>CM065777.1:158052705-162852705 GCA_033296515.1 Macrochelys suwanniensis
CTTGACCAGCCATTTAGGCTAGTAAGTGCCTGCATTGCTTTTTTTATGCTGTTACCATCCGCCCAAAGCATGGCACTGAATGAGAAGAAATGTGTTTTCAACTCTGAGAGCACAGAAGGGGTAGGGGGGAGGCAGAGGAACCCACCAAGATGTTCAACTTGATGTGACATTAGATGAAAGCTAAAAGGAATGGGGGAGGGGGAAAGGACCCTTCAATAAAGTCAAAATAAAGTGAAGAGAATTGCCCTACTCGTTCGTTCTTAAAACTGGGCCAAGTCACAAACTTGGGAGCCAATTTTCCAATAAGATAGAAAAAAACCCCATAAACATGTAGATCGTTAAAATAAGGACTTGTGTAAATTGTTAAGGGGGGAAATGTAACAAACTAATTTAAGCTAATGTAATGTTTATAAAGTTACTTAGATAATAACACCATGTGTGCCATTATAATCATTAAAACCCAATCTATATTAAAAAAAAAACTTAGATGATTAACACAAAATCAAGTTGATGTGAAGGAACAATTACTTTTAGGGAAAAAAATCAGGAGGTCCTAATATTCTGTAGAATGAAGGAGGATGCAGCTGTACGTCGACAGCTTTCATATCCTCATTTGAATAATGTGGCCTGAATCTGTCACTTTATTCATCCTCCTTATGCTCAGTGTACTCTGCATCAACAACAAATTAAGTTGTAAATAAGAGACAATCATCACTTTTGTTTTTAAGCAGTTGCTGCATGGAGAATTTCAATGTACTGTTTCTTTTTGACAGAAAGAAAGGGATTCTACAGCGTGCTTATGTAAGCACAAATATGAGGAAACCGACCGAAATGAAACAATTAGGGAGCACTTGAGAACTGCTCCAAAAATGTTCTTGGAAGTACATTTATGCCACCAGCAGAAATTTCTTTTTCAGAGGATACACACATGTAAAACTGTGTCATCCAACTGTATTAAATATTCTTATTTTGCTTTGAAACTTCAGACTCTCTCTCAATTGAAAAAAAAAACCAAAACCAAAACCCAACCCCCTTTCCTTCACACCTTAGTAGAAAAAGTCAAGTGAATAACGAGATCAGCTGTAATCTCTAGTAGTGAAATTAGAATTAATAGTCATTTACCTTTAATGTGTTAAAGTGATACATTTCCACCACAAAAATGCAAACATGCAATAAGGAGGGGGAAAAAAAAAGTTTTTTTCCTACCTTTACATCTGAGAAGTAGGTTTTCAGCATATTGGAACTTGGGTACCGGGTGTAAAAGAACATGAGCTTGGCCTTTTTCAAGTGATTGGGTGACAGACCTTCCTGCATGTAGGATTGAATTAGTCAAGGAAAATGCTTTGCTTGAGAATAAAAGCTGGTTCTGAATATACACGGCTAGCAAAGTGCTCCTTCGAGAAATGTTCTGTAAGGACCGAGTGACAAATTGTTAACATTCAATTTGCAGCTCTTTAGAACTGTAATTATCTGCAAAACAACTACATGAGATATGTGAGGATACATAACATATATTATCTCTCAGTTCATTCTTGGTGTTGGTGGCAGGAATTTTTCAGGTTTAAGGTTTGTGTACCATATGTATGTTCACTTGTTGCTAAGGCAACAAATGCATGAAGCATGTGCTGCAAAAAAACTTATCACAAGATTTTTCTTTCTTTTGCAATTCCAATTCAGTTTATTTTTCTCCCAGCACTGAGCAGTTTATATTATATAATGCTAATGCATATGAAACAATCAGAGGAGCTTTATGATTCTCAGCAATGTTTCATGCAAGTAACATATTTTACCTTTTTTCTTTAATGCCAATATAATTCAGTATCTTGAGTTACTCTCTCTAATCCTATTACTCCTTTGCCTCAATTACTGGCTTTCTAATGAAAGCTAAATTTCTTTAAAAAAACCCAAACCTCTGTAGTTAAAAAAAAATATTGTCTGGTTCTGATTTACACTGTTAACTCCTCGGAGAATGAAACTGTATTTGGGGCTAACTAATCAATAAGTGTGGGTTAGCAGATCAATAAATGGCCACTTACCCTATAAGGAGGCCTATTTATCCTGGAAACATCATTACCTTTTAGATCTGTAAACAGAAGCAACTAAAACAGTTCCCAAGGGAATGTGAATCTAACCATAACAATCTAGGCTTTCTGATTTTCCTCCAGCTTCTTGGCACTCTTTTGTGTGCTGTGTGCTAGGACGGCTTTGGTCACATCTGTGCCGCAGGCTGGCCCTGCCATTTCCTCAGCAAATTAATGGCTTTATAATTTATCAGAAATGAAGATGCACGTGGAGAAAATCAATGTGGCCCCCACAAGGTCAATTCAGGGTCCTTCCCAGAAGCTTCTCTGAGGACTGTTTTTCCTAAAGACATTCAAGGAAAATTTCACTATTTCACACCTTATGGTGGAGAAAGGTCAAACAAGTTCACAGCTATTCTGCAGCAGAGGTGCCTTCACCTTACAGAGCTGGTAACACAGGAGAACAAAATGAATAGCTTCAGCTCTCAAGGTGGGAAGTTCAAAGAAATGTATGCCAATAGGCAACCGATTATTTAGGATTGTTCTGTTAACAGAATATCTTTTCTCGATCTACTGAATTGAGTCAAAACATGGTTATCTATTCATGTATTATTCATACATGCAGATGCAGTTGTAGAAAGAGAAGGCTCATTTTTAGACTGAAAAATATCACATTTTTTTTAAATAGCCACTGAAAATAATTTAAAAATCTCTTCATTTACAAAAAGTGCACTGAAAACAGCTCAACTGAACTTGTGTTTTGTTTTAGATGCTTAATGATTACAAAGAAGATAATTTATGACTGACATACTTCTTGTGCCAAGAGAAGAGTTGAAAGAACCTCCAGTTACCTCCATTAGACTGATAGAGAAGTCTAAAAGAGCATTACACTCTGCAGTGCCATCTGTCAAAACGCATAAGTGAAATAATAGTAGCAAGCTGTCACCTATTGCTTAGTGATAAGAGTTTTAGACAAGTCAGAACTTCTGCACCAGAAATCCATTTAGTTATATGATTCCACGGGAGGACGGGGACCAACCAACCAACGCTTCAATAAGTAAAAGAAAAATCCTAAGTCTCCTTAATTTATAATTCCCCTGAAGCAGATAATATCTTGATATCATGTTTGGCATTTGGTCCATTTCAATGGAAGCTAAGATATGAACTTAAACTCTCCCCAAGCTTCAGTATTCACTGGATTTAAGCATATTAGACAGTTGTTTAAGTATTTTGATGCACTTTGTAGTTATGATTTTTCCTTGTTTTTCTGTAATAATGCTAGAGGATATGGATATTGAATAAAACACATATTGAAAGATGTTCTAAAACTCAAATCCCCAGAAGTCCACTTTTTAAATTAGAATTATGCTTTCCTGTTAAGCACTTGGGATTCTTAAAGTGAAATCTAGCACACTATAAATCTCTCTGTCTTGTTCCTAAAATTAAGGTTATATTGTGATACAAGATAGATCTCTAATAAACTATTAAAAATAGTTAATGAAGCACTTAAGAGCCAACTCTTAGATAATCCATTGCTATTTCAGTGTAAAACTGAACTGACCAATTGGTTAATTTCCCTTTTAAGTGCTTGTGCTGAAAAGCAACTGTTCTTCCAAGAAAGCACTAGCTGTTTCCAGGATACTTACACACGCACAATGACTCATGATGGAATAGATTCAGTAAACATACAGCTGTACTGAACACGAGCTAAGCCCCATTCAAGGCCAGGAAAGAAAATGAGCACAAATAAATATTAAGGAGGTAAAAGGAAAGGGGGGGAGGGTGCCGAATGGAACGCAAACAAGCTCTGTCCCAGCAGCTCATGTGGCTTGCCTCAATTCTCTTAGCCATAGCTTTGTGAAGACAGATGACATTCAATTCTATGTGTAATGCAAAATAGACAATAACTGCTGAAACTTGAGCCAGCTGCCAGGTGTAAAAAAAAGAAAAAGAAAGAAAGAAAGAAATGATAAATCCATAAATTAATGAAAGACATCTGCTCAGGAACATAAAAGATCAGAGAAACAGTGTACTGCAGCTGAGCCTAAAGCAGTGTTCAAACAACCTGAGTCTGAGTGTTGTGTATTTAGAAAGTACAATATAGCCTTACCTAAAACAACAGCAGCCAAAAGGCAAATGTAAGAAATAGGAAGTGGGGGTGAGGGAAGGAAACCTATGTATACTCTCTGCGTGTTTTAAATTAAACTACATGTAAACTCTTGCACCTGATTTGTACCAAAAAGCAAATGGGCTTAATCCACCTGAGTAACTACCCTCTTCTACTAAAGTATTTTTATGTGAAGATAATCTTCTGTTCCTCTTACTTTCGCCTCAAATTCCTGAAAATGTTCTATTAGGCTTTTGTACCATATACTGGTATTGGATGAGGAGAAAAGAGCAGGAATCTTTCACTTCAGGTAAAATATCCGTAGTTGTAAGGCCAAATTGCTCCTTAAATTACACAAAGGTTGCTTTTTTCAGCCTACCTCTAAATTGCTAGGAATATTTCTGCCCGTCTTAAAGAACCTTGAAAGAAGAAGCTGGACTGAAAGTATACTGGGTTTTCCCACGTTTTATCAACAACACAAAGTTATCCAGCTTGCTATACAATTGCTCACTTTTTTTAAAGTTTAATTCTAGTCAGATATAGTAACTCCGCATTTCAAAATGTGGTCATTCACTAATTGTAGCTTTCACATACTGGACTGAGAAACTCGCCCCCATTGGATTGGAATTCTATTTAAAAATTACGGATTTTTAAAAAGTTTCATTAACATTATTAAAATCTTCCTTCGGCAGAGAAAATGCTGAACATCTTCACCTGTGCAGATGTCTTAACCAACGGCACAAAAAAAATACTGTTGTGCTTCAGTTTGATATATGCAAATGTTTTGGGGCTGAACAAGGCTATTTTTCTTGAGATGCAAAGAGGGTGCATGACAAGGATGATCATGCAGAAAAACAATTGGCTGTCTGTTTCTTTTAGCATTTGAATAAAACTTAATATTTGATTAAACAGATTAGTTTGCAAAGCTATAGAATACATTCATGACCAAGATATGAACTCACCGTGCAGGTGCATCTTATCTTGTTTAGCAGAATACGCAAACATTAACCATTTCCTTGCACAATTCAGCAAGGCTGGTAATGATCAGGTGCATTTTACAAATGTAGGTTTAAAAAGAGAAACAATAAGAGGGACTGGTTCAGGGTTTCAGCCTGCTACTAAAACCTGAACTTGGCTGTATCTGCTGGTCTTATGTTCTTATCCTGGCTGTATTGTCCAGAGAAACAGATGTTGCTTTCTGTTGTGAAGGAAGAACTCCCTCTCTTAAGAAACATATTCTTTATATATGCACATTGAACCATGTGAAATAAAGGGGCCAAAACAAAGTCTACTACAAACAAACCTCCATACTCTTTTCCATATGCCTTCGCCAAGAATAAACTATAGGCTGCATGGACAAATGGGCAGTTGCTAGAAAAATATCACCACAATAGTGTTGTGTACTAGTGTGCACACTTCTGTGTAGCGGGTATTTAAGAATCTAGCAGCTTTTCAAATATATTTGTATCCAGGCTGCAGTAGTGACCAACTGGAAGAGTCAGAGTGTCTGCATAGTCTCAAGGGAATAAGGTGCGTGGGGAGAAGTGAAAGCGGCACCCACATTAATATTCAGTTTCCCCACTGGCTAACCTTCAGAGTGGCACTGGGTCTAGAGGAAGCTGCCTGCACACCTTCTCCATCAGAAGTAACATGCTGTGATAATGGCTGCCAGTGAGCGAAAGGACTATAACGGGGGAGAGCAACTGTAGCAGAAAGAGGGGAAGGCAGAAACCAAACAGGACAACAGAAACAGCACAAGTTCCAAAAATACGGAGTTGCACTAGAATAATAGAGTGGGTCAAACAGAGTTATAGCCAAATGAAAGACTAGCAGCGTATATACACACACACACACACACACACACACAATGGTTTTTCCTTTTCAATCCCCCTTCGGAGAAGTGAAAGATTTTTCATTCTTCTTTCCAGGAGGAAAAGAAAGCTACTTTTACTTAAAACAACGTAATATGCCACCACGTTTGTTAGTTGGCAATTACATAGTTACCGAATTTTGGCCTCAGCTGCACAACTGGGGCTCCTGTTGACTTCAATATAAGCTGCTCTGAGTGCATCACAAGGCAGAATTTGGAGGAAGGAAGGGTTTTTTTTAATCTGAATTAGTAATTTTTAGTGTTTATGGAAGATGCTAGCCTTAAACTGAAATCCATTTTTAATTTACACAGAGGATACTGAATGGACAAGGACAGCGCACCTTTCCCTCACACCCCCAACAATGGGTCTGAAACCCGACTTGAAGAGATCACCTCCGTGGCATGAGAGGCTACTTCAGTCTCCATTCCCATTCATGCTTTTGCCTTTAAAGGTTTGTCTACACAGCATTTAAATGCCCGTGGCTGGCCTTGGTCAGCTGACTCGGGCTCATGCGGCTCCATCTGCGAGTCTGTAAAATTGCAACGCAGACATTCAGGCTTAAGCTCAAGCTCTGCGGGCCCACGAGGTGGGTAGAGTCCCAGAACCCAGGCTCCAGCCCAAGCCCAAATGTCTACCCCCGCAGCCCAGCCTGATTCAGCTGACCTGGGCCAGCTGCCGCTGTGCCGCAGGTCTTGTATTCCAGTGTAGACATACCCTCTGACTGCCAACATGGTTTCCATTTGTGGTGCTTTCAAAATGTGAACACTTGCCCTCTAGGACCTGGACTGAGATCAGCAACACATTTCACAGAGGCCAGCAAATAGTCATTAGATGGCAAAAACTTTTGATTACACCAACCCAGGCTGGATTTGAACCAGTGACCTACAGGTGAAGGGTTCTTTGGGCCTGAACCAACACACCCTGACTCATGTCAGTAGTCCCTTTAAGTCAAATTGGACAATTCATATGAGTGAGGACTACTCACATGAAGAAGAGTTTGCAGGATCAAGCCTTGAATCCCTGCAATTAATTTGCTGGGGGACCGTTGCCCTTAAAAAAAAAAGAAAAAAAAAAAAAAGGTGTTTACAATTAATCTGATCGGTCAAAATTATTAACCACAAAAAGATACTCATTGATAATACAAACATATACCTGGCATCTGCCTCCACCGCTATTACTGGAAAAAAGACAACTTCATCAATAGCACTATTATTACTCAAGGATGGGTATGGTCATTCAGTTACGATTGCCTTCATCAACTTGGAAAGGAAATTAACTAGAGCGAAGACTCTATACTTGTGTGATTGCCTTCTGGAGAGATCTTACCGTAGGCATAAAATATAATTGTATCCTTCATTGAAAGTCCTCAATTTAGCATTGGGCAAATATCACATTTTATCCACATTTAGTCATTAAAAAAAATAAATAAAATCTTCTGACCATACCAGAACACACATTAGGGGAAGGGGGAGGAGGGAGAGAGGGGAAGGAGTGTAATTGCTCCAAAAAAAATCCCAAAAGGACTAATTTACAGAAAATTAATATGGAAATAGCTGGATATGCCTAAATATAAGCAGAGCTGTATTTTTCAAAAGCCTGATCTGGAGCTAAAAAGTTATTTAAACCAAAAAAAAAGGGGGGGGGGAGGGAAATGTCCTGTAAATGTAATACAGCTGAAGTTTTATATCTGTGCTCTCTAGCTTTCCAAAATAATTTGCTTTGTGTATGTTAGGACAAAAGATTTCTGTGTACGGCTGAACAGAGGTTAATCATGCATAGCAGGCAGCTGCACAAGGGCTGAGGAACAGACCTCTGGGTGGGGGAAAGAAGTTGATGCAGCTAGAATACATCAGTACCTGTATCTTTTGTGTTTTGTTTGTTTACTCACTTGAGAGCCGAACTGAAGATTTACAACCAACCAACCGTTTGTTCTTTGTGAGAGTCGGGAACGACACTGTTAAAATGGGTCGGGCTTACTTTGGCTTTAATGGGGAGAAAAATAATGTGGAAGGTTAAGTGTTTTCAGCAGGGAGAACCTGCTGAACGAGACATCCCATTTCCCCCCATAATAAAGGGCCCAGTTGTGGAGCCCTTACCTTTGTGAGCACTTACTCATGCAAGCGTTGCTATTTACTGCGGTGGGACTACCTGGATGAGGAAGAGCTCACCAACAGGAGAAAAGGTTGCACACAGCTGGGCCCTGAAGCTTCTCTTACTTTCTGTCATAACTGAAGCACCTGTTTTACGGGGGGGAGAGGAAGGAATCTGTTTAAAGTTCTCCCTGAAAATAGGCCAGGCAGGTGATATAGGGAAAGCGCAGAACACTCTGGCTGAAGCAGCGCTATTCATTACCTGATACTTTATTTAATCACTACTCTTACAAGTCCTTGGCTATTCCATCTTAGAACGTCCTATTACCAGAAATACCCTGCACGAAAGCATTGCACACAATTATGTATGCAGTGAAGTTTGTCTTAAGTTACCCAAGGAAAGAGGAAAGCAAACTTGCACGGATTGGGCCCGGTACTGCAACCGATTAGATTTTTTTTAGAAAAGGATATTGCACTTCCCGAGTAAGGTGAGATTTCAGACATATCTTGTAGGTCACCACACTCAGACTTTATGAGAGACAAAGAGAGACCTTCAGCTGTGCTGGGAGGGTGTGCTGGTGAACAAGGATGGTGATTCATATGGTGCGACGACATCTTGGTCCTCAGACTCGTGGTCTCCCTAGTTAAGTCTAAGGATTCTGGGGAGGCTCTATCTTTCCCTGGAAAGGAGGCAGATGGAGCAGCTAAGGGATTCTGAAACGGGTATGCCATGAGGGGAAGCGGAAAGGGATGGCGGAAAGAAGATGTGGTGAAGCCCGTGGTAGCCGAGAGTGGAGATTGATGCAGAGAAGCGTGATGGCCACCAGGCGGTGGGGCAGATGCCGATTGGTCAGACGAGTTTTTGCGAACTACGAGGGGCAGTGCTTCCGTTTGGTCTGTGGAATTAGGCATCTGCACATTGCTGAATGTATCTAGTGGGTTTGGAATGATGACATCACCGAAGCACTGCAGGCGCTGGTTTGTGGTATGGAAGTTGTGGTTTTCCCCATTAACTGCAAATCTTGCTTGAGGGATTTGAAGAGGTGGAAAGACCTGAGGAAGCTGGCGGGAGGGCTTGGATGAGAAAACTTTAACCACTGTGTCCACAACTTGTGACATGGCAGTGTTCAGTTCCTGTTTCAAGGTCTCAGCCAAATGTTTGCCTTCTGGATGGAAAGAGTTTGGCCTGTGTTCTTTTTCCTTAGGACCTTCTCTTTTAGGCTTATTTTCGGCTATTTCTTGTTCCCTGATCAGGGCTCTTGCACGGTCAATGAACTGCCCTGGGTCTAACTCACACATTTCATTATCTGACCTGCCAACAGAATCCCTTGCTCTAGCATCCATGATTTCTGAACGCATGCTGTCTTCGGACAGGTTACCATCTTCATCATTTTCGGAATCAGTGCTGTCGTAGATTTGGTAGAACTTTTCCTGCAGCTGGCGCAGCTGTTTCTGCATGTCCTCCAGCTGCTGTTTCAGCTGTCTGCGCTCCTCTCGCTTCTGTTCTTTTCGAGCTGAAACCAGCTGCTGGAAACTCTGTTGCTGCTGTTGAGGCAGCTTTTGCTTGCGTTTGTTTTCTCTGTAGCTTTCTCGGGGACTTACAGACTGCGGAGCCATCTCTCTTTCATTTTCATTGCCCCTTAATGCCACACTGGGGGAATGGCTCATACCCCGAATTATATTCTCAACCCGGGCGCGCTTAGCTCTCAGGTGCTCATCACATAACCGATCCATATCAAACTGGCTCATAGCAGGCCTGCCAAAAGGGGAAAGACACTCTTGGGGGCTGTCTCTTGAAGAGTTGCTGCATACATCCTCCTGATGTACTTCTGAGCCTGTACTAGAGAGACCGCTGGCTTGGAAACTGGGCTCTGTGCCACCATTTTTGTTCATGTTATTTTTCAACAGCTGGGAAATTATGGTTGCTCCTGGAAAAGGCATCATGGCATCTTCATACGAGTTCGCCCTCTTCAGCAGCTTGCGGAGTACATTTGACTTTTCCCCATCTGCATGCTGCACCACTGAATACTCAACATCCTGCTCTGAACCTTGGGGATTCATGGCACTAAAAAATGTTGCTCTTGCCTTTGCAAAAAATGCAGATGCTGTCCCTACCGTCCTTTTCACTCCAATATCAACTCTTCTTCTCTTGGTTTGCCTGCTTAAGAGGGCTGTGCTGTCATGGTCAGGCATCACTGGACTGTTATTGTGCCATCTTCAAAAGCTTGTCAGCTGGGCTCAGCTCAAGAATCCTGGGACCCTGGCCAACAGAACAAAAGGACTGATGAATCATTTTCTTTAAATTTCTCCAAATTTCCTGACCTCAATCCTGAATAAAATGCAAAATGCATAGGCTCTGGGATTTATGGCACATTACAATTATTGCAATGTATTATGCACTCTGCTTGAAATGAAACATTTTTAAATATTTCTGCTCCACTGGTTTAAGATGGATTAAGATTTAAAAAAGCAAAAACTGCTTAAGCACCAGTAATATGATTCTCTTGCACAAATGCCTAAAATGATACTGTTTATCTTCAGAAGAAACAGTAGATTAGAAGAACACAGCCTCTGACAACCAACTGATTAAATTTAGGGCATTGAGATACATGTTACAAAAGAAGATGAAAGTAGTCCTTATTTAAGATTTATTGTTAAAACAAGAAGCTGTATAAAATTTGGATTAAAAAAATATCAATTGCAATGTAAAAACTGTAATTGTGGTTTCTAAGACTAAGAGAAAAGAACTGATAAATAAACATCTGAAGGTCAAAATAACTTTTACTTAATTTCACATAAGGTGATGTATGCATGAGTGAGAGAAGCATAGAAAACATACACACATTTAATACTTATGTTGCAAAAACTCGCTTAAATCATTAAGGCAGCATTTATTCAGTGAATCAAAATGCATTAAGATTTTTTTTAATGGTCAGGATTAGAAAAAAATATATATATTCATTTTTAAAAAGAGAAAGCAAAAATGGTGAGTATCATTAATATAACCTAGCAGATGCCACTGAATTGCTATTGTGGTGTTTTAAAGTCACCAAATATTCTGCCCTTTTTGGTAACTTATATTCTCAAAGTAAATCCCAGTGTTAAAGCATGAAATGTTCACATTTCATAAGGTATGATATAGGGCATTAAATTGTTTGCATAAGCAAAATCAAGGCATTTTTCAGGGTTACAGCTCTGTTTTAGAACAGGCTCCAAAAATAATATCTCAAATGCCCAATGAAGCCATTCTTATATGTAACATTTGGATACACAAAATCTTATTTCCTGTGACATGCAAAAACAGAAGAGAAAAAATATGGAAAGATGAAAGAATATAACATCAATCAATTGCATGAGAAAGGAAGATACCTTCTCTTTATATGAACTCTCATTGTTTCCCAGGAACACAGTATAAAAAGATAACACTTCCTTGCATTCTATAAAAGGTTCTTGACATAATTTGTGACTTATTAACTAGTGATGCTAAATGCACATTGCACATGAAGTGCACTGTTTCTTCCTGTTTCTTAAAATTTAACATTATACTAAATAACATTAAAATATTTTTCATGCCGTGTTTATCTAACATTAAACTTCACATTTGCTTAACAGTGCACAATCTTCACAATAACAGGGTATTTTGCCAAAGGCAGCATGCAGACTTTTTGGAATTGCTCCCATCTCTTTCGGTTCACCTGTAAAAACATCTACGTGCTCCCTAGGACTGCATCTGTGGCTAGTTTTAAAGAATGACTATCCATGCAAATAGGCATAATTTCAGCATGAAATAATCTGTAAAAATCAAGATAGTAGGCAGTGCTTTGATTGAAAAAAAAAGTATTTAAAATGCTATGTTCATTGTATGGTCTTTGCCCATGTATTTTGGAGGTGCTAAAAGAATTTTCAGAGCTTCTGCGTCAAAGACTGTTACGAAAGGAACGTGATGCTTGTTTATCTTACTGACTCCTTGTATCCAGGAGGGGAAAATAAAAAATAAAAATTCCCTGAAGTCGGACTGGAAATCTAGACCCAATAATTGCTGCCAGCTCTGTGCAGAAATTGTTGTTAATATAAAAAGTGCATGAAGCAAACTAGGTTATGGAAATTAAAAACAAAAAAAGTCACACAGCAAATCACTGTGGTCCCAATTCTGAACCCTTACTCATGCTGAGTAGTGTCTTCTTCTGCAAGCAATTCCACTGGAATCAATGGGATTACTCACATAGCAAGATACTATTTGATGCAAGTGAGCGTGGCAGAATCAGGTCCTGATTGGAGGGGCATTTATGAAGGACATCATCCTGCTTCCATCAAAGTAAATGGTAAAATGCCCATTAACTGCAACGGGGACAGGAACAGGACCTAACATTCCAGGCCTTCTTATTGACAGTTAGACTGGAGCTGAAAGGTGATTTTCATACATGAAAAGTCAAATTCTCTGCTGGTGACAATGGATGACTCCACTCAAGTCACCGGGTGGCATTCATCTACACCAGAAGAGAATATTGGCCCAATAAGAAACAGGGAGAACGTTTACATTCCTTTTTAAAGTATATGAGTTTGCAAGCTACATGAAAAGTAGCAAGGAAATGTTAAGAGCTTTTGCCTTGGTATGTAAAATATCCCACAGGCATTTTAGCTTCAAAATAATTGTCACCAAGAGAAAAAAAATTAACTGTACCATGTGCTTTTCCTTCCATTGCTGTATAGTGAAATTATGCTTGATTAAAATCCAGCAATAAATTCCCAGACTCATATCAAAATCTAAAGTCAAGTTTTGTGTTTTATGCGCTTCCTAGCAGATTCTGGGCATCTGAACAGAGCTTCCGTCTCTCTTGCCCAATCCCAACCAAGGACATACACAAAGAGGGCTTGCTGTATCCTTGAGGCAGTGACTCAGGAAATAGGTTGGCTGAAACAGGTCATAGGGTCATCGCTACGCATCCTTCCTCCTGAGCTTCCATTTTCCTCTCCCACAAACTATGCATTAACAACTGCTTACCAGCTCACTTCTACCACCATGAGGGAAATCAGTTTTCCCTTAACTATTGGAGGTGCTCTGGAATGTGGCACCCTTTCTCTCTCCCATTCTTATTGGAGGCTGAGGGTGCTTCTCTCACCCTGTGCAGTAAACATTTCTGGGTTGCTCCTGGTATTCAATTAAGCCTACGGGACTTACTTCTGTCTTAAGATGTGCACTATTCTCAGTCTAACTAATGAGAAATACTTCTGCTTTATCCATTGAATTATATCGGATCATATGCTTGGCTTAAAGGGGCCAAAATGAGTTCATGTCCAGAGGAAAATAGAACACAATGGACAGCAGAACGCAAAATCCGATTCAGCAAGAATGTGTTTGTTGGTTATAACACCAATATTATAGGAAGACTTTAACACTGGAAAGAAAAAATATTCCTACTTTGTCTGCATATTTTACTAGCACTATATTTCCTACATATATGGTTGTGTCTGTGTACACCCATTCAAGAATATATATTTAGAGAATCACCTACTATAAGCCATATTTTTATGTAAATTTTTTAAAAAGGAAAGGCAATTCTTCAATTCTTTAATTTAAAATCGTTGAGGTTTACTTTGTATTACGAGTCACTTTTGACATTTCCTCTCTGCCAAGTGTATTTTTCATTATATCGACCCTAAACACATATGTAGTTCCATGTAGGGGTCCGATCCTGTCAGGTGCTGACCGCCTCCTGA
Organism: Macrochelys suwanniensis; assembly: GCA_033296515.1. NCBI lineage: Eukaryota > Metazoa > Chordata > Testudines > Chelydridae > Macrochelys > Macrochelys suwanniensis. The sequence continues at coordinate 158,066,513 of CM065777.1, forward strand.
GTTTCCATGGACTTCAATGTGAAATAAGGAGCTCAGCACCTCTCTGAATCCATCTGATAGAGTATCTTACATTATTCTACCTACCTTTAAAAAATTCTCATTACAAGAAGTTTAAGAATAGATCTGTAATAATGGTCAATTTCTGAGTAATGTAACATCTACAAGACATGTATATAATCAATATCCATTTACATGATTAGGTACAAACCAATATAACATAAATTTGCAAACAGCTTTCTTTCCAGACATCTCAAGGATTCATTGTCCTAAAATCTATTAATACAGATGTCTGTAGAATGGGGTATGATGTCAGGTATTTTGCTGTAGTTGTTAGAAAGAAATAGATGTATGCAATATTTAGTTTGATAATTCATATTAGATAGAATAGATTATACATTGGATACTAGATACCTATTCTAGTTTAATCCAGGAAAACTTCTCTATAAAGTTTAGTAAGTATGACAAGCTTATTTAAAGTTGAATAGCTGTGAAGGAATCTGTACTGACAACTAACGCCTTTGGTACTCTATTGATACGAAATAACCAACTGGATAAACAGTACCAAAGCGCTGAATATGAAGTATACTCACTGAGGAATTCCAGGGGAACATCATCCTGCAAAACTGAAAATTGTTCATTCTATCTTTTTATCAGCCAACTACTATCTTTGCTCAGGTGTCTGCAAGTTTGTTCTCTGCTTATTATGGTAATGCAGCTAAAAAAATTTAACATGTTCTTGATAATAGGGTCATTCAAAACTTTAAAATTAAAGGGTTATACTGCACATGATTTTCGCAGAATAAGCCAGGGCACGTTAGATGAAAATGATTTCAGCCAGTTGTATTCCCCCCCTCACAAAAAGATAGATAAATCTGAAGAACACATTACACTTCTATATCATGAATCTGTTTTGGTGCTAAAAATCACTCCACTGCACTACTGAGAAGTACAAAGTGACAAATTCTTTTCTGTAAAATTAGTAACTGTTCCTTAGCAATAGTGGTTTTCTACTAATTTTTGGAATGGTTTTCATGGACATTTTCAAATAGGGTGACCCTCTTTGTCAAGAATTCTCTTTCCTTTAGCTGAGATGCTGTTATGGAGGAATTTTAAACAGAATAGAAATCATTAACAACTCTGGATGCACTAATAGATCCTTTATTAGGATTCCTCCACACCAAAAAGTAAAAAATTTAAACTAATTAACTTTGAAGCTACCTGAGCCAGTCTTTATCTTAAAACACAAATACAATCCTCCTTTAAGAACATGGACATGTAGGGCCCAATCCAGCCCATCCACAGCAACTCCTGTGAAGTACTGAGCATCCTCAACTCCCATGGACTGTCATGGGAATTGAGGTTACTTGACACGTCTCAGGCGGTACTCAGCATCTTACTGGTTGAGGCCTTCACTGTTTTGAGGAGAAACATACCCTGTGGTCATGTATCTGCAGGTTGCATTGTTTAGATAAACAGTTTGTCCAACTGAGAAAGAGATAACAAGCTTACCCATGGTACAAAAATGTCACTATTGTTCTCCTTACAAACCAGTTTTATGTTGTTCATGAGCAGTTAAACAAAAATTATTAAAGTCCACATGGAATCCATGCATGTACAAAGCTGTAAGATTTACAAGATTCCTCCTGTAAACTCAACTCAGGCTAGCCTACATGTCTTTTCCAAATTACATTATGCCGTTAAATCAGAATGTTTGAATCAAATAATCAATACAGTATACTTAGAGATAGAATAATTCTGATTTGAGGAATATAACTTGTAATATTCTTTAATTCTGCAACTAAACACAAATAAGGCAGCCCTTTCAAATCTGATTGTGTCTATGATTATTTAATTTGTTAACTGATCATAAAAAATTATAATGTACGTTAAAAGGCCTCCTCAGCTTTTGACCTGTAGAAAAGTAAGTTATATACAGATAGGGTCATTCATAGAATGCTATATGATTTGCAGGATAATTTAATAGGGAACTGGAACAAAAGTATACATATTGTACCTTTTTATTGTAGTTCAACTCAGTAACCTGTTAGCACTCAAGTAAGTGTCTACTTTTGAGTACTTATAAATATTTTAGCTATTTGAGGTAAGCTTTGGAAGAAAAGCACATTAAATAAACCAAAAAAACCCTGCAAGCATAAGACCTAAAGGACATGTGCCACATGCAAATTTACATGCAAGAAATCTACCTTAGTGTAATTCATTTTACATACTGTCAGACCTGTCAGGATGACAGAAGTAACAAACCTTCTAAGTTTTTACATTTAATAGTTAAATAGCTATATTTCTAAAACCCTCTGTTAACCTATTAGGCAATATTAGCTCTTCTCTTATAGGGTAGTAAATGTATGTGTGTACAGTGTTTGTGAGAAAGTACACACACATATTCACGTACTGTACATAAACCTAATACATTGGAGATACACTACTGTTCATAGCAAGAAATACAAAATGCCCATTGTACGCATTTGGAATCTGTGCCAAACTTAGTATACTCTCCCCAACTTTTACTCAATACTCAAAGGATTCTCTAGTCTGCAAACATTGCTCACTACCATGTACAGTTTATATGACTGACAAATCATGCCTTATGGAGATATTAATCTGAGCGTCCCTGCCTATTCTTTCTCGAAATGGAGAAGATATGCATAGCATGTAGAATTCAGACAGGTTAATACTGGTCTCAGGTGTGATTTCGGTCCATTTTAGAGGCAGACATCTTTGGATTTTTTAAAGCCTAAACACGTTACCCAAGATCTCTCTGCCTACATGACAGATATCAAATACAAGGAAAGCAGAAGACAGAAGAAGTCGGGCTGACAAGATGCATGAAGTTAGACTACCAACTTTCAAAAAATAACCACTTAGATGTATTCTGTGCCTCTTTTGAAACAGACTTTAAACAACCTGCCCTGTACTCTTTATCAATATTCTCCATGGCCCTAAAGATTTCCCAGGGCAAGGTTTAAACCAAACATAACCCCCCCCCCACACACACACACACACAGGTCTTAGCCACTAAAGCAGACAGTCCTGGCTAACAATGCATCATAAATTCATAAAGCTCGCAGTAACAGTCGTTGTGCTGAGGATCTGCAGTGAGCGAGAGAAACTTGCACCTGTCTTTCTTGACACAACACACCTGTCTGGCACTGCCCATGCGCATTTCGATGCGGCTTTCGGTACCTCTCATTAGCCGTGGAAAAGAAAGAAGGGGGCGAACGTCTCCTTTTGAGAGCCCATCGGGGCGGCCAGAACTGCTTCCCAGGCAGAGTTCTCGAGCACACTGGTGCTCGGCGGCTGCTTTGCAACCGGGAAACGTGCACGGACTCCTTTCTGCTCCTCCTGCCAAGATCTCCAGTCCCCACATCCCCACCTGCCGTGCAATTCTGCCTCAGCCAGACTCCCCCCCCCGATTCTAGCCTGCACTCTCCCTACCGACTCTAACTTTCTCTTAATTTACAAAGACCCCCTCCAGCAAACGCCGTGTGAGCAGGAAGCCCGTTTATTCGCAGCTTCTTCGAGACAAACGCTTTCCACGCTGAGTTTGGGTACACATAACCCACACCTAGCGATTCAGCCCGCTGTCCAAACAAGGCTTCGCATTTTAAGATTTACTCTTCAAACGTTCCCCCCGTCAAGACTTGGCTAAACTTGACTCTCCCTTTCCCCCTTCTACAAGGGCTAGTACAGACCCATTCAGAAAGAACCGGTTCCTCACCCATTTTCGCTCCATTTACACACATGGCAAAGTGGTTTGGGTCAGGCATCAGATTAAAAAAAAACCACCTCTCCACCAACATGAAAAAAAATCTCCTTCCAAAGAAAAGTGCCCCCATCCCTAACCCCTCTGCAGATCACGAATAACCTTATCCCTAAACTTGCATATGATCTATTCTCATGCGCTCGCTCGACCACATTTTCTGTACATTTCCACAATTCTCAATTCGTCCCACCCTTTGGAATGAAAAGTAGTAATGAAAAAGCCCCTGCCCTGCCCGGCTAGGGTTAAAAAAAAAAGGAAAAAAAAAAAAGGAGAAGTAGAGACATGCAAATGACAAGCAAATTGGAACAGACAAAAAGAAAGGCAGCGATAATAAACAAGACAAAGAGGAGGCTCATAGGAGCAGACTAGGAGTTTAAAAAGGGGGGATGGGGAGAGGGAAGAAGGGGAAGCTCAGTACAACAAAAAGAAGTAAAATGCTCCTCGCATTTTCCATCCCCAGCAAAGTGCCCTCCAGCCACACACAAAACAAAAAGAGGAGAGTCAACAAAAGGTGGCAGAAATGGAGACAAGCAGAGAAGAGACAAACAGTATCACCCCACAACAACCAGGTCACTTACTCTGTCGGACTGGGCAGGCTAGAGTGATGGTTCCATTGAAGCTTCGGGGTGACAAATCGCTACTGCTTTAGTTATTGGATTATTGTTATTATTCATTTAACAAAGTCATTTCAATCCCCCCCCCACACACACACACCCCACCCGGAAAAAGAAGCCCACGTTTGACACCGGTGATCAGTATTTTGCTGGGGATTGTTTGATATCATTTAAACAGCAGCACATGCAAGTGCTGGAGGAATAGATTTTTTTAAAAAGAGGAGGGAGGTGAAAGGGGGGGGAGAGAAATACTTACTCAGTGCAAAAGCGATGGAAGTGAGCCTTTTTTTGCGTGCCGGTGGAAAGAGAGAGGAAAACACAGAGAGAGCCTGATAGCTTGCTGATGATGAATATTATAATTGGACAAGGGAGGGTGAGTGTGTGTGTGAGAAAGAGAATGAGTGAGTGTGCAGGGGAGAGAGAGATAGAGAGTGTGTGTGTGTGAGAGAGAGAGAGAGAGAGGAGGGGGGAGGGAAGAGCTCGTTTGCGCCGCACTCCTCTCCCTGGCTGTAATTGTCTATTATTTCTGCAGGCAGCGGAGCAGCCTCGCTCAGCTGAGGGCTCCGCACCACAACAAGATTTACTTTAAGACACAGCTGAAGGAAACAGGAAGACTACACGTCACAGTCTGAATGACGTGGGCCAGGCCAAGCGCCCAATCGGGAGGCTCCTTCGGATTGAAGGGGGGATAGTGAACCGAGAACTTGGGAGGAAAAAAAAAAAAGAGGGGTGGGGGGGAGAGAAAGAGGAGGAGAAACTGGATCCCTTCCCCAGCCCCCCACCCAGTGCTGCAGGGAAGGAGACTTTATCACCTAATCTGGTGCTTCCATTGAGAGAGCCATCTGCAAGCAGCAGCAGCTAAGAGCAGCACTTGATCTACTTCTGAATCTTGCCACTCACTCCAGGTCCTGCAGTGCATGGCAGATCAGTTACCTAAAGAGCAGCAAAGCTCGTCTGGGTGATGTTACTTGCACAGCAAAAGCTGCACCGCAGTTATGGATAAGTACATGAAAGGAGACACCCTACCTCAGCTATTTAGTAATTTGGGGCGGGGGTATTTCAAGAGAAAGCAATTTAAAAAAAAAACGGAAATAGAGAAAAGTCTTCACCAAAGTGAGGAGTGCTCACCAAGGTACCCCAACGTTATTCACTAAGATTTCAGATTTTTTTTTCTTTCCGCAATTCTAGCAGACGGGGGGGGGGGGCTGTACAAGTTGGAAGCCAATCTGTCCGTGTTCCAGGGCTATCATTGCTGTAATGTTTAGGAAGTGGTGGCTAATCATCTCTGGCAGCATCATATACTAACTACAAGAGTAATAGTAGCATTAAAAAAAAAGCCGAAGCACAACAGATATAAGGCAAATTTCCTGCAACCCAGACACAATAACCCAAACCAGTCACAATGTAGGAATGCCTGTTTGGATACAGTACTTAAATGCTTTTTTGATGCACTGGTTACAAACTTTAAAAAATTAGTTATTTCAAAACTTCTTATCAATCTTAAATACAAGGTGTAAAGAGGATTCACTTTCTATTGAATGTGAGGCTGCAACTTTCACTGAGCCCAACATTTAACTTATCACTCGTGAGACAGAAAATAAACGAGCAAAACAGAGCATCAGGTTGCACTGTGTCCAAACAAATGGCTTTTAATAAACAAAGATTAATTGCTCCTCACTTTTATTTACTATGGACTTCTCTGACTCAGACATAATAAAAGCGTGCACCTAAAGTTCAGATCAACTTAAATATATACCTAGCTAATTGAACACCGATTGAACTATATACCCTGCTGTAAATCAGTAGGCGGGGGGGGGGGGGGGGGGAATCAGTATCTTCCCAATATCTCTGGAATGTAATCAGATCAAAGAGTGCGGTCAGGTTTTACACTGGTTAGCGCAGATTTACGACGTGTGCTAACAGTAAAGACACAGACGTTAATTCTCGGACATGTTAATTTCTATAAGCGAATCATCCCCCCCCCCCCCCCAGGTTTGAAACGGATGATGTTGAAGTTTGCTTTACATAAATGTTTAGGCACACACGCCGCAGGAAAAGAGGGAAAAACAAACCTTTGGAAGGAAAAGGCAGAGCAGACAGGTTAAACCGCTTTGAGAAAGGTAAGAACAGTGTTTAATACGTGTGAAAATAAATATCCGACTCTTGGTTTATGTATTTGTTAAAATATTAACTTACTTCTCTGCTTCATGGCATTGTTAACACAGTTGCCAAATAGATAGATACACCGCTGTCCGTGGGTTTAGCATTTTGTGTCTCCTAAGATCCCCGTCCAGTTAATGGACCTAAGCGTCCTATTTGGGGATATTTTCAAGGTCAGCCAGGCTAATTTCTGGGGCCGGTGTAACTTCTATATTTGGTTCACTCTTTGTTCTTATTTTCTACATCGTACATCAAACAATTGTTAAACAAAGTGCCCGGGCACTCGCGACTCAAAACACAGGCGTGAGGTTAAGAAAAGCGAGCGAGCTAAACTTCTCAAACCCCGGGCCCGTCAGGTGGGAAAGGAAGCCGACCCACAAGCGGATTCTCGCGGGGAAGGACGGATGGGCACTTCAGCCCAGACGGGGCTGGGTTGCTGCTTGAACGCGATGCCGGGGAAGTTTGTGGATCCGTGGCTTGGGGAAGGTCTGGGGACCAGGCTTTGCAACGCTGCAGGCAGCGGAGGGCGAGCGCAGCAAGCGTGGTGCTCTGACCCCGGCCACCAGTCCCCTGCGACTCCAGCAGCTCCCCGTGTAAAACCTGCGCCTCCCCTCCCTGCTAGGGCAGACCTGCGGTACAGAGCATCGCCCTCTGCTCTGCTGGCTACGTTATACGGCGACGCAGGGATCTCTCCCCCCCCCCCCCCACCCCGATCTGTCTCATTAACGGCGCTTCCAGCCTTGACACGTGGATTTCTGCTGCGGCGCGCTGACCTGTCACCAGCCATACACATAGAATGTGGGTGGCTGAAATGTTACAGCCCCCGTCTCTATTTAGGCTGCCGCTCTCCCTCTCTCTTTCTCCAGAGAGAAAGCTCCCGAATATCTGATCCCGCTCCCCCATCTGTTTTCTGAGGCGTTAGGTGACGCAGAAAAGTCAGCCATCGGTTATGGGACAACACGTACACTCCGGTGCTGGGTATCCTCCCCCCCTTCCATTCTTTCACAGAGTGAACACAAGTTTAGAAGCCTTTCCGGCCACTACATTGTTAAAAAAAGGCGCAGCGCTGAAAATGACAAGGTACTTCGCGCTGCTTGTGCTCTGAAACCCGCTGCCGTACCTTTGCGCCAAGGGAGAGTTGTAGCTATTTGCCCTCCACGGAGACGCATAAAGGCGATGGCTCCATTCTCTGCTCCGGGTTTGTTTGCTTGCTTGTTGTTTCTTTACCTCTCATTTGAAAACAAACCAGAAAGTCAAAGTCAAGTCCCATTGCTACTAATCTTCGTGTCCAACGGAGGAGCTGTCACTCCGCGTGCAGGCTGTCAGCTCAGGGGGTTTCTAGCCATAGATGCCCATGGAACAGCCAACCAACCTGGACTTGTTCATAAGCGAAATGCCAGAAGATCAGTAGCAGTGGCAGCTGCAGGAATTCCCTAGTGGGAACCCAACTGCTTATGCCCCTCTGAAGGGATGTTTGTTTAACTAACAGCGTAAATGTAAACAGAAACGGTCGCTTAATATCCCTTGGAATAAACCTTTAACATAGCTCTCAGCGAGCAACGAGAAAACGTAAAGATGCCTTTCTTGAAATCATTCCTTCTTCCTCCCCCTCCTCCCGCCCAAGTCATGAATCACAAGAAAATACAACTGATAAAAGGCCCCTAATTACAGCTCACCACGTTGCTGTACTGTGTATCATTTAGGAGATCGCACACTATTCAAGGGTGAAAAAAGTGAAAACTTTTATCATTAAAATGTAATATTATCCGAAACTGATTCATTAGCCAGCCTCGGCTTCGCCTCAGGCACCAAACTTTCCAATATCAAGATATTAACAGATGGTGGTAACCACATGGTGAGATGTTGCTTCGAGAATCCATAATTTCACTCAGGCCTAAAGGACTGCGTCCCATATAGCCAACATGTATTCTGTATTGGCCCTTCTACGTCTCCTTCTGCTTCTATTTCAAGATTCGTGGGATTTTTTTTACATCAGAGCTCTTAAGAAGCTTTCATTTTTTAATCAAAAAAGTGCTTAGGGGTGACTGAAGAGTTCCAAATATTTGTGCTACCTGACGTTACCATTTACCCCTCTTTTTACGTGTGCAATTTAGTATTTCACTAAATAGAGATGAAACACAAACAAATACTAGGGGCCAATCTTGCAGTGGAAAGATTTACCGAAAGGAAGAGGCTAGCCGGGGAGTGCATTTGCCTGCATATCTCAGTGCAATCGCGCAACAAGACTCAAACTGGAATGCAATTATTTGACACTTAAAAAACCAAGTAATCTTTTCCTTTAGGCGTGGGCATAAATCGCTTGGTGACATGTAATTGGCCCCTAACCGCTAACAAGTAACTTTGTCGGAGCTGCAGCACCTGAGTTGCTGGCTAAGCGAAGAACGAGAGAAGGAAGCTGCATTACAAACTGTTACTGAAGCAAAACTCTCCAGACCAGAAAGTTTGGGATTAGACATAATAAAAGTGGAGGCACTTGCTTCCCAGCTATGCGTGCTGTTCCTGTTCCGAATAGCGCCTGTAACGAGGAATGTAGGGTGTTTTCATCTCTCACCACACATTCCTTTCTTGGCAGAGTTTGGAAAGCAGCAGCGGCAGCAGCGTGGCTACAGGATCTTCTCGCCTTGCTGTAGCAGCAGAGGGCAGCCGCCACAGCAATGGCTCTCCCTTTGCCTTTCCTCTTTCTGAACCCGTCCTTCTGGAGATTCAGCCAGGGTCCGATCCTGCAGCCGCTGCACTCAAGGGCACCCGTTCCATGAACTTCAGCGGGTGAAGGATCGAGCCCTGAGCCGATCTCTGTTGGTCCCCAGCTGGGTTTCCACCAGGCATGTCATTTGGGGTGCCTTCTCCTCCATAGCCTCATCCCATTCCCTCCTTAAGAGACATTTCACTCGCTCTACAGAATAAGTGGGGAAGGAGGCTCGCCACAAACGGCAGCATAAAAGGGGTGCCCGTCTCCATACCTCACACATGGAGTACTATTTCCACATGGCCTCTAACCTAGGAAGCAAGAGCTCCACGGCTGCTTGCTTCTCTGTGCCAAGCCCATATACAAATTCCTGGCTTTAACGTCTTAAAAAAAATAATAAGAAAACCTACTACTGTTTCCACAAATGAGTCTCTTTGTCCCCCTCCCATTTGGCTGGCCCGTGGGGTTTTGTTGCTGCAGAAAGTCTGATGGCCGCTGGCGATAGGTGCTCAGAGAAGAAGTAAAGGAATGTGAAATGGAAGTCGAGATGTCAAATCCTCACTCCAGAGTGGATCTAAGTGGATCTGATCATGAACGAGCTTTCTGGCCATCTTTATGTTATTGGTGACCATACATCTGAGATGTAATTGAGCCTGACCTGAACTTTGATACCTTTTCTTCCTTAAGTCAAGACTACAGCTCTCGGTGGACATTTTCAATGTGACTTGTGCCATGTAACAGAAGTAACGTGCGGCTTCTTTATCCGTTTTATCTCGCACACTCCTCACTGAGATGCTGGGCTGGGGGGTGGGAAAAGGACCCGATTAAGTGTAGGAGTTGGAGGGTTTTGTGTTTGCTAGCGAAGGTCAAATACTATGCGAGCTAAAGCCCTCATTTACATTATTTTAAATTAGACCTTTAAAAAAGGGATTGCAAAATTGCTAGATGTTAGCATTCTATTTTCTAGCATTTTGCGAGATACTCTACTCAATGCCATTCATCATGCCAAAAAAAAATCAGATATGGCTGTCCTGGATACTCCATCGTGCCAGATGTTCTCCCCAATACACCATTACTGAAATGCTTTTTACAGCAGTTTAAAAAATCGGGGGTCTCTCTGGTTGGTGGGCTATCTAATCTATCTATCTACCTAGTTCAGGGATTGCACTCAAAAATGCTAATACTTACTCCTGTAAATGTAGCCTAGGCTGTGACATGGGGAGTCTATTAAACAGGGCAATTCCTCCAAATAGTTGAAGAAATACCGCAGCGTTACCGTACTTACACATTTTGTTCCGCAAACACTGGCTCTCCTTGCCACATGTGCTTGGTGATATTTTATTGCAGAAAAGTGTCATTTAAAAAGAAAGAAGGGGGGAGGGGCAAGCTACCCAAACAAGGAGGATTCACAAGAAGTTCTTGATCATGAAAGTTAAGGAACTAGCAGTAGCGATGTGCATTTGCCTTTTAGGAAAAGTTTTTTTCTTCTAAAGGTGATGGTATTAAAATGCTTTAATAAGCAGGTTTTAAGTATTTTCTGATGCATGACAGGACGTAGCAAAATATACATGAGAGTCCTGATTTATTCTTGACATAAATTGATCTTAAATGGTTGGCCTCCCCCCTCCCCTTTTCTTTATGATCTCTCCGTATGGTTTCGTTGCCCTCCACCCCCTCCCAAGCCCCACGCTCAGGGGTCCTGCTCGTTCATTTCCAACACAGCAACAATTCCAGATTGCCAACCGGATCATAGGGAACTAGACAGTTAGAGCCCGATCCTGCACAGTGGCTTCCAGGGGGCTTTCCCTTAGAGAGGAACGCAAGTCAAGACGGGATCAAGGGTTTGCAAATAAGGCTACAAGAGGCGAAGAAAAGCAATCAGTCCCAATAAGCATTCAGCATAATTGTGCATAGGTACAATCACCCCCACCACTTCTTGACTTTATGCATTCTGCTGCGATACAGAGGGGACTCAGAGCACTTTTTTTTTTGGAGGGGGGGGCGGTCTGATTCCGCAGTCTTTGGGGCAGAGAAAATGCCCAGGCCGGTTAGTCGACCTTTTGGTTGGAGGACTGAGCAGGCAGCTTCTGCAGAGGTGGAAAATAAACACCCTTTATCACTGCAGACTTAGAGGGAAAATGATCCCCCTCCCCACCCAAAATGAGTGGCAAACAGGTGGGAAATAATAATACATTTTAATGAATGATAATGTCACATAGGCTTATGCTATTAATCATAAGTAATACTCATGTTACCCTGTGCTTGGAGAATCTTAGGAAGCCAGGAACAAATGTACAGCTAAAGGCCAAGCACCGAAAGGGAGTGAGAGGCATATATTACTAAGAAAGGTTTGTGTTTGGTCCCCCTCTCCCCTCCCAACACTGACTCCTTGTGCACGGGTGACATATTTTGTCTTCCCTTGTAGCTCTGAGTGCTGCGGGGCTTTGGAACAAGGGTGCAGAAGTGTGTGAGAGAGACAGCACTGGGAGATAGGCTAAATTTGGCAGGTGAATGACTCTCTGGAATTCTCTCCTTTTTTTTAAAGCCCCTTGAGGACGCCCCGAGTTGAAACATTTTTGCAAGTGGGGGCCTATGGGTGACCTCGCTCCAGCCCTGCACCTTGCAACCTTCTAAGCTCGTGCAGCCTGGGCAGTGGCGCATCAATACGCATGTCCACAATTAAATGCGCGCTCTCCACTCACCAGGCCTCTCTTGCACTGAACTCCCCTCGCTCTTTTTAGTCGTACCAGAGAAAAGGCTGCGGCCTCAGCTGACGCAGGCGCCTGTACCAGGGCTCGGCAGCAAAAAAATATCCCCCAACCCCTCCAAAAAACCTAGATCCGCCTCCCCGAGCCGCTCAAATCAAGGCAGGAAGGGGAGCAGGAAGTCCCTGGACCAGCAGCTGTCTGGCCACGTGGAGCATGGCAGGTTTTCGCCTTGAATCAGTGCCCCTTGGGGCCACGTGTGTCGCCCTTACCTCCAAGCACCAGCTGCAGCGGCTTCGTCTCATTGGCAAGGAAGGGAACAGGCTGTTTCTGCTCCGTCCCTTGAGCGCACCCCCCAACCCCAGAGCAATTGCAAGCGCAGTTCCCGTTAGCGTATGAAACCGATTCCAGCCTATGGTCCACTGTCCCGTTTTGGTTGATGGTGATTAACTTAAGCAGTGACACTCTGCTTATTTCCTGAGCGATATGGAAGCTGGAACTCAATAAACACTCACTCATCCCCAGCCACAGCCATAGAGTTTGCACCAAAGTTTGGGTACGTGCAGATCTTTTGCTCCCCCGACCCCCGTTACAGTGATAGAACTGATTCACAAAGGTCAGAACCAGAGCTCAACTTTCCCTACAGTGTGAGGTTTGTCAGATCTGAGGTTTCAGGTCAGCTGAAAAATTAGGACCCCCAGGATTAGCTAACTTCACCCAAATTCTGCTCCCTCTCTGAAAATAATGATGTTTATTCCAACGTGACAGCTTTGCACAGTGACACGTTTCTTTCTTCGAGGGGAAAAATGGCAGAAGAAAACTTCAGAAGTATGTTCAGGACCATTGCTGACTCCTCCTTTGTAGTAAGGCAGGAGTTCCTTTGTACTAAGACAATGAAATAGAAAGTGATACAGATATGTTGTTAAAAGGGCCTTTTCTTTAATCATTTTCCTTGTTGCATCCCTTCAGCAACCATACAGATGACACCGGGGCTGAGAACGTGGGACACAGGGGCTGAGAATGTGGAACAATTTTTATCTTCCTCTTCCGAACTGGGGTGCAAACTTTCTAGTATACAAAAAACAAGAACAACAAAAGTTAGAAATCTATTTATGATAGTAATCTCTGATCATTTAGGGTCTGATTCTGCTCTTACTTACACTGATGTAAATCATGAGTAACTCCACTGAACCCAGTGGAACTACACCAGTTTGTGTGTGAGAGAACAGGGTCCCTAATATCTGTAGCCATTAAATTTAAAGTCTTTGTCTACACCCCTTGCCCTAACCCTCCCTACAAAAAACAAAAAACAAACAAAAAACCAAAACAAAAAACAAACAAAAAACCCTTTAAGAACAGAATACCTTCAACCTGGAGAGTAAATGTCATCTAGGTGGTTCAGCAAAAGGCAGTTCAATTCATAGATCTTGTATTGATGGAAATAGAATTGTTAAAAAAAACAACACTCCAGAGAAGAGAAAGTGAACTAAACTAATCCTATTAAACGCGGTAGCATGTTTCTGTGGAGCGCAGGGAGAGATTAAGCACAGGAAAAGGGATAAGTGCTGCTTCAGTTTCACTAAACTAATGTGACAACTTGTCATTGGAAATCTTTGCAGCTTGTTAGCAGATGACTAGCTGATTCAGATATGTTTTCTACCATTTCCTTTGTGTCTGGGGGTGGTGTTTTTTCTTTCCAGTTCCTTTCTTATACATACTGCTTTATTTTGTTTTTTAATCCTTCCTGTCTTCTTCAAGTCAAAACATTTAACTTGCTTTAATCAATATTTTGTTTTGAAGATGTCCCTTGACCTTTTATTTGTGCAAATTAACCTTCATGGGCACCTCATTTATTCATTAACCTCAGCTGGATTGCATATCCCCTGTACATGGCATTTGGGGTATGACACATTTGTGTAAGACCTCCCAGATATTACAATGAGTGTGTATAGTAATAAAAATAATGTTATGGTGTGGTTTTAAAAAACTTGGCCCAGATTTCTTTCTTTCTTTCTCACTAGATTCAGAAAGAAAAAGTATAGTAGTCCTTGCCAGTTTCCATGTCATGGCTGTATGTATGTAAGGGCTGAACAAAATAGCTAAGCTGGGAGAAATTTTAGAGTCAGTAATTTCTTTTCCAAAGCAGGTGTCCAATTTGTTTGGAAACTGTGCTGCCTTTTTTCTTTCTTTCTTTCTTTTTTTCATCACCCCTACTTCTCTCCTCCTCCCTCCCCCTCTCCTCCCCCCCACCACCATTAAAGGCGTGCTTGTTGAGTAAATGGAAAAAAAACATTTGACAACATTAAAGGAAGACTGTTTAGAAAAGGAAGGCCCTGCTGAGGTGTAGAGGAAGCCTGTTTATTAACACTGGACACCTCTTATCTGAGGCAGCTCCAGATGGATCTCCCCTTGGTAATTCCCACTCTGTGCCAAGCGGGGTTAAGCAGGGTAACCACCTTGACGTGGGTTGGTGATCACTAGGGATCTTCGGCTTCTTCAGAAAGAATTTTCAGCCTGTTTTCATTTCATTTTCTTTTCTTTTGTTTTTTCCCTTCCCAGGATCTCCGGACTCGTCTACGGGGGGTGGGGGGATCTTTGCACAATGATGTAGCCATGACATCAGTGTATCTGCTGCAGTGTAGATATGCTGGTATGAAGTGGGGCGTATCCCAGTTTGAAGTTGCACCCGTGAACACCCTGCTTTACACCCATGGAGCGCATCCCCACTGGGTATTTGCAGAAGTGTAGCTCCGTAGCTGCAACGATCCCTAACACAGACAAGCTGTCAGTAACTATGGAGAGGAAAGGTAAGGGGAGAAAGCTAGAACTCAGAGTAAAAAGGCACGTGGGAAGATTTACCTTTCTGGTTGTAAATTGCTGACTTCTGGGATAGGGCCAGGTTTTAATTGAGAGAGAAAATAGTTCAAATCTGTCAATAATTAACTGTCACAGAATTAATGCTATCTCAACAAATTGGCACTTGGTAACACCTCAGGTTCAGATTTTTCATGGGAAAAGATTGATTGAGTGGCACTGGCCATTAAATTTACCTACCCATCAAGTGTAGTTTAACATCCTGCTCATTCTAAGCATTGCATGCCTGACACATTTACCCATAATCCATATTTTTGGGAGAGTATTTTTTAAGATTAGCCATTTGCACCTTTCCAATTCCTGAAATGCAGCATTATTACAATGCATGTACAGATGAACAATATGGACTAGATTTTTCTCCTGCACTGAGGTCTGCTAAATGAGACAACTGTGGCCAACAACTATTGGCTATGGATTCCTGATTCAGAAGCTGTCATGATCCTGGTCCTGACATAAATTAGAACAACCATAGGGCTGCTTGGATTTCCAACAGTTGGCTAGGGTCCCTCGGGGACCATACACCAGCTGTAAATTGGTGGAGTAAAGTTTTGTACTCTACCTCAACCCCTCCCTCTCTTATATGCCCTTTCCATCCCCTGACATACCATCTCTCCCCTTATGCTGGGGTGGTTGAGAAGATTGGCACAGGAGTGGACACTGTTGGCTTTATCCCATGGATAGTTCTCTCCCACCAGGAGAGTCTTGGCCAGGCAGCTGTGTCCAGATTCTTATCTCATCTGACCCTATAACCTTATTTGGCTTTGTAACCAGATTTCACCAGGGCCTATGAGGTAGAATGTGTTTTTAATAGTATTACAATGCTCAGTTTTTATTATTTTCTCTCCCTCTCTCTTTAAAAATCATTCTATAATAATAGAGGTGGTGTTGGTATCCAGTGTGTAATAAGCATCTTGTGAATACTTTCACACATTACAGAAGTAGCAAGTTCTAGCCTTATTATTGGAATGTCATCCCACACTGACTCTTACTTTTCCATTGTAAAATGGTAAGTGAATGGTCAGTGTGGACCAGATCCAGTGGAGCTCCACTAAATTACAGCAGCTGACGATATGGAACAATACTTGTGAAAGTTGCTGGATTGACAGACCAGGAAACTGAAGTCCTGGCTATGGTGTATTACAGTAAACTATAAATGCTAGGAGTCCAGACTTCCGGATAATTTGTCACGCCAGCATACCACAATCCTGCTGTAGAAGGATCCACCTCTTGGAGGTTAGAAGACAATTTGTTCTTGATACCCATTCATTAATCAAGTGCAAAACCATGCCCAATGTAGCTTTTGGTTCCTTTCCCGCCATAAAGAAGACCTTGTGACTCTGGTCGATTTTGATTTTAGCTTTGATTTTTTAGCTTTAGCTTTCTAGTATGGATTTGCCCTTAGTGTGAAGTTGACACTGACAGAAGTTCTGTCAGCAGCTCCATATCAGTGGCAGGACAAGATCAGAAACTAGGGTATTCAAAGCTGAACCCAGCTACCACCTCCACCATCCCTGGTTCAGTTTCAGTGGCTTTCTTGGTGTGGGCATATTGGAAGTCTATTTATTTAATAATGGTCTCTTCAGTCTAGCAGAGAAAGTATAACATGATCTATTTGCTGGATGTTGAAGCTAGCCAAATTCAGGTTGGAAATAAGGACATTGTTAACAGTGAGAGTATCACAGACCAGGACATGGGCGGTTGTGCCTAGTGGTGCGAGTAGGAGTTAGGACTAGTGGTCACAGCAGGACTCATGCCTGATGGTTAGAACAGAAGTCAGTAGCCAGGAGTCAGAGCCCAGGGCCAGACCCAGAGTCAGAGGCCAGGTGTCAGAACCAACAGTCACAGCTGGAATCAGGAGACAGGAGTTGGAGCCCAGACTCAGAGCTGGAGTCAGAGGCAAGGTGCCAGAGCCAATGGTCAGAGCTGAAGTCAGAGGCCAAGAATTGGAGCCGAGGGTCAGAACTGGGTTACCTGGAGTGCGGCAAGGCTGGCCCAAGGCAAGAGCAGGGCTGGGGCCAAGGCAGGAAAAAGGTTTTAACAAGACTGGAAGAAGGCGGAAGAAAGGCTGGGAACAAGCAGGCACAGGACCTATTACAGCTGTGGGCAAATGCTTTGAGCAGCCACTGTACTGCTGATAGGCTTAAGAGCAGGTCTGCTGACCCTTCCAACCAATCAGGTGGTGTAGCCAATCAGGCAGCCAACTACAAGCTGGTTGTGCTCATTAGGTTGCCCAGAGACTGGCACTGCTGCAACACCCTGATTCCTGTTGGCATCATTAATCACTGGAACAATTTACCAAGGGCTGTGGTGGATTCTCCATCACCGACCATTTTAAAATCAAGATTGGATGCTCTTCTAAGAGATACGCTCTAGCAATTATTTTGGCTTGTGTTATACGGGAGGTCAGACTAGATAAGCACAATGGTCCCTTGAATCTATAGGAACGGAAGACCAACAAATTCCAAAGCCTGTGTACCAAGGAATGGTCGGCGATCACTTGGGCGCCAAACGCTTTGGTGGTGCAACAAGCTTGTCAGTAATGGATGTAAACTGAATATACAATCAGACCAGCTTAAGTGCCTTGCCAGAAACCAGTCTGGGAGACTATCAATATGATTTGCAAGGACACCATGATGCTTTGGGATTTGTCATGATAGTGATTGGAAACTGTTTCCTACCTAGAATCGCCTTTATTGTAGTGTAGGTGAGACTTTTGTGATGCAAACAGTTGTCCATTAGTAACTGAGCCCAACAGCTCATTTCGCACAGGCCAGATGCAACGACTCTGTCATTTGTCCTGGACTGGCTCACACACTACTGTAGTGCCCTAAAGGTGAAAGGGTCAGACACTCACATAACCAGTACTGTAAGCTTCCCTGTGTTAGCCCCCATCTTAAATTTCTTGTGTAACTTCAAGGGATAAAATGAAGGATGTTCGCTAGTTAACATTGTGCTCTACCCCACTGAAATAGTCATCCAGATATTGGCCTGCAAATGTAACTTAATTATATATACTTACTTTCCTTAGCTTCATGTTTTCAAAAGAGAAAAATGATTTTTGTAGGTGGATTATCACCTAAGCATCTTCTTTTTATAAATTCCTGGATGTTTAATTACTTTATTTGCAGAAAGTATAACAACTTTTTTTCAGAGAAAAAAGTTTGCTGATTTACAATCATGCCTATTGCTTTAAGAACACAATGATCTGTTTTATTTGTGACCTTTCAGCTTTGGGATCATAGGGCCCAGTCCTGAAAACTTCTGAAGACCACATTTTTAAGATAGGCACCTACTTGAATTTACAAAATAATTTAATGTAAATGGGTTTCCCATTGAAATCAACGGGAGTTAGGCACACAGGCACTTTTGAAAATCCCATTAGAAGCCTATTCGCATCTTTAGGCATCTAAGTACTTTTAAAAATTTGTCCCTGAGTGCCTTCAGCTCCCACTGAAATAAATGGGAGTGGATGATGCTTGGCATGCTGCAGGATCAAGTCCAAAATAATTTTGGTGCCTTTTTCTGGAAGAGGAATAGTTTTCTGACATCAGGGTCTAATGGCATTTATAATAACTTCATAATTTCAGAGCATCAAGTTATTGAATTCTAAGAATGATCAGACTTACTTGACAGTGCTGTTTAGTTGCCCCTACAACAGAAATATGCTGTTTTATCTCCTAAGAGATTCTTGAGGAAGAAAATTCAATCTATACCAACGAGTAAGTTATTTTCCTCTCAAGGCATATTGATTTAAATATTGACTTCACTGTCGGAGGGTTATTTCACTCCACATTCCAGATATGCATGGTTAAGTGACAAGTATTTAATGTACCAATAAAAATGTAATTTCTGGCACAGTAATCTTATCTGTACAAATTCTGACTTTTTAAATTCCAAAGTAGCATTGCTTCCTAAAATAACTTATTTTCATCTGAATCCACTTTGCTCAATATAAATGGGTTTCTTCCAGATTAAAAAGTAAACAAACATTAAAATCCATTTAGAAAACTACTTTGTACTACCTGCTAGCTTCTTTCATGTTCTTCAGTAGGGAATTCAGTTTCTGGAAGACAGAAGTCCTTTATTTAGTAAGGTAATGCCACAGGACCTGCTGCAATTTGTCATAGATCAAGATTGAGAGTTCTCTGGGAGATGGAATGCCTCTTTATTTCTTGTTTTTACAGTGCCTCTCACTTGGGATTCCTGACTTTGATTAAGTCTTCTAGGAATAATACAATAATAATAAAAAATAATTAATAAAAAATAAAAAATCACATGCCACTGAACAGCAAACTAAGGCTAGTTATTATTATTTTATTTTCTAGGAGTCCCAGTTATGGACCATGACCCCATTGTTCTGGGCACTGTACAAATACAAAACAAAAAGATGGTCCCTGCCCCAAAGAGCTTACAGCCTGTATCATTGGAGTGTTGTTTTCATTAGTAATTGAATATTATCGAAACGCCTCATGCATGCTAAATTTCCCGTTTTGTGTTCACACAACCCTAGCCTACCAGCCCCAGGAGCCAATTTTATTTGTACAATTGTTCCTAGCAAATGCTTTTTTAGATGTTGACAAATAAGGTCCTCCCCCGACCTCTCTTCATCCCACACTACTCGCCTTCAGGTAGCAGGCTTCTGTGGGTATGTCTACACTGGAATAAAAGACGCACAGCATGGTTTTTGCTGGCCAGGGTCAGCTGACTCCGGCTCATGTGGATCAGACTGTGGGGCTAAAAATTGCTGTGTAGACATTCCCCTTAAGCAGGGTCCCAGAGCTCAGGCTCCAACCTGAGCCAGAACATCTACACAGCAATTTTACAGTCCCACAGCCCAACCCCATGAGCCTGAGTCTGCTGACCTGGGCCAGCCGCTTGTGTTTAATAGGTTGCGTAGATGTACCCTATGCGTCCTGCAGCAGGAGGCCTCTGGTGGTAATCTGAAAACTCTCTGTCCCTTCCTCTTCTTGTTCAGAATGAGTCAGATTTTGAGGAGGTGGGGGGACAGAACAGATACCCCAATATCAATTCTCAGATCTTCCTGCAAATCCTGGAACCTGCCCTGTACCCAGTAGTGTGATTGGAGGGGCAGGAGCAAGTGACATTTCCCGGAGGAGTTGCATGCAAAAGTTTGTTGCCCAGGCCTGCCCAAAAATGCTAAGGCCAGCTTTGCCTGTATTGTTTTGGTGTTAGTGTTGCCATCGACTGTTGCAAAAAAAAAAAAAAAAAAAGGCACTGGAGTACGTGTGCCCAGAGACAGGTCCTGTTCCCCTTAAAAATGTATTGTAGTTAAACTTACACGCAGAGGGCTCAATTCACATTTTGTGCCAGCTCCTGGCCCCTCTGGACAGCCCATACATTTGGATGGGGGTGGTGCAGTACCATGAGCTGCTTGAGACTTCAATTCAACCAGTGGGGCAAGCCACCAAGTCAATATGTTACTAGAGCACCTCTCCCAGATAGCCTCTGCTGACAGGGGTTCTTGAGCCCTGGCTGGAATTTAAAGCTGCCCCATCCCGAAAGAAACCCTGGGGGGAAATAGAGATTTGGGGCCAATACAGACACTTTCCCTGAGGTGAATCCACAGCAGGCACAAGGAATAGAATTGTGGAAATGAATTTGTCCCATAATTTGTTAGAGATCGGCTAATTTATTTATATTTATTTAATTTCACCTTTAAGCAAGAAATTAGCCTTTCTCTCTGCACGCGTTTTAATTGAAATCTTGATCTAAACAAATGTGCTCTCTTTATTAACCCCAGCAGTGTCATTTTTCATTGTAAGACTCTGATTCAGAGGAAATGGTGTCACTAAAACAGACACACAACCCAAGAAAAAATGACAGCTTTCCTCAATCAGTTCCTTTCATGACCTTGATTTGAACCTTAATCTGTTTTAAATATGTTTTTTTTATTAGCCATTCAGACTTTGAGGTGATGCTAATTTTCCTGTTTTTAGACGATCAGTTTATAGGGACTTTTTAATGTAATGAATCAAGATTTATGTTTGTTATTTTGGCTATGATTTCTAATAATTACTGTTTTTTTAAGTATTTGAAGTTTTCTGCATATATCTGTCATTAATGTAACGAATCAAGGTTTATGTTTGTTATTTTGGCTATGATTTCTAATAATTACTGTTTTTTTAAGTATTTGAAGTTTTCTGCATATATCTGCATTGTGCATAAAACTCTTCTTTTTATTTATAACAAAATAACCATGAAAAATATTATTATATGAAGACTACCAGCCTGATCTTCTAATCTTTACTCATATGAGCAATCTTTTCCTGCAAGTAATACCATTAAAATCAAGGAATATTTAAGAGAGAAAGGCTTTTCAGGATCAGACCCTATCTGAGGTGTCTGGAATAGCGAATAAATATATACTTAAATCTGTCTTCAAAATATTATAAAATGTTGTAGCTGATGATTAGTAATTTTCTTTGCCTATGGCATTAAAGAACAGATTGTGTTACTATGCTTATCTCTACCTTTACAAACAAATACACCAGAAAAATATGTTGAGTAGAAAAAACAGTGCTCATTATCAAATGCTTAATTAGATTTACTACAGGTTTTTGTACTTTTTGGCATAAACTTCAAAACATATTGCTGCATCGTTATTCTTGGAATTCTTTACAGTTGAAAGGAAGCTACGATATGTATTGTACATACTGTATCTACAATATGTACATACTGTAGCTACAACATGTATTGATCTATAGATCTAATGCAATAGTATGTTGTTATTATTATAATTATAATTATTTTATTTGCATTATGGTAGCATCTAGGGGCCCTAACCAAGATGAGGACCCTGTTATGAGAAGCACTTTACGTACAAATAGTAAGAGACTGTCCTTACCCCAAACTGTTAATTAAAAGCACTGCACAGCTATGATCTTTAAAGCTTGGCACATCTGATTAGATTTTCATTGAAACTTACAGATTTGATCCAGTATTTTGAGGACATGTACACGTGTGTGCTAGTGGTTGGAGGGGGTGGGCAGCTGTGAGCTGTATCACATGCCCTGTAGTTATAGGTGTCATTGGAACAATACCAAGAGAACAAACTTTGTAATTGTTCCATGGGCTAAACCTCTCAGTGCATGTTCATTAGGGCTCTGTCAAATGGTGCATTAATATTTTGTTAGAGATCAAATGGATCAAATAATTACAAATACAGTTGTAAATTTGACAAGCATAGTTTTTACCCTGAAAAGGGAGAAGATGCTCAGATGCTACGGGGATGGGCATCGGTATAACCCTCTTGGATAGAAAGATAGATAGACAAAAACTCCATTGATTATTCAATCTTCATCTTATTCAAACTTTATTTCTGTGAAAGAGCAATTCCCCTGCTCCCCACTATCAGGTTGAAAGCATTGCCATATTTGTGATTACTTAAAGAGCTACTGGCTAATTTGGAAATATGTGGAAGTAGAAAAATGAATGATATATGTAAAAATGGATGAATATCCTTGAATGCTACATTAATTAACATAGCCATATAGTTAGGGTGGTCGGTGTTGAAGAAAAGAATAATGCTTTTTTAATCCAAAACTTTCCCTCCCTCCTCATCCATTTTATCCCCTCTTGTCACTTTCTATTAACTGATCGTGACTTCTCATCTCTTGCTTGAAGGGTGGGCCAACATATTACTTTGGAGCTGATGTAAGTGACACTCCAAGGATTGGCCGGGAGCAGGTTCAGTAAGAGCAGCTACCACCCAACCCCTGGAGTGTCAGGATGTCATCTCCGTGACATGCCTGGAATGCTCAGTTCATTCTTGAACTGTCTTGTTACAGCCTAATAGCAGTAATGTTTCACTCTCAGTCTGTCGATGGCACGGACTTGACCTCTTCACCCGGTGACATCTCTCTCTTTTGCTGAGATCTGTACTTTTATTTTTACTGCCGAGTTCTCCTCTTTAACGGAGCAGATGATCTCTTGTAAGCCAGGGTTTCTATCAGAGCTGGATGACTGACAATCCCACTGGAGCACGCGGTGGGGATGTGTGTGTGCACGTTTGCCATAAGAAAAATCATTTTGTGATGCAGCAGCTAGTGCAGGCCAAAGTAAAACCTTTCAAATTGCATCTTATGTGAGCGAATTTAGTGCTTGTGAGAGGTCCTGGACTGAGATTCTTGGACCCTAATTCTGTTCCCTGCTCTTGCTTCTTTATGGCAAAAGAGGTGGCAACAGTTTCCTAGGAAACCCCGTTTGTGTAAAGAACGTACCTGAGTGACATAGGGTATCAGAATGGCCCTACAGTGCTTCCTCCAGCCTGCAGCATAGCATAGTGCTAGGGGAGGCAGAAATTTTGGGGAAGGAGGAGGCACAGCCAGAGCACACTGTCACCTGGGTATTCTGGGCTGATGGATGGCTCCATTGGGAGCTGTTGCAGGCATTGTAAGTTAGAGCAACCCTTGGGCTGGCTCTGACTTTTGCTGGGGTCCCCTTAGGACCTCAGTGAAGCCTAGAACCAGGACCATTTAAATGCTAACGTTATCAGGCACAGTTAATCTCTCTCTCTCTCTCTCTCTCTCAAAATAAAAAACGTGGAATGAAAAAGGTGGGGTATAAATTTCACTATTTAAACACCTGCTTTATCTTATGTTCCG
Organism: Macrochelys suwanniensis; assembly: GCA_033296515.1. Taxonomy (NCBI): domain Eukaryota; kingdom Metazoa; phylum Chordata; order Testudines; family Chelydridae; genus Macrochelys; species Macrochelys suwanniensis. Next base: position 158,089,978 of record CM065777.1, read on the forward strand.
TCCGCAATACTTCAGCTATACTTATCTTATTTAGGCCCTGCACTGGCAAACACGTAGGTACATAGGTAAATTTATGGGTGTGAGTAGTCCTGTTGAATTCAGTCAGCTTCCCATAGTTCACGTGGCTAAGGAGCTGCAGGATTAGGACCTTTGTAAGCTCTTTGATGAAGCAACCTTTTCTGCCACTGTAAAGAGCTCAGTTTAGTAGTATAGAAAAAAATATTCAGCATCCTTGTGTGCATTCTGATTCAATCTGTGTGCCATAGATCATTGCATTATCACATAGTATTTGCTCCATAGAACCCCGGCCCCAAGAACTGTGTTGGGGAGAAAGCAAATGAGGTGGAGGGTTGCAGGAAAATGAAGGATAGTCTCTAGTGTTTAAGAAACTCAGGGGAGCTGGGTTCTATTCTTGGCCAGGCCACAGATGTCCAATGGTGCTGGGCATGACTATAATAAAGCATACCCAAGAGTACCAAATTAAAGTTCCGCAGGCAACCTTAATTCTGGTATTTCTTAACTTTTGAGTGTTTGACTTTGCAACCATAATATTGATTTAACATAGTTTTCATAGCTTTTGGGATGTAATTTCCTAGGTTTTTAAAAAGTCAACTGAAAAAACCCAGGAAATTCATCATGTGAAACCATATTGACCCTCTACATGGGACATTAGCGGAGTTGGAACCCAGGACCTTTAGATCCACAGCACAGATATCTGTCCCTTGACTTAAAGATAATAGCAGATAGCAGCAGTAGACTGTTATCCCTTATGCGGACAAGCCCCTCGATGGAAAAATGACACACACTTTGCTGGTGGCTTACATGGTTATTTGTTAGACAACGGAGGAACCTTGGGGATTAGGAACCCTAATATAGGTTCTGGAGGAGAGTGTGGTCTAGTAGTTTTAGATAGTACAGCCAAGCACGTCATTTGGCACATTGATTTCCCTAACCTTTGAAACAACGGAGGTGTTTTTTTCTGAAATGTAACAAAACAAAACAAAATAAAACAAAGAAAGAAAGACTTAGGCAGAGACTAAATATGGAAAATTTCAGCCCAATCAAAGTTTGACAAAATTGTAAGGAACTGAATACAGGGGTTTATAATGGACAGAATTGGACAACCTTAACTAAAGGTGTCACTACAAGTTCCACTGCTAACACTCCTGCACACATATCTGTGTTCCTGTATGGAGCCACATCGGCTTCACTAAAGCCCCATGGAGGTCACTAGGTTCTACCCAGGTATACCTGATTGCATGTTTGGGAGGTGGGGTGGGGGGGTCTTAGTTTTTGCAATGTATTAGATTTACATTTGTTGAGTGAACAAAGATTGAATAATTTATGATGATGCCCACTTAGGTACCATATGTCATGGGCTATTGTAAGTGGTGTGTTATTCTGAACATAAACAGAAGCAGAGACTTTCATCAAGAATTGCCTTTATGTTAGATTAAGAAAATAATAACAAAAAGGGATGGAAGTAAAGGGGGCAAACACTATGTATATACAGTGACAATCTTCATAGAACTTGAACACACAGCAGGTCCTTATTTCTGCAGATAGAAAAGTCCTCAGAGATTTAAAGGGGATGCACACAGAAAACAAGGATATGACATTTACATAGCTAAAAATAACACTCTTTACTGAAGATGCAATTTTTTGCGGACATGCATGCCTCTCCATCATTTCAAATATACATTTGGTTGCAACATTGTTTCTGCCCATCCTCATGAAGTCACTAGAAAATGTTTCTAGAAAGTTGTTTGCGCTATTGTTTATGGGACATTGCAATGGAAATATTTTATTGTTTATTTTATTCTGGGGAAGAGGAAAGTGAAATTCCCTTTTTAATGGCTGAGAGTCTGTGTGGCTCTTTAAGTCTTCAACAAATATATTAATTTTACATGCCAAAGTCTTGAGAAGTGTTTGACTGCCCATGGCTTTTGTGTGCATTTCCAGATGGCAGATGCCATTTTGTGTTTTGCATAAACTGACTAAATTTCCTTGCTCTTTGTACATATTGCAGAGGAAACCATTCTCTGCTTTCAATAGGACAGAACAGCTCGTTGGCATCCAAGCCAGTTCTGGTCTGGTGATACAAAAAATATTTAAGGGGGAATTCTGAGACCAAGCTGGTGGCAATAAAAACTTCATACATTGTATCACAGGAAAAAGGTTTAACAGTTGTATTAGAATTATCTTGAGGGCTCTCCCCAGTGAAGCTGAAATAAACCAGCCAGGCTAACATTATGGGTTGAAGAGATAATTTGATGTATGCTTTTTCCATATTTATTTAAATGGAGAAACATATGTTGTATATGAATGAACATTATTTTTGGTTCATCTTCTTGCTAGTGCAGGTTTGTTCCCTGTGGTGTACTTTGTAGGTCTTTGTTTTAAATACCCCAGTGATGGGGCTTCCACCACATTGAATCTTTTATTCTGTCTGTTTTAGCTTATTTATAGAAAGTGGCTGTATTGCTTTTCCAGATACAAAGATCAAACCAGGACCTTCGGGCATGTACTTTAATTGGAGATGAAGAGAAAAAAAAATAAGAAAGAAGAAAAGTAAAGTCTATATGAGCAGGCATGCAGTGAGTGAAATCCTAGCTCCACTGAAGACAAAGGGAATTTTGCTATTAACTTCATTGGGGCCAGGATTTCACACATTGTGTGTGTGTCTTCTGTGACTGTTTGAGTGACCTTAATACAAAATGGGTGTCTCTCTCTGTAGATAGCAGATAGGGTGACCAGATGTCCCAATTTTATAGGGACAGTCCCGATTTTGGGGGCTTTTACTTACATAGGCACCTATTACCCCCCACCCCCATCCCTATTTTTTACACTTGCTATCTGGTCACCCCAAAAACAGAGACCTCAGAAATTTGAGATTTAAAGGTGCAGTACCCTGAAAACAAATGCATAACAAGCAGTTACATAGCTAAATACACCATAGTGGCAACTGAATCTCTAGATTGATCTTATAATTGTATGTTTAGGTGTTTGGGGTCAGGGAGGGAGGAGTCGTGGTATTGTGTTAAGACTGGAAATATGTTTTTGTGAATTGGTAAAGTGTGCTAAGTATAAAACGAAGTTTTAAAATAAACTCTTTTCAATTTTTATATGCTCATTCTGACAACACCTTGCAGAAGAAAAGCAAAACAAATATCCTGCCTGTTCTAGAAAGAATACAGAAGTCAGTACTAATTTGTGTTCAAAGAAACTAAGATTATATGTCATGCTGTTAATCAGATTTTTATCATTTTAAGTGGTGTCCAGATATAGTTGAAGTGGGCAGTGTACATAATAACATAATTATGGGTGTTATAATGACGTAACAGCAGCAGGAGCTCGGCTCCTGACTCCTTGGTTTTCCATTCCCACCCACCATGATCTACAGCTATATTTAGTTGTTTTTCACAGTGCAACCTAATGCCGTGGTCCCAAGTATTTTTTTAAGTAAAATAATAGAGATAAGACCATATTGATTTTCCATGAAAGTCTAAACACTGGAATCTTTTCTTGCAGATGACTGTTCTTATTTAATGTTTTTTAAAATTATGTGTATTATTGTCTTTGTGCATGGAGTGCAATCACTCAGGGGTAGATTCTCTAGTGGGGTAAATTGTCCTTGCTTCACTGAAGGCAATGGAGCCAGGACCACTGACGCCAGCTGAGGAATTGCCCCACACATTTTAAGGTATGTTTGTGGATTGTAGAAGAACTGAGCTGATTAAACAACTGAGTGGTGTTTGGGGATTTGAATAAAGGAAGTTTTGACTGCTGAATTATTGTACTTTAACAATTCTCAGGTGATCATTTTTGGCACCACTCCTCCTTGTGGGATTGCAGTTCCAGGAACACCTGATAAACCACTAATAGGTGAGACCTCAACATTTATGTAACACTACAGTGATGGAGGACAACAAACCTCATGCCTGTGGTAGACATTTGCCATAGAATCATAGGGTTAGAAGGGACCTGCAAGGGTCATCTAGTCTAGCCTGCTGCCAAGATGCTGGATTTGTTGTGTCTAAACCACCCAAGACAGATGGCTGTCCAGCTTCCTTTTGAACACCTCCAGCGAAGTAGCTTCCACAACTTCCCTAGGCAGTCTGTTCCATTGTCCTACTGTTCTTACAGTTAGGAAGTTTTTCCTCAGATTTAATCTAAATCACCTATGCTGTAGTTTGAACCCCTTGCCTCTTGTCCTGCCCTCTATGGCAAGAGAGAACAACTTTTCACCATCTTTTTTATGGCAGCCTTTCAAGTATTTGAAGACCACTATCATTTCCACCTTCAAGCTCCTCTTTTCCAAACTAAACATACCCAGTTCCTTCATCCTTTGATCATATGGTTTTAATTCCAGCCCTTTGATCATATTTGTAACTTGCCTCTGGATCCTTTCCAGTTTCTCCACATCCTTCCTGTACATTGGTGACCAAAATTGGACACGTTACTCCAACTGAGGCCTACCCAGAGCCAAGTAGAGCAGTACCATCACCTCCCATGACTTGCATGCTATGCCTTTGTTAATGCAACCTAAAATTGCATTTGCTTTTTTTGCAACAGCATCACGTTGCTGACTCATGTTGAGGTTGTGATCAGCATGGTGCCATAGTAATGGCTCTTTTGATGCATCCTGATATGGTTAATGTATTACCATGGTACAATGGGCAATTCTCCCAACCCCACAATATAGTCTTCAGGTGAAACTCTGATCTTGCAGTAATAAGCTAATTAATAGTATTTAGCCATTTCTACCGTAACCAGAGGCTTATTCCTTTTGTCCATGACACTGAACACTGTCTCTTCAGTATGTCTTTAGACCAGGCCTGCACAACATGCGGCCCGCGTGTGCTCACTGTGCCTGCGGGGGGGGGGGGGGTGAGTAGGCAAGCAGCGGGGTGGGGCAAGCCAATGGCCGGCGGGTGGGCTGGTGAAGAGGCCAGTGGCAGTTCTGGGGAGTGAGGGTGAGCCAGCCGGCAGGGGGCGGGGGCAGCGGCAGAAGGTAAGAGCCCAGCAGCGGTGAGAAAGGTGAGCTGGCAGCAAATCTCCCAGATTCAAAATCTGGGACTGTGTCCGTTGGTCCTTTTTGCTGCTTGTCTCTGGGCTGGGGGTTGTCCCAATGCTGCAAAGAGGGTGTTCCCAAAGGAAGGTGCTTGCTTCTAACCCCCGAGGCCGTCAGTATGTCTGCTCTTCTCTAGTCAGCCCACTTGACAAGTTTGATTGTCCTTGGTCTGGTTCCCATCCCCTCTCCAAGGGTTGCAGCTGTCTGAAGGTGCCTGCCTTCCACGCCTTCCTCATTCACACCTCATTCATTCAACAGGGCAATTGAATACAAAGTGGGGGGAAGATCTTATTCTACTTCTAGCAAAAAGCCATTTTTCTTTTACCTTAATTATACTACCTTAGGGGCCCGCTATAACATATTACCAAGGTTCAATACAAAGTCATATAAAAGTTATACAGAAATGCATAATGCAGAGATTTATCTACAACTGCATTGATTGACTGTTGTTTTCAGTAATATAGTGACCTCTGGGGGGATGAAGAGGTGTGTGATGGTGGGGCCGAGTAGGGAGGGGGGTGGGTCCTATTTTCCTGCTGTGATCTGGTCACCCTATGTGCGCTGTTTCTTTCCCCCTCTACAGGCTTCCACACCCCAGCGCTGGGGAAGGAGGGGTTGTTTCCGCGGGGCGGGCGGCGCTGGATGGGGGTGGGGTGCTTCCGTGGGGCCGGGGGGTTTCGGCCCTCAGCTGTTTTCTTTGGAGTAATATGGCCCTCACCGCTTTACGAGTTGTGCAGGCCTGCTTTAGACACTCCCTTGTATCACAGAATGACCATTGGATTAGGTTGGTGTCTTTCTGAAAGACTAGTTCATTGGTCCTGAAGCTTGCAATAGAAAAGTGAGATGTATACAGTGTATTTAACTGTATAGAGAAATGTACTGTTACCAATAAATTCGTGTGAAGGAGTTCCAAGCTAGATGAAGCCTTGGACCAGGATTCCTGGCAGGAGGTGGTTGCTTGCCAAGTTTACAATTGGTTCGTTCAGCACAAGTCAGCAGGGTTGTGTATCTCTGTTCCTGTAGTCAAAGCTCATTCATTCTGTGCAACATAGCTCAGATCTTGTGCAACTACTGACATTTGTACAACATTTACTTTATAGCTGTGAATATTTGTAAATCTACATTCTGGTGGGAAAGCAGAATTTGACACCTTCACATAACATTTATTTATTGTAACAATTGCAACTTCTTCTTCCTCTCTGTCAGTCAACATACTGCACTGTATGTAAAATAGGAAGGTTGTGAAAATGTGAGCAAGGATGGAAAGAAAGTGTGTGTGTGTGTGTGTGTGTGTATGTGTGTGAATAGCTTAAAATGATAATTAATTCTTCCTTTCTAAGAATGATTCATTCAGGTTATAACATAACAGATTCATCCCTAGTGTAAATCCATTGATTTCAGTGATGTTGCACCAGGGATGAATTTGCCCCAGTCAGCTCTAAATTTATTTAGGTTTAAACAGCAATTAGAAATGTCCACACAAAAAGCTTTAAGTGCCCTAATAGTTAATTAGACTTACAATCACCTAATGATGACCACCCTGCAGCATAAAAATGATCATATACTGGGAACAAATTAACTCAGCCAGCCAATAAATCAAAGCAGGAGAAGAGCTCCTTTCCCTCTCCCGGGAACTTACTCCCAATGTTTACCAAAACACAATCAAAAATGGCTTTTGCAGCATGCCCAGAAGGTGATCAAGCCTGGGCTATTTTAGACCAGGGTGGGGAGCCAGATCCCCAACGTGCTCACAAAGAATGACCCTTCGTCTACCCACTCTCTTTTCTGATGAGGGAGTTCCAGCTGGAGTGTCTCTGCTGACCACATCCGTGGCAGTGTGACATGGGGAGAGAGGAAGTCAAAACCAAAACCTTAGGCCTGGTCCACACTAGGGAGGGGGATCAATCTAAGATACGCAACTTCAGCTACGTGAATACCGTAGCTGAAGTCGAAGTATCTTAGATCGAATTACAAAGTACTTACCTCGGGTCCATGCGGCGCAGGCAGGCTCCCCCGTCGACTCCGCTTACTCCTCGTGCCGAGCTGGAGTTCCGGAGTCGACGGGGAGCGCTTCTGGGATTGATTTATCGCGTCTACATGAGACGTGATAAATTGATCCCAGAACATCGATCGCTACCCGCCGAATCGGGCGGGTAGTGTGGATGTACCCTTAAACTCTACCCGGAGACCAGTAGGTTCTCTAGAACCCTGAGAAGCAATGTCATGTGCTCCCAGGAAGATTCCCCACTCAGCAAGCAAGTTGCCACATTTTGTACCAGTTTTCTGTCTCCAAATGGATTTAAAGTTAACCCCAAGTACAGCACATCTCAGTAGTCCACACTCAAAGTAACAAAGGCATAAATAAAAGCATGAAAGCTCCTAGCCAGGTACAGATGATAAAATACTGAGTTGGCTACTGCTGTAATATGATCAACTAACAGCATCTGGGGCCTAAAATTACCTCTTCTTTGGAGGTGACCAGTTGTGGATCCACTTCCAAATCAAATGGACTGATATTATCGCCTTCCACTGCTTCCTTCAACCCACCATCACAACTTTAGTCTTGTCTGGGCTGAGCTTCACACAACTCATTCTTAGCCAGGCTCCAGTCTCAACATGACATTGGCCAGGTTGTTGAACCACCTTCTTCCAGAGACCTGGGTATCATCAACATAATGAACTACCCCCATGCCTCCTCACCGACCCTCTGAATGGCAGCGTATATAGGCTGAACAGGATGGGTGACAGAAAGACACCTGAGTCACCCCACACTTGAGAGCACATTGGGAGAAGGAATGCTTGCTCATGACTATCCATTGCAATTTCTCCAAGAGAAAGGAAGGAAGACCCTGAAGAGCACCCCTGTCCCGCTCTGCCAGGGTCCACAAGAGAGTCAAAAACATCCTATGGCCAACCGTGTCGAAGGCAGAAAATACATCTAATAACACCAGCCCAGACAGCCGATCTTCATCCACTTCCAGGAGGAGATCATTGGCCAATGCGACCAGTGCAATCTTTGTGTCAAAGTGAGGCCTGGACTCAGACCAACAAAGGTGAAGAAGATTGAAATTCCCAGTGGGCCCCATCTTGATATCATTTCTCAGCAACACTCCTACTCATGGCCAAGATTGAAGGGAGGCTGGTTTAGTGATGAAGGTACCAGTGTAAGTGTTTGGAGACAGGGGCTCTGTTTTTGGCTGTGCTGTGCTGCCTTGGGGCAAGGTATTGAATCTAACTGTGCCTCAGTTTCACCAACTTTAAAATGTGTGATGATAATATCCCCCTCCCTGAAAGGTGTATTGTGTGTCTTAATTCATAACCAAGAGAGATGTTCGGATATTACAGTGATGAGTACCATCAAAATGCCTATAAATTCTTTTGCTTCATCCCGCAAAGAGCTGATGTCTTCCTCAAGGGCTTCCACTGACTTCAGGATCAGTCCCCAAATGACTAGTTAAGAAGTACCCCGACAATGTGAAATGGAAAATCAGACACATAAATGAATGGGAATATCTGTGTTCAGCTCCTGCCACTTCCAAAATATCTTTAGCAGCACTGAAAGCACCATAGATTTTGGAGCAACAGATGATTGATGGATGATTAATAGCTGATTTGCTGTGCCATTAAAAAAGGATTCATTTTACTTATACACTGTATGTAGAATTAGTTAAGGGTTGCACAGGAAAGAAAGTGATGAGCCATTGTTCCCATTAAATTATAATAACAGCCTTCCTAACCACTGTATATTTATTATATAAGAAAAGGAAATGCCTAGTAAAATTCTGTATAGGTTAATAACACCTTCATAATATAGTCCCTCTTTTCTATTGACTTGAATAGCCCTCCTACTGACTTTTACTGGATTATTAGAGTTAATTACATCAATTGCAATATAATTGATTCTTAAATACTACGTAGGACCCTCATACAATTATGGAAAAACAAAAGTCATCTAGACATCTCAGATCAAAAAAGATTTGGAATTCCTGCACATTTAATTCCTGATAATCACCAGTCAGTTTGGACATTAAGATTGCAGGGTCTCTTGTTTTCTTTCTGCTAGGTTTTGACAGAATTGATAGTTTTACAACATTTAACACAGTGTGCATGGAAATATGAGATTAAAGCTACGAATGTAATTTGCTAAAACTGTTACTTCATCTCCAAAAAGTGAAATGTGTTACCTGCCTGTCTATACTAAAATATAATTTGTACACACACAAGCATGCAGAAATATGCATTTATCATTGAAGATTGAAGTCCTTTATCCACAGGTGCAGGAATTCCTATAGATCTTGCTTGCTAAAGTCACCATGGGCTTTCAATATATGACATGAAGCAGAACTGAACACTGATCTCCAGAGGGTAACACATCTATGCATTATTTCACTGAGTAACTTTGACATAAAAAAGGTTTCTAAAGGATGGTCCTGTACCCCAGATAACGATTACAAACCATTCAAAAGAAGGTGCTTTCAGATAAACCCTCTGAGGCATGCTACAATATTATTAAGCAGCCGTTCAACTTTAAAGTTAGTCAGACATAACATTTTTGTGAGCCTGCTCTTGGTCAGAAACCCCTATGGTATAAATGTAGTGGATGTAACTTGATTTATTTTTTTTACAGGCTTTGTTACTGCTCTCCAATGGCCTTCTAGGAGCCAGGCAGGGTTTTGTATGAGTCAATTTTCTTTGTGTTTGTGGGTGTATTATGCCATTAAAGTCTCTGTAAGGTAAATTCAGCAGTCTTTAAGTTGCTAAATAAAGTGTATTAAACCCAGTTCAACTGGTGTTAAAATGTCAGCCTGAAGTTCCCACTATGCGATCCATGAAACCAAGCTGCCTGCGCTTTCGTTGGATTTTTTAGTGTAATTATTTTTGCTTTACGTGGCAGACTGTTTAATCCACATCACTTAACCCATCCTGCAGCTGCCTGCCGTCAAAGGCTTCCCCAAGGAAAAATTAAACACTTACAACAATAAATTATTGAAAGACTACATCTAAGGGCACCATCCACCTTGTTCTCAGACCCGCTTTAAGTGTTAAATAAATCATAACATCCTGTCCACCGTGCCGTCAGTAGGGGTTAAATAAGTCATTGCAAATGAGATCCAAATCATAGGATTTAGCTGGCTTCCAAGTTTTTTGTTTGCAAGGAGTAACTACTTCAGGCCTTTTGATAGTTTGGGTCTTTAAGGAAAGCCTTTTTTCCATTCCAACTACTTCCTGTTAATGTGGAAATGAGAGGAAATGAGCATTAAACAGAAGCACGGGCCCACCCTTTTCCAGTCGTGTGCCTAATTTGTCAGGTGTAATATTGGCACCTGGAGGCTTGTTTTGGCTCCTGTTACATCCTTACTGGGGAAGTATCAAAATCCTTCTAACACACAGTGTAGGACTTCAAAGCCTTTTTGTTACACAAAGAAAGAAAGAGGATATCATCATTAGAAAACACAGAATTCCATGCCCTCATTAGTTTGTTAAATGAGAGAGAAATGAGCAACAATAACCTAGAAACAAAGAGAAAAAGTATATGGCATTTGATTTAGAATATACATTAAAATGGAAGCATAGCCATGGTTGTAAGATAAAAAAAATGTACTTACTTTATAGGAATCTTCATGCTGCTGGGTAAACAAAGGCCCCTGTACATGAAGATGATTAAGCACATGTCTATCTTGGAATAAATTGAAGGCTATTTACAATCTTAAAGTTACACATGAGCTTAAGCATCTTGCAGCCATTGGGGCCCAAAATGCTGCTGCAGTGCAAAATATGGTGAACCTAAAGGGACAGCGTCTGATACCCATCAAGAAGAGAAAGGGTATCTTAGTCCATGAGGAGTCCTATTAAATTAAAAAGCGATACTCAAGTTGAGTAAGTGTGTCAGTATGTGGCCAAATTTATTAACGGTACGCTGAGAGAATAAACCTCTTCACAGAATTTGTTCACCAGGCTGCAATGCAAATAGATTTAAGCCACTTTAAATGGTACCTGATATTGGAAATATTCTGAGTGAGCCAAAGTGCAAAATACAGTACTGACCTGATCTGTGAAATGGCTAGGGTTGATTTGGATTTTCAGAACTGATTAACATTTTTGGAGCACAGCAGCCGTTTGAGTGCCATTTCTCTCAGATATGAGCTACAGTTAATTAGCGTTTTGGGGGGAGGGAGTGGAAATAGTGTAGCTAATTGTTATGCTAGTCAAGGTAAATCATGCCATGAGGGAATACTCTTCTTCTTCTTCTGTACCAAACCAAAATAAATTCCAAAAACCAATGGAGCTCCCTTTAATTTCCACATTGATGCAAGATGATATGTATGTATCTGTAACTGTTTTGATAGAGCAGTGGAATGAAAGAAGAGGCTAGGGAAATCCAGCTGCTATGCCAATGTTGGGTAGCAAAAGGGGTTATGCAATTGCACATAAAATGAGTATCTCCTCCTGGTTGTCAGGCCTGATTCTGCCACCCTTCGTCATGTAGAGTACCTTGCTAATTGAGTAGTCCCACTGATCAGGCCCACGCTTTGTTGCAGAAAGTGGAGAAAGCCAAGTGGCCGAACAACTCCAGCATGATTTGGATTCCTCTGATTTCTTGGATTCATTTCAGCTGGATCAATCCAATTATAGTTTCAGGCATGAGTATGGAGACAGAATTAGTAACCTGGGCCAATTATCTCCTTTGGTGATGGCCAAAGGTCTGGGCTTATGCTGAGGTTGTTACCTGCAGCAGTTTGACACCGTTGACTGGGGGACACTGTTGACTTGCTGGTAGGTTGTTTCACAGTAGTTCTATATTTTCCTTACTGACAGATCTCAGTGAGGGCTGCTGGGTAACTGATCATCTCTTCCAAGGACCCTCTCATGTGGGTCCCACAAGAATTTATTCTGTTGATCCTCCTAGTCAACCTGTATGTGAGACCAGCAGAAGAGAGATAGGGGTGCTTTGTGCTCTTTATGCGCTGTAGTCACTTCACATCTCCTTTTCTGGAGAGCCAGGTGGCGCAGTTTCCTTGTGATTCTTAAACCTAATCTAGATGCGAATGGGCTGGCTGAGTTTCAGTCCAGATTAAAGAGAGCTGATGCCTCTTCTTATGGGAAACAACCTGGAAAAAGATCTGAATAGTGGCTATTTTGGTGGAGTATACAGCTGCTGACGTGCTTCCTGGAACAGGTCTTTGTGAGCACATTACACACACATGCTAGCCTGGATTCCCTATGCTTCCAAATGTTAATTTTAAAATATAAACCCATGAGAAGTTTGCTGACAGTCCCACGATGTGCATTTGAAGACTGGAGGCAGGCCCTCACTCCCCAGGGCGCTCTATCATAGCTGGAGTTTGTTAGCTTGAAGACTGTACCGTAAGGCTCATCCCACAATCCAAATCTTTACCATTGAATCTAAATTGAAGTTAGGGGATCAGGTGCGTCTCTGGGCAGACTGATCCACCTGAGTTGTGTTAGAGCACTCGCCTGCTATTATTCATACTGGGTTGCAAAAGCCACCAGGAGCCAAAACACAGTTGAGGATTGGCTAGCGTAGGCACGTCCTACACTTGTCCCATTTTCCCTGGCCGGGTTCTCTTTTCTCTGTTATGCTAGTGATTCCTGCTTTATGCCCCCTAGAGATTATCCTTACGTTAGGGTGATCCTTCCAGGCCCAGTTAAACTAGGTATACAGCAAGATTATGTCCGTGGTGAAGTACAAAGCAGCCGGAGTTTCTAGCTGTAATTGTGTCATCCCCAGTACACCTAGATGCCATGACTTTGTGGGGATAGATAAATTGGTCTCTTCATAGGGCAGGGAAAAGAACCTCACCCATTTCCCACCCAACATATTAGAAATCTTGCAACATTCCTTTGGAGAGCTGTTTTACTTAGTGGCTGTCAGTGTGCTGTAAGATATAGCGGTCCGTGAGCAACTTACTTCACCTTTTCAGTACATTCCCAGGGCTGTCCTTTCCTATTGTGTCAATTCTAGCAGCTCTGAATGACTCTTAAAGGCTTCAGGGGATCCACGACAGCTATAGTGCTTCCCACCTGCTTGGATTCCTAATGACACTGGGTTCATCCTAGGTCTGCTTCTTCCACGATGTGCCATTCGCAAGACCCAGGAATGCCAGAATTCAGTTCTTCCCTGCTAATACCTTTCATCAGTCTCTGCTTTGGAGAATTATATATCAGGTCTAGTGCTGGTGCAAATAATATCTGCTTGGTGTCAACACTGGTGTCTCTTGTACTGTATATGCTTAATAAGCAGCACTATTATCCCAATACCTACTATACAATATTTCCATCTTGATCTCAGGAGTGTAGCAAAATCAGTATATCCTTTGTGATATGCAGATGGAAATAATCTCTAGAAGGATGCATTTTGAGCTTTTTCCAGTAAGGATTTATTTGAGAGATGCAGACAGTAGAAAGAAAAGTACAATGAGGGGGCGTATGGGAACATGTTTCTGGCCCTACTGACCTGCTTTGTACTTCTCCTGTGGCCCACAGAAGCTACAAATAAAGGTCCTGGAGGATTCCCCTTGTGTAATGGGGATTACTGGTGGGAAAGAGTAGTCGTAACAGCTCTATGCAGTCCCAATCTTTGCCCCCAGGCAATGCTCAAATTATGGGGAAAATGTGTGTGTGTGTGGGGGGGGGGCACTGCGGCTTGCGTTAATCTAAAAAAAAGTTAGAATGGGACCAGAAGACAGAGGTAGCCCCTAAAAGTAGTAAGGGGGATCAGCCCCTCCCCCCAGCCCCACTGTAATTAGAAGCACTACCCCAGGGCAGGGCTTGTGTACGTACCCAGGAGGTCAGGTGAGTTTGTACTCAGGTGACTAGCCCGAGCTGCTGCCCATGCTGTCGCAGCTGTGCTGCTATTTTTAGCACACTAGCACAATTAGAGCTAGCACACGTCTGTCTACTCATGCTGGGAAGTCCCCTCCTAGCTACTGAGTAGTAACACCCTGAGCCATGCTCTCAGTTGCAACTGGGACCTGACTGGAAGTCCCAGATTCAGGTCGCTAAAAGAGGAGTTAAAGCCTTCCCCTTGACCTGAGCGAAGGGCGGAAAGGCCAGTTCCATTTTGGCTCATGCCTTTTCACAATGACCCTGCCAAAAATCCAGCCCATTTTTCACAATAGGTGTAAGATACTCTTCTGCAGAAAACCTTTAAAACTGACGATTAATAGAATTGCGTCTGAGTTGCAAATTTCAGATCTCTAAGCAGATCCAAATCCAAACTTCCCCCAAGTTGCTCAGATTCAATGTTTTGTTCCAGCCCATCACCAAGCTCTAGATCGGGAGCTAGACTTCCCCTAAGTATGGAAGAGGCTGCGGTTGCCCCAAGTCAGGCCCATCTCTTAGGAAAGAAGTAAAATACACCTTGTGGACCTACAAATACAATGTAGGACAAATTAATGTGGAACAGGGTCTGTCTCCCCAAAGATTTTTGATCTAATATTAGAGGTGACATGATGAGGGAGGTAAGAAACAGTAGGGATGAGGAAGGATGAGAGTAATATTAATAAGATCACGTGGTTCCCATCTCAGTGGTGATACCTATGGACCTAGAGTAATAATAATATAACAATGGTAATAAAAGGACTAAGTCAGGAAATCTGTGTTCTAGTCCTAGCTCTTCTACAAACCTACTATGGGACCCAGGGCCAGCCATTTAGCCTCCTGGTGTCTCAGTTTCCCCATTTATAAAATGGGAATAATAATGTCTTACGGGGTGTAATGTGATTTGAGATCCTTAGACTGATGTTGTTTTAAAAGTGTAAAGTATTACACATTAAATCATTCTGCAGCATGGGTAGTGCTTCAGTCTCTGAGGATTGAATTTAGCCTGTAGTCATTTAATTTTTTCCCTCATACTTGGCTCTCACAGAGGGTGGCGTGGTAGAAAGTGTGAAGACAGATGTAGGAGAAATAGAGAAATGGAGCATCTGGATGCCCATCTCTGGTGAAAGAGGAGATGGGTGAAGGTAATAGGAATTGACAAGGGTAAATAAGAAGGAAGGGACAAACTATGGAGGGCCTTGAAAAGGAGGACAAGAAATTTGTATTTCATGCCTTAGAGAAGGGTGCCAGGTAGCCATATTACAACATGGTGATTTTACTGGAAATAATAAGCAAACAGGTTTGTGGTGAAAATGGTGAGTTTTCACCTTTGGGAAGAGGTATAAAAAGTATCATTTTTGCTCATGGCAAAATCTTCCTATTTTCAGAGAGAAAAATGAGCTCATGAAATGGTGATGTTTTTACTCTCTTGTAACTAGTGAATTCTGCAAAATTTAGGGCTTGATCCTGTGAGGCACTAAGTACCACCTGCAAGATGCTCAGTACCTCTCCAAGCCACCATTTCAGTCAATTCATGCACCTCCCAAAATCATGCCCTTCTTGAATTTTTCAGCGTATGTGCATGTGTGTGCAGGTGCATGTGCACATGTGTGAAAGAGAGAGAGAGAGAGAGTGACGTTACCATTTTCACTACAAAAATTGGTTCAGCAAAAACCAAAAAATCTTCCCTTTAACAGATTCAGAGAGCCTCATAAAAACCTGCGGGCATATCAGTTTTTGCATGCAAATATTTACCAAGTAAAAATGGATACTTTTCCACAGCTCATAGTTCTGGGCCTCTCCTGTGGAGAAACTGCCAACTGAACATGCATGTTGGTTTGGCATCTGGACAAAAAGCTCCCTGAAGAATAGAATGAAACTACCAAACTTGTTTCACTTGTGAGCCCATTTTCATAAAGCTGGTGAAAGCCTGCTGAACTGACCCTTCCCTACAAGCTCTGTTGTTTTCAAAATGCCATTTGGAAAGACCCCCCTGTCCGCCCCAGTTTTATCACTTTTGCAGGAGGCAGCCATCCATCAGCAACAAACCACAATGCTGGTCTTGGCTGGCTGAATGCAGTCAGCAGCTGCTCTGTTCTAAGTTCTGGGCAAGCCACAGTTATCCAGATTCCCACTTGTCCTATGTCTTCTGCCTCCGTTGCAATGCAGCATCTTAAGCTAGAAGGACCACTAATTGACCGGTCTGGATAGGTTGCCAGTACTATAGTACAGTCGGTTCCCTATCACCAATAGCCTGTACCTGCCCCATTTCATTACCCTTCAGCCCCTCCTGCTCCAAGGCTCATGACATATTATTCCAAGTCCTCCTTGCATTCAAGATTCGAATTCGGCATGTGGTATGCTGTGCTTTTCCAGCAGGCTGCCTTTTGTGATTATTTTTCAACCAAAGGGAATGTTCAGGATGGTATGTTCTTTCTTCAGTTATCGCAGATAACTAAAATGTAAGCCAAGAAAGCTAAAGTCAGATTTTCATAATGCCAAACAAAATCAGACAAAATCTTTCTCTTCTCCAACAATTATGCTGAAAGATTTACAAGCCTGGAAATAAAAATGCAATTCCCGGTTTTAAAAAACGAAGCAGTGTTATCCTACAGGCTAAGATAAGAATGTGATTTAAGTTTGCTTTAGCTCATTTCTTCCCTGTGTTGCGCTGACACGATTGTTCAAAGAAATTGTGCTTTTGGAAGGAAAAGGTTAAAGTTTGCTACTGATATTCATCAGGAGATGGATATTTAATCTTTAATCTCTTGTTCTAGGCCCCTACTTCGGATCAACTCATTATCCCGAATAAACGATGTGTCATTCCCATTATTTATGTTTCACTGCAGCCAAAGTATCTGGACCTCGTTTGGGTAAGCACCATTCATTTCGACCCATTCAGTATTAATCTCCCTGCTAACATCTTTCCTGTCCTATGTGCTGTCCCCTATTTGCTTTTATGTTTTCCGCAGTGTTTATAAAAGGATAATCTTTTACAAAGCAGACAGAATTTTTGTGTATAAACTGCTCTGTTTGAATGCCTCATTGATATACCATCTAAACTGAAGTGTTCAGCAAGATTAGTGCATCCAGTGAACTGGGTAAAAATATGGGAACTGCTCCTTTCTTTATAGCGAAAAAGGGTGGCTAATGATGCCATCTTCTTTTAAATAGGATACTTTTAGCAGATGGACTGAGAATATGAATACATTCAACAAATAAAAACCAATCAGCAAAGGAGGTAGCTTACTGTGGTGAATAAAAGCAAAAGAGGGAACAAAATACATAGATAATGTAAAGACTAGGAGCCAGATTCCGGTGAAACTGATGTATATCACTGCAGAATAACTCAATTGAAATCAAAGAAGTTACTAATTTTTTACCTATTTGTAAGTGAGATCAGAACCTGTCCTTTATATCCTAAACACAGATGACTTCAGTAGGGCAGAGGTATGTAAGGCTCTGGAATGCAAACGATACATTTTTTTAAAGGGACAGAATTCTAGCTTTTGAAATGTACATCCGCTGATGTCAGGTGGCACTGACAGGCCATCTGTGATGCAGACACTTTCTGTTTAAAGAACACAATAGGCAAGTGAATTTTTGCCCATATTCCAACATTTAGTCGGGAAAAATCCAAAACAGACATGTGGTAGTATCATTTGAATGGCATAGACCCTTAAATACATTTGTCACTTTGTGTACTTGCCAGATATGTTTTGAAGATCTAAACCATCAAAACACTCCAAATTTTATCCATCACAACTCTGTCAACATGTAGCACTGTTTAGTATTTTATTTTTGTTAAATTATACTATTGTTGTCCATCTATTATGACATAAACTAGGATTTGTGCCCTTGCATTTAAATGAAACGAACACTGTAAGAAATCATTGAAAAATGTTCAGAAAGTGTTGCAATTCGTTTTCATCGTTAAGTGGTCTAGGGCACATGGGAAAGAGTATGAGAAATGCAATAAATGCAAGAGGTGGACTGGGCACCTGTAGACACCAGATTCAAATGAGGCTCACTCAGATATTTCCAAGATGCTAGACATTGAGCCTAGTTTTATGGAATCCCTGACAGCTGTGGGTGGTTTAGAGAGGACAGTTATCTGGAATTCTCCTTTTGTCATTTTTAGTTCACTTCTCCCATTTGAAGGTCCCATGTCCAACTGACTTGTACTGCTAGCAAGGAAAGACTGAATGCTGCTATTGCTGGAGTCTGTCATCACCGCTACTGGGTTAGTCAGAGCAGTATGATGCCTGGGGAGAGAGGTACCAAACATATTCCCAGCCTCTGATCCCCATATGGCAGCTTATTGAGTTGTCATTGGACCTTGGAGATAGCCCATAACATATGATAGATAAGTAATCCTGGGAAACTCATTGGCTCAGAGGACTTTACTGGGATAAGGAGTCTATCACCTCTTAAGTCATTGGCTATGATTCAGTCTACATTGACTGAGAGAAAAAGTTGTCACACCCTAACTGCTCTTTAGTGGCCTCTGGGTAATATCTTTGGTGTTCTCTGTGCAGAGGATAAACTCCATGGCCCTGGAAGGTCTGGGCTGCTGGGGAAGGATTGGCCTTAAAGAAATTGTTGTGGAAATGTTTATTTTTATTTGATTATAAAAATATAAAAAGATGCTGATCCTGTGTTTTGGTTTCCCTTCCACAATTAATGCCCACAATAAGCTCAAAATGTATTGCTTAGCCCACCAACAAATGAATAAATATATAGCAGAGAAAATGCGGCAATAAACCCCCTTTACAGCACACCCTGGAACCAACCCACTCCCGAAATAGCCAGGAAAATAGGTGTCCCTTGCAGCATGTGCAAAGATTAACAAATGTGGAGGGTTTTTTGCAGTGGGGAAGGAGTAAATTGCAATGTGGATGATGTCCTACCAGTATCTCTCTCATATTCACATGAAGAGTTTGAGCACTTCCATGAACCTCCGCAGTAACAATATGGCCCAGGTGTCCTTAGTGATTATGGGCTAGATCATGATTTGGTCTACATTTGAACTATGCCCTCCTACACATCTGTGTATGCTACTTAGATCTTGGGCCCTGGTGTAATGCCAGCATCCTCTTACTCCCACCTTGAGGCAGGTAAGTGAAGAATGGGTGGGGAATGAGTGGAGGACAGTCATCAATTGTTCTCCATGTCCACCAAGGGTAAAACAAGAAGTAATCAGTTTAGTTTGAATTAAGGAAGATTTAAGTTGGATATTATAGAACTTTCTAGCTATGAAGAGAGTTAAGCACTGGAACAGGTTACCTAGGGAGGTTGTGAAATCCTTGTTATTGGAGATTTTTAAGAACATGCTAGACAGACAGCTATCAGGGATGTCTAGGTATACTTAATCCCTACTCAGTGCAGGGGGATAGCCTGGATGACCTCTTGAGGTGATAAGAACATAAGAATGAATGGCCATACTGGGTCAGACCAATTGTCCGACCAGCCCAGTACCCTGTCTCTGACAGTGCCCAGTGCAGATGCTTCAGAGGGAATGAACAGAACAGGGAAATTATCAAATGATCCAGCCCCTGTTGTCCAGTACCACCATCTGGCAGTCAAAGGTTTAGGGAAACAGAGCATGGGGTTGCATCCCTGACCATGTTGGCTAACAGCCATTGATGGACCCATCCTCCATGAACTTATCTAATTCTTTTTTTAAACCCAGTTTTAGTTTTGGCCTTCACAACGCCCCTGTCAATGAGTTCCACGGGTTGACTAAAGAAGTATTTCCTTATGTTTGCTTTAAACCTGCTGCCTTTTAATTTCATTGGGTGACTCCTGGTTCTTGTGCTATGTGAAGGAGTAAATAATACTTCCTTATTCACTTTCTCCATGCCATTCGTGATTTTATAGACCTTTTCTTATCTGCCCTTAGTCATCTCCTTTCTAAAATGAACAGTCCCAGTCTTTTTAATCTCTCCTCATATGGAAACTGTTCCATAACTCCAATCATTTTTGTTGTCTTTCCCTGTACTTTTTTCAGTTCTAATATATCTTTTTTTGAAATGGGGCAATCAGCACTGCATGCACTATTCAAGGTGTATCATGGATTTATATAGTGGTTAGGGCTGTCAAATGATTAAAAAAATAATCACAGTTAATCATGAGACTAAAAAGTGGTTGCGATTAATCACGGTTTTAATTGCACTGTTAAACAATAGAATACCAATGTAAAATTTTGATAAATATTTGTGGGGTTTTTTTTTACATTTTCAAATATGGATTTCAATTACAACACAGAATACAAGATGTACACTGTTCACTTTATGTTATTATTTTTATTACAAATATTTGCACTGTAAAAAAGATTAAAAATTGACAGGTTGAAGCATGAAGTGGCATACAAATGTTTAGCACAGGCCTGCACAACATGCGGCCCGGGGGCCGCATGTGGCCCGCGTGGGCTCACTGTGCGGTCTGCAGCGGGGGGGGAGGGGGAGTGAGTAGGTGGCCTCACTGTGTGGCCCACGGGGGGCGGGGTGAGGAGGCAAGTGGTGGGGTGGGGCAAAAATGCATAATGCAGAGATTTATCTACAACTGCATTGATTGACTGTGGTGTGCAGTAATATAGTGACCCCTGGGGGGGTGAAGAGGGGTGTGATGGTGGGGCCGAGTGGGGAGGGGGCGGGTCCTATTTTACTGCTGTGATCTGGTCACCCTATGTGCACTGTTTCTTTCCCCCTCTACAGGCTTCCACACCCCAGTGCTGGGGAAGGAGGAGGTGTTTCCACGGGGCAGGCGGCGCTGGGGGGGGTGGTGTTTCCGCAGGGCCAGGGGGTTTCGGCCGTCAGCTGTTTTCTTTGGAGTAATATGGCCCTCGCCACTTTATGAGTTGTGCAGGCCTGGTTTAGCATATCGGGCAAGTAAATACCTTGCAATGCCAGCTACAACAGTGGCATGCGAACGCCTATTCTTACTTTCAGTGGACACTGTAAATAAGAAGCAGGTGGCATTATCTCCCAGAAATGTAAACAAACTTGTTTGTCTTAGCGAGTGGCTGAACAAGAAGTAGGACTGAGTGGACTTGTAGGCTCTAAAGTTTTACATTGTTTTGTTTTTGAGTGCAATGATGTAACAAAAAATAATCTCCATTTGTAAATTACACTTTCACGATAAAGAGAATGCACTACAGTACTTGTATGAGGTGAATTGAAAAATACTATTTCTTTTGTTTATCATTTTTACAGTGCAAATATTTGTAATACAAAATAATATAAAGTGAGCACTATACACTTTGTATTCTGTGTTGTAATAGAAAGCAATATATTTGAAAATGTAGAAAAACATCCAAAAAAATGTAATACATTTCAATTGGTATTCTATTTAACAGTGCAATTAAAACTGCGATTAATCACAACTATTTTTTGATCTATTTAATTTGTTTTTATTAATCGCTTGAGTTAACTGCAAATAATTGACAGCCCTAATAGTGGCTTTAGGATATTCTCTCTCTTATTAGCTATCCTTTTCCTAATGGCTCCTAGCATTCTGTTAGCCTTTTTGCACATGGAGCAGATGTTTTCAGATAACTATCCAGAGTGACTCCAAGATCACTTTCTTGAGTGGTAACAGCTAATTTAGACCCCATCATTTTGTATGTATAGTTGGGGTTATTGTGACGGTCCACGCCCCTAGGGTCAGGGCAGCGTGGCCTACTGGTCATAGTCTCTGAAACAACCCTTCAGTGCAGGGCAGCGGGGCCTAGCGGCCAGAGTCTATAGCACCACCCTTTGGTGCAGGGTAGCATGGCCTAGCGGCTGGAGTCTATAACGCCACCCTTTGGTGCAGGGCAGTGGGGCCTAGCGGTCAGAGTCTATAGCACCACCCTTTGGTATAGGGCAGCATGGCGTAGCAGCTTGCCACTGACTCAGCGTGGGGGTCCTGCCGAAACATGCTGAGTTTCCCTGGGGCGGGAGGTACCACTCCATCGCCCTCCCTGGGTCACTCCCTACCAGAGTCTGCGTTGGGGTATCCCATGAGATGTCGGGTCCTCCGTGTTCAGCAGGGCCGGTCGTTGCCAGGGGCTCCTCCAGTCGCCGGGGTCCAGGCAGGCCATGAAAGGCTTCGGTTCCTGGAGCAGTCAGCTGCTGTGACTGGCCCTCTGCAGGAGCTTCCCAGGCAGGTCCTTCCCCTGCGGTCTCCTCCCCTGAATGAGCTGTGCTCCCTCCCTTTATACTACTAGAACACTTGGAGCATGCCCAGTCTTGCCAGGGAGCGGGACTTCCGCTGTCAGCAACATGGGCTCAACCCTATATGGGCTAGTGCGGGGTAAGCAGGCCCCGTCACAGTTATGTTATCCAATGTGCATTACTTTGCATTTATCAGCATTGAATTTCATCTGCCATTTTGTTGTCCAGTCACCCAGTTTTGTAAGATCCCTTTGTAACTCTTCAGTCAGCATTGAACTTAACTATCTTAAGTAATTTTGTATCATCTGAAAACTTTGCCATCTCGCTGTTTACCCCTTTTTCCAGGTCATTTATGAATATGTTGAACAGCACTGGTCACTGTACAGATCTTTGGGTGAACCTACTATTTACCTCTCTCCACTGTGAAAACTGACCATTTATTCCTACTCTTTGGACATGTCTACACTTACCTCCAGAGCGATCGATCCGGGCGGGGGTGGGGTGGGGGGTGGTGTCGATTTATCGCGTCTAGTGAAGATGCTATAAATCGACCACCGAGCGCTGTCCCGTTGACTCCAGTACTCCACTGGAGTGAGAAGCATAGGCGGAGTTGATGGGGGAGCAGCAGCAGTTGACCTATCACAGTGAAGACAGCTCTAAGTGAAGTGAAGTAGCTTTAAGTACGTTGACTTCAGCTACGCTATTTTTGTAGCTAAAGTTGCGTAACTTAGACTGACTTAGCTCGGCCCCTCCCAGTGTAGACCAGGCCTTTGTTTCCTATCTTTTAACCAGTAATTGATCCATGAGAGGATCTTCACTCTTATCCCATGATTCCTTACTTTGCTTAAGAGCCTTTGGTGAAGGGCCTTGTCAAAGGTTTTCTGAAAGTCCAAGTACACTATATCCACTGAATCACCTTTGTCCACATGCTTGTTGACCCCCTGAAAGAATTCTAATAAACTGATGAGGCATGATTTCTCTTTACATAAGCCATTTTGACCCTCAACATATCAAGTTGTGTCTGATAATTCTGTTCTTTACTATAGTTTCAACGATTTTGCATCCAATTTGTCCAAATCTTTCCTGAAATGTAGCACCCAGAACCGGTCATGATACTCTAGTTGAGGCCTTATCAGCGCAGAGTAGAGTACAAGAATTACTTCTCGTGTCTTGCTTACAACGCTTCTGCTGTTATATCTCAGAATGTTGTCTGCTTTTTTTGAAACTGTTACACTGTTGACTCATATTTAGCTTATGACCCATTATAACCCCCAGATACCTTTCTGCAGTACTCCTTTCTAAGGCAGTCCTTTCCCATTTTGTATGTGTGCAACTGATTGTTCCTTCCTAAGTGCAGTATATTGCATTTGTCTTTGTTGAATTTCATCCTATTTACTTCAGACCATTTCTCCAGTTTGTCCAGATCATTTTGAATTGTAATCCTATCCTCCAAATCACTTGCAACACCTCCCAGGTTGGTATTGTCCGCAAATTTTATAAGTGTACTCTAAGGTGACCAGACAGCAAGTATGAAAAATTGGGACAGGAGATGGGGGGTAATAGGTGCCTATATAAGACAAAGCCCCAAATATCGGGACTGTCCCTATAAAATCGGGACATCTGGTCACCCTAGTGTACTCTCTTATCTAAATTATTTATGAAGATATTGAATAGAACCAGACCCAGAACCGATCCCTGTGGGACCCCACTCGATGTGCCCTTCCAGCTTGACTGTGAACCACCGATAACTACTCTATAGTCTTCCCCTTCTGGAGTATCAAAATCTTTCTGTACTTACAGTCTCAGGCAGTCTTCTCATGCACTGCCCTTATGGTGCTGCTTCCTCAGTGGATGGTAGGGGAATACAGGCCCGCCCACTAATCCAGGTTCCAGTCCAGGAACCCTATACCTGGCAACTGTCTGCTTTCCCTCAGACTCTGTTGCTTCTTCCCTGGACTCCTTCCTACTGCTTCTGGTTCCTGCTCCCCCCACCCCACCGCTCCACATGCTAGGTGTACCACCTCAAACTCCCTCCTTCCAGGGAGTAACTGCAGACTAATAAACCCGGTAGCTTCAAACACACCTCCCGACTCCCTGGGAGTGACTGCAGCCCACTTCTCTGCAGCCCCTTTCTACTGCCAACATCCTGGCTCTATAAACCAAGCCCAGCTCCTCTCCCAGCTGGACTTCATCAGCAAATTATGCCTTAGCCCTCCCTGGTTTTCCTAAAGGTGCCGCCTATAGGTTAATGGGATTAATTGACCCCTCCAGGCCTTGTATAGGGTGGATACCTCATCACAATCCTCTTGAATAAATCCTCCCCAGAGGGATGTCTCTATCCAAACTGTGTGCTCCTCTGCACCTGTTGGCTTTCCCCCAGCCCTTAGTATAAACACTTCTTTATTACCTTTTAATATTACATGCCAGCAATCTGGATTTGATTTGGTTTAAGTGGTTTAGGCTCCTCCTTTCCCCAAAAGGTTCCCCAATTCCTAATAAATCTAAATCTCTCCTCTGAACACCATCGTCTCATCCCTGCAGTTCTGCCTGTCTAACTGGCCCTACGCATGGAATTGGGAGCATTTCAGAGAATGCTACAATGGAGGTCCTGGACTTTAATCTCTTACCTAGCAGCCTAAATTTGGCCTCCAGGACCTCTCTCCTATCTTTTTCTATGTCTTTGGTACTTATGTCTACCACAAGCGCTGCAATAAGTTTGTCTAGATGCATGGGCAGCATATAATGGAGGCTGGGGGAGCTTAAGACTCCCCAAACCTCGCACCTCTGGGGGCAGCTGTGGCAGATTACCGCACGAGCCCATGGAGCCCATGCCCAGGGGACCCAGCCAATTTGGGGCCCTGGGAAAAATCTCCCCCCACCACAGCCCGAGGGCTGGAGAAACCCTCACTACCTGTTGCAGTGGCACAGAGCTTTTCTGGTCTTGGGGTCACAGTGGGAGGGGGGAAGGGAAATGAGTAAGCGGGGGGGAAGAGGCGTTGTGGGGGCAGAACGGGGGAAGTGGCCGCAGGGAAGGGTGGAACGGAGTGGGGCTGTGGGCGGGGCCCCAAGTGGAAGGGGTGGAACAGGGGAGGGCTCCAGACTTGGTGCTTCAGTCAGCGCCAAAAGCTATACTGCGGTCCTGGCCGGGGCCAAGCTTTCAGCCCCCTCCATGGCCCCGACCGAGCGGTCAGCCCCTCCTCACCCTCCCCACCCCCGCCCTGGCCAGGGCCACGGTGAGCTGAGAGTGGGAAGCAGGGCCTCAGTCAGAAGAGGCGGGACAGGGGGCTAGCCTCCTCAGGGGAAAGCTTCACCTGCCACCCATGTCTAGATGTCTGAAGAAGTCCGCAACCTTCACACCTGGCAGGCAATTCACCATTCAGTTCTCCTGGTCATAAACGGAACTATCTATATTTCTAATTATCAAATCCCCTATTACCATTACCTCTGTCTCTTCCTAATAACAGGGGTACCCTCTGTCAGAAAGGTATCCTCAGTGCCAGAGGATACACAGCATCATCTGCAATGAAGGTCCCAACTATGGGATCCTTTCCCTCCGCTCCAGCTTGATGTTCTCCTTCCCTGAGACTTTTATCCTCCTCAACAGCACAGAGGCTGTCAGACTGCAGGTAGGACTGCTCTACTGTGTCCCTGAAAATCTCCTGTATGTACCTCTCTGTCTCCTTTAGCTCCTTCAGTTCAACCACTCTCATCTCAAGAGCCCATACTAGTCTCTGAGGGCCATAAGCTGCTTGCACTGAATGCACATATATGCCACCTGCCCACAGGCAGGTAATCATATATGCTGCATTCAGTGTAATAAACTGGATAGTCCCCACACTGCTGCTGGACTTCCGCCTGCATTCTTTTTACTCCTGCAGGGTTTTCATTCGTTGTTTGTTCATTGTGTGGGGGGGGGGTTTTTGGTGTGTGGGTGGATTATTGGTCTAAATTTAGAGAATATTTGCATCAGGTTCTCTTGCTCCCTCCCTAAACTCCCTCGCAAAAATCCTCTGTTTGCTGCTCCTATTCGCTAGCTCCTCTGGACGCTTACGAACTGGCTTATTAAACCCCTGTTCTCCCTGATGGATTTCCACTTCATATGGCTAAATGCAGTGCCTTGCATAGTGACACGGCTGCTACTCTGAAACCTGTTCTCCCTGAGTTAGCCACACCCGCTTGTCAACGGATCCTAAAGTCCAGCCCTACATTTCTATGATTTCTATGATTATTTCCCACTCCCAATGCACCAGCCAGCTCTGTTGAGCTGACACAGAGGGTGTCACAAGTGTGTGGAGTTGGTGTTATTGCTGTGTAAGGATATGGGATGTGGCTGCAGCAACCAAAGGTCATCCTGAATTTTGGAAGATGGGGTTCTGGATTGCAGGGGCCAGAGCAGGATTTGGCTGGCTGCAGCTTAGAGCAGCCTCTCACTGCTGTGCCATATAAAGTTTAAACAAAAATAATGGTGTTAAATACAAGCTCTCCGTGCCTTAATAAGAACAACCCAGTGACTTGCTGCTGACTTAGAATGGGTGTTGTGCTGCTGTTGTGACTCCTGTGTCTGCTCCTGGGTTGGGGCAGTTCACACATGACGTTTTCCTCAGGCCTATATCTAACTGCCCTAAAAACATAGTGTGCATGGTGGGGTTGGTGAGGGGGAGTCAACAACAGAAGATGTAATACGTCGTCAGAACTCTCTCTGGATAGAAAGTTTTTCAAAGTTCTCCAGGAGGTGATAGTGCATCCTCAGAGCACTATGACACCTCAGCCCCATCTCCTTCAAACATGAGTGGCATGGAAGCAGTCAGAGATATTACTTTTTTACAACGTGTTGTAGACACTTCAGCAATATATCTTCTGGTGTAAAGGTGTGGAGGATCTAGGTGCTGAAGTGATAAATCTCACTCCTCAGCAAAAGGGATTTTCCACATTTATATTGCTCAGAAATAGCCCTCAGGAAATTTATGTGAGCTCTTAGCAAACTAAGCAGCCATCAAATGTTAATCCAACACATGCACTTGATAACTGTAATATATATCTAAAGAACCAGATAACATTAACATTCCGGTGGGGCTAGTCAAAGACCTATAAAAATCAAATGTTAAAGAGACACTGTCAAGGTTGACAGGTTCAAAACTTAACCTACCCTTAAATTAACATTTTATCTTTACATTTCTTTTTGAGACAAAAAAATCTGCCAGGACTCCAAAATAAGTGGGGCAATATGGCTGAGATCTCTAATGCCTGCCTGGATGACCCCAAGATAATGGGGGACCTGATTGTCCCTCATTCCATACATTGCTCATGGGGGGTCTATCTTGACCTGCCTCCACACAACTAGGAACCAGCTGTCGCTTCAGAATGGTCCTCCTTCCTAGGGTCCCACATTTGTGTATGGAGAGGGGATAGGTTTGGCTGGGTATGAGGAGATTGCACATCATCTTCCCTACACCCAAGCTGTGCAAGGAATCAATAAAAAAAGTAAAACAGGAACTCCTCTAGTCTGGAGAATCTCCCATAAACAAGACTTTCAGGGGCAGCCATTTATTTGGGATTCCCTAACAATGGCGCCATAGGAGGGTGGAAGGGGGTTCAAGAGACTATGTGGCAATATAAGTCTTCCCCATGCAGATAGTCCCTTGCCTCATGTGGATCCTGAAGATCTGCTGGGCTTGGGGGCGAGACCCCATGATTCTTCTGCAGGTGTGTGTGTGTGTGTGAATCCTCTCATCCCCAATGGAAGAATTCAGACGAAACTCCCTGGTGGGTCTCATTTTAGATCTACCAGCCTTGACAGTTTCAGTTTAAGAGAATGATATAGAATATTTGTCACAGATACATTCTCAGTGCACACACTTACCATGGTAAAAGACACAGTATAAATATCCAGACAGCCAAATAGCTAGTAACTGACTATTCTAATAGCTGTCTGTCCCTTCTATCATTGTGTAAAACTAAAGCAGGAACCTTTCACATGTCTTCTGTTCCCCATTACTTATACTGGGTGACACCTTACTCCACAAGTTGTACCACTGATTTCAGTGAGACAATTTGTGAAGTAAGGTGCTATTCAATATGGGTAAGGGGATCGGAATCTGGTCCTAAGGAGCAAACTTTTCCTTTTATTAAGCTGTGCAAGAACAACTGTGCAATCTGCAACAATTCTCTAGCTATCTTGGATGCTGCATTAAGCTTTACTTTTAATGGTTTTGCAATAGTTAATTATAAAATAATTATATTTTAGACTTGTGGTTACCTCCTGTTAAGTACAAATATTAGTTGGGTTCATATAAAGACTATTGCACCATCAGCTGCTTGCATTGCACTCAGAAGAGAAGTTCTGCTAGGTTTGATGTACCTTTCTTCCTAGATTCATAGGCTACGTCTACACTACCCGCCCTATTCGGCGGGTAGCTATCGATGTTCTGGGATCGATTTATTGCGTATCATCTAGACGTGATAAATCGATCCCAGAGCCGCTCCCCGTCGACACCGGAACTCCAGCTCCGCGAGCAGAGGAAGCGCTGTCGACGGGGGAGCCTGCCTGCTGCGGTGTGGACTGGGGTAAGTACCTTTTGAAATCGATCTAAGATATTCAACTTCAGCTACGTTATTCACATAGCTGAAGTTGTGTATCTTAGATCTATCCCCCCACCCCCAGTGTGGACCAGCCCATAGACTAATAGATTTTAAGGCCAGAATGGACCACTGCAATCATCTAATGTATGTGTAACTAGGGCCGGCTCCAGGCACCAGATGGCCAAGCAAGTGCCTGGGGCGGTGCCCTGTAAGGGGCGGCTTCCGGGGATTCTGGGGCGGCCATTTTTTTTTTGCTTCAGCACTTCGGTGGCAGCCATTTTTTTGTGTGCTTGGGGCGGCCAAAAAGCTGGAGCCGGCCCTGTGTGTAACTCTTCTGCCAGGTGGAGTCAGCAGCAACAAGGACCAGGTTCAATATCTAGGGGTTCCTTTTTAACAATAAAACACAGAAGCGGCTTCCAGTAATCTAGGAAAATTACACCCCTGGGTGCCTCTAAGAGGCAATACTTCCCCTCTCACAAGCACTGAGTCTGTGTTTAGAAAAGAAACTTTTAATAAAAAGGGGAAAGTAACCCGGCATTAATTTGGGAAAACACCACAAGCATGCTTCAGAAGCATATAGCCATGAGCAAAACACCCACCCCATAGTATGTTGGGCAGTATCCTTTGCCTCAGGCTCTCACCTTACAGTGCGAAAGTCCAACAAACACAAGTTCCTCTCTCTTTTTCTCCTAATGACTGTAACAATCAAAGTTCGGTTACTAGGATCAGGCAGCTGTTCTTCATTTCTGCTATTGTTTGTCTCCCTTCCTCTTACATGTCTAATTTTCTTCCCCTGTCTCTCTCAGCAAGGTGGCTTGCTAGCTGTATATGGAGGCTGTGACCTGCCAAGGGAAAATTTCTCAGGTATCTAGATACGTTTTAGAGAATGCCAGGTGGGTAACATTTGATTGCAGGGAGAGAAGGGAGGCTGCATTGGCTCAGCGGATTGGTAATGGGATACACAGTATTTCAGCTCAAAATTGCCAGTTTAGAGGTGAACACAGGATACTAGCAACTGCCAGCTATTAGCGTCTGAAGGCTGCTGGTGGCCTCTGTGAAATGGGTTTATGTTCTCTGCTCAGTTCTTCATGAAAAAGCACCACATCACAAAAACCACTACTGTATTTATCTCTGTAGGCTGACTCAACAGAGAGGCAAATGGACTACAGCCTGATCCAAGGCCCAGTGAAGTCAATGGGAGTTTTTCCATTGTTGTCAATGGGTCCTGGATCAGGCCCTGAATGAGCAAGGAGATTGAACTATCCCTAGAAGAGATCTATCTGCTACCCCAGAAGGGAGGGTCAGCGCTGAAGCACATTGCAAAGCATTGTGGGGAAGCTTGCATTCCCTCTGCCCCTGTCAGATTTGTTCTGAGAGTAAAGAGACAGCGTAAGTCTCAATGGTGGTTAATCTGGCTCTAACATTTATTTAAAAAATGTTGATAGCAATTGTACATGGGGGGGGATACTTTTTCTTATGGGGTTACTGACAGTTACAAAGTCTGAGTTGTTCTACATGGCTGAAGATGAGATCCTAATGTATCAAAGCATGTATCTTTATCATGAAGATATATTTCAGGGGTCGGCAACCTTTCAAAAGTGGTGTGCCGAGTCTTCATTTATTCACTCTAATTTAAGGTTTCGCGTGCCAGTAATACATTTTAACGTTTTTAGAAGGTCTCTTTCTATAAGTCTATAATATATAACTAAACTATTGCTGTATGTAAAGTAAATAAGGTTTTAAAAATATTTAAGAAGCTTCATTTAAAATTAAATTAAAATGCAGAGCCCCCCAGACCAGTGACCAGGACCCGGGCAGTGTGAGTGCCACTGAAAATCAGCTCGCATGCCGCCTTTGGCACGCGTGCCTTAGGTTGCCTACCCCTGATATATTTTAATATGCATCGTTTCAAAGGAGAATCACGACTAGGGGAAAGTGTATTTACAGCTATTTGGGACATGTGAAACAAAAACCACCCTCACCTCCCTTTGTTTAGTGGCTAAAAATGTTTCTCTTTTCAAATAGTTCCATATTTAAACTGAAATCCACATTATAACACGGCCTGCATAAAAGTTCCATGTGCCATAATTCTGTAGCCTCACACACTGAACTCCACTGCTGTGACTCAGGCCCCAGTCCTGCAAACATTTACATGCATGTGTTTTGGAATATGAGTAGTCTCATTTCCTCCAATGGGACCAGTCACCAGTTTAAAGTCATGCATGTGCTTAAATGTCTTGCTAGACTGGGCTCTTAAAATCTTCCACAAAACGAAAGACTTGTCTGACCCAGCCTGTTAACACTACTGAAAATGCATAAGTCATTAAATACTAGAAGTAATAGTAATAATAAACCTCACATCATTAGTACTGTTTTGTTTAGTTTTATTTTTCATATACTATAAACAAAGCTGTCATGTCACTAGAACATATCCAGTGTGCAGTACCTGAGAGCAGAATTCGGGCTTTAGTTTCTATACAGTAGACACTGTTCCAAACAAATTATACTTCCCTGGCCACATTTTGAAGGTGCTGTGTGTTAATGATACACTGCTCCAGTACGTTTTGTACAGTGGCTCTAAAAACTCTCCCCATCTGTCATGATAGCATTAGTCTTGGCGTCTCTGGTGAAAGACTCAAAATTAAAAGGAAGGAAAAAAAGTCAGTTTCTAATGGTTTCCAAATACCCATGTCTTATAAGCGTGAATTAAAAATTGCTCTCATCTTGTGGCCTTCCAGCACTATTACAGGGATAAAAACATTAAAACTATTTAAAATAAAAAAAATCCTGTTAAAAGCTAAAATATACATATATTCTCAGCTATTTAAAACAACCTGTTGATAGACACTCAGCTTTCATTTGATTTGCACTTCATTTGCATTAATAAAAAGTAAACCATAAGCATTGTGATTTACAGTAATATAAAAGCTATTACAGAGGACCTTCATCATAAGCTTCTTTGTTGTAAAGCTATTGCATCTTGCTTTCAATCACTAAACACCATTAAAAACCTTTCCTAATACAATACAGCTTGCTGTAGTACACAAATTCCTTTGCTTCAGAGAATGGCCTTATGAAACCACACTTTGTGTCTTTAGAAGCAAATAGGAGGTTACTTATTAATTTGGTTTTAAATGAAAAAAAAAAACCCAACATGTTTCCAGGCATGAGAGTCTCAGTCTTCTTCCAAGATTACTACATAGAGACCTCCCAGACCGGATCCATTCAAAACGTCCACAGCACCTTTATGTTCTCCTTGATATTCTAATGTTGAACCGTTTGCCTTTGACACCTGCCAGTTCTTACGCAGGCAGGATGTAGATACCCAAATAAACTAATGTCTCCTCTCTTGTGAAAAGTGCCATTGACTCCATATTTACCTCCGTTTTGCATTTTCTCCAAATGATGACGCCTGAAAGAACACAGCGTCCCCAACATTGGATCAGTTTGTTGATTTAATACTGCCATGATAGAAGAGAACAACCTACTGAACAACTAGCATCACATCCATGAGTTTTCTAGAGAAGTCTCCAATGGCACATGAATAGTCACATTGACTTCGGTGGAACTACTCATATTTAAAGTTAGGCACATACTACAGAATCTGAGTTAGGCACATACTACAGAATCTCAATGCCAATCTTTCCACTGACTTCAGTGAGCTTTGGATCAGGTAATAGGTGCTTTGATGAACAGGGACCTAATCACATACTTAAAATGTGCGTTGCTGAACTGGGACCTAACTACAGACCAGAACTGAGGCCGTTAGCGTTTGAATTAAACAAGATTATAACCCAGATTAATATTGCTATGTGTAAAGTATGTGAGTTTACATGTAAACAAAGTGAAAAATATGATTTAAACTAGAACTGTAAGAACGAGGCGCAAATACAATCGCTGTCAAGCAACCTCTCCTTATTGATTTTTTTAAAAAGGTTGAAAGTCTAGAGAGAGCCTTGTTAAAAAGCCCTTGAAGAAAATTCTCTGAAAATTAAAAACAACTTTTTAAATTGCTTTTTTGAGGTAAGGGGTCATTACCATTTCCTCCTTGTCTTTTTTATGCTAAATTTTCAACAGGCATGCAAACATATGCCCCCATCTCCAATGTTTCCATCCTATTTTGACCAAATTCACAAATCTGGATATAGCTCTGTATATTACTTTAGAGTTTCAGCAGATTCTGTATTCAGAATAGTTTGAAAACTGGCTAGTGGCTTAGGGACATGATTTGTCTTTATTGTGAGTCCAGTAGGCAAACAGCAGTGAGCTCACATGCTTAGAGGACTTAGTTTGTGCAGGCATGTAACTTAAATACCTGCTTGGCACTGTCCTCCAGTAGCTGAACATTCTCGATGATGCTTTCTTTTCATCCTTCTGTTCTGTCTTTCTTAGCAGGAGACTCAACAGCTGTAACAACACATGGAGGATACTTGGCAGCTGCAAGTCGCAGATGCTGAGCTTGGTAACGTACTTTTCCTGTACAAGCATCTGAGTGTTTTGCTGGCTGCTTGAAAGTTTTCACTGGTGTCTGAATGGCTTGTTCCACAACTAGCTACAATATGCTGATGGCTGTGTCCAATCACCCCTGGAGTATAGGGATCAATCTGACTGACGAGCAAGATGACTTACCTCCTCCTTCAAGATGCTGCTATCATTTGCCCCTATTTATTGGTAAGAGATTTGCATGCTTTAGCAGCGTACATGGACAATCAGAGTGGGGACCAGGAGGGCCATTTGACCTGGGCCTCAAGCTTAAAGGGGGCTTCAAATTTAGACGCTTGTTAATTTTTTGGCATTTGATAAGTTTCGCAACTTGTTTTTATGTGCACGAAAGATTTTTCCTCGCTAATTAGTGCATTTGCACAGAAAAAGGCTAGAAAATAATTTGTTAAATAAAAAACTATTCAAATTCTGCCTCATTCTTTTTTTGGTGCCTTATTTTGTTTTCATGTGCCGTCATTTTTTTTTATTATGGCTAGGGGCCTCAAAAGCTGGAAGTGGCCCGGGCCGCTCTGGATCTCTGAGAGGGTGGCAGCATACATTTAAGAAAGTGGTCTTGTATACAATGTTACGGGGGCTTTTTTATTATATTGAGAGACGTATTAAGACAGGGAATCCTTACTACATATCATATTTAAAAGAAATAGAATATACTTGCCAGGAAAAATAATAGTTAAACCCAAACTCTTTGCAGGATTTCCTTTTCCTTTTCTTTTTGTCTTTGCAAAACGGTGTCTAAAACCTAAGATTTCCTCCATACAAAAAACCCAGCACACCTGTCCAGTTTTTTTGAATATTAACATTTGATGGACATGCCTGGTTTGATAAATATGTGCAATCAGAATAATAAAATCAACAGAAACCACTCGTCCTGGGTAATGTCAAGAGGCTCACTCAGTAATATGGTAACACCCTGATATATAGAAAGATCCGATGGCTATATTATTGTATAATGTATCAGAGGGGTAGCCGTGTTAGTCTGGATCTGTAGAAGTGACAAAGGGTCCTGTGGCACCTTATAGACTAACAGAGGTATTGAAGTATAAGCTTTCGTGGGTGAATACCCACTTGCATCCGAAGAATTGGGTATTCACCCACGAAAGCTTATGCTTCAATACTTCTGTTAGTCTATAAGGTGCCATAGGACCTCTTATTGTATAATGTTTCTCTCAGCAAAAGTTCAGTGCTGTAATGATCATTGTTTTGTTTCTGATATTTATATGGCAAGGATTTGAAAAGTTGTTTAAACTATGTAAATAAATAGATTAAAAATACATAAACACTAAGATTTTCTTAAGAGTGCAGCAAATATAAAGCAACATACATATACCCACAAACACAAATAATCCAAAACACAATAACAAACTTCATTAAAACCTACACAAATATTTTCAAATGTGGGTGCTATAACCTGGCATTAAAAGTTCCAGCTACAGCTGGTTAGAAAAATCTTTTTCCTCAGAAAATTTCAATCAAAATAGTTTTCATTGCAATTTTCTGTGGAAAATTTTGACTTAAAAATGAATGCCAAACATTTTCAGCTGAAAAGCTTTTGTTTAATAGGTTTTTGTTTTTTCAGAAAGGTCAAAATTCCCCATGGAAAGCAGACACTTTCCACGAAAAGATGTTTAGTCGAAACCCCAAAGTTCTGTAAAACAACAAACAAAACAAAACAGTTTTGACAGAAAAAAATTGACCAGTTCTAGTCCCAACACAGCCAGTACATCAGTTATGGAGATGTTGCCCCTTCAATGGGTTTTGTGAATGGTGCATGTGGTAGAGGGGTCATATGTCTACAAGACGAAAGCAAGGCTAGCTATAAAAGAAGTGGCCTACTCTCGAGAGACCAGGGCTGAAGTAATATTTGGGGAGAGCTCTATAAAGTGGCCAAGTAGGAGGCTTGGGAAGAGAGCCTGGGAGAGATTGAGGAACGTCTGGCATTTTCTTTTTTAAAAATTTATTGTGATTGCATTTACACAGATGTTCAAGTCAAGCATATTTGTTTAAATGTCAACAATTTAGTAACTGAAGGAAGGGCACATGCACGTCCATGAAGGGGAGAAGGGATGGGCTAATTGTGAAACCCTGCTGCTTGGAGGGCCAAGGGAACTGTTTGTAGTGTGCACCTTAATCAACCCTCTCCCCAAGTTTCCCCATCCTGGTGGAGGAGCAGTCAGATGTTATTTGAAACGTAGGGCTGTATGTGAATTCACCTGTGAGCCAGAGGGATCACTGAGGCACAGATGACTAAGTGCTGGGACAGAGATGCTGATCATGTCAAAGGCGACTAAAGTTAGATACTTTAACCTGGTGGCCTGATTTTCACAGGTGTTGAGCAGCCTCAGCTCCTGTTGACTTCAAATGGCCAATGATGTCAAGTGCTTCACATATCTTAAAATCATGCCACTGTTTAGATGCCTACATATGAATTTTAGGTGTGCTTAACTTTAGGCCTTCAAGTTTGAACATTTTGACCGTAGGTTCTAAAAGAACATCAAATATATATTTTTACAACAATCTATATATATTTATTTATATGCACCATATGAATGTTTCTTTAGACCTATACGAAATTCTGAGGTGCTAGTTCCTAGGGATTTCTTTAGTTCTGATTCACATGGATTCACACCTCCTAAGTTTCACTTGGATTTTCAGGCTCCAGTATAACCCAAACCACAAAGTGAAACTTCACCTAAGCCACTAAGTTTCAGCTACTTTCATATGAAAACACAAAATTTTTGCATGTTTTTAATCCAGAACTACTAATTGGCCCCACTTTTTAATTTGAGGTATATGTGTTGGGGGGAAGGTTACAATAAGAAGTAGAGTCAGGAAGGGTAGCTGACAATAGAGTTCACATATGACCATACATTTGGCCAGGGTTATGTCTGGATGTACTCAGTGTGGTCAACTTTTGTGACTTTGTCATGAGTCTCATGATAGCAGATGCTTTTCTTAAAGTCCCAGCTCCTGGAGTCATATGATGATGTAGGAATCTCAATTTTCATTCAAAAAAAGTAAATTCATAGCTCTCACGGTTGCAGAGAAAACCTTGAAAATGTGACCTCTAATGATGGTGACACCAAAAGACAAGTAATACCTCCAATTTATTCTTTTTAAAACTCTCCTAATTTTAAGCCACTCCTGAATTTTTGGGGCCTGCTACATGATTTTTGAATGGTTGGAGTTGGCACTGATGAGTACTCTCCCACCAATGGGAAAGCCTCTCCCTCCCTCTACTCCTCCCTTCAGACTGGCATGCTGGTCAGCTTGTGCTGAGGACGCCTGCTAGCAGTCAGCCATCCTACGAATGCCCTCTACTTTTACAGAATAGTAAGGCTTTTTGGGAAGCACGTTCTCATGGCTTCTGATCCCCACTTGGGGGCTTCAGGCATTCTTTTTCTTGCAGTGGAGCAGCAAATTAATTAGCTACATCTGAAATAGGCAGTTTGCATGGTTCTTCAGGCCTGGATACCACAGTATTCTGCTGTCCCAGTGTGCTCTGTGGAAGTCCAATAGAAGTGACAGGCTGCAGATGACTTGGTTCCCCCATTCTGGTAGAATACGGGAGCTCCTTGGCTCAGAATTTGATCAAGATCCAGATTGCAAAGTTCTCTGTTTTATTTAGAGGGGCTGAAATCTCTCCTCTTCAGGTTCTTGCCTTACAAGGATTATTTCTTTTGGCCACACAAAGAAGTCATTTCATTTTCCATGTATGCTTCCTTTATGGATACACCTTGTTCAGTCTTTAGTGTCTTGCAGAGAAAATGTTTTGTCTTCTCAGGGGAAACTGACAGGACTTGTTCTATTCCCAGTCTGGTTGCCTCTCTCCTGGCACTCCACAGTGATTTCAGATGGGATTGTGGATGCTCAACACCCCTGAAAAGTCAGACCCTACGCGTTTCCCAGGGAGTTTTTTGTATCAGATGTTGTATTAGGCTGAGGGAGGTAATTGGGTAATAAAAATTGGAGAATAAAATTAACTCACACTACAGACAAACAGTTCCTTGGCTCTCTGCCAGGTTTCACAATCAACCTCTGGACTTAGTTTTACCCATCTGGACTTAGTCCTTTTTGCCCCTCAGTGGATTGGTCTGCTGAATACAGCTCTTCTTTCCCTCAAGGGGCACACCTGTAGTCTACACAGCCCACAGACTCTAACTCGTTTGGATACCACCAACATTCAGGCATTTCTCCTGCTTGGAAGCACTTAAGGTGACAGTGCTGTTGGTTCTCAAAGTGGTTCTAACCAGGACCTCTTCCTCAAAGATTCCTCCATTATCCCTGGAAACAATTTTTACCAGGGTCTTTATACACTGGCCCAGTTCATGAAAGAATAAGGATAATTATGAACGCCATCCACTCAAATTCTTTCCTTTGTGATGCTGCTTTAGATAATGTTAGGCTGGTAGCAACAGCCATGGTTAACTCTACCTCTACATAAGGAGACTGACTCTGATTTCTCTTACGCTGATTTTCTAGCAGTGTATCTCCTCTGACTTCAATGGGGTGACCCCTGTTTTGCAATGCTGTAAGGGCATGTCTACATGGTGCAGCAATGCACACTACAGGGGTCTGATTTCTAAAGCACATTAACATTGTGTGCACCAACTGGTCTGTGTAGACACTGCTGGTGCATACTAAAAATTCTCTAGTGCGCTTTAACCAAGTGCCATTTCAAAGAGTACTAGGTAAAGTAAGAGTAGGTAAAGACTACTCACATTTCCTACAGAACAAAATTTTCAAAAGAAATTCATTTTGGATCAGTCAAAACTTTCCATTTCAATAATTTTGAAATATTTCATTCGGATTTCAACTTTTTAAAAAGTTTATATTTTAATTTATAACATAATATACAATAAAATGTCATTTTTAACAAAATGTCACTTTGAAATGAAAAATTGAAATGCCCTATCCTGATAAGGTTGAAATGGAAGTTGTTGGCCTTTTTAAAAATTTTTTTCCAAAACATTACACCAAAGTTGTGGTATTCTTGGGGAAAGTTTTGATTTCGATGAAATGGCATTTCCAACAGAAAAACATTCTGTTGGCAAATTTTTATATTTCTACTGAAGACCTAAAAAAGAAAATATGTTGAGTTTTTATATAATACCCAGGCCATGGGGAATATTTGGCACAGAAATACCTCTGACATTTTTCTCCCTCTGTTAAATCCATTGACACTTCATTTCCTGAGCATCTCAGAAATTGCATCACTCACTGACATCAAAGATACCAGAAACCTCATTGCAACTGATGAGAAATGACCTGGAAAAGGTAAGTTAAAACTTATTTCTTCGCTTACTGCCCTTTGTCTCCTGGGAAGTGGGGGACAGTAAGTCCTTATTTTGAAGCACCACTCAATTTTTAAAAAGAACGAGGAGTACTTGTGGCACCTTAGAGACTAACAATTTTATTTGGGCATAAGCTTTCGTGGGTTAAAACCCACTTCATCAGATGCATGGAGTGGAAAATACAGTAGGAAGATATATACATACAGAGAACATGGTTTGTTGTCGAGTATGCATGGCATGAGTCTTAGATTTAGAAGTGGTTATATGTCTGTTCTCCTTATACTGTATGTACACTTGATATTTGTCTTGCTATAGGATACATCCCTTGAAAACTTCCTCTCAAAGAGGAGATCCTTCTTTAACCATAGTTCAGCACAGTGTTTTTTGCTTTATAAAATGTTTCCATGAATGTCTTGGGCACTGACCCTGCAAGGGGATCCATGATCATTGCCACAGTCTCATTGACTTCAGAATCCTTGAATTGTTTCTGCTGATACCTTTGCTGCTGCTCAGATGCTGAAGTTAGAGAACCGTTTTCACGGCTTCTCTCGTAATAAATGTTTTGGAGACATATCAACGTTGATCTTAATTATACATAACAGTGAGAAATGTTCAATCTACTGGTGCTCAAGGACTCTGGTTACCTTAACAGAGTATATTGAATAACAATATATTAAAATAAAAGCCAGTGTTCTCTCAAATAAACCACAGAGCTAGAGCAAGAAAAATACCAACCCTCCAATAATATGACTATAATGCCTGTTTCAGTAGACGCCTTTATGCTGCTTTGTTTTCTTGAAAGCATGCGAAGTGTTTATTTTTCATCGTACTATCTCGTTGTTGCAGGTTTCCTTTACAACATGGGTTGTTTTAAATGTATCACCAAAAAAAAAAAAAAAAAAAAAAAAAAAGGCCCAATGATTTTTATCTGAGTTTGAGATTTTCCAGTAGTGATCAGTCACACACAGCATTGGTCACAGCCACTATGACACTTTGTTTTCATTGTATCTCTCACCAGGTTGGATGTCCAGTAAGTGAAATATATTGTGAGAACTTTTTTTTCTGTGCTTTAAAGATAAATATTACACACAGCGACAAAAAATACCTAAGCAAACAAACAAAATAAATCTACAGCAGTTAGTAGATGGCCATTAAAGATCAGGCTGTGAATCCCTTATGCCCACTAAAGTGAATTGGACTGCTCATGTGAATAACTGTTTACCAATGAACCCATTGAACTCCGTGAGACAAGTCATGTGTGTAAGGCTACTCATATCCATAAAGGATTGGGATCTAAGGCTATGCAGGTGGGGTTTTTAGACATTAATGGGATTTGTGCTCCAAAGTTGTTTGGGCATTTTTGAAAGTCCCACCTTAAATATAATAAATGTTCAGAACACTCCTTAGAAATCACTGGCCATTTTCCCATTCCACTGTGACCATTTAGAATTTTATCCTAAGAGGTGCTGAGCTCCTCCTGAACACCCTCCATTTCAGTTGAAATGTAGGAGAGTTGAAGGCAGTCGGCAGGCTTAGACCCTTCCTGGGTGCTGCTGTCTCTCAATGGCATTTTAACTATCCTTCCCCATCTGGAGGCCTTATGTGATGATGCAGCATAGACAGAGAATTCAGGTTCCATTTGAAAAGCTTGCAAACCAAAGGGTCTCAAAGCTGCGGGATGTTAAATTCTCTCTCTCTCTCTCTCTCTCTCTCTCTCATATTTATATTAGGTGGTTAATTTAACAATTGAGCTGGCTACTGGAAAATTAACCAGTCTGTTCGGGGGAACATTCTCCCAAAGTTAAATGGTGGGTGTATTTTGCATCCCTAATTTCTATCACCTGCATAAAACACAGTCAGCTCATCTTTATGTAGGTGAAGTGAATTGCTCTCTCAGTGGGCAGTTAGTGTAGTGATCTAGTGTGCTAACCTTTTATCTCAAGTTGACAGAAATGAGTTTGGTGCCTGTTTGTGCTCATCATAACCACTGGATGGTTGATAGTCTCTGCCAAGGACAAGCAATAACAGGGGTGTGTCAGGTACAAAGCTAAGAGGCAGCATTCAAGAGAGGAGAATCACAAAGAAGACTCAGTGTCTTGGAAGAGGTAGCAGCCTGCCTGGAACTTGGAGGAGGAATGCAGGTTGCAAGAGGGAAGAGTTTGGAGCAGGCACCAGGAAGCTGGTTTGTGCGCACATTGCATGAGTGCTCGCAACAACCCTGAAATAGTTGTCTTAATAAAGAGCCTGTTTAGTTTTACAAGCATGGAGACCTCCTATGTTACTACCCAGCGCTCGGTACATGCAAAAGAGAAGACTGGTGGCTGGTGCATATAGCAGAGAGATAGGATAGATTAAAGAGTTGGTGGATGGGATGTGTTGGTGATGAAGGGCTGCTTCCCCACTTGCAGCTTCTTGAACAGTAGCTGCTGCTCTTGCAATGCCGTTGGGCTCTTGAACCCTGATCCTCAAAAGCAATTAGGAGCCTAAATCCCATTGAAATCAATATCCCCCTGTACACTTTGCCTATGTCTCAGTAGCCTTATGCAATATAATGGGGTTAATGTTTGCAAAAGGATTTGAGTTCCTCAGCTGAAGCCTACCTATCTTATTGTGATCATCATTACTATTAGGGGGCAAACTAATACTGTAAAACTTTTATATTGTTTTTGCTGATCTGTCATACCTTTCCATGGCTATGTGAGCTGTAATTGGCAGCCAGAAGCTTGTCCATTTCAACAGCTTGCTGGCTGTCCAGTGAGCAGTGAAAGGCTGCTAAGTCATGAATACTTTACATTTACAATACAAATATTTTTACTTCTCTGGTACCTTTCAGTCCAGACACCCAAGGTGTTTAAAAACATTCCCTCATTTAGAAGCATGTAATTCATTAAGACTCCAAATGACCTGGGAGGGAGGGAGGTCAGGATTATTATTTGTT
This sequence comes from Macrochelys suwanniensis, assembly GCA_033296515.1. Taxonomy (NCBI): domain Eukaryota; kingdom Metazoa; phylum Chordata; order Testudines; family Chelydridae; genus Macrochelys; species Macrochelys suwanniensis. Next base: position 158,131,360 of record CM065777.1, read on the forward strand.
ATTTTATAGATGATTAAACTGAGGCACAGAGTGTTTCAGTGACTTGCCCAAGGTCACATAGTGAGTTAGCAGCAGAGACAGGAATAGACTCCAGCACCCTGTTCTGCCCACTGGTATGCACCCCTGGATATATTGGGCATACAATGTCGGGTGATGGAGAGTTATGCTGCATAGGCTCACTGTCATGAGCTTTGTCAGCCAATAGGATTCCTCCTTCTTCCATAATGTTTATTTTATAAAAAAAATTGTATTTGTTGCTTCCCTGTCAGAAAAGTTCTCTTCCATACAGATGTCAGACGAGTGCTCAGTCCTGCAATCTGCAGGCTAGATGATGACTTAGACTATACACCCATGCAGGAGTGGAAGCAGGAAGAAAGAAATCTCCTTACACATTTGCATAGACTACCAGGATCTTGGGCCTGGGAATACAGCAGTAAGTAGGTGTGTATGTGTACATACTTCCCTCTCACCCCAGAACAGATGGGTGAGTGCGTGTGGGGGTGACCCACCCACCAATGCACTGGCAAGCACAGCTCTATAGGGTGTGTCTTAATTACTGGTCTATGCCAGAAGCAAATAACTACACCTCTCCCTCATGGCACAAGGGAGAATCCAGCAGGGAATTGTGGCTAACGGGTATCTCCTAAGGTGTTGCAACTAACTCACTACCCCTTGCTCAGGACTGCACCTAAAGTTGCAATCTAGCCATGCATGTGCAGTGTCTCTGGGGTGGAAGGTAGCATTGATCACCAATGCTAACACTACAGCACAGCAGTTTAGGGTGGTAGCTGACTAGCAACTTGCAGAGTGTAAAGTAAATGAGAAATGCAGGGAGAGAAACTGTAGTTAGAATTTAGCCCTGGAATTGGGCCAAGCGCCCCAGGTCTGTGGTGCTATTTAATGAGTGCAAGTGCTGAGGGCTTAGGTTTTAGTTCTCATGTTGAGGATGGCACCCTGCAGCACCATGCTTGGACACTAGTGCCCTGGTGATGAAGAGGGAAAGATGCAACTAACCTCACTTCCTACAGTCCCTGGATTTCCTCAGCCATCTTCCATACAACTATAAAAGGCTGTTTAGTGTTAAACTTTAACACAATCATAGCTCAAGCTGATATACAGTTGCCGTGTGTACAGCACGTTTGTCTAAACACCCATATTAACAGCAGTATCTGGAGCTCCTTTGTGGTTTTATAGGAATTTTCCTAATCTGACTATTGGTCCATCAAGTCCAGTAGGCTGCTTCCAGTCATCACTGGTGCCTGATGCTTCCCAGGATGCCACCCGTACTTACACAAAGCATAATACAACTATTGCTGGGCCTGGGGTGGGAGAGGTGATCTCTTCCTGACCAGGTGGGGATCAGCTAATGACCACAAGCTGGAGCTCTAACTACCCTTATCTTAGATTTCATGACTGCAAATTAGTCACAAAGTGATCCAGCCCTTTAAAAAAATCCAGCCACAGTCTTTGATTCAGTGAGCTCCTGCTGCAGTGATTTCCAGAAACTGGCTAATAAACGTGCTGGTTTCCCTACAGTGTATATACATGTTCTGGCTATTCATGTAATGGATTCCCTTGTTCATGATGCTGAATTCCTCTGTCAAGTTCTCTCTAACTCTTCTCTTTTCTAATCTAAACACTCCTCGTTCTGGAAGTGTCTCCATATATGTAGTGTAGCATTAACGGGGCACATGTGGGTGAGCTGAGGGAGGGAAATGGATGCAGTACTTGGCTCATGCAGTGGGGAGTGAAAGGGGGGCTGCTGTCAGTACTTCCACAAAGGGGGCATGGCTGGATAGAGGGTAGCCATGTCCCCCCAGTGCTCTTGCTAGTCAGCAGGTATAGGCAGAGCTATAGTGTGTAGAATGCAGGTCGCACCTTTATAAGCTGCAGCAAAAGCTGGTTACCATCCTTCTCCCAGGCCCTGGGAGTCATTAAGCCATAAACAGTCATTAAGCCCTATACATCTCAGCATGGCTGACAAGACCATAATTTTGCCCATACAGTCTAGAGGTGCAAAAGGCCTGTAATATCATCATCTACCTTTGAATACAGAATTGTCCCCTACTGCACATTTCCTAGCTGTTCTATCCCGTCGAGTTTTAAACATGTCAATGATGAGGCTTCCACCACTTTTTGGGAGAGATTATACCATAAACTAATAGATTGCAAGTGCCACTGTAGCTCTCAACATCTGTGTTACTCTTCTTTCCACTTTAAGCCATCTTTTAGTTATGGGAAGTGGAGCAAAGTTGGACAGAACACTGGTGGAGGGATTTGTTGGCTGTAATTTCATTACCATGTGCTCTGTCATTATATATCCTTTTTACAAACACAACCAACTATCCTATTTGCTATTTTGTAGAGTCTTCTACACATTGGGTAGACAAATTTAGGGCCTGCTTTGGCCATTCTTTGCCCAGTAAAGCACAATTCGGTGTGAATAAGAGTGATGGAATTGGGCCCACAATGATCTATGCACAATGACTCCTAGGTCTCTTTCTTTAAAGGATCTCACATGTTGGACCCAACTGGTAACCACTGAGGCTATTTTTCATGAGATGTATTACCTTACCCTTACCACAGATGAATTTCATCAGTCATCATGCTGCCCAATTTGCCAGTGCATTTAAGTACACCTGGAGCTCTTCACAATCGTCCATTGTTGTTATGAACCAAAAGACAACTCCTGCAAACCCTTTACAGACAGATAATCTTTACTCAGAGTCCACCTAAATTCAATAGATCTACTTGGCACGAGCACGGATTGCTAATCTGAGTACGGATAGCAGGACTGGGCCCACTGAAATGCAATGTCATCATCATCACTAACTCTGTCCACTTCCTCCTTCAGATCACAAATCTATTAAATGACACTAGTCCAAATACAGACTCTTGGTGGTACCCTACTATTAACCTCTCTCCAATCTGAGAAGCAGCCGCTCATTACAACCCTTTGTTTCCTGTTGCTTAACCAGTTTTTAATCCACAACAAAGACTTTGTCTCTAACCCCACGATTATTTATTTTCCTTAATAGTCTTTTATGAGGGGTCTTATCAAAAGCATCTTGAAAATCCAAGTAAATTAATGTCTTGCAGGTCACCTTTAGTTACTATTTTATTAACTTTTAAAAAACAATATGTTGCACTTTTCGGCATCACTAAATGGCTTGGGGGGAGGATTTGGGGGGGGAAAGTGATTTCAACCACATTTTGACAGCTACTGTAGTGGCTTAACAGAGCTGTGCTTGGATTATTCTGTCTGTACTTAAGGATGCTATTTCATTTCCTGACATCTCTCTGTTCAGGTCAACCACTAGTTCAAAGTGGAAGTGACAATTTTGCTGCATCTCAAGTGTGCTGGTGTTAGCTCTTGGGAGGTTGAGAGGAAGGAAATAACAGTCCATAAAGTTTTGATTGCTTGGAAAAGAAAAGATGTTTGTAAAAATCTGAGTAAGGCCAACTGCAGGGTTTAGGAATGAGCGGAACTGGTCACGCATTTGCTGTGTACTCACTTCAGCTCTGAACTGATGGAAATTTCTAGTTGGGTATTACTGAGAAGGAGACTTCTTCATAATGTCTAGTAGGGGACCATCTCATGCCACGAGTTTGGAGGTAAATGGGGAATTCTCTTTAACAATGGGTGGAACAGTATGATCTAGAATAGAGGAGGGAAGGAGGTGTTGTCAAAAATAGTGGCAACGAAGAAGTCAAATAAATGTGCCATGCTCTATTCCTCCCCCAATTTAAAATACCAGCATTTTGCAAGCAGTGAGCCATATGCTCCCAGGGCTTGCATGCCAAAAAGTGTAGCAACTTACTACAAAACTGCTCTCCAACTTCTACACACAAACCAAAACCTCCTACTTGACATGCTGCCTTCATGCCAGCTTACAGCACAACGCTGGGCTTCTGCAAGGAGATCTGCAAAAGAATGGCACACTCCACAGACAAGAGACCATGGCGGCTGAGGCAAGGTGGGCGGGGTCAGGGGAGAGTCCTGCAGCCCCTATCCTTGAGGGAAAGACAGGGTAAATTACTACGGAAAAGTGATAGCACATGAATACCTCCAAGCTAGATTACTGCCTCCCACGTAAAAACCCACACAAGGGGACTGGGCGACAGGGGATTCCACTGGGGTTACCCTGGCAGGGTTTTCTATACTCCCCCTCTGGTGAGAAGGGCTGCTTGCTGTGGAACTGCGATGCTGTACCCTCTCTTGCCCATAGGATCCACAAGGAGAGAACACCACTCTTCTGTGTGTGACAAGAGCTGACTTGGAGGGAAGCTGCTGCTCCTCTGCTCCCCACCCCCACTTCCTGGCGTCAGGGCTCCTGGAGGAACTATCCAGCCATTGGCAGGGGCCCCCTGAGGCTGCTCAGTAGCAGTCACACAAGGGTCTCAATGGGAGGTAACACAACTCTAAATTGTACTTCCCTGCCCCCCAACCTGGATTTACACATGGAAACCCAGGTCCAGAGTAAGGGATGGTGCTGCACAGATCCGCAATCTCTTGTTCCACTCACCCTCTTCCACCTTGTATGAAACCCTCTCAGATTTCCCTTTATGTGAGGCTTTGGAGAGGAGATCTGTGCCATGGGGGCCTTCTCCGTGGCAAAGCAGGCTCCCTCCAGGCACAGAATAGCCTGGGATGGCCAGAGCACAGTCAGTTGGCTATCAGCAGAAATGTGCTACTCACTGTGGCAGAACAAGTGTTTCCGTGGATTCCTGAGGATACTATATAGGGGCTACCTGCACCTGATGGATGAGTGGGCTCCCCCTCGGAGTGCGAGCAGCTGCATGTTTCTGTTTGCTGTGACCCCTTGCCATTTGTTCAGTCTCCGCAAATTCTACAACACAGTGTCTGTAAGGCCTTTTAAATCTCTCCAGGGAGTGTTCCTCCCCCACCCAAGCCTCTGGCTGACTGGTCGGCATGATACTCTAATACTGAGCTGCATAGGACAGCAGGTAAGGATGCTGCAGATCTCAAACCTTTCTGGACATTTCTATTAGCCCAACCGGATTAAACATAGTTAAATTAATACAGATTTGAGGCCACACACTTCCCAATTTAAAATGGGTAAACTGGGGCACTAAAACGCTGGGAAACATAGACGAGAGTAACCTGCATCTCCACTACATGCTCCATTCTGCCTCAGAGACCACAGACTGTGATTTGGGGGGGGGGGGGGGCGTATCGGCTTTTAGGGGGTGGAGAAGCATGTTGCCTGTTGAACCATCAGTAATTCTCCTCTATGTTGTCGACCCCACCCTCAGAGGGGTTACGTCTAGGCACCGAGGGGCATAACCACTGGCAGCATGGTTGCTAAGGCAACTGTACTGCCAGGGGAGACGTAGATGTGAACTGAGTTGAGAAATATGTACTTTCTCTATAGAAATGTGGCCTGAAGCTACACCACCTTGTGCTGTGGCTCTGCCCGATCTTATGAGTAAGGCTACGATTTATCCTGGGTATTTTTAGTAAAAGTCATGGACAGGTCACGGGCAATAAACAAAAACTCACGGTCCGTGAGCTCAATGACCTTTACTATAAATACCTCTGACTAAATCTTATCTGGGGAGGCCCCGGGGGGACTGCAGTTCTGGGGGACCTCCGAGGCACTGTTCTGGCCACCCTGAGGCCGCCCACCAGATGCTGCCTGCCGGGCCACTCCAGCAGCAGCAGGTGTGGCTGTCCCTGGGGATGCCCGAGCAGCTGACGGCGGTGCCAGCTGCTTGGGCAGCCCTAGAGTCAGTCACACTGGTCACTGCAGAAGTCACGGAGGTCACGAAAAGCCACGGAATCCATGAGTTTTGTGACCTCCGTGACAGACACAGCCTTACTTATGAGTTAAGACATGTCAGACCAGGTCGGTACTTAGATGAGAAGCTTTTAATGATTACTGTAGGTCTTCAGAGAGTAGTTTTGTTAGTTCAGTAGGTGGTAGGTTCTGACACTAATGAACCATCCCCAAGTGCTAGTGTTAGGAAGCCCTGAGGAAGAGATGTAAACACCATTAACTTTAATGGGAATTACATTTCGGCCAATAGAGAATACTAGTCAATAATCTAAATACGTACTTTTCTTATGTATTCGTTTCTTTTTATGAGAGCAACCTATTTATTTTTGCTATGGCCGTTACTGTGATTTTATGGGATTTTTATCTACCTGTACTCATGTGACCAGATCTTACAGCAAAAGAAAAGCTGGGTATGCTTTTTAAGAGTGCAGCTTTGGCATTACAAATAAATAAATATTAATACTAATAATAAATCTTTCCAATAGCTAGTGTATGATCATGTACATTCTTTTTGACTTTGGTGTGAAATACACTTTTCAAAGGAGGTAGAGTATGTGTAGTATTTTCTCACTCCTGAAGTTTATATTACTTTATTTTCTGCAAGTGACGATCAAAAATCTTGTTGCAAGATTCCATAAAACAGGACTGTGCTTTATTTTCTCAGAAGCCTGCCTTTGATGCACCGAGCCATGGTAATAGGATTGTATGAAGTAGAGCTGCTGTTTTCTATCCAGGTGTGGAGAACCTATCTCCGGAAGGCCTGTGTTTTGCAGGAGGTCAGACTGGATGATCATAATGGTCAAATCTGAGTTTAAAATTTATGAAGGGAAGACAGGATACCTAGACAATTATTCACCCAATAGCGTAGCTATTTTGCTCTGCAGTCCTTAGTGATGTGAGAGCCGCGTGATGGTCAGATGAGAGGAGCTGGGATGTGGGAAGTGCATTAGCATAGCACCCGCATTGTAGGGATGAGAAGATCATGAAAAAATGCAAGAAAAATTGAATGGATGGCTAACCCCACCATTATGTGATTGGGGATGAGGCTAGAAAGGAGCACAGAGAATGAGGAGGCAGCCCCAAGACCAAGAAGGCATGGTATGGAAGGGGCCACAGAGTAAGAGGTGAAAATGAGAGGGAAAGAGCAGGGGGAAGAGTGTAGAGAAAAGGGGGTGGAGACAGAGGAGCTATCCAGTCAGAGAGGAGGTTTAGGAACCAGAAGAACATAGAAGAGGAAGGGCAGAGAGAGAGAGAGAGAGAGCGAGAGAGAGAGAGAGAATATCACCTTCTGCCAGTCCCCGAGAAAAGGATACTGTACCTTGTGACACCTAACTTGACTTTTCTTGAGTAACTAATGGGAAAGTGAAGGGACCCAGCTGCCTGGCTGAAAGTGGAAAAACTGGGGCCAGCGAAACCTTAAAATAAGACAAAAGGGTATGAAAAGAAGGAAGTGGGTCACATGCCTATAGGCATTAAAAATCTTTTGAACTTCAATAGTTATTAAACAAATATCTTCCCCCCAACTTTTCCTTTCATGCCCTCCACCCACCTCAATAAGGCTTTGGGACTCTAAACCTCAAGCAAACTAAGCTTCTCTCAGTGGCTTTTTTTCTTACCTAGCCCCATCCCTCTCTCCTTCTTCCAGCTGTCCATTTCATTCTTAATGAATACTGTGCCCATGCTCATTTGTCAGTGGAAACCATCCTGATGGTATCTCTGCCATCCACTCTGCATCACCTGAAGCAACCATTGGATCACCAGCCAAGGCTTGGACATCTAACACTGCTGTTTTTAAGCCATACGAAAGAAAGAAAGAAAGAAAGAAAGAATGAAGAGCTAGTGAATCTATTGGTTCTAAAGGTATGTTTACACAGCAAATGGCAGATTTTCAGGCTTAGAGCCTAAGAAGAGACGTGGGCATCAGAACCCAAGCATCTATGCAGCTACTTTTAGTGCCATAGCATGAGCTCTGTGAGCCAGTCTGTCAACCCCAGCTCTGAGACTCGCTCTCATGGGCTGAACCCTAACTAGCCTTCTCTCTCCTCCCACTCCTCCCTCCCACCAGTGGCTCTCATTGGGACTAGGACTACCCCTCCCATCCCACAGTGGTCTATGAGGAAGGCAGAACCCCCTTGGATACCTGCACAGATTACCCAGACCTTGGATTAAGTGCAGGAGTAAGTGGGCACCGTGTGCATGCTATTCCCCCATACACCCTCAATGGGCTGGCCAGCCACTTAATTTATGCTGACATAGGCCAGAAGCAAATTACTGCACCACCTCCTCGTGGAAGAAGGTAGGATGCAGGGAGGAAATGGTGCTTCAGTGGAATATCTGCTGGGGTAGTGCAGCTTATGCACCACCAATTGCTTACAGCTGTGCCTAAAAACACCATCCAGGCTTTAAAGTATTTCAGTAATTGGCCCTTGGAGCTCCTATATGCCCAAAGTGATCACTACATCTCTCTGTGTGTGCATGGGAGGTGGGGGGTTAGGTGGGAGGGGACTGACACAGGGGTTTGGTACTATGGTAAGGTATGAAGCAGATTCAACAATTTTGACTTAACCGAATTTCTGCCACGTGATGCTCACTTGTCAAGCCAGTCACTGCACCAGGTGGCACTGATACTAGAAAGCATCACAGTGCCAATGAAGAAGGCTTACTGATGAATTCATTTTGAAACCACTGTTGTGCAGCAGTTTAGCAATTAATCAAGGAGAAAGATGAATTGCAAATATATTGGTCTGTAAGGACCCAATACTCCACTCTGTGGCTTGCAGATACTAAAGACAAACTGATTATGATTGCCCTTTACTTTCCTTCCATCTTAAAGATAGGGGAAAATATTCCAGTTGTATGAGACAGGCAAGTACGTTGCAACGATGCCTATGGTGTAATGTTTTACTACGTGCTGTTTAATGGCATGTTTATGATTACAAACAGGTAACAGTACTCATGCTAAAAATGTTTAGACATATGGATTCCCCTAGTACTCAGAGTTATTTTCATCCACCAGATTTGTAAAATAGTCCAGCTGCATTTTAATACTGTGTGCATAATAAAGGCACATTTTCGAAGGCTCCATAAATGTAACTGGAACAGATAAATACATAATATTAAAAATACACATATTTTTACTAAGGAAATTAAATACGCAAGATAGGTTTAGATCAGTGTTAAAGAACATAATGGGAATGGCAAGTGGCATAATGGGAATAATGCCATGGGATTATCCCAGGGCAATAGGAGAATAATAGGAATGGGATAGTATTAAGGACAAAAGGCTCAATCCTGCAAGATATTGAGCAATCCCTAAGAAGTGCTAAACAGCCTCAGCTCCTTTTATAGTCAACAGGAGTTGAGGGTAATGAGCACCTGGCAGGATCAGACTCTAAATCAGAAAATTCTCAGCTAAAGTTGACACTCTCAGGCTGGATTTACATGAGATGCCAATTTGGACTTCTTAACAGGAGCCGGCCACATTGAAAGGACTTTCAAAGCTGTGGCCAAATTTTCACTATGGGCTCAGTCCAACTACTACTGCACAAAAAATAGTAACATAAGATGGAAAGACTCCCATTGAGTTTAACAGTAGTTGGATCAGGCCCCCTTATCAGAAGACACTCTAAGAGTGTTGAAAATTGGCTTAGGAAGCTACATAACTAGCACATCTACGTAAACCCCGTGCTGCTGGCACTGCAGTTAGATGGCTCCAGCTTAAGTTGATTTTCAATTGTTGGCCATCCAACTTGTGCGTGCCCTTAAGCCCATTCCACTCCTTATTAGAAGCCCCTGTTACATGCATAAAACAGGCATCTAAGCCAGGGTGGTGGAGCTACAGGAGATGGTGCTTCATGATAAAAACATATTTTGATTTCAGGCCAATATTTTCCTGAAGTAGAAAAGTATCTTTTGGAAATGAACAAGCCTGCTGTAGTGAGCCCTTGACTCAGGGTTCAAGCAGGATTCTGTCAGTAGCCATATTACCTGGATCTATGTGAAAATGTAATGACTAAGACTGTGTCCTGCATACACATATGCATGTCTTCTAATAGTCCCATGGCTGCTAATGGAACTATACCCCTGCACATGTGGAGAGTTTATTTTGCAGGACTGGGGTTGAAGGCCCTGCTCTGCTCCCATGTAAAATCAACTCGAATTTTGTCATTGACTGTTGCGGGAGTAAGATCGGATCCTTAGCCATCAGCCTTCTCTAAACACTGACTCATGTTTTGTAGGTGCTGCAAAATGTACTTGTCTATTTTAGGGGCCAGAGCAAGCCCACTTTTGGATCTAAATTTAAATCTCTCTAAGGTGCTTTCTGTTGCAAATCATATTTTGACACTTATGAATGGAGTACGGGTGATTTGCTTTGACACCTACATGCAGTTTTGATAGGTCAAGCACAGGTCTCTGAATATTCTACTTTTGTCCTGTGTGCTGCATCATTAAGGTTTTTCTTTTTTAGTTGAATAAATTCATAGAGTTTAAGGCCAGAAGGGACTGCCAGATCATCTAGTCTGTCCCCCTGTATATCACAGGCCACCACCACCACCCGCCTCACACGAAACCCAACAACTGAATTAGACCGAAGTATTACAAACTGAGAGTCTCTCTTTGAGTTTAGAAGCGACAAAGGGTCCTGTGGCACCTTATAGACTAACAGAGGTATTGAAGCATAAGCTTTCGTGGGTGAATACCCACTTCTTCGGATGCAAGGAGTGGAAATGTCCAGGGGCAGATATAAATGTGCAGGGAAGATTCAAGCTAGAGATAACGAGGTTAGCTTAATCAGGGAGGGTGAGGCCCTCTTCTAGCAGTTGAGGTGTGAACACCAAAGGAGGAGAAACTGCTTTTGTAGTTGGCTAGCCATTCATAGTCTTTGTTTAGCCCTGAGCTGATGGTGTCAAATTTGCAAATGAACTGAAGCTCTACAGTTTCTCTTTGGAGTCTGGTCCTGAAGTTTTTTTGCTGCAGGATGGCTACCTTTAAGTCTGCAATTGTGTGTCCAGGGAGGTTGAAGTGTTCTCCTACAGGCTTTTGTATATTGCCATTCCTTATATCTGATTTGTGTCCATTTATCCTTTTGCGTAAGGACTGTCCAGTTTGACCGATGTACATAGCAGAGGGGCATTGCTGGCACATTATGGCATATATGACATTGGTGGATGTGCAGGTGAATGAACCGGTGATGGTGTGGCTGATCTGGTTAGGTCCTGTGATGGTGTTCCTGGTGTAGATATGTGGGCAAAGTTGGCATCGAGGTTTGTTGCATGGATTGGTTCCTGAGTTAGAGTTATTATGGTGCGGTGTGTAGTTGCTGGTGAGAATATGCTTCAGGTTGGCGGGTTGTCTGTGGGCGAGGACTGGCCTGCCTCCCAAGGCCTGTGAAAGTGAGGGATCGTTGTTCAGGATGGGTTGTAGATCACTGATGATCCGTTGGAGAGGTTTTAGCTGAGGACTGTAAGTGATGGCCAGAGGAGTTCTGTTGATTTCTTTCTTCAGTTTGTCTTGCAGCAGGAGGCTTCTGGGTACTTCTGGGTGCAATACACCAATGCATTGGTAATCTTTCAGAACATACCATCCTAGCCACCATGGATGTAGAGGCTCTCTACACAAACATCCCACACACAGATGGAATACAAGCTGTCAGGAACAGTATCCCTGATGATGCCACAGCACAACTGGTTGCTGAACTCTGTGATTTTATCCTCATGCACAATTATTTCAAATTTGGTGACAACATCTACCTCCAGACCAGTGGCACCGCTATGGGCACCCGCATGGCCCCACAATATGCCAACATTTTTATGGCTGACCTGGAACAACGCTTCCTCAGTTCTCATCCACTCACGCCCCTTCTCTATCTACGCTACATTGATGACATCTTCATCATCTGGACCCATGGGAAAGAAACTCTGGAAGAATTCCACCACGATTTCAACAGCTTCCACCCCACCATCAACCTCAGCCTGGACCAGTCTACACGGGAAGTCCACTTCCTAGACACCACGGTGCAAATAAGCGATGGTCACATTAACACCACCCTATACTGAAAACCCACTGACCGCTATGCCTACCTACATGCCTCCAGCTTCCATCCCGGACACACCACACGATCCATTGTCTACAGCCAAGCACTGAGGTACAACTGTATTTGCTCCAACCCCTCTGACAGAGACCAACACCTACAAGATCTTCACCAAGCATTCTCAAAACTACGATACCCACATGAGGAAATAAGAAAACAGATCAACAGGGCCAGACGTGTACTCAGAAGCCTCCTGCTGCAAGACAAACTGAAGAAAGAAACCAACAGAACTCCTCTGGCCATCACTTACAGTCCTCAGCTAAAACCTCTCCAACGGATCATCAGTGATCTACAACCCATCCTGAACAACGATCCCTCACTTTCACAGGCCTTGGGAGGCAGGCCAGTCCTCGCCCACAGACAACCCGCCAACCTGAAGCATATTCTCACCAGCAACTACACACCGCACCATAATAACTCTAACTCAGGAACCAATCCATGCAACAAACCTCGATGCCAACTTTGCCCACATATCTACACCAGGAACACCATCACAGGACCTAACCAGATCAGCCACACCATCACCGGTTCATTCACCTGCACATCCACCAATGTCATATATGCCATAATGTGCCAGCAATGCCCCTCTGCTATGTACATCGGTCAAACTGGACAGTCCTTACGCAAAAGGATAAATGGACACAAATCAGATATAAGGAATGGCAATATACAAAAGCCTGTAGGAGAACACTTCAACCTCCCTGGACACACAATTGCAGACTTAAAGGTAGCCATCCTGCAGCAAAAAAACTTCAGGACCAGACTCCAAAGAGAAACTGTAGAGCTTCAGTTCATTTGCAAATTTGACACCATCAGCTCAGGGCTAAACAAAGACTATGAATGGCTAGCCAACTACAAAAGCAGTTTCTCCTCCCTTGGTGTTCACACCTCAACTGCTAGAAGAGGGCCTCACCCTCCCTGATTAAGGTAACCTCGTTATCTCTAGCCTGAATCTTCCCTGCACATTTATATCTGCCCCTGGACATTTCCACTCCTTGCATCTGAAGAAGTGGGTATTCACCCACAAAAGCTTATGCTTCAATACCTCTGTTAGTCTATAAGGTGCCACAGGACCCTTTGTCGCTTCTACAGATCCAGACTAACACGGCTACCCCTCTGATCTTTGAATTTAATGGCTTTTGGCAGTCTGGCTCAGCACTGTCACCTTAAAGTGCAGTTCCCCCTATTCAGAGCTGTATTTAGGCTGCTACAGCAAAAGCCCACAATAGAGGCTAGGAGTGCCGAGGTGCTCTGCCCAATGACATTGTGGCTGATTCAGGCATAATGCCTCCAGGAGCACTGGGGGAATGCCCACCAAAATGAGAGCTCCAGCACCCTGTGAGGATACACCGAGCCCTCTCCTCCCAGCTCTGCTGGTTGGGGTGGGATGGCTAGAGCTAGACCCAGTTGTAGCTACCGGTTAGGTAGGTGCACAAATCTGGGAGGGTTGCTGCTCTTTGCATTTCGCACCAACAATCTAACCTGCCATATTATTCTGGGATGTGGCCATCTTTGGGGAGGTGGGATGAAAATTATGCCTCAGAGGGGTGTCTCTGATTCACAAAGGTTTCCACTACTCCCAAGGCAGTGAGGCTTATGCATCAGCCCTGGTTCAGGGTTGTGCCTAAAGGACCAGTCTAACCCCTAGACTCTCAACTACACACTCAGCACTTTGAAACCGGTCATAAGTATCCTCGTTACAACATCCACCTCATCATAATCACCACAAGTCTAGCGGCTAAGTCCTGCCCGACAGGGAGAATGCACTGTTCTTCCTTAAATGCACAATGCAGAGCATCCACATTCATATTTTTAGTAGCATATACCAGTGGTCCAACCTTTAGTGTACTGTATGTACTTTTAATAATCTCCATAAAAGCCTGATTTTCAATCCCTAGGCTCAAGCTGACAGTGTAAATAAAATCACCCAAATCCACAGGGTAAGAGAAATGAAAATGACAAGGATTAAAATTTTGTCAAACCTCTTTCTTTTTAAAATTCTGCTTCCCTTCCAATTGGATCACGACCCTCTGTGTGCACAGCTTAAGACCAGACGGTATGCTTTCACTTTTATTCCGCTCTGCAGCAGGCTTACAGTATTTAGTGAAAGTCTGTAAAGAATGTGTGCTGTGTAGAGAGTTAATACCATAATCCCCTATCGTTGGGGTCAAATGCTGAATAGAGCAGAAGAATTAGAAAATATGTTACATACAATGGCAGAAAAAATGCATCAGCATGCTGTTCTGTTAACACAGGCATTCATTACCAACAAGTAATTGGCAATGAGGTAATAGAGTATATAAAGAGATGTGTACTTCAAGTCTAGTGTGCATGTTATTATAAGAACATAAGCCTTTGAGTGAGAATCTAAGTACTATATATATCTTTATCTATACGCATACATACACACACACACACACTCTGTAAACACATATACACATTGTAGTGGTTTTTCCCCATCATGTATAATTGCATCATTCCAAGAAGCAGCTTAGGTTTAGTTTTGAGGTAACAAAATTCAGCCTTTTAAATTATTTAATGGAGGTGAACTTTGAAAGTTCCTTTGTAAAATGTCCTGTGAATTATGAGCTCTATATTTTGTACTCCAAGCACCGCAATGCATCTGCCCTCTGGAGAATTCCCAGACACAAAATACAGTCGCCTTCGCTAAGGAAATACTGAGAGAAGAACCTTAATGCTGGAATTTTCAAGAGAATCTGAGGGAGCTAGACACCAAAATCCCACTGAAATTTAGCAGGGTTTAGCTGCCTCGGCCCCACAGGCTCCTGAGAAAACCCCTGGCTACGTGTGTTGGAGGAATCCAAAACAAAGAAACAAATATTTACATACTGTATGTAATAGCAGATTCTGTGCAGTGGTTTTTGGTAGCCGATTTAGTTACACAATTTAAAAATCAAATCACGACTAGTTAGGTGATTGATGTATGCTTTGATAACGGTAAAGATTTGGTAGTGGAGTGACAGTATAAAACTGGAAGAGGAGTGAAAGCTATCAGACCACCTTCCTTCACACTAAGTAGCATCTGATTCCATCAGTAGTCCCACTGATTTCAACCTGGCTATTAAGTTAGGCAGACTCTGTCCGGTACAACGTTGAGCTAAAGAACAAGCTGGGGTACTTAAAAAAAGGCTTGCAATAAATAGCAAGTTAATGACGAACTGTAGAAAGCACTGCAATAACATGTTACCGTACCACTTTGTCCATTGTGAGGGCTTTATCTTATCTCATTCATGACCAGTTGTAGAAAGTGCTAAGAGGAAGTTTACCATACAGGCAACGTATGTGCTGCATGTATTTATTACCATGTTGTGGCTGTGAGTAGTCACTTGCATGACTATGAATTTTATAAAGAATTAGTGATGTAAAAGGCACTGCCTGTTGCATAGTGCAGTTCTTCTCTGAGAAGTGAGTCTGTAAAAATAGTCTCGTTGGGATGCCGTGGTTATTTGTGACGCAGTGAATGTGCTCAGTTACAAATGACAACTTTAGCTGTGAAACTTTTTTTTAAAATAGCCAAAAATGGAGTTTTCAGTTGCCAAAAACTGAGAGAAAAAAATCTGTTTTCAGGTTTTCAATGAAAACAAGAAAATATGTGACAAGAGTTGACACTTTCCACAAAGGTTTCCATTTTGACAGAAAAGCCATTTTCCTTTGACAAATGTTTTGACCAAAATTTTTCAATCAGCTCTAGTTAAAATTGAGGAGCTACTTGTGTTCAGATGCTTCTAGCTTTTGTTGAGGGGTCATTTTGGGGACTGCAATTTCTCATGCTTTGAGCCACAACATGATTTTTTTTAAATTGGAAAATTCTGTTTGAACATTTTTTGCCTGTGTGTGTGGTGGAGGGAGAGTAGGTTGCATTGCTTTGTTAGGAGGTGCTGAATGCCTCCTACAAGCAGTTCTTGGGAAGCACACAGCAGCTTGCAGGATCATGCCCGGAGACATTGGTACTCTGTGGCTGACTATGTTTTTGTCCCATATTGTTATGTTGTTCTTGTAATTAAATGATGTTCTCAGAACTTGCTTTAATACTTTTGTTCATTTGAATTCTGATTCGTCAGTTTCTGGTTGTTTCAGATCTTTTTGAACAACAGAACAACTCTGACCTGCATTACAATGTTTCTGGGTTCTTTGCCCAGACTGAATAGCACCAGTGAGAAAAAAATATAGAAAAATGTATGAAAAAGAAATGCCCTCCCATTGATGCAGTTTTCACATACACTTACTCCTGTTAAAGGCTTTTTTCCCCCTCCTGGGTAAAGTGTAGTTTTATGATTTATTACTCATTGTGTAAACTCATGTATGCTTTTCTCTCCCCCCTCCCCTCAATGTGGGGAAAGTTGACAATTCTACATGAATTTTATGTGTTGCTATAATAGTTCTATGCAGGCAGTATAAAGATGTAACTGACCAGGCTCACTACTTCATTATCAACATGGGGAACAATCAAGCCACCGCTGTTACCACCAAATTAAGTGCTAGGGAGCAAAAATTGTAAGGACCAGTTTCTGTCCTTTGATGCATAAATGCTTGGTTTCCATTTACTTCAGTGCAAGCCATGTGTGTTCATCCAAAAGAGAAATTTGGGACCTAATAACTCCAGAACCAATGAGTAGGAGGTGCTAAAAATCAACGGTTTATACAATTTGGCCTTGGCAGTATTCAGTCTCTAGGGGAGTTAGTAGACTGGAATAATTAGAAATAGTGAATATAAAGGGAAATGTAGTTTGATTTACTGAGTTGAGGAAATAAAGATTTCTATAGCCATAGGAAGATGCTTTTTCTATTACCATGGAAAAGAAAATGCATTACAGGAGGAGCTAAATTATAATTAACAAAGACTTGGCTATGATTTGGAATTCTTTTTTAAACAGATAAATTAAAATAACAGATTATGGAAGTAAAGTGAAGGATTATTCATGTTAATGCTCATGTTCAGCTAGCCATCCAGCTACAGAACTGAGTGACCTAACAAGAGATAGGCCTTGTTTACATGCTGCTTTAGTCCACACCAGAGGGGTGTAAATTATAGTCCGCACTAACATGCTGCACACTGATTGGCCAGTGTGGACCCTTCTGGTGTGCACTAGAAGTTCCCTAGTGCACATTAATGTTGTACTGTTTGAAACGGGACTTTCTGGTGTGGTCGAAAGCACTGTTTAGATAAGCCCTTAGAGACACTACTATAGAAATCACTGGTATCACATGGCAATTTTGGTGTTTAAATGATCAAGGAAAGAAGCAAGTGTTCTAAATATTACTTAATTTTGAGGTTAAGGATGGATGAAGATGATAGGTTGGAAAAAGTTCCGTGTGGGAGTGGGAGATCCATACATGAAGAGATCCTCCACACACAGATCCCTGGGGGAACAGTTCCCTACCATCTCCCCATATGCCTTCCAAATTATCAGTGTGGGGGCTATGAATATATTCCAATAGAATCAGAAACTATAGGTAGAGATAGCTGGAATTTTTTTGACAGAATAAGTTTCTGTTGAAAAATGGAGCTGTCTAAAATTGAAGTGTTTGGCAGGAACATGTCAATTTCAATGACAATTTCAATAGGAAAGTCATAATGAATCATTTCAACTTTCTCATTGCATTTTAACAATGTCAAAGAATTTCATTTCAATAAAGCCAAAATGTGTCTTTTTGATAATGTTGAAATGTGTCATTTGGTAAAAGATAAAAACATTTAGTTTTAGCTTTAGTGTTTTGATTCATTTCATGTTTCTATTATACTGAAATAGTAATTTTAATATAGCAAACATATTTAACACCATATTATACTTATATTAAATATCAGACACATAGAGTGTATATAGTCTTTGATATTATATCATACAATTTTGAAATTATTGCAACCAAAAGAGTTTTGCTAGTTCCAAAACAATTTGTTTTGGCATTTTTGTTTTTAGGAAAATTTTAAAATTTCACATTTTTGCTCCAGTTCAGAATTTTTTTTTTAAATGCTGGGATTTCCTGTGGGGTGAAAAGTCTAGTTTCCATCCAGCTTTAGCTAGGGGCTAAATTCTCAGCTGCACTTAGTGTCCTGTGTGTTCAGGTCAGAAGGGGTGCTGCAAAGGAGCCCATTGTGGCTTCTTGATCCTAAGCTGGCTATGTGGTGTGCCTGGCATTTTTTACATCAGCCTAGAGGCTGTTTTAAGGTGGACCAGCTAATACCAACCCCAGGCAGCCATCCAGCAGTTGGGGGCTGCTGAAGTGCAAAGGGCCCAGCTTGTACTTCAGGATCTGACCTCATGTGTGATCATTGATTTGAACAAATTCATAATTTTGTTTGTAGTGACGATTTCTTTATTGCTGCAAAATCAAATAATAGCGTGAGTGGAAGAATTAAGGGCTAAATATTCAGTGTTTGCAACTGGAAGAGGAAGGGATGGGCAGCAAGGGCAGAAAATATAGGCAAATAATGCAGGGACCAACTGGAGACGCTAACAATGTGTTAATAGCCCCAAACAGAGGGACATAAACTGATCGCAAAAGCAGCCTTTCCATATCACGCCCCATCTATGCAGAGGAACCATGGTGATTCTGGTGTTTTGGGTGCTTGGTGAGCCCACAGAAGGGGAGGAACTGTGTTTGGCCCATAATGCATGTTTTATTCATTTTTTAAAAATGTGTGTAGACAATTGGGGTCAGGGTTTAGTTCACAGTTTCCTTCTAGCCTGCAGACAGCTGAAAAATCTTTGATGTCCCAGACCAACCATTTAAAGATAGGCTCTGCTGTTCATAGGGCAGGGAAAAAGGAGAAAGAGAAGAGGAGGAAAAGGAAGAGGAAAAGAGAGATGGTGAGCAGGGATGACTTACCTTTGATGTCACTATGCCACCACTCAACAATGAGCTGTTCAATAGGAGGAGACGAGGAGAAGAGAACTGAAGAAGAGGAGAAAGTATAAAAGGGAAGAAGAGGTGAAGTAGTCAGGAGGGAGAGGGAAGAGGAGCAGACAGGGGCGGCTCTAACTTTTTTGCCGCCCCAAGCAAAACAAACAAACAAACCCCAAGCACCGCCCCACCGAACAAAAAACACCCCCCCCCAACGCCTGCCAAAACAACACCCCCGCCAGCACTGCCGAAACGCCCGGGGAGCGCAGCATGCCTGCCGCCCTGCTCCCCCAACCGGGACACCATCAGGGAGCGCGGCATGCCTGCGGCCCCCCTGCCCCGGCTGGGGCACCAGCGCTGGAATGGGTTTTTTTATAAAATAAAAAATAAAAGTAAAAAAAAACAACCCCTGAGCGCCGCCCCCCTCCAGGTGCTGCCCCAAGCACGTGCTTGGTAGTCTGGTGACTGGAGCCGGCCCTGGGAGCAGAAGAGAACTTCTACCACCATCAACTTATGTATTCTTCACAGTACCTGCTATTATTTTACTTACGCAAAAGCACTGGAAGAGTTAAAAGTCTGCATGCTCACTGTAACTAAGATTTAAGAAGACTAGGAAATGGCATAATGATCTATAAGTGTGCATGTTTAATGTGACTTAGTCAACCCACTCCTTCTAGTCTTCAGTTCCTCCTTGTGCTTCTCAACAAGAGGCATGCCCTTGCATAGAGCCAAGCACCTGCAACTCCCATAGGACTGCAGCAGGACCTGAGGGCATTCCCAGGAGTTGCTCTGCATAGACACCTTCTAGGACTAGGCCCCCAAAGTAGTAACACAGAATGTGAACTATGTGCCTCAGGAGTACTCTCAAGCTTAGAAATTAAACACTGTAATTCTGTGTGGTTTGGTCTTTGTGCTAAAAACAGTTGATGTCCATTCACTAGAAATACATGGATTAAGATTGATGTGTTACTTTCCAAGATCTATTAGATTTAAATTAGGGTTCAGCTGAGTTGAATTCAGTCTAAGATTAGAATCACAACAGAAATTATGAGCATTCCAGGCACCTAGATTTAAAAAAATAAAATAAAATAATAGTTAAGGGACCTCTACGACAGACATGAGCTGCTCTGCAATAATGTATGACTACTGTATGTTGCCTTGGTTATTGGGGTGTTTATGGTATGACTATATTGGGTTAAATCAACAGGGCTGTTGGAAAATAACCAGGAAGGAAGATGCAGAACAATATAATTTGCTCAAATGAACAAATTGCACATACTTTGCTTACCATCAATACAGATATTTTGTAGTATGGCTCAGTTACTGTAACTTCTTCCTATAGTCCAAAAGGGGATGGGTGGTACACCACAGGAAAATTCTGCCCTCAAATGTGTACTCAGCTCTTTAAAGTCAATGGGGCAATTCATACCCCTGGTAAAACTCACTGTGTGCTGCAGCATTGTCTGGGATGTAATCTCTTGGATAAGATGATAAATCAAAGTTCTTTTTGCCAATCTCTGCAACATGGCCAGGTCGGTGGAAGTTGAAGATGTCTTGGTACATTTGGAAGTGTGGCTATCTACTATGGTTTGGAGGAAGTGAATGAAAGCTAATAACACTTAGCACTGAGGTGCTCAAAGCACCTTACAAAGGTGAGGAAATATGATTATCCCCATTCAACCAATGGGTAAACTGAGATACAGAGAGGATAAGTGTCTTGTCCAAGTTCACATAGCAAGCCAAGGAGAGCTGTTCTCAAGCTAATCGCTGCATTGTTTGTCCTTCTGGTCCTCTGGGAACAAGGATCTTAAAATGAATATTTAGGGTTAATATTGAGATAAGCTATTCCTCTGAAAAAGTCAGACTACAACATGCTTTGCAGGAGTATTTAACCAGTTCTGTAGTAATAGGCTTATCTAGGTATTCATACAGCCCCCTTCACTTTAGTATCTGAATACCTCTCAAGTATTTAAAAATAGAAACAGCAACAGTCTCTCCCTCCCTCTTTCTCTTCCTCCCTCCTTCTCTTCCTTTGCCTGTGGGAGAAATATCTTGATTAGTTTGGTTTTGGTTTGTTATTGTTTATGCATCTAAATGGGTGTGCCTGGTGACTATAGGTGAAGAAATGAATGAGGAAGAACTAGGTCAAAGAGATGAGTGTTGCGATTAGTTTTGAATGCAGGGAGACCTGTGGTCATTCTTATCTCTTGCAAGAGTGAATTCAATAGTCTTGTAAAGGCCTGCATTCACAGGCTTCTCTTTGCTGTTTCATTGTTCCAGTGGAACATAGCTGTAGCAGGAGGTTATACATTATACTTGTGGTGCAAACAGCATCAATGAATATTGAGTCAATGAGACAGCGTGATTGGCTAAAGATTCCACAACTACTTTGCCCAAGGGAGCAACTGCAGACACATCACTGGTAGAAGAAGAAGGGGAATGTTTTGCGTTTTTTAAAAATAAATGTAATTATTTTGAGTCATTTTAAAAATGATTAATACAAGGGAGAAAACCCACAGCATTTTACAATCTTGTTGATCATTCATAAGTACCACACACAAATGGAATCCTAATTATAAATGAATTTCTGAGTGAGGAGATGTGTGTGTGTGTGTGTGTGTGAGTGTGAGAGTGAGTGAGTGAGAAAGAGAGAGAGAGAGAGCTGCATCCACTGCATATCTGTGAAATTCATCCCTGTGCAGAGAGCCAGCACAAGGCCCATACATCACTTCAATCCATCTTTAGCCCTTGGCTGGCCCCCTACATAGGTGAGTTTCACTCTGTTATTATTTGATAAGTGACCAGAAAAAATGGAAACACGAACAATAACTGGATTAAAAGCAGCATAGAACAGCATGCATATTTCTATTTATTTTGGGTTTCCATTGCATAGTTCTTGAGTAAATAAAATTAATTTCTCTAGAATCTACAGTAGGAGTTGCAGCATCTTGATCCTGTATGGTAAATGGTTTCTTTTCTGGAATTTGCGTTAAAAATGTGGTGATTCTAAGTTATTCTCCATGTCTGGAGTGGACCACACACTTGAATCATCAGGGATACAAAATACCAATGCAATATTTACTGGAGTCATATCAAAGATCAAAAGGCAAGTTCTTAGAATAAAAGTCCTTTCCCATATCTTCTGGCTCCAACATCTTTGACACCGGTTTTCCATCTGTATAACTCCACTGACTATCCTTGATTTACACCAGAAAAGGGAACTATCGGGCTCCTTTTCAGCCGATGGACATAAGTATCACAGAAAATAAAAGATGGGCACACACAAGCAATTGAGGTCCTGATTCATCTAAGCACATGCTTCACTTTAAATACTTAAATCCCACTGAAGTAGATGGGACTTAAGCATATGTTTAAAGTTTAGCATATTCTTTAGTGCTTTGCAGAATTGAGGCCTGAAAGATTACAAATGTATTCATATGGACCCAAGTTCTGCCTGTAAACTCATGTGCACAACTTCTAATAAATCATGTGCATCTTAAGACAAAATTTGACCCACAAACTTTATTTTTGTAAGACATTTAGGCTCGGTTCCTCATAGATATCTAGGTACCTAGCTCTTATTAATGTCAATGAGAGTAGGCAGCTACATACCCTTGAGTCTCTGGGTGTTAATGAGAGAAGTCTAACATTGGACTACATTTTTACTTCTCATTTTAGATCCAGCATAGTTCAAAATTACCCCAGAGTGTTTACCCTGATTGGTTCCAAAAGCTGCCTGGTGGGAGAGGAAAACTTTGCTCAAATGATGTTCTCAGCAACATTATCAATCAAAATACGGCCAAATAAGTCAGCACATTCCAGAGTATTTTCTGCTAGGTTTCATTTTTGTCAAGTAAATCATTTTAAACTTAGAGCCATCGTCTGCCGTTCATATCAGGCTTACTTATTGCCCCGGGGCAAACAAGATGCTTACACAGTATCATAGCATCCTTTAGGTAATACACACAGCATGGCTAGGGAATACCATCATATCTTAACAATTTAGGAGATGAAGGGGAGAAACTTTAATGCTTTGCATGTATTTACTTTTACAACATGCCATAAAGATTAAAAATACATTGTACACAAGTGCAGTATTTAATGTAGCACTTTAATTACATTCAAGTGTGTTACTAAATAGTCTTGAGAAAACCTTAATGACCAGCTGTTCTACCCCTTCCCATATGTCAGAAATGGTTTCAGAAATCACATTCTGGGACAGTAAGGTTGTATAATTAGACAGTGTATAGTTAACACTTCTAGATTTTCCTCTTAAATTGTGGACCCCTTTCACTAACATATTGTGGGTTGGTGCCAGTTTGGCACAATACAATTATGCAATGTGCCAAACTGCAACTGAGATGTACAAACTCTGAGACATGTTATGATCGCACCATTATCTTTTTATATCTTTTTCATCATTAGGACTGGATGCTTTTTGGGTTAAGTAAGATCCAGACTTTTATGGCTGACAAATAAACTTAGTAAATAGGACTATAAATTTTTAATACTCCTTTCATAATGCAATTTGTCTCATCAGAATTAGATGTTACTATAGCCTTGCATCAGTTTTAACCAAAAAAGGCATCATTCCAAGAACATCAAATACATACAAAAATTCCAAAGGAGATGCTTCTGCTTAAGAGGCTACTCTTCTTGGCTTGGGTTCAGGAAGGTACTTGAACACATGGCTAACTTTAAGCACACATGCAGGGCTGGATTAACGTATAGGCAAACCAGGCACATTTAAATGGGGAGCGGGGCCCAACAAACAACTGTACAGTACACACACAGCAGCTGGGTTGGCCAGACATGAGTGGTGCTCATCAGTGGTTCTCAAACTTTAACAACCCGAGGACCCCGCTTTGGCTTTAAAATTGTATGTGGACTTTCAAGCCCTCCCACTCACCCCAGGCCCTGCCCCCACTCCACCCCTTCCCCCAAGGCCTCCATCCCCGGGGCCCCATCCCCACCTCTTCCAACCGCCACGCCACCGCTGTCGCTCCTCTTCCCCACCTCTTTCTGCCCCTCCCCCCAACATGCCCCATCCCCGCTCTTCCCCCTCCCTTCCAGTGCCTGCTGCACGTTGCTGAACAGTGTTCCATGACGTGCGGGGGGGCACTGGGAGGGAGCGGGAGGAGTTGATCAGTGAGGCTGGTGGCCCTGGACATGATTCCGCCACCTCCCCCGAGTGCGCCCCGTCCCCGCTCCTCCCCCTCCCTCCCAGTGCCTCCTGCATGCCGCTGAACAGCTATTCCCCAGTGGTCAGCAGGCGCTGGAAGGGAGTGGGAGGAGTTGATCAGCGGGGCTCGCGGACCCCAGTTTGAGAAACACTGTGCTAAATCACAATGCCACATGCTCGGGTTTGGCCCAGCTGTCCTTCCAAGCAGTAGCAGGATGAGCAGCCAGTCCCAGCATATCCACAGCTGCACAGGCACCGACTTCAGTCGGTGCCGGTGGGTGCTCGCGCCCCCAGTCCTGCCCCAACTCCACCCTGGCCCCGTCCCTATTCCAACCCTTCCCCAAATCCCCGTCCATGTCTCCTCCCCCGGGCGCCCTGCATCTCCCCCCCACCCAGGCTTGCAAGCCTGGGAGGGAGGGGGGAGAAGCAGCCGAGCACCCACCAGCAGCTCCCCGCCAGCACCCCCCTCCACTCCCAGCTAACCTCTGCTTCCCCAGGTGCCATGGCAGCCAAGCGGCTTTTCCTCGGCTCACACAGGCACTCCTCCAGCTCCAGCTGATCCTCCACCTCCTCCCCATACCCCTCCCCCAAGGCGCCGCCCCTGCACTTTTCCCCGGTCCCCCCCGTGTGCCACCCGCCGATCAGCTGGAGCTGGAGGACGAGGAGCGCCTGTGTGAGCTGAGGAAAAGCCGCTTGGCTGCCGCGGCGCCTGGGGAAGCAGAGGTTAGCTGGGCGCAGGGGGAGGGGGGCTGGTGGGGAGCTGCACCAATTTTTCCCTGTGGGTGCTCCAGCCCCGGAGCACCCACGGAGTCGGCGCCTATGCACAGCTGTTTTTTGTTATTTGTAAGAAGGTAGGACCCAGAAGTGTATGTTTGCCTAAGGCCCAATGATGAGTTAATCCAGCCCCGAGCACACGAGTATCGTGTGAGATTGCTCATATGCTTAAATTTAAACACATGTTGAATTGGGGCTTTAAAATGCTTATTCCAAAAAAAACCACAAGAAATCTTTTTAAAAAGAAGTACATGGACAGCTTGGTCTTTCAACCTACTAGCATCCCATTCTCCCCAACATCTAAAGAAGACAATAAGTCCCTTCTGGGATGATTTTAAGATTGCCAGACAAAACACATCCACAATTTCCAATGGCGAGGAGTTTGTGTGAATCTATTAAGATCAAGCCACAAATATACGCTGCACAGCATTGTTGTTTTTGAAAAGTGGGGGAGGGGAAAAGCTCCACTGTTCTGATAAGAGAGATTTACCACATTTTTTCCCAAGCTTGAATTTCCAAAGACTTATTTAGATGTAAGCAATGACAGCTGTAATCATGTTTTAAATCTTGCTTTGTATCCTTAGTTATAATGTTGTTCAATTAATATTCAGAATAATGGAAGTGATGTGCCCCTTTGAAAAAGACTTGAATGCAGGCCAAAGCTTTGGGAAACCGATTCTCAAGAGGATTAATCAGCATTTAAAACTTGCATTAATAAAAATCTGATCTTCTACTGTGTGGCGTGCATAATACTTTTCGTTTTTAAGCATTTTATTTTAATAGTGTGGTATGCTATGTCCTGATTTTTAAAGGGATTTTAAAAATCTAACTCCTTCAAATCAATCCTGCTTTGACCCCATCCATTCTTTTACTGAATATAAAAATATTAAAGAAAACCCTACATCTCCACAAAATACTTCCAGAACTATAGAGCAGTAGGAGCATTTGGTAATAGACATTGCCTGGATGGAGTTTCCAGAGGAATTTACGTTAGGAAAAGTTATTAATTTAATATCAACCTAATGGAACCACAATGATTTAAAAGTTTGGTGTTAAAATTTATCATGAAAACACATGGAACCATAACCAGGACTTACATTTTTAAGCATTATGTTATAAGGAATGTTACTGTATTCAATACCCAACAGGCTTGAGCCTACAACTGAAAGACAAACCTAATCTACATTTTGTTTTGTTTTCCTGATCTTATTAATGGGTTAGCGAAACAAGAGGATTTTGTATGAAGTTTTGAGTATAAAGTCAATTCTACTAAGCCAGCTAATTTATCTTGCTAATTTCTTAGTAATTAGCAAAATAGTTTTTGTTTTATGTCAAATGCAGCAACTAGGTTCATTTTATAAACACTTGAAAAAAATCTTTCTTGTGAAGAGCATCATTTTTGTATAGTAAAAGTCTCACTCATGTGCTCCTATGATGTGGAGAAGTCTAGTTGAGAAATGCTTGTATCCGGACTCATTTTATTAAAGGGCAACAGTTTGTGCTGTAAGTACCATCTGCTTTTACTTTGTTACAGACCCAATTTGAGCTTCAGTTCATCATAAAAGTGATAGGTCTCCTAAATGGTGCCAAAGGTTGATTTATAATACTTTTTTTAAATCCTTGCTGCCTTTTATTAAAATAAATACATGGGTTTTTAAAAATCATAACTAAAGTGTATTTTATCAAGTGGAATGTCAAAAACTATAACATCTAATGCACAAAACATTCTGATTGGATTCAGACAGATCACAAAGGAAAATGAATTGCAAAACCAGGAATCCTTGACATACAGTGAACGCATATCCAAATTGAGATAGGCAGCAGACATAAGGCCCTTTGGTTTCGGGGGTTTTATTTCATTTAAAATTTCCTTGGAATTTATCAGCGTTTATTCCAAAATTTTAAAAATGGATGAACAAAATTGAAGACAAAGGCGAGTGGGATGGGTGCCTGGAACTCGCAGTGTAGCAGCTGAGGGAGCCGCCATCTCCCTGAGGGCCTGTCACTGTAGTGGTTAGGTGGTTTTCCCTGCCAGGAGCCGCCTTTCTGCCCATCTCACTCCCCCACTGCAGAGGAGCAGCTATCAAGTCAACGTTACCCTCCTCTGCTCAGGTGCACTGTGCTGCCCAGAAGGGCTCTGCGAAGAGGTATCAAGCTGCCCTCTCTTTCTGGAGTGGGGAGCCAGGTCTGGGGAGTTCTGGCACTTCAAACATTTGGGTGAAAGTTGGTTAAACCCAAAGAATGGCTATTGTCAAGCCCAGGAATTTGGGGGGGGGGGAATTGGCAAAAACTGAAAATGAAGTGCCCCAAGCATAAGAGTTTGCAGCTATGGTGCAGCCTCTGTTGGTTGGAGCTGCATATCTTCAATTGGTCAATTCAATCCATAGTCTAAGAGTATTCTTGGATTCCTCACTGCTCCCTTAGCATCATCTATAGTAATGGTTTCTATCATCTCCAGGTGTCTAGGAAAGTGTCCCATCACTGCAGATGGTGATGTGACCTCAGTTATTTATGCCTTCATCTCCTCTCAGCAGGACTATAGAAATGTGATATACCTGGGCATGAAGTCTTTAGCATTGAGGAACCTCCAGCCAACACAGAATGCTGTAGCATGTCTCTTCCTCATCTCTGTGCATAGTAGGTGTGATGTGTGTGTGTATACGTTTGGGCCAAAGTCTGATCTCAGTTGCACTGGTGTTGATCTGGAGTAAGTCTGTTTAAGTGAATTTACATCAATGTTACCAAGAACAGGATCCAGCTCAATGGGACTGCTCAAGCGAGTAGGGACAGCAGAATTGGTCCCCAACTTTCTATGCCCACTAAAAGGATGGCAGCAGTGATATGTATAACACTATAGACAGGGCCCTACCAAATTTACAGCCATGAAAAATGCATCACTGACTGTGAAATCTGGTCTCCCCTGTGAAATCTGGCTATTGTAGGGGGGTCGCGGTATTGCCACCCTTACTTCTGCGCTGCCTTCAGAGGTGGGCGGCCGGAGAGCAGCGGCTGCTGGATGGGCACCCAGCTCTAACGGCAGCACCAGCAGCAGCAGCAGCAGCACAGAAGTGAGGGTGGCATGCTATGGGAGGGTGAGGCCACTTTTTGGGGGAAGAGGGCCAACCATAGGGGTGGGTGCTGTGGTTAGTGGGGGTGCTGTGGTTGCCCCCCACCACACCCACACAGCCAGCCCAAGGCTCCTTTAACCTCCCAGCACTGGGGAGGAGCAGGGCTGGGGATGCCCTGGCCGGGGGTTCCTACCCTGCGCCGGGCTCCAGCCGCTAGTCCCAGCCAGGCTGCAGAGGGACAAAACTTCCCATACCATCCCATGCCATGCCACCCTCACTTCTGCACGGCTGCTGGCAGTGGTGCTGCCTTCAGATCTGGGCTCACAGCCAGCAGTTGCCACTCTCCAGCTGCCCAGCTCTGAAGGCAGCACCACCGCCAGCAGCAGCGCAGTAGTAAGGGTGGCAATACTGCAACCACCCTACAATAGCCTTGCAACTCCCCCCACAGCCCCCTTTTGGGTCCGGACCCCTACAATTACAACCCTGTGAAATTTCAGATTTAAATAGCTGAAACTGTGAAATTGAAGATGTTTTAAATCCTATGACTGTGAAATTTACCAAAATGAACGTGAATTTGGTAGGGCCCTAACTGTAGATAAAGTGGGGCTGTACTTGTCTTATAAACGCCTATTTATGGAGCGCCCGAGCAAGTCATCGGTACTCACAGTGGGGCAGATCCTCAGCGGGTGTAAACTGAAGCCAATGGAGCAAAATCAATGTACACCAGCTAAGGAACTGGCCCACTGAGAATTTGTCTGTGTGGTTGCAGAAAAATCAGTGGGACTGCTATTCACTGAGTAAAGTATTACTCTATGGGTGAAACCTTGGTGCCCCACTGAAGTCAATGGCAAAAACAATCCATTGATTTCAATGGAGTCCAAATTTCACCCCATGTTTATAAGAGTGGCAGAACAAAGCCCTGATCTGATGTGAAATGTGCATTTCACAGACAAGAAACACAAACACCTTTCTACAAAGGTCTGCTGCCATTGATTCTAAAGAAGAAATCATTTTGCATCAAATAACTCAGGATTATGTATTATCTCATTGCACTCACAAGAGTGTTATTTGTTTCCCTGAAAACACATTGAATGCAGGTCTTTGCCCCAAAGAGCCAACAGTGGCTTTGACAGACAAGCAAGGATATAACAAAGGGCAGTTAGAAAAGTGGGAGGAAAGACACGGGTTGTAGATATCTGGTTGCTTGGTTACACAGCTTAGGACTCTGCTTTAAAAGCTAATTCTGAATTGAAATTTAGCAAACAATTGTTCAAGACAGAAATAATTTTATCAAAGTTTTAAAAAATTTCCTGAGCTATTTTGGGAGATGACAGTTTTCAATTAACTGAATTTGGAATTTTTTAGAATTTCATTTTTTTTCTAAATATTCCCCTCTCTCAAACAGGGCAGTGCTATTAATCCCATTTTACAGATGTGGAACTGAGGCCCAGAGAAACTAAGTGAGTTGGGCACACAGGAAGTCTCCCGTAGAGCAGGGAACTAAACCCAGGTCCTAGGCTAGCATCTTAGCCACTGGACTGCCCTCCCCTCTGGTTAAAGAGGGCAGTGGCAATCTTACCTTTGCAATTGAACATTTTGGCGGTTTGGATCACAACTTTTCAACATAGAGGTGTTTTCCCCCCACCACACACAGTATGTTCCTCAGAGCAGAACTGATTTAGTCCCTATCCTGCAACTGAGAGTGCACAGGCAAACTGCTGTGCCCGTGGGCTTCGTACAGGCACAGCCATGCTTCTGGGCACGTTCCGTCACAGGAGCCGGGCTGAAGGCTTAGCTCTTCAAAGGTATTTAGGAAGCTAATTCCCACTAAACTCAATGGGAGTTAGGTGCCTAAATGCTTTTAGAGACTGGGCCTTGGCACTTTGCACTTGACTGTGGTCAGCCCTTACACAGCTGTGCAGTGGGGAGAGGGCTTGAGAAGCCATTGGCACCATCCCCTCAGTAGGAGACATACAGGCTGGTTAGCCCCAAGAGTGTCATGGCTTTGTTATAAAAAAAAGTATCAGGGTAAAGTATGTCAAAGACCCAAAGTGACTTAGGAGCCTAAGTCCCATTTGTAAAAGGGATGTGGACACTCAGAACTATAGGCTCTATAGGATCCCAGCCCAGAGGACTTGAGCTCAGCTCCTCAATGGCTCTCTGCACATAAGCAGGATGGGACGCTGTGGGCAGTGCTGCTGGATGTGACGGGGAAAAAACAGGTGGGTCTGCATTTAGTAAAACAGCAACAACCTGTAACATCAAGACGTCCATTTGGCTAAGCCATGTAACCAAGCAATCAGATATCTACAACCCGTGTCTTTCCTCCCACTTTTCTAACTGCCCTTTGTTATATCCTTGCTTGTCTGTCAAAGCCACTGTTGATACTGTGAACTCTTTGGGGCAAAGACCTGCATTCAATGTGTTTTCAGGGAAACAAATAGCACTCTTGTGAGTGCAGTGAGATAATACATAATCCTGAGTTATTTGATGCAAAATGATTTCTTCTTTAGAATCAATGGCAGCAGACCTTTGTAGAAAGGTGTTTGTGTTTCTTGTCTGTGAAATGCACATTTCACATCAAATCAGAAGCTACTTATCTGCTCTACTATATCTGCTCTCTGTACTCTTTCTATTGTACCTCAAAGGCATCTAGCACCATGGATCAAGACGTTCACAAATGACTAGTGATTTTTGGCTACCTCAATTTTTAGGTGCTTTTGAAAATTTTAACTTGTACGTAAATATATTTTGATATGAGATAGGTTATTATTATACATGATTTTAAAAGGTTGTTCGAGAAACAGCTGAAACATACTCAAGGTCATTTGTAGAGATGGGCAAAAAATGGAACCATTTATCTGGATCCCTCAAAGTCCTGATGTGAATTAAATGAGACTCAGATTTGACTCACCCTTGGTTTTGGTTTTGCAAAAGAGACATCCAGGAGGTGCTGCCAAGCCAAGAGCACTTCAAGTTTCTCTTGCTCATCTCTTTTTGAGATAGAAATGAGACAAAACCAATTCTGCCCTCATTCTCCTCTGAACTTTGGGTGTTTAGATGAAATGTGAACAGTTTCTGAGTTTGATAGTACTAAACCAAAATCTGTTAGGGAAGAAAAACTCAAACTTAAGCCATTTTTTGGACCTCCCAACTCCCCAGCTTTGCCCCTCTCTAATTTTCTTCTAAATGTTTATCCACTGAATGGGAAAGATGACCCCGTCACCTAAAACAACTGAGCAGTTGGGTTCCATGTGGGCATAGGAATGGTGGAGGATAAAGAAATATAGAGGAATGTTCTTGGCTTCTTTTTAAAGCACTCTTGATAGAGATTCAAAACTGTTGGCTTTATACATGTCGCCTAGTGCATATATTGAATACCCATATCTAAATCTAGTACAAACTATTATTTTTTACCCACTCATTGGGAAAGCTTGCAAGTTTCTTCATATTGCTTTTACCTTTATCCAGTTGAGGCTCCACAATGACTATCCATCCATCCATCCATCCAGAGAATTTATTTGCATAGATAAATTCTCCATCTGTGTTTCTTATGTAGTGACTCTAAAAGCTCTTGGGTAGACTTCTTCCTATCAAGAGAATAGGAACAAGATGGCTGCTGATGCAATAAGCACAGCACTGTTGGAATTTTATGCTTGAAAAAGACTTCATGAATCTCTTGTTCAGGGTTTGCTCAGAAGCTACCAGAAGCAAACGTTCCTTCTTGGTTGCTACACTCTGCTCTGCCCTGGGTTCTGTTTTATCCAAACCATCCAAATTAAGGCTGGATAGGGTGGGATTAAGATGAAAGATTATGATGTGGGCCCATCCCCATTATGACCCAAGTCGAGTGACAGAATTAGAGATTTGTATTTTAAAGACAAGAACTTTGAGGGAGGAACAGTGGCCAATGAAAATCAAAATAAAATTTATCCATAAATTAGGCATATCTAAAATGGTTTTCATTAGGGCTGAGCACCTACAGCTCCCATTAGAGTCAGTGCTTATTAGTTGTATTAATATTTATTTGTTGTATAATGGTAGCACCAAAGAGTGCCAAATGGGACCAAGGCCCCTCATTGTGCTAGGCACTGTACAAACACATAGTAAGACTCAATCCCTGCCCCAAAGAGCTTTAAATAGACAAGATAAACAAAGTGGGAGAGAAAGGAAGTATTATTATTCTCATTTGGCTAGCAAAGAACCAATTACAGTCCTGATTCATCAAGGTACAGCAATGGGGCTGCTTACATGCTTGCAGTTAGGCGTGTGCTTAAGTGTCATTCCTCCCAGAGGATGCTCAGCTTAAAATTAGATCAAGTGAATTTTGTCAGAAATTCAAGAAAAATGAAAATACTGGTGGTAGCAGGTTCTTATAGTTAGCCTAATCCTGCCACAATATTATTTGCTAAATGGAATTATGTTACATTTTCTGACCATTAGTAAGACTCAAAATGCACAATATAAAATGTAGATATAATAGGTACAATGAATATGTATTCATTTTGTCCATGTTAGCTGATTATTCTGGAACACAGATGATGCTTTTCCTAAAGCGGCCTTAGAATGCTACCGCCATAATAAAGTTATTGTTAATACCCTAATTAGTTGGGAAGTGATCCTTCTGAGGGTTAAGTGGTATTTTAATGCCATGTAAGTCTGCATTGTACTTGGTTGGTTGGCTTTTTTTCCCATTAACAGTTTGTACTTGGGTTTGGCTATATGGTGCTTATGTGCAACAAGAGAGACACTATATCAATAAATTAAATAAATCAATAAATCTGACTCCAGACTCACACGGACTCATACATATTTTCCTTATTTTCCCCTATGTCTTTTTGTATTTCTTAAGAACATGTTTGTAGCTCACGTTTGTTGTAGTAAGTTTGTTCTGCCGAGATAACAGATTTCTAAACGGCTGAAACTATCCTTTGAGGTATAGTTTGACAAAATATGCAAAAATAATATCCTATATTCTGGGAATGCATTTATTTTGTTATTTTTCTTCCCCTTGGCATTCTCCTTTTGCCATTTTCAATGCTCTTTAGGCATACACTTTAGAAAGACCACATCCGCAGTTGAATGGTTAAGCAAAGAAAACTAACACAAATAATCACTTTTTAGTACTTTGAAATATTCTAATTTTTTAATGGAGAAAATGCATTCTTAAATTAAATATGCATAATAAGTAATACTGATAATAAGAAGAAAGTGGGATATGTGAGAATGAATGTAGTGTTGCAAGCAAAATGCATTTGATTTGCTGGGTATAAAAGCTGGTTGAATCAGTAAGAATCAGTAGGGGGAAAAATTAAGAGAGAGAACCTCATAATGCTTATAAATTGTCCATAATTGTATGGATTTTAAATATAAAAAGTTGGCAGTGGCAAAAGCTAAAAGCCATTAGTAGAGATACCATTGTGCAATACATCAGTAGCAGCAACTTTTAATCTTAGGGAAAAACCTAACTAGAGTTTTCTAAAATGTTGATAACTATACTTGAGTCTTGTCTTGATGTTTACTACAATGCTGGCATTGTTCAAAATGATATGGCCTCATGCATATATGAATCCTGTTTGAAAAGAGCTACTAATTAACATGAATAGTCTTCTTCTGTGAAGGTCGTTTATTGCAAAGTTCATTTTTCAGCTGAGCATTGCTAAAGTAGTCACCCTTCAGTAACAGCCATTAGATTAAGAGACTTAGGTCAGTTTTCTTCCTGACATTGGGTCAGGATTTTCGAAGAAAGTCTCTTCCATGCCAAGAAGCCCTTAAAATAATATTTGAATAGGAAAAGAATGGATGTAATTACATTGTAAATATTTCTGTCATTATTGAATTAATGAAGATTGCTCTATTCATTTCTGAAAACATGTTTTCCTAATCTGATGTCCCAGCTCAAATCTTTCCCTATGGGATCTTGGATTTCCTCAGTCATAACGATTAATGAAAACAGAGAGATATGGAATATTCAGCTTTAGGTGTGTGCATATGTTCACCTATGGCAAAATAATAGAGATGTCATGCCATGGAGCCTTTATTTCCCTCTTCTGTGGCCCCAGTATGGTTTTCACCTTTTCAAGATCGCATGGGTTTCAAACAGCTGTTGTTCACCAGCAAACAAAAAGAAATTTCTTTGGGCGTCACCCTTCAAGATGCTGACTGAGCATTCCGGCACCGATTCAGTAAAACACGCAGCTGCTTAACTTTAAGCATGGGCGTACCAGTATTTATGTTTAAATGCATTGCTGGATTGAGCTGAGAGTGCTCAGCAGGATCAAGCACTTACTAAAAGCATAATTCTCACCCTTTCTACCCTTCCAACAATTGAATTCAATAGTAAAGTGTACACTAGGATCCAAAACCAGGAGGCGCCATGCCTGTGCAGAGAGCAAAGATGCACACCCAAGCAAGGGGCAAGTTATTTCCCATCTGGTTTTCCCTTGGCTACATTAGGTGTTTGTCTCTAGTTACTACTGCAATTGGACAGCAGCCCCAAAGTACAGTTATGCTCTGGAGTTTGGGGACCAGTGTTAGATGTTGGAGGCCTGCCCAGAGCCACCTACAACATGCCTGCAGGTTGAGCTACACAGTGAATCTGTTTATACTTGTATATTATAATTCATTCGTTTAACAAATGTTAGTGGAAACTACTGAAAGATGCATGTTAAAACATTCCTAGATTGTAAACTCTTTGGGGGCAGGGACCATATCTCTGACAGGTTTGTACAGAAGATGGAACAATGGGGCCTTGATCCTGATTGGGACCTATAGGCATTAAGGCTTGGAGCTTTGTTGGATAAATAGAATCTAAGCGGTTCCCAAATATTTTCCTGTTTTAGGGCTGTATTGTGCATAACATCTTCTCAAGAGGGACCAAGAAACTCAGTAAATTTCAGTTCATGGAGTTTCTTGAAAAGCATTCTGTTGGGAGGCAAGGATTCTCCCCCACTGCTGTGGAACTGGCCTGCAGGAAGGTGTGCTGAGATCACTCAGACCTGCTGATGTCCTGAGAATGGCACAGAAATCCCATGAATCCATGGCATTCAAAGACCAGGTCCCTGTGTCTGGCATCTCAGGGTTCCCTTCCCATTTAATCCCATGGGTTTCCTGTCAGCCACTGCCTGGAGGTGGGGGTTGGGAGTTCAAAATACCAATGGGTCGGCATTATCTTCCATTAGGAAATTCCCCAGTTTTCAAGGGGAATGATGCCCCAAAGAGCAGCAGTCTACTCCCCCTCTACTTTGCCCCTCCTATTCCCTGCATGCTCAGAGTCCTGTCCCCACATTCTTGAGCAGGGAGGTAATCCGTGCGATTGAGAGGAAAGGGGGAGCGCGTTGTGGAACCACTGCTTCCCCCCGCCAGCTTCCACTAGGTTTTTCCTCCTCTCCATTTACGTTCGCGGAGAGGAGCATATGGGCCTTTGAGATTTAATGTTTCATGGCTTACTTGGCTGTCACAACGTTTTACATTTTTATGTGTTGTAACATACAGGGTGATCATCTTTAAGGAAAAAAAAATTGCACGGCAGGTCCCTAGATGCCCTTGCTGGGAGCAGATGTCTGAACAAGAACGTTGTTAAACCCCTCATGGATTCTCATTCCCCACCCTTTGTATATTCTAAATTGCACTACTTAGCACACACTGACCCTCTCTCACTTCCCAGCAGAACTTAAGATGGTTTAGGGTGGCGGAAGGTTGAAATGGGGAAACTTGCAGATTTATAGGGCATTGAGACGGATTCATAATCTGTATTGATGCCATCATCCCTGACCATGTGACAACCAAAGCAGATAAGCCTATGACTGAACTGAAAAGATTTCTTAAAGCTGGTAATCGATATTGAGCAGCTCAGTCTGTCGAGCTATCAAGTTCAGAGATATCCACACGAGGGCAGAGGGGGGTGGGGAGGGGAAATTAGAGAGGCTGACAGCAAGGCTTGTTCAACTGGAGACACAAAATCAGCAGTTAAGAAGGCTTTGACATGCTTGCAAATCAGCCTTACATGACACTATAATGGAACAGGTAGGTAGTGTAGGGGATAGATGGGATCAGCCGAGGAGGGAGCATAGGAGAACAACAGGTGTGCATTGTTTCGTTAGGACAAAAATCAGAAATAAAATAGGGGGGATCCACACTTTGCAAAGCGACTGGTGAATCTGGACGTCTCAGTCTGGGGGCACACAGACTGAGATGTCATCAAGGGGTGTGATTTTCAGAAAGTGCTTAGCGCCCACCTACCCTCTGAAAACGAGGCCCCTTTAAGGAGTCAAGAGTTGAGCACCCAAAACCTCTAGTCAGTGTTGAAAATCTGGGCAAGGAATTTATTGCTCAGACCATGTGTCTTCAGTTAGGACAAAATCAGGACGTTCTTATTCAGCCCCAGCTTGGCTCTTCCCCCTCCAGTGGTGGAGGAGCTCCGCACCCAGCTATGGAAGTAGGGAATGGCACCGCTGGGGTATCTCCTCCTCCCCCAACTTCCCTCAGAAGCTGCCAACCCCTCCCCACCCTCGCAGAGCTGAGGAGCCACGTGTGGGGTCAAAAGGAAGCCCTGGCTGGGGAAGGAAAGGACACACAACGTTCCCCACCAACTCCTCAGGGATTCCACAGCAGAGCTAATACAGAGGGAGTCAGTACTGACTTTTTGCACAGACCCCTGGCGAGCTGTGAAACTCCAACCCCACCCCTGAGAAGTAGCACCCAGTAGGGCAGGACCTGGTATTACATTGTTTATAGATACCCCAAAAAGGTGGAACTCACCCAGTTCCTTGTGTGTGGGAAACAAACGCCAACCCCTGATGAGACAATAAAGAGAAAACGGTGAAGAGAACTTCCCTAGTCTTCCTGATCATCTGGGCCCCTTCCATGAATTTCTCCATTGATTTCAAGGGGGAGTTTGGCTTGAAATGAATGGTCTAATGTAGCCTTAAGTAAAGACTTAAGGATTTAGCTCTTAATGAGCCAAACTGTCCACCTTTCAGTGAGGAAGCTATATATGCCATTATTATCCACAGCACAAAACATACAGCAGGAGAACAATTTCTCACTCAATCAGAGGACGTGTGGCACCATTCCGTGCACAAGCCACATCATTCTTTTCCTCCCATCTTCAGTGGAGAAAGAAGGGAAGCCGATGCCCATCAAAATAAGTTGCACAATGATAACACCTCCTAAATAGCAGCATTTTCTAGAAATTGAAGGAAGCATTTGTGGATAATCAACCATTGCGCTCTGTTTCTATAGGAGGAATGAATTCTATGGACCCAAGATTGGTCAGATGGGCCCTAATGATAGAGGTGAAAGTTGGGTCATTCCTATATATCTATCTATATATCTATATATGTGAATGAAGCTATTCTGGTTCAAATGCATTTTACAGTATGATGCTTTTGATAATATTGTCTTCCCGATGAAGAACGAGAGGTGCTTTTCTTTCTTAAATGTCTAATTAGTGGGCAGCATGTCATGTCACTACTTCAATAAATTCCAGTTGTGAAAAATTTTGGGAGCACATGAGAGTGAATGTTTGTCTTGAAAGACAGAGCAAACAGAAATTAATAATCATGTTTCCCTTGTTATATTTACTGTTTTGCTTCTAAAGGGAATATTAGTCCACTAAGAGATTCATAATTAGGAGCATGCCAGATGGGTTATCAATGTGGTTTTAAATTTTTATACATAGAGTGCTTGTTTTTTTAGGTTATGCTTTGGTTCCATGTACAGTAGTTAAATATAAATATTGTGTATAAGGGGGCTACTAACTGCTCCATGATTTTGAATCTGTGTTTACTTAATCTCCAACCCCCCTTCCCCCCCCCCCCCTTTTTTTTTTTGGTGGTCTGGTGGGATAGATGAACTGAATGGACTTACCAGATGGAAGAATAAAACTGGAAAGCAGAATAGAGATCCAGACCTTTCAGCTAGTAAAAAGCTGAGAGCTTTAGTTCATAAAAAGAAAGCTGGAAAAAAATCAGTTATGCTGGGATTCTGGACATCTTGCCTGAAGTGGAAGAGGCGATTTTATGAGGAGGAATTCTTCAGGAGCTGAAATGTGTGTGTTCTATCGTCATGTAGCAGTCAAATCGGAGTGTTGATGTGGAGAAAGGGGGGAAAATACCCAGCACCTGGCTGATTCATCTCAGGCAGTGAGTGATTTATTCATGAAGCAACCTCAAAATGGGGGAATCAAATGGGGCTTGGCAATATTGATATAACAAATCCACACGCTGAAGCCAGATAGAGTTATTGTCCTAAAGAAATCAGACCCATCCTGAGAAAGTTGCGACAAGAACCCTAGGTTTTTGGTTCTCCGATACAGGTCTCTACTCTTCAAGCTGGAGGATCTGTCCTCTAACTAGCGGTGGTAGTAAGTCCTTTATTCTCCCAGTGGGCCAGCCACTAGAGGATGACATGATCACATACCCATATAGATGCAAAAAGTAATTTTGACCTGCTTTCTTTGACCTACAATACAAACCTAGTTAAAACCAAAACTCAATTATGTCTCCAGGATTTCTTCAAAACTAGCATATCTTCATCACGCTCCAGGGCTGCTGGCAAGACAAATGGCCTTTTCAAAGCTGGTCTCCCAGCTCCTCCATTCCTCCGTCTCTCCTGTTTATCTGAAGGTTTTAGAAGTCCTATAACAGGACTGAACTGTGTACTGTGTACCAGTGACCTAGATGATAATGTAAACTCTACATTCATTCTATTTGTTACTAAATGAGGAGGGATAAAAACACCAGAGTAGATCAAAACTACAGAATAATCTGTCAGTCTCATAGGGATAGGGAGCTATCCAGTAAACAGAATGAGATTTAATATTGATACATTTAAGTTGATACACCAATTGAGAAATAATTATATAGATTAGAGACAGGCCTGAACCAAAACATCAGATTCACCTCCAGAGCTTTGGGAAAGTTCAGATCTGCATGTGAATTTCAAAGCATGGGCCTATTTGTACAATGAGCCTGAATTAAATGTGAACACCTCAAGTTTATAGGATCCAAATCCATGGTTTGGACTCATACATACACAAAATGGGAGACTGCTACACTGAAAGCAGAAATGTAGAAAAATGTCTAAGGGTTTAAAGTTGATAGGAGCTCACGATACAATAGATTGCAAAGGAAAAAGAAAGGAAATTCCATTCTTGGGTGGATGTATAAAATGGTAACTTGTAAAGTAAAAGGGGCAGTAATGCCTATTGATGCTGTTTTGATAAGACTGCACTTGGAATAATACATGCAGGTTTTGGTCCTTCATTATGAAAAGGATATTGAGAAGTTAGAGGAAGTTTTGAAAGAATGATTGCAACAATAAAGGGATTTACATTGTAAATCCTAAGAGGCAGAGGGTAGCATTTTCAAAAAAGCTTAACTGACTTAGGAGCAAAAATCCCATTGAAATACTCCTAAATCACTTTAAAAGTATTGGTGTTAGGTGCTTAGGTGTTTTGAAAAATACCTTTAAAAATCTGGCCCTAAACTTTTTAAAAAGTTCTACCCCTTGCCTTCCTATGTACCTAGATTGCCCCTCTTATCTACCTATATGCCCCACATAATGTGAGCACCTCACAAGCTTCTCATGTATTTACCCTCACAACAAACCTGAGGTAGGGAAATGAATTATTATCTTCATTTGATAGGTAGGGAACTGAGGCATAGTAAGATGAAGTGACTTGCACAAGGACTTGCACATGAAGATGAAGTGACTTACACATAGGAAGTCTGTGGCAGAGCAGAGAATTGAACCCAGGTCTCTAGCTAGTATCTTCATCACTGGCCCAGCTGTCCTATTGTAGGACTATCACCAAGTACTCTATTAATACTGTCTAATTAAGAATAGGTGGTATGATATCTAAAGTTCCACTGATAGGACTTCACTTGAATGGCCCGGAAAAAAGGTGATGGAAAGAAATAGGATACCGCTGTGGAGATATTTGGGAGGTATTGTCTGGGGGAAGGCAAGGGACTATTTTCTGTAAAAGTGTGTTGTAATGGTATAAAATAAGCATAAAATATTCAAGTTAGATATCAGAAAACAAAGTTCAAAGAGAAGGGCAATGAGGCAGTGGAATCAATTGCTTACAGTGCTTAGTGAGGTAGTTGAGGCATCATTAGAGGCATTTAAAATAGCTTTGATTAAATGCTAGTGAGAGTCACGTAAAGGAAGATCTTGCCTAATGCTGGATTGATCCAAGAGGGCATCTATGATTGTATGTGGACAAAGATGGAATTTAATTTGAGATATTAGGGCTTTATTTAACGCAGATTCAAGACCTACAGCTGCTGACCATATAATGCTCTTTGAGTTGCCACCAACGGAGCCTTGACTCATTTTCAAAGTTCTCAACAGTGACCTCACAGATTTAGAGTTTGGCCTAATGCTCCATATCTCCTCTTGGGAAAGATTAGAAGATTTCATTTATCTCTGTGGAGGATTTGGCATATTTTAGAAGATATTAGAACATATTTGCAGTACTAGTGGGGTCCTTCTTTTTGTTAAGAAAACTAAGATGCCATGAGGGCAGGCACTGGATGTCTCCTCTAGAAGCCCACAACACCTGATCATTCAGGGGCAGTGCTCGAACTGTGGGTAGGGAAAGGTGAGCATGGTGTACAGTATATTACCAATGATCCAAACAGCATAGGGGACATGGATTTTGTTCGAATAATGAGGAGTTTGGATGATTGAGATGGCAGGAGCCATTCAGCAGTAGGGTGGCCTTCCTTGCAGCCAAGATCTTCTCCTCCACCTCCTCGTCACAGGCCGGGCTGGGGGAGACTCTGCTCTGCCCCACTCACTCACTCCTGTGACAGTGGGGCTGTAGAGGGCTGCCTGCACTGCCACAGGGCTGGTGACGCGTTTCCTGCATGTGTGTGTGGGTAGGGGAGGGG
The DNA here is from genome assembly GCA_033296515.1 of Macrochelys suwanniensis. NCBI lineage: Eukaryota > Metazoa > Chordata > Testudines > Chelydridae > Macrochelys > Macrochelys suwanniensis. The sequence goes on from CM065777.1 coordinate 158,172,042, forward strand.
AGGCAGTGGTCCTGGCAGGGCAAAGCAGAGGTCCCTGGCTAAGGCTCTGCTCTGCCCTGCCAGGACCGCAGCCCTGCCCACACCTAACACCTGAAAGGATCCAGTGTCACTGACCCTGTAGCAGCACCAGGACCTCTCTGCAGCTCCGTTCTCATGGCCCTGTTCACTTACTCCTAGGACATCAGGGATGCAGAGGGGTCCTTGTGCTGCTGCAGGAGCCATTCCGAGAATCATAGGACTGGAAGGGGCCTCGAGGAGCATCTAGTCCAGTCCCCTGCACTCAAGGCAGGACTAAGTATTATCTAGACCATCCCTGACAGGTGTTTGTCCAACCTGCTCTTAAAAATCCCTAGTGATGGACATTCCACAACCTCCCTAGGCAACTTACTCCAGTGCTTAACCACCCTGACAGTTAGGAAGTTTTTCCTAATGTCCAACCTAAACCTCCCTTGCTGCAATTTAAGTCCATTGCTTCTTGTGCCATCCTCAGAGGTTAAGGAGAACAATTTTTCTCCCTCCTCCTTGTAACAAGCTTTTATGTACTCAAAAATTGTTATCATGTCCCCTCTCAGTCTTCTCTTCTCCAGACTAAACAAACCCAATTTTTTCAATCTTCCACCATAGGTCATGTTTTCTAGACCTTTACTCATTTTTGTTGCTCTTTTCTGGACTTTCTCCAATTTGTCCACATTTTTCCTGAAATGTTGTGCCCAGAATTGGACACAATACTCTAGGTGAGGCCTAATCAGCGCGGAGTAGAGTGGAATAATTACTTCTCGTGGCTTGCTTACAACACTCCTGCTAATACATCCCAGAATGATGTTTTCTTTTTTTGCAACAGTGTTACACTGTTGACTCATATTTAGCATGTGGTCCACTATGACCCCCAGATCCCTGATGGCCTCCCCTGCAGCCAGGGGCTTGTTTTCCTCCTCTCAGTCCTGGCCAGGGATCTTTGCTCTATTATCTGGACCTCCACATTATCTGAATCCCTTCCTTGTTTTCCAGCATGAGATACCTGGGGATCAAGGAAGAGATTTGGATAATGTGGAGGTCCAGATAATAGGATTTTGGATAAATGGGAGTATACTGTATTGAGTAGAAAAAAACATAGAAAACATTTAAGTGTAACGTCCCCTTTTCACATTCTTAGTGCTGCTTCAGGATGTATTTGCAGGGCTTCAAAGGAGATAATAAGAATATATAATACTCGCCATAGCTCTTATATAGCCCTTTACATCCATAGATCTCAAAATGCTTGATGCTTGAGATATGGACAGAAGTGAAACCTGGTAAGTCAGTGATAGAATTACACTACACATTCTTACACAAATAGTTCACCCCTTACTTTCTCTTCTAGCTTTCCTCCCTCAGATCTTCTGAAAGGATCTTTTCCCAGAGAGAAGACCATGAGTCTTTCAATAGTGACATCTGCAATGTTTGTAAATAAAAATCTTTGTTTATACAGTAGAACCTCATTTTCTAGACAGAATGGGAAAATCACATGTATTAACACAAATGAAAAGATTTATCAATGTCAACAACGCACAATGGGAGGATATAACCCCAGTGTCAGATAAAGCAAGTGGCTGTCCGGTGCTTCACTCTTTTGAGTGCCCTGCATCTCAGGCAAGCTCTGCAACTTAGTTGGACTGGCCTCCACCCATAGCCTTTACACCAGAGAAGTAGGAAACAATTCATAGTTAGGCTTGCCCCCACCTCTCCTGTCGCAGAATTACCAGAGGGTAGGCATATCACTGCCTCATCCTAAGCACAACATACAGCCAACTCTGCTAAACACTTCCGCACATTGGCAAGACTTGCTTATGGGTCTGCAGTTTTGGTAGTGTTACAGAGTGGTGTTTTCGTGCAGACTGAGTCAGTATTATGTCTTATGGGTGTGCAAAAGAAGGAATGGGTGTGTGTGTTCAAAACTAAGAGCTAATCTGTATGTACATTGTCTACTTTGCGCCTTTGTCTAACTCTTACAGTATCAATAATCTTCTGTTAACATAGGCAGGTGAAAAAGTTTTGACACGCCAGAACCACAATACTCTTTCTTCATTTTTGTTTTCCTTCTTATGCTAATAACAGCAGTCACAATACTAATATTCAGGGTACCATGTTTGGTCTGTTTCTTAAACTGTGATCATTATGTGACTAAACATAATAATAGGGGGAAAAAAGGTTGGATGATATTCTCTAGAGGAAAATGCATTTCTTTTATCATCTACAGTAGTTTATTTCACATATTCATGACCCTCCTGGTATTTTTTTTTTATGATGAGCCATAAAAATGACAAAATACATTAGCAAAGTTCTCGGTTTATGCTAAAATGACCATATTCAAAAATAATAACAGAGACTTGTATCAGCAATGCAAAAGATGCATGAAGTAATTGGTGCTTAATTTGTACACAAACTGTCAAGGCAGTTTTCCTCACGGCCTGCATCTTCTGAATTCATTAGTCTCTAATTAAGGCCAGTTGGGACCAGCAGTTAGAAGGTTAAAGAGGTTCTGACAGCCCTAATCATTGCTCAGGAAGCTGAAAATGTATGCAAAGTCTCGGCAGATGGGGTGAGATCTGCTTCTGCCAAGTGATAACTGTTATTCCTTTGCACCTCCAAAGCTGTCATCCTAATAGGCACATTTTAAATTTATTAATGCTCTAGTTACAATGCATACACAGTCTCTAATGGTATGTCATTCAGAGTATATAAACTGAGCAATTAACACATATTACCTGGTAATGGTAAAATTATTTGTTGCCTGTTTGATTTTTTTTTTCCTAATCCAGCAAGAACCATCATAAGCAAAGACTTTTCTTTGTTCAGAAAAAGAAAAAAAGAAAGAAAGAAAACAACCAAAACCAACCAAACAAGATTCTGAGCCACATGTTGGTTTGACTGACATTTATTCTTTGTTTTTCTAGACATAGAACTTGAACTAACTTTACTTTGATTTTTCTCCCTTAGATTTAGAATTTAGTGACTTTATTTGTTCAAACTTGGCGTTAAAAGTCAATGTTTTAAAGAATTCAAATAAAGTGTTAAAAAGGGGTAAATTTGTAGCCAAATTCTCTTTTTTAACCTCTTTTTTTGGGAAAGACGTTAATTGATTTGAATTCCTCAGAAAATATCCCTCTTTTTATCTTCCCAGCCACTCACTCCTCTGGGTATCCCACTCCTCTGTGATAGCCATATCTAATTCCTCTATGTAGCGGTATCCCTGTCCTTAATCCTATTTTTCTTAAAGCTGCCTAATCAACAGAAAGGCCCTTTTTGGGTTAGGTTTCTGTTGTCCACACTGAGGCTTCAGCCATGACAGGCCTTTAATTAAATGTAGCGCTTGTGCAACAATTGTTTGTGATGTAGCAGCATACAGAATTGTAGTCATAGGCAATGGATGGTTTCTAAACTGCAGGCTTCATCAGGACTGCAGGATTCATAAACAGTCCTAATAGCGTGATATGGTGTTAATCTCAGCAAGAGAGCAATAATGTAGCCAGTGACTTATAGACAGGCCAGGAACCTATTCCCCTATTAGGACAAATTGATTTATACTCTATAAAACTAACATAACTGTGAAAGAGAATTTAGGATAATTATACTCTGGGCCTGATTCTGCTCTCACCAGTGTAAATCACAAGTGGTTCCAAGTTTAATCAATGGAATTACAGCAGTGTAACATCAATGTGAGAGTAGAAGCAAGACTTCTGATGACTTTTCTCTGCTAAGATCCTGCGTGGAAAGATTTTAGAGCTTTGTGATTGATAACAAGTAACTGAGGTCAAAACCAGAATGTTCCAGCCACCCAGCATGGTCCTGTCTCCCATCCCCACTGAAGTCAAAGGAACAACTCAGCTGACTAAGGGCACCACATTAGGCAACTTGATGTGCTTGACAGTTAAGACCGCGCTGGTTGAGTGTTTGGCACTAGAAGAAATTGCCTGAAGCCCAGCTCCTCAAAGGTATTTAGGCACCTCACTTCCATTGATTTCAATGGATCTGGGTCCCACTGCCTCTGTTTGCCACAAGAATTGTCTTATCAGCCTTCAACAGTATTGCTATCCCATACAGGGGAAGGAGAGAAAAGCAGAGAAGTGAGAAATAATCACAACAAGTTAAATGAGCTGCAGAGCGGGGATAGAAAGATGAGCACCCTAGCCTGGCCCAAAGCCCTCTGTTTCTGAGAACATTATCCCGATAATCTTTGTAGTTCCTTGTAAATTTATAATTTTCCTGTCATTGAGCCAGTCCTTGTCATTTGATGGGCAAATTTAATCAGTTCATAAAGCCTGATATACTTTGTGGGCCAGATCCATAGCTGGTGTAAACCCTTGTTATTTCCGTGGAGCTATGCCAATTTTGACCAGCTGAGGATCGTGCCCTCTCTGTGTGTAATTATTTACTGTGCATCTTGTGACATTATTGTTTGATAAAGTGTCTCCTAATTCACTTTATTTTTTTTAGGTTACAAAAATGCACCTTTCCAATGCTGTAGGCATATGTACACAGGAATTTAAATTTACATTGAACCAATATCAGCTACAAACCTCCCCACATACCAATATTATAACTCTCCCCATACCCACCCCTCCTGAGAAAAGAGAAGGGGCTTTGCAACATACCCAGAAGTTCAGAGTAGATTTGGGTTCTGTCACACCAAAGAGGGCATGATTTCCAGAATTGAGGACTCTTCAGTTAGAAGGTCTTGCCACCAGCATTCTCTTATTTAAACCTTGAGGCTGGTCACTAGAGTGCCTCAGTGGATCTGAATTGCTTCATTGTCCTTCATGGAGGGAGGTACGGTCTGGCTTTTCTACTCTGTTTAGATCAGTAAATGAGGCCAATGGAATCCCATCAATGTAACACTGCTGAAATGCAGTAGGAACCAGAACCCCGGTCTCTAAGGTAGACAGGACTCAATTCATTTAGAACTGGAGCTATGACTAAAAATCATATGGTTGCATTGGAGCTTCCCTTTCCTTCCTGCTAACTGGTCCAGAGCAAAGAAACCAGCACATATCATGTACTGCAGATGGGTCAGCGATGGATCACATGCAGCTGGCATGATGTGTCTCATCTTGTATTTGCTGGCTATTTACCCAGTCAGCAGCCAGACGTTTCTGGGGTAAATCACTGCCAGTTGCCTCACAGAAAGATAATTGTCCGACAGTAAAAATAATAATTCTCCTCTAATAGTAGATTCAGTGCTTGAATCAGGAATGTTAGCCCCGGGCTAGGACTCCTGTCTGCCCCCACCCATGATTCTGAGTCCCTGTTACAGCCAATTCACAAATAGAATGAAACAGAGGTGTAAACAATGTGATGTGAATGGTTTGCTCTTGGGGCACAAGTCAGCAATGATGGAAAAGGTGGTGGAAGTTATAGGTCAGGTGCAGGTTAGTCAGCAAATTAGGTTAAGTGACCAAATAGAGTAACTTGTACCAATTTGCCATTCACGTGGCTTGCAAAACTTGCGTAACTTAACACTAGTCTGGTGTTCTGCCAGAACACAATTCTGGTTAGGTGTAAGCTACTGGAAGTTGCCTCCACTCTTGCTAGGGCTGAATGGGCTCCAGAAGTGTAGAGATGATGGAAGGAAAGGTTTAAAACAGTGGAAAGTCCTACATTCCCTTATGCTCTGCTGTTAGTTGCTTTCCCTGTTACCTCCTTCTCACCTGTCCCACTGATATGCCACTTTCACTTCTCCTGTGCACACTCTGGGCTAGACTGTCCACAGCTGCACACCATCACTAGTCATAGAGAAGGTCCATCTGGCCTTGTGAGATCTGAGTGCATAGAACTGTCCTCCCATGGCACAGAATTGAGGTAGAGATTCCTATGCCATGCCCCAGCCTCTTGCTGCTAGTGTGGGGGTGTGGCTGGAGGAAGGGGACCTTGTATAAAACGACCCCACACTACAGTGATCCCTGACTGCAGCTTTGGCCCCTTTGAGCCACTGACAGCAGGTGTACCTTAGAGCAACCCAAATTAGTCAGACACCGCGGAGATTTCATTATCTAGCTCAACCGTCACCACCTTTCTCTGAGTCGTGGCATAGTGTCCAGGATACATTGCCTGTAGACTATGCCTGTATGCAGAGGTTCCAAAATTCAGCCCAAGCTGAGCAAGAGTACGTTTTTCATTACAGCCAGGAAAAAGCTCAGGACACAATGGAAAACTCTCTACCCAGTAAATGAAGATACTGACTTCTTTGTGGCCAGGAGGTTCAAGTGGGCTTTTTCCAGAGGAACCAATAGCATCATAGCCTCATTTGGATGTTATTTTAAAATGAATTTCCTCCTTTGGGGGGACCTAGCAAAAAATCATTCTATGCCATATCTAGCTCAATTTCAGGATTTAGGGAACACTCTGTTGATTTACTTTAGGACACTGGACTATCACTGGTGGGACACATGCTGTAAGATCTTTAGCTCTATTTATATCTACAACTGCTCTTCTTGGTCTTGATACAGTGCAAAAGGAAGAGACAAGCTGTCAGTGCCACAACTGATAGTGTTCAATACTTTTGACTGTTTTCTCAGGTTAGCTGCCAGCACTTGCACGGTGCTGTGTGCAGTAGGTATTCTTTTCATAGGCGCTCTACCGGTCACACCTCGCTCAGGCAAGGGTATCGTGAGCCTGGGGCTGAATGGATCCTGTTGTACCAGATGGTGATGGATGATGGTGATCAGACTGCAGGGTTAGGGGGAATTAATTGTGATTTTTGTTTACTATGTGTAGTGCTCACTGCAAGATGTGAGGTGAAACACATGTACTTCAGCTGGACTTGAGAGTGGTGCATATTAAAGGGATGGGGCTATATTTCAATAGAAAGTATTTAGAGCACACTGTGAGTGTAAGAATGCTCTGTCGCAAGATTAGAAGGATCTGTGCCCTGACCTGCATGGATCCCTGTTGGAATCTAGTACCATCCTGAAGGGTGTGTGTCACTTCTCCGGCTCATATTCAATCTTTTTTCTGGAAAGTTATCCGTGGCTAGGAGAATTTGAGGGAATATTGGTCTTATAATTATTTCTTTACAAACTTTCTTTGATCCAGCAAGATGCTGAGCATTTTGTGAGGTGCTAAGCACCATCAACAAGCTCTGACCTCCATGGGAGTTTAGGGTGGGCAATACTTGGCAGGAGCCCTTAGCACCTGACAGAATCAAGCCCTATAAGCGTTGTTTCCATTTAATTGGAGTTTACAGACTATTTAGCTGTATGGGAGGACTGTGGCCAGAGACTTTGTTGGTTTGTGTTTATTTTGGATGCACTAGGAGAAAAACAAACCCTGAAAATGAACTGGAAAGCTCAGAGAGAACTTATATTTCTAAACCTGGGGTTTCTGCTAAGTTTCTCTCCAGCTCCATAGATACTGGTTCTGCCACAATCTCAAGGGTGATTTGTGCATTTATTTCCAATTGCTTCAAAACTAAAAGTGCTACAAGTATTTGTAGCATTGAATTGTCATTCTTAGTGCTTGTATGCTGATTGGCTTCTGTAGAGGTGAAAGCCCTACACAATGATGGGTAGGCATCATTACCTCCATTCACAGATCAGGAAGCAAAGGTCAGAGGGGCTAAGGAACTTGTCCAAAGTTACACAGCAAGTCACTGGCAGATCCAGACCTAGAAACCAGTTTGACTCCAATCCAACACTGGTTTCATATCAAGGTAACTCCACTGAATTTACGTCCGTGTACCAGAAATGAGAATCAGTCTCCAGACCTGTTGACTTTCAGTCCCATGCCCATTTGCTCATATTGAGCCAGATTCTCTCTTGCACTTAGTTGATTCTCTGTCCAGACCTGGTACAGCGTCCCTGTGTCCTCCCCACCCCCCAACTGAGGCTAGCTGGAGTACCCTGCATTCCAGCCATTGCATTCCTCCTTGGCCCGACGTACCTCCCCAGCACTGGGGTCTCTGAGAAGGGGGTCTAGGAGCTAGCTATGCCCTTTGGGGACTCCCCTACAGCAGGGAAATCCTCAGTGGAGACACTAGGACCAGATTTCATCCCAGTCACACCACAGGAATGGTGCTAAGGGGACAGATTGGAGCAAAGAATCTGATCTGTTATTTTGTTATTAGAAAGCCTAATCCTGCACCACTCAGGGCAGTAGGAATCTTGCCATTGATCTCAATGGAGGTACTTCTGCTTTATGTTGGTGTGAGAGGACACAAAGTGTCTCTGCACCTGGGAAAATTCATACAAATTCATGTTGTTGTTCCAAGGGACAAAGATTGGTGGGGGAAACATTCTGGCATGGTCTCTGCTACAAGCTGTTGTCAATAACCGCAGTAGAACATGAAATGAAAAATCACTGCCAGGGTTGCACAAACACATACCCAGAGAGCACACTGAGTGCTGCGCAGTCGGTACTGCTGAGTAGAGCTGGTTTTTTGCAGCCAAAGATTTTTTTTTTTGGGTCAAGAAATGGTTCTGATCAGACATACATACCCTATAGTGGATCTGTAGCAGGCCAGGATTTCATAGTCACCACTATGCCATACACCTTGGCTGACCTGCACTTCATGGTCCCATTGGGATAGGATTCAGGCTTTTCTACTCCAAAAACACATTGTCCACCCTTTGAGCCAAGGTTGCATATTCTTTAGCTGGAGCAGTATTAGAGCTTATGACGAATATTGGAACATTCAGCTGAGGGCAGGAGTATTATTAAGTGCTGTGATTAATATCTGTCACATGTGGCTCATTCTTCCTCTCACCCTCTGTCCAGGGGGAGAATTGTGTGTGCGGTGGAGTGATGTTTTGGTAGGGTTTTAGTTTTGGAGGGGAAGGGGAGGATATCTTTTTTCAGTGTACAAACTGCTCAGTGGTCATCTTCCAAGTTGAAGATGTGTGCCTTGCGCTTGGAGCAGAAGGTGGTGAGGTTTGTGATGGTCCTCAGTTCCTAGGGAGTTCATTCCACAGTCTCCTGCACAAACGATTTTTATCTTTGTGGTAAAAAGTTCCATTGTGCCTCAGGTGTGAAATTTTCAACCCAGAGGTTTTAGTAACCCTTTAGGTATTCTAGGCCCAGGACATTGATTGCCTTGGAAGATGTACCGGCACAGTGGGGCAAAGATTCAGTCATTGTGTGTACAAATTTTGAACACAGAAGGCCAGAACTACCTGTATGCTTGGGCTGCTTTTTGCCACTCTGATGGCTGCTTTAACTTGCTATTTAAGAATTCCACCACCTAGGAGATGCCTCAGCTGGTGCTCCTAGGGCAGGGGGCATAGCCAGAGACAAGGGAGCATTGCTGGAGAAATCTTATGGAGATCCCTGACTGCCAAAACAGCCATTGAGGCCAAAGGCTGTCCTTGTTCCCCTCCTATTAACAGGGAAGGTTAATAGATCTTCTGTTAGCAAAGATAGCGGTGGGATAGATCTTCTGTTAGCAAAGAAACTCTTGTCTGATCTACTTCTTCCCTTGTCAGATGCTTGCTACCTCTGCTTCACCCATTGCCAGAAATTCCTCACCTTCTCCTCCTACTCCAATTCAGATCCTTTACCTGCTGAGAATAGGGAAAGTGCTGGGAAGCAATGGGCCCCCACCCTAGGGGAAAGGATAGGAGGGTAAGGTGTGCTCTCCTGGACTCCCTTTTGCTTTGTCCCCCTGTGTTTATGTAGCACTTCAAATCTTCAAAGTGCACTCATTAATCCACACAGCATGCCCGTGGTTGAAGGCAGAGAAAGTCTCATGACAGGGGGAAAGGCCCCTGCCTTTAAGCTGAGGGGAAGCTGCTGGTTTTTGGAATGTCCACTAAAAACATTTAAATGCATGAGTCATAGCATAAGAAATTCAATTAGGAGTGAAAATAATTGGTGGGAGTGTGCACTGAGTGCCCCTAGCAGTGGTAATTACCTCTATTGCCATGTCTGAGTACTCAAAGAACGTTTCTGTTTATGCTATAAAACCTTAATTATAATACAAACAGCTTCCCTTTAGCGCTGCAAAAGAGACCCAGTACTGTGTCAGTCTTTTCATAACTAGGCAGGGCTGGCCTTACCCTGAGGCGAACTGAGGCAGCCGCCTCAGGTGCCAGACTGTGTGGGGGAGGGGGGAAGCCACTAGGACCCAGAGAGTAGAAAATTGTGTCTGCTGCTGGTGCATATGTATTCTCTCTGCTCTAGATGCACAGAGATGATGGAGTGCTGTGCTGGAGGAAGGAGGGCACAAGAGACATCACAGGCAGGCAGGAGAAAAGGTGAGAGGGAATAACCGAGCTGCAGGGAGAGAGAGGAGGAGGAGCCTCTTATGTACCTCTCTAGCACCCCCCAGGAGCCTGGACTGATTAACACCAGCTTCTCAGGGAGCTCCCTGTTTCCTGCTGCTTCCCTGAACCCACTCGAGGAGAACAGGCAATCAACCGAAGTAGTAGGAGCCAGTTAGGCCCTTAAGCAGAGGTGAAAGTAAGCTGGTATGCCCCAGTACGGTGTACCGGCAAGAGCCGGTGCGCCATACTGGGGCGGCCCGACTTCCCCAGGCAGCAATGTAAAGGGCCTGGGGCTCCCAGCAGTGGCTGGAGCCCCAGGCCCTTTAAATTGCTGCCAGAGCTCCGCTGCTGGAGCCCTGGGGTATTGGCAGCGGGGCTCCGAGGGCTATTTAAAGGGCTCGGAACTCCCACTGCTTTTATTGCCCCGGCCCTTTAAATAGCCGCTGGAGCCCTGGGGTAGCGGCGGGGCTCCAGAGGCTATTTAAAGGGCTGGGAGCTCCCACTGCTTTTATCGCCCCGGCCCTTTAAATAGCTGCCGAAGCCCCGCTGCCACTACCCCAGGGCTTCGGCGGCTATTTAAAGGGCTGGGGCGGTAGAAGCAGTGGGAGCCCCAGCCCTTTAAATAGCCCCCAGAGCCCTGGGGTAGCAGCGGGGCTCCGGGGGCTATTTAAAGGGCCCAGGGTGGTAGAGGCAGGGGAGCCCCAGGTGCTTTAAATAGTTCCCGGAGCCCCCAGCTGCCTCTGCTACCCTGGTGGGGGGGAGGGCGGGGAGGAGGGGGGACACTTACCTTACAGGGTGGGCTGGGGCTGGCTCTGACCCCCTCAGCCCTGCCCCTTCTGCCTGAGGCCCCACCCCTTCCAGGGGCCAGAGGTGGCCGCCAGCCCAGTCCCGTACCGGTAAGTCATTTGACTTACTTTCACCCCTGCCCTTAAGATGCTATCTTCCCTCACTCAGGCCCTGCTACCAGCCTGCTTATTTGTCCCCTTCAATTGAGTGTTGAGAGCCACTATAGCTGGCACAGAACTGCAGTCATGAGTGAAAGAAGAAAACGCTCCTCTGGGGGAGCATTCAGAAAAAAGAAAGCAAAGGAAGCTTTTCTATCTAAGCAGGAAGGAGCTCTCCTGAGATACATAGACACAAATGTTCACGTTGAGCCTTCCGGCCCCAGTGAGAATGTGAGTGGTGAGGAGATGCCTGATCTTCCAGTTAGTCAGAGTGCAGGTGACCTGGCAGCTACTGCAGCATCCATATCTCCATCTCAAATGGATGTAACCATGCACATGCCTGAAGAAAAGTGTAGCTCAGAGAAGAGTGTGGTGGAGGCGCAAGAAACAGCTGCTGATGAGTTTAGTTCCTTAAGTCTAGATGATCCAGGACTGTGAATCCACTTGAGCAGTAGCCTGAGGGACTTCCTTGTACTGCATGGGCCACGGCAAGTGAAAAACTTCGTGTTCCCCAAAGACAATGAAAACAGAAGTTTCCATCCAACACATCACTGGTGTGAAATCCTCAATGGTGACAAAGTGGAGAGGCCATGGCTTATGTACTCAAAAACCTGGAATGCTGCATACTGTTTTTGTTGCAAACTCTTCCAGTCTAATGTTCCAGCCACATTGGGTTCTACAGGAACAAAGGACTGGAAAAATCTGGCTAGAAATCTGGCATGCCATGAGAAGGCAGCAAATCACCAGGGAGCATTCCATAGGTGGAAAGAGCTTGAGATGAGACTAAGGTTAAAGGCCACCATAGATGATCAGCATCAAGAGAAGATTGCATCAGAGTCTCTTTACTGGCAAAATGTTCTGAAAAGGCTCATTGCTATTGTGAGAATGCTTGCTACCCAAAACCTAGCACTGCGTGGCACTTCAGATCAGCTGTATGTGCCAAACAATGGAAACTTCCTTAAAATTGTGAAGCTGATGGCTGAGTTTGATGCTGTACTCCAGGAGCATCTAAGAAGAGTCACTGCCCAAGAAATGTACACACACCACTACCTTGGAAAAACAATTCAAAATGAGATCATACAGTTACTGGCAACAAAAGTCAAACATAAGATTGTGGCAGATCTGAAGTCAGCAAGATATTACTCTGTTATTCTGGACTGCACACCTGACATCAGCCATAAGGAACAAATGACTTTAATGGTGTGTTTTGTAACAACAACAGAACCTAGTGAAAATATCCCTGCAATGGTGACTGTCAGAGAGCATTTTCTAGAATTTATTAACATTGATGATACTACAGCACAAATGTGCTTCTTAAAAAGATGGAAGATACGGGAATTGCAATAGCTGACATGAGAGGTCAGGGCTACGATAATGGTGCCAACATGAGAGGAAAGAACAGAGGAGTGCAGACACGGATCCGAGAGTTAAACCCTCGAGCTTTTTTTGTCCCATGCAGTTCTCATTCATTGAACTTGGTGATCAGTGATGCAACATCAGCTTCTAGTGAGGCTGCTGAATTTTTTAATGTAATTCAAAGCATCTATGTATTTTTCTCTGCATCAACTCACCGAGAAGTTGGCAGAGGAGCTTCACACTGAAGCTATTTCCCACACATTCAAGAATACAAGTCACCGAAGAAGAAGACATTTTAATTACGAGGCACAGGATAATCCCATAAGAGACCCCAAACAACAATTCAAAGTTGAATTCTTTAACCAGGTGCTAGATTGTGCAATACAGTCAGTTGAACGTTTCATGCATCTCAAGGAACACAGCAGTATATTTTGGATGTTGTATGATATTCCAAAACTCCTCACTATACCTGAAGAAGACCTACACCAGCAATGCAGGGCACTAGAGACAGCGTTGACACATGATGACATGCGCGATATTGATGTGAGTGATTTAGGTGATGAACTGAAAGTCCTTTCAAGATACATTTCAGCAGGATCAACTCCAAAGGATGTTCTGGAATATATGTGCACAAATAAGATGACCACCCTCTTTCCAAATGCTTCTGTTGCTCTGTGCATACTTCTAACACTTCCTGTAATGGTTGCCAGTGGAGAACGCAGCTTCTCCAAGCTGAAGTTAATAAAAACACATCTACGCTCCACAATGACACAGGAGAGGCTGGTTGGCTTGCAACCATCTCAATAGAGCACGAGCTGGCCCATACTGTAGACCTTCAGGAAGCAGTTCAAATCTTTGCAACCAAGAAAGAACAGAAAGCACCACTTTGACTATTCAAATGGATAAAAATGCCAGTGTTTACTATGCAGACAAGAAAAGTTACATTTGCTGTTTAGGCGTTTGAAAGTTAAGTGTTACTTAACATTTTTGAACAAGACATTTTAAGTTATTAGTACTCCTTTATTGGGATAGGTAGCAGAGCAGTACAGGCGAGTCGCATCTTAGGCGCATTTAACATGTGCAAATTCAGCTTTGGGCGGTCGGCAAAAATGGGGAAAAAAGAAAAATAACAATTTTAAAACTGCATCTGCAGTGCGGGCGATTCTGCCTGCCATTCAACTCAATGAGTGTTTCACTATACGCGGTTTTCGCTTTACGCGCTAACCGCGGAACGGAACCCCCGCGTAAGATGAGACTTGCCTGTACCGTGAGAGGAATAGAACAGGAAGAAGGCAGAATTGAGACCTTTCAAAGTTTTGGCCCAAGCGAGGGGGCATGGGGGCGTCATTTGAGCTCCCTGCCTCAGGTGCCAAAATGTTGTGGGCCAGCTCTGTAACTAGGTGACCTGAAAAGAGTTCCCTTCCAGGACTTATCATACTCCTGGATAGCTCAAAACAAATGTTTTTCAAATCAGCGCACTATTGTGACCACATCACCAACGTCATGTCGGTGAAAGACTATTTTCCAAGCAGAAAAAAAGTCAAGAGGCTGAGACTGAGCTCCCTTGCACTAATTTCACATTGGCGTATCATCCTTGACTTCAGTGGAGTTATTCCTCATTTGCCCTGTATAAGTGAGATCAGAATCAGGTCTGGAATCTGGAATAAAAACCCCATGCTCCAGATACTCCAGCAAAGCAGCCATAGTGCCACAACATCCAGAATAGGGGGATTCTCTCGGGCCATCACAGTGATACCTATACCAGCCTCTCGCAGGTTCCAGCATGCGAGACATAAACTGGACATCCTTATGCCCCAGTGATCCCTGGCAGCCTTCAGGCTATCCACTGTATACCAAGGACTGGACCAGCTCCAATTTAGGGGAGCATAAATGTTGTTTACAGCCAAATTTGTCTCTGTAGCCTATCTAATCTTGCATTATAAGATTACTGTGGCCTCTGACATATAGTTGGTATAGCTGGTGCTGTGTGCAGTCAATGCAAGATGTGACTTGTCTACTATACCATGCAAAGGTGAACAGCTATATAGGAGAAGACTCAAGCAGCATAATCCATTAGAGTCCATTTACAAACTAACATATATTTTACAGACATTCAACAGACATTCAATCAAATCATAATCTCAGGTACCTGCCAACAATCCCCCCGCCCATAAATTAAAATCAAGTTATATAAGCATGACTTGATGAACCTGAGGTAATCTGATGGCATGAGATGCATATACTACATTAAGTCACAAATTCCCCTTCTTTTCTTTTATCTGTTAATAGTGGGGCAGAAAATGGGTAGTGAATGTTTTGGAGCCAGCATGTTTATCTATTTACAGTTCAATAAACTCAGAAATCTGAACAGGACATTACTGACAAATGGACCACAATAAAATAATTTCTTACCATGTTACCTGTTTATTAACAAACTGGTAGCTGGGCAGACTTCTCACTAATGGCTAGGCTACTGCTTCTATTAAAGTGCAATGTATAGTTTAGGCCCCATCATACAGTATGATGGGAATGGAATGACCCTTGATCCTGTGTGGAATCCCCATTGAAGACTGGATCAGATTGCAGCTTTGGGGATCCGAGCCTGGCATCCAATGTTAAAGCTCCGGACTCTGGGAAGCTTTACTCAAGTGAAACCCTATAGATTTCATTGTGACTGCTCACTATGGGTAAGCACATCTCACGTGAATAAATGGTGGCAGGAGCAGGCCCTATGATATTTAATGGCCTATGCCTTTGCCATTAATAGCACAAAATGTAGTGTTCATTTTAAAATACACTGGAGAGATTGTATGGAGTTAATGTTTTTATACATGCTTAGAGGAGATATTCACTTAAGCCCTATGGTGGGTCTTTGTGCGTGAAGTGCCAGCAGATAGAATCGTGTGCAGGGCAGCTTTGGAAGCATGCATTCACTGCCATGATTACACAGAGCCCATGGCTTCACTGCCCCAGCATGCAAGAGGTACTGAGGTGCAATCCCAGCCCCTTGGTTGGAATAGCAACTGCAAGGGTGCTGGGCTGCAGTCCTGGTACTGAAATGGGAGATTGATTTCACAACCTCAGCTGCCCCAGTCTAAGTATATTTATGTGACTCCTGTGGTAGATAATAGTTCAAACTTTACCATATGAATGAATGGATCTAATGAAGATTAATTGCTACATGTTTGTTTGCTGGGTGGAGGGCACTGAAAATAGTCCTGTGTGTGTATTGTTAACAGCCATGGCTTTTCTATATTCCTGTGCAATGCAAACATAATCATTCATTTGAATTTTTTGTCAATGGATGGAAATTAATATAATATGGAGGCCCCGATCTTGTCCCTGAATCACCTCGGGCAGACCCTTATATCCACAGATCGTCCCGGTGAAGTTAAGAATCTGTCTAGTGCAGACCTGAGAATAGGATTGGGACCTTAGACATGACAGAATTTCATTTGAATGGTCCAGTGGCTTGCCGCTGGTATAAAGTGGCATAGCTCCTTCTAAGTCAATGGAGTTACACCATGTCCAGCAGATAAAGATCTGAACCAAAGCTCTTAATAACCTGAAGGCTGGGACGTTCAAAGTAGTCTAAGGGTGTGAGGTGCCAAAATCCTATTGAAAGTGAATGGAAGTTGTATGCCTCACTCTTCTAGGTCTTAAATACCATCTGAAATTTTAATTAACATTATTAATACTACCATTGATAATAATCCCCTGAAACATGTTCTGAAATGTGCTAATGCAATTATAGGGGGGGTTCTTAATGTTTAGTTTTGTTTGTTACAATAACCATTAAAAACATTCACTTTTAACATATCTTTCCACTACAGAGAAAATGTCATAGTGGAAGGCTAAGTAGAAATAGCTGCGGGGGAGGAGGGGAAGAAAAGAAGATGAACGACTTCTACTGAGCATAATTTTATATTTATCTACAATAAAAATGTTTAATGTCTAAGCATGGAAGGGTAAAAGTGCTTCCTTATTCTTTCAGCTTTTACTCTCACTCTAGAAATGGTAAATTCTCAGATTAAACCACCTGCTGATTTACCTTTACAGTGAAAGTAAAAGTTCAGAGCAACCCAGCTGCCTCCAAAGCACAGTGGCTGAAAGGCAGGAGTGTGTGGGGTGACTCATGAAGACAATATTGCCTTCTTCCAGTTTCCCCTGGCCAGGAGACTCTCCCTCTGTCTCTCAGATGTGGACCTGGCTACATGGAGCCACGTTTCTGTCACATCAGGGGTCAATTACAGCTGCAGCATACTTTACTTTAACTTGACCCAACACGCCATCTACGAGCTTTGTTTGGTCCAACATGCAGCAGCTGGCCTGCTAAGGGAAGTGAACAAACAAAAACACTTAATACCAATATGTTGCCAACTCTGTTAACTACTATCTGAGTCCCTGGAAGAGTTCAAGGGTTCTATGCATATCTTCAAAGCCCTCCATAGTCTATTTTAAAGATCACCTTTCTCTGTTCTCCATGGCAGTTGCATTCCACCAGAACATTGTGACTGATAGAACCTACCTAGGTTCTAAGTCGAACAGACTGGCAGCAGGGCATCCTGGGTAGAAGGCCTCTAGTTGTAGAATTTGCTCTTGTTAGAGAACCTGGTTGAGCCCAACGTGTGCAACCTTAAGATCCTGGTGCAGGATACGGAAATGTCTGCTGAAAGAAATGTAACACCCATGCTATGTACAGCTCTGGCAACATGCTCCCGGAGCAATCCAGCTAAACCTAGCTACTCATCCAAACTGACATAAAACTGGAAGGAGAATTGACTCCTCCTCCTGAAGAATCACTCATATACGTTTCAGACATACCAAACCTACTAAAAAACTCAGACATTGGGCTTGTTTTTGGCTTAATTGGCTTGTGAGTTGCTTGTTGGCTAGTTTTTGGTTTGTTGCTTCTTTTTTTCGATCGGTTCCCAGCAAGCAGGGGCAAGGGGGACAAGCAGGGGCAAGAGGCAAGAAGGGGCAAAGGGGGGAGAGAGTCAGGGGTGCACAGCGGGCCCACTACAGTCCCAGACGGCACGCTGGGGGGATCTAGTCACATAGAGTGTTGGAGTTCTTAGCAATTGGCTTATTTTGGCCTTGTTTTGAAATGGGATTAGCTTGATTTTTGGCTTATTGTGAAAGTCAGGGTGCTTATTTACCACATAAAAGTTGGCAACTCTGCTACATTTTAGGTACCCAGTGGGTTGCTCTAAATTACAGAAGCCTCCTCCACAAATGCCTGTGGGCTTGTATCTGTTGAGCTGCCAGTTGTGTGTGAAGTATGTGGTATGAAAACTAGACTGATGAAGATAAACAAGCTGCCCACCCCTAAACACACACACACACACAAACCTTGTTAACTCAGAGAATTTTATTAGTTTGCAGATACTGCTACCCTTTTGCCACTTATCCAGATTGGACCTCATCTTTGTAGCTAATTGTTTTGTATTAAAGACAAGAAAAATAGCATGCATTTTTATCATGTGCCAAAATATGCTTTGAAAATGTTAAAATATATAAACATTTTCAGCAATTTTTGTAGTACTCTGCATTCATCGGTAGACCTAAAGGGATGTGTGTCTAGTGGTCTCAGCACAGGATTGGGAGATCGGAAAGCTAATACTTTAATTCTGACTCTGATTCCTCTGTGACCTTAAGCAAGTCACTTAGGCCAATTTCAGAAATGATTTATGGATTGGATTCCTCAGTTTCTGAACACTCCATTTGAGACACCTGGAACCTATTTTTCAGAACTGTGGATCACCTACAATGGTAAATCAAGACAGAGGGCCCTGGGCTGCTCAGCACCTGTGAAAATCAAGTCTTATGCGGCACTAACTGAGCACCCAGAAACTGAGGCAGCCATTCTCAGAGGTCTCTTTCGAAAATTTTAGCCACAATTTTCTGCCTCAGTTTCTTCATTATAAAATAGGGATGATATAATTCCTGTCTTCCTCACAGGGATGTTATGAAGATTAATAGCTAAATCAGTTAGAAAAGTGCTTTCAAAATGAAAAGTGTTATATAAATAGTCTTGGCAGAATTCAAATTTTATTTTGATGGATAATATCAATATTTAAGTTTAATCATTTTTTACATTTTTTATCAATTTAAATGTTCATGGTTACAGGGTTTTGGGGGGTGACAGATTATTGGGGGGGATTAAGCAATGATTAATGACAGCAGACATTGAGATTCAAAAAGTTAGCGCTTCATAACTGTTAAAACATAAATTGCCAACGTCACATGTCAAAATATACAAAGTAAATATCCTTAAATCAAACTGTACTTTTCACGCAGCATGTCTCTTACTTTGCCTAGCTGTACATTTTGATTTTGATCGATAGAAATATTTCTTCATCCATTTGTGTGTGTGCAGTGAAATCAATGTTTACCAATAAAAATCTGGTCCTTCCAAGTCTGCATAGAAGAGGTGAGTTCAAAAATTGTTGAATAGTCTAACAATTGTTGGTTTTGCTAAGAAATGATCCTTTTTTAAAAAAAATAGCTGCTAAGATATGACTGAAGGAGACTGGCACCTTCGTTTCAGTGCTATACACAAACAAAAGGGAGGACTTGGTCTGGTGCCGTGCTGAGTATCCTGAAGTCCCCCAGCACCTTGCACGATATGACCCTAAGATGGTTATGCATGAAGAAGATAATTTTGTTTCAGAGCCTCCAAATGTGCCAGGCCTCAATAATGTGGTGAAAGAAGATGTCTTCCAAGAAGTTCACATTACTGGCCATAGTAAAAGAAAATAGCTATATTGTTTCAGCAGCCAGTTTCTTCCCATTGTCTTCATTTTAAAAACCATGCACACTCAAAGGCAAAGGGATGTGTTTCACTACAATTTGAGAACTGTACTGTAACCAAATATTATCTTCATTTTACTTCTTGTTTCATGTTACTTTTTGGTCCTTGAGTTCTCTAGAGTTCATCATTGCCCATGACATTACCGTGACTTGCAAACTTTCCCATTATTTCCACAATCAATAGGAGTACAATATATTGTGTTATTCTGTATTCCAGTTACCTGTCACTCAATGTTTTATCTCCATTGATACTCCAGGTACCATGCACAGAAACTAAAGTAGGCTGACTTGTCTTCAGCTAATCTTGAATGCCTTTTGTTCGAGAGGTGTTTTGTATTCATCAGTCAACTAAGGACTCATCCTGAAGAAGCCCTCAGTCAGCACATAGATCTCAGTGAAAAAGGGATATGCAGCTTGTAAAATATTCATAGCAAAAGGTACCTCAATCATTTTCACCTTTTGACCCTTCAAGCCTGAAAGGATTATTAGCAGTAAGTGGCAAATCTTATGGACGTGAAGTTTTCATAGATGAAATATCTTGCCTTCTCTGTTATCCACTTTTGATATTAAACCTATTCAGAAGTTACATTTATCTTCCCACTCTATCTGTCGCTACAGTTGTGTCAGACTCAAAACAGTTTTAATAAAAGTCCAAAGTTGAAATGATAGCGATCAAAGTCTGGAGTTAACCACAATTTTTTTAAAAGAGAAAAGTGCAGTGGATATTCATTTTTCCCCCCAAGGGCAAAGATTGAACCTAGCTGTAATAAATACAATTAAATTCCCCACATAACCAAAACTGTAGTTTTGTGGAATCAGTAGCAAGTTATCTACATTTGTGAAGGTTAAAGTCTAAAGCAATCACTGAGATTTCCCAACATACAGTAAGTTAAAAGGAAGTGATGGATGTTGACTGTATATATTCTTACAGCATATATTAAATGAAGCACCATAGTTGAGAATAGTCTGCAAAATCCAGAATAGTTTTAGAAACTACCACATATTCTTGCATATATAATGTCTTATCCTTACAAAATGTAATATAAAAACTACTGAAGTTGCAAAATTAATTTTATATATATTAATAAACAATTCCAGCCTTTGGGCCAAGTCAGTCAATCAGATCCACAAACTGGATCCCATAAAAGAAATGCAAATTTCTCATTTTGGAAGATGAATAGCAGACTTCCTGCCCCAAACAATAGTCTTTGTCTGTCCAGTGTGGTAGATCTGCAGAAAATTACCAGTGCAATCCATGTGAGAGTAATAATTCACCAAAAGGAGAGGTAAGTTCAGGCAGAAAATGGTCATGGTCAAATGAAATCCTGGTACGCTACATGGTAGCTTCAAGAGAAAGTAAATATTCATGCTGAATAAGCGACACACCTTATAGTTTTAGGACATTAATTCTTCATTAATTAATACACTCATAGACTCATAGACTTTAAGGTCAGAAGGGATCATTATGATCATCTAGTCTGACCTCCTGCACAATGCAGGCCACAGAATCTCACCTACCCACTCCTGGAATAATACTCTCACCTATGTCTCAGCTATTGAAGTCCTCAAATCATGGTTTAAAGACTTCAAGATGCAGAGAATCCTCCAGGAAGTGACCTATGCCCCATGCTGCAGAGGAAGGTGAAAAACCTCCAGGGCCTCTGACAATCTACCCTGGAGGAAAATTCCTTTCCGATCCCAAATATGGCAATCAGCTGAACCTGAGCATGTGGGCAAGACTCACCAGCCAGACACCCAGGAAAAAGTTCTCTGTAGTAATTTCTAACATCCCATCATTGTCCATTGGTCCTATTTACTACTGATGGCAATTAATTGACCTTTGACTAAGATCATGCTATCCCCTCAAACCATCCCCTCCATAAACTTATCTAGCTTAATCTTGAAGCCAGATAGGTCTTTTGCCCCCACTGCTTCCCTTGGAAGGCTGTTCCAGAACTTCACTCCTCCGCTAGTTAGAAACCTTCGTCTAATTTCAAGTCTAAACTTCCTGATGGCCAGTTTATATCCATTTGTTCTTGTGTCCACATTGGTACTGAGCTGAAATAATTCCTCTCCCTCCCTGGTATTTATCCCTCTGATATATTTAAAGAGAGCAATCATATCTCCCCTCAGTCTTCTTTTGGTTAAGGTAAACAAACCAAGCTCCTTGAGTCTCCTTTCATACGACAGGTTTTCCATTCCTCGGATCATCCTAGTGGCCCTTCTTTGTACCTGTTCCAGTTTGAATTCATCCTTCTTAAACATGGGAGACCAGAACTGCACACAGTATTCCAAATGAGGTCTCACCAATGCCTTGTATAACGGTACTAACACCTCCTTATCTGTACTAGAAATTGTACACATAGATCCAAAGATAGTGGTTTGCACTAATATTATTACTCCAACTGCGAGATGCATTGTTGTTGTTTCCATTGCCATGTGTCATCAGGTGGCTACATATAAAATAGGGGCAGAAGCAGAGCATCTTGTAACATTTACCAATTAAAATTCTTATCAAAGGAATGCTTATTCCTCAGCAATTAAGCATCAGATGGTAACAAGTGGGAAAAGATGTAGCATACTAATCAAGTTATATTTCCAGAAGAGCTCAGTGCCCCTTCTTCAAGGGCTCCAAATGCATAGTTCGGGCTATGTTTTCAAAAAGATCTCAAGCTCCCATTTAGTTTCCTAAATAAAGGCCAGATTTTCAAAGATGAACAGCAAATAGTAGCTGCCATTTTATGACTCATATGGCCAGATTTCCAAAAGATCTGAGCACCCAACATACTGAGCTCTTCTGAAAATATGGCCACTTATTTGGTGCCTAAAGGAGGGCTGAGCTCATAGTGGGTAGGATTTTGCAATGGGACTTGAGCTCGTAGGTCACTTAGGGGCTTTTGAAAATTCCACAAATATCAACAAACAGACTGAATTGTAATCAGTATGTTACAATAAGAGTGCACAGAAGCAAGCACATCTGTACCTCTAACACAATTTACATTCTTTCCTGAGAAGGTGCTCATCACAGAGATGAGTGGGGTATAAATACCTAGAGAGACAAGATTAGATACACTATACACCATTACAGCCAGTGGCCAATACAGGTCCATCAATCACCATTGCATCATACTGGTTAATCAGATGGTTTATTCCACCCCTTTCTAAAGGGAATCTTGGCTCTTAGATAGTTTTGTGACCATTCCTCCAGCTAATAGCTATGGGTTGACAGATCCATAACACAGCAAACTATTTTGTATATTTTTACACATAACCCATTTCTCCACTACATGGCATAACTTCAGCCTTAGGCCTGGTCTACACTGGGGGGTGGAGGGGAATCAATCTAAGTTATGCAACTTCAGCTACGTGAATAACATAGCTGAAGTTGACGTACTTAGATCTACTCACTGTGGTGTCTTCACTGCATGAGTCGACTGCTGCCACTCCCCCGTCGACTCCGCCCGGGCCTCTCGTGCCAGTGGAGTACAGGAGTCAACAAGAGAGCACGTGGGGGTGGATTTATTACGTCTAGACTAGACGCGATGAATTGACCCCCGCTGGATCGATGGCTGCCTGCCAATCCAGCAGGTAGTATAGACATACCCTTAGGTTCTGATTATCCATGATTTTGTCCGCCCCCCCACAATATTTAATTTGATAAGATCTTTGCACTAGTTATCACTGAATGTGGAGATATTCTAGGGTGACCAGACATCCTGATATTATCGGGACCATCCCAATATTAGGGGCTTTGTCTTATATATACAACTTTGCTCCTCCCCACCCCCGCAAAAAAAATTCTCAATTTTTCACATTTGCTCTCTGGTCATTCTAATATAGTCACATCCTGAATCAAAGATCCGAAAAAAAAGAAGTAGATTAGAGGATGAAGATTAGGACATATCCTTGGTGATAAAATGGGGACATATCCATGTACCAGGAAAAGGACAGTCAGATTTATGAATGGATTAAGGGAGAGGCAGCATGATACTTGTGCTGTGACCTTGAGCAAGTCACTTAACCTCGTTAGGCCTCAGTTTCCTCACTTTGCAAGTTGAGATAAAGTAAAGCACTTTGAAATCTACTGATGAAAACTTCTACATAAATGTTAAATGTTTCATTTTATTGTTTTGTTATTTATCTGCTATTAGATAATTATAAGCCTGTCAGTCTGACATTGATCTTGAGCAAGATAATGGAGCAGCTGATATAAGATCTGATTAATAAAGAATTAAAGGAGGGTAATGTAATTAATGCCAATCACCACGGGTCTATGGAAAATAGATCCTGTCAAACTAACTTGATATTTTTTTTGATGAGATTACAAATTTGGTTGATAAAAGTAATAGTGTTGATGTAATATACTTAGACTTCTGTAAGGCATTTGATTTGGTACTGTACGACATTTTGATTAAAAAACGAGAGTAGTATAAAATGAACATGGCACACATTACATGGATTAAAAGCTGACTAACTGACAGGTCTCAAAATATAATTGTAAATATGGAATCATCCTTGAGCAGGTGTTCTTCTAGTGGGATTCCTCGGGGATCTGATCTCAGCCCTGTGCTATTTAACATTTTTCTCAAGGACCGGAAAGAAAATATAAAATCATCATTAATAAAGTTTGCTGATGACACAAAAATTGAGGGAGTGGTAAATAATGAAGAGGACAGATCACTGATACAGAGCAATCTGGATCGCTTGATAAGCTGGGCATAAGCAAACAATATGGTTCTAAATACAGCTAATATGTGAATGTATACATCTAGGAACAAAGAACGTAGGCCATACTTATAGGATAGGGGAACGCTATCCTGGGAAATAGCGTCTCTGAAAATTTTTTGGGAGTCATGGTGGATAATCAGCCGAACATGAACTCCCAGTGCAAGCCTCTGACCAAAAGGGCTAATGTGATCGTTGGATGCACAAACAATGGAATCATGAGTAGGAATATAGAAGTTATTTTACCTCTATATTTGATAGTGATGTGACTGTTGCTTGAATACTGTGTCCAGTTCTGGTGCCCACAATTCAAGAAGGATGTTGCTAAATTGGAGATGGTTCAGAGAAGAGCCCCAAGAATGATTACAGGATTAGAAAACATGCCTTTTGGGGCTAGACTCAAGGAGCACCATCTATTTAGCTTAACAAAAAGAAAGTCAAGGTGTGACATCACATTTTATAAGCAGTATCATGGGGAACAAATATTTGATGATGTGCTCTTCAATCTAGCAGAGAAATGTAGAACATGATCCAATGGCTGGAAGTTGAAGTGAGACAAATTCAGACTGGAAATGAAGTGTAAAAATTTAAAGTGAGGGTAATTAGCCATTGGAGTAATTTACCAAAGGTCATGGTGGATTCTTCATCACTGGCAATTTTTAAGTCAAGATTGGATATTTTTCTAAAAGGTCTGCTCTAAGAATTATTTTGAGGAAGTTCTGTGGCCTGTGCTATACAGGACGCCAGACTAGATGATTACATTGGTCCCATCTGGCCTTGGAATCAATTAATGTAATAAATCTGCAGTCTGAAATACAGTCCACCAAATCACAAAGGTTGATATAATGTCCTCGGATTGTAGGCAGAAAGTTCCATTGATTTCAATGAGGAGATCTGCTTTCAGGGAAGGTCACCGCCATCTGGAAATGACTTAAAAGGAGCTTCAGGTATTTCCCCTGCTCCTCAGTACACCTGCTCTTCTAAAAGGATTTCCTGCCCCATGCTCCAAACAATTGGAGAAACTGATTCACCAACTGATGGTACAGGGGAAACAATGAAAAAGAGTCAACACAATGGGCTAAATTCTGCTCCTAGTTATATCATTTC
Organism: Macrochelys suwanniensis; assembly: GCA_033296515.1. NCBI lineage: Eukaryota > Metazoa > Chordata > Testudines > Chelydridae > Macrochelys > Macrochelys suwanniensis. The sequence continues at coordinate 158,197,219 of CM065777.1, forward strand.
ACTGGAGTATCTCCAGATTTACATTGGTGAAACTGATAAGAGAATGTAGCCCAAAGTGCTGCCCAGTTCAGAAAGTAAACACACCGAGAAAGTACGCAAAAATGGCTTTGTCGCTAATCTCTTTGAGTTGTACTCATCTGAGATGTCACTTCTAGCAATAGTAACGCTACACAAGTGGCAGGCAGAAATGCGGTATTTAAGTTGATGGTTTCTTTTTAAAACATGAAAGCAAGATATTGCCCAAAGCAATCAAAAATAAAGTGTATGAGGAGTCTATAGAGAACTGTAAGGAAAGCTTTTAGACATCACTTTGTTTATACCTTCCTGGAAGAATGCATTGTGCATATATTGGTATAGCTGTGCTCCTGAACTGTTAAAAAGATCAGGCCTAGATGTTTGAAAAACTAAGATTTTTAATGGTATTTAGGTGTCTAAAGATGCAGATAGGTAGGTAGTAGGATTTTCAAAATTGCCTAAGCAGGTTAGGTGCCTAATTCCATTGAGATCTTTGAAAATCTGGCCCTAAGTGTCTACATTTATTCAGTGAGAACTACTGGGTGCGCAACACTTTTGAAATTCAGGCCATTTATTTAGGTGTCTAAATATGGACAGAGGAGCCTAACTTTAGGCACCCAGTTGAGAAAATGTTAGCCTCGATGTTTAAAGTGAAGACAAAGGATATAGTATTCTGCAGAGGCATAATCCCATTCTGAACATTCTTGTTCAGTTGAGATCAGACCAGTCATACACTATACTGTGGGGGAGATTGTTGAAGGTACAAAGAGCAGTTAGGCCCTCAGGCTGGGTTTTCAAAGCCAATGGGAGTTGGGCACCTAACTCCCTCAGGTGATTTTTAAAAATTCCAGCCTCAACTCCCATTGACCTTCAATGGGAATTGAGTGCCTGAGTATACTTTATGCCATTGAAAAATCTCTCCTGTGGTAGTACAGTGCAATATTAACTAAACTGATTACACTCATTGTGAAGTATATTTTGATGACATAACTACTGTAGATGGATATTTTCCCAAGATGGATCCAAGAGATAACGTCTGCACAAAATACCAAATAGTCTGAAATACAAACCTGATCTGCTTTATTAATGAAACAATCAGGCTTTTGCAATAGCAAACCTAGATTCATTTCCCTCCCTTTTCCCTCAAAAAATTCAACAAGTAATTAGGAAGTCTATAAAGACACAGACGTGGCGCAACATCCTGCCATTAACTTAAAAAACATTAATAAGTAAGTGCATTCAGGGGGGAATTCCATAGCTCAGGGGATTGTTAGTGGGCTATAGAGCCTTTCACCTCTAGATCACTGGTTTGAATTCAGCCAAGTTGGTAAAAACTGATAGCCTCAATCATACAAATGGTTACTTGTGGTCAATGTAAAATGAGTTGGTGGTTTCAGTTCAGTTTCTAGTAGACTCTTGGCCACAAAACAATGGGCACTAATCAGTAACCTCCTAGGTAGTGACAGCCAAGGATTTCAGTGGATATGAAGATAGAACTTCCTTACCATGCTGAGGAGCAATTTGTTCCCTCTGTAAATGAAGAGAGCCTCAGATGCAGTGGAACCAGAGTGATTACATTGCTGGAAATGGATATTGGATTAAGGGAGTTTGCACAGAGGTTCTGTGCTTCTGAATGCTAAGTTGCCCAGAGCTGTGGAGCACCACAGACAAATCTGCTCACTCAGGTGTCCAAATCAGTGTCCTCCCACAGAAGCATCTACAGTTCAGTGAGTGGGAAGAGGAGGGACAGAAATATTGGATATGCCCAGTGGATGCACCATCTTTGTGTCCCACAGAATGGGGAAGCAAGAGAAGTGAGGGTGACTGAGGAAACAGCCCCAGAAAACTTCAGCAGCTCACAGAGGGGGAAATTTCTCCCCTGCTTATATATTGCAAGACTCCCCTGCACCAAGCCCCGCTATTATGGCTTGGCACAAAGAGGAGGATTTAGGACTCAGTCCTGCTTCCATTCAGGTCAATGGGAGGTTGGCCATTGAAGTCAGTGGGAGAAGGATGAGGCCCATAGGCGAGAGCCCTTAGAATTGGCTCCACCTCCCCAGGCTGAGCCACATTGGTGGGCAGCTAGAGGGAAGGCTGCACTGTTGCTATCTGTGCTTTACCTGCTCTGTGGAGTAATAGGGTTACAGGCCTCAATGCTACCAACACTTACACAGGTCAGCAACTTTAAGCATGTGAGCAGTCCTATGGGTTTCGTTGGGACTACTCCTGGGTGTGCGTTTGGGCTTGAAGGACTGGGGCTTTATCGGGAGCTTTAGTCTGTTTCATTGCCAAACTCACTTGAAATAATTAAAAATAAATACCTGAAAACAAAAATAGCAATACACATAAAGAGTGAAAGCACTGACCGATGAGAACAGTTGCTCACAGGCACAGAGGGAAGGTGTGCACATGATGTTCTAGGGACTCTCACTGCAGATCCCCTGTGCACCATGGATTAAGAGTGCTTTCCTAAAAATGAAGCACCAAATTCACAATCTGAACGTATAAAACGAAGAGATTTCAGAGTGTGCAAAGCTACTTTTCCTAGTAACTTTTAACTGACATTTCCGGTGTTAAAAAAATAAAAGCATCACCTCTCCCTCACACATAGACTGTTATTAAAGAGCAGTATTCACTAGAAATGCATCAATGAAATTCCAAATGGAAATGGGCTAAATGTTTTCATTTCATGTGTGGATCCATTTGTAGCTCCATGTCACAAAAGAAGAAGCGGCGAGAATTTAATTCTCCATAGCACATCCCTACCCCCGAATTTGTTTACCAAGAAAAAACATTTATTTAATGTAATTTAGTTCTAAATATTTAAAAGCTCACTTTGTTTAATGTGTTTTCATGCACAAAATGTTAAGTAATTATGTATGATGTGGTGGTCTTTCATTAGGTAGAGTTAATGACCATCTGGGGATTCAGGCCCCAAGGCAGCGCTGAGGGCTTCCCAAGTGCTAGATGGCCATTAACATACTGGTAATGGACTAGTACATTGTACATGATTACTGTTATAAATTAAGCATAAAAATTACAGCAATGAGATAAAACCCACCCAAAAACCAAAAGGAAAATTCAGGTTTAAGGCTGCTCTATCACGCTGAACTGGCCCTTGGTCATGTTGCCACATATGGACCTCTCTTGGGTGGATCTGGATCAAATAGAATAATGGCAAGATGACTGTGTAGCTAGTCATCTACATAAAATACATCAAAGAGGTCCATGTGGCTAGATGGATTCCCATTGTGTAAATTGGGGCTCTGCACTGGCTCAGGGCCCTGCCTGCATGGTCGAGGCCTTACTGTACAGTACCATGCCCATATTAATGAAATAAATATTTTCCCTCTTGCACGCAACATCAATCACTTTCTGTGGGACTTTCTGATAGAGGGTCATTATTAATTTATACTATGGTAGCACCTACTAGCCTTCACCAGCACCAGGATTCCATTGGGCTACAGGCGGCACAAATGCAGAGTAACAAATAGCCCCACCACAAAGAATGTACAATCTAAATAGGTTGACACAGAGGCACAGAGAGGTGAAGTGACCTACCCTTCGGTGACAGGCAGACCCAGGAAGATCATCCAGGCCTCCTGAGTTGAGTGCCCTGGCTCCTGGATAACACTGTGGCTCAAAGATTATAAGTGGTACAATGCCCAGGTAGAACAGAGCTGAAGGATAAGGATAAAATGGTATTTCCCTGATTACTGTATGTTTCACCTTTACAGTAAGTGTATTTTTTCCTGAGTTTTACTTTCTTTGCTAGTATAACAACATATTTCAAATATATTAAAAGACAGATATTTTATTGGAAACAAACTAAAGATACAAGGGCTTAGAGTATATTAATATGCTATACCCGGGTGCCCAACCAACAGCCCGTTATCTGTACATGGCTCACCAGAGCATTTCATACGGCCTGCAGCCTGCTTTGATACAATATACTAATGGCCGATTCATTATCGTTTTGTCATCATGTTGACATCATTCTAGTTGACATAAGGGTGTAAATAGACAATAGTGTATATAGAAACAACCTATCTAAATACATACAAAACAAGCTGCGCTTAAAATATAAATCAATACTGGTGACTTTAAATTTTATTAAAATAGGTAGAATCTGTTTGGCCCACACAAGGTCGTGCTTATGTTTATGTTGCCCTCCTGTGTAATAAGGTTTGGCACCACTGTGCTATATAGTATTACAAATCATAATCAACACTTCAGAGAGGCGGTAAGATGACATGCAGGTGGGACTGACATCATTTTGCTGTTGCCTCAGTGTTGTACAATTGTTCACATAAACAAGTCTCAACACTGCTCGTGGAAGTTAGAGAGAGAAAAGACCTATTAGGTGTTACCATTCTCTTGACACAATCGTGTGCTCTGCATAGACTTACATTGAGTTTGTTTTGCTATCGTTTATCACATGGTCTCCATCGACTTGAATTGCCATCATTTTGCCTTCATAATGACATCTTAATATGGTCTCGTCTCCATAAAGTTGCCATGACATTGTCATGGGACCATTAGACTATGCTAAAGTCCCATTCAAGGGGGTGGAAAAAAGGTGTTATTTTAAAAAATGGCTATTGGGATTTGGTCATTTGTTTCTATTCCTTTTTATACAGTAGAGCTAACTGACGAGTCAGTAAAAGAAGGATAATCAGCAGGCTCACTGGAAATTCATTGGACACTACTATCTTTTACTGTTACATATGCTTTGAAGGGGTTCTGATTAAAGCTGAATGTTAAGTGATTAAAACAGATTTTTTTAAACATTAAAGATTAAAACATTATTTTAAATGATTAAAAATAAATCTTGTAAAGAAGAAATGGTAGTGTATGTAAAGTTTAGTTACAGATATACTGTATATTTTTGTAGGGAAATCAGGAGCGTAAGATAATACTCTACATTTATATAGCACCTTTCTTTCCAAACAAACCCCAAGAACTTTGAAAGTTTAATATATCATGTGCTCTATATATAAACAGTTTAGCTACTGCTGAACGCAGACAGCTCGGGGCTATGATGCAACTGTTCAACAGTGCACAGTAATACTACACAGGAGTTTTTGACAAGAAGTGAAGAAAAATAATATATCCAATGTATATTTAGTTAATGCACCATATTTGTGCATATGTGTTTCCTGAATGTACGAGATCTCAAGTCAAGTAAAATTTCAGAGGTTAAAATAAAACAGCAACCAAGGAAACAACATGACAATGCTAACTAAAAGGTCCCAAGACAAATAAGAAGCACATCAACTAGCTCATCCACTAATTTATTCTAATAGCTAAATGACCCTGTATCAAAATATTTACCACCGTTGAAATAGCCTGAACTCACCAAAGAACTCATGAACGTGTTTTCCTTACAAATCAATGAAGTTTCATAGTTTGCTATGATATTTGACTCATGACCTTTAAATCCACTAAAATACCACTTCAGTTAGTACAATTTCCTTTCGAATAATAATTTAAAGGCAGAAGAAGACATCTTATTTTCCAGTAAGAAGTATATTTATTGATGCCATTGCCCCAATTGTGTGGCACCTCAAGTGCTCACATGTATTTCCTATCACTGAAACTGTTCGTGGCTTAGTTTAATGTCCATTTTCCTTAATCATTTCACTCCACTGTGCAAGGGGGAACATGAAGATAAAGATTTAATGTGAAATCTGGAAGCACAGGGAACATACTTTATAACAGCTCATATTGTGCTCATCTAGAGCAATTATTATTGCTCATTACATTTATATGTATGAATCATTACATTTTATATCACTATATGCATGTTTTTTATAAGTAAGCTTTAAGCAAATTAGAATACTTAATATGTTGTTTGAACTTTTGCCAGACACGAGCTCCAGAGCCAGTTCTTTCTATTTACATTGTCGCATTTATCCATTTCCAAATATTAGAAGATTTATCTATCAGATTCTGTGTAAATTCAGTACACAGATAATTTGTAAAAAGCTTCCTTTTTAAAAATGTTCTGTGGTTTTTCTAATCTAATCTCTTTTCTAATTTCCTAATCATATAACCTTGAAGTCTAAAGACACAGCCTGTGATAATCTGTGTAAACTGTCTTTATTGTTATCACAGACATTTACAAAAAAATACACACACACATTCAAAGCTCCCTTTTAAGTAATACTTTAGTCACAGTTCAATCAGATCCCCATTACTCCTACTCATCAGATAGAAAGTGTTCGCAAGCAGAAGGGGGATATTGACTTTAAAAATTCACTGGCGAGGCGTACAGAGCCTGCAGGAATGTCAAAACTCCAACCTGCATTTTGATGTTTTCGCCTCAGGTTAGTCTTGACTGACATGCTTGGAGCACTCTTGTTTGTGCTCCGGCATCCATTAACTGTCCTTGACTCAATGTTATACAGGCCTTTACGGTCAGTTCAGTGCCTAATGGTTACAGCAGATTAGGTGCCACGAGGTGTAAGAAAAGCATACGCCTCACTTTAAGGGATCACATTGGTTGTTCTTTGCTTCATTAGGGTGTATTGTTTGATCCCAAATTAATGAGAGCCTGTTAATTATTATTCTGATAATTGTGCCTCATGTGGGAGCATGCCAGGCAAGTGGTGTTTTAAAGAAATGGAGTTTTGCAAAGGAAAACAAAATGTCAAGGTTGAGATGTCTTTGAGTAGGGTTGGTTTATATGCAAGGCATTCCACACAAGTGTGGATGGCATTAAATGTAAAGAACATAAAGAGGGCAAGCCTAACTACACTTGCTCCAGCTATTGTATAATGCTAAATAACTACCTTGTAAAAACAGCTCAAAGAAAGCTTATCTGTTCCATACATAGAGCTATATACACACCTGTAAATCCCACGCACTGCACTGCTGAGCCTTTGCTTCTCTTTTGACTTTACCTTCCCTTGTCCCCACTGGACGTTTTTTAAGCTTTATCGAAATGTGACCCAATTCACACTTGCACTTGGGTTCAAGGGAGGGATTCATTTTAAAATAGGGAAAAATGAGTGCTGAAGTGGTGTTAACATTAACAATAATTTTAATCATTTTAATGTCACTCACATTAATATATGAAAAAGAACTCTTGAGTAAATGCTGACAGGTATAAGTATGTCCATAGAAATGTTTTTCTTTTACATCAAGCTCAGATAAGCTTCTGTGGTGCCTATCCTCATTTGACAGAAAGTATTGAGATTAGACAGATGTCTCAATTTAAAAGGAAAAAAAAGTCTTATGTAGATAAACCAGGATGTGACACTGTTTCACCTGTGTTTTTCTGCTAGCCTATATAATGCTATCAGAACATAACTAGAGTTTTGATTCATACATCCCGTTTGACATTGACTGACAGTTCTGCAGAGAACAAAGGCAGAGAGATGTCAGTTTTAAAATGTGGAGATTTCATTAGGCCCAAATGAAAAAATTCTGTTCACTTTACTTCTTTTAAAATTAGACATGGGCCAAAACACCAGAGAGCAACATCCCCAAATTCAAAGATTCAGAATCTGAACACGGGTTGACTCCTATCTCTGTAACAGGCCAAAGCAAGGACCTGGATCTGAACCTCCCAGAAGTTTGAGGTGAACTTTGCAGCTCATTGCCATCTCTGCTTAAAAGTGATCTTCTCCAGTTAGTCTAGACAAAGATCTAGACATTCTCAGATGTTCTGCATCCTGAAGCTTCTCACCTCCAGTCCAAGACAGTGGAGAATCAAGTTCTCAGCACCTCTTCAAACTGGGTTGTCTGTCAGGTGCCTAGTCATGAATTTGGGTGCCTAAATTTAGGTACTCAAGTTTAAAATGTTGGCCTGAGTTTTTTAAAGCCATTTGGGATGAAAAGCTGTCTGTAAATAAGTTATTCTGGGTGAAAGTGTCTCTTATTGGTGACAGCAAGGATGACTAAAACCAACTGATGTAACTGGTAACAGTTTACGTCCTTTTTAAATAGAATCATCAGAACTAAAATATTTCACCTTTATGTGCAGTAAAAGCCTGCATGAGTGCCTTTAAAAAGTTGGCATACTGTAGGGATAAAAATAAAGAGCAGCAATGGCTCTACAAACAACGTTAAGATTTTGATCATAAAATGTAATTTAGGACCTATTGCTCACAAGAACATGAAGGCCATAGGCTGAGCAATGGGTTATCCTTTCAGCAGAGAAGGGAACAGCATCTAGTAAAAACAATGAGGATGGAAACTCATGTATATTACTCCCATGTTTCCTTGTGGTTTAGTGCTTGTGAATGGTGCTCAACCAAGTCCCCTTGAGAGTAAAGCCTATTTCCACATGGACGGCACCTTGACACGGTGGGAAGGCTTGCATGCTCCAGTGAGAGCTATTCTGGCAGGAGTGGAATTCCTGGTAAGGCTACCCAAGTCAGACAGGTTGAAGGGTAGGAGCCCGACACAAGGTCCACTGGTCTTCCTGGTAGAGAGTTGTGAGTAAAGCTAATGAGCTGTCCAAACAAAAATGCTTCTTGTTAAAGAAACAATCTGAGGTGGGGTGGAAGGTGAGACGATCAAAGAAAGAAGAATGACTCCAACCAGATACATGGAGGCTTGCTGAAGAGAGGAACGAATTAAAGAAGAGAATTCAACAAGAACAAAGACAGCACTAAAAGAGCTATTCTGTAACAAGAATATGTGGACAAAGACAAGGAATATAAAAGATCAGTTAGAAGCTGAGAAGTTGTACAAGAGAGGGTATTCTAAAAAGCATTTTCTAGTATCTAAACATCACAGTTCTCAAGAGCTATTGTACAATTTTGACCACGGACAAAGGACAGAGAGCCTGTTGGATGGAACATTTCCAGGCTGTGCTAAGCCAGCCAGAACCACTAACACACATTGAGAGATGTGAAGATATAGCAGATTTATCTTGTGAAGTTATCGACTTTATTGAAGTAATTAAAGCCATAAACCAACTGAAGAGTGGCAAAGCACCAGGCTATGATAAGATAGATATTGAAATGTTAAAAACTGAGAAGAAGTGATAGCGAATGACATAGGCAGGCTGTACAGAATCGTTTGGAAAATGGAGATCTGTCCTGAAGATTGGAAAAGAGATGTCACCTGCTAACTTCCTAAGAAGGGCAACCAGTTTCTTTGTGATAACTGAAGAGAGGTGGCACTCTATCTGTACCTGGAAAAGTGTTTTGCAATATCATTTTGAATAGGATGAAAACTAATCAATGGGAATAAGGGTAGTAGATTCTGGTTCCAATTAATTAAATAAAATAAAGCATTTATCAAACTTGCAGAGATTTTAAATAACACTTTTCTGCTAGAGGATGACGTAGCAAGTGACTAGTGTGAAATTATTGAATCATTACTTATCCATATACATTGCAAGATAAAATGCACTGCACCTAGTTACAGCAGAAAGAGTGAAATTTTTCCCTCTGCGACACTAATGCAACCCCCTATTAAAGCCATGTGGTTAGGCAGAGTTATGTTGTGTAATAGAAGGTTCCTGACATTAGCTTTATGCCAGTCTAGTGACAGGAATAGGGCTCTCCAGAGCTTTGCACGTGTTCGTCACTGTCCTATTTGTTGTGTTTTTAATGAAGTTTCCTGTCGTTTTCAGGCCTGTCAGAACTACTGTATTTGTCAGATATGAATGTTTGACTCTGGGTGGGGCAGAGTTGAGGAGAGGACGGAATTTTTAGCTCTAAGAATGAACTATGTACCAGAGGGAGCTATGATGACCATTCTAACATACCATTTTAGAGTATTGGAGACCATGCCGAGTCAGGAGTTTAGTTATAAATATTTTGTATTAATACAAGCAAAATGTATCATTAAGTTTTAGATTTAACAACTGAAACTAGTGCTGAGTATGAGGAGCCTGAAGTCTTTCCATTGACTTCAATGAGCATTAGATCCGTTTTTAATTTAGCTAGGTGAAAAACAGACAGAAAAGTAAGATATGCTTAGGTCAATCATGCTTAAGGTATGAGAAAGAACAGGCTGGTCTTGGTATTATCACTTGATAACATTCATTAGTATGTTGAGAAAATACACTTGACACAATGCTGCTGTTTATTTTGTTGCTGTATACATTGAAATGTACAAGAAGTGCAATACAATGGGAGAAACCATCTCTTGTGAAATATTTTGACATCTGAGTGAATAATTTATTCATCTAGGTGCAGCATGTAATGTGAGTAATTATACAAAAGTCCATAAAAGTAGAATAAAGAGTATCAGTAGCACAACCAAAGTGCTAATATGCAATGGAAGAAGTGAGCATATCAGAAATCTGAATGTTCTTAGATTTAGCAGTTACTTACAACCCAAACCTGCAGATACTTATCCCTGGGTGTGGTGCTTACTGCTTTCCTTTGAGGTCAATTAGTGTGTGCAGGATTGGGACCGTAGGCCCTGATCCTGCAATGAGTTCCATGCAGACAGAACCTGTGTGAAGCCCCATTGTTTTCAGAGCGTGGAGGCAGCTGTTAATGGGGCTGTATGGATGCAAGGATCCTCATTGCAGGATGAAGGCCTAAGGCCTTATATTGTCAAGTCTCTTTTGGTCTGTAGAGAGATCTGTGTGTTTATTGTGCTATCTAATTAATAATTAAAAATAAAATAGAAGATGTTTTTTCTATGTTTATTCTATATCCCCTGAGAACAAGGAAGATCGTATGTCATCCATAGCAATCACTTTAGTCATTCACATCGTAAAACAAAGGGCCAAACTGAACCTTGTGGAAGCAAGTGCAACTCCAGTTTCTGAAAGTTTGCCCAAATGGATGTGATGGATGGTGTAAGAAAGATCTTGGAATCACCATTGATAGCGCTCTGGAAAACTCATCTCAATGCGCAGTAGCATCTCAATGCGCATCTCAATGCGCAGTCAAAAAGACTCATAACAGACTGTTGGGAACTATTAGGAAAGAGACAGACAGCAAATATCATAATGCCACTGTATAAATCCATGGTGTGCCCACACCTTGAATACTGTGTCTCGTTCTGGTTGCCTCATCTCAAAAAGGATCTAGTGGAACTGGAAAAGGTTCAGAGAAGGGCAACAGACATGATCAAGAGTATGAAATGGCTTCCATACAAGGAAAGACTAAAAAGATTAGGGCTGTTGAGCTTAGAAAAAAGATTAATGGGGGGATATGCTTGAGGTCTATAAATTCATGAATTTTGTAGAAGAAGTGAGTAGAAAGTGTTATTTGTCCTTTCACAATAAAAAAACCAGAAGTCACTTGATGAAATTAATAGGCAGCAGGCTCAGTACAAACAAGAAGACATACTTTTTCACACAATGTACAGTTAACCTGTGGAACTCATTGCCATGGGATGTTATGATGGCTAAAAGTATAACTGGGTTCAAAAAAGAACTAGATAAGTTCATAGAGAATAGGTCCAGCAATGATTATTAGCCAAGATGGTCAGGGATGCAACCCCATGCTTGGGGCAACCCTAAACTCCTGACTGCCAGAAGCCAGCAAGGGAAGACAGGGGTGAATCACTACAATTGTCCTGTTCTGTACACTCCCTGTTCCGTACACTCTGGTACTGGTAAACTCAGTACCAGAGACTACCACATAGTTCATGCAGATTGTAACACCCTAGTATTCCCTCGAAGGTTCTGGACATAAACCAGCGTTTAGGTGGGGACACTGATCATCTCCCTTCCCTTCTACATCACCTTCCAAACCTAGTGAGGCTCCTTTCAAACCCACTCCTCCAACAGAGGTAATTTTGGTCCTATACTAAAGTTTATAGAGTCCCTAGCTCCTCTCTTCAGCTTGGTCAGCCAACAATGCAGCCCTTCTGATGGGCAGCAGGTCCTTTCCTCAGATCCCCCATTTTTTTGTTTCTCACATTCTTCCCTTTGTGGGAGGCTACTTGAAGGAATTTATAGCAGTTCTGATCTTGGCTTTTATCAGGTGCTTTGGCACTGGAGGTATGAAGGAGGGTTACACCCTGGGCCTCAGACCCTCTGGCTTCAGCATCATGATCTTCCTTTCTTTTGCCATGAAGGTTCTTATCCTTGGTTTTGGAGTCAGAGATCTCAGTGGAATAATCACTTCGGTTTTCTTGTTTCCACCATCCATCAATGAAAACAGGGCTAGAGTTCAAGTCTTTGGTTGACAGTTGGCTCCTGTCTCTCCTGTGTCTGTCCTAAACTTGAGGTTACACTGGACCCATTGCACTGAGACGATCCTGTCTATCATGCAGGTTCTTACACTGGGATTTCCTGTTCTCCATGGATAAAAGAGATACATATCACCATCTACCCTGTATAACAGCATTAGCTATGTTCCCCACTGAGGAGCAGGCACTTTTTGGTAGGCCAGGACCAGAGCTGAAGTTGTAGTGAGTGTAGTCTAAGGCTAAGCCCAGCTAGGAATGAATGCTTGTGTCCTGAACAAATGTTTGGGTAATGTCTCCACTAGAATTTACAGTCTTTTTAATTAACATATGTTTATTACCCTGGGTAAGAACATGGCTAATTATGCATATGCATCAGAAGATGGCAATTATTTTTAGTAATCCCCTATCATTTCAGCATGAGTTTTTTCATGTCTCAGCTCAAGACAAGTTATCGCAGGATTCTAAAAGTCTCTTTACTCTTTTATGTATCAAGAGACATTTTTGCACCATACAGGGCTCAAGACTGTAGGCAACATTGTTAGTAACTTCCTTCCCAAGCTGGCTGGATTCGTATGTGGCTTTGGCAATGGAATGATTTAGCAGGAGGTGTTTGTTCATGCTGCCTCTCCATGAACAGCGCCTTCCCAAAGAGCCCAAGTGCATCTTGCATGCGAGCCAATGGTCCAGTAAGTGACAGATCAGAGGTCAGTACAGGGATCTGCCAAAATTCCAGAGATAACAGTTCAAACAGTGTTTAAATAGACGCAGAAGGCCTGATTCTTCACTGTCTTGCATCTTGTGTCGTTATTTGCACATGTATACAGTGAGTGCAAGGGGGCATAAAACACAATAGCTGGGGCAGTCGCGTGGAGAATTCCGTTTTAGTAGCAATTTGCACTCGCTTTGCAGTGGTGTAAACAATTACACAAGGTGCAAGGCAATGGAGAAGCAAGCCAAAATAAGATAGGCGGAAACTACATGTAAAGGTGTGTTCGTTATCTAATTTCAAAGATATCAGCAATCACTAGGAGGAATGGGTTTCTTTAGCTAACTTTTGTTTGTAAGGTTAATACGACAGCTGAAATAAAAGATAACAGTGAGGTTCCCACTAAGGGGAGACTGCAATGTGCATATAACAGTCACAAGCTTGTCTTTTATTTTGTTTATTTATTTTTAATGGAGTCCAGAAAGTTGTATCCAGTAAATTGGAATTTTAGAGCTGTAAGATGCATTTTAGGTTCTGTGCTGGAGGCTGGAGGTCAGCTTGGTTGCCGTGGAGAAGGTTAGAACTTATCTCAGGGCAACGAGGAAAACATGATGAATTAAACCAGTTTCACAGCTCTGAGACTAGTGGTTTTGCCCTAGTTACCTCAGTGTTTCAGGTCTTCATCTAATTCTCAATGTGAAGTTTTTACCCTTAAGTGTTGGGCTAGGATGTCAGTGAAATGAGAATGGTAATTAGCATTGTATGTTTTACAAGTGGGGAGCTCACGGTGTTCTTATGATCCCAGTGCTGATTGTGTGCAGAGCCGTTTAATGGAAGCCGTGGTTTGGTTTTGTTTTTCTTTAGTCCTGAGAACAAAAAGAAATGTCTCAAGGAAAGTGTAAAATGGAATTCAAAAAGAACAATAGAATTTGGTTTGATTTGTTTAATTCTGAAATCAAGGTCACTTAAAAGTACTACAGCTTTTATTTGTTTTAATTTTTTTTGGCAACATCTTTCTTTTCATTTGATGGTCCTGTCATCCCCAGAACTGTGTATGTTACTGATCCTGCTTGTATTCAAAGCTGTTATTAAGTGGAGTCTTTTAGATTTTAGAGAAATGATAATGGTTCCAAAGATGACAGAAAGTGGCAGCTGGTGACAAAAAACCCCCTTGATAAGACGACAACAGTAAATCAAACTACCGCCACTTTTTCGTTTCATGTTTGTTAATACCACCTCGCCTTTTGAAGTTTAAAGCAAGGTTCAAAAGAGCCAGGTGCTGAATCATAATATTAAAGCAAGTAAGGAGCTCCATGAAAGAGAGGAGATCTGAGAGGGGAAAGCAACAAACACAGCTTTCAACTGCCTTTTGTCGGCCTTTCTGCAGATGTCACCAGTTGTTATCCCCAGCAGAGGCTTCAAGCTTGTAGCAGTGCCTCTGGCTGATTCCAACTCAACGTTTCAAGTGTCAATCAAAAAGGAAGGACGCAGCTTAGGTCCTGGTCATTGTCCTGTGAAAAGAGCCAAGCATTTAACATTGATTTAGCTCCCTCAATATACAAAGATAGAGCCAGCTTTGTGCAGCAAAAGGGCCCTTGGCAAGGTTGCTTGTAGAGCAATTCCATCGCATTCGATGCTCCTTGGTTTAGCTGTCACACTGCAGTGTCTGGAGTCCTATGAAAAGTTATTCAGGAATGAGTGAGCAAATTAAAAAGAAATAACATGCTCTCCTAAATAGCAATGCAGGCTATAGAAAATGCTTTTAATGTCATTTAGCCTTGAAAAGCAGTTTTGATAAAAGTATTTTATGCTTTTAAATACCATTTAACAAGGAGAATAAGACATTTTAGGACAAGAGAAGGCCCTTGTGAAGCCCATCTCCAATGGACTGTATGAACAGTTGTGCCACAGTGTATTTTTGGCCAGCTTTGTCTTAAAGCTTCTTATATTCATTGCTGTCCATAGACTGCATTATTAGCCTCTGTGTACAAAAATTCAGTCTGATTTCCACTGGTGCCCTAACTTACACTCTTCTGCCCTTTTTCTTGTGTGTCAGATTGTTACCTGTGTCTCTCTGTTGCTATTTTCTTCAAAAATCCTTTGTAATGAATTATTTCATTCCCGGCCATGACACTCCCAGTTTGGCTTTGACTCCAAATTGCTGGTGACTCGATGTGAGTTATGCAAGGCACTTGACATTGTCATGGAAATAACAAGTCACTGAAAATGTCTGGCAGTCCTGTGGTGGGGAATAGGTTCTCACACATGTGGCAAGACTCACACTACGACCTACAAAATGGGGGAAACGGGCGAAACAAGCCACTGAATGAAGAATGTATATTTCTAAAAAGAGTCAATGCAAAACAATCAAATGCTGTGCAGCATTAAGTTATGTTAAACTCATGAACGCAGATATTTGTAGAGAAGCGTTACCTATGGACAGGTTATTTCATTATAGGGTTTCAGGCATCTTCTTTTTCAACACTTGAAATGAGCCACTGCTAGGCCACCTCTAAGGTATGAGCTAGGAGTGTGATTCCCCTGCTCGTATACACATACATGCACCAACTCTCATTGAGCTTGCACAAGTATAAATACCAGTGTAGCCACAGTAGCATGGGTAGCGGGAGCAGAGGAATGGCTTAGCATGGTTTGAGGTGGGTTTGTACTGAGCATGGTTGAGCTGTGCCTCCGCTGCTTCTACCTGTGCTATGTTACTATTTTTACTCATGCTAGCTCAATGAGAGCTAGTGTGAGTACATGTACCCAAATAGGGACATGATACCCTAGCTTGTAATGTAGACGTAGCCTTAGAAACAGGCTACTGAACTAGATACACCAATAGTCTGGTCAAGTATGACAGGTATTATGGCCATGATACACCAAAGTACTTATGCATGTGCCTAATTTTAAGCATCTTAATAAAGTCGGTAAAAATAGAAGGAAAATAACTTTGGGAAATATGTCAACATTTTGAAGTTGTTTCCATTTTGCATGGCTCAAAATGCAGACATTTGCTGGGGTTTTTTTAAAATGATTGTTTTGATCAGAGTGGGTTTTGAAATATCAATAAAATGTTGGTTAAAAAAGATCATGGACATTTTTTGTGAGGAATGGAAAATTTTAATAATGACAAAGTTTTTCATTAAAAATTCTTTAAAAAAAGCCATTTTTCAATGAAAAATCCTTTTGTGTAAAATACATTGGCCAGCGCTACTCACGAGCAGTCCCTATGAAGTGAACGGGATTACTCATGTGCCTAACATCAGGCACATGCCTCTCATTTTGTGACAGACTTTGCTCTGTCCTTCTAGAATGAGCTCTGTACTAACAGTCTGCTGCTCCGTTTGTGCATTTGATATTACTTACAAATACAGTCAAGAGTGTCAGAAACATTCAGAGTGGAATATTCAAGATATTCAATAATCTACACAAGTTCAGCTTTATTTTTAAAAACACCTAGCACTACAGGGTCCTGGTCCATGACTGTGACTCCTAGGTGTTATGATAATACAAATAAATAATAACAATATATATCTGCATGTTCTTAGCAGGTGCTCATAATAATACCTTGCACGCGTATAGTCAATTTACAAAAAATGGGATCAATGGAGTTGAGTGATCAATGCAAAAACATTTCTGTAAATCTTCATTCCGATCTTTAAATACATTTGTTTTGATCAAGTTCATGTCCCTTTTGTACTCGCTGTCCACAGACATACACATGATAGACAGACTGAGAGAAAATGAATGTTAACCTTGCATATTCTGCTACCCACAGGGAGACATCAGAAACCTGGTTATGAGAGTGATGTTAATCAAGGGCTAGAATGAGGCCAATTCCATAGGCACAAGGCACGCCCTTACTCCCTTGTGCCAGTGTACCATTCCACTACTGCCAGTATGCGGGAAATAGCAGACCCATGGAGCTGGTATAACCCCACTTCACACTAATGGGTAGGAATGGGTGGAGAGTAGGTGGAATTTTGACTCTGCCTCTCCCAACGCACCTGGTGGTGTAGCTATGCCAGCACATCGAGGCGTGTGTGCTGTGCCAGGTGCAAGTCTGACACAATTTTCTCTCTCCCTGGAGCAGCAGAGGGACCAGAAGATAAACAGTAATTCCCCAACTGACAGTCTCACTCCCAGGCTGCTCTACAGGCAACACAAGAAGGCACTGGCCCTTGTTCTGGGTAGACTGGAAACGGACAGTCTAGCCCCAAATCAGTGACCAGAAATAATGGATGATGCAATCAGCCAGAACTAAGCATTGCAAGAAAACTGATTAATTATGACTAAAAAAAGAAAAGAAACTCCAGTGCAGGCTAGTTCTAACTCAGAGTGGCTGTGCACATTGAACATATTCTGTGTTGTCTGAAATTCAGACATTTGCATGAACAGGTATTTATTCACACAAATATTTGTGACTGGTTCTTTGTACAAATGCCCATATTCACATACAATCAAGGGTACAGATGCATGAACAAGAGTATTCTTCATTCACCGTGCATTAGATCGAATCCTGCACACAGGGCCGCATGTAGCTGCACCACCCCAGGAGGAGCCATGGGGAGGAATTGTGCTACAAAGCCCTGGGAAGAGCTGTTATAACCATTTACTGCCCACCTCATACCAGCTGAGCTCTGCTGACTGGCTCATTAAAGGGAGGGACTAAAACTCTGCCCACACCCTGCCCATCTCCACCCCTTCCTTGCTCACCTGTTACCAGGTACTCAGCCCTTGCTCTCTCCTGTGCCCAGATCCAAGGCCCAGCCAAGAAGCAGGGTGGGTAGATCTCATTTCCCCCTGTGCAGGGCTAAGCACAAACTTGCGTTATGAGGCATTTGCTATTCATCGTTTGTTATTTATTGTTATCCTGTTTAAATATTTTCAGTCATTTAATCAAGGATCAGAAGCAACCCCACGTGACTTAGGTGACCAGACACATTTTATGAGTAATTCAAGTGAGAAGTTCACAGAAAACCCATAGGTGGAAAGTTTGTGCAAACTATTTGGGCAGTACGTACTACAAATACTAAATAGACCAAGGTTGGTTCACAAGTAATTTGCAAACAAAAAGAAAAAAAGGCTAAATTAATCAGATAATTTATTCCCAACAAATAATTCCACCACCTTTTCCACAGAAAAAAATGGATTCAAAATTCAGTGCAAATTCAAAGGAAACGATGATATCAAATAATTTGGAGTAATGAAAACATTTGCAAGAATCACTATCTATTTGCTAAGAAAAGGGGCAAAATTCCCCTCATGCCTTGTTCATGACATACTATTCAGTCAGCTCTGTTAAATCAGACAAACCACCCAAGAGGTAGGTAGATCATGTCCATCTTGCAGATGAGGAAACTTTGGCCCAGAGAAGCTGAGTTATTTGCCTGAGATTACCTAGTAAGTCTGGCAGCATGCCCTTCCGTGACCTCCAATCTGTGGCCTTCTGAGCCACTCTCAGTACCCTCCTCCTTTCCGTTCTTTCTTCTCCATCCAGTTTGCACTCTCCACACTCTCAGTTTCTCTGCCCCTTTCTCCTAGCCCAGGTCTGCCCCACCAACCCCAGACCCATGGCTTATCCCTCGTATCCATTTCCTCTGATCTTGCTCCTGCCCTGCTGAGTTCTTCAGAAAGTCCTGTGGTCACCTGGACTCCTTCACTGATAATTCATTCTCCCCTCCTTCAGTTCTGCCATCTTTCTAGTTAAGCAGCACTACATCGGCACTCCCACTGACTCCCATGCTGGCAATCCCACCCGTCTAGTCACCAATTCTGGCTCCCTTCCAAACACACACAGACTCGCATAGTGCACCCTTCTCCTTATCCACTGATGGATTAGAAAAAAAAAGGGAATGAGATCTGTCATGACCTTGCCCTCCTCCACTCCTTTCCCCTACTGCTTTCCTCTCTCCTTTTTCACCTGTTTCACCAACACCGAACTTTTGGCTCCTTGGCTGTTTTTGGCATCATTGATCATACACTGATCATTCTTGAACTCTTGTCATCCTTTGCCTTCTGTGATGCCATCCTTTTCTGGTTTTCCTTCTACCTCCTTAATTGTTCCTTTGGTGTCTAAATTTGGAGTATCATTCAGAGGGTATCCACTAAGCCTCTGTCCTTGGTTCATTGCTCTTCTGTATCTACAGTCTATCTCTAGGTGCTTTATCCACTTGCATGTCTTCAGCTACCTCTTTTAAGCTGGTAACTCATACATTCATTTGTCTACTCCTAGCCTGTCTCCCTCCATACAGCCTCTCATCTTGGCCTGTGTTCCTGACAGGTTCTCCTAGATGTGCTGTCATCAATTAAAACTTCACATGGCTAAAACTGAACTCACCCCCCAAGCCCTGCTTTTCTTTTCTCTCTCATCACTGCCATCAACATTGTCCCAGGACAATAACGTGGGTGTCTCAGTCCTCCCTCTTTAGCACCACATGTGTAGGGCATGTCCAAATCTTGCTGCTTCTTCCTGCATAATATTCCGAAGATCTAGCCTCTTTCTTTGTTCACGTGACTAAAGCTCTCATCCAGGCTGCCATCAACCTCTCCTTAACGACTGCAAACTCCTGTTCTCTGAACTTTTTAATACTAACCTTGCCTCATTTAAGTCGCTAAGATCCTCTGCGTGGTATATTTTTTTAAATAAGTCTCCCACATAACAAAGCCTGGTTTGCTCTAGGAACTGGATGACCATGAGCTCAATGCCTTTAACTTAACTTCACAGTTCTGATCATGTCACACACACTCCTTAATTAGGGTTTAAGGGACAGATGAAGGATTTCACCAGATTGTTAATTCAGCCAGGGACCTGGGAAGCCCGGGGTCCGCAGCACCCTTCTAGGCAGGCTCCATTTTGGAACCTTGCCTGAAATTTGATGCAAATTTGTCGAACCTGAAGTGTCACAAAAATTTGCTTTGTCGGAAAATTTCTGACCATCTCAAATTGAGAGTTCTCATTGGTAGATTAGCTGGCCCAGCTGTCACTGCTCTTAAAATTGGTGTGACTGCATACTAGCTTAGGCATCAGTGCTTGAAAGGCTCCCCATGGCACTGTTGCTAGAGACACTGAGACTTGTGGACTGCACTCTTCCTGCCACAGCCCTGCTTCACATAGGAGCTGTCTCACGAAGACAGCCCTCTACCTCAGTAAGTACAAATTAAGGGGCAGATTCTCTACTACACTTCAGCAGCTTTGCACTGCTCTGGTGATGTAAAGCAGCTGAAACCCAGTTTAATTGTCTGGTATCTCTGAATGCTTGGTGTTGTTCTGGTGTACCAGTGACCCTGTTCTTAAAAGTAAAAAAAAAAAAAAAAATTAAATTCAAGTTGATACCGCATCATTGGATATACTATGGTAGCATTCTCTTAATGGTTTCCTGTTCAGTGCTGGTAAATGAAATCTGTAAAAATAAAATTAACACCCCTCCCCCTAGACTATTCCCAGACAAGGAAACTACATGAAGATGGAGTGAAGGTTGTGAGTATATACCAATAAAAAGGGCAAAAAACGTTACAGACATGCTGCAACTATCCCAAAGCCAAGCATTACAAAGCCAGGAAGCAGTGTTAAAATTGCAATTAAAATAAATCACTGTTAAGGTAAGAACGGCATAGTAAAGGTACCCAAACATCCTTAACTCTGCCCTGCAGTGATGTTAGGGAAGAAAAAAATTGAAAAAAAAGCAAATGTGTTTTTAAAAAATCAGTTTAGATTAATCTGGGGCAACACTAAAATGCCTTAATCATAATCATACATATAACTATAGGGCGGAGTTAATGTTTGGGTTCTTTCTCTGTGTCCCCATTCAACCTATAGACTTTGCCTCCTCTGCAGACTAGATTCACAAAGGGATTTAGGTGTCAAACAGCCACTGTAGGGGCTTAAATCCATTGTTTAGATCCTCAAAACCTCCAGTCAACGGCTCACTAACTCTGTAGGCACATAAATTCCCCAGGTGCCCCAGTTTCTGCTGGTGGACACGCTTACAGCCACCTAAGTCCTGACACCTGGTGTCTGGGTCAGAGCTAGGCCCCGGCAGGATTCACAAACTAGGTACTCCCCCACCTATCTTGCCTGCAGGGCCCGATCCAGTAAGCGTTCTCAGAGGCCGCCTTAGCCAACACCTATCAGATCAGGCTGTGAACAAGGAGGAGGTGGCAGTGCCCTACCCTTTTGCCGCGTAGTCCAGAGATTAGAACACTCACCCAAGATGTGGGAGACTCAGATTCAAGTTCTGATTCTGTCTTACGTCGAACAGCGACTTGAACCCAGGTCTTAGTTTCACCTCTCAAGAGGGGGCTTTTATCACTGGCTATGAGATATCACTCTCCATTTCTCCTCTTGCTGCTGTTCCACTTGGGTCACAGAGGGAAAATAAATGACTCTCTATCTCAGTGGTTACAGCACTCACCTGGGAGAGTCATGTCTCTGGTCCAGTGAATCTTTAATTCAGGGATCTCAAACTCAAATCACCGCGAGGGCCACATGAGAACTAGTAAATTGGCCCGAGGGCCGCATCACTGAAACCTTTTCATACAATGATACAAAAGTATAGTCAAAAATGAAAAAAAATGAAGAGTAATAGAGTATTCTATTAAAAGTCAATGTATTAACTATTTAAAAACTGTAATGCAAAGAGGGGTTTTAATAAAATATAAACACTCAGTAATGTTTGGAGCTTGGCTGCCGGTGGAGTCGGCGCCTATGGTGGGCTGCAGGAAATAACTCCGCGGCGGGCCGCGTGTGCCGGTGGGCCACGTGTTTGAGACCCCTGCTTTAATTACTTTATACAAAGTGGAACAGGAAATAGGCACCTCCCTCCAGCCCAGAGATAGGCACCTAAAGCCCTTTGAGGGCGGGGCTTTCGTCACTGCACTCTCCTCTGCATTCCTATTGGCTAGCTTAGATGGCACCTCGCTCAGCTTCCTGGCTTTTGTGAATCCTATTCTTAGGTGCCTGACTCTCCCCATGCCGTGTATAGGGAGCCTGGGTATCTAACTGAGGGCTGCGAATTCCAGGGAGGCTAAAATTAGGTGTAAACTGAGCCTAAATCCCCTTTGTGGATCTAGATTTCCATGTTCCTGCCCTCTCATGTGCAACTCTCTCTTTACTCTTCCAATGTCTCATTTATCTCTTTCTTCCCTAACTGGGTCAAATTCAGTGCTCGCGTAAGAACGTGTAACTCCACTGAAGACACAAGGACTGGGTTTGGCCCGTTGTGGATAGGGGGTGGCTAGTGGAGTCCTGGTACTGCACTTCTTTAACCAACTCTATTTAAGTAACTTAGACTCCCAGGGAATTCAAAATCTCTCTGATGGTTTCACTGCATTGTTTGCTACCCTCCCATGTGATCATGTCTTTACTCCATTGTCCAGCAGAACTGTCCAACGGAACTCTCGCATGCCACTCTACCTTTCTAACCTATTCACTCCAAACCCTCCTGCTCCGGATGTGGTAACCTCTCTAAATATGACCTGTGTGAAACATTCAGTCTCCTTGAAGGTCAAAACAAAGCAAATCCCAGGAGCACTTTTCTCTGAGTGACTAAACACAAGTATATTGCAAACCAGTTTCAAAACTTTTTTGAACAGTGGTGCTACACATGATCTTCTTGGAGGTCATCAGATAATGCATTTGTGTTCTTCCAACATTGTGAGAGTTAATGCTTCTGGTTGCCATTGTGTCCTGTGGAAATAATGGCTTCTGGTCACCACAGGTTACTGTATGCAAATAGAAGAATACTTTGCAACTGCTTTGCTAATGCAAACCATTGTACATCTAGTGGCTCCTGCCTTATAAAAAAAAAAAATGCTGGTCTAAGAGAACCAGTCAAAAACCCGACACTGTCTTGGGAGTGTCAGGGATATAATACTTGAGGTTCAATTCATAATTTTATTTTATATAAGGACTTCCTTTCTTAACTATAATTATAATAGACTATTCAATTTAAGTATCCTGTTATCACCATTGTTAAAGATTGCAGAACAGAAAAATTAAGTTTAATTTGCTTTTATATCCGATTACAGCACTCAGTATTTGTACTGTTCCTTCATTAGCAAAACCCCAGCATACACCCTCTGTGGTAAATATTTAGGCTCACCTGCTCCCCCGTCAACCCCCGGTTAAGCTGTACAGTGTTTTCAGGGGTTTTATACCCACTACCACACCAAAAGGACAATCATTGCTATGTCCTATTGTTCACTGCTGGATGAAGGCCTCATGATGGTGCCTCCAGTCATCTCTTGGAGTTGACAAATGTAACTGAATAGGCCCTGCAGAGGATACCAGATCATTCTCTGTTGCTCTTGCCTCTTAAGATAATAATTAGTAATACTTTACTCTTGCCCATCTCTTTCATCCAAGGCTCTCCAAGAGCTTTACACGAATTAATTAATTTTCACAATGTCCCCTGTGATTTATTATCCCCATTTTGCAGCTGAGGAAACTGAGACACAAAGCACTTGAGGCCCAAATGTTCAAACGTGATTTGTTTTAGATGTTTCTGTTTTGGTTGCCCAACTTGAAACACTTTGGGGCCTGATTTTCAGAGACGTTGAGCAGCCACAACTCCAATTTAAGTCAATGGAAGCTGCAGGTGCTCAGCCTCTCTGATAATAAGGACCTAGGTGTTTCAAACTGGGTACCTAAAAACTGAAGATCCACGAATTAGTGGATCTTATGAAAACTGTGGCCTACATTGGCTTGTCCAGTCTTTCAAATGACACTCAGCTTTCCTATTTATTGTCCTCCTGTCTATCAACATAATTCCAGCCAGACATTTCCCAGGCATCCTTTTCCAGCTCTTTGCATCTCTTCCATCACACATGCAAGTCCTCAGGATTCTAGATCACACGTTTACAGCTGTACTGTATGGATATGTGAAGTCTTACTGAAATAGATTCCTTCATGGCACTCATTGTCCTGCTCATTTTTCTACAGGATCTCCTTTAAACCTTCATTCTTCTTTTCTCCGGGCATGATTTGGTACACTGCCATATTACAGATTACTTTATAGGAACGCAGTATTGCCAACCACAGTGCTCAAAGTCGTGAGTCAGCACCCCAAAATCACGAGATTTTAATAATATATTAGGAACTCTTTTTATTTGCCTTCTGGATTTTGCACCTTTAGGGTCCAGATTTTCCAGCATGTCTCCATAACCACTAGGGCTAGAAACCTGCTTTTTAAAAAAAAAAGAAAGCTGAGATTCTGTTATATTCAGATGACTCCAGGGCAGAGGCTTTAAGACAAGCACTAAATTTTGCATGACCTGCTATAAAATCACGAGAGTAACACTGCACCTGAGAAAACAAAACTTGGTCCTGGAACAAGTGATGCATGTGTGTGACTTTACTCACCTATGTAGTCCTATTGACTCCAATGAGATTATGTACATGAATAAAGTTAGTCATGGAAGGAAGTGCTTGCAGATCAGGCTCTAACGTAGTAAGATGTCTTTTTAAATAATCTTCAGTAAAAATAAAAGTTAACTACCATGTATACTGTGATACAGCATGGCCAGAAGGCAGCAGGAGAGTGATCTAGGATGAGGAGAAGCCTTATTCCCTGTAGATTAATTAAAAGCACCTGAAACCAATTACAGCACCTGAAGCCAGTCACCTGATAAAATCCCCCTGCTTCAATCAGCCAGAGGAGGAGTTGGAGCAGAGTGAGGAGGAGTTGGAGCAGAGTGGTTTGGTGGTGGAGCAGAGAGCAGTTTGGAGGAGTGAAGCAGAGTGGATTGGTGGTGGAACAAAGAGCAGTTCGGAGGAAAGCGGAGGAGAGTTTTGAGAAGTGCTGCGGCGGGCTAAGAAGACCAAGATCCTAGGTAAAGGGACACCTGGCTTGTACAGAGGGAAGGCAGGAAGCCCCACAAGCTGAAGGTCAGGAGAGGGAAGTAGCCCAGGGGAAAGAATCACTGGTACAAGTGGTTCACCTGCTATCATAGGGCCCATGGGCTGGGACCCGGAGTAGAGGGCAGGCCGGAGTAGAGGGGTCCCTCCCTCTCCACTCCCCTTCCCTGGGATACTAGTAGGATAGCTGTTACCCCAGTTCAGAGGCAAGAAATGGCACCCTGAAACCCCCCCACCAGAAGAGAAAGTGCGGGACCCATGATAGTAGTGCCGGCAATTTGTCACAATACGCAAAGCCTCTAGAACCATTTTTACTGGAATGTAGATCTTTCCGTTATTCTAGCAAGAAGCTTATTATAAATACAATGGTTATATGATTCACATTGCTTTAAAAAAAATTCTAAGGCCAGATCCTCTGTTGGCGTAAATGGTGTAGCTCCATTGACTGGTGAGATCACACAGACTAAAGTGCAGCAGGATGCAGGTGACACTTGGATCTACATTTATGACACTTCAAACCAGCACCATCTTCCAGCACTCTCCTGAATTTCAATGGAGTTACACCCATTCACATCAGTGGGGATCTGGCCTCATGTGTATTAACTACGAGGTAGACTGTATAAGCACATATTCATTTCTCTCTAACCCCTTTCAATTTCCTGTCTCGTTCTCTTATTTCCTTTCAATCAATACTCCCCACATTCTATCCAAATTTTGCTCTGCTGAAATTCAGTGTCCCAATTTTGGTCGCATTTGAGTCCTAATTATAAAGCCAACTGGATTTCACCATTGCTCAAATGCTCTCACACTCACTTTCTGTAATCACATTCATTGTGAAACTCAAGGCTAAGTCAAGAATTGCTGCCTTTTTACAGTTCTCTCTTTTATAGATGTTGTGTTAGAAAGCCGTCCTTACCACTTTTGTTGTCATTGCTTCTGGGCTTCACTCCATTTGCTAGCACACTGGCCTTCTCTCACTGCACCCTCTCAGTAAAGGCTGTGACATTCAGCATCCTTTTATGCTTGTGCTTTTAAAGAAAATCTTGGGGCAATTAAAGATATGAAATACAGGACTGCATTCATTGTTCTCGCTTTTTAAAAGGTTTAATCACACTTAATGGCTCTCTTGAAAACTTGAATTTTCCATGTTGATGTTTTTACCCCATTGAGGAGTTTACTAATAATCTTGTCAAGTATTTTCTCCTTAAATGAGCCATTGAATAAGATTTATGCAGAACTGTAAGATTTAGGGGGAGGGAACAGAAAACCACTTAAACTGGGTTCAGGGGTGTCTAAACTGTAATTATAAATATAAAGGGGGGGGAAATTCCTATCCCACTTCCAAGAGGCTGAAGAGGACGGTGGAAAATTCCCAGAAATACCGCTTAGGTCCTTGCACTGAGACAGACCCAGGGCAATTGTTCCTCACCTTGAAAGCCTCACCTGCAAAATCCACCAAAGCTCAGTCCTTCCCCCTATTATCCAACATCTATACAGAACCATTGCAGGAACTGGTGAGATTTCACAGGCTGACGTGCCAGCAATATGCAGATGATACTTGATTCTCCATCTCCTTTATGTCAAACATAAACAGAACAATCTTCCAGCTCTCTGAATGCCTAGCCAAAATCAGCACCTGGATGAAGAGCAGCTGGCTGAAGCTGAACCCAACCACAACTGAGGAGATGCTGATATGAAGAGAGAAGCAGTTTAAACAATTCCTCGGTAACATCGCCCATTATCGAGGGCATCTGACCTCAGATTGTTGTCAGTCTGCAGCCGTGGAGTCTGTAGTAATGGGGACCGTACCTGTAAGGTCTGAGCCTGCCAGAGTGGGCAGTGTGCTGAGAAGTTACTGTTCTTCTACACAACCAGTTGGAATCAGACCTAGAATAAAGGAGAGCTTTTAAGGACCTTAAGCACTTAGGCCCATATCCGCAAACATATTTAGGTGTCTAACGCCCATTGATTTCAATAGTGAATATGACATTGTCCCAGGAGTAAAGAGAAATTAATAAAATACCCCGAGTAGACAAATGCAGCAATTAAAAGCTACACCAGAGCCAAAACTCTCTGGAAATATGGAAAAATAACTGGAGGAAGTTCAACCAGCACTTCACTCTGTATCTGCAAGCAATGGGTGCCAGGAGAAAGGAAGACTTTCAGAAAGTAGCTTTATTTTTGACAGTGGCTGGTCCTGAAGCACTTCATAGGTTTAATAGTGTTCAGTTAACTCAGGCAGAGGAGGCTAACTATGAAACTGTACTACAGGAATGTGAAGAGTACGGCACTTCATGTAAAAATCAGACATGGTCAAGAGATGTTTTTCCTTTTGGACTCAGTGCAATCATATGCCCAAATAGCCATGGCAGCAAAATACTCCCTTTGCCAACTGTGTCTGATCAGAAGATGAAGCTCAGTGCTATCAGACACAGTACAGACCATGGTGATTCATGATTTTTGACTCATGGGCTTGATTATTGCAACTCATCATATCTAAAAATGAAGCCACCCTGTAAAAGCTCCAAATGGTTCAAAACACAGCCACCCATCAGTATAGTAACACAGACTTCAGTGCTCTGCTCTCTGCATTGGCTCCCCCATTGAATGCAGTCTCCGTCTTGATGTTTATGGTATTGGCCTTAGCTACCTAAGTGATCACATCTCCCTCCACTAATGTGACCTCCCATGACATTTCACTGGAACACTGAACTGTCGACCAATAGGGGAGGCTTGTGAGCGTGGGAAATGGAATTTTCACAGCAGCTGGACCTTGACTATGGAACTCGCTCTTGCAAGTTATAAGAGCTGTCAAACATAACACTTTCAGAACTAAATGGAAAACTCATTACTTTGACTTGCTTTCTCCAAATAGCTTCTTAACACACAGAGAGACGCACATTTACACACAAAACCATAAAAAATGCAAACAAAAACAAGCATAAACCAATAGACAACCTATAAACTACAATCTGGGAAGCAAAAGAGAAGAGAGAGAGAGAGAGAGAGAGAATTTTTTGTTATATATACGTTTACACAGTTGGCAGTCACTCAGATACTTTGGTGATGGAGGCCATATAAATAACTAGGTACAGAGATAGTGAAATTAAGATTATAAATTAAATGCTGTAGGAGTCATATTTCATCTGTGTGTCTCAGAGTTTATGCTACAACAATAAATCCTGAGATAGATTAGATTAGGTAGATTTGATATGCCAATATTCACTTAAATATTTTGGGCCTGTTCCCAATAAAGTTAATGGAAGTAAGAGCAGGCCTTTATTGTTCCTATGTTATCAGTGAGTCTTTATTACACATGAAACAATTCATTTTTTTATACTAGTCTGCCAGAGTGGGATTTTCAAAACTGCTCTGCATTGGCCTAATTCTGCTCCTACTGAAGTTAATGGGATTTCATTTTACTATTGACTTTGGCGGGAACAGAGAGAGCTCAATTCTGATCGGGTTTGAAAATCCCAGACTCAGCGTATAGTTCAGATTCTGCCAACTTCTATTTTTAATACATTGTTCTTAGTAGGCTCAGTCCTCGTGTGCACTAGAGCACGTGGGTTAGGGAGACAAAGAAGACTTCACGCTCTTCCCCATCTTGGTCCTGGGGCTGGCTGGGGCCTTTTTGGCCCCCAAGGCTATTTAAAGCAGCCTTAGGACCACTTGTAACAGCTTCCTAGGAACCATTACACTTGTTGAGTATAGTCAGCGTGCAGCATTGTCGGGCCACACTACTTCTGACTCCCAGCACATACGCTATATAAGGAGGGTAGGGAGGAATGTCATAAATGATTCTCCGCACACACACCCTAGGATCCCAGGGACTATATAGGATGAAGCAGCCTATCTACAATCATTTTACAATAAATGTGCTTTTACTCAATTTGCACACCTTTTGGGATGGCTTTCTGTGTCTATACCAGTGCTGCATGAGGTTGATTAGCTGGGAGCAAGAGAGGGTGAGGGTAGAACACACTGGTGAGCCCTCGGCAGTGTAATGGCTCCCCATGGCAAGTGTGGAGAGAGAAGTTTAAACTGAGATATTTAACTATTAACCAAACGTCAGTTGCATGGGTTGCAGTGTGAATTTGGCGAGCAAAATTTAAAGACAAATATGTGATTTGAAATGTGCCCTGTTGTTGATTGGTTAGAGAACAGAAACAATACCATGTGATATACAGACCTGACTAATGCAGCAGACAGTCACAGTAGTGCCAATGGGCTGTTCCCAAAGAAATATTTTGCTGATGAAGTTTATGAATGTCAAATCACAAATATTCAAGACTTTTAATTTTGTGTGAATGGAAATGAGATTAAATTTGTAGACTAATATTCGTGTGCCAGATGCTACTTCACTTACATTGCATGTTGCCTTACACCAAAAGTAGTCCTATTAAATCAATGGGTCTACTCACAGAGGCCCCAGTTCAGCATACCATTTACCCATGTGCTTAACTGTAAGCAAATGCCGTTTGCAGTGTTGTAGCTGTGTTGGTCCTAGGAGATTAAAGAGACAAGGTGGGTGAGGTAATATCTTTTATTGGACCAATTTCTGTTGGTGAGACAGACAAGCTTTCAAGCTTACACAAAGATCTTCTTCAGGTCTGAAGCTTGTCTATTTTACCAACAGAAGCTGGTCCAATAAAAGATATTACCTCACCCACCTTGTCTTTTTAAGCAAATACATAAGTCCTATTAAAGTCAAGCACATGCTTAAAGATAATTATGCTTTGCTGAATAGGGATGGTTTGCTGAATCTGGGAGGGAGTAAGGTAATATTAAACGTAAAAGTGGCAGAATCTGTCCCTCTGGTTTTTTGGGTTTTTTGCCCAACTATAATTATGATAAGATGATAAATGTGCTTAAAACACATTTCTTATACACAACACAATACAGTTCATTTTGGGGTGTGTCTGGCTGACTAAAGAATTTGCCTAGCATTACACTTCTGGTTTTTCTATAGGCATTGTGCTGGAAACTACTGTGTCCCTTATCATCTTAAATCCACCAGGAATGTCACATGGGAAAGTCTTTATATGCCATGTGATGTCCATTCCATTTGTTTTCTGGAATATAAGCATGTCTCCAAAGTTACTGATTAATTTTACAGTGTACAAGAAGTGCTACTGATTTCTTGTTTCTGCCACTGACGCTTTTAAGATATAAACATGCAAATACTTTTGCATTGCTCTTCCAGAGGGGGTACTTTTATTTATTTATTTTTGTTTTCCTTTACACCAATAAAGTGTCATCTTTAACCCGATAAGAAGCTTTAAAATCTAAAAACATCATTGCTTTGATAAACTCTGTCTTGCCTGGTATTCCATCCAAACACTATTCTAAGATCATTTCTAACCTGTTCTTCATGTCTCATAGCAAAATTGCCCTTCTCTGCATGCATTTCCATGTGCAGAACACACACACTCATGTGGTAAACCTGCAACTTCACAGGTAATGTTTATTTTCAGAAGGCAAATATTGTGCCAGTGTTAACTTCAATTACAGACTTATCTGACAATCTGACTACTCCATCTGATGCCTCAAGGGCAAATTTCAGCACTTTATGAAAGAGGTTGGCCAATAACGATCTATATGAATAAAATATACAGGCGAGAAGTTTTAATGAACATTTGAAAACAAAACGATCAAATATTAATTCCAAACATTTACATGAAAACAACAAAAGAATTTGATTCACGCTGGCAAAGGCTAAAACATTCAGCATGAAGGCTGCCACTCCATTCTTTACATTGCCCTGCTGTGACTCCATATTACAAGTGTCTCAAGCAGTGCATAATCAATACCTTATGAGCTGCAATGCCTAGCCACAACAGGGGGTCTAATCCTGCAGTCCTATTGAATGGCAATTTTGCATGCATGAATACTGTAGCATCAGTGTTATGCTGAGGCAAGGGTGCCTCACATCTCTAAATTGAAATATTTGGGGTTTTTTAATCATTATTATTTAAAATCAAGTCATTCAATAAACTTTCACTTATTTCATACTTAACTTAATTGCTTTTCTAGTGGTTTACGCTCAGAACATTTTCAACAAATTTAAACGACTTCTAGGTTGTTCTGTAAAGGGATACGCCATTCAGGGTGAAGTTTATCAGCTACAGAGAGCCCACACAAAGCCTTTGGTACCACTTAATATTTAAACTGAACTACATTTCACCCCCTTATTGTCCTTAGGCAAAACTTTGGATCACTTGAAGGGGGAGTTTCGCCTGTGTAAGGACTATGAATTCAGGTCCTCAGTGTTGTTACAGTGTTATTGCAAGTGCAAAAGGCAGTGTTACATTACAAGGAAATATAAAACAACTTCTTTCATAGTCTGTTTCAAGGAATAGTAACTGGACTGGACTGTGAGATGTCTATGGCGCCTTTGGACTCAAATCCAATTAACTGAACCAACTGATTCTTACTAGATAGTGGAGAACCTGAGAAGCAGAAGCATTTCTAAGTCAAAATGTTAGTCATCAGTGCTTAAGCAAGTGTTTAAAGTTAAGCATGTGCTTAAGTACTGTGCTAAATGGGAACCTGAGTGGGGCGCTGTTGCTGGTCTTAACTGCACATGTGCTTGTCACTTGATGTTACTTTTGAAAGTATGCTGAGCTGTGACGACCAGGCTGTTCAGTGAAGCCGGGTGCTGGCACTCCTACTGGATCACGCACACGTGGATGATACAATTTGGAGCTGTGGAAGAAGTGCCCTCCCTGGATCCTTTATCTGTGAAATAACAGCCATGAATGGTGCATCACTAGAACAGAGACAAAGGCAAGTTAGTAGTACCTTGCACGTAATTTCTTGGTTTTCTGCCCCGGGGCAGATCTGGGGTGCCATTGCTGAAAAGGTTTCCATTTGGATAAGGATGCAAAAGTTTGCATGCCTCTCCAAACCAATTTGGTAGTAAAAACAGGACTGGAAATCACTCCCATAAGATTTCAACCCTTATGGAAAAGTCCTACAGCATTTATTAGAGAGTCATAATCTTGCTGTAGAATTTAAACCGATCTAGGGAATGCCACAGCAGAAAATATAATTTTCTATAAAATTCCAGAGGTTGGTTTAAAAACTCCTGGCCAGATCCTCTGCTGATGTAAGTTTGGGTAGCTTCATTGACTTGCGAATCAGTTATTATTTTTATCTGACCCTGTTCATCCATCCTTGTTTCATAACAGAACATTTGAGTGTTTTCTGTTGACCTCACCTAGAGCTCAAAGGTCCTTCAAAACCAATACAATGTCAATAGAACAATAATTATGCAAATCTTATTAGGACGAAGTCCAATTTATTAAAAGGATTTTTTGCATTATACACACTAGCCACAAAATATGTAGCACGGGTGAAATATAACCCTACTCAGAGGGCCAGCCAAAGGCTTATGAACCAATTTAGTCCCACTTACGACCTATTTTGAGTGGTGGCCCTGACTATTAACAGTGGTGAATTGTGAATGTTGACTTCATATTTTGCTGTTACAAACAAATGGACAAACTCAAACTGAAAAGCCATCTGAAGTCCCAACAAAGCATGTGCCTTTGCCCATCATTAAGCAACAAGTGGTGGAACTGATTTCAATCAAATCTTGTAAAACCAAAAGGAAATACATCTGGACTGACCAACACAATTTGAAATGACTGAGTTACGACGCCCCAAAATTCAGGGGGTTTTATGGAGTCAGTCATAGACCTTTACGTATAACACAATGAATGGGTCCTGCTGTAATATCAATCATAAAGTAGACGGTGAGCTTATGTCAGGCTGTACTTTGCAGGTTGTGAAGTAGGAGGCTGTGCTTAATACATTGGGAGAAAAAAATGTATATTCAATTAATGACTGCACATATGAAAAGTCTTTAGCACCAACACCCAGTTCTGGAGAGTATTTTCTTTCTTTCTTTCTTTTTTACACACACACACACGCACACACACGCATGCACGCACACACACACACACACACTCTGTTACAGGACTCATTTCTCTTAATATCTTTTTGAGTTCTGCCATGGCAGGTTTTTAGAAAAGAGAAAAACCTACAGTTCTGGTACCTTTGAAGCATTAGTTTTAATAAAATATCGACAAAACATTTCTGAAACGGTCTTGAAACAACAACAAAAATATTTTTTAATCTAGCACATTCTAATAATGCATCCATGATGAACCTATAGGTATTGTACATTGCATGGAGCTGGTACTGATAAAACTCTAAATTATAACAGCATCACTGCTTAACAACATCAGTGCAATAGCAGAGCAAATATCTTTTTAATTGAAGGCTCTGTGTTATTATTTTATAGTATAGGCTTTTAAGATAATTTATTAATACTCTCCTAACAAAGATAAGTGATTTGGAGGCTGCATATTTTTTATTTCTTAGGAGTTATTTTATTTGATAATGACATTAAATATTAGAAACTATAACAGCTGGTGTGTTTATCCTTACTTGAGTGTATTAACCTCTTTAGCCGTTTTTTCCAGAAGAAGGATTCAGCATTACAGATTTGACTGTCAGCTGCAGTGCCTGGCGGCCCGTTGGATTGGCACCCTGACAGAATCTAAAGTCCAGTGCTGCAAGTAAACATGGATGACATTGCAGATAGATAGAACTGGCTGACTTGAGGCACCTGCAGCTGCTTGCACCAGAATAAAAGCAAAGGTTGTGCTCACTGGAGTGGAAAAACACTGAATTTACCTCTAGTTATTTTGCCTGCTTTTTTTTTTTTTTTTTTGGTTGTGCGTTTTGGAACCTTTCCACTAAAAGCACATTAATCTGAAATACCTAAGTGAAAAAATCCACCAGATACCAGATTTCATAACCTTTTTTTCCCCCTTCACTGAACAGTTTCCCTACTAATTTCTGACTGGTACCAACTGGTATTTTACTGGTGTGAATATCGGGTTATAGGAGAGGATGCTAATACTATCTGCACAGAAGCAGCCGTTAGCAGTTTATTTTATTTTTTTACAGATGGAATTCATGAGTTGCATTTTAAAGCTGAGTTACATAATGCTATAAATATTGGTTAGCTAGAAAAGCCATTATCTTTTAAACATTCCTGTTTTCTGGGGTAGGTCCAGAAAGTCTTTGGGTCTTGGAACCCAGGAAGAAAGCACATGAACTAAGCAAGTTGTTCTTGTCAACAGCCCATATAGTCAATCATTAATTCATAGCCATAATATTCATTTTGATAGCACCAAGGATCTTAAAATGCTTTACAAACATCAATTAGTTGTCATAGAACCCTTGATGTAGGTATTATATCTAGTTTACCAATAGGTAAACTGAGGCACAAAATGCTTAAATGACTTGTCCAAGGTCACACAGCAAATTAGTGATGATCCTGTCACAGAATCCTGATTCTGAGTCCCCTGCTCTAACCACTAGATAATGCTTCCAACATTACCCAGTAAAAGCTGCTCCTACTTTACCCAGCTATTGCTGTGTATCCTGACATGCCTGAGTTGAGATAAGCAATCGAATTTACAAATGAGTTGGAGAGAGATTGGTATGACAGACCTGAACTGAGGTGTTTGATGGCTGGTTCTTTTTCCTTATGCCACCTGCGTCCTTTTATAAAATCAGATCATTTACCTTTTTAAAGAAAGTGTATTCTTTTTCATCATGAGTCACGGGTAAGCCTAACGCTATATTTTGTGTGGAACCCCTGCTAACAGAGGTGGAGGAGTATCAATCACAGCTTTCCCTGGGGTTGTACCTTGCTATGCTGGCTCTTGATCAGAAAGAAGCAGATGGTTATTTACAAATAAAATAATCAAGACCTCAAGAACGGTTTTCCCCCAAACCTTCCGCCGAAGAGGCCAAAATAAGGAAAATAGTTTAATATCCCCTTCTGCCAGCTTTCAAGGACACTGCCTGGTCTGCTAGCACCTTTAAGCCTGTTATTGGTTAAATTAACCAAATATGTGATACCTTACATAATAGAGCTGCTTCTGATTTTTCTGTGGTATTCAGGAGGCTCTGGCACTCAAAAGACAATAGAAATTAATGCTAGATTATTGTGCAAGAATATTGTATCTGCCTTACGGTATATATATTTTTCAGTCAGTTCTTTACAAGCAATGCACAGACTGCCTTTGAATCTCTTCAGTAGCCATGGTCACCCTCCTTCTTTATTTAGTGTTAAGTGTTATGCATTTAGCAGTAAAACCTGAACAAAAGAAAAGAAAGCAGGTGCTCTAAGTTTACTCTACAGCCAGCTGCCAGGAGAACATACTGTACTTATTTATTTATTTTTACAGAACATAAGGGCTTTATATTGAATGCTTTTGAAAAAAGAACACTTATGAACATACATTTGATCAGTCTTTTCTTTTATTTTTCAATCAATAAGGCCATGGAAGTAGCAATTACTGAAATAAGCTGCCACAAAATTTTTAATTTCCATTTGCTTCCCTATTTTTGATTTAGACAAGGACGGTATCAGAGAATTCTAAAGTCAGGAATGAAGACCTTGCTGACACTGTTGGGTTTGCCTCATTACCGCCATCTGTGGCTGGCTAATGGCATCGCTGGCCATTGATACAAATTCTTAATACTGTATAGGCAAGGTAAGCCATGATTTGCACTGGTGTGGTTTACCCTACTTTTGAGCAGGGATTAGCTGCACTGGTACAAATCATGGCTGACCTTGTCTACCGCAGATACTGTTGCGACTACACTGGTGTCCAGCAATCGCTGGCTCAAATTCACTTATATTCCCAGTGTAGGCATGAATGAAGACTATAAAGCTCAGGGAGAGATACAGGAAATATACAGAATCTGTGGTGCTGAAAACTGGATTAGATACGGTGATGACGCAAAGCACCAAAGATCATAGAAATCATCGAAATGTAGGGCTGGATGTGACCTCTAGTCCATCTCCCCACACTGAGGCAGGATTAAGTATACTTAGATCATCTCTTTCTCCTTACATTATCTTGCACCCATCACCATAGTGCACCCCAGCTGTGTGCTAATGGCCGCTGGATCTGCAGGGTCGGGGTGTGGGCTGCCCCACCGCCTGGCATGGTGTGATCCAGGGCCCCGGCTGCCCTGATGCCCTGCCTGGCATGGCAGGGTCCGGATCCTGGCCTCCTTTCCGCCCTGTCCGGGGCCCCGCATGGTGGAGTCCGGGGTTGGGACTGCTGGGCTACCCTGCCCCACACACCGGGGTCCGGACTCGGGGCTGCCCTGCCCCGTTGCCCAGCCCCACTTGGCAGGGTCCGGGGTTGGGGCTGCCGCATGGCAGGGTCAGGGTAGGAGCTGGGGTCCGCTCCTGGCCCCACTCTGTAGAGGGGTCTGTGGGTGGGCCGGGTCATTGGGCATAGGGGTCTGTAAAGGGATTTGTGGGGGGCACTTTGGTTCTCAACCTGTAGCCCAGTTAACGCACTGGGAGCCGCTTAGCAGCCTACAATGATAAATAGGTTGAGAACCACTGCCATATTGTCTAAGGCCCAGATTTGTAAAGCTATTTCGGCATTGCTGCACTCAGCATTGCAACGCCTAACTAACTTAGGAGCCTAATTCATTTTTAAAGGGGATTTAGGCCCTGAGGAGCCCAAGTCCCATTGAATGAAAATGAGATTTATGTACCTTAATCAGTTGCAATGCTGAGCGCAGCAACACCTAAATACCTGTAAAAATCTGGACTTAAATCAAATAAAAACAGGGTCCAACAAATAGAATAAGAGTGGAATTCTCAAAAGCACCTCAAAGGTTAAGAGCGCAAATCCCATCAATTTCTTCCTCTTCCCCCGGAAGTTGGTGACACTTAAAAGAATTGTATGTGTGTGAGAGAGCGTCTCTTCCTCCTCCTCGCTTTTTCTTGGTTGTTGCTGTGGAAGGCCAGGCTAAAGCAGCGAGTTTGGCACTGTGTTGTGAAGGTGATGCAGTCTGCAAGCATTCTCCCCTCCTCTGGAAAGGAATTCCAAAATCTTGGGCCACCTGTTGAGAAAGTTCTGTCCCCCTGCTTTCAGGAGTTTGATTCTCGAGGTCAACGGTTTCATCGTTGCTCTCTGGAGCATAAGTGTTAATGGAAGCTGTGCTCTCTGAGTGAGAGGGATTCTTTCAGGTAGGTTGGTCCACTCCCATGAGAGCCTGATATAGATTTATAACTTCATATTTACCTGATGTTCTATAGTAAGCCAATGTAGAGAGCAGAGGAGCTCTGTGAGTCAGCACTGGAACTACAAGGTCATATCGCCAGGTTTCTGTGGCGCTAGTAAAGATGTATATGAGATAAGGTGATGGTAATCTCATCTGCAATGAGCTTGTAAATAATGATCACCTTCTGATCACTCATCTTGCATCAATCAGCAGGATTTTGAAGCCTGGGTGTCATATCTTCAAAATGTTCAGTTTGCTTTGAGAAGGCTCGAAAAAGTAGGTGACCAGATCTTGCCCTCATTTACATGTGGACAACTCCAGTGAAGTTAATGAGGTGACATGGGTGTGAGTATTTTGCATAAAATAATTTGATTTTACAGTTTATTTCCCCTCATGCCCCACAACGTGAGATTGATTTCTTCAATTTACTATTTACAAGAACTCACATACTTATGTTTCATATGCTTTTTCCTAGAGATATGCCTGAATTTCTCTTCTTGTTCCCTAAAGTATTCCTTTACCTCAACACCCTTCTCATCTAACAAGATTCCTGTCTTGGGAGTGAGTGACTGTCAGAACGGTGTTTTGGCTATAAAAAAGAAGCAAAAAATAAACAAACACCATTATTAGAGCTAATCAGAAAAAAAAATTACAGAAAAATTTGACTTTTGGTAAAAAAACAAAACCCAAATATTTTCAGCCCAAAACCAAAGATTTTGATTTGGAAATACTGTTGTGGTACTTTAGGGGTTGTTGTTCAAATGCCTCATGACCCTATTTGCTGCTATATGCTGGGCTCCCTGGCTTGATTACTTTTCCCATGATGCACCACAGTCATCCCACTCACTGGGCCACCATGGTGCATCCTGGGAGTCCCTGGCCACAAGGTATCATGGAAGATGTAATTCAGCTGGGCCTGGCAATAGGGAAGAAGAGGGGCATCCGGCAATTAAATTACAACTCCTATGAGACACCACAGCAGCAGTTCCAAATCAATTTTTTTTCAGATTTTTAAGCTGAAAAACAAAATCTTTTTGATTTTTGGGTGTTAAACTCTTAGACTAGAAGTCAACATTTTCCATGGCAAGCAGACAATGTGAATGAAAGTCAAAAAACTGTTTAGTCAAAAAACAAATGTTGCACGAAAAACAGTTTCAACAGAAAGTTTTCGACCAGCCTGGCTCACTTTGAACATTTCTGAAACACAGGTTTTGACATATCTATGCGCTACAGTCCCCTGTTGCCAGGGTTTTAGATTATAAACCAGTCTGAATGGTTCAGTCAGGCTTAGATTGAAGGAAACCCTAATTCAGAATGTTTTACTGCGCCCTCTCGCCTCTCTTCCCCCGTCACTCTTTTTAAAAACATAATATTTATTTATTTATTTATATCTAGGCAGCCACAGCACTGACACTGGGAAAATACAGCGCCTTGCCAAAATCACATACGTTTTAATGGCTTTCCTGTTCACTTAACCCCACATCAACAGCGTATCCTCCCTTGCCTGAACTGTGCCTCTGGAGGGTGTGGAAGGCCAAGAGCTGGGTGGAACTGGCCGGGCTCCAGTGCCTGTTTAACAAAGGAAAACTTGGGACATTTTTGAAAACACGAGGTGCCTGTTTCAAGACACTTGGGCCCATTTATATGGCAACTTCTGATAGAGTTTGTAGTCAGTTAGTGACATGGTTGGCTGTAAATGTAATCTGTGCCCACACATCCCATGGTTAATACTTGGTTAGCAATTGGGTAGATAACAGTTTCAACCATGCCAGTGTTCTAGGCTAGAGAACAGTTGTCTTCCTGTAACCACTTCTTTAGGCATGTAGAAGGGATTCCTTATTTGTACCTGTGCACTATGGGATATTCTGTGTACGACAACGGGCCACGTTTTCCAGAATGCAGCCGTACTATCTAAGGGCTTGTCTACACTGGCACTTTACAGCGCTGCAACTTTCTAGCTCAGGGGTGTGGAGGTGGGTTTTTGTGCCGCGACTACACAAGCCACGTTAATACACATTAACGTTGCCAGTGTAGACTAGCCCTTCATTACTTATAAGCCCTTCATTACTGTGGTATCTGAATGCCTCACAGTCTTTAAAAGGTTTATTCTCAGGTATTTCCCTGTGAAAAAGGGAAGTGCTATTATCCCCCAACAGGGGGGGAATGGAGGCACAGAAAGACAAAGGGCCAGATTTTTCAATGTATTAAGGTGCCTAAAGATGCTGATAGATGCCTAGGCCCTTTTGAAAATCCCACTAGGTGCCTACCTGCATCTTTAGGCACCTAAATACAAAACCTGGACCTTAGTGACTTAACGAATTGAACCTGGGTCTTCCAAGGCTCACGCCAGATTTTTAAAGGTATTTAGATGCTAAGGGAGGTTTTCAAAAGGATTTAGGCACCTAAAATTCATTGATTTCAATGGGTGTTAGGCCCCTAGATATTTTTGAAAATCCCATGAGGCACCTTAATACCTTTAAAAATCTCTCCCTTAACCACTAGACCATCCTTCTTCCTAAATACAGGGAGTCAGTAATATGTTAATACGGACTTTGTTGACACATAGTTGTGTTGTGAATCAAGCTGTTGCGTGGACACAATTCTACCATCTTTGTGGTAACAAGGTCAGAGGAGAGCGTCACAAACTAATTCCAAGAGCGTAGTTTTAGGGTTGACAGAACCTTATGCTTTTTGATGCATCCTAAGTCCCTTGGCCCTCCAATGACATCCATAAGGGCACAGGGGTCTGCCTGTACAGATATCATTACAGGACAGGGGCCTGGCTAGGGATATACTATGAGCCCCTTAGTTTTGACTACAGTAACTTCATGATGGAGATTCCTGTTTTGATCATTTCCTTGAAAAAACCACTGACTTACGTATTAGGCTATCCACTAACTAAAGTAATGGCAGGTTTTATAAAACATATAGAAAAAGCTATTGCACTTACCCTTATTTTTACTTACTTATTTTACTTCAATATCTTGTGATTTTCCAGAACACTACAGCTTACAAAAATGCACTGTTATGAGCAACGTCTATGGTACTATTTTTATAAGGAAGCTCATGTTCTGTATGATACATATATCAATGACATAGTAGCGTTGTGTACTGTTGCATTTTTAAATACTCAAGTTTTTTGTTTTGTGTATACCCAACCAAAATATATTCTTACAGATAGAATTGTGGGTATTTCAGTGTTCATGTTCCCTCTAAACCAGGGGTCCCTGTGTGGTAGGCAGAAGAGGTGTTTCTCAATCTAAATATGCATGGCTAATTTAACTCAACCGGTAATACAGCTAAATTGTGCATTGAGATTTTTTGTGAACAAGTAAGAAAATGCATGGGCATTTTTCCGCATAACATTTTCAGCCTTACTTTCATATAATCTGAATTCTCTACATGTTCTTTCTAACAGATAAAGCCCCAAAGTTGAGTGTTGGGATTTTTTTTAAAGTCAGATATCCTTGAGATTAGTTTATGAATGAATTATTTTCTACATTGCAATGTGCCAAGAAAGCTTACAGCCAGGAAACACTGAATAAAGGATCCTCCACCCTATTTAGCAGAATAAAATAAGCAATTCCACTTAACACATACACACTAGCTGGGCCACTGGATCAAAAAAATATCCATAACTCCAAATTTGGGAGGAAAAAAGGTACTATTAGACATTACATTTTTTTAATTTACAAAATATTTTAAATTAAAACCTGAGGGGACAAACAGTTTTGTTGCAATAGTTTTGTTGCAACAGTCTTTTTAGGCTGTATTAAGAAAGTGATAGAGAATAATACTGAAAATACTGCATTGCTGTTCTATAAAAAAAAAATGATGGCACACTCTTGAACAGTTTCAGTTCTGGTTGCTTCATTAAAAAAAAAAAAAAATTAGCAGAAACAGAAAAGTTACCATGAAGGGCAGTTCAAATGCATGCAATGACTTCCATTTGAGATCAGATTTTTAAAAAGTAGGACTAAATTTAGGGAGGATATGAATAAGAGGTGACATGACAGACGTATATAAAATAACGAACAGTCTACAGAAGGTAAATCAGGAGTTCGTTCATATTTACCTTATTATATAATACAGGAACCTAATAAAATTAAGCACTATTGTTTTTACACAACATGTAATTAACCTGTGGAATCCACTGCCAAAAGATATTATCTTAATATCTGATACAAAACAGCAATGGACATCTATAAAATAATAATAATATCATCTTCGTTAACACTAGCTAGGATAAAAAAATGCCAGTCACCAACTGCTAGGGGTTAGGAAATTCCTTCCTCCATAGCTGTAGTTACTGCAAAATTGTCCATTTGGGGGTTTACATCTTCTTCTGAAGCCTCTGATATGGGCCACTGTGGGACACAGGATACCTAACTAGATGGTCTATGGGCCAATCCAGTAAGGCAATTCCTATGTGCCTGTGGCATATTCCTATTATTTATGCAATAATGCGCTATCAAAAAGAAATAGTTAAATCTTACATACCTGTTAATTAAGCCAAAGCTACACAGCAATAAGCTTTATTGAAACTGTACTGTAAATACAAATGGAGCAATTAACTAAGTGCGGGCAGTTTTACATGGGAAACAAACAGTTGGCACCACGGGCTACAAAACTCAGAATTTAAACATTTGGCACCCTTTTATTTACAAAATGCAGCAATCACAAATAAAAGTTGCATTTTCAAAAGCTTCGTTTTGGCAATTAGCACACATGAAATAACAGTCACAAATGATAAATGTCATACCTTTGTCACCAGAAGTTGAAGAAATCTGCAGGGTTCCTGTTTGGATGCAAATCCCAGAAGTTCCACCCCCTGTGATTCACATCAAAAAATCTTTGAAAAGGGTTTTGATTTTGGCAGCTGCTGTCAAGATAAAACTTTCTTTCAACTGCAGCCATCCCAATTCAGGGAAGGCTTTTCTTCTTCTGCACAGAGGTCTTGGCATCCCTTTTCCTCCAATTTTCTCTTTTACACTGAGCAAGTAAAGCAAAAGTTTGTGATGAATATTTTCATTGTGGCGAGCAGTTTTCTTTATTGATACCATGTTATTATTTAGTACCTGATAACACACTGATGAAATTTCGCCTTTTCCCACAAATGCTGAGTAATTGTGAGACGTGTCACAATAAACAACATTCACCTTTTGTCAAATGCATTTTTTTATGTTTGTCTTCTTTAGCGCTCACGGGGAGCATCAGATTGGCAGCCCTGAGGAATGGCAGTCTCCCACTAGCCACAGAACAGGTAGGTCAGGGCACATGCCAAAGCAAGCTCCTGCATGTGGTCCCACCAATATGCTTCACACATGAGGTGGCGGGTAGCCTATTCTCTATGGGTACGTCTATACTACCCGCAAAATCGGCGGGTAGTAATCGATCTATTGGGGATCGATTTATCGCGTCTCATCTAGATGCGATAAATCGATCCCAGAAGCGCTCCCCGTCGACTCTGGAAGTCCTGCTCGGCGAGAGGAGGAAGGGCAGTTGACGGGGGAGCGAGCCTGTGCCGCGTGGACCCGATGTAAGTACTTTTACTTTCGATCTAGGAAACGTCGACTTCAGCTACGCTATTCTCGTAGCTGAAGTTGCGTATCCTAGCTCGATCCCCCCCCCCCCAGTGTAGACCAGATGAGACATGATAAATCGATCCCCAATAGATTGATTACTACCCGCCAATTTTGCGGGCTTCTTTGTAATTAGTACCAGGCAAGATATCTTTTTATATGTCTTCAAATCTTTCAAAATCATTCCTCAAAGTGTGTAAGTGGTCTGCTAATGATTGACAGAGGTCTGCACATGTTTTCAAATCCAATTCTTTTTCTTGGAGAGCTTGACTTGTGTGGTAAAAGTGTTGTAAAATTTCATTCCACATGGTCAACATGAATACAAACACTAGTGTATGGAAGTCTAACAAAGTTCTGATTTTTCCCATGATGACTACTTCGATGCTTTTTAAAAAATATCAAATATCAATTTTTCCCCCCAAAATCTCATTTTTTGGGTGCCCCCTGCTTTGCTGGTGCCCTAAGCACGTGCTTAGTCTGCCTATTGGGTAATCCAGCCCTGGTTAGTGCCCATTGTGGTGGCAATAACTGTGATTCACACCAAGGAGATCAGAACGTGCTCTTCTGATGCATGGCCTTTTTCATGATATCATGAAAACCATAGCTCTCTAGAAACGACAAAGGGTCCTGTGGCACCTTATAGACTGAGGTATTTTAGCATAAGCTTTCATGGGTGAATACCCACTTCTTCGGATGCAAACAGTGGAAATGTCCAGGGGCAGATATAAATGTGCAGGGAAGATTCAGGCTAGAGATAATGAGGTTAGCTTAATCAGGGAGGGTGAGGCCCTCTTCTAGCAGCTGAGGTGTGAACACCAAGGGAGGAGAAACTGCTTTTGTAGTTGGCTAGCCATTCATAGTCTTTGTTTAGTCCTGAGCTGATGGTGTCAAATTTGCAAATGAACTGAAGCTCTACAGTTTCTCTTTGGAGTCTGGTCCTGAAGTTTTTTTGCTGCAGGATGGCTACCTTTAAGTCTGCTATTGTGTGTCCAGGGAGGTTGAAGTGTTCTCCTACAGGCTTTTGTATATTGCCATTCCTTATATCTGATTTGTATAGCTCTCTATTCACTTCAAGGCTGCTGACTCTACCAGACAGCCTGTGGAGGAAGGCTGCACCTGTGCAAGGCCTCAGTAGGTTCCACTCTGCCGGGATGCAGGCTTGTCCAGAAAGAACTAAA
Source organism: Macrochelys suwanniensis (assembly GCA_033296515.1). Classification (NCBI taxonomy): domain Eukaryota; kingdom Metazoa; phylum Chordata; order Testudines; family Chelydridae; genus Macrochelys; species Macrochelys suwanniensis. The sequence continues at coordinate 158,240,797 of CM065777.1, forward strand.
TACCTCTGCTGGAATTTACAAAGGAGCTGAAAGAAGCTAGGTGCTCAGCTCCCATTTCCCGTTGCCGTGTAGTGAGATTTGGGCACGTAGCTCTCCTCAGCTCCTTTTGGGCACCTGGCTCTCTTCAGCCTAACTCATCATAATTCCGTATCACCTGCAAAAGAAAACACATTAAAGGAAACAATTACATACCACTACGTTTCATTCTCTGCTATTTTTCTTGTGTCCTTCAGTTTGGAACAGTTGAGCCTTACCATACTGAAGCGCTAAGCGTTCTTGCTGGAGTACATGTAAAAAGAACACCTTATAATTTAAGTGCAAACTTTACTTGTCTAGCCTTAAGGACATAAAATATGCCTAGGAAAGAAAAGACAGGGTCTATATGCTCATTAAAACACATTCAGCCCAGGGCAAGGATTTGATCAAAAGGATTCCTGCCAACAGAAGGGCATACTGGAACCATTGTAAGAAGTTGTGTATGTGTGTGCGTGTGTGTTTCTTTTCTTTTGTGTGCCCTGTCCCTTCCCCTATCACCTCCAATCACTTTTCTTCCAGCTGGGGGGAAAAGAAGAGATCTTACTTCCTTGATGACAAGCATGGCCTTTGAGCAGCTAAAGCAAAAGGTACTTTAAGTTCAAATGAGACTGTGACTTAAGCCAATATTACCTGAGACCAACACATGTTTATTGAAATGTAAGTATCCTTCATTCCGATCAGCAGGCTTTATTCACCCCACTGCGATTTCAATCATTGCCCTTTTATTTATCGAGAGTGAATAAGTGAATGGGCTGCACATTTTTATTCACAGCGGTAGGTTTAGGACTTCAAATCAGAAGAGTGTTTTGATTTTAGAAATAAACTCCAGAGGAAACAATTTCAACTGAAACTTTCATATTTTTTCACCAGTTTAAGGCAACATCAAAACTCTTCCTTCCCCAAACCCAAAACCCAACAACATTCTTTTAATCCAAATTAAATCAAGTGTTGTCCCTTTTTCTTTTTCCTTCCAATTTAGAGGAAAATAAAACTATTCTTGTTTGAATGGTTTTGTTTGCAGATCCTAAATGCCCTGCTACTGCAATTTTTCAAATGATCTCATACAGCCCAAAGTCTCTTTGGTGTCAGCAGCTGCTCAGGTACCGACACAACCATAAGAATGCCGCTGATCAGAACAATGACTGCCTGGCCTACAGATGTCAGATTGAGGTAGAAATCTTGATGCTCATTGGAGTGACATTACAAAGTGCATTGCACACACACTGTATCTGGGTCAGAGGAGAAGTTATTTCAGAAAGTTAGCAAAGCACTTCTGGGCAGACTGACTTTTAGGGTTCAGGAAACATTTGAGTCTATTATTTTGTTGACAACTTTGCATTAAATAATAATAAAAGGTGATATAGAAGTACAAAGAATCTTTTTATCTGAGAATGTGTGAGAGGAAGGATGATTCAGTGGTTAGGGTGCTCACCTAGGACTTTGGAGAGTGGGTTCATTTCTCTGCTCTGCCACAGACTTACTGTGTGACCTTGGGCAAGTCACTGAGTTTCTCTGTGCCTCAGTTCCCCCATCTGTAAAATGGGGATAACTGCACTGCTGCCCTGCCTCACAGGGTGTTGTAATGATAAATATATTAGAGATTGTGAAGTGCTTAGATACCATGGTAATGGGAGCCATATAAATACTTCAGCACACAGGATAGATAGGCAGTTTGGGTAGGAGATGTGGAGCTGCTAGTTGACAAAGAGAGACACCCATTACAACCCAAAAGACGTCACCTCTGAACGTCATTTCCAGAATCTAGCAGGGGAGACAAGAGACAAAAGAAGACAAATTATCTCTATGCACCAGGAGAAGGCATCAAAACTAATAATTTAGACGACTTGACAATTCAAGGTAAGTAACAAGGCCATTGGCTCACAGTATTGTGAGAAGGTGATTCTGTCAGTAAAGTACTGGGGCTATCAACCCGCCAAGGACTGAAGGAATACCACTGGGAAATGATTAAGCCAATGACCCACAGGGGTGGGGTCAAAATCTTTGATGGATATGACCAGTGGCAGCCAAAAAGCCCTCCTGGTTTCAAAGAGGCACTGAGAACTCAAAGACTGTTCCAGCAATGTTGCTAAAAGTGTACAGGGAACCCAGTGTTGCAAGGAGACACTCCAAAATACTTTTTAACAGGCCAAGTCATTCGAGGGCTACAGAATTGCCGTCCAAACCAAACCTAAAATCTGCAAAGCTGGTAGGGGCTGGAACAGGCCTGAGTAATTCCAGCAGTGAGCTCCCTTGCTGAGAGCAATGAGAAAGAAACTGGAACAGCATGTTTCAGAGGGGAGAGCTGAGGCACTAGCAATCGGTCTAAGATGGAGGCTGGCCTGCCTGTGCATCAAAGGACCTACATTTTTTGAGAGCTAGAGGAGTTATAGCCTCTCTTACACAAAGGAGCTGAGATCCAAGAATGGAACTTTAGTCCACATGGCGCTTTTAGAGAATAACACTTATCCTCTTTTGTAAAGTCCTTTGAGATCTTCAGATGAATTAATTACATTAATTAGCACTTTTAATAATTAAAAAAAATGAAAGTTACATCCAAGAAATCAAAGGCATAACATTTCCATCATCAGGTGTGGACTCTGGCATGAATTTAATTCATGGTATTAGCAACTCAATTCATGGCCCCAGACAATTTATTTTTGTTATATCATTTTGAAAGGTGGCTCATATTTTTGCCCATGGATGTAGAAATGGTGGAATCTAAAGATCTCTGCTTAGAAGAAGCTACCATGGAGGGAAAGATTCATTCAAATGCTGCAGCAGTTCCTTTCATGAAGATGTGTAAAGGACAATCAACTCACAGAGCCTAAATCCAGAGGCCGAAAACTGACAGCCATCTAAAATTATCCTGGAATCAACACAGCTACAATAACACTGCAAGCAACTATCTAAAATAGCAGTTCCACCAAATCATATGACACTAGATGAGTGTCTTTCTATTTGACTGGGTTTATAACATGGACTTAAACACTGAATTTATACCATAAGTTCTGAAGCAAAAGAGCTGAACATTTTCTTTGCTACCTTGCCACCTTTTATATATTGTTAAACACCCAACCTCTCATATGTGAAGTAAAGGCTTAGTCTTATTTTAGATACATGCAGCAAACAGAGCAAATGAAATTACTTCACACAAGAGATAGGTAAAACCACGGGTTTGGTTTATATGAGACCTCATCAATTGGGTTTTGGGTTTACAAAACCGAAACCAGAGGTGATTTCTGTTCAGGTCCAATTTGTTCCAACCCTCCATAGTTTGGAGCAGTTGGATAAACTATTCTAGGTTTGGCTAATCTATATAAGAGCTAATTCCCTAAAGCTGAGGAAAAGCATGAAAAAAACTGATTGGAAAGAAAAATGTAGAAAGAAAAATGTGAATGAAAATTGGAAATTCTTCAAGAAGAGTTTATTAGATGGCCAAAAAGCCAAGATTCCACCATCAAGCAAAAGGACAACTTTGGCTGGTTCACTGGTAAATTGAAGGCAGAAATTTGAAATAAAGAAGCAATACATAACAAATGGAAATGGGGGGAAATAGATAGCAATCAATATAAATTAGAATGTATGAAGTACAGAAAAATGATAAAGGATTCTAAATAGATCAGGGAAAAATCCCTGGCTGACAGAGCAAAGGACAATAAGGAATTTTTAAAATATATTGGGAAGAAAAGAAATCTTAGCAACAACATAGGCCCATTACTACAAAGAGATGGAGGTACAGTGTATAAGTTCCTTTTTGGGAAGAAAATACCAGGTTCTAAAGGGCCCTTTGATCTAGTGGAAAAATGCATAACAAGAACCAGTGGTGGAAGATGAAGCCAGACAAATTCAAATTAGAAACTAGATACAAATTTCTTAACAGTGATGGAACAAACTACCAAAGGAAGTGATGGATTCTCCACCTCCTGATGTCTTCAAATCAAGACTGGCTGCCTTTCTTAAATATTTGTGTGATGTTGCACTCCATATGTTTATGGAAATATGCTTATGAGTATGAATATGATGTAACTGGAATATGCTTCATGCAAAAGGTCTCTTGTAAGGAATCATTACAAAGCTTATAATCTACTGAGTGTGTTCATCATATTTGTATGAATGTATCATTCTTGTATCTGAAGCTAGAAATATGAAGTATTACTCTGAAGTCCTATTGTAATTATTCAAAGTGTGGGCCATTAATGGTGGTTTAGAATCTTGATGGCACCCATTAAAATTAGGACAATTGGTTGTAAATGGCTCTGTTTACTTGTAAGCCTTCCTGTATATGTGGGTGCCAGCCAGTGAGTAATGAAATCTCAGACATGTGAAAATGTCTCATGATACTGGAATCTTTAATTAAACCTGGTGCTTTTCCATTTAGAAAGAAGGGTGGGAACCCAGAGAAAGACAAAGGATTCCCGCCTTGTGCCAAAGATATAAAAGGGGGTGGAACAGAACAAAGGGGGCTGCCAGTCATGAGGAATCCCCGAGTTACCACCTGCGCTGGAACTAACAAAAACTGTACCAGGGGAAAGGATTGGGCCCAGACTAAGAAGGAGTCTAGTCTGTGAAAGAAGCTTTTTGGAACATCTCTGAGGGTGAGATTTACCTGTATTCAGTTTCTTAAATGTATTAGGCTTAGACTTGCGTGTTTTGTTTTATTTTGCTTGGTAACTTACTTTGTTCTGTCTGTTATTACTTGAAACCACTTAAATCCTACTTTTTATACTTAATAAAATCACTTTTGTTTATTAATTAACCCGGAGTAAGTGACTAATACCTAGGGGAGCAAACAGCTATGCATATCTCTCTATCAGTGTTATAGAGAGCAGACAATTTATGAGTTTACCCTGAATAAGCTCTATACAGGGCAAAACAGATTTATTTGGGGTTTGGATCCCATTGGGAGCTGGGTTTCTGGGTGCTGGAGATAGGAAACCCATGGAGCAGTTTTTAGTTAAAGCCTGCAGCTTTGGGGGCATAGACCAGACCTGGGTCTGTGTTGCAGTGCACTAGCATGTCTGGCTCAACAAGGCAGGGTTCTGGAGTCCCAAGATGGCAGGGAAAATGCACTCAGAGGTAGTTTCAGTATATCAGGTGACAGTCCCAACTGGGTCTCTGTGACCAAACCCGTCACGATATGCTTTAGTCAAACACAAGTTATGGGCTGAATCCAGGGGTAACTGGGCGAAATGTAATGGTCTGTGACACACAGGAAGTCAGACAAGATGATGTAATGCTTCTGGGCTTAAAATCTATGAATCTATTACTATATTTCAGACCAAACAATGGCCTTCAGTGGGGGAAAGCTTGGTCCATGTTCAAATATTGCCAATACTCAGCTCAGGTACATTCACTCTAATACAGTTTCTCTGTATAACAAGTGATATCTGTCCTTAGATCTCTATAGCAAATACAAGTTTATCTCAGACTGAAACAGAAAGGTCTATTTTCAAATAATATCGGGCTAAAATTAGATTTTGTAATTTTAGGAGAAAATGATTTTACAAAACCTAATACAAATGTTTCCAATACTTTTTTAAAAAAGAAAAGTTAAATTAAATTGGCATTTTTTTATTCCCTGAAAGTGTTTGGAATCCAAACACAATAGCTCCATGCTATTGCTTGAGAGGCAGAAAACATAACATAACATAAATGAGGGAAAGTAATTACATTATTTTAATTTATTTTTTAAAATCATTTCTACCCAGAATATAAAAATATGCAATATGTCCTGGCATTTATGATAAGTCGATTTTATATTTTCCTCTCTGAGGATGGTGTATTTACTTTCATATTAATGAAATGGCACATGGGAAAGGTAAGGACTAGACCCAATGCCCCAGTGAACCCAATGGAAAGTCTCCCATTGACTTCAAAGGGCATTCCAGCATGCGAATATCCATACCCAGTATGGTTCACTTTACTTTGTGGTTGTTTTAATTTTTCTTCAGCTGGATCAGTTTTAACACAGGTCTTTGTTTTAAAACATGTACAGTGTTACATAGACAAAATAAGGTGATATGTTTTAACTACAGTGCATGATTTATATCTTGAAAATATCCCTTAAATCCTATATTTAGGTTTGTATTCAAATTATCAATCTATTTAAAGAGTAAAAGTAAAGCAAGAAACAACCATTTTTGTTACGGACTCTAACTAAATTTATAAATTGCTGTCTCTGTTTTATTTTTTTCCAGTAGGAAGATAGGCTTCCTTCAAAGCATTTCACTATTTAAGGTTTAAATGTTTCCAGCACTTGCAAAAGATTGCAGCAAACCTTGACTTATTTACAGAGAGATGTTGAGCAGAGATAAAACTACTTAATAATCCACCAATTCTTGCTAAACACATTTTCCTTCCACGTCCTCAGTGAAAGCAAGTACAAAAGCACTCTAATTTGCCATAGATATTTTTACATTACATAAATGTTCTTTTTATTCTACAGATGGCTGTCTGAACCAAGGGTGAAACAGACTGGTTCAAATAGATGAATCTGAAAGTTCATCATAATAAAAGAGCCCTTAAAGATTTTAAGATTAAAAAAAGAAATGTTCATTTGAAAACAATTGTACAATAGCAGTAACACTATTGGAAGGGAATGGAAACAACAAACCAAAAGATGTATGTTTCAAGAAAGGTTGACCACCTGACCACTGCAAGACAAATTATTGCCCTTGCATTTTATGGAACATCTGTTAGATTCACAATAGCAATAACAACAACCACAACAAGCATGAAAGGCTCATGAATCTGGGCAGAATTTTTTTTTCAATCTATAGAAGAAGTTGCCCCCTGAGTGTTTGGATGCATTCCAGTTCGCACTATCCGTGTTTACAATGACGGTGTTGACTGAACCGTCAGCCACTCTACCACTCGTAGCAGCACTAGCTATTATAATAAGGACATAGTAATGTCAGATATTTTAGGATACAGGCAGTCCAATATATCTGAGTCTGCCCTTCCTTTGAGTTAACACTTGAACTCATAGAACAGCACGTCTCCAGCCCTTCTTAAGCTCCAGTTCTCACCCTTTTCTTCTTGCACTTGACTCAGTTATCATATAGCCTTGTAGCAGCTCCACCCCCTGTTCTCTTCTCTTTAGAACTGGGTAATCAAATACTCCCTTAGGACCTGATCCAAAGCCTACAGAAGTCCATGGGAAGACTCTCATTGTTTCCAATAGGCTTTGGATCAGGCCCTTACTCTCCACACCAAGTCCCTAGGCTGTCTCTACCTATCATTGTCTCTTGGCACTATTCTGGTTGCCTCAGTTATGCCTTACCTATTTTTCCATTAACATCTCTAGCAGTACTAGACCCAGGTCCCTTCCCCAGGCCCCAGCCCCTCCCCAAGCCTTTTGCACTGGTTGTAACAATGCCCCCCGGGAAATGACAGAGAATTCTGGAGTGTCTCTTCTTTTTTGTCCTTTCTCCCTCTCTTCTTTGTTTTCCTCTCTCTGTAGGGTCACCCAGCGGTAATCCTTTACCAGTTAAAAGATGCTGCAGAGGGAAACAGATTGGCACTCTAGTTTATTTCCCTCTGCACATTTAGATATTCAAAAGTTTATCCCTTGCTACCAAGGGAAGCTGATTAGGACTATTCCTAGCCCTTCTTTACCAGGGGTTAGCTGCAAAAGAAGAGTAACTAGAAGTGCAACGTTCTAGTCAGTTTCCCTTTGCAACTAGCTCAGAGTGTAAAAGGCCTACTGGAGCGGGAACTAATCCTACTCACTTTCCTTCTGCAAGCTCTTTATACAGAAGAGTCACAAAGGAAAAAGGGAGTGCAGGGCTAGTCATTTTCTCTTAGCACCAGCTGCTGATGGCTGGCTTTCATAACACAGGCACTCAGTGTTCAAATCATTTCTTAAAACACTTCTTCATGAAAATCTGTAAGAAGGCACATTCTTTAATCTGTGCCCTGTTGAGACTAGAGGGGTTTTGTTTCCAACTGTACCATGTCCGTTTCATCACTATCTTCAGGCCAGTATCTGACTCCACCAAAGTTATCTGCAGTCTTATTTTACTCATTTAAATCTCTCACCTCAATACTATACATAAAATTCTGACCCAGATCATAATTTAGCAAACTTCAGCCCACAACATAAGATGTTCAGATCTGGGGTTTTAGTTTGGATGTATCTCTAGTTAGTCAGTTAGTATTAGTATTTATATTATGGTAGTGCCTTAGAACATCAAACAAGGACCAGGGCCCTTTACAACAAGGTACTATATAGCTAAGTAACAAAGAAGACTATCTTTTCCCTGGAAAACTCACAATTTACAAGGTAGTCAGGACACAACAGGTGTGTGAAATAGACTAGTGGTGTAGGGTGGGGTAACTTTCAATGAACAGCATTTGGCAGAAAAGCAGAAGCCTCTAGTTTCCAAATAGGATTTTAAGTATAAGTATTTTAATGCTATCCCTGCTCTTTCTTTGCTTCAGAAACCTAGGATGAATCCAGCATGACCGCCAAGATTTGTTGGTCTTGAGGGGATCTAATTTCTTTTACACCTGTTCTGGTACAGTCCTAAGTCTTTTCAGTATTCTTTCTCTTCCTCTAGGGAAACATATGTCTGTTGCTTCCTGGTTTGTCCCCCGCCCCCGCATCGTAGTGGATGATACACCAAGGCAAGGGATCACGTTCTTTTGTAAGTAATGGCTATTATTCCTTCAATAAATTATCAATTAAAAGCCTTGCCATCTCCTTCACTATTTGAGACCTGTTTGAAACCTTTCATAGGGGCCAATGCTCTCTTCAACATGTATATGGAGAGAACCTGTATCCATGAAGGCCTGAATCCCACTTCTGCAGCATGTATGTGTCACATATCTCTTATCCTTCCCCTGTGGTCTAGTCCAGGAGTGCCCAGTTAGGACTCAGATCTCCAGGTCTCCATCTGTCTGTGGGCAGGGCCCTTGCCCCACTCCCTTCTGACTGAGGGGCTTAAGGATGCACAGCTCCCTGCCTTACACACATATCCCAGCAAGCTGGTCTGCCTAAAGGCCAACACCTGTGCTTTGCTTTCTCTCTTGGGGGCTATGAACAGTATATTGCCAACCATTACAAGTTATCACAGCTCCAAGAAAGCACTTTTATTCTGAATGTAAAAGCATTACAGAGAAAACATGATGGTTCCTATATACATGCTAACAGATTACCAGGAGTCACCATCAGTCTTATGGGGCCCTAGAAGATCAAGCCTTTCCAAGTCTTCCAGAAGGGTTGCGGCCCCCCTTGGATAAAGGGTCCCATAAGACTGGATCAGGGTCCCATTTGCTGGATCACAAAGAAGGCCCTCAGAGAGTTTAAACCCAGCCTTTTATATCAAAAGCCTTTTCTTTGTCTGTTGGCCTCTGGAAAATCCAGTTTGAACCAGTATACGCAAGCCTCCTCAGCAGATGTTATCCATCTGGAGGTGTTTACAACCTGAGTGATTCACCTTACTCACCTCCTATTCTTTTAGTCGCTGGAGGAATGGTGCTCATCCCTGGAATTGCATACAGTCTCCGGCCCACAGTGATATACAAACTATTCATAAGCAATACAATATGGTCCCCAAAGATATTGCATGTGGTTACAGTATTTATCACAGTATCTCTCTCCACGAGATTGGCAGGGGCAAGATGAGGGTGTGAGGTGACAACGTAGGGAACTGGGTGGCCTCCTGATCTTGCAGCCTGGGGAGACCAGCAGAAGTTAACACAGCCTAGGGCTGTACTGAAGTAAGGTGCTGCCCTCACCAAACTGTAGAAAGGTCCCCCAACAGCTGGGAGAACCACAGTAGTAGGATCCCAAGAGAGCGCAGGGGCTGGTGGAATTGGGCAGCATCGTGGAGGCAATGAGCTACTGTATGAATGCCCCTTATTTCCTGCTTATCCACCATTACCTCGGGAATCCCTGAGGCAACCCCTCCAGGTTGTTTCTGGCGATCAAACCCAGTCCAGAAAATTGAATATAAAACTCCATGTGTTGCATTTCCTCTTTCTATGTGGGTTATTCTTGAGAATGGGTTCCGAAGCTTTTATTTTGGCCTCTTGTGTAAGCTCTGTTTCCTTCACTACCTGTGTTTTTTTGTGATCATCGTTTTATACTTCCTCAGTTTGCAGCATTTACCTTGCCACGTCTCTCCTCTCTCATGCCTTATGTAGGCCTCTTTCTTCTGCTTCATTACTTTCTGCACTGCCTTGTTCATCCACATGGGCTTTTTTCTTTCGTTTTTCTCTTACACAGTGAATGTATTGCTAGCGCCCATGCATCACCCTTAGGCATGCATTTCATTTTTCTTAGCCTGACCAATTTACATTTTCTCTCTGTGTCCTTTTCTTCCATTGCTTCATCCCTGTTGATTTCATCCCAACTTCTCGCTTTCTTCCTAACACTTTCTGTATAGCAATTCAAAATCTATATTATCATTTCTGATGGAGAACTGTGTCTAGCTTAAACTATAATTACAAATCAAACAGACACATTAAGCAAAAGCTGTAAGGACATGGGGCAGGCTGGTGTGAGCCTTCTAATTTTCTTAGTATGTATGTCTTCTTCTGGCATCTGTTCCCCATCTCTTATGTGAACACACCGAGGTAAAGATTTTATTGCATTTTTTAGCAATGTCTACCTATTCTGTCAATATATCATGCTTGCCATGTGTTAGAGACCACACTGTCTCCTTGACTGACCTCTTGTTCCTTTTGTACTTGAATCATTTCTGATTATTTTTCACTTGTTTTTGCCATGTCATTGTTCTTCGCTTTCAATTTCTAGGCCTGGTCAATTTTAATACTTTTGGAACTTGATTTTTTTCCCCATTACTTTTTTATTATCAATGTATTTATTGATTGGGGCTGGGAGTGTCATTTTTATTTTCTTTTACTCCTGGAACCAAATTCTGGCTATCTTCAGCTTCTTTCCCCATTAGAGAAGCATATCAATGCTGAAACTGCAATCTCATTTTGCATTTGTATTCTGGCTGGCTGTGGGTTCACAATCAGCAACCCATACAAAATTCTTCTGAAAGGTGAAGAAGAAATGGGAACAAGGAATGGCCATAAGTGGATCGGGGGATTTCCTGCTGAAGCCTGGGGACGATACTTCCCTATTCCTTAAGGCCTGCCTCAAAATGCCTCTCTGTCTCAGTGCATGGAGGACTCGTATATGGCCTGTAGAATAACATTTCTGAGAGTTTTGGAAGAAGCATACAGATTATAACAGTGGCTCATTGTAGTTTCCCTCCTCGCTGTCTATTTTCCCATATATGTGGGAAGCCCAGCCAGAATTTGGTACATAACTATAGCTATGGGCATGCTAGTGATGGTTAAGCCACAATGGAAACACCATCCAAACTCGGTTAAGCCTCTATAGAAAAACCACTAAACTTTCACCTATTTCTAGAACTGAACTGGAACCCCTGCTGTTATAGTTCCTCTTAATTAATTAGCCTCTTAAAGTTGGTATAGGCACTTCCACCTTATCATGTTTCTCTGACTGTATAAATATCTGTTCACTGTATGTTCCATTCCATGCGTCTGATGAAGTGGGTTCTATCCCACGAAAGCTTACACTGAAATAAATTTGTTAGTCTCTAAGGTGCCACAAGTATTTCTTTCTTATTTTCTTTTTGCTGACACAGACTAACACGGCTACTACACTGTGAACTGGAACCAGACCTTACCAAAGGTTCTGAAATGTTGAGATAAATGATTCTGTCTATCAGATTTACTGCCTCTACTAGAACCAGAAGTTCCAGTATAGTACAAGGAAGGTTATTCTCATGGCATTTGCAGCCTGATTTTGTAAATTTGAGAGGTTTGCAGAGCTATCCACACTTTTGGGCACTTATCAGAACAGAACCCAACTCCAAAGGCTTTGGGATTTTTTTGTGTGTGGGATTTCTATCCTGAATATCTATCTAATCTATCTATCTATCTAATCTATCTTCTGGCCAGGTAAAATATCTATGAATACTTATAGAGAAGGGCAGACACCCAACAGCAAAATATCCACAGAGAAATGGGTAACTGACAGGATTCTTCCTGGTATTGTTTTGTGTACAGTATCTTCTAATTTTGTTACTCTAGTATGTCTTATGAGATTGGAACATCCATGTAGAACTGAAAGATAAAAGCTTATTCTTGTTACTTGACAATTAATCTTGGTAGGGAAACAAGTTACAACACAGTTCAGTCCTAAATATATTATGACTAGAGTTGTGTGAATAATGGATTTTTTGATTCACTGATCATTCCAAAAAGATGTGGGGGAGGGAGCAGGGAGGGAAATTGTTTTCCAGTCAACCCAACAATGAAAATTTTAAAAAATTTTGACAAATCAAAAAGTTCAAAAAAAGACACTTGGGCAATGTCGCTTTCTGATTTGCTCTCCTTGCCTTTGTTTTGCTAATCTGAACCCACTGAGCCAGGTCATATCTTATGCATTATCTTCTAGAAACTCCATGCCAGGTCATTCTGTTCTTAACACTAGTTATCACTCTGAATTTGTCATGCTGCACAGTACTTTTTTGTACTTTTGTACTGCCTCCATGGTGTTTGTCATGTACAGTACCTTTTTGTACATAAGTCACTCATTTCTATACTCCTTTCCAAACTTCAGACATTCATGTCTGAACATATACTGTGTCTGGGTTAAGAATGGTCAGGTATTTACCAGCTATTTCCTTTTGCTACTTGCACAGTATTTAACTCCTCACTGCCCAGACAGGGAACTAGAGTGGTGACTGTCCTGTCATCCAATGAGATATAGCAAACTTACCCCTAAGTAAGGCAGTTTTTCACCATCTTCCTCTTCCGTGCAGATTAAACAACAGCAATAATCTTTCTCTTTTTAGATACTGTTACTTCCTAATGTCAATTAAAACCCTATTTTATGCTCCGTTTTGGAGGTGAGGACCAGTTTCTCCTTGGGTCTGTAATTTTGTTATGTACAAAATTATTTCTGCAGCCCACTACTGCTGGAGGAAATATTAGGCTAGATTGTCAAGTACTCCAGGTCATCACTCATTGCACCTGAAGGGGTCAGGGAGTAAAGGTATCATTAAACCACTTGCTGCCCCCCCTCAATCAGAGGGACAGCCTGGGTTGATTTTGGGCTCACTATAATTTAGAACAGTATCAGGGCTGCTCAAAAATATGAATGTCTGTGGCTCTCACTTGACCCTCTCTACCAGTCAGGGATCATTGAAATCATTAGCCTTGGTTACCATTTTCCTTGTTTTGGCTTTCCCCTTTTCTGTTTCTTTTTAAATATCCCTCTCTTTTTTTGTATTATGTTCCCAAAACATTATAAAAATTCAGTTACATTGCATGACAACTTTTATTTGCTTAACTCATTTCTTCTAGTGTCAAGAGCATTTGTATTGCCTTCTCTACAGTATTTCAATTCTAATGATATATGGTGTCACTAGATCCTAAATACTCCCCATCTTCAACTTAATTGATCAGAGTTGGCACATTTCCTAGAACTAGGACCTGTGTAGCCTCAAACCATGTACACTAGGCTGTTTGACAAACTGTGGGAGATGGCAATCTTACGTTACTTCTAGAAACCCATTCCTCTTCTTAGCTTTTGCATAGTTGCTGTCCCAATCAATATCTGAGTAATTAAAATCCCTCATGATCAATGTTCTAGCTGTTTTACCAGCCTCTGTTATCTGTAAAAACATTTCCTGATCTATTTTCTTTGCCTGCCCTGGGGGTCTGTGGAAACATCCAGGAATAGCATGACTACATTTATTGTTCTTAGTTAGCTGCTGTTCAAACTGTCTCCACTCTGACAGCCAAAATATTTATGCTGTTTCCTACTGCAGACTCAATATATTGCCATCCTCCTTTTGACTGAAGATGGTTGTCTAACCCCATTAGTAAACTTTGCATCTTGGTATTAAATTCTCAGATGTTTTTGTCTTTGAAGTTCCAGGAACATCATGCTTATCCTTGAAAATGCATGATTCCATTTCGTGACCCTATTAGTATGCTTAGAGCATTTGTTTGGAAGATATTTTCTCCTCCCACCTTTGCTTTACATTCTCATTATCTCCTACAGTGATAATCAGTGGATACATTACCTTGAGATCCACGCATTTCCCCCTTTCGATTCTTCTCCGCCCACACCACTAATCTAAAAAAAACAAAAACAAAAAAAACAACAACAACCCGCCAGCTAGAACATTTCCCTATTAATGGCCAATCTGTTTGCTCCCATAGAGTGGGGAATAACACAGGCCATCTCTCCTTTGCCATTCTGATTTTCCATTTTGTTGTTTGTAATTCCCAAAACCTCTCACATCTCCACCCAAGATCTATTAATCTACCCATGGGAATAAGAACCAGAAAACACTGTTATGTAGCTTTCTTCTTCCATATCTGGTAAAGGGGTGTGAGGCTTTTTAAACAATGCCTGGATACTTTCCCCTCGTTTCATTTAGTTCAACATGCACAACTGTCACAGGCTTTTCCTTAAGCTTTTTGACCTGGCCTATCCCACTTATTAAAAATCCTTAGTCTGTCTTCCTGGAAGCCTCAGCTTTGTCCTGTTGTTTCTGTTAGTCTTTGGTGTTTTAAAAGCAGCCATGTCTATCCGCAACATCAACTCTGTTGCTATCAGTACTTCTCTGATTTAATTCTGCTGCAGATTTCCCCTTGCTAATTTCATAATTTTCTACCATCCTGTCTTCTGAATTGTCCACAGTTAAAACTATAGGAAATATACTGGGCACTGATATGACACCTATGTCTACCACTCTTCTTTCCTACCTCTTCTCACAGTTACCCAGCCTCTGCCTTTTATATCCTCCTCTTTCTGCTGGAACAATGCTGTTTCTCCTGCACTATGCTGTGCTTCCAATGCACTCATCCTGCAACTACTCACAGCTGGTTCTCCTCCTACTCTGCCACTCCTTCGGAGTCTGAAACCAGCCATCTGTCATCAATGAACCTCTCAGATTCATTGATCTTCCCTAGCGCATCAACCTGTCTCTCTAATGCTACAGTCCAATCTCTGAGTGCCACAACTAACCAGCAATACACACACACACACACACGTTGTTCTAGCTTTTCCATCCTCCAAATTGAAAATATGTATCTGTTGCAAAATCTTTTATTATTTTAATACAATGCAAGTAGATGCTGCTGCCGCCTGCACTATCATTTATTTAAATGTGAACAGCAAAGATTTAATACATAAATAAGGATCCAAGAGCCAAATTCTGCACCCATCTAGGCATTGTGAAATACCAATGACTTATGAGGAGATGTTCGGGCATATGTTGGTACAAAATTGGGCTCTAAATTATCTATAAAACGTAAACCAAATTCTGGACTGTGTGCTACCCTCCACTAGGCAGTGCAGCAGGGAATAAAAAAGGGGAATGAACTTGTGCAATGGGAGCAGTGGCATGTTCCCCTAAACTCTCTGGCTTGAACCATGTGAACTCCAACAGACAGAGGAGAAGCCAGGGAGGATTTGCTGTCTCTTACTTTGCCATTACATTTCTGAATGGAACTTGGCTCAGTCATTATTGCTGTTTGGACCAAACCTCTATTCTTTCCCCACAACTCTACCCCTCCCAGGGAAATCAGACAGGCCCTGAGTTTTGTGCAGACTTTTTACCTTCTGGTAGGTATTTCCCTAGGAGGGTAAGATACAGTCCTCTGCTTTGTTTTATGTTTGCAAACCATTGAAATCAATCACGGTACAAAGATGACAACAGAATTTGGCTTGGCTTGTGCAGACTTGGAAAGCACAAATGCATTTATGTTTTAAAACACCATCTATGAAGATCAGATCCATCTTCATTCACCTGCCACTAAATCATGGTGCAGGGCCCAGTGTTTTCTCTGCAATGGGTGATGACATCAGATTAATAAAACCGGTAGAGTCAATGCAGTTTGCAACAAACCTCATGGGCCCATTTGTAATAGCTGCAAAGTTCCTCTGTATTGCTCTGTCTGCTACACATGGGCATTGTATTCTCATGCTAAAAATCCCAGTGACATTTGTGTGGAAGACATTTACTGCACATGATCAGTGGCTAATTGATTTTTAAACCTTAGGTACCTTGTTTGTTTTTGTTTTTTTTCCAAAATGCCAAACACTGATTAAAGCATATGATAAAAGAATCTTTGTCTAATTCCATTATTATGATATGGCTGTTTTTCAGTTGTGGAAGCAAAAATATAGGGCATATTATAACTATAGGAGCCTCTTTTTTCACATTTCTATGCCTCATTTTACTTTATGGCTGTGCTTGCCTCTTGGCTTGAGCTGTTACCCCACATTTGGGGCCTTGCACGGTTGTTTCCATTAGAAGGAGAAATTATTGACATGAGGCAGGTATTTCCTTGGTGCAATCCTAGCTATTTATAAAGTCCTGTTTCCCTGAACACGGTAAGAACAAAGAACTGGAGGCAGTTTCCTTGTTGAGAAATCCAAATTTGCCTTTCCTGTGCCCATAAGAAACTCTATCGGCTTCCTTTCATGATCACACTCACACTGCTTCCCTTCCTGTCTGTTCACTTTCTCAATGCTTTTGGCCTCTCTCACACACGGTCATACACAACTACAACCAATCAAAGCCCCAGCCCCATGCATGGAGCAATCAGTCCCCAGGGAACTCCATCGGCCTGCATGGCTTAGCTACTAATCAGCCTTGCATGTGGCCTCGTGCCTTGGGCAGTGGCTTCATAGAATCTCAGGGTTGGAAGGGACCTCAGGAGGTCATTTAGTCCAACCCCCTGCTCAAAGCAGGACCAACCCCAACTAACTCATCCCAGACAGGGCTTTGTCAAGCCTGACCTTAAAAACCTCTAAGGAAGGAGATTCCACCACCTCCCTAGGTAACCCATTCCAGTGCTTCACCACCCTACTAGTGAAAAAGTTTTTCCTAATATCCAACCTAAACCTCCCCCTCTGCAACTTGAGACTATTACTCCTTGTTCTGTCATCTTCTACCACTGAGAACGGTCTAGATCCAGCCTCTTTGGAACCCCCTTTCAGGTACTTGAAAGCAGCTATCAAACCCCGCCCATTCTTCTCTTCTGCTGGCTAAACAATCCCAGTTCCCTCAGCCTCTCCTCATAAGTCATGTGCTCCAGCCCCCTAATCATTTTTGTTGCCCTCTGCTGGACTCTTTCCAATTTATCCACATCCTTCTTGTAGTGTGGGGCCCAAAACTGAACACAGTACTCCAAATGAGGCCTCACCAGTGCCGAATAGAGGGGAATAATCACGTCCCTCGATCTGCTGGAAATGCCCCTACTTATACAGCCCAAAATGCCGTTAGCCTTCTTGGCAACAAGGGCACACTGTTGACTCATATTCAGCTTTTCGTCCACCATAACCCCTAGGTCCTTTTCTGCAGAACTGCTGCCCAGCCATTCGGTCCCTAGTCTGTAGCAGTGCATGGGATTCTTCCGTCCTAAGTGCAGGACTCTGCACTTGTCCTTGTTGAACCTCATCAGATTTCTTTTGGCCCAATCCTCTAATTTGTCTAGGTCCCTCTGTATCCTATCCCTACCCTCCAGCGTACCTTCCATTGTCTCCAGTTATCTTACGTCATAAAGGAGTGAAATTGCTTCTTCCATTTAGCCTAAATGAAGGGTGATTAGTATGCCCATCAGCTTTAATGAGGTCTGTGATTGCCTATAAATCAAAGACATGCTTGATCGCAGCCATTAACATCTTTCAGCACACACTTACATATTTTAAGTTAATTTATTTGTCTTTAAAAGTGCCAGATTAACCTCTTTTTAGCCATAAGAGGCCAAACCCAAAGCCCAGTAAAGTCAACAGTAGTCTTTCTATTGACTTCATTGAGCTTTGGATCAGTGCTCAAATAGGTAAAGACACAATAGCAGTGCATGCTTCTACACTACACTATTGTCACCTAGGCTGACCAGATAGCAAGTGTTAAAAATCGGGACAGGAGATGGGAGGTAATAGGTGCCTATGTGAGAAAAAGACCCAAAAATTGGGACTGTCCCTATAAAATTGGGACATCTGGTCACCCTATTGTCACTTGACCTACAGAGACCACATACAGGTTGTGAGAAGGAAGTTTATTCTCTCTATTCATATGCCCATTCAATTCTTGACATTACGAGGATCCAAAAGGGTAGCAGTTGAGTGTTGGAGACATATGTCACTCTATCAGGAACGTATCAATTATTTTCCAAGGGTCAGTGAGCAGTTGTTAGATGTTTGGGCTCAAGTCAAACCAGTCACTAAATGATTTTTTTCAAAATGTGATGGTCAAAAAAATTGCTTCTGGCTCCATATTTCTATAATTGAGTTTTAAATCCAACACCTTTTGTGATGCTTCAATATATTTTCTGCATTTACATTAGTTGTTCTCAGTCTGTTTTGTGGAGAAAGATTGACCAAATCCCAGACAGTTTCCCCAGAGAGGTCTGAGGCAATGTCTGGGTAGTGGATGGTGAATACATCCCCACTGAGAGAGTATGCCCCTATCACATAACTGGAGGTTCTCAAACCATCAAGGGGAGACATGCTACTGAGTATCAACTGGAGCTTTGCTTCTGATGATTGGTGAAAGCCAGAGAAGAGCATGAGGTCACTCCTGGCCAAGATCATCAATGCCATCTTAACAAAGAGCAGCCTATTGGCTTCCCTGAAACATGCAGAAATCCAGGCAGGGACAAGAAATCCTCACTCACACCATATGAGCCTTCTAGCTACTAATACGTGTTGAGCCCCCTCATCCAGAACATGCAAGAGCCCTGCAGCATTCAGGGTATTTCCGACAAAATTCCCTCAGCCTCAAATAGCCTCATACTAGCTTTTCTCCTGGAGACAAACATCAGGTGTAATTCCCACTTGTGAATGTGATGTAACTGAGTGGAGCAGGCTATACTGGTTTCCTGGTAGCTGAGAACTCCACCATGCCAGAGGATTTCTCAACCCTCTGTGTCACCCTTATGCTGCTTGTCCTCATTTTCAGGCCCATTAGGAATCAGTGCCCAGGGAGAGCCCAGTGTCTCTGCACTGGCCCTCATATTGAAGAACCCACGTACAGGTTTAAATGCCCCAATAAATAAAGTGCAACAACTCACACAGAGACATAGATTTCACTGCTACACTTTCTACTAAAAACTAACACCCGCTTGAAGAGGCTTGCTAATAGCATATAACGCACATTCACTAACGTTTTACAAACAACCGCATCGTGCAGTCACCATTGGCAGCCTGGCACTATGCCTCACTTTATTTATACCCCCGACACCAAACTACATACAGAACTACTCACAACATCGTTCATGAAACCCACACCTCTCCTGTATTATTCACCTAAACCACATGAACACATAACTGATAAACATTTTTGGAGCTGATTGCCCGGTAGGCAGATGGAAGTATGCAGGCTCTGGGTGGTGGAAGGGAGGTAGTTGAACCTGTGAACGGTAACTGAGAAGTGGATTATAGATGGGATAGTGAATGATTTAATTGCTTTTTCTGTTTTGTTTTGACAGATTATGCAGTATAACGCCCTTAACTCAGCATTAGCTAATTTTTTTCATGAGTGGATATATAATTAAACAGAGGTAGTTGAATAGTTATGTATTATTTAAATACTCCACTGTACAATGTTGTATCATCCTTCATTTCCACACATGGAGAATCATCTTTGTAACTCATTTGGCTGCCTGGGGTCTCAAAGTGCTCGACTCTCTAAACCCGGGAGCGACTGTTAAATTGAGCTGCAAACTTCCATTAGGGCATTATGTGTCCACTTCCTCTGTTAACCTGGTTTTCCCTTAAACAGAGACTTTAAATTTTGCACTAGAGGATATTTTGTGGGAAAGAGAATGCAAATAAAGCAAGCTCTTACACTCAATCTCCTCCAAAACAAAGCATTCACAGGTCCAGCAGGACTGGTGCTGAATATAATGCATGTGAAAAGAGTAAGGGTGAAATCCTGGCCCCATTAAAGTTAAAAGCGAATCTCCCACTGACTTCAACGGGACATGGATTTCACTGTAAGTATTCAAAAACCTTCTCTCCTTCTTTGCTCTAGTGGTTCCCAAGTGTGTGCTATTTAGAAATCAGATTTTAAGTTCTGAGTTTCTGGTGTAATTTCCTAGTCCCATTAACTCCAGATTCCTGGTCAGAATTTTAGAACAACAGAAGTAGAGATTTCCCCCAGAGAATATTCCCTAGAAGCCGATTTCAACTCAGCACACATTGGGATAGGATTTGGGGTGTTTAGTCAGTACTCATACAGTGCAGATATGGTGAATTATTATGTACCGTGCTGCAATGCTTTGCCTTAAGAGACTTTCAACAACGTGAGAGGATAAAACATCACCTCTAAAAGCAGGGTGGTCAGAAGTTCATGGATCAAGTGAATATGCTACTACTTGTGCCATTAGCTACCTACTTTTGGAAGCAGTTAAGAATGCCAGTATTGCTTCCAAGTTAATCATTGCAGGGTAGGAAAGATTGATTTGTTAGCAATGTGAAGCCATGCCCAGAGGTGTTATGTTGCTTCTAGGAATGGCGCAGAGTAGCCATCCATATTAGAGAAATACTGTAGAGTCCCCTACATGTAAAAGTATTTGAGATAATTGGGTAGTGGCTGATTCCTCAGCCAATGCTTATAATCCTATTATCGTTTCTATGTTTCAGACATCCCCCTGAGATTAGGGAGAGATGAGCGCAAGCTATCAAATGGTTTCAATGTGTATTCCAAAATAGGAAGGTTTAAACATTCTCCAGTTTCAATGGTGCATTTTGATTTTCCTTTGGACCAAGTTGAAAATGTTGCAGGGAGGCTTTTAAGGAAAGGAATGAGTTGGGATACGAAATTAAATGAACGGGTGGTGGGGCTCCCACTGCTTAGGACTCTGGGGAAAACCCTGCAGTAGAAACAGAAACAAGCCCTAACAGAAGGCAAAAGAAACACAACTGGTGAACAGCCAAAGCGTCTCCAGTGTTGGTTTGGATAAGAGAGTTTTGTATAGAGCTCTTCCCACAGAAAACAGTACGTGCCTCTCTGTTAAGCACTTGCAGACTTACAGCCAACAAAGGTCATAACCAGGCAACCCATTTTTGGACAAATTGGGGTATATTTCCAAAACAGTATGTAGGAGGAATGATCAGGAAAGACTTGTGCGTTAATCATCAGTCTGACAAAGGGCATCTATTTCATACTCAACACAGTAACAAACCCCCCTGTGACACAGAGGACCTTTCATAGAGAAGATGAGTGTGAATCTTATTTCATTATCCATGGGCCCATGTGTAAGGGAGAGACAGTTCATACAGCCATCTGGTCTCACTGTGCAGTCATGCAGCAATTTTTAAAAATCTTGTCTTATGATTTTTTTCTTTTACTCCAATTTTCTTCCTTATTTGGATTAAGGAAAGTCAGTTTGCTAGAAAGCAACTCTCTCTTCTGTCTGCAGTTGGGATACGGGGATATAGATGAACAGATGTACCATGCAGACTTCAGCTCTGAGAGTCTTTCCCATTTAAGTTGCTTCTTCAGTGACTTTATTACTGATCTGAAGACCCTCTCCTGGTCCCTTTAATTTGAGAAAGTGTGAAAAGACATTCACTCTCCATCTTAGCTACCAGTTTGGCCTACCTTCAGACCTCTCCAGTTGGACCAATCTGTGCCCATGGCTGCTGGGAGCTCTCTTTTTAATTCATATGCTATTGATTTTTCTATGAAGTTATAGACATGTAAGTTTATATCTCAATCAAATAATGCCTCAAAAATTCAACAAACATATTCCACATAATGAGAATTGATGTTCTTCTGGCCTACATGTATGAGGAAGAAGGGGGGAGATTTGCAAGGCACAAAGGGCAGTTAGGCACCTAACTCCTAGTGAAAGACAATGAGAATTGCGTACCTAACTCCCATAGGTCCCTTGAAAATCCCTGCCCAAAAGCCTTCTGTCAGGGAAAAATAAACAGTTCTCATTAACACTCATTGTCAGGGCTTCTGGTAGAACATGAAAGCAAATATAATTAGTGTTATATTTTAATTAGCTAGGTGCAGCATGGAGAGCATTGCTTTCCACTGAAACATCAGGTGTTGACTGTTGATGGAAGCAGGATACAGAACTAGGTGGATCAATGGTCCAATCCTCTAAGACAAATCCTAGATTCCTGTGAGGAACAGGGGAAAAGGGAACTATCTATTTAAAATGAACATTGTTGACTATACAGATGATTAAAAAATGCTGTGTCTGAACGTGGTTGTAATGAAACAAAGCTCCGTTAAGAGAACATTAAAGTTGCACAGTTTAGCACGGAGAAGTCAGGAAATGCCCAAGTTACAGCTGCATGCTTGGTTTGCAGCATTCAGTGGTGTAAATAAGGAAGAAGCACTGGGGAAGACACATAAAACTTGTCTTTGTGTTGGGGGACTTTGTGCCTGCAGACTTGCCAGAGCCTGATAGGGTGACTGCTGGATGAGACACAATCCTCCAGAAGTTAGGTGTGGTGGACAGTAGGGGTTATTAAGCAGCCTGGCAAGACAAACACAGTCGACTGGAACCAGTGGGAATGCCAGGGCAGGAAAAGGCATTTATAAATAGAAGGAGTGGGAACCAGCCTGGAAAAAATTCAGTGGTAGAGCAGCACAAGGACCAGAAGGCTCTGCTGTAAGGATTGTGTTCTAGGGACTTTGCCAGTTTGTAAAATCCAAATAATCTGTGTTTATGACTCCACTAATCTTGGGCTCTTTCTCCACAATGTAACAATAAGTGAACATCATCTCCAGTCACAGCCACTGGAATTATTTTATTAGTGAAATCCTAACTTGGACCCAGTTTATGCATAAAAAGGCTATGCAACCAACACGGGGCCAGATCCTGCAAGCATCCGCATAATTTCAGATTCATTATTATGTAGAATTAGAGCTGGTCAACATTTTTGCAACATTGTTCTAGGTTTTGGACCAGCTGTGTTAGATATACAATGAACTAAGATGAGGTGGGCTCGTTCTCTGCGTTCAGTTCTCAGTGTAGCAGGTGGATGCCCCATGCATTTAGAATACGTCCAGTGCCTTCTGGCACTGCATGCTGTGGGACTGTCAACCAATCCTGACTCCATTTTGCACAAAAAACTGGAATCAAGATGGTTCCTAATATGAACATAGCATAGATGCAACTCTATGGTGACTGGAACTGAACCCTGCGGAACAACTCAAAGCAAACTGCATGCACAACCTCTCTCTCCATGTGCTCTCCAATCCAGATCAACAGCTTCCTAATGATCTGTAATCCTGTCAGTCAAGGGCTGGAACAGGAACTTCCTGGCACTCACAAATCCAACCAAAGAACGCTAGAGTTTGGACACTTATAGATCTTTTAAAGCCACAGGTCCCTTTTGGAAAGTAGTTCATACAGCCATATTGACATTCTCATTGAAGGAGTATCGGCAATGATACTATTACTGGGAAGGGGAGGGGAAATCTGTAGCTTTTTGAATATACCACCCTAAGTACTTTGATGGACAGTGTTTAATTGGGTTTGAAACTAGGCAAAATGAGCCTGTCCCTAACCTCAGATTAGGTAGGTCAACAAACATGTGGACAAGGGTGATCCAGTAGACATAGTGTACTTAGATTTCCAGAAAGCCTTTGACAAAGTCCCTCACCAAAGGCTCTTGCGTAAATTAAGTTGCCATGGGATAAGAGGGAAGATCCTTTCATGGATTGAGAACTGGTTAAAAAACAGGGAACAAAGGGTAGGAATAAATGATGAATTTTCACAATGGAGAGGGGTAACTAGTGATGTTCCCCAAGGGTCAGTCCTCGGACCAATCCTATTCAACTTATTCATAAATGATTTGGAAGAAGGGGTAAACAGTGAGGTAACAAAGTTTGCAGATGATACTAAGCTGCTCAAGATAGTTAAGACCAAAGCAGACTGTGAAGAACTACAAAAAGATCTCACAAAACTAAATGATTGGGCAATAAAATGGCAAATGAAATTTAATGTGGATAAATGTAAAGTAATGCACATTGAAAAAAATAACCCCAACTATACATACAATATGATTGGGGCTAATTTAGCTACAACTAATCAGGAAAAAGATCTTGGCGTCATCATGGATAGTTCTCTAAAGACGTCCATGCAGTGTGCAGCGGCAGTCAAAAAAGCAAATGGGATGTTAGGAATCATTAAAAAAGGGATAGAGAATAAGACGGAGAATATCTTACTGCCCTTATACAAATCCATAGTGCGCCCACATCTTGAATACTGCGTACAATTGTGGTCTCCTCATCTCAAAAAGGATATACTGGCATTAGAAAAGGTTCAGAGAAGGGCAACTAACATGATTAGGGGCCTGGAACGGGTCCCATATGAGGAGAGATTAAAGAGGTTAGGACTTTTCAGCTTGGAAAAGAGGAGACTAAGGGGGGATATGATAGAGGTATATAAAATTATGAGTGGTGTGGAGGAAGTGAATAAGGAAAAGTTATTTACTTGTTCTCATAATAAAAGAACTAGGGGCCACCCAATGAAATTAGTGGGCGGCAGGTTTAAAACAAATAAAAGGAAGTTCTTCTTCACACAGCGCACAGTCAACCTGTGGAACTCCTTGCCTGAGGAGGCTGTGAAGGCTAGGACTATAACAGGGTTTAAAAGAGAACTGAATAAATTCATGGAGGTTAAATCCATTAATAGCTATTAGCCAGAATGGGTAAGAAATGGTGTCCTTAGCCTCTGTTTGTCAGAGGGGGGTGATGGATGGCAGGAGAGAGATCACTTGATCATTACCTGTTGGGTTCACTCACTCCGGGTCACCTGGCATTGGCCACTGTCGGTGGACAGGATACTGGGCTGGATGGACCTTTGGTCTGACCCAGTACGGCCTTTCTTATGTTCTTATGTTCTTATGTAGGTATGAAATATATTTTCTCTGCTAAACTATCAGCACTTGGCATCTCCTTTAATTAGAGTCAGATAATTTAACAAAGGGTAATTGCCATAACATTAGTTCTGTCCATTTTTTGCCTTTCATATTGCAAAACTGTTCTGAAAATGTATCAGTCCAGGCACAACCCTACTCACTCACCTTTACCTTGATGATGGTTACAATGCAAAAACAAAAGATAGGTTACTTGTTAGTAAAAAAAATTAAGTCTTTCCCTGAGAGGGTGAGTAGGTTTTTGTAAGGGTGCTTAATAACTTACTACAATTTTGGTTCATTGGTTTCCTAATGACAGCTGGGTGGTTTTGGGGTTACAAATAAAGTACCCAAAGGTCTGTACAGAAATCAGTCTCAGACATTTCTGAGAATGTCTTCATCATATAGTTTGTACTTACAACATTCAGCCTATCAGCTGTACATACGCTGTTCTCTACAATTATTTGTTGAGGGTTGATGACTGGACAGCAGAATTACATGGAGGAGTGGTATTTTTAAACACCCCACAAACAAAATAAGCAATGGTGACATGCAAATAGCTATCATTTTGTTTTAGACTTACATCCGTGCCTAGAGGTCACAATTGAGATCAATGCTCCATTGAGCTAGGCATTGTACATACTTACTGCTGAAAGTTTGTAGACTGTAAGATCTGTGGGGCAAGGACCAATTTTTTCTTATGTTTGTGATTAGCACAATGGGGTCCCGGCCCACGTCATGGGTTCCTATACACTTCCGCAACACAAACAAATCAATAGAAGAGACAGTCCCTGCCCCCAAAAGCTTGCAATCTAAATAGACAGAAGAAATGTTATTATCCCCATCTACTGAAGTGCTGTTTTTGTGCAGGTTAGGCATGCTCTAAGAAAGCCTACCCAGATTGGGCCCTGGTGGGAAGATAGGCAAAGGAATGCTTAGCCTGAGAATCCCACTGGGGCTTAGGTGTGAGCTAAGTAGTGTCAGTACTCAGGCACATGGCCATTGACAGAAATGGAGGTGCCTAAGGGCTGGTCTACACCGGGGGGGGGGGATCGATCTAGGATACACAACTTCAGCTATGAGAATAGCGTAGCTGAAGTCGACGTATCCTAGATCGAAGTAATTTTACTTACATCGGGTCGACGCGGCACAGGCTTGCTCCCCCGTCGACTCCGCTTCCGCCTCTTGCCGTGCTGGAGTTCTGGAGTCGAAGGGGAGTGCTTCTGGGATCAATTTATCGCGTCTAGATGAGACGCGATAAATCGATCCCCAATAGATCGATTATGACCCGCCGATTTGGCGGGTAGTATAGACGTACCCTAAGGGACTTTACCAGTGGAAATGTGCCGGTTAGAGAATTTAAGCACCTACAGGGTTAGGTAGCAGCTGACCAGGGGGCGTTGAGGATCAGTAGTGCCTAAATTTTGGACTTTGGCATCTAAAGTGGAAGACACGTGCCTAAGTCCCTTTGTGGATCTAGCCCAGAGACACTAAGTGAATTGCCCAAGTTCGTACAGGAAGTCTGTAGCCAGGATGGAAACTGAACACAGATTCTCATAAGTACCAGTCAAATATCTAGCAAATATTCTTGTTTATGAATTGATCGCCACATGCTGACAGGTATTGGTGCAAACTTCAGCCATTCATTCTGTATGAACCAAAAACCCATTTCGAGCAAAGGTTGTAAGCATGGTTGTAGCAAAGTCCCATTCAGAATCTGAACAAATGTTTGCACGCATTGTTTTTGCACGTTTATTCTTAACTCACTAATTAAGCTTCTCCTCATTTGACAGGAAATATTTGGTGGAAAGGCTGGAAGCAGCACTTTCAGAGTTAGAACAATTTAAAGGAACTGTATCCTTGAAGCAGGCCTCTGCAGAAAGCTGTGGTGATGTTTTTTAAAAATTATTATTTGCATGAAATTTAACCGAAAACCAAAGCACGAAATGTTCATAAAACGTGTTTTGAGAACACTGACATGGCCACTAAAGAGTCTCTTTAAATGAATATGAAATACATGATTTCAAAGATACCTCTTTACCAGCAACCCAAGGTCTTTAAACAAAAATCATTTTGCTTTAGATGTGAAAGGGAAGAATAAATGCAAGAGGGTTGTATGCATGCTTAAGTATGTGTATTTCAAGATGTGATTTTCTTTTCTCTCTCTTTATTGGTAATTTTTAATTAAATCTGAAACCTACTGTTCATGTTTAGTGTTATACAGTGAAAAAGAAACTAAAAGAGTGCATTTAAGACAATAATATACATCTTAAAACCCACATCTTAACGTGGGAGACTTTCTTTATCTGTATAAATAGAACACAGGTGAAAATGTGTGGGCTTTACTTTAAATGAGCCCATACAATGGATAAATCCAGTTTCTCAAGAAGCCCTCTCACCTGGAACATTACTTTTTTCCATGATTAAAGCAGAATCAGGTTCAATGGTCCATTCTGTCAGAGCATGAAAAGAGTTCTTATACCATGTTGCACAGGTAGGATGTTATTTAGAGTGTAAGATCATTGGGGCAAGGACCGTCTTTTTGTTCTACGTTTGTGCAGGGCCCAAAACAGTGAAGTCCTGGTCTATGACTGAGGCTCCTAGGTGCTATGGTAATACAAATAATAACCATAATAATAATAATACTGACTTGGGACCCCATCCAATGTCCATTGAAGTCAATGGGAGTCTTTCTATTGACTTCAATGGGTATCAGATAAGAGCCTTGTAGAAGGTATAACGGACATTACAACATAAAAAGTGACCAAGTTTCAATGATCTGGTTTGCTGAGTGACGTACAGTTTAGGGAATTGGGGTTATTCTCCTGGGAAAAGAGGAGTCTTTGAAAATGACATGGCAGAAGTTTTCAAAATTGTAAAGGAAATTGGTGATAAAGACAATAGTCATTTTTTCTATTGTTCTAACCAAGTTTTACCTTACGTTTGTAAAGAGATTCAATCATGTTATGGAACATGACTTTGATAAACCATTTCTGTTATACACTGGTATGGCTTCTAACCCAATACTAGCTGTAGTAAGATAGACCCAGGGATGAAGAGCTCTTGGGATGCAGTCACTGATGTTTGTGTCATCTCTTCCTGCATCAGTTTTGCATTGGGGGTGTGACGTTATTGACAATAACTAGGACCGTATAGATCATTGTTGCAACCAAGGTCCTGTAGTAGCACCAAATCTTATATAAAGGGGGTCAAATGAGGTGTCTAAGACCAGGTTATGGTTTGCTGGTTATGATTATGCCATTTATATGCATGTATCAGTTTTGTAGTTGAAGTTATGAATATTGGCTCTATACTATCTGTATTTCAAACTTGTGCTGTGCTTCTGGGTGAAACCACAGACATGTTGGTCTCAAGCTCTGGTAACCTGCTTGATGGCCCATTAAGGGCCATAGACTATACAATTGGCCCATTAAGAGGAGGCAGACACACCTTGTGACTCAGCAAGGTATGCAGGGGCCTGCCTATGGACCGAACTCTAAGGGTTTTCTTGCCATGTGCCCCAATGCTTGTCTTTGGAACAAAGAAAGAGAGGCCACATGATGAAAGACTATAAAAGACTGCTGCAGCTCCTCCATCTTGTCTTCTTTCCTGCTTCTTACCTCTGGAGGAACCTTTCTACAAATGGGAGCTCTGAACAAAGGACTGAATGACCCATCCCGGCTGTGGATGTATTCCAGAGACTTGATTTGAACCTGCAGTTTATTCCATCTCTGCTTCAAGCCTGAACCAAGAACTTTGCCATTACTGTATGTAATTGATTCCTTTTAACCAATTCTAGCTCTCACCTATACCTTTTTCCTTTTATGAATAAACCTTTAGATTTTAGATTCTTAAGGATTGGCAACAGCGTGATTTGTGGGTAAGATCTGAGTTGTATATTGACCTGGCTCTGGGGTTCGGTCCGTTGGGATTGGGAGAACCTTTTTTCTTTTACTGGGGCATTGGTTTTCATGACCATTTGTCCCCATAACGAGCGGCACTGGTGGTGAGACTGGGAAACTGGAGTGTCTAAGGGGATTGCTTGGGATGACTTGTGGTTAGCCAGTGGGGTAAAACCAAAGTCTTTTCTGTCTGGCTGGTTTGGTTTGCCTTAGAGGTGTAAAAACCCCAGCCTTAGGCTGTAACTGCCCTGCTTGAAGCAATTTGTCCTGAACTGGCACTCTCAGTTGGGTCCTGCCAGAACCAGCATCGTTACACCTGGACCATAGGAGAGAATAGCAGCTGGATGTACAAATCCTGTAACGCAATGTGCCACGATAGGGAATGCAGTTTAACGTTTTGTTGAACTAATTCAAAATGTAAACATTTTGGGTCAGTTCAAAACATAAAATATTCTGATTCAGGTCAAACCCACACATATTTTGATTTTGCAGAAACTGCCATTTCAGTCGGAAAATCATTCCCGTCGAAAACTCCAAATCAGCTCTAGTTCAAAACAAAGGGACACAGGGTCTGAGATTCAGAGATGGCCTCCAACATTGCAGGGCCACAGTTTTGCCCCTGCAATAAAATACACTCACAACAGGTAGCACTTAGATATCAAACTTTTCTTGTTTATACCAACAAAATTAGAGGCTATCGTAGAATCAATTTAAGCTCATTGCTTCTTGTCCTAGCCTCAGAGTTTGAGAACAATTTTTCTCCCTCCTCTTTGTAACAATCTTTTATGTACTTGAAAACAGTTGTTATATCCCCTCTCAGTCTTCTCTTCTCCAGACTGAACAAGCCCAATTGTTTCAATCTTCCCTCATAGGTCATGTTTTCTAGACTTTTAATCATTTTTGTTGCTCTTCTCTGGACTTTTTCCAATTTGTCCACATCTTCCCTGATATGTGGTGCCCAGAATGGGACACAATACTCCACTTGAGGCCTACACAGTGCGGAGTAGAGCAGAAGAATTACTTCTCATGTCTTGCTTACAACACTCTTGCTAATACATCCCAGAATGATATTTGCTTTTTTTGCAACAATGTTACACTGTTGACTCATATTTAGCTTGTGGTCCACTGGGACCCCCAGCTCCCCTTCTGCAGTACTCCTGCCTAGGCAGTCATTTCCCATTTTGTATGTGTGCAGTTGATTGTTCCTTCCTAAGTGGAGTACTTTGCATTTGTCCTTATTGAATTTCATCCTATTTACTTCAGACCATTTCTCCAGTTTGTCCAGAACATTTTGAATTTTAATCCTATCCTCCAAAGCAATTGCAACCCCTCCCAGCTTGGTATCATCCGCAAACTTTATAAGTGTACTCTCCATGCATTAACTAAATCATTGATGAAGATATTGAACAAAACCGGACCCAGAACTGATCCCTGCGAGACCCCACTTGTTATGCCCTGCCAGCTTGACTGTGAACCACCGATAACTACTCTCTGGGAACGATTTTCCAACCAATTATGCATCTGCCTTATAGTAGCTCTATCTAGTTTGTATTTCCCTAGTTTGTTTATGAGTAAGGTGAAAAAGCAGGATATTACGTTTAAAATAACCCCCAAAGAGCAGGTAAGATTAGTGACATGGCCTCTTCTTGCTCCTAAATGACAAGTTCTGCCAGAACTTAATTCTCTCTCATCTTAATATAATGTAATAGAAGTGGAAGAATAATTTCCTTATTTAATGGCGCCTGAGTGATATTTTTATAGTTGTTAATACTTTGTTATCCTACCCTGTTTGCAAAACCCTCCTAGAAGTTTTAAAATATTTTTCTACCACTGATTTTGCTCATTTCCATATGGGAGACATAGATTTATTTTTCCATGTTTTGAAATGAGCTGGAGTGAACCTGGCTGTTTATTTTTCTACTTAGATAGAGCCTCGCCATGCCAAGACAACTTTGAGCACCAGACTCATCAATTAATATCAGCACCACTCTGGGAATGGTGTTTGCTAAGAAACTGTTGCTACAGAACAAGCAAATTGAGAACAAAACATTGGGCCAAATGCTAGAAGAAGCAGAGGGGAGTCTGTATCTATGGATCCCGGCCCAGGGAGCACAGACGTGGGGGAGTGCTGTCTCCCTGGCACACTTCCTTATCCTGCAGAAATCCCTCCCCAAGTCTTGGGCCCCATATATGGGTAGGAGGGGCCAGGCTGGGATGCCATTCACACACCATATGGGCTCTTTGTCCCCCATGTGCAAACCAGCAGAGGTTAATGCTGATTCAATTAGGTCTGTCAAAACCTGCCAGGGATAAGGGCCAGCAATGTTTTGGGGTGGTCCCTACTGCTGTGGGGTGTGAGGCTCTGCAGCAGGACAGGGGGGCTAAACCCACTACCCCTTTGGCTATGTTGGGGGTGGGGGGCAACAACTTATCTCCTACCACTTGAATCAAAGCATTCAAAGGTCTATTGCTGCATGGGGGAAATGGGGGCAACAGTATTTGTTGCCCTCTACACAGTGAATGGCTGTTTTTTAATTTCAAAGACAGAAGGTGATTTACAGTGATCAGAATGCCGAGAAATATTTTATCACATTTCTTACCACTTTCAATTTGCTCAGACCTTGGGCTTAACATCTTGACAGCTTCCTCCTACATGGACTGTGGAAGTAGTAGTCTGCCACCTGAGTTTGATACAAGCTCAAAATATACGACTAATCCATCATAGGGGATGGAGGACAGGATGGATGGATGTATGTACGGATACACACACACACATGTAAAGTAGAACAGAGAAAAATGGATCCACCTTAAATGAACAACATAGCTCAATTCATTGAAGAAAGAAAGAAAGAAAGAAAGAAAGATGCAAAATGTCATAGAGATTGTTTACATTCAAACCTAGCACCTTTAGCTTGCATTGCCAGCACTTAGGGCTTGATTCTCCTCCTGTTCAAATCAAGGGAGAAACTTCCATTGTCCGTACACAGAAACAACCCAAAGTGAGTCATACCTTGGCACAAAGCAATTTGTCCATTGAGCAGAACACAAAAATCCAAAGTCTTCAAAATAAGCATGCTTATATGACGGTTCAACCCATTTTTCTCAAGCTAACAGCTATTGTAGAAACTTTCCATGAGGTAAATGTCATTTGAATATAGGTTTGAGCTACCCATTATAACTGTTTACCTTTTCCATGGACACCATTACTGTAATTCTCAGCACTCCACTGCTAGTGTTACTGGTCTTCTGCAACAGATTCTTTGGAAGTGACAATCTTTGTAAGTGTTCCCCTTATGCCGCCAATATTAGAGACTATGAAGGCAACATATATACTGACCTCTGAGGCATGAGTAGACTGTTGACACAATACTCCTCCTCTATGCTACTAATTATTAGTATTTGTATCACAAGAGCCCCAGCCAAGATCAGGATCCCATTTTGCTAGACACTCTACAGACACAGTCCCTATCCAGGAGACTTTGCAATGTAAATATACAAGACAGAAAAAGGGTGAAAGGGAAACATAGGCACAGGGAGGTTATGTGACCCACCCAAGGTCACACAGTAGGGCAGTGGCAGAGCTGGAAATAAAATCCAAGTCCCCTAACTCCCAGTCCAGTGCCCTATGCATTGCACCACACTGGTTCTCTAAACCACCTTTAGAACCAATGCTCTGTGTGCTCTGCACTATTAGTGATAGCTGCCTTGCTGCTTTAACATCATGCACTGTGCACTTTCCAGTCATCTCTATGAAAGGGAATCCTCCCTGCTGGAATGTAAAAACTATTATCAGGCATGCCATTGACCAAACCCCCAGATGCTGCAGTGTGGTTTCAAACTGTATGTCAGCTGTTCTTTTTGCTGCCCGACATGCAGCCAACATGTGCATCTGGCCATATGGAAGATCCATGGGAAAAAAGAAAAGCTACTTGTGCGTAAGTATTGAAAGTCAGAATAACACAGTCTTTAAGATTTAATGGGTACTCAAGCTGGTTTACAAATAATCTGTTTTGTAGGCATTATTTGATCTAGGTCTTTCTTCATGGAACAGGAATAATACAAAAGAAAGATCGAAGATTCCAAAATCAGTTTTGTTTTGAAAGCAAAAGCCTTCTTGTTCCATTCAAATAACAGGGTTTCCATTTAAGGAGAGCCAAGCATTTCTACACACTGTACCTTTGCCTCCTCCCTTGATTGCCCGTATTCTAACTATGGACACTGGGACCAAATCTGCAAACCTCAGTGCCTAATTGTGCCCATGTGACAGGGCCAGTTTCAGTAACGCTGGGGCCCCTGTGAAGTAGTTCAACCCAGCCCCCCCACTGCAAGGCCCCACATTCAGTCTAAGAACTTCTCTCCCATCTGCCCCCAGCTGCTGGGAAGGCCTCTGTTCCACAGAGGCAGAGATGTATGACAGATAATACATCCTGACCAGGTGACGTATATATTTTGGTGTGATTTAGGGGAGCAAAGATGGAGATTTCTTGTTAAACAGAAAGAAGTGGGAGTTTGTGATGTGTCTCCCAGCCAGTGCTGTGGTGAGAGGGTGACATAAAGGTGACTTGAGTTATATCATTGTGGCAGATTATTGCATGGGATTGCAATCTTGTTATGGCCATAGTATATTAAGTTTATGTATCATTGTGGCCTACGGATTGTTTGTAACTCCAGTGGGGAGTGAGTACAACTTCTTTACGAACCAAAAACAGTGGAACGGGAGAGACAAATCACTCAGGCAGTTACACTCTCCAGCGAGGTATCGCTGCCTGGGAAGGGTTGCATATACTGGATTGTCCAGACACCATCAGACAAAGAAAGAATTTGAGGATATAACGCTGGGTTAACACTGACTCCGGCCTTCTTGCTGATCCACAGTGGACAGGATCTTCTGTCCAAGGCAGAGGGCCCATCCCTTGAGGAAGGGGTGAAAGGACATTGACCTGCTAGGGCCCTATAAGACTGATGGGTGACCACTTGGTGAGCTTTTGGCATGCTTATAGGAACTTTTATTGTTTTAATATGTTTTTTTCTGTAATGCTTTTACCTTAAAAATACATGTGCTTGGTTAGAAAGAGTGGTGTGATAACTTGTAACTTCTGGCAATACACTGTTAATAGCCCTCAGAGAGAGAGCAGTGCAACCACACTGGCCTTTAGGCAAACTGTCTTGCTAGGGATATGACAATGTAAGGAAAAGAGCGGCAGATTAGGCAGCATTGTGTAAAATGTCTCGGCCACATATAGCGAACGTGCTTGTAAAACCAGGCAATTGCATGTAGAAAACACACCCTTTGTATACAATGTGTGTGTGTGATTGTGTGTGTGAGAACAAAAATGGTCATATGTGTAAGTACCTGTTTGCATATACAGTTACCTGTTTTGCACGTGCAACTATTAGCGTGTGTGTGGCTTTCTTGGATTTAACTTGGACTCAGATGTTTGAAAATTTGGCCCTGTATCCACTGTCAGACTGCTGTCACTTTCTGTTTTGTGTGGCATTTGTAAGACAGTAGCTAATGGGGTGGGAGTGTAGGGGGAATCCTGGCTAAGCTAAATCACAGTGATATTTACTTGGTCTTCTTTATGTAAAATAGTGTAAAAATGGAGCAGTAAAATATTGTAAAACTTGAGCTGATATTTCTACTAATGCAAAGTGGCAGTTTTTAAATAGGGTTGCCGCCATTTGTCACTTTCAATCATAGACTGCTGATAGTGGTACTTAGAAGGACTTAATAGTCTTAAGAAAACAAATAGAGCCCCTCCCCCTCCTGAAATTGAAAAACAGACACGGATTGAGGCTTGGATTGTCATGCCTTGAGATACATCAAGTGCACCGCATGGCGCTGTCTATGCACTTCCTTTTCATCCTACTCAAGTGAAACTGACAACTTGTCACGTCTCTCATTCTGTTCACTTAGCGTCCTGCTCTGTTCTTTGGCTCTCTTGCCTTTTCTTAAGTGCTGTCCACCATTTTTGTCACTAGTCTTTAAAAAAGAACGGTGCCACTTTTTGTTTTAATCATCTCTATTTGTGTGATACAGTTTTAAGAATCTAAAAATAAAATTTTTCTCCTGCGAATAATATTTAGCCCTTCAGTAACACCTGTACATGTTCAAAACACTGTATAGATGTTAGTTAATAGTTCCTCATTCAGGTAGATGTGGTATTATTTCTGTTTTACAGACAGGGAAACCAAGGAAGAGAGGTAGAGTGACATGCCCAGGGCCATACTTGAAGTAAGTGGTGGATCCACGGTAGAAGTCAGGAGTTCCTGACTCATGTAACCACAGTGTCACTCCAGTTATTTCACTAGACTATTGTCCTCTATAGCAAAGGTTCCCAAACTTGGTTCGCGGCTTGTTCAGGGTAAGCTCCCTCACAGCTCCCATTGGCCAGGAAGGGTGAACCGCGGCCACCAGGAGCTGCGAGCCGCCATACCTGCAGACACTCAGGTAAACAAAGCGTCTTGCAGCCCACCAGGGGCTTACTCCCAATAAGCCGTGAACCAAGATATGGTTCATCTTCTGGACTGTGTTTCTTCACCTTCTTTGCTGAATTTTGTTTACCTCCTCTCCTGTGCAGCAGCAACACAATGGATGATATGCACAGCTCTGGTAGCAGTCTTTGGTTTTGTTATGTTGTCCATCAGCAATGAGCAAACCACATAATTTTCAGTCATTGTCATTGAAGTTAATGGAACTACATAGAGTTACATGAGCCTTTGTTCTTACATGTAATTATCATCATGCTAATAAGATGCTGAGCTACACATTGTCCTGTTGGGTTTATGCCTACTATTAAGCAAGAGTAGTTTGATGGGCATTCAGCAGAACTCTCATTAATGCAGGATGGAGTTTACCTGTACCCCGTCTCCCACTCTTCATATTTTATCTTGTGCTGACAGACACAACATTCTACACACCATGTTGTGCCGGATCAAGCCCTGTTATACGATGTCCCCTGGGAATGAGAGGAAGTGACAAATGTAGCAGCTAATAAAGGTTGTTTTCTGTATGCTAGATTCTCTTCACAGATTTTATTGAAGGTGATGAGGCTCTGATCTGCATGGAAGAACCTGCATTGGGCAAAATCTAGGCATGTTGTCCTGATAGTCATTTGTCAATTTCCTCTGCAATTCTGTTCAAAATCACCATGCAAATAACTTTACCCATTGGAGACAAAGTCAAACACCACCAGTTATTGCTGTCTGGAAAACCGCATAATTTTGTTATATATTAATTTCAAGTCTCATGAACAAGAGCTTATTCTCTAGTACAGTTTGGGGAAGTAGAAATTAGATCCTCTGCTAGTGTAAATCAGCATAGTTCAAGTGAAATCAATGGAGAATCTGGCCCATTTTTGGAGTATTTCATACATAGACTCTGCTGTAATACATTTGGATTCACTCAATTTGGATTCACGCACATTTGGATTCACTTAATTTCTATTAAAATTAACGGGAATTGAGCATCCAACCCAATCAAGTGAGATTGAAAATCCCAGCTTTATTTTTTTAAGTAACATATAGATGCACATGTTTATACTTTTAATGTTTTGGGGCAACTGCGTTTGACTGGAAGAAAAAACCATAATGGAATATAGTACTAAAGTACTAATTAATATATTGTACTAATCGGTCATACTTTTTAGAGCAATGCAATCAGTTTAATGCTAGTTTTGCTTCACCTCCTCCTGCACTTTCCCTAATTAAGGCCCTAACCCAACAAAGCACATAAGAACACATTTAACACATTTAACCCTAAGGCTATTCCATTGAGATCAGTGGGACGATGCATACTCTCAAAAGTTAAGCACACTCTCAAAAGTTAAGCATACTCTCAAAGTTAAGCACAGGCTTAGGTTCTATGCTGAAGTGAGGCTTCATTGGAACTAACATGATATTTGCTGTCATCACAGTTTACTTGTGTGTTCAACCTTTTCCCCCACCATGTGTCTGTCTCTTCTATCTAGACTTTTAGCCTTTTGGGGCAGGTACTCTGCTACTTAATGTTTGAATAGTGCCTAACACAATGGGGCCCTGTTTTTGTCTGATCCTTAGGCACTACTCTAATAAACTCGATTCATAATAATTCAAAGAATATGAATTTTTAGTTATATGAGCCAGACCTCCAACTGATGCAAATAGACATTGCTACATGATCGGATCCATAAATTCTCTGTTAATCATATTCATATTTTTATGATGTAGCCACACAAAAAAATTAAAAAGTAAGACCTTGCTCTTGCAAATACTTTTACATGTGAGTAAATTTACACATCTGAGTAGTCCTATTTAACTCAGTGGGACACCTACATGTATGAAGTTACTCCCGGATGTAAGCATTTGCATGACTGAGGCCCAACTCTGCCTATTTCAAGCAATAAAACTTGTTACAATGATCAGTATTTGTCTTTAAATAGTGACACTTACATACTTTAACACTTCACCTGTTAGGAGAGAAAAATGTAGAAGGTGTGAAAAGACTTGAGCTTTTAAATGGAAGGAAGGAGAAATGTTACAAAATGAATGAAATCAAAGATAATTAAAAAGTCTTTGGGAGATTTTCACAAGCCCAAATGTCAGTCTGGTGCTTAACTCCCATTCACCTTCCAAGGGAATTAGAGGTATAGCTGCCATTTGGGCTTTAGAAAATCTCCCCCTTTATCATGAATATCCGGTTTCAGTTAAAAGTTTAGAGGTACAATTTAAAGAATGTTTCACCTTGAATCAAAAGGTAAAGATGCATATTTCTATACTGAAGCCAAACCGGGTCTAACGGACAAAATAGGAAAGTGCACGTGTGTGTGTGTGTGTGTGTGTGTGTGTGTGTGTGTGTGTGTGTGTGTGTGTGTGTGTGTGTGTGTGTGTGTGAGATAAATCCAGGAGGTGAAGTCAGATAAGGAAAAACGATTAAGTTCTTGCATTAAAGTAGTTAAGCTGTCATCTTAAGCTCACTTTATCAGAGTTATTGCTGCTTATTCATAAGAGCACTAAGCAACAGATGTTCACCTGGCTAAGCAAGCCTGTTGAAAGGAAGATATACATATGCTGTAGGGAATGAAGCGTGATCTGATTCTTAGAAAGAAAGGTTCTTGTTTCCTGGTATTTGTTGAAGCTTAATAAAGAGAGTGGGAAAGGGGGGAAAAGAAAGAAGTCGATGGAAGGGATAGAAAGAGACAGAAAGTACAAGAGAGCAAAGATAAATGAAGCCAAGGGGTAATTATAAACTCAGGGACATTTCTTGAACAGCAGTAAAACGCATAAAGAACAGATTGCAAAAGAAACAAGTTGGTTAAAAAAGCACAAAGTAGGAAAAAAGGGGAAAGACATTTTCCAGCTACCTCCATGATGTTGTGTCAAGTTAGCAGAGTAAATCATAGAATCATAAAACTGGAAAGGACCTTGAGAGGTCATCTAGTCCAGTCCCTTGCACTCATGGCAGGACTTAGTATTATCTAGACCATTTCTGACAGGTGTTTGTCTAACCTGCTCTTAAAATTTCCAATGATGGAGATTCCACAACCTTCCTAGGCAATTTATTCCAGTGCTTACCCACCCTGACAGTTAGGAAGATTTTCCTAATGTCCAACCTAAACCTCCCTTGCTGCAATTTAAGCCCATTGCTTCTTGTCCTATCCTCAGAGGTTAAGAAAAACAATTTTTCTTCCTCCTCCGTGTAACAACCTTTTACAGACTTGAAAACTGTTATCATATCCCCTCTCAGTCTTCTCTTTTCCAGACTAAACAAACCCAGTTTTTTCAATCTTCCCTCATAGGTCATGTTTTCTAGACCTTTAATCATTTTTGTTGCTCTTCTCTGGACTCTCTCCAGTTTGTCCACATCCTTCCTAAAATGTGGCGCCCAGATTTGGACATAATACTCCAGTTGCGGCATAATCAGAGCAGAGTAGAGCAGAAGAATTACTTCTCATGTCTTGCTTACAACACTCCTGCTAATACATCCCAGAATGAAGTTTGCTTTTTTTGCAACAGTTACACTCTTGACTCATATTTAGCTTGTGGTCCACTATGACCCCCAGATCCCTTTCTGCAGTACTCCCTCCTAGGCAGTCATTTCCCATTTTGATTGTGTGCAACTGATTGTTCCTTCCTAAGTGGAGTACTTTGCATTTGTCCTTATTGAATTTCATCCTATTTACTTCAGACCATATCTCGATTTTATCCAGATCATTTTGAATTTTAATCCTATCCTCCAAAGCATTTACAACCCCTCCCAGCTTGGTATCATCCGCAAACTTTATAAGTGTACTCTGTATGCCATTATCTAAATGCAAACAGCATTGATTCTTTTCTACTTCCTAATTCCCTCCTCCCCCTTGTTTATCTGTTTAACTTAACAAACTGACTTAGGACTTAAGCAAAATTGTGCCCTTTGTATCCCATTTTCCTGATTCAGGACATTTGGTGGTGGTGGTGGTCAGCCTTTAAGATTCAATCCAGGGCATCAAACAAAGATAATGTAAGAGTCATAAAGCCTGGCAGTCATTCAGGGGGTACCTGGGACATGTGTCCTATTTATCATTTGATAGTTTACATTGAATGACTTATGGATGTACTTAGCATGAACAAGACTTGGTGGAATGGTGACACTAGAACTCTTACCCATTCTCAACCCATCTCTTGACTTTGCAAACACAGGGAGAAACTCAATTCCCTTCTCTATGGCTGTGAAGGCCTGCTTGGTACCAGAATGGGTGTGGTTCCTCTGAGCAAGGGAGAAGACCAGATGTAGGGAGCCTGTACCCGTCTATGCAATGTGTGACCCTGCTGCATGTGAGTTCCCAGCAAGACAGTTCACAGAGAGCAGGACAGAATGGAGCTGTTAGGGATTGGGAGAGAGGATTCACAGCTGTGGGCCTCTTTCCATTCTTCCCCACCCAGCCCTGCAGATGCGGGAAGGCTTCATTTGCTCCCACATACATTTGCCTGGCACCCAGCTGGCTATTCAAGCCAGCCAAAATATTAAGGATTTGGCCCATAATCCAGGAAAGACACAACAGCCATGTTTGCTCTCTGAATATTGTTAAATGAAAAAGATCTATTATGCTCTGCTTGGATGACATTGCCGCGTCAGTCCTGAAAGTAATTGCTTCCCAAATCGTTATATTGTGAGAATCCTATTAAAACACAATAAGCCAATGCGCAAGTTATCTACAACTGGATAGTCGCCCGATTGGGTCCCTTTGTACTTAACACACTGAGTGACAACAATACAGCATAACACGTGGCACCCTGTCCTGAATGCACCAGACATGTAATTGGACATTTCTTCTGAGGGAAAGACTGCTAATCATTGAGTGGGAGTTTGAGGAAGGACTGAGTATTTGGCTAAATGACAGGAAATGGTCTTCCTCAATTATTTTTGCAACTAGAACAAGAATGCTGAAAGACCATTTGACGCTGATTTGTAAGACAGATGTTAAACAGACTAGCAGCATCCCAGTATCCCTCTAATACTTATCTCATGTACCAAATATATTTTCTTAGCCTCAGTAATGATGCTGCAGTACTTAGGACTATATACATAGTATCCTGAATGACATGTCATGCAAAGGAACATGGAAATATTTGTGCCACTAATAATATTTTACATTGACAGAGGGCCAGATAGTGCCATATAGATGCAGTCCCTTGCTGGAGGTTTAGTGGAATCAGATTACCCCCAGGGGGAGACAGTCCTTTCCCAGAGGTGGCATTCCACAGGCTGCATCACCTTTTGGGTGCAGCATGGTCTAGTTGACACAGTCCTGGACTGGGAATCAGAAATCTGGATTCCATCCCTAGCTCTGCCACTGACCTGCTGTGTGACCTCTGGCAAGTCACCTCACCTCTCTGTGCTTCTCTTTACCCCCTCACCCTTTGTTTGTCTTAACTGTTTAGATTATAAGCTCTTTGGGGAAGGACTGATGCTTACCATGTGTTTGTACAGCCCCTAGCACAATAGGATCCTGATCTCAGTCATAATAAATAATAATAAAACATAGCAATCATTGTACTAGATTTAGCACAAGCCATAGCAAAATCCTGCACAGATTTCAAGATACGGCACTTCTGAAGGATACAGTGTTTGTTAGCTGTAGAATCGTGTCAAAATATTACTTGATATGTCCTGCTGGGAATATTACCCTGTATCTAATCAGTTTTAGGGCAATAAAAATAGATTGTTAAGCAAGAGCTAAAAAAAATAAATGTGCAAATATTCTCTGGAAAGGTGGTTGCATAAATGACAATGTGGAGTTCTATATTTATTTTCTCCCTCAATATCTTCCTTATCAGTTTTTGTTCACTTTACACTTCAAAAGATTATTTTCCTAACTGCCAGCTCTGACCTGTTATTCTGGGATTGGAAAATCCAGCCATGCCCCTTACCAGCATCACCAGTTGCAAAGATTCCACTGTCAGAATTCCACTAAGAACGGTGTTGATTTGTGAGCCAGGAGAGAATCCAGTTTGCTCTCATGTAGCTATGTTGGGCACCGCACTGCTAACAGCAGTATAAACTTCTTTTGGTCAGAAAAGTAAGCAGAGCCATTACCCAAAATACACAGAGGGCAGCTAATGATGACATTACTTGGTATGTAGGTTGCTTTAGACTGAGTTGAGTAAAAAAGGCTCTGTTATTACAAGGTGGCTAACCCTAACCACACTGTATGGGGACTACCTATTGGAATAGACAGAATATGGGTCAAGTCCTCAGCTGGTGTAAATTGCCTTAGCTCCATTTTTAACTTCAGTGGTGCTCCTCCAATTTACACCAGCTGAGCAACTGGCTCAGAATGCTGAAGCCAAGAGAATACATGATCATTAATGAATACAGGAGCAGCCAATCCTGCTCCTGTATTCATTAACACAGGAATACAGGAACAGGTCCAATCCTGCAAATGCTGCTTCCTGAGTACAGTGTTTATTGTAGTGAATTGTCCATCTCAAGTTAGTGGTCTACTCAGTGGACTGAGACCTTTAGTATTCTATCTGTCACAAACTAGATTACTGTCCCTCATAGTTCTGATCAGAGATTATTTTATAAAATTCAGCGCTATAATTATTTGCTGAGCTCACACACTCTATGTTTTAAGGTAACAAGACAAACAGAAAAAGTTGGTAATAAAAGACAGCTTTACAAGCCACACTAGCACCTTGAACAGTGACTAGTACTTTCAGTGTGCTCTTCCAGGACCTGATCCAAAGTCCATTGAAGCCAATGGAAAACTCCCATTGACTTCTATGGGCTCTGGAGCAAGGCCTCTGTAAATTTCTGGAAGGGACAGTCAATGGGAGCTGCTGATTTAGCAAGAAGGAAAACAAATCCCCTCCATTTCAGTCATTGTGACTGAGAGCTCAAAGAAGGCTGAAACCCAGGTCTCTAGAAAAGCCTGCTAAGGGTACGTCTATACTACCCGCCTGATTCAGCGGGTAGCAATCGATCTTCTGGGATCGATTTATCGCGTCTCATCTAGACGCGATAAATCGATCCCGGAAGTGCTCCCCGTCGACGCCGGAACTCCAGCTCCGTGCGAGGAGTAAGCGGAGTCGACGGGGGAGCCTGCCTGCTGCGTCTGGACCCGCGGTAAGTGCTTTTAAGTTCGAACTAAGATACTTCGACTTCAGCTACGTTATTCACGTAGCTGAAGTTGCGTATCTTAGTTCGCGCCCCCCCCACCCACCCAGTGTGGACCAGCCCTAAGTCTGCCTATTTCTCTCTGTTCCAGATGTGGCATCCAATTCATT
The DNA here is from genome assembly GCA_033296515.1 of Macrochelys suwanniensis. NCBI lineage: Eukaryota > Metazoa > Chordata > Testudines > Chelydridae > Macrochelys > Macrochelys suwanniensis. The sequence goes on from CM065777.1 coordinate 158,283,382, forward strand.
CTGGGTAAGCCTAAAATAGTTTAGAGGTTCCATTCAAATCAACACCCAGAAGTCTGGGTGCATCTCTGAACCTTAGTCAACATACCTGAGCCTCTTAACTCTGTGAGATCTGGTTGGTCATCTCAGGAGAATAGATTCCCATGAGAATTCCAATGCTTTCCTGCCTTTTGTCAGGTGAGAAATATCACAATCTCACATGGTGTTTTGTAACTTCAGGTTCTATCTGGAACAACTATTGGAAGAAAAAAATGTTATCTAAACTTTGAGGAATCAGCAGAAAGATGGAGTGGCTGCTGAAAAGGCAGAGTCAAGGAACAAAAGGAGCTGGCCACTGGAAGGACAGATGAGAGTCAAGCAGTGGCCTTCTAAAGGTGGCCAGCAGACATTGAGAGAAGCAGCAGCTGTGCTGGTCATCAGAGAAGAGAAGGGGGAAGAGCTCATTGGCACCACCTTCTACAGAAGTAGAGGACGGCTGTCAGGGAAAGAGAAAGGAGATAGCGGAGTGCTGAAATGCTGGCCAACTAGAGACTGCTCACTGGTGAGTTTTGTATGTAACCAGGAGCACTGAAACATAAATACTGGTATGCTGGAGAGAGGGGCCCAGTCTGCATTCACTCACCTTGCCCCTGTATTAGCTGCTGTGAGACCTTATCTTAGCATTCCATCTTGAAGGTGACACCCAGTTCTGTCAGTATGCAAATGTGATGATAGATCCCTCACCAAGGACAAGGGAGAGGATTACTTGCTTCTTCATGGACACAGACAGCTGAACAGCATAGATACCCTGATTCTAACATTTTCAGGAAAAGAGATGGGCAGCGATCAAACTAAAAGCCTTAATTTCTTTGCATACTAATTTTAAATAAACAGATCAAATTTTAACATAGGTTATAACTCATCATAAATAATCCATTCATCTTGTTGTGTTATTATAGTTTAATGGGTGTATATTAAAATAGTTAACTGTTATCATCAGAGTACTGTATTAATATTAACTTATCCTCCCCAAGTCCCTCTGAAGTAGGTATTTTCTCCATGTTACAGATGAAGAAATTCCAAGAGCTTAAGGGTCAAACTTTTAAAAAGCAAGGTCTATTTGGACACACAAATATCTGTACAATTGCACACTTATATGAGCCTACTGTTACCATTACTGCATGCGCACATTGGGAATTTGTGTTTACCAATGGCCTGTGAGAGGCCTTGCTTGCTATTTGCACGTGGATATATTCTACCTTATTGCAGTTGAGGCATGCAAGAGGGCTTGCAATTTCTTTGAGAATGCTCTAAAATGACTTGCCCGACAGCATGGTGGAGGTCTTACCTCTCAGCTCTGTGATGGAGAACTAGGCCTCATTACTTCCCATCAGTTTTGAATGAAGAAGTCCTCCTTCCCTTTCTCTTTCAGCAGTTACGATTATAACTTTGATGGCAATGAATCACTGTCCCCGATAGTGTCAGGGATGGGAAACAGGCTGGAGGAAGAGTAGGCTACCATAGTATCTGAATTCTCTGAGTAGTTTCCTTCGTGATGCCTTTTCAAGGGCTTGTGCATAATCCCAATCATCTCCAGGTTCTTCCCTTCCTACTGACTAGTGCAGTTACTGTTGGCTGGTTCTCTGACCCCCACCACTCCTTCTTCCTTTGAATTAACTAACTCCTTTGCCGCTACCCCCCAGCTAGCTTCATATCATCACTATATCCCTGCACATTTCTTCATCAAAGCCCATTTATATGTAAAGTGAACAAAATCAAACCTAACAGCAAGCCTTCCTCATGTAACTCCACTCTTCACCCTCTCCCCTTTGACCTGAATCATTTCCACTGATGAACGCCTTCTGTCTTTGATATCCACACCAGCATTTTATCCACTGATGTAGCTCATCCCAAAACCTGCCTGTTGACCTTAAGAAGTAATCTTTTGTGAGATACTATATCAAAAAGGTTCCTTGAGGTCCAGATAAATTAAATCCACGTCTGTCCCCTGTCAATCAATTTGTGACTTTCTGCAAAAATTCCAGGAGATTTGTTAGGCACGGCCTCCTTTGTGCACCTACTGTTGCTATCCTTCATAAAATCAGAAGCCTCTAGGTCTTTTCACCTCCCATTCAGTCCCTGATTAATGTTTTTATTCTCCTTCCAACTTCTAAGGTCAAGCATGCAGGCATGTAGCCTCCTGGATCTTCCCTAGATATACTTTTGAACTACAGACAGGGCCCCATGTATTCCATGATCCTGATGCTGTGGAATATGCTAGAGAATCCATCCCTTACTGCAGAACTGTGTTTCAGACTCAAAGCTTTCATGTTATGTTTCTAGACCTCATGGTTGGCCAAATAACCTTGAAAACATTAACTGAGCATCAACCAATATTTTCCTGACTGCAGGCAGGCTGAAACAATAGCTCTGCGAAGTGTGGACTACCCCATTCATTTCAAGAGGGTGTTAACTCTGACACTTAAAGATGACTATTTTAATTTCTAACATTAATTATTCTGCTGCTGATCAATTTCACAGAAACATCCAGCCAGTGCATTTACTCCACAATCTCAAACTGCCTCTCATGCCTCCCCAGGAGCCAAAAGCTCCAAAGCCTTCTGCTACACAACTGCAAAAGTCTGCTCTTCCCACAGTGCAAGTCTAGAGACACATTTTCAGTACAAAATTCTACAAAGTAGGGTGCAAACATGGGGGAGACTGCATAAGCTAAATTGATTTTAATATCAAAATAAATAATACCCATTGAATTCTTCACTGAGGTATTTAATTAAATAAACCTCCATTTAAATGTATCTGCTACTGAATTTCAAGCTGTCACAGGGACCTTGCCATAGAATTTAGGTCTAGCTTGTTGAATACATGTGGCCTTAAATATAAATGTTGCATTAAGAAGTAAAATTCTACCCTTGCTTAGATTTGAACCAGTGGTCTAAAAGTGAAAGGTTTGGGGCCAGATTCTCAGCTGGTGGAAATCGGTGTAGCTTCATTGAAGTCATAGAATATGAACTTAACATCTCACACTTAGGGATGGATGCTACATGTCACAGTTGAGACATTATGGAGTGATCAGTGTGGGGAAAACTCTCACAACTGTTCTATCTATTCTCTGTCCATAGCCAGAGGGCTTCAGTTTCCTGAGCTGACAATCCATCATCTTTTCCACAAGCACTAAATGAAGGCAAATCATGTTTATAAGAAATCTCTTTAGAAAAGTATGACACATCAATGAACTGAAGAAATGTTCATCCAATGTCTGTATTCAAAGCCCCATATAATCCAGCACAAATTGACCTACATTCTGTGGCAAGACAGGTCCTGTAAGGTCAGTAGAGCAACACTGATTTACACCAGCAGCAGATCTGGCCTATATCCTAGTATCAACCTGCTCAGCCACTCTCCCCAAAAAAGATTTCTTAAACATGTCTGCTTAAGGTTATCCTATCTTTCATGCTGCTTTCTACAGAAACTAGGCTGAGTCCCATCTGATCAAGCAGTTTTGCAAGTCTTCAGATATTCTAATTTCTTGATCACTTGTTCTGGCATGATCCTGATTTCCTTCAGTGTTTCTTTTTCTTCCCTGGGGAAATCTGTGCCTGTTTCTAACATCTGTCCCCCACCACCCTCCTTTGAGAGCACCAAGGCAAGAATTCATTTAATATTTCAAGCAATGTCTACATATCCTTTCAATAAATTATCTTTGCCATTTCTTAGAGGCCCTTCTGTCTCCTTCACTGACCTCTTTTTCCTTCCGTACTTGAATAAATTCCCATTATTTAGCATAACCTCCAGTGCAATCTTCTTTTTCATTCTCTACCTTGGGTTTTCTTATCTTTTTTTTTTATACTCTCTGAACTTCATTCAGTAATCTTGCCAGTCTTCCGCTGTACCTGATGTTTAATACCTCACATATGCCTCTTTCTTACCCTTGATGATTACTTTTTTTTTTGCCTGTTCATCACAATGTGGATTTATTTATTGCTAGACTGCATATGCAACGACCCTTGGGCATATATTAATTTAAGTTCTGAATGCTTTCCATTTCCCATCTATGTTCTCCTTTCCATTACTTTTCAGCCAGTTCCTCCCACATCTTTTTGAAACTCGCCCCTCAAATTTTGGAATATTTGCACAAAATTGATGCTATGCTTTTTGAAATAGATTTATCAAGAGAACCATCCATACGTCCAAAGAGAGAGTCCAAAGGAATGATGTCCTACAGAATTGTGAAAAAGTCACAGGGCTTGAGTCTAGCTGAACCATGCTCTAAGCCAACTTTATGCCTTCCCCAGTCTCAGGGCTGGCCCAGGACCAAACTGGCTCCACAATATGTAAGAGCACCCCTTTAATCCACGAGACCATTCTGCTAGTCCAGGATCACCAAAACATAGTGTACTCCAGTCCTGCCTCCTCTCCACCCCATTACACTCCCTCTCTGACCTGCCCCCTGTAAGGGGGAAGGTGAGGACTGGGTAACGTAGAGCTAGCTACATCAGAGGAATCCCCTGCTGTCTCCTATAGCACAGTACTAAGTCCCCTTTGCACTTCTGGAATGGTACAAAGGGACCTAATCTGGTCTAAGGATCTGGCATGTGGAGTTGCCTGGAAGTAGCTCACTGGACTTCATTCCAGAGCTCAGTTTAAGGGGTTGATCCTGAACTGAAATTTGCATACCCAGAGTCCCAGAAGGCAGAATGACCTATTCCTTTAAGGGACTATCTGCAGCCCATATTCAGTAATGCAGTTGCACCAGGATGATCTTGAACGCTGAAAAAGGGTCATGGTCATGATGCCAAACACTGGGAGGTTCCAACCATATACATCAGTTTTTTCTACACATTCAACAGATTTCTGGAAATTGCTGAAATAAACAACACACCTGGATCTCCTTGGAACAAATTCAATTAGGAAGTCACAAGCTGTTCTACTTCTTTCAAGCCACTCAGAACTCGGAATATAAAACCCAGCACTCAAAGATACAGTCTCCCAATAGGAGTTGTGGAAGCAAATAACTTAATTAGTTTTAAGAGTGAGCTGGACAAATGTATAAGTTCAACCATATGACGAGGTTGCCTGTGATTGTAGGGGGCAGGGCTCAACAGTCATGGGGCTTATTTTTGTTCCTAAACACTCATGCTTCAGGGTTTCAGCCAGCCGCTGGCAGAGGTCAGGAAGGGATTCCCACCCTCCCCCCAATGTACTCTGTTTTTGTTTCTCCTTCCTCTAAAGCATCAGCCAACATCTGGAGATGCAAAATAGCTCAGGGACAGACAGGGTTCTGATGTGGCACCAAGCATTGTCTCTCTCAGGTGCTTGGCCAGTTGGTTCTTGCTCACATGCTCAGGGTGTACCTGATCGCTATATGTGGGGTTGGGAAAGAATTTTCCCCCACATCAGACTGACAGAAACCTTGGGGTTTTTTGCCTTCTCTGCAGCATGTGGGTGGGGTTTATTTGCCAGGATTATCTGGGTATATCTCACGTAATCATTTCCCAGACATTGCCGGGACCTCGGGCACTGAGGTACTTCAGTCTCTCCTATTCTGTGCCTGTGGCACATAATAGCCTAGTCTCCTGTGGGCTGTAATACTTTGGTCTCATTTTGGTTATTGGGTTTCGTGTGCGGGTGCTGGGTGGCCTTGGTGGCCTGTGATATACAGGAGGTCAGACTAGATGATCTGGTGCTCCCTTCTGGCCTTAAACTTTGTGAATCAAAGACCCTATACAGTGAGGATTCATGACATTTTATGCAAAGACCTGAGGGTCCCTGCAATGAATGGCTGACACCCACCTACCACAGTTCTCTCGTCTGTGATAAATGTAATATCTATAATGAAAGTGATCTCTTTATAAAGTGTTATTCAATGTAATGGAGCTCTCTTCCTTCTTTCTTTTAATTCACAGTATTATTGATATTTACACACCACGGGGTAGATCACCCCACCCTTACTGGGCCACTCAGTGGAGTAACATATCGGGGAGGGAGGAAGTCCTCCCCTGCTGCCCTGCTCAGACTATGACTCAAGCACTGGAGCTACTCACCCACTACTCCTCACTGTGAGCAAGTGAGCAGGGTGGTGGTGTGAGAAGTGGGAGGAGTCCTGGCTCCATCTGCTCTACTCACCAGCCAAAGTAGCTGGCCAGGCACGTAGGAGTAAGTTGCTCTACACAAAGGGTGAAGTAAGTTACTCCCTCACCAGGCAAAGGAGAAGCAGAGGAAGAATGGTGACACCCCAGGGTAGACTGCACTTCAAGCTGGAAGGGTAATTTCCAGCTCGAGGAGACATACCAGTGCTAGCTCTGATTGAGATAGGGTGCCAAAAATAGAATGTAGCCACAGTGGCACCAGGGGCAGGATGGGCTAGCCACCCCACATACAATCAGAGGTGAGACCATAGGTACATACTCCGGGCATCTAGCCCCTCTAACAACCATGACTACACTTCTATTTTTAGCACAGTAGTTCAATCAAAGCTAGTGCGGGTTGTGACGGTGTACCCCATAAGGCTTTAGGGGGAGATGCTTATAAATGTATATATGATATAACTGGAATATGTTTTATGCTACATGTGCCATGTAACATATCTCTGTAAAAGTTATGATCTACTGAATCTATTCCTCCTGTTTGTATGCATGTATCACTTTTGTAGTTGAAGTTATGAATATTGGTTGTATTTCTTGAGAAAGGAATGCGCAGGTAAAGGGCCCAATCAAGAAGCACTTAACAGACAAAAAGAAGTTGCAGACACCAATTCACATCTGAGCTTTGCTAGGAATGTGGCTGGGCTGGTTACTGAGTTGTGCGTGGACATGTGACTTGCCCATGTGACCCCAAAACTCCATTTTGTAACTGGATGCTACACAGGGAGAGGGAGGGGTATCCACCCAGGGGAGAAAGTCTATTTAAACCCCTGGGAGACCCCTCCATGTTGTCTTCAGCTGGCTGAAGAAAGAGTCTCCCCACCCCCCATCGACACACCTGAAAGAGACTGGAACAAAGGACAAGGACAATAGGGGGTGTGAGTGATTGCTGGACCTAGGCTAGGAGGACCATAGCCTGTAAAAGGAAGTTTACTGGAACTGGTGAGGTTTTTATCTGTATTCAGTGTGATTAGACATAGACTTGCATGTTTTATTTTATTTTACTTAGTAATTCACTTTGTTCTGTTATTACTTGGAATCACTGAAATCCTACTTTCTGTACTTATTAAAATAACGTCTTACTTATCACTTAACCTGGAGTACTTGTTAGTACCTGGAGGGGGGCAAACAGCTGTGCATATCTCTCTATCTCTGATATAGAGGGCAAACTATTTATGAGTTTACCCTGTATAAGCTTTATACAGGGTAAAACGGATTTATTCAGGGTTTGAACCCCATTGGGAGTTGGGCACCTGGGTGTCAAAGGCAAGAGCACTTCCAGGCAAGCCTACAGCTGTTAGGGGACGTGCCTCAGACCTGGGTCTGGGTTTGCAGCAGGCTAGCGGGTCTGGCTCAAACCAGACAGGATTTTGGAGTCCCAAGCTGGAAAAGGCAGGAAAGCAGGGGCAGGAGTAGTCTTGGCACACCAGGTGGCAGTTCCAAGGGGGTTTCCGTGATACCAACCCGTCACACGGGTATGTCTCCTCAAGCTGGAATTTGCACCTTTCGAGCTCCAGTGTAGACATACCCTGAGTTACAAATTGCTCCCACTATTGATAGCACCAGTCAATCTAATTCTGTACAAAGCAAACACATTAAGAGAATATTAAATGTTCATGGATAAGCACACAAAAATCAGGAAATGTCAGCGTTAAATTGCATGAAAAAAATCCTAACTCTTGTAAATATGCATTACAATTAAGACCTGGGGCATGTAAAGATTTCTACACATGCTCAGTTTCTTTATGACTTCAGTGGGACTATTCAGTGTGTAAATTTAAGCACATGCAGATCTTTGCAGGATTGGGACCATAGTTTCTAATTATAGGATCACATACCATATCTCAGCGAATACAATATATCATTAGCTAACTGTGCAACCTCAGAATAGCTTGGATTTTTCTTTTCCTTCTCTTTTTTCCCTCCGTACCAGGAAATTCCATACAAAAATATAGTGTTAAAACTATTCAAGTTGAGAAATAAAACACTCAGAAATCAAAGAAATTGGAAAATTTTGAACATGGAGCCTTAATCCTGCCCCTTGTGCGTATGTCTTAAAGTATGGTTTATTATTATCCATTATTTGTCAAATAATATAATATTATAAAACAATGACATTTTTATACAACCTTTCATTCAGAACACGTAGTGTACATTCTGTATTGCACTCCCACATAATACAGATTTTACATGTAGGCTGATGTAGTTTGAAAGCCAGCTACCTTTTTCTCTGACAGCCCCCACACATATTATAATGCCACAGTTATTATTAGTTATTACTGTTATTTGTATTACAACAATGCTTAGGAACCCCAGTCAAGGATCAGGACTCCATTGAGCTAGGCACTGTACAGACATGTGACAAAGAAGACAGTCCCTGCCTGAGCTCACAATTTACACAATAGACATGACACAACGAATGGGTGAAACAGACAAATTGGTTGGTGTGGGATGGGATGATGAGATAACAGTAAAATAAACCGTTTAGCAGAAAAGCAGAAGTCACTTGACTAGGCATTGTCTTTACGAATAATTGTTGAGTACAGTGCAATAGCACCGAAGGCTGTGATAAAAGTGCACATAAAGACACATACAGAATATAGGCATAGGTGGATCATGTTTGGCAGAAGCATGGAGATGAAAACCCTGCCCAGTGTCACATCCGCACACCCCTCTCTGACAATAGAAACAGAGCATGAGAAGGTGTAAATTCTGCAGTCCTCATGGCATGCAGAAATTCACCACTTTTTCCCAAGCTATTCCTTTCTTTCTAACAAAGTTCAGAATTGAGCCCTAAGGGCACAAACAAAGGAAAAATTGCTTCACAGCATTTTCCCCTAGCTATTGCTTTGGGGTATATGTAAGATGAGATCAAGTTGGTCCTACGTTACAAGCATGTCTAATTCATTGTATGGGTACTTGTGCATGCTTGAATTTGACAATTTGTTTATCGCGTTTCAAACAAAATCAATGCTCAGGAAACACAGAAGGCATTGTTACTGCATCTTGTGTGCTGTTGCTTTCATTTTTATATTCTAGTCTATTTGATAATACTGGAAACTTCATTTTACACTGGAAGAAGGTTTAGGATTTGGTTGTGTCTGTAAGACTGCATTCATGCTGAGAATTTTGGGGAATTCTCCTACTACTAGGATAGCACAACTTTTGCTACCTACTGAGGGAGCACTAATTTAAACCAGTTACCAGTATTTTTACTGTGGGATCAGATGACACAGTGGTGCAGATGCCTAGAGCCTGTCTACACTAGCACTACCACCATATCTGGCATCAACGGAGCTGTTCTAGGGCTTGGAGAATACTCTACATTTGTCGATGTAGATTAGGCCCTAGTGTGCTGAACTGAGTAAATAGCTGGGACGAGCCATTGATGTAAGGTGCTAAGCAACATTCACTATCTCAGAACCTGACTCTATAGTGGAATGTTGACCTTTGCAGATAGAACTTCTCTCTCCAAGAATGAAAAGTTCTTTAATACAATTAAGTGACTATATGTTGGTGAAACAAACCTGCCAGAAAATTCTTAAAACCATAAGCCAGCCAGTCATGTCCCTTTCTCAGAGAGAACTTGACATACCGGGGAGACCATAATTAAGAAAACATCAGAAAGGTGGAGAAATTAACCCTACCTTCCAGCTTCTAGTGCTGAGCCCAGCCCTTACCCAAGCATGCTTTACCTCCTGTTGCTGGAACAGCTGCTTTTGGTTGCTTCATGGAGCACCTACATCGACCTGAGCTGTTGTCTTGTGTGCCAGAGTCACTGTGGTAGCTTGGTGCCTTGTCACTGTGACATTCCTCTGCAGATGGTTCCTAAGGAGGGTGGTTTACATAATGTGGTACATTTTAGCATACCTATTTCATGCATTAGGGAGGTGCAAACTCATCTGACCTCTCTCCTACAGCCTGGGAGTAGGGAAGCAAACCCAAAAATATGAAAGGATGCTGAGAATAAAGCTATGCCATGCAGTTCTCACTCTCAAGCTCTTTCAAACACATGGAGCCTAAACCACCCCACCAGTTCTAGATATGGTCATTTGCAAGTTTTGCTAAACCTTTTTGTTACTTTCCTTTCCAATCAAAGCTTACTGCTAGCGTTACCAATCTAAAGCACTACCCTAAGGATTACTAATGCAATATACCTCACACAAAGGAAAGTCTGCTATATAAACTGGCTACTGAGACCTAAACTAGCTGAAATTTTAGTGACTTTCAAGTGTAGCCTTATGTACAGTAGACCACACTGTGGTCATTCTGTCTAGGTGCAATAAAGACATGGATTACAGTGGTATGTCTGTATGCAGCAAGAAGTCTTGCAACTTCATAGACAGCAGTCAAGGATCCAGAAGAACTCTCAGTCCTTGAGCCTCATTAAAAATAGGCAGACATGGCCACCCAATATTAGTCCTGTCACCTCTTCTAGGTGCAATGGAACTGTCTATAAATCATGGAACACATTAGGTGGGTGGGTCCCTAATTTTGCATGTTTATTTCAGTGTTACAAAGTATAAAAGGGTGGATGGATCTTGAAAATCATCAACAAATGTGTTATGTAATTTATGGACAGCCCTAACCCAGATCTTCTAATATTACATCTGTCTTGATCTTCGGCCAATTGACTCTCATCCAAGGCTATGTGCGGTAGTTATATGGCCCCCGTTACCATAGTATTTGAGTAACTCACATTCTTTTTATGCATTTATCCTTGCAACCCACCTGTGACAATTGTCTTATAGACCTGAGACAATTGCCTATAAGACAATTGTTATTCCTACATTCCTTTATGGATGCAAAACCTGGGTGACCTATTGACAGCCCCTCAAGAGTCTGGAGAGGTACCTCCAATGATGCCTCTGGAAGATCCTTCGCATCAAGTAGGAAGATCACTGCACTAACGCCAGCATCCTCACTGAAGCCAGTGTCACCAGCATTGAAGCAATGATACTCATGCACCAACTCCATTGGGCTGGACATTGTGCGCCGATGCCAGTCTCCCGCCTTCCAAAACAAGCCCTCTATTCTCAGCTCACCCATGGTCAGAGACCCCGTGGTGGTCAGAGGAAACGCTACAAAGACACACTGAAAGCATATCTCAAGAAAACTGATGTGGACCTTACAAGCTGGGAGGATCAAGCCACCAACTGACCTCAATGGTGCCACATCCCCCATCAGGCAGTGGCCCACTTTGAAGAGAAGCACCTGGCCCTTGAAGCTAAAAAGAGCGAGAGAAGGAAGGAAAAAGAAAGAACTTTCTCCCAGCAGGCAGCTGACCTGCCAGGAAATGTCAGGTTCCAGGATCAGACTCCTGAGCCATCTCAGGACCCATATGTAAATCTCTGGTAGAGACCATCCTTGAATGGAGGAATCACCGATGAGAACACTTGTACATAGGGAAGTGCTATTATTGCCATTTTACAGAAGGGGACCTGAGGATTAGAGAGGCTAAATGATGCCCAGGGTCACCCAGGAAGTCTGTGGTGGATCAGGGACTTGAACCAAGGTCTCACAAGCTCTAGATTAGTGCTCTAACCACTGAGAAATACTTCCTCTCAAGTCCCTCTTTTAGGGAGATGTTGGAGGGAACTAAAATAGATGGCACTGGGTAGCAGTGGAGATTTGTTAAGGGTTTCATGATGTACCATTTCTAACAGGAGGAAACCAATGAGTGTAAAGTGGCATCTGGTTAATGGTTACCTTTACCGTTTCTAGAAGAAAAATGAGACAGTTGAGCCTTCACTGTCAGAAACAGAATAAGATTGGTCAGAGACTCCACTATACAGACAGACACTTCAGTAAAAGAGGGTGGAAAGTTGAGAAGAAGATTTGAATTCTGAGAAATGTACAAACCCTCCTCCCATTTAGAGGATGACAGGGCTTCTTTATGGGGAAAAATGCTGTGAGAGTCTCAGATGCAAGATCCTAAATACTGGAAGTGAAGACAGGTGCTAAAGTTATTTGAAATAAACAAATAAGACACAATACAAAGGTCCACAAACGTACATAGGTGCCTGTGTCCCGCTTTTAGGCACCATTTTGATCCACAAAACTCCCACTTAGCTGCCACCTAACCCCGTAAGTTCCTAAGTTTGTACAGTAAAGTTCCTTCTGTGCCTGTTTCAGCTCCTGTGAATGTGCACTCCTGCCTCACTCTAGGACATGCACCTACCTCCTGTGTAAGCTCCAGGGCAATTCACAACCTGGGGGAAGATAGGTGTTTGGCCACCCAAGTCGCATGGGGCATCCAATTCACCCAGGATGTGGGAGGTCCCCTAGTTCAAGTCTCCTCTCGTCCTGAGGGAGAGAAGGGATTCGAACAGGGAGCAGCCACCTCTCAGATGAGGGCCCTAACCACTGCCCTAGGAGATAGTCTGATGCGAGTCTCCCTCAATCTCTCCTATTGAAGTTAAATAATCAAACAATTCAGTGTTAACTGGGCCAGAGGAAGAGTTGGGATGACTCTGCAGCCTGGTGATTAGGGCACTCACCTGAGAGATGGCAAATCCCTGTTCAAATCTTTTTGTCCCCTCTGGTGGAGGGGACACTTGGACTGGAGGTCTCCTGTATCCTAACCACTGGGCTAAAGGTCACAAGGGAGGCCCTCCTCCTCTTCTCTTTTGTTTCGAGCCCCACATGCAATTTATATAGCCAAATTCCTATCTTTCCACAGTTCATGGATTGCTAGCACAGACAGATGCCTCCCTGCACCCTTAGGCACCTGTCTCCGTGCAGGAAAGGACTTAGCACACACCCTTCTGACTAGCAGTTTAGGCTGCTCCCTGCCCAGAGTGTCAGCTTTGTAGATCACATTCTAAGACGCTCATCTCTCCTCATGGATTGCCTAGGGAGCCTCAGCACCTAACTTGGGCTTTGCGGATCATAACATAGTGAATGCTAATGGGAAGGGGGAAGGTTTAGAAGATAAAATAAAAAAAGAACAAGTTAAAAATCACTTAGATAAGTTAGATGCCTGCAAGTCACCAGGACCTGATGAAATGCATCCTAGAATACTCAAGGAGCTAATAGAGGAGGTAACTGAGCCTCTAGCTATTATCTTTGGTAAATCATGGGAGACAGGAGAGATTCCAGAAGACTGGAAAAGGGCAAATATAGTGCCCATCTATAAAAAGGGAAATAAAAACAACCCAGGAAACTATAGACCAGTTACTTTAACTTCTGTGCCAGGGAAAATAATGGAGCAAGTAATTAAGGAAATCATCTGCAAACACTTGGAAGGTGGAAAGGTGATAGGGAATAACCAGCATGGATTTGTAAAGAACAAATCATGTCAAACCAAGCTGATAGCTTTCTTTGATAGGATAACGAGTCTTGTGGATAAGGGAGAAGCGGTGGATGTGGTATACCTAGACTTTAGTAAGGCATTTGATACGGTCTCGCATGATATTCTTATCAATAAACTAGGGAAATACAACTTAGATGGGGCTACTATAAGGTGGGTGCACAACTGGCTGGATAACCGTACTCAGAGAGTAGTTATTAATGGTTCCCAATCCTGCTGGAAAGGTATAACGAGTGGGGTTCCGCAAGGGTCTGTTTTGGGACCGGCTCTGTTCAATATCTTCATCAATGACTTGGATATTGGCATAGAAAGTACGCTTATTAAGTTTGCAGATGATACCAAACTGGGAGGGATTGCAACTGCTTTGGAGGATAGGGTCATAATTCAAAATGATCTGGAGAAATTGGAGAAATGGTCAGAGGTAAACAGGACGAAGTTTAATAAGGACAAATGCAAAGTGCTCCACTTAGGTAGGAACAATCAGTTTCACACATACAGAATGGGAGGAGACTGTCTAGGAAGGAGTACGGCAGAAAGGGATCTAGGGGTTATAGTGGACCACAAGCTAAATATGAGTCAACAGTGTGATGCTGTTGCAAAAAAAGCAAACATGATTCTGGGCTGCATTAACAGGTGTGTTGTGAGCAAGACACGAGAAGTCATTCTTCCGCTCTACACTGCGCTGGTTAGGCCTCAACTGGAGTATTGTGTCCAGTTCTGGGCATCGCATTTCAAGAAAGATGTGGAGAAATTGGAGAGGGTCCAGAGAAGAGCAACAAGAATGATTAAGGGTCTAGAGAACATGACCTATGAAGGAAGGCTGAAGGAATTGGGTTTGTTTAGTTTGGAAAAGAGAAGACTGAGAGGGGACATGATAGCGGTCTTCAGGTATCTAAAAGGGTGTCATAAGGAGGATTATTGTTCATCTTAGCCTCTAAGGACAGAACAAGAAACAATGGGCTTATACTGCAGCAAGGGAGGTTTAGGTTGGACATTAGGAAAAAGTTCCTAACTGTCAGGGTGGTTAAACACTGGAATAAACTGCCCAGGGAGGTTGTGGAATCTCCATCTCTGGAGATATTTAAGAGTAGGTTAGATAAATGTCTATCAGGGATGGTTTAGACAGTATTTGGTCCTGCCATGAGGGCAGGGGGCTGGACTCGATGACCTCTCGAGGTCCCTTCCAGCCCTTGAATCTATGAATCTATGAAACCTTGAATCTATGAATCACTGTGTGGAGCCTGTGATTTTCTAGAAGCCTAAAAGTTAGGTGGCACGGCACTCAGTGTCACCACACCTAAGTCCCTTTGTGGTTCTGGTCCTGTTATACTTATTGAGATATGGTGCTCACTATTTTAAAATCAGGGTTAATTAGATATTTCATTAGTGGTCCTCCAGTTTTAATTGTTATAAAGGTGTATATATTGTTTCCCTCATGTACTATGGGAAATGCCAGCTTTTCAGTTTAGTTGAAAGGAACACTAGTCAGTCTTAAATAATGAACTAAAAGTAGTATCAGCTATCTCAAGTCCTACTGACAATATTTGTGGCTTTACAATCAGTTTCTTTCTTTCTTTTTTAATGTTTGTTTAATTTTTCTTGTTCTGTGAAAGTCCTACAAAAACAACTGTAGAAACTGGTTTATTCATAGGTTGTTTTTTAAGGCCAGAAGGAACATCTAATCTACATTCTACAGGTCATAAAATTTCACTGAATGATTCCTGCATCAAGACCAAAGCTTCTGATTCATCCAGAGCATATCTTTTGGAAAGCAATCCATCACATCCTTAGGTAAAATATTCCAATTGTTAATTACCCTCTCCATTAAAATGTGCACCTTACATCTTTTCTGAATTTGTTTAGCTTCTAGTTGACTGTAAAGGGAAAACAGAGAAACTGACTGCACACAAAGTGCAGTCAAAGACACAAAGGAAACAAACTGAAGAAACAAAGAAAAGTATTTGATTTTCTTAAAAACGTAATGTTTACGTTAATAGTATCCCTTTAATTTGTGAGATTAGAACTAGAAATGTAATATTTTAAAGCAAATACATACAATACTGAGTATTGCTTAGACTTTAGTAGGAGAATTTAAGGACCAGTCATATGACAGACAACTAAGGTACATATATGTACATAAAGAAAAA
This sequence comes from Macrochelys suwanniensis, assembly GCA_033296515.1. NCBI lineage: Eukaryota > Metazoa > Chordata > Testudines > Chelydridae > Macrochelys > Macrochelys suwanniensis. The sequence continues at coordinate 158,298,978 of CM065777.1, forward strand.
CTAATGTACGAAATATTAGAATGTCCACTTTCAGTGAAACTCTAGAGGGGAATTCTTCTAAGACTGAAGAATGTGACTGAATGTAACTTCATTCCTTCAGCCAATGTTGGAGCTAAAACAGTTTGAAAAGACAGAGATTTGGCAGCAGAGATGTCGTTCTCTCAAAAAAAACAAACATCAGGCACACTGTATACATTTGTTACCATTCATTATGCACACTAGCATTGAATGATTAATAAGTAACTTATGCACTGTAGCTCTGAGATGTGCCATTTTATGAACTTTTTGATTTTATGAACTCTTCAGTCCCCAATTAGTTCATCAAATAGGGGTTCTAGTGTAATAGCTTCAACAGTGTCCCTGTGTCCAAAATCCTGCATGGTTACTGCAGTTATCTTGTTATAGAAATTACAGTATATGACAAGTCTATGGCCCCAATCCGGCAAAGAGTTCCATGTGGACAGAGCTCATTGCAGGATTGGGGCCTAAATCATTAAGGTTATACTACACCACATGTTAATGTAGCCTAAATGTAAAAGGATGGAAAATACATTTCATAATACTACATGTATATCTCTGCTCATAGAAAAAATTGCAATATCTTATCTGAGAAATGGATAGGATCATGTAATTAAAGACTGTAACTTAACACACAAGGAGGTAGTGTTAAGGATGCGTGTTCCACCTTAACTCTCACATTTTCTGACCTTTTGAGTGCAACCACAGCATTCTCATAAACCGCAGTTCAGCAAAGTATTTAAGCACATGCTTAAACCCATCCCTACGCAGCAAAGCATTTATGCATAGGCTTAACTTTAAGTGCATTTCTGAACAGGGATAGATCACTGAATTGAGACCATAATGTAGCTCTGTACACACACATGCTTCTATTAGACAGAAGTGTCGCAGCTCGGCAGCTCCTAGTGAAAACTATTTGTCCAGCATTTGGAAAAGTCGGGGCGGGTGGGGGAGAGGGGAAATAGGAAAGGCTCAGTAAAGAGTCAGACAGACATATTACATCTGCAGTTAGAACATTTTAAAGGATCACTGTTATTAGAAATTCAAGTTTTTCAAGTATTAAAAATAAATCTTTAATTCCCCTACAGATTCCTAGTATCCAGAGTATTTTATACAAACATCTGGATAAACGAATAAAGGCAAATCCATTGTGTTTCTAGACATTCCTGGAGCATTGATGTTCTTGAGATTATGCTATTGGATTACTGGTATAAAAATAATAAATATTTTCAGTACTTAAAGCTGTAATGCTTTATGTTGGATTTGGATTTTGGTTTCATTTTAGTAAAAGGTGGATGGAGAGTCAAAGTCTCTTCCTTAGCCGGAAGGATATATTTGACTTGTATCGAGTTTATTGCTTACTGACCTATATTTTTCTCCTTTACAGTATTTGAAAAGTTACTTCGCAACTTTATTACCCTTTAATCAACATTTCAGAATATCTTTAAAGAGAAAAAACATGAATATATTACTTTTCATTTCTCTGCTAAATGACAATGAGGAAAATATTCATTAATTTACTTTATCTTAATAACAGTGTATAATACACTAATGTATACATGGCACACCAATTTGTTATTGTTGATTTAAATGGATAGAATAGCACGTCATACAAGATGGGCTTCATATGGAAGGGTAGGAGACTGCACCAAAGGGAGATCTTTCAAAATATTTTGAGATCTATACATGTGTTTTCAACAGGGCGTTTAACTAACCAGGAACCTAGCAATACAACTGGCTCAGAGTCATGTTTGTTAACAGCAAATGTAGACAGCCCTTGCCAGCCATCCAAGGATTAAACAGTTATAAACTTCCAAATGTGCCCAGAATGTAGTGATGCTGTAAACATACAGTATGTTTAAGTCACATGTGCTGCGCTTCTCCGTGTCTGCCTTTCCTGAAAGGAGGGACAAGGTGCAGCCCTATAGAGCGGGGTTTCAAAGCTCCATTTGTGCAAGGTCTTCACCCTTGTTGCTTCCCATTTCCCTAGGGAGCTGTAGTATGTCACTGAAAGTACTAGTAACCAAAGACAGCAATGCAACAGCTAAGCCTTATGGCTCCAGCCCAGTCCTTTCACTTTATCCCCTTTACTGTTCTCTCTCTCTCTTTTTTTTTTAACATGCAAGTTGCCATGAAAAATTTGTTAATGAAATATTTGCTTAGAAGTCTGCTCTGGGCTAGGCTGATAACCTATCTGTGTTTGAGTTTGGCTTCCCATATTCTAAATACTCATCTTCTCTCTGTTTAGCTTATTGATTGGTTTGGCAGGAAAAGCAGCCTTGTCATCAGTGACCAAGGTCAAACTAAACAAAAAGGGACAGGAGGAAAAAAAAAAAAAAGGAGAAGTTGAACTGATGAGCTCAGTGAGGCAAGAGTGGAATATCTGACCTGCCAGAACTTTTCTTAAAGGGACAGACCCTGTTTTCCTAGCATCTTGCATGCTGCTCACAAGGTCATAAGAAAATAGCACCATAATATTTTACGTTTATAGATCAGCTTGCATCCAAAAGAGCTTACAAATTCTGTTTGTGCAGCTCTTCCAGGGTGAAAGCAGAAAACAGCCAAACACTGAGCTAAAACACTATACCCAGGAAATATACCCATGGGATATTTAATGGTCACACAGAGAAGACAGGATCTTTGGCCAAACTTTTCAAGCCTGGATACCTAAAATTAAACACTTAAATCCATATCTGTGAACCTAAACAAAAGATACTTGTTTCAGAGGTGCTGAGCACCACTGGATGTCACTGAAGTCAGTGGGAGCTGTGATTGTTCAACACCTCTGAAAAAACAACTATTTTTGTTGAAGTGTCCTGTTTTATGCACCCACATTTGAAAATGTTGGCCTCGGTTTTGGAAATCCTCTCCAAAACTTCCACAAACAGAAAGCTGCCCGGAAAACAGGAGAGAATGTTTATGCAGGGCTAAACTGAGCCTCTCATTATAAGGAGTCTGTCTTTCAAAGTGAGATCACTGAGCAACCCTCGCTGTTAGGCTAAGCTCTTCATTAACTGTGTAGACTTTATTGTCTCTCTGTGTCTTAAGACGTGAAATGCATAAAGTGCCTGCATCTCTATACATTGTATCCTCTCTAAACCAGGGTTTATCCAACTAAAACCTGTCCAGAATTTACAACAATTACTGAAGAAATTTTACATAGGAGTCATTCTGCAGTACTCCACTATGGATAGTTCATCCCCACAAAGTACTGTCATGTATACGTCATTCAATGTTAACAGGAATGTGTGCTTCAATGGGAGACTGCATCAGAAACTAGATGGTAGGATATGTCATAGCATAAACAGATTGAGGCTGGCTCCTTTACTATTGTGGCTCATTGCAAAGAAAACTGACATTTCTGACTCATTTAGACAGAATAACTCAACATCTCCTGTAGTCCTGAAAGGAAACGGTAATACCACAGACCTGCTAAGTAAGCTAGCTGACAATATCCTTTAAACATATCAATCACAATATATTCAGGTGAGGAGTTTTACAAGTGAGTGGGAGCTAGAGACGAATAATTATGTAATATGAACAAACCACTAAATTCTAAGGTCTTTGCTCAATATTTGCTCAGTTCTTACTAAGTGAGAGTTTAGCTTTATTAATGACTGGGGGAAAAGTGAGTCAGGACTGGATTATTTGGCCTTATCTACTTCTAGATTTCTCTTTCTAAAAAGAGCTCTTAAATCTTTTTACATTTTCTCTCATCAAGGAACTAATTCAATTATCAATGTATTGTTCACAGTGTATTTGGACACATTAGTATTCTATAGTTTTATAATATGCTATTACTGTTGTTGACACATTCAACTTCAGTGGCCTAGCTGAATTGATCAAATATATGCCTAATTTCCTATCTGCAGGCATGGATAGACTAACAAATTGAATCAAAGGGGTTCTCATCAAAACTTAAAGAAACAGACAAGGCTACATGCTGTTGGACTAAAGAAGGCAGTGACTGTAAGTCAGTGAAATAACTACTCCCCTCCCCACACCAATGCACACAAACAGCAAGGGCCACAATTTTAAAGAAGCCTCCAAAACTGATCCTACAGATTTCTCCCTTTTCCATGCATGTACTGAGTAACCGTACACCTGACTACTACCTAGTTGGCATAGGCAAAAAGACATGTTACATAGGAATGTGGGCCTATGTTTTCAGAAATGAAAACTAATGACTTTTGGGTGCTAAAACTGAGACACCTTAAAGGGGCCTATATTTCAGGATGTGCTGAGTACCCATCCTGGGAAAAGCAGGTCCCTTGACAAGATCTGAAGTCGAACACTGAAAATCACTAGTAGCTTTTGATAATTTAGTCTGTGGGGTTTGTGCACCCTATAACAGTTGCATGTGGAAAACTCCTGAGAGCTGTTTTAAAGGCCTGTATGGAAAATGGAGGCCTAAGTGATTGACACTGATGTCCACTGAACAGCTTCTCACTAAAGATTACCAGCAGAAGAAGGGTATGACAAGGAAAAACTGAGTGCCGAGATCAGAAGAAATGCATTGTCTGTAAATAAACCAAGGCTCTGGTGTTTGACATGTAGATGTAGCTGCCCTTCACCAAGTGTGTTTTAATTTGTATCATTCTAAGCGGGTTAAGAATTATTGTAGCCAAAGTAATTAGCAGCAAGCTACCAACCAGATTCTTGACACAGAAAGCAAGCAGGTTTCTCCTCCAAGTGTGTGCCCCCCTGAGGGATGGGAGGTAAAGAGCAGAAGAAGGGAATTAGAGGTGACCTTGCATTAATGAAGAGGAACATGCTGCCGGATCAATGGGCAAACCTGGCATACTCAGAGAGGAAGCTTCAACTGTGCCATCGAAGTATCTCTGATATCCATGGGGGTTTCACAATAAATGCTTATGCAAAAGAGGTAAACACGAAGGAGGTGAGTATAATAAAATTGAGAGAGAGAGAGAGAAAAGGTGCTGAGGTGCAAACCAAAAATAAATGAGGAGATTGCCCTTGGTCCTTTTATTTAAAGAGCCTCTGCATTCGTGTTTTTGGATTAAGCATTTTGACCAAAGTTTATAGAATTTATTTTAGCCAAAAATGATTAATATGAATATTGGCCTAATGCCTGAGTAAAGGAATGGAGTTTCTCTCTCTAATCGGGTTGCAACAGATAAAAGCTAAATAGAAATGAGTAATTCGCCGTGACTCAATTTTACATGGGCTGTATTTCAAGATCTGAAATTCCAAGTGCATTTCTGTTCTTTATTTCAGCTGTGCTATCTTTTACTCACCCTTGCTAGCCTATGTGTCAGCCTGGGTTGGCAAACTGGGAAACATTTTCTTCTGTAATCCTGATGTACTTTTTAGGAGACTACGTCTTTCTGGAAACTAAATCAATTCAAGTGTTCAGGAGGCCTCTAGTGGTTTATACTTTCAGAGGAAGTTTCCTCCGAAGCTTAGCCTGTGAAATAATGGAAATACACATAAGGTTGGAGAAAGAAAGGGGACTCACCACTTGTTGCTTCCTGTTGTTTAGAATCAATAGCAATTCTTGTTATCTGAGTTCAATATCTAGGAATCAGGCACTCAGGATCTGATGTACATTTATACCAAATGACCAGACTGTGCACAGAGGAGAACAACAGGGTTTTATAGGCTTGTTGGTGTTCCACGTGTTTCTAAGCACAGACAGGGAAAGAATTACAATGTGATGAGCTGTATATTTGAAATAGCCACCAAAGGAGAACCTATGCCAGTTTCATTTTGATCCATAAATGTAGATGCTTTATATTACTGACATTGGATTTCCAGTGTGGTACATAAGTGTATAATTCCCCCAGGAACTCTTCACCTAACTCAGACACTGAACTGAACATATAAGGCTAGATCCTCAGCTGGCGTAAAGTAGCATCAGCAGAGCTACCGTGATTTTTAGAGCTGAGGATGTGACCTTTAGCCTATTAAATATACAAATATTATGCCTCTATTTGGGAAGCTTTATGTTATTTTCACAGACAAGGTTATTAAAAAGAAAAAGAAGCATCATAAAAATAAATGATAGTACTGAAGTTCTGCTAGCTCTCTCAGGAGTGTTAGCCTAGACTGCCAATTCTTTCCTCAGCACACATGTATTTCCCTTGGCTTATTTTTGTATGTCATAGGATAGTCAAAGAAATGTCCTTAATTCCTAGCACTTTGATTCACCTCCACAAACTAAGCCTTGTTGTAGGTGACTTAGTCCCCATGTGATCCACCTATTATTAGAACACGTTTAGCCCTCCAACCCCCCAAACTCCTGCTTCCCCTTGTCCTTATATATATATCTGTCTCCTAGCAGAAAAGTGGCACATGACCTCCTATCCTCAAGAATACTTGGCACAAGTCCCTACTTCTCAGCCAAACCTATTGTTCTAGTAGAGAAAGACACAGGCGTGCAAGTGTCTTGCTGACACTTTTGACTTTAAACATGAAATGCCATTAATCAATCAGCTGCATCTGTTTGGAAAAAATAAGTGACTGGAGTCAAGGCAAACACAGTAAATAAGCCTTAGGCAATCTGGAAAGAAAATAAGGGAGGATAGGTTTATGACGTCTCATTACTTTAAATTCATTTAATCTGTAGTCTTATCCTCCTCACAAAGATTAGGTTTACTAAGTGCACAGTAGCTAGACTCCAAAGTCAAATGCCCATGAAAAACACTGCCACCAAATTAAAAGTGCTACATTTGCAAGAAAGAAGCGTCTGCCAAGGAATTCGCATATCACATGGAAAAAGAGGGGTTCTGAATGTACGAATGGGCAGATGTGAACGAGGACTAAGCTCTTAGGAGTCATAGGTTATGCCCATGTGCCACTTGGAGGTACATTTCTCTAGCGATACAATAAGGTTGTCGTTATGATTAATGAACATAATCACTTGTCCATTCTTCTTACAACTGCTTCTGAGAATAGTTCCTCTATTAGTACTGTGTGGGCCCAATCCTGCAAGTTGCTGAGCTTCCCCTGAAACCAAAGGAATGGAAAATAGTGCTCAGCGCCTGAGAGGAGACAATCAACTCCTTGCAGGATTGAGCCCTAAGTAAACAGTGCTGCTATATTTACGTGCCTGCTGCTTTCTTTCCTTCAGAGCCTACGCACCAGCTCCTAAGCTGCACTTGTGCCCCTTTGTATCACGCAGGTATGAGGGAGTCCCCAGCTGGCTTACAGCCAGCTCCTATGTCCCCCTGCCCCCCAGTCCCTGGAGTGTGTGTTCCAGATGAGTGGGGACATAGCTGGAGTGCTACTTCCAGAAGCCATTACTCCTCATTGATGTTGCTGGAGTGTTGCCAGCGCACTGCTGCTTGGGGATTGTCGACACCCAGAGTAATATGGAGAAGCACTAAAGCTATTCTACAGTACACCAGAGCTGGGACATGCATAAAAAACAGTCCTAGAGCCAGGGAGCTGAGCCAGTCCCTTTGTGGCCCCTGCCCTCCCAGCTACCCAAAGTGCTCCTGTAGAATGTCCGAATATTCCACCTCCAAACATGGTTCCTATGATTTTTCCCTTGAGGTAAATCCAGCCTGTTCCTTAGAGGCAGAGGATCCCGATAGAGTGGAAGTGTGATTCTGCTGCACAAGGTTAGGTGGCTGTATTGCAGGAGGGGTTCAGAGATTTTACGGCCAGACGGAACCATTGTGATCATTCATTGTGATGTCCTGCATAACACAGGCCACATAACCTCCCCTAGCGATTCCTGCAACCATTGTGTTTGGGCTACAGCGTATGTTTTAGGAAGACACCTATTCTTGATGTAAAGACTCAAAGGGATGGAGAATTTGCCACAGAGCCCTGTCCCAGTAGTTAATTACTTCATTTGTACCTTGTTTTCAGGACCTTTATTTCCAGGGTTCATGTACAACATGCATACCTCATGCCAACGGGTCTGGAGTCATCCCTTTCCACATAATGAATGCAGATTGCTCCTTAGTGTGCGGTGAGACTCCTGGCCAAGGAGCTGCATGATGTTCTTAAATACCTCCCTGCTTCACTGGCTAGTGTTCAGAAAAAGAATCCAGCTTGTATACCTGCATGGAAAGGTCACTTTAAGTGGTAAATAATTTCCAGGTCACATAAAGTTAACACTTAAAAAAAAACCTGTATGTGGAGAGAGGTAGGTGAAGGGACACGGTTACACCGTTTAAACGAACAACACAATGGGCTGACTCTCCTTCCAGCAGGGGAGCACTGCTGAACCAGATCCTTGGCTGATATAAAGTAACAAAGCACCACTGAAGTCAATGAAGCTATGTTGATTCACATCAGCTGTGGATCTAGCTCACAGGCTTCGATGTAATGATTCAATTTACAGTGTAAGTCAGATCAGAATCTAACATACTGTCTCTATAGATATATTCCTTTCCCTAAAATGTTGGTTAGGTTGTATGTGTTCCCCTCCCAACTCTGTCAGTCTCTTACTGCAGCACTTTACCTGTATGGTGCCCATGGATAGGGGTGCTACCAGCCAGGAGGTTTGTATCAGTTTGCCCTGCAGATGAGTAAACCACCCTTAGTGACACACTCTGTCTCTCCTGCTTAGTCAGACATAGGATTCAGAGCCTGCTCTTCAATCAGGGTCTCCCAGCTGGTGTGTGTTCTGGTACAAACTGTGGCTAAAGCACTTATTACCGCTGCAGACAATGAAATAGTTGGACAATTTTAAATAATTTACCATTGCGTTATAACATACTTCAGTCATGTCACAGACACTTTGCAAAAGGTGTTACCCCAATGGATGTTAAGATGTTACTAAATAAAACACAAACAGGACTGACCCCATCATCCCTGTGAGTGTGTGTGAGAGAGAGCGCACAAGCAAAGGGAGCATAAAACGTGGCTTCCCACCAACAAAATACTGCAATGGCAATGTAAGCCTTTCACCATTGCTTTCCCCATTGCATCACCACTGTTCTTCAGACCTAGAGGAGGAAGAGGGTAGTTCACACTCCATGTCTGTCACCAATGGATTTTTACCAGCCCCTGGGACTTTGGCAGACAACTGCTAAGGTGACCTGGCCCTCCGGCTAAGCCCCAAATCCCACAGCTCCAAGTGTCACCAACCATTGCTCAGTGGGTAAGGATGACCTGACCACCACAGAAAGGGTGAGGGGAGAAAGGCTGCCAAAGAGAATGTAGGAACACTTATAAAAGGAGTGTAGCAATTTTTATTTCATCATCATCCACACCCAAAGTCTTTAGTCCCATTTCCCCATAAGATCTCTTACCTCTCAGACCAGTCCAATGTTTACCAGAGAGGCGGGCCCCAGCCTGTGCCCAATTCTCCCCAAATAGAGTACCTTTTTCACAAGGAGATTTCCATTCTTCCTGCCCCTTTTTGGTGCTGTTTTCCCCCTTGGCACTTTTTCAGCAGCCCAATCATCTTGCATGTTGCCTCTCCTCCTCTGCTCTTTTTTCTGGAATGAGCTGATGTCTGACTTGCATAGACCCCAGGCCCTTCCCACTGCAGCAGCTTCTGAGAGGATTGGTTAGTTGGAGTCAGCTGCTTGGTTTCTTTTTTATTTATTTCTTCCCCCATGTGACAGTTCACGCTGTCACAATGTCTAGTCAGGTTTGGACACCTATAAGCAAAGATGCTAGTTTTGTAATGTTGACTCCTGTCTGTTAGAAACTGAACTGAATTGGCCTACATGTTTCACACAGGCCACTGAGTAGCCATCAGATGGTAACTTGTGATCACCTCAGGCTGGACTGAAACCATTAAGAATTTCTTTCCTACTACCCACCCGCACCATTCAGTCAAATATTTGATTGAATTGTAAATGGTATAAATGATCAAAATATTATGGTGATGAGGCCATATAAGCTCCTGAGAAGCAGCATGAGATAGTGAATGGAGTGCTAGACTGGGACTCACAAGATGTCAGTTCCGTTCCCAGCTCTGGTACTGACCTGCTGTGTGTGACTTTGGCCAAGACACTTCATCCTTCACACTTTGTCTATTTAGACTGTAAATTGTTTGGGGGAGAAACTGTACATTACTATGGATTTGTTCAGTGCCTAACACAATGGGGCCCTGCTCTCATTGGGAGCTTCAAGGTGCTCCTACTAATAACACCACCAACACTACCACCTGGATAAATAAATAGAGACATCAGTATACAAAATAAAATGCAAGACTGAAATTTCCCTTCTCACATCTTCCATGAATTATAGAGGGGAGATGAAAATGACACATGATCTTTGAAGGAAGTGGAAAGGAAACAAAAAAGGAAAATGGTGGAGAGATGATTCCTCACTCTCCAAAGAAGCTTTTAAATATATAAAATAACACCAGGAATAACAGTTCTTAGTAACTAAACAATATCAACAAGCAGGATCAGATTTTCAAACTGTATTATTAAATCTACAAGCCCACTCATTTGTTCATGAAAAATCATATGCCCATAGGCAATTTGATGCACAATTACCAGACTTGCAAAAGCAAATGCCTATTTGCATGTGCAACTGGTTGCATCCAATGGATACACTAAACTGACACATCCAGAGATTTTGCAAGTGAATTTTTTAAGGCCAGTTTGTAAATGAGAGTACTTCGAATCTCTAACCAACAGCATCAGATGTTTTAAGAGCTCTATTCTGATCTCAGTTGTGATCATACAAGACCAGATCAGGGCAGGCCAGCTTTGGTGCATAGCTGATCTGACAACATATACTGCAAAACATATGCATAGCTGAAATGAGAATTAGATGTTTTCTATAGATCACATTCTAGTGCTACTGAAGAAAATTAATGAAATCCCACTACTTCAATAGGACCAGGACGAGGGACAGTGCAGTGCCAAGTTAAAATGATGAGTTAGCATAGGAACAGATTCATTTTACTTGCTGATAGTCTTGTCTTAGACAACCTCTTTATATCGGAACAAGGAAGTCATTTTACAATTTCTGACATTTAAAAATGTTTACTTCCAGGAAGGAAATGCATCTATTTGCTGTATATGATCATCCTATGAAAAAAGAAAAATAATAATAAAAGACTCAAATGTTAAGAAGTTCAAAATAGGAAACAGTTAACATTTTGCTTTCATCCAGAAATCCCAGCAGAGGGTGACATTCCTAAATTCCCATAACTGTTTTGCCACTAGTGTTCTATATTAAACTATAAATTTAATAGCTGCCACAGAGCTCTTCTAAATACCAGGAAACCTAGGGTTACACCAAGTTTAATTTAGGGAAAGAAACCTCTCTGATGGATACTAAATGACTTCAGCTACTTCGATGACCTCCTTCCTTCAAGATTAACAGGGTATTTGAGGTTTTTCTTTGTTTGCTTTATTTTTAAAGCCAAACTTTATCAAATCAGCCATTTCAGAATGTTGTGTGTCAGGCTTCTGGAAGCTGTGAGACTCAGTATAAAGTAAATAGCTAAGAGCTTTATTGAATTACTCGCTATCTGACAACATGTCTGGATAAAGCTAAGGGCCCAATCCTAAGTGCGTTGCAAGAGGTACTGAGCATCCTCAACTCCCACATAGTTAAGATGTATGGCGGAACCACAAATGAGGGAGCCAAACGCCCATAAGACTCTATGCGCCTTAAATTAAATTATATAAAGCCTGAGCTAGTATGAAGAGAACTCCAGCACTGAAAGTGTAAGTAAGTGGCATAAAATCTCAATTTTCCCATGGAAATGATATACAAAGTAAGCATTTTGTCACTTTCAAAACAAACCATTTGTGTACAGCTAACATGCAAAGCACAGAATTTTAAATAGACCCTTTAAGGAAAGAGTAAATTAATACTGCAATCTATTAGACTTCCCCAAATGTGCTGCTTTACAATTTAAATCTGTGTTCTGTGTCATGTAAGAGCCCTTCTATAGCCAAACCAGGAGCCAGATTCTCTTCTCAAGTACTCCAGTTTTACCTCAGTGAAGCACCTTTAGCTTCAATGGAGTCACTCCCTATTTATACCAGCATAAGCGAAAGGGGAATGAAGACCCAAGACTCTAGGAAAACTGAACTATACAAAGCCCTTGAAAAACTGGTCCCAGGTTTTAAATAAAAATCAGTGTATGCTGGGACAGGATACTTCGGGAGTTGTAGGGGCCAATTCTGCAAGGTTGCTGATTACCTCCCGGGAAGATCTGAGACCCTCATCTCCAATAGACTACAACATTTAAGGGCTTTAAAGATAAGGAGTAGGATCCTGAAACAGATCCAGAATCAGGCAAGGAAAAGTGTAAAGCATGGAGCACTGATTGATGTGCTCTTGGCTATCCTGGCTTAACAAGTGGCTAGCAGTGAGTTGGACCAATTGCACCTTTTTTCCTACCATAATGATTTTCATTTTTTCCTGGGTTGCGTATGAGGCATTTTCATTTCATCTAGGGTCTAATTATGCCCAGAGAGTAGCCTTTTCACATGCATTCAATCTTATCTATTTCTTTTCTGTATGAAATACCTTTGAATTTTCATCCCAATGAAACAGATACAATGACCTGTAGACCTGAAAGCTTTACAGTGCACGTGGGAGGCGAGTAAGGATTTCACTACACATAGCATGGCACTGGATTAAAGGACTTACACATTCTCAGATGGAAGTTAAAAGGCATTTTGCAAATAATAAAGACAGAAATTATCTATAATCATCATTTCTTTAAGAGAGGTCCCAAGCCACAATCAGATCAACTCTGACATTGTCATCTTTGCTCATGCTTGATTCAGAGTCTTAGTGTCTGGGTGTAGAGCCAAATTCTGTGCTGGCACAACTGAGAATTTGGTCCTTGCAGACTGGGTAAATGATGACTGAGATATGATAACAGTCTACAACTATCTGAAGGGTATTCATACCAACAGATAGGAGTGATTTATTACCTGTGATAAATCAGAGTGGAAAGAAACTAAGGAAGGGAACATTTAGGAAAAACTTCCCAACAGTGAGCTATATAAGAATGCAAAACAGTCTCCTTAAGGAAGTGGTAGAGGCTCCATTGCTTGAAACGTTAAAACTCAATTGGAAAGAACACAATAAAATGCAATGTATGGAATGTTGCATTGGCAGGGAGATGGACTGGATGATCTAACAGGTCTTTTCCATTACTAGCATTCTATGTCCAGGTACAACCCATTTAATTCCAGGCCAGTCATTTATTATGACAGAGAAGTGAAGTAGAAAGACATATATTCTACTGAGGAAAACAGTATTTTATTATGCCAGCTGAACTCAGCGGACAGGCAGTGAAAACATTCTTTCATTTTGTACCATTAGCTCAGCCAGGCCTCTGCAATGTAACATTCTGTCACTTTCTATGGATTAACTCATTTACAAAAATGTGCCATTTTACCAAAATTAGCACAGAGAGAATATTGCGCTTCGAGAGCTGCTGCAGCGTAACTGTTTGTCAGTAGATTTATGTAATGGATTGTTTTCCTGCAATACAGGATAAGGGAAATACTTAAACAATAACTGCTGTGGGGAGTGTGGACAAGGCAATAATTACCTTCCACGGTGTTAATAAACCTCAAGGCTATAGGCCAAAGTGTATTTACACTAGGGGAGATGTATTTGGTGATTATATAGGACATTTGAAGATGGAAGAAGGTCAGGAAGCCCCTCTAGGTCTGTTTCCTTTGTTGTGTTAACAGTTGTTCCCCTCTAGAGCTGTTTCCAACCATTTTTTCCAAGCACCTTTTGAAGCCTGACTAGTTGCTCCTTGTGCGTCACTTGGTGATTTATTCAATACACTAAATATGCTCTGAAAAGAAGCTTTTCCTGGCCCATCCATTGCTTGCTTGTGCCCCTTTTCCCTCTTCCTTGACATGTATCCATAAAACTTTGCAGCACAAACCTTCTCCTTCCTTCTGGTGTTTTGTCACTGAGGTCCCTTTAGACACTGTTCCACCAAATTCAGACCTAATTCCTTTAGGCCTTTAACTTACTAAACTCCTATATTATTCAGTTTGTACCTTCTCCAGTGTTTTCAGTGTTCCAAATGGGCAGGAGCGGTGACTGCAGGCATGGGGGGCCCCTGTGCTGGTGGAGGGTCCCGCCGGAAAAGGGAAGGGTCCGAGGCGGAAGGGCAGGGTAAGGGCAGCCTTCCCTGCCAATAGTGGAAGGGGGTCACTAGGACCCTGCGGCAGCAGTTCCTGCCGGGAGCCAGCGTGGAGCTGCAGGGGAGAGGCAGGGACGCTCCGGGACCCGGGGGAGGTGCGCGGGGGCAGCAAGTGGGGACCGAGGAACACTCAGGGGAGGCACGTGGGGGCGGCAGGCGGGGCCAGGAGAGAGACCCGGCCCCAAACATTGGTGGAGCCAGAGCCCTGGGCCCTGAATATTGCTGGAGCCCAGGCACCACGGGCCCATACAACTTGCCGCCCCTGCAAACGGGGCCTCACCAGGGCCCACTGTTTGAACAAACATTTGCACCCTTGAAAGCAGACCTTGTAGCAGCAATTTCACACTTGGAGCAGCTACATAAAGAGAAATTGCTGTTGAAATCTACATTTTGGGCCTAATTCTCTTCTTCCTTACACCCAAGTAAAGCAAGAGCAGCTTCACTGAAATTAGTGAAGTCACACTGGTTTAAAAGGTAGATCCACCAAGTCTAGATCATGGCTATATCACCCCACTTACTGATATTCTGCCCATACATTATACAGTGGTTTCCTGGTTCTACCAGCTCCAGTGTAACCTATGGTCAGGGCAGCATAACCCCACTGGCTGCTTTTGTTGTCCAGAGCATTTTAAGCAAGCCCTTGAGGACTTGCTGAAAACAATCTTCATGAGATTGTTACAGAAGCCTCCTAATGCTGCTTCTGGCTGCTCCCACATAAGTCTCCATAATATTTATTTCTAATTTAAAAACTGTTATGACTGTGTAAAGCAAATGTTAAATAAAATCAGCTATGTTACCAATAGAAATACCAGCAATGCAGAAGCAAACAACAAAAAGTACGACTTACTATAGGGTAGCTTGCATAATCCCTGTTCACATGGATAAGCATGCACTTATTTACACAAATGCTCCCATTAAAGCTAATGAGAATACCCATGTGAGTGAATGCTTGCCAGGGTAAGGGGTCCCTAAGGGCCCAAATCTGGTCCCACTAAAGATAAGGAGAAAATTCATATTGATTTTAATGGAAGCATCTTCAGACCTTCCCCTTGATTCTCCAATAGGCCTGAGCTGCATTTGGACATAGTGCCAGTTGCAGTTCCCTGATTTAGAGACTCCTGCCCTGTTGGAACTGCTGGTGAATATTGCCTGATGCCAGTAGAGGATTGGATGAGGCAGAGTTCAGCTCCATCATGCTCCCACCTGCTCCCAACCTGCCCTCCACACACCTTTCTCCCCCTCACAGTGGGGATCAAGAGAACAGCTAGTGTAGGAGGTGGGTCCACCAGCTCCACCAACTCGACACCAGTGGAGATTCCCCTATGCAGCAGGAAATCTCCGTTGGGAATGTCCAATTGATAATGCAAAGTGGCCTTAGTAGACCAGATAATCTGGCCTATTGTGTCTAGAACAGGAAAACAGCTTGAAAGCTAGAGGATGACTATATGAGGACCTAGGAAATAGCCAAAGGACATCTAAACTTATTCAGTACACTGCCCAAAACTCATTTTTACTTCAGTGGAGCTAAACCAATTTACACCAGGTGAGGCTCTAGCCCAATGCATTTACACAAAGAGTAGCTTTTATATGCAATAAACAACCAGGAGCACTTACAGGAGATATGTTGTAAAATATAACACTATTAAAAGGAATTTGACCCATATGTAGAGGTAAATTTCTTCCTGGCCTTCTACCATCATAAAGCTTCCTATACATTCTCATATATTCACAATAACTGCGGCTCCCATTGTGTAAAAATACCTTGGCTTCAAGCCTTGATGCTTATCAGTGCCGTGGGAGGTAATTATTGCCTTCTACACACTCCTCACATCAGTTATTGTTTAAGTATTTCCCCTGCTTCGGGATTGCAGGAACAGAATGCATTATATAAATTGACTGACTAACACTAGCAGTGATGCCAGAAGCATGCAAGAGTCTCAACGTCAATTTGGCAAAACCCAACTTAGTTTGTAAACCAATTAGCTCCCAGTAAGGCTAACAGAACTTTACATCTGAGAAGCTCGGTCTGAAATGAGAGAATGTTTTCCCTGTCAGTTCTGTAGGCATAATGATAAGAAATTGTTTTCCTCAATTAAGATCCCATTCTGACAGCGTTTGCGCATTCTGTAAGGTCGTAGGTGAACCTATGTAAGCCAGACTCCTTTCCCCTCTCTCTCCTCATATTTCTTCTTCCTCCCCTGGGAAATTTATGTCTTTTTCTGGCATCTGTCCTCTGTCCTCCTTTTGTGAGCGCACCGAGGCACAGAATACATTACATTTTTTAGAAATGTGTTGTCAATAAATTATCATTGCCATGTCTTAGATGCCCTGCTGTCTTCTTCACTGACCTCATGCTCCTTATGTACTTGAAACATTTCCCATTATCTATCTTAACCTCCTGTGCAATCTTCTTTTCATTCTCTGCCTTTGCTTTTCTTATCACTTCTTTGCACTCTTAATTCCATTCTGTAATGTGTCCGGGCCTCTTCTATACTTGATGTTTTATAACTTACATGTCTTTCTTACCCTTGATTGCTCTTTACACATCCTTGTTCATCTGTACAGGTCATTTTTTCTTTGCGTACAGTTCTATTTCTGCATGGCATGCATAGCCCTGGGGCATACATGCATTTATCTTAAACATTGCCCTTTTGTCCTTCTACTTCATTCCAAATGTGAATTGCTGAAATTCATAACACTTCTTCCTTGGCCAGCTCCTTTGGGCCTGCAGCTCCCCACAGAACATGATAACCCCCCATAACATCATGTCCCATTTGTGAGTCTCTGGTTTTTAGTACTTCCCTTCTTACATGGACCAGGAAGCCAATATGAAATGATACAAAGCAACCATCTAAGTGGGAGAAAGGAAACAGTGATTGGGGAATTCAGGCCCAGATCCTTATCCGATATAAATCAGAATCCCATGAAGCTATGTCAGTGTACACCAGCTGAGGTTCTGGACCTCAATTTTTGCCTTGTCACCCAGACACACGTATCTAAGGAGACTACACCTCCTAGCTTCTGCTGAAGGAACCATTTTTTCCCAAGGTTTGTCTACTGCCTGGGCCCATCTGACCCCAGAAAGCATAACAACTCATGGAAATTAAAAGAATCAAAATACATAAAAGTTAACCGGATTTTTTTTAACTTCCTAACAGACTGAAGGTTCAAGGAGATTCTTATTTTCAACTTTCAAAGGAGGGGGACAGAGGGAAATCTATCAGAGTTGGAACAAAATCGAAAAACCCCTTTAATCTTTCATTTCCAGTAATGCTAGTGATTACGTGTAACAATAGAAGGTACAACAATTTGATATGGAACTATCATTTTGAAGTTACTGGTGAGTGATGTCCTTGTAAACAAGTGACATTTCACAATTTTTACTGATTACGATATTAATTTAATTCATAGAAATTAAGTCCCCAAAACCCTGCTTTCATTTCTGTGGACTCGTTTTTTCTAGCTAACACAGCTTTTCCAGTGGCTGAAGATGGAAGCTGGCTATAATTTGCTATGAAGAAGTAAATTTTTTAATCAGAATACAATAGCCTTTCAGTTAAAAAAAAATACGAGACGAAAATTCCATATTTTCACCTTTAGGAAACCTGGCAAAAATATGATTTTTCACATTTTACCAGCAGTGACAATTTGTTTGTCCCCCTGTAACTCTTGCTGTGATTACTTTCCTCTATTCACTTTAAATACAGTCTTATCCTTGAAGTTATCAAAACCTGTACAGTCTGTAGAAACTTGTGAAAATCATTAGAAAAAGCAGTAACAGGGTAAAGCCAACACACAATGGGATTTACATATGGCTGTCATTTTTTATGTAAATGTTGTAGAGGCCTGTAGTGAGGCGGTGTGGTTCCCTGCCACCCCGGAGAGAGACAAATCCCTCTGGACACCAGAGTGGCCAGAGCCAGGGAGCTCTGAGCCCCCTCCGCCCGAGGGTCAGGCGTGGCACCGGAAATATAAAGGCCCAATCCCACAGCTCACTGAGAGCAGCCGCCAGGGAGGCCAGACTCCTCTGGCCTAGCTCGCGATTGGGAAACCCCAGCAGCCTGTGGTAAACCCAAGGACTGGCCGACCTGCCCCACGCCAGCTACCCGGAGGAGTTGCCGAGTCTACCCCTTGCCAGCTATCCTGAGGAACCCATGGTGCTGGATACCCCTCAGGACATCACCCCGATCCAGGTATCTCAAGAGGGGGAGTCTGGAAGTAGCCTGGGGGCAGCTGACCCTAGTCTGGCTGTAGCACTGCCAGAACCCATGTCAGTATGTTGTGGCCAGGATCCGCACTGACGCAGCAGCGGGTCTTCTGCCGCTGCTAGGGCCCCGGGCTGGGACGCAGTGGAGTGGGTGAGCCTGCGTCACCCCTGCCACCCAACGTGCGGGTGGCAGTCTCCCCCTCTCCCAGATTCTCCAGAGCCAGGGCCTGAGCTTACCATTATATACTGTTATTGCTCAGCCCCTGCCTGAGGGCCTGACTCACCGTTGCCCTGCCCTGACCTAGGGCCTGGGCCTAATGGGCTTATTTCTACCTTCACAGAGGCCGCAGAGGAAGACTCCCGTGGCCGGACTAATTCCCCACAAGACCTATTCCCAAATGTAGTGAGGCAGTGTGGTTCTCCGCCGCCCCAGAGAGAGACGAGCCATGGCTAATCTCTCTACACTGCCGTATTGATCATTCTTTTCCAAAATATTATATCACTGTTAATAAGAGACTAACTATGCAAAATAATGACACATCAGGTTAAATAATGCCAGCAAATTGCAAAGTTTAGCATAAAAATTGAATGTCATTAATGGAACACTGGAAGTTCGTTCATACAGCACATATTTCAGAATCATGCATAATATAACAGTGCATCTGTTAAGCCCAAGCTCACATCAGATACTTTACACTTGTGCTGTGGACATGAGGACTGATCTTTGAAGCAGTTTCTGATAAAGCCCTTAAATATCCTGAGACGTGCTCTAGTTTTTCCCTTACCTCCTCCCATCATACACAGGAACTGTGTAATTTATTAGATCAAAGGTTCATTTTGTCTGGTATCTGATCTTCAATAGTAGTCAATGCAAGCTCACTCTAAGAAAGGCATCAACTTCTTTTCACGCTCAGCAATATAATGCATCTAATTTTGCACTATTCTTCCCCAGAGAGAAATCTCTTCTGACCACATCTGGTGATCAGATTATGCCCTGAAGCATGAGGATTGATAACACCTATCATTTTTGCCCCAGCTAATACAACTGTGCAGATCCACATAGAGCAGACATCTTCTTTGACCTGTCTGCAATGGTATCTACCCCTTTTTCTTGGGAGGCTACTGTGACAAATAATAACCAGCTTTCTCAACTGTATCCATAACTGATTAATCGGAACCTATGGCTCTGCATTTGTAATTCTTGGATTGTTAATTCTGGTGTAAAATAGAGAGTTTTTTAGGAGAGCCGGTTGAAAATGGAAAAAACAATTACACACACACACACACACACACACACACACACACACAAAGTGAAGATTCAAAGCTGTTTCCATTTCACATGGATCAAAATGTATCATTTTGTGTGTGCATATATGAATTTTTGTGTTTTTATTGTAATGTCTGCAAAATCATTACCAAATATTTTCATGTACTGAAATCCACGTTTTCATATTTTAAATCAGGTTTCCATTAAACAAAAAAATTCTTTAACTAATTTCAAAACTATTTTAATAAAATTCCAATAACATTTTGATAAAAAGACCGAGTGAAAAATATCAAGGAAAATTTTGTAATTTTACAGAATGTTGCATTTTTGAAAAAGGGCATTTTTGACAAAAAAAAATTCACAAAAAGTTTGACAAGTTATAATTTTGAGTTAAATTATCTAAGGAATGGGGAAAACATTAGGCAATTATGCAAGGCTGTTAAGTAGTAAGCACTTGCTATTGTTGGGTACCCTGAAAAAACAAGAACTGGGGACTGCCATACTGAATCAGACCCAAGGTCCATCTGGTCCAATATCCTGTCTCCAACATTAGACAGCACCAGATGCTTCAAAGGAAGGTAGAAGAAACCCTACAGTAGCTAGTATATGATAATCTGTCCCATAAAGGTCTCATCCAAATAGTTAGAGATTAGGAAGCATGAGGCATTAACATAGGTATTACCAGATTGGGTTAGGTCTAAGGTCTAGCTAGTCCAGTATCATGTCTAGTAGTGGCCAGTACCATATGGATCTCAGGTCTGATACATTATGGCAATTCTTATGTCCTAGTTTTATAGCCTTTCCAAATGTTGTGTTACCATTTATTATTATATAACTCTGGATATTCTTGTTATCTTTATAAACGCCCAGTCTCTCTTTGAATCTTGCTAATTCTTTCCCTCAACAACATCCTGTTGCAATGAAGTCCACAGTTTCATTATGCATTGAGTGCAAAAGTATTTTCTTTGATTAGTTATAATATTCCATTGTATTAATATTATGAAACAGGGAGAACAGAAGCTCTCAACCTATCATCTCTAGATCATTCATTATTTTATGTACTCTTATCTTATCCCCTTATTCAACTCCTTTATAAAGGTAGATAATCCCAGTGTTTTCAATCTCTTTTCATATCAGAGTTTTTCCATTCCCCTAATCATTCTTATTGCTTTTCTCTGAACACCACTTTAAGAAAACTGCCCTTAAACTACCAGGTTAGGTCATGATGATCTAATCCAGAATAGTGGTTCCCTCTTCTAGCTCAGGAAATATGAAGGAACACATTGGCAGAAAAGTTCATGTTGCAAGGAAGGACAGTCTCCATATTGGAAAGGAGTAGACTATATGACTGGACAGCTGTTCTGCTAACTTTGGACATGCTCATAGGTGTAATTTCTGAGTTTCTAGTTTGACAGAGTGGAATTACTGGCTCAGATTAAGCACTGCCAGAAATTGTCCTTGCACAAACTAGGCATAGGCTAACGCCAAAAGGGACACAGAATAGATTCATATATAGGCTTTGGGCAGAATTAATTTTTTAAAAAATATTTTCCATGGATAATATTGATATTTATTTTAAGCATTTTTTAATTTTTAGCTATTTAAATTTTCACAGTTGTGCAAAGTTATGGATTTTAAGCATTTTCTTTTAAATTATCAATTTAAATTTTCACAGTTGGGGGAAATTTTGGAAGGGTTAGACAATAATTATTTAGTGACAATAGATGTTGAGAAGTTAAAAGTTAAAGCTTTATAACCATTAAAACACAAATTGTCAACATCATATGTCAAAATATATAAAATAAATAGCCTTAAATCAGAGTTCTCAAGCTTCATTTTTCTTACTTTGCCCATCTGTAAATTTCTATCATTATCAATGAAAATATTTTTTCATTCGTTTGTGTGTGTATTCGATGACATTGACATTTATCAACATTTACCCTCTAATCCTTCCTAGCCTACCTATATTGAATTTCACCTGTCATCATATTGTCCAATCACATTTCCCACAATCCTGCCTAACTGACCAACTACATGTAATTTCAAGTCATCAGCAGCCTGTACCACTATATTTGCCTATTCAATCTATTTTAGATTGCTAAAGATAGCATACGACACTGATTCCTTGTTCTGTTCCCTGGGACTTCCTACAAATAACCCCTTTGCACACTGAAAATTCACCCTTTATTCCTATTCTTTGTTTTCTGTTTCTTAACCAGATTTTTATCCATGGCAGAATTTACAGTGATTGCCTATCATCTCTTGTGATTACAAAGTAGTTCCATTTCCACGCCCATTCAGTACTTGGCATCATTACTGGGTCTATCAGCAAAAATGCTAATTGGAATCAGTTGTGATCAATAGATTTTTTTTTTCATTTTGTGTTTGTGTGTGCACTACTAGCTGAGACCAAACCACTAATTCATTCCATATCTGCTACGCAACAGCCGCCAGTTATAAAACTTTTGGTCACTCACTATTGACTTGAGCTGTGTGGAGGAAAGACATTCTGTTTCACAAAGGATTTTGAGATTTGAAATCTGGCTTATCCTGAAGCAGAGACAAAACAGAAACATTTTAAAATACTCATGTTAAAAAGTCATGTTGG
Source organism: Macrochelys suwanniensis (assembly GCA_033296515.1). Taxonomy (NCBI): domain Eukaryota; kingdom Metazoa; phylum Chordata; order Testudines; family Chelydridae; genus Macrochelys; species Macrochelys suwanniensis. The sequence goes on from CM065777.1 coordinate 158,321,158, forward strand.
ATCATTCAAAACTTTTTTAGACAAAATCTAAATGTTTTATTTTTATTTCAACCTCTTTTATTTTGTATTATACTATAATATAAAAGAGGTTGAAATAAAAATAAAACATTTAGATTTTGTCTAAAAAAGTTTTGACAAAAGTGGATCTCAACCTTTCCAGAGTACTGTACCCCTTTTAGGAATCTGATCTGTCTTGCATACCCCCAAGTTTCACCTCACTTAAAATCTACTTGCTTACAAAATACAGAAGTGTCACAGCACACTATTAATAAAAAATTGCTTACTTTCTCATTTTTACCATATAATTATAAAATAAATCAATTGGAATATAAATATTGTACTTTCATTTCAGTATATAGTATATAGAGCAATAGAAACAAGTCATTGTCTGTATGAAATTTTAGTTTGTACTGACTTCGCTAGTGCTTTTTATGCAAAACTAGGCAAATAGCTAGATGAGTTGATGTACCCCCTGGAAGACCTCTGAGTACCCCCAGAGGTATGTGTACCCCTGGTTGAGAACCAATGTAATACAATGCAAAAAAATAAAATGAAAAGTCATTTCAAAATGAAAATTCAAAACATTTCATTCCAACATTGTTGAAATGGGATGTTTGGAAACAAGGAATATGGTTCTATCAGAGTTTCTCCAACCAGCTCTACTATTGATCTGATTCAATCCCATAACCTAGGCTGTAAGGGTGTATATTACCAGTGGCAATCCCCTGAGCCATCCAGTCTCCCTACTTGTTCTGCTTGCAAAGCTTTTGATTTATTTAATAATCTTTTCCTTATCTTTCCAATCAAGTGATCATTAGCAAATTCCCTACTACCCATATACTCCCATTGTTGCCTCAAATTCTCAGCTGTACTTCATCCATAGCCCGTGACTTCCAAATCTTATTTTACTTATTAAGCTCCCTGTTCCCTTACTTCCTTTGCAATCTCTTGTAGATAGGCTGTACAATATCCACTGCAGTTTTCCTTATTATTTACTAAACCTTCAATTTCAGTATCATCAGCAAACTTTGAGATCAAACTGTGCTTTACTAAGGATCGCAGACAAGGAATTAAATATTGTATGCTCTTCATTCATCTTTAATATCATTACAACTCTACTAAAGGATTTGTGTCCATTGAACAAAAGGCTAGAGGCATGATTGTTGTTGAATTCAGATTGCTAAATGTTTAACAAGCAGGCTGACATGACAAAAGCAGCAGTCTCTGATCTTTCCCCTTGAAAGCAGTTCAGGCTGGTTTTGGGGAAAATGTATAGCTTGGGCACCTGTGCACCTGTATTTTATCCTGTCTAAGTAACCCCCTCTTAGAGGAAGTGAAGTCGTAAGGTCCTGTTCTAGTAACAATGACGAGAAACCGTTGAAGAGCTGTTTTATAGCCTTTTCGCAATCCTGATGTCCTGTCTGTGTCTGGAGGGCAAGTATAAAACTTGTTTTTCAGTGCGACAGAAGGAAGTACAAGTAATTAGTCCTTGCCAGGCAATTCGCACATGAGGTTAACCAGGCTCCAAGCTGGGTTTAAAGTGGAGAGGCTGGACAGCAGGCTGAGTGTTTAGCAGGAGGAGGGGAAGGTCAGTAAGAGTGTAGCAGGGAAGTGGGTGTGAGCTTGTGTGCAGGTGTGTGAAAGCCAGGGCTATGGGTAAAAAGTTTTGGGAAACCTACATTATTCTTGTATTATAATGGTTACGTCAGTGCCTCACTCTGTGAACAGTTACTGGTGATATAATTTCTCACTTGGCAACATAGCCTGATAAAGTAGGCAAGATGCTATAGGAGGCATTGCAGACATCAGAAACCACCTCTTCTGCAATACAGAAATGTCCGCTTTAAAGGCCCATTAACAACACACTCACAGCCCTTGCGCTCTCTCTAGGAACTACCAGCCTGATGGCCCTTCTATACATCATGAATATTTGGGCAGAAGAGGACAGGGATGACATTTCCCCATGGCCTGGTATCAGATGGTTTGGTCCTGAGCAAGCCAGCTGTGACGTCAGGGACGGACTATTTGTAGAACCACCATCGTGTTTGTACAGAAATAGCAAAAGTACCAACTGTTAGATTTGGGGTACAATTCAGTTTTCTCTAACACCCAGATTTTTTTCCACTTTCTTTGCCATCCAAAAACAGTCCAGAAAAGATGCCAGTAAGAAAATTCCATCTGAAACACCCCTTCTTTCCCTCCAGTACACACACACAAAGTGAAATTGAGCCAGCTCTCTAATGTTTTCAGTAACCTAAACGTTCCTTAGAAACGGGTGTGGGATTTTACTGCTTTAGGTTTTTTTTCCCAGTGTACTGAATATAGTACAGCACACTCAGCTGCAACATGTGGCTTTTCTAGCTTCCTCCTCAGCACTTGGGTCAGGCCATCATTAGAGATGCTGGACAAGATAGGACATTTGGCCTGTTGCAATATGGCAATTCCTATAAAAAGCCTAATTTTTCAGAAGTGGGCAATGTGTCTCAATGTAACTCTTGGGCAGGAAGATGAGAAAAAATAGTACTTTAAAATTAATGACCCAGTCCAAGAGAAAACACACTTGAGACTGGAACACCCAGGTCACGGGTCTACTCACCACTAAGGAAGCCTTCTCCTGGCCACTCTGGGGTTTAGCTCCTTCTATGTGCTGCAACATCCTCTGGCTATCTCTCCACCTGTCATCCTCTCTCATCCTGTGGCCCCTCTCGCTCCAGGAGCTGCAAGTTCCTCATTGTGACTTGGCCCTCTGGCCAGGTCACTATGATCCTCTCCTTCCAGGGTGTGATGTTATTGACATGAACTGTGACCGTATAGATCATTGTTGCAACCAAGGTCCTATAGTGGCACCAAATCTTGTACAAAGGAGGTCAAGTAAAGTGTCTAGGAAAAGGTTATGATTTGCTGGTTATGATTATGCTGTATTTTAAGCTATAAGTATTGGCTCTATACTGTCTGTATTTCAAACTTGTGCTATGCTTCTGGGTGACACCCCAGACAGTTTGGCATCAGCACTGCCTAGCCTGCTTGATGGCCCATTAAGGACCATCAGCTATACAACTGACCCATTGAGAGAAGGCAGATACACCTTGTGACTCAGCAAGACATGCAGGGACATGCCTATGGACAGAACTCTAAGGTTTTTCCATGCCATGTGCTGGGCAGCTTGTGTTTGGAACAAAGGAAGCACAAGCCACATGGCAAAAGGACTATAAAAGGCAGCTGCGTCATCTCCATTTTGTCTTCAATCCTGCTTCTTACCTCTGGAGGAACTTTGCTACACTGAAGCTCTGAACAAAGGACTGAATGATCCATTCAAGCTGTGGATGTACTCCAGAGACTTGATTTGTGCCTGCAGTTTATTCTATCACTGCTACAAGCCTGAACCAAGAATTTTGCCATTGCTGAATGTAATTAATTACTTTGACCAATTTTAGCTCTGATCTATATTTCTTTCTTTTTATGAATAAACCTTTAGATTTTAGATTCTAAAGGATTGGCAACAGCGTGATTTGTGGGTAAGATCTGACTTGTATAATGAGCTGGGTCTGGAGCTTGGTCCTTTGGGATCAGGACAATCTTTTTCTTCTCCTGGGGTATTGGTTTCATAACTATTCATCCCCATAAGGAACAGTGCTGGTGGTGATACTGGGAAACTGGAGTGTCAAAGGGAATTGCTTGTGTGACTTCTGTTTAGTCAGTGGGGTAAAACCGGAGTCCTCTCTGTTTGGCTGGTTTGGTGTGCAAAAGACCCCAGCCTTGGGCTGTGACTGCCCTGCTCTAAGTAATTTGTCCTGAATTGATACTCTCAGTTGTGTCCCACCAGAGGCCACTTCGTTACACAGGGTATCAAAGTCTTTCAGGGTGACCTGTCCCAGGCAGTCCACTTTCCACTGCCTGATCCATGCCACTTCTCCACTGGCTGGTAGGGGAACCCAAGCCCATCTTCTACTCTGGGTTCCAGCTCAGAAACCCTCACTTCAGCAGCCAAGGTCCCCACTATCCTGTAGCTTGCTGCTTTTCCCCTGAGCCTTTTCTACTTTTCTAGCTCTCCCGCTTCTCTGGGTTTGCCAGTCCAAACTTCCTCCTCTCAGGGAGTAACTGTAGATTATACTCTATAGTCCTAAGTATGCCCCCCTTCAGTCAGGGAGTGACTGCGGACTACTTCCCTGCAGTCTCTTCAGGCCTTGTGTGGGGTGGACACCCTACCACAACAGTGGGGTGCCTCTTTTTAGCTGCAATCTCCAATCTATAGTTCCTGGGTTCCCTGGCTTGTGGCTCATTTGCTTCGTCCTTTACACAAAGAGTATCAATATTTGATCCTAATTGCTCCTTCTAGCCCTAAAATCTTGAATCCATTCCAGTGCTTTTACAAACATTGGGCCAGATTGTGCATCTCTTACTCAGACTAACGAGAAGCAGTCTCACTGAAGTCAATACAACTGCTCCGGAGAGTAACTTCTCAGCATTGTGAATAGAGGGTTCACAATCTGACCCATTGGGAGTACAATGAAAGGAATGTATGACTACTGTGAAACTTCTGAAGTCCACTTTCATGTTTTGTTGGGAATATTTTCTTACATCCATTGCTCTATGGTACATAAAATTGCACAAGAAAAAAGAATGTGCAGTAATTTTCATTTGTGTAGAGAAGTAGAAGCATGTTCAGGAACAATACCCACAATCAAAGTATCTTTGGAGCCAGTGAATGATTTTCAGTCTGTTTCAAAAGGTCATTTACAATGGGCCCAATGTTATTCCCCTATTAAACCAATGGGACTCCTTCCATTGACTTCAATGGGCTGTGGATCAGGCCCTAGCAGTTGTGTAATTTCCCAGTATTTTAGTAGTAAGTCGGCATTTTCTTTATTACATCTGCGTGTTTTGTTTATCCCTGATGTAAGTTTCCGAGGTGGCACATTTTCCCTGTGCTTCATACCTACCCACATGTCTATATTATTCTGTTCACAAATTGTTTCAAGAGCAGAAAGAATGGTGTTGTTAACAAGTGGAGGAACTAGATCAGGGGGTGGGCAAACTACGGCCCGGGGGCCACATCTGGCCCTCCAGCCTGTTTAATCTGGCCCTCAAGCTCCCGCTGGGGAGCGAGGTCTGGGGCTTGCGAGGCGGGGTTGGAGGCCACTCCACGTGCACATGCCTAGGCTCCCGGACGCAGCAGCATGTCCCCACTCTGGCTCCTACGTTTAGGGGTTGCCCCCGCCCCAAGCACCACCCCGGCAGCTCCCATTAGCCGGGAACTGCAGCTAATGGGACTGCAGGGGCGGTGCCTGTGGACAGGGCATAGACGCTGGAGTGGGGACATGCCGCTGCTTCCAACAGCTGCTTGAGGTAAGCGCCGCCCAGAGCCTGCACTCCTGACCCCCTCCCGTGCCCCAACCCCCTGCCCCTGCCCTGATCCCTCTCCCACATCCCAAACTCCTTATTTCTGGCCCAACACCAGACCTCTCTCCCCCTCCTACACCCCAACCCCAATTTCATGAGCATTCATGGCCCACCATACAATTTCCATACCCAGATGTGGCCCTTGGGCCAAAAAGTTTGCCCACCCCTGAACTAGATCTTATCTAAAACACTTCTTATTCCATTTACATCAGTTTGATATGTTTTTCTTCTCTCTCTCTCTCTCTTTCAAATACTGTTCACATAGGACTGGATTCTTCCCAATACCCTCATTCACAGTGAATAGTACCTTATTCCACAACAAGTCCCATTAAAGTCAATGGGACTACTCATGGACGAAGATGCTTCGCCAGGGGTTCTCAAACTAGGGGTTGGGATCCCTCAGGGTTGCAAGGTTATTACACGGGGCGGTCACAAGCTATCAGCCTCCACCCCCAAAACCTGCTTCACCTCCAGCATTTATAATAGTGTTACATATTTAAAAAGTGTTTTTAATTTGTAAGGGGGGGTCACACTCATAGGCTTGCTGTGTGAAAGGGGTCACCAGTACCAACGTTTGAGAACCACTGAGCTACGCAATATGAAGCTTAAAGCTTAAGAGCTTTCCTGGCTCGATGCTTTTTGGTGGCAGAAGCGAGAGGAGATTCAGGCCTGGAGACTCCAACAGCCTCACTTCTCATTTGTCTCACTTTTATAACTTTGAAATTCTTCCTTCACTTTGGTAATAATGTAAAGTATCAACTAAAAATTGCAATGCATGCATTTCATTTGAGTTTTATTGCCTTAACAGACAGCATTAGATTACAAAAGAGGACATTTTTCTTCTCAGTTTTAGCTTATTCTTATGATTTATGATTAGATACAGCAAGAGTTCATAAACTTCCCTGACCTGCTGACAGTTTTTACAAGCTCCTTGATTTATTTCCATCTTAAACTTAACAGCTTTCATGTGACTGATATTCCTGGAGTCCTGGCGTGGCTGCAGCTCAGCCTCTGAGAGCTCCTCTAATCTCCATGTTACTAATTTAAATGAAGTCTTGGGCTGTTGTTTAAAAAAGACATTCGTCATCTCACAGCGGTTTACAGATCCTCTTGTAATGTAATGTCAGACACTTCTGAGATATGAGTTTTCTAAAGCCTTCCGATATTGCGTGTTGTAAGACATGCCAAGGTCACTTGAATATGCCAAAGAAAAAACATTTTGCAAAACAGGAGAAGAGGAATTCCTAAGAAACTGCACCACACTGAGGACATTTAGAAATGATTTATACCATCTGTGAGTACATTTCAAAGATAAATCTGGTATTGTGGCGGGGAAGGAGGGGAAATAAATTTGAATCCAGAAAAATCCACACACAGTCACCCAGCCAACATCTATGAGTTCCTGATAAAAAACCAACACAGAGTGCGATATTCTCACAGTCATAGGGGTTGCAGCATCAACAGTTTCCCAGTGTGCTCCGAAGCTGCTGTGCTAACTCAGGCTGCTCTTTCAGCAAAGATGCAGCTGGCACTCTGTTTTTATTGTACACTTTCCAAATACAAAAAAAAGGTACATTTTGTAATAACAAAGAGCAAACGAGAGAGAGAGAGAGAAGTGGATGGTTCTGCAGGCTCACAGAGAGAGAGAGAGAGAAAGATCAATTTTTTCCTCTTTAGAGCATTTAGAAACTGGCAACATTAGGGTAGATGGAGGGATGTTCAAAGAAGGTGACTGGAACACCATCATGTCGGTTAGCTTTGATGCTGAGGGGTATAGGCGAAAGAGAGCAACACCAGTAAATATTTCTTGGGCTTTGGAGGTTCTCAAGTGAATATGCCCAGGTGTTTGAGGTCAACTGTGATCAAGCCTTAGCCTGACAGAAAATTGCTTTTGTAATATTTGTAGATCAGATAAGAAATGACAAGCAACACTCGGTTATGACACACTAGAGATATAAATACGTGTTGCCCAGATCATATGATTGATTGAACGCTTTTATTTTTGCTGAAGAAATTTAGCTAGTGTTGCTGGCAACATGCACATAGCACTAAATAAATGTTACATACAGTAGCTTGTCAGAATTTATAAAAGAGCAATCGACATGTGCTTTACTGTCAAAACATCAGCCTACGAGTTTCCTCTCTTTGGAAGGAAAATCTGGGAAATAAGAGACCCATATACAGTGTAATACCTTCAAATTACAAATGCCATGGAAAGTCTAGACCAGAAATTATGTCACTTTCAGATGATAGTCTCTATATGCCGCAAACAGGAGGGGTACGAGCGGGTTTTCATTGTAGCAGGCATCTTGAGATACTTCCTGCGCAATACCGAACACTGGCATACTTAGGGGGTTATTGCAAATCTTGCTGTATACAGTCCAAACACAGGATACAATAAACATTTTATGCTAAATTTTCCAGGGCTGCACATAGGTAGGAATCACAGACCGAAAGCCTGACTCTCATCTAAGCTAAAGCACTCCAGGGTTGACAACCCTATTTACACATTCAGAGGGATATAATGGAACCTGAAGGTAACTGAGAATCAGGGCTACAATGTATATCCCGCGTAGGCCATCTACACTTTTCAGAACATAAGGAACATGCTTTGTTAGGCTATATCATAGGCCAGTTCCTGAGCTGCTGAAAATCAGGATATAGATTCAATGAAGTCAGTGGAGCTGTACTGATTTACACCAACTGGGGATCTGGCCCAGTAGGAACCTAGGCCACATTTCTGCTTTCCTTATAACTAAGGTTAAGATTCTGTCACAGGTATTTTCAGTAAAAGTCACAGACAGGTCGCAGGCAATAAGCAAACATTCACGGAAGCCCGCAACCTGTCCATAACTGTTACTGAAAATACCCGGAGGCGGGAGGACTGGGGGCTGACCATCAGCTGCAGCTCCAGCCACACCACTGCCCCAGCCTCACCACTGCTCCAGCCTCGGGGGCTAACCAACGCTGCTCCAGCCCAGCCACGGGGGCAGACGTCACGGAGGTCAGTTAAAGTCTCAGAATCTGTGAACGCTGTGATTTCTGTGAAACAATCGTATCCTTACTTACAACAGAAGTGAGATGTTAATGGTGCACAGCCCTAAAAAATATACATCATTCTACATAAAGTAAGTAAAATATGTTTCCCTTCACTCAGTAAGGTACTTCCCTTGGCTCCATGAGGGGCAAACAATGTGGCTGCAATGACAGACCAATTGTTAGCAAAAGTGCTTTGCTGGTGAACTTGTTTCTGCTGCTCATTCTTGTTTAATACATCACTACAGATGTATATTTACAGCTGTATGCCAGTCACTGGTACTATTCAATTCCTGCCTTTTTTTTGCCCAGATCTCCTACAAAGGATTTCTCCCACCTTGTTTGGACAATAAACTCTCTCCCACAAGGCCCCTTCAGATGAGGAGAACTGAATGGGTCTCTCACCGGTGCATATCAATGGTCTTATAGACCAGCTACAGAGCTTCTGCAAAAAATACCCATTTCTACTCACCTGATGGCCAAGGAAGGAAAGGTCTGGACAGGACAGCAAATTCAGAAGCACTCCCAACTGCTAATCCTATCTGTAGGACCAGCCATTCAGCTCACACTTTTACTGTGCCCTTGATTTTTTTTTTGCGCCAAATAGCTCCAGTGTTATTTCCGGCCTCCAAAGGGTATCCATCCCCTTCTGTACACATCCCATTAGTTCTGCGCTGCGGCTTGCTCTTTGCTATGTTTTAAATACTGTCTTAGAACAATAAACAGTTTTATACCCACCAAGACTTTTGTTCCACTAAGAGATGCTCATCGCTTTCCTTTCACTGTAGCAATATTTACAACAATGCTCTCTGACTCTTACATGTGGCATTGTCTATATCAAGGAACAGGGCAGTAGAGTGTGCTTAAGAGAGGTCCCAAGTTTTGTGATGTTACAGCCATTCAAGAACAGACAAATTCTAAATACTCCCCCATCCATATTTCTTAGCAAGTTCCATACATTTTGGTCAGGAAAGCATCCAAATACCATTGGGTCAGCACATAACTCCATTTACGCCTCTCCTCTCCCCACACTCTCCTTTCCATTGATGGAATGTGTATCCATGTTTCTCCTATATCACTGGTATCATGGCCAAAGACTGGTACCCGTCATCCAGATTTCACATCCCCCTAATAAGAAAGGTTAACAGCTTGATGGTGAGAGGTAAACTGTGAGGGGGAGCTGAGAGAGTGGGAGGCAGAAAAGAGAAAGGAAACCATTTCTAAACACAACACCCTAAACACCCAGATGTTACTCAGGTCTCTCAGGTTGATTGACTAGGGTCTAGCATTGGAAGGAAATCTTGAAAAAAAAAATCTCACCATCATACAGCAGTTTTCTATGTAACTAAATTGTGTACTTTCTATCAGTCTTTCATTATCACCCTACAGCTAACTCGGGGGCACATACACAACAAAAACGGGCCGGATTTGTTAAGATTTGTTGAGATTGCTGATTTCCAATTAAAGGTTGTATTCCTTCCTGTCTGCCTAGATTTTGCTTGGCTACTCAGTATAGTCTAAGCGACCCTTTAGCATTGTCTTTAAAAAAAAAAATCACAAACACTGATCTCCCTGAGAACCCACAACGGATGAAAGATGAAGAGTTTCTGCTGCTTTGTTGTCCAAGGTTTACTCAGTGAAAGGTTGACCATGTGAGACTTCATTGTATATTGATTGTATGGCTTTATTTCCTAGAACAAAGACCCTGCTCCTTCAAAGAACTTAGCAATAGTAGCAGAGAAACTCATTTTAATATTTGATAACCATAGTATATAACATTATGGCTGGGTTTTGTTCAACTGAAAGGAATTTCTCCATGTCAATTAATGCAGTCATTGCATAGCTCAAAAGACACTGAGAAGACTTACACTATAAGCCATATTGTTTTACCTGCTTTAATGATGCCTTTGTAATTAAATCACGCAACAGGGTTCAGGAATGACAGACCTGGGTTCTACTTCTGGCTCTACTATGGGTTACCTTGGGCAATTTGCTTAACTTTAGCTCCCCTGGAACATATCCTCAGATGGCATAAATTGGCAGAGCTCTGCCGATTTCAATTAAGTGCTGATTTACAGCAGCAGCTGAGCATCTGGCCCCCCAGTTGTAAAATGGGCATAATAATACCTTTCTCGTATGGTGATTAATCATTAACGTTTGTAAAGCATTTGAGATTTTGGAATGAAAGGCACAAATTGCTATTAATAAATGGTACCAATGGCTAACACAGAAGATATGTATATAGACAAGATATATGCCTGCACCATATATTATGTAAACAGTATGTATTTAACTACTTTGGGAGCTTTCAGACTGAAATGCATTTAATTGATGAGCAGCACACAGAAAATATATGCAAGGAATAGGATCCAATACAATGCTTGTACTGTAGAATTCTCTTAGCATTTTCTTGCTTACTTTTCTTAAGCATTTCTCCTATTGCTATTAGAAAGATGCCAAAAAATGCATATGTCAACCTTGAAAATAATTCCTTGATAGATTTACTGTGGGTGTTTCTATTATTCAGAATTTGCAGTATTGGGGCTATGGGAGGAAGTCTATTTCTTACTCATGTAACTATAGCATCTGAAATTGAACTTTACAAGATGGTGGGGCAGATTGGACAGCAAACATCAAAAGCTTTCAACTCGTGCTGAGTAAACTTTGTATTCTGACATGCAAGTTCTTATCTGTTCTGCTCCAGACTTGAGAGAGAGAAATGGGCTGAATCTAACCAAATCACATTGTTTTTCCTTACAGCTGCCAACTTGGAAAATTATCAGGGCACAAAGACACCATTAAAAACAAAAAAACAACAACAACAAAAAGACGTTTTTGTTAGTTCCTAAGCAACACAATATTGCCAAGATGGTGGCTCCTATGAAAATTAGAAAATATTAGCTACACATCACACTGTTGTTTATTTAAACTGCTCTGTGAAGCTTTTTTTCTTTCTTTCTTTTTTGCAAACTGATTGATACTATGAAAAATCTGTCCTTTCAATCAGAACTGTTGTGCGTGTTGTGTCAGCAGTTTATTCCATTTCTTAATTCTTGTTTTCCATTCTAAAATACCAAGTGGGTTAAAACTTAGTGGGAAGACTTTTTCAGCTGAGGAATGATTTAAAAACAACAACAACAACCCAGCAATGGCAAACAAAAACAAAATGGTCTGCCTTGTTTTAAATTATAAATGTACCAACAAATTAACTTTACAACTGAAATAGTCAAAGGCACCTAAAAGACTAGGATGGCCAATTCCCATTAAAATTAAGTGCATCCAAATCCCTTGGGCAGGTTTGAAAAATCTCAGCCTACTTGTTTAAAACACTAAAACTTTATGCTTTCATGAAAGACAGATGGTTCAATAGTCTGAGCACAAGCCTAGGAGCAAGGACCTCTTGTGTGGTACTGTTGGCTCCAACATGTACCCTGCTCCCCCCGTGCACTTAACCTCTCTGCCTCACTCTTTCTATCTGTAAAGTGGCTACTCAACAATTAGTACAGGTACAAATATTGGTATGTTTGCTGTTGATTCCAGCTGTCATTCTCCCTTCACCGGGTGGTCCCCATTGTAACCCTCTTTCTTAGCAGAAGAATGAATTTGGGCCCTCCACTGAGGTGGACCCTAGCCTATTGCTGCTTCCCCGTCACATTCTGTTGCGTGTGCTACCCTACAGTGGAGCTGAGGAAGCTCAAAATCTAAGCACTTGCCAAACTGTCAGAAGCCAAGATCTGGGGCAGTTCAGGCTGTACTGTACCTGAGTTTGAACACTGAATGGAAGGTGAATAACTGTGTACTACCTGCTCCACATTCATCATAATGGCCTTGATTCTGCAATAGATCCACCCATGGGGACCCTTGTACCCACAACTGAGTCCCAATGAAGTAAATTAAACTCCATGCAGATGCTGGATTGGCGCTTAAGGCATGGAAGTAAGGAAGGAAGTTAATGGCGGCACGGGAAGGTTATCACACATCTGTCTTGGAGCCAAATTCTGCAGTCCTTACTTGAGCAAAACTCCAATTCAAGTCAAGTCCTTAGCCTAAAGAATTGGTAGAGTTGCCCAGAAAGGTACAAGTCACATGATAAAATCCCATTAGTATATCCATGGAAAACCTTAAAAATACAGTTGGGAATGATAGTGATATTAAAAAATCGGTTCCTGCCATTCTGGAGTAATTTGTTTCCAAAAAGCTCCAGGAGGAGTTTTAGCATGTGGATGAAGGATATGTCTACACAGCAACTAGACATCCACAGCTGGCCCATGCCAGCCAATGGGGCTCGCAGCGGTCAGATTGCAGGGCTGTTACATTGCTGTGTAGATTTCTGGGCTTGGGCTGGAGCCTGGGCTCTGGGACCTTGCGAAGTGGGAGGGTCCCAAAGCCCAGGCCCCAGCTCGAGCCCGGAGTCTACACAGCAATGGAACAGCCCTGCAGCCTGAGCTCTGCGAGCCCAAGTTGGCTGGCAGAGGCCAGCCATGGGTTTTTCTTTGCTGTGTAGACGTACCCTCAGTGGGTAGGTCTACACTGCAATGTGAGCCCAGGGTTAGTAGAACTCGAGTTAGCAAACCTGGGGTTTGTTAACCTACAGCTTGAGGATCTACACTCATTTGTAATCCCAGGTAAGGAATTGTTGAACCCTGGGTCCAAAAAAAGATCATTTCCTTTTGTGTATAAGGTTTAGTTTGTCTCACTGCACGAATATTATTTACTTGGAACAATTTGCAAAAGAAATCCTTGAGGTTTAGTCAACAGGAGCATTTAAAATACGTTTTGAAAGTCTCACAGCTATGACTGAGTAAGAACATAATGATGGGGTATAAGGATGCCTCCGTAATTAGGGTTTGATGTGATAGGATAAGGATGTATGGCAATATTTACTTCACTTTCAACTCAGTTCCATCCTGTGCCTTGCATTCTACAATAGTCATAACTGAACTACATGGACTGACAAGGATTGCAAGCAAGAATTTCAGGCTTAACTCAATTGTAACCTAATCCTGCTCCCATTGACACCACTGAGAGTTTGACCACTGACGCTAATGGGAGAATGATATGCACTTTGTTAGTTTCGGCCAAATGTTCAGCTGAATTCCTAAAATCTACCCACAATATCCATGAGTGCATCTGTTTGCAGCATTTATTAGCTACTTGCAGAGAAAAAGGATCCTCCAGTGGTCAGGGCACTAGCCTGGGACTTGAGAGATGTGGAAGCAATTCCCTGCTCCACCACAGACTTTCTGTGTGATCCTGGGCAAGTCACTGTGTGACACACTCTCTGTATGCCTCAGTTCCCCATCCGAGATGGGGATAACAGCACTTCCTTCTCACAAGGGAGTTGTAAGAATACAAACATTAAAAATGGTGAGGTGTGCAAATATTACGGGAATGGAGACCATATAAGTACCTTAGATTGATTTTTCACATGCAGTTAGTTAGGGCCCAGTTGAACTCTCAGGGTATGTCTACACTAAGAGAGTAGTTCGATTTTACTTAAACCGAATTTGTGAAACCGATATTACAAAGTTGAACGTGTGTATCCACACTAAGGACAGTAATTCAACTTTGTGAGTCCACACTAACAGGGCAAGCGTCGACATTGCAAGCGGTGCACTGTGGGTAGCTATCCCACAGTTCCCGCAGTCCCCACTGCCCATTGGAATTCTGGGTCAAGCCCCCAATGCCTGCTGGGGGAAAAAATGTGTCGCGGGTGGTTTTGGGTAACTGTCGTCATTCAACCCTCACTCCCGCCCTCCCTCCGTGAAAGCGCCGGCGGGCAATCAGTTCGCGCCCTTTTCTATTGATTCACAGCGTGGACACCACAGCACCGCAAGCATGGAGCCCGCTGCAATCATCGCTGCAGTTATGGCCATTGTCAACACCTCGCGCCTTATCGTCCACCTGTTTCAGAGGCAGATGCTGAGAAATCGGGTGAGGAGGCTACGGCAGCATTGTGAAGACATTGACTCTGAGATGGTTACAGACCTGTCACAGAGCACGGGACCCCGCACCCTGGACATCATCGTGGCAATGGGTCATGTTGATGCTGTGGAACGGCGGTTTTGGCCCCGGGAAACAAGCACGGACTGGTGGGACCGCAAAGTGCTGCAAGTCTGGGATGAATCACAGTGGCGGCAAAACTTTCGAATGCGTAAGAGCACTTTCCTGGAACTTTGTGACTTGCTGTCCCCAGGACACCCGGATGCGAGCAGCCCTGACTATCCAGAAGCGAGTGGCCATAGCCCTCTGGAAGCTTGCAATGCCTGACAGCTACCGGTCAGTCACAAATCAATTCGGAGTAGGCAAATCTACAGTGGGGGTTGCTGTGATGCAAGTAGCCAATGCAATCGTTAAGCTGCTGCTCTCAAAGGTAGTGACCCTGGGAAACGTGCAGGTGATCATAGATGGCTTCGCTGCGATGGGATTCCCAAACTGCAGTGGGGCTATTGATGGGACTCACATCCCTATCCTGGGACCGGGCCACTAGGGCAGCCAGTACATTAACCGAAAGGGCTACTTTTAAATGGTGCTTCAAGCACTGGTGGACCATAAGGGACGCTTTACCAACATCAACGTCGGATGGCCGGGCAAGGTTCATGACGCTCGCGTTTTCAGGAACTCTGGTCTGTTTAGACAGCTGCAGGAAGGTATTTATTTCCCGGAGCACAAAAAAAACTGTTGGGGATGTGGAGATGCCTATAGTGATCCTCGGGGACCCAGCCTTCCCGCTAATGTCCTGGCTCATGAAGCCATACACAGGCGCCCTGGACAGTGAAAAGGAGCTCTTCAACTACCGTCTGAGCAAGTGCAGAATGGTGGTGGAGTGTGCTTTTGGACGTCTGAAGGGGAGATGGAGAAGCTTATTGTCTCGCTCTGATCTCAGCGAAACCAATATCCCCATTGTGATTGCAGCTTGCTGTGTGCTCCACAATCTCTGTGAGAGCAAGGGGGAGACGTTTATGGCGGGGTGGGAGGTTGAGGCAAATCGCCTGGCTGCTGATTACGTGCAGCCAGACACCCGGGCGATTAGAAGAGCACAGCGGGACGCGCTGCGCATCCGGGAAGCTTTGAAAGCTAGATTCCAGAGTGACCAGGGTAACCTGTGACTATTACGTTTGTTTAAGCAGAAGCTGAACCTGCCTCCGTTTCTTTACCCAGTTACTGTTACCTATCCTCTTCAATTACCAAACCCCTTCCCCCGCTTCCCATACACCCTTAAAAAGAAAATAAATGAAACATTGTTCATTAAAACCATCTTCTTTATTAAGGATTTCTCAATAAAGGGTTGAAACTGGGATGCATACTGCGGTTGGGGAGCAGGTGGAGTGATGGAAAAGATGCTTCTAAACTCAGGGAATGAAAGGCTCCTGCTCCTAGAGCAGTCCGCATTGGTGGACCGGTTGTTTCAATGGAGCCTGCCACCCCTCCTTTTTTGGACTCTGTGTGGTGGGGCTATGTGACTTTGTGGCGGGAGAGGGCGGTTACAGATCCCCTGCTGCGTGGCTCTGTCATCCAGGCTACGGACCGCTGCATAAGATCTGTAGCCGCCCTCCCCCACCACAGAGCCCCCCACACACACACAGAACAGGAAAACCACCTCCCAAACTGGCCAGCGTGCCTAATGGCTGCAATGTAAGTGTGACCTTCTGGTGAACCTGCAACCCTGTCTTTACCCTGCTAAAGGCGCCTATCGCCTCTAATTACCAACCCACTTCCCCCTTCAGATACACTGTCCTTTACAAGAAAATCAAGGAAACAATACCTAACAGAAAAGTAATTTTTATTAAGGACTTCACAGTTATGGGATGAAACTGGGAGGGTGGCTAGGGCGGGGTGCGGTTGGAGGGAAGGAAAGGACCCATCAAATCTTGGGGAATGAGAGCCTTCTGCTGCTTGAGCAGTCCACAGGGGTGGAGTGATTGTTTCCATGGCCCCTGCCGCCCCTCCGTCTTGGGACTTTGGGTGGGGGGGGATGGGACTTTGTGGCGGTGGAGGTCAGTTAGTGATGGAATGAAGCGGGGCTCTTTCCTCCTGCCTCCAGAACATCTACAAGGCGCCGGAGAGTGTCCGTTTGCTCCTGCATTAGCCCAAGCAGCGTCTGAGTAGCCCACTGATCTTCCTGCCGCCACCTGTCCTCACGAGCTTCAGTCTTCTCCTCCCGTTTGCTGGATGCTCGCCGGTACTGAGAGATGTCCTCTCTCCGCTGTGCCGCCTCAGTTCTGGAACTGACCATAAGTTCCGAGAACATCTCGTCCCGTGTTCTTTTTTTGCGCCACCTGATCAGCGCCAGCCTCTGGGAGGGGGATGCCGGGGTAGCCCGGGAGACACTTGCAGCTGTGGGATGGGAAAAAGGGAGTGAACTCCTCAGAAAGATAAATTTTAGCGAACAATGAATATAGTCTTTCCCTGTGAACTAGACCATGCACACTACCTATCACATGTGCTGTCAGTACAAGGTCGAATTTTCTGTCTTTATATTGAGTGCCTGTGGTCTTGCTGTACAGATCACACAAGCAGGGCTGGACAACGGAATTCAGCTAGCAGGAGGCCATGGTAAGCCATAGACTTTTGGCTGCTGAAAGCTTAATTTACAGCAGCGCCCTCCTTTCACGTTCCAAGCACTGCTCCTATCGTTGGCCATTTCCTGCTGCCGGCGATCCGGCAAGCATGAACTCTCCCCCTGTCACACCCACCATGTGGCTGGGCTCGGGAAAGATCCCTGCATGCTGCCAGCGAACCGCTCGGCATGAACGGTTCGCCTCCCCGCCCCCACCGCGTGTCTGGGCTTGGGAAAGATCCCTGCATGCTGCCGGCGAACCGCTCTGCATGAACGGTTCGCCTCCCCGCCCCCACTGCGTGGCTGGAAACCGCCAGGTAGAGTTATTTAAGGAACAGGCAACCAGTCCCCATACTAAAATTCCCCTAATTCAAACCAGGAAACCATGACTGATATCACTCTGATGAGGATGGCAGAGACAGAGAAAGTCCGTATGCTGCGTGATTGCCAGCAAACACCGGGGCCATATGCCGCCATGCTTTGCCAGGCAATGATACCGGAGTACCATCTACTAGCCTGGTGCGGAAAAGTTTCCTACCATGGAGGAGGCCATAAGGCCGCTCTCCCCAGGAACCTGATGCAAAGGCTGGCACATTACCTCCAGGAGAGCTTCATGGACATGTCCCAGGAGGATTTCTCCTCTATCCTCAGACATGTGGACAGACTTTTCGAGTAGCTGCACTGGCAACAACTAAAAACTAAAGCGCCTAGGGCTAAATAATCATGAGAAACCCATTGCTAACATACCATGCCAATTCTATTCAAAATAAATGTTTAAAAGACTTACCTACTGATCCTTCCCCTGATTCACGGTCCGGGTTACCACCTTGGGAGGGTTGGTAGGGGATCTCCGTCAGGGTGAGGAAGAGATCCTGGCTGTTTGGGAAATCAGCGTTGAAAGCGCTGTCGACTGCCTCGTCCTCCTCATCTCCTTCCTCATCTTCCCCATCCGCGAAAACCTCTGAGGAAGTGGCTGTAGATAAGACCCCATCGTCGGAGTCCACGGACACTGGTGGGGTAGTGGTGGCGGCCCCTCCTGGAATTGCATGCAGTGCCTCGTAGAAACGGCATGTTTGGGGCTGGGATCCGGAGCATCCGTTTGACTCTTTGGTCTTCTGGTACGTTTGTCGCAGCTCCTTGATTTTCATGTGGCACTGCGTTGCATCCCGGCTGTATCCTCTCTCCGTCATGGCTTTTGAGATCTTCTCGTAGATCTTCGCATTCCATTTTCTCGATCGCAGCTCCGAAAGCACGGACTCATCGCCCCACACAGCGATCAGATCCAAGACTTCCCGATCAGTCCATGCTGGGGCCCTCTTTCTATTCTGCGATTGCATGGTCACCTCTGCTGGAGAGCTCTGCATCGTTGCCAGTGCTGCTGAGCTCGCCACGATGTCCAAACAGGAAATGAGATTCAAACCGCCCAGACAGGAAAAGGAATTCAAATTTTCCCGGGGCTTTTCCTGTGTGGCTGTTCAGAGCATCCGAGCTCGGACTGCTGTCCAGAGCGTCCACGGAGTGGTGCACTCTGGGATAGCTCCTGGAGCTATTGGCGTTGAATTCAGTTCACACTAACCCTAATTCGACATGGCCATGTCGAATTTAGTGCTACTCCCCTCGTCAGGGAGGAGTACAGAAATCGATTTAAAGAGCACTTTATGTCGAAATAAATAACATCGTTGTGTGGACGGGTGCACGGTTAATTCGAGTTAACGCTGCTAAATTCGACAAACTCCTAGTGTAGACCAGGCTTCAGTGATGTAGGATCAGGCATTTCAGAGTCCAAATGAAAATCTGTTTCTTTCCTTGGTATCTGAATTCCTTTTTTTTGCCTTTGAATAACAGCAGAAGACTCTACTTGTGGAAACCCACTGAAAAATATATCCACAAAGGAGATAAACTATTATATTTGGTAAATATCAAAATAATTGAAAAGATGCAAAAAGTAACACACACAAAAAGTCAGTCACGAATCAGCCTGAGATGTAATGCTTTCTTCAGCTATGTGATTCTTGTAATTCAGTAAAGGGTCATTTGTGCTCATTCAAACATACAACTTTACACATTGTTCTGCTGGGAAATTAACTCTTATGGAGATGACAGGAAAGATGATAAATCCTACATGTGAAGGAAAGGGATTGTTTTAAATAATACGACAATACGCAGAGTAACTCAGACAAGGAGGGCTGCAGATGCATTTCAAGAACCATTAACAACACTCGAGTAATCAAGAAGTACCTTAAATCTATCCTCCTCTGCCACAGTTTTAATCTGCCAGATGCAAGCAAGCACAGTCTCCCCTTCTAAGTAAACCAAACCATTTCAAAGCCAGCTCAGTCATTCCATTGTGCATTCCACTGCCATGCCTAGAGGGAATCTCTAATGGAGAATGGAGGTAGGTTCTCCCAGCTCTTGAAGTCATGGAAGCTATTGCAGGATTTACACGGTGACAATGTGCAATGAATGTATGCAAAGATTCTAAGGAAGAAAGTAGGTGCTGCCTAGAAAGAAGTGTGCAACGTTTACAAGGAAAGGCAATTTGAAGGGGCTATGAAGTTGAAAACAGACAAACAATTTCTACATTCCATTATTTTTCCCTCACATATGAATTCTTTTACTAGTGAAACTGAGCACATTTCCAAGTAAAAATGGGCCCGTTGCATCAGAATAGTTGCTTTGAAATTCCTGGTTTGAGTTTTCACATTCTCTGTTGTAAAAACAACCAATCTGCCAAACTCTTAATCAGAAATCATAGAATATCAGGGCTGGAAGGGACCTCAGGAGGTCATCTAGTCCAACCCCCTGCTCAAAGCAGGACCAATCCCCAATTTTTGCCCCAGATCCCTAAATGGCCCCCTCAAGGATTGAACTCACAACCCTGGGTTTAGCAGGCCAGTGCTCAAACCACTGAGCTATCCCTCCCCCCTGAGGGGCACAAAATTGTCTGAAATGAAACAGCAAGGATATTTGTGCAAAATATGGAAATGTCACCAGTTTTCCACAGCTCCAAGGACTGTAGTTAAGATAATCAGAAAGGAGTTAAAATTAGGGATGAGTTTCATGATAAGAACTGCCCTTCCCATTATTCATTTTTACACATCTCTGCACTTCTGGAGCATCACTGAGACTCAAATCACAAGTGGCAACAAACCATAAACAAAGCCAATTTCATAGAATTCCCAGCACATCTAGAAGTCGAAGTACCCAAAATCTCACGAACCAGTTACAAATCTGTTTTGCAGACTCAAGAAATTCAGGATAATAATACCTTCCACTTCTATAGCACATACTAACCTAGGATCTCAAAACGCCCTATTCCAAATGAAGAATTTAACATCACACTTTTCCCAGGAGGGGGCAGATACCATTAACCTCATTTTACAGATGATGAAATGGAAGACCAGAGAGATTAAATGACATGCTCCAACATAAAAAAGAAATCTGAGGCAGAGTCAGGCATAGAACCCAGGTCACCCTACTCCCACTCCCATGCCTCAAGCACAAAACCATCTGAACTTCTGGGTGCTTAGCTGAACTGACTCACAGGACTTTTTGAGGTTTCCCCCTCACTAAGTAAACTGTGGGGAGGGGAAATAAAATAACAACTGGGGAGGAGAAAGACACCTTGCATTTGTGTACTGTATGTGTACAGATACAGGGCCTTATCTCGTGCTAACCATCTCCAGTATTACTCCACATTCTATATTCGCCTGTAGAACATTGGCCATGGCATTCTACTGCTACACATGGCTGCATCAGAGATCAGTAGGTAGGTAGAAAAATTCTTTTCTCTGAATTTCAGATGCAAGAAGAACAATCTGTTTCTAACTTACAATATTTGAGATAAGAGGATACGTGTGTGACTTTTGATCACTCATAGGTATTTAGATCCTGCAATCAGACCCAAGCAGGGGGAGCCTTACACCTAATCCCAGTGATGTCAGTGGTACTTGCAGGTGTCTGCTGCATGGATCATACCCCAACTGTTCAATGAGCTTTGTGCAGACCCCAGTGCCTAGGCAGAGCTCATTACACATTCGGGGATCTTAGATTTCCTCAGGGCATAGATGTGATTTTTCTGTTTGGCTGGAAAGCACTGTCTAAATCAGGGGTCTCAAACACGCAGCACACAGGCCACATGCTCTTCCCTTCGGCCCGCCGGGCTCCCCGTGCCTCCCCCCCCCCCACCCCCCACTTTTTAAAAAAAAATAATATATATATTTTTTTTACCCCCAGGCAGTTCCCACCGCCAGACAGTTGTAAAAAAAAAAATGGGGGGGGCGGGGGTGGGGCGTGGGGAGCCCGGCGGGCTGCAGGGAAGAGCTCTGCGGGCTGTATGGGAAGAGCTTTGCGGTTTCTGGGAGGGAGGGGAGAGGAGCGGGAAGCCGTGCACACAGGGGAGGAGCCGGAGAAGGGGCAGGGCCTAATGGAAGGGGTGGAGTGGGGGCGGGGCCGGGGGCAGCGAGAGGGCAGGGTCAGTGATGCGGCCCTCGGGCCAATGCACTAGTCCTCATGAGGCCCTCATGGTAATTTGAGTTTGAGACCCCTGGTCTACACCCCTTGAGCTAGGACAACAAATACAGTTAATAAGTAGTAGTAATAAAAATGCACCCTTTTTACCACTCTCCTGCTGATATTTCTGAGAACCCCCTTCTGGAAATGACTTAGCACAAAACAGAATTTCTATTGATGAATTAGAATTTCCTAAATGTCAGCATGTGAGGACATGGCACACCCAGAAACATCAACTAAAGCAACTATGCTAAAGAAATATGATACTTTGCTCCTGTATGGAGCCTTCCATTTGAGGATCTCAAAGCACTTTAGAAACATTGAGTATTAATCCTCATAATACCCTTGTGAGCTTGGTAAATTGTTTTTAAAAGCAGCTACTCAACCAGGCTTCCTCTTTAGCATATGCTTCTTAGGCTAGCAGCAAAGTACGTTAAGTCAATACTTGCTCACTCAAAGCATAGGTCATTTATAGGTCATCCCTATATTAGATGGGACTTGCATCATATCTATTTTTAAGTATCTTTGACAATGGCTTTAGAACAATTGGTGAGCAGGTGCTGCATGGCTAACTGAGTGTGTGTGTGTGTGTGTGTATTTCTGTATCTCTTGTCTACCATTGGTATCATTTCATTACCTGAATTCTTTTAATTAAAAAACATCTGCCAACTCCTGTCGTCTGTCAGGATTCACTACTGCTGTTCCCTTTGTAGTGCCTTTTTATAATGTTAGCAAACAGGTGGAAGAAAAATCTTGCTGTTATAATCTTTCAGTTTTATGAGTAGCCAGTGCTGTTTAAACTACAGATTAACTTTAACTGGCCCTGTTTTTAGAGTGATCTTTGCTGTGGTGATGTGCAGTATGCAGCTCACTTCAGTAGGTGTGTAACAGAAAGGCCTGTCTCAGTCACACTAAAAACCTCTAAGGACAAATGAGTGTCTGCCATTTGGCTGCCTCTCTAATTAGCTTGTAAGCTCATTGGGGCAGGGACGTTGTTATGTGTATGTGCAGCATTTAATACAATGGGTGGCCACTGCCAATTGGGGCCTTAGCTGCTACTCTAATATACAGGATTATCATTTTATCCTAGGTGCACAGAGGAGATGGCAGGTTCCATAAGTTCAGAAAATGGGGTGGGGGTTCATTTTGACTTCTATGTGGAAATATATTTTCCAAAGCCGAACTTCTTAGCTGGTATGTCCCCAGCTCCTTGGAAAGCCAGTTATTCAGCTGTGCATCCATTGTCTGTACAAATGCTAATTACATGTCCAGCGTCTCTTTATACCATATGTAATTACAGTATATCCCCGGGAATGTTTCAGGGAACCCAGAGGAAAATTGTTGCTTGTGTTAAGGTTTTGTTCCGTGCACATTGCATACGCACATTTGTTGGTTAGATTAGAGTGGGGGAAGGGTGACCCAGGTCTGATATTTCCTAAACCTCACAGCCCACAAAAGACTCTATTAAGTTAGATTCTTTTTTCCCTGTTAACAAAGGTGCTTTTGTTATCATCCTGCCTGAGAAATAGGTAGCGCATGAAAGGCAGGGACATAGACAAAAGTTCCCAGACCTACAATATGTCCATGGCTTTATAATGCATTTTTTAAAGACTGCCCAAAGAGCTAAGCATAAAAACAAGCAGGAGCTGTTCTGCAAATGCTTGTTTAGGTGATCGGCTGCAGTTTACCTCTTATACGCCTCTACTCAAAAAAGAAAAGCAAGTACTTCCAGGCTAACCATAGTTTCATTTTAAATTACACAGAACAGTCACAAGAAAGAGCACCATGTGTGTGTCTTCTAAGTTGCAGTCTAGAAGTGGCACCACACAATGGTTCCCTTTCCCAGTTACCCACCTATTTTCTCTCTCTCAACCCAACCAAATACTTCTCCTTGCTCTTGGAATCTTATCATACCATTTCCCTGACCTCAGCTTTTGTTTTCTAACTCCAAACAGCCCCAAGCTCCAGAGCTCAGCAATTCCTTCATCCTCCCATCTCCTTCCCTCAACTTTCTAAAGATCCCCCAAATCTCTCAACCTCACCTCCCTTTGCTTACTCCAGCTTCTCAGCTCAAATTATCATCTTTATTCCCAAGAGCCCTGCCACTCCCAAGCTGACCTCCTGAATCACCAGCTCCCAATACACCCTCCGATGATATTCCATTGAGGGTCAAGTACTCACTCTGCTTGTTGTTTCCTGGTTGCTCCTTTAGGTCTCATGTAGTCTGGTGGGTTCTGGAGGTTCAAAGCCCCAGAATACATTTCTTACTACTCACTGGAACTGAAGACAGCAGCTGATCTGCAAGAGATGGGTTTTGAAAAAGGGTGAAGACATGTTTGGTGGATGGACTGAAGTGCTTAGCCAAACATTTCTTAGCCTAGACAAAAAACACTCTGAGGCCAATTTAAAATGTACAATAGACTGAGTTCTGAGGTCATTTTTATTTTCTCAAACCAATTCCCCCAGGCCTAATAATGTTTCTGAACTGAACATATTTATAGTATGGCCCCTCTTCTTGGATGAAATAAGATAAGCTGTCAACATGCAATACAAAAGACACCCGTTGGCATTTGCGAAAAAACAGCAAGTCCATGGATACTATAGAGAGAAGGCTTTGCTGCATCAATCTATTATAAAAGTGCTCTCAGTCACATTGAACATCTGAAGTGTTTGAACTTGAGCAATTAGAACAAGTTGTCAGGGACACTAGAAGCTCTTCAGAAGAGCACAGAAGGTTCCCGTATGTTATCCACCAACGTCATATACCTTCAGCCTAAGAATCGTCAGACCTCAGCAGCAGGGTATAAAATAAAAATCATCCACGTCAATAATATTTCAGCAAGCTGGGATTTTTTTCTCTAATAAATATTCTTCCCTGCAGCTTTTCCTTCTGTCTCTTCTTTGCTACTCTCTGCCCTGTATACTTTTTCCGTTTATTTTTCTTGCTACTCTCTGCCTTTTTCTTTCCCCTCTTCTCTCCTTATTTCTTTTCTTCTTTCACTCTGCTCCCATTTTCCTCTCAAGTCTATTTTCTGTCCCTCTCACAGACTTCTCTCTCGGATCCCATTCTCTGACCTTATTTATCCACTTATCCATTCCCTCACCATTACACTCTTCTCTCTGGCCTGACTTAAATTTTTGCAGGTCTCTGTGCTAAGTATGGGGTATTTCAGTTCCAACCAATCTCTAATCTAAGCTCCAATAAAGTTATGTCCTCCCTTCCTCAGGATCTTACTAACTGTGTACTATTATCAGCAAGCTACCAACTTTTCCTAAAGCTTGCACCTACAATCAAATTTTTAATAGGGAAGAGCACAAGCAATGAAATTTATCACCAGATCAAAACTTTCTCAAAGTCTGACCTCTCCAGACCTGGAGTTTTGGTTCCATCCATTGTGGAAACTGGGACCAGTTGTGAAGCTTAGAAACTGAGTTTTGGGAAATATGGGTAGAGCTGTGCAGAAATCCCATTTCATGAAGGATTTGAGATTTCAAAATCTCTTTGCTCTGTAACAGAAAAAACCCCAAAATATCAAAATTCTCTATGATGGTAAATTTTAAAAAAAATTGTTTCACATTGATCAAAATGTTTAGACTGGACAAAATCAAAACATTTCATTTTGATTTCGACCTTTACACATTTTATATTACAATAAACAATGCCATACAAAATTTAAAATATAATTTCAAAATGAAAAATTCAAATGTTTAATTCCAAAAATGTCAAAACAAGACATTTTGATATTGTCACAGTATTGCTTCCCTTGGATTTTCTCCAAAATGAAATATTGGTGAAATCAACATAATTTCACTAAACATTTTATTTTGATGGAACGGCATTCTCCAGCAGAAAATGGGTTCCACTGAAGCTTCTCTGACCAACTGTAGATGGGGTTTTTTGGCATGAATGCATCCCCAGTTTTTAATAAAATTAATATGAAATGCAGCTGCAGCAAGCAACCAACTTTTTCTTCTCAGAGAAAAATCACGATATCCACAAGCTCTTCCACTTCTGAAATCTGGTCCGCATATTATCAGCGTTGTTCTTAGCACTAGAATTTCTACATGCTTGCCTTGGTCTCAATGACCTGGTCCACACTGGTGGTTTCCTTTCCCCCCGCACAACATCTCCCACATGATACAATGCCAACAATGCAGTTCCACATGTAGGAGTGCTGGTGTAGACAAGTTGCTGGAATTTTCTTTTTCAACAATATCATCTCCTCTATTTCCCCATTGATCCTACCAGCAGTGGAGCTGCTCCAGAAGTAATGCAAGGACGAGAGATTTTAAGACAAATGCCACTGTAGCTTAGTATAGCTCAAAATTCTGTCTCTTTCACCAACAGAGGTTGGTCCATGGAAAGATATTAACTCACCCGCTTCGTCACTGTAGAAACAGACAGTGAGTGCCATCATTTTTGTGTTCCTTCTTTTCAAAATAATCCTCCCCTTTAGAACATGCTGCAGAGCACAATATTGGACTATGTCCCCAAGCTTGCAGACCAGGGACTTTCTTGAGGTCATAGAGTACTGGTGGGTGGATATATGTAACTCCGCCCCCAGCATAAGAGGAAGAGTAGGACATCATAGGATGGTATCCTACCCTATTTATGAATGAGTGTGGTAGTGGAGGAAAGATGAGGGAAGTTCCCTATGTCCTCCCTCCCCTTCTAACAAGCTGCAAAGGGCAGGATATGACCCTATGTCTCCAGTCAGCAGGTGCTGCATGACAGTAAACCCTACATCATTTCTTGATCTGAACTCCCAGACACAGTCATGACTATGTTTACATTGAAGGCGAAATGGACTGGTCAGAATAGGACCAATGGTGGACGAATCTCTGTGTAAAAAGGGTCACTAGAACATGGAACAAACTGTCAGAGCCTGGAGTGCAAGCCCATCAAGAAAGAGCTGGACCACCTTTTGGTAAAGGGAAGAATAAAAGGATAAAATTGCTGCTCAGACATTTGAATTAATATGTATTAATTTAGATTAATAGAAAGGCTAAAAAGGAACATTTGTCTTTATATTCTAGGTGTCTTTGACACAGGGTATTATTTGTTCTGTATTTTTAAGCTGTGTGCAGCAGTACAACTTAACATAATCACCAGCTGTAAACAAGGTTACTTTAAATTTCAAATTCACCCCCAAGAATTCCTCAGCCTTAAAATTACCTCCTTCCCTCTCCTCCCTTCCCCCCCTCCCCCCATCCATTTTTAAATGCCTTGCGGGAAGCAGGAAAGATAAACTTTGTAACATGTCCAGAAGGTCATCAGATTCAAGCCATTATGGACCGAGGGAGGAAGCAATGGGATATTGCAATGGGAATCCTAATAAGAGTTTGTTGAGGAAGGGAGGAAAAGAAATATGGAAAGAGCCAAATGAGGGGCAGTGACAATCAATGGATTGTTCTGTGAGGGGCGATTCAAGATGCTGGAGCACAATAGACCACTTGA
The DNA here is from genome assembly GCA_033296515.1 of Macrochelys suwanniensis. Lineage (NCBI taxonomy): Eukaryota > Metazoa > Chordata > Testudines > Chelydridae > Macrochelys > Macrochelys suwanniensis. The sequence continues at coordinate 158,348,124 of CM065777.1, forward strand.
GTTGGGGTCCTTCTCTAAACTTCTTTGGGTGGCTCTTTTAAAGGGTATAGGTGTGATTCATGGGCAGACCTGACTGGGGCCCGTTCATTTTTCGGAACCACTTCATCCACCCTTAGCAAATAAATACATCAGTGAATTTAGCAATAGTTCTTGAACTTTTACAACAGCAAGGTAAATAATAATAATACTTAACTCTTATCTAGTGCTTTTCATCCATCTCTCTCAAAATACTTTCCAAAGAAAGGTAAATGATCATTATCCCCATTTTACAGATAGGGAAACTGAGGCACAGAGTCTTCACCAAGGTCAGAGCTGGGAAGAGAACCATGGCCTCCAAAGCCAATGCCCACTCCACTGTACCATACAGCCTCAGATATAGATACCGTTAATGCTGCCTTCTGGTGAGATTGTTGAATTTCCAAAATGTGCTAGCTGATTTGCATAATATCAAATACATGTGTAGGTGGAATTAACTAGCAGGTATTTTTCTTTTGTTTGTTTTAATTATTTTAAAAATGGCAGTGTTTGTAAATATGATTGACATTAAACCTTTATTTAGACTGTGCTTTGAATAAATGTATTGACATTTAAAATAGCCACCATAGTCTATAAAGCAGTAGAAGGATTGGGTTAGGAATATTACAAGGGTTATATTAAGCTTCATCACAGGATGAATTACTTGTTGATGTTTGCTGTTTGGCTTCTTTGTCTTTGTAATTTTTTTACATTTCTGTACATTGTTGTTTCCTACTGCTGACAGTGAAATGAGACTTGACTGGGAACTAGAAGGTAATGAATTATATTCCTATATCGCATATAGGTGATTGACAGCCATGGGGTTAATTTTCAAAGGCACAAATGACAGATAGACACCTACCTCCCCTTAATTTTCAATGAGAGTTAGGCACCTCAGAGCTATTTGTGCCTTTGTGACTCCCTCCCTCCCTCCCCCGTAGTCTGTGTGTACAATTATATATATTTTATGCTTAACTTCTAAGCAAAAGCTAAACATTACAATGTCAAAAAATAATAAGGATTTTTAGGTTTCAGAACTTCTCGGAAGATTTTTAGGTGAATTAAACTTGTTTATTTCTTCTTCCATGGTTTTAGTTCAGATCCAGACCAAAAATAAGGATGAAACTTTGCCCAAATTAGAGATTTCTATATTGATCCTATATTTTAGTTGTCTGAATGGCTTATTTGTTGGACAGAAAAGGTATGTCTAGGCATACACCATTATAGAATATATTAAGATTTACTGAGATTGATGCATAAGAAAAGGACATGTGCATTAACAAATCTAGCTGTCCAAAAGTCATGAGTAATGTTAACCAAGAAGTACATTACTGTGATTCCATCAAAATGTTCTTTTATTTATTTAACTTTTCCATTTTCATTTTTTATTTGGGTAAGATAATTGCTTATGATAAGCTCTCTGTGTGTAGCCTTGAAACATGCAGAACCGCAGCCTCTAGACTGTAACATGTACTCAGAACTGAAGCATTAAAGATGTGTAATGGCCAAACCATATTTGCATATTGAAATGATCTCAATTAAAATTCTTTATCAGATGACTTCAAAGGGAGAACCTCTCAACATGCAATACATTTTTCCATGAAACTCCGGCTATTAGGGATGTAATGTGTTTATCTGCATTTGTAAATACAATAATTTTACTGTTGATTTCATAAATAATAAAAGATAAAGTTCTTCCCTTGGGCTCTGCACCACAACATTCTTTTGTCATTCTTTATATTTTACCCACTGTACTCTGAACTACTTAGAAGGACACAAACACAATATAGCCCTCAGAACCTGAATTAAGTAATACTTTGCACTTCCATAGGGTGTTTAATCCAAGAACACAAGGCGCATTACAACGATGAATTGTGTTATACCACCACAGTGAGATCGGGCAGAAATATATAGGGATTTCTTCACCCATCATTGAAAGGCAGCCACCTCTGAGATGGAACAGGACGACTCTTAAACGGCAACACCATACAACAGCTTAAGAATGCAAGTGACGAATACGAGCAAGAGAAACTGCAGAAAGCATTTAATTAGAGTAGGCAGAATGTAATTACCTGAGCTGCAATTTAGCCAGTGCACTGGGGTTATATCCTGACTCCAGTGCTCACAGGTATAGTGTAGAGGTTCTTCTGCCTATAAAATATCCTAGTGAGATTATGGGCTGTGGCATTCTTACTCACATTGGATAACACCTGAAGTGAGTGGGGTGCTTTGTGGAGTAAGTTACTACTCACGGTGAATAAGGGTTTCACTATCTGCTCTTCCCTTCTTACCCACACCTCCATTGTACCAGCTATTCCACTCCACTGGTGAGGCATGTCTTAGTCACACACTTGTCCATCGTGCCACAAACTGACTTTCCTCAATGCCACTCTTTGTCTATGCTGTCCCAGAGCTAGTTCATATACTACTCAGTCCTTCTAGAAATCCTTCCTCAAACCCCACTTCTCTCGTGATGCCTATGGGCAAATGCCATCTGATAACAGCTAGGCAGATGTCCATTAAGACATCATATCTTTGTTTTATTATATCTTATCAATTATTTTATATTAAATGACCTGATCTCATCTCACCATGCACGCAGCAAGTCTATGTAACCACATTTTCGTATCATTGTTACCTTGTTCCTCCCCCCTTCATCACTCTCAATCCTTCTGCATGCTTGTGACGTGCTGTGCTCAGTCTTCGGACAACTGTAAACCAGCGGAGTCCAATAGAAATTCAATGCTAGTCACACTTGTGGTTTTGAATTTTTCTTATTAGCCACATTATAAAAAAGCCACATGCATTAGCCACAATTCAATAGCCTATTAGCCACATGTGGCTAGTGGCAAACGTATTGGACACCGCTGCTGTAAACTCTTCAGATTAGGTACTGTCTCTATGTGTTTACACAGCATCTGATTCTATAGGTCCCTGATCCAGAAGGAGCCATTGACTGCAAGTTTAATACAAATAAAAATTATTATTTAAATGTAATTGAAATACTTGAAAAATGTGAAATGTTTCTCCTCTTCTATGGATTAGTCTAATCTTGCTAATAAAGAGCTCCATAATGCAAAGTCATAAGGATTTGTGGGTGCTTGGTACCTTGAGAGGTCATGTCCATAAATGTATAGTGCCTAACAGTGTTATTCCATTATTTCATGTTTACAATGCATTTTCTTTTGGCACACTATAATAAAAAAACCCTTTCAGGTTGGTGTAACTAGTGGCAGATTTGGAATACATGCTAAACACTGGGTTGTGGTGACTTGCTTTTGCATAAAGAAAACAAGAAAAATACCTGTGGCACCTTAGAGACTAACAAATTTATTTCAGCATAAGCTTTTGTGGGTTAGAACCCACTTCATCGGATGCATGGAATGGAACATACAGTGAACAGATATTTATACATTCAAAGAAACATGAGAAGGTGGAAGTGCCTATACCAATGTTAAGAGGCTAATTAATTGAAAGGAACTGTTATCAGTAGAAACTTTTGAAGTGATAATCAACAGGGGCCATTACAGACAGTTGACACAAAGGTGTTAAGGGGGGAAATAAATTCAATTTACTAAAGGTAAAAAATCCATTACAATCTACTTATCACACAGACTATGCTAAGAGATTGTGCCACACGCTCTCAAAGAAACTGCGAAACCACCTGATCAACATCCTATACAGCAAACAGGGAAAGATTAAGACTGAGCTCTCAAAACTGGATACTCTTATGGAAAACCAAGCTTCCACACAAACTTCTTCATGGACTGGCTTTACAAAAACTAAACAAGCCATTTACAAGACAAACGTTGCTTCTTTACAAAAGAAAAAGGACGCTAAACTATCTAAACTGCTGCATGCCACAAGGAACCACAACAGTAGTTTCCTTAACCCACCCAACAATATTGTTAATCTTTCCAGCTATACTCTCAGCCCAGCAGAAGAATCTGTCCTATCTCGGGGCCTCTCCTTTTGTCCCTCCAGACCCACGAACATGATACAGTTCTGCGGTGACCTAGAATCCTACTTTAGACATCTCCGACTCAAAGAATATTTCCAACACACCTCCGTACAACATACTAACTGTGACAGACCCAGACCAGTGGGATACAGAAATCTCATAGAAGGCAAATATACTGGCCATTGGATTAATAGTTTTCTGTTCCCTGAGTGACCAGAGCAGGGGTTGCACTAGAACAAGCAGGAACTTTCTGGAACCAATTTAAGGCAAGCAGGCTAATTAGGACACCTGGAGCCAATTAAGAAGAACCTGCTAGAATCAATTAAGACAGGCAGGCTAATCAGGGTACCTGGGTTTAAAAAGGAGCTCACTTTAGTTTGTGGTGTGGCGTGTGAGGAGCTGGGAGCAAGAGGCACACAAGGAGTTGAGAGGGAGAAGAGTTGAAGGACTGAGGAGTACAAGCATCAGCAGACCATCAGGAGGAAGGTCCTGCAGTAAGTGTAAAGAAGGTGTTGGGAGGAGGCTGTGGGGAAGTAGCCCAGGGAGTTGTAGCTGTCACACAGCTGTTACAGGAAACCCTATAGACAACTGCAATCCACAGGGCCCCGGGCTGGAACCCGGAGTAGAGGGCGGGCCCGGGTTCCCCTCAAACCTCCCAACTCCTGATCAGACACAGAAGAAATTTGACTGTGGGTTCTACCAGAGGGGAAGATCTCTGAGGCGATCAAAATCCGCCAATAAGCGCAGGACTCACCAAGGTAGAGGAGGAACTTTGTCACATAACCCACAGAATCCTTCCTACCAAAATTACAAAAAGAAGGATTCTGCGTGGACTCCTCCTGAAGGTCGAAACAACAGACTGGACTTTTACATAGAATGCTTCCGTCGATGTGCACGGGCTGAAATTGTAGAAAAGCAGCATCACTTGCCCCATAACCTCAGCCGTGCAGAACACGATGCCATCAACAGCCTTAGGAACAACTCTGACATCATAATCAAAAAGGCTGACAAGGGAGGTGCTGTCGTCATCATGAATAAGTTGGAATATGAACAAGAGGCTGCCAGGCAGCTCTCTAACTTCACATTCTACAGGCCATTATCCTCTGATCCCACTGAGGAGTACCAAAAGAAACTAGACCATTTGCTCCAGAAACTCCCTGGAAAAGCACAGGAACAGATCTGTACAGACACGTGCCCTGAACCCTGACCAGGGGTATTCTATTTGCTACCCAAGATCCATAAACCTGGAAATCCTGGACGCCCCATCATCTCAGGCATCGGCACCCTAACAGCAGGATTGTCTGGCTATGTGGACTCTCTCCTCAGGCCCTATGCTACCAGCACACCCAGCTATCTTCGAGACACCACTGACTTCCTGAGAAAACTACAATCCATCGGTGATCTTCCAGACAACACCATCCTGGCCACTATGGATGTAGAAGCCCTCTACACCAACATGCCACACAAAGATGGACTACAAGCCATCAGGAACAGTATCCCTGATAATGCCATGGCTAACCAAGTTGCTGAACTTTGTGATTTTGTCCTCACCCACAACTATTTCACATTTGGGGACAATCTATACCTTCAAGTCAGCGGCACTGCTATGGGTACCCGCATGGCTCCACAGTATGCCAACGTTTTTATGGTTGACTTAGAACAACGCTTCTTTAGCTCTCGTTCCTTAATGCCCCTACTCTACCTGTGCTACATTGATGACATCTTCATCATCTGGACTCACGGAAAAGAAACCCTTGAGGAATTCCACCACGATTTCAACAAATTTCCATCCCACCATCAACCTTAGCCTAGACCAGTCCACACAAGCGGTCCATTTCCTAGACACTACTGTGCTAATAAGTGATGGTCACATAAACACCACCCTATACCGGAAACCTACTGACCGCTATACTTACATACATGCCTCCAGCTTCCATCCTGAACACACCACACGATCCATTGTCTACAGCCAAGCTCTAAGATACAACCGCATTTGCTCCAATCCCTCAGACAGAGACACACACCTACAAGATCTCTATCAAGCATTCTTAAAACTACAACACCCACCTGCTGAAGTGAAAAAACAGATTGACAGAGCCAGAAGAGTGCCCAGAAGTCACCTACTACAAGATAGGCCCAACAAAGAAAACAACAGAACGCCACTAGCCGTCACCTTCAGCCCCCAATTAAAACCTCTCCAGCGCATCATCAAAGATCTACAACCTATCCTGAAAGATGATCCCTCACTCTCACAGATCTTGGGAAACAGACCAGTCCTCGCTTACAGACAGCCCCCCAACCTGAAGCAAATACTCACCAGCAACCACACACCATACAACAAAAACACTATCCCAGGAACCTATCCTTGCAACAAAGCCCGATGCCAACTCTGTTCACATATCTATTCAAGTGACACCATCATAGGACCTAATCACATCAGCCACACACACCATCAGGGGCTCGTTCACCTGCACATCTACCAATGTGATATATGCCATCATGTGCCAGCAATGCCCCTCTGCCATGTACATTGGCCAAACTGGACAGTCTCTACGCAAAAGAATAAACGGACACAAATCTGACATCAGGAATCATCACATTCAAAAGCCAGTAGGTGAACACTTCAACCTCCCTAATCACTCAATGACAGATATAAAAGTAGCAATTTTGCAACAGAATAACTTCAAAAACAGGCTACAACAAGAAACTGCGGAATTGGAATTAATATGCAAACTAGATACCATTACCGTAGGCTTGAATATTGACCGTGGATGGCTCGGTCATTACGTTAATTGAATTTATTTCCCCCCTTAACACCTTTGTGTCAACTGTCTGTAATGGCCCCTGTTGATTATCACTTCAAAAGTTTCTACTGATAACAGTTCCTTTCAATTAATTAGCCTCTTAACGTTGGTATAGGTACTTCCACCTTCTCATGTTTCTTTGAATGTATAAATATCTGTTCACTGTATGTTCCATTCCATGCATCCGATGAAGTGGGTTCTTAACCCACGAAAGCTTATGCTGAAATAAATTTGTTAGTCTCTAAGGTGCTACAGGTATTTTTCTTGTTTTCTTTTTGCTGACACAGACTAACACGGCTACTACACTGAAACTTGCTTTTGCATGTTGCTAGGCACTGTGTAAATCTCTTCTCTTGTCTGTTACCAGTAATAGCCCATTCTTGTGCAGTAGATTCAGGGTTTATAGCTTCAGTAGGCTGCAGTGACTAGAGGGCAACGTGAAGACACATTTGAATGGCCAAGGCACATCCCATCCAGTGGAGGACAAAGATGGGAGGAGAGCAGCACACAATTGTCACATAGTATATATATATATGTGATGGGGTATATGAAACCCACACTGGGCAGGAAGTAATAATAAACTGCTGTGGGCTTAGTCAGCCCCACACCACTTCACCCACAAGAGCGGCCAAACTTGGAGAGGGTGGTTAAAAGGAGAGAGCCAGTTTAGCTGCGGACTGACCAGGGAAGGAGAGCAGTTCCTATGTCGTGGGAGAAGCTTGGATGGTGCCTGCGGCTGACAGAAGACTGCGGTCTGCCGAGGCCTCCACATGGGAGGGTAGGACTGACACAGCCTGTTAGTTTGATTTATTACCAGGAAGCCATTGGTGAGCATTAAGGCATGCCGCTGCACCTGGGATCCACCTGAAAGGAAGGGGGCTGAAAGCTGAGCCCAGAGGAATCAAACATTCCTTTGGTTTGCGTTTATGCTGGTCTTTGACTTGGGTACTCTGCTCCCCTGGAAGAGTTGAACTCTTTCAGTGAGCTGGCCACAGGGCTAAGCCACATTCATAACCAAAGGGTGCTGAAGACTCCATTGGGGAAACTGAGGCAGAGCTGCTGCGGTTTTCTACCATGCCATGTACCTCCACCACAATCTACTTGCATTTGTTTTCTATGGACAGACACATTCCACTGTTTTCTGTATCATTATTAGAGCTGGCAGAAAAATGCAAAGAGATAATTCACTCATTTTTTTTCTAAATATTTTTCCATTTTCTGCTGGAAAATGTGTTTGTTGAAAGACGTCCAACCAGATCGAATTATTTAGAAACAGCAACTAAAATAACATTTTTAAAAAGATTTTGTGTCCTTAAATAGAAATGGGAGAGTATGAAACAATTTTGAAGGATTTCAGACAGTTTTGTGTTACCTAAGAAAACAAGTTGAAAGGTAGTTTAGGTCCACACCCCCAATGCTGTTTAATTTCAAGGGGAGTTAGGTGCCTAAAGAACTTTGAGGATCTTGACCTTAGTTACCACAGTTTTAAATTAACAAGAACTCATGGGAGGATAATGCATTTCAAAGGTGCATGAATAGAAATGAGCATAGGGGAGCTGACTGCATAAATGGAGGAACAATATGTCTCTTAATGTGGGAGACTCCAGGCTAATGGTAATCAAACCCCAAAAGATTAGGGTCCAGTAAGAGAAACCTTGCTCATTACTGTGACTGGGATTCAACCGGTTTAGTGTTAAAAAAGCTGAGTGGCAAATACTTTCATGATATTTGACTCTCTATTACTTGAGGGGTCATGTTATTCATAAGATCAGATGGGAAACTCTTCAACATCGCATGTCAAAGAGCGAAGTTAAACATCTGCCAAGAGAACTTCAACAGCTTTGCAACGAGTTTGCACTAGCTTGTGATGAATTTGGATTAATCATCAGCCTAAAGAAGACAATGATTATGTCTCAAAATAAATTAACTGCACCAGAGGTTTCAATAGCTAACACCATGCTAGAAGTTGTGCACAAAATCTGCTATCTAGTGTCAACTGTATTAGATAACTTATCTCTAGATGACTAGCTGAATCCTTGCATCAGAAAAAACGCATTCAGTCAACTAACCAAGCCTTTGTGGGATAACAAGAACCCAATATTAAACCCAAAGATAGGGGTCTACCAGACATGCATTTTGATCATCAGAGGGTAGTCATGTTGTCAGGGTTCCCTCCCCACTCTAAACTCTAGGGTAAAGACATGGGGACCCGCATTCAGAGCCCCTAAGCTTATTTTTACCAGTTTAGGTTAAACCCCCCAAGGTACAAAATTCCCTGCACCCCAAGAAACGCTTCTCGCTGCCACCATCAAATGTCTAACAGGAATCCAGGAAAGGAATCACTTGAACTTCCCTCCCCCCCAAAATACCCCCTCAAGCCGTACACCCCCTTTCCTGGGGAAGCTTGAGAACAATCTCCCAACCAATTGGTTACACAGTGATCTAAAAACCCACCCCCTGGGTTTTAACACCATAGAAAACAGTCAGCTTCTTAAAAGAAGGATTTTATTAAAAATAAAGAAGGTAAAATCATCTCTGTAAAATCAGGATGGTAACTATTTTATAGGACACTATATTTCCAAACTCAGAGAGATTTCCCCCTCTGGACAAAACCTTAAAGTTCCAGAAAACCATGAATAACCCCCCTCCCCTTTGCCCTTTCTAACACAGGGGATACACCAAGCAAAAATAAACAGAAATCTATACGCTATGCTATCTAAACTTACTTCAGAAAAGGGAGGTTTGATTTTCTGTAGGTTCCTTCTGTCTTCCAAGATCACCCTCTCTCAGACAAAGAGGCACACTAAAACCTTCCCCCCTCCCAAAGTTTGAAAGTATCTTGTCCCCTTATTGGTCAGATGCCAGCCAGGTCAGGTGTCAGTCTGGCTACCTGCATTTCTTAACCCTTTACTGGAAAGAGGATTTTATAGCACTGCATCAGACCCTCTCCCCCTTCCCTTCATATTTATGACACGCCCCCCAAATCACCGATAGTGTGAAACACTGGCTGTGATTTCTTCCTGGAGCTCTAAAAGAAAACAAAGTAATAAGACACATGAATCTCCAAATATACTAATAACCGGATAAAGACTAAACAATATTGTCCACATTGCAAGGATGATTTTAACCAGTTGGTTCGGGGAAACTTTCACGGGAGAGTGCATCAGCCACTTTGTTAGAAGCTCCTGAAATGTGTTGTATTTCAAAATCAAAATCTTGGAGAGCCAAACTCCATCGAAGGAGTTTTTTGTTATTTCCCTTGGCGGTATTAAGCCACTGTAGTGCAGCATGGTCGGTTTGCAGGTGGAAACGCCGTCCCCAAATGTATGGGCGTAGCTTTTCCAGAGCGTAGACAATGGCGTAACATTCCTTCTCACTGATTGACCAGTGGTTTTCCCTCTCAGACAGCTTCTTGCTGAGAAACACGACAGGATGGAATTCTTGATCTGGTCCTTCCTGCATTAAGACTGCTCCCACACCACGCTCGGACGCATCTGTGGTTACTAGGAACGGTTTATCAAAGTCCAGGGCCCTTAGCACAGGGTCAGACATGAGTGTTGCTTTAAGCTGGTTAAAGGCCTTCCGACACTCATCAGTCCACTGAACCGCATTTGGCTGGTTCTTTCTGGTTAGGTCAGTTAGAGGGGCGGCGATTTGGCTGTAGTGCGGTACAAATCGCCTGTAATATCCGGCCAAGCCTAAGAAAGATTGGACCTGTTTCTTTGACTTTGGGACAGGCCACTTTTGGATAGCCTCCACCTTGGCCTGTAGGGGGTTAATAGTTCCTTGACCCACCTGGTGTCCAAGGTAAGTCATTCTGTTGAGGCCTATTTGACACTTTTTAGCCTTAACACTTAGTCCTGCCTCTCGTATGCGCTCGAAGACCTTCTGGAGATGCTCCAGGTGTTCGGCCCATGAGTCAGAAAATATGGCCACATCGTCAAGATAGGCAACTGCCGATTCTCCCAATCCCGCTAGGAGACTATCTACCAGTTTCTGGAATGTGGCAGGTGCATTCCGCAGCCCGAAAGGGAGCACATTAAATTCATACAGCCCGACATGGGTGATGAAGGCTGACTTTTCCTTGGCGGATTCATCTAGCGGCACCTGCCAGTACCCCTTGGTTAAGTCTAAGGTGGAGATGAACTGGGCACGTCCCAGTTTCTCCAATAGTTCATCTGTGCGAGGCATTGGATAGTTGTCTGGGCAAGTCAAAGCATTTAGCGTACGGTAGTCCACGCAAAAGTGTATTTCCCCATGGGGACTAGAACCATGGGAGAGGCCCATGCACTGCTAGAGGGACGGATTATACCCATCTGTAGCATGTCTTGAACCTCCCGTTCTATAGCAGTTTTGGCGTGAGGAGCCACTCGGTAAGGTCGGGCTCTAATTGGGTGGGCATTACCTGTGTCAATGGAGTGGTATGCCTGTTCGGTCAGTCCTGGGGTGGCTGAGAACATCGGTGCGAATTTAGTGCACAGCTCCTGGATTTGCTGGCGCTGCATACGTCCGAGGGTCATTGAGAGGTTCACCTCTTCCACGCCACCGTCATTTTTCCCTTCATAGTAGACACCTTCAGGCCACTCAGCGTCTTCTGCTCCCTGGGCAGTAAACTGACAAACCTTCAATTCTCGGGGGAAAAAAGGCTTTAGAGAATTAACATGGTACACTTTAGGCTTGAGAGTTGTGGTGGGGAATGCTATGAGATAGTTCACAGCTCCCAGGCGTTCTTGGACCGTAAATGGCCCTTCCCATGACGCTTCCATTTTATGGGCCCGGAGCGCCTTCAAGACCATGACTTGGTCCCCTACTTTAAAGGAACGCTCTCTGGCATGTTTATCATACCAGGCCTTTTGCTCTTCCTGAGCCCCTTTTAGGTTTAAGGTTTTCTCTAGCAAGGGCTAAAGAGTCTCGGAGGGTGTTTTGTAGGTTGCTTATAAAGTCCAGAATGTTAGTTCCCGAAGAAGACGTAAACCCCTCCCATTGCTGTTTCACCAGCTGTAACGGCCCTTTAACTTCGCGGCCATACACAAGTTCAAATGGTGAAAACCCTAAACTGGGATGTGGTACAGCCCTGTAGGCAAAGAGCAACTGCTGTAACACTAGGTCCCAATTGTTGGAGTGCTGGTTTACGAATTTACGTATCATGACTCCCAAAGTTCCATTAAACTTCTCCACCAGACCATTTGTTTGATGGTGGTAAGGGGTGGCAACCAAGTGGTTCACCCCATGAGCTTCCCACAGGCTTTTCATGCTCCCTGCCAGGAAATTAGTTCCTGAATCAGTAAGGATGTCGGTGGGCCAACCTACCCTGGCAAAAATCTCTGTTAATGCCTGGCATACACTTTTAGCCCGGGTGTTGCTCAGAGCTACTGCTTCTGGCCATCGGGTGGCAAAATCCATGAAAGTCAATATGTACTGCTTTCCTCTGGGTGTCTTTTTTGGAAAAGGACCCAGAATATCCACAGCTACCCGCTGAAATGGAACTTCAATTATGGGGAGTGGCTGGAGAGGGGCTTTGACCTGGTCTTGGGGTTTTCCCACTCTTTGGCACACCTCACAAGACCGGACATAGGTAGAAACATCCTTGCCCATTCCCTCCCAGTGGAATGACCTCCCCAAACGGTCTTTGGTTCTGTTCACCCCAGCATGACCACTAGGATGATCATGGGCTAAGCTCAAGAGCTTTAGCCGGTACTTAGTCAGAACCACCAACTGTCTCTGAGGACGCCAGTCTTCCTGTTGTCCACCAGAAAGAGTCTCCTTATATAGAAGTCCTTTTTCTATAACAAACCGGGATCGATTAGAAGAGCTGAGAGGCAGTGGGGTGCTCTGTCCCACTGTCCAAGCTCTCTGTAGGCTTTCATCTGCTTCCTGCTCGGCTTGGAACTGTTCCCTAGATGCTGGAGACATCAGTTCCTCACTGGGTTGTGGATCCTGGGCTGGGTCCCTCTGGAAGCGATGCAGGTGATGGGTTTGTCTCCGTTGACTGTGAACCGCTCTCCGCTGGTGCACAATGTGGTAATTCAGGCTCTGGCTGAGCCTCTTGTATTGAGTTATCGGCTGCTGCTGCCATTGCAGGCTCGGTGGTGGCCTCGGGTGTTGGCACTGTAGATGGGGTTGCAAGCGCTGGACTCAGTGCTGGCAATGGTTCTGGTGCTGGTTGCTTTGCCAGTTCCGGTTCCGAGACTGGCTTGGGTCGGGTTTCTGTGATTGGATCTATGACGGCTGTTGCAGTCGTTGGCAGGGTATCCGGTTCCACCACCTCTATCCGGGTCTCTGGTAGTACAGATGGGGTTCTGGTGGAAGTCTCAGGAACAGAGCTAGGTGTGACAGCTTGCTTAGCCTGGCTGCGGGTGACCATTCCCACCCTCTTGGCTAGCTTCACACAATTGGTCAAGTCTTCCCCCAGCAACATGGGAATGGGATAATCATCATAGACTGCAAAAGTCCAATTTCCTGACCAGCCCTTGTACTGGACAGGCAACACGGCTGTAGGTAAATCAAAAGAGTTGGACTTGAAGGGTTGAACTGTCACTTGCACCTCTGGGTTGATTAAGCTGGGGTCCACTAAGGATTTGTGGATAGCCGACACTTGTGCTCCGGTGTCCCTCCACGCTGTAACCTTTTTTCCGCCCACACTCACCGTTTCCCTTCATTCCAAGGGTATCTGGGAGGCATCCGGGCCTGAGGACCTTTGGTGTGACCCCGGTGCAATGAACTGTATTCTGTTGGGGTTCTTGGGGCAGTTGGCCTTCACATGCCCCAATTCGTTACATTTGAAACATCGCCCAGCTGACTGGTCAGTGGGGTGAGGTGGGTTGCTGGAGAATGGGGTGGTGGGGCAATAAGGGGTCTGGGTTTTTCCTTGTGGGGCCTTGGGCTGCTCCTGGTGAGGGGGTGTGGTCTCGGGTTTTCCTTTCTGATATCTCCCCAAACTATGACCAGGGTTGTTCCTCTCTGCTTCCTGCACCCCTTGTGTGCCAAATTTCCTTGCCCCTCTGCTGATCTGGGACTGTTCGTATTGATCAGCATAAGCAGCAAGGCTGTCTGCTGAGTCCATTTTCTTATCCCATAAACACTGTCTTATATCATCCTTGGACATATTCAGGAATTGTTCCTGAGCCATCAAATCACACACTCCTTCAAAGCTAGTAACATTCCTTCCCTTGACCCATTTTTTTAACAGCTCCTTTATCCGGTTTACATAAGCTACATTACTTAGTCCAGGCCCTCGGATAAGGGTTCGAAATTTTACTCTGCAAGTTTCAGGTGTAACTTGAAATTGTTTTAAAACCAAATCCTTGAATTTCTCATAGTCAGAAGCCTCATCAATAGGCATGTCATTGAATATGTCCAGAGCACTTCCAGTCAACTTTGCTACCAATAGGGTCATTTTGTGATCACCAGGAATGTGATGGAGATTGCATAGTCTCTCAAAGGTGAGAAAATATTCAGCAATATCACGGGATTCATCATACGGTGGACATAGTCGCTCCCATTTGTGGGTTGTTGGGGAAGGATTATTAGTGTTATCCGGTAGATTCCGCTCCACCCTGGTCTTCTCCATCTCTAGGGCATGCTTCCTCTCTCTCTTCTTCTCCTCCTCAGCATGCTTCCTCTCTCTCTCCTTCTCCTCCTCAGCATGCTTCCTCTCCTCCTCAGCATGCTTCCTCTCTCTCTCCTTCTCCTCCTCAGCATGCTTCCTCTCTCTCTCCTTCTCCTCCATAGCATACTTTCTCTCTCTTTCTTTCTCCTCCTCAGCATCCTTCCTCTCTCTTTCTTTCTCTTCCATCTCCATCTCTTTAAGTTGTAGCAGTCTTGCATGTTTCTTCTCCTCCTCATCAGCTTGTAGCCGGGCTATCTCAAGTTTAATAGCTGCTTCACTGGCAGTCATCTTAGCCTTTCTGTTTTTAATCTATCTTAACCCGATAGAGTTAGAAAAGAAAAAAAAACTTGCTTGGGTATTCCCTGTAGGGGTTAACTACCTGCTTTCATATGTAGATACTCTAGCTCCTAGCAGCTTAACCCCTCCCCCCTCCCTGCTTCCAGCAGCACAGGGAAGAGTCAGAGAGAAGAAAAAAAAATTCTAAACTCCCTGTGTCTGCTTCAAAAAAAATCTCTGGTTCAATATATCCCACCGCTCTGCCACCAAGTCAGGGTTCCCTCCCCACTCTAAACTCTAGGGTAAAGACGTGGGGACCCGCATTCAGAGCCCCTAAGCTTATTTTTACCAGCTTAGGTTAAACCCCCCAAGGTACAAAATTCCCTGCACCCCAAGAAACACTTCTCGCTGCCACCATCAAATGTCTAACAGGAATCCAGGAAAGGAATCACTTGAACTTCCCTCCCCCCCAAAATACCCCCTCAAGCCGTACACCCCCTTTCCTGGGGAAGCTTGAGAACAATCTCCCAACCAATTGGTTACACAGTGATCTAAAAACCTACCCCCTGGGTTTTAACACCATAGAAAACAGTCAGCTTCTTAAAAGAAGGATTTTATTAAAAATAAAGAAGGTAAAATCATCTCTGTAAAATCAGGATGGTAACTATTTTATAGGACACTATATTTCCAAACTCAGAGAGATTTCCCCCTCTGGACAAAACCTTAAAGTTCCAGAAAACCATGAATAACCCCCCTCCCCTTTGCCCTTTCTAACACAGGGGATACACCAAGCAAAAATAAACAGAAATCTATACGCTATGCTATCTAAACTTACTTCAGAAAAGAGAGGTTTGATTTTCTGTAGGTTCCTTCTGTCTTCCAAGATCACCCTCTCTCAGACAAAGAGGCACACTAAAACCTTCCCCCCTCCCAAAGTTTGAAAGTATCTTGTCCCCTTATTGGTCAGATGCCAGCCAGGTCAGGTGTCAGTCTGGCTACCTGCATTTCTTAACCCTTTACTGGAAAGAGGATTTTATAGCACTGCATCAGACCCTCTCCCCCTTCCCTTCATATTTATGACACATGTCAGTCTGGATCTGCAAGAGCGACAAAGAATCAGGTTTGAGATAACAAGGTTAATGCAATCAGGGAGGATGAGGTCCACTGCTAGCAGCTGATCTGGAGGTGTGAACACCAAAAGAAGAGAAACTGCTTTTGTAATTGGCTACTGTATATTGTATTGTAAATATCAAATGGAAAACCAAAGTTCCTGACATAAAAGTACTTGAGAAAGCAAAATTGCCAAGTCTAATCACTACTGTCAAATACAAACATCTTCATTGACTTGGTCATCTGCATCAGAAGGATGATTGACGCATTCCAAAAGATTTCCTGCATTGAGAACTTGCAGATGCTCCAAGGCCACTGGACTGACCTATGTTCAGATTCAAGGACATTTGCAAGAGGGACTTGAAAATGTTCAGTATTGATACCACAAACCTGGAAGATCCAACTAGCAATGGGCCAGAATGGGCCAGTAAGTGAAAGAGACTGAAGAAAGATGGTTGGGAGCGAGAGGAAAGTGAAGAGGAAAGCATAGCAGGCCACAAGCACTAGCAGTACTCTGGATCTACAGTAACTGAGCTGCTTTGGCTCTTACACCATCATGTTATTCATTATTCATGAGGACTTGGACATTACTCGTGAAAATATTTGCAAATTCCAGAAGCTTCACAAATTTTAGCACAATTTTTCATCCAAAATTTCATACAGGAATTGTGCAATTTGCTATTGTATCAAGTAAAGTTGCAGCAAGGGAGATTTAGGTTAGATAGTAGGAAAAACTTTCCAACTATAAGGACAGTTAAGACAACATGTTACCAAGAGAGTTTGTGGACTCACTCTGATTGGAGGTTTTTAAAAACAGGTTAGATAAATACCTATCAGGGAGGGTCTAGGTATATTTGGGTTTGCCTCAGCACGGGGGGTGGACTGGATGACCTCTTGAGGTCCCTTTCAGTCCTACATTTCTATAATTTCTATTCAGATATTCAGCAAGGGAGAAGAAACAATGCAATATCACCACACACAACAAATAAAGAATGCACAGAGAAGAGAGTTTATGAACTGCCCATAGTCAGAAAATTATTCATCTAAATTATGTATTGAATATTTACAAATAATGAACACACTGGAAGAAAATCAGGATCCGTTTGCACATGACTCACTCTCTGACCGAGGAATGAATCCCTCTGCTGGTGTAAATGGATGTAGCTCAGCTGGCATCAGTGGAATTTTGGCCATTTACCTTGACAGTGAATTTGGCCCATTATTTGTAACTAATAGTCCTAGCAGTGTTACCACACATAGCAGTGGCCATCCTGAACTTCATATAAAGGAGGAGGTTTTTCTCTTGAGCTAACAGAAAATCCCCTTTAGCTGTGGTCGTACTTGGATTTAGGAAACATACAGCAGCAGGTGTGACATTCCAGCAGACAGTGATAACAACAAACACTAGTCATCCCATTATAATGGGTTTCAGATTTCTCAGTCCTATTCTGCATCGGACTGTCAAGTCAATGTGTCCTATTTGGTTAATTATTCTTCATTGTATTTAAGAAGCTTTAAAACACGTTGTCATAATTTGCTCTGTCATAAATGGACACAGGGATTAGGATGTCTTTCATATTATACTTGAGCTTTCCCTCGGAGGATACCTGTGGTAAAACAGAGAAACACTATTAACACATTAAGTGTGACATGTATTCACAATCTGTTTTCCTCCCCATTTTTTAGCCTTTTTTCTGTGCTACAGTTTTTCAGGAGGTATTGTAGGGAAAGACTGTCGACATACAGTAACTTAGAAAAGAGGAAACTAAAGAGAAGCTGTCCATAAATATAGAGGATCCTGTAAGGAGAGGAATGGATTGTTGCCAAATACGCTTTTTAAAAGACTCACATTCAAAACAATAGGTCACGCAGACTGACATTGACGAGGGAACAACTGTAGAATGCAGTATATGGAATTCAGGCAGAATATCATTAGACAAAGGACTGTCAGAGCACAGAATAAAGTGGGATGTGCTAAAGTCAGTAATAGATGTAAACTGTGAACATCAGTTCAAGAGGAAGCTGGACATGTTTAGAGAGATGAAGCGAATATAGAGGTTCAGCCACAAGAGAGGTAATTGAGCTTAAGATGGTGAGCTGCCGTTTATAGTGATTTGTATTTCCTGAGTTGAGAGAGGCAGACCTTTGATGGACTGTGTAGTTTTCTCCTGGCCATTATTAGTCTTATGTCTCTAAAAAGTGCTCTACTCTATCACAGCAGCCACAGTAATAAAATGTAAGTTAATAATATTATTTATCCTGTAACCATCACTCATGTTTACTGTAGAATTACCTTTTTCTCTCCTGCTGTACCTCCCGCCTATTTGCATTTGAAGGTTAAAACCACAACCAAACTTATTCAGTGTATGGGTTTTTTTTCAGCATCTATACCAGTTCACTGCACCTTGCACACACATGTGGACACACACACCCTGACTTAAGGGCTTGCTTTGCGCCCCCCACCCTTCATAATTGTGTTCCAAATGATGCAAAATTCTATGATGCAAAATTTCATTCAGAATGTTCCCATTTGTTTCAACTGCTTTCCTGTATGGTGCCACTGTATTTTCTGCCTACAAAGGTACCTGCTTTTCAGATTCCTGCTTAACCAACTCAGTGCTGCCTAGTTAACCAAGTACAGGAGGCAAAACACATCCCTAGTGGTACACAATGCCCTTGTCTTCACCAAAGAACTGAATCTGCTTAAATAAGGATTTAGGAGGACTACTCACAGTGCATAAGCATTTTCAGGATGAGTGCTTACGTGATTTACTATAGCTCAAGCAGGCAATCTCTAGCAGCGCTAAGAACTGAACCCAGAGGTCCTGAGTCCCAGTCCAGCACATTAACCACAAGGCCATCCTTCTGCTCTGTGCAGATATCTGCCACACACTATTTGGATTAGACTCGCTTGGAGGTCACTGTGTAATAACGTAAACAGTTTGAACAACCTTTCCACTTCTGCCTCATGGTGCACCAGTCACCTTGCAAACTTTCCCAGCATCCCCCACTTCTGGAAGCTGCCCAAGAACAGTTGGGAAAGTACCCCAGGGGCTACAGCAACTGAAATAGTGAGAACACTGTTAGTGTAGACGCATAGCAAAATGACTACAGTTCAGAACATGAATCTACATGGATGCACTGAACAGCTGTGTTCAAATCAATTCGATTTCAATGGGACAACTAGGGACAGTTCAATATTTAAGTGAAGACACAGACCTAAGTCTCAATACCTCTGTGAAACAAGTATGGTGTTTTCCCCCTATTTTATAGATGAGAAAACTGAGGAACGAAGTGGTGTAAAGTGACTTACCCAAAGTCAAACAGAGTTTGCTTCAGAGCACAGACTAGAAGCCAGGGGGCTGATTCTGATCATATTTACACCAATAACAGGAGTAAGTCTATAGTCAACTCCTGATTACACCTATAGCAGTGACAGCAAAAGTCTCCCAAGTCTCCAAATGCCCAGTCCTGCCCTCTATTCACAAGACCACACTTTCTTCTCTCCTACAATATGTAGATACTTTATTTCAAACACATTGGGGGCAGATCCTGTCAAAGCTGCCCTAAAGAGTTAGAAGAGGATTTCCCCTGTGGGGGCCATTTATAAGTTCAGAGCAACCCTGGCAAGCCTCAGGACTGGGAGGGTGGAAAAGAGGCCTCACTCACTCCAAATGGTGCACTGAATGTTGGTCCAGCACATATGAGGGTGAAGCACATGGTACTCTACATCAGTCATGAACAACCCATGTTACATGATTCATTTGGGGCGCAGATCCCAGCTGTCTCTCACCATTTGCTCAGTAGCAGATGTAGCACTGTGCAGTGGTGGTACAGAAGATGAGGAGAGATTGGGCATGCAGGCTTGTTGTTTTTTTAATTTGTTTTGTTCTGGGGGGGGTTACGTTATATTACATGAAAATCTATTTGAATCTGAAAAACAAGAAGCTTGATATTGAGGAAATAATTTTGCTGTACAAACATCTATTATCATGTTAATATTCTGAATCAAGAAGTTCTTTGTGTCCTTTAAGGAGAATTTCCTGTAACAGTGGGAACTATATTCTTCCCTTTGAGAACATGGCAGAGAAATAAACTTCCTCGAAGAGAGGCAGGTAGTTTTCCCTATGAAGACACAAAGGCTTTTACCTTCCACATTATCAAATAAATAAATATATATATATCGGTAGAAACCCTTTTAACCCTCTAGTTGCCTGGACTAAGATCCAGCAATTCATATCTACTTTTTCTCAGTTGCATATCTGGCTTTTCTTTTGCAAAATTCACTTTTTGCTCTCTCCTCCTTCCCCCCGTCCCCGCAAAATAAAATTAACTTCATTTCTTCTATATAGATGGACCTGAAGCCAAACCCCAAATCTAAACACACGTGGGGTATGTCTACACAGCCGCTGGAGGTGTAATTTCCAGCATGGGCAGACATACCTGGGCTAGCTCTGATCAAGCAAATGCAAAAAAAAAAAAAGCCACAGCAGTGCAAGGGCATGGCGGCACGGAGTAGGTGTCTGAGATTTCAGAGAAGATCTTTCTCAGGATGGCTGGCAGCACCACTGGTGCCATCACAGATACACTTCTATTTTAGCACACGAGTTCAAGTAGAGGTAGTGCAGGTATATCTATCTGAGCTGGAAATTACAGCGTCAATATCCTCCAAGTTTGAGGAAGGTCCATTCAGAGCCAGATTAAAGGCCTGGTTTTTAGAGTTGCTTAGCACCACACATAACAGAGGAGACACAGATCCCAAGGAACTTTTTGTAAAACGTCCCTTTCCCAGTATCTATATTTATCAGCGTTCTAGGGACTTGCATAAAAGTATTACTGTACCCAGAGCTGGCCAACAAAGAGTGAGACAAAAACTGGCCATGAAAACAGTGGAGCAGCAGGTGTAAGAGAGGTTATCATCTGAAAACGGTGGAGTTCACAGGTTTAAATTAAGGCAGAACTCAGCTTGCTAGATCTTTATTAGTGGTAGTCATGAATGAGCCAAAAGGAGCCCAGCTGGAGTTTTTTAGATCCTAGGCTGAATTTGAAGCAGTGAGTTAGGGAAAAACTCATCTTTTTACAGTAAACTAGGTAAATTTACTGGAAAGTATAGAGACACAAGCATGGAACTCTACACTGCTATTGAAAGGGTCAGTTTTCATTAGAATTGCACTTTAAGAAATATGTTCCAGGATCTTATTTTCCGCCCAGCCTAAAACAGGACTAATGCTCCACTGTTTAAATGTTTTCTGGGTTGCCAGTATAAATGCCTAGTTCTGTGTACTATAAACCTTTCCTTACCTTCCATGTGAACAGCTTCACATCTACTGTGTGCTGTCCCCTCCCAAGAGGTGTGTATGAGTCCTACTGACAGATAAGGGAGATTCCATTGGGGTCTAATTTATTTAAGAATTTCACTCAATCATGGCCAGGGTTGGGGGTTTTTTTGAGTGCCATTGTCTATATCCACAGCTGCCTCCTCTAGGCAGAAGAGCACAGCAGAACACTACAGAACAGGTTTCAGCACCCTCCAAATGTATACAAACCTTCGCTGGCTCTGAAAACTTGTTTTCACCTGTTCTGTGGGGGGCCTATGGGCAAGAGCCAAAGCAAGTGGAGATCACTTGTAAAAGCTTCCCCCTGTCCCTTCCAACAATACTCCTCTTAATTCAATTAGGCCAAAATCTCAGCTGAAGGGAGCTAAAGTAGAAGTAAAGGGGGTGGAGGGAAGAAGAGAGGGAAGAGAGAGAAAATGAATCCACCTGGGAGTACAGTTAAATGGTTGCCCATCTCCTTAACTCTGGGCATGTAATTCAAGTCGGAGAGAGTTATTTGATATTCTTGGCTAGAAATAACACCCTCCACACCTATACTTTAATGCACCCACTGTACCTAGTAGTTTGGCTGCTTACGCTCATTACCATCTGTTCGGATGGCATGGTGCCTGCTCACAAGTTGGATGATATATAGGTGCCAGGCAACAATGCGTTTTGATGGGCAGACTGCACAACACTGCAATTGCCATCTCTTGTGCATGACGCCATACTCAGTGCCAATAATGACACATTGGCACTTCATGCCTCCATACACTTGTTCACACCTGTTGACACTTATGTGCCAAAACAGGAATCCTTGAACAAGGAAGAAAAGGAAGACACTGAGTTTGCAGGCTTTTGCAATTTCCCAGTAGGAATAAGCGTCATCTGGAGTTCTGTGCAACCTCTGGTCCAGACACCAGATTATACCCTAGACAAACACTGGACCAGACACTGAAACAGGACAAACTCCACTGAACTGATGCTGTTGCCTCTACATCTTGGTGTTTAGGGGGAAAAACTGCTTGACCATTCCAGTCAAAAACTGCATAGGGCCAGGATTGGATAAGCCTGCTAGACTTCACAGGGTCAAACCAGACATTTAAAACAAAAGTCCATGGGGATCCTAAAGTTTCTGGATATCCCACTGAGACCTTACCAGCTCCAGCTCCAATATTTATTTCTACAAGCCTTTTCATGGGCAGACTCATGTTTGCCGAGATGCCACTCCACCAACCTTACTGCCCCTTTCACCAATCCCATCTTCAGTTTAGTTCCATCCCACATGGACTATAGCTTTTCAGGAAGGAGTTTACAGAAATTCTATTGCTGTGGTAGGCTTCAACCACACCCAAGTAAGCAGTGTAAGTAAAGATGGCTGTAGTTAGAGCTTACTCTTGTAGCTTCCAAAGCACCTGCCTCTCATGTGGACGTTGCATTATCGAAGTAGATGTCAAGAGAAGAATTGCGGGGGAAGGTCCCACACAGAAGTCTAATAAGCTTTCAAGGGATACTTTTGGTGGGAGAGGGCTTCCAGTTCCCACCTGATCACTACGGAAATTCAGGGATTTGGGGAGAGGGGAGATTCCAGATACTAGATAGTACAAAAACATCCATACTTTGTTTTTAGTTTTGGGAAGACCAGCGCATATAAGGCTTACAACATTTACCAGACCTGGTGCAGAACATTTTGGACTAAAAAAACCTGAATTTAAATCTTACCCTGAAAGCTAGTGGAGTGTAAAACTGAAATCAGATTTTCACTTATCCTTGTAGCCAACTCCTGTTATAAGGAAAGATTTCTGAATATGTGGAAAAAATTAGCCAAAGGAGAGAACATCCTTCAGCTAGGCTCTGTTGATTTTGACTGGTCTGTACTGAGGTCTTTAACTGTTGGCCAAGGAGCCAGGAGACCAGTAGAATTGCTGACCTGAGAGAGAGAGAGAGAGAGTGAGAGTGTGAATACAGCTGGGAGTGCAGTTAAATAGTTGCCCATCCTCTTGACTCTGGGTATGTAAATTCAAGATGGAGAGAGCCATTTTGGCATTCTATTGTTTGCCACCTGGAATCATTAAAAGCAAGTTGAGGACTTTCAACTGGAATGTCTGCTAGGATATGATACTGTTTTGTGTGTGTGTGGAGTACATTTGTCCACAGGGAACTGTTCTGAGACACCTACTCATTTCTCTTAGACCACTGAGTATCTTAGGATGTTAACTTTTGATCACTACAAGCCTGGCTTTGAATTGTCATCCTAGAAAAGGCAACATATCCTCTGATACGTCCAATCCTCCACCATTGTACTAACTTGGTCAGAGGGAATTAATTAAATCCACAAATCCATGTTCTAAAGAAGCAGTGCCAGTAATTTCTGATTCCCATGGGCCAAGGTTAGGTTGTTTGGGAGCCAACCACAGAAGTCTTGTACATCTTACAGGCATACTTAGTAGGTGATAACAGAGAAGCATCTGGGTTCCTGCATAGTTGTATCTAACAGTTACCAGGTAGCTACTATTTCATTTCTATGAAATAGTGTAACTATGTAAATAACTCAAGTAATAACTATAAATGAATGACTGTACTAGGAGGTGGGGGCCGGGCTAACCTATAACTGTGCATCTGCTACGGCTGTGAAAATTCAACCTTACACAGCCTAAACATTCATTTTACAATGTACACCACTGATTACTTAATTATATCTAAAATATAAGTCAGGCACACGGAAAACCCCAGGGAGTAAATTGCATGCAGCTATGAAGCAATGTGTGTGCATACACTTTACTTTGACATTTTTTAAAAACATTATCCAATTTTCCAATGCGTCTGAAAGATTTTTCCAATGCGTCTGAAAGATTTTTCTCTTCCTGTTCTGCAAAACATCATGATGTTACAAACAGGTAAACATTTCTAAGTAATATTAGATGTGCGTGGGAGCATCCATCTTCAGCCTTACACTGTGGACTCCTACTAAAGGTTCTTATCTTTATGTATATTTGAACAAGAAGATCTACATATGCTTGATCTCGGTATGAACCTCTGTATGACCTGATTTTGTTGCCATGGCCACCAATTAGACCAGCCTTGTTGACTGCAGAACAACAGTCAAAGCATCTCTATTAAGTTCTGAAAAAGAGTGTCATATTTTATCAACATACTACACAGTTTCTCCTTAATGTAGGGTATCTTTCTTCCATTATCTCTATATTTAAAGATTCACTGTGTTAAAAACATTACTCGGGGAACCAACTGCTAGCCAGAAGCTCACTTTTTTTTTTACGTTATTTTAAATATCTCCTTTTAACTTCCAGGCTTCATTCCTACAGGAATACAGAATGGAGAAAAGGGTACTGGTAGCATCTCCACTCCATGAAAACCTTTAAGTTAGCATTAAACCCTTTTTTAATTCAGACTATTCCTTCTGAGGGCACTGGCAAAAGTTTGTTTTCAGTTGGGGACATTTTTCCCACATCTGGCTTTTTAAAACATTCTCCCCTCCAAATTGTGGCAAAGAAGTAGAGAATTGCTTAGAAACCTCATGTGACTAAGTCCACTTGTTAAACTACTTACGCCCACCAATAGGTGTGACCAAAGGTACTTAATACTGTGTTAAATTTAAAGGAAGGACAGATTAATGATATAAATATTCTGTTTTGTTAATGCCTATTTAAAAAAAAATCTATATGCTCAGTTTGTATCAAAACAAATAGAGGCTTGAGGGTATAGTTTTATGGCCAAATCTTTCATTTCTCAGGCTTTCTATTCAGAAAATAATTTTCTTCACATTGTTTTCACAAAACCTTTCAAATGCCCAAAATAATGCAGAGAAATTGGCTTTTATTTTGAACAGGCTTTCGGCATATCTATTATATTAACTGAAGCCTTAATGATACAATGGTTAAAAACAGAGTACCGATGTGTATAAATGAAAAATGTAATAGATTTTCCTCTTAATGTAATAGAATTGGCACAAGGTATTGGAAACAGGAAAGAAAGTAGTCACTGGAGCATTGTGTTTGCATGTTATTTAAATACAAGTGGTTGAGGTATAAGTACCTCTAAGTACACCTGAAAGAGATGGTGCCTTGTAATCATTGTTTCAGCAATTGACAGTTGTTTACACAACAGCAGCACATTCTCTACTGATTTGAATAATAAACATGTTTAAACACCAGCTGGATAATAGAAGGATAATTGAAACATAGTTTAAAGCTCTGATTTACAGGCATTGTGGCAACACTTTTATTTGTGGTACAATGCTATACTTCTGAGCAGTCTCTTGAAAAAATTAAATAGGCATTGTTTCAAACAAGTTTGGGATCTATTTAACTTGATTAATCTATCATGCATGTGTGTGCGTACACAGATTAGATAGATAGATAGATAGATAGATAAGAAAGCATTATTATATATAGCAAAGGTCTGTATAATTGTATGCTGTGTATCAAAACACTTTTGAATACACTATAATTGCTGGTAAATACACACAGCACCACAGCTCCAAATAGGTTTGTACAGTACACTAGTTGTGCTGCTCAGATGTGAAAGATATGCTGATTGGGCCCTTATCTTGCATATTCACTTCAAAAGAATGGGCTGCAGTGATAAGCAAGTCCATGAAGCCCACATGACAAAAGTAGCTGAAGGTTTGGATATGGAAATTTCTGACAGCATTGAGGGAAATTTGACAATGATAAAACATCCACACAGAGAATCGGTCCATCCCCCTCACAGCTCCTAGTGCCGACCAGCCTGTGATGTACCACCTTCACAGAACAACTGAGCATGCTCCATCCCCTCACAGCTCCTGTGTGTGACTGGACCATATATGTTCCATCTTCACGCATGCTGTCTCCAGGCCAGGGCTATAAGGCTCAGAAGAGTTTTCCTTGTAATTGCTGCTGTGAGCCAGAATGGGACCAGGCACCAGAATTGAGAACAGGAAGCCTGTCTCTACTGTGCTCTCAAATCACCCTCCTGTTGAAGCAGTGTGAAGGAGGAAGTCATCTGATTTTAATGCAGAGGGGACAAAAGCCAGACTGGGGCAGAGGGATGTAACGATGCTGGTTCTGGCGGGACCCAACTGAGAGTGCCAGTTCAGGACAAATTGCTTCAAGCAGGGCAGTTACAGCCCAAGGCTGGGGTTTTTACACCTCTAAGGCAAACCAAACCAGCCAGACAGAAGAGACTTTGGTTTTACCCCACTGGCTAACCACAAGTCATCCCAAGCAATCCCCTTAGACACTCCAGTTTCCCAGTCTCACCACCAGTGCCACTCGTTATGGGGACAAATGGTCATGAAAACCAATGCCCCAGTAAAAGAAAACAGGTTCTCCCGATCCCAACAGACCGAACCTCAGAGCCAGGTCAATATACAACTCAGATCTTACCCACAAATCACGCTGTTGCCAATCCTTAAGAATCTAAAATCTAAAGGTTTATTCATAAAAGGAAAAAGGTATAGGTGAGAGCTAGAATTGGTTAAAAGGAATCAATTACATACAGTAATGGCAAAGTTCATGGTTCAGGCTTGCAGCAGCGATGGAATAGACTGCAGGTTCAGATCAAGTCTCTGGAATACATCCACAGCTGGGATGGGTTGTTCAGTCCTTTGTTAAGAGCTTCCATTTGTAGAAAGGTTCCTCCAGATGTAAGAAGCAGGAATGAAGACAAAATGGAGATGAGGCAGCTGCCTTTTATAGTTTCTTCCAGGTGTAAAGACACCTCTTTGTCCTTACTGTGGAAAATCACAGCAAAATGGAGTCTGGAGTCACATGGGCAAGTCCCTGCATACCTTACTGAATCATAAGGTGTCTCTGCCTCCTCTCAATGGGCCAATTGTATAGTCGATGGTCCTTAATGGGCCATCCAGCAGGCCTGGCAGAGCTGATAGCTTGTCTGGGGTCCCAGAAGCACAGCCCCAGTTTGAAATACAGACAGTATAAAGCCAATATTCATAACTTCAACTACAAAACTGATACATAAATATAAATGGCATAATCATATCCAGCCAAGCATAACCTGGTCTTAGACACCTCATTTGACCCCCTTTATATAAGATTTGGTGCCACTACAGGACCTTTGTTGCAACAATGATCTATACGGTCCCAGTTATTGTCAATAACATCACAAGGGACAAAGTCTGCTGAGACTGGAAGCTGGGCAGGAAGACTGGGACTGGGTGGGCAAGGAGACTGTGAGCCCAGGGGGAAGGCAGGCTGAGACTGGTTGGGCATGAATGCTTGAAGCCATGAGGGTGGGGAGACTGTGACTGGGAGCTGGTGAGGAAAATGGGAAGACTGAAAGACAGTTCACTGGAGGATGTGGGGGAACACTGAGATTCTGCAAGGAGCTGGGGGAGGTGGGGAGACTAGGACTAGATGGGCAAAGAGACTGGGACTAGGAACTAGTGGAGGAGACAGAAGCAGGGGAAAAGAGACAGATATGACAAGGAGCTGGGATGTGGGGAAGAAATGGAAAAAATAGTATGTGATCATGCAATTGAAGTCTATACCACAATGCATACACACAAGGGGGTTGAATTAAGGTTGCACGGGCAACCTTAATTCTGCCATTTCCTAACTTTGGAGTGCTTGACTTTGCAACCTTAATAACGTTCTTTTAACATTTTTGTGTGTACAATATCATAAATATAGTAGCTTCCAATCATTAACATTTGAAGAATGGGACCATCTTTTTCCTTAGTATTTCTCTGTTGATTTATCTGAATACTTATTCATTGCAGAATCAGGACAGGGAGTGTCCAAAAGAACCCACAATAAGAATACAAAGGCCTCCATGACTTTTACACAAGTCACTCCCTGCATAGGAAGCACATTGGGGTGGGCCACACATGGAAGAGGGAAAGGAATGAGCAGGCCAGAGACATGGAGGGGTGTGATTGCAGTGCACTGCATTGCTGCTATTCTCTGCTTCCCTGAGCCCAGAGGGCCAGAGTGATTGCAAGACTGGGCCCATTAATCATACATATGCCAAAATGGCCTGGTGGCTGCTATGTTATGGAAGATGGTAATGTAGTCACAAGAGGTTAGATAGAGAAATTAGAACACTTAGAACAGTAAGAACATCACCAAAGAGGTGGAATGCTAGAAAGTACCTTGTTACAGGTTCACATATCAGGCAGTTGGGCTGCAACTAATCAGTGCTATGCTGATGTCTGCTGATGACCAATGTGCCCCTTATTCCCTACATGGGGAAACCTCATGAAAGTTACTAAAGTGCTTCCTTCTAAAGTAATATTTGATTGTGTTCAGTAAATGAAAATATAATTAGAAACTGTAAACTAGAGTGTACCGTGCAGAATTACAATGGAAATAGTCCGCTAGTGATCCCATGGTGTCATGCACACACAAACATATAAACACACTCTCTTTTGGTGCTTTGTAACGTACCTAGCACAAATCAATCAAAAGAGAACATGGTATAGCTATAAGATGTTTATGAATACAAGAGACATTCTAAAACGCACCCTCCCATTTAATAAGAGTGTCTTTCTGGTTATGCTGTGAGGTGAAGAACAACAGAGCGCACAAGGAGGGTAGAGTTAAAACCACAACCCAAGGGGTTTACGGGAAACAGAGACAGAATCATCTGGAGTACGTAGATCTGACCTTTATTGAAGCCAAGGGGAGTTGTACTCACTTCCTCCAGGGCTGAATTGGAATGTGTGTGTCAGGGGTAAGTCTATGAAAGAGAAAGGGGACAAAGACAGAAACGCAGTCACTTTGAAATAAGCAGGTATAACTCCCATTCAAGTACATGGAGGTTGTACCCACTTAATCCAAGGCTGAATTTGGCGCTGAGAGAGAGAGAGAGAGAGAGAGAGAGAAAAACAGTAACACAAAATAAGAAGCACAATCAATAGCTGCAACTAGAAACATTATTGCATTAGTCAAGAGAAACTAATCTCTTAAGGGTATGAACCTGTGCCTTGTGTTGCTAAATGCTATGCATGCCATATATTTTTATTTATGTAAAAGGAATCACAATGGGCAAGTCACATTACCAGATGATGGATGAATGGCCAGAGATAGTCTTGGATGGGACATAAAAGAAGAAATGTGCCACATACGCCAATATAGGAAGAGACACAATAGGAGAGTGTGGATCAGACTTAGGGAGGCCTTTATCTAAGGAACTAACAAACAGAAGCTGCACATGATAACAATGTACAGCTGGATAAGACACATGGAAAAAATCACCACAAGCTTCCACAAGATACGATGTGCAGACAATGGTAAATTATAGCTATGAGAGAGTGTTTTAGGCAGTTTTACCAAGCTGTGTGTATAGAGAGATTATGGGTGAGATCCCAGCCCCTGGCTATTGTTGCTTTGTGCTGGGACAGAAAACTGCCTTAACAGGGAAAGGGGGGTTGCCTCAACATAGGAGAATTGCCAGGGGGAATACAGACAACATAGTTAGCTTGGTGCCATCCATTCCCTCCAGAAAAAGGACTCCTCTTGGGCCAGGAGCAGGAGGATATAGGTCAGAGGTGCACTGCTCTCTGGAAACCCCAGGGCAGTGGAATAGTCCTTACAGGACCATTCTAGCTGCATTAATTTAGATAAATCCTTATGCCCCTTATGGGGATCTCACAGTTAAGTTGTTATATATAAGGATACATGGTCTAAGTCTCATCTCCCGGACACTGTTTTTACACTGGTGTAACTTCATTGACTTCAAATTGACCCTGGTGTGGGAAGAGAATCAAGCCCACAGTTGCTAAAGGAGCTAGACTAATTAATTCCAACATTGATAAAGAAGATCGCAAGTTTTAATAGTTTTCTGCAAAACAAGACTGAGCCTCCCTTTAATTCAATCAGCTGGTACCAAAGCAGAAAAAAACAGAGAAAAGATCCATTGACTGCAGTGATATTGACTACAAGAGGTCTAACTAATACGTGACTCCTTGCTTTGGATTATGTACCTATCTATACTTCACATGCACGATTGAATGTGTTTAATATTGTCTTGTTGGCTAAACCATTTCATTCTGGACATTGGTGGTTAAAAGCATTTGTGTCTAGTCTCTAACATGGTGGAGTAGTCTCTATACCAAACCAACTGTACTTCACAACTTGGTTACCCCAAGATGTTTGCAAGGGGCATTGCTGTGCTGTGAATGTCTTGGTAAAGTGAAAAGTGGTAACTACTTATGCTAAACAAGTAAACAGTCTGTTGCGCCTTGTATTTAGCTGTGACACTCTGAATTAGTTTCCCAGACCTGAAGAAGAGCTCTGTGTAAGCTCGAAAGCTTGTCTCTCTCACCAACAGATGTTGGTTCAATAAAAGATATTACCTCATCCACCTTGTCTTTTGGTAAGGAGAAAATCCGTTTTATTTTCTTTCTCCAACAAAATTCGAGTTATTTTAAATCAATTTTACCAGGCAAAAGCTTTGAGTCAAAACACCGTGTTTCTAAGAGTGTCTCAAGAGATAGTAGCAACAGAGGGAAAATGACATTTCTTTATCAGTTACAATACATATAATGTGACATTCAAACACAACAAGTGATATTCAATTGCTTGTAAGTCACAAAAGGTGAATGAAAACACTTATCTCTTTTGTACAAAGAAAAAAAGGAGGTGGAGAATCCTCAATGCAAAGATCCACTTTGACTTAAAATATAGGGTAAGCAGCACTACAAATTTATGAGCACAAAGCCCATCTATTAAGATTCTGAACAAATAGTAAGCTTAGATACCAAGAAGCTTTCATGTTAATGTAAGGTTAGTTATGTCAAGGACAGTAAATGAAGCTGCTTTTCATATGCCAAATTGATCTATCTAAATCAGTGTATGTACACAAGAACTACTGGGTCACACTGTCACCACCAAAAATATATTTTTCACAGTGTGTTACAGATGATCAAATGTTAACAGGTAAAGGAGAAGAATTTGTAAATAATAACTTTCCACTCCATTAGTAGTTGTTTAATTCATATATAAAGTTTATGCAATATTCAATCCAGGTGGATACTCTTGTAAACAAATTCTTAGTTTAAAACTCTCTGAAGCTCAGTTTAAGCCAAATAGAAAGAATTGTTCAGGTTGAAAAATTATTCCCACACAATTGCATCAAAGTATTTAAAGTTACCCAATAAGGCCTTGTTCCTACAACCTGGAAAGTGAAGTCAGACAAATTCAAATTAGAAATAAGGTGCTTTTACAAATTGATGCATGTCATCCTCAGCAGAGACACCACCACCACCCCGAATAACCCCATGAATACTTTGGAGGAGCCCGAGCCCAGACCACCAGAGTGAACAGTGAAGAGGAGATGTTGGACAAGGAAGAGGAGGAGGAGTATGGGGGACAGGTGACCAGGGCATCCAGTGACACAGTGAGCCAAGACCTGTTTTTAGTTACAGAGCAGTCGAGCGAGTTCCTACAGTCCAGCATGGACAAGTCTGATACAAAGAACGGAACCTCTGGTAAGTATGCAGTTTTCTTTAATATTGCAGGGACACATCTGTTGATTTACTCTTTTCTAATCATGCTAGAAGAGGTAGTGAAATAACCATAGATTCTAGGGCTGGAAGGGACCTCGAGAGGTCATCGAGTCCAGCCCCCTGCCCTCATGGCAGGACCAATTACTGTCTAGACCATCCCTGATAGACATTTATCTAACCTACTCTTCAATATCTCCAGAGATGGA
This sequence comes from Macrochelys suwanniensis, assembly GCA_033296515.1. NCBI lineage: Eukaryota > Metazoa > Chordata > Testudines > Chelydridae > Macrochelys > Macrochelys suwanniensis. The sequence goes on from CM065777.1 coordinate 158,379,891, forward strand.
GATTCCACAACCGCCCTGGGCAGTTTATTCCAGTGTTTAACCACCCTGACAGTTAGGAACTTTTTCCTAATGTCCAACCTAAACCTCCCTTGCTGCAGTTTAAGCCCATTGCTTCTTGTTCTATCCTCAGAGGCTAAGATGAACAAGTTTTCTCCCTCCTCCTTATGACACCCTTTTAGATTCCTGAAGACCGCTATCATGTCCCCTCTCAGTCTTCTCTTTTCCAAACTAAACAAACCCAATTCCTTCAGCCTTCCTTCATAGGTCATGTTCTCTAGACTTAGTCATTCTTGTTGCTCTTCTCTGGACCCTCTCCAATTTCTCCACATCTTTCTTGAAATGCAGTGCCCAGAACTGGACACAATACTCCAGTTGAGGCCTAACCAGTGCAGAGTAGAGCGCAGTAGAGTTACTATCTGCTTCTCATTCCCCTGTACAGTTAGGCAGAGGGAGCCCTGCAGAACAGTTTGTTATGTGCACCAGGATGTCCCGTGAATCCTCCATAGAGATCTCGAGGAAACTTTCCTGGAGGTAAGCCTTTTTTCTTCTGCTGGGGTAAGACACTTTCCCACTCCACTCAGCAATTACTTCAGCAGACACCATTGCAGCGCACAGGCTAGCGGTATATGGACCTGGTCTGCCGCCAGACATGTGCAGGAGCTATTCCCTTTCAGCCTCCATTACCCTCAGGAGTCAGATATCAGCTAAAATCACCACTGCCGGTGAAAAACAGTGCCAGTATTCAGTTCAATTACCCTATCCGCACACACTCATGCCCGTGAACTACCCCCCAAGCCCACCCCCTCCCCCTGGGCTGTACTCACCATGGCTGGGACTGCTTCCATGCTCTATGAATCCCAAGTAGAAGAGAGAATGTAATGCTTGTAACTTGTGTGGGTCAAGGGGAGTGAATTCAATATACCAGGTTTCCATCTGTCTTATGAATACACTCACAATAGTACCTCTGTGCATTGTATCTTTTACGACTGGACACATGGTCTTGAGGGTCTCTCCATCCACAGCAGCTGAGCAGCTCAGCCAGATAAGGAGGAGAAGGAAGAGGACATGGGATGACATGTTCCACAAGATCCTGCAAGCCTCTGCTTTGGTTACTGAGCAGAGGACTTGGCGGATCACTCTCATGGACAGCATGGACCAGGAAAGAGCAGAGAGGAGAAAGGTGAGGGAAAAGGAAAGGGACGTGCAGCAGGAAATGCTAACGCTTCTCAAGTGGCAAACAGACGTGCTGGAGACTCTTGTTGACTTTCAGGTTCAATAGGCCTGTGCTCGCCTCCCTCTGCATTCCGGAACTTCCCGACACACACTCACACACATTCCATGTGGCATCCAGGGTCACTACACTACCCTTACCACTCCAGCCAGGGGAAGAGTACACATACTCTTCACATACACTGGCCTGTGAGAGAGACAGTTGGTGTGTGTGTTTGTGACATGAAAATGACTGTACTTTCCCCTTCAAAGGTTCTTTCCCCTGTATTTATAAAGTTTCATTCAGTTATAAATATGTCTGTTTGCATGGGTTTGGAATAAAAGTCTATTTATGGAAACAATTCATCGTGTTTAGTTCACAACAAATGCTGGCGGGGGCTGACATCATTCACAGATAATAGCAAAATGTTATATTATTACACACACAGCACTCATTGCAAGGTTCATATCAGGGTGCGAAAAAAAACAATCCAGGCAGAGCACACTACAGCAACACACATTACCGTGGCTCACTATTAAAATGGTCTTTCAAAGCCACCCTGAGCCATATAGCTCCCCCTTGAGCTTTTCTTATAGCTCCGGTGTCTGGCTGCTCAAAATCAGCAGACAGCCATTCCACTCTGCCCTCATCACGGCCGAAACTTTACCCCCTTTGCTTCACAGATATTATGAAGCACACAGCATGCAGCTACAACCATTGGGATATTTTTTTCACTGAGGTCTAATCCAGTGAGTAGACAGTGCCAGCAGCCTTTCAAATGGCCAAAGGCACATTCCACTGTCATGCTGCACTTGCTGAGCCTGTAGTGGAAGCGCTCCTGGCTGTGGTCGACGTGGCCAGTGTACGGCTTCATGAACCACAGGAGTAAGGGGTAGGCGAGGTCTCCCAGGATCTCCAATGGCATTTCAACGTCCCCAATGGTAGTCCTCTGGTCTGGAAAGAAAGTCCCTGCTTGCAGCTTTCTGAACAGGCCTGTGTTCTTAAAGATGCATGCGTCATGCACCTTCCCTGACCATCCAACACTAATGTCGGTAAAATGTCCCCAGTGTTCCACCAGCTTTCTGTTGACATACTCTGTGGCAAGGTGGGCTGGTGCCAAAACAGGGATATGCGTGCCATCTATCACCCCACTGCAGTTCGGGGACTTCATCCCTGGAAAACCATCCACTATGTCCTGCACATTGCCCAGAGTCACAGTCCTTCATAGCAGGACACGATTAATGGCCCTGAGTACTTGCATCACAGCAACCCCCACAGTGGATTTCCCAACTCCAAAATTATTCCCAACTGATTGGTAGCAATCTGGCATTGCAAGCTTCACACAGTGATCACCACTTGCTTCTCCACTCTCAGTGCAGCTCTCATGTTGGCATCACTGCGCTGGAGGACTGGGGCAAGCTCCGCACACCCATCCAGGAATGTGACCTTGTGCATCCGAAAGTTCTGCAGCCACTGCTCATCATCCTATACATGCAGAACGATGCGATCCCACCACTCCGTGTTTGTTTCTCTGGCCCAGAGTGGTGCTCCACCATGTGCAGCTGTACCATGAATGCTAACAATAACCTTGAATTGTTTCAATGTCCCACAGCAAGCTAGCCTCCAAGGAATTGTCCTGTTCCCCATGGCTCCTCTGGCTGCTCTGCAAATACTGCAGGAGCAGGCATGCCATGCTCACAATGCTCATCACAATAGTGCAAAGCTGTGCAGGATCCATGCTTCTCACACAGATGGCGGATGCGCAGGTTTGCAGGGCTTTTGAAAAAAGCCATGAAATATTATGGGGTGCAGATAAAATTATGGGATGGTGAAAACTGCATAATGGGATGTTGAAACCATGTTCCCAGTCATAGGCGCCGACTCCGTGGGTGCTCTGGGGCTGGAGCACCCACCGGGAAAAATTATTGGTTGCTCTGCACCCACTAGCACCAGTCAAGTGTTTAAGGGGCTCGTGGGGGCCCGGGGCCCCCATCAGCTGTTCAGCGAGGCTGCGGGGGGTGAGCAATCAGCAGTTTGTTTCAGCGCCGGAGCTGGGAGCACCGCCAATCAGCTGTTCCCCCCTGCTGAGCAGCTGTTTCAGGCTCTGAGTCATAGACTTGCTGCATTAAAAACAGCTCTTTCCAGATTTGCTGTTGAGGGTTTTTTTTTGGCCACCAGCCAATCAGTGGGAAGGGAACTCTGCTCCTGAGTGGGAGGGGCAGAGAAAGTGACCCCCCACCACCACTGGTGCCTCTCTGTCTGTCTCCTGCTCCTAGCAGCTTCTTGTGGCAAGCATGCTTTCTCTGGTTCTCCAGCTGCAAAACTTTCTCCAGCCTCCTCTCACACAACTAAAGGCATTAGTACCAGCAGCAGGTAAGAAGTGTATTTAAAAGGGGGTCTTGGGGTGAGGGTGGCTGGGGGCACTTTTGTTTTATATGGTTTATATGTTAAAGTCCATGTGCTCACTCTGGCAAACACAACCAGGCACCTTGGGAGGGGGAGGGGCGGGGAGGGGAGGAGAGGGAAACTCAGGCTAACAGGGGAAACCTTCCTAGCAGTGCAATCTCTGCCCTGGGGTTTGGATGGAAGTCTCCCAAGGGAAGGGCTAGTGATCATGTTGGGGGGACAGGGCATTGCTGAATCCCAGGGTTGAGTAATTCTCTGGTGATGGTCATTGAATTGCTAATTATCATTCACTTGCTGCACAATGGCTGGTGATGGTTGTATTCATCCAGCCATTTGGTCAAGTGCCTTGTTGTTTCTGGGGAGTTGTCTTCTGGGCTGCTCTCAAATTTGCAGCATATTTCATTAACACCATACAGCACAATCTCATAACTTTATACACTTTAATGATATACATATTTCGACAGAACAGTGGGTTTCAGCAAATCATAATCTTTCCCATGATACCTTACATTATATTTCATATAAAGCATGCAGAGAATATATACAAATGATGAATATTGGGCTTACGGAGCACAGCATGCCACTCCCCTGAGGTATAGAGCAATGGCTCTCAAACTTTTGTACTGGTGACCCCTTTCACATAGCAAGCCTCTGAGTGCGACTCCCCCCTTATAAATTAAAAACACTTTTTATATATTTAACCTTATTATAAATGCTGGAGGCAAAGCGGGGTTTGGGGTGGAGGTTGACAGCTCATGACCCCCCATATAATAACCTTGTGATCCCCTCAGGGGTCCTGAAACCCAGTTTGAGAATCCCTGGTAGAGAGTGTCACAGCTAGAAGCTCCAAGACTTATGACTTTTAAAAGGAGACTGGACAAAACATGCAGTAAGGATCAGCCCTGCATTGGCAGGGAGATGGACTGTGCCAGGGTGATCACAGTTCCCCCTGTAACTTCTATAATTCCATCCCACTCTCCTAAGAGTACAAAGTCTGGTACTAAAGACCTGGTGCCTGGATCCCATATTGCCTTGCACTGGGATTGGGAATTAGTGCCCTGACATGCAACTCCTCCTATTGGGCCAGTGTAGATCCTGCTGTTAGTACAGCTATTTGCAGGTGCCCTTGTGTTTAGCTGAACCCTTGGACTCAGTCCCTGAGTGTATCCCCACTAAACTGAGAGCTAAACTGACACTACTATCCTGCTGTGTGGATCCCAGTGTGCTTGTACTGTGAATTTTTGGCATGCACACGTGGCTATATTCATCTCATTGTGCTGGTAGCGCTACTTCCTTGGTGTGATGATGACATTATGCTAAGATGAATCCTGAAAATAGTGCCCTGGTGTGATGGTGGTCACTCTGTGCTGTTCATGTGAATCCTGCATTTTTGTATGCTGTGGTGTTGTAGCCCTGTTGTTCCCAGGAAATTAGAGGAAAAAAGGTGAATGAGGTAATAACTTTTATTGGATCAACTTTTGTTGGTGAGAGAGAGAGACAAGTTTTTGAACTTGAACCTGAAGAAGAGCTCTGTGAAAATTCAAAAGCTTGTTTCTCTCTCTCACCAACAAAAGTTGCTCCAATAAAAGTTATTACCTCACTCACCTTTTTTCTCTAATGTGAATCCTGTCATTATGGCCATCTTCGGTGCATCCTAATATACAGAGAGCATGAATCTTGACCACTAGAGGTGGAGTGTAAATCTTGATTCTAGTAGCCTGCTGTTTAGATCTTACTCCACTTTGAGCCTGGGCGTTTTAATTTTGGCATGGATACACATGCCAATCCATGAAGGCAGTGGAGTTTGGGAAAAAGGTGAATGCAGGGCCGGCCTTATGGGTGGGTGCTTACAGGAGGGCACTGTGGTCAAGAGGTAAGGAATGGGGTGGGCCTGGCGTGCGAGACTGTGGAAGGGACGTGTTTTTCATTTGTTCGTATTATAATTATAGGGCCAGGTTGAAAGATGGATAAATTTGTGGTGAAAATCAACAGTGGGAATTTTAATGATTTTAAATGTACTGTAATTTATGTAATTAGGTTGTTCTTTACTATTTTAATGATTAAATTGTTAAGATACCAATGATAGTCGCATTCAATAACTAGAATATGAAAGAACTGTATAAAAATGCAGAAAATAGCCTCCCAAAACTGGCAGACGTACTCAGAGGAGGGGGCGTAGAGGAGCGAGCAGCAGAAAGGCGGGGGAAGGGGCGGAGGGGGTGGGGTCTAGGGAGGGGGGCGGAGTGGGGGTGGAGCCTAGGGAGGGGGCGGAGCAGGGGTGGGGCCTAGGGAGGGCACCCACCGGCAAAACCAAAAGTCAGCACCTATGTTCCCAGTCACCCCTGCATGACTTGTTTGTCCCCATGAGGCATTGCAAACCCTTTCCAAGACACCCTGCACTAGATGGGACATGTTGCACCGTGGGATAGCTACCCACAGTGCACTGCTCTCTACATCGATGCAAGCACTGCTAGTGAGGAAATGCACGCCAGCTGTTTAACATAACATACATTGACATAACTTTGTAGTGTACACTTGCCCATATTGAAGGATCAAGGCCTACAGCCTCATTAACGTACTTCTTCAGCTTTGCCCTTTTCGTACGCTCATTTTTACTCTTACAGATCTGAAATAGCCTATATTCCAAAACATAAATTTTGACGTCTTCCCACAATTCATTTGAAATATGTTCCTGCAAGAGATCCCCCGTGCCATGTTATTGGAATCAGCTGACTGAGGCCAGACCAGAACTTCAGCAAGTGAGTACTCCTACTGAAGTTAGTAGCAATATTTCTCAACAAATGCACCCAGAGAGTTAGTAAGACTACTCATGTACTTAAAAGTTAAACACATGCTTAAGTGCTTTGCTGACTTGAGGCTTTAGTTATGTATTTCATAAATAAAGAAGAGTCCATTTAAAATAATATATTTAGAAATAGAAATGTTAAAAAAGAGTCTATTGTCTTTACCTCTAGCTAAATACACATATAAATCCAATTAAGGCTGTTTAAATGAATAGCCGGGGAAAGGATGCATACAATACACAGTGTAACCAGTGCACCTGAAGGTTAAATACAATTGAAAACAAGCCTTAAATAGATTGATTAACATATAGGGCCAGATCCACAGCTAGGATTAATTGGCATGGCTTCACTGAAGTCAATAGAACTATGCTAGTTTTCCATCAGGTGATGATCTGGCCCATAAAAGAGAGCCAAACACAAATGCATTGGTTTGGGGGTTTTTTAAAAAATGGAGATCTCTTAAATGAATAGTTGTGAAAAGCTAAATTGGCTTGATCCGAACACAGAGGCAAAATGAGAACAGGCTGCAACTTTTGTTAAACTTACACACTGGGCTGGGACGCTACCTACTCATCACCCATGCAATTTAGTGGTTTCCGTGCAGGGGATACAGGGTACCCGTCATGTAATCAACAACTCGGTAGGCTCTCCTCTGGTTAACCCCAGGACTCAGTTCACTCTAAGTCCAACCACCACCACCACCCCACAGTGAGAGGGACAGAGGGTACAAACAGGGGGGGACCTTGGCTGATGAGGTTAAATCCCTGGAACGGGGGATACTTGCCAATCAGCACCCCTCGCCCTCCAACAGACCAATAGGTGCCAGTGACTCCAAGGGGTGGGGGAGTTACCTGGTGTCTCTCAGTGAGTATTTTCCTCCCTCACCACTAGTGCTGTCCCCTTTCACCACCGGCCTCATCAAGTTCCCCCTGCTCATTGAGTTGGGCGGGTGGCATTTGAGCTGGACACAGTGGTGAAAGGAGGACAGACACATGGCTGGATTTAAGTGGCAGGCTACAACTCTTATTAACTTAAACAGAGGAGAGGGGAGCTACCCACCCATCACCCACTCTCTCATAAATCAGGCATCTAAAGTGGTTCCAGGGCAGAGGTTACAGGGCTCCTAACATATAATCAGTACCTTGGGGTAGGCTCTCCCCAGGATTCAGGTCACTCTGAGTCCTACAACCACCACCCACCAAGAGGGCCAGAGGGTGCAGCAGGGTGGGGACCTCTGCCCATGAAGGCCACAATGTCTCACCCCATCCCATGAACCTAAGGCCCATTAGAAAAATCCCAGGTCTTTTACCTCTGGGAACAGTTCATTTTTAATGGCCACAGGGGCACCAGCAACTAGCTTGGTCACCCCCAACCCTGCCACTTGGTATCACAACTCCTGTCCAATCCATGCCCTCACATTCTGTAGCCAGACGTTAGCACCTCCATCCAACAAAGGTACACCATCCTCCCTGAAAAATTCAGCAGCTTATAACCGATGTCCCTATGCTGTACCACTATCCTGCTGACCTGGTGTGCTTTCTTCCTCACCTTGTCCAAATGGGCTGGGTCTGTGCCTCCCCACCAAACCCACCTTGCAAGCATTTCTGACCACACTAACCTAACCTCTGGCCACAGTTGCCTAATCAAGCCAACATCCCTCTGGAGTCTGTCCCTTAAGCTGACTCCCATGCAACCCCGGAGATTGTTCTCCCCAAGGTGAATACCCAGAACACGAGGCAAGTCCATTTTTTGTCAATGAGTGCAGAAGTGGAATGAGCTGATCTAATGCATGCTTCTGCTCCTGAACCACTAGATGCAAACAGCTGAGATCCACCTGCCACCCTGGTCTTGTGGGCCTAATGCACTATAGAGTGCCCGCAAATCCAAACACTGAGTGTGCTCTGCATGCCCTCTGAAGCAAGCAAAACAAAAAGCACATTGGGCTAGTTACATTTTACCATTCCCTGCCATCTTCTCCTAGGTGCAGACATAAGTCCTGTAACACCTGGATTTCCAGCGCCCTATCACCTGCACTTTCCATGGGCCAAAACCCTCTACAGCCGCTGACCTCACTGCCCTGATCCTGAAAGAACGAGTACCAAATGTACCCCGGTCCAGACAACAGTAGTGCAAGGTTTTTCTCAGTAGCGGGATCAATTGATACCTCCTCTGGAAGCTGCCAGTTTGGTGTATGAACGGGGACACAGCTGCTGGCCCTGGATTTTTAGTGAGGCCTTTATTGTCTTTCCTGGACACAGGCATTCATCAGCACACACCTCTCCTGTAGATAGACGTGCATTTGTTAAGTTGAACGCATGCTGGGGACCTGTTTGCAGCTGCCAAATGCACCAGCTCACTCACTTTAAAAGCGCCAAAGAAGGCAACAACGAATGCCATCCTAAATAAAGGGGCGTCCCTCCCACAGCTGCATAACTGTGGTAGAGCCTTTAATAACTTGTCAGGGCTTCCACTGTTATGGGTAACTAGCTGGCCAGATATAATGGAGGGATCCAACCCGCGGTGGGCCAAAGACAACACATACTGCCCCTCTTGGTATGCAGGTCTGGGCCACCCGTGATGAAGCCCTTCCTGTGTCCTGAATTCTGTGAACTCTGAAAGGCTGGCCTTATAGGCCCTCGAGGACCGCGGGGCCACCAAGTCCTCGACTCGTCCCACAGCTGTCATGAGCCAAGGTTCCAGAGTTGTTCAGGCACCGCCCACAGATCCCTGCTGGCCAGTGGAGCAAGCTCCCAGAATCTGTCACACGGAAATTGAGATAGAGCAAATGCAGCACCATTATCCACTCCCTCATGCACTGCATGAAAAAGAATGTTAAACCATACACAGTGTTAAAAAAAAGGCCCTCACCAGCCTCATTACCTGAGCTGTCTTAGCCAACTGTCTATTTACAGTACGGACCATTAGAAATAGACTTTTTTTGTTCTCCTCAAATAGTAACTGCCACCAATACAGGAAAAACCTCAAGGAAGGTGATGTCCCCATAATGCTGTGAGCCACCCAAGCTTTCTGTCCACCTCTCCACACACCACTCTCCTTGAAAATTAACCCCCAAACCTATGCCTCCCGAGGCATTGGATTGTACCTGCAGCTCAGTCTTGAGCAACCAGTCTGAATGACCCCATTAAACTCCTCTGGAAATCTCTCCCACACTTCTAAATCTTCCTTCATTTCCCTCATCATTCTGATAAAGAGGTGAGGTTTTTTCAGTCCGGAGGCCAACACCAGGCAGGCACAGAATGCCCGACCAGGAGCCACCACCTGACACACAAAGTTTTGGTGCCCTATGACCACCTGAAGTTCCCTCAGCATAATTTTCTTTGCCCCTTGTGAGAGCATGTATCCTGCCCTGACCAATTCCAACTTCCCTGCAGGTAACCTAGAAACACCATGAACTGTGTCCAGTTCATTGCCCAGATATGTTAAACTTTGGCATAGCCTTCTCTTTTTTTCCATGGTGATGGGGACCCCAAGGTGCTTGGGTAGGTTCTGGAATGCCTGAAGCACATATTCACAGTACCAGCAGCACAGCTGGCTCCCAGTCTCGGTCGCTAGGCAACTCAGCAAGCTCAGCTGGGCCCAATGAGCCTTCTCCAAATGGTTGTACTTCCTGACTGGGCAGGAGAGCTAGTGGCCTGCTACTTGAGCCTTTCAGTTGCAGCAGCACAGTGGCTGTTCAACACTTCCAGACCTGGTTCCAGTCCTGCTCCAGCCTTAACTCCAGTCTTTTTCCAGCCCCGCTCTGGCCTTCCTCCAGTCATCGGTCCAGCTTTGTTACAGTCCCATTCCAGTCTTGACTCCTCTCAACTCCTGTCTAGTCTTTGCCTCCCTGCCCTGCTCCCAATCCTGATTCTAGTTCCAACCTTTGGCTTGGCTTCTCAACCCAGACTTTGACTTACCATTCAGCTTGGTGTCCCAATCCTGACCCTGGTTCTGACCTTTGGCTTGGCTCCTCACCCCAGACTCTGGCTTCACCCTCAGCCCAATAGCAGACTCCTGGATTTATGCTGGCCACTACTCAGAACTACCATCCAATGTTCCCTCTAATTTTTGACAGGCCTTGTGCGCAAAAAATTTCTTCTGTGCAAATTGCTGTGTGCATGGTTTTTCGCTGTGTGCACGGGGTTTAGGATCTGTGTGCACGCGCACACACGCACAGCTGAGAGGGAACAGTGCTACCATCACAATCAACTGACAAAGTCCTGCTCCACCCTCAAGGCAGGTAGGCTACCCATGCCCTGGCATCTTACACACAGTTGCCTGTCCCTAATCCTACTGCAAATAAGTCATTGAGATTATGCATTGATTCTCAACATGTACCCCTTGGGGTACACGGACATCTTCCAGGGGGTACATCAACTCATCTAGATATTTGCCTAGTTTTACAACAGGCTATATAAAAAGCACTGGCGAAGTCAGTACAAACTAAAATTTCATACAGACAATGACTGGTTCATACTTCACTATACACTGAAATGTAAGTATAATTATATGGTAAAAATGACAAAGGAAGCCATTTTTCAGTAATAGTGTGCTGTGACACTTGTATTTTTATGTCTGATTTTGTACAAGCAGTTTTTAAGTGAAGTGAAATTTGGGGGTATGCAAGACAAATCAAACTCCTGAAACCGGTACAGTAGTCTGGCAAGGTTGAGAGCCACTGAGATACTGCACCTCATGATACAGGCCAGCCTCTCGCACAATTGTTCGCTCCATATGGAACTGAATCTGTCAAAAGCAGCACATGATGCTGAGCATCCCATGGGCACTGTTTATCAAAAGCGTAGTGGCGTTCAGTCTGAAGCACAAGCAAGTTAAAGTCCCTGGGATGCACTGGAAGCAACTGGAATGCAGACAATGTCACATTTAGTGAACATCACCCCAGGACCATTACTCTTTAACCATGGCTACGGCTGCATCAAATGAGGAGTATCTCACTGAACACAGTTGGGGCACTGAACACAGTCATTTACTGATGACCCCAGGGGCAGGACAAGTGATGGATAAGATTGTAATCCCCCTTTGCCTTCTTTGGTACCTCACCCAAGGGAGAGATGCATAATTCCAGCAATGGAAGGTATGGGAAAGGGCCTGCCACTCTCCCTGCTCCCACTTCCATGGTGAGCTTTGCCCTTACTATACGCACGAAGCCTTTAACAGACTTCCAAGTTCTCCACCCGGGAGTGGCACCTCACTCCTCATATGGGATTTGAAAATTGGCTGAAAATCCATTCCATAAATCAGCTGCATCTTTTTCCCCGGGGTAGTCCAATAACAAGTTCCATAACACCCATGTCTTAACTGGAGAAGGAGCCTTTCCCTGGTTACTGCTTCCCCCTGTAGCATCTCCCAAAACACTGGATTCTTGCAGAAGCCCCTTCCTACCACCCTGTTGGAACTGCCCTAAACCCCCATAGCAGGAGATGGCACTATGCTATCCACCGCACCACAAACAAGCTGTGTTTGTACTGGAATTGGGAGCAAAAACATTTCCCATTGTTAAATGCAAAGCAAACATTCGCTTCTATATCCACATTTTGAAAGCTAGGTTTTGGCACGGACAACCCACTGTCTGTGAATGTCAGCTGAGTAGGGTGATAAGGATATACACTGCTGGAATGGAGCCAAAAGTCTCCCCACATGGCCCCTGCTCCAGGGATGGACCACTTGATGATTACCTGTTCTGTTCATTCCCTCTGAAGCACCTGGCATTGGCCACTGTCGAAGACAGGATACTGGGCTAGATGGACCATTGGTCTGATCCAGTATGGCCGTGCTTATGTTCTTATAGTCATTTTTAGGTAAATATAGGCCAAAAATTGTTTTTTAGCAGTGTGTTGGAAGTTAAATGGTTGTCTTGTTAACGGTGTGAGCAGTATGTGTTTTTCCTGAATAACAATTAAGTTGTTTAAATCCACAACGTGGTTTATAGCTATTTTCCCGGTCTTTGAAAATAAATAAAAATAGGTACTGCATATACACTACACATTAAATATTTTCATCATTAATTTGTTTGTAATAAGTCTAACCCTAATCCAATGTTTGTTAAAACTGGACAGGATTTATTAAACTTGTTAAAGATTATCAAATATATGCAGATCTTTACATATATTACATTAATTCTCTTTCTAAATATTTGCAAAATTTATCAAGTCTTTGGAAGAATTTAAGAAACACTACACAACGCTAAAATTGACTGTGTTCACAGCACTCATAGAATGTGCAGATTACGAGAGATGCCAGAAAGTCACATCACAAAAAATAAGCCATCCAGTAAGAGCGGGGCAATCCAAATAGCATTTGTGTGTGTTTTTATACAGGACATATTTTCAAGGGGAAACTCTATTTAGAAGTTTTCAACTTGATTCTCAGGTCCAACTGTGGTCTCAATGCAGGATCCAAGAGGATGAGGCGGGCAAAGAAGTTTTTGTGCCACCTTTGCATTCCCCAATCCTGAGATTTGATGGGAGCCATTTCAGTCCCTGTTACAACTAAATTTCATTCAGCTGCCCACTGCCCTGTTGGGCCATTCCAACAGCTGGGAATTGCCAAAGTGCAAGCCATGACTCTTAAACTGGGGCTGCAAGAGGGGACAATGTAGAGGGTGGAGGGATGGTGTTATAGATAATGTACTGGATTGAGATGTGGGACAGAACTGCTGAACTCAATTCCCAGCTCTGTCACACACTTCCTATGTGACCTTGGGCAAGTCATGTAAGCAGAGATTTGAAAGTGATGTGATTTTAGGTACGTCAGTTTTTAGGTGCACAACCTGAGACTCCTAAAAGGGATCTGATTTTCAGAGACTGGGTGCTCAGCCCTTTCTTTAAATCAAGCCCCTTTGAGGTGTCTCAAGTTGAGCACCCAAATATCGAGGCACCCAAAATCCCTAATCACTTTAAAAAAGGTTGGCCTTAATCCTGTTCTTCAGTTCCTCATCTGTAAAATGAGGATGAATGCTGGCCTGCTTCATGGGGTGTTGTGAGGATCGGGGCGGCTCTGCCAATTTGGCCGCCCCAAGCAGTTGCCGCCAAATTGCCACCACCACAGGAGCGGCGAAGTTGCCACCGAATTGCCGCCGCGGCGAGAAAAACGGCAGAGCTGCCGTCGAATTGCCGCCGCAGCGGGAAGAGCAGCAGAGCTGCCACCAAATTGCCGCCGCGGGACACGGACTGCCGCCCCATTCCAGATGCCACCCCCAGCACCAGCTTGGAAAGCTGGTGCCTGGAGCCGGCCCTGGTGAGGATAAATTCTTCACTGCATGTTTGGTGTTCAGATATTACTGTGATGAGGGTCATACGATTACCCACTAGAGCTGGCAGAAATTTTTCATTTGAAATGGATTTTTTCCATTAAAAATAGCCTATTTTTGAAGCAGAAACATTTTTTAAAGAAACGGTCTGGTATTTCCATCAAACCGGGGATTTTCAACTTTTAATTTTTCTATTTTCCCCTCTGTATCTTCCCCTTTATTCCCTTTTTTACAATGAATGCAATCAAGTGAATGTTGTCTGGGGTTTGTTTTTTTTTCTTTGCGTTTCATTTTTCTTCTTTTCACTTTTGTCTTTCTGTAACTTTTCAAAACTTCCTCATTTTTGGAAAATTACAGAGTGGCAAAGTTAGTTTCATTTTCCATTTGCTACCCCGCAACTCTTCTAAAATCTTTGAAAAATCACAGAACAACAGAAAGAAAAATAAGGGAAAAAAAGAAAAAAGGACTCTGGGTGTCATTCATTTTATTGCTGTCAGTGGCAAATTGTAAGAGAAGGGTGGGGGGAAAGATTTTAGCAAGAATTAAAAATGTGTGTGTGTGTGTGTGTATATATATATATATATATACACACACACACATATATAGTGATGTTTGTAAAAAAGTATAGTTTTTTCCATTTGACCCCTGCAATGTAGAAAATAACATTGAAATATCAACATTTTTAATGACATTTTTTTCTTTTTTTTTACCTGCTGTAATACCTAGATAGAGCCAGCTGTCAGCTACGCCAGTTCCCTTCATGCCAGAAGAATCCTCAGGAGCCATTTAAACTGATGTTATGGATGTTTTCCACAGTCAGAGCAGCTCAACGGAGTCTAACCGGATCAGAGAATCTGGCCCTTCAATGTCTCAGTTGTCAAACTGTCTTTTAATTTTAACAACTACAAATAGATGAAATAGTATTTATCGGTATTGGGTGAGTTATTACCTATTAGAATCCACCCAATGAGGTGTTTGTACAAAGGAATTCCATTACAAAGATCATTTTGTGTGTACATACGCACACTGATCTCTTTAGCTGAGATTTGTTTCCTTCCTCTTTCCTGCTCTCATCCCTACGTACGTCGTGATATGACAATCCCAAATTGCAAGATCCTTAAGATCCTTGGGGCAGGGACTATGCATTCGTTCTCTCTGTAAAGCGCCATGAATGCCTATGTCAGTATATACAAATGTTAAATAATGATCACGTATACGAAACAGTAAACTGCAAATTACACGTGCAGAGAAATGCTTTCCATCTTGCAAAATGGATATAAACTGTCCATCAACAAGTTTAGGCTTGAAATTAGATGAAGGTTTCTAACCATCAGAGGAGTGAAGGTCTGGAACAGCCTTCCAAACGGAGCGGCCGGGGGTGAGGGCAAAAAACCCAACTGGCTTTAAGACTGAATTTGATAAATGTATGGAGGGGATGGTATGATGAGACTGCCTACAATGGCATGCAGCTGATCTGCAACTGCTAGCAGCAAATATCTCCAATGGCCAGTGATGGGACACTAGATGGGGAGGGCTCTGAGTTATTACAGAGAATTTTTTCCCAGGTGTCTGGCTGGTAGGTCTTGAGCACATGCTCAGGGTCTAACTGATCACCATATTTGAGGTTGGGAAGGAATTTTCCCCTAGGTCAGATAGGCAGACACCCTGGGCAGAAGTGCTAATTTGTAATGTGGCGGAGGATGCTCCCCATGGCTCTGCCCCCACTCCTCCCTTTCCCCCAAGGGCCCACCCCCGCCTGCTTTTTCCCACCCCATTCTGCCTCCACCCCCAAGTGTGCCCCTCTCCCGCTCCTCCCCCCAGTGCCTCCTGCATGTCACAGAACAAATTATGATGGCAGGCAGGAGGCACTGGGAGGGAGGAGGAGGCACTGATAAATGGGGCTGCCAGCTGGCAGGAGGCACTGGGGAGGAGGCAATGATAGGGGGACTGCCGGTGGGTGCTCAGCACCCACCATTTTTTTCCCATGAGTGCTCCAGCCCTGAAGCATCCACGGAGTCGGTGCCTATGACCATGGGGGTTTTTCACCTTCCTCTGAAGCATGGGGCACATGTCACTTGCAGATTTAAACCAGTGAAAATGGTGGATTCTCTGTAAATTGAAGTCTTTAAATCATGATTTGAGGACTTCAGTATTTCAGCCAGAGGTTAGGGGTCTATTACTGGAGGGGTGAGCGAGGTTCTGTGGACAGCAATGTACAGGAAGTCAGACTAGATGATCATGATGGTCCCTTCTGACCTTAAAGTCTATGATAAGGCCAGATTCTTAGCTGGTATCAATCTGTAGTCATTGAAGTCCATGATTTACCACCAGTTAAGGTTCTGGCCTATAAAGTGGGTCCCACTAGGCATTCTGGTTGCTGGTTCTAATTAACCTTTCCACAAGCTATAACATTCTATACTTTCTGCCACATGGCCTCACATATATGCAGAATTCTTCACTGCTTATGAAAACGTCAGAGATAATTTTTTGTAATCACTTTCAGATTAATTTTTGCAACCAAAATCTGTACTGATCAGTATAAACATCAGCAGCTATGGGAACCAGCTTCCAGAAAGTAAGATTTTTATTCACATAGATGAGTGATTACTGTGAGAGGTCACCAACACAACCAAACTCCACTGTTTTATTCTCAATAAATCAGCAGATATATTACCCCGGTGATCACTCCACTGCAAAATGCCAACCACCCGCCTCAATGAGTTGGGGAACTTGATGGGGCTGGTGATGTAAGAAGACAGCCCCACCAGCTGAGGGACATCAAGTAAGTCCTCCCATTGGCCGGGGGGGGGGGGGTGTTTCTGATTGGCCAGCATCCCTCAGCACTAGGGATTTAACCTATCATGACATCACTGTAATACTGTAAAGTCAAAATGGCAATGATCTAGGTGACCATTCAGACGGACCATTCAGGGGACGATTCAGAAAAAAGTTCACCTGAATGTATGAATTAGTAATAGAAAGTGCTGCTTGGAGTATGTCCTTAATCTGCCTGTGTTTACATACACTCCCTCTTCTGAAGGGCAACATACCTGACATTTTTAATTTGTAGAAATTAGAAATTTAATATTATAAATTGGATATTTAGTATACATGTACATATTAAACAAATATGCACATGCGGCATAACCTTGTGTTGAACCATTCCAAGCTTTCCCATGTTTTAAATTTAAAACATTAAAAAAGCTCAAAATAAAAAAAAAGTTATTTTTACAACTTTTCAATTTTGCTAAAAAAAAAAAATCATTTTTTTTAGAATGGCCATTGAACCAAAGAATTGTCTGTATGCACAGCTCCAAGTGGAGGGACACAAGGGGTGGGGAGGGTGAAGAAGTAAGGGCAATGAGCCAAGAAGATGATTTTAAGCAGCAGCATTTTTAATAGATGTTTAGGGACCAAGGTTGCAGTAGTCAGTGCCAGAAAGCAAGGAAGCTGCAGTAAAGATGTGAACTGATGAGCGCTTGTATGAGTTTTGGCTGTGTGGATTGACAGGAAAGGCCAGATTTTAGAAATGTTTAAGAAAGTGTCAAGATTTAGAAATAGACTGAATATTTGGGTCCACTGACAGGCTGAGTCAAGGAGAACAGATTATGGGCCTGAGTGACAGGAGGATGGTGGTATTGTCCATGGTGATAAATTGGAGATAGGGGAGGACTTGGGTGAGGCAGGGAGAAATCAAGTGGTCATGGTAAGTTAGGGTGACCAGATAGCAAGTGAGAAAAATCAGGACAGTGGGTGGAGGGTAATGGGCACCTACATAAGAAAAAGGCCCAAATATCAGGACTGTCCCTATAAAATCGGGACATCTGGTCACCCTATGGTAAGTTTAAAATGGCAACTGGACATCCCTGAAGGGATGTTGGAAAGACAGGCTGAGATACAGATTGGATGAAGAGATATAGCTCAATCAGCAGAAAGGCAAATTTGGGCCACAATGATAACGATGGTAGCTAAAGTCACAGTTGTGAATAAGAATGTCTAGAATTTGAATGGAGAGAGAAGAGGAGGGGGCCAAGGATAGAGCCTTGAGGGACACCCCCAGAAAAAGGGAGATGGGAGAAGGATGACTCACCAAATGAGACCCTGTAAGAGTAATCGGAGAGGTAGAGGAAGAGCCATGAGATGACAGAACTATGAAAGCCAACAGAGGAGAAAATTTCAAGAAGTAGGGTGTGGTCAATGGTGTCAAAAGCCACTGAGAGGTCAATGAGGTTAAGGATGGAATCCAGGCCCTGAGATGCAGCCAGGGCTTCATCAGTACAGGTTTTAGTGAGAGACATTTTAGTGGAAGCCAGACTGTAGAGGGTCAAAGAATAGAATTGGGGGGAAAACAACTTCAAAACTCCATGGTTGTAGACAATATGATCATTGAGTTTGGAGATGAAAGAGAGGAGAAAGATTGGGAAATAGTTTGAGGATGAAATAAGGCCAAGGGTAGGCTTTTTAACATAGGCAAAGACCAAGACACGTTGGTTCTGGGAAGGAAAGCAAAGTGATCAAAGTGATAGATTGAGGAGAAAAGAGAAAGAGACAAAGTGAGAACAAGAGTAAGAGAGGTTGGAAGATGAAAGGGGATGGGAATATTTGTGTAGACAGCCTTAAGAGATTACAAGTATTATTTCTAAAGAAGGGTCTTTGAAGGGGATTTTGTAAACATTAATGTATTATAAATTGTTTTTAAATTTCTGAAGATGGAAAAACCAAGTGTATAGACAACAGAGAGAGAAAGAGAGAGATCTTCCAATTAATCTCTGAAATCAAATTGGTGGTCAATTGTTCTAAATCATTAACCTCTACAGAGATGCAACTCAAAATAACATGCAGGTTGCAGACAACTCCTAGCAAACTTTCTATTATTACTGATTCCCTCTCTGCTAACTGTTGGGA
This sequence comes from Macrochelys suwanniensis, assembly GCA_033296515.1. Classification (NCBI taxonomy): domain Eukaryota; kingdom Metazoa; phylum Chordata; order Testudines; family Chelydridae; genus Macrochelys; species Macrochelys suwanniensis. The sequence continues at coordinate 158,398,486 of CM065777.1, forward strand.
AGGATGTCTTGAACAAAATGTACCCTTGGTGTTTTTGGTACCCTTGGTGGAACCCTTGGTGGAATTGCTCTACTATTTTGGAATTTAGGCTACTGGTTAAATACAGAATTTTTCAGATCACCAGATTATTTTTTCCTTTTAAGGAAAATATTTTCTCATTGTGCTTATGGTCTCAAATCAGCCTGCTGAGCAACTGAAAGAACCTTTACACACATATGACATTAGCTGTGAATAATGTATTCACTATCGTTTGGGAAGGGCCCACACCGGCCATAGAGACAGAGCAGGTGGAAAGGATGTGGTTCATTTCAACCAGGGGCAAGATAACACTGCACCTGCGGGACAAGTTGCAGGCTTTGTTGAGAGTCAGTCTTGGTTTTACACTTCCATACAATAATTTCCTGCATGCTTGGAACCCAAATGTTACAATAATCTTCCTTCCTCTTTTATTTAATTTTTTTGGGGGGTGGGGGAGGGGAGAATTCTCTCTTATTCTAATACATGTGTATAGTAAAACCATTCATATAACCCATGGCAGAGATTTGATCTCTTACAGGATTCAAGTTTAGTTAATAACATTCAGCCAGATCCTCAGCCCTGCTTTCTCTCCTTTTCACTGTGAAAGGCATAGACAGTAATAAGACAATCTCTTATTAAATAATTATTATAGCTAAGATTGAGGAATCTTCACAACTATTCCACTAACAGAAAACAAAATACATTCTTCATTTGGGCTTGCAGATAACGTATTTAATCGGTGTGCTCTGGATAAGAGTTAGAGGGACTGAGGGTTTGTGTTAGTTATCCTAAGGGATGGAGTAATGCTGTTTCTCCCTATCTAGCTTTTCTTTGGGTAATGTTTATGACTAATTCTTTTTATGGCAGGACTAAGTCTCTGGAAAAAAACCTCAGTTGGAATCAGGGCTGGATTTCCAACTAGGCACAGTAGGCACGTGCATGGGGCGCCTTACCTCTCTAAAACTGTGTGCAACACAAAGGTCAGCTGTAGGGGCAGTGGGAGCTGAAGACTGCTGTGCCTAGGGATGCATAAGGTGTAAATCCAGCCCCCGTTGGAATCTTGATGCACTGAGACCAAGAAATGTTCTGAGAAATGTAAAGCACAGTAACCACAGAAATCCTTGTTGAAGGAATGCAGAGGAAGATTTTTGCAAACTTTCTGGCCTTGTCTATACCATGATGTGAACACCCCTAAGGCATAAGTTCGAATCTCACTGAAACCAGAACCAAAAAGAATTACAACAATCTTCCCCTGCATTCCTCCAACAGGTATTTCTCTGCTTTGCATTTCTCAGAACACTTCTTTGTCTCTGTAACTCAAGATTCATAGAAATGTAGGCCTGGAGGGGACCTCGGTAGGTTATCTAGTCCAGGCCCCTGCACTGAGGCAGGACTAAGGGCAGGTCTTCACTACCCGCCGGATCGGCGGGTAGCAATCGATCTATCATCGCCAGGTAAGTCGATTACGATACGCCGACTTCAGCTACGCTGTTCACGTAGCTGAAGTTGCGTATCGTAGATCGACCACCTCCCCTAGTGTAGCCCTGGGCTAAGTATTATCTAGACCATCCCTGACAGGTGTTTGTCTACTCTGTTCTTAGAAGCCTTCAGTGTCAGACATTCCACAATCTCCCTAAGTTTGTTCCAGAGCTTCACTACCCTGACAGGAAGTTTTTCCTAATCTAAATCTCCCTGGCTACAATTTAAGACCATTACTTCTTGTCCTGTCCTCAGTGGATAAGGAGAACAATTTATCATACTCCTCTTTATAACAACCTTTTACATACTTGATTACTATTATCATGCCCCCTCAGTCTTCTCTTCTCCAGACTAAAGAAACCAAGTTGTTCAAGATACTTAGTCCTGCCATAAAATGATATTGGTTTTATTGGTCCCTATCACAGGGTACATTTGCTGCTGGGGTTGCCCCTTGTGGCTGGGTCAGGGGATTAGCTCTCACCTGGCCTAGTGTTCCCTTCTGTTGTTTGCTCACTCACTCCATGGCCCTCTCACTCTCCAGGACTCAGGTCTCTTTGTGACTCAGTCCTCCAGCCAGATCACTCTATAGTCCCTCCCCCAGGGTATTGATGTCTCACCGGACCAACTGTCTGGATGCTCCCTTCACCAGTCCTGCATCACTCCTTGGAGGCTGGTAGGGGAACCTGGGCCTACCTGCTACTCCAGCTCCCAGTGCAGGGCCCCTATAATCATGACTAGTGTGGAGAAAGTAAATAAGGAAGTGTTATTTACTCCTTCACATAACACAAGAACTAGGGGTCACCAAATGAAATTAATAGGCAGCAGGTTTAAAACAAACAGAAGGAAGTATTTCTTCACATAATGCACAGTCAACTTGTGGAACTCTTTGCCAGAGGATGTTGTGAAGGCCAAGACTATAACAGGGTTCAAAACAGAACTAGATAAATTCATTGAGGATAGGTCCATCAATAGTTATTAGCCAAGATGAGCAGGGATGGTGTCCCTAGCCTCTGGTTTGCCAGAAGCTGGGAATGGGCAACAGGGGATGGATCACTTGATGATTACCTGTCTTGTTCATTCCCACTGGGGCACCTGGCATTGACCACTTTTGGAATACAGGATACTGTCCTAGAAAACTTTGGTCTGACCCAATATGGCCATTCCTATGTTCAGCAGCCAAGGTCTACAAAGTCTCAACCCTTGTTGCTCTTTCCCTAGGCTTCTTCCTACTCCACCTTTCTTCCCCACATCTTCTCTAAGTAAACACCTCCCACAGGGCTAAGAGCCTAGAGCTTTTACTCCCCCCTGGGGTTTACCCTTACCCATCTCTCTGTGCCCAGAGAGTGACTGTAGACTCACTCCCTGTAGTTGCCTACTGCTCTCAACATCCTGGTGCTTTATAAAAGCCCAGCTGGACTTCATCTTCAGTTAGTGCTTATCAGTCAAGGCTGACTCTCCCCCAGGTGTGGCCTATTAGGTTAATGGCCCCCTTCTGAGCCACCTTAACTCCTTCAGGGCTCGTGTGGGGTGAACACCCCATTACAGTTCCTAAGTAGTCTATGCTGAGATTCGAAAATGTAATAGCACTAGAAAGTGCCAACATGATTTCCAGCCTCAGCAGAGAGAGGGTCTTTGCATCAGCAAAGTCTGTCACATTATGTCACTGGATGGCATAGGCACCAAAGACAGGAGGTTCCAAAGGGCCATTGCCCCTACTTTTTAAATGGGGCGGGGGCATGCCTTTCACACACACACACACACACTTACTTTTGAGACCCTGGACTCAGCAGAGGTGCTACAAGGGGGGTAAGGGCTCAGGCCCCTGACCAGAGCTGCTTGGTATAATGGTGGAGCCCCTTCCCTGCTGGCATGACAGAAGGGTGGCCAAGCCAAATTTGAGCAAGTGGCATTGTGACCATTGTGCTCCTCCCCTCCCCCTCCCCCCACACTTTTGGAGTCCTTCCGCCACCCCTGCTTGATTATACCATAGATCCATGGTTAATAACAAGCTGTCTTGGAAAACAGTCAAGCCAAGAGCTTGGTAAGAGAGGGAAGATAAATACTGTGAGAAAACATTTAGGTGCAATAAGGTAAAACAAGTAGTTGGAATTCTGTATGGAATCCATACAACATGGGAGAAAAATATATGCCTTTACTGCATCAGGTAAAGTAGTTTCTATAGGAGTAAACTGTATATTTCTAAATAGCTGCAGCGATATGCAACATTAATATTTGAAGGTTTGAGTAGGTTATCACTATATGGTCAATCCATCCATCACAGCTCATTTCTTTGGAAGCCCCTGCTCCTCAGACATTAATAAATACTTTGGGAGATCACCCATACAAATGGATTGTCACTTATGTATTATTTTAACTGGCGGCAACAGGGTTAACATTGTGAATTGTGATACACCTTGATAACCAACATGTATCAAACTTTGTCAGGAAAGGAGATATACTCCAAACAGGAAGAGACACAGTGCTGCTGAGAATCCCTCATCAAATGCAATAGAATATGAAGGTACTGCTCTGGTTTTTTAGTTCTGTCATCCAATAACAATTCAGAACCCCGAGGACACTGTCTTAGTCAGAGATCTGAAATGCAAATGAACAGTAACGTTGACAACCCAAGACCAAACAAGCACAGAGACAAAGGACTTGACTTGAAAGCTTCCTGGAAAGGTCTTTCTGTGAACTCATAGCTTTATGTGGGGCAGAAGCATATTTATATCTTAAACTTTACAGGGATAAGCTAGATGGGTAGTTTTAGTGATTGCTTGAGTCCCCCAGAAGATTTTAGTGAAGAGAAAACCTGACGTGATGGTGCAGAGAAATCATTTAGCCGTGGAGGACTTTAGGACTAATGAAACACCTGTCCAACATGAAAAGTTTTAGGGTATGATTTAGCCACAAGGAATTATTATTCAGATCACTCAAGTAGCAGAACATTCTCATGCCTTCTTTTTCTTGAAGACGCATTTCTTCAGATAAGAAGCTAAGTCCAGCTCCCTTCTGTGTCCCTCAGGTAATTTGTCATAAGGTCCCTTAGCAGGAAGTTATAACCCCCAACGAAGTCAGATACTTTTGATAATCATAATGTTATTCATCCAACAAGACCATCAAAGATACTTTGCAGACACTCTCAGCAAATGCAAGGGGTAATATGAGAACTTTAATCCACACAACACTCCGCTTCAGACTCTGCCATCTCATTCAGAAGGCACAACCAACCAATAGGGGCATCCACAGTCCAGGAGAGAGATCAGGATTCCATGCCACTTAGAGGGTGTGTGTGGGGGCGGAGGGAGGATAATCGAGCTGTGCTAGCCAACACACTCCTGCTCTCCGTTTTTTGTGGGGGTTTTTAAACATTCTAATTAGATCTGAGCATAGATTTTGTAATTAACGCTGAAAAGCAGGTGAAACTCTCTTGGTTTGGGGTTCATTACAAACTGAAAAGTTGGCCCAGCTTTACAATTCTTTCAGCTGATCCTGAGTTGAGTTTAGGCTGAATTCAACCCTCTCTAAAAATGCCAAAGGGCAGCTTGTGGTTCAGGATGGAAACAAAGCAAAACTCAGTAGAAATCAGTGTTGCACCTCTGAGGTTGAAAACATGCAAAACTGTTGAGCCTCATATGATTCCCATCTGAAAACATAAGTCTCTCCTCAGCACCTTGGGAAGGGAGGCATTTAGTCAGAAACTCAGTCCAGGTTCACTCAAATTTGACCTAAGTTCACCTGAAATGTATAGCAAAATTCAAGAGCTGTGTGCATAGGTATTGGCAGCTCTAGCTCCAGTGTCCAAGACTGTGTGTGGTTCGTTATTTAGTGCTACATTAGCAGAAGCAGTAGCTTTGGGAAAAGATGCCAAAGGGAAAAACACATGGAAAATGGATGGGGAGAGGCCTACTGTGGCCATACTGTTCCTGCTCTGCAGCAATAGATAGAGCTTCCTGCTCTCCCTCCTTGCACACTTATGGTAACATCTCTCAATGTCACTTTCTAGCCAAGAGCACTGGGTGGCAAATCAAAAGGTATCCCATACTTGGCACATGCCTAGTGCTGGTCTTGAATATTTTCTACAGCCTGCCCTCCACACACACACACTCTTTCTCTCTGTGTCACCCTATCAAGAGACTCCATGAGGCTTTTGCCTTCTACCCTTCCATCTTCTTCCTACTTACAACAGAAAATGCCCTTATTTCCACCCAGATCCTTAGGTTTGGCTGCTGATGGGGCACCACAGCCAAAGGGTTATCCCCTGTGACCACACTCTTCACACATCCCTAGGACTGGCTGTGCACTTGCCAGTAATATTTCTATGCTTTTCAGGGCCCTAAGAAAGGGGTTTGAGCTGTGAGTGGTTGAGACTCATGGCTCAAAAGAGTGCTTGTCTTGCTTGTGCTTAAGGCTTGGCACCTGCTGCAACTTGCACAATATCCAAGAACACTGGGAAACCAGACAAGTCAAATACATGAAAAACTTTTTGCTGGATGTTCTGTTCCAAAACTAATTATGGCTGACCGATGCCAAATGGTGCATTGTCTCAGCAACAGCCAGGTCACTCCCATAAAGAGATTTACCTGAAACATTAAATTTGCATCTGGATCCAGATACATATTTGCCCAAGGTTTGGAACTGACATTTGGGAATCTGGGGTTTTACATTGCTTCATTATAGAGATAAGAGCCGGATGCAAAGTTCAGAGCCAGATCTGAGATACCCCAGATTGAAGGGATAGTCAGATCAGAGTTTTGGAAGCAGGGATATGCCAAAACCTGCAGCATCAGAGTGGGGAATAATACAAAAGGAAAAGAAACAAAGACGAGTACAGATAAGGGAGAAAATCCTGCTACTCAATTATACTGTGGGCTTGGCACACAATACTTGCCTTTCACTGTCCACTCAGTTTACCACAGCTTGGAATATTACTCACTGGTTCCTCAAGGTACTTAGGTATGATTATGAAAATATCCCAGGAATCCCAGTTTGTCAATAACTTCATTAAAAGGACTAATCTGGAACAGAAGAATAGCTATTCCTATATTGCGTGGCCATCTACTTCTATCTGATGAGTGTCCCTGATTCAGAATGAAACATCACAATATTGCATCATACATATCTGTTAATTCTTTATTTGCCCTGCATGAGCTTTTTCAAGGTGTGTCTAATGAACCTTAATAGAGCGTATTGATACAGTTGGGTTTAAAATGTAATGAACCAAATTGTCAGAGGGTCCTAATTTCTGCATGTGTGGAATTTTTGTATTAAAATAGGCATTTCCACTCAAACTGATTATTTTGCACACTTAGCTACCCAATTTGCATGTACAAAATGCCCACTTGTGTGCACGAATAGCGTACAAGCAAAAACGCATTTGCAATTGCAAATCCACTAATTAGGCAAGCATTGGGGAAACTTGTGTGTGCAAATGTCCATTTCTGTGTGCCAACAGGTACACGCACAACTGTGTGCACAGCAATCAGAGGCCCTCTGAAAATATCCCTGTCTCTGATAAAAGCAACATAAGTTCTTTCTCAGATAGGGGAGGAGAGAGAACACTTCAACAGCCCTATTTAAAACACATTTCTGTTTTATAATATACAACAACTACAGGGAGCAGCAAGTTTGCTTGATATATTTGTGGGGGAAATACAAAATGTCCTTTTATTTTATGAATAAATGTATTACTTTTCTTCAAGTTTACACATTTTTTAAAAGGTGGTACTATTTTATGTTACACCCTGCGTGCGGAGTATGTTTGTTTAACCCTGCGTTATTGGGATATTTTGAATTGTGAATTAGAAAGGGATGAATGTTCTATCTTTATAGGCCTGATTCACAAAAAGCATCCAACTACACACACAAAATGCACAAACTATTTTGCACATGCTGTTATCATGACTGTACATGCAATTCTGTTGATAACTATATGAACAAACGGCCAAGTTCTCGGCATTTTGCACACACAATTGCACACATATGGTGAAGACTTTGCAAGGCTCCGATGAGCTGAGATAAGCATCCATACCTGAGTTGCTGGGGAAGGCATTTATCCAAGCCAAACCTCCACTCCTTTGGAGATTTACCCATCACTAGCATATGGTGCTTATGTCACCACAAACAAGAGGTAGTTAATTCCATATTGAGTCACAATGGACTAAATTCTACTCTCACTTCCAATGGTACAAATCTACAGAAACTCCACTGCAGTCCACTAGAAGTTACATCAGAGTAAAATGGTGAGAGATCAGAATTAGGCCCAGTACCACTCACCTGGCCTGACAGCTTCTCACCAACATCTTTAATCTTCCAAGGTCAAAGACCATTCCCAGCTCCAAAGCAGATCATAATTCAAATGCTATATTTACAGGCCCAGGCTCCCTTTTTAATAACACTACTTACTTTCTTTTCTGGTAGCCCCATTGCCACCTACAAATCTTAGACAAGGCCAAGGGAGCACACATGTTTCTGGGAGAAAGGATCCCAATTTCTGAGGCAATATTACTACCATCATCATCATCTACTTATTTCTGCCCTTGATAACATCCTCTGAAAAGCTGGCAGATGTGAAACTTGAGCTACCCATGGGCCTGCAAACATCCCATAGCTATAGGTATCCAAAGTGGTTCGGATCTTCTCCAATTTCTATGCTGATCATACATCTCCTTCTGAAAAAGGCAGGGGGGGAGTAATATGTGTGAAAGAGAGAAACAGAGACTAGGCTAATCATATTTCTCCTTCAGAAAAGTGGCGATGGGAGAGACAGAGAGAGATTACATACAGAAAAGCTACACAATTTTAAACACATGATATATTAACCGTGTGCAAAAGTTTCCTAGAGAGAATATTTCCTTTTGGATGATTTAACAAATGCAAGCTGGATCAAGTCTACATTATGCAAGAAATATGTTAGCTTTCTTCTATAGTCACGCACAAATGGCTAGAACTAGCTGGATATGGTCCCATCCTATAAGCTGAAAACAGAAATAAATTGAAAGATTTATAAATTGGAGGTGCAATTCTTCAGCTACATTCGTTTAAAGATGGTGAAATAAATGGCAAAAGCATTCACTCAGAATGTTTTATGAAGCAGATCTAATGTGCAGGTTTTGTGACCTGCAGTGACTTTAACTTCTCAGTAAATCAAAAAGCTTAACAAATATTAAGATGGCAAAGATTACCTGTGTGTGCCAGATTTTATCTTTTATCCGTTATCATTTAGGAAATGAAAAGCTTGACTCGGAAATCAGACAGTGAGCCATGTGACTCAGGAGGTCTGGCAGTCCCACAATACAAGGACCTGCAGCAAGAGACAGAAATTCCACATTTACTGATTAGTTTTCAATCCTTAAGAAAATGTGGGTTTTTTATTGGCAATCAAATGAGTTTTAGAATCAGAGCGATTCCTTTTAAGTTCCATTGCGTAAAAATAATTATAACCTACAGAAAATAGCCAGACCAATGGTTCACCTAACAGTAGAGCCCAGGGTTAGCAGCATATTTGACTCTGTGAGGCCTTGAGCTTTTGGGGACTCAACAATCCAGCACTGATTTGACAAATCATAGGCCAGTGCATTTTACCTTTCCAGCTATTGGTCTAGACAAGCAGGAAACTTGTTGCCAGATCAGATCTCCTCGCTGGAGGCTGAGCTAGCAATTTAGTGGCCCACAACTAGTAAGACCAGTCATAGTTCATGTAGAGCAATCCCACGATTTCAGCAGATCTGTGAAACATTGCTTGCTGTCCCCTTCAGACTCTCTAGAGGGCATGGGAAGCAGCATGCTCTGCGTTTATCATTGTCTACAATAGGTGGCTGATTTTCATGCCTGGAGCCTTAAAAGAACACCAAGGAACTTAAGTGTGGGGGGGAAATCCTTATTCCATCCAAACTCCTAGGAACCTTGAGGAGTAAGAACTGAAGGAGTTGGGCCAAGAAAAATCCCTAGCATTTATACAGCGCATTCCATTTTCACAGCACTTCACAAACATGAACTAATTCATTATTTTATCCTTACAATGCTCTTGCGAAGTATTATCTCCACGTTACAGATAGGACACTGAGGCAGACAGGACAAGTGACTTGCCTAAAGCTATACAATGACCAAGTGGCAGAGCCTCAATTAACGCTCTAGAGTTCCTGACTTCCAATCCTACACTCAAATCAACAAGACCTCACCCATCCTGTCCATTAACTGGTCACAGTCCTGCTCCTTTTTCTGTGCAGGAATCAAAAGGCTCCCTGTTGCCCAAGGATCCCCCAGCACAAAATCAAATCATTTAAAAAGCATTACAAATAAACCCTGATATTACAAATGCCAATACAAAGTAATATTAATGAAAATGTTCATCAAAATTTCAAATTTTGAATTTTTGGACTAGCTCTATTTGCTGTTAAAAATGGGATGAAATTTTACAAAAATATTCATCGAAAACTCCACTTTTTTCAGTAGAATTCAGAATGTTCATGATGAATTTCAGCAGCACCTAACTTTTAAGCATCTAGAAAATCACAAGAACATCACTGCCTTTCATAAAGCTGAGTAAGGCACCTAGGCTCCATTTGCAATGTATGGGGAGAGATAGGTACCTCAGAATGCAATCCACAAAAGCCAGCAGACTAGGTGGGGAGCCACCTAAACTAGACAATGAGAGATGTCAATGTGTCCTAAGCCTCCCCCACTCTTGAAGATAAGCATCTCCCTGCATCCTGGACTTAGATGCCTATCTCTGCTAGCAATTCCCAGCTGGGAACCTCTTTCCTGGAAACAGGCAGCTTAAGGGGCCCAGGGCACCTAATCCTTTAATCATTCTGGTGGCTCTTCTCTGAATCTCCTCCAATTTATCAACAGTCTTCTCGAATTATGGACATCAGAACTGGTCACAGTATTCTAGCAGTGGTAGCACCAGTGCCAAATACAGAGGTAAAATAACCTCTCTACTCCAACTCGAGATTCCTCTGTTTATGCATCCCAGGATCACATTAGCCCTTTTAGTCACTGCATCCCCCTGGGAACTCATGGTCAGCTGATTACGGCCTGTGTTATACGAGAGGGCAGACTAGATTTTCACAGTTGTCCCTTCTGGGCTTGGAATCTGTGGATCTGTGAATTGCGGCTGTCTAGCCCAAAAGGAAGAAAATATTATGCATGCTTTAACCTGTCATCTTTTAAACTTACTTTTACTGCCATGGTTTAAAGTCCCCTGTAGCAGATACCTTCCCCTAGAGTGAATTTTTAAAATGTATTTATGGCTCTGACACATAGGGGCGGCTTTAAGCCGATTCCACCGATTCCCCGGAATCGGGCCCCAGGAGGGGTTTGGGGTTTTTTTCCCTTGCTCAGCCGAATCGGCTGTGGGAGGGTGCGGGACCCCGCCGTCGTTCTTCGCATGGGGCCCCGCACCCACTAAAGCCGGCCCTGCTGACACAGACCTTACAAGGTTTATGAATGAACCACTGTGGAGTAGAATCAGGACCTGTGGCACATGACCATAGGCTTCTACCAACAGAGCTAAAGAAATAAACTACATTAACTGATCAAAGTAGCAGGCTCCCATCTTCCACGTGAACCAGTTACTAGAAGGGGACAGACACACTCAGCCAGTGTGTTACACAAAATGTAAAGAAAGGAGCCAAATTCTTACAGACCTCAGGGTGATTTGCATCAATTATGAATGTTCAGCTATCTAATGGACTTTAATAACTAAATGCATTACTATAGCTTCAGTTCTTAATAAGGTTACATTTACCTATTCATTTTTCTGTCCTTCAGGTTCTTATTAAAATGAATAGCTGGCATCTCTCAGGCCTGCCCCCTTTCACATCTTTGCCAATAGGATCATATCACAGCATTTTGCTGTAATGCTGTTTGATAGAAACAGTCAAGTGCCTCTTTATATGCAATTTTAATATTTTATTCTCCATTGTTTGCAATACCTCCAAGAAGTTTGAAAAATAACATTATTTCCTTAACAAGTTTGGCCTTTTATTCTTTATAGTTAGCAAATAATTTTCTTTGGAGCCTATTTGCTGCTGCCACAGATTACAACTCTCAATGAAGTTTCACTACTTATATATCCTGGGCCATGGGAGAATCAAGGCCCTGGCTTTTTCTAGCACCTTAGCAAATGTGGCTGCCTCTTGTTTACTTCCTAATTTGAAGACATGCAGCAAAAGAGGAAGACATTCAGCAAACTCAGGAGATTTGGCAGAGTTCCTAGCTCTGCCACAAACTTCCATTTGAACTTAGCCAAGTCACTTAATCTCTCAGTTCTTCAACTGTAAAACTAGGATGATACTAATACTGCCTTGCCTCACAGCAGCATTGTGAGGATAAAGCCACTAATGTTTTAAGGTATTCGCATACCAGAGTTAAAGGAGAAGTACCCCTATAGCAATAAAGAGAACAGCAGAAACCTACTGGCTTTGAGGCTGAAAATAGAGGAGAGGTTTAGACACGCAATGGCGGAGTTCTTGTTTCATTTATATTTCTTCAGTATAGACAAGTATATAGTCATATTGGTGTGACAGAATGGTTTGTAATCAGGAGGACATTTCCCACATTATTAAAAATATTGAGACAAATACAATTTATTGCAGGGTCTCGAGTATTTAACCAAGTGCTTATGAAATCTTATGGAGATCTTTCTAAACTTAGCTCACATTCTACAAAACTCGTATGAAGCGTATGTGGGATAGAAGGAAGGAAGGTTGGGAGTGAGTTGTTCTGGTGATCTTATGTGTATTTTCAGCCTTTTTTTTTTTTTTTTTTTTTTTTTAAGTGGACCTTTAACTTTCTATAGGGCTGCTAACCTTTGTGGTTTTGTTTCATCCTCTTAAGGGTTTTTAGTTGAAGTGACAGTTTTTTTAAAGAACTTGAAGAAGAGTTTTGCCTGGAAATTTCTTTAGGGTTTAGGGGTTGGTTGATTGGTTGGTTTTTAAAAAGTTTAAGAATTGTTCAGTGGCAGGGATGGTCTTGGCAGGGATAAAATTCCTGAATTTGGACTATACAGGTTAAATTTGCTAGACTGGGACTATATATGGCATGCAGCATTTTAAAACCCTGCATTGGGACCATGTGTGACATAAAGTCTAGTCATCGGGCCAATGAGATATTGCAGTGCCCGTATAGGAACAGCTCCATAGAAACCTCGTTTCCCAGCTTCCTCACCTCCCCTGTTTTTTGTTTTGGTTTTTTTGCATCCTTTAACGTTGCATAGCATTCAAAGGACTTGTAGCCCTGTGTTCCCCAGTCTCCAGCTCCCCACCACAGCCTTTCCAGACTCGTAGAAGAAAAGTATCATTCATAAGTCTTCCCCTCATTGGTGTCTCCCATGCCTTGGGTTGTGACTAAATTAGTGTGCATGCAAATACAGAGACTCAGTTGAGAGAGTGGCTGCTGCATCATGGCCTAAAAAATTCTGTATTGATGCAATTTTGCACAAGGCACTTTATATAATACACCAACACACACACACACACGCACACTATTTAGGAATCTACCCTGAAGTTCCCACTGACACTGCTCTCTCCTCTTTCAGATGCAGTGACCATTTTTGGATTTGTTTCAGTCTTCATGGGAGTTGACTCATGTAATTGAGTCTTGCATGCAAAATGTCTGATACAGTAGTTGTATGGGAAGAGATACACACAGAACAGAACCCTGTTTTGATTACATGCACATTTATTGGTTCGCTGCTAAGTAAAGAAAGGACACAGGATAAGTAACTCATCCAATAGGCCAAAAGAGTCACAATGGCTACTTAATTATGAAACTCTTCAAGGCACTTATATATTAATTCACGGTGTAATGTAGTGTCAAGCGGAGGAGAATAAAGGTTAACATATTCTATTAGTCCCAATTGTTGCAAGAATTTCATCGCACAATACGGTTCATTAAATGTGGAATCTAATAATTATGTTCCCCATAATAGAAATTATTTATATGAACATGATCTGAATAGTTGTGATTTATTAATGTAGGCATAAATTTAATTAACAATTGATTCCAATTGAGTCTCACATTGAACAATAAGTTTTGTTGTAAGCCATATAGTGGAAACAATATCAAATGAGAAATATTAAGTTATAGGAAGCAAGGGTTCACTCCATTTTTAGGATTTCTATTACTGCTTCCTGCTTTATAAAAAGGGTTGTTTGCCGTGTTGTTGTAGCCGTGTTGATATCAGGATATGAGAGACACAAGGTGGGCGAGGCTCGTCCCTTCTACCAACAAAAGCTAGTCCAATAAAAGATATTACCTCACCCACCTTGTCTCTCTCATAAAAAGAGTGGCACTTCAGTGAAGCATGGAAACTAATTTTGTATCTGAGGTTTTTTTCCCCACATTGGTAGAGTCCTAGTTGGATCGCCTGTGTGCCAGATCAAGCCACAAAGATGTGTTATAATGCCAAATCTTCAAAAGTACCATTTAATTTGCTCCCCCCGTTTCTCTACCCACCTCATTTCTTTCCACAAATAACAGAAGCCTGTGTGTGGAAAAAGCTGTCACACATGGAAATAGAATGGAAGTAAACTACTGGATTTGCCTTATATACAAATGACTGCAAGAGCAAGTGACTGAACAAGGAAAACTGTGGGTGCAAATGATGGTCCATGCAACATAGTGGGCCCAAACTTCAACATCAGGTTGGGACCTCTTTGAAAATATGGTCTTAAGTGTACCGGTTAAAGGCCCTGGGACAGCGCTGGGCTTTGAATACATTTATTCTTCACTTTGTATTCAAAATGACTCCTGTAGTCAGGACCAAATCCTGGTCAACTGAACCCAATATTAAACCACCTGTCTGCTGAAGACAATATTAAGAGACCTGCAGTGAATAAATCAGTTTTGAAAGTACTTTGAGACGCTGCACAGGGGAAGACTTTTTATACTGAAGTCAACGGGGCTCTCTCAAGACACAGGGCTGCATGAAACAGCTTGTAGGGTTGGGGCCTAAGGGCTAGATTCACAAAAGTACTTAGGAGCCTAAACCCCAGATTTGGGCTCTTTACGCTGGGTTCAGGTTCTTAAGTACCAGTTTTAGCCTCCACTGTGATTCACAAAACTTCCGCTGAACTACTGTAGGTGGAAACTCACTCAGCAACTAAGTTTTTGCTGTTTAAAGATCCCTAGGCACCTAGGTTTCTGGGCATGAGCACTGCCTATCTCCCACCTAAGCCCCAGAGTGATTCAAAAACCAGGGGAACACAGGCATTCAGCTGCCTAAGTTGCAGGTGGGGCCTGATCCACTTGTCAGCTTCAGGGGCAAGACAGCAACAATTAGCCCAGTACTCACCTGGTCTGTGGAAGACCCCTGCTTCAAGTCCCCCCACCCTTCCACCAGAGAGGGAGAAGGGATTTGCAGAGCAATCTACCACCTCTCGAGTGAATACTCTAACCCCTGGGCTATGAGATATTCTGGTGTGCGGCTCCCTCAGACTCTCCTATTGAAGCTATGGATAACTAATTGAAGAGCCATGGGGGGTGGGGAAGAGAGAGAGAGAGGATAAGAATGATTTCGTAGCCTGATGGTTCGAGCACTCGCCAAGGCTCTGTAAGACTCAGGATCCAGAGCCCCTTCTCCAATGTCTCTTAGTTATCCTCAGTGGAGCTGCTTCAACAGGAGAGGTGGATGGAGCCCCACCTCCCATCTGAATATCCCATGGCTCAATGGTCGGGGCACTCCCAGGAAAGGCAACCTTGTTCAAATCCCTTCTCCCCCTCAAGTGGAGGGAGAACTTTTACCAGGAGTGTCCCATATCCCAGGTGAGTACTCTCACCACTGGTTCTTCTCTTCACCCCCTCATACAAAAATGCCTTAGGCACCTCACTGCAAAGAGGGCTCACAGCTGAACATTGCTAGCAGAGGGACGTGTCTCCTGGCAGCTTGGACTTAATGCGTTCATCTCCAAGAGAGGGCGGGCCTTAGCACACATCCCTGTCATCGGCATCTCCCATTGGTTAGTTTAGGTGGCTCCCCACCTAGCACGCTGGCTTTCGTGAATCGTATTCTAAGGGTATGTCTACACAGCAACTAGACACCAGAGCTCTGGCTGCAGACTGTTTCACTGCTGTGTAGACTTCTGGGCTTGAGCTGGAGCCCAAGCTCTGGGACCCTGTGAAGCGGGAAGGTATGTCTACACGGTGATGAAAGACCCACAGCACAGCCATGACGGGACCAGGTCACATAACCCAGACACATGTGGCTCCGGCTGCGGGGCTATAAACATTTCAGTGTAGATGTTCAAGCTCAGGCTGGAGCCCAGGCTCTGGGACTCCCATGCACTGCAATTTTATAGCCCCACTGCCCAAGTCAGCTGACCTGGGCCAGCTGCAGCTCTTTTGTTGCAATGTAGACATACCCCAAGGCATCTCTCTCCCCATTCATTGTATAGGAGCGAGGCGCCAAACTTGGGCTTTGTGAATTGCAGTGTGTGCCTGTGGTTTTTCTAGGCAGCTCAGGGTCTGATGAATATCATTAGGAGTTTGTTTTTGGAGGGGAAAGGTTCCCAGATGAGACTAAACAAAGAGCATCAGGACAAATGAGCCAGATCAATACTCCCAATAATCCACTTCCTTCTATTCCCTCTCCCTTTCTGGTTGCATGTTTAATTATCAACTGTCATTTTCGTGTTTCTTTGTTCACATCCATACTATGCTGGGGTGATCACTCGTGATATTACTCTTCACTGTTACTGAATGCTATGCCCAGTTCTGCCACCGATTTGCTTAACCTCTCTGTGACTCAGTTTCGCCATCTGCAGAGTGGGAATAACAATACCAACCTCCCAGGAGTTCTGTGAACCTTAACTCATTAATGTTTTTAAAGCACTTTGAGGTTCTCGTGTGGAAGACACTGTAAGAATGCAAAGTATGATTGATTCAAACTGACCTTCCCCTTGAAACATCACCATTTGAGCTATAATTCCAAATCCTGACTATGACCAAGTGCTACATAGTGGGATTAACTACATTAATGCTTAAAGCTGTTGCTTTCCCTCCCCCCATGCCTCCCCCACTCCCATGTTCACAAGCTGATGCTTGTGTGGATCTAATCTTGGACAATTCCTTAATGATGCAGATTTTTATTTGAAAATTACTATTACATTTTCCTGGCTTCTAGCAGATTTTATTCTCATTGCATCTAAAATGTCAGAGTTTCCATTAACTATAAATATACCACTCTCAGTATAAACCTTCGCAATTTGTGTGTGTATGCATACACAAAAGGTAAAGACTAAGTAATATTTTTACATATATTTGCACAAACACAGAGAGAATTCATGATAGTTTGAAGAGGCATAAGGGGTTTACCAGCTTGAGTTTGGAATGGCCACATATTTTACAGGAAAAGTAGGTTAGATATTTTAGAAATTTTTTATTATCATCATTTTTTGTATCCCTTCCCCTGCAAAGTAATGTTTCCTGGGTACCAGGATTCTAACTGAACAGATCTCAAAAACTGCATAGACCTCAAAGAGAGAGAAAAATTATAACTAATACATTGTTAAAATATACTTAAAGAGCTTTCTTATACATAATACTGCGGCAATCATATTTTGAAACACAAAGGTACAAAGTTATAGTTGAGTTCCAGCCCTGGGCCACATACTGACCTAAATTTCACAGGTCCACAATCTGCTTTCAGTGTACATATCTATGCTGATTTACACCAGCTGAGGATATGGCCCACAGACGTGTGCAGAGGTTGTTTTAAGATCACCTTTGCATCTCTTAATATGCCGCAGCTCTGTGCAGGGCCAGTCCCCCTTGCACCCTATGTTATAGGAGACTTAGCACCTCCTGAGAGGTGCTTCATGTCCTTAACAATATTGAAGCTAGTAAGGCCTAAGGGAACTCAGCACTTTTGCAAAATCAGGCCTGTGTGAGTACTACTACTAACAACAATTGATTGGCAAAGATGCCTAGAAACTGGGATAAGTGCTCTTTTTTTAAGGTGACTATTATAAAGCTAAATATATTAGAGAGATCTTGTAAAATAATCATCTCTAATTTTAAGAGATTTCATTAGTCTGTCTAGAACTCGGGAAACACAAAAATGTGTTCTGTTTCTTCTTAATTGCTCTCATTGAATTAGCATTACAAGGGCATATTGACTATTATAAGGTGACAGCAATTTAATTAAAAAGTATGCATACTAGTATTGTTGATATGTTAATTCTATAACTGAACAGTAACTTTAAAAGAGCAGAAATACCAACTTTGTCAAGCTACATGCAATTAAATGCGCTTCCCGGTGTTATGAATATGCTTTTAAAACAGACGTAATGACAAGTGTTGTTATACTGACCTGTAGTGAGGAGGATGCATAAGACCCTGCTCAATAAATGTGGCTGATTTACAACAATCTCTGTGCTCACAAAGAGTGTTTTTGAAGATATCTTTATTATTAAGCCCAACAAGGCCAGTCAGGATGCCAGCGCCTCCTTCAGCCACCAGTCCATGTGCCTCTTTCAACCAGAGAGAGCAGCAATGCTCCTGTAAATTGACTAGCTCACTGGTGTCTCAAGGATCCATAGGAATTTTTGCAATTCTGTTCTGCCATGACACTCAATAATCCTCGAGGGGAGTAACATTGGGAACAGCACAATGTCACATAAAACAATGTAGATTCCTAGCAGACAATGCCAAGGAGAAATGGTGTGTCTCAGGATCTTCCAGTCAGCTCAGTTCAAACATCTTTTTAGTACATGAATCTACTTTGGTGATTTGCCAGTGCAGCTGAAGTTCCCACGCAATAGGTCCCTTAGAAGACCAAACCTTCTAATCTGGATTTGCTGAGATACCGTGACACCCATTCTCTGGATGGACACCATGTCCCAGGAAGGCTTCTCATCCATGTACCTCTGACTTTAATGGATCTATCAATATGAGATGCTATTGTGAATGCCACACTTAAATGCAGAGATCACTTTAGTGCAAAGCAGCATTATCAGGTAAAGATCAATGCAAAGACTTCCCATATGGTGCATGATTCAAGATTGATAGCCTGACAGAGAGACATCAACAGTCTGGCAAATACCATTTCCTTGAGCCATCAGGTGACAACATGGACCATTCTATGAACATGGGGGCCTCATGGCTGCAAGCACTTTTGTAGCTCTGATGACACATTTCCATATGATACTTCATTAGGGTGACCAGACAGCAAGTGTGAAAAATCGGGACGGGGGTGGGGGGTAATAGGAGCCTATATAAGAAAAAGACCCCAAAATCGGGACTGTCCCTATAAAATCAGGACATCTGGTCACCCTATACTTCATCTAAAGCCCCAGACATACATGCAGGGACTCTCACGTCTCACCAGAAAACTGAAGAGGCCATAGACATTGTGACGGGGCAAGGCCAGAGGGCTATAGGAAAGTGGTAAGGAACCAGTATGTTAGCCCCAGGCTAAACAAATCCCTGATACCTTATGGCAGTTGCTCCAGGTTAATCAAGACACCTGGGGCCAATTAAGAACTTTCCAGAAGGCAGGGAGGTTGATTGAGACACCTGCAGCCAATCAGGGGCTGGCTGAAACTAGTTAAAAGCCTTCCAGTGAGTCAGTGAGGCACGCATGTGAGGAGCTGTGGAAGGAGGTTGCGTGTGAGAAGCTGGGAGCAAGAGGCACTAGGAGCTGAGAGTAAGAGGGCGTACTACTGGAAGATCCTGTGGTGAGGATAAAGAAGGTGTTGGGAGGAGTCCATGGGGAAGTAGCCCAGGGAGTTGTAGCTGTCGTGCAGTTGTTCCAGGAGGCACTCTAAACAGCTGCAATCCACAGGGCCCTGGGCTGGAACCCGGAGTAGAGGGCGGGCCCGGGTTCCCCCCAAAACTCCCAACTCCTGATCAGACACAGGAGGAGTTAACCTGGACTGTGGATTCTACTAGAGGGGAAGATCTCTGAGGCAAGCAAAAATCCGTCAATAAGCGCAGGACCCACCGAGGTAGAGGAGGAACTTTGTCACAACATATATAGCCTTATTTAGAGTGCTCATGCAGAGGGGCTTCATACCCAAAGGACTTGGTCTTTGCAGGAACAACACCCGAGTTTCAATGTTCTAAAGATCCGGATACTAAGGGCCTTCAGAGAGCTGGTGCCAAAGAGTTGACCTTGATTCAAATGGACAAACAGGCCACCCTCCTTTACTGCAATAAGCATGAAGGCTCCAAGTTGCACCTGATGCTGGTGAGTCCTGCAGGTGTGGGAGTAGACTCTGTCCCACCAAACACTCCCAGTCTGCACTTACCTATCAGGGAGAAGGAACATGGTCATAGACAGATGGAGTTGATCCATGATAGGTCTTCATGAGTGGTCTCTGTTTCAGAGAGCGAGGAAGCAGCACTTTCTACAGTGAGGAACACTAGAAAAGGATAGCTTTGCCCTCACCTGAACAGTAAGCTACTGGTCTTAAGCTCAGGACACAGAGGAATGAATGAATTTCAAAGCATGCCTTCTCCTTTTACTGGGGATAGAGGCTTCTTTATATCTGTCTACCAGATCTCAGGTACAAAAGTCCTATCAGGCAAAGACAGATAAAGGTTCAGTGAGATTAATAGTCCCACGTGGGCCCGGAGTAGTAAATTTCTCAGCTTTGTTGCAGATGGCCAAAGTAAATAGCATAAGACTAGAATAATCTTGTGGAACCAGAGCCCTTCACTCCATCCCACTGCAGGAACCCTCCCTATGAGACCTTGTCTCTCTATGTAAGGTTACAGCTCCAAAGGTACAGTGTGTCCAAGCAAGTGAAAGAAAATGTAGAATCAAATGAAGTAAAAATCTTAAATGAATCCATATGTTCCACCGAATCTCTATGGATAGTAATTCCATGCTCTAATAAGAACATAACAATAGGGATCTATTATCGACCACCTGATCAGGACAGTGATAGTGATGATGAAATGCTAAGGGAGATTAGAGAGGCTATCAAAATAAAGAACTCAATAATAGTGGGAGATTTCAATTATCCCCATATTGACTGGGTACATGTCACCTCAGGACGTAATGCGGAGACAAAATTCCTCGATACTTTAAATGACTGCTTCTTGGAGCAGCTGGTACAGGAACCCACAAGGGGAGAGTCAACACTTGATTTAGTACTGAGTGGAGCGCAGGATCTGGTCCAAGAGATAACTATAACAGGACCTCTTGGAAATAGTGACCATAATATAATAACATTTAACATTCCTGTGGTGCTAAGAACACATCAACAGCCCAACACAGTGGCATTTAATTTCAAAAAGGGCAACTATGTAAAAATGAGGGGGTTAGTTAAGCAGAAATTAAAAGGTAAAGTGACTAAGGTGAAATCCCTGCAAGCTGCATGGACACTCTTCAAAGACACCATAATAGAGGCCCAACTTAAATGTATACCCCAAATTAAAAAACAAAGTCAAAGAACTAAAAAAGAGCCACCGTGGCTTAACAACCATGTAAAAGAAGCAGTGAAAGATAAAAAGGCATCTTTTAAAAAGTGGAAGTCAAATCCTAGTGAGGTAACTAGAGAAGAGCATAGACACTGCCAAATTAAGTGTAAAAATGTAATAAGAAAAGCCAAAATGGAGTTTGAAGAACAGCTAGACAAAAACTCAAAAGCTAATAACAAAATGTTTTTTAAATACGTCAGAAGCAGGAAGCCTGCTAAACAACCAGTGGGGCCCCTGGATGATAGAGATAGAAAAGGAGCACTTAAAGATGATAAAGTCATTGCGGAGAAACTAAACGAATTCTTTGCTTTGGTCTTCACGGCTGAGGACGTTAAGGAGATTCCCCAACCTGAGCCGTCTTTTGTAGGTGACAAATCTGAGAAATTGTCACAGATTGAAGTGTCAGTAGAGGAGGTTTTGGAACTAATTGATAAACTTAACTGTAACAAGTCACCGGGACCAGATGGCATTCACCCAAGAGTTCTGAAAGAACTCAAATGTGAAATTGCGGAATTATTAACTAGGGTTTGTAACCTGTCCTTTAAATCGGCTTCTGTACCCAATGACTGGAAGATAGCTAATGTAACGCCAATATTTAAAAAGGGCTCTAGAGGTGATCCCGGCAATTACAGACCGGTAAGTCTAACGTCCGTACCGGGCAAATTAGTTGAAACAATAGTACAGAATAAAATTGTCAGGCACATAGAAGAACATAAATTGTTGGGCAAAAGTCAACATGGTTTCTGTAAAGTGAAATCATGCCTTACTAATCTATTAGAGTTCTTTGAAAGGGTCAACAAACATGTGGACAAGGGTGATCCAGTAGACATAGTGTACTTAGATTTCCAGAAAGCCTTTGACAAAGTCCTCACCAAAGGCTCTTGCGTAAATTAAGTTGCCATGGGATAAGAGGGAAGATCCTTTCATGGATTGAGAACTGGTTAGAAAACAGGGAACAAAGGGTAGGAATAAATGGTGAATTTTCACAACGGAGAGGGGTAACTAGTGGTGTTCCCCAAGGGTCAGTCCTAGGACCAATCCTATTCAACTTATTCATAAATGATTTGGAAGATGGGGTAAACAGTGAGGTGGCAAAGTTTGCAGATGATACTAAGCTGCTCAAGATAGTTAAGACCAAAGCAGACTGTGAAGAACTACAAAAAGATCTCACAAAACTAAATGATTGGGCAATAAAATGGCAAATGAAATTTAATGTGGATAAATGTAAAGTAATGCACATTGAAAAAAATAACCCCAACTATACATACAATATGATTGGGGCTAATTTAGCTACAACTAATCAGGAAAAAGATCTATGAGTCATCGTGGATAGTTCTCTAAAGATGTCCATGCAGTGTGCAGCGGCAGTCAAAAAAGCAAATGGGATGTTAGGAATCATTAAAAAAGGGATAGAGAATAAGACGGAGAATATCTTACTGCCCTTATACAAATCCATAGTGCGCCCACATCTTGAATACTGCGTACAATTGTGGTCTCCTCATCTCAAAAAGGATATACTGGCATTAGAAAAGGTTCAGAGAAGGGCAACTAACATGATTAGGAGTCTGGAATGGGTCCCATATGAGGAGAGATTAAAGAGGCTAGGACTTTTCAGCTTGGAAAAGGAGACTAAAGGGGGATATGATAGAGGTATATAAAATTATGAGTGGTGTGGAGGAAGTGAATAAGGAAAAGTTATTCACTTGTTCTCATAATAAAAGAACTAGGGGCCACCCAATGAAATTAGTGGGCAGCAGGTTTAAAACAAATAAAAGGAAGTTCTTCTTTACACAGCGCACAGTCAACCTGTGGAACTCCTTGCCTGAGGAAGCTGTGAAGGCTAGGACTATAACAGGGTTTAAAAGAGAACTGGATAAATTCATGGAGGTTAAGTCCATTAATGGCTATTAGCCAGAATGGGTAAGAAATGGTGTCCTTAGCCTCTGTTTGTCAGAGGTGGGTGATGGATGGCAGGAGAGAGATCACTTGATCATTACCTGTTGGGTCCACTCACTCCAGGTCACCTGGCATTGGCCACTGTCGGTGGACAGGATACTGGGCTGGATGGGCCTTTGGTCTGACCCAGTACAGCCTTTCTTATGTTCTTAAGTGGTCCAAGTTCTCCTGCTTTATCAGAGGCCACCAGCAAGAAGGGTTTGCAGTTGCAAGTGGAAAGGTTTTACAGTTTGATGCAAGCAGGCCTACATGGACCCCTTTGCTTGCCCTGCGCAAAAACTATTTGACTACCTTCTTCATCAGTCTCAGTCTAACATAAGTCTAACTTCAGGCAGGGTCATTTGGCAGCTGTTTCCACTATTGTGACTTTTTGTTCCACTTGACAGCCATTCCATAAGCAAAGCCATCAGTAAGAGGACCACGTCTAAACAGAGGTCTGGCTGCATATCTCAATGCTGTCACCTGGCTGATACAACATCAAGGTTCCTCAACTTCTCTCACTGATCTTTTATGCAAAGATAAATGTAGGGCAGCCAGACAGTCCTTACTACATGCACTTTTGTGGTACTATGACTTGGATTTGTCTACTCAGAAGAATTCTTGCTTTAACATCTCATTCCTATGGAATCTGTTTCTGAATTTATAAAACTCAATCCTCCTACTTCTCTCTCTGTTCCTTAAGTTAGGCAAATATTTAGAAAGCTTTTATTTTTCAGGACACATCATATAGTCTTAGAAAGCTATAAGCTTCAAGTTGTTTCAGAAGCAATTTACTCCTTCCAGGATATTAAAATTAACAAAACTCTCTCATTGGCCTCGTTGACCCTGCCTATGGCCATGTCTATGTTACCTTTTTGGGATATCCTTCAATCGTCTTACTCTCTAAAGAGGGAGAATCCTGTGATGGTGATTGATGGTAAAGAAAAATAACTTCAAAATAAGTATAATACAAAGTAAGTTTTCTCCCAGAGTTTTGTTCTTATTTCACACACACACACACACACACACACACACACACACACACACACACACACACACACACACACACACACACACACACACACACACACACACACACACACACACACTTCCCCGAAGAGTTTAAGAGTTCTTCTTGTAAGTGACAAGCTTTTGTATTTATGGCTATGTACATTGTTTCTTCCTTAATCCCTGGGAGGTGTTTGGTTTTATGCAACCATCTTCCATTCCCTGCAAAGTTAATAAGACATGTTGACACAGGTTAAATATTCTAATCTTTTGCTTGAAAAAAGCGACTAAATTTGAAGGCACTGCTGGGCTGTACAATTCACACTATAGAGTCATAATCTTTCACTTGTTATAATACGGGTGGTAAAGTTCTCCACAACTCTTTAATTTTGGGAGTTCTCGGCCTCTGTCAGGCTGGAGATTTGAAACTCAAAAGCCACAGTCTCATGGCATGATGCGTTCAAGATAGCAGAATTACAAAATAAGTAGTTTTCCTTATGTTCATCCTGGTCCCAGAAGTGACATCAGCTGCCAGGTTACAGGTGAACCCACTCAGTAGATGAGGCACAGAGCCACCGCTTTTTTGTCTGCTATTTCAGCACTTCCACACCCATATAAAACTTGGAATGACAAAGGGGCACAAATGTGTTTTTAAATGGGGATAAATAAGAGAGCCAGATATTTTCAGACATCACAAACAGATGGGCTTGGCTGTGTGTGAGTTTAAAAAAAAAATGGTGTGAGTCAGTATTATCAGAATTAGTTCATCCATTACTACCAATAACCTAACTCTCCCAGATCTTAATGCCATGATCATCATGGGCTTGTCTACATGGTGCATTAGTCCACACCAGAGGGATGTAAATTCTAGTGTGTACTAGCATATTGCTCACCAACTGGCCCATGTGGAGCCTGCTGTCACGCACTGAAAGTTCCCTATTGAACATTAATGTAGTCCTGTTTCAAACATTAACATGCACAAGGGAACTTTTAGTGTGTGCTAGCAGGGTCTACATGGGCCAGTTAGTGCACACTAGAATTTATACCCCTCTGATGAGGACTAATGCACTGTGTAAATACGCCCCTAGACTGACCTCATGTTTAACACATGAAATAGGATTTCACACAATAATTCCTGCAGTGAAAAGAATTATTCTTCCTTACTGTGTATGGCAATGTTAAGATTCTCTGCACAATTTAAAGATGAACAGGGCAAATTCTGCTTTCAGACACCTCACTGTAAACCCCACTGAAGTCAATGGCCACATACCTGTGAAATCTGTTTGGTTTATAATTATAAAATAATACATATTTCTGTCATTCCATTTAATAATATGAATTTTAATGTGATTTTGGTAAGCTTTACTTTTACTGAAATATACTTACTCCTTGTGCTGCATGTGAAATATCCAAGTAGAACTGCACATTGCCATATGGAAAACTTAACTCCACGGACACGACTGGGTACTCCAACCTTGAGCGGGTGAAAGAGGTGCATGTTATAAAAGGTGACAACGGACTGCTCAATCCACTTCCTGGTTTGCCAGTGCAGATGAAGTGTCATCTGAGTTGATGTGGACTGGAGCTGCAAAGATGTTCTCCTTATTCACTCAAAGGAAGACACCCAGTCACACACACAAACAACGCGCTGGTGACAGAATAAGGAAATAGAGCTGTCAGTCATTATGACAGAAGATCACCCAAGGACATTTGACAGGTAATTATAGCAACAAACCTGTATTTTACATTTTTTTTACTTTAATGAGTTGAATTTTAGCTATAAAACTTGTAAAACTATCCTGCAATTTATATGATTAGAATACAGGTTTTGTTGGAAAAGAAATACAGTGGGAGGAGGTATCTAAATAGCTCAGGGGACTGGGAATGGGAATGGAGCGATAGTGACATGAATGCAGAATCTGCTCACTCTCAACAAAAGTCAATATCATATGACGACTGTTTATGGCCTATGCAAAATAAGTTGCTAATTTCAGACCTAGTAGACTTTGTCTGTATTTCAAGAACTACCGATGTATCTGCAATGAGTTGGCACCTCTTTTTGTCTCAGTAGAGAAACCAAAGATTGAATTTGCAAGAAAGGCTTAATATACCTTTGAACCCCTGAAGGTAGTACCTCCAAAAACAAGTGCAAGGCACATTGACTAAAAAGTTAAGTACTGCCATTCCTTGTGCTAATCCAGTTCTGTGGATAATACAGGACTTCAGTCATTAATGCGTCCAATCTGGCCCCTCCACATAAGCACTAAAATTCACAATATACATACATATACATAACAGCAATGTGTTAAGTAGAACTGTGTAACTTTTACAATCTCTACAGCAACTTTTCCCTTCTGAAACTTGCTGCATAACTCATCAACATGAGGTGAAAATGGAAAGTTGTGTGCAGGATCTTTAAGTTCTGATTTTCTATAATGTAGCAGTAATGTTGTTATATACACTGTGCCCTTAATTACATCATTGCCTTTTTCTAATGCGTGCACAGGAGCATTAAAAAAGGACTGAACGGCCATGAATGTCCTGGCTTCTGGGAAACCTGACAAATAGGCAGTGATAGGATTACAGATTGCTGACAGCAGCACTGAGAGGTATATTCAGTTGAGTACAGCAGGGTGACCAAGTTCAGACTGTTAGAAGAATCAAGTAGAAATGTGGAAAGAGGAAACAAGCAGAGACTTAGAGTGTCTGCTTAAACAAGAACATCCAGAAAGCACTAATTAGCCAGCTGATAGAGGGAGAGCCTGAGAGAGAGAAGATTCTTCAAGGTGGTGCATCCAGGCCTGACCAGCAGCAAAACAGTCAAAACAAATTGGAGAAGACAATCCTAGAGGAATCCCCAGAAAACACAGTTCAGCCAGCTGGTACAAGGTCTAGGACCATCTTTGCCTTGGGTGATGAAAAGGAGATATCACACTGAGAGCCCCAGCGCTACAGCAGGGACTGCCTAGTATGTAAACAAGGCGATAGGAAAAGAGGACAAACAAGATGAGCTAGCAGACAAATGATGCCATGAGCTATCCCTAAAAATACAGGGCTTGTACTTTTACAGACTTTCTGCTTTGGTGTGAGCTTACTTTATTGGAATGACAGGGGTCGGGTTGTTGTTTTTCTGAAAGGTTTAAGCTTTGCTTAATTGAAAGACTTGAGTCCTTTATTATTGTTTAGCATAAATGTGTATCTAGGGCTGAATCACCCGATAGGAAAGTCAAGTATTTTAAACAGTACAGTATAATAAACTAAACAGAGCTGGTCAAACTACTTGCAGCAAACAATTTATTTGCCCCTTTTTTTCTGTTCATTAACAGACTTTGATTTTTATGAATTTGTTCTTTCTTCAGAATTATTTGATGAACGGCAAACATACTTCAGCTGACTATTCACTCTTCATAATTCACTATTCACACTGTGTATAGAGTCACCTACATCAGATGGTATTATTTCTGCTCCCACATTGCAGGATGCCAAGCCCACAAAGACCCCTCAGCAAGGCACTTAAACATGTGCCTAACTTTAAGCATTTGAGTAGCCCCGGGAGCCATGACAAGTCAATGTGACTAACTCATGCTTAAAGTCAGCTATCTGCTTACGTGCTTCCAGAACTGAGGCTAAAGAACTTTCAAGATGGCTATGCAAATACGTATGGAACAAATATTAATGAAAATGCAAATTCACATAAAACACTTGTGCAGATACATATATATATATGTATAAGTATTCTCCACACTGATTTTCATTTGACAAAACGAAGAATAACTACAAGTGTTCACAGAGGATAAAAATAGTTATGGATAATGAACCATATATTATATTCACATTGTTTTATTCAGAAAAATTCTCACAAATTCTTCTTGGCAGTGTTTGTCCTGTCTCAACATTGCATTGAATTGTGAGTATTAAAAAAAAAAGTTTCTTACAAATTTTAGAAGGCATACGCTTAGCAGGGTTTCCATTTTCACACGTGTCTCTCCTCCATAAAAGCTGCTCACTTCACTACTTAAAATATATCCACAGGGCAAAAGAATATGATTGTAGAGAGGACTATCATTAGTTTAGTTCTATCAAGACAATGTTTAGATTAATTTATACTACATAGGAACTCACATTTGAATAACACATGCATATTGTCTTCATACCCCACCCCACCCCCCACCCCCAAAAAGAGTCCACACAACCACATAAGCCAAGTCAGAAAATTTAATTAGGTAGATAAGAGATTTTTTTGTAGGTTAAAAAAATAATAATTTAAACACAGAATTAGCATCTTGTAATAATCTTAGACAAAAATGGTTTTGTTTTGCTTTGGTTTGTAAATTAGCTCATGATTAAAGTATCTCTCCAGTTGAGTTTCATTGTCTTTGTGTGCCTATTTTTTGAATGCAACTCTGACCAGAATGCACTTGCAGCTCAAGTACAAGATTTGAGAGCATGAGAGGAACAATTATAATGAAGTGAAGTACTTACAGTTTTACCACAAACTCAATGAACTTTTCAAGTGATTTTTATCATATTTTGCAGCTGCTATTTGCTTTTGAATGATGTTTATCATATTGACAGACATAGTGTTTTTAAATAGACTCCTTTGTCTAGAAGCTTCTTCCACCCTTATTATTTTCTTCCACTACTCTATACTGGAAATAGTGCTTCCAGAGCATATTTTATCATCTTTTGCTCTTATATCTTTGAAAGGATCTCACCCAACATTTAGGCCATGGTCATTAGTCAGGGCCCTGCCTAGTTCTGTCTTGTGACTGCATGAAACAGAGGCAAAGTTCCAGGCTCCCTACTTGATTAATAGGTTCACTGCAGTTCCATAATACATGACCATTCAGGGCTGCCCATACACTTAAACTACCTGAACGAATGGACTCACCTAGTTGGGTGCCCTGAAGTTTGGATTGTCCATCAAGAGATGTACAATAAGGAGCAAAGGGGAGACAGTGCACTCCTAAAACCTAATCCAGCATCCATTGAAGTCAATGGTCAAGTGTCCATTGACTTGAATGGTCCAGGATTGGGGCCCACGTTGGGGTTTACTCTCCACAGCATGTACTTCTAACTCCCTTCTATAACCTTCTAGCTAAGGACTCTTCCCAAGGGAGTGGAGTGCCTCCCCCTTATTGGAGGACCAGCCTACTTATGTTTCATCACCTTGATTCTCACGCCAGGAACCTGATATTTCCTGAGAAATACAGCCAACTAATGCTCATCCTGAACTGCTATGGATTCTACTGGGTATTAACAGCTTGATCCCGCAAATGCGTATTACTGGGTATTGTACTGTTAGCAATACACCTTTGACTTCTTGGAACAATTAGTACTTTTGTATTATGGTGGCACCCCACTGTACAAACAGTTATTAAAAAAAGATGGTCTATTGCTTCAAAGAATTTACAGTCCAGGTTACGAGGCAATATAACAGGGGCAAAACAAACAAATGTAGGGGTTGGGAAAGGATGAAGTAATGATAAAAAGGATACAACTGCATCGCAGTAGAGGCGGGTTTCCTCCAGGTACTAACCCCAGCAGCACAGCCTAGTAAAATCATATTTCATGCATTTACCAGCATAGAAAATCGATGCATCTCCACCACTCATACTAGACTTTCTTATGTAAGACCATAGATACCTCTCTCTCTTTACAGATTGTGTCAATAGAAATTTAATTTTACATATATGATCACTGATAAGCCATAAAATTTTCCTCATTTTTTGCAGTATTTGATTTATCTGAGCTTATATGAAGGACTAATATTCTTCTACAGTGCAGGCAGTTAATCTCACCTGCAGTACAACTTTTAAACAACACTCACTATTGCCCTATTTAATGGAATCCAAGAAGAGGCGTCATATTTCTTCATAAATATGTAGGCTGACTTGTAAACTTCTGAACAAAGATCCTTGGGCCTGGGCATTTTGTGCCAAGCACAGCTCGTGACACTTTTATCTTTGGGCCACTGAGCAAGAGTCTACTCCTGAGAAACAACTTAGAGCAGAAGTAAATTAGCCTCAGAGGTTCTCTGAGTTTGGTTGGTTGTCATGGGCCCCCCACGGGGTTGGTGGTCAGTGCAGATGCTTGTTTCTAATGTTCTCTTATGCTGGCTCTGAGCACCTGCCCTTATGACACTTCTGGTACTACTAACACATAATTTGTCAATCAAGACTGGATATTCTTCTAAAAGAGATGTTGTAGGAATTATTTTGGGGAAGGTCAGACAGATGATCACAAAGTTCCTTAGAATCTATGACTAAATCAAGTCATGAAAAACCCTTATGTTACATTAGAGATTAGCAGATGAAGCTCTAAGAGAGGATTCCCCTCTGGAGGGCATATTTCCATTGATAACGGTGGAGGAGTACCCATTTAACAAAACAGAATTTGTCTCACTGAGACTTATACTGTCTGTCTTGTGGCCCAATAGCAGGCACACTGACAACTCACTCCTTGCCCAGTGACTGGTTAATTAGCCTTAATTTAACCTTATAGATCTATATCCTTGCACTCTTAGTATCATTCATTTTCCTATCTTTTATCTTCTTTCTTTCAGCATTCCATCATTTCATTTTCTCTCTCTTTTTAAAAGGTCTCTTTACTGAATCTAACAAAGCAGCAAATTTAGTCAGAATACAAGAATTCCAAGCAGGTCTGTGAATATAGTACAAGTGATTTCGAGGGGAAGTCAAGGACATTTGTA
Organism: Macrochelys suwanniensis; assembly: GCA_033296515.1. Taxonomy (NCBI): domain Eukaryota; kingdom Metazoa; phylum Chordata; order Testudines; family Chelydridae; genus Macrochelys; species Macrochelys suwanniensis. The sequence goes on from CM065777.1 coordinate 158,429,069, forward strand.
AGGGAAGGTACAGCCAAGTGGGAGTGCAGATCTCAGCATATTAAGAACAGAAAAAGGGTCATCTGGCAATCAAATAAAATTTTGATAAATATTGTTTGCAGTCCAAAAACATTGAGGTATTGAACAGTTTTCATTCATAGGTCCATTTATTATTTTTCTTTAAGAAGCGCCAGAAATAAATTACACTTCAAGCAGTAGTCAGTCATGTTCCCATTTCTCAGCATAGTAGCAAGCATTCTTGTGGAGCTACACTGGTAGCATTTCATATTCACATATTTTATGGCCAAAAGAGACCATTGTGGTCATCTAGTTTGACCTGCGTAACAAAATCTAAAGGACTTCCATGAATTATTTCCTGCATCAATCAAAATAGCTGTGATTGAACTAGGCCATGTCTTTTAGAAAAACCACCAATCTTAATTTAAAGATTCTCAGTCTTGGAGAACCCACCATAACCCTTGATAAGTTGTTCCAATAGTTAATTATCCTCCTTGTTAAAAAAAGTGTGCCTTATTTCTATTCTGAATTTGTCTAGCTCCAACTTCCATTCCATACCTTTGTCTGATAGACTGAGGAGTCCACTACAATCAGATTTGATGGCCCCACATAGGTATTTATAGATTTTGATTAAGTCACCCTTTATCCTTTTCTGTGATAAGCTACATGCATTGAGCTCCTCAAGTCTTTCACTATAAGGTACATTTTCCAGTACTTTAATCATTCGTGTGACTTTTCTCTGCATCTCTCCAATATTCCAACATCCTTCTTGAAGTATGGACACCAGAACTGGACACAGTATTCCAGTAGTAATCAGATCAGTGCCAAATACAGAGGTTAAAAATAACTTCCCTCTTCCTACTTAATATTCCTCTCTATACATTCAATGATTGCATTAGCCCTTTTGGCCACAGCATCATACTGGGGACTCATATTCAGCTGATTATCCATCTGTGATCCAGAATTTTTGTGTTGGTGCCTTATCAGATTTCCAGAGTCAAGTAGTGCCATTTTTGCAGCCAGAAAAGTGCAAAAAAGAAAAAAAAGTTTGTTTATTTAGTGTGTATCTATTAACGCCCTGTCAAAACAGATAACAGCTACATCTTCAGTGGGGACTTTATGCACATAGACAAGCCCTCAGATACTGACAGTTTAAGGTGTGATTTTAAACCAATTTATTTACACTGGTGTAAAAGAGCCTGTAAACACACTTATTTTGTTTTACACCAAGCTTATTTCAGTTTACCTTAAATCTATTAGGAACAGGTTTAAGCTATACTAAAAAAAAAAAAAAAAAAGTCACTCACTCTGAAATGAGAGCGTCCACATGGCCTTCTGCACACGTTTAACCCAAATGGTTTAATTGAACTGGTGCAAGTTTGTATGTAGACAACCCCTTACACAAGATGTTATCAGTGTAATAGTTATGCAAGCTAGGGAAGGTCCAGTTCATATATAGTGTTCCATGTTTTTTTCTTTATGTAGATGGTTCCATCCTCCTAGTACTTAAAGTTCTCCATTAAAAGAGGCTTATTTCTCATAAAATGTTGTAATGTTGTAAGGAAGCATGAGAGAATAATATAGCCTAGTGCAGCAGCAGGCAACCTGCGGCCCATCAGGGTAATCCGCTGGCGGGCCACCAGACCGTTTGTTTACATTTGCACGGTCTCCACACTTCCTGCCAATCCACCTCAACCTCGACCTGAAGAGCGGTTCTCTAAGGGCTAGTCTACACTTACTGGCTGGATCGGAGGCGTCGGATTGATCTTCTGGGTTCGATTTATCGCGTCTTGTCTAGACGAGATAAATCGAACCAGGAAGTGCTCCCCTGTCGACGCTGGTAATCCAGCTCGCCGCGAGGAGTAAGCGCTGTCGATGGGGGAGCCTGCGCGCCGCGTGTGGACCACAGGTAAGTTCGAACTAAGAGACTTCGACTTCAGCTACGTTATTAACGTAGCTGAAGTTGCGTATCTTAGTTCGAGGGGGGGGTTAGTGTAGACCAGCACTGAGGTTTGATTGGGATTTTATGCCCATTCAGGCCTTGGCATCTCTGTTGAGATTGCCACCCAGGGGGCCAGCTGTACTGGTGATTTTTTTTTTCAAAATGTGCAAGAACACCTGTCCACTGGAACTACTCAGAAACCCACCAATTATTGCACTCAGGCCACTAACGAGCCATCAGATGGTAACAACTTTCAGTCACTGGCTGTCACACCAGAGACCTGAAATTGCTGAGTCACTGCCTCAGAAGGATTTAATCTGTTTTCCTTTCACACAAAGTTTCCCTTTTTGTTTTAAAAAGCAGCCTTGTGTTAATTATTTAATTTGAAAGACCCGTTATATTGATGCATCTCTGAAAAGAAGCTGTTTTTTCTGTCCAACTGAACAAAATCAAGTTAGAATTTAGGGGCAGGAGTTAAAGGAAGAGAGGCCACAATCCCCTGCCCAGCTTTTGCTCAGAGCTGAGGGAAACTTCAATCTGCTCCATGGGCTCTTCCCCTCCGACCCCTCATTGGCTGAAGAAATCAAGACTTAAGGCAGGGGAATTTAAAATGAGGTCATCAGGAGGCGCTAATGCCTGGGCAAGGAGCTTTTGGGGCTCCGAATCTTCCTGCCTCTCTGTTGGAAGAAGAGAAAGCATAAGAACATAAGAATAGCCCTACTGGGTCAGACCAAAGGTCCATCTAGCCCAGTATCCTGTCTTCCGACAGTGGCCAGTGCCAGGTGCCCCAGAGGGAATGAACAGAATAGGTAATCATCAAGTGATCCATCTTGTTGCCCATTCCCAGCTTCTGGCAAACAGAGGCTAGGGACACCATTCCTGCCCATCCTGGCTAATAGCCATTGATGGACTCATCCTTCCTGAATTTATCTAGTGCTTTTTTGAACCCTGTTATGGTCTTGGCCTTCACAAAATCTTCTAGCAAGGAGTTCCACAGGTTGACTGTGTGTTGTGTGAAGAAATACTTCCTTTTATTTGTTTTAAACCTGCTGCCTATTAATTTTATTTGGTGACCCCTAGTTCTTGTGTTATGAGAAGTAGTAAATAACACTTCCGTATCTACTTTCTCTACATCAGCCATGATTTTATAGACCTCAATCATATCTCCCCTTAGCCATCTCTTTTCCAAGCTGAAAAGCACCAGACTTATTAATCTCTCCTCATATGGAAGCTGTTCCATACCTCTAATAATTTTTGTTGCCTTTTTCTAAACCTTTTCCAATTCCAATATATCTTTTTTGAGATGGGGCGACCACATCTGCACACAGTATTCAAAATGTGGAAGTACCATGGATTTATATAGAGGCAATATGATATTTTTTGTCCTATTATCTATTCCTTTCTTAATTATTCCCAGTATTCTGTTCATTTATCTTTATCACCTATCTGCCCCTTGTACAGGAAGATTTGTCCCATGACCAGAACCTTCTTCACTCCAGAGGAAGAAGGATGTCCACAGATGCATATTTGTGTATATTAATGCAGTGGAGTTATTCCAGATTCACAAGCCCTGTTTCCTGTTCTCTCATAATGGTACCATGAGATGGTCAGTGCCTCTATACCAGAGGTCTCAAACACGCGGCCCATGGGCCACATGCAGCCCGCGGAGTTACTTCCTGCGGCCCACCATAGGTGCCGACTCCACTGGCAGCCAAGCTCCAAACATTACTGAGTGTTTATATTTTCTTAAAACCCCTCTTTGCATTACAGTTTTTAAAAAGTTAATGCATTGACTTTTAATAGAATACTATATTACTCTTCATTTTTTTCATTTTTGACTATACTTTGGTATCATTGTATGAAAAGGTTTCAGTGATGCGGCCCTCGAGCCAATTTACTAGTTCTCATGTGGCCCTTGTGGTGATTTGAGTTTGAGATCCCTGCTCTATACCCACCTGCCATAGTTGCCAATGCAGGACATATGGAAACAGACTGTCCTTAGGGCAAACTGGTCCAATATTATTTAAGACTACTGGTACTTACATTAGTACTCTTTAGTAAATGAAGCAGAATGAAGATTCCAGCCCATTCAAGCTCAGACAGGACAAAAACTAAGCTTTCTTGTCTTTTAAAAAGTCCACATTTTACAACATCTGCCATTAAGTCTTTCTTTCTAGTCCCTGCCGGGACCTTATTCGCCTAAACATTCCCATCTCTCTTCCTCCCTGGAAACAATTGTCATTCCAGGTGTATTTCTTAACAACTTACCTTTAGAAGCACATCTAGAGTCTCCTCCTGGACTCTAGAAGGACCATGAAGATTGTATCAAGGACTTGACTAAATAACAGATAGCACACTAACCTCATTTGCAAGCTCTCACAAAAAAAAAAAAAAAAAAAAAAAAAAGATTGACAGCTGATGCCCAAAGCAAAACTGCGTTTCTGAAGTCCTTTCCAGTCCAGCTACATTAATTTCTCCACACAGTAACAGTCCGTAAACTGTTATCAAACTCAAGTCTGCTAATGCCAACACTGAACTCGTTACCCCAAGTGTTGCTACAAGTAATACCACAAAGTTGGGAAATGCAATTCTGCATAGGCGCATTATCATAAATATTCAGCTTATGTCACGATGAGAACAGCTTTGCAACTAAGGTGAAAGGGATGAATGGCAAATAAACCATAGTGCCTCATTTATATATAGCTATGAGATGGTTTTGTTGTCTGGCACTGGACTACATGTTCCTTGCAATATACTGGATCACATAGTTGAATTCCAACAAAATTAAGTTGGGGCAGGAGCTAACAAGAGGCAATCACCAACAGAACAACTAAGAAATGGAGAGGATAGCTCAGTGGTCAAGATGTGGTAATGGGGGTTCTTGTGATCTCTTGGGAGTGCCCAAATCTTAGATTTGTAATACCTAGTCTCCCAGGCATGACAGGTTTCAAATCCCTGAAAGGTCTTCATCTTTCTGTAGCAGTTTACACTTTAGGATGAGACCTTAAACATTAAATTCTATTTGACATTAACGTTGCCATGGCCCTTTTTCATAAGAAGAGAGATTTGCACTGGCAAAAATTCACCTTCTCTAGTTATCACACTCCACTCCAGAGGTGGTTGCATTTCAGAGGTGCTGTCTGTCCAGAGTTGGTATAACACTACAGAATTCTTCAGCAGGAAAGGTGTTAAGCTCTCCCTAGGAACAGTACCAATGCAGCTCTGTCTGAAGTTGCAAAACACCCTTTGGGTACCTTTTCCCTTTACTTCCCCTCTTAGTTCAGCTTTGTCAATTGGCAGTTGCTAATGATAAAAATAATGCAACAATAGAAATGGCTTCCCAGCACTATGAATATTCAGATACATGTGTGCACACCAGCAACAATATCAACCTTGCTGTAGCAGAAAAAAAATTGACATGAACGAGAACCTTCATTTGCCTGAATGCCTTATGCATTTTGTGCCGTGTGAGACACTTCCACTAATCAAGAACATCCCCAGGAGCTTGTTATTGTTTTTTTAAAATGAAGAGCCAAATATTGATGTTCTTATTCAGTCATCTGCGCTGGACTATTACAGTTTTTATATCCAAGAAAGATGCCCTATAGCCCAAGGAAGCTCCTGTTTATAAAGAATCCACTCAGTGACACAGGTACCCAGAAACACGTCACTCCTCTGTGTAACTCCCCATTGAGTAGAGGCCAATTCTGTCTATCTAAGGTTCCTGTATGTCCCTCAATACCATAGTGTCTGAGCATCTCATAATTTTAGGGAAGCACTGTTACCCTCATTTTACTGATGGGGAACTGAGATACCGAAACACTAAATAAGTTGCCCAAGATAAGGCGGGAAGTCTGTAGTGGAGCAGGGAACTGAACAAAAGTACCCGACTAGGGCCCTAAGATAGTTCCTCTGATTTCCAATATCGAACTGGTCATGGTTACTTTACTTGAGACAACAGCTCTCCTTACACAACAGCTGTATTCCACTGGAATGTTGATACTGTTGACCAATAGGGGTAGGCTTGCGATTATGGGAGACAGAACCTTCACAAGACTCAGGCTGTGAATATGGAACTCACGACCTGAACCACTAAACTTACCTCATTCAAGCCAAATGTAAAGCCTGTCTCTTTGCCCAGGCCTACCCTCATTCATTAATAAATATATATAATCCATATATAATCTAAATCTACTTCTTGTTGGCAAGGAAAGTCGGGAGAGAGAAAGGCAGAGAAAGAACATTATCATTTTTTAAGTACTGGGAGGCACTTAGATACTGCTGTGATAAGGACAATATAAGGGCTTGAATCAGTCCTCACGCCAACAAAAATCCCATTGACTGCAATGACAGTTTTGCTGGACTAAAGTCTGAGAAAAGACTTCAGAGTTGGCACAAGAATTTTAACATTTAATTTAAAAACTCTTAATAGGGACCTTTTCTAAAAATCTCAAATTATTACTCTGCCTAAGGAAAAAGTATAGTTATTTGTTAAGGTTTTTTAATAATCATCTAAGAAATTAAGTCCTAAAATATTTTCCTTTCCACCATCATTCACATGGCCCCTCCTAAACAGGCATTAACTCCTTCACAATCACGACACTATCTAGCCTTTTCACAGAAAATTACTTTTGCATTTTCAGTCATGTTTTATTGGTGTACACTGTGAAAGTTGCACTGAGTTTCTATAGGGGCTCATCCACCTGCAGAAGTGCACTGGTTTAACTGAAATTAATTGTCTAGACACTCTTATTTTGGTTTAAACAAGGATTATTTCAGTTTAGCTTGAGTCGATTAGGAACAGGTTTAAGCTAAACAAAATAAATCACTCTTAAGAGCGTCCACACAGTGGTTTGTACTGGTTTCATTAAAGCATTAATTTGTGTGTAAACAACTCCTAAATTAACAAACATTTTAAAATAGATCAATTTTCTTAATAACCTGGCAGGTTGTCAGATCAGAACTGACCGTCGGTTGATTGATAAAGGCCCCAATCCTGGACTGAGAACCATCCAGACCATTTCTGCACATGTGCAGAATCAATGGGATTCTGAATGAGCACAGAGGGCTGCTCAGTGGGTCTCAATGCAGATCACGGCCTAAATATCTATTTGACCTTCCCTAACTCATTACAACTTTAAAAGATCATAATAATCTGTAAAACACAATAGAAAAAAAATAAAGAAAAGAAATGCAACAATCTAATGGGTATAAAGTCACTGTGTATATCGACTATTTCAATAATACCATTCAATAACAATTTGCATGACATCTGCAGTTAAAAGGTTCAGCCATACAAGGCATGGTATGACCTTCCTTGAAGTTTTAGATTTTCATTTATTTACCGAAATACGTTACACCCTTTTATGGTTCCATTTCCCTTCAGTGCAAGCGTTATAGGTAGAGTTTACATTCAATTATAAAGTAGACACTCTGAAAGTCATTGATGCAATCTGTGCCACTTGAGGTATTATCCCTTGTTAGTTTTTCCACTGAATTAGTGCTAGTTAATCTGTGCATGTGACCAAAAAAAAAAAAGTCAAATTTAGCAGCAATAACTGGAAGATGACTCAGAAAAATCTTTGTTGGTCTATCAGTTCTAGTCAGCATTATAGTTTTGTCAGGCACAATTATGTGATTTTCAAATCCGTAACAGACCTTTCTAAACAACAAGGCACGCAGCTGGATTGTTTAACCCTTACACCAGTGAGCACCTGAACAGTCTGATTGTAGTGAATGAGATTGCACAAGTGAGTAAGGGTTCACTGGCAGGAGTAAGGGTTACATAGTCTGACCCTAATGGAGGTCATTAGAGAATAAGGCCAAACTGTTAACACAAAAATCTGGGAGACAGGAAATAACTAACATGATCTTGCAGTCCCTTAATCGTGCCAGTAGTATCAATTAAGGCAATAGTGCTCTTTATCTGAGAAAGGACAGCATAAGCAAGGACAGTCTAGTCACCTACGGCCAGATTATGAACCCGGTACTCATACTGGTGAGCAGTTACACACACAGGTCATCAGTGGGGCTGCCTGCATGCATAACTGTTCACCAATGTGAAGCAGGCACTCAATCACTCTGTGCTTCAGTTCCCCCCTCCATAAAATGGGGATGCTCCCTATTTCACAGGGGTGTGGGTGAGGCTTAATTCAGTGATGTTTGTTAACGTACTTTGAGGATAAAAGACACAAGGTGCTATTCAACTGCAAAATATTGTTATTATTCAAAATACAATGCCATTAGCAGGTAGCAAAAATTGTGGGGCCCAGTCATGCAATCCTTTGCCATGTAAATAGACCTTACTCACAAAAGTAAGTAAACTCATGGGAGTAAGGACTACTTATCTGAGTAAGGGTTGTTGCAGGATCAGATGCATAGATCACACATTATTGTCTAGATGGTTATTATTTATGCAGTCTCATAGCTGTGCATAGTACTTCATAAATAATAATAATAAAAAAAAAAAAGACAAACACTGCACAAAAAAGAGTTTACAACACAGGGCACCTATCCTGCAATCAGGTCCATGCTCACTGACTCTAAATGGGTTTGGACATAACACAATGAGTGATAACAGTAAACAATGGGAGAGAGGAGGGTGAAGGTTACAGCAATCAGACTGTCTGGTTGCTTCGATTTGCTATGTACACATCTTGATAGTCCTGCATTTTTAAAAACATATGAGTTATTGTTGAACAGTTTTGTTTGTTTGCCTGTGAAGGAGGCTCTTTTTTCCTTAATTTCTAAATTTCTTTACTTCTGAATTTGTGTGCCAAATTATCAACCTGATGGAGTCCAGCCTTTTAGATCTGGAAACAAAAATAAATGCAAACAAGGGATTTTCAATAGTGTATGGACAAGCTGCGATAAAACACATAAAGGAGACCAGATTATATGTGATTAGCCAATATACATCAGTAATGGATTTGTCTCTTATGAATCTGCAGAATGCTCCCAAATCAGTAAAAAGATAACAGATTAGGCAGATACATCTTGCTCAGTATTCTACAAGCCATCAAACATGGGCTTAAATAGACCACAAGTGGGTCTGAAAATAGAGCCAAGGGCCCATCACGGAGAATCACCTGCTGCTTGTCCATATGCTTATAACCTTGGGAACAGACAGCAAAGGCATTCCAGCAATCCACAACTATTCTGATAGGTCATCCAGTGGGAAACAAGCTCAAAGACCCTGTGGACATGTCTGAAGTGGAACAGAACCATGCTGGGATATTCTAGATATGGAACCTCAGCTCAGTCTCTTGGAGGTAAAATCCAGGGCTTGCTTCTTCTCTCAGTTACTCTGGGGTAAGTCAGTAGTAGCTCCACAGAGGTCAATGGAGTTACACTAATATAAAAGTGAAGTGTGTAAAAGAAGATTCAAGCTCAGGATTTCAGAACTTCTTGCATCCAAAGTCTGGCAAGACCACTTCCAAATTAAGATACCCAGACAAAATATTCAAATACATTACCAAAAAAAAAAAAAGTGGAGGGGACACTTAGCAGAACTGTTCAGGAGACTTAAAGCTCATTTGTCACAGCTAGAAAGAATAATGCCATCTTAACAGACAGGAGAATGTAGAACAGACTGGTAGGATGCTTGAGGGGGGTTTCTTTTCTGTCATTCATTTTTCATCAACAATCCTGAACAGACCCCAAAACTCAGACTAATTAAAGACAAATAATTAAACACATTCATACTGGGAAGGTTGGCAAACTCCCACTGTATTGTGAGACCACCTTGGCACTTAAATGGTTAGGGACTATATCCCACAACATCATGCTCATCTCATTGTGCTAGAGAGCTCTTGAGAATGTTATTAGCTGGGTGTTCGCCTTGCCGTTTTTCCACATGAGGCAGATGGGTAATTACGAAGCTAATAGTCTGATTGAGAGAAATCAGATGCAGTGGTTTGCCCAATTAGATGATACATTAGCTTCCTTCTTTGTAAGCAGCTAATGTGTGAAGCAAAGTGGTATTTTTGAGGGTCAGAATCCTTAAACAAGTGCCGAGTTGCAGATTATTGTGTCTCTTTTTTTTTTCTAATGGAGGAAAAGTGCTAAGTCTTCATTACTAAAAGCATAGAAAATGCAAATCAGGCTCTGAAACAAAAGAGTGAAGGGACAGGCGAGAATATTTGGTGTCCAATGTGTCAACCTACAACATCAATTACATTGAAATGCAATGCATGGGAGCCTAATCAAGGATAGTATAATTGTAATAATTGCATGCTTTTGTTGGAGAGCTGCTGCCATTGTTATTGTCAACCATTTGTTTCTCTCTATTGTTTAACAGGGGGATATTTTAAATATATAGATATATATAAAAATGACTGAAGAACAGTATAGGTAAAAGGCTGTGCTATTACATATGTAATGTGTGTGAAGTTTCTTTCTAAGTACTCATTCTCTTTGGATGGTGAAGAACCACGTACCCTAAATCTACTAAGACAGGTAACCCAATAGCTGAGATATAGATGTTAAGTTACAATCTGTGCCAAACAATAAGAATTACTTTTTCTTTCTCTGATGCATTTCTTTTGTTCAGAGAGGTACGTTACCCTGAGCGATTGGCAAGTCATAAAGAAGCCAGTAGAAAATCTTACTAACAATTCCCTAAGACATTTTAACTCTGCCTTCATACTCTGGAACGAAGGCAAAGAGAAGTCAAAATGAACTTTATTTCAGCCTGAACTACAGCTGGCTATGCCATTTAAAAGAAAAAAGTCTGCAATCTTGACTTCTATCTTCAAGATAAATGAATTTGAAGAGAGGAGAGTGAATGGGAAAAAAATGATAACATGAGTTTATGTAGGAGCTTATTGAGGAGAAGAGGAAGTAAGACCCCACTCTGCATAAACCAGTCATAGTTTCTCAAGTCTGAAGTTGGGCTGGAAATGCTTCTTATGGCAAAGCTCTCAGCATTCACATCAGATAAGAGGTTTATTTTCACTCTTCAATAGGGCTCGCCAGTAGGTTGAAACAGAGGCACAATAGAAATGGACTAAAACATTTAACATAGCTGTTAAATCTCATTCTCCACAGCTAAAAGAGAACAATGCTGTAACCATCTTTACTGAGAATACACTTCCCTGCCATAGGAGGCTTTTCGTGTATCTCTAACAATCCTGTACATACTCCAAAACTCACACTAATTAAAAGCAAATAATCAAATACATTCAATTTGAAAAGTTGGCAAACTCGCTTGTATTATTGTGTTAGCACCTTGGCACCAAAATGATCACATCATGCTAATCGCATTGTGCAGGAGAGCTCTTGAGCATGTTATTCAATAGGTCTGTTCCCCACCCCCACCGCCACCACCTCCCAATTGTCTCTCCCTCCTGCTCTTCTTCCTCCAATACTCTTCCTTTGACCAGATAGAGAAGAAATTAAAATGTGAATAAAGATAAACAGACCCAGGACAACGTTCTCATTATAATTCATTTGGATCTGACTGGAACTTACACTTCCATTTTAAATTAATTTCTTATTACCCTTGCTTGGTTTCAGTTCATCTGTACAATTACAGCTGGTAAACTTGAGCTGCTTTGAAATAAACTAAGTTGACTGCAAAAAACCTTTGTTTCTCATTAACCCTCTCTTCACATATAAAATCCTTATCCAGAGGGTTCAGATACCACAGTGATGTGTACAGTATAAATGCAACAGATCAAGGAGATAGAGGAGGGCAGCAGTATCTGAGTGACTAGATGAAGAAAGGAAATCAAGGAGAAACCTTTGGCTCTACCATTTTTTCTCTTAAGTTTTTCAGTTTCTAATTGCTATGGTGTGGAAGCTAAACTCCTGCCCATGACAAACCTAAGACCTATCCAGTGTTTGTCAAGCTTTGTACAGAAGAAACCTTTTCAGGCAGGTTTGATTTCTACACAAAGAAACGTCTCTGTGTGGCAGTACTTGTAAAAATGCATATGTCCTTGATTTTCACTTTTTTAAAGTCATAAATCATTCTTGGGAACAAGCCATTACTTATTCAAGGTGCATGCTATATTGTAAGCTTAGGATGAATGCCACAATAGTTAGAACATTGATACTGTACAGGTCCGGCTCTAGTCACCAGCCTAGGAAGCACATGCTTGGGGCGGCACATTGTAAGGGGCAGCATTCAGGCCAATCTTAGGGCGGCAAAGTCCGCTCCAGACAGGTTTTTGGGGTTTTTTTTGGCCTGGGCGGCAAAAATGCCAGAGCCAGCCCTGGTACTGTAGCAAAAGAAAAAAAAGTTGTACAAGAGAGCTTACAAATATGGTTTTGGTGAAGGAATACGTGTGACATGGGACTAGGTAGCAAGACTATGGAGCCTTTCCCATCTAGGTCACAGTGTGCATCCAGCACAGGTCAGTGACTGAAATTAGATGCCAGTTTGTGTGAAATCAAATGGTCTCAGTCCACTTTCTAGAGGAAATATGTCCAAACAGCACATTATCTGGAACCCCCAACAGAGAGGCCAAGTACTAAATAGGGATCAAAACTGACTTACTCTCCCATCACTCCAGGTTAGGGTTGAGGTACACTGATGGGGCAGCATATGAAAGCTTGCAGTGCTCTTGTGATGCCTGTACCATTGTGAAGCTAGAGAAAAGACTTCAGATTTATACCCGTCAAGGAAAATTAATGTGAAGAATATTTAAAATAATGCTAGTCCAAGTGTAGAAATCCTGTCTTGGTTAGTAGTGGGATATTGTTCTTATTCATTTTTAATATGAAAATGATATAGTTACATTTCCTCTCAGAATTCATGGCAGAAGAATAATGCTAGATTCACCGTTTTTTCCCAGACACCATAAACTCACCACCAAGAGTGAGGGAACCTATTGAATTAAAGAGGATAATTTTCTCAAACATCATGTTGCCTCCCTCTTACTGAAAAGGAACAGTACTTTAATGGTACGCATTGAAATAAACATTTTCTTAATTTCATAACATGTTAAATAACAGCACATTAAATTAAGAAAAATTAGAGTTGGACTCAAACTGCAAAACTCTGGTCAGTACCCAGATCTTGAACACCCCAGCATTCCACAAAATAAATGGGAAAAGAGAGACATTGAAGGACACTCCTGACAGCAATGAACATGTTGACTATTGTCACTGAGTCTTTAGGACAATATAAGTTTCAATAAGAGATGTAATGCCAACACAATTTCACTGATGAGAAAGCCACAGGATATAGACTAGCTTGTTGCGATCTCCGGGATAGTTCCTGGTTACACAGATCACTCTGTAACTGTGTCAGTCACTGCCACCTACCTGGTATAGTACATGAGGATAGCCTCTTTTTTTTATCCCACTATCAGGAACTTTGTCTCCATCAGACAACGTGCAGACCTCACATGGGTGCCTTCAGAACAATCCATTATCCTCCAGCTCTGCCACAAGCTTTTATGAATCAAGGACTCTCTTCTAGACCTTTAAAGCACAAAGGAATCTAGTGCACAGAGGATCCACATATAGCAAATTCAGATAGCGCAAAACTCTGCTTATAGTGAACTAGAATGAAGTACCCAAATTGTTTCAAAATATTACAGTGTGGAAACTATGCTTCTGGTCATTGTAACCCTCCAGCTATAGTATTAAAATGAATTCACTATTAACCTCCTTCAAAGCTCATTGAAATCCACAGGAGTCTTTCCAATGACTTCAGTAGGTTTTGGATCAGACCTTATAAAGGAACATGATTATATTTCAGAGTAATTATAGTTACATGTTTATGTTATTTGGTTAGACCATTTGTTGTACAAATACTTCTGTATTTGTTATACAGAAGTATCATATTGTTTTATTCTTAAAGACTAGGTCAGAGAGTATGCTAAGGCGTCAAGGCTTGGAAAAAAGGGATTCTGAGCAAACAGATAAAAGTTATTTAACTAAGCAAATTTTAACTCTAGTAGTTGCTGTATCTGTGTCTACCATAAAGAGAAGCTAATCTACCAAACACAACGAGAAGCAGCAGCAAGGCCCAATCTCAGAACCATCTAGCGCCTTTGATCCTCACACGAAGAATTCTCATTGATATCACTGGGAGTAGAGCTTGCAGACTAAGGGTGGCATACAGCCTCTTTGACTTCGATATTGGTCATATTTGACTTGTTATATGGATGGATTACCATAGAGTGACTGAAATAAATATAACTAAAGTCATACAAGGAAAATCAACATCACACTCCAGCAGATGTCTTGGCTGTAATGGGTGATTTATAGGAATACATTGTAGACCTGAGAATGGGAAGATTTCATCTATTAAGAGCAACAAAACATGCTTCTAGGAGGAAAATTGGAACAGGACTCAGAAACTCCTCAGAGACGATGCTAAGAGAATGTTCTGGCAAAGTAGCTGCTGATGAAGTTGTTGTTTATTTGACATTTCAAATACAGCGTGAGACTTTCCCTCCCAACAGCAGTTTGAAGGAAGGGGGTTATGACTGGTTTTAAAAAAACCCATAACATGTGGGGACAGGAGGATATGGATTTCTCCTAGGTATTAAAACAAGCTGCTGCAAATATTTCAGCCTTGTTTATGGTGTAATTCATTACCTCAGGGATCTGGACGTGAAATCTGCACTTCAGGAAGAAAGTCCTCATTTAGCAAAGAAAGTGCTGCGATATGTACGTGGGAAAGCTTTTCCAACACTGTTTTCAGCTTGCCATATGGCCAACTTCACCCAAATTAGTAGCAATTGACGAGCAAAGCTTCAACAGTTTGAAAGAGAGAGAGAGAATTGCAGAAGTTCCATTCAACAATTGTGACCCAAGAAAGACCTGTTTGCCTTTTTTGCAATGTTGTAAAGGTTCCTGTTTTTGTCTGGCATTGTTAAAGGTTTGTTTTCCATCACAGTTGGGCACAAGGAAATTCTCTTTCCTTGGGAAAAAGGGAATAAAGAATTATCAGCCCACAGAATAACTATATCAATTGCCTGCCTGACTTCAGAGTTCTTGCTGTCTCATTGTTCAGTGGCTTCCAACCACTGGTATTTGTACCCAGGCCAGAATTTCAGGCTTTGGTGACTCTTAAAAGCTAGCCCTTTGGCCTTTCTCCAGATGTACGAGGTTCCAATGGCAGAATAAGAACATAAGAATGGCCATACTGAGTCAGACCAAAGGTCCATCTAGCTCAGTATCCTGTCTTCCAACAGTGGCCAATGCCAGGTGCCTCAGAGGGAATTAATAGAACAGTAAATCATCAAGTGATCCATCCCCTGTCGCCCATTCCCAGCTTCTGGCAAACAGAGGCTAGGAATACCATCCCTGCCCATCCTGCTAATATCCTGTTTCTGTATATAAACTTAAAGGGTGGGGAGGGGCAGGGACCAAAGAAGCCCTGCAACAGAATCCGTACTCCCATGCATGCCACTAAGAAGTTTCACAGTGCTTCTTATTACTGAAATGTGGTGATGGGGAATAGGTATTATGCTGACATTATAGGGCTACAGGTCCTCACAAATGGTGCAGATCCACCAGGCCACAAATCTGCATGATGGGAAAGACTGGGTCCCCTCCCCTCATTTGCATGGATTTACTAGGCCTTTTTACATGCTTGGGATGAGGGGAGGTGTTACCTCCCCAACCCATTTGTACTTCCTGTAGGCAAAGCCCTTTTACTTTTCTTTGCTTGATGGACCAGGCTCAATCCTGTTCCCACAGAAGAGAGAGGCAAAATGCCCACTGATTTCTGTGGTATAGGAACTATCCTTTAGTAAAATATCCCTGGGCTGGCCCTGTTAAAGATGCCACTTTCATATTGCAGCAAACCTGAAAAGAGAGCACTTGAGCAAAATAATGCACTTGATCCAGAATTTTCTATCCTTCCCTTTACCATTTTTACTAATTATTTGAGCTATTAATATTTGAGTAGGCGCTTTCTTCCTCCCAACCTCAATTTTCTCTCAGTTTGATCTTACAATAAAAGTCATAATCCTGTGTATTTCAGCATAGTGTGTTGGCAAATGATTGTAACATCACAAACTGACTCCTACAAGTTCTCTAGCACATCAGGAGGAAGAGAAGGCCTGTGTCAGTTACTAGATAGCTTTATAATTTTTGTAAATGAATGTCATGCTCATGAAAAGAGTCAGATTGAAGGAAATTGAGGTCCTATTTATCCTCACAAAACAGGTACTGCAAGGACAGTGATAATGTAGTCTTTCCCAACACAGACCTGCCAATGTGCCTCTGTCCTGTCCTGGAGGAACCAATTTTAATGCATTCTTTATGCTGACTTAAAATGTTCTATTGTTGTTACTGCTAAAGGGTGTTCTAGTATAGACAAGGCATCAGTGATTGCAAGATTTTTTATTACCATGTCATCTGGGCTTGCTACTCGCCAAGTCAGATGACATAATGTAAGAATGTCAGTGCTTGGTTTCTCTACTGCCTTCGCTGGCGGAGCTGTACCTGGTAATGTAACACTGGGAGATTTTAAGAGAAAGCTCAGTGTAGATACAGGGCGTGAGAGATGTTTAGCCTCAGTATTCACTCAATCCTTGGCCTCTCTGCTGATGGTGTAAAAGATGCTAACTGAAGTGATGTGCACATAAAAAATTGGAGTGAGACCACCTACTCAGTTCACACACAGCAATGAATAACCTTCCTATGTTAGTGTGAATTTCAGTCCTAGGACAGACTTGAACCAATGATGTAGAGGTGAAAGTCTCCATAATCTATTATCTAACCAGCCAATCCTTGAGGCAAGGTGTTCTGTGAACGCGAAAGTCTTTGGTCAAATGTGAACACAATATGTTTGAAACCAAGCAAAGTTGGAAAGCTGGTATATGAAAATCAATCAGAAGTAAAGGGGTGCCATAAAAATTGACATTTACCACTAGCAGAAGTTACATTTACTATAATATTTGCAGAATGTTCCATTTTAAATATGGAAAATATAAAAAATACGGCAGTAAAGGCAAAGATTGGGGTGTGGTGAGCACTGAAGACTGGTAAATATCCACTTCTTAATGGCATCCACTTCCATTTTATTCACCAAATTATTGGGATGACCGTAAATGAGAATTTTGGATGGAGCGGAATGGAATGTTGGTGAGAACGACCACGATTTTTTTCTACGTACTGATTATTGTTGCTTTAATTTCTTCTTCTCCAGGATACTCTGGCACTCAAAGATCCTGTGCATTTACATCCACTGTAGCAGACAGCAGAATCAATGGCCCAGATCCTGGCTCCATTAAGGCTGCTGTTAGTGAAAATTGACTCAACTGGTTACCTGGAGATTCCCCTTGCACCCCTGAGGCTTCTGTAAATAGCTCCTTAGGACTGGACTGGCATTCGGCTGCATAAGGATCAGGGAGTTTCAAAGACCGCCTATGACCATCTTTGTTTCCCTACTACCATCCTGAGCGGCACTTGGCACAAAAGGGCCTGTCCTGAGGTTCTGGCCATATCACTATATTGGGCATTTATAGGGATCCCATCACAACATATCTGAACCTTAATTTTACCCACTTCTCTTCATTCCTATTATATCTAATTAGTCCTTGCATCACCTTACTTATTACTCTCTCTCCATAACCCTCCACATTTATGCCCTTCAAATACTCATGTGGTCTTTTCCCACCCCCCAGCAGTATTTTATCCAAGCTTTGCATATACAGCTCTTGAAATCTTCCCTCATAAATTAATCCCTCTAGCCCCCTCATCATTTTGAGGAAATTATTGTTCCTCGACATCCTTTGGTAAGTAATCAAGTAATGACAGCTCTCTCTAGTTAATCAGGGAACCTCCAGTTTCAACAATATTTATAAGGATCCCTAATAGAAATATCAGATTTAGAAGCAGCAAGAATCCAACTGGTTAATAAAAATATACACAGCAGGCGAAGAGGAAAAGGACCAACATGAGCTCTCTTTTTGATAGCCCTAAGAATATGAGCAATGGCCTTAGCTGTGTTTGATGGTAAATGTCACATCTCATGTCAGATCCTGCCTGGATATATTACCCCTGAAGATCATGTTGCCTCAGAACCGAACATTAGCAGCTGCATGCATTACATTAACCCTTCACCTGCTACACAATGGCTTTGTACTTGCCAGGGGCCAAACCTTTTAAAGGAGGGTTGACTGGCTTCAGAGTGTGGGGGAAAGAGAGCTGCAGGACAGATAATGTACAGTAAAGACCCTCTGCACGTGTGTGTGTGTGTCCTTCAGTGAGATGTTTGTGGTGATATCCCTGAGCAATTGTGCAATTTTAACTGATGTAAAGGGCAATATTACTGTTCAACTGCCCAAATGAATAGCACACTTCTCAAGTGTTGGCTAATTATTTTGCAATTATATATAAAACATACTGTCTCTGTTTTGATATGACGCTAAAACTATGGAAAGACTGATGTAAGTTATCTGAATTTCCTCTTGCCTGCTGAATTTTTTTTATGTTAGCTTGACTAGCACTACTGCATAAGCAAGCCATTTTCCCCCATACTAGTTAGGTAACGCTATACACAGAGCAGTGTCACACTATTTCAGCAAAGATTCATTTGCAAAACATCCTTACTGTGGGAGGGCTTTAATTACAATGCAAAGGGTGAGTTTGCATACCACATTGTACTGTCTTACACCAGAGTAACCTGGAAAACAAAGGGCCTGATTTACCTCAGTGCAAATCAACAGTGTAGCCTAATGAAATCACTAATGTAAAATGGATTTGAGAGGAGAATTAGGCTCATCGTTTCTTGAGTGGAAACATTAATTCCAACACTAACATGAGAACATTTTCACATTATTTCATGATAACTTAATTTAATCTATGTTCTTATATCAAGGCCTTTGCTGTGGTGTCTGAGCTTTTTACAAATTTATTAAAATGAACAGAAGATGATCTTTCTTTCTCCTTTCATTCTTTAAGAACTATTTTTAAATGAGCTCATTAATGGGTTTGGGCACTGTATGTGATAAACGTCAAGCCAAAATTAAATCCATCACAAGTAGGAAACATTGTGTGTCCAAAATCACCTCTCTTTTGGGTTGTCATGTCAGAATTAGAAATAATCATAGTTCTGTTTGGCTTCAGATCCTCAAATAAATAATTTACTAAAACTACATTAAACACTCTTTATTACAGTAAACTCTAACTTTTCACAACTTTGGAAAAGATACAGGGCAAAGCTAATGTTTTTTTTTTTTCCTTTAGCCAGTACTCTGTTATTTTTCCAAAGTTGAGGAAATTTTGAAAAGTTACAGAATGGAATATGGGTAGGAATTTCTAGACATAATTAATTCTACAGCCTTCAACAGCAAAATGAGAAAATAGGTAAAGCTAGGCGGGGGTGGGGGGATCCCAAATTTCAAAATTTGGGGAAGGAGGAAAATCAGATTTGAAAGCTGAAAGGAAAATTTCAATTCAAAATTAAATTTAAATGACCATTTTATTTCCCATTGTAATTTTTTAAATAATCAAAAATATTTCCCATGAAAAAATTTGTTTTTGATTAAATCCCATTTTTTGTCCAGAAAATTTTTCAGTTGAAAATTTTTGAGTAGCTCTCATGAGAGTCAGGGCTTCTGACTCGGTTGTAGTTGTAATGTAAAGGGGGTGGTCTAAATGAAATAACCTTGACAACTGGCATCAGACCTCATAAAGGGAAGTTTCAAAGGAAAAATTGAAAGAAGGGAAATCAAACTGTGGTTTCATTTAAATAAGATGCTGTTTATAAGGAAGAAATAAAAAAAATAAAGAGACATTTGAACTCACTCTCATCTAACCATGACTTTCAAGCCATGCTCAAATATTATTGTGCTGGGTGACTGAACTTGAAAGAGACAACATGGACTAGATCTGAGATAACACAAGAAGAAATTACAAGCCTGAAAAAGAGAGCTTGAAAGATACAGACTGAAAACCTGGCCTATAAAATGTAAGGTCAAATGGCTTCCAGGTTATACCTACCCATAATTATAAAAGCTAGAAGTTGGTAGCCATTTGGTCTTACATTAGAGTCCAGGTGCTCAGTCAAGAGCTTGCAAGTTCTAGCAGGATCTCAATGTAAAGACCTTGGTCCCAAATCTTAGTTCCTCCATTCAGCACAGGAAATGGAAAGTGAAGATGCCACTTAGGCACCTTCCAGTTTCTACAAGCAGCTGGAACAACCGAAGGGACTAATTTATGTTCTGCTGTAATTGCCCTCTCAGAAGCTGCAAGAAACTAAAAACATGCATTGGAACTAAGTACAGTTCTAAACCGATGGCAGTTTCCACCATTGTTTTTCACAAAATTTAACACAGGAATTAGAAACATTAGATTTATTCCATTTAACAGCAGAAAATTGTTTCACTCTGAAAGATGTGTTGATGGATCTGCACATACTCACATGTGTCAGACTCCTAGATCCTCAGATAAGAAATACTCACTTCCAACAAATCTTACCATAGCAAAGCTCACAAATAAAAAAAAGTATTGGATCCAATTCAACCAGCTCAATGAAGCTATTGCTTGGATCAACATCTTTCTCTGTTTATCATTTAAAAACCAGTGGAGAGGCTTTTTATAGATTCTTTTCACTTTCTCTAGAGCAAAACAGGAAATGACTAATAAACTGATAAATGCAAGAAAAGCAGCATTTCATGTATTTAATCTTCCTTTGAGTGGCATACCCGAGTACGAGTGGTAGACCCACTTCTCTCCAGCTGAATAGCCTTCTCAGAAAGAGGGGGTTGAAGCCTATTCAATTAGTCTTCACTATTGGTGCTTATGAATTGGGCCTATGTTTCAGTTTTGAGGGTGTTCAGAATCCAAACTCAGATATGGCTCGAAATTATGTGATTGGCCCGAGGTGTGACTGGTTTGAGCGGAACCAAAACTGCAGATCCACAATTTGGGATGTTTTAAAGTGGGATGCAAGTTTTATAGGTTTAGCCCATCTCCACAGTTCACCAAGATCATTGGTTGAAGATACTGCAGGGCTGCACATACAGTCTTGCTGGAAGATAGATCTTCCTTTTTAACTCAGGATACAATCATTATTGCCAACATTGTGTTCAGTTCACAGTTAAGACCTTCCAGTGTTCTACATCCACCCCTACAGTAGCTTAACTCAATGATCTTTGAGAACATTTCTCTGTAGAGATGGGTTCAAAAGCTGCAAAACCTGGATCCCCAGCCTGTTTCCTTAGCATGCTAAAGAGGCATTATAACTAAAAAAACACAAAAAACAGTTTCTATAATATCTCTGCCCCAATAGTGGATGCCATGACACCAGTTTGTCTCACCAGCTTCATAATTTCTGCCCTGATCATCAATGAAGAAGATATTACTGAGTAAATAAAAGACAATCTTTAAAAATATGTATAAATATTTACTGAATTGCATCAGTTAAAGGGCCATCAAAAGCCATGCAGACTGGGCCAAATTAGAAGTTGTCTTATTACACATTTACCTAATGAAGTGGACTGGACTGACTTCTGTGATATGTACAGAATCCAGATTTTTTTAAAGGCTTTCTAAAATACTGTACAATAGACTGAAATGCCGATGAATGAGCCACTATGGTTTGCTGGATTCACAAAGTGGTGACCTGAATTATTTTCAGCATTAACCTGTGATACCATAGTGGAATTATTGGGGTGAAAGCGAGTTCATACTTCTGGTTGTCTTTGTTTCCAATGGTCATTGATATCAAAAGCCATCCTGCACCTGCTGTGAAAATAAATAGGGTTGCTGCGGTAATAAGAATTTTTTTAAAGTACCTAAAATACATATTTCCTCTAACAGACTGAAACAAATCCTGAAGAGCCCTTTCCATTCTGTTAGGTAAATAATGAATACTTTCCATCAATGCGTTCCTCTTTCTTCTACATCAGATAAAAGCTAAGAAATTACATGAAAAAATAAACTATGTTTGTAGCATTTATGGACCAGATTCTAAACTCATTTGTAAATCTGGAGGAATTACACTGATTTCAGTAGAATTACACCAGAGTAAATGAGATGGGGATCTGGCCCTGCCAGTCTAACCTAAGCCAGCAAAGTGCAGGAAAGCTGGCATTAAGGGGACGCATTAGCTTATACTCTTGTAAGCAGAATATACAGAATAAAGTCATTTTATTTTTTATCATGATGTTTGAGAAGTCTTTGGTATAGAACTACACTAAGTCAATGTTATTTAAAGATGTTCGATGCAATTTAGCGCCTTGAAATCTATAAACAAAAAGTGCTGTTTAACAGATAGTATCATTATTATATATGAGATGGATTTGACCCACTGTAGCTTGGGGTTTAATTTGGTTTTGTTTCTTATATCTGCTTGTTGCTTGAAATATAGCCAGACATACTGCCTCTTTTATTATCTGATTTGCATCAAGTTATAAGAGAGAAAGCCTAGTGCTAGCTTTATTGTGACACTCAAGGAATTAGTGGATTCTTCATCCAATGTAAGCAACTTGGCTACATGTTAAGATTTACATTGCACAGTGAGGGACATCACTGTGTCGAACTGAACTATAGGGTTATCTAGATCATGAGCTGCCTCATTACGCATCAGAATTTTCCTGCCAAGCTGCTCATATTTTTCCAAGCAAACCTCAACTATGAGGGAGGTCTGACACACTACTCCCTTCCCAGTACCCTTGTTTTCAAACACACAATAGTTTGGCTTGTTTCCAGTCACAGCCAGGTGATTTTTGACCGTTGGCCTTTTATTATCTGGTATTACTGAGGGACCACAGATGAACCCAATAAAGAAAGAGAGAAGAAAGAAAACTAGCTTCTCCTTTGCCTTCACATTAACCTGATATCTTATCCTGTTTGTATGCCATGTTTTTGCCCAGGTGAAGTTTTGCCCTGGTGGAATTGCGGTTCTAGTATTATCTCCAATGAACGGCAGGCTCTTTCATTAAAAACAATTGCTATTTCCAAACAGGAGCCGGTTCCTCAATTCCTGACATTCTTGCTGTGAAACATTCAGCTGAGAAGAGCAGATTGTTCCTGCTGAAAATGAATGGAGTCTGGCAGGAAAACCTCATGTTTTTCCAATCCTAGTTTTTACAAAGAAAACACTGGGATCTTGTTGAAAAATTGCATTTGTTTTGGTGGACACATTTTTGTTCCTCACTTGAATTCATTCCAACTAGATGATATCAATTTTTATCCATTCATCAATAAATAACTCTTTTCTTACAATCTTTCATTAGATTTGAGATAATGTCATGTTAGGAAAGGTACAAAGAGTTATGTTATAAAAATAACAATTTACACAGATAGATTTAAAATTTGAAAACCAGCTTTCCCCGGTAAGCCCTCAAAAAAAAGGCAATGAGAAAAATACTATATGATTAACAGCCAAACTCACTGTAAATATCACAAAGAGAGAGAGGCCAAGGTGAGTGGACACATGGCCCACTAAAGTTACGATGAAACAAAATACAAAGGTCACCACATTGAATATCCATATGGTCACTGCAGTTCTATAATGACTGACTTCATTTAGCTCAAGTAGAAATAGATGATGAGGCAGATTCACTCAGCCTTGTGACTAGATGTGTAAATTACACTTCCTTGCACTAGCTGATCTCCCTCCACCCTAAGGGATATTCATCCCAAGGAGGGAAGGTGGCATATTTAGCTATAAAACTGTGATGCTTTTTAGCTTCCCTGTACCGCACCTTTAAAGCCCTATGAACTCTCTACGTGTGCAGAGCTCAGCAGCCATTTTGCACGGTGTATAGCACCCTCTGTTGGCTCCCAATCTATTTTTGCTGCCAATTCAAAACCTTGATTCTGACGTTCTGTGTCAGCAATTGCTCCGGGTCCAGATACATTAGTAACCGCATCCTCATCCATGACCCACCAAGACAGTTCCACTGCATAGGCACAATGCGGATAACAAAAGTGAAGCATGGAAGAGACAAAGATAAAGTATTCACTGTAAAGGAGGCTCAGCTGTATTCAGGTAGATTAGTTTAACCCAAAGTTGGACCACTCCTAGAACATGCTACAAGGCCCTCCTGCTGCTTTTCCACCACAGCTAGAAGAATTTATACAATATGTAGCAGGTGATAGATATAGCCCAAATAGGAATCTGGGAAGGGGGAAAAGCAGAATACTCCCTGAATTCAACAGTGGATCTCACTCTTGCTGATCTAATTTACCTGGGCTACATTTCAACAAACCCTGGATGGGAAAAAACCTTATAGAACCCCCTAAAGAAAGACAGACAAATATCACAGCAACTGACAAAGTTTTAGTGGTCATCACTCTGTAAACCTGGGGAGTATTTTACCCTTTTCTGCTTTGACATTAACAAGCTAAAACAATCTCCTTTCTCCCTTTCACTAATTGTTAAGCACATCAGAACAACCATACGGGTCAGACAAATTGTCAGTCTTGCCCAGTATCCTGTCTCTGGCCATGGCCAGTGCCAGATACTTCAGAGGCAATCAACAGAACAAGGCAATTTTGAGTGATCCATCCCCTTTCGTCCACTCACAGTGGACAGAAGTGTCGTTCACTTCTGGCAGTTGGAGATTTAGGGACATTCAGCACATGGGGTTGCATCCCTGACCATCTTAGCTAATAGCCATTGATGAACCTATTCTCCATGAATTATCTAATTATTTTTTTGAACCTACTTATACTTTTGGCCTTCACAACACCCCTTGGCAACAAATTCCACAGGTTGACTATGCATTGTGTGAAGAAGTGCTTCATTTTGTTTGTTTTAAACCTGTTGCCTATTGATTTCATCGGGTGACCCCTAGTTTTTGTGTTATGTGAAGGGATAAATAACATTTCCCTATTCACTTTCTCCATACCATTCATGATTTTAGAGACCTCTATCATAGTCCCCCTCAATCATCTCTTTTCCAAGCGGAAAAGTCCCATCTTTTTAATCTCTCCTCGTATGGAAGCTATTCCATACTCCTAATCATTCATGTTGCCCTTCTCTGTACCTTATCCAATTCTAATGTATCTTTTCTGAGATGAGGCAACCAGAACTGCAAGCAATCTTCAAGGTGTAGGTGTACCATGGGTTTATGACATTTATGGATTTGTGGCACTATGATATTTTCTGTCTTCTTACCTATCCCTTTCCTAATGGTCCCTAACATTCTATTAGCTTTTTTCACTGCTGCTGCACATTGAGCAGATGTTTTCAGGGAACTATCCGCGATGACTCCACGGTCTCTTTCTTGAATGGTAACAGCTAATTTAGACCCCATTGTTTTGTTCGTATAGTGGGGATTATTTTTTTCAGTGTCATTAATTTGTGCTTATCAGTATTGAATTTCATCTGCCATTTTGATGCCCAGTCACCCACTTTTGTGAGACCCCTTTGTAACTCTTCACAGTCTGCTTTGGACTTAACTATCTTGAGTAAATTTGTATCATCTCCAAATTCTGCCACCTCACTCTTCATCCCCTTTTTCCAGATCATTTATGGATATGTTGAACACACAGGTCCCAGTACAGATCCTTGAGGGACCCCGCTATTTACCTCTCTCCATTGTGAAAATTGACCATTTATTCCCTATCTTTTAATCAGTTACCGATCCATGAGAGGACCTTCCCTCTTATCCCATGACTGCTTACTTTGCTTAAGAGCCTTTGGTGTGGGACATTCTCAAAGGCTTTCTGAAAGTCCAAGCTCACTATATCCACCGGATCACTCTTATCCACATGCTTGAATTGTCATAGTTTGGTGGAGCATGATTTCCTTGGACAAAAGTCATGTTGGCTCTTCCCCCAACACATTGTGTCTGTCTAGGTGTCTGATAACTTTGTTCTTAACTATAGTTTCAACCAATTTACCTGGTGCAGAAATTAGGCTCTCCAGCCTCTAATTGCCAGATTCAGCTCCAGACCCTTGTTCAAAAGTAGATGTTACATGAGCTACCTTCCAGTCATTGGGTACACGATTTAAACTGAAAGTTACATATCATAGTCAGCAGTTCTTCAATTTCATGCCCTTGTCTTCCTTGAATGCTCCTTTAGCACCTCTATTGTCCAGTGACTCCACTAACCGTTTGGCAGGCTTCCTGCTTCTGATGTACTTAAAAACTAACAGCAAAGTTTTTTTTGTGTCTTTAGCTAGTTGCTCTTCAAATTCTTCCTTGGCCTGCCAAAATGTATGCTCCTTTCTATTTTTCTCACTAGGATTTTCCTTCCAATTTTGTACAGACACCTTTTTTGCCTCTAACCATCTCTTTTACTCTGTTGTTTACCCACAGTGGGTTTGTTTAGGGGGGAGGGGGAGGACGGAGGAGTCCTCTTACTGTTTTTTTTACTTTGGGGTATATATTTCATTTGAGCCTCTATAGTGGTATTTTTAAATAGTCATGCAGTTCGAAGGCATTTCACCCTTGTGAGTGTTCCTTTTAATTCTTGCCCTGTATGTCTAAATTAATCATGTAGAAGCTTAGAGTAAACTTTAGCCTCAGTGTGACCAATGTACATGCGAAATGTATAGTAAATTAGCCCTTAGCATTACTAGTATAAATGTAGAGTATAGCAAGACAGATACTAAATCTATATTGTTAACATGCATTTAGAAGTATGTGTGGTGTATAGCCCTTATTTTGGGATTTAAGAAATATCAGCAGAAAGACCTTAAGGGTTAATGCTTTGTTTATAAATCCTTTTAAATATGGCCCAGGGCTGCAGTGACCACAGTTTTCATCATATGACAACCATTCAGTGGTCCCAGGCCACTTCCGAACAACTATGTTTCCACATGGCAAACACCATCCCATTTTGGTGCCCTATTCAGCCAAGGACTGAACCGGCTTGTACAATTATTACCCTAGCACCAACAAAGATGATCCCTCTGGGTCAGGGCTGAGACACATTGGCGAGGCAGCATGAGAAAGCTTACATTGCTGTTGGTCATGCTGTTTGTTCTGCGGGCGTAAGTACCGCCTGAGGGTCTAATCAATCCAGCACCTTCATCCAGGACAAAAGTTATTTTAAAAACAAAACAAATATAGCAATAAAGTTAACACTCCACCACATATGTCCCCTCAGTCTCTGAAGCAAAGAATTAATATTCTCATCAGTCCCATTACATGAAGGCCATGATTCCATTGCTTCAACTGCTAATAAGCTATGAAACATAGAACTATACATTTTATGGTACAAATTATTTTGATGCCTATTTTGAAAACAAAGCAGAGAAAGTTTCTGTTTCAGCTGGATGAGATTTTTCCGATTCTGCTTTCTTAACGTACTTTAAAAACAGAAAGTGAATAAAAAGCGTCAGCAGGCTTCTCACAAGGATTCAGCTGTTAAATCCTTATTGTTATGTTTGCTTTGAAGTCAGGGGGGGGAAAAATTCTAGTTTGCCAACATATAATTAAAAAAAAAATGAAGGCACCTTCTGCAAATAAACACGATGCAACAGAAAAGCTGGCACCAAAGTGAAACAAAGTCTGTGCATTACAAAATGGAATTATTTTAAAAGTTAAATTGTGCAATACGTAATCATTCATAGAAATATATATATAAGAAATATATATAAGAACCCAAGATTTCTTTCACGGGCAATCTTGTTAAGAGAGACACTGATCACTGGCACCACATTTTATCCATAAACCTTATTGTAAGCTGGTTAATGGAATGCCCTTAGGGACTACACACACTTCATACTTGGATATACAGCATGAAAAGAAAGAACATTTTGTCTTTGAAGAGATGCAGAAGAAAATGGGGGAAATCTCTTTGCATAAAATACAGTTGGGTCCAGATACTGTATAATCATGCACTGAAGAAGAACTTCCATCACTTGCGTGCTGATGAGCTTGGATTTGTGAGTAATTTGCACACAAAAAGGTCAACAATGCATATTACTTACATGGGGAAAATGTTTTGTCATTAAAGAAATCAAGGAACAACTTCTGGACTGACCTATGGCCCTTTAGTGTCAATCCAGTGGGTTGCTTCTCTTTCCTATTTGCTTATTTTTGCCATTTTTTTACAATAAAAAGAAGTGAACAAATGCAAAATATTATTATATGGCATGATGACTATGGATTTATAATTACTATGCCACACAGCTCCATCCCTGACTTGGCAGGACCATCTCTATATCTATGGGTAATCGAGTAGACGGGTACCATGCCCATTCAGCCCTTGCCAACAAAGAATGTCAATTAGTGCCAACTGTGACAGAAGTTTCTGCAATGAGGTCACTAACACCAACAACTCATTGCACATAGGCCACCAAAGAGCCACAAGGCAATCTCTTTTTATCTGGTGACCTGGAGGTGAAAGACTTGTGAATTCCTTAAGCCACTCACTCTCCTGAGCAGAGACTTTGAGGCTTTGATAACACTGCAGTCTCCCCACCCGGGAAAACAGACTCGAGCTAGCAGGGTTCAAACTAGAATGCTTGAAATGGTAGTGTGGATGTTGCAGCTCAAGCTAAAGCGCCACGTAAAGCACCCCAGGTATACCTATTCTGTGTTTCAGCTGTGCTACTAGGTATGAATGGTTAACCAGGAACATCAGAGGGAGGGTGTATTTGCACATTGTAAATAATGAGGCAGACCTTGAAAATGTAATGTGTCTTTTTACAGCTACTGTACGAGCCACCAACACAAATGAAAACAACTTATGAAAATAGAGTGGAAATAGGTTATTACATTAATGCTCCTGTCACAGTTCAGGACAACTGCACCTGTATTTCCCCTCTGTGATCCACTAATGGCACCCATCCTTAGGCTTCCGGCTCCCCAGCCGTCACCTCTGGTGGGCAGAGACACGCATCTCTCCCCCTCATGACCGGGGTATTTCCAAGCTGCACAGTACCCTTCCTACACTGTGAATTCCCCTGCAAGTCAGACTGCCTCAGAAAGGCCTGCTTTGCCTTCCTTCCTCAGAGGCTATAAACAGCATAATTGTCTGCTGTTAAGTTACCACACAGCTTTTTCTAAGCAAGCACACTATTCTTAAGGTAAAAGCATTATAGAGAAAACATATTAAAAACCATTTTAAAACCTACAAGCGTGCTAATAAGCTTACCACACATCACCCCACTTTTGATAAGGGCTCTGGCAGGTGAACAGCCTTTCAAACCCCACTAAGAGGTTTTTCTGTGGTTCCAAGTTCATAACTGCCTTGGCTCAGAACAAGCACTCCTATGAATCCGAGAGTCACCCCCTTTATACAGTTTGGACCTCTTGTCCTCATATAACAGGCAATCAGTCCACAAAGTCTCCTCAGGGCAACACTTCAGAAGGCTAAGTTCTTGCATATCCAGAGGGGTTACATTTGCTCCTCTCTAAATCTCTATCCCTAGAGATTTCTTTGGAAACCAACGTAACTTTCAAGTTCATATTGTTTCAAATAGTCCTTTGAAGCTCATAACACTTCCCAGGGTTTATATTAGTCAGGTCTCCTCCCTAGAGAAGTTACATACAACCCCACATTAATACTCAAACATTTGCATTTTTAATAGAACAAACGTCTAAGAAATAAACATCATTCAGTAAAGTTTGCCCAGGATACTACAGGAAATTGCCATTCTGCCACAGCTTCAGTTAAGTCCTAGTCAAAAATAACCCAAGTCTTAATATTTGTCCAGAGTGCGTGGAATCTGATTTAAGAAATTAGGATGCTTAAAAATCCAAAAATGCATTTAAAAATGTCTCAACCTAATCTCCGGAATTGATCTGGTATCTAGAATCCAGGCCTGATGCATGGATATCACCAAATGAACCAATATATAAATGCAAAGAATGTAAGTATAGTCTCATAGCTATGAGGCAGAAGATTAAAGTTTGTTTCATATTAAAATAAAACAGAAATCAGACAGCACAACTGATTGTTTGTGAAAATGTTGCATGGATTTTTAGTACAAAGAGTTCCAAGCTAGTAATGGATGCATGTAAATATGTACATATGTAGAATAGGTATTAAAGGTGCTGTGTAAATACATATCATGTAATGTAAATAACTATACTGAAAAACCACAGTGCATATAACAAAGCTTGCATTTGGCTAAGTTGTCCTTAGTTGGGCAGTTCACAATTTACTCTAATTAGAGAATGCCCCACACTCACCCGGCAACCCAGGGACAAGAGCAAAATGAAATAAAGGGGGCGTCTCAAATAGTTGAGAAAAGGAAGGAGCCTGACCTCAAACTGTGGAACCAATGTTCCCAAACTCTGCGAGTAATTCAGTCCTAGACATTGCTTCAAACACTTTGCAGCTTGGGCCTGTTTCCAGTTCAGAGATTCGGTGTGGATATGCCGCTGCAAGATTGGCGGCTTCTCCCACCCTCTTTGGTCTAGACAGTAAGATGGGTATCTCAGGAGAAAACGTTGTCTCATGAGACTTCCACACCTCCCTGTCTGTTGATGAGTCTGAAATACTGCACTGGGCTCTCTCACTGTAGTTCAGTATTTCCACTTCCGGTTCAAGTGAAAACTAGGAAGTGCAGAAGTGTTTGAAAATTAGGGTTATTATAGTAACTAGAGATGGAGAGAAGTTAACTGAGTCCATCCCCTGCAAGGGCAGCACATCGCCCTCTCTGTACACGACACAGCAGACAAAAAACTGTTACAATGCTAAATCGAAGCCAAAAGGGAACTCAAGGAGAGAATGAGCCTTAGCCTCTACAGTCAGATATGCGTGGTCCATTCTGAGGGTGTGACAGACCCAGGGGCACATGGAGGGAATTTATCCTGAGCTTGACCAAGAGCAGGGGCTGCAGTTGTGAGTGTCCCTGTGCAAGTTGCACAAAGAGAAATAAGGCTTCTTGCAACTACATAAGGCCAGTCACATTCTTGCCCAATCATAATTACCCTTATTATTAACAATACTAATACATTGCCCTTCTATAGCATCTTCGACCACAGGTTCTCAGGAGAGCTTCACAAACACCAATGAATGAATTAAGCATCACATATACCGCTGCAGCATACCTAAGTGCTATCTCGGTTTTACAGGTGGGACACAGAGGCACAAGGTGACTAAGTGACTTGCCCCAGCTTACACAGGAAGTCTGTGGCAGAGCCAGAAACAAACCTCAGATTTCCTGAGTCTCCGTTTTGTGCCTCAACCACAGGATGATCCCTTAAACTCCACTTCCCCTCCCCCACACATACTCCCCGAGTGTATCTATCGCTAATATAAATAAATGAAGATGTTTTCATACCTCCATATTTCCACCTGCCAGGCTGTCTCTCTTCCAGGTGTGTCTCATTTCTCTCCTCACTCTTTGTATGTCAGAGATCCATCCACCACAGTGCTAAACACTTACAGAGCACCAACAAAATCCTACAGAACAATAGAGCAGAGGTTACATGGCCAAGAAAACTGATATTTTCATCCATTTCTCAGCAAATCATAAAAGCTGTTCTTGACAAGCCCTTCTTTGTAATACCAGTAATCAGGAGGACACAGTACATACTATTGGCCATGGCCCCTCACTGAAAATACCCTGCAATCTTACACAACAACAAAAGCTCCCACTAGGGCCAATGGATGGCAGAGTAAAAACAGAAACCAAAGGCTTCAAATTGCACAAATTACAAAGGTAGAAGAACTGAAAGCAGCATGCCACTAAAAGCCATCTGCCATCTTGGCCCGCCCATGTGTCCCTTCTCCCAGCAGTGTTTTATATTAGTAATGATGTCTCTGTATTATGTATGACAGTGTCTCTGCTGCTTTGAGCAAGCAATAATACAGCTCCTTCAGTCTGGTGCATGGCATATGCGCACTTAGCTTGGGAAGCTAAAGCTTCTAGTTCGTACATTGAGGCAACTCTCTCTTTCTGTACATAGTACAACTGGAAGCCAACATTCCTTTGTTTATTTTACATTATCCAAATCAAATATAAATTAGATATTAGACAGAGGAAAGGGCCATGCACATTAATGCCATAGTCTGATTATGCAGGCTCCTGAGACCTAACAAATGTTTTGTTTTCACTTTTTTAATTATGTCATTACTCATTTTAATAAGTGAATGGTTTTCTCCCTACAGAAGAGGCTATAGTTTATAAGGCTTCTCGAAGCGAGTTTTGAGAAGGGTTAAAGAAGGAGAAGGATGAGGAAGGGAGTTCCAGCCACAGGGGCAGTATGAAAGAAGTAAAAGAGGTGGAGTGAGAGAACACTAAGTTCGCTTCCTGACTAACAGCCCAGGCTGAGAAAAGGCAGCAGGGGAGAGTTAGAGGAGACTGGAGCAGAGATGAAAGAGGGAGCTAGGTAGTGGAGGTTCTTGATGGTGAGAACAAAGCACATGAATAGGATTAGGACGAGAATAAAGAGGCAGTGACGGGATGTTAAGAGGGGCTGGTTCAGGTGAGACAGATGATTTTGGCAGCAGAGTTTGGTAAGGATTGGAGGGGAAAGAGGTGGGTTTGGGGAAAGTTGGTGGAGGAGAACATTTCTAAATTGTACCAGTATGTAACCCACCCCTGCAGTTTGCCAGCTTCTGGAACTTCGGACTGAGCCTCTAGGGGTTCTACCCTATGAGCGACCTACAACAATAATGGCAACCAGAGCCCTCTGTCGCCATTTCCCAGCATGTTTGGAGTCAGGAGCAAGGTTGAATGGACACGAAAACCCTGCTGAAACCAATAGAGAGGCTACTGCATGGGGTGACCTGGACAAGCAGTTAATTGCGCCCGTGATGAGCCTGGGCTGCTCAGCCCCTCAGTGGCAGGGGACAACCTGACTCAGAGACAAAGAGACTTGTTTTAATTTCAGTTTTGAGCTTTGTGTTTGGTACTTGGAGGGAGCTGATTGAGAAGCAGAACAGCTCAGGAAGTCTCTGTTTAACTCCAACTCCCCACAAAGGCAGCCTGAATTGCTGTGGGATCTAGTGCACGGGTCAGGCAGTTCTAGCCCTGCAGAGACCAACATCCAGAGTGGCAGAGATCCAACCTGATGCCAGCTACTGAGAGCCAGCCAAGACCTTTGCAGGACTCCAGACCAGGCAGCCAGGAGAATACTCTTCCCCACCCAGGGGTGAAGACACTGTAAAAGAACCTCCTTTTTTTCTTTGTTTAAGCCAGCAAAGGTTCACAGCACTGCAGCACTCGTCTCCAGATTCATCCTCAGCATACCATCTGCCTGGGAAGGTGCCAGGGAGGGAGCTGGCGGTTGGGAAGAGTTATGAGTGTTGGGGGATGGGAAATTCCTTGATGTGTTAGTACTTATTAGTTAACCCTAGACTTTCCTTCCCCAGATCCTATTTCCCTGCTCCCAAGAAAGTCCCCTTTGTATTATATTGTTATTTTTGGAGGTGTGCTTTCTTTGCTGGGGTTTGTGTTAGGCACTTTATTGTTTCTTGTTTTATACTCCTTGCCAGCAGTGGCAGCATAATTCATTTCCCCAAGGGATAGCACCCCTTGTCTCCCAAGCACAGTGGAGAGTCACCATGGAGACAGCAGAAGTCATTAGAATGAACCCAGGACCCAACCTATGTGAGGAGAGGGGAGAAGCTACTCCTAGTAGCAAGCACCAGGGAGGAATCCTGAGCCCCACCTCAGGGGTGGGGCTACAAGTACATGTAGAGTATTTTGTGAATGCTCTGCAATACATACACCTTCCACTTGCAATGGATCCCACTTTGATACAGTATGGCTACAAAATCATTATAGCTGTAGAATAATGGATGTCCCCACATTCCACAGTGCTTGGTGTTCCAAGAGTCTAGGTTACAGTCTATAGGGGCTTATTTAGTAGGTAACCACATACATCTTTGGTTATTTGACACCTGAAGGTGCTATGCTCCATAGAGAGCACTTCCCCTGCCATTAAAGCATTTGCTCCATCAGCAGTGTTACAGGCAAGTCACTTAGCCTCCCTACACTTTGTAATATGGAAACATCTACCTACCCACAATGATGTTTGTTAGGCTTAATTCACTCATGTTTGTAAAGTGCTTCTTAGAAGAAAGGTGCAATTTTTAAAAAAAAGTGCAGAGAGTTGACATTTATTGATTGCCACAATCTGATGTTTCTTCAAACTCCAACTCAAGAGGGACTGGATAGTTCAGGCAGTTGGCAAAATCATTATCATAATGGCTATATCATGGCACAGAGATGCCCAGTTCATAAGGATGCAGGAAGCCCAGGAGTGGTTATATAAAAAGGACAGGCAGCACAAGGCAACGTGCTTATGCCAGATCAACTGCTCAGCTAAAGATACGTTTTCAAATCCAGCAGTTGCGTCATGTCTAGGTTTCAGGCTGCCCATCAAAATAAACAAAAAGGAAAAAAAAGCCTTTTGTTGCTCTCATTCATTGCTGTATCAGGGTGCAAATGAGACTCCTGCACTGAATTACAATTGGAGCGTTTCCTCCATTTGCGTTCTTACCTTTCCTGCCTTTGTGGAAAGTATCATTTTGTGTTTCTTTATCAGAGGCTGAACGGAGCCACAAAAATCCCTTTTAGTCAAAGTGATTTCATCGCTTTTTCTTCCAAGGTTGCCCAGTTGAAGAGCTAACATCACAATGCTTTTCCTTCACCTGAGGTCAAGCATTAATAATGCTAGACAAAGATGGCAAGTCAGTGCAACCCTAAATAAGTTTCCCTCCCATCAACGATTAATAGTCCACCTGCTAAGAGAGTGCCTGAAACTCAATTAAAAATGAATGGAAAACTTAAAAAATCCTGCTCCTTTTCAAGGTGTAGCACTGTCCTGAATACATTGTGCTGGACAAAGGTGGATTTTACCAGAGAAATTAGGAGTTACTTTTCCAGTGTCTGGGGTTGTTGAGAGCCAGACGTTTAGTATGTGCCCACCTCAAGTGGGATCACACACACATAGGCCAGAGAGACCAATTTTGTAATGATTACAGGACTAGAAACCACAAGTTCAATTCCTCGCTCTGTCATCAACACTATCTCACACAAGTCACATTATTTCACTGTCTTAGTTTTCCCATCTGTATTATGAGGATAATAATATTTCCCTGTTGTTTAAATAGGCATCAAATTACAATTTATGGGCCTCACTATGCAGATAAGTTTATGGAAATTCGATAGTGTAAATGATCGGTAGATTAGTTGGATGGGTTTGATTTTGCTGATGTTTGTGCCAAGTCAGAGAATGGTCAGGGTGAACTAGAGGCTTTTAGGTGCTTGAGCTAGTTCAAACTGAGATTGGTGTTTGTGTAGTTAATAAAATTAGTGTGCCTTCTCTTGCCAACCAACCTGATTCATGAGTGCTTATCAAACACTACATGGTCTGAAAAGTTATATTGCACCAAAATGGGATCCATCATTTTCTCCACATCTACTGGATTTGCAGGAAAAGTTCGCAGAAAAATGGTGGTAGCATAAGCTCCAATTTGAAAGCTTTCTCATCAATGACAAAACAATATCCAATGATAACTAACAACAACACTCTCAGACAGAAAAATATTCTCAATTTTAGATGCAGACCAGGCATTTTGGCAAGTTAAGCTAAATGTTTCCGACTGTAAGGCTATTAATACACCATTTGGATGGAATACATTTAAGTATATGACATTTAGGATTGGTTCTTCTCATGGGGTACTTCAAAAAGTGATTGTACAGTGTGGAGGGATTACAAGGTTGTGACATTATAATGGCTGTGATTTTAATATGGGATAGGGCCTAAAGGAAACAATAGAAAAATTAGGTGTCCTTCTGCTTTCTGCAAAAACTTATCTACCACTGATACTAAATGGTCAAAGATTGGTCTAACAGAAGTTAATTGTATTGGACATACATTGAGCAAAAATGTCTTAACTGTTGATCAAGGTAAAATAAATGAAATAGTTGAAAGGTAAAGTGGATCTACAGGGATTAATGGGATGATAACTGTCTGACAAAATTCATTACACATCTATTTCCTTTTAGTAAATTACTAGAAAATTATGTTGCCTGGCATTGGGAACAGACAAATAGGTATTTAAGCAGTTTGAAAACACTAATCACCAATTCACCAGCTTCAAAATACTATGAGTTAACTAAGCCTGTTATCTTGTTAGAGGATGCATCTTCAAAAGGATTAGGTGCAATCCATATGCAAGAAGAGCAGCCAGCTGCATTTTCATCAAGATCCCTAAACAAAACAGAAAGATCAAGAAGTAGATGTTGGCACTTGGGTACAGTTGACTTATGCCCAACAATGTTTGTTTGAGAGAGGAAAGATACACGCAGAAGCTGATCAGATATTACTTGAAAGTTTGCTTAAACACACTTTGCTTTCATCACCACATAGAACCCATCACATGATGCTAAATCTGCAAAGATATGATCTCAGTGTGAAATGTAAATTGGGTAAGGAACTGTACATGTACCCTT
This sequence comes from Macrochelys suwanniensis, assembly GCA_033296515.1. Classification (NCBI taxonomy): domain Eukaryota; kingdom Metazoa; phylum Chordata; order Testudines; family Chelydridae; genus Macrochelys; species Macrochelys suwanniensis. The sequence continues at coordinate 158,465,251 of CM065777.1, forward strand.
AGCAATACAGTGAACAGATCAATCTTACCTGAAAATGATGCTGATGAATATGAAATTAATTCAAAATTAGCAGAATTCCAAACCAAAACACAGAGAGGTCCAGTTATATATAAACTATAATTTGTTTTACAAGAAAGGCCTAAAGAAATAGCAGAGGTAGGCTTCAAAATAAGGCCATATTGGCCACACAAAGGAGACATTAGTGAGAACAACCATCTTGCTAAATGAAGGAAGACCAGTTGTTCTATAATTTCTGAGAAAAGAAATGCTCACTAAAGTACAGAGCACTCATCTACGTAATGAAATATGTAAGCAAAGGGCAAGAAACTACGTTCTAGCCTGGGGTGAGTGCTTAGATAACAAAGTAGCTCATTGTGATACATATAATTGCTTCCAGAGAGCACAGGCAAAATGCAAGGTCACAAAGTCCTAGAAAATTCATGGAAAAGGCTAGTAGGAGATTTAGTTGAAATATGTTAAAGAATTTACAGTAATTATTACTCATTTCATGGATGTTCCAAAACTAACACATCAAGTATAATGGCAATTATCCACATCGGGTTATTCTATGTAGGTTCTTACACCATACTCATCACTTCTAGTAGCTCATTGAGCAATGTGATTAAACGTCTGTCGTGTGCTTGTACACTTACCCTCTCACATCATGAAAACCAGGGAATACTAGAGATTCTGATTTATGAAAATAGGCCACAATTCTCAAGGGCAGAATTTCAGGAATTCATTAAGACCTACTAGTTTGAGCATATCACCTCCAAACCAAAATACACACAGAGTGACCGGGTGACAGAGGCATTCAGACTGTTCAACGTCTCCTAAAAGTAACTGGGAAAGAAAAGAAAATACTGGGCTTGAGCCCTCTTTTCATTTCTTTGTGAAAGGGTTCCCCATCACACACACACACTTTAGAGGGGAAAAACAGGGGGCTTGGGGATGTTTCTTCTTGTTTTTTCTGTTAGAAATTCAGATCCCGTGTGGAATGGAAGAGTCTGACTCTTGAAGTGCTACTCAGATAGCAACATCATAAGAGTCAGAAGAGTGAGAGTTGAGCAATTGAGAGGGAAGGAATATTTTAGTCAGACTGCCTAAAATTACGGTTTTATTTGGGTTTTATTAACTACAATGACTAATCAGCATGTTGAAAAAAAGGAAATCTTCGTTAACCCTATACTTCTTCAACTGAAGAATTAGCAATATACATGCCCATGAGACTCCCAACAAATATGCTAGCAAAACCAGGGAAGGGCAAAGTTGACAGCCTTGATATTTATGAAGACAAAAAACAAGCAGAAAAAAATCCCCCCACTTTCCAGGCCTTCTCTTATACATCACAGAAAAGCAAAAAAACTAGCTCACAGAGAGGCAAAGAGAATGAATTTGCATGTTGAGAGGTTAAATGCTAGACATTGTATTAGAAATTTGAGTTGCACAAAGCAAAATAGAGAATCCACAACAGTGGATTTCGGTTTTGCTTTGAAAAAAAATCGATTTCTTGGGGATCCCATATGTCTTATGAAAATGCATAGTATAAACTATTCTGAGAGAGCACTAAAGCATTCCCAAAGTTCAACAGCACTCTAGCATACAGTAGGTCCACACCACAACTTATACAAACAGAGAACATTGGGCAGGCAAATTTCTGCCTTCTTCAGAAAAGAGATACAATGCTCCCGGAGTGCTAAACCTTCCAGATATCAGTCTGTTCCTCAATACTGACAGGCACTGGAAATTGTAGTGCTTGGAGAAAATATAAGGAATAAATGCAACTGTCTGCCCCAAATTCAGGAGCATTTAAAAGAAGGCCTCCTTTTCCTCTTCTGCTTGCAAGCATAGGATTGCAGAATATAAACATTAAAACAGTAGAGAGTGTGGCAAATTGCCGGCACTACTATGATGGGTCCCGCACTTTCTCTTCTTGGGGGGGGCGGGGGTTCAGGGTGCCATTTCTTGCCCCTGAACTGGGGTAACAGCTATCCTACTAGTATCCCAGGGAAGGGGAGTGGAGAGGGAGGGACCCAGGCCCGCCCTCTACTCCGGGTCCCAGCCCAGGGGTCCTATGATAGTAGGTGAACCACTTGTACCAGTGATTCTTTCCCCTGGGCTACTTCCCTCTCCTGACCTTCAGCTTGTGGGGCTTCCTGCCTTCCCTCTGCACAAGCCAGGTGTCAGTTACACAGTGATGAATGGGGAAAAGGCAGAGGGAGGGCGAGTAGGTAGATAGTAAAACAACTCCCAGGAGGTTGTAAGGTACAAGCAGGACCTCCCTGCTTTGATTTAGACCTCGATTAATTGCCTTTTCTACACCCTTGTCTTTCTACTCCCTTGGTCAGCAACTTCCATCTCTTTCCCTTGCTGGCATCTAACACACATCCTCTCTGAATTTGGCCCCAGGATCCAAACCAGTGACCAAGAAGTGAAACGCTTCTAATTGCATCGATACCTAGAGCCACTTAGTCCCATTCCCGTTAATTTGCCTACTTCATATTACAAGACTCATTTTTTTCTCAGTTCCCAAACTCTGAAATCAGTAAAGGCCACACACACAGAAAACAGTGTCTGGTAACAAGAAAATGCAGAAAATACAGGAAGGATGAAATCAAAAGTGGGGATGACACCCCCTTATCTTGCTCGTGAGTTTGTTTTGTCAAGTCAAACTTCACAAGTTTGGTTTTTTTACATTCTTGAGTTATGCTATGGAAGCAGGTCTAAAGAGAACTAGAAGCCTGTACTATTTACAGTAATAGAAATTAGTTTGCATTTCTAAAAAAAATAAGAGCGCTACACAGAATGACTTTAATTGCTATGGTACCTTTCATCCCAAATGAGCCCAAAGCCAATTATAAACTACACCCAGGAATTGCTTCACTCACCACTGAAATGCAGCTGCCTCTGGGGTTGTACACAACATCTCCATGACAATAGTTCACGACAACACTATAGAATGCTTTTGGAAGAATGTGAAGAATATTCTATTCAGTTGAAACTGCAAGGGGAATCCAGGGTAGATAGAATATAATTACCCTACATTACAGTTGGTCTGAGATATACACCACACTTCTGAAAAATGCCATGGGATCTTTAATTACCACAATTGGGTAGGACCTTTAAGTCCTATCTGAAAAATATCTCCACCAACACAATGCCCCTTACATCATGCTGGATCTTTGGTTCAGTATTGACTTAAAAGGGAGAGAGACACTTATTTTATCATTAACCTGACTTCACCAGCACCTATGATAAGTTCTTACTGATCTATTCCGCAAGGACCAAACAGGCCCAAAGAGCACCCTTCAGGGCGGACTGACTTTAAAAGGAGACATTAGATGTACTATGGTCTTATATATATAAACAGAAATTAAGTCTGTTGTATCTTAAAATATCAATGCAGGCCTGGACAGTAGTATTCACAGCAGAGGTATGGTATGAAGTGAGCCTTTCTAGTGTTCTAGTGGAATGTTTTGTGCTTTTTTTGCACCATTATTATATGTATCTGAAGTCTGTAGTTTATAGGAGCATTTGCAAAGTGCCCTGTGACAAAGTTCCTCCTCTACCTTGGTGAGTCCTGCACTTATTGGCGGATTTTGATCGCCTCAGAGATCTTCCCCTCTGGTAGAACCCACAGTCAAATTCCTCCTGTGTCTGATCAGGAGTTGGGAGGTTTGGGGGGAACACGGGCCCACCCTCTACTCCGGGTTCCAGCCCGGGGCCCTGTGGATTGCAGTTGTCTATAGGGTTTCCTGTAACAGCTGCATGACAGCTACAACTCCCTGGGCTACTTCCCCACGGCCTCCTCCCAACACCTTCTTTACGCTTACTGCGGGACCTTCCTCCTGATGGTCTGCTGATGCTTGTACTCCTCAGTCCTTCAACTCTTCTCCCTCTCAACTCCTTGTGTGCCTCTTGCTCCCAGCTCCTCGCACGCCACACCACAAACTAAAGTGAGCTCCTTTTTAAACCCAGGTGCCCTGATTAGCCTGCCTGCCGTAAATTGGTTCCAGAAAGTTCCTGCTTGTTCTAGTGCAGCCCCTGCTCTGGTCACTCAGGGAACAGAAAACTATTAATCCAATGGCCAGTATATTTGCCTTCTATGAGATTTCTGTATCCCACTTGTCTGGATCTGTCACATATCCCTCCCCCCTGCTCAACACCAAGGGTTTGGGCAGCTTGGGACGCCAGACAGTGGACACATGACAAGCCATCAGCATTGCCATGAAGGTTCCCTGCTCTGTGTTGCACACAGAACTGGAAAGGTTGGAGGGATAAGAACCACCTGGTCACCCTTGTGTTCTTCTCCTTGTTCCGCTGCATCCATTGAAGAGGGGCATGGTCGGTCACAAGGACAAATCTGCGCCCGAGCAGGTAGTAGCGAAACGTTTCCATTGCCCATTTTACGGCGAGGCACTCTCTCTCCACCATGGCATATTTTTGTTCCCTCGGAAGGAGTTTCCTACTGAGGTAGAGAATTGGATGTTCTTCCTCCCCGACCATCTGTGATAGAATGGCCCCTAACCCTACTTCCGATGCATCCATCTGTAGAATAAATTCCTTGGTGAAATCTGGGGCTATCAGTATGGGGTTACTGCAGAGGGCAGTCCGTAGGTCTGTGAACGCTCTCTCTGCTCCATCAGACCATCTCACCAGATCAGGTCCACGGGCTTTCACTAGGTCTGTCAGGGGGCTTGCCCTTGTGGCAAAGTGGGGCATAAATCATCGGTAATACCCCACCACCCCTAGGAATGCCCGGACTTGTTTCTTGCGACTTGGTCAGGGCCAATTTTGGATGGCCTCTAACTTGTTCAGTTAGGGTCTTATGAGACCTTTCCCCACAATGTAGCCAAGATATTTGGCCTCTGTAAACCCTACAGCACACTTGGCAGGGTTTGCTGTAAGGCCAGCTCGCCTGAAGGTATCGAGGACTGTTTCCACCTTCTCTAGGTGGGTTTCCCAGTCTGGGGTATGAATGACCACATCGTCCAGGTAGGCAGCAGCATAATGATTATGGGGGCGTAATAGCTTGTCCATGAGGCGCTGGAAGGTAGCTGGGGCCCCATGTAGTCCAAAAGGGAGGACAGTATATTGGAAAAGACCCTCTGGTGTAGAGAACGCAGTCTTTTCCTTTGCGTCTTTGGCAAGGGGAATTTGCCAGTACCCCTTTGTCAAGTCTAGGGTAGTCAAGTACCGGGCATTGCCCAGACGGTCCACTAGTTCATCTATGCGAGGTATGGGGTACGCGTCAAACTGGGATACCTCGTTTAGTCGCTGGAAGTCGTTGCAAAATCTTGTGGTGCCATCAGGTTTGGGCACCAGCACGATGGGGCTGGACCACTGACTGTGGGATTCTTCGATGATCCCCAACTCCAGCATTTTTTTTTAACTTCTGCTTTTATTTCTTCCCTTTTGGCTGCTGGCACCTTGTAGGGCCTCATTGTTACTCTCGCCCCAGGGTTTGTGATGATGTGGTGATATGTCTCAGTTGTTCGACCCGGTTTTGTCGGAAACACATCTTGGTTCCGGAAGATCATCTCAGACACCTCATTCTTCTGGTCTGGTGTTAAATCGGGAGACACTCTCACCTGTTTGGGAGGTTTATTTTCCTGGGGTAGGTCTTTTCAGACAGCTGCGCATGCCTCTTGTGCATGCCAGGGTTTCAGAAGGTTGACGTGATAAATCTGTTCTTGTTTCCGGCGTCCTGGCTGCAGCACCTTGTAGGTTACTTCTCCCACAGGTTCAATCACCTCATAGGGCCCCTGCCATTGGGCCTGAAGCTTGCTTTCTGCTGTGGGTACCAACACCATCACCCGATCCCCTGATTGGAACTGTCGGACTTTTGCCTGGCGATTTTAATGGGTTCGCTGGGCCTCCTGTGCCTTTTCTAAATGTTCCCGTACAATAGGGGTAACCCGGGCTATCCGGTCTCGCATCTGCAATACATGTTCTATTATATTTCTCCCCTCATTGGGTTCCTCCTCCCAGATCTTTTTGGCGATATCTAGTATGCCCCGGGGGTGGCGCCCGTATAATAACTCGAAGGGGTAAAACCCAGTTGAGGCCTGAGGTACCTCCCGGATAGCAAACATAAGGTAAGGTAGTAGGGTGTCCCAGTCCTTCCCGTCCTGACTTACCACCTTCCTTATCATAGCCTTGAGGGTCTGGTTAAACCTTTCTACCAGCCCATCAGTCTGCGGGTGATAGACTGAAGTTCTCAGGGCATGTATGTGGAGCAGTGTACAGAGGTCCTTCATTAGCTTTGACATAAATGGAGTTCCTTGGTCTGTTAATATCTCCTTTGGTAGCCCCACTCGGGCAAAGATCCCCACCAGCTCTTTGGCTATCATTTTAGAGGCTGTGTTCCACAGGGGGATGGCTTCTGGGTAGCGAGTAGCATAATCCAAAACAACCAGTATATATTGGTGGCCCCGAGCCGTCTTCTCCAGGGGCCCCACTAGGTCCATGGCTATTCGCTCGAAGGGGACTTCTATGATGGGAAGGGGTACTAAAGGTGCCCTCAAATGGGGACGGGGACTGTACAGCTGACACTCTGGACAGGACGCACAGTACCTCCGCACTTCTTCATGTACTCCGGGCCAGAAGAATCATCGTAGAACCCTTGCCAGGGTCTTCTCTACCCCCAAATGCCCCCCAAAAAGATGACTGTGGGCAAGACTTAATACAGTGTTCTGGTGTTTTTGAGGTACTAGGATCTGCTGTACCATCTGCCCCTGTACTGGTGCAACCCAGTATAAGAGATCCTTCTTCATTATGAAGTAGGGTCCTGGTCCCTGTATTTTCCCTTCCACAGGAACCCCAACTATTTCAGTCACTTCTTTCCTAATGTTGTCGTATCTTGGGTCTCAGCCTGGTCCCGTCCAAAATTTCCTCTCCTGGGGCTAATCTGCCCAAGATCTAGGGGGCCAGTCTCTATTGCCTCTGCTGGTTCAGAGGCGTTAGGGTGGGGGTCAGACTCGGGTGCTTCTCCCTCCTGGGTGGCCTCTTGTTCAGCTGCACGGGTCCGCCTCCCTATGAGAGCGACCCTCTGGCTTTGGGTCAGTATTCGGGTTCCCAAGGTCTTAGCTGCCCTTCTTTCCCTTTTCGTCTTGTGGAGAACAAATTGGGGATATTTCAGAGAAGATTGGGGGTTGACAGTCTACTGTGGATGCCACACTAATTTCAGGTTTTCCTTCTTTCTCCAATCCCCCTACTGGGAGTAAGTCTCCAAACCCTGGGAAGTCTCTCCCTATGAATACTGGGTATGGGAGTTTAGGGACTACACCTGCTGCTACCTCAGTAGTGTTTCCTTGGATTTCGATTTTTACTGGGATGGTGGGGTAGTAACTAACTGCCCCATGGACACAGGTTATCCCTGTATGTTTAGCCTGCAGCAGCTGACTACGCTTCACGAGCCTCCCTGAGATGAGCATGATAGCACTCCCTGAATCAACCAGTGCTGTGGTCTCTACCCCATTTAGTTTCACTGGTCTGGTGTACATATGTGGGGTTAGTGAGACCCCCACAAGGTGGATTAGGGAGCATGGGTCTGCCCAATTTCCCAGGTTACACTGCATAGGCTCCTCGGCATTGGGACACTGTGCAGCTATGTGTCCCCACTCTCCGCAGGCATAACATCTGTATGGAACCCTAGGCATTCCCTGGTCTCTTGGTTTGGGCAGTCTAACCTCACGATCTTCTTCCCCCTCAGTGCTGCGACTCTTTATGGCCTCTGGTGAGCCTTCAGCCCCTCTCTTTTTCCACCTGGGCTCTCCTCGAGCTCTTGGGTTTGGTGCTGCTAGTTTAACTCGGGGTTCCGCTTCCTTAACTGGTCGAGTCAGCTCCCTTGCCATCCTTCGCCTCTCTACCAGTGCAGCAATCTCGTCATAGGTGGAGGGTTCGTTCTGGCTTACCCATCTGCGAAGGTCTGGCGGTAGTCCCTCATGTATCGGTCAATGACCAGAACCTCTAGTATCTCTTCTGGACCCCGGGACTCAGTTCGCAACCACTTTTGTGCGAGATGGATGAGGTTATACAATTGGGACCGTGGGTTTTTGTCTTCCTGGTACCTCCACTCGTGATACCGCTGGGCCCGCACTGCGGTCGTTACCCCAGATCTGGCCAGGATCTCTGCTTTCAGCTGGGGGTAGTCTGCTGCAGCCTCTTCAGGCAGATCATAGTAGGCCTTCTGGGCCTCCCCACACAGGAATGGGGCGAGGATGCCAGACCACTGATCTCGAGGCCAGGCCTCCTGTAGGGCTGTCCTCTCAAAGGCCAGGAGATATGCCTCTATGTCATCCTTCCCCGTCATTTTCTGCAGGCAATTGCTGGCCCGTATCTTCCGCGTCCCATCATGGCCATGGTTCATCTCCGTAAGGGCCTTCACTTGGTTTACTAATTCCCGCAACATAGTACGGTCTTGAGCGGCCTGGTCCATCAACAGGCGATTGGTCTCCTGCTGCAGCCGCACTGCCCCCTGTTGGGCAGCTGCCTGGACACGGGTAGCCTCCTGCTGGGCAGCTGTGGCTTGTATCAGTGCCCGCACTACGTCTTCCATTGTGGTGGAAAAAAAATAAACCCGCTCCTTTTTTGTTTGTTTTGTTTTGTTTTTTAAACACCCCTCTTCTTCCGCCGCACTGTGCACACCACGATCCCACTTCTAACACCAGTTGTGACAAAGTTCCTCCTCTACCTTGGTGAGTCCTGCGCTTATTGGCAGATTTTGATCGCCTCAGAGATCTTCCCCTCTGGTAGAACCCACAGTCAAATTCCTCCTGTGTCTGATCAGGAGTTGGGAGGTTTGGGGGGAACACGGGCCCGCCCTCTACTCCGGGTTCCAGCCCAGGGCCCTGTGGATTGCAGTTGTCTATAGGGTTTCCTGTAACAGCTGCGTGACAGCTACAACTCCCTGGGCTACTTCCCCACGGCCTCCTCCCAACACCTTCTTTACGCTTACTGCGGGACCTTCCTCCTGATGGTCTGCTGATGCTTGTACTCCTCAGTCCTTCAACTCTTCTCCCTCTCAACTCCTTGTGTGCCTCTTGCTCCCAGCTCCTCGCACGCCACACCACAAACTAAAGTGAGCTCCTTTTTAAACCCAGGTGCCCTGATTAGCCTGCCTGTCTTAATTGATTCTAGCAGGTTCTTCTTAATTGGCTCCAGGTGTCCTAATTAGCCTGCCTGCCTTAAATTGGTTCCAGAAAGTTCCTGCTTGTTCTAGTGCAGCCCCTGCTCTGGTCACTCAGGGAACAGAAAACTATTCATCCAATGGCCAGTATATTTGCCTTCTATGAGATTTCTGTATCCCACTTGTCTGGGTCTGTCACATGCCCATTAGTGTTTGAGAATGTGCAGATACTGAATATATTACAGGCATAGAACAGGCAGAGTCCCAGGTACAGGACAATAGTAACTAGAGAGGGATAAGGCTATCTGTTTTCCTGCAAGCACAGGATGTAATCCCAAGAGCCATGTGGAGCTGAGGAAAATGTTTCTATCCCAAAATTTTCACCCTTTCATTTTTGGCCCTTCAGCTTTTACTTTTCCACAAAATTCAACTAAAATGGTCATTTTGACAACGAAAACGTGAAATTTCACATTGCAGATTTTGAATGTTGCACTGCAAAGCCACTTGTAACTTGGAATAGGCCCATTCTCATGGAGAAAAGGGCGCCCAAGTTTACAAAGAACAACTCCCATACCGTGAGAATGTGTTCGTGCAAGGGAAATGGACTCATTTTCAAGTTAAGAAGGATGTAGGTGGAAAGTCACTTTTCCAAACCTTTGGTTTTTGTTTGTTACACCCTGCGCCTGCAGTTCAGTAGAAGGCCTGTTAGATATTAAAATGATCCCTCACTCGATTTTAGTTAGTAGAAGAAGTTAACCACATAAAACAGGTGCCAGATAGCAAAGAAGTTTGATCTGAGAAAGAGTGTTACCACTGTTCTCTAGTTTACAAACAGCAAACCCTTTAACCCTTTATTGGTTCTCATTTGCCATATTCTAGCACCAAAAGCCACTCTACTTCTCTAAGTTGTTAGCAGCTTTTATAGCCAAAGATAAGTGTTCATCACTTTTAATGTCATTGTTGCGTCTGTTTTGTCATTGAGCTGTAGCAGGTTGTAATACAATGAGACAATTAATGAGGAAATGGATACAAACATTTTTATTTCAAATAGCAGCTCTCGGACAAGATCTGGAAATCAGAATCAAGCCGTATGATTGTAAAAGAAAAAAAACTAAATAAGTGGGCATCATGCCACTATTTGTGAATACTCTGTAAATACAAACATCGTAACGGGGCGGGAAAATGTACATTTTTCACTTTAGTTTGGCCTTTTTAAAAAAAAAATAATTTGGGCCTTTTCGTTTCACATAAATGCAAACTCAAGCATGGCACATCAACAAACAGGATCATTTATCTTTTTGTGAAAAGCCAAACATTGCATTCCCATTCAGAAAAAACAGCATATACAAAATGCATTGCTAATAACTGAGGCCTTCAAAATGAAAAATAATCATTTCTATTACTCTCTGTAATACATTTGCCATGAACATTACATTTGTAATTATATTTAGCTAAGAAATGTCCTTTCAGTTTCATAATTTCCTGAAGATGTAGAGGCAGAGGAAGAATGCTTATGACTGAATTCCTGCTGGAAAGGAGAGGAGCTTAAGTGCTTACTACAAAAGGCAGAAAACTCTTCTTGATGTAATTCTTGCAGAAATGTCCCTTGACTTCAGGGAAACAAACATTCTTTTAATTTTATTAACATTTTCTAAAATATTGATCTATGTTATGAAGTTCTTCTGAGAAAGCACAAGACATTTGATTAATCATATTAGAGACATAAGAACTGGAAAATAGCCTATATACTGCCTCAAAAAAATAAGTACTGAAAAATACAGATGAAGAATATAAAATTAGGTAGAACTGTATAGATAGATCAGTTGCAGGCCTCTAGATTCTACACTTTTATGTCACTGAAACATTTAGCACACCAATATATTTTGCCTATTATGCTAGGCAAGGCCCTGACTCCACAGGAGAATAGCACTGTAGATCTCTACAGGAATATAAGACCTTTTTCCCCCAAGTAAAACGTTCCCTAACTCTGCAAGGAAGGTTGGCAGTAGATCTCAAACTCTGGCCTGTCTTTTTAATACCCCTACAATAGCTCAGTTGGATTGAGACCAGCTGTTGGTGCATTACCATTTGTAAATGCTTAAAGCGACTACTCCTTGTTTTCTTGGCAACATTTACTGTGGAGGGGGGGGGAAAGCCACTTTCATTCAGACATTAAGAATTGCTGGATGCCAGCTTTGGCATACACAAGCCATTGTTTGCACAGCTCTCTTCAACAAGTTCTCAAAAAAAATTAACCCTGTAGGGAGGAACTCAGCCCCCAAAACTCTGATGTACACTGTCCATCTAGTCTTCATTTGAAAGAAAATGCATCTCTAGTCCAACTGTTAAGGGCCACAGGCCTTTCTGGGCTTCAGTTTTGCAGATTCCCCCCAAAAATCACCTAGGTGACACTCTCATGCATGATTATAATGACTTCCCTATGTACATCTAAGATTAGCAATTACAGAGATTGGATCTTTCATTTTACGTGACCTAAAATCACAATTTGGGTTGTGAGAGTTTGGGAAAAAGAAACATAAAATAACCATGGTTTTACAATAGCAAAAATGCTCCTATAGACACTTGAGTTGTATGCAGGTTATAAATATATGGTTATAGCAATGAAGAACATAGACTTACCAGAAAATTTACTTTAACATTTTTCATTACTACTATTCAGTTGAAAACAGCTTTTGTGACCTTTCATTGTCTCATCCCTTCCAACCATCCGTACCAGAGCTGGGTGCACTGGAACTGTCTAAGCACGAATGCTAACATCTCGATGGTTGCAGCTGCTAGTACAATAGGATTAATTTGCCATCTACCAACTCTAATGCCCTTCTGTTTCATCTTCTTTCCCCACCAGGGGCAGTGGTGACAGCATCTGTTTCACTGTTTTTTTAGTGGCGCCTTTCGTGCTGTTATAGTTAAGGGTCTGTCACCATTTCCATTACATATACACACACTTCTAGAGGGAAGGGAGAATTTACAACCCATCCAAAATAAAAAAATAATTTTGGGTTGCAAATTGGCACATGCATTCAAGAGTGAAGCATTTTAGCAAAAATTGAGGATGTGGGGCACTCTAGTATTCTCGTTTTCAATTAATGTAAAAATAATGGCAGTAAGCAGGTTAAGATGTTCACTGGGTTGTTTGTTTTTTTTAACACTTCTGTTCCAAAACAAATCCAACTACTCTTTTAAATGGAATTTGGCAGGAAATCATGGCTCAACATACACCTTATCCTTTATTTATTCAAAAACTAATAAGGCAAGTGATGGGGCCTAGTTTTTAAAAGGCGGCAGCCAAGATTTTCAAAAATGACTAGTAATTTGGGTGCCTCCATTTTGGGTGCCCAGCGTGAGATACTTTAAAGAAGCATCATTTGCAGAAAGTGCCAAGCATCTGCCCTCTGAAAATCCTGCCATGCTACCAACAGGTATTTGTATAGCATCCGACTTATCCCCTCCCCGTGAATTTTTTCTCTGACTTTGCTACTGTAAAGTTTGGTGGGGAGAGCTGGGGGGTGGGGGGCGTTATTGTGGGCCAGCCAGTAGGGACAATGAGCTCTGCTAACAGATAATGGAAATCTCCGTTAGCTCAAGTGGTTCTGGAAGCCTACGTTTGGAAGCTCCTGGTTCTGCGGGTATGTATGGAATCTACTCTCTAGGTTGTCTGTAGTGCACGGATTCATTACATAGCACCTTGTGACAGCAGAACTTCCCAGCGCTTAGAATCCCCAGTCAGCATATCTCCTAAGAGACTTGCTATCCATGCCTAAGAGGACCAGGAGTAACCATGCTGTTTGGAGAGCAGGTCAGATCATTCAAATCCCAGAAATACCCAGGAGTGGAGATAGGTACACCTTCATTTTCAGAGGCCTCAAAGGCAATTGAACCTAGTACAGTAGGTCTCAGCTCCAGTTGGCGCAGCAAGTATTTTCCCCTCAATCATCTCTGGCATTTTTTCAGTATGAAATTATAGTGCATGTGCAGGCTTTGTTTTAATACAAAGGAACCCTGAGTCAATATAACAGGTCCAAAATCTCTGGAATGAAAAGATTCCAACTTGTTAGGTCTGCATACAATAGAGAGGAATGGCTCCTACAACAGAAAGGAGCTGCTGTGATCTGTTGTATTAAGTGTAACCAACCTTTCCAGAACCCCATACTCACTGGGGGGTGAAATTCACTACAGTCTGTAGAGCCAGCATGAGGTTCTTCATAACACTTAAGCTCTGGAACTGGAATGGTCCATAGAACCCTCTGTGGGTTCTCTGCACTGTGGGGTAAATTGCACCCTTTATGAATCTGCCTGCAATCTGGTCAACACTGTGCATTTTAAAACACTTCCAGTAAAGCCTTCTCTCTTTACTTACACCCAGGGGGCAATGGTTAAAACAGGGGAACGGACATAAGGACTCATTGGTTCTGTTTCTGATTATGGCATTAGCTCCCCATTTGTCCTTTGTCACATCACATAACCATTCTGTGTTTCAGCTTCTCCATCTATAAAATGGAATAATGAATTAAATGCTTGTGAAGTGCCTTGCTATCCTATAGAGCAAAGCATTATTATTCATTCTTGTTCGTGTGAGCTACCACAGATTGCTCTCAGGTCCCTGCAAGAGGTAAGCACAAAGGTTAAAGCCAAAATTCAGAGGATCAGTCTGGATTTTCATGCTTATCTCAATTTCCCAGCAATCTGAGAGATGGTGACAAGAGACCTTATCACTACTTCTGTCCAGTTTTTCATGTTGAGGAAAACTATTCGGAGGCTGATCACATTGCAGAAAATGTGCCACATTACATTACTTTAAAAACCAGGTTGAATTAAAGAGAGGAAGGGGGGAAAAGCGAAAACAAATGTACGTCCCAGAAATACTATATTCATGAGCTGGCTGAATTATTTAACAGACAACTGAAAAGAGGAAACTCAAGAGAAGCATACAAAAAAATACAACCCACAGTGCAGACACTTTTGCAGAAGCCCATGACAATGAAATACATTTTATATCACGGATCAGCTTGCCAGCAGCGAAGGCTAGCTTGCTGCTGCGCGCCTCGCAGCACTGAAAAAGCAAGCGCCCGATGGGTATCGTTCTCCATTATCTCTCAAACCTTTGCCACCAGCACGTGGATAGAAGTGCCGGAAAAATGAAAAGTGTGTATATTGTAAGCGCTGGTTAAACAACCCCACAGTAATTCTTATTTGCTGGAGGTTTTAGAGAGCAGATGTAGGATTGGCAGGGTCTGGGAGCTGGCTATATTGTTCTAGCTCATTTAGAGCCAACATGGAAAGAACACGGAAAGCTGCATTTGTGCGTGTGTGCGTGTGTGTTTGTCTTTTGCCATCCACTAGTCTAAGGTTTCTTGGATTCACACTGACACATTAAAAAAAAACCAACCCACCAGGTTGGTCGCTGTCCAAAAGAAATATGACTTATATCAGCTGCTGCATGAGAGTCTCTCAATTGCCTCTGCTAAGCTGCCTATTTTGCTGTAGCAAGTGGCCATGTGCTGTAATACACTGATTGCCCACTTTGGTGGTATCGGTTGCTAGAATAAGGGCAAACAAATGAGGAACCAAATATAAAAAGCAGCCAGCAGCACTGAAGAAGCATTACAGCTGCCAGGCAATAACTTAGATAGTTACAGCTGCCATCACCTAGTTCACGCAAGCTTTTTAATATCTTTTGGCAACGCACAGTGTCACAGCACAAAAGGAAAGTTGGCACTTCCTAGCATACTTTGTTTGACATAACTGTAGGCAGAACCCAGCTGATACCTTCATCAATGTGTATGTGTTTGCTCTTAAGGTACATTTTAGCAGATCAAACATTGTTTTTCTCTTTCTGTCGCACACACCACTGTTAAATCATAGGCTGGAACCAGCCCAGATTAATGGGAGAGCGCTCAGTATGCTGGAGCATACGGCCAGCCCCAGCAGCAGCACCCCAGATAAGGAAAAAAATAATTACTGCAGGAGAGGGGTGGGGGAGGGAGGTTAAAAAAATAAATAGATATACTGCTTTGCCAAAGTGCTTTCCTTTCTAGCCAGGAGCAGCAGCAGCAGGAGGAGGAGGAGAATCAGGCCAAAGTCTCTTCTCCATTTACCATACTTATAAAAAACCCACAAGCAGAAACACAGATCGTCACATACACATAATTAAAGCATCGACATCCCTTACTGTGATTTACAATCCACGCCACCAGAAGTGCACAGGCGTTCCCAGGATTTCATCAATGTTTCATCTGGTGCTCTTGGCACGTCCAACCTCTTCCTCAGACGCAGCGCATGCAACGCCTCATTCTCTCGGCCATGGGGAGGTGCTGAGCTGTACCCCCGTTTGTGCTGGGGAAGACAATCAGTACTAAATGTGTCAGTAGAGCTGCATGATTTGCTGCTCTGGCACCTTGTCCTACAGGGCACATGTAAAAGGGTAGCCTGAAACTCTGAACCTTGAGACGGTTTTCGATCATCGTGAGTCTTCTATGTGGTCCATGGTTCTAGGTACAAAGTATTACAAGGAACCCAGGAGGCTCAGAACAACGATGATGTTATTTCATAGCATCAGTAAGTGACTCAGTGAAAACACACAGAAGATGCAAGCCTGTGCCCCATAGAGCTTACGGTCTTGACTGACTTCTTTTGTTAACGTTTTTTATTCTAAACTATTGACCTTTGCATCATCTATTACATTTTTACCTTATTTCTTTTATTTATAATTCACCCTATAAAAGAAATGCACCCATTGCTTAAGCCTCTGACCCTTTTCACTTTCATTGCCAGTAGTTATTATTTTTACAGGACTAAAAAATTGCACTAAGAGCATTACAGCACAAGAAAGAGAAACCGTCCGTGCTCCAAAGAGCTTGAATGTAATTTTAGATGTGACACAACAAGTGAGGGTAACAAGCAAACAAACAGGAGGGAAAGGGAGAGAGGAAGTATCATTATCCTTCATTTTTAAAAATGGGAAACTGAGGCACAGAAAGGTAAAGTGACTTGCCCCAGGTTGTTCATGTCTGTGGGTGAGTCAGAAATTGAAACCAGGTCTGCCAAGTCCTAGTCCAGTGCCTGAACCATACAGACAACTTAATCACTGAATTTGAAGGTGGTTTCAGAATCATAACTGAAATCCAGGTCCGAATTTTGAGGCAGGTGTCTATGTATACAATGGGTTGAACCAAAGCCCAGATCCAAACACCCCAGAATTTTGGGGAGTTCTAGATCTGGATCTGAATTGTGTGTATTGAGCCTCTCTATGGCTCTGGTTCAGGAATGACTAATGGGACTAACCACACAGACTTAAGTAGCTTTTAAAATCAGGGCCTATGTAACGGCTTATTACAACAATTTATAACCCACTGACAACCCCACCACAACTGTCCCCTCCACCCACGCACACCTTCCTTTCCTCCCTATGACTGGAGGGAGGTTAAGAGGCCACTTCCCCTTGAATGCTCCCTTGAAATACGTGTTCACTATTTACGCTAAACAATCTCTTCCATCTTGTATTTAGCTGTGATACTCTGAGGCCTATGTGATGTTTACACTGTGCACCTTACAGTGGCAAGGTGCACTGGGTAGCCGCTCTTTGTTGGCAGGAGAGAGCTCTCCTGACGACAAAATAAAACCACCCCCAACGAGAGACGGCAGCTTTGTCGGCGGGAGAGCATCTCCCGCCGACAAAGTGCTGTCCACACGGGGACTTTTCGTCAGTAACACTTTTGTCAGTCGGGGTGTGTTTTTTTCACACCCCTGACCAACAGAAGATATACCGATGAAAGCACGGTATAGATATAGCCTATGTTTCCCAGATCTGAAGAGCTCTGGGTGAGCTCAAATCTTGTCTCTCTCACCAACAGAACTTGATCCAACAAAAGATATTACCTCACCCACCTGGCCTATGTAATTAACATTCTTCATGTAAATAAGTTGAAGCAAGTTCAGGTCCTGGCACAACATTTAAAGGGTGGGGGTATTCATTGTGATCTGCCTGGGGTGAGGGGAAATGATTTGTATAAAACTGATCATGCAACAAACTGATTTTAATGATGGGTTGGTGAGTAGAACTGAGTTACAATGGGAAGGGATTGACTGTGGCTGGAGGTGGGGTCTTTTTATCAAATAAGGCAAGGAGAACGGACTTACTGCCAAGGAGAAATGGATCCTGTCTCAGTGGGGCTGGTTTTGATTTGTCTGGGGAGGGAGGGAAAGTGTGAAGATGGTGAGCAATCAATTTTTAATCTGGTGGGGAGGAGAGTTGGTTTTGATTTTTGAGGTCCAGCGGGGGGGGGGGGGTGATTGTGGTGGAAGCACAAGGGAAGATGGTTCACAAGATGCCCTCCCTAATAGTCAACACTATGAAAACATTTTGCAAACCCATGATATACAGTAGAAAGAAATGCACACACACAGACAGTCCCAGATTTACAGTTGCCCACCAAGGTAGAACAGGTGGCTGTAATATAATAAAAATGTGTTGCAAGGAACTAGTCATGAATTTTAAAAACAAAAACGCCTACAGACAAAATAGAACTGTAGTGATGCTCATCTAAAACTAAAGAATTCAAACTATTTTAAAATGACAACACAGGGGATTACAGAACAAGGGTCTGCTCCTGCAATTGCTTACACAGACAGTAACTCCACTAATGTGAGTCATCCCAGTAGCAAATCCTTCAGCTAATAGTGTTTAGCTAAAAGTGTTTGCAAGATCAGGTCCTAAAGATACCAAGCCCAAACAACGGAGGGGTGAGTACAATGGCATTACAGTAAAGCAGTGCTGCAACATCCCAGCAGACACAGCCAAATCCTTGCCATTTTGTTTGGATTGAACATGGGGGATTTTCAGTTCTTCAGGTATTTCAAACTACTCCAGGGAGCTGGGGAGTTTCTTAACTGTAGTGCTGTCACTTTTTTTTTCTGATAAAAGTGCTCGTGTGTCAATGGAAAAATAGAGGACTAGATTCCCTAGTACCTCCTCTTTCTTTAAGCCCCACACTTCCCAAGCCTATGATTTGTAACAGACGAAGGAAAAGATTTTTTTAATGCACAGCCCTTACTAAAACAGTGGCAATGCAACACTGTGCAACACCAAACAATGCAAATCCAGGTTACTTTATTTAAGACTTCAGTAGTACAGGCGCAATCAGATAAAGTTAAGATAAGATGATAGAAAACACCTAAACTTTGGGGAGCTTTGGATCCTGGCCTAAACTTTGCAGCTAGGATCCATCCATCTCTATTAAGAGTCTAATTAATGAGTTACATCAGTCTGACCATTCCTTTGACTAAAAGAAAGCTCAGGTGGGAAGGGAGGAGACAAGAAGGAGAAAAACAGGGATACATTGTTTATTATAATAAAATGGTTTCCTTGGTAACTATATTTCTAACTGTGGTGATGTTGCTACTATTTTAATAGTGAACAGAGAGGTTTGATGTGAAGTTACATAATCCAGGCTTACGATCCAGCGTCTGCTCCATTGGCAAAGCTGACTCCAGATCTTAATGGCAGACGGCAAACCTCAAAAGGCTCCATTGTTCTATTTGGATCTGAAAGCTTGGATGCTCCCAGCCGTCTTCCTAGGGAGAGGTGCGCGTGTGCTGCTGAATTACCAACCTGCTCACGCACAGCGGGTTTGAAAGTTCACCTCAAACTCCTCTGTTACTGACTTTGAGCTCCCTTTCGGCGACACTGGGGGGAAAGGAGCAGAGAAAGGGATGGGAACAATTCCAGTGAGAAAACAAATCAAATCATGGGCCCGGTTTTGAACTGAACTGGTTAGACACACAAATGTGTGTGATTTTGTGTACGCAGTGGCTACGGTTGTGCACATAACCATAGCTGCTTGCACAAATGATCGCTTTGATAACCGGTCATTTATTCTTGCCAATGCCCATGAATTTCCATGGCTAACACCTAGTAGCATCCACTTGTGCCAGCCTTGCTTGGGAATGGGGTGTTTCTTTCATCTCCAGTACTTAGCAAAGCCTTAGTAGGAAATTTTTTTAAAAAATTGAATCACCTTGGGAAAAAAAAAAGAGTTTAAATTACATCAGTCCTACAAAGGGTTACTCGCACATGGAGCCAATGTATAGTCATGGGTGGCAGGCTAAGCCTCCCCTGACCCGGGCTGTGGGTCCGCCCACTCTCCGCCCCCAGGCCCTGCTCTCCCGCTACCCTTAAGCCAGCGGGGGCGCCAGACCATGATGCTCACCCTAATTGATGGCACTAAGTGAATAATAAACAAACATTAGCATTTCAAGAACCTCATGCACAGGCTACTCCATCACTTGCCAACAGCTTTGCTTCACCCAACCGGTATGTTATTCAGCAGTCAAATGGCTAAACACATACACACAATCACATTTCAGTTACAAATCAGAACTCAAGCAAGGAAATTCAAAGCTAAAGCTAACGCACCATGCTTAACGTGGCCCTTTCCACTTCATGACTGCAGGAGTTTCAGAGCAGCACATGGTGTTGCATACACCACACAATATGTGCTGCTCGAATACTATATTCACCACACAATGAATTAAGGGTCAAAGGAGTGACCTTTGAACAGCTTTCCATCAGTTCTTTAAAGAAACACCACATGATAAGTTTAAGTCCATAACAACAAGGCTGCAAGAAGAAGTGGCAAACTTTAATGAGCAGTGAAATCAATAACCTCACTTGATATTTTGTAATTTCTGCCATCTTTTTTTTAAAACCAGAAGAGTCATTTTAGTATCTTTGTACTTAAAACAGTGTCCATGTGGTTTAGAGAGGTGTGTGTTGTTGGATATTTATTGTAAGGGGCTTCATGTGGTTAGAGGTCAAAGGAGAGTACTTTCATTTGTGCACCACAACTCTATGATTTCCTTATGTCACTGGGTAGCCCTATCTTCAAACCTTTAATATGGCAATTACTGAGGATGTTCTTGCAGTTGTAAGAAACAGAACTCAGAGAACTGAGACCTGGCTCTGGGTTCTGTCCCAAACTTCCTGTGTGATCTTTGCTAAATCGTTCAGGCCGAACTTTTCAAAAATTATCCACTCATTTTGAGTGCTTCCAATTTTGTGTGACCTCGTCGAGACTCCTGTGGGCTGATTTCCAAGGGGATTCATTCCAGCAACTCCCACTGACTTTTCCCACACCTCCCAAAATCAGGTTCTGGGAATTTCAAGTTGGTCACCCAAAAAACTGCAGCATCCGTAATTAGTGGGAAATGTTGGTCTTTAACCGCTTTTCTTCAGTGAATTAATATGTAAAATTGGGATAATGCTTACTTGTCTTGCAGGGGTGTTGGGAGACTGAGAGGAGCACTATCAGCTTCTATTTCGACTACTGTATCAGGTACTTATATGGCTCTCCATTACCATAGTATTGGAGCACCTCAACAGCACTGTGAGGCAGGGAAGTACTATTATCCCCATTTTACAGATGGGGAGCGGAGGCAAAAAGAGAGGCTAAGTGACACACCCAAACTCACACAGGAAGTCCGTGAAAGCATAGGGATTTGAACACAGACCTTCCAAATCCTAGGCTAGGGCCACAGTCACTGGGTCATCCTTCGCCTCACCCAGCCTCTTCATTCTCCCCTATGGTTGCAAATAACATTCAATTAGTTTTTGAGAGAGTCTTTCACACAACAAGAAGAAACACAAATATTTTTACAAAATAGGAGAATGCAATTCTAAAAGCACAAAAGTCAGCAGGAGAACTCAGAGCCAGGGTTAGGACTTGAAACGCCTTTAATTCATTTTGAATTGACTTTGATTTCAGGTTGATGGTACCACTTGAATTCATTCATGTTTGTTAGGAGGAAAAGGTGCTATTACAAGCGCACAAAGTACTATTATTACCTAATCCTCTTCAAAATTAAGTGTTTAAGATCTCCAGAAGTTTAGTATTTTCTTGTTTCTCTCTGAAGTCAGTTGCATGTCTACTATCAACAGCAAATGAAAATAACTTAAGGCCCAATTCTGTCCCTCTTATTCTCTCATTCCAGCAGTTAGTTTCACTGTTGGCCAAAGGACTAGTTACAAAGTAAGTTACTAGTCAATATGAGTCAGGGTAACAGAATCCAGCACTCAGCAAATAACGTGAGCAATGTCTCTAAACACACCGCTCTCAAAGTTAATTGTTCTCACTGAGTTCTCACTTAAATTTCCAATGCACCACTGCAGCTTTAGCGATACCTGATCTAACCTCAAGCGTCTTGGCATATGCAAAGGATGATGTTTAGGATAATATTATCATCATCCTTATGAAAAGTGAAAAAGCTTTTAAAGTAATTTATCATCTAGCACTCTGCTTGGTGCTAGTTAGTGCACACACAAACATGTACCATAAACTGTAATGCATCAGAACGTCTCAGCAACAGCCTTCACTGAACACGCCCTCAAAAGCACTATGTTTAATTAAAGGAAAAGCGTTGTCAGCAGGATAGTGGGGAAAAAACTTTAGGTGTAGGGTAAAACAAGAAATACAACTTACAGATGTTAATCATCTAGGTCTTTGATTGCATTCTAAAACAGAGGTGCACCTCATTTTCAGATCCTTCTCCCTAAGTATAGCAAGGATTAGAAATGGCAAAAAGTGAGGGGGGAATACAAAAATATACCAATGCACCTGTCTGTCTCTTCTTTTTTTTTAAACCACTGACACAAGATAGTAAAATTCTGCACTAAAAGGAATGACCTAAATCCTTCGATGTCCAAGCTTTCACATCACTGAATATTAAATTGCAACTCTGCCTGGTTCAACTGGATGGCATCGGAATGAGCAGCAAATAAAGTGAAATTGGAGGATTTTATAAAATCCCGATGGGCCCGATCCTACAAGAGAAAGAGCACCCTTGTCTCCCATTCTCTTCACAGTAAAATTAGAAGGTGTTTACAGTTTTGTAGATAATAACTAGCCAGCCCCTTGTGTTGCACGTAGAATTGAACCAGCAGCAGATCACAGGTGCAAAATGCTCTCAGAACTCTGCCTTCTGTAAAATGTGGTGTTCTGCTCCAAGTGAAGCTTCTGAATTGCCTGAACAAGTAGCTTTGATAGAGCACATTGCAGTAGTTTAGTTATGGGGTGACAAACGCATAGGTAATTGTGGCAAGGTTTGCCGGAGAGGAAAGGGCACAAATACAGGCAATTCAGCACAAATGTGATGTGAAAGCAAATGAGAAAATTAATCAGAACCAACATGGGATGCACGGACACCTTTTCCTTCTTGTTTTTGACATAAAGGGGAGCTTTGGTGAATTATAATTTTGTTTATCTATTTTATTTCTTCCACTTTATGAAAGGCACCAATGTGGGACTCTAGGTGCCAAGAACCTTATTGTGAGGGTCTTTCAAACACTGTATGATGTGTCTAAGTCTTTGTTGGATCCCCAACTGGCAAAGTACCCAGGCTGTTCCATTACCTCATTGTCCAAGAAATTCACTGTAGAACTCTGCAAGAGTCAGTGGCCAAAAAAACCCACCAGAAAACAATAGTGCAGACAATTCCCTTTGATTCAACACCTTTGCCCTTGGCGAGAATTTTTAAATGTACCCATTTGGGAACTATTGATCCTTGGTGTAACGCCACTTGTTTAAATGAACTTATACCTGAGGTGATTATGGCCCTGTGACCATAAACTGCAAAAATTTAAGCTTGCAGAGGCTTTGGCACACAAAGAAGAGAAGAACCAATCAGCTCCAGAAAATCCAGGAATGCCTTAGATTACAGTCTCTGTGTTTTTCCTGGGTTTTTGTAATATATTGTTGCATATCAGTTACAAAAGTGTGAAAACATTAAAGTTGAGCCAAATACAAAATAAGCTAATATCTTGTGTTTTCTGAAAAATGCAAGCTTAATTAGAGTTTAGGTAATTAAAGCTTTCACAGTTATAAAAAATACAATACAGCCATTTATGCAAAGCTGCCATTGAGTGAGATTTCAGTAAAATACCATGTAATGTACAGAACGTCGAAATTTTGCTCCCAATTGAACCGCCTGCAATGCAAGTTCTCTTCCTACATTTCAGGCTCACGCACCATAATTCTTCTGCCTTGTGGATTTAAACTCAGTTGCTTTGTCTTCATTTACAAATAGTGAGCAGTTTCCATGAGATTTATGTGCTGCCATGCCCCTCCCACTACTCAACACCTACAAGCTGATTCACAAAAGCACAGATACCCTATGCGTGTGTATGTATACATAAATACATATTCATGTCTGTTATAACATACATGGCCAGCACACACAATATATAATTAAGGGGTGAAACTTCCATTCTAAGTCACTATTATTAATTGTTCTCATTATTACTTAGTACTGATACTGTGCTTGGGGCTGTACAAAACACAAGGACAAAGACAGTCTCTGCCTAAAAGAGTCCACAGACTAAGGATATGTCTATACTGCATGCAACCCCATGATTGCAGTATAGACATACCCTAAAATGGCAAACAAAGGCTCCAATCCAGTTGCTTCCTGAGTGTGGGTGGACTCCTGTACCCATCTGGAGCCACATTGCCTTCACCGAAAAAGTTGTAGGCTCGGGACTAATGACAGGGCATAGAAGGCTGGCACTGCTGTGGGGCTCTCAGAGAAATAGCAAAAGGAAATGCGAAGAATCATTCTGACTTTGACGATCAGGAACTGACAAAGCAGCCACAAAATCTTTCCAAAACATTACAGGTATTGGGCCAGATTCTCTAGCTCACTGGTTCTCCTCTGGGGATTTGTAGAGGTCCTTCAGGGGGTACATCAACTCATCTAGATATTTGCCTAGTTTTACAACAGGCGACATGAAAAGCACTAGCGAAGTCAGTAGAGACAATGACTTGTTTATACTGTTCTATATACTATACACTGAAATGTACATACAATATTTATATTCTAACTGATTTATTTTATAATTATATGGTAAAAAGTGAAAAAGTCAGCATTTTTTCAGTACTAGTGTGCTGAGACACTTTTGTATGTTTATGTCTGATTTTGTAAGCAAGCAGTTTTTAAGTGAGGTGAAACTTGGGGATACCCAAGACAAATGGGACTTCTGAAAGTCTGCAAAGGTCGAGAGCCACTGCTCCAGCCTGTGTACAGCTCCTTTGTACCACTCATGACAAAAAGGGGGCTGTAAGCCAGATGCAAATAGCCAGCAGAGAATTCTCCTGGTGTAGGGAAACCGCTTGCTAGTGAATCTATACTGCTGCTGGACCCTGCCTCTGCCCCCACTTTGTGGCATAGGGACCATGTCGGGGCAAGAAGGGAAGTGTCTGTGCAGAAGGAAGCATGACAGATTTCTACTCTGCTATCCCAATCTATGTAATTTATAGAGGTCTGGCGGAGTGGCACTGAGGCCAAGACTGGCCCTCAGACTCCAGGAGCAGATTCCGGCTCCCTGCTATCCCACCCTTCCCTCCAGCACTGAACAGAGATCTGTCGCAAGAGAGAATCTGCCCCTACATCTTCATAACCACTAGAAAGGTTAATTTTATTATAAAGAATGGACTGCGGCAGATTAACTCGGACACCTGTGTAATGAATGATAGACCATCATTCTGACTGTGCCCATTACAGTGCCTTAGGCAGAACAGAGCTTTTGGAAACGTCAACTGATCGAGAGCTACTGGAGGGCTTCAGTGAGTCAAGAAACACTCTCAGGATCTGTGATTATATCAGTGGACCATTAATTGACAGAAAGCCTTCTGCATGACACTCCAGTAGATGCATTTGTATGTTTAAAAAAATCAGAACGGTGTCTGTGAAACTTTAACCCTGTCTGAGTTTAAGGTTCTTCAGGCAACAGGTTAAGACAATGTCTGTTTTAAAAAAAAGATAGACTCTGTCTATTTTATTTATAGGGGAACTGGAATTTCCATGTGAAAAACTGAGATCCTTGTCCTGGAGAGGAAGTTAGTGAATAAGTGATTCATCTCTGGTGAATATAACTGAGATGTCAATAAAAAGTTGTGGTTAAATGGGGCTAGAATCAACAGTATTGTACTGTACACTCACTGAGTGTTAGAATTGTTGAAGGAGAGGGGACTTTACACAACTCATTCTTTGGTTTGTAGATTTCTTCCCAATGCAGTCTGAGGTCTTAATAGAAGCTAATAGGGCTGGTTTCAGCTTTACAGCACTCACTGAGTGCTATTACACTGTCTTCATTGACAAAAATTGCCAAAGCTGTACAGAGGGACAAGAGGTATGAAACATCCCATTAGAAACCATCTGAGCTATGCCAAACAAGTTCAGCAAGAGAAACTAACTTCCTAGAGGGAATGTCTATCTCCTACCACGAATAAATGGTTCAGCAAATGGAACAGAAGGAAACATATCTTTGAGTGAAGTGGAATCTGACATCTGTTTGTTTTGTTTTTTGTATTGTTCATATATGACAAATACTTGGTCTACCTTTCAACAGGCTTCGTTTATTGTATTTACTGCTTCAGTTTTAGGAGAACCAGCCAATGTGTAATAGTATATGATTAAAAGGAGCTAAGTTGGTTTGGTTTTGCTATGTGTGTCCCTGAATCACGCTTGCTCTTTTGGCAAGAAGTTTTGTGAAAATTTCTGCTTGTCTACAGATATCTCTTAAAGGATGTGGGAAAGAAAAATCATAAAGAGGAGTGGGGAAAATCTTAATACCTGGCCTACTAATTACCAGGGAGGAAAGTTTGCAGTAATTAAAACTGGTTTCAAAACTTTTTGTAGATAATTGGGCTTTAAAAAAAATCACTAACAGATAATTTTGTTCTATTTTTAAACCCTCTGATTCTTTCTTGGCAATCAGTGGGGAAAAAATCCAACCTGGAAGTGTCCTTCATTTTTATTTACATACAGCCTTACCTGCTCTTTTGTTGATAAATTGAAAGCTGGATTTGCAACAAAATAATGATAATATGCAGCTGCATGGGCAGATTACAAAAAGCAAAGAGCCCGACAACGATCTACTGTGGAGCTATAAGAGATTTCTAACTTTCTTTACATCAAGCTTTTAAAAAATTGTCATGCAGCTTTTAATTGCCATTAATAAAGTGGAGATAAAGCCCTCTGGGTCTTAATCCCAACACTGTGGTGTTGCAAATTAATGATATATTAGCCAATACTGTATATCATGAGCTCAGGGAAGGGTCAGAAAGAACATCCCAGCCCAGGCCGGGGGTGGGGGCTATATTCTATGGATAACCTTTAGCCTGCCAGGGCTGTCAATCAACAAGCCACATGCATGGCTACTGAGTTTCTGGTAAACCTCCTTTCGCACCTATGAATTCTGTCAATTACCATCCCTTATCAGCAGTTCTTTCAATAGGTACATGGCATCTATAAATTGACTGAATTGCCAGATCGCAGTAGCAGAGGTCAGTGACTCTGAGCTATTGTTTTTAGTGGTTAAACAAGTACTTGGAGAATTATTGATCCACTGCTGTCCTTTTGGATATTCTCATAGGACCATACAAGATAAACGACTATTTGTTTGACTTAGGGTATGTCTACACTCGGACTGTAGTCCGATTGTACCAAAATCGATTTTCGTGAACCAATATTATGAAGTCGAACGTGTGTGTCCATACTAAGTACATTAAATCGGCGTTGTGAGTCCACAGTAGCGGGGCAAGCGTCGACATTCCAAGCGGTGCACTGTGGGTAGGTATCCCACAGTTCCCGCAGTCCCCACTGCCCATTGGAATTATGGATCGAGCTCCCAATGCCTGATGGGCCAAGAAATTTGTAGTGGGTGGTTATGGGTACATGTCATCATTCAACGGTCACTCCCCCCCTCCCTCCGGGAAAGCAACGGCAGACAATGGTTTTGTGCCCTTTTCCCTGGATTGAAAGCGCGGACGCCATAGCACGGTGAGCATGGAGCCCGGAGAGATCATCGCAGCAGTTATGGCCGTTGTCTACACCTTGAGCATTATTGTGCGCTTTATCCAGAATCGGAACTTGAGAAATCAGGAGAGTAGTCAGCGCGGTGAGGAGAGTGACGAGGACATGGACACAGACCTCTGTCAAAGAATGGGACCCCGCAAATTAGACATCCTGGTGGCAATGGGGCAGGCTCATGCCGTGGAACGCCGATTCTGGGCCCGGGAAATGGGCACAGACTGGTGGGACCGCATAGTGCTGCAGGTCTGGGATGAATCCCAGTGGCTGCGAAACTTTCACATGCGTAAGGGCACTTTCCCGGAACTTTGTGACTTACTGTCCCCTGCCCTGAAGCGCCAGGACACCAGGATGAGAGCAGCCCTGACAGATGAGAAGCGAGTGGCAATAGCCCTCTGGAAGCTTGCTACGCCTGATAGCTACCGGTCAGTCGCGAATCAATTTGGAGTGGGCAAATCTACTATGGGGGTTGTTGTGATGCAAGTAGCCAACACAATCGTTGAGCTGCTGCTGTCAAAGGTAGTGACCCTGGGAAATGTGCAGGTGATAGTAGATTCCTTCGCTGCGATGGGATTCCCTAACTGTGGTGGGGCTATAGACGGAACTCACATCCCTATCTTGGGACCGGACCACCAGGGCAGCCAGTACATTAACTGAAAGGGCTTCTTTTCAATGGTGCTGCAAGCACTGGTGGATCACAAGGGTCGTTTCACCAACATCATCGTCGGATGGCCGGGAAAGGTTCATGACACGCGCATCTTCAGGAACTCTGGTCTGTTTAGACGGCTGCAGGAAGGTATTTACTTCCCGGACCACAAAATAACAGTTGGGGATGTGGAGATGCCTATAGTGATTCTTGGGGACCCAGCCTACCCCTTAATCCCCTGGCTCATGAAGGCATACGTGGGCACCCTGGACAGTAGTAAGGAGCTGTTCAACTACAGGCTGAGCAAGTGCAGAATGGTGGTGGAGTGTGCATTTGGATGTTTGAAAGGGCGCTGGAGAAGCTTACTGACTCGCTCAGATCTCAGCGAAACCAATATCCCTATTGTTATTGCTGCTTGCTGTGTGCTCCACAATCTCTGTGAGAATAGGGGGGAGACGTTTATGGCGGGGTGGGAGGTTGAAGCAAATCGCCTGGCCTCAGCTTACGTGCAGCCAGACACCAGGGCGATTAGAAGAGCACAGCAGGACGCAGTGCGCATCAGGGAAGCTTTGAAAACTAGCTTCCAGACTGACCAGGGTAATCAGTGACTCTTACGTTTGTTTCTCCTTGATGAGATCCTGCCCCCATTTGTTTACTATGTTTATATTGCCTGTCCTCTCTAATTACCAACCCCCGTCCAACTCCCCTTCCCCCCTTCCAGCGCACCTTGCTTTGAAAGGAAATAAAGGCACCATTGTTTCACAAACAACAATTTTTTATTCAAGATTTGGGAAGACAGGGAGAGAACTGGGACGGTGGCCAGGGTGGGGTGCGGGCGGAGGGGTGGAGGAAGGAGGGAAGGAAAGGCCATTTCAAAACTTGTTGAATGACAGCCTTCTGCTGCTTGAGCAATCCGCAGGGGTGGAGTGGTTGTTCGCACGTTGCCTTCCCCACCGAGTTTTGGGGACTCTGGGTGAGAAGGCTATGGGACTTGGGGAGGGGTGAGGGCGGTTACAGATGTGCTGCAGCGGCGGTCTGTCATCCTGCCTGCATTCCTGCAGAACATGCACCAGACACCGGAGCGTGTCGGTTTGCTCCCACAGTAGCCCAAGCATCGCCTCTGTCACCCTCTGGTCTTCCTGCTGCCACCTCTCAGCTCGAGCGTCCCTCCTGTCCTCACGGGAGTCCCTCCTGTCCTCACGGGAGTCCCTCCTGTCCTCCCGTTCGCTGGCCGCTTGCTTGTACTGGGAAATTCTGTCCCTCCACACATTCTGCTGTGCTAATTCAGTGCGGGAGCACTGCATCAGCTCAGAGAACATCTCGTCGCGTGTGCGTTTCTTTCTCCGCCTTATCTGCGACAGCCTTTGGGAGGGAGATGCCGGGGGGAGCCTAGGGACAGTTGCAGCTGTGGGATGAAAAAAAGGGAGTGAATTTTTTAAATAGATACATTTTACAGAACAATGCTTATACTCTTTCGCGGTGAACAGCACCATTCACAGTATCTACCAAATATACTTTCAGTACAAGGTCGCATTTTGCATCTTTATATTGAGTGCCTGGGGCTTTGGTGTACAAATCACACACGCAGGGCTGGGCAATGGAATTCGGCTAGCGGGCGGCCATGGTAAGCCATAGACTTTCGGCTTCGGAAACCTTAATTAACAGCAGCACCCTCCTTTCACGCTCAAAGCCAAGTAACTCAAAACAAAGTAACTCCAGCCATCCCATTCTCTGGGATGCTTGCTTTTGCCATCACCCAAAAGCGTGGCTGGTATCAGGGAAGCTCCCTGCTAGCCGAACACCAACTGTCCAGCATGAACGATCACCCTCCCCTCCCCCACCGTGTGGCTGGTATCAGGGAAGCTCCCTGCTAGCCGAACGCCAACTGCCCAGCATGAACGATCACCCTCCCCTCCCCCACCGCGTGGCTGGAAACTGCGGAGAGGATTTCTTTTCAGGAACAGGCAAACAGCCCAGTAGAAACAGCCACCTCTGACGGTCCCCGAAATTAAATTCCCGTATTTCAAACAGGTCACCATGAATAATATCACTCTGATGAGGATAACACAGACAGAGAAAGAACGGATGTTGCTTGAATGCCAGCAAACACCGGGGCCGTATGCTGCCAGTCTTTGCCGTGCAATGATACCAGAGTACTTGCTACTGGCCTGGCGTGGTAAAGTTTCCTACCATGGAGGACGCAATAAGGCTGCTCTCCCCAGAAACCTTCTGCAAAGGCTTTTAGAATACCTACAGGAGAGCTTCATGGAGATGTCCCTGGAGGATTTCCGCTCCATCCCCAGACATGTTAACAGACTTTTCCAGTAGCTCTACTGGCCACGAATGCTTCCCAAGTCCTCAGGGCAAAGTAACCATTAAATACCAATTGCTTTACAACCATGTCTTTTCGATTGAAAAGATACACTCACCTGATGTGCCTTCTCCGGCTTCATGGTCCGGGATACCGCCTTGGGAGGGTTGGGAGGGGATCTCTGTCAGGGTGAGGAAAAGTTCCTGGCTTTCGGGGAAATCGCCCTGCAGAGCGCTGTCAACTGCCTCGTCCTCATCATCCCCGTCATCATCTTCCCCGTCCGCAAAAACCTCAGAGGAAGCGAGTGATGAGAATACCCCATCCTCGGAGTCCACGGACATGGGTGGGGTGGTGGTGGCATCCCCCCCTAGGATGGCATGCAGCGCAGCGTAAAAGAGGCATGTCTGGGGATCTGATCTGGAGCGTCCGTTTGACTCTTTGGTCTTCTGGTGCACTTGTCTCAGCTCCTTAATTTTAACGCGGCACTGCGTTACATCCCTGCTGTATCCTCTTTCCGTCATGGCCTTGGCGATTTTTTCATAGATTTCTGCATTACGTCTTTTAGATTGTAGCTTTGCTAGCACGGATTCATCACCCCAGACTGCTATCAGGTCTAACACTTCCCGTTCTGTCCATGCTGGAGCCCTCTTTCTATTCTGGGATTGCATGGTCACCTCTGCTGAAGAGCTCTGCATCATTACCTGTGCTGCTTAGCTCTCCACGATGGCCAAACAGGAAATGAAATTCAAACTGGCCAAACAGGAAATGAAATTCAAATGTTCCCGGGGCTTTACCTGGGGCTTTACCTGGCCAGAGCATCCGAGCTGGGACTGCTGTCCAGAGAGGTCGCAGTGGTGCACTGTGGGATAGCTCCCGGAGCTATTAGCGTCAAATTCCATCCACACTAACCCTAATTTGACACGGGAATATCGATTTTAATGCTAATCCCCTCGTCAGGGAGGAGTATAGAAATCGATTTTAAGAGCCCTTTATATCGAAATAAATAGCTTAGTTGTGTGGACGGGTGCAGGGTTAATTCGATTTAACGCTGCTAAATTCGATATAAACTCTTAGTGTAGACCAGGCCTTAGCTGCAAATGATCAAAAAAGATTTAGAAGGAAAAAATATGAGAACTATAAATTAGTTATAAAGTTTTAGGAAGGCTTTCAGAGAAACACTGTTGTTGATGAATTAGGCAAAAGATCCACAAAGTTTGGATTTGTAGCCCAAATTTTGTACTACAGCACCTCGCATAATGAGACCCCAAAACTGATGTGGGACCTCTGGGCACTATTGTCATACAAATGTAACCCCCAATGAGATTACCTTGATTCCTGGGACTCTGTCTGCTGGCAGCTCAGGGAGAGGCACACTGTTCCTGGTAGGGAGGGGGAGCCAAGGCAGACGCAGAGTCTGCACGGCAACCAATAGGGAGTGAGATGCCCTTCCCAGGGAGCTTAGGGAAAGGGGAGAAGCCATTTTTGAGTCAGTCTGGAGCCAGCCAGGGCAAGGGCAGGACTGGCTGTGTGGGGAGCTGGTGAGTCCCAGGCCTGCAGGATGGGTTCCCCCGGAGAACTGGCCTCTAGGGATCTGAAAGCAAGATCCCTCAAACTGGGCTTTTCTCTCTTCACTAACAACTCCCAGTTTGTAGAGTTTTGCTTGGAAACTTTCCCAGCCAGGCTGAGTTATCCCTCTAGCTCCCAAGGTGAAACCAGTCACCACATGGTCAGCTCTGCTCTGGCTGCTAGTCCAGGGCTGCTGCCTGCTGTGAGTGTCTGGACGCTGGTCTAGGAGACTACAGTTTGGATTTTAGTTTAGTTGTGTAATCTGCACCTTGAGCCCTGCACCCCTTTGTGGTAAGGGGAAATCCTGGGACCAGAAGCAGCCTGACTCCTGCCTGAAGAGGATCCCTGCCAGCAGAGATCAGCCCCTCTGCAGTGACTGAGGAGTCCAGAGTCATCTCTGAACCTAAGAATCATTCATGGAGTTTGTGAGTGCACCATCGTTTAGTCAGTTAGGGAAATTCTTTTGGGGACCTCCCTACTTCCTGAACTGTGTCCTCAAGCCAGGGAGTAAGGGTTTGGGGATTTTATAACCTGCTGCGTATTAAACCTGTGGAGGAACTTACCACCTCCTCCCACTTGTGAGTCCTTTGGGCTGTACTGAACCCAGTCAGCCACACTGCTAAACCACTGCAGAAAAGATATCATGGTCATAGGTCATCAAGGGCCCCAACAAAGTATGTGTACCAACGGGACACTGATCTTACATTTGCTACATCAGGTCACGTGACTGGGAAAAGTCATAGGTATTATCAGTATGGGCACCAGTGACCCTAAGAATAGTGTTTTACCCTGTTATGTTATATTTGTCTCCTGTTTAATATAATTACTATGTTGAATATATTGTATGTGTTTGTGTTATTTCTTGGAAGTCTCCAACTATCTGGCAAGTAAGTGCAGGTTACCCTGTGGTTAGAATTTTCCTCCCAAGCTGCCCTGGTGACCCTGCCAGGAAGGAGCGAGCGGGGTGGAGACACCGCCAAATAAATTCATAGGGAAAAATAAAGAAGATACACCCTGCTGAGTGGATGGCGGGATCCAGAAGCACCCATACCTGTCCATTACAACCTGTAAACAGATTGGGATTAAAGAAGGTAACTGAGTGGAAAGGAGGCACTACACAAATAATAAACAATCTGGATCTAAACTTCCACAAAGTTCAGGAGTGCTTTGATCTGGGCTTGTGATTCAGACCCATCTCTTACACTGATTGGCCAGCATGAGGGTGAATCAAGAGCATGAGGCCATCTTCCCTAGCTCGCTGAGTATGTAGAACTGAAGTGCAGAACCGTGGCTCTAATGAATCATTTTCTCACGTGAACTAATTCACCTTCATTAATTTACCCGCCTTTCAATAGCTCTGTACAGTGTTCAGTGTCTAGCCAGCACAAGAGTCACCGTCCCAATCTCACTGACATCTCTATAAATCAAGAGTAGCGTAAATTAATGGAATCACTTCAATGTAAATTAAGTGTATGGCCTGATCTACCCTAGGATTTTAGCTGTGGTGTAAACCCATAGCACAGACATGGTTTACACTCGTGCAGTGTGATTTTTCAATCACAACAGCATGACACTGTCTTTCTGGGTTCTTAACCATCACCACTAGTATCTCCATAGGATCTGAACCACCACAGTGAAGAACAAGGTTCTGATGTTCATGAAGTTCCATTGACCACAGATGATGTTTTGAGAAAATACAGGCAATCTGCACTGGTGCCATTTACCCTGCTTTCAAACCCTGGGATACGCTGCACCAGTGCAAATCATGTTGCACTGTTGTAAACCACGTCTACACTTGCCCCAGTGTAGCTGCACCCTAAAATCCCAGTGTAGACAAGGACCTGGTCCAAGTATAATCTGGTCCAGATGGTCTGGTGAGATAGAATGGTCCAGCAAGCCCGCAAAGTTTCCCAAATCGGTATTTGCAGCCAGTGGAACTTTGCATCATAGCTAGTTTGGAAAACAAAAATCCCGGTTTGCGAAAAATGTCAAGGTTTCAAGAATTGCTTTCATTCTGCATTGGAACAAAGCAAAGCCCTTTTAATGTTTTTCATGAAAAAAAACAAGAGAGAGACACTCCCACCCCGGAAGAACCTCGTTCAGAATAGAGACTTGAACCTGAGTCTACCCCAGCCCAGGTGCGTGCCATAACCACTGGACTGATGGAATCAGTCTCTCCCAATCTCTACTTTGGAACTGTTCAACTTTGTATAATAATTAATAGTCATTGGACCAGAAAATTAGACTGTTTAGCCTGGAGGGGCACTCATGTGAAATGTGGGAGAGCCAGGTTCAAATCTCCAGCTTGCCTGATTTGCTCTCTGGCCCAGTGAATATTTAACAGGTCCCTGCTCAGGCTGATACTTGGGTATCTCACATTCCAGGGGCGTGCCCTAACCACAGGGTTGTTAGCTATTCAGGGGGCAGTTGGTCTCTCTCTCCCTCCCACACCACTGAACCCAAAACTTGGCAGTTTCAACAAATGAGCATTTTCCAATGAAAAATGTTTTGTTGAAAAAAATTCCCCACCAGCTTTAATCCCGACCTTATTCTGCAGTGTGGTGAGTCGAGCTCAGATACGACACAGACGGGAGCCATCACAGATCGAAAGAATCCTGATGTTGTGATGCAAATGTAATAATATCAAAGTCTGTTCCACCGGACAAACTGCTAAAGGCAGGATTCCTTTTTGTACTATAGTGTCTAACCAGGTCAATTGAATTATTCAGAGAAGATTAACAATAAAAGAAAAGAAAAGTATCACAAGGCCCCACCCAGCTTGTTTCTTTACCATGGCCCTCTTTCAGGAGGAAGGATACTCTTGTAACTAAAACACACTGAAGGACCTGGAGCCAAGAGGCCTGGATTTAAAGTTCTGCCACAAACAGCCTGCGTGACTTGGACAAGTTACTTAAGCTTTTTGTACTTCAGTTTCCCCCACCTGTAAAATGAAATAGTAAATGGCTCACTAACTCCCAAGCCATTGTGAGGCCTAATTCATTAGTGTGTGTAAAGAGTTTTGAGATCCTTGGATGGAAGCTGCAAAGTATTACTATTAACATGATAAACCTGTTCAGATAGAACAGTGCTCTCTTCTGACTAAACTAGTGTAGGCCTGCTCTTTGGGTTGACTCATTAGCAACACTCTGCTTTTGAGTTTACGGGGCCTGAGTTTTCATCTGGTTGAAGTTGCAGGAGCAGAGAATGATGATTTGGGTATTCTACACGTTTAGTATTCAAACCTTGGTGCTCAGTTGCCTTTAGCATCTTCCAGCTTCAGGGAAGCATTGTGCAGCTGTTGTGAATGTGAGAAGCTGACAGAGACCACAAAATCCTGAAAGAATTTAACCATGAATCAGAGATTTGCATATAGACCCAATCCTGTAAAGTGCTGAGTGCCCTCAATTACCACTGGAGCTAATTCATCTGTAACCTAAATCCATCAGTAAGAGTGATGCACTCGAAGTCCCAGTAGTATTTCAAGCCAGTCTTGATACAGTTCTTATGGTATTCCCTCATAAAGATTTTGAGATCTTGACTTCAGTGGGACACAAGGGTGCTTGACACTCTGGCAGGATGGGGCTCAAATAGCATAAACTCACCATTTATCAGACGGACATCTGCAGTACAGTTGGGTTTCATCCTGCTAGGTGTGTATCACTGCAGTTGCCATAGGTTTCTCTAGAGAAAGAAATCAAGAGGAAAGATCATTGTTTCCCTGACAATTTGCAAGAATATCTGAATTAAAAATGGAAGTTTTGTCATTTCCATGGCAAAGGGAAAGGGGAAAAAGAGGAAGTATTGTTAGGTGTTGGTAATGTAAAAACATACGTATGCTGTTATTTATGTAATTAGTTATTGCTTTCATTATGGGTGCAGTCTTAATGGTTATAGTATTTATGTATAATTACCTTAATATTCACTGAAATTTCCAAGTAGCTCCCTAATTAACTGTCTCAAATATATAATTACATTGCATCTTTACGCAAGACTTGCCTAATTAATGTAGTTACACCACTTCTTTTGTGAATGTGCATTATTAAATGCTCTTTGCATCATTCTTCTGACTTCTTGTAATTCACGCTTTACAAAAATTAAGACCTTGAATTAGAAACCTCCATGAGCAACCAACTCCAAAAGCAAGCGCCAGATGACACCTTTTCTTGGGGGGGAGAAAAAAATTCTTACTAAGCCTCATTACCACTTCCCATTACAAAAGCTTTCCATCTGAATGTGAAAGAAATCCCAGGTAGCATTGTTTTTTAAGAGGAGATGGAAAACACTACATGGGGTTTGAAAGAAAAGAGCTAACTGCCAGCAATGTGCCC
This sequence comes from Macrochelys suwanniensis, assembly GCA_033296515.1. NCBI lineage: Eukaryota > Metazoa > Chordata > Testudines > Chelydridae > Macrochelys > Macrochelys suwanniensis. Next base: position 158,501,112 of record CM065777.1, read on the forward strand.
AAAGTTTGAAAGGCCTTCTTCCCCTGCCAAAAGCCAAAAAAGCCAAAAGCTGAGTTATGACACGATACTGCTCCAACAACTTAGCAATATCCAGCGGGATTTTCAAAAGCAGCCAAGCACCTTACTCAATAGCCACAGGGCTTAGAAAAATCTAGAGGGTAGGGAGCTCACTAGGACTATCTGTTGGTGAAAAGGGGAAGTTCCATAGGGGAAGGAGCTGCCTGCCCCCATCTTTTGGTGAACCCAAGAAAGAATGGCCAAGATCGGCTTCCAGGGCCGGCTCCAGGCACCAGCCTACCAAGCACTGCCCCAGGGGAGCGCGGGGTCTGCCGCGGTCCCGCCGCACTCCCCTGGGGCAGTGGTCCCACCGGGCTCCCCGGCCGGGGCAGCCCAGTCCTGCCGCGGTCCCGCCGCGTTCCCCCACCGGGGCAGCGGTTCCCACCGCGGTCCCTGACCAGTGCAGCGGTCCCCGCCGGGCTCCCCGGCCGGGGCAGCGGGGCCCACCACGGTCCCTGGCCAGTGCAGCGGTCCCCGCCGGGCTCACCGGCTGGGACAGCGGGGCCGCGGGCTTGCCGTCCTCCTCGCCGGCGCTCCAGGTAGGAGCGGGAGGGGTTGTTTTGGCGGGCGTTGAGGGAGGTGGGGTTTTTTGTTTGGGGGTGTGTGTTGTTTTTTTTTGTTTGGGGGGGGCGGCGTTTGGGGGTTGTTTGTTTTTTGCTTGGGGCGGCAAAAACGTTAGAGCCGCCCCTGTCGGCTTCATAAACTTCTTACCCACACCTTTTTAGATAGACAAAAGCTGTTCGCCCAGACCTTTAGATAGACAAGAAGGGGGGAGCTCTTTGCCACCACCTGTTGGTGAACAGTGGGAAGTACAGCTACAGAGAGTTTATTTGCATAATATGTCTCTATCCCAGGGATCGACAAGGCCCATCAGGGAAAGCCCCTGGCAGGCCGGGATGGTTTGTTTACCTGTAGCGTCCGCAGGTTCGGCCGATTGCAGCTCCCACTGGCCGTGGTTCACCATCCCAGGCCAATGGGGGCTGTGGGAAGCGGCGCGGGCCGAGGGATGTGCTGGCCACTGCTTCCTGCAGCCCCCATTGGCCTGGAATGGCAAACCGTGGTCAGTGGGAGCTGCGATTGGCTGAACCTGCAGACACTGCAGGTAAACAAACCGTCTCGTCCCACCAGCGGATTTCCCTGATGGGCCGCGTGCCAAAGGTTGCCAACCCCTGCTCTATCCAGAAATTCTCCTCGGGGCACGCTGGTGAATTACCAGAACTGTATATGAAATCTGAATTGGCTGGGTAGTGGGACTAACCTTAGAAGAGAGGAAAGGGAAAGGGATTTGAGGCTCCTAACTTGTGGCAAGGACTCTGCTCAAGGATTCTCTATGCCAAAGATCCCCCTCCACTGAAGATTTTGCAAAGAGATGATACAGAGGTGACTGCACAAAAAGAGATGATAACACAGAGGTGGCTTTGAGCTGAAGCCACAGCGGAGGATGGCAACAGAACTGACCTCTGGTGGGGGCCACACTAACCAACACCAATAAAGCTGAAATCATTCTAGCTGGGTTAACGTGGAGGAGCCTTGGCATAGGATCACCAGAGAGCACTTCCTGTAGGGGCTGGAGGCAAGTCTGCCTGAATACACTCCTGGACTCTAGAACTATGCTACCCACTGACATCAAACCATGAGTGGGGTGAAGCAATGTGTTAAAGGGACATTTGATTACTGGATGCCCACACCAGTAGGTGGGGAACTGACTTAAAGGACTACTGCCAAAGATACTTGGGGAATGGGTTGGGGAGGTTTTCATTTTCTTTTTCTTTTTTTTTACTTATTATTGATTTATATGTATTGCTTCTGTGTTTTCCCAAGTTGATTCTGTGTCCCCTTATGCCCTTGTTTTATACACAGACTCAGCAATTGCCAGGAGGGAAGTATCATTTGCTAAGGACACCCAAAGAAGATAGTTTTGGGGTGGGGGCTTCAATCTGGTGGTGTTTGTTAATTTTAAAAGGACCCCCTACCTATGTGAACCCAGCACTGGCGACTGCCAATAACACATCAGAGAAAGGTTACACGTATGTAGATGGGTTTGAAAAAAATCATGCCCACTCTTTGGTCTTGAATGTATGGATGGGACCCAATTATGTTGGAACCATGTTACCCAAACTGCATCACAGCCCTGTAATGATCCTTCACCGTGAACAATCTGGTTATAGAACCCTTAGCAAGTTATCTTCCTTTCTGGCACTAGCTAAGATTTCATTAGTGAGTATTTTTCACCTGTGAACAGTCACCAGATTTAAATATTGTGACTGTGCTAAGAGGTGTAACATGCGTGGAGGAAGGGAATCAGCCCGGGTCACTGAAACTGATCCTGAGCTAGGGAAATCCAGATGGGTGCCTTTCATCTATCAGCCTTCAGCACCGGCATGAGCAGTTCTTTCCACTAAGGGCAGCAGCAACTCCTCTCCTCCTTAGTGAGGGGCAGCCAGGCTGACCGGAAGCTACCTGCAGGGCCAAGGAGGTGAGGCAGTAACAGGAGATTCTGCCATAGGCAAAATAACGAGCCAGCTCCTGCCAGTGCTGGGGACCAAACGCAGCCAGCATAAGAAAGACAGCTCTGCCATTCTCCCTCCCAAAGGATCAGGGTCAGTGGAGCAGAGTAAATCTGATCCTCAGAGTGTCTGTTCCTTTTTGGGAATGGCCCAGCCTAACATCATCCTCCCTATGCAATCACCCTAACTCAGTCCCTATTACTGTTGAAAAAAAGTCACATATGGTTCGTTCTCATCCACTTTTCAGCTCCTTCCCTCCCCAGGGTCTGACTTCTGTTGCTGCCATGCCACACCTGCTAATCCGCTTCAGTGGGAGCATCCTGAGCACAGCGGAGAGGCGTCTGCAGGGGGCAGCCCTGGGAGCTGGCTGCCTACAGCCAAGAGTCCACCAACCGAAGCCAGGCTAGGGGGCTGCTGAGGGAAGAGCAGCACTACGGCTGCCTGCCTGCCGCACCGTTGCCAACAACGCTGGGACGTTAAACAGAACAGCACTTCCCCAGGACAGGAGTTTTACAGCCCAAGACTGCTCAAGCCACACCAGGTGTGTCGGCAGCTACTTCACACTAAAATGATCGCCTCCATCTTGGCCGACCCACCAGGAAGTAGGGACCCCCAGAGGTAAAAGCAGGAGCTGATGCTAAAGACCCACGGCTCTCGGCTTGTATCCTCCGTGGAGCCGGCACAGAGGAGGCACCCCTGATGCACTGACTTGTGGGCTATACCAACAGCGACGGGGGTTTCTTTAGTGGTAGGGGCCTGCGCTATTGGAGCAGGCGCGTGCGAGTGGTATCGACGTTAAGTTCCAAATACCCAGGCCGTGCTGTCTGAGGTGGCCAGGCTCTCGTACAATACTAATGCTAATGGAAGAAAAAATAAAGATGTGTTGTTTTCTGGTTTTTAAAAAGATACGAATGTCACTACTACAATTCTCCCATATTTGAAGTGTGCAGCACACTAGTACAACCTCAATCCAACTCCACTTCCCATCACAGCTCCCCCCTTCCTCCTTTGCAGATGGTATATCCCAAGCTATACCATCACAATGTACCCATGGAGCAGTATTCCCAGTATCTTCCCAACATCCCCATCCACTTCCTGCAGTTTGGGATCCAATTCAGATCCATGGAGACTAATTTCTTGCTATGGTTCAGATCTCTAACCACAGGTTACAAAATGCCTGGCTGGTACGTCACTTCCTAGTAAAGTGCCTTCTGCTCCCACACGCTCCGACGTAACCAGTCTGGTCCAGCCACTAGATCCCTTCCTTGTCCCTTACATTGGTTCCCCAGGCCTCCCATTCTGCCTCCAGGAGTCAAATCTCATAGAATCACACACTCATGCCCTGTGGCTGAGGGATGATTTACTGCATGCTCCTATGTGTAATACTGAAAGCTGATTTCCTCTTCCTCTTCTCCCCCCGCCAGCGTCAGACCCTGCTTTCTCCTCACTTGCACCTACATTCGAAGATCTAGTGGAAGCTAGGAAAACCCCCACACACCAAGTCTTGACAGCAGGAAGTAGCTACCCAGCACACTCCACCCTCTCCCTATAAAAAGCTCATATGGAGGGTCTGCCGGGCACAAGATGTGGAAAATATTGAATGGTAAGTAGGGTGTGGCAGATGAGGGCCTAAGAAAGTGGGAGCAGAATTGCCAGTTGCCCTTACTACTGATGGTCATCATCTCCCATTGTTTCCTGTGGGACTGAAGCCAGGCTGCCCTCAGCTCAGATGACTGTTACACATGACAGTAAGGCTGCCCTTACTAAAGCTGGCCACCTCCTGTTCTCTATGGTTTGGAAACTGCAGAAACCTGAGGTGTGTGTGGATAGCAAAAGAGAGAAGGGGGGAAATGAAATAGGAGATGGATGGAGAATGTGAAGAATAGAAGGCAGTGATAGAAGAGTAAGGGAAAATATGGGGTAGGTGAATGTAGGGAACTGGTATAGGACAAGAGGAGACTATGGGGCACAAGAAGAGAGATGGAAAAGGAGGGAGACAGGTTAATGATGAGTGAAATGGATGAAGAGGAAACAAGTAACACCTCCCCAGCAAACTCTCTTCTGGGTTCCTGGTGGAGAGAGCATTCCTTTTCTCTGGAGACAGGGAAACCACCTATGCCAGAGATCACTGGTAGGATTGGATGTAACAGATGAGAAAGGTATGTTTGCACCATATTGTTTGTTTTTGTGCCCTGGAAACGTCTGTGGGTTGGCGCCCAGAGTTCAAAGGTAGAGGGTGGTTTCCCTTGGGACAGGAGCACTCGCTCAGGGTACACACTTTAACTGTACTTTTCACCACATTTTCAAAATGTTCAGCAAGTAACTGTCAAATACAGGAAATGTAGGCATATCAAACCAAGGATATAGCCAGGAAAAAGGAGCCCAGGACAGATCCAAGCCCTTAACTCCCACACAAATCACTAAGCATCAGCGTAAGGATACACTTTATACAGAATGAGACTATACAAAAGTGAGCAGCCCACTGGTAGCCAAGGGAATATTCATGTAAGTAAGGGTTTGCAGGATTGGGCTCTAAAATTGTAGGCCAACATTTTCAAGAGGAGGAGTCTAAAGTTAGGTTACTTACCTAAGTGCCTGATTTTCAAGAGTGCTGAGCACCCAACAGCTCCAATTGACTTCAGTGGGAGCTGCTGGAGACCCTCAGCACTCTTAGAGATCAGGCTACTCATTTAATGGCCCACATACATGCAATTAGTGGGGAATTTTCAAAAGCTCTCAACATTGGCCTAACTGTCGAAAACATTCTTGACTTCAATGGGAGCACAGTTGGGCCAGCGCTGAATACTTTTTTTTAAAAGTCTTCTGACTTTAGGCACCAATTGTTTGAAATCTTGGCCGTATTGTATTACTCAACAGTACTATTATGGCATTGTCTACCACTACTCTTATAAAGGAATGTTTAGAGTTCTTTAGTGGTCTCATGAGACTGTATTTATAGACTTAACTATTGGATAAATATTAATAGCTTATAATACCATCGTATTGTTAACCAAACATTGTCTTTTTAAAACAAACTCTTGTCCATTAAGATGCAAGTTAATATTTATTATTTTGAATGTATACACTAATCATTTGTGCTCTCAGTTCACTTATGCTTTAATATGGTAAAACAATGGCCAGTTCTGCAATATTTTAGTTAGATACTTTTTAAATATTGGTAGAATGTATTTTATTACACATGTGACATGTGCATGGAAAATATAGTCTCTCTCCAATATGGGATTTTGCATTGCTTTTTTTTTTTTTCTTCTTCTCAATTTTATACTACGCAAAGAGTGACCGAAATAGCCAGTCATACAACATCTGGGAGACAAAAGACATACAGGAAAATACAGCAGAAGGGGAAGATTCATGAAAACAGGAAACATTAAGAGGAGAGTGAAAATATGTCAAAACAAAGGAGGTAATAGACTGTCAGGGTGAACAAGTTCACCAATCAGCAGAAGTTCCTCAAGAGTCTTCAGAGACTTGTAAGGTGACGTATTCCCCACACACAAAAGAGCAGGAACCTTTTTAACCTCCATTTTACACACACACTATAGTGGTCTCCCTTTAAACATGCCAATTTTTCCCTAGAGACAAAGATTAGATTGCCTCCATTTTTCAGTGTGCCCTATATAGAAAACACTTTAAAAAAAACATTGAATATTGAGGTAATATAACTGTGTTATCAAAGACAATTGGTTACCATTATAGGTGCCCAGTGCATATGTTATTTAGAACTAAATCAAATTCTGCCAAAAAAAGTATTTGCAAATACTCAAACTCGAAATGGCTGTTTGATTCAACTGTATCCGTTGCCTCTTTGCAAATCTCAGTCAAACAGTTTTTTGTTTGGAAAGATATTTGGGGAATAGCTGCTCTTTGCAAACACTCCCATATTCACAAGTGGACAGTAGTAGACATTCTTCATTTTATTCTTCAAAATGGTTTCACCATTCAATCAGAGAGCAGAAATAATATTCTGTGCCTGAGGTAACCAACTGCACACTAAAAAGAAATAGCGGATATTCAAAGTGAACAGTTTGCAAACAACCCACAGGTTGAATTCTGTTCATCCATACTATTCAACCAATACTTCAGAATGACTAATCCATTTGCAGAAATCAGGACATGGTACAACATGAAGAGCTGTGAAAGCAAAGGTCATCGGGCAAGAGATTAAGTTGGCTTTAAAGCCAGTCAAGCTTCTGTCTGACTTTCTGAGTGGTCTGTATAGAGCAAGCCATTGTAAGAAGTCATCCACTCTTGAATCTGTATAACTTTAGCCTGAAAAGCAACCATGTATATCTGTACAAAGAGAAGCTACTTGTGTGATTTTTGCCAGTCATCTAGCAGAATTTGACTGAAGGAATTAGAAATCTCATTACTTTGTAACAAGTCACAATCCTGACTCTGGGGGGAAAAAAATCAATGATTTTTCAGGGTGATTTTAAAAAAACTTCAATAGAATCTCACCATTTTATAATGTATACCAAACAAATTGTAAGTTCTCTCCACTTCCTGGCAAAGATATTTCTAAGGCACAAAGGGTGGTTAGATACCTAACTCCCATTGACTTTCAAATGGGAGGTAACTACCTTAAGGCTATTGAACCTTTGAAAATCTTCCCCTAGCAGCACAGTGATAAAATGAGATTTCCTCCTATGCCTAAGGCTTTGGTGCTTTTAATATATGTAAGTACCTTTACTGGTACACTATGAAGTATCAAATCATTAAAATCAGATTTCACTTGTCAAAATGAAAGAAGTACATTGTGATACAATCTTATCTTCACTTTTGTTTTATTCTGTTCCAAATACAGACACATGCTGCATCTTTAGGATATTAGTGCAGCCTAGCAAGAGTTTGCTGTACCAAATGCATTTTTTTCTAGTCAATGGCTTCAAAAGACACACCTAAAAGGTAAGAGTTAGAGAGGACACCAAAACCATATGTATGGTATATAGACCATTCTCTCTACAATTACATAGTTTCCAAGGAATCAAAGTTATTTGAACATTGGAGAAAGGAGTAACTGGGGTGCAAAGGTTAAATAAAAAATTAGAGACCTTATAAAAGTAATGTTTTATTGTGAAATCCCTTGCAATACATCTTAATCTCAATTATGTGGATCATAAGAGATGGTCGAGATCATATGAGATGGTTGAGTTCAGGATCCTAACAAAAGGAAGAAAGGAGAGCAGCAGAATACAGACCCTGGACTTCAGAAAAGCAGACTGACTCCTTCAGGGAACTGATGGGCAGGATCCTCTGGGAGACTAATATGAGGGGGAAAGGAGTCCAAGAGAGCTGGCTGTATTTTAAAGAAGCCTTATTGCGGGTGCAGGAACAAACCATCCTGATGTGGAGAAAGAATAGCAAATATGGCAGGCGACCAGCTTGGCTTAACAGAGAACTCTTCAGTGACCTTAAACACCAAAAGGAAGCTTACAAGAAGTGGAAACTTAGACAGATGACTAGGGAGGAGTATAAAAATATTGCTCGAGCATACAGGGGCGTAATCAGGAAGTCCGAAGCACAATTGGAGTTACAGCTAGAAAGGGATGTGAAGGGTAACAAGAAGGGTTTCCACACGTATGTTAGCAACAAGGTGGTGGTCAGGGAAAGTGTGGGACCCTTACTGAATGGGGGAGACAACCTAGTGGCAAATGATGTGGAAAAAGCTGAAATACTCAATGCTTTTTTTGCCTCGGTCTTCACAGACCAAGTCAGCTCCCAGCACAGTATGGGGAGGACGTGAGCAGCCCTCAGTGGTGAAAGAACAGGTTAAGGACCATTTAGAAAAGCTGGACATGCACAAGTCCATGGGGCCAGATGCAATGCATCCAAGGGTGCTGAGGGAGTTGGCTGATGTGATTGCAGAACCCATTGGCCATTATCTTTGAAAACTCATGGAATCGGGGGAGGTCCCAGATGATTGGGAAAAGGCAAATATAGTGCCCAACTTTAAAAAAGGGAAGAAGGAGAATCCGGGGAACTACAGACTGGTCAGCCTCACCTCAGTCCCCGGAAAAAATCATGGAGCAGGTCCTCAAGGAATCCATTTTGAAGCACTTGGAGGAGAGGAAGGTGATCAAGAACAGGCAACATGGATTCACTAAGGGAAAGTCATGCCTCACCAACCTGATTGCCTTCTATGATGAGATAACTGGCTCTGTGAATATAGGGAAAGCGGTGGACATGATATACGTTGACTTTAGCAAAGCTTTTGATACGGTCTCAAACAGTATTCTTGCCAGCAAGTCAAAGTAGTATGGATTGGATGAATGGACTATAAATGTGGATAGAAACCTGGCTAGATCGTTGGGCTCAATGGGTAGTGATCAACGGCTCAATGTCTAGTTGGCAGCCAGTATCAAGCAGAGTGCCCCAGTGGTCTGTCCTAGGGCCGATTTTGTTCAACATCATCATTAATGATCTTGATGTTGGGATGGAGTGCAGCCTCAGCAAGTTTGAGGATGACATTAAGCTGGGGGAGATGTAGATACGCTGGATGGTAGGGATAGGGTCCAGAGTGACCTAGACAAATTGGAGAATTGAGCCAAAAGAAATCTGATGAGGTTCAATAAGGATAAGTGCAGAGTTCTGCACCTATGACAGAAGAATCCCATGCACTGCTACAGGCTGGGGACCGACTGGCTAAACGGCAGTTCTGCAGAAAAGGACTTGGGGATTACAGTGGACGAGAAGCTGGATATGAGTCAACAACATATTGGGCTGCATTAGTAGGAGCATTGCCAGCAGATCGAGGGAAGTGATTATTCCCTTCTATTCGGCACTGATGAGGCCACATCTGGAGTACTGCGTCCAATTTTGGGCCCCCCACTACAGAAAGGATGTGGACAAATTGGAGAGAGTCCAGCGGAGGGCAATGAAAATTATTAGGGGGCTGGAGCACATGACTTACGAGGAGAGGCTGAGGGAACTGGAGTTATTTAGTCTGCAGAAGAGAAGAATGAGGGGGGATTTGATAGCAGCCTTCAACTACCCAAAGGGGGGTTTCCAAAAAGGATGGAGCTTGGCTGTTCTCAGTTGTGGCAAATGACAGAACAAGGAGCAATGGTCTCAAGTTGCAGTGAGGGAGGTCTAGGTTGGATATTAGGAAAAACTATTTCACTAGGAGGGTGGTGAAGCACTGGAATGGGTTACCTAGGGATGTGGTGGAATCTCCATCCTTAGAGGTTTTTAAGGCCCGGCTTGACAAAGCCCTGGCTCGGATGATTGAATTGGGGTTGGTCCTGCTTTGAGCAGTGGGTTGGACTAGATGACCTCCTGAGGTCTCTTCCAAACATAATCTTCTATGATTCTATAAGAAGTGATTATGGCAATAGCTTTAGACTAGAAAAATAATGTCCTTTAAATGAGTGGAAATCTGATTTTACTAACAGTCAATGACCATTTTATCTTTGTCAACCCCACACTTATTTAATACAAGTTGTTTTTTTATTTTATTTGCACTGAATGGTAGGTTTTAATTATAGTGATTTAGGTTAGCTTTGTTGTATGATTAAATTAGTTCCTTAAAGCCTTTAAAGAGCTTCTCTACACTAAGATTGTGCATGGCTACCATGGACTTAGATCATCATCAAAGCAGCCATCAGAGTTCTTAGATTATTTAAGGAACTAACCTTACAATCCATTAATCAATGCAAAACAAGGGTGCTCAGCACCTAGGAACATAGGAAGTGCCATACCAAATCAGACTAGGGCTCCCTCTAGTCCATCTTGCAGGAGATGGACAGTCTCTCATAATCCAGCCCTTAAGACTAGAGAGATGCTCGCCAGCAGCCTCCCACAAAACTAGCAATTATGCTCTGACTAAAAAATGCCATTCCCTGTCCCCCAGGCCAGTACAAAGCCTCTGCATTAACTGCTGTCCTCTTCAGTACCAAGGAGCATAGTTCCCATCTCAAAGACATGCTACATTCCCAAACTTAAATCAAGAGGTGTCCTCTTAGAAGATTTCACGAGAAGCACCCAAGGCTTCTGGAGATGGCCACCATTCTCCTGGTTAAGTGAAGAATACAGATTGTCATTAGCCATAAAGCAATGCCAAACCTGAGTTTTTGTACGACTCCTCATCTCATGGGCTGTTGAGAGGGTTCTGTGTTCAATATTTTGCAGTCCTGATGCTGTAAAATATGGGCTTGTGGAATATCCTTTTGGACTATGATTGCACTGTCAGATTCTCAGGTGTGCCACTTTGCTTTGAGACAGCATTAAGATCTCTGGTCCACCAAGACTTTGGCTTCTATGATTTCCAAAGTGCAAGGGACCTTTAGAACCTCACCATGAGCCCAAAATAAAGCAGCACTCATTGGCATGTGTGAGGCCCCAACAGATTCTTCATGCAAAACATCAAATGAATATGGACTTTAAATACTGATCCGAGTCCAGGGTCACATATGACAGCAGTTTGGGTAAACCTCGGACTACACATCCTCACAACAACCAAAGAACGTCAAGCTTTCCCCAGCCAAAAGATTGATACCAGCTACAAAAGTTCTGCCATAAAACACACACATGCACTTCAGATGCGGTGATCAAAAGTCAGCCTGACCACTCCCATCAGTATAATTGAACTGTACTACAGGGTAATATTTTGTTAGTGTTCTTAGTGGGGTGCCAGAGAAGTGACTCACTGACCATAAATTAATTAAATAAATGCTAATTTCAACCATTACCTGAAAGGTTATTCTTCCATAAGTGTTGATCATTCTCAATACAAAAGAATAACAGGTTTTGGTGAGGTGGGGGGAGCCTAATTACATACAGTGCTGCATGACTTCACAGAGCAAAGCTTTTTCTTTAAGATCTTAAGACCACCCGCAAGCATAACACATGGCCTGGAACCTGAAAAGAATATCTGAACAGGGGTTTCAGCAGAAGGATGGGGGGAGTTTTACTTGGGAATATGCAAATGTTAATTTTTATTTGATCCCATAGAAACAAATTATTTGTTTTGTCTGATTATTTAATCATTTGTGCACATTGGCGGGGTGGAGGGCTTGGTAAAATCTTAAGCTTCATGATATAGGAGGATTATTTGACTATGCAAGGCTATTGCAATAGTCGCATTTTTAGTGTTTCAAATACTGGGGCTGTTCAGGAACAGGAAAACAAGCACTTTGTTCTACCTGATCATCTCATCAAACAAGACAAAAAGAATAAAAGTTGTGAGGCAAGACTAAATGGGTATGATCTGAATACATATTTGTGTTACATCTAATACAACCAGCATCATAGACGAACAAGATCAAATAAATGGTAAAACCTGACAAAGAGAAGAATAGATGGTATGTGGAGCCATCTGTTTTGGAGGACACCCAAATCTGTCTGAATCTGCAAGGCCAAACTACCAGCTATTCTAAGATCCTCCATTCCAAGAGTGGTCTAATACGCAACTGCACAATCAGCTTCTCTCACCATCACGTTGGCTGCAACTTTTTTGTGCAATTAAGTAATTTATTCCTTTCTTCATCCTCCTGATTCTAATGAATCCAAGCCACAAACAAGCCCCAGTTGCTCCTATTCAAGAAGTCTGATTGCATCTGGCAGTAATTGCTGAAAACCCTGAAGAGGAAAGAGGGAAGGAAAGCACACTGTTTGTGGGGGGAATAGGTGAAGACCTGCCTCTCTTGACCTATAATACATTAGTGTCAGTGAACATTTGGCAGCCTTCAGATGATTAGCAATGAAGATGAATCAAGCAAAAAAGAGGTAGAAATCTGCCTCATCTGAATCGCCAGAACTGCATAAATTTGCATGTTGATTAGCTGTTCTTTTGTCTGTGTTCCTAATTATTATGACACATTATGTCTTCATCATGCAAGATTCTGATCTGTCTTGTTCCAAATGCATGTAGAAAAAAGTGCTGTTTATTGATTCAACATGTAACTTTCATTTTTATGTTTGCTTTAATTAAATACATATTTGATTGCCTTTGAGTGGTGTCTCAGAGATTTTTTTAGCTCTTATTTATTTCATCTTGTTGACAAACAAACAGGTTACCTTTCTTTATTATTTTCAGCTCACTGGCTGATTAAAAGCACACATCCCCTCCCTGCTCTCACACCAACCTCCACTTCTTTGTAGAGAAAGGATTATCAAAAAACAAACAACAAAAAGCCCCTTTAGATAACAAAATGAGGCTCTAAGCATGCAGGATATCTACAGTATCAAAAAGAATTGCTAGGACCTTAACAATGTTAGGATAGCAAAAAAATGCTTGTATTACAATGTCAAGGTAATTTTCTTACACCATAGAATTCTTAGCAGTAAGGCTAGAAAAGTCCTTCGATACATAGCCACTCTGCTTGGCAAGATTACTCACTATGGTCTAGGTCCTACTTCACTTAAGTTAATTGAATTTTTGCCATTGACTTCAATAGGAACAAGGTTACGCCACATGGGCCTGATCCAAAGAAATCTGAAGCACGCAGCACACCGCCTCTACGATACTATTGTTCAAAATCTTTTCACTCTCTTTCTAGTAACTGGGATGTTTGGAATGGAAATCTGTTTCCTACTAGAATTTGTTTGCCTTCATTACTTGCATGGCTATTACAGGGTAGTTCATGAGTTCTGGGTGTTAGCACTGTGGGAAATGGAATTCTCATTGGTCTTGGGTTTCTTTTTTTAAATAAAAATTGAACACGTTGTCTGAGAAAGTTTCAGGAGACAACCAAATAAATAGTTACTTAAACTTGGCAGATAGTTATTTAATGTGCAAGTCAAATTTTGGGCTCATCAACCTTGCTTGTCCCCTTTCAAATTTAAAACATGTGAAAGATTATTTTTAAACTTTATTTTGCTAAAATCTACCCCTGATTAAAAAAAAAAAAAAAAAAAAGTAAGTAGCCCATCAACATTTCTCAAGCAGTGCTGGGAATATGCTAGTCGGTATACAAAAGTTCAACCAAATTGGCCCTGATAAAAATGCTTGAAGGGGAAATAAACTGTACAGTCAAGCAATTGATTTAGCCTTTATTTTTAACCATTACAGTATTGCAAAATAAAATGAGATTTGAAATAACATAATGCCTGTCATTATTCACTGCTAATGGCACATGATTGGCTACAAGTGTAATCAGTTGCTCGGTACCCAATAATAGTCTTGAAATATGGGTAATGTAAATCCATATTCATGCACAATAATATTAAAATGTTTACCAAACACACATGAAACCCCTGAATATAAGGCTTGGACATAAACCCATGGAAACAAGGAAAGTGAAGAAAGAAGCATTTCCCTTCACTGTTATTACCTTTATTTTAAACACTTTTGCAATAAAGATTATTTCCACCAAAATATTTATTGAATTACTTTCTGTTTATGAAAGTCCACCTATCCAATCTTCTCTAAGCACATGTACAATCTTTATAAAACTACAAATGATTAGGACCCAATATCCAAAATAAAAAAGACACCCCCCTTCCAAATTTCCAGCAACCCTCATCCCTCTGTCCAGTCTTTTACATTTGGAGAAAAAGACTTTGCAACATGATCTGAAGTTCAACAAATTCAGCCTCTGGCAAACCAAAGGAGGAGCAAGGAAGCCAACTTCATAACTAATGACATCCCTCTCAAAATGCTACAACCTCTTCATAATTAAAGCAGGGAAGGGGACTGTTAGGTCCACAGTGGCACCAATCTTAGTTTCCACAATATAACAATCTTCAGTATAACCAGGTCTATCCTGTTTAATAAGGCTTTAAAAGGTTAAAACCAGCACCTCAAAATTGCATCCAAAAACCAACTAGAATCCAGTACAAATCACAAAGCACAGGTAGAATGTGCTCTCTGTGAGAAATATCCACTAACAGGTTGCCATATAATGCACCCACTGAAGTTAGTGATTTTAAGATAGAGCTCCATGTAGAGTGCATTGCAGAAATTCAGTCTTGAGGTAACAAAGGTGTGGATCACGGAGAGGCCCTATATCCAGATAATAATACTGCAACCTTCTGGTCAAGTACAGATGTTAAAAAGCACTCTTGACCATTGCCACTATCTGGATATGCAGTAGCAACCAAGGAACCAAATAGGAAGCACAGATTGCAAGCCCCAGTAACAAAAGGCAGGCAAATTGAGAGAACTGATATAATCTCCACTATTTCTTCCAGTTTTTTCCCCCAGCATTCCAGCATGACCTTAGTTTTGTCTTGATTGAATCTCACCTATTTCATACTTATCCAAATCCCGAGCCCCAGCAAGACACAGCATAAACCAATCAATCACACCAGGGGGGTCTTATGAACTAAAAACAGAGCTGAGCATCATCCACATATCTGACATCGTGCAGGACATAGCACCTTGCCTACATATTGAACAGTAAGGGCCACAGGATAGAACCCTAAAGTGACAATATGAAAGAGCTCCTGTGGCAATGATTAGTCACCCAACATTAGCCTGAAACTTAGCAGCAAGAAAACAACTGTTTGGGTGTAACTCAGTCTATCCCTGCCAGCACCAGCCATGTTTCACTGCCATCTCAAAGGAAAGGTATCAAAGTGAAGTTGATACCTCTAAAAGAATCATAAAAGATGCTTAATGTTCATTCAGTACCAGAAGGAGCTTGCTGATCAATGAAACCAATGTAGTCTCCATACTTCACACTACACTGAGCAGCACTAGGGAAATGTGAAGACTGTCGGAATTACTAGGTGCACTCAGATACCACCTTAGCGGTAACATTTCTGGAAAAGGAAGATTAAAGGCGGAGTGACAGTGGCTGGGATTGTTAAGAGATAGTTTCTCTAGTAAAGACCTAGCAGACACTTCCTTCAGAGAAGCCAGTCCCTACTCTCCTGATAAAAGCATCCTCCCTACTCACAAGTCAGATGGCTATTCACAAGATTTGAATTAACCAGGAGGGACACCGGAGTGAAATTTTTCAGCTGATATTTTTTTCAGTGGAAAAAAAAAATACTGATTTGGCAACACCAAAATATTTTGTGAATTTGTGTCCGTTTTGCCAAACAGATAATTTTAAAAAATCCCAAAAAAACCAAAATGATTTTCCACTTCAAAATCCCCTTAAATTTTATTTAAAAAATAAAAACTATAAACAACATCTGAAATCAAAACAAAACATTTTGTTTTGGGGATGAACAAAATGTTTTGTTCAACCCAAAATAAAATTGACTCAGCTATTTGACTCACTGAAAATTTTGTAAAAATTTGGTTTCAAACTAATTTAGTGCTCATTTTTCAGAATTGCCAGCGAACCAGTTATTCACATACTTTATGCTAACTCACATGTGGAACTTGCCCCAGGATCAGTGAGAAATCCTACTACTCAAAAAGACAACACTGCATATTTGTTCCCTCCAGAAATGTTCTCCCCTCAAAAGCAAGAGCCCTGTACAGATCTGAGCAAACTTGTCTTCATGGTATTATTAGAACCTTCCAGAGTGAGAAATACTCCACCGCTGAATGGAGACAGCAGGAATTCACCATCAGGTTTTGCTGAACATGGCTCTCGTAGCTCCTATTGCTAAAGCAGAGAAAACCTCTTTGCCATGAGTTTAACCTGAAGCACTCTACCTGTCTTCCATCACACTTCCGGCTGCCTCAAGCCACCCCAGGACCCAGATGGCCAGGAGGATGAAGCCAGGGAAGAAGGCAGTTGGGAGATACCATGCTCCCATAAATATGGCCAAAAGATTGTTTGACAGTTCTTGTCACCCTCTGCCTCCAGCATGAGGGAGTCTTGCTTGTGCCTACCTGGGTGCCAGCTTCCAAACACCATCAGCCTGTTAGCCACTTGAGCACTCTCTTCTGGGCTCTGATAGCCATGCCTTTGCCTTGCCATTTAACAGTTGGTGCACCCCAGTCCCCAGACCTGGAATATCCAGCTCCTGACACTGGCTAGTCACAGAATTATCAATTCCTATGTTCCCAAAGGAACAGCACACACCAACTTCTATGATTTAACTCAGGATCAGCACATTGCTTAATATCACAGCACTTAGATATATTTATAGTGAAAACAAGAATAAGTTTATTGCCAAGATTCAGGTGATCATGATTAAAGATCCTGGAAACAAATGGTTACATACGAAACAAAATAATAATGCACTTTTTTCTAGAGACTAAACTTAATTAACAGGTTAACCGCCTGTCTAAAGAAGTTTTATCTCACCTATGTCTTCTGTTGCATTTTCCACCAAGACTGGTTATGATACTGTTTTCATGAATTCAAATGTGTTGTCCATTTACCTCCTAGATGCAAGATGAAGAGGTGTCTTCTTTGCCTTCCAGATATACGGCCAAAGTTCATTGTCCTTGCTCACAGACAGGATAACCACCCGTGGTTTGTTTTTCCTGTGTGCTGCTTCCCTGTTGACTTCACATCTCTTTGTTAACATTTGACATCATATGTAAATGTGCATCCATTGTGTTAGCTTACAATGCTTAATTTATGTTCTGACAGAGAGAGAGAGAGGTAAATAAACATCTCTTGTCTGACAGAACATCTTCTTTTTTTAACCTCTCCAGGTGACGAACACCATGATACACACTATAAGCGCCTATTTTCAGTATATCTACGTAACTCTTAACATAATATCTGCATAAACATACATTTCACAAGGATATTAATAACCAGTGTGACACCAGTTTTCATTTGAGGCCTCACATGACAGTCTTTGGCAAACCAGAACATACATATCAGAATCAGGATATACTTGTGACCCCCTCTGTCCCCTTGTTAGTTGGCATTAAGAGGTTCTTGGGTCATATTTCCCATCTTACAATAATGCAGCAGGGTCAGCCACTGGCTGATCCATAGGCATTGGGTCATAACCCTAGACAGTGTGTCCACCACTCTATTTTATCTACCTTTAATATGTATAATTGCCATGTCATACAAGTGGTGCTCCAGTGTAGTAGTCTGGAGTTGCTACCTTTTGCTCAGTGTAGCTACACCAATGGAGAATAGTCTGTCAGGACCCTACATTTTCTATTAATACATAAGGCTTTAACTGCTTGATTGCCCACAAAATCACATCATTCTTTTTTATAATAGTAATTCTGTTCCAGTGGGTGCAGTTTTTATTTAAGAAAGCAACAAGATGCTTCTTGTTACTTTCCCCTGGTTGCACCAGTTCTGCGCTGAGACCTTTGTCTGATGCATCGGTGCACAGTTCAAACATTTTGTCAAAATCTGGACTGCACAGAACAGGCTTGTCAGAAAAGTTTTGATGAGAGAATGAAAATCCTTTCTGTCTAAGCCTTTGTCCACACTATTTTATTTGGCTTTGTCTTTTTGCACACGTCAACAGTAGCAGAAACGAGGTCACTGAAACCACGTACACCGGCGGTAGTAGTTAGCAGATTGTCATGTCCCACTAGGCCCAGTCCCCATCTCAACCCACCAAGTCACTCAAAACTCTTACCCCACAATCCACAATCCTTGAGGGCCCTCTCCATGGCTGCCCACCCAATCCTCAGCCTCACCCCCTGAGGCTCCTCAATACCCTTTCCCAATCCTCTCCCCTCAGCAAAATCCCCTTTCCCTTCCCTATCCTGGAACTTGTCTGTCTGGTGAGGGGGTATGATGTGCTGGTCTAGCCCTGCACTGCCTGCAATGTCTGCGCCCTGTTCACATGCCAGCTACACACAGCACAACAGCAGCAGAAACTTCACTCTGCAGAGCCAGCCCAGCCGCAGTGCCAT
Organism: Macrochelys suwanniensis; assembly: GCA_033296515.1. Lineage (NCBI taxonomy): Eukaryota > Metazoa > Chordata > Testudines > Chelydridae > Macrochelys > Macrochelys suwanniensis. The sequence goes on from CM065777.1 coordinate 158,519,382, forward strand.
CTAGAGCAGAGAAGATGCTAGCCCAGCAGGGCCCTGTGGCAGCTTGCTGAGGTCTGGTTACCAGGACTGGCCAGAGCAGAGTCATCATGGCTGTACACAGAGCAGAGCCTAAATACAAGCCTGTCACGCCTAGCCGTTAACCTGGATCTGACAAGAAAGGAACAAAGTCTGGCTGTAGATTCTCATACAGACATTACAGTGCATTCAGGATCTCCATTGACACTGAATACAGTATGTCTGTTCGAATAAAGAATCTCTATAGAAGCTACACTTCCCAGGCTTTTCAGCATGAACATTATATTATCATTTAAATTGTGAATTTATACATTGTATTCTGTGCATTAAACGAGTTTCTAAAAGGATGCTAACAAGCCATTTGGCCTTTAAAATTGTGTATTCTTTCACCCCATGTCCCGATTTTTCACATTTGCTGTCTGGTCACCCTATCTGGAATGTGATCCCGAATCCAACTAAGGCATTTTTTAAACTGATCCTTCAAGCACTGCATTGTTTTTTAAGTACTTACTGTAAATTCTATATCTAAATACTGAGCCAAGCGGACCTAGCTAAGCTTCTAGGATCTGACAGGCTCACGGCAGAAGCTGGTAAGACATGTAGGCCATACCAAAAGGAAGTGTGTGGAAATCTGTTAGCATACAAAAATCATATAATATAATGACTATTTTTGTTAAGCATGAAAGCACTCTGCTGCAGAGCAATGCTTGCTGAACCTCTAATTACATTACAATGGCACCAGTCACTTGTTAGGAAGAAACTCACCCTTCCCTATGGTCAAATCCTGAGTGTTTCCAATCCTGTGGCAGTTACTAAATATTCAACAGAAACGAGTTTTGTAGCACAGTTATATTTTTTAGTAATTGTAGTAAACTACAATATTCTTTACCTTCAGGAGAGATTAAGGCCTAGTCTACACAGAGATTTTGTACTGGTGTAATTATGTCAGTAAAGAGTATGATTTTTATTTTATTTTTTTGGTAAACCAATATACTGATGCATAGTGTGGGCACAGTTATACAGGTGCCTTATCCCAGTATAGCTTATTTTTCCCCATATGGGAATATATACCAGGATAACACACCTTTATAACAGTATAATCACATTCGCACTATGCAGATTATACTGCTTTAACTATATGGGTATAATTAAAATGGTACAACTTGCGTGAGTAGACAAGACCTTACTTAAAGTCATAGGAACTACCCGTGTCCAGTGTTTCTTGTTAGGGAAGACGATATAAACTGACGGACCTGCCATCTCCAGCAGAGCAGACATCTGGTGTAAATCAAGAAAAGAGCAGATATCTTTCAAAAACAGAAATGCGTCTCAAGGCCAGTTGATTTTGGTGTTGGAAAGGACGCTAGCTGAACTAACAGCCAAAGAATCAGGAAGATATTATAGGGTAGTCTTGTGCTGAAGACACAGGACAGAAGTTAGAGATCTGGATTCTATTCTTGGTTTGGCTACTAGAGTTGGGTGGGAAATTGTTTTCTTGTCCCGTGAAAATTTCTGAGATTTCAAAAAACAAAAGAAAAGAAAATTCCCATTCCAATTCAGGATGAAAATGCAGAATCTCAAAAAAAAATTGTAAATTAAAATCTGGGGGGGGGAAATCTGTTCAGGTCAATCAAAAGATTTTGTTCTGATAATTTTAAGATATTTCATTGTGAATTTAATTTTCTTTTAGAAACTATAGTTTACATTCCAAAACTAAAAGTCGTTTCAAACCAGGCAAAAATTTTAAACCTGTGAAAAGTTTCAGTTTCAATGAAATCTGCATTTTCTGATGAAAATCATTTAGTCAGCTACATCCTCTGTAAATCTACCAAATCATGTAACATCTCAGTGCTTCACTTTGCCCAAATCTAAAGCAAACTGGAGGAGAATACATGGCTGTTGTGAGGCTTCATCATCATCATATGTATTATTTTGTTCCACTAGTGCCCAAAGGTCCCATCCAGGATCATGCCACCATTGCACTAGGCACAGTACAAGCACATAATGAAAGACAAGTCCTGTCCCTAATTCCAGTCTAAACATACAGGACCGTTAAAAGGTGAGGAAAAGAGACAAACATACATGTAGGGTGGTGGACGGAAAAGGTCATGGTAGTTCCCTTTGTTAGTTTTTTTGTTTTTTGGGGTTTTTTTTACAATTTTTGGTGTGTTTTTCAGGCTTGCCAAGTGTCATGCATTTCATAAGACACACATACTTGGCAGCCCTGTCACACCTTTCACTGTGCAGTACCTTTTGGCCTAGAGCAGTGTTTCCCAAACTTGGGATGCCGCTTATCCAGGGAAAGCCCCTGGTGCGCCCGGCTGGTTTACCTGCCACGTCCGCAGGTTCGGCCGATCGCGGCTCCCACTGGCCGCGGTTTGCTGTTCCCGGCCAATGGGGGCTGCGGAAAGGGAGGCCAGTACGTCCCTCGGCCCATGCCGCGTCCCGCAGCCCCCATTGGCCGGGCACAGTGAACCGCGGCCAGTGGAAGCCGCGATCAGCTGAACCTGCGGACGTGGCAAGTAAGCAAACCGACCGGGTGCACCAGGGGTTTTCCCTGGACAAGCAGCATCCCAAGTTTGGGAAACACTGGCCTAGGGGAAGGTGCACTGGGATAGCAGCCAGGAAATTACAAGTTGTATTCTCACCTCTTTGCCTGACTGTCCAAGATTTTGAACTGCACAAAGCAGTTATTACTGACCAAGGCCTCATACCTTACCTGACGGGACAACTATAACTCCACCCTATTCTACCTCAATTTTTTTGTGTCTGTTCTGAGCCTCCCTCAGAGAGAGGGTGGACAAGGCCTAGTCTGCAAATGGACCCAGGCCCACACCTTTCACCTCCAGACCCTACCGTGACTACTGTATAGTGCCTATACTACTCCAGCATGGAGCACCTGCTGTCTATATCAGCTCTGATAGGATCAGGAGCTGTTTTACATCAAGCTGAGACGTCTCCCACCAAAGTCCACTTAGAGCTGCCAGTCTTCAATCAAGACCTCCTCAAGACTTGGAAGCTGCTCTGAGAAGCCAGGTCTTCTACTCCCTCCCAAAGGGTGGGCTCTCTGTTTGAGGCCCTGCTGATAAACCCCATCTACATGGCAGTGAGCTAACAGTTGGACATAGCAGGTGCCCACAGAGCTGGAAACCTCCTAGATTATAAGCAGCAGGATTGGGTAGACCGGGGCATGCACGGGTCTGCCCAGTGCCTGCTTCTCCCATTGTATGATGTAGGAGGTAAAAGTTGCCTTGTCCTTTTCTTCTCTCAGGTCTCTCAAGAGAGTGCCCTCTTCTCTTAGCCCTCAGGAGCTTGATATCAATGACCTTGTCCTATGAGCATCCACTGACTCCTTTAACATCTTCTGGGGTAATGCATGTTGTCTAGGTTTCTCTGCTTGGTGTCACCCACTGCTTTCCCCTTATTACCCTTCTGAGCCCTTTTGATTTGTTCCAAGAAATCCGCTGACCCCATTTTTCTTTGGGCCTCTCTCCTTGAGTGGGAAGCCAATTTTGCTGCTGACAGCAAGTCACTGGGGAACCCCCATCCCTTGATCAAACAGGCCAATCCCTTTCACCAGCACTAAATCCACACCATGGTTTTTTAAAAGTGAAGTTTATGAATACACACACATTGAAAATATGCAAATTATCTAATTATTTGCACAAAAGTCACATGGCTCTGCACAAAACCTGGCAGGTGGTTTTAAATATACTGTATGGAAAGTGGAGTAAAATGCTCTGAGATCCTCTGAGGGAAGGTGCTATAGAAATAAAAAGAATATAGCATTGGTTTGGAAAATCATTTCAAATGGCGATTCTCTTCCCCCACCCCCCACCCCTCCATTTTATGTAGAACTTTCCACATGGATCTTCACCTTTAGAGAGAGTTACTTCAGCAATCCAGCTCATTGTTCTGCCTTCCAAAAGGTAAGGCGATATTAACTCCACAGTTACAGCACTCATGTAATGAAAAGTTTGGCTGTCTCTGGAAATAATGCCTCTTTTGGTCACAGATTATTGTTTGTCATATTCCTTTGTTTGCCATTGTTAATCTCTGTAGTCATTCTCGTAGATAAACAAACAAGTGAAAAGATGCAATGAGGTGTAAGAATAGATTTGCACAGGGCAGACAACTGAACATTTAATTTATTTACCACTCCTAACAGATACCTGGGGTGACATTTATTAATAAACGGCATTATCAGGTGTCTGATATGTAGCTCACAGAAATTAATTACCCAGCCCATGGTAAAACCATAACAAGCCTGCAGTGCTGTAACATTTGTGCTAATTGAAAATGAGATAAGTGCTGTGGGTGCAATTTGCATTCAATGCAGTGTATTAATTATCTTCAGTTCTCTTCATGATAAATATACCTGACTGAATCACTCTGCTAATTTACTGGGTAATAGAGTCATAAGTGGATTCCCTTAGGTGACCAACTAAAGGGAGTGGGCTCTTTGCAACGTCAAGGCCCAAGTACTTAAATTGGTTCGCAAATGTTATATGATTTTCTTCCAGACTGAGTTGAAAGTACACACCCGCACACTCTTTTATCGCCAATGTTCAATATGAAATTTTTAAAAACCCCACATTCGTATTTCATAAAGGTAAACAGATACATTTCAATCTATTAATGACATGCCACAAAGCTTGATGTTATCTCCACCAGGAAGGGGGCTCTTTTTTCCTCCCTATTCATTTCACTGCCATATTATCTTGGGTTTAATTACATTTTTGTGTGGACTATAAATTAATTGACTCTTGTAATAGCAGTAGCGATCGGGAAAATACAGATTTAAAGATACTGTGTAGTTCCAGTAGATTAGGGCACTAATTGTTCCACTCTCACTGACTAGGATTTGTATGGGGATCAGGTTACAGAACCAATATGTTCTCAAGTCAAAGCTCCATGGTACCATACAATTAAGAATAATGTTTTTGTACAGGGGCCTGATAATGCAAAAAGCTCTTTGCTAATACTCGTCTTTTTAAACCAGAGTTGATGCATTGTCTAAGGCAACAGCTTATATCGGACACGATATCTGTCCTTCGATCACTCTCATCCTCATTGTTTTGGGTAGCCTAAATTTATCATTCACATTGGAGGTGCTGTTAATAATTTAGGGCTCAAATCATAGCTTTGCCATGAACAAGGAGCAATGTATTGCCCTGCTACCCCTGGAACAGACTGGCCAATATGGACTCTGAGTCATAATCTGTCTTCCCAGTTCCCCCTTGTTCTGAAGGGAAAGTACACTGCACCACATCTATACCTGACACGCATCCATACCAATGCACTGATTTAGCTATGGTAGCTGGCACAGTGGAGGAGCATACAGCCAAGGCTCCACCCACTCCCCACCACCTGGAGGGGAAGAAGAGAGTAGAAGGCCCCTTGAGGTTGCTCTCCTACCTGTGATATAAGTAACCAGAGGAAGGGAGTGCCATCTGCTCCCATAGAAACCAGGCCCCGCAATTTTGTACTGATCATGAGCAGAGATTTTACAAGCTCCCCAGTGTTTTTGCAGGCTTCTCATGGCAGCTAAGGGGTATGAAGGACCAGTTTGCAGCAGGAACTAAAATATGGTAGAGAAAGACTACAGTAATTCAATGCAGGAGGAAGCAGTTCACTTTTTAAAATAATGTCCCTGATTGCAGGGCAGGTGGAGAGATCATGCACAATTTCCAAAAAATATCACCTCTCAACATACTATTTAAACTCACAGGTGACATGGAGAGAAAGCTTTTGAAGCAATTGTGAATTTTTTAAACATGCCATCCACCAATGTAAATTTCTTTCAAAACTTTTTTGCATCAAACACTAATGTTCCCTCCCTGTTTCTGCCAAATCAAAATAAAAAAAAACAGTTCCAAAATATAAGAGTGACCTTTCAAAGCTATTTATTCATCTTGTGAATAAAGTCTGTGACAGTGATTCAGTGACACCTACGCTGACATCCATTATATCACTCAGATCATTTACTTGTTCTCTGTTAATGAATGACAGTGAAGTATAACGTAAGAAAAGTCTTATGTTTCTCACAGCACCTAATGCTGTCACAACAGTGGGTTAGATTGGCTGAATTATTTGGTTCAGATGAGGATCTAAATCAGAAATTAATTTTCTGGAGCCCCACACTTCCTACCCAACCTCTAGCGAGGGAGAGAGACCAGTTTTGTGGTAAAGGGGCTCGTCTGCCAGTGCAAAACTTCTCAAATTGACATATCCAGGGGAGGATCACTCCAATCCAGCATCGCAGCATAACCCTTCCCTGCATTCCAGCAGCCTTCTTTGGGGCTGCTGGTATCCTGCATAGATTACAGCTGTCTTCAGGCTGCCCTAATTTATGGCTGAGAACAGACTGGCATACGGGCAGCTCCAGATTTAGGGAGTGTAAGTGTTGCTTAAAACCATCTATACACATAACCCATCCCCTGAGTTGTGCTGGGCAAATCTCAGACATAGCCAAATCTCTAGGCCATGTAATTTACACATTCAATGTAAATAGGGTGATCAGATGTCCTGATTTTATAGGGACAGTCCCGATATTTGGGGATTTGTCATACATAGGTGCCTATTACCCCCCACGCCCTGTCCCAATTTTTCACACTTGCTGTCTGGTCACCCTAGATGTAAATATGTGAGTACTTTTTTTTTTTTTTTTTTTTTTTAAGGCGAGGTAGTTCACTATAGTATAAGAGATCTGCATATATAACTTCTCACCATTAAAAATAATGCCTACTGGGTTTTTAATCCCTAAAACAACAAACAAACGGTCACTGGGTGACACAGGTTTAGATTATCAACAGTGACATCTCTAATTAGCTGCTTTTTTTAAAACCTCCTTACAGATTATATTTAACCTCTTTAAGTAGCAACACGTCATGAACATAGGAATCACCTGAACTGGAGATTTTGGCCACCAACGGATGCATAGCCAAAGCCAACAGCAATGCAATAGATATCACTACAGCTAGTCGAAGAAACTTCAACAAATCCCTATTCTGTCCGAATATGCAGCTCAATCAAAATCAAAAGGCTGAATTGGAAATAAGGCTGATTTCACTAGCATTTCATTCAGAAGGGAAAAGTTCTGACAATGGTGAAACATCCCATTTTGACATTTTCAGAATAAAACATTTTGATTTTGTGTTTGAAATGACTTTTTGTAAACAAAACTAGTCAAAATCAACCCAAAACAAAACAAAAAAAATTCAGAATTTTCCTTCAGAGAATTTCAAAATTATCAGGTTTTGTTTTTATTAAGGAGAAAACAACTTTCAAAATCTCAAAATCCTTTGTAAAATGAAATTTCCATTCTCTGCACAGCTCTAATACCTTCAAGAAAGAACGAATAAAATAATTAATAATAATAATAATATAGTGCTTTCCATCAGTAGATCTCAAAACGCTTTACAAAAGGAAATCCATTTTACAGAGAGAGAAAAACTGAGGCACAGGGACACGACTTGTTCAAGGTCACCTAGCAGTCCAATGGCACAGCCAGGAATAAAAATCTCAGAGCACTGGCCTGGGATCCAGGTAACCATCCACTAATCCACACTATTAATACTACTGATAAGGGAGGTAAAGTCTCTTTCTCTTTTTAAAAGAAATCCTATCTTGCATAAAACAGGACATATGGTGCATTGGTTTAAAAAAATAAAATAAAATAAAATAAAAAGCTTAGCAAAATCTTTACTTTTAGTATGAAGCACATTTGTTAAATAGGCATCCTAATGGTGTTATTGTCGCTAAAAACAGAGACTTGAAAATGCTGTATACATTATTACTCATTATCTACCAACTGCAAGAATGCTGTGCTAAAACTAACTCAAAACACCTCAGGTAAGGTAATTGCTACTAATGGATGTGAAGTGTGTAGAACTGGGCATTATTACCCAATCATCACATTCTCGAATCGGTGAAACTGTTGGATATTGCAGGTATGAGGCTCACTCATCTCTCAATCACGGGAGAAATTTGAGAAAGAGGGCAAGCTCTCTTTCATTCTGCACTGGAAGAAAGATTCAACAACAAGGCAATATTACAGCAGCCTCTTTGCACCTCTGTAGCTAAGATGGGGTCAGTAATTGCTTTCTAAGCAACTGTTTTCAAAACTTTGGAAAACAGCCGCAATAGTTAGCTCCAGAATCAAATCTCACAGGGAAGATCCAATCACAAGATTTTATTTTTTCTACTACTCATACATTTAAAGGAAACAATGGTTCAGTGGGCCTCAAAAATAGAGCTAAATCAAGTTAGACATGATCTTGGGTGGCAAATTCAGATCCTAACTTAGGCCCCACTCCTGCAAATTCCTCCATCTCTGAGCCTGTGCAGTGCCTCACTGTCTTCAGCTGGGCTCCATATTGTCCAGGGGAATGGTGCACAAATCAGTTGGTAGGTTTGGGGCTGTGGATTTGAACTTTTCCAAAGTCCATGTGCATTTGAAGCAACATGGTTTGGCTCATCTATTAATACAGTACAAGAAGAAAAATTAAAATGCAAGTTTACTAGATTTAGCTAGTTTTAGGTAGAGATGGATTCAATTTGTTTATTTTTAAATCAAATGGTTTATTGGGATAAACACCCAAAAGCTCAGATGCCCATTTAACCCCATGGGTCTGTATTGTTACCCTGGAACTCTCAAAACAGAAGGCTCTCCGTATCATGAACCTTCCTGGGCTGTCCTGGCCACAATTAGGAGGAGCAGGCGTACGTGAAAATGAAAAAAAATGGGCAAAAAAAAAATCATTTAGCCAAATGTTTTCAATTCTCAAATCTAAGGTTTGGTTAAGTTTGAGATTGGGGTAATGTGTTATTGTGTTTGAACCACTTAGTTTACCTTTTGACATTGGCATAAAATATTGTCATTTAATTATAAACAAAAAATGGCCTAATACTATTCTCTAACAAGTTTCAAATTCTTCTGATTATCTTGGAGGAAAGAAATAAAAATAGCCAAGACAATTTTTAGAGGCTGCTTCTGTGCAACTAAAGAGAGCACAAAGAAGTGTCTTAATGGTGCTTATTATACATCAAATCTTATTCGCCTGATTACTGTAACAGCTGAGGAGGCATAAGCCTGAGCTAATCAATACAAGAGATGGATGAGAGTATCTTTATGCTGTTTGGAAGTACAGATCTGGATCCAAGGCTTCTCAGGTTGGTTGTTGTTTGTCCTTCAAGTTCGAAGAGGACCATGACATCACTGGTTGGTTTGGTTTCTGTGAACATGGGAGCGGCTGATCAGACCAATTTGAGCTTTGAACTGTCTGTGGCACCGAACAAGAGATGCTACTATGGGTTACTTGATTAACAGCAGACATACAGCTGTTGTGAGATTTATGCTGCTAGCACTTCTGCTCTGCCTCAGCAGTTCTCTGCTCATAGACTGTAGCTCCAGTACAGATGAGGCTTCGCCAGGTAGAGCAATCATGAGCGAGATCTTCCCAAAACTATGGGTCAGTGCTGAAACACCCCAAGGATAACTTCAGGGAGTCCCTGAAACGTTTCTTCTGGCCTCCCTGAGAGCATCATCCCTCCGTTAGGTTGCCATAAAAAATCACCTTTGGTAGTCACTCATCTGACTTTCTGGTGACATGGCCAGCCCATCTCATCTGTGATTTCATCAATAGAGTATGGATGCTTGAAATACCTGTTCATATGAGAACCTCAGCATCTGGAGCCTTGTCTTGCCATCTTATCCTCATCAGTTTCCTCAGACAGCCCATGTGAAAGTGATTCAGCTTCATAGCATGGCATCTGTATACCGTCCAGGTTTCGCATGCATGCATCAGAGTTGGCAGCACGATGGCTTTGTAGACCTTCAGTTTTGTTTGTTGACTAATGCCTCTACAATCCCCCACATTTGCACATAGTCCGCCAAAATTGTCACAAGCTGAAGAGAAATAGTCCAGACTCCGCTGCATGTCAGACTCAGATATGGCATTCAGGGAACAGTCATCAGCACACAGAAGATCATGAACAGTCACTTCCTGTACCTTCATTTTTGCCCGTTGTCTCCTCAGATTGAAGAGCTTGCTATCAGTCCAGTATCTGATGCCAATTCTGGTGTCACAGTCACAAAAGGCATCTATAAGCATGGCAGAAAACATCATACAGAAGAGGGTTGGGACCAACACACAGCCCTGCTTGACTCCACTGGTGACTGGGAATGGTTCAGATGACCCGATGTTGTCCATAGCGCGAGCAAGCGTGCCATCATGGAATTGCCAAACCTTTGCAATGAATTTCTCCTGGCAACCGAATTTTGCCATGATCTTCCAAAGGCCTTGTCAGGGTTCCCTCCCCACTCTGAACTCTAGGGTACAGACATGGGGACCCACATGAAAGATCTCCTAAGCTTATTTCTACCAGCTTAGGTTAAAACCCCCAAGGTACAAAATTCCCTGAACCCTGAGAAATGCTTCTCTCGCTGCCACCATCAAGTGGTTTAAACAGGAACCTGGGAAAGGAACCACTTGAAGTTCCCCTTCCCCCAAAAATATCCTCTCAAGCCCGTACACCCCCTTTCCTGGGTAGCTTGAGAATAATCTCCTAACCAAATGGTTACACAGCGATCTAAAAACCCACCCCGGGATTTTTTGAACCATAGAAAACAGTCAGCTTCTTAAAAGAAGGATTTTATTAAAACAAAGAAGGTAAAAATCATCTCTGTAAAATCAGGATGGTAACTATTTTACAGGGTACTCAATTTCCAAATTCAGAGGGATTCCCCCTCTGGACAAAACCTTAAAGTTACAGAAAAAAAGGAATAACCCCTCCCTCTAACCCAGGGAAAGTTCACCAAGCAAAGCAAACAAAACCTATTCGCAATGCTGACTAACTTACTTTAGATATAGAAGGTTTGATGAGGCTGGTTTTGGAGGAGATTGATTTTCTGCAGGTCCTTTTTGTCTCCCAAGATCACACTGACTCAAAGAGCCCCACACAAAACCTTCCCCCCTCCCAAGATTTGAAAGTATCTTGTCCCCTTATTGGTCAGATGCCAGCCCAGTCAGGTGTCAGCCTGGCTACCTGCATTTCTTAACCCTTTACTGGTAAGAGGATTTTATAGCACTGCATCAGACCCTCTCCCCTTTCCCTTTATATTTATGATGGGCCCTCACGACTGACTGTATCAAATGCTTTTGTCAGGTCAATAGAAGTCATATACAGGTTGGAGTTCTGTTCCTGGCATTTCTCCTGAAGTTGATGAGCTGCAAACACCATGTCTGTGGCCCCATGTCCTTTCCTGAAGCCACACTGACTCTCAGGCAGAACAGAAGCCCTTGTTCAATGTGTTGCACAAGGCAATTCAGCAGAATTTTGCCAGCTATGGACAACAAGCAGATTCCCTGATAGTTGTTGCAGGATTGTCTGTTACCTTTCCACTTGTACAAGTGGATGATGGATTCATCCTTGTACTCCTGGAGTATAGTTCCTTAAGTCCACATTGACTGGAAAAATTCAGTCAGTTTCAGAGCCACGTGGAAGCCTCCGACCTTGCAATCATCTGCCGGTATAGTATCTGCTCCAGGTGCTTTACCATTTCGCAGCAGGTCAATAGCTCTCACTGTTTCAGTCAGCATTGGGGGGTCAGCAAGAGATATGTTGATATCAGTCTAGGGCAGTCAATAAATTGCCTCCTCACTAATAGATGATTGTTCAGCTTCTCAGTTTGTACCTCTCCCGCTCTATAGGATATAACAATGGATCAAGGGTACAGGCAAACTGAAAATGAACCTTCTTCAAGAATCACTCTCACAAAGAATAACTAAGTGCTCTAAGATCCTGGGATCTTCAAAGGACCCTAAGAAAGATGCATTAGGAATACATTGGGGCATCTAATTTGCATGCCTAATTCCCACTGGCTCCTTTGAAATTCCCAGGCTGATCTTCCAGTTCACAGTCTTTTTCAAATAGGCAGCGCTACCAGCCCTGCCTATGATTAAGGTTGCCTGACACTTCCCATCACAAGACCCTGTTTTCAGTTCTTTATAACTTTACCAAAGCAACTGTTTGGGCTGAAATTTTCCATTCTGGGTATTTGCCTCAGGCTGAAATTATTTATCTATCTAGCTATCAAGTTTCAAAAATGGTTCAGCAGTTCCCACATTGTTTTGGCCATGCTAAAAAAAATTCTTATAACTGCTTTGTTAAGAATCTCTAGCACCTCCATGTTTTAGAGCAGGGATTTAAATTTTTATGGAAGGATGGCCTTTATGTCAGAGATGAATGTTTTGCTGCTCCTGTGGAAAAAAAACATATTTGATCAAACATATTTGAAGGGGGAAAAAAACCTGCAGTTTGCACGTGCTCAGTGGAGACATGTTAGTGTTTGGCAGCTAAATTCTCCAGAGTTTCCATCCACATTAAGCATGGTTCATCCCCGGGCTGCAGGGGCTAAACGTGACTTTCCCTGCAATTGCTCCTCCCAGCTGCTGCAGGCCACTATGGTGTTGGGCACCAAAACTAGGAGCAGGGAGACTGTCTCTCCTGTGCTCTCAATACTCACCCTTCTGGTGCCTAAGGCAGCATTGAGAAGATTACAACCTGAGTTGAATGCACAGGGGACAAAAGCTGAACCAGGGTGGGAGTGGCAGTAAAGGGAATAAACCTTAGGACAAGGAGCCTGGGTAGAGAGACGGGGACTGGATGCTTGGTGGTGAGACCGGGCAGAGGGAGGCTGGAAGCCTTGGCAGGGAGGGAAGACTTAGATCAGACAAGGAGCTGGGGAAGAGAGAAGAGACTGGGAACCAATGGACATGGGAAGAGAATGAAGATTGGGACTGTCAGGGCAAGAAGACTCGGCTGAGGAGGCCAGAGAGGGTGACTGGGAACAGACTGGACAAGACTGAAACTCAGATGAAGAGTGCAGAGATGGAGACTGGGACTGGCTGGGTTAGGAGTCTGGGACTGGAATGAGTAGCCAGGGAGTAGGGAGAGAGAGACTAGACCAGGCCAGGCTGGAGGGAACAAAGACAGAAGGGGTTGTGAGCACTAGAGAACACTCCCCTCCAGCACCTAGAATGGAATCCAGGATTCCTGAGTCTCACCATTCCTCTGTTGTCAGCAAATATCTGTGAAACTCACCAGCAAACTGAGCGCATCATCCCCCCAATAATGCTGATCCACATAGACAACCTACTCCTGCTATCGGTTATTCCATTATCTCAAGTAGTATCTGTGCTATGCATCTAAATGTTCCAACTCTGCTGATGACTCACGACTGTCAATATGACCCTCATGATGGAGAATTTCCTCTTTTTTTTTCAGTATATTAAAACATACTGGGGCTGGGGGAGGGAATTCCACACCAGAAATGATGTTGGAAGACCATTATTAAGGTTTCAAAGTCAAGCACTCAAAAATTAAGAAAATGCCCAACTTAAGGTTGCCCATGTAATGCTAATTTGGCCCCCTTGTGCATGCGCATTATGATGCAGTTTTACCTACAGGAACAAATACTATTTTTTCCACAGTCCCCTGCCTCATTCAGTGCACAGGATGGACTGTTCTCTGACAATGAATCTGGGTTGTGCAATGAAGGAGGTTGTTGTCTGTAGGAACCTGCTTCGTTTCTTGCATAAGCTGGCAAGTGTGTGGTGAATGAAACAGGGGAGGAAAAGAAAGGATGCTGTCATGGGTAAAGCAGTTGAATGCTGCCCTGGAGAATTAGATTCTATCCCTGCTTCTGCCACAGAGTTCCTGTGTGATGCTGGGCAAATCACTTAAATCAGCTTGTCACAGGTGGTCACTAATTGTCTTTTCCTCATTTTCTGAGTGCCCAACTTGAGACCCTGGGAGTCTGATTTGCAGAAATGCTGAGCGCTCACAGCTGCAATTGAAGTCAATGGAAGCTGTGCTCTGAACATCCAAGATGCCATATAATGCTAAGCTCCCTGAAAAATCAGGCCATAAGCATCTCAAATTGGGCACCTGGAATTCATGGCTGTTTGTATAGCCTTACTGTGCTTCAGCTCCCCATGTGTAAAATGACACCAGTTCACCACACAGGAATTTTGTGAAAATAAATTCATTAATTTTTGTGAAGCACTTGGATACTGTATTGATAAGTGCCATAGAAAAGCCCATGAGGAAATGAATAATTCTGTCTTCAGAGCAGGGTCTGAATAGCATGCAGAAAATAAGGCCTGGGGGCACGCTGAACAAGAAGAAAACAAAATATTAAATAAACTTCCCACTGAAAAAATGAAAAAAATGATCAAAACAAAAAATGGCCATTCCAACAAAGTGAAAATCTCCATGGGAAATTTTCATTTTGGTCTAAGTTATCCACTTGCTAAACCAAGGGGCCGGGGGACAGCAGGCACTGAAAACTTTTCAATTTTTGGTTTTACTTCTCCTCGCCTCCATTTTTCCCCACACATTCCCTTATTTTTCCCCCACCAGAAGAGAAAAATTAAACATAGGAGAGAATGGGAGGAGAGCGAATCTGAAACCACCAAAATATTCCAGTTTTCAGAAAAATCAAAACCTGCTTCAGTGTTTATTTTGTTGAAAATATGAAAGTGTGTGTGAACATTTGTCAACTAAATGGCAGTTTTGTTTTGTTGAGTTTTCACAGAAAACATATAGCATTTTCCAGATAATCCTACTCAGAATTCAGCGCACAAGGAACTACAGACCTGCGGGAAAACTGCTATTCTCTTTCAGGAACTGTGGAACAACCCAGCACTGTGCATGACTGGCACAATTCCATTCCCGTCTGATAGGTAAGAGCTAAAATTAAAAACAATGTGTATGCTGTAAGAGAACAAATGAGAGAAAAAGTACCTTGGAGAGGCAAATTACCTAAGATGAAGGCCATAGAAATCTATCTCCAACAGGTGGATTCCCATTTCAAATCTGTTCTGTGCTTTCTAAGAGGCAGAGAAGCAATAATGTTGTGCTAATCTGCCATCAGTTTCTTCCAAAGTATTACAAAGGCTACATTCTCCAAAAGTTGTGCTTTCCAAACATTCGATTACAGACCCTACTGAGAGATGAAGTTCATTTGCTCACACACCTTTCGGGCTGAAATTTTCAAACAGAAAGTGCCTAGTGTCAGGCCTCTGAATAAGAGGCCTGAATTTTCAGAGGTGCTGAGCACTCACAACTCCCACTGAAGTCAATGGGAGCCATGTGTTCTCAGCACCTCTGAAATCAGGCCGTTTATTTCGGTGCCTAAAAGTGTATTTAGGTGCCTAACTGGAGGACAAGCCACTTCAAAAATTCTGACTGAAGACCTAAATGAGAGAACACACAAGCAGGTTTAATGAGAGATGGAAGGCATTTATTGAAACATGCAAGACAGGATTCTGTATGGGGGCATGAACTGCATCTTTAATCTCAGGCAGTTGATTTCCAATTTCATAGCCTGATTCAAAGCCTTTTGAAATTAATATAAAAAAGGCTTCAGCTAAATTCAATGGGTTTTGGATCACGCCCTTGGAGATTGCCTAACTGTCTTAGCTTTAACAATTTAGTCTGTATGCCACCCACATCAATTTACTAGGGAAAGATTTGAGTGTGAATGTATTTTGAACTATAAAAACGGATTAATAAAGAAGAAGTATTAGCTAATTGTTAGAGTAGTGAGTGCCATAGAAGCAGTTAATAGAACTAATCTCTGAAGTCAATGACTCACAGCATATGTTTGAAGTGAGTCAGTCATAGGTAAAAACCAGCTGATTGTGATTGAGTGGGAGGAGCCAAACCCTTGTAATTTGTGCTGGTAAATTTTAAATAAAGAGCTAGCTAGCAAGAGGCCCAATCTCAAGAAGCCCTCCCTGACAGAGGAGCCTTCTCCACAAAAGCAAAATGACCAAGTTGTGACAAGCACGCACCAACTGCAGTCGAACTGGTGCTGACCACAGTTTAACTGCATGCATAGTTCAGGACAGACTATACCCAGCACCATTTCAGGAACAGTCATTAAATCTGGTCAAAATTTTTCCTTCAAAACTTATGAAAGCTTTCCACACAAAAATTAAAATGAAAAAAAAAGATAAAGAAAAGAAAAAATTTCGGCTGGTCCTGACACTGATGCACTGGCAGGTTCAACAAGCATCTGAACCTTTTTACGGCTATAAATGTACCCCTCTGGAAATGGGAATAATATCTACCTCTCTCACCTTTGTGAAGCTCTTTGAGCTCCTTTTAAGAAAAGCTCTCTGGAAGTAGAATGCATAATTATAAAAACTGCAGCTTATGTTACACAGAACTTTTGAACCCAGAGATGACGCAATGGCCCGTTGCCAGGACAAAGAATATTTAACACCTCGTTTAACAACAGGTGTTACATGTTATGCGTTGGTGAGGTGTACATCACTGAAACCTAAAGACCCAGCAAGCAAGTGGTACGGCTATGAACCAGAGCAGCCATAGAACAACAGAGCCATAAAATCCTAATTAGCTTCATACACTTGTTATGGACATTTTTATTTATTGACATGGTCAAATTAAGAAGGCAGCAGTATTTTTTTTATAGCCTCGAGATCAACATGAGAAAAGTTAGTATTAATGTTCAGCCAACTACAGTAGTTTGTCTCATCTACAGTCACATTAATATATTTTAAAACTCTAAAGAAATTGAAGTTTTAATAAACCTACCTATCAGGTGAGAGAACCCAAGTCCTTTGCAGTTACACATCTTGTCCATCTGTTCCCAAACCATAGAAAATTAGCTATAGCAGCGGGAACAGAGAAAGCCTCATAGCTTCTAGCATGCACAGCGACAAGCCTGATTTCTGTGTACATGTGGTTGAAAACACTCACTTAGGAAGGGGCTATTTTTAGTTACAGGAGACAGACCTGTGGGTTCCCACTCCTTGGTACCATCCCATAGAACTGACTGTTTTGAATGCCACAAAGTAGCAACCTAGGTGAAAATAAGTGTAAGTATTATAGAGAAAATCAGGCCGAGCTCACGGCTGGCCGACAATGGAAGTGATTGGTTGGTAAATTTAAATTTCCCATCTCAGAAGATAACAATACTGCGACAATAATAACCAATAACAGAACATATGCAAATATCGGCATCCAAACTGGCTCAACATTCTGAGCACATGCTGTACCCAGTCAAACAACATAAGTATTCATCCTTTCTGTATAGCTTAGCAGTCAACAACCGTTCACGCCTGACCTCTTCTCAGATTGCCTCCCCTACATCAAGGATGCCAGCCTTTACTGCCCATTTTGTCCGTTCCACACTTTCCTCCATGCTGCCCCCGCCCCCTGCATCATGAAACAACCTCACTGAACTGATCTATCCTTAACCTCTTACCTTTGAATTCCCTCTTCAAGATCCACTTCTTCTGCAATAGAAAAAGAAAGTATGAATGATGGCTAGGTTGAAGGGCAAATGGAAATATTTTCAAAACAAATGTCTGAAAAGGGTATATATTTTTATTGTATCTCTCTCTCCTCTTACCTTTGTATGTCATTTAACTGCTTGGATTGCAAGCATTTGAGGGCAGGGACTATCACACACCCCCACACACCCTTGCACAAGGTTTCAATCTTAACTAGGGTCCCCCGGTGTTACAATAATAAAAGTATTTTAAATTATAAAACAATATAAAATAGATTCTAACTTCATCTCTTCAAAATAGTTAGAAAAGTTACACTTAATTCATGGACAAATTTCCAGATATTACCATTTATTATTTGGACTACTGTAGTGCCCAGAAGCCCTAGTCAAGAATTCCACTATGTCTGAGCATCATACAAACAGATTTTAAAAATAAGAAGAGAGTCCTTGCACCAGAAAGCTGCCAGTCTAGGGTTATGACAAGGCATAAACTGGTGGTAGACAAATTGAGGGAGTAGAATGGGGTAGGATGGAGTGACAGTGCAATGAACATGTTATATTAATGCAACTATTCAGGAGTGTATGTAATAAACACTGACATATTTTAAGTGAGCAAGATCTGTTGCCCCTTCAGGTGTGAGTGTTGATTTATATATTGTACCTTTCACAAGCAAAGCACTTTACAGAATTACACTCTGGTTCTACAGATTTACGCCCATCACCAGAGAGGCAACCTCCACGGGAGTGGGTGAGATGCAGTGGTCATTAATATGGCACCGGCAGCCACACTACACAACAGGTTACGGATCAGAAGTGAAGAACACCTATTAATGTGATGGGGAATTTCGGTGGCCAGACTAATTACACTTATTGTAATACATAAAGGGAAAGGATCCAGACAGGGTTAGGAACTTGCATGGCTAAATGGGTTTGAAAGAAAGTACCATATACAATAAAAGCAAAAGATTTTTTAAAAAGTGCCTAAAATTAGTTTGGGTTTCTTTGACACAATTGGAGCTGCTGGGAGCTTAGCATTTTTGAAAAATGAAATCACTTATTTAGGTGCCTAAATATGGATTTAAGAACCTGAATTTAGGTGCCTTTTAAAAAATGTTTCCATTTTTTCATAATTTTGGCCAACATCAGAACATTCTGCAAACCCCAGGGACAAGAAGTTGGTAGTGATCTGCCTATAATATTTGAACCAAACGAACTACTAGAAGCACACGTTTCCACGTAAATAATTATAGCATATGATGGATGTTTGTTATGCCGTTTGTAGGGCAGCAGGGGTAACATTTTCAAACATGCCTCATGGAGTTAGAAGCATAAGTCCCATTTTCAAAAAATTATTTAAGAGTCTTAATTTATTAGACTTAGGCTCCTAAATGCCTTAGTCACTTTTGACAATGAGACTTAGACTCCTCACTCATTTAGGTGCTTTTGAAAAGTGTACCCTAGGTCATATTCCAGACACAAACTGCAGACTGGAACTTGAGGAGATGGAAAAGACTCTTTTTGGGGTACTATGGTTCACTTGAGTTTACACACACAATAAATGAACCTGAAAAACAAAGCAAAACACAACCAAAACCAGAGTTTTCACTTTGTTTCAGGAGCTAGTAGGCCTGTAGCTCAGAGATTTAACCTGAGAAGGAAAATTTCACACAGCACTTCCAATAAAATGGATGGTTAACTTAGGTAGACACACTGGCAAAATAAAGCTCATACTGAGTTTGCAAGAGAACACACAGTGAGGTGAAAATAGGAGTAAAGTTATGATAACGGAGGCAGAATTTAGAGAAGATGCAGGAAAGCTAAGGCCCTATGTGCATGCATACATACTGTACACACAGGCAGGTAATGCATGTATGCAATTTACCGGTGCCTAAAATAGCTTTGATATTATGCTGTACAATTGTCTCCAAAATGCCATCTGATCCTAACCAAGTGAGGATGCATTTTTTGCTTCTATACCCTTTCTTCAAGTTATAGTAACAGGAGAGGGGCGGGGGAGGGGGACAGCAGTTTTCAGTGTTTGTCGTTATTATAGGTTATATATACAGAAAGAAAGTTAATTAAGCTTTAAAAAAATCCATCACACATCAATGACTGCATTTTAATGAGTACAAAAAGTTGAGGTGTTTACTGCCAATTAAAGTGGTTTTTAAATAAGCATTAATTAACACAGAAATTCAGAAGAAAGTTATACCTTGTCAAAGAAAGGCCAGCGCAGGCTGTGCACACTTCTGCTCCCATTCATATTCAGATAGTAATTACCACCAACCCTATATTTTCCATAATAATGAGGACAGGCTGTCATGTCTGTCAAACAAAAAAAAAAAAAAAAAAAAAGAAGTAGCAGGCTCAGAAATACTCTCAACCTGAAGTAAACTTTTTAAAATTTCCCTGGCAAGAGTTCCTCCCTCGTCCATAGGAAACTGCATTTTTAGAGCAAGGGAGCAACTGAGGCTTCAAAGGAGAGTTACATTAAAAACCATAGACCCCGATTTGCAAAGCTGGGGCGAAGGTGGCTTTATGTCTCCTTTGCACTCCCGCCCAATCCTGGAGCCAGGTCAGCCCCTGCCATGATAAGGACCCGCTGTTCTAAATTGCACCTGGTCACAATGGCCCCGAAGTGGCCATTCCAGCTGCTGAGAACTATGGGAGCAGTGGCAGTCTGGCCACCCCCCCTACACTGGATGTTGTATGGGGGAGATAGTGCTGACCTGGCTATGCCAGCTCTACGCCATCTGGGGAAGCCCCTATAGTATGCGGGACGAATCCTCAACTTTGATTGTTTAAGCCATCCTTATGGCCTTTTGTGTGCTGTTGGAAGAGATACTAGAGAAGGGCCGAGCAAGTAACATTATGGCTGAGCTGGTATGAATAGGATAAAATAAAGGTTTACTTTTAAACAATCAAATGAAGAAAGTAAGACTTCTTACCTACTTGGATCAGTTAAAAGGACTTCACATAAGCCTCTATTTTTACGTTTTCTGCCTCTTTGTGAAGCACAAAGAAGGCTTGAAAGGGGGTTTTGTCGTTGGCTCACTTTCCTTTAGAAATGTCTTGTTTGCACGGTCATTTTTTACCTTAAATGTCAGGAATGACAAGCCTGGTCTTCCCCGGTTTTCCTGGAGGGCTTCTTGGAGTGGGAGATGGATAAGGAGAGGGAAAAAGGTAGAAGACTTGGGGATAGTTTCTGTGAGCTCTCACACCTTAAAAAAAGAAAAAAATCAACAGCCCTTCCATTTAGTTAACAAAAACAGCCTTTCCTCCAAAGAGTGTGTTAGTCATTGGAGTTAAATAGATTTTTTTTAAGTCCAGTTAAAAGATTCCTTCCCCTCTCAATTGCTCAGCTTTCCATCCCTAGTGATACAGTAACTTCACTAGCTCTCCTGTTGATGGCCAGAAAAGACCCTATTTCCAATACAAAACCAAGCATTTTTGGACAAATATGTCAGGCCTTCTTCATATATCATAAAAGCCAAAAAAAGAGGCTCCTACCCTCTCCATTTCTCCCTTCTTGGAAGGTCACCTTTAAGAGTTGTATCATTAATACAAAATGTAGCATAATAATTTAATATATTGCTTGCTTAATCAATCAGTACCTGTGAGCCTTTCTCTAGCACTATTTACTCAGGCAACATTAACGTTAAAGAAAATGGGACACAGTGAAATCCATGGGAGTTTTGTCTGACTAAGTAGTGCTGAACTGGGCCCTAGCCTTTCTATAATCACAGCACATTTGCCAGGGGGAGAGAGGATCATTTTATTGCTAGAAATAGTTGAGAGATTACTTCAGAGACAGAACGGACATAACACAAAACAGAGTTTCCAAGTTCTGACAGGAAGGAGTGTTGCACATACTAAATTCCACATTAGGCGTTACAATAATAATGAAAACCCCACCAGCCCTCGTGATGTGTGAACTCACTGACACTGATACATGAGGTGGACAGTGGAGGAGGAAAAAAGAAAGACTGACCAAAGCAAACACTCAGGGATGCTTAAGAGCAGAATACAGAAGGGAACAGTCACAAACTAACCCTTTGTTTGCAGTGAAATTTCACCATTCAAGGCAAAATGCATTCAATAAATTTCCAGCTTAGTGGATCACAGCCATTTGTCATGTTAACATGACATTTTATATAGGTGAAATGGAACCTCAGATAAGGAACTACAACTTTAATTAATATGAACTCCATATACATATTTTCCTTGGATGTACTTGGCCCACCTCTGACTAAAGGTTTCTACAATAAATATACACGTGTGTATATGTAACTCACTGGTGAGTATGCGTTATAGGTTCCCCTCTGTGCTGATCCACAGAGCATATGAGCTGTCACAACCCCCACCTAGAGAGCTTTAGCTCAAGCTGCAACAACTCACAGTTTTAGGTCTGGAGGTTCCCTGGGTCAATCCCTGGCATGTCAGCTAAGAGGCCAGCCATCACAAATGCATGCACTGTAATAAATAAAACTTCTTTATTCACAGATGGGCTAAGTACATCCAAGGAAATGCTTGTTCACTGGGGCCATGAGGTAGGTATTTCTTAATGCTAAAAAAGTTGCTAAGGCAAATATAATGCCCATCTTTAAAATAAAGGGAAGGAGGAGAATCCAGAGAACTACAGACTGGTCAGCCTCACCTCAGTCCCCAGAAAAATCATGCAGCAGGTCCTCAAGGAATCCATTTTGAAGCACTTGGAGGAGAGGAAGGTGATCAGGAACAGTCAATGTGGATTCACCAAAGGCAAGTCATGCCTCACCAACCTGACTACCTTCTATGATGAGATAACTGGCTCTGTGGATATGGGGCAAGTGGTGGACGTGATACACCTTGACTTAGCAAAGCTTTTGATACGGTCTCCCACAGTATTCTTGCCAGTAAGGTAAAAATATATGGACTGGATGAATGGACTATAAGGTGGATAGAAAGCGGGCTAGATCATCGGGCTCAACGGGTAGTGATCAATGGCTCAATGTCTAGTTGGCAGCCAGTATTAAGCAGAATGCCTCAGTGGTCTGTCCTGGGGCTGGTTTTGTTCAATATCTTCATTAATGATCTGGATCAGTGGTGGGCAACCTGTGACCTGCACGCAGACCATCAGGGTAAACTGATCGCGAGCTGCGAGAAATTTTGCTGCCATTCACCATCCGCAGGCATGGCCCCCCCGCAGTTTCCAGTGGCTGTTCCAGTTTGCCATTCCCGGCCACTGAGAGCTGCGGGGGGGCCGTGCCTGCGGACAGTCATCAGCAAAATGTCTCGCAGTCCGCAATCAGATTACCCTGATGGGCTGCAGGTTGCCTACCACTGATCTGGATGATGGGATGGATTTCACCCTCAGCAAGTTCGCATATGATACTAAGCTGGGGGGACAGGTAGATACACTGGAGGGTAGGGATAGGGTCCAGAGTGACCTAGACGGATTGGTCTAAAAGAAATCTGATGAGGTTCAACAAGGAGAAGTGCAGAGTTCTGCACTTCGGATGGAAGAATCCCATGCACTGCTACAGGCTGGGGACTGATGGGCTAAGCACCAGTTCTGCAGAAAAGGACCTAGGGGTTACAGTGGACGAGAAGCTGGATATGAGTCAACAGTGTGCCCTTGTTGTCAAGAAGGCTAACGGCATATTGGGCTGCATTAGTAGGAGCATTGCTGGCAGATCGAGGGAAGTGATTATTCCCCTCTATTCGACACTGGTGAGGCCACATAAGGAGTATTGCATCCAGTTTTGCCCCCCCACCCCCACCCCCCAGTACAGTAAGGATGTAGACAAATTGGAGAGAGTCCAGTGGAGGGCAACTGAAATGATTAGAGGGCTGGGGCACATGACTTATGAAGAGAGGCTCGGGGAACTGGGCTTATTTAGTCTGCGGAAGAGAAGAGTGAGGGGGTATTTGATAGCACCTTTCAGTTATCTGAAGGGGGGGGGTTCCAAAGAGGATGGAGCTCGGCTGTTCTCAGTGGTGGCAGATGACAGAACAAGGAGCAATGGTCTCAAGTTGCAGTGGGGGGTAGAGTGTCTAGGTTGGATATCAGGAAAAGCTATTTCACTAGGAGGGTGGTGAAGCACTGGAATGGGTTACCTAGGGAAGTGGTGGAATCTCCATCCTAAGAAGTTTTTAAGGCCCAGCTTGACAAAGCCCTAGCTGGAATGATTTAGCTGGGGTTGGTCCTGCTTTGAGCAGAGGGTTGGACTAGATGACCTCCTGAGGTCTCTGCCAACCCTAATCTTCTATGATTCTATGAAGCCACTCACAGGATCTGATGGAAAGGAATGAGTGGGGGTTAGCGAGTGGATTCTCAGTGCACTATACAGTCTCTGACACTTAAAGGAATAGTGTTCAGTTTCTAGTCCTGGGTTTATTCCCTGGGATAGACTAATTGGAAATTGCGCCTTTTCTCTATGTTTTAATTAAGACCCTGTTCACTGTGGTAGCTGAACACCTAGAGATGGCGCATTGCTCCTGCTCAAATTGTTCCTCAGCAACCAATTAAGGAATCTCATCGAGTCCTCTTTAGCCAGAAGGTCCTTGTCTACATTACAAAATTCTACCACGCTAGAACACTTTTGTGAAGAGCCAAGTTACTAACCACGACTTTGAGGTTAGCATATTTTATTTTATTTTTTGGTTTTAAAAAAAGTTTACACAAAACATCTTTGCCCAGCTCTAGGAAGAAAATGTCTCTGCTCCAAAGGGTTTACAATTCAAACAACACTCTTACCTCAAACGGTCTTACCTGAACAAATTGAGCTGAAATCCCGATGTTCTGTGCTGGGTTTATTGTTCTAGGAGTGGATTGTCTGAACACAAGTACAACTAGCATTTGTTCTGTTCCTTAAGTGCTTATTGACTAGGCCAAAGTGTTCCATGCTTCCCAAGCCAGCTGTATGTTTGTTGACAACACTGAACATAGGTGGTCAATGTCTACACTGACCACAAAGTCATGGTGAGCACCGAATCAGCTAACTTGATTCTTCACAACCAGGTACAATTCTGCAGTGTAGTCCAGCCCAAGGATGGTAGCTACAACAGAAAACTTGGGAGCAAGAGATATAAAATTATGGGAAATTGGAGTGGGGGGGGGGGACACCCTTGGGGTCCTGCCAGGGAAGTGTTGGAGTTCCACATGTCTCTCATCACTCTTCTGGAAATAAGGTTCAACAAAAATGACATTTTGGGGAAAAAATAAATGTAAATGTAGCTACATCTTATTCACACAACCATTCTGCCTGGCTAGGGGTGGATGGAGCCAACCACATGGGCTTCTACAATTCTACAAGAGTGGATCTGCTGAGACATCACAGGCTGATGGAAGGGGGGAGACTCCATCCCTTGCTGTGCTCTGTGCATAAGATCCTTTTCCCAGGTATCATGTGCAGCATGTGGGGGGTAGCATTGTGTTTCTTATTCCTCAGTGATGAGCACTGCCTCGGGCATCTCTAAATAACCAAGAAATCTTTTGAAGACAATGTGTTGAGCACACTCCAGAAATTGTCAGCTTTCAGTGCAAGAACTGCTCTCTCTCTTCATTCTTCACGTTCCGTCTTATTACTTATTCATTTCTCCCAACAGGGATCAGTCACATTCTCTCAGTGCAGGGGGACTGTTGGTGTCTTCATTCCAAAATGTGTGGATGGATGATCTAAGATCACTGAGATGAACACACTGTTCATGTCCTGGGTGTGACTCTCGGTTGTAATTTGTTTTTCTGAGTGCAGTGGTTGCTGATTTCCCACTACATCTTCAATTTCTCTCTCCTGCTGCCCACTTCCAGGTGTAGTGAATTGTATCATATGCCCTCTGCATTCCCAGTTCTCCACTCGCTTACAACCATTTCCAAAATCAGGAGGAAAGAAGGATTTTATTAGATTCAAGTTGACCAAAACAATTTATGAATTTGGGTCCATTTCAACAAATTGTTTCAGTCGGAAAGAAAAAAAAATTCTGAAATGTCTAAATGGTTTGTTTTGACATTTCCAAAATGGAATGTTTTAACTTTTCATTTCAAACAGATGTTTCCTTTTAGAATTTCCCTCAATATTTTTAAAAGAAAAAAAAAAGTTTTTAAAACTTGAAAATCAAAACAAAATGTTTCATTTCAGGTCGATTGAAATGGTTTGATAGACACAAAATGAGTTTGTCTTCTTTTTATTTTTTTGGACCTACACCCACACAGAATAGTCAGCTATTTGCACAGATCTAGTTTTTCCTTTATTTTTGCATGTGGCCTGAGACGGTTTAGGTGTTGTCGGAGACTAGCAGTAGGATAAAAAAGATTTCTCTGATTTTGAAGCAGGCACTTTTATTTCATCCACAAACTGCCCTGCTCACCCTCTTCCTTGGGCAGAGTTTTCGTCTTTCACACCCAACTGATCTGGATGTCATTTGTGTGTCCCGACTGGCAGGGCTAGCTTTTTCTTTTAATTTTTTTTCAAGGACAAAATGAAGATGGAAGTCATATATAAATAAAACAAATCTTTACCTGCATTACTAACAGCACTTCAGAAAGGGAAAGACTGGAAGAACTTCTAAACCCAATTCACTGTTCACTTCCTGTACTACACTTACTTTTGGACACTAAGACTAGACTATCGGTTGCTCGTTTTGGCTCTCATGCACTGTAATAACGTTAATTATTGTTATATGCAATGCCGTGCCCCTGGCGTCATGAATTTACACGGGCCAGCTTAAGGGATATAACCAGCTTTAAGCCTGTATAAGTATGTCCAAATAGGGGATTTGCGCTGGTTTAACTAAGCCAGTTTAAACAAACCAGTGCAAATGGGAGTATAGCCCTCAGTCTTAATGAGAACTGGCTTCTTGCTGGAACATTACTGCTTTGACATCAAAATGGTAGACAATACTGGCCTTGTGTCCACTACAGAAAATTGTAAAGTATTTCCTACACCACTGCCAGGACTGGTTCAGCTCTACCAAGTTAGGAACTTTAGTGTAGTATAGCTCGCAGTCTGCTGATGCAATCTGAAGCACAAGATCAATTAGATCTGCTCTGAGTGGACATAAAGACAGGGTTTTTAGAGATAAACTGCTTTGAAAGTTCATTTTAAAATGTGTATCATTTAGTGGCTGTATTTACTCATCTAAGCAATAATTGTGATTAATCACGGTTTTACTTTTTGATTAAACAAATAAAGTCACCTGATAAAATTTGAGACCCTATGAAGATATTACTGTTCACAAAGGATTTGTAAACAGCCTAAAAGAGCACCTCTATTTTTTCCAGAGAACTTTGCTGGAATAAGTTGTCACCAACTTAGTTGTCACCAACCTCTCCCCAGTCAATGACAAAGGTCAGATCAAAATTTCCAAAACAGAATCAAATCTTTAATTTTAGATACTATATTTCCAAAGCTCATGCCAATAATGTGACAGGATAGTACGCTGGCACTAATATTGATGCTGTTGTGAAACAGCAGGGAGGTCAAAAGCCATCCCCTGAGCTAAGGGCACGAGGAGACCTAGCAGCATAGATTCCATGTCCCATGCCAGAAAAGCCAAACCAAAACATACAGATACTCACATGCACGTGTTCACATGCTGCAAACCAAGGGGTGGAACTCCTAAAGGGACCATCACTACCATGAGTAACTTATCACAGACCGACAGCATTATGGCTGGCAAAACTCAAAGCTGCTGTAGATTTCAAACCAAAAGAGCAAGGTTAGTGAATTTCTTGATTTAACAAACAAGTAACACACTGGCAAAAGAAAAAAAGAATTGGGTAATACATTACTGTACTTTTAACAGATTTATATAAAGAAGGAAGCCTGAAAATATTGAACTGGAATTGCTCTGTGCTTTTAAGATATAAATACAAATGCATTCTTTATGCATCACATTATAATGCAGTGGCTTATTCCGAATCTTATCATGTAACATTACATTTATCAGCACATGAACCACTAAACAAATCTGAGTGTAACTGTAATGCACTCTGACTGGGAATTTGTCAACACTGTCTCTGTATTAATGCATACCTTTAACATAGACTGTATGGTTGCCCGAGTTGAGCAGCTGTGTATGGAAAAAGATATTCTTCTCTCTGGAACACAGTAACATAGACCCAACATGGCTCTCAGAAGCCTCTTTTAGCTGACTTGCTTTCCCTAACCCCACGAGAGTCCTTTAGCAATGAGCTCTGAACTAAAAAAAAAAAAAATCCCACAAGAATCTGGACTATCCATCTTAATATTATAGACGACTTAACCTTAGGCAAGGCTGTCTGTGTGTGTGAGCATGAACCAAAATGAAGGTAAGGAAAGCTAGTCTTTTACATGCCATGAACCAAAGCTACGAACAGTTCTTTTAATCATAACTATAGGCTGAATCATACACGAGACATCTATTAGGGCCAAAGAAGGTTTCATGCATATATACATCTATCAAGGGAAAACTAGATTTCCCAAACTCAGATGCTGTCTTCATTACAAACATCTAATATCAGAAGACCGGGAAGAGCTCCGTTTTTAAAATGCATTTTTTATTATTCAGCCTTCAGTGGAAATGTCACCTTTCTAAAGCAAGCTGTTATCATGTGTTTCCCATGCCAAACACATGGCCTCTAAGGAGAGGATTTTATCTCTACATTTTTAGTGATTTGTATTTCTCTTTCAAGGAGCTCCATGCCTTAAGGCACCTGAAACACTAACAGCACAAGAAGGTAAGGTTACATGAGACACAGCCGAATAGGACACAGAACCCAGCCCAGAGTCAGCAAAGCTTCAGACGACAGTCACCTTATCCAGTAATTCACAGCCCTTCATATGTTTAATTATATTTGGTTTCGTTGGTTGGGACCATAGTCTCAAAGACACAGCGCACCCATCAACAGACTAAGCCACATGACAGGCTTAGGAGCAGCCAGCACAACTGCCCGTGACGCCTGCCAATGAGCCAGATGCTGCCACATATTGGCATCTGGGACCTGGAATAGCAACCATGCTCTGAGTTTGGCTATGGATTCTGACCCTGAGTACTGGAGGAGACAAAAGGAGGATAGAAGGGAGGGGGAGGGGAAGCATCTCCTCATGATTTCATTGGTAAAAATGTAGACAAAACCCTATTATTTAGCTTCTTTACATGTGACTGCATTTAAGCAGAAAACAGTTCGTGTTCTATTCTATATGTCGTAGGAGTCCAGTTTGCAATTACTAGGGTAATTTATCTAAAAGGAAGAAAGCACAAGGAAACCAGTGCTTCTCTTTATCTCACCCTTCCCACGTTGCCATGCATCCTAATAGACAATACCACCAGCTTCCCCTCTTCAACAAAACACTAACCAACCACCACCCACCCCCGTGAGTTAGTGAAGTATCATCCCCCCCTAAGATGGGGAAATGGATTAAGCAACCTGCTCTGCCACTGATGCGCTGCATGGGCTTGGGCAAGGATGCGGGCCCCCCCCCCAACAGATTCTGGGTCACACCGTTGGTCACAGCCCACAGTTACGAAGCCCCGTTGACTATTCTGATTCAGCGTCTGAAATAAAGAACATTGTACTTTGCTTGTGCTAAGAAAGAATTATATGGACGTGTTGATGGTAAGAAAGTAAATATAGCTACTGGCTTCTTGGTCTCAGGGAACTGGCTCCATTGACATCGGTATGCTGGTTTTAATCTATAAAACCTTAAGGTGGTCTGTCACCGATTACCTCACAGCTCCCTTCTCTTTTGGTGCAACAAGGAGCAACTCAGACAAAAGGTGCTCAAATTCACACCTGCTGACAGAACTGCGAGGAGGTCGAAGGCATGGCCCATACAGTGAAGGACCCTCATCAATGGAATTTTCTTCCCTAGTTGGTTTACCTGAGTTTAGATCTGTTGGGCCTTGCAGTGTGAGTAGGGTTGCGAGTTTTGGTTGGGCATATTCCTGGAGGTTTCATCACAACATAATCTGGGATTAAAATCTAATCTTTAATTCCTGGAGACTCCAAAACAATCCTGGAGGGTGATTACAGAGCAGGCTGCTCTAAATCATGACACAGCATTTGCCCTTTTTGTGTCTAACTTCTTCCTACTGATCCCAGCCCTGTGCTTAAGCACTCTCAAATTCATCTTATTTACCCATGCTGCCAGAGTAAACAATTTACTAACCCTTTTCCGAATTGGACATTTTCATTTTGGGAGACTAATCCTCTTCATTTCTTTGGGGCTTTGCCCCCCCCCCCCCCCGCCGCACACACCTGGGGCAGGGGGCTTGGACTTTGGCCCCGGCACCCAAGGCAGTGGGGCTTGGGCGGGCTCAGGCTTCGGTCCTCCCTCCTGGGGTCGTGTAGTTATTTTTGTTGTCAGAAGGGGGTCGTGGTGCAATGAAGTTTGAGAACCATGGTCTATACATACTCTCATGGGAAATGACCTGACTCAAAAGAGAGAATTACTCCTAATTTGAGAAGATGGTAGGACAGGGAGCAATGGTGTGCAACTGAGGAAGCAGGGGGAAATATATAGTTTCAGCAAAAGGAAAGAAGATCTTAGACAACAGCAGCAAAGTGGAGAGTGAAAGAAAAACCAAGGTTCCTTCGCAGCACTCACTGCAGTGAGGATTGGATAATAGGGAAGATAGCATAGGGCAGGGGTCTCAAAAACCCTGCAGCCCGCCGGGCTCCCCGCACCCCCCCCGCCCCCTCTGAGTTACTTTCTGAAGTTCTGCCGCCAGAACAGCTGTCTGGCGGCTTCGTGGTTTCTGGGAGGGAGGGGGAAGGAGCGGGAAGCGCGCACACAGGGGAGGAGGGGGGAGAAGAGGCGGAGAAGGGGCGGGGCCTAATGGAAGGGGTGGAGTGGGGGCGGGGCAGTGAGGGCGCGGGGTCAGTGATGCGGCCCTCGGGCCAATGCACTAGTCCTCATGCGGCCCTCGTGGTAATTTGAGTTTGAGACCTCTGGCATAGGGACTAGCCCATACAAAAGGCAGGTTGCAGACTACGCACCATGAAGCCTTTTTTCTGGTCCATTCTAGCAGCCATTCATAATCTGCATTTGCAAAGAATCATGGGTGATCTTGTCTTTTGCTTCCAGGTGCTGCTTTAGCAAGACTCCCATTGCATATGAAGTGCTGCAGGTGAATTAGAGTTCACCAGAAGCGCTGCATAATTCAATTACTTTTTCTTTTTCAGTCACATTCGGGGGGGAGGGAGGGAGAAAAAACTAATAAATCAGGGTTCGTGCCAAAGCAAAACTATCCGGGACAATGATAACTTCAAGTCAAATCAGACATAGCTTAGCACAGCTTTATTTAAGAAGGCCACTAACCACTGTGACATCTTCTCTTTTCCTGGCTTGCCCTCCCTTATCCAGGCTTAACATTTGCCAACTGGCTTGCCTGGTATATTTGCCCAGAAGGGCTTTCCCCAGACGAGCCAATGAATCAAGGCTATTGCCCCAAACCTTCTCAAGAAGAGACTAATTCCCTTCTGCCCACCATTAACATGCTTCCACCAATGCTCCTGCCCAGCACAATGCTATAACAACCCTCCGGTAGGAAGGCTCTAATCCCTTCTGACGGCACCCGTGCCCAAGAAGATGGAGGCAGAGTTGCCATTGGAGAAGTAGCACCTTTAATCCGCCAACAGCCAGTAGGTGCTGCTGGGGCAGTGCATTAAACCATCACCCATCCCTACGAGTTATGAGCATTATCTCTGCTGTGCTCCGGTTAGCCTCCTTTGGCCTAACAGCAAGGTCTCAGGAAATGTAGCTCAATCTAGATCCAACACATGGTGGAACACCAGGCTTGCCCCGATCTGCTACGTGTTTTTACCTCAGTGCTTCAGGTAATGTTGATTTTCTTTTAGATACTTCTCATAGATTCGAGTGCCATGGTGAGATTCCAGCTCTGCACCACGCTGAAAGCTGTTAGCAGAAAGACAGTCAGGATTGCCACCCGTTACAGACTGTGCTGCAGGAAACAGGAGTTCTGCGGTGCCTAGATAAAATGCTGCTGCCAAATAGCAGCTGTTCTGAACACTTCATCCCCTCCCATTCACCCCTCAGTGAGGTTTTCTACTGGCTCTACAGCCACTTCCAGATTAAGGCCAAGTTGTGAAGACCAAAACTATAACAGGGTTCAAAAAAGAACTAGATAAGTTCATGGAGGATAGACCCATCAATGGTTATTAGCCAGGATGGTGTCCCTAGCCTCTGTTTGCCAGAAGCTGGGAATGGGCGACAGGATGGATCACTTGATGATTACCTGTTCTATTCATTCCCTCTGGGGCACCTGGCATTGGCCACTGTTGGAAGACAGGATACTGGGCTAGATGGACCTTTGGCCTTAGAAAATAAGAACGGTCATACTGGGTCAGACCAAACTATTCATTCTCAAATTCAAGGCGCTATACGGCTGCCTACATCTCATCACTTGTCACCCTGATCGACTCAAATTCCATAGACTTTGATGCCCACCTGGTCTTTTATATGGATCCGCAAAATCTTCCACTCCCTTCCCCTACATTTGCAGTCACCACGCTGATCCCATATGCTATGCAACATCCTCAAAACTCCCGACAGCCCCTCAAACCACCCCCCATAGGTTGATACCACAATAAAACATATTAACATACACAATGTGTACCAGGCCCCATAATCTTAGTGATGTGCTCCTCCCTTCTCATTGCCTATTTATTTCACTTATGCTTGGTCTAGCATTGTAGAATAGGTTGTACTGAGAACATACTCGGCCAGGACTGTGAACTCTTCAAGGCAGATATTAGATCTTTACTCATTGTGACAATATGCACAAAAATAACAACAATAAAATTAAACCTGAGCATACCATAGCAGTAACAAGTGACACATTGAGAGAAGTTCAGTATAAGAAGTCTAGGTCACCATGTAGAAGAAGGGTTGCAAACCTGAAACAGGGAAGTATAAAAGGGATTAGGAACTGAAATTATTGCAGAGGCAAAACACTGGTCACATCAATCTCTGGCAACCCCCTGACCATTTACGAGCACCAGTGACAGGGTCTGGGGAAAGCAGTATCCAAAAAGCCTGGAAGGCTAGATACAAAATGAGATCTCAAGGGTGGAGAAGCAGCAGAAAGTTTAGAAATCCCTTGGGACTAAGAAAAAACAAAATCCGTTCTAATCTCTCCTTAGTCCTTGCCAAGAAGTTGTAGGATTTCAATCTGAAAACGTGTGTAACTCAGAAAAGACAAGATATTGAAGGGCACTTTTCAAATGTACTCAGCCCCTATTGGTGTCAACCGAAATTTTGGGTCCCAGGTATTCCACATGTAGGTTACATGGATTTTCAGTGGGGCAGAAGAGAGCCCTGAACATAACCATTCATTCAGTTAATGTACAAAGCACAGATGCAAAGAAATTGACAAACGTTCTCATTTTATTACTTAAATCACTCATCAGTCTTGCTAGAGAGGAAGTTTCTATTTCTCCAGCTTCCTGTTTAGTGTCCTTGAGAAAACAAATGACAGACACTACATTCGCCAAACAAAAAAACCACACCACACACATGCCTGTAGTGGTTTACTTCCCATTTCCCTATACCTGATTATGTCTTGTACAGAGGTTCTCAAACTGCGGTGTACGGATAACCAGTGGTCCGCGAGCTCCATTCAGGTGGTCCATGGATAGTTCCCTCTAAGGTGCATGGGTGAGCGGCCGCACACGAGAGAATGAAGGGCCACTCACCTAATTAGTGGAGCCACACAGGCATGGCTTCACTAATTAGGTGCCTGGACAAGATGCATATGTGAGGTGGTGACCTTGGGGTGGGGGGAGGGAAATAGGGGGTAGGTGAGAGGGAGCAGTGGGGTGAGAAGAGGGGGTGGGGGGAATTTGGGATGTGCAGGGCTGCGGCAGCCAGAGAGAACTTTCCCCAGCTCAAGGGCTGCGGCTGCCGGAAGGACAGCCCTCCTTCCCAGCCTCAGCTCTGTGGCTGCTGTGGCGGGGGAGAGACACCCCCCACCCCCGTTCCCAGCCCCAGGTCGGGGGCTGCTGCAGCAGGGAAGAGAGGGAGAGATCTTCCCTCCTTCCCAGCCCCAGCATGGGATAGAGGGCACATCCATCGCATTAGAAAGGTAAAGACTACTGGTATTAAAATATGAGTTGTGTGCTTTTATTTGTAGAACAAAAAAAACATTAATTATTATTAATTTTGTTTTTTTTAATATAGCGCTTTTATCCAAAGCACTTTAGAATAGTTAGCTAACAGTACAAACAACATTTGGGAAAGATCATCAGGTGGTCCACCAAGACCCTCAGCACTTTTCAAGTGGTCCGTGAAAAAAAAGTTTGAGAACCACTGGTCTAGTACATAATTTAGGAAGAGCTGACATCCCCAGCCTTCTTCATTCTAAAGCCTTTCGGCATGGGGTTTATTATACCACCTTTCGAAGGTTTCGAAATGAACATATGAGTTGAGGAGATTCAAAATGCTGGATCAGAAGTGCTACTACTACCTACTTTGGAGGTGCAGAAAGGGGCTGCACGGCAGTGCTGATACAGCCAGAGTTCCACAAAAGGCCATTCTCAAAGAAGAAAGAGGAACTGTGCCACAAGCACAGGAACGGATGTTTCTTACCATTCAGGGGGAGAACAAGACCATGCACCCTTCTTAGATTTTTTTTTATTGGATGCAAGTTCTTACAAAAGGGAGGAACAGTGTATAGGGAGGGATGGGTGTCCAAACTCTCCCCACCACAATGCCCTCAATGGAGAACTTCAGCACCCTGATGCCAGTCCAAAACGTTTCCCTTAATAAGAAGCAAAAACTTTTACATGATAGCTCTAACGGGGGCAACTGTCCAATGAGGAATACGTTGAAATGTCCCAAGATCACTGCTTTACCTAGACCCTGAATTAGGATAGTAGGGAAATCTAAGGGCTCATTCTACTGTACTAAATACACGTCTCAATAATTACTACAGGACCGCACTGATTTGTTTTTCTATAACAGTTATAAGCAGTTAGGACTATAACAGGAATGAGGTAGCATGGGCTTTAGATCACTAAATGACTGAGGACCATAAGATACAAGTAACTAGTGACTGGGTCAATCAGCCAAAAAATAAATGTCTTCAGTGCAGGGCCCCTGGAGGGAAAGGGAGTAAGGAGGAAAAACCAGCACAACCTCCAACAGCTGGTCAGACATGCTGAGGACTTAACAGACAAAAATATATATTTAGATACCAGGCCATATTACGAGCTGGTGGAAATGGCCAGAACTCCATTGGCCTTCCAGGGCTGAATTTGAAATCCACTAGCAGCAGGCTGAATTCGGCCCCACAGATTTAGTTTGTGAAACCAATAGATTTAACACCAAAGTAGTGTGACATCCAGCAATAGGAGCAATGGCAGAAACCACCTTTTCATGTATCAGCTCGGAAATTGTGTTTGCTTTAGGTGATACAAATAGTCTATTTAGTGGCATGGTTATTAAAAACATAGGCTATCAAAGACCTATTTAGGGAAAGTTGCATTCTCAAGTGACAGCTTCCTTATACTGTCTATGACACAGATTTCCCTCTCCCTCCACCCCCAAAGGAGATACTATTGACAGCATTCAAATAAAAAGTTAAAGATATATATTGGATGTCACTAAGCCAGCTGCTTTCCACTGAAAATAAATAGTTATTTGGTCCCTTCCGGAATGGCGTTTTCTTTCTTCTTGATTTTTGGATTTCAGGTTGTGTTTACGTATCATTTTGCCTTGCCCTTGACTGTAAACTGCACATAGACAACCTGAATGGTTAGAACTAGACAGTGTTTAAAGATACCAAGACAACAAGAAAAGTGTTTTTAAAGTTACTGGCAAACTACCACAATGGAATAAGCCAACAGACCATATTTATCTGATAGTGTTACTGTACAGAGAGCCCCAGGGATTGAGTCAGGTGGCTGAGGGAAGGGAGGATTCACTTGAGCAAAGAGATCTCCTTCCAAAGTCACAGCTAGGGCACTGCTGGAAGGAAGCTCTGTAACAGCTTGGTCTGAGCATTAGAGATTTCCTACCAGCTCGGCACAGGAAGTTGTTCCTGTGGCTCACCTGAGGGAGTTCCTGTTATGAAGCCAGAGGGTGGTAGGTTGAAATGCAATTTCTGAGAGTGATGTCATCTTGGACAGCACTCCATAGGCAATGATACTGGTGACCTGGTTACAACCTGCCCTGTTGTTGCAGCCCCTCTGCTGGAGTTCTGATCACAAGAAGAAAAAAAAAAAAAAAAAAAGAGGGGAGTGGAATAATTTAAAAAGGAAAAAAAAGTTTCCAGATTTCCTTTGTTTAAGTGAAGTATTTTCCTTTTCCACTTTATTTTAATACATAGACCTCGTGTCTAACAGATGGAGACTGTGCAGATGCACTTTTGGGAGTGCCCATAAAATATGTTGCTAAAATACAAATAGGAGCAAAAAAAAATATTTTTTTTTAAAATACAGTAATGATTGCTGAAGTCTCTTTCACAAAGGGATTTGCCCTTTGTTCTCCAGATAAAACCAGGGTAAAGGGACATTTAAAAACAAATACAAATACATTATCTGTAAAAGAATCTGTATACTATACTGTATACTGTCTATACTGAATTTATGTACACATCAGGAACATGGATTGGCATAGTTGGGGAGCTGCAATAAGAAAAAGTAAAACTCTTCATTTCTTAGCTCCCTTCTCCCCATTCCCTCCCTCAGATCCCACTACTCACCAAACAGTTCAGTCAATTGTCTCAATCCCAATTCCCACCCAGAGTTTGCTTAGTTGCTGCTCACTCAAGTGGGCCCAACAAGTCCCCTGGTTCTTCTGCACCTAGCACCTGGAAACAGATCATGACAGTTGGCCAAGCCACTCATATTGTTAGGATCATTAAGAAATAAGACTCCAAAGGATTAATGGGGAAGAAGAGTGTGGGCAATGGGGTCTTTGAAGGGGGAGAGGTTAAGAGGAGAACACGCCAAGGAAGAGTTCATTAAGTGAAACTGTGGTAACTGCAATTAAGAGAGAAGAGTCTCATTTTTATATCCATACATTTATTTAGCATCATGTTTCCTTGGTCCTTATTAAGTTAGTAAAACAATAGTTACCTGGCTGAGGAAAAACGACTTCCCTTTTTGTAGTGACTTAAACACGAAACTCATCCAACGTTATGGAGAGAGAGTTCAGCACAGACATTGCTAACCGAGAAAGCACAACGCGGACAGCACTGGTTTTTTCATATGCTCTTTCCACTATTTGAAATTATATGCAGCCACTTTCAAGAAACATTCCACAGTATGATGCAACAGCTTTCTTATTTTTTTCCATGGATACATATTTTTGTTTTATAGGCCAAGTTTTGCATAAAGCACTTTTAGTATTTTGTTCTGCATATACCATTAATAAATTATTTGATCCTTCCCCGTACAGTTGCATCTAGCACAGGGAAATAGTCTGTTGACACTATAAAAGGCCCGACTTTCTGCTGTCGTGCATTAGAGAGTTATGCAGTTCTGTCATCTGATGAAACACCTGGAGTGTGGCCCTGTTTCTACTTAATTCATAAGCTGGCAGTGCTAGACATGCTTACCCAACAGTTTCAACACAGAGCACACCTTTGGTGGGAAGGTTTACATATAGCAGCCACTTGCAATAAAAATAAACTTGCACCCTGTCCAGTCAGTGATTTGTGTTAAAAATATTCACTTTTTGCATGATTACTCTGTCTCCTTTATTCATACTGTCCAAGTGATTCAATACACCTTATACGATGACAAGTCAGGGGTGCTTCTGTGCCAGAGAAATCCGTCCATCAGAAGACCTGAGCATGTTCATAGAGCCATAGTTCCTTTCATCTCAAAAGATCTGCCCAATCTACACGGGCAAAAAACGGATGAGATTTGATGTCTTCAGCACCTGCAACTCCAGCACCAAGACGCTCCACAGGGTTAAACTGCAAAAGCTTAAAAATACACCATACAATTCAGTTAGTAAAAGTGAGTACTGCTTCTTAAAGAGTCACAGCAAGATCTAAAAGTAAGGTATAGCCTACGACACTGAACATATATAAAGCTCAGCACAATGAAGATCCCCTTACTGGGCATGGAGATACAGCCTGCTGAGACTAAAGATCCCAGCATGCAATGCTCTAGAACATTACACGCTAGGACTCCTAGCCCCCAGTGGCTAAGAGAATGGAAGCCCCGGACTGCATTGTAGAACTCTGTGGGTTGCATTTGGCCTATGGTCACCCTTTAGTCACCTCAGCATTAACATAATGCCACAGATGCTGGCAACATACAGGTTTCTTTAAGTTCCATGATTCTGTCTCTACTGCCCTAGAACACGGTACTGTTACAAATGGTTTTTATCTCCTGGAGAGTATTTCCACAAAATGATTGTAATGAATAAGGGAGTCTAAAGTGATGTCATTAAATCCAAATTTAAAATCGAGATGTTGGAGAAAACTGGTGCAATAGTTTAATGGAAAACTGCTAAAACTAAACAGCTTCTTTGCTTCAGTTACAATCTCCAAACAAGGCAGCATATTGAAAACAGGCTGTATCCATGTGGAAAGGAAAGCATAATATTTATCCCTACTAAGTTTAATGCAGAACGGTAATTTTAAAAGGGAATGTTAAGGCAGTACTTCAAATAGTCTGATAAAGAGCCATGAAAATAGTTTGTAGACTTGGAGATTGTTTTTATATTAAAAATACACAGTTCCAAGGGCATACATTTAGTTTTTGCCTTTCTTCAGAATGTTTCAGAATATAAATTAATGACAGTTTCTTCTCATACTGGTCATGAAGGGGGTACTGTGAATTCTAATCTCAATGCATTTAAATGCCTACACCTGAGAATCAAAAAGAGCATAAACCCATAACCATATTAATTTGTACATTTTAAGTTGATTCTGCCATTTAAAATAATTTAACTTCATTCCCGAAACATAACTCGGGGCGCAAACTGCATTACTGTGAGAATTTGCACAAGCCAGCAGACATGCAGATGCAGTCACTGTCACACTGCCTTCCCCGGCAACGTAACAAGCGACAGCAGGTGAGAAAGTAAGCACAAGGAATTTTATGTTCTGATGTTCTGTATTGCAGGACAAAAACTTTACTCTTGGGAAATAAATGCATCATAAATTATACCAGGTATCTTTTTTTTCTTTACAAATGTGTGCAAATGTTATTGGCCAGTGAAACCTGGAAGTATCTAAAGAAAAATCTTCAGGACAAAATACCAATTAAATATAAACTAAGAACCTTAGCTTATTCGTTTAACAAACAAACAAACAAACAAATAGAAAAAAAATCTGTTTTCTCCTAAGTGAAGGACATGGTGTTGGCTAGATGAAGAAGGCAGTCAAATCATCAGCACTGGAAGCTGTATGCCATGAGACAAAACTTGGTATGGTTTTCCATGTAGCTGCACACTGATCCCTGCAAGCTATTTTGTGATGTCCTGACCTGTGTAACCTGTTTGGGGGTGGAAGAGGAAAGCCACAATGACAAATTGCTAACCATGCCAAGAGACCCTTCCTTTTCCTGACAAGGCTTCCTCAACAATGAATGGTAGTTTCCTTGGATAGTCACACAACAGACGTTTGATTTACTAGTCTATGGAGCTGAACCTCCATCCTATAAGTCACCAGACTGCATCCTACAAGTCACCAGACTGCACATGAGGACTTAACCTGAGCTACGACCCCAACAGATATGATCTTGTTATCAGTTGGAAGTTGCCTGAAAGTGAAGACTATACTATATATCCATGTGTCACTTCAAACTGTAAATGGTACACGCTCCACTGCTTGGTATATTTACAAGTGGACCCGACAAAAACACAAGTAAATTTACAACAGAGACCAATCCTTACACTGTCAGGGAGAGGTGGACTACAGCACCTAATAAGTCTCCAGCTCTACAAGCATATGTGAGATATTTCCTTCACTGTGTGTGAGAAATAGATGAACAATGCACTTTAGTAACATGACACCTGTGGGTGCTAGGCTGGCACTGGAATTACAATAGTATTACAATATGACTGACAGACTGTTAAGCAGTGGCTTGGGAGAAACATACAGAAGTCAGTCTGCCACTGGTTCCTTTAGACGGTCAAGCTTTAAGTCTCTCTCCTTGGGTTTCAACTGTGTTCAAATCAAGACTGAGTTCCTAAATGATATCATTTGTGTAGCCTCTAAGCCAGATGCTCTTCATCCAAAGTCCAAACCACAAAACCACCATATATCATTTACCTTGTTCAAATGGAGTCAGTCATACCTATGGTAGGGTTCCTATGTTATGTTTGAAATGAATGAACACATAAGGAAGAGAGAAAGGAGAAGTGCATTCATTACAATTCTATGCTGTTCATGCATAAGCTTATTTCAGCATCTTGTGTTATCAGTCATGACCACCTAACATGGAGAGCTAGAAAACAGCAAGTCTTGTCCTTCCCCTCAATGTTTAAAAAACTTTAATAAAAGGCACATCAACCTGGAAGGCTGTGTATTTTCTTTCAAGCCAGCACCCCTTTCCTTCAATCCTCTAATGGACAATGTATTCAAAATTATCTTTCTGTTGCAAAAGCCAGATTACTCACACTTTAAATTACACTTGTCTTCCATCCTTAAGGGATGCCTTGAAGTTCTCTCCCTTCATGGAGGGTAGTAACACATTTTCAACTATAGCAATGTCATAGGTATGGTTAACATAACAGTAAGTTACAGATTATTTAGTGTCTGAAGGTAGCTTGCTTTATTGGCATTGGTATTTTTGGACTGAATTAAAATGTTCATGGAAACACTTTGGATGGATTTAGGACAAAACTCCTAAAATGGCCGTATACCACAAGAGGATTTTCAAAAGCACTCAGCATTGGCTTAACTTTTCTCCCTTTGAAGTCAATGTTAAACTCTTAGTCCTCTACTTAGAAGTCTGGCATCAGAAGTCAGAATTTCCAGATGTAACAATATATTCATGCAAAATTCATAAGCAATGACAGGAGGGCTGCCTACAACCCTGCAGTCAGCTTTCTATAGTTAGGTTATTTCACTGCTACAGCACAGTTAGAAACGTTTGTACATATATGTATGCTTACATATGTAAAATACATTCCCTGTTAAATTACCTGCTGAATGAGTGATCTGGCCTCTTTGGATATGTGATCTGGCATGTTCAAAGAAGTGTGAGTATTTATTCCTGCTGGATGACACTCAGCCAGAGTCTGAAACAATCAATCAGGAACACTTCTTAACCAACATAATACAAAGATATTATAGATGCACACTGATGCAAACACTGTACTGAGAGCAATCCTCTGACTAATAAAAAGCAAACCTCAGAGGAGTATATGAAGGTACTTGAAGTTCTCCTGGAACTATGTTTTTATACAAATTTATATTTTAAACCTCTTCCTCTCCCCCCAGACTTCATCTTTCTCCTGCTTCTGGTCAATTGGATTCTTGAATTTTGTTCAAAATGAAACTGCTATGACTGTCCAAGTCCCTCAAAAAATCTGACTTGGTCAGATACTCATATTTTAGAATACTGAGTAGTTTTCCCAATAAGCAGTAATGTCTTTTTTTATCACCTGCTTCTGTATGGGCTAACTACATATCATCACTTAAGCACATTAACCTCATACATTATACTTTAAAATTATTGATCCCAGTATATGCATGCATTAGAACATATGCAGGAGAGATGTCAAACTGGGCCATGTGAGAACAAGCAATAAGAGGGGAGGAGGTGAAATCCATTTTACTGACAGGGTGGTCAATCTATACAGAAATTGATTAAATATCGACATTTCACTGCAGACCCAGCTCAAACCAGAATTAATGTCAGTACCACATATGTAGGTCTATACTGCTCCCTGCACAGATTAGCTTCAGCACTAGCATTTGTATTAGTGTAAAAATGCTGGACATATGCATTGAAAAAAAGTAGGGAAGGAATATTAGATAAATAATCGTAGCTTTTTTATTATTATTAACCTCAAAATTGCAATATGGTAAATGCAACTTTACCAAGTTTTTGTGCTGAAGTTTGAACAAGTTTGAATCCTTGAAAAACCTGCACTGTTCTTCTGATCCTATGCAAGCCAAGCAAGTCTATGCAGCTCAGATCTGAAGAACACAGCTGAGAGGGAGATAGCAATGAAAGCACGCTCAGGCACAACTGCTTCTGGAAGGATGGTGCCTCCATGCTGATTTTATTGAATACCTGCACCAGTGCCTACCTTTCCAGTGAGGAGTTCGAAGAGAATGGCACCTAGACTCCACCAATCACAAGCTTCGGTCTCTTCTAGAATAGCTCCAATCTCTGAACACAAGACACGTAGATTAAGATTGAAAAAGTCAGTTTCACCTTCAAAATTAATATTGATTTACAAGGTGGACTATTTAATGCTGATTGCACATACACTAAGTACTACAGCACTTTCCTTATGCCTGCATGTTACTGAGCCCTTTAGCCACCTATCGCAGGCTGCATTTTTCAATACAGCTGCACAATATACTCAATTTATTATTTCCTCATTACTTGCACAGTATGGACAGTTTCAATCTAGTAGGCACATGGGCAAGGATTCCTCTCCACTGAATTGCAATGTTTCCTTGTGCAACCAAATTTGTTTAGTGATTTTAGGGCTGGTGAAAGGGGACAGATTAAATATTCTTAAAACTGAAATCCATTTCTCCA
Organism: Macrochelys suwanniensis; assembly: GCA_033296515.1. Taxonomy (NCBI): domain Eukaryota; kingdom Metazoa; phylum Chordata; order Testudines; family Chelydridae; genus Macrochelys; species Macrochelys suwanniensis. Next base: position 158,561,393 of record CM065777.1, read on the forward strand.
TAAAATAGGTACAGTCCATCAGGGCTGGATTTAGGGGCAGGGGACCCAGGCTTTAGGTGCTGGGCTTGGAGGGAGGGGCGGGGACACTGAATTTTTCTTTATTTGCTTATATATGGCATGAATAAATAAAGATTTACAGATCCTAGCATGCAAATTTATCCTCTTACATGACAGGGATCAATCAGGCATTCAGATCGTGCATCAAAGTCATGAAATGAGCTACAAATTCAATCAAAAAGCAGGTATTCAAAAGTTTAACAAATGGAGGGGTGGGCACCAAAGACGCTCTTTGCCTGGGGTGCCATTTGGTCTAGGGCCAGCCCTGTAGTCCAGGCATGACAGTACCACTGCAATAGCTCAATTCTGTTCTAGAAGGTGAAAGGATAGTTCAGTTATCTCATGACCAATCCTTGATCTCGGAGGCTGCCAAGGAGGATGTCACTTTAAGAGGAGGACACTAGTCCACTGGAAACTGGACTGAGACCATAAACTCATTTCATGGAATCATAGAAATGTAGGGCTGGAAGGAACCTCAAGAGGTCGTCTAGTCCAGCCCACTGTGCACATGCAGGATTTCACAGAGGCTATTCAATAGCCATCAGAATTTAGTCACTGAAAGTTGCTACCAACTGGACTGGATTCCAATCAGCTGCCTACCTACATGGTAAAAGCTCCCATTCCTAATACCCAGCAGCTGTCCAGACTACTTCGTTATTCTCTATGCTCAGGAGACAGCAGACACCAGAGAGCAGTGTGGCCTGTGTACATTCACATCATACGCAGTTGCGCACCCATGGTCGTAGCAAAAAGAAAGCACCTGGTCTTGACTGAAAGTCATGTTAAAAAAAACAAAACCCCAAAAAGCAAACTGTTTTAAAACAGGGGGCATAATAGACTGCAGTCAAGAGGAAATCTTAATGTTGACTGTCAAAAATGCAATAGCTGCACTAAAACTGCTTTAGTGTCAAAATCCACCCCAGATTCCAAGCACAGAGCATTGATTAGTACACAGTCACATAGCAGTTGCTATGAAACACATTATGCCAGTTTAGAAAAAACTACTGTGTATCCTTTTATGCAGATTAAAATGAAGATGGCAGAAGAGGAACTACAGATACATCCGATTCCTGTAGCAGGGGAGAGCAGAACAGGGACTACAGCCCTACACCTGACACGAAGAAACATTGAGAGCCCAACCCTGCAAGATGTGGAGTGACGAGCACTCCCACTCCCATTCACTGCAATGCAACTTGAAGATACTCAGCCCTTGCAGGACTGTCCCTTAATACAGCTCCTTTTTTACACTCTCCAGTACCACACACACAGGGCAGTATTTCTTTAACTAACACACTATCTACACTAGACAGTTCACTAGGATAGTTAAAGCAATACAATCCTTGGTAGTAACAGGCGCTGATGGGTTATTTGCAGAATCAAGCCCATAGTTCCTTCTACCACAGAATCTCAAAGCTATTTACAAGAGGTTGTTGCGTAGTAATTGACTCATTTTGCAGAAGGTCAAGCTGAAACAGAGATTCATTAAGTGGCAAAGTGGGGACAAGAACCCAGTTCTTCTGACACCAAGGCCTGAAGTCTAACCATTAGAAAACTGTCAAATTATAAATGGACAGTTGTATCATTTCCAGTCTCTTACCTATGTGAGCCACAACATTCAGACACCAAATCCTCCTGTCACTTTCATCCCCAAACACCACTAAAATGATACAATTAGGATAAATAGAAACAGCCACAAAATACAAGGTTCAACTTGCACTGAGGGTTCTGGCAAGATTGTTCACGGTGGTTTAGAGAGTCTAAATGATTGGTCAGCAAAAGCAAAATAAAATGTTAAGTGTACACTTAGGTAAAGCATCCATATGTACTAATCAAAATTGAAATTAACTTTACTTTCCTCCCATTCCGCCACCACCCGTACCTCCTGAGGTGCTGCTTTGCCTTCCTACCCCCCACTGTTTTCACTTTCAAAATCAAAGTAAGATGTTTTCCTTAAAAAGTCATTGAAAATGCTACATTTAAACAAATTCTGTTTACATTTCGTTACTTTGAGCAGGTCACATTACTTTTGATGCAATACACTGATAGCAATAAGTTCAGAATGTCATATCAATATTACTTCATTTTTATCTCGACTACACTTCATGGGAAAATTTAGAAATACTGTAGGTTATGAAAGCGCTTTCAAGTCATACACAGAAGCCAGCTAATGTAATACCACACAAAGCTTTAATATTGCAATAATGTGAACCACAATATCTGCCCTCACTAAGAAAACATTTTCATCTCTATCCATCAACAAAGTAGTTTAGACAATAAATGGTAGTACCCATAAGCCTAAGTGAACAACTTGGGCATATTTGTGCCAGTCCTTTGTCAACCTTTAAATCGAGGATCCTATTCACATTCGGACACGGACACAGGTGCTAGTGTTTCCTAGGATTAACACTATACAAGATCACAAGATCCTTTCAACTGGAAAAGATGATAGGGTGAACAAATCAGTAGTTCATCCAACCTTAATGTAACTTGACTAAAGGGAAAGAGCTGCTTTCTTTTCCACATAAATCATATCCACGGGACAGCCAGAATCAGGTAATGTAGCCCAACAGTGCTAATTCCTGCACAGAAATACAGTACTTTACCTGCAACACCTATTGCTAAGACAAGCTTTGCGAAATGCTAACCACTTTCACTCAGAGACAGATAAACAGCTTCTGTGAAGAGGCTCAGTGCTATTCTTCCGATATAGTGGCTGGTCTTGACTGAAAGGCCTTCTTTCCTTCCTACCTCCCCCAAATATTTATCTGAACATTTATATTATACATAGTGGTACCTTCCTTCCTGATATGCAGCTGATAGAGTTGTTTATTTATTTTCAATTTATTTTGCAAACATGCAAGCCAGTTTTAGAGTAGAAAGGGGAGCCCAAACTAATCTATTTTGGAACCAAATCCTTTACAGTTATTAATATTGTAACCAAGATGCACTCTGCCTGTTGTCCTTTATAAAATGCATACAATAATGGTACAACACCTTACATTGAAATACCACTCTTCATCCTAAAAGATCTCAAAAATGTTTCATATAAAAAGGCACAGGAAAATTTTTTCTCCCAAATGCACCTGATCTGGGGCTGACCATAAGATCTGTTGAGCAGCACAGTGCTAGATTTTGGAACAAAGATACTGGGTTCAGAGGCAGTCTAGTGGACTTGCGGTCACTATGCAATTTAGGCCAGGTCTCCTCATCTTTCAATTCACCTGGAACAAAATTCAGTCAAGTTTTCCAGGAGAAACTAACTCCCAAAACAAACCTTGGTATTACCAATAGTTCAGGCACAAATCCTGAAGTTATTTTCATGTGTACTAAGTTGATTTCTGAAAGTAAGTAGAGGTATTGCTTAACCTAATATTTAGAACCTCTAGAGTTTTGTATTGAGAGGTTTCTCCTAAGCTTAAAAAAAAGATACCATTTGACTTTTGGTTGATTGATCATAATAATTATTTCAAGTTCTGAAGAGTTCTTTTCATCTATACTGCATTTCTAGAGGAAATATTCTAACATCTAGCATAGTTTTTCCATTGGCCAGAACCCAAAACTCAGAACCCAAAACTCCAGTCTGAATTACCACCAGGTGCCACTGTGGTACCCAGCCAAAACCATTAAGGAGGACTGATGGGGGATGGGGGAAAAAGAGCAGGGAGGGACAAGCACAACCCCCTGAAAATGATAGACATGGTGTTTACCAAACTCTGCTGTCATGTATAGCCATTAGAGTTCAGAAAATCTATTTGCCTTATATTCCTAATTTAAAAGCTTTGCATTTTAGTTTAGTATTATAAATGTAAAGAAGCATTTGCAAAGAACCAGATAAAAGGAACCAAAGTCAATTTACTCCACATAGTTTTGGTCAGCCAAGATCTCATAAGATACAGTAACTAAATACCACATCACATAAGTGATTTGGTCATAACATTCTGCTAAAAAGTCTTTGCAATTGATAAAACACAGACCATTAATAGTTACATATCAAAGATATATCATGGTCTTTAAACGTTAAAAAGGTGAGGCAAGTCAAATGAACATCTGACAAGATTAATTTGGGTATAAAAATAGGAACCTACATATTTAGATATTTAAAAATGTACAGGTATCTGTATTCCTCTTTAGAAGGAATTTCCTCATGTCACTTAAGGAAAAAGATTAATTGTAATAGAGGGGATTATGTTTTTTCTTCCTGTTAGCAACCGAAAATGGGATGAAAACTTCCTCTAAAAGTCAAGTGACATAGGAGACCAAGACTTTTTAACCACTGTATTATCAAAAGACGGTAAACCTCACATCCAACATGATCTTTAACTCTTCAGCTACTTCCACGTACGTTACAAAGCAATCTTCTTTATTAATTTCAAGTCTTATGCCCATCCTAATACAAATGTCTCCTCTGGGAATTACGTTTCTCCTGGAACTATTAACTGGATTTTGTTCCAGGCAAATTAAAAGAATTGTAAAGCAAATGGTGGATAGAAAGCTGGCTAGATCATCGGGCTCAACGGGTAGTGATCAATAGCTCCATGTCTAGTTGGCAGCTGGTATCAAGCGGAGTGCCCCAAGGGTCGGTCCTGGGGCCAGTTTTGTTCAATATCTTCATTAATGATCAGGAGGATGGCGTGGATTGCACCCTCAGCAAGTTTGCATATGACACTAAACTGGGAGGAGTGGTAGATCTGCTGGAGGGTAGGGATAGGTTACAGAGGGACCTAGACAAATTAGAGGATTGGGCCAAAAGAAATCTGATGAGGTTCAACAAGGACAAGTGCAGAGTCCTGCATTTTGAATGAAAGAATCCCATGCACTGCTACAGAATAGGGACCAAGCGGCTAGGCAGCAGTTCTGCAGAAAAGGACCTACGGGTTACAGTGGACAAGAAGCTGGATACGAGTCAACAGTGTGCCCTTGTTGCCACAAAGGCTAACGGTATTTTGGGATGTATAAGTAGGAGCACTGCCAACAGATCGAGGGATGTGATCATTCCCCTCTATTCAGCATTGGTGAGGCCTCATCTGGAGTACTGTGTCCAGTTTTGGGCCCCACACTACAAGGAGGATGTGGACAAACTGGAAAGAGTCCAGCGGAGGGCAACAAAAATGATTAGCAGGATGGAGCACATGATTTATGAGGAAAGGCTGAGGGAACTGGGATTATTTAGTCTGCAGAAGAGAAGAATGAGGGGGGATTTGATAGCTGCTTTCAACTACCTGAAAGGGGGTTTCAAAGAGGATGGATCAAGACTGTTGTCAGTGGTAGCAGATGACAGAATAAGGAGTAATGGTCTCAAGTTGCAGTGGCGGAGGTTTAGGTTGGATATTAGGAAAAACTTTTTCACTAGGAGGGTGGTGAAGCACTGGAATAGGTTACCTAGGGAGGTGGTGGATTCTCCTTCCTTAGAGGTTTTTAAGGTCGGGCTTGACAAATCATCCCTGGCTGGGATGATTTAGTGGGGATTGGTCCTGCTTTGAGCAGGGGGTTGGACTACATGACCTCCCGAGGTCCCTTCCAACCCTGATATTCTATGATTCCCTGAAATGACTGATTTTTACGAGTCAAACCGCATTCTAAATGTCTTGCTGCTTAAGTTATTGTGTCTTGAAAGAGTGCAGTGCAAGAACATACATTGTGTGAAGAGAGGTGCTTTAAAATATGCCTTAAGAACAAGCTACGCAAGTTATTTCTGGATAATGTTTCATAATCTCTGCAAACCCATTCCTTTCAACAATTCTTCTCCCCTGTGTGCATGGGATTTTGTGATTTTGGAGTTGAACTGTTTTCCTCCTGGAACTTCGGTGTCCTTAAGAACAGTATTTTATTTCCCACTTCACAATGAATTAATATTTTCTCTGAAGTTCCGGATCCTACCTCTGTATTCAGTTGGTCTAAATGATCTTAAAGTTATTCTTCACCAATCTTTCCTAAATTCAATGTTTCATACATTCAAGTTAGCCGTCACTGCTCAAAATGTCTTTATCTTCCATTTCTACTTTCTCCTTTGCATTTAGGATCACACCGGTATATAAAAGTTCACACAGCAAGTCAACGGCAAAGCCAGAAATAGAACCCATGGAGTCTCTCACTATAACCATTAGACCAACCCGCCCTTTGATTTCTAGGGGTCAATTATATTTTAAATCTACTTTCTTAAACAATCTACTCCAAATGAAATTGCTAGAATACAGAACAGTAGTACTTAATTAATATCAGCAACCTCACACTAAACCTCACAGATACACAAGGCTTCAGGTAATTGATAAAGTGGGGCGGGATATATTTGTCCAGCAAATAAACATCATGCCATAAACACCAATGTTGCTGATATTTTTGACTTTTTTAAATATTGTGTGCTTCCAACCATCAGCTGCATGTTTCTTCCTTATAGGAAATTGTCTAAGAGCAGAAGTGAAGCTGTCATTTCACATCTGGGAGCATGGATATCCACTTGTGATGTGAAGCAATTTGGGCTTTTTTGGGACTAAAATTTTTATCTACGAATCTTTGATTTTGGTAGGCTTTGTATGGTATACAGTAAATACTGGTTTACATCAAACCAAATATACTGATATACTTGTATGCATTCATATACAGAGAATATAGCATGCACGTGGGGTCCTGATCACATCACGTGGCTTGTGAAGTCATCAATACATGAGGGTATGTGACTAGGACTGTCTATTTCCTTCACATATCCTACAAGAGAAATTGATGGTAATTATGTAGTTAGATCTCCTTGCTGGCTTGAAAATCTCAACTGTGTGTGTCTGTCTTTCTACACACTCAGCTTGTTCAAGATTCACTGTTAGGGGGGAAAAAAAAGAGCAGGTGGGAGAAATGGTACTTCATAACTCATCTGTTCTCTCATTACCATTGCATTATCAGAGGGCTAGATTTCACAGCTGTGATATACCAATGAAAAAAATGCCATCCTTGTATGGTGGGGTGATATCTAAAGTGAATCATAAGTTTACATACTGTAATCCTGTTGCTAAAAAGTGGTGTTGGATTTTTTTATTTGTTCAGAAAAGCCCCTCACATTTCAGTCTACAATGCTGCAGCTGTGAAATCTAGCCCTCTGGACTAGATAGGACTTTTCTCTTCTACCTAGCAGGGGGATTTAGGTGTTTGACATATACAGTATGGCAGGGTGGATAAAAAAATATCAATAATTTATTTATTTAAATCAGATTTTTTTTTTATTTTGTTCTAAAGCTTATTATTAAAATGTATTCTTTTAAAAAATAAACCTGTTTCAAATAAAACCTGAAATCATTAGAAAATATGGTAAGGCCTAAATCTCTGAAAACATTAAAATAAAAAGAAGATAGTATCCTGGATTCAGCATAGCTATCAGAAACTTTGAATTACAGTTTATAAAGAAAGAATCAACCGGGGGGGGGGGGGGGGGGGGAAATCTTAACTTTTGAGGTCAAGCTTTATAAATATGGCACAATAGATCATGTACTGTATTAAGGGCTTGATCCTGTGGGGGGCCCCAAGGGCTGTGCTACTGATGCAAGAGACGGGCAAAGTCATCACAGGCATTGGGGCCTCGCCTTTGACTCCAGGAAACACCATCGTGTATGACATCACTAGGTAGCAAAAAGGTGTACCAAATCTAGTGAAAAGATCTAGTTGTAAATCAACATGTTTTAATGGTTATATCAACCAGTAAGAATGCACCTTTTTTTTAGAAAATAAGTGAAGTTCAAATGGAAAAGTTGATTAAAATAGATTATTTAAATCGAGACTTTCCACTTGGTGATTTAAATCATGATTTTAAATCGCTTTGATTTAAAATAAATCAATACACCCTGCAGTACGGGGGGGTGGGGCACAAGATGCACATTCACATGTGTTAAAGCAGAAGATTTTTTTTTCTGCTGTACTTTGCTTTAGAATTCAGAGATACAAAATATACCAAAATGACTTGTTTTTGTTTTATCAACAAGACCTAATCTTGATCAGGTCTGGCTCCAGATGCTCTTGATATGGCTGCAGCTGCAGCTATTCATGTTTTGGCTTTTTCACAGATATAAACAAACAATGGCTAGGGTCTTTAAAAAGTTCCAGTTTTAGTTTTATAAACTTGTGGTTATCTATGTCCTACCAAGACTGTAATACAATTACTGCATTATTTAAATGGTAGTGACTCTCCCAATCTAAGATCACAAAGTGGGCAAAAACTGGACTTAAATAACAGAAGGTGATCATTTGCATTTCAAAAATTTATCTATCTTGCTTTCCCCTCACTTTGACCAAAACATGTTGATTCACAGGTTTGTGTGTGTTTCTTTTTCAAACTTATTTATAGAGCAGAATAATGGCCCCCCTGCTAGCTTGGCATTTGCTCAAGTTTCTGTCCTTGTAAATTGAATCTGTTACTGGAATTTTTTCCCCCTCAAAATACCAAGGCACATTAACCAAGAGATAAAAAAGTTACACTGCTATTATAAAGCATGGGGAATGGGGAATAATAGGTTGTGTGTGTGTGTGGGGAGGTTGTTGGGGTTTTTTTTTGTTTTGTTTTTTTTTTTGACAAATATGTGATAAGAGTTCTCAGGGGGCACTGAGAGCAAAGGACTGTTTAAACAGAAGTGAATCATTCTCATCATGACCTGGTGACAACTTTACATTTTATTCAAACGTCAGCAGCTTAGCACATTTTAAAACTATTTAGAAAACAAAAAATAATGTAAAAAAAGAGATCGTAAGAAAACATTATGCACTTCAGAGTTAATGCAGTGAAAATTTTCATCTGTGGGCTTATAATTTGTTAGTTAAACACATTTGTTATTTATAGTACACTAATCTTGGCCAAAAAAAATCCACATTTTTTACTCTTAATGGTGCTGAGTTTATGAGGAATGAATTATAAGTCATCATCATTTCCCTTATAGTTCAAAGAAAGAAAAACTGACTTATCATGGGTGGACAGCAAAGATTTGGGTTGGCTATTAATCAAAGTATAACATAGGCACTACTTTTAAGTATCTGCAGATAGCTTTGTTATTGCGTTATTTATTTCAGCCTGAACTTTATTAAAGTAGATCTACCCAAGGAGCTAAGGGACTTTCCGCTTTTAACCATGTATACCATGCTAGAACACTCTCCAACTCACAAAGCTTGAAAGTACAGTTCTTGTTATGTAAATAATTACAACAAAGCTCTTCTCCACTCTGTAGATCTTATCTAAAGTAAGGCAAAGGAGGGTGCCAGCCAGTCAACAGCGTAAATCCATTAATGGTACAATGCCACCTGCTGGTCAACTGTGAGAAATGTACCTTCTTGCAAAAGATTTCTCTCTTCTGAAAGAGGCTTTTAATGTATGCAAGACATAAAATTATATTGCTATTTTACAGAAAGTTGACTATGTTGTCATAAGGATATCCTGGGGAACTTTTTAAATCTTTGTTTTTCCATTTTCTTGCAGCTTTACCATTAGTAAGGAGAGCTCTTTCCTTTTATAATATATATATAAACGGCAGGAAAACATATATTTTATACATACACAGTCACATTTCATCTCCGCTCTTGATGGGTTTTAGTGAGAGCTGACAGTCGCTAGTTTTTCATACTCTAAAGGCTATGGTGGCTGTTTCGATAATAGTGTTGGTTATTTTATTTAAAAAATAGATACTGTTCTATTCTCTGGTGTTCAGTACCCAGTTTTTAGAGTGATTCCTTAGGCCTTGATCCTGCAATGACCTCCACATGGAGGGATGTCTGCCCCCATAATGAGCCGCATTGAAGAGAGACTTTAATACTAAAATGACATTTTCTTAAGCCATTCCAGTGGGTAGATTCTGGTATGCTAATACACTGGTAAACAAAGAGCTTCTTACAATCTAATTCTTCCTTCAGATACTACAGTGATGGATACACTGGACACTACATAAAAAGTTAAGCTTAAAAAGAGTCCATGCCTTGAAATTAAGCTAATTAAAATCTTTTTAGCTTTCTCCCAAGCTGTCCTAGTTTCCCCTTGCATAAACTATACAATCCAGTTTGCTATGTCTTCTTTTTAAATATTACTCTAATTCCTCTTCCCTCTCACGCCATTGAGGAAGAAAACCAGGGACCAGGTAGGCCCATTACTCAATGAGTGGGGAAAAACAGTAACAGAAAATGTGGAAATGGCAGAAGTGCTAAATGACTTTTTTGTTTCATTTTTCACCAAAAAGGTTAGTAGTGATTGGACGTTTAACACAGTGAATGGCGGCAAAAATGAGGTAGGATCAGAGGCTAAAACAGGGAAAGAACACGTTAAAAATTACTTAGAAAAGTTAGAGGTCTTCAAGTCACCAGGGCCTGATGAAATACATCTTAGAATACTCAAAGAGCTGACTGAGGAGATATCTGAGCCATTAGCGATTATCTTCAAAAAGTCATGGAAGACGGGAGAGATTATGGAGGACTAGAAAAGGGCAAATATAGTGCCAATCTATAAAAAGGGGAATAACGACAACCTGGGGAATAACAGACCAGTCATCTTGACTTCACTACCTGGAAAGATAATGGAGTAAATAATTAAGCAATCAATTTGCAAACACCTAGAAGATAATAAGGTGATAAGTAACAGTCAACATGGATTTGTCAAGAACAAATCCTGTCAAACCAAGCTAATAGCTTTCTTTGACAGGGTAACAAGCCTTGTGGATGCGGGGAGGGAGAGAGCGGTAGATGTGGTATATTTTAACTTCAGTAAAGCTTTTGTTATTGTCTCACATGACCATCTCATAAACAAACTAGGGAAATACAACCTAGATGGAGCTACTATAAGATGGGTGCATAACTAGTTGGAAAACCATTCCTAGAGAGTAGTTATCAGTGGTTCACAGTCAAGCTGGAAGGGCATATCGAGTGGGGTCCCACAAGGATCAGTTCTGGTTCAGGTTCTGTTCAATATCTTCATCAATGATTTAGATAACAGCATAGAGAGTAAACTTATAAAGTTTGTGGATGATACCAAGCCGGGAGTGGTTACAAGTGCTTTTACAATGATCAGAACAAATTGGAGAAATGGTCTGAAGGAAATAGGATGAAATTCAATATGGACAAATGCAAAGTATTCCACTTAGGAAGGAACAATCAGTTGCACACATACAAAATGGGAAATGACTGCCTAAGAAGGAGTACTGCAGAAAGGTATCTGGGGACATAGTGGATCACAAGCTAAATATGAGTCAAGAGTGTAACTGTTGCAAAAAAAGCAAACCTCATTCTGGGATGTATCAGCAGGAGTGTTGTAAGCAAGACACAAGACGTAATTCTTCCGCTCTACTCCATTCTGATTGGTCTCAACTGGAGTATTGTGTCCAGTTCTGGGCGCCACATTTCAGGAAAGATGTGGACAAATGGGAGAAAGTCCAGAGAAGAGCAACAAAAATGATTAAAAATCTAGAAAACATGACCTATGATGGAAAATTGAAAAAACTGGGTTTGTTTAGTCTAAAGAAGAGAAGACTGAGGGGGGACATGATAACAGTTTTCAAGTACATAAAGGAGGAGGAGGGAAAAAAGTTGTTCTCTTTAACCTCTGAAGATAGGACAAGAAACAATGGGCTTAAATTGTAGCAAGGGGGATTTAGGTTGAACATTAGGAAAAGCTTCCTGTCAGGGTAATTGAGCACTGGAAGAAATTGACTAGGGAGGTTGTGGAATCTCCATCAGAGATTTTTAAGAGCAAGTTAGAAAAACATCTGTCAGGGATGGTCTAGATTAGAGGTAGGCAACCTATGGCACGCGTGCCAAAGGCGGCACACGAGCTGATTTTCAGTGGCACTCACACTGCCCGGGTCCTGGCCACCGGTCCGGGGGGCTCTGCATTTTAATTTAATTTTAAATGAAGCTTCTTAAATATTTTTAAAACCTTATTTACTTTAAATACAACAATAGTTTAGTTATATATCATAGACTTATAGAAAGAGACTTTCTAAAAATGTTAAAATGTATTATTACAGGCACGCGAAACCTTAAATTACAGTGAATAAATGAAGATTCGGCACACCACTTCTGAAAGGTTGCCGACCCCTGGTCTAGATAATACTTAGTTCTTCCATGAGTGAAGGGGACTGGACTAGAAGACCTCTTGAGATCCCTTCCAGTCCTACACTTCTATGATTCTATGACTATTATGAAAGACCCACACAATCAGGGAAAGTGGCTGACTATAAATGTGGAAATAATAAAAGTAAACCTACTGAATCAATAGAGATTCTCTCTCTCATCTCTTTCAGTTCTAGCAATCTCCATTGTTACTTGTAATCACAGGAGTTGAATTTTTTTTTTTACTTTTTACATAGCAGTCTGATTTTAAGTTGTTGATATCCTGCTACATATTAAAAACTTTCAGTTCAATTTTCTACCATTTCTGTTGATGAAACTGTGTCCAAAATTAATACAAATAAAGAATTGCATCTCAAGAATAAGTAATTTGTATAGTATCTATAACAGAATCTTGATGGCAATGTTTTGATATAAGATCTCTCCTTAGATTGCAATGTGTAACTTAAGCAAATAAATAACTTAAAAGAACAGTTTCTCACAATGTAGTGGAGTATAAGTAGTATTTTAAAATAGACTACCCTAAGAAGGGGGGAATATGCTTCCCTGATAGAGCAGAAATGTGGGTCCTCAACAGAATGATGTCAAGTATCAGAGGGGTAGCTGTGTTAGTCTGGATCTGTAAAAGTGGCAAAGAGTCCTGGGGCACCTTATAGACTAACAGACATATTGGAGCATAAGCTTCTGTGGGTGAATACCCACTTCTTCAGATGCATGTAGTGGAAATTTCCAGAGGCAGATATAAATATGCAAGCAAGAATCAGGCTAGGGATAATGAGGTTAGATGAATCAGAGAGGATGAGGCCCTCTTTTAGAAGTTGAGGTGTGAACACCGAGGGAGGAGAAACTGCTTTGTAGTTGGCTAGCCATTCACAGTCTTTGCCTTGGTCTACACTAGGCCGGGAGGGTCGAGGGGGGGGGTTGCTGTAAGGCACGCAACTTCAGCTACGTGAATAACGTAGGTGAAGTCAACGTACCTCGATCGTCCGTGAGGACGCCGCAGGGTCGACTGGCACCACTCTCGTCGACTCCACTTCCACCTCTCACTGCGGTGGATTGCTGGAGTCGATGGCGGAGCAATCGGGGATCGATTTATTCGCGTCTACACTAGACACAAAAAAATCGATCCCCGAAAGACTGATCACTACCCGCTGATTCGGCAGGTAGTGAAGACGTACCCTTTGTTTAATCCTGAGCTGACGGTGTCAAATTTGCAAATGAACTGAAGCTCAACAGTTTCTCTTTGAAGTCTGGTCCTGACGTTTTTTTGCTGCAGGATGGCTACCTTTAAATAGAATGATGATCGCTCAAGCACCATCTATCTCCCCAACATCTTGGAGTGTTCCTGGACCTGAAGGAAGTAGACTGAAATTAGCTGTCTAATGATGAGCAAGTGGTTTGGAGCACGATTAAATAGTGGGAGCTCTAAGGATCAAGTCTGAACTGAGTGACATTGGTTATTCCTAGGTATAACTATGAGGCTGCTACTCAAAATAAAATGTTCCTCCACTCAAAGCAATGCTCTCTTGTTAAGTTACCACAAACATTTACAATGTATGTAATATTAATTTCCAAAACAATACATTAATGCATTGTCATGTTTTGCACAGAAAAATATTAATAATCAGGAAGTGTGGAAGCTAAGAATCCTACAGCAACATTAACTCAGTCAACTTGCACATATAATATTTACACATGGAGAGCCCTATCCTTTAACTGGATAGATATGTGCAGGCACCCACGTGCACCCACTCAGTGTTCCAGTGAGGCTCCACGAATGCAAAGGTCCGCCCACACCATTAGAAATTGCAGGACTTGAGGCTTAGCCAAAAAAACTCCAGATCAATACTACCAATGTGCACCGAAGCAGGAGTTAAAGATGGCATAAGAAGCCTTAATTTTGTGATTTTTAAATGTTATTCCAACTGCTCGGTCAACACTGCATTACTGCAGGGTGGGGTTGGTTGTTTAGAGCTTATAGGGGCAGAGAAGGCCTCCAATAGTGTAGTCATTAAAATGGATACAGTTAGGCTTTGAAGTTCACCCCTCAATGAGGCAATGTCGTGGGAAAGGATGAGTTTCCATCTTTGCTACCACTGCTGTTCTGTTGAAGAAAGCTTCCTGCAAGGCTGGGCTACCAAGGCAGCAGCACATTGTTTGCACTGTGATGGATGAACCTTGGCAACAGAAAGATAGGGGTTTTTCCACCTTTAAAACATGACAGAAATTGCTTGAACTCTAAAATGAGGGGATCTGCAGCAGTGGCACCGGTTCAGATATTTCTTGCTGGGGCAAATTCCACTCCCGCTCCCCGCAGCAGGGACCCCACTTGTCCTTTCCCTGCATAGACCCCAGGTCTCCCTCAGCCAGAGAGGGTATGTCTTCAGAGAGGGTATGTTAAACACCTGCGGCTAACCCATGTCAGCTGACTTGAGCTTGCCGGGCTTAGGACGCAGAGCTGTAAAATTGTGGTGCAGATATTTGGCCTAAGGTGGGAGCTCTGGGATTCTCCCCCCACTTGGTGTCCCAGCGCTCAAGTCCCAGCCCAAACCCAAATATTTAAACTGCCATTTTACAGCCCCACAGCCTGAGCCCTGTGAGCCAGAGTCAGCAGACATGGCCCACCTGCGGGTGTTTAATGGCAGCATAGACGTACTTCGAGTTTCCCCTCTCTCTTAGCCATACAGTGCATGAGCCAGTGCTGCCAAAAGCCGAGTTCTCGGCTGACTCCCCTGCACTCTGCCCCGCAGGAAAAGGCTCCTTATGTGCCTTCTCACAACACTATTTGGTCTGACTGCCCCTCCATCTGGGCAATGTGACTCTGTGCGCCCAGTCCCAATGCCACTCACTGAAATTTGGCCCAGCCACCACTCACTTTGCCTTCTTCTGGCCAGGTCAAATTTCAGCGGCATTGGAACCATGCAGCCAGAGCAATGTTCCAGGCTACTCTGGCAGTAGCCAACCTGATTTAGCACGGTACCAGTGCTTAAAAGCGGTCAGGAAAGCCTTCCCCTCCCCTCCCCCGCCCCGCACCCTTCCCAGCTCCGTGGCCTATGGAGCTTTGACCAAGTGCAAAAACCTTGGGAGAGGGCATTTTCCCCCTCCCACACAGTAGCATAGCCGGGGGGGAGCAGGGGGAGTGGCCGCTCCCCCACTGAGCAGAAGCGGCACCTTTTTTTGCTCCCAACAGCTTTTGCTCCTATACTGCAGCCAGAGCAGAGCTTTTTTTTTTTTGCTCCCGGCGCCTTTTTTTGCTCCCGACGCTTTTTGCTCCTACGCTGCAGCCAGAGCGGAGCATTTTTTTTTGCTCCTGGCGCCTTTTTTTTAGCTCCGCTCCCCCTGTGCTTTAAACCTGGCTACGCCACTGCTCCCACAGCGTCCCCAATTGGCACCAGAGATCTGGAGGTTTTCCTGTTCCTGAGGTTAAGGTAGTGAGGTGTTTTGTTTTCACATATAAAGAAGTATTTGGCTGTGATTCAGAGACATTCACAATCTTCCTCCTGTAAACTGGCCCAGCAGCACCTTCTGTGTAAGTCAGGTTGGGCAGAGACAAAGTGCAATGTCACAGTGGGGGGTCCGAATTCAAGTTTTAGCAGCTGCCAATGGACCATATTCCACCATCTATTCACACTGCATAGCCCCTTACGCCATTTGATTTTAAGGGGACTAACTCACAGAGTGAAGTGCTACTCAATGCTAAGTTCTGAAGCCATCTTTTAAATTGTTTATAACCTTATTATTTGACCAATCTTTAATCAAGCGTGTTCACTGACTGTACATGCCTTAGTTATGGACCACCTGCATGCCAAGTTTCAAAGTTCAACCTGTGTGTGAATTCAGCAGGAAGTGTACGGGGCAGTCTAAATTTTAAAGCAAGGAAGTTTTGCCCTTTCACAGAGAGCTCAGACAGCTGAATAGATTGTGCTCAAACTTCCCGAAACAGTTCATCTCTGGATAGAACTCACAAGTGAAAAATCTCAGCCACTAAAGTAATTTGAGGTTTTTGTTGTATGTTTTTTAAGCTAGTTTATAATCTCTTGTTTTCAAAATTTCATAAGTGAAACTGTTTAGCCATCTCATTTTTGCCAGACATTACCACTTGACCACTAAATAAAATTAGCAGTTTTCAGTTTGAAGCACAGCATTTACCAGAAAAACTAAGATGCACATTTTATCCCATTGGGTTTAATAAAAATGGTTCTGAGACAACATACCAATCTCTAAATTATTTCCAATTTTGCTCATCATAGGTGCCTCACACATTTGTATGTTTATTACAGTTTTATATTTAAAGCTGGTGTAAGATTTGTTTCTCTTATTATTGTACATTTGTTAAGTTTGTATTTTTAAAATCTTTTTGTGGCATCTTCAGTCTGAACTGCTCTTTTTTCTTTAATTGCCCTTTTCAGGGATCACTGAAACTGGAAATATCCTAAGGAAAACAAAATGTTTCCTAAAAAACAAGAAGTTCAGTGCAATAACCTTTTATAGAGGAGCTACATAACATATCAAACTACAGATCAGTTGAATAGTGGTATAGTTACCAGCTCTCTCAGATTCTTAGACAGAAAAAATCCTATCAGATATTGCATGAACTTGAGGTCCCAAAGAGAAGTACGTTATATAGGCTTCATGAGAAAATGAAAACTGCTAATCTGTTTTCCAAGTGAAACATTTTAGGTGATTGCTCTAACCTGGGGCACAGTACATTCTCTCCATGGAATCGTTGTCACAGGAATCTTCAACCTCACTCCACCTGCTAAAATACGTTAGCTGAATGTGTCCTAAAAACAAAACGACAGGAGAAATCAAAACATTTTTCCCTTCCATTTTCTACAGAAGTGAACTGTAATTACTCCTTTTGTAGCTAAAAACAGTATCATTAAGAATAATGGCATCATTAAGTACTAGAAGCTATTACTGGGGGTGAATTTGCTGCACTGATAATGAAGCTCTAGACAGGAAATGAAGATACTAATTACAAGATAAAACGCCTACCCAGTTAATTGGAAGCAACAGCGAATAAAAAGAAATGCATTTGCAAAAGTTCCTGACCTCTATCATTCAATAAGATGTTGTTTGGGTTCAAATCGCGGCACACAATTCCTTCTCTATGTAAAGCATCAAGGGCTACAACCATTTCAGCTGCCCATCTTTGAATGCAACCCTCTGGGATGTAAAATCTGGAGGTTAGTGCTAGTCTTTTGTCGAGGTCCTGAAAAATTTGATGTATTTCCTTCTCTCCTTCTAGTGCTATTTCACTCTTGCCCTCCACTGCTGTCTCTTTGCTTTCAGCTTTTGGTAAGAGAGCAGGGTTTGTTTTCTCTTTACCAAAGTCTTCCGTTTGATCAGAACATAGCAACTCTGCTTGATTTCTTACAATGTCTCCATCTAAGCTATACTCTTTAGCACCTGAGAGTGGGTTAGAAATAAATAAGAAATTTTCTTCTGTGCTTGTTGCATTTAACGATGAGGAAGAAATTGCTCCGAGTCCTTGAAACTGAGCCACGTCTTCTGAACTAGCCAGGTCAATGTCAGACGTAAATAGTGTCCTGACAATTTCCTGAGTGACATCATATTGTCCTTCTGATTTCTTGCTAGAAGGATGGCCCAATTCTGGCACCACATGATCTAACTTTTGATCAAGTGTTTTGCATTGCTCTGTACTATTATTTAATTGTAAGACATCAGGGGTTTCTAACAGTTTGCTTTCCAAGATGTTTACATCAGTCTCTGTAAACTTTTTTGGCCTAACCACTGGCACTTCTTCCAGTTTTTCAGATACACCAGGTAAATTTATCAGAAGATCGGGCCTTCCTTCATCAGCACTACTTACATCATCAAAAGCAGCATCCTTAAAAGAAATTACTGGCACAGAGTCATTGGAACCCCGACTTATTGTGTCCTGGGCTCTAAAGCCCACCTTGCTTTCCATGGTTTCAAGGCTCCTGTCATGATCTGGTACAGAAAAAAATGGCTTTAAAGATTCTGATTTTAAACTATACAATTTATCTCCAAAATCAAGCCCCAGAAGTTCACTGGTGCTGTCTTTACTGTCTATTCTGAAGAATTCCATAGGGCTGTGCTTGGATTTACTTAATGAGTCTGATATCCTAGTAGGACTAAGTACTTCCAGGTCAGCATCTTCAGTGAAAAACTTTAGCTCCCGAGAGGTGATCTGAGAGCTGAGGCTATCATTGCCAACTAAAGTATGTGCCTGTAAGCATCCTAACTCTTTGGTTTTAAGATCTTCTCCCTCTGGTTTCGGCACAGGTTCCTCATTTAAAGAGCCAGGATCAATTTTTTCTTGCCCATATTCATTGCATAATGTTAAATAACTAGTAGTGCATTCTTCTTCTGAACTTGACCCAGAATCTGTCCATTTGGGAGAACCTTCTTGGCCATCTTCCTGGTTACTACTCTCATCTTGAGAACTTGGTGTAAGGCTGCTCTTCAGCGGTATAACTCTCAGCATGTTCTCCCCATTGCTTCCTCTGGAGTCAACACTTCTGCTGATTTCTGTAGGGCTAGGGGTTGGCAGCTGCAGGTGAATTTTAGTAGAACTTTTGAGTTCATGGATTTCAAAGCTTTCTTCGGGGCTTCTGTTTAAGAATTTACCGATGTAAGACCACAGTTTGCCTCCTACAAAGGAAGAAAAAGAAAAATCACAATTTAACTCAGAACTAAAAAACTGTTTCATTATGAGATAAAATACACAAGTCACCAGGGCAAATTACTTCCTTATGCCAATTAGAGGAGGTTAGAACTGCTATTTCAAGAGAGAATAGCTAGAGGGACCCTGTCGACTTAACTCATAGTTCAAACAAATTTATTAATACATTCATGTTAGTAGCAGCATCTTAGATTATTAAAATAGAAAGAATGTTTAAAATCCTACAGAATGGTCTCTAACCAAGTTGTTACAGGATTACAACTGCTCTCCCGTTACAGGGCATATCAAGAATCAGAGAAAATAAAGGTTCCCCACAACCATTCCTATATAATTAAATGTGACTGTCCCAGATACATGGAAAGGAAAACATGGAGGGGGTCCTCATATAGAAAACACTGAGAATCAATCATTGATTATACAGGAGACCTCCGATACACTGCGCGCCACTACAGCGCAAATTCGGTATTCGTGCGGGGGTGAGCATAGATCCCAAAATAAATTGTTTATATTGGGATCCATGGTAACGCCCCTCCCCCTGCGTTAACGCGGTCCCCATTCTAGCGGGGGTGCAGTGTATCATCATTTTAGATCCCGATTTTAAGATGTTCACAGTTACCATGAATACATGTCCATATTTAAATGAGTCATAGATTGTTAACTCATTTTATTGTATTGCGTAAAAGTTTTAGGGTTGGTCAAATTTTGGGAGGGTTCCAAAAGTTTGATGCTTTGTCCACAATTTATTGCTCTCTCACGCACAAAGAATTCAAAACAAAAATGTTTTAAACAATTTGTTAAAAAATATAGTTTTAAATTTTCAGTTCTAAGTTCCCCGCTGCCACCATCTCTCTCTCTCTCTCTCTCTGTCACACACACACTTTAGCAGTAGCAGAGGGAAGGGGGGTGAATGTGGGGTTGGGGGACCACTCTCCCCTCTTTTCCTGTCCCCTCATACTTTTTTCCCTAATTGGAAAAAAAGAGGGAGCAAAAGTGAACGTGGGATTTTTATTCCACAATTCTGAATGAAAATTTCAACAATAATTTCTTTTTTGTTAAGTTTTGTTGAAATCATGTTTTTAAAATGCTAAAAATTTGGCAAAATAATTTTGACCAGCTCATTCATTTACATATAATGGAAATATTCATGGTTTGCCTGCACCAATTAATAAAACTTCATTTGACAACCCTCTGTCCCCTAACCCATCCATAAATATAGACCCTGGAACTTCTTGCACGATTGGACTGTGATGGAGCTCCCATATGAGAGCAGCAGTCCACTGACACTTAAGAGGTGGCAGAATGCGGGCTTAGCTTTTATACACCATTGAGGTCGGAAGAAACCCCCTGTCTAAGAGAGATGTTGTTGGGGGCATAGGAGCTGTACTATCAGAGAACCAAAGGTGGCATGGGGACCCTGGGCATCCTCATGCAGCACTTTGCCCACCTGTGAATCCCCTGGCTCCAGAATCCACAAGTGCCAAGCCAGTCCCCATTCTCATGTCTTCCTGATTCCCCTTGGGAAATATATCAAGGAAAATCAACAGTGGGACAAGGAGTTTTCTATCCCCAAATCCTCCTCCCGAGGTATTTCTGCTAGTGGGGGGCCCAGGACATTATTGTTTCTTTATGTTTCATAGACATTTGACCCTATCAATGTAAAAGACACTCAAGTCACTATGTAATGGTTTAAAAAGAAAACAGCACATGCAGTTTTTAAAGGTTTTTATTTCTGATGCTTTTTAACAGAGAATCCAATTCCCTTAGTCCTAGTAGGCATCTAAAGATGGTCAGTAGGCCAGCTTCCAATTATTATATTTAAGAGCACAAAAAAAAATAATCAAATTTACACTATTATTCTGACACTTGTGAAAACAGTTTAAATGGCTATAGTGCCTACCCTTCAATAATTATTCCCATTATAAACCTTCCTCTTTTTAAAAGCTTAAGAGAAAAAAGTTTATGATTCAATAATTACTTGTAGTAGGAAAGGATGAAAAACTGTTGCTTATTGCTTTCTGAGTTACAGTTAAGTGCAACTAAATGAAAAACCATTTGATTAATGTCCAGATTCATACATATAGCTGTTTATGTATAAGTATTTCAAGACTGGCCTTCTGGTCAAGTGGAAATATGTAAATAAATGCTGTTCAATAATTTTGTTCAATACTGAAAAACAACAATTTTATTCCCTTCTGAAAATGCCCAATCCAGGGTCAAACAAGAGCGATATTTGTTTCTGGGTATATAATTATGTTTTTATGAGTGACACACAAATAATCTCCCCCTCCTCCCACCATGTGTTGTGTAAGATCAAGAAAACCCATTAGCAAGCCATGCTAATATTGTATCAGGAATCTATAAAACCTAAATTACAGAAGTCAGTCCACACAAGCGGGATTCAGTCAGTCACTTTGTCAAATATTGTCTAACATACTAAATAACTGTAAAAAGTATCACTGTAAAACTGAACTTTATTCATCTTTAACAGAATCACAAGAAACTAGCATCAATGCAACCAAGTTTCCTAAATCTAATCTTTCTACCACAAGGTTGCCAGTCATTCTATACATTTTATAATATAGATACATCAACGCTAATGTACTAAAATGTATTTGTACTAAGGAAGATATGAAGTGTTTCCTATGTGCAACGTGGAAGAGTTAATATTGCTGCAGAAATCTTAAGAGTGACACCTACTTGAAATCTACCTTTTTTTTTTTTTTTTTAAAAGAGTTAAGTAATTTGACTTTTGACATTTCTAGCAAATGCTGGTCATTTTTTTTTAATTACATAAGGCCAAATCACTTCAATGAGGATTGGAGAAGTTCATTTTTACTAATTTTTTTTAATACTTATCTAATACAAAAATCCACCTTTTGGATTACACCAGGGCCGGCTCTACCTTTTTTGCCCCCGCAAGCGGCGAAGAAAAAAAAAAAAAGCTGCCGCCAGCGTGCCACCGAACAAGGAACCGGAGGAGCTGCCGCCGGCATGCCACCGAAGAGGGAGGATCGGCAGAGCTGCCACTGGTGTGCCGCCGAAGGAGCGGCTGCCAGCATGCCACCGAAAGCCGCCACAGTGCGACCCTAATACCGCCCGGGGAGCCGCCCTTTCCAGTTTGCCACCCCAGGCACCTGCTTTCTAGGCTGGTGCCTAGAGCTGGCCCTGGATTACACAAACCATGGATGAGAATTCCAGAAGGAATTTAAGAAAGTTAAGTGCACCTGAAAAGCGCGATCTCAGAATGCAAGTGCAAACCCGGCCATACTGGTTGCTACCAGGAACCACTACAATATTAAGTGAAATGAAGTGCATTCCAAATACATTTTACTTTAATCAAGTACTAGTGCCAAGTCTAAAAAATAATATTTGACTCTTATATAGAGTTAGGAGGCATTTTTCAGCTGAAACTTTTTTCTGCCAAAAAATGCAGATCTGGTCGACCAAAACATTTCGCGAATTCGTGTCAATGTCGGCAAATTGTTTCAGTTCGGAATTTTTTTTTTCCAGAAATATCATAAGATGAATGCCCTGATCACTGGGCTACAGGTTACTTTGATGCGGCTCTTTCTCAGATTTCATCTGTTGAAACTGTTATGCTTTGGATAAATAGGTAAATATTTATTGGTCCAGAGGGAGAGAGAATCACTCTATAGCTCAATGGTTAGAGAGGTGAGATACCCAAGTTTTAGTCCTTGCGCCAATTAATTTCCAATTATTTATACAAAGTAGCACATTTCCTCCACATATCTCAAAACATCTTACACATAAGGATTAGTATCATCTCTGTTGTACAAATGTGAAAACTGAGACACAGGTGAAGTGACTTGTTCAATGACACACCATAGGGCAGTGAAAGAGCCGGGAACAGACCTGGCTCTCCTAACACCCAGTCCTGTGCCACTGGAGCACATTAGCTACAATGGAAACTTATTTTTAAAAGTGAACTTGTATGCAGAAAAATGCAAACAATGCATGTATAGCACAGAGCATATGAGTCACTCAGACAGCACAGGCATGTTACAGACAGAAGATTAGATCTGCGCCCCCAAAGAGATGAATCATAAAAGTCAGTGTACAAGAAAGTGATAGGAAATTTGAATGCAATCAAAAGCAAAGTGGCTGGGCAGTGACACTGAGCAGGAGTCCTGTTAGTTCCACAATTTTTAGATTTTCTTTTAAATGTTTTCTGTAGGGAGGGTGTGGGTGAATGCTATTTTGAAGTAGTGACAAAGACAAGAGGATAAAAAGGCTTTTGGATAAGTATCATTAGGATGCAAGAAAACCTGACAGACCAATAAATTCAGTTTCCTAACCATGCTTTAGTTTTAGTTTACATGAGGAATTAATGTCCTGTTGAATACTGACTCATCCAGTCTGCAGACACGTTCCATTGCAAGTTCACATCCTGAAAAACTAAGCAGGTGTATCCCAAAAACAATCATTTAGTTTTTGCTAAGTTGGCCCAAGAGTCTGCAATGCAGGGCTATGTATTCCAGTGCCTGCAAAACATGATTATAGCTGGAAAATTGTGGACATTCTGGATTTGGGTTTTGCTAAATACAGTTAAAGACAATAATCTGGGTTCTCAAATAACCATGACCACACAGGGGAGAGAGAAGAGGGGTATTGAGACACATCTACTCAATTCATCCTTCAAAACTTTCCCAAATTCTGTACCTTTAGTGGAAAAAGGGGGAAATGGTTTCAAGATTCATAAATCTAAAGGCCAGAAGGGACCATTGTGATAATCTAGTCTGACCTCCTGTATAAGACAGACCATAGAACTTCCTCCAAATCATTCATTTTGAACTATTGTACATCTTTAAAAACAAAACAAAACAGTCCTGATTTATGTAAACCATGATATTCCACCTATTGAAAATACATCTCTCCCTACTGCTCCTTTGATCACAAGCCGCATAAAGTATCTCATGTTTTGTGCGCGGCATTGCTGGCAGAAAAAATAAAATCCAGATCTTGTAAACAGTAGATACAGCCACTAGTCAACTTCAGAATATATAAAATGATTATTATAACATATATACTTCTGTGTGTAGTGCCCAACATAACTGGGACCTCACTTCTGAGCATTACCATAACATAAGCAATAACTCCAATGCATAATAATAGTAGCAGCAGTGGAGGCTGTAGTGTACATAGGACACAGGAGTTTAATCACCAGAATCTCTAACATGACAGTACAGTAGTTAAAAAACAGAGTCCTACATATATTACCGCCTTCACCATTGCTAACCCTGGTGGTGAATAACTGCTACAAAGTTTGCTAGCATAGAAGAAGCCTGTGTGCCCACCATCTGACAAAAATTGAGAGATTGCTATCATTTCAAACCAGCCTTTGGACAAGGACAGAACAGCCACTACTACATTCTTGGGACTGGCAATAGAATCTTAAGGGCTAGTAATGTAATCCATTCTGACCAGCAAGTCTCTAGTTTGGCAAGACAAACCACCACTGAATTGTTGTCCATTAGTTCCCAGACCCTGAAAGCCTCTTCAATTTGAAGTTTCTTGAGTGCTCTCCAGACCGATAGGAGCTCCAGCTTGTTTATGCTTAAAGAGATTTGACAGTTTCCAACAGCCACTTAAACTCTGATGTACCACGGAAACCCCCCAGCCTGTTTTTGAAGCATCTGTTTCTAAAATTTCTGGCATTGGTAGTGCCAACAAAAACTAAGGCCTTGTTAACATCACACTGGCTCTCCACCACAGTAGATCTTGCCAAATGCTTTCTGACAAAGCTACCAGATAACTTTGTGGACTTCCTTGCCTCTAAGGCCTGGTCTACACTAGGACTTTATGTCGAATTTAACAGCGTTAACTCGATTGGACCCTGCACCTGTCCACATTACGAAGCTATTTATTTCGACATAAATGGCTCTTTAATTCGATTTATGTACTCCTCCCCGACGAGGGGAGTAGCGCTAAATTCGACATGGTCATGTCGAATTCGTGTTACTGTGGATGGAATTCGACGCTAATAGCTCCGGGGGCTATCCCACAGTGCATCACTCCGTGGACGCTCTGGACAGCAGTCCGAGCTCGGATGCTCTGACCAGCCACAGAGGAAAAGCCCCGGGAAAATTTGAATTCCTTTTCCTGTCTGGCCAGTTTGAATCTCATTTCCTGTTTGGACTTCGTGGCGAGCTCAGCAGCATTGGCAACGATGCAGAGCTCTCCATCGGAGGTGACCATGCAATCGCAGAATAGAAAGAGGGCCCCTGCCTGGACTGATCGGGAAGTCTTGGATCTGATCGCTGTATGGGGAGATGAATCAGTCCTATCCGAGCTCCGATCCAAAAGACGGAATGCAAAAATGTATGAAAAAATATCCCAGGCTATGACGGAGAGAGGATACAGCCGGGATGCAACGCAGTGCCACATGAAAATCAAGGAGCTGCGTCAAGCGTACCAGAAGACCAAAGAGTCAAATGGACGCCCCGGATCCCAGCCACACACATGCCGTTTCTATGAGGCACTGCATGCAATGCTCGGTGGTGCTGCCACCACTACCCCACCAGTGTCTGTGGACTCCGACGACGGGGTGTTATCTACGGCCATGTCGTCGGAGGTTTTCGCGGACGGTGAAGATGAGGAAGGAGAGGAGGAGGACGAGGCAGTCGACAGCGCTTTCAACGCTGATTTCCCCGACAGCCAGGATCTCTTTATCACCCTGACTGAGATCCCCTACGAACCCTCCCAAGGCAGTAACTCGGACCAGGAATCAGGTGAAGGATCAGCAGGTCAGTGTTTTAAACATCTGTTTTGAATAGAATAGACATGGTATGTTAGCAATGGGTTTTTATTTTTTAGTTTGCCCTAGACACTTTAGTTTTCAGTCGTTTCCAGTGCAACTACTCGAAAAGTGTGTCAATATGTATGGGGATAGAGGAGAAATCCCCCTCGGAGATCTCCACGAAGCTCTCCTGGAGGTACTGTGAAAGCCTTTCCATCAGGTTCCCAGGGAGAGCGGCCTTATTGTCTCCTCCATGGTAGGAAACTTTTCCGCGCCAGGCTAGCAGCAGGTACTCCGGTATCATTGCCTTGCAGAGCATGGCGGCATACGGCCCCGGTGTTTGCTGGCATTCACGCAGCATACGGTCTTTCTCTCTCTCCGTAATCCTCATCAGAGTGATATCAGTCATGGTGCCCTGGTTTGAATTAGGGTTTTTTTAGTATGGGGACTGATTGCCTTTTCCTTTAAATAACTCTACCCGGCGGTTCCCAGCCACGCGGTGGGGGCGGTTAGGCGAACCGTTCAAACTTAGCGGTTCACAGGCAGCAGGCAGGGACATTTCCCGGGACCAGCCACGCGGGCGGCGGGAGGGGGAGCGGGGAGGCGAACAGTTCTAGCTGAGTGGTTTTGCCGGAAGCAGTAGCTGGCCACCACTAGGAACTGTGCTTGAAACATGGGAGTATACCACTGCTGTGAAGTAAGCTCTCAGCAGTCCAAAGTGTACGGCTTACCATGGTCTCCTGATAGCCGAATTCCAGTGTCCAGCCCCGCTTGTGTGATCTGCACACCAAGACCCCAGGCACTCAATATAAAGACTGAATATTCGACCTTGTACTGAGTGCACATGTGATAGGTACTGTGCATGGTCTTTTTCCCAGGGAAAGAGTATAGGCATTGTTCCAGAAAATGTATCTTTCTGAGGAATTCACTCCCTTTCTCCCATCACACAGCTGCGAGTGTCTCCCGCACAACCCGTGCATCCCCATCCCACAGGCTTGCGCAGATCAGGCGGCGCAAAAAAAGAACTCGGGACGAC
Source organism: Macrochelys suwanniensis (assembly GCA_033296515.1). Classification (NCBI taxonomy): domain Eukaryota; kingdom Metazoa; phylum Chordata; order Testudines; family Chelydridae; genus Macrochelys; species Macrochelys suwanniensis. The sequence continues at coordinate 158,587,991 of CM065777.1, forward strand.
ATGTTCTCTGAATTGATGGTCTGTTCCCAAAATGAGGCGGCACAGCGGAGAGAGGACATCTCGCGGTCCAAGTGAGCATCCAGCGAACGGGAGCAGAGGGCTGAAGCTCGTGAGGACAGGTGGCGGCAGGAAGACCAGCAGGCAACTCAAATGCTGCTTGGACTAATGAGGGAGCAAACGGACACGCTCCGGCGCCTTGTAGACGTTCTACAGGACCGGAGGCAGGAGGAAAGAGCACCGCTCTATTTGATCTCTAACCGCCCTCCCCCGCAGCCAAGTCCAATCCACCCCTCACCCAAAGTCACGAGAACAAGGGGCGGCAGGGGCCGTGGAAATAATCACTCCACCCCTGAGGACTGCTCCAGCAGCAGAAGGCTTTCATTCCCAAAGATTTGACAGGTCCTTCCCTTCCCTCCAACCGCACCCCACCCTAGCCCCCGTCCAAGTTTCATCCCATAAGTCTGCTTTCCTTAATAAAAAATGCTGTTCAGTAAAGTGCTGTTTCCTTGATTTCCTTTTAAAGGATGGTGTGTTGGGGGGGGGGAGGGAAGGGGGTTTGTAATTGGAGACGATAGGCGCCTGAACCAGGGTAGAGACAGGGGGACAGGTTCACCAGAACCTCACAGTCACATTGCATTCACTAGGCACCATGGTCATTCTGGGAGGTGGTTTTCATGTGCTGTATGGGGGCGGCTCTGCGAGTTTCTGGTTGGGGAGGGCGGCTGCAGATCTTTTGCAGCGGTCAGTAGCCTGCATGACAGAGCCATGCAGCAGGGGATCTGTGACCGCCATCCCCGCCCACAAAGTCACACAGGCCCCCCATCACAGAGTTGCAAAAAGGAGGGGTGGCAGGCTCCATTGAAACAAGCATTCCACCACTGTGGACTGCTCTAGGAGCAGGAGCCTGTCATTCCCCGTTTGGAAGCGTCCTTTCAATCACTCCACCCGCTCCCCAACCGCGGTTTGCGTCCCAGTTTCAACCCTGTACCAAGAAATCCTTAATAAGGAAGACGGTTTTAATGAACAATGTTTCCTTTATTTTATTTTTAAAGCAGTGAATGAAGGGGGGGAAGGGGTTTGGAAATTTGAGAGGATAGGCAACATTAACTGGGTAAAGAAACATAGGCAGGTTCAGGTTCTGCTTACAGAAAGGTAATAGTCACAGGTTACCCTGCTCGCTCTGGAAGCTAGCTTTCAAAGCTTCCCGGATGCGCAGCGTGTCCCGCTGTGCTCTTCTAATCGCCCGGGTGTCTGGCTGCCCGTAATCAGCAGACAAGCGATTTGCCTCAACCTCCCACCCCGCCATAAACATCTACCCCTTGCTCTCACAGAGATTGTGGAGCACACAGCAAGCTGCAATCACAATGGGGATATTGGTTTGGCTGAGATCAGAGCGAGCCAGTAAGTTTCTCCATCTCCCTTTGAGACATCCAAAAGCACACTCCACCACCATTCTGCACTTGCTCAGCCGGTAGTTGAAGAGCTCCTTTTCAGTGTCCAGGGCGCCTGTGTAGGGCTTCATGAGCCAGGGCATTAGTGGATAGGCTGGGTCCCCGAGGATCACTATAGGCATCTCCACATCCCCAACAGTTATTTTGTGGTCCGGGAAGTAAATACCTTCCTGCAGCCATCTAAACAGACCAGAGTTCCTGAAAACGTGAGCGTCATGAACCTTGCCCGGCCATCCGACGTTGATGTTGGTAAAACGTCCTTTATGGTCCACCAGTGCTTGCAGCACCATAGAAAAGTAGTCCTTTCGATTAATGTACTGGCTGCCCTGGTGGTCCGGTCCCAGGATAGGGATGTGAGTTCCATCAATAGCCCCACCACAATTTGGGAATCCCATCGCAGCGAAGCCATCTATGATCACCTGCACGTTTCCCAGGGTCACTACCTTTGAGAGCAGCAGGTCAACGATTGCATTGGCTACTTGCATCACAACAACCCCCATGGTAGATTTGCCCACTCCAAATTGATTCGCGACTGACCGGTAGCTGTCAGGCGTTGCAAGCTTCCAGAGGGCTATGGCCACTCACTTCTGGATAGTCAGGGCTGCTCGCATCCGGGTGTCCTGGCGCTTCAGGGCAGGGGACAGCAACTCACAAAGTTCCAGGAAAGTGCCCTTACACATCCGAAAGTTTCGCAGCCACTGGGATTCATCCCAAACCTGCAGCACTATGTGGTCCCACCAGTCAGTGCTTGTTTCCCTTGCCCAGAATCGCCGTTCCACAGGATCAACATGACCCAGTGCCACCATGATGTCCAGGGACCGGGGTCCCGTGCTTTGTGAGAGGTCTGTGCCCCTCTCAGAGTTAATGTCCTCACGGCACTTCCGTTGCCTCCTCGCCCGATTTATCAGCATCTGCCTCTGGAAAAGGTGGACGATAAGGCGCGAGGTGTTGACAACGGACAGAACAGCAGCGATGATCGCAGAGGGCTCCATGCTCGCGGTCCTGTGGCGTCCGCGCTGTCAATCACTAGAAAAGGGCGCGAACTGATTGCCCACTGGCGCTTTCACAGAGGGAGGGAGGGCGGGAGGGAGGGGGAATGGCGGGAGTGAGGGTTGAATGACGACATTTACCCAAAACCACCCTCAACACATTTTTTGCCCCAGCAGGCACTGGGGGCTAGACCCAGAATTCCAATGGGCGGCGGGGAATGCGGAAACTGTGGGATAGCTACCCACAGTGCACCGCTTGCAATGTCGACGCTTGCCCCGTTGGTGTGGACTCACAAACTCAAATTAATGTCCTTGGTGTGGATTCACACGGTCGACTTTGTAATATCGGTTTCACAAGTTCGGTTTAAGAAAAATTGAACTACTCTCGTAGTGTAGACATACCCTAATACACTTCTCTAAAGCCCTCTAACGTTTTGTGACCACGTGAAGATCTTATAAGGGAATCCACCAGCCCCACTAACTGCGTATGGAGGAATGACAGCATCACCACTTCTGGGTAAAACAAGAATGTTTTCTTCTTAATCAAAGAATGTTTGGGGTCAAGTTTTCTGAGTCCAGTTTAAAACTCAATAGTTTTAAACCTGACAGTGGATATAAGTTGTGCAGTAAAGGGAGTGGGTGTAAAATCAACAGCAAAGCCCTTCGCAAATAAGCAGTTACTTTCATATGCAACTTTACAACTTCTTCTGAACAGGCCTTAATCCAAACCATTTTCCAGTTAAAAATTAACATTTTTATTCTTGAACTTCCTAATGGTACAACTGGCCTCTAAGCATGATAAGACACCATGGAGCAATGTATAAACCAAATATTCTATTCGCTCAATGCTCCTTTCTAATGAAACAGAACTTTTTGAAGTCTGGATGCAAAGGATACATACAGGAGTGACACACAGTTTTAGGCTTTTACACCGAAACAGGCACTGACCCTGAAGTTTTTAATCCATTCCCAAAGATGACTGCAAAGCATCCCCTGCCTGTTTAGCCTTTTTTTGTTTTTAACTGGGAGCAGTAATGCTAGTATCTCTAAGTGACTAAGCAGCCTTTTTAGCTCTATCATTACACCTTGGAGCTCTAGATAATTAGAAAGTTTTGGCTTTTGACTGATCAGGGGAACCCAAAAAGCAGAGAAAGAGATGGTTTTTAGAGGAATGAGTGTGAGGTAGCCATAATTTACGAAAACCTCCTCTATAGGGATTTTGGTAAGATTATCGACCCTAGAAATTTACAAGATTCTGGCAATCTGACTGCTATTAACCAACAGGTTTCTCCTGTCATCAAAACACCATGGTGTTCTGGGTGACAAAGCCTAACCTCCCCATACAAATACAGTGTAACCACCCCATTTTACATTCATAGTTTCTACTTCTACAATGTCCAACAATTTAAAAGGTCTTACTGAGTCTGCCACTGTCCACTGCACCAGCCTGTATCAAAATCCCAATCCTGGGCGTCAATCACCTTCCAGTTATTTTTCTTGGCAAAATTCAAAAAAGCCTCACAGATTGGATATCAAGGCTGTGAGGACAAGAAGGGCTGGAATCCTGACTGTGTTCCAGCTATGCTTTACTAAGACAGAAATGGCAAGTGATCTTTGGCGTGGGAATCCAGATGAGCTGGGGAACCTCAAGGGCTGACGTCACAGAATCGCCATGGATACTAGAAACACAATGGCAATTTTTTTTAACTTCATTGACTGACAAAGGTCAGGGAAGAAGGATGGTCTTCTAAATAAGGCACTGGACAGGGACTCTGGAGATCTGTGTTCAAATCCTGGATCTATGACATTTCCTGTGCATAGCCTTGGGCAAGTCACCGTATCACTCTGTACCTCAGTTCCCCCTCTTTAAATGGGAACACCACTTCCTTTCTGTCACCCTTTGTCTTGTCTATTTATACTATAAGCTTTCAGGGTCAAGGGCTGTTTCTTATAATGTATATGTACAGCATCTAGTACAAAAGAACCTCAGACCTCAGTTGAGGCATCTAGGCACTATCAGAATATAAATAAATCAACAACCACAATAGTAAGTCAGGGTCATTTAGAGTTTGGATGATGGAAGCATAGCCATCCAAGAACTTTGACCACCTTGCTATGCCTCAAAGGAAGGTGAATTAGAATCTGGGGTGGCACAATTCCTCTTCAGTATAACTCGAGTACATCACTCAAGGATAGACAGGACACACTGAAGGAGGTGTTTAGGATGATTTCTGGCTGTGAGAGTGTTTGTGCTACTTTGTATAGTTGAGATTTAGGTAAGAACGAATAAGTGCTTATTTACAATACATTATTTTGCATGTTTTTTCCACATACACAAATACGTCTTCTATTAAGGAGGGCATATTACTTTTAAAATGAAATTCTTCTTCATTTATGTTTGGCTCATCAAAATAAGCTTAATCTATCTCTCAGAATTAGTAGTTTTTATAAGGAGTCATTAACTGAGCAGTGACTGAGCTTATCACGTACCCACTTCTAGACAATATGTTGGTCTATTACTCCCAATATACAAAAAGGATTTGAGAGAAAACCCTTTGCCCTATACAATTTATACAAAGTAGGGATTTAGCAGCAGTTGAAACAAATTAATTTTACCTGCGGAACTCAACACTTGTTATGGTTGGTTCGGCAAGAATGAACAGGCCAGGACAGTAACTTTTCACTGGATTTGTTATTTTCTCCTGACCTGCCAAGATGTAAAGTTTTCCTCTTACAAACAACTGTCCTGTACAATCCATTCAACTCACCTCTTTGCTCTTATATACACAAGAGCTCTCGGGTATGAAACACCTCTATTTCCCTTTCCTCCTTCATTCACCAGAGCCAAAGGAAGATATTCCTTGCTGGGAAGTAGTAACCATTTCCAGTAGCTTGCCCTGGACTATGGCAGTGTGCTGTGTACTTTAAAGTTCTTTTTGGGATGTTTGGTTATTACCCACCCTAGTAATTCTCCCTGAAATACCTTTTCCTCTTCTCATCTTATCTTCATCCTGTGCTACCAAAGAAAGTTTTTCCTCAAGGGAATTAAAAATCATAGGGACTTGAAGTTATAATAATCAACTGATTTCCCTCCCTCTCCCCAATATTTTTGCTCCCCACTCCTTGCCCCTGCAGACTCTTGGGAGCAAAAGTCCATTGGCACCAATGAATTCTCAACAAATTTTCTAAGCTTCTCCAAAGATTCAGTCAAAAACTACCAATACACATTTAAGTCAGAGGTCAATTGATAGCTTTCAAATTCCCAGGATGGTCTTGGGGGGGGGGGGGGGGGTAGAGGATTCACATACAGTTACATTGTAGCCTATTAACGTAAGGTCTTCCTTCATGTATCATTGTACAGTCAAGTTTAAAATAAATAAATAAAACATACTACAGAAACAGAGAACTCTTCATGTTACAGGGTCAACTTTTGTTGGTCTGTGATCCCTTATGTGACAAAAGTGGCATGTGCCTAAACAAATCCCAAATAGTTAAAACAAAAGGAATAATATTTCCTCTGAACTTATTTTCTCTATAAACTAGTTCTGTGCCTTGCATTTCCCCATTCTGGTTGAATTAGCAGCATCCCTTAAAAAGGAAGAGATATATTAGCAGAATTGAAATTTATATTCTGCACTCATTCTACACAAAAAGAAGTAATTAAAATTAGGGAATATTTAAATCCAGAGGGGAAAAAATCAAAACGTAATTATTTTTTGCCACCTGTTCCCTGTACATATAACAGGAATTTTATAAATAGTTTGAAGGCACATCTCTGTGGCTCTGCTTTGAACTCCTATATGACACCACTGGCTATTTTCTTAAAAACCCAGATCAGAATAACTATGTAATGTTAAGTAATAGGCAAATGGGTTTTTTTAGAAGGCAATTATTAAATTCTTATGGGAATACTTCTCATTTTAGCTACATAACATTACAAAGATTTACTTGCCTAAGATTACAAAAGTGGCAAAAAGATTTTATCTCCTAGAATTGACTTGTACATACTATAGATTGCAGTTTCAACCAAACCAGTCTCTGTCCTATAGAAAATAAATGGTTAGAAATGTACAATATTACTAAAGCTCAAACAACTCAGCAGCTTTTGGGGAAATTCAAAACAGGAATGAGATTCAGAATAGGAATAAGGAAAAAAAATCCGTTCTTTATATAGTTTTGTTATTCAAAGAGTGAAAATATTTTGTTTAGAAAAATATATAAAGTAATTTGACATTTAAATTTATCATTCATTGAAAGCTTGAATTTTTTTCAATGTACTTAAACCACAGACAAACCTTCTGCATGCTGCAGCACAAGAAATACAGACTCCTCAGAGATGATGTACTTGTGCAGACACACCATGTTGGGCACACAGCGGGGAATGATGGTCTTTCTGTTCCTGCTGTACTCACTACTTTTCCTTAGACCCTGACAGAGAACAAAAAGGTCAGTTGTACCCTCAGTTGCCTTTGGAGCCTGCTGTGCTCTGTGTTTATCAACCAAACTAATCTATCCGAGTTACTCTGGGCTTCAGAGAAACCACTCATCTGCTGCTCTATGCCCCTCAGTCCCCCGAGGCTCTGCTGATGGCATCTGGCACATTTCCAGAGAACAGAAGATGGCACAAAGCTGCCATTAAAATCAATTACATGGGTCAATGTTTTTATTAGAATCTCTCTCAAACTAAGTCATCAGGATGACACACAGTTATTTCCCTATGACCTTTTTTTAAAAAATTATTTTTTTAAGCAAAAGACATTGTTTAAATCAGTTTATGTTCTAGAGACAAAAGAATACCCTGGATTCACATGTTATCCTTATATTTCCACCATACTTAACAAAATAGGAAAAGATTCAGTTCCTGAAGAGGTAATGATTTTCGAAGGTGGCACACAGATGAAGTTATTGGAACAGGAGGGTGGGAGGTAAGCATGACCTACTATTATATTGATAAACAAGATGTAAGAAGTAAAATGGAAAAATATAAAGTTCATCTATACTGCCTGTAGATGCAATGAGGATGCTTACCTAGGGTCCAATATCTGAAATATATAATGTTTACAAACAGCCATTTGTGAATTATAAATGGAATGATTTTCTGCGCACAGTATGTGTTAGGATTTATAAAGCAAGATAAATAGAATTAGAACAGTTTACAGTGTGTGTACACAGTGTACCTGAAGCTGAGGTGTAAATAAAGTTTCAACAATTAACTACAGCATAGTCTTTGGGCCTCAGTTCTGTAGCCATTACTCATGTCAGGAGCCTAATTCAAATCAAATGTGATTCCTTGTGTGAATAAGGGCTGCATCAAGCCCTCAAACTAAACCAATTCCCAGCCCGTCCACCTCATCAAATATTCTGTCTCTCACAGTGGCCAGTATCAGATGCCTCAGGGGAACAAGCCCTGTAGCAACCAGTTATGGAGTAGCTTGTGTATAGGAGAAATTTCTTCCAAACTTATGCCCTGAAGCATGAGGGTTTATATCCCCTATGCGCTAACATAACTATGATCCTTTACTGAAGCCTGCTAAGATATTGGCCTCAATGATCACGCCACTGTCATGATCAGTGGCAATGCTATGGGTACAAGAACAACAGAGAAAAAGGAAAGGAAAGGAGATGGAAGAAAGTGAAAATATATTTCAAATACATTTAGAAGATAGAAATGTTAATGTGCCAATAAAATTCACAGAGATGGCAACCATAAAAATAGGAAATATTTTCTGTGTGGAGTAAATTAGTAGGCTAAGTTGTTTAGGAAAGTAGAATAAAGATTTTACTTACTTTTAGTATAAATGTCTGCTGTGTTCTAGTATCCATTACAAGTAAAACCTAAACAAACACATAATTTAAAGAAAAAATTATTTTAAGTTTCTCATTAGTATAAAGCTACTTAACAGTAGGCAACTCAAAAATCAACTATTGAACATTTCTATAGACAAACAGCTGCATGTTATTAAAAACAGGGCACACTAAAATACAAAAAACTCTGATAATATATTCGTAAGACCTTCACTGATTTTTTTTTTTAAAGACAGAAATATGCTTGAGGATATGAAAGATGTTCCTGAATACTGCAGAAACTTCATCTGATTACCAATCAGCTGTCTAAAAATTTAAAACTTGACCTAAGCAACAACAAAAAACCACCCTAAAACACCAATTGGTGTTTTATGAGTGAGGGTATAATTCAGCAGAACTCAAGTTAGGGTAACTACATAAAAAGCCGTGTTACCTCAGTTTAGTCCAACACTCACTTCTCCCAATAAGACTTGTTTTCACACCACCAGGTTTCTTATGCCCAAGTTTTGTTCCTTCCCCAGAGGCTCCCTGATGCTTGATGGGAGGGGAATGTTTTGTTTTTTAGACTGAGGCTGATGGTCCCTCCCAGGAAGTCAAACTGAAGACTGTTTGTGTCGGAAGAAACAAACCAAATCGTGCATTATGACAACAACATGGCTTGTTCTAGCTCACACTGGTTGTGGCAACACCTACAAATTTTTAATGCCTTAATCAGCTCTATTATCACTGCTGTTGAATTACTCCACAGCCTTACTGTTTTGGTGCATTTATAACTGGCCACACAAATTGTTGCAGGGAAATCCAGCTGTCAGGACTGCAATATTATAGTAAGATGGGAAAAGAATATTTATTTAGGAAAAGAGAATGGATTCACTGCAGAAAGGGGAAAAGATATAGTTGCAAAAGACGGTCTTCGTTACAGTGTACTGGCTCTGCCGCAGACACATCATAGACAACTTCATTTATAACTTAGTGACACCACCATGGGTGCTAAAGAACGTTTTGTTATTTTTGTAGGAGAAGGAATCTAATTAGTTAATTTAGTATTGACACTTGTTTGAAAGACAGCCCCCAGAAATTCCAATTTTAGGGAACTGGAGTTCTCCAAATCTCTTTGCAAATCCCCACACTGCATGTTACCCTTGAATTCCAAGACTATAGATGCCCAGGCATATCTGAAGAGTTCCAGTTCAGTACAATAACCTAAAACGGTACATGTACAAGACCAATACTCCAAGATCAAACATGTAGAGCAGAGGTGGGCAAACTACGGCCCACAGGCTGGATCCAGCCTGCCAACCGTTTTAATCGGGCCCTCGAGCTACCACTGGAGAGCAGAGTCTGGGGCTTGCCCCCTTCCGGTGCTCCAGCCAGGGAACAGGGTCGGGGGCTGCTCCCAGAAGCAGCGGCATGGCCCCCTCCAGCTCTTGCGCATAAGGGCAGCCAGAGGGCTCCACTCTGCACGCTGCCCCCACCCCTAGCACTGCCCCTCAGCTCCCATTGGCTGGGACCACGGCCAATGGGAGCTGCAGGGGTGGTGCCTGCAGACGGGGAAGCGTGCAGAACTGCCTGGCCACGCCTCCACCTAGGAGCTGGAGAAGGGACATGCCGCTGCTTCTGGGAGCCGCTTGAGGTAAGCACTGCCTGGAGCCTGCACCCTGAGCCTCCCCACCACTCCCCAACCCCCTTCCTGCCCTCCAACCCCCTCGATCCCAGCTCAGAGCACCCTCCTGCACCCCAAACCCCTCATCCCCAGCCCTACCACAGAGCTCGCACCCCCAGCCAGAGCCCTCATCACCCCACGCCCCAAACCCCTGCCCCAGCCCTGATCCCCCTCCCACACTCGGAACCCCTTGGTCCCAGCCTGGAGCACCCTCCTATACCCCAAACTCCTCATCCCCAGCCCCACCCCAGAGGCCGCACCCCCAGCTGTAGCCCTCACCCCCCCCCCCCCCACACACACACACACACACCACCCCGCCCCAGCCCGGAGCCCCTTCCCACACCCATAACTCCTCATTTCTGGCCCCACCCCAGAGCCTGCACCCCCAACTAGAGCCCTTACCCCATCCCGTAACCCAACCCCAATTTTGTGAGCATTCATGGCCCGCCATACAACTTCTAATACCAGATGTGGCCCTCAGGCCAAAAAGTTTGCCCACCCCTGAAGTAGAGCATGTGCAGTCTGAGTCATATTTGATTTTCTTACCAAGAATATTCACTCTTTAAATTACTCCACACTGTTATGCTTCCAATGTAAATACAATTACATTTAAAAAAAAGAAAAACTACGTTAAAAACATTATTTAGGCTGCAAAGTGAAGCATTAAATAAAAGTCAGGAAATGCCAGATTTACAGTTATCCATACAACCTGCAGCATTGCAGCACAGACTGCTACAACTTGGGCTATAGGACTAACTACATTAGCTTAGGCAGCAGCAGAAGACATCCTAGAGGGGTGACGGGCCAGTGGCACCATGTTCTGGGGCCAGTGGGTGGCAGGAGCAGGCCAGACCAGCCCAGCTTTCTCTCTCTCTCTTCCCCACCCCTCCCCACCCCCCCACTTCTGGGAAGAGGAGCACTCCTGCCCCAGCTGGCACCACCAAAAGAGGGATGATCTGCTGCGATTGTGTGCTGGTTTGGGGGCTCTGGGAAATCCACTCAGCTCTCCCTCCCCTCTAGGAGTTAGGGGAAGATCCTGTCCCATGTGGTACCCACAATGGGGGGTGGAATGGAATGCTGGAGCCAGGTGCTGGGTCCAAGGATAATGGTGCCCGGACAGCAGCTCACAGGTATTCCCAGTAAAGTAACAGCAGTTTGGGCCTAGCTCTTTAGAATGTTCATACTCAATCATTTGGGCAGACTGCCAACATATTCTAGAGTAATACAAGCAAGAGAAGGGAAATTGTGATTTTTAATCAATTATAACTCTGCTAAACCTGAACAGAATTTCATGGGATGAAGACAAGGCACTTCCCCAGCCCAAGAACTTTCCGCCTGCCTAATTTCAAAGGCCTGCTGCAAACAGTGGATGTGTTAGATCTTCTTAAGGAAAGGTTGCAATAATCTTTTCTAATGGAAACCTAAGTATAGAGGTCACTACCACCGCCTCCTATAATATTAATTGTACAGTGTACAAAAATACTTGATTGTTTTAAGATGCAGCTTTTAAAACAAGAGTTTATGCAATCTAACCAAGATATAAAATATTTTATAGCAGCCTCTAAAAATTCTATTTGCCCACGTGACTCAATGGATTAATTTTTGTGATGGATGAGTTGAATGTCATTGTCATCATGATGGGAAGGCTGGTGAGTAGATAATGTGCCTAGGCAGGTGAATTTTCATGATGATTTTGTAAGCCTCCCCTATAGGGCTCTCAGAAACAAAAGAAGCCAGTGGAATAAATCGTAACGGTAACATTGGTTTTACTATCCTTGCTTAGCCACCAGTCAAACTAAAATTTACAACATATGCCAAATTAAGACAGATAAAAATTGTTAGGAAGTGATGTTTTGTTTACAGTCACTTTGTCTTCTTTTACCAAGTTTATTTGTAGGTAGGTACTGTTCACATTGAGGCAATAAATACAAGAACATATGTGATTTTTTTTTTTAAATGTGCCCTTTGACTGTCAATTTCTCCCAAACAGGTGTTGGCTAAATGATTATAAATTGGCCTCTGGATACACCTCTTCAACTGAGCCGTACAGGACTGGTGATAATATAATTAGACCTAAAAACATCAGGCTGGTGAATGCTTTCCATCTGTTTGGCAATAATGTTTAGTTAACAATAGTCTTTAAAAAAAGCACCTTCAACTTCAGCTCTTAAAGTTATTTATGGGGCCATTCTTAACACACCAGCACTCTTGCTAACAAGAGCTTTAGCCACTTGGAAATTATTAGCCATACGGCTGCATACGAAAAGGAATGTCTGCATTTAACATCTGTATCTCATGCATCAACCTCATTTAAAGTCACTTCTTAATGAACAGTTCTATGGCTCTGTATTAATATTATAGCTGCATGCACAAAGATCATAAGGAGCCAAACATTTTTTTTTTAATACCAACAGTAGGCCAATCAGTAATGAAGCTGTCAGCATAAAGGACAAAATAATAGCTTCTTTAACCCTCAGACAGGATTTGTTCATTTGTAGAATACAACACACCAATTTAAAAACTGCTCATGGGTTTGCTCACCTTTATAAAGGCAAAAATCTAATTTGGTACTAATTTGATACAATTGTCTTTCCAATAAAAGGCTCCTAAAGCCATATTTTATTTCATGATAAAACAAGTGCTATAACTAAAACTGTCATGAAATAATTACCTTTGATGGCATACCTTATTGCACAAATACAGTTAATGTATTCCTCCCTTTCATGTTTCACACTTGCTTATCAGAACTGTATTAACATATGGTGTAACAGAGCAGACTACCGACTCTTCGCCCAATACTAACATATAGAATGACTGCCACTAACTGGAATAAAGCAGACAACCTGTCCCTTAAGGGCTAGCTTCAGCTGTTATATTACAACATCACAAAGACGAGCAGCTATTCTTTTTTTCAACCGTAACAGAATAGGTTTTAACAGATAATAGTTCCGTGTCGCTGAGGTTCACTAGCTAGACTGATTCACCAGTCTCTCCAACCAGCCACTATTCCTTTGCTTTTTCTCCCCAATCAAGCATTATACTCACTCCTGTTTGGTCTTATTTTCTCTGTTTAACTCAAAGCTGAAATCAGTTTCCACAGATTTGAAAATAATCCGCTGCTCCATTTTGTTTGATAGAGAATTACTATTTATCAAGTACCTCTATATCTTGGCGAAACTGATTATTTTGTCATGATGGAAGTTTAGAGAAACTCCTAGTGTCATCCATTTAGCCTAGGTTGACTGGGTAGATCTAGGATATATTTAACTTACTTTGAAATAACTGCAGAGTAGGGCCCTAACATTGTACTGAAGCAGGTATGCTCATGCAATTTATCAAAACGTAGTCCATAATTGGCCTTATCTGCACAAGTTACAAAAATGGGTAATTACCACACTATTACTGGCATAACCATAACATGCAAATGGCATGCAAATCCAAAAGGGGATGAGCCAGAGAAAGAAAGAGGCACAACCATTTCATTTAGACTCCAGTACATCTACTCTACAAAGCATAGTACTTACACAGCAGATAAAAACAACCTCCTCTGGGCTACTTTGCAAGACCACTGCTGTAACGTACTTTTGCAACGATGAAACATAAACGCAGTGGGTTAAGCACTGACTTGCTCTCAACATCAGACCCTTCGCTCCTCAGACTTTGGGGCCAAACATTGTTTACTGGTATTGTCACAGTAGGAGTTATTTATACTGGCATTCCTCCACATCCCTCTCTCACTGCAGAGGAGAGTGCAGGTGTATGTTCCTTAGGGATTTTTGGTAGGATTTCCTTTCAAAACACAGAGCAACCAGGATCAGTGAGCTCCCCCATAAACACGCTTGACTTGAGAACATGAAGTTCCATAGCATGTTCCTTGTCCCAATACTCTATCCAAAGCGATGGCATCAGGAGCATCAGCAACAGCAGATTGTGTACAGGCACTTCTCTTATGTTATGTTAGGAAGCCAATCTGTTCCTGGCTTTCAGATGCTGATGGAAGCTGTTGGGTAAGGATGACTGTAGCATGAATTGTGAGGTCTAATACCTTATAACAATTAACCATCACCCACAATATTATGCATCCATCTTCAAAAGGGAGGCAACGTAAGTGCTACGCCAGACATTCGCCATTCATGGCAAGTGGGACTGTGATACAGAAGGAGACTATGCAAACCCTATTTGTCATACTAATGTGCTATTGTTTTAGGCTTTAAAATCCTCCAATATAGCATGTTACCACCAAGAAAAAAAACCACAGGTAGGCAGTGCTACAAGAGCCAATTCAAAACTACACAGAAAGTAGACAGGCAAAAAGCATTGCAACATTAGGGCAAATAAATACCTTCATCAGCACACTCAAGTGTGCTTTGTACAGTATCTTAGCTCTCTCAGGCAGCCATGCGGTGTCCCAAAATGCATATAAACAAGGAATTATTGCACCTAGCTACTACAACAAAGGGGGAATCAGTAATACCTACGGTAATAACATACCAGTTCTTTGTGGGTTTGTAAGCAAGATTTCCCATTTCATTTTTAAAATTGGAAGTTAGTTTCACGTAACGTCAGAATTACTTTTAAAAATAATTGTACTTCAAAGACCTTCAGATAATTGATTTATAATTGTGTCCAACAGCTCTGTTTACAAATAAAAACAATATATACAAATACATTTTATATATATTACATATATTTAAATACATTATATACAATAAATTGGAAAAAAATAAAATCTAACTTGCAAATAACCATAAATAAGAAAACAGTTAATTTTAGGATTCTTTACATGCATAGAAATTAGCAAGTGTTTCAGTATGCTAATTTTTTTAATTAAAAGATATTCTGCAGTAAAAGCTCTTTCATATGCACTACTGATTCTTCATCAAACGCTAAGTTTCCAACTTAACACCAGTATAGCCGGTGGCAGCCTGAAGGTTTACCATCTGCTGCCACCCAAAGTCACGGTGGCCACCTTCAGAACATATGCATCAAAGCCTTGAGATAAGAGACTGAAGGAATATTGCAGAAGTCAGCATAAGGGGAATCATAAACCCAGAGGCAGGCAATAGGCAAGTCACCAGAAAAAGAGAACATGGTGAGCCATTAGTCACCCTACAAAACACCCAACCAAGGTCACAGGGGACACTACTGGATCAACTAAGAGCTACTATAAATGCACTGCTCTCTCTCGGGTGGTTTTAACAGAAATGCAGTCACCTTACCAACTGCAATTAGGTTCTGCCTTGTTTTAATCTACTGCTGTTGCTGCTTCAATCCTATACATTTTCAGATCAGAATACAACATAGAACAAACTCAAGCTAGTGTAACTATTTACTTGACCAACATTTATTAAAATAAATCAAAAAATGGCTTCCGAAAAAAGTGGGTTAAAGTGTATTGATGTAGGCTACAAATACCTCCTGTATAATCAAATGAAAATGCATTACCAATTTTAAACTACATATCCTGGTAGTTTAAGGTTTTTGGAGATAAGGCTACCACCAAGGGTATACTTTTAAAAGCTGGCTTTATCCTCTGTTACTGAATTGCAGTTCTACTCTGAAAATAAACGTGCAATAACATCAACACTGGGTTCAATGCTTATTGTATAACTCCAGATCGAATATGCTCCATTTATGAGACTGTTTTTCAAACCACAAATCCTGCAAACTCAAGCTGGGATCTGATGACCAAGCTGGATTTTTTTTTTCTTGTTTGCTTATCACTTCCAGGACTAAAAAGTCAAGTAATAACCTCAGTGATACCTGTGAAATTCCATTGCCATCCAGGAGACTGCACAGGGGTAACTGACCAGAATTTGCTACATAATTTTGTTGATGCTGCAGAAGTAGGAAGAAAGTTCACCTTACTCTCCCTCAGCTGTGTTGGCTGCGCAAGGCTAATAGGAGTAAATGGTCTATTTAATAGAAATGTATTTTGCCACTAAATATAGTCACTCTTCAGAGCAGCTCTACCCCCCCCCCCATGCACCTTTATTTATATTGTTTTATACTTGCACACACATGCACGCACTCAAAGATTATAGCGCCAAGAAGGCAACTCTAGTAAAGCACTTGGCTGATACTTGTGAAAAAAACTGATTAGTGCTCATCATTATCTGTGCAGTCAGTGTGATGCCTTCAGTTATCCCTCTTTTTTTTTAGTGATTATCCATAATTAATTTATGCTTTGTGGAGTCTCTTGATGAGCAATATTATAGCTAACAAAAGAAAAACTCTATTGGTTTAATTACTGGAAATGCCAGAGAGCAGCAAATATCAAAACTCACTTATGTTTTTAGACTTTTCGTTGTGCTGTAAAAGGTGAAAGCTTACTCCCTTGAAATAGACTGGAAATTAGCCAAAAATTATATGTGGCAATATATCAAGCTGGAGGAGGTATCCAGTGGATTATAATACAGGATATCATCCATGATCAGATAGTTATTCAATATAAAGCATCAACTGTGCTAAGCAACTTATTAGCATTTAGTAAGACAAGGTCCTTTTCCCAAAGAATAAACTACTTCTACATGGAAGCTGGCAGATGGCCTATAATGAACCAGAGAAATTAAGCATGCATTGTTAGTTTCTTGATTGGGTGGGGGGGGAGTGGAGAGAAGGGGTTAAATTTATGTTATTCTTCTGTGTTAGGAGAAACTGTTCTTTAGACTGTTCTTATTTAGCATCTTTATTAATTACATGAAATAAAGTCAATAGTACAACAAATATTTGCAGCGAGTACTGAAATACAGAGGGATTTAGAGTTTAGAAACGCAAGTTAAAAAAAAAAGATTCTGATGGAAACATGCAGTTCAATACATAAGGGGAGAAATAATCTTAAACACATACTCAATGGGAGGGGACGTCTGGGAACCAGTAGCAAGACCTACTGGAGGGTTAACAGAGCAAATACAACATTAGTACTGTGTGATGGAATTATAAAGGCAAGCCTGGGTGATTCAACACTGCCTACCCCAAGGCAATATGTCAGAGCGGGGAGGTAATAATCTCTGTCTGTACAACTGTTGTATAACTGCACCTGCAGTCAATTCTGGGCACCATATTACCAGACAGTTATTGACAAATCTGAGGGAGTTCAGAGAAGAGCAACATAAGTGACCAGGGAACTATAGGGACTGAAGTATGATTAAAGATTTCAAAAACGTGTGTGTGTATAGTTTGGCTAAGTGGAAACATATTAAATGTGTCAACTGTGTAAACTCCAAGGAGTGAGATTCTTTTCTTTAGTTTAATAAAACTGGATAGAGCTAGAAAAAATAGAATGAAACTATGGAAAACAAAAGGCTGAATATCAGGAGACGAGACTCTTCTTAACTGTGAGATATGTTAGGTTGTAAAACAGTTTCCTTAGGAAAGTGGTAGAAGGTCTTGGGACCTAAAACTAGACTAGATATTAAAATGTATTTTAGGGAACAATTCTGTAATGACAGGGAAATGGATTGAGTGATTCAAATACAACTTTTCCATCTTTAATTTCTATGATTACTATAGTAGATTTGAAATTGCTATAAAACAAGATCATCATTTAAAACACTCAGATTACAAAAAACTACTCTTAAAACAAGTTTTCTTATTCACATTATTAATAATAACTAGATTAATCAAATTGTAAATATTTAATCTTCTTTTTAACAACTATGACATTTATTTGTTCCCACTGTGTTATGTTTGGGCAATGAAAATAAGACTAGTCAGTTTAATTTTTGTTTACAGTTAGTTTCCGACTTGTTTCTCTTTCTGGTTCTTATCATCATAATGCCACAATAGAGGAAATATGTGAATGGAAATAGTTATGTGATTGTTGCAGCTACATTTTTTCTACGTCTTTTATGCTCAGTTACTGTACAACCCATAACTAATGTCAGGGGAGAGGAAGATCATCAAAATTTAGCAGAATGTTTATCTGATTGCCATGTGCCAAAATATGAGCTGATGTCGATATAAACTGTGCAACTGCAGTACTGTTTAAACTCTACTCAAAGTAAAACTGAGGATTAAAATATTTAAGCTTCTAAGGGGAATTAGTAAACATGGACTAAGACATAGCTACTGCAATATTAAACATTCATGTACAACAGAGGAAATGTCATAACACAAGCCCATTTTTCCTATCCTTTAATTAAACTCAATTAAACTAACCATAACCTGTTGAATTCAACTAACTATGGTTCTGCGGCATATTAAAAAATTGCATTATGCAAGCAAGCACCACATGGATTCTTTACATTGTGCTTTTTTTTTTTTCCATTTCTGCTTTTGAGGCTGACGTAAGTAATAATCATATCATACTTTTTAAATAATTAATAATACTAATTTGGGTGTCATGGTGACTTGTCCCTAGAAATTGAGCATAATAATTTAACATTGGGGATGTGATTTCTCACATTCAGCATAACCCTGAAAAGAAAACCAAGTATTTGTAATGAAGCAAAGTTATATAGTGCAATGAGATTTTTTTCAGTTCTTCAGAAAAATTACAGGGAGAAATTTACATCCATGTAAGAAGCCTGTTCAAAGACTTCTCAATTAATTTTAGCAGGACACTTAGTGTTTCAGATTATGTTACATACATTTTAACCAAGAATCTATTGAACAATAAACCTAATTCACACAAGTCTTGGCAGATTGAGCCTGTTACTGAGATCAGAATCATCAGGGAAAATCCAGATAAAAGTCCACTGAATTCAATTGTGTTACTCCAGATTTACACCAATACTGACAGCATCAAACTTGGCTGTTTGTGGAAAAAAGTTATGAGACATTGCTTATAGCAGCATAGTCCTTGCTTAACGAACTCTGCTTTTAAGGGATACAAGATGAATCTTTAAATAGAATGAATCTAAATAACAGAGGGTTGCCCACTAAAAAATAAGACATTGGGCTTGAAACAGCATTGTTAAGGTGTCTGCAGTACCACAGCAAATCAGTTTCTTCAGGGGCTGATTATAGCTGTAAAGTAAGGAGTTGCTTGGGGGGCAGAAACTCAGCATAGATTCTGCAACACAGAAATATTTTTAACTAAATAAGTTTTGAAAGAAAAAATTTTCTACTTCAAAAAGAAGTCTGCAGGTTCAAGATGCTTTATTGTGCTCATGTAACTGATTACATTTGGTCAGGGGGTATCTATAGCTAGACACACACAAGAGCCCACTCTTTGGCATGGTGCATTAATACTCACAGGAATTACACTCACATATTCACAATAGATTAGAGCCCTGAACATTCAAAGGACAAGAGCCTCATTTTTCATTAGATTAAAATACCATTTTCAAAAAAAAAAAAAAACTATTCACAGGAGGTAGGGTGACCAGACAGCAAATGTGAAAAATTGGGACAGGGGATGGGGAGTAATAGGAGCCTACATAAGAAAAAGACCCAAAAATCGGGACTGTCCCGATCTGGTCACCCTAACAGGAGGGCCCTTCCCCCTGTAAAAATATAAAAGCCTGTGCCGAATAAAGCAGCACACAGCTTACTTTTGAAGCAAACAGCCCAAATGAAAAAAGATAAGATAAAGCCATGGCCAAAATTTTCCAGAATTGACCAATAGTTTTGGGTGCCCAGCTTGAAGGAGCCAGAGTTCCAGAAAACGATGAGCACCCATTTTCTGAAAATCAGGCCCTTTCCAGGCATCTCAAGTGGAGCACACACACACACACAACTCACCCCATTTCCTTTTTAAAATCTTGGCAGCATATCCAACCAGGGACTCTCTCAGTGTCTGAGTAAAATTCCAGAGAAGCTGTTTTTTCTGAGTCATCATTGGTATCGTACTGTTGCAACTCCATGACATCTAGCAACAGTGGGAGCACTAGGATATAGACTGGCCACCAGCATTTTTACCATATCATCATCCAGATTTGTTTTGAGCAAAGTTAGACACCACAGTGGTAAAAATTCCATTAGTCCATCTCCATTAGCGCTCTAATTGTTATTAAGACCAAGGAAGTTGTATCATGACTAGAACAGATTAGGAGATGGTCAGAAAAAGCTCTGTGTGATGAAGACCTAGTTACCCCCTGTTGTGTCCCAAACCATTATAAACTACTTTAAGGCAACTGTGCTACAGTCCTGAAAGATTAAGCCGGCACATAATTTTGCCCCTTCTTCATAGACAAAACACATTATAATATGGTTTGGGCTAAATGTTGCAAATGGATGCTCCCACATGGCTGCAACTGAAACAAGACCAAAGCGTCACTAGCCTGCTGATTTGTACTCAAGCACTGCAACACACAGTATAGTGTGTGTTAAAGTACCTACTTCTCAGAAAACCCTGCTTTTGAGATGCCATCAGTTTCATTTTTAAGAGGACACTGCATCCTGTAGATGCTAACAGCATACCACAAGCCTGTTCAGGGAAGAGCAAAAACTATTTAAAGAGTTCATATGAGGGAGACCAGTTAACATGGGATATCTTGCTTTGCAGCCAGGAGCAGGCTGACAAGTCCCAGATATAGACCACACTAGCTGCTGAAATGGATCAGAAGCGTAGCAGTGGTTTGGAGAGGTACACACCACACATAAAGGGTGTTTCCTGCATATGGATGTTCTCCTCCATCTTGGTCTAGTAGTGGTTTTACAAGGGAAGCAGCAATGGGCACCCTTAGGGCTTGTCTACACTTACCGGGGGATCGAGGAGTGGCGATCGATGCATCGGCAGTCGATTTAGTGGGTCTAGTGAAGACCCGCTAAATCGACCGCAGATCGCTCTCCCGTCTACTCCTGTACTCCACCGGATTGAGAGGAATAGGGGAAGTCAACAGAAGAGCGTCTCCCATTGACATCGTGTAGTGTGGACCCCGGGGTAAGTGGGTCTAAGCTACGTTGATTTGAGTTATGCTATTCATGTAACTCAAATTGCGTAGTTTAGATCGAATTTCCCCTGTAATGTAGGCAAGGCCTTATACCCTGTGCCATGCTTTAGCAGTGAGAGATGAGACTGTCTGCTCTGGGGGGGAGGGATAGCTCAGTAGTTTGAGCATTGGCCTGCTAAACCCAGGGTTGTGAGTTCAATCCTTGAGGGGGCCATTTAGGGATCTGGGGCAAAAATTGGGGATTGGTCCTGCTTTGAGCAGGGGGTTGGACTAGATGACCTCCTAAGGTCCCTTCCAACCCTGATATTCTATGATTCTATGATTAAAGATCCCATAGAAGGAGCAGAGGTTTGCCTCCATATCCTTGACCAAAACTGACTGTTGTGCCGTTCACTGGCTGAATATCTATTTATGCACGCTAGCCCAGTAGTAGCTGCTTTTCTGTGCTTTTCTGCTTCAAAGTATTATGGGATCCTTTAGACAATCTAATATTTATAAATTTACTTGTGACATGATGTCTGTAGTACATACACACTTGTACTCCCTAAAGTATACTTGCTTTCAATGTCACCAGTTACATTAGTAGTTTAGGAACATGTTTAAGCTTTCCCAAAATTGGAGCCTTAGAGTGAGTGTACTGGGGGTGCATGAAGAAATGGGACATAAGTGTACAGAATGATTTACAGTGAGGGTAAAAACACTGTCCCTGTACTACATACGTAATAAACACTCATGTTTTGTATACACACACATTTTATATTCACACAACATACTGTATGATTAAGCTCCTTTGGGGGCAGGAACTGACTTTATACTTGCTCTAAAACACTAGGTACACTTATGACACTATAATCAAATGATAAAAACAAACTATATCTCAGAGTAAGATTAAAACTTAGAAGAAGAGTAGAGAGCCTGGGAGCAGGTATACAAGTAGACAGACATCTGAAAACCTCTTGCTTCATCTCTGACCAATAATTCAAACTTAACGCTGCCCCCTATGGCACACTAGCTGGCTGGCTATACAACAAAACACTGTTAGAATGCATGTCATGCTGATGTCTCCAATATTAAATCTCTTGTTTTTTGTCACCACAGTAACCTTGTCTCTTTGCAGAATAAGTTCTGATTCCAGGATCTGGATATATCAGGCTTGTACCTAGAAGTTTGCTAGATAGGAATCTAGTGACACCTGGGAGATTCAGGTTTCAGAGAGGTAGCCATTTTAGTCTGTATCAGCAAAAACAATGAGGAGTCCTTGTGGCACCTTAGAAACTAACAAATTTACTTATTTATTCATCAGATGCATCTGATGAAGTGGGTTTTAGCCCACAGAAACTTATGCCCAAATAAATGTTAGTCTCTAAGGTGCCACAAGGACTCCTCGTTGTTTTTGCTGGGAGATTCAGTTAGCCCGTGGAATAAAGGAGCTTGGCCCTACAAGGTGTTGAGCATCACCTCCAAGTTACTAATCATTTCCAGTATTTTGCAGTCTTTAAGACTGAAAGACATTTGAAGAGGTCTTACTCCATCTCTCTACAATAATATCATAGCCTTGTATGCCCAGGTATGGACAATTCCTAAGGCTCCATCTCTCCTTATGGGGGATTATGAGGCTAGGTAGTTCCTGGAATTCCCCATAGTTGTAAAGATTTATACACTGCACACAGCTAAACAGCTATAATCAGCTTATCAAATTGTATATTTATTAAGGAGCAATTGAAAGACCAGAGAGAGAAACATTGAATAGATTAGACACTTGCCATCAGATGAAAGGGGATACAATGTATGTGATATTATAGCTAAAAGGTCCTTGCATGTTGTGAAAACAAGGTTAAAATCTGAGTGTATATAGCCCAGAGGAGAAAACATAGTAGTTATGCATGCAATTAAAACAGTATAGGCAAAAAAAAATCCAAATTGCTATGTTCAGTCTAACAAAAGAGAGAAGAACAAATTCAGAACTAAGAAGATAGCAGCAATTTTTAATAACACAAGTTATAAATGTGTCATGTGACCTGAAACACAAAAGCACACAAACCAGGGATCACTCAAAGAACAATCAAAAGGCATCAGGGGAATGGAGTGGCAACAAGGAAATGAGTCATTACAAGTTGAATTAGTCGTTGTCTCATTACTGAATAATATATCATCTTAAATGTACTTGGTAAGGGGATAACTAATCAGCAATATCAAAACAGTGCAGCTACTTTATGCACTGTTATTCTTTCAGTCACTTAATTAGGCTTGCAAAAGATCTGTATGGTTCATTACAGTTTACACATTACAGAGGGATATTACCCTGGGATTTGGGGAGATTTTATCTGAATGAGTCAAAAATTAGTTTGGCTTGTTCTAGATCTCTGCTTTGGCTGGGGATTTGAATTCCAGGTTTTAAGAGGAGAGAGAGCAAATATCTTTTTCACAGGGGTTCCCCCCTCCTCAAGTTTCCATATTGCACTGACTGTGGGAAAGTGCATGAATTTTTACCCTTCTATATTTCAAATAGCATTCAGTTTAATAAATTGCAAATGTATCAACATGTTCTTATCCCGGTATTGTAACCGTGACATTATTTTCAAAAACCAGGCCCCATCCTACTGAATGCCACCAAACATGTACCTTATCCTTTAGCTCAAATATATTTTGCATGACCTTACATGAATTGCTTAGATAAAAGGCTTTTTTCTTCTACTTTTGTTATTTTAAAGTGCAGATGCATTTGAGTCATTTTCCCCTTTTGTTTCATATCCTTAAGATCCACAGCTTCAAAGACAAAATGTCAGCATGCAGTCGATTTATGACTGAACTCTTGAAGAGACACTGAAGAATTACCTTGTCAATCACCCCAAGGACTCTGAAGGCCTTCAGTTCCTCGGCAGGGCTCCTTAGGTTCCAAGAGGGCCTTGAACTTAGTGATCCCGGAGGCTAATGGAAGATATCAAAGATTACACATCAATCAGGGTGGTACTTGAAGGAAGACTGCCTGCTGTAGCAAATGCCAGGCCGAAGGAAACGAAATTTATCATAAATCAGAGAGAGTGGAGATGAAAGAAGAACTTTTCTGTTTGTCCTTAAATGTAAGAAAAGTTGCAAGTAAATAAATCAAGATAACATTGAAAACAAAATTTTAAAATAGAAAAAGAAATGAGTTTATATAGTTTCCACTGCTTTGCAGAGGTAATGAAACTTCGTAACAAATAGCTGAGCTCCCACCTGGCAACAATAATCAATCATAGTCTTATAGTTATTCTGGATTCACAATAGTTCAGGGTTTAAGAGACAGGAAAAAGGAAATTAGAAGCTTTATAAATTACAAGAACACCAAATATAGAATTCTAAACAGTGCTCTTTTTGTTTGATGGCAAGTGCTCTCTACTCATGTCAGTAATAAACCCTGATGTAATAAGGTACACAACACAATGATCCCCAAAACAGCCTTACCCACCCAGAAATAAGTCACACTGAAACAGATGAGTGCGCATGTTAACTATTCAAGTAGTTAGCACATGTTTTTTTGTCCCCACTGTGTTTTGTGACCTATCAGTATGTAACTTACACAGTTTGTGTGTCAGGCATACATGTTCACTGCTGTATATACACACTTGCAAAATACAAGCCCTGCTATTCTCTCCATTTCTCTTGCATACCTGGAGTAACAGAATTTCACCTGAAAGCAAAGTTTGGACTTTACTCCCGACAGCACTTGTGGTGAAAAGGGAAAGGCTACCTGCAGTGTCGTGCTGTGCCCCAGGGGTCTGGGGTGGGAGAAACCCAGCTGAGACCTGCCAGAAACATCCCTTCCTCCATCCCTTTAGAAGCCACAGAATGGCTTCTATGGTGTCACTGAGAAAGGAATCCAGGCCACAGAGAACTCACTCCTTTCTGCACCAACCTGCTTGCCTATGTTAGATCGCCAGATGCTGGCTCTCTTCCATCTGCCTATCCAGCAGTTGTAGTAGGAGGAGGGGTTCAAGTGTAAGCAATTCAGGACAGGGACCTGTATCTGTTTACTTGCTCCACAGATCACCATGCACACCTATGGCACTTGAACAAGTCATATTTTCAAAAGGTTCTAGCCACTTACTTGCCCTAACAAAGAATAATCAGATCCTTCCCCCCAAAAAATCAAGTATGCAGCTTCTGCACAGAGCCACAGACCCTAATCTGCTACCTACAAATAAGACAGCTTCCAGTGGCTTTACAGATTAAAATAATTAAACTGAAGCAAAGCTCTTTTGTAAAGTTTATCTTTTTCCCTGTGGAGAAGTGTAGTTTCCTGAACAAGGAGGAAAGGAAAGTTCCAAACCTATCACCTTCAGCAGCTACCGTTGAGGAAAACTAACTCCAGATGAACCCACCCTGCCAGATGGAAATAAAAAGCTAACAGCAAGGAGGAGTGAAGGGAAATCTGAGGTAAACTGTGATCCACAATAACAAGACGAACATTCCTGAAAATGAGTGAGCCTCTGAGCCTGGCCAGTAACCACTGTCCAAACAACAACAAAAAAAACCACCCTCTTCATTCTCATCTAGACAAACTTCATGTCAAAAACTATGTATGTTAACATTTGAGGGCACGTGTCACTATTCTGACCATATGTTTTCTTACGATTGCTGTAGATAAGAAGATCAGCCATCCTACCTAATTCTTGGCAGCAACAATCAAGAAGTCAGGTCTATTCCCCTGGTTCTCTTTTTTGCCCACAATGATGCCTGCCTCCTTCTTCACAGCACTTTACATGATCTTTTTCGTGTCTCAGTTGTCACCACATGCCCACTTCTGATCAGAACTCAGTTTCCATCTCCGTGGGCCACTGGACAGTGGTTGTCCCCAATGTAACAAGCTATGTAAATTAATTCCAATGATCTCAAATAAAAGCAAAAACTTTACATCGCACAAGAGTAGAAAAGAGACAAAAATCAAGAATGAATAATAAAGTAAAATAAATGCTTAGATACTAGCACAAAAGTGCCACTAGATGGACAAAGCTTGTGCTACCAAGTAAGGGGATTAAGTCAAGAGCAAAATTTTGCTCAGCTAAAGTCAGGCTTCTCCTAGCTAGTCAGCTTTGAATGTTATCAAGGAGAGATGCATGTTTCTCTCTTTTCTCCCATTTTTCTTCGGATGTATTCCTTTTAGATCTGCAAAGGAGGCATTTGTCCAGTTCAGTACTAAATGATAGAGGGCAGTTCCATTGCCCTTGGGAGTCCTTGTACAGTAATACCGATTTCTTCCTGTTACCCAGCCATAGTGAACTTTTACTACACACACTGTAATGGGTTCCTCACATTGTATCCCTGCTCAGTTTCCAAAAATACTGGATTTGCAGTCAATCAAGATTTTCCCCACTTCCAAGAGCATTTGGCCCACGGAAAGACAACCAGCAGGGAGTTCACATAACATCTCTGTTTAGTTTTGACACCTCTTGGAAGAGGGTGGTTCATTGCTACGTAGATGCGGATAACAGACAACAATATTAAAATTCTCTCAAGTACAACTGATATAAGTAATAAGACATCAACTCTCACAAAATGTTTCTCATTCAGAATGTCCCCATAAATGTATTTGTGGTCTCTTATTACAGAAACAGTTCCCCTTCAAAACAAGATTGGGGAGGTGGGGGACTGGGGGCGTTAAGATTTAATTTGGATTAGGGGGCTTAATTTGATCTGATTTTCTAAGGCTTTTCTTTTTAACTGCAACAATCTCTTTAAACTGCTCTTAGGGCTGTGAAAAATAAGACAAAAGAATTTTCTGCCCTTTTTGTCCTTACTTGATACAAATGTAGGCAGACAGGAAGTTTGACACTTTTATGTTTACTACCTGAGAGCAGTCATTGACAATCACACACAGTTTAGTGTGACTGCAGCAAAAATACAAACTAAGAACAGATGAATCCCATGGGAACTGGATGGGGAAGGGCAAAGTAGAGATCTATTAAGAATGTCTTGAAACAGGATTTTTTTTGCACAAGTAAGCTCAGCTAAGGATATCTGCTTTAAAAGGTGGAAGCTACCTCAAAAAGCAATTTAATGCTGGCAGAAGCTGCTGAATGCCCCAACTCAGTTTACTTTATAAACTGCGGAGTATGAAATAAAAATACTTAAAACCCACTGACAGCACTTTTTAGAACCAGGTACCTTACATAATATTACAAAAAATAAACTAAATCAAGAAGAACCAAAGAATTTAAAAAAAAAAAAAAAAACCTATAAAAAAAGTTACCAGAAAAGACTAGTGTGTTTAGAGTACATATAGAAGGTTATCTAATTTTAAAAACGGTTTTGAGACAACTAAAAGCCAAGAAATTCAGACAGCCAATCTTACAGATTCAATTTCAGAGAAATGAAACTAAAGCCTACCCCAGAAACTGATCCATCTTCAGAGAAGGATTTCTGGCATAGGCTGGAAATTTTTTCAGCACGCATTAGATATTCTGCAGTCTTCCTCTTCACTGCTTCTCGACGAGTTGGACTTGACTCACCTAGATGGAGTAACAGAAAATGGTGAGAGGTTTTTTTGTTTTTTTTTTAAGTGTTTCCAAATACTTGGGGAAAGAGATTGACTTGATTTTGCCGTCTTTGGCTCCAGCCTTATTCATGGATTTGGATAGCCAAGCCTACAATAATATTCGATTCCATGTTCTCTGAGTTGGGTGTTCTGGCAAAGATACAGTTTAAGCCTCATTACATACTCAAGTAAATGAAAACTCTTACCTTATTTTTGCCAATTTGGTGTCAGTTTCCATGGAAACAAAATTAAGAACTGGAGGCAGCAAGTGAAATGGACTCTGTATCCATGGAAATCAGATTAGTGCATATACGGTAAAGGTTATAAATTACTATTTTAAAAAACAGAAGAGGCAAAACTTGCTTATTTCCATCCTTCCGACCTATACTTCCATGAAAATGGGGTCAGAAATGCCACTAATAGCCAGGTGAAAGCAAGAACTCATACAGATTTCAGCTGCTGGCTGCTCCCTTCCTTTTTGGCTAAGAGGCTAATAAGTTTCAGATTGTCACCAGCCAGGATGACAAGATGGAACCACTCCGCCCGTGGGCAAGATACAGCAGTAGCAGCCTGATGAGAATTCAAGCCCCCTCCCAGCAGCTGGGAGTAAGGGCTGGGCTTCTAAATAGGGCATTGTGCCTGAATCTTACTAGCAGCTTCATCATCATTTCATATCAACTGCTGGTTAATAAGGTTCTGGAAAAATTTTCCACAGTGTCACTGTCTTCCACTTAGGGAAGAATAAACTGAATGTGTCTTGTTTAAACAAATGCAGGCTACTGATGAGAGCACTGGTATATATTGTCTGTAAACATGGGCCCTAGCCCTAGCCCCGCCCATACTCCACCCTCTCCCCCACGCCAGCAGGAGCTCAGCTTCAGACGGAGGCCAGCGGCCCAGCATTGGGGCCAATGCTGAGGCTGGCAGGGCCGGCGCTGGGGCTGGTGGGGGGTCCAGGGCAGTTCAGCAGGGGCTCCTCCGTGAGAGGGGGTGCTTAGGGCTCTGGCAGATGGGGGGTTGGGAGGGGCGGGGCCTCATGGCTAGCTGTCCCGAAGGGAGGGGCTCACACGCCACACGTGTGTGTAAAAATGCCAACAATATACTTTTTAAATTCTCAAAACTTGCTTCTAGTCCTGTTGCTTCTGTCTGCAGAAGGAAACTTGATCTTGTACAGATGTCTGCAGCTTCCTTAGAGACAGTCATCAACCCCTTCAACAGCCATCAAGAGTTGGTTTCTCAGGAACAGCTAATTTGTTTATATTATTAGTATTTGGCTTCTCTTCAGCCAGCATTTTCAGTTCACCAGAAGATTTTAAGACCAGTATGAAAGTCAAGCTACTGCTGTAATTGTTGATTATGTGTTTTTAGTCTGGATGTTTATCACTGTTTACCTATTTTTCTCCCCAATGCCTCAGTTATTTTAGAGCAACTAACACACAAAAGACAGCATGTCCCTTTGAGTTTTCATTGTTTTCTCCTATTTTCATTCAACATTAATTTCACTTTGTCACTCAGGATAGGAAAGAGTGTAGTAATATTTATTTTTTTAAAATATTATATTCATGAGTTATTCACTCATTAAAAAATTTAACCATACCCAGTAAGGACTGTATTTGCAAAAAGGTTTCTATTCAAAGGGTTTTCGCATCTCTCTCCTGGCTGACAGGAAATCTGATCTCAATACTTACCAGTTCAGGTTTTAAATGCTTTAACACATGGTCTGTCTTTGAGCCAGAATAGGAGAATCAAATAAGTTTGTGGAGTTGGGTTTATTTTATTTTTTAAATTTACATTAGTTTGATCTCTAATTTTTAAAAATCCAAGAAAGGTTATGAAAAAATACCAGCTGTCTATCAGTCCAATCACTCCTTAACATACCAAGATTTTCTGGCACATCTAATGTATAGCACATGTGGACCATTTAAAGGAAAAATAGGCTACCAAATTCCAAGAAGATTTGACTAATAAAATGTTTTAAAAACTGTGACAAAACACTTAGATTGTGATGATGAACAATCCACGAAACTAAATGCAGACTCTAGCATTTACCCCAGGTTTTCATTTCTTGTAGCTCCTCACTTAAATAAGATATTACGATAAGATGACAGACAGACAGAAACGCCTATGTTCAAGATCTTTCGCAACAGTGGTGCATACTTCACACGTCAGAGAAATGCAGAGGGGTTGTATTTGTAGGTTTTATAGGAATGAACTATTGATCAAACTACCCAAAAACTATTCAAACTTTTTAAAAAATTAAGAGGGCAAAGTAATTTTTTCTAATACAAGCTTTTTATTTTAAAGTGTTTCTTGGGAACATTTTATTCATATTTCTAACAGAGATCATGTGGTCACTCTTCAATATGGAGCCCTGAATCACTGATATGAGCATCTTTTAAGATTTACACCTTAGAAAGATTTTTTTTTTAAATAGTAACAAACAAGAAGTGTTAAAGCCCTTGATGAATCTTTACAACTGATCATACAAGCTCATCCTGCTTAAAACTACTATTAATTTTTCATTTAGGTATTTTCCTAGATACTGAAAGATTTGTGTTTCGTCTGATCAGTAGCAAAGCTCTCCCCACACCCCACCATATTCACTGGGATTAAATCAGCCATGTCATTTTAAATGTTTAAAAACTATGCTGCTGAAGCAAGATCTAAAAGTGTGGTAATGATAACAGAGACCTTTGAATAAAAACCCTACGAGATTCCTCCTCTCTCTCTCTCTCTCTCTCTGCATTTGCTACAGAGCAGCTGTGCCTCACACAGATTCACATGAATGAAAATATTAAGGCGAGAAACCACCCACTTAGTTTATTTTCCATATGACTTTCCTGTAATTATTTTGTAAACTGTTCACACAACAATATATAAAAACATCTGCAAAAACAGGTAATTAATGTGTCAAGCCAAACTAATGCATTTTTATGGTGTCCATGCTTCATCAACTGTAATTATAACTCTTTTTAAGCAAATGATGATGTGTTTGTTGCAATGTGCAAGTGGTTATTTTAGATGCTCTGTTTACTGTTACCGCAAACAGAATATAAAAACTCTACAGCTACTTTGCTGCGCATAAGCCTCCATCTAAACAAGCAGAAGCAGTCTGCTCCCTCATTTCCCAACAGCTCTGTATATTTCCAAGTAATAAAACACATCTCTTAAAATCAAACGTGGTGTTAGAGCGGCTGGCCAGGTCACCTCTGACCAATTAGCGGTACTCAGTAAATACAGGATAATAAGCCAGCAGCCAGCTCTTTAGATTTTTAAGAATTATTTAACTCAGACACTCTTACAAAAATAGAAATCATCAACAATATTCAAATAATCTTGAGGGTCTGACATAGACCAAGAGCATGAATATTGGATAATATGCCCCTCCTTAGTCACCCTCTGGTCAGCTGATGAAAATGAGATATATAGGCACAAGAAGCATTTCCACAGAATAATTACAAGAGGTAGCACATGGGATACTAGGAATATTATGAAGAATATCTGGGTTCTAACATGCAGTGAATATATCTTTCAATTGTCAATCTCCTGGATGTTGATGTGCTGGCTACTCAAGCTCCAGCTGGTTACTTGTTTAGTCAGTAGATCCACAGATATGAAAAGGAATTACGTTGAGGTGTTAGCAATGAGCTATTGAAAGTGACTTTAAAAAATAAACCTGTATTTAAAGTTTACAGATCAGGAAACGCCCATAGGTAAACATGTGCCTTGATCAAAAAGTCCTTTTCATAGCCTCAAAATGTGCTTCAAATACTTGCAAGAAGTGCCATGCGGCTTGCGTCATTAGACATTTGAGTGACATGCTGCATTTCCCCAAGGATACTGGACAGCATAAACTAAGATGGAAGATTCAGATTGCCCGGGTAGATAGGTAAGTAGCAGGTACTAACAGAAAGAGGAAGAAAAAAAGAAAATCACTGAAAAGGTCTGAAAGACGTTTACACTTAGATGTATACAGCATCATATGGTCAACAAATGGTCCCCAACAAGCTTTAAAAGAGGCACTGTAATGAAAAGGAGGGTGCCAGCAACAAACAAGTATTACATAAGGTCAGAGATGCGGTAGAGACACCGGGGGCCCCGGGCCCTTTAAATAACCCCCGGAGCCCTGGGGTAGCAGCGATGGGGCTCCAGCGGCTATTTAAAGTACCGGGGCAGTAGAGGCAGCGGGAGCCCCTGGCCCTTTAAATAGCCCCCGGAGCCCTGCCACTGCTACCCCAGGGCTCCAGCAGCGGGGCTCTGGCAGCAATTTAAAGGGCCTGGGGCTCTAGCCACCGCTGGGAGCCCCGGACCCTTTAAATTGCCACCTGGGGAAGCCAGCCACCCTGATACGGCACACCAGCTCTTGCCGGTACACCGTATCGGCTTACTTTCACCTCTGATGTCCTCTCTCTCTCCCCCGTCCTCAACTAACCGCAATAACCCTAGCACACGACGAGGACATTTCCACAGAAGGAATAAGACCAACAAGCTACCATTATCTCTTTACTAATATGCTACTGCTTCTAGGTATCTCATACCCTTCTGTTTTTCCTCTCATAACTACTCAAATATTTCAGACCATATCTGGATTTAAAAACAAACCAGAAGGGGCTTGAAGTTTCTTCTTTTAAAGAACATGATACCAGGAATTTGATGGAGGCTCTGTCTATGCAGTTCTCCCCAAACTCCAAGTATCTGGCCATTGATTGAAACAGTAAAACTTTTTTCAGATACTAAAAGCCTGAACAAGCCATTCATAATCACCCAATGTAAAACAGTTAAAATACTCTTTTTTTATATAAACAAGTTTCTTTATGTCTATCTCCCCCAGCTGGATTTTTCAAAGAATGACTCTGTTTTCCATGGAGTAATAGCCTTAAAAGACTTATTCTTCCCACAATGAAAAGAGGTTTAGCAGCACCTTCCTCATTAGTGGGTAACCCAGCTGTTATTTTTACTTATCTGGTCTGAGGACCTCTGTTTTTATTAGTGCAAACACTTCTTACATCATATGAATGCGACTGCTATCTCCTTATTAACCAAACATTAACTCATGCACACCGTAAGTGAACATGCAATTCGTAATTCTGGACACTGTGGCCACTATTCTATAGCCCTGAAATGTCAAACACACTTCTGGGAAATTTGTTTCAGGAATGGGAGGAGGAGCTGAGTCACGAACAAGTCCCCCTGAACGCCACAGCGAGCTAGAATGCTTTTTAAGTTGACTGCATAATTAGTTGCTGGACATGTTGGCAGCTGTCAAGGAGGCAGCTGGTGATTTCAGCACCTGGAAACAGCTTGGGATGGAGGATGAGCACATACACTGGCAGTTTGTTAATGATCAGCACTGAAACAGTTAATGTTAACATTTTGTCTTCTTCGGGTTTCAGCGTAACTAACTGATTGAGATAATAGTGCAGTTCACTTTTTTGAGTTATTCTTTCTAGCTATCTGCAGACTTCATTGGTTATCTACACAACCATGAAGAATCGCATATTTTTAAGTGAAGCTTTAAAGTCTGAAGCACAAATCTGTGGCATCAAGCGGACTTCCTAGAACATAGAACCCTCATAACTTTCCAGTTTGTATATAATGTGACAGACCCAGACAAGTGGGATACAGAAATCTCATAGAAGGCAAATATACTGGCCATTGGATTAATAGTTTTCTGTTCCCTGAGTGACCAGAGCAGGGGCTGCACTAGAACAAGCAGGAACTTTCTGGAACCAATTTAAGGCAGGCAGGCTAATTAGGACACCTGGAGCCAATTAAGAAGAACCTGCTAGAATCAATTAAGACAGGCAGGCTAATCAGGGCACCTGGGTTTAAAAAGGAGCTCACTTTAGTTTGTGGTGTGGCGTGTGAGGAGCTGGGAGCAAGAGGCACACAAGGAGTTGAGAGGGAGAAGAGTTGAAGGACTGAGGAGTACAAGCATCAGCAGACCATCAGGAGGAAGGTCCTGCAGTAAGCGTAAAGAAGGTGTTGGGAGGAGGCTGTGGGGAAGTAGCCCAGGGAGTTGTAGCTGTCACGCAGCTGTTACAGGAAACCCTATAGACAACTGCAATCCACAGGGCCCTGGGCTGGAACCCGGAGTAGAGGGCGGGCCCGGGTTCCCCCCAAACCTCCCAACTCCTGATCAGACACAGGAGGAATTTGACTGTGGGTTCTACCAGAGGGGAAGATCTCTGAGGCGATCAAAATCCGCCAATAAGCGCAGGACTCACCAAGGTAGAGGAGGAACTTTGTCACAATAAGGACAAACATTTGGGTTCTTTTAAGGACTCTGAGCACACCACATTTCATGCATGTTTGCCTAGGTATTTAGAACTCATGTACCTTAAATGAAGGTACCAACTTCAACTCAGACAGTGAAACAAAATGTAACCCCCCCAATGGATTATCACAAATCTGAACAGAGTATCTGGAAAAAATATGTAAAAATAAGTGCAAAGGTTAAGGCTACGTAGGAAAGTGTTCTGCATGTGGAGTGCTCAAGTGACTAACAGGCAGGTATCAGTTAAGAACCATAAATTTCACAGCACATACAAGACATAGCTTTTCAAAAGCTTTATTCATAGGAGTATCTCACTTCAGATAAAAATGTTTCTTGCATTTATAACTGTGTTGAAAACAGGACAGACGCTGGTAATCTGTAGTTTGTGTGTGTAGATGTCCGAAGAAACCAGTGATCTGGTCATGTGGGGCAGACCTAGCTAGCATCTGCATTCACACTGAGCTCTGGCTCTATTTCCCATTGAGCAGTTAACAAAAAAAATAATCAGTCAACCTACATGGATTCTACAATGGAAGAAACATCCCTGGATATTCTTCTGTTAAAAAAAATAAAATCTGGAACCTAGATCAGCACAAAAACAGAAGGAGAAGCAGCAGCCTCCTAGCACTGATAAGAAAACAAAATGGTGCCAGCAGCAGCATGTCCTCCAAACACTAGTAACACAGAAACAGGAGACCGCTTTGGCAGCCAGAATAGTGGATGTAGTTACACAGAACCTTACCAGAGACATGAAAAACGAAATGTTTCCAAGCCTCTCTGCAGTCTGTTCTCGGGGGGCGTTCTACTAAACAGAAATATGACTGACAGTCAGTGAATGTGATACCAACTTGTTACATGGCAGAGGAAATCCAACAGGAATTTGACGACAGACTCCTGACTCCAAGAAAGAAGCTACAACAGCCTGAAGAATGAGGGAATGGGGGGGGGGGGAGAGAGATTCATATTACAGAACTCCCAGAAGGTAGTGAACTGCCTAATCCTACTTTTATATGAAGACTAAACTTCCCACTTACCTGAAGTTTCAACAAAAATTGCAAACCCAAAATTGAAAGAGTAGACAGTACACTCCCCCTAAGAGGCCACAACCCATGCTGGCCCAGCCCCACAGCTGTGAAGACAAGCTGTTTTAAGCTGCTAGGGGGAAAGAACAAAACAAAACAAAACTACTCCTTTACACAATGGCATGAGCATATTTCTTCCAAGATGTCTCCGTAGCATTAGACACTTCGCAGACATTAACCCAGTAAGGAACATCATCAGGCAATATGGTTACAGATGCAGCCCCACCTATCCAACTTCTTTAAAAATCTTCATCGGGAAATAACATAAAACCCTCACAAGAATCCTTAGATTCTCAGAACTGCTTACACCTTCAGCACAGAGATAAGCTCTTTGCTATATTAAAATCAGGTATTCTCCTATTTGTATATTCTGCTGCTTACCAGTAAGTACTATAGGTGGGGACGGGCCTGTTTTTTTGAGCCTACAAATCACCAGATTTAAATCTGTATTTTGTATTGGTTTACATAAATTGAAGAGGAGGGATTAATTTTTTTATGCAAAAAAAATGTAGGGAGCCCACTTGAGTAACTAGGAGGTGGAAATAAACTATTCAGTTGGTTGCTTTTACGACACCAAAGTTTATACTTTAAAAAGAAAATACATTGCTTGTTTCTGTATTCAACAAGGTCAGGTAACACCAGAACTGACCTCAAACCCATACCCAGTTTTCCTACACCAGTAAAGGCTCACCTCAGTGACCACCACTCAATGAGGCATTAAACTCCACAGGCAAAAGCTCCGGTTCCTACACCTTAAGATACCAGCCATACTAGACTAGATCTATTTCTTCCATCTATATTATATTCTGAAAGTAGTGTGGCATCCCTAACTGACCCAAGAATAATCTCCAATCATGCTGCCCTGTTCCTCTGAATAGATGATTTAAACCCCAATCTTCCCCCCATCAAAGTGGAGGTAACATTTCAAAAACTGGGAAGTTAGTTCGTTTTCAAAATGGCTAGAAATATCATCTAGCTGTCTAAAATATTACTCACCAAAGGCAACCCTATTTCATTATTTGTGGGAATGCCTCATTATACAGAAACTCCTCACTTAAAGTTGCCCTGCTTAACATTGTTTCGGTGTTAAGTTGCTGATCAATTAGGGAACATACTCGTTTAAAGTTGTGCAATGCTCCCTTATAAAGGAGTTTGGCAGCAGCCTGCTTTGTCCACTGCTTGCAGGAAGAGCAGCCTGTTGGAGCTAGCTGGTAGGGGCTTGGAACCAGGGTGGACCAGCAGCTCCCCCTATGAGCGGCCCACTCCCCTAAATTCCCTGTGTGGCAGCCACCCAGCAGGTTTTCAACTGTCCCTCCCCCGACCGCATGTGCTACTCCTGCCCTCTGCCTTGCAGCTGCTCCCGGGATCCTCCTTCTTGCTGGGGGGGGGGGGGCGGGGGAGAGGAGGGAAGGAGGCAGGGGAGGGGGAAAGGGAGGGACTAATGTCAGGGTGTCTCCCTCCCCCCTGCTCCTGCACCCCACTTACCCCTTCTCCATATAGAGCAGGGT
Source organism: Macrochelys suwanniensis (assembly GCA_033296515.1). Classification (NCBI taxonomy): domain Eukaryota; kingdom Metazoa; phylum Chordata; order Testudines; family Chelydridae; genus Macrochelys; species Macrochelys suwanniensis. Next base: position 158,624,118 of record CM065777.1, read on the forward strand.
GGGGACACGGACAGAGAGAGACAGAGAGGGCTTGGGGCAGCAGCTGCTGTCTCAAATTCCATATCCACTTAAAAAGACAATGTACTTAAGAGTGGGCTCAGCATACTTAAAGGGGAAATGTGCATCTCTCTCTCACACACACGGTGTGTGTCTCTGTCTGCCATGCTGCCTTTTAGAATGTGAGGCTACATTAACAATGTGTTAGAAGGAAAGAAATAGAGATATGCCAATCTCCTAGAACTGGAAGGACCTTTCAAGGTCATCGAGTCCAGTCCCCTGCCTTCACTAGCAGGACCAAGTACTGTCCCCTGACAGATTTTTGCCCCAGATCCCTAAATGGCCCCCTCAAGGATTGAACGCTCAACCCTGGGTTTAGCAGGCCAATGCTCAAACCACTGAGCTATCCCTTCCCCTTGTTAATCCTTGACGGCTCAGCCAAAAGCTAGTTCATCATTTATCAGTAAGGTATTCCCTGGGAAATATCACACTCTCTAACTTCACCACCTCAACCAAGCTTCCCTGGAACCTAACCCCCACCCCACCCACCCCCCATTTACATTAATTCTTATGGAGAAATTGGATTCGCTTAACATCGTTTCACTTAAAGTCACATTTTTCAGGAACATAACTACAACATTAAGCGAGGAGTTCCTGTATATAAATTTCTGGGTCCAAGTTCAAAGTGACGTTCAAATCGTATTTGTAACTTTCATTCCAGCTCTGTTTATTGGATATCATCAAAGCTAATGTAAGTGGGTACGCAACTGATATTATCAAAATTAGGGCTGTCGATTAATCGCAGTTAACTCATGCAATTAACTCAAAAATTAATCATGATTAATCGCAGTTTTAATTGCACTGTTAAATAGAATACCAATTGAAATTTATTAAATATTTTGGATGTTTTTCTACATTTTCAAATATATTGATTTCAATTACAACACACAATACAAGGTGTACAGTGCTCACTTTATATAACTTTTATTACAAATATTTGCACTGTAAAAATGATAAAAGAAATAGTATTTTTTAATTCACCTCATACAAGTACAGTAGTGCAATCTCTTATTCGTGAAAGCACAATTTACAAATGTAGATTATTTTTTGTTACATAACTGCATTCAAAAACAAAATAATGTAAAACTTTAGAGCCTACAAGTCCACTCAGTCCTACTTCTTATTCAGCCAATCGCTAAGACAAACAAGTTTGTTTACATTTATGGGAGATACTGCTCCCTGCTTCTTATTTACATCACGTGAAAGTGAGAACAGACGTTCACATGGCACTTTTGTAGCCTGCACTGCAAGGTATTTACGTGCTAGATATGCTAAACATTCGTATGCCTCTTCATGCTTTGGCCACCATTCAAGAGGACATGCTTCTATGCTGATGGCGTTCGTTAAAAAAAGAATGGGTTAATTAAATTTGTGACTGAACTCCTTGGGGGAGAATTGTATGTCTCCTGCTTTGTGTTTTACCTGCATTTTGCCATATATTTCATGTTATAGCAGTCTCAGATGATGCCTCAGCACATGTTGTTCGTTTTAAGAACACTTTCACTGCAGATTTGACAAAAACACAAAGAAGGTACCAATGTGAGATTTCTAAAAATAGCTACAGCACTCGACCCAAGATTTAAGAATCTGAAGTGCCTTCCAAAATCTGAGAGGGAAGAGGTGTGGAGCATGCTTTCAGAAGTCTTAAAAGAGCAACACTCTAATGAGGAAAATACAGAACCCGAACCAACAAAAAAGAAAAATCAATCTTCTGACTCAGTTGGTCTGCACTGCTTTGGATCATTAACAAGCAGAACCCATCATCAGCATGGACACATGTCCTCTAGAATGGTGGTTGAAGCATGAAGGGATATATGAATCTTTAGCACATGTGGCACATAAATATCTCGCAATGCTGGCTACAACAGTACCATGCGAATGCCTGTTCTCACTTTCAGGTGACATTGTAAATAAGAAGCGGGCAGCATTATCTCCTGCAAAAGTAAACAAACTTGTTTCTCTAAGCAATTGGTTGAACAAGAAGTAGGACTGAGTGGACTTGTAGGCTCTAAAGTTTTACATTGTTTTGTTTTTGAATGCAGTTATTTTTTGTACATAACTCTACATTTCTAAGTCCAACTTTCATGATAAAGAGACTGCACTACAGTACTTGTATTAAGTGAATTGAAAAATACTATTTCTTTTATTTTTACAGTACAAATATTAATAAAAATAATTTAAGTATATTTAAATATATGTATCCTTTATACTTTAAATATAAAAATACATTGTAAAGATAAACTGCACACTTTGTATTGCATTGTACACAAGAGCACTGTACACTTTGTATTCTGTGCTGTAACTGAAATCTTGAAAATGTGGAAGACATCCACAAATATTTATATAAATGGTATTCTATTATGGTTTAACAGTGCGATTAATTTTTTTAATCGCTTGACAGCCCTAATCAAAATGTTTTCCCTGACAGCAGAAGCTTATCCATAGTTTGTGGATAGCCAATGAAAACTAGTGTCCAAGACCTGACACCTAATAATTATCTTAAGATCTACTTATGATCTACAAGGACACCACACAAATTGTATGCATCATGGTTCATTTAATCAGATGCTCAGCCTTGAGGACTACACTGGACAAGTGCTCACTCCACACAACCAAGACTGTTCATCATTCAGATATATACACATGCAAGTGAAGAATGTAAGAACAGCCCCAACATGGAACAAGCATTCCAGATCTACCATAGATCAGGTATACAATCTTCCTCCAGATTTTCATGTATAATGTGGAAACCTGTAAGTAAAGGATTAGCTATTAAGTCCTTACTTTTTCAACCTTATGGGACAGATTCTGTCACCCTTACTCATGTGTCTGGTTCCCCTACAACTCTGTATCTTTCTTGCCTCACCATCTTAGGCACTGTCGACTTTTTCAGGTTAAAATAAGTGATCATGTTTAACTATCTGCTCACCACACATCTCAATTTGCCGATGCCCAAATGGGGGTATAATTTGGGATGGTCACACAATAAGGAAAGAACTGAAGAGATGGGATTAATTTCTCTAGTACAAATAGCATTTTCTGTTACCTCAGCCTCCCAGTTAGTTTCTTACTAACGTAAATTATGTCCCGCAATAAGAATGAAGGGACACCAACTTTGTAGCTAACTCTGGGACTAAAAGACCAAAGTCCTCAAAATGAGGGACAGCTGGGAAGCACAAGGATTGCTGTTGCTGATTTTTTCTCTTCATGTAATTCATCAACAGGCCTGAAGCAATACACTGACTTCAGACTGTTCATCGGGCTAACAAAATAAAGAAATAGCCATATTTGTCAGCCAAACTAGTTCTGAAGCAGCGCCACTGGGATTCCACTTCATGAGAGGGGGGCGAGGGATGCAAACAGCCATTGCTCCCCGCTGTACACCATGGAACTGTGCTGCAATAAGTACTCTATCCATTTCAGTATGGAGGTGTACTTAGCGTACAGGTGATACTACTGCAGCCCATGGGCTCTGGTGCCATTCCGAGCCTGGGCACAGGTTAGAGAATTTCATCTCTTTATGCACATGGGCTGTGCATGAACAAAATTTGGCCTAAGATGTTTATTGTATTGATGCCCAGTGCAAAAATAGTACAGCTAGTTCTCAGAATTTAACACTGTCATACAACCCCCTTTATTCCCTGAAAGACACCCCAATCAGTTTTCTTACCAGGACAGTAAACAGAACACTAAAGATTTCATGCTAAAATGTCACTGAAGAGTAACAGGGGAAGAAGATACAAGTGTGTTGCTAACAATGTAGTTAACAGAACCATGCTTTCCACTGTATACACAAAGGAAACTGAAAACCAAGTCAACATCCTTATCTCCTTAGCTTCAGCACATGCAGTATTTTTCACCTCTGGGATTAGCGCCATCAAGTCAAAGGGCTGAAGAGTCATCAGGTATGTCAGATTTTCCACTTACAGAGACTGCCTTTACGGAAGAGCAGACAAATTATAGCTATTTATCATCAGCCAAGGAATTGCAAGCCTGCAAGATTAATGTAATAACTTCAAGGATATTTACAGTTAGGAATGTGGGCAACACCACTGCGACAGGTCAGAAGCACAAGTGAGTATACCTTATACCAAATCAATAGGAGTGGCTAACAACAGGATAAAAAGAAACTTAAATTCCAGGTCTGTGATGCTGAGTTACTAAACTACTATATGTAAAGCAGTCAGAGGGAAGTTCCAAACAGAAGGGATTGACTGTTTGCTATATAGATTGCATTTTGTGGTTCTGGTTTTTAAGCGCCGATTTCTATTTTCTTGGTGCCACCAAGTGGCATCATTATGAATTGTCACTTTATATGGAAATGACACCTTCACTCTAATAGTGTCAGCTCTGAGACAACAGGCCACACACTATGCAGTGACGGCATGTGAAAAAAAAGAAGAAAAAAACCCACCCTAAAATCTGAAAACTGTTTTGGCTGGCCTGGAAAGAGAGACAAAATGAAGATTTCTATAAGTAAACCACGAACTATTGACACCCAAGACATTTACAAAGGATTTAAACATACATACCACTAATACATGCATGTTTTTGACCACATGAGATATATGTTGGAAAGATAATAAGCATGTCTTATGGATCAGAGCTAAGATTATTATTGCAATGTAGAGTGAATATTCACTTGTCAATATTAACAGTAACAGCATATTTTAAATGAAGATATACTGACATAAGAATAGTGACTACAGGGCCAGTTAAGAATATGATGAATTCAAAGGCACTTCAGAGAGATTAGAGAGTTACAGCACAGTCGTACAATCTGTGGGTTGGGGGCCACCGGTGTCCCTCAAAGGAGACTGTAATAAGAAAATATGTATTTTATTAGGAATGGAAAATATGTTCTCTGAACCACACCCTGGAATTTTGAAACTGAAATAGTTGAATTAGCTGTGTTGCTATGGCAAAGAGGCTGGGGACTTCCCTGCCAGGCTGTGGGACCCCCAGAAAGAGCTGGATAGGAGTTCAAATGGCTCTACCTAAGCCTAGGGGGAGTGTCTAGCAAAGGATGACTTCTCTCTTCCATCCTCGCCCTCACAGAGGAGATGACAAGCTCAGAACCAGCAACCAGTTACAGCTCCCAGGTTCTCTGCCCCAGCCCAGTTTAGAGCAATTTAGGGGCTGCTCTAACCTGAATTAGCTGCCTATGGTCTCCAAGGAATTACACACCAGCTGGAGACGGACAGAATGAAACACACTCCAACCACTTTCCCTCCCTGATCCCCAACCCCGGTCATATGGGAAGAGCAAGGTGTAGGTGCCAGCTATGCTAACTCTGCACCCACACAGAAATCCCCCATATTGGGGGTATCCCCAGCATAGTAGCTGGTTACTACTCCCTTTGAGTTGCCCACATGGTAGAAAGGAAGCAAAAAAGGGCAGAAAATCTGCCGAAAACCATTAAGAACATAAGAATGACCATACTGAGTCAGACCAATGGTCATCTAGCCCAACATCCTGACTTCCAAGAGTGGTTAGTGCCCAATGCTTTAGAGGGAATGAACAGAATGGAATTACCACGTGATCCATCCCCCCATCATCCAGCCCCAGTTTCTAGCAATCAGAGGTTTAGGGACACCTGAAGCATGGAGTTGCATCCCTGACCATCCTGGCTAATAGCCATTGATGGACCTATCCTCCATGAACTTATCTAATTCTTTTTTGAACCTTGTTATACTTTTGGCCTTCACAGCATCCCCTGGCAACCAGTCCCACAGGTTGGATGTGTGCTGTGTGAAGAACTTCCTTATGTTTGTTTTAAACCCGCTGCCTGTTAATTTCATTGCGTGACCCCCTGGATCTTGTGTTATGTAAAGGGGTAAATAATGCTTCCTTATTCACTTTCCCCACTCTTTCTGGGACCCTTTGACTTTTTTGAAATAATGTTTGGCCATCAGGCTGAAAATCCTGGATGTCAATGGATTAGAGAATAAGATTGGGAATTAGGACTGTCGCTAGGTAGCTGTACAAAGAGATAGCTAATATGAGAGAGAGTAGGAGAAAGCAAGAAATCTCAAGTTCTTGGAGAAAACTCTAACGATTGTAGCAAACTAAGAATTTAAGGTAGATTTGTCAAAAAGACCTTTTTATGCCGAAGCTGCAAATGCCAGTTTGAAAGGCCCTTGCATTGTGGTTAAAAAGCAGAAGTGGTTATGACAAAATGGAACGTCCTTCAGAAAAGCAGTAGTGAAAGGCACATCATCCTAAAAGAAAGTGTATTAATAAAGAATGAACAGCAGGGTTGCTACCAACAGACGGATTCCCCACACATTCAACATCCGGAGTGAAAAGCATGTTGATAACATGGATAAGTAGAGATAAGACGCCATTGAAAAGCTATGACGCACAGTCATCCTAATGACATGACTCCCAGAGGGAAGGAAAGAGGTAGATTTACAAACAGTGAGTTGGCTCATCTCTAGCAGAGGATAAGCACATACTCTTGTCCATCACCTACATTTTCACCAATACTATTCCTACTATTTTCTCCCTGCCAGTGTAAAAAGCAGCACAATACGCAACTTCCATTCACAGAACCTTCAGAGGATTGATGCTGTGTGTCCTTTTGAAATACAATAAAAATCAGAAAACTAGTCTGTCTGGAACTACTGGAGTTAATTTCTGAATCCACCCAGTGGATCTGTGGTTAGGGCTCTGCACTGTCAAATGAGACCTGGACCAGGATTCCAGTCTTCTGTTCTCAGCAGGCTAGCATGAGATGGGAGTACTGCACAGGCTCTGAATTCACTCCTGTACAAAACACCTGCTACTGCTCTGCCACAATTCCTGCAGCCAGACCAGATGTTAATATTAATAGATTTTAGTTTTCATTGGCTTGAAAGGCTGCTGTAATTTGGGGCTTTTGGGGATCAGAGATGGAAGAGAGAAAACCCTTCCTTGAGTGGCGAGCAGGATGTTCTGTTGTTTAACTTCAGCATTTGCAAACTGACATTTTACAGGTGTGAGGTCATGTGTGAATACAATTCTGTTCTCCTCTAGCAATGCAAATAGCTCTAGAATACAGAATTTGGAAAACCATTTACATGTACGTGCGTCTTTTAGCTAGAGAAGGCAAAAAGTTCTAGTGGACTAGAAAGACGGCTGGGAGGCAGAAACACTTCTACTCCCTGATGTGTTTGGAAAGTTAACCTGAGTCTGTTTCTCCAGGTGTCAAAAAGGGATAATTAACCCTCAATTAACCATGTAAGTTAAGTTATGTTACAACGGTTCTGCAAATCCTGAGCATTATAGATAATCATTCCCAATGGTACATAAAGAATAATTCATGTGTAATAAAAGGGATATTTACAGGAGTTATACTAGACAGAGAAGAAACTGCAACTCAGCATTTAGATTGTGGTTGTGCTTCAGGTTTGAAAAGAGAACAGGTATTTGACACTCAGTATTACTGTTTGAAAACTGCCTCAGATAAGAAAACACACTTCAGTTCTCAACTACACGTCATTTGCCATTTAACAGAACCGCTTTAGCACTTACTAAATTGTTATTAATAGAAGACTAACATATCAAAGAAGTCATCCAATGCAGCAGGAAGATCCATACCTTGAACACCTTCCAGGAGCAGATCGACCCCTCTCCGATAAAAGCTAAAGGCAGCTTCATAATCTTCTTCTTCCTCCTTCTTCAAGGCCAGCTTTATCAGCTCTCCCGCTTTCTCCAAGTAATCATGTTTGCCAAGCTTGTGTCTTAAGCTCCCAGTAAACAGACTATGGCTCTCGCTCTCCCTCTCGCCTTCAGGTTTGCTCCACTCCCAGTCATAAGCAATAGCACCTTGTCCTAAGGATTCTGAAGCAAGGCTGAGACCAAAAGCTCTACTGGGAGAATTTTGGTTGGATGCCATTCCATCATCTAATTCGGCAAGAGAGTCTACATCGACTGTCAAAGAGATGAGGTCACTATCACTGGAGAAACCTGGAAGTATGATCACAAGTGTGTACAAAGAAATTAAAGCAGCTAGTATTAGTATTTCTACTAATACTCTGAGAAAACAAGCATTTCTTTCTTGTTACCCACCATGTATATTCAAGTTAAGCCTCCATAACTATTTGTAGCATCTCTGGTGTAGGTCAGAAGGACTACTGATGCTCTGATTCTCTATCTCAAGACTTGCCATTCATGTTCCATTTTGAATTTCAAGCCTAGAGTACAGACTACCTCGCCTGGTTTTTTGACGTACATCATCACAAGACTTCAAGTGTAGAACTAGCCTTATATACCAGCACTCTCTTGGGACCTCAAGATTTTTGAGTTCCTGTGGAAGAAGCCCAATTTTCTCCAAGTTGGCAAAAGGCTTCCAAAAGCAACTCTCGGCCCAAATTCCTCATTAGGACAATGAGAATGCAAGGAGACTAAGCAACTAGCAGCCAATCTATACCTTCAGAGCCCACTCTCATTTGGGCTCCTGGAAATTACACAGCTAACCCTACTTGTGTGGATGATGCTATAAAATGAATTCAGACTGCAACTGCTTACCTTTAAAAAAGAAAAGAAAAAGAAAAGAAAACTTTACTTGTTGCTTTAAGTTAGTAAGACTAAGTGGCCCAAATAGTTAAATTATCAGTTAGGTATTTGTGACCCATTGGTTTTAAATAAATTTTATATATAGGTTATCATTTTTCTCTCTGTATATATTATCATGTATAAAAGGCACCAAGTTTCAACTCAAAAATATTTTTAGTATTTGACTATATGGCAGATATATAAACAAAGCTATTTCTAGATCTCACCTCCACATTCTGATTGGCTGGTAAGCGTCACATCATCGAGTCCACTTAAATCCTTTTGAACTAAAAAGGACAGAGGGGAAAGGCATTAGATATTTTTTTATATCATAGAACATAAGTTAATTTAGTATCAAGCAAAGTGAAGAGGAGACTTAGTGACGCAGTCTTATCGCAGATAGAGAAGTGTGTTCAAACCAAGTACACTCAAACCTGCTTTCAAATGTTTTCATTTTGGATTGCCAAAACAGCGACATCATCATAACTGTAGTTTTAATTCTTTCTATTCCTTGAGGCCTTAAAGGTTTAAAAAGATTAAACAGCAAAGGTGCCTATTTAGGGGAACTACATGAAGGCTCAGTACCACATTACTGTATCCAAATTCAACTGTGATGATGGCATTTAATCCCAATATAGACTACTCTGCTGCTCCACAATTCTTATGGCAATTTAAGATTTGAGGGACGTGCAAACATGCATACGCTTTAAGAAGACACACAAGCTTTCAATTTGGAAAACAATATTCCAGAATAACATCTTGCACCAGATGTCTGGACAAAGCCATGAGCGTGGCACTGCCAGCTGGACCACAAACAGGAGTTTGTTTTATCATCTTGCTGCACATACTCATTGAAGCAATAAATGAACGGGCGAAAGAAAATTCTGAGATAAACCCTGAAGTCTGCTGTCTGGTGCATTACCATTGCAGGCAAGAGATTCTCCACACCACCAAGTAATGTTTCATGACTCAAGTGGTTCTCAAACAAAAACAAAATTCCTTTAGACTTTCTCCAAAGCTCTAGAGACAGAGTTTAGGGGGGGGAACCCACTCACCTCATGAAGGATGAGCAGAATTTTTGCCTAGAAAAGTGGTCTTTGGAGGGATTAGTTCCTTTAAGGGGAGTGAGGGGGAAGAGGAGGCAGGAAGTAGAGCCACTCCTATTTGCTCTTTCAGGAAAAGGCCTGGGGGAAGGCAGAGAGAGTGCAGGGCACCACTGTTCTTTTGCAGAAGGCAAGGAGAGAAGCGGGAACAGAGTGGCACAGGCACCACTTCCATTCTAAGGGTATGTCTTCACTAGCAATATTAAAGTGCTGCCACAGCAGCACTTTAACGTGGCTGTGTAGCCGCGGCACCAGCGCTGGGAGAGAGTTTTCCCAGCCTTGTAAAAAAAACAAAACAAAAAACAAAAAACAAAAAAAACCCACCCTCATGAGGGGAGTACCTACCAGCACTGGATGCCATGCACTGTCTACACAGCCACTTTACAGCGCTGAAACTTACAGCGCTAAGGGGGGTGTTTTATCACCCCCCTGAGCGAGAAAGTTGCAGCGCCGTAAAATGGCAGTGTAGACAAGGCCTAAGAGAAGCAGGAGGAAGAACAGAGATTGCTGGGAAGCAGAGAGTCTCCTGCGGGTCCTAGAGCTCTGCAAAAGGGAAGGAGGGTCTGAACTCCTTACCAAGAGGGCAAGGGGAGAGCAGACAATTCACTAGTAAGGGAGAGTGCACATGGAGAATCCATAATTTATGCATTTATAGGAGAATCCATAATTTAGGTGCTGAGAGCCCAGCATTTATTAACTGGGGTGGTCAGTTGAGTTTGGTTGTGGGAGACAGCAATTAGCTAGGAGTGCGGGTTGAAGAGGCATTGATTTATGGGTGAAGTTATGTAGGTGTGGCAATATATGTTAAATAGCTGTGGTTTTAGATGAGGGGTATACAGGCCCTCCAGACTAGCAGACTTAGTTTTTCCCCCATTGTAAATAAAGGGTATGTCTACACTGCAAAAACAGACCCAAAGCAACAAATCTTAAAGCCCAGGTCAACTGATTCAGGCTCGTACTGCGGGGCTAAAACTAACAGTGTAGATGTTCCCACTTGCACTGGAGTCCAGGCTCTACAACCTGGTGAGGGGGTGGATTTCGGATCCTGTGCTCCAGCCAGAACCAGAATGTCTACACTGCTATTTTTAGTCCCACAGCACAAACTCTGCGAGCCCAGGTCAGTTGACCCAGGCTCTGAGACTTGCTACCACACGTCTTTTTTTTTTGTGTGCAGTGTAGACATACCCACCGTCACATCTTTTCCTATTAGTGTCCTTAGAAGTGGATGGCGTAGCTATACTTACCTGTTTAAAAATAAACAGGAACGTCACAAAAGAGGAAATAATGGTTAAGATGTTAAGAAAGTTCACAAAAATAAGTGACAAGGTCACTTCTGAACTAGTCCTTAGAATATTTCCCAATTTCCAGCTGGATGACACATTGAAACTGTTCTGTGGGTGGGGCGAGGTCATGAATGGATTTATTTTTGGGGAAGAGAAGGTGGCCATGACAATGCACATAGAAAGAAAGACTCCCTAGGTCACTTGTCTAGAGGATTTGGCAATTGGTGTAGGGGGAGAATAACTGGGGGAGGGGAAGAGGGGCCACCGCTTGTATGGAAAGAAAGGAACATTATACATTTGTACTATGACGCAGCTAACAGGGGAGGAGTACTCAAGGTTAAAAAAATTAATGGGCCAAATTACCGTATTTGTGTATGCCTCATGCAATCCCATTGGGTTCAGTGGGCTTGCACATTGCTTATAATGCTGAATTTGGTCCAGTCTAATATTTTGCTATGGAGTGTGGTTTCAGAATTAACAATATGCTCAGATAGGATGCCATGTTAACATCTACCATCACACTAGTATGAATAAGGATTTACAAAGGCCATTAACCCTCATCCTTCAAGCATCAGCTACTATGAAGTGATAAATAAAGTTGCACACAATTGTCTGGGTCTAGCTGAGGAAATTTGCACATCTCATAAGATTATGGACCACTGCTAGATGCAAGTTTCCAAATTAGATGAACCACTGGCCTGTTCTGGTGTAGGCACTCCTCTATTCACATGTAGTTTGCTGCTTAGAATGGAGTTTCAGATGCTGACTCAACCATATTGAAAGATTTCTTCATTTTTATACACAGAACTCCATCAAATGAAGAAATCTTTATATATAAACCATATTGAAAGAAAAAAAACTCTCTCTCTCCAAAGTAGTCTGTTTCAGAAAAAAAAACTGTACAAAATAGATGTTGATTTTCCTGCTCTCTGAACTTTAGAAATGCTTTTTGTTAGGTTGTTCAGTCTCTCTCTATTTGTTGTTAAAATACTTTTTAACCTCTTGAAATGAAGCCTCCATCTTTACACCCAAGTTTTGAAACACTAAGTTAATAGAAGCCAAAATAATTAAATGAATTTAAGTACTAGCCCCCTTCACTGTAGTGTCCAAGTGCCTAAAGAATCATAACAAAGATTTTAAAAGGAGAGTGCTTAAAATTAGTCTGTTAAAATCAGCGGCCTGACTTTTCAGAAGGGCGGAGCATCCAAAGCAGTGTATGTAACACCACTGGGAGCTGTGGCTTCTCCGCCTTCCTGAAAACTAAGGCCTCTGACTTTAGGAGCTTAACTAGTGCACCACTCAGTTTAAAAAGGCAACTGAGAGCCCATTCATTGATCTAGCAGGGGTCATTGACAATGCCATGCAGGAAACTCAAGTTCATCTTCCGAAGCCAGGTTTGCAGGCCTGCTACAGAGTCCGCGTTTATAGCCCCTGGGGAACTAAAGAGTCAAGAGTGAGCGAATGCTACAGATCCTTCGCAAGTAAATCCCTTCGTCGGTTCCCTTTCAAAAAAGGGAGTCCTACGATGATTTAAAGGACCAATTGTAATCTCAAGACCTGGGGTGGGTGGCAGAATAGGACTTGGAAGCACTTGCATTTAACAACGTTAAACATGCCTGGAACAGGAATAAATTTTTGACATTTGCATAAATCAAGAGGGGAAAAAAAGTCACAGTTGAGTACTACTACTGCCATCTAGAGGATTGAATATAGTTATTTCTCGTTTTCAGTGTTGGTTTTGAATTCATTGTTATAGCCCAGTAATCTTTCTTAAAGTCTATAATCTAACCAGGACATTAACGTGGAAGCCACATTTATGCCTGACAATGTATGTCCTGTAGTTGCAAACACTATTGAAAATTACTATATCGGATTAAGAAAATATAATTCTGTATTTTTTCAAGTTTGTTCACTTTGTGCATTCAACAGATCATAGTGTCTAATCAGTTTCACAGTTTCTCCTTTATAATCAGTATGTTTCTCCCTTCTTAAAAAGAGCCCTTGTAAATTTCACATAGAGAAGGAGAATGGTCCAGGGATCAGGGCACTAGCCTAGCACTTGGGAAACATGGGCTTAATTTCCTGCTCTGCCACAGACTTCCTATGTGACCTTAGGCAAGTCAGTCACTTAGCCTTTTCTCGGTCTCAGTTCCTCATCTGTAACATGAGGATAGTACCAGCACTTCCCTACCTCACAGCAGTGTTGTGAAGATAGCTAGACTAAAGGTTGTGAGTCATCCAGCTACTCTGATGGAAGCCACATAAATACCTAAAATATATAATCAAGTAGCAGAGAGATCCTTGTAAACATTTTACAAAGGAATTTTTAAAAAGAACACCCTGTGTGAAGGCTGCACGTTGGAATCTGGGTTTTAGAAAAAATAATCAAACAGTGCCCTTTTAAAAGTCGTTACCTTTAGATAGGATAGCTACCTTCAGGGACTAAACAGCTCAACAGTTTGGTTCCTTGTTTGGGTAGGCAAAACAGTCAGTCATTATTATATTAGAATCTGTAAGTTTTAAAAAACTTAAAATCAACACATATATAGAATATACTATACAAGTAATTGTGAGATCTAAACATTAAGAGATTCTAAGAACAGCCACATAACCTGTAGCCCTCTATCACTGAAAGGATTTTTTTTTTAAATTGCTTATAAAAAAAACAAGAGGTCAGATTACATCACAGAAGAAACCCAACCTTCAGAACTGCAGTCAGATAAACTGTCAATCAGGGAATCAGATAAAGGCTCAACGGGACCAATCAATTCAGACCCATCATGCACCTCACCACCCTGAAAAAAGGAGGAAAAAATATACATTTAACTGTTATGTACCAGGTATAGTCTCATTATCATACAACAGCAAAGAAGGTGGGCGTGGTCAATTGGGTTTGAGAGATCTATTCAACTCCCAATTCGTTTAACTTTAAATCAGCTAGTCATTGAACTGAACTAGCTGAATAAGCTGAAATTAAGAAAATATTCTCCCTGCATCTGCTGTAGAGGTTACTGTTATCAAAAGTTGGTTCTGCATTTCAACAAACTCTGGCTCCAGATGCTTAGCCAGTGAATTCCACCAGTTCAGAGGTCTGACTTCTTAAAAACGTGGCAGCAAACATGTACAGTAGAACCTCAGAGTTACGAACATCTTGGGAATGAAGGTTGTTTGTAACTCTGAACAAGATGTTATGGTTGTTCTTTTAAAAGTTTACAACTGAACCTTGACTCAGTACAGCTTTGAAACTTTCCCTTACTTTTTTAGTAGTTTATGTTTTACACAGTATGTATTTGCTTTTGGGGAGGGTGGGTTGGTCTCTTCTGCTGCCTAATTACGTACTTCTGGTTCCAAATAAAATGTGTGGTTAACTGGTCAGTTCGTAACTTTGGTGTTCGTAACGCTGAGGTTCTGCTGTACTGTTTAATATTATTTTTGTATTTAATTTAAATTATTTTAATTTATTATAGTAAGTTTATGCCTTAGCATTGGTTTATTTTTAAAAACCACTGTATATACATTTTTTTAAATCCATCTTAAAATTTAAAAAAAAAAAAAATTCTACTGATCAACACCCAAAGTCTGGTCACTGCAGGCGGGGGAGGCAGGGAGGCACCGAGTCATCACCCACGCCAGCCCCTACTCAGGCAGGGCCACCTCCTACCTGCATCAGGCGGCTCCAGCTCCCAGCCCCGGCTCTGCAGGCGAATCCCTCCCAACCCACACAGAGAAGGAGGGAGAGGGGAAAAGCAGCAAGTGACGGAGGGAGGGGGAAAGAGGAGTGAACGGGGCAGGGCCTCAGGAGGAAGGGACGGGGAGGTTCCAGCATTCCTGCTGCAGTGTCCGGTTTTTAAATATTACGAAGTTGGCAACCCTAGGTACAGATACTTTTTCTAATTTAAGATGGACACTCAAGTACTTTAGGTCATAAATTTATTTTTCTTAAGCAAGGAAAGGGTTTTTAGTGTGTGTTTTAAAAACACACAAAACCTAATCAAAACAGAAATATTTTCAAAAAATAACCCAAGCACAAAATGCAGCTGCTGCAGTACAAGACAACAAAGTGGAACAGTCCAGACTATTAGAAGTGTCAATACCAAAGCTGGATGTGAATTAAAATAAGTATTAAAGTATTTTAAAATTCACTTTTTCATAATGTGTTAAAGGTAAAAATACTCACCTATATTAAGTATGATTTTTATCTTTATATCACTGTAAACACATAGAAGGCTCTGAACTTCAGACATCTATGCAATCTCACTGATTTCAATTGGACTATTTATGTATGTAAAGTTAATCATGTATATATGTGTGTGTGTGTGTGTGTGTGTGTGCGCGCGCGTGTGTGTGTGTGTGTGTGTGTGTGCGCGCGCGCGCGCGTGCATGATTGGGGACTAATAATAAAACATACATTGTAGGAAGCTTTTAGATTTATCTTCTGTAAAACAAACATTTTAAAATGTTACTCTGCATATGGTGCTTTCAATATGGAAAGAACTATATGCTGAGATTTTAATATAAAAATCCCAAACAAGTTAGTTACTGTCCTAAACCACATCCTGGAGTTTGGTTACCATAAATAGTTATGCGCTGCAAAAGCTGTAGTAGTTTGCAAATGGCTTCCTACATACAATATTTGTTTTGTTACAGAACTGTATTACAATACCTAATGACAGTCAATACTGAAAAGTTTAACTAGTTTTCCCTTGGTTCAAAGTATATTAACAGCTGCATAAAAATACAGAAATAGTTATACTTTATTATTTCCCTCCAGAACATCTTGGATCAAATAGCATTTGTATTGCTCTCCAGACCTCCAGTATGTTTAATAAGTCAATGAAAAAAAAAATCAAAGCCCTTTCCTTAGCGCCCTACAGAATATTTGCAATTTAACGAGTAAGGACACTGTACTTACCCTCTAAGGGCCCCACTTCCAACTCCCAGCCAAGTCAATGCCCATTCACCTCAAAGAGGGCATCTGATCAGGCCTAAAGTCACTTCACAATTTACAGAGTAAAGGAGCAGCAGCAGTAAAACTTTATTTGTATTGCTATTTAAACGAGGCACATCTGGATTATCATAGAAATATTAACAAACCTTAAAAAAGTCTTCAAACTGTTTGCTCTTATACAGAGCAGGGATGTTGGCAGAAAACTGCAGCAGATCTTCAGCACACTGTCTTCTTTCTTTAATCACAGATTCATCAAACCGCCCTAGAACAGAAATATGAATTGACATTTTTTAGAAATAACTAAAGTGAACATTTACTTTACAAGAAGCCCTCAGAAGAGAATGCCCTGCATCTATGAGAGTCACTCAAATGCTTCAGGAGACTGTGGCAATCTTCACACTTCGGAGTCTCAACTGTCCCTAGAGTCTTGTCTTCTGCAATCCACTTAAGTGATGAAAGCTGGCAGCCATGACAGGAATCCTTGGCTCTCTTGTTCTAAGAATATGTGAAGCAACACTCTTGATTAGCCAAGAGACACTAACATATGTCCACTGAGATCTAAAAGTAACTGATACATGCTCTATTTGACAATACACTCGTCAATGTCAGTCTTAATTATGGCCCCAATCCTGGAAGGAGCTGAGCACTCACCACTCACTCTCCAAAAAGCATGCAGGGAAAGGGTAGAGGGAGTGCTACTAAAATCCAGGAGATAGAGAGAGACTATTATGGAGATCTATTGCCTCGGAGGTCCTTTATGGGGACTATAAGCAGTGTCAGGGACACCGAGCTAATGACAGCAACGCTCCTATTGGAGCCATGCTGCCAGGCACCAAGGATGGCAAGGATAACCTTTCCTCCAGGATAGCTCCTGGCTCCAAGCAGGAGGGTGTTCCTTTCCTCATGGGTACAAGAGGATGGCAGAGCTGTGACGCAGCACAGCCTTCAGAATTCACACTCCTTCCCTTACTGCTTCCCCATGCTGTGCCCCAAGTCCCTCTCACCGAAGGAGAGATTATTAAGGTTCACTTTAGAGTCCCTCCCCCACTTCCCTTCCCCCCCCCCCCCCCCCAATGACAGGGGAGAGGGGAAGCAGTGAAGGAATAATCTGGCCTATTAATTATATGCACACACTACACAACTGAACCTCACTTACAATTGGTATGAGAGCCTATAGGATCATAGCTACTTTATCATGCAAAATAGATAGTTAAAAGTTTAAAACAAAAGATAAAGGGACAGAAGTTAAGGGGAATAGACCAGAGAGAACAAAACAGATGGCAAGCACTTCTGCATAGAGGAACAAGAGACAGGGAGACAAATTCAAGAAAAAGCATCTCCACAGCAGCATGGCATAAAATAAGTCTGCCTGACAACACTGAAAGCTAACTTTGAAGATGACTGTAGAAAACCACATAGAACAAAAAAAGCAAACCTTATTTACATTAGGGGCATGCAAAAAATAATAATAATAATCCAGATAGAAAGTGTCAAAGTAGGATTTTTTTCAGCAATTCCTCAAATGAACAGTTTCCACATGGTAGCGGGGGAAAGAAAAAGCCCCTCTTCCTCCCCCGCCACCAAACAGGATCAATGTCTAAGTTCACGAAGCAGTGTTTGGGGTGTGGAGTGGTTTGTTCTTCTAACACACAGGGCCAGCTCCAGGTTTTCTGCCGCCCCAAGTGGGGGGTTGGGGGGAAGCCACGGCAGTGCGATCGCGCCGCTCCACTCTTTGGCGGCAATTTGGGGGCAGGTCCTTCGCTCCGAAAGGGACTGAGGGACTCACTGCCGAATTGCCACCGAAGACCCGGACGTGCCACCCCAATAGCAGACGGAGTGCCCACCCCTTGGTATTGGCCGCCCCAAGCACCTGCTTCTTTAGCTGGTGCCTGGAGCCAGCCCTGAACACACACACACTGACTTAAATAACAGAAACTCTAATGAAAAGACGTCAAACAGCCAGCTACAAAACATTCACAAAAAGCACACTGCAGATTTGAACTGTCCCATTAAAAGTTTAGCAATGCTTTTTCGTTCTTTAACTCATGCTTTCTCAGTAGGGCCACTATCAACTATAATTCTCAGAGGTAAGAGGTAGAAATATCAGATTACATTAGCTTGTCAGTGCACTATATATAAGTGCATCCACGTGTGTAAAGCCATGTCACTGAAAGCAGTCAGAAAAACTGATCACAGTGATGGCTCATTTCCTACACTCCTGCCACCCCCCCTCCCCCCGTCATATTCTCAAATTGGCAATCTTGTTAACTGCTCCTATGTTTGGATAGATCGGTCTCTCACTTCTCAACCATTACTCCTGGGGGAATTCTGCGTCAAAACAATTAAAATTCCATGCGCAATATTTTAAAATTCTGTAAAATTCTGCATATTTTTTGTCAAAATAATGCAATATAATCCAGCTAGTTTCAATTATTTTGGTAATTTATTTAAACTACAATACAATGGATGGAGAATGGAAGTAGGGAGTATGGGAGGAAATCACCAAACCCCCCCGTCTAATAATAACGTAGCTAGTATTGACCCTTTACTTCTAGTTATTAGTCAACAAATATATGCAGCTATATCATAGGCACCTGAAGAGCAAGTGAGAGCTGGGGACTCAAACTCAAACTTATACTGGCTACTGACCATCTCCAAAAAGGCCAGTAGCAAACAGTGCATGGAGCACATTTTGATAGGAAATTTTTTCAGTCCAAAAATTTAGACTAGTTCTAATCACGAAAGCACCATAAGCATTTATAAGGCTATACTGTCCTTTACAATAAGGCTCCTTTACACCACTCTGGCAATGTAAAGGATCCTTAAAATGTTTACACCTGTTTTATACTCCGGGGGGACTTTACTAAGAAAAATGGGAACAATTCACTAAGCAGGCAGGCTGCTACATTCTCGTCTGCCTGAGGCAACCGAGCCTGCCCCACACCTACCTCTTCAGAAATATCCCAAAGCCCTGCCCATCCACACCGAGCATGCTGCAATAGCAAGCAAGAGGGACAGAGTGTCTCTCTCACACACACCACTACCCAGTCCCCCCTCCCCACAGATGGTAATTTATGTCTCTACCGGCTGCTCTGGATGCCCAAACTGAGCTGTCTGCACTGCCACGGAGTGGGTGCATGATCACTCTTGCGGCTTCCTTTTACTTACCCGTCAGAAATCATTTTTCTGCAGGTAAGCAAAGAAATCTGGGGGGGCCATGAATTCTGCGCATGCACAGTGACACAGAATTCCCCCAGGAGTAAACCATTAAGGGTTTTTTCAAAGGTATATAGAGGCCTAGCTGAATCTTCAGACACCTAACCTCCCAACCTAATCTACTTCGGCACTTTTGAAAATCCACCTAGTTGCTGATCTGAATCTTTATGTACTGTGACGGGGCAAGGCCAGAGGGCTATAGGAAAGTGGTAAGGAACCAGTATGTTAGCCCCAGGCTAAACAAATCCCTGATACCTTATGGCAGTTCCTCCAGGTTAATCAAAACACCTGGGGCCAGTTAAGAACTTTCCAGAAGGCAGGGAGGTTGCTTGAGACACCTGCAGCCAATCAGGGGCTGGCTGAAACTAGTCAAAAGCCTCCCAGTGACTCAATGAGGGGGGATGTCAGGGGCTGTGGAAGGAGGTTGCATGTGAGGAGCTGGGAGCAAGAGGCACTAGGAGCTGAGAGTAAGAGGGCATACTGCTGGAAGATCCTGTGGTGAGGATAAAGAAGGTGTTGGGAGGAGTCCATGGGGAAGTAGCCCAGGGAGTTGTAGCTGTCGTGCAGTTGTTCCAGGAGGCACTCTAAACAGCTGCAGTCCACAGGGCCCTGGGCTGGAACCCAGAGTAGAGGGCGGCCCAGATTCCCCCCAAAACTCCCAACTCCTGATCAGACACAGGAGGAGTTAACCTGGACTGTGGATTCTACTAGAGGGGAAGATCTCTGAGGCAAGCAAAATCCGCCAATAAGCGCAGGACCCACCGAGGTAGAGGAGGAACTTTGTCACAACTGGTGTCAGGGGTGGGATGTGGTGTGCACAGCGCGGAGGAAGAAGAGGGGTGTTTTAAAAAAAAAAAAAAAAAAAAAAAAAAAAAAAAAAAAAAAGGGAGCGGGTTTATTTATTTATTTATTTTCACCACAATGGACAATGTAGTACGGGCACTGATACAAGCCACAGCTGCCCAGCAGGAGGCTACCCGTGTCCAGGCAGCTGCCCAACAGGAGACAGTGCGGCTGCAGCAGGAGACCAATCGCCTGTTGATGGACCAGGCCGCTCAAGACCGTATCATGTTGCATGAACTGGTAAACCAAGCGAAGGCCCTTACGGAGATGAACCATGGCCATGATGGGACGCGGCACATACGGGCCAGCAATTGCCTGCAGAAAATGACAGGGAATGATGACATAGAAGCGTATCTCCTGGCCTTTGAGAGGACAGCCCTACTGGAGGCCTGGCCTCGAGATCAGTGGTCTGGCATCCTCGCCCCATTCCTGTGTGGGGAGGCCCAGAAGGCCTACTATGATCTGCCTGAAGAGGCTGCAGCAGACTACCCCCAGCTGAAAGCAGAGATCCTGGCCAGATCTGGGGTAACAACTGCAGTGCGGGCCCAGCGGTATCATGAGTGGAGGTACCAGGAAGACAGCTACAACTCCCTGGGCTACTTCCCCATGGACTCCTCCCAACACCTTCTTTATCCTCACCACAGGATCT
This sequence comes from Macrochelys suwanniensis, assembly GCA_033296515.1. Taxonomy (NCBI): domain Eukaryota; kingdom Metazoa; phylum Chordata; order Testudines; family Chelydridae; genus Macrochelys; species Macrochelys suwanniensis. The sequence continues at coordinate 158,644,755 of CM065777.1, forward strand.
TCCAGCAGTACACCCTCTTACTCTCAGCTCCTAGTGCCTCTTGCTCCCAGCTCCTCACATGCAACCTCCTTCCACAGCTACTGACATCCCCCCTCACTGAGTCACTGGGAGGCTTTTGACTAGTTTCAGCCAGCCCCTGATTGGCTGCAGGTGTCTCAAGCAACCTCCCTGCCTTCTGGAAAGTTCTTAATTGGCCCCAGGTGTCTTGATTAACCTGGAGCAACTGCCATAAGGTATCAGGGATTTGTTCAGCCTGGGGTTAACATACTGGTTCCTTACCACTTTCCTATAGCCCTCTGGCCTTGCCCCGTCACAGTACCGAATTACCTCTGAAAGTGCTTTCAAACAGATTTCTTGCACAAAGCCTTCTTATGCTAAAATCATCACAGTCACCTTCACTTCTCTGCATATCTTGGCCAAACTAAAATACAGTTTCAGACTCTTCAGGGCTACCACCACGTCTTCTGTTTTCTCTCAAGTACTGTGCACATCCATGATGCTACATAAATAAGAGTAATACTCTTGTTTTGCAAATATGTGAACAGCTGTACATAGAGATTACAATGGGTCAAACACTAGTACCTCAGATTATATTCCCTTCATGTTTCATGGTTGTGCGGGAATCAAAATGAATCTCTGCAGCCAAACTGAGAATGGTCATTTCCTAGAAACAGATACTAGGATACTTTAATGGTAACAGCCACATGACAATTCAAAGAAGTTTTAACAGCTGGCTCGGTTATCAGCACTTTAAATTCCCATGGTCCATGCCAATGTGTTTTTTCCTGTGAGGAGGGTGGAAAAAGTCCAGGTGAAGTACAGGAAAGCAATATGAAATTTTCCTCAACGCGTTTCATCCTGTGATATAACCAGCACTATTGTACCAGAAAAAAAATACACAAACTACAGCTTTTCATTTTCAAAAGTTGTGGGACTAAAGCATGAAATACAAACATTCCAGTTTTGCAGATTTTGCAACTATTTATTCCACTAAAGGTGGAAGCGTATCACGGCTCTTCCATTTCCACACAGTCCTTGATGCCTCACAGTGCTCTCTTCAATTCTTTAAGTGCTACAACCTGGGACTCCGTACAAGTTTAATATTTTCTGTTCAGAAAATAAGAGCAGCTGTAACAACTGATAAAGCTCATTTGTCAACTGCATCATCTGCTATTCTTTGTACTAAAATGATAAAGTTTTTTAAAATATGTACACATTTTCAGATGTTAATGGCAGTGCTAACAACCAGTTTAAAGGTTACCACAAAGGGGACAAAAATCACATGATGGAAGGAAGAATACAGCAAAACATTAATTGCCAATGTAGAGTTAGAGGAAAAGGAATTAATATAAAAATGGGACTGATCTTGCAGTTCAAAATAAAACACTACTCATGAAAATAAAATGTCTATATGCAACAACTCAAAATATACCAACATTTCACTTTGTCCTCCACTAAACAAGCAACCATAACTGATCTTCTGAAGAAAGATGCCCTGAATAATTTTAAGAAATGCCTCAACTGGAATAAAAGGCAGCTTCATCCATTTTTATGCCTTGTTAGCTTTCCAATAAGTTATCATTTTAACTTGATATACATTACCTCTTTTCCCGGGCTTTTCTGTTGCTCTTATTTCAAATGTGATTTTTTTTAAAGAAAGGCTCTTTGTACAAGAAGTGAAAAATAACTACACTGAATACTTTTATAGATTCTCTCCCCTTATATTCTATACTGTAGCCACTTGTGTGTGTATAAAACAATAGAATAAGGGTTGTCTTTCAGAAGAGATTTCACCCACAATTCTACTCCAGCTCACAGGGCTTGAGCAAGACTGGCTAGCCTCAGATTTAAGATTTCCATCCATTTTAATTACTTTTAAAATCTCTCTCGAGAACTCTGTTTCTTTTTTGGGTATCTTACCCTATACTGCTTTATATAGGCATCTCTTCTCCTCTCCACTCTTAGAGCATATCTTTGTTTTCAATTTAAATCCTGGACAGCAAATATCAGCTTTGAAAGCAGCTTGGACAATGATCATGCTACTCTATAAATTAGATATCAATATAATCTTGAGTTGATTTTATAATATATTCTCCACTTAACTATGCAGCGTGCAAGTGCTGACATGGCACTAATATTCACCCCAGATACAATTTCACCGATAAGCAAAATAAAAACAAATGCAATTCAGTCTCAGCTCTGGAAGAGAGCCAAAGCTCTCTGTGTACTTCAGGGGACTCTACGCAGGCATCCATAAAATCCACATCACAACTCAATTTTCTTGCAGTCACTTACATGTTTCACATCCACTATTAGTTATCAGAAGGAAACACCATTTTGTGTTAATTGCAACAGGATCAAGTAACACGTAGTGACACCTATAATTAAGGTTACTCTTCATTATAAGATCCTGATTTCAGTTGCTTATAAATGACTTTGCAACTTTAACTATTCAGGCTGAACTTTTCCAAGCTGGGCATCTGCCTCAAAATGAGTTTTATTTGGAAAGTTTTAGCTGAACCATTCTCTGAATAAAGCAAGGGCTCCATGGGACAAAAATATAGCATATGATCATGTAACTGAAGTCTATTATAACGTATGCGCACAAGGGGGCAAAATTAAGATTGAACAGGCAATCTTAATTCTGGCATTTCCAAACTTTTAAGTGCTTGACTTTGCAACCTTAGTGTTCTTTTAACACAGGTTTTTGTGTGCAAGAGTAAGCAGAGGATAGAGAATATGCACAATGTATCTTGAAAAGACAAAAAACTAATGTACGTGGTAGTTCTGCCAAGAGACACTCTTAAGGAATAAAGCCCAAATCTGCGGTCATTGTGAGTGCAGACGTTTCATTGAAGTTTACCAGATTTTTGAGCACAGAGCAGGGTCTGACTCATGCTTAACCACTGTGGAGAGCCCACTAGAAAGCTCCTAAAACTATTAAAATAATTAGACCCCTTAAAGTATTTGTTAGCATTGAATTAGTATCCTGAAGTGATACCTCAATGAATTCAAAACATTAATAAGAGTGAGATTTTTACTTTCAGTCTAACTATGTACATTTTAAAATGTCCAGCTTTAGACTGTTCTTAACTAAGAAGTTAAGTATTTATAGGGTGCTATAAACACAGGTATGGTGAAGAGATTATAGTATTGCCACTGAATTATAGTTATTGGGGGTGGGGAGGGGAATCCTTAAATTTTAGAATTTTCAGTTGGGAACACAGTGTTAGCTTTGCCAATCTGAAATATGGCAAAAATGGTTTAATCACTTTTAATCTTAAAAAAAAATTAAAAATGGTCAAAATAATTCCATTTTAAAAATCAGAGACACATATACATTCAAGTGTTTGCTAGGTACTCCATATAGGGATAAGTAAACTGCCTAGTACTGGCGATATCCTGCCCTAGTATTGACAATATCCTCAACCACTCCTAGATACCACATGCATAATATCTCTAGAAAGTGGAAGAAGAGGCCATAGTCCCATTTTGTCTTGCTGAGCACAAAGCTCTCTGAAACAAGAATACTCTAATTACAAAATAGACCTGAACAGCTTTCAATTTTCCACATAAATGTGTAAGTAAACAAAATTTTAGATGACGATTATTGTGACATAATGCTCAAAAACCAGGATTTGAGGAAGGGAGGTTCCTACTGCAATTAGGTTCAGAGTCAACTACTGTATGTAATAAATAATACATATGGGAAGAAGAGGTTTATTTTTAATTATGTGTCTTGCAGTTCAAGCTACGGAGCCTATTCTCCCTTTGATGTTTTAAAGGTAATAGGAGTTGTATGCACTTATTGAGAAGTGTGTTTTTAGTACCTGCTATGAAAAACCTACAGTAAGCTTAAGGTTATGACAAAAAAACACAAGCAATTCTACACTGAGGAAGACACCCAGGACAAGCCCACTTCTCCTTAAAATGGAGCACATTAATCCACTTTAAAACCTTAACATTACATTTCTTGTTGGGAATAAGAGTTTTCAACTTTTTTTGGATTTATTATAATTATACAGTTTGTTCCAATACAACTTCCAATACCTGGAGTTGTTCCACTTTCTTCGAAGTCCATTTGATTTCACTTTTAAAGCTTGATCACCTACATCAAAAGTTAATTCTCAAATACTTCTTACAAAAATAATTCTTCAAGGAAACACATTTATAAACAGTTTCTATTAAATAACTCACATTTTCTGGAGCTCTTCCTCTTCTCATTTTTATTACTAAGGACAATAATATAAAGATCTGTGTTCCTAAAAGCTAGTTAGTTCTTGCTACTTATTCCTCACCTGAAGTTATGGTCCTCTGATGCAATAACCAGTTGCTCTAGATCAGGGGTCTCAAACTCAAATTACCATGAGGGCCGCATGAGGACTAGTGCATTGGCCCGAGGGCCGCATCACTGACCCCACCCCCTTGCTGCCCCTGGCCCCGCCCCCACTCCACCTCTTCCATTAGGCCCCGCCCCTTCTCCGCCTCCTCCCCTGTGCGCACGGCTTCCCGCTCCTCCCCTCTCCCTCCCAGAAACCGCGGAGCTCTTCCCTGCGGCCTGCCGGGCTCCCGCGCCCCCCCCCCCATTTTTTTTTAACCCCCAGGCAGTTCCCGCCGCCAGAACAACTGTCTGGCGGCGGGAACTGCCTGGGGGTGTAAAAAAATAAATAATTTTTTTAAAAAATTAAAAAGGGGAGGCGGGGGGAGCCCGGCGGGCCGCAGGGAAGAGCTCCGCAGGCCGCATGTGGCCCATGGGCCGCGTGTTTGAGACCCCTGCTCTAGATATAACTGACGTCAAAAACACAGTTAGATCAAACTGAGAATGAACATTAAATGTAGATTATTTCCTAAGAGACAACAATCCTTTCCTTCATTAAATAGTTTAATAATTTAATATAAAAAGATCATTAAAAATTACAACCATCTTTTTGATGCAAGAACAAGTGTAATTATTTGTTTTGTAGCTGACAGTATACAAGTGTTAGTCACATAGCTAATATTAGTTATAGATTGCAAACTCCTCAGAACAGGGACCTCATGTTTTTATGCCTGTAAAGTGCAACGTACATCCATAAACATTCAAAGCATATAGTTCTTTAACTGAAAGCAAATAAGAGGATACAGTCTACATTATTTTGATACCTTCAGTACAAGTCAATGACTTTAAAACCACGGAACTGTGATCCACCCATATCTCATTAAGATCCTCATAATAAGACAAAGAGTTGACTATTAAAACCAAAATAAGTTTTAGAAGTAGCATGTACAAAGGCGTGGCTGCCAGCTCCAGAATGAGATGTATTTATGACTCATTAGCAAATATCAGACAGTTTTAGCAATTCAAAAAGAAGGAATGCTTACCAAATACTAGTGCTTTGGCAAAAGGCGGAAACAATTCTGTATGCCTGTGTACGTTTTTATGAATTTGCCAGAGATCTTTGTGCAGTTTCTTAAAGTCACTGTATCTCTTCCAAACGACTATCTGAAGCAGAAAGCGGGGGGGGGGGGAGCATGAATGAGTTTAATAGCTCACAGTGGGGTAATTGTTGCTAAGTGTGGCTGAAAACAAGAGCAGTTTATCATAATTGCACTATGTCATCCAAAAAGAGTTGCCAACAAACTCTAAGAAAATCAAGATGCTAAACAGGTTCTAATCAATACTGTTAGTGATTTCTTTTAACAGCTACCTTAGCAAGTTTCTCCATAGGGGAAAAAATTAAGCAGTAAGACCTCTATGGTCTCTTGTTTATAAATTGTTCCACTTTACTTTTGAGTGCTCACTCCATAAGTTCGGTCTTAATAAAGTTGTATTACTCCTATGTTAAAAGCTGGTTTTGTGAGATGGACAGTTCCTTGATCTGACAGACACCATGGCACATCAACCAAAACGGTTTGCTCCAATACTTGCACAAAGGACTATATGGCCTGTTTTCCTTACCTCTATAGTCTAAGAGTCAACGATTACCCAGGCATGCATAACACACTTTTTGGCAATAGACAGGATATACTGCATAGCCCCTGCATCTGGCCTCAAATACATTTGTCTAAGGAAATATGAAGATTACTTATGGCAAGTGTCTTTTAGCTCTGAATCTTTCCTTCTCTTATATCTAATCTGAACAGCTGCATATGTAATTATACATGACAGCCACAGGCAATCTTTACATATGTACACCCTGTCCCACTGGCCCATTTCGACCAACTGAACGACAATGTACAGATGAATTGAGGGGAAAAGCCTAAAGGAGGTGATGAAAAGGGGAAGAATGATGCTGCCTTCAGTCACACAGTGACTCAATGCTGCACAGGGAACCAAAAGGGAAGGGAAGAAGAAAAAGAAGAATGCAACAATATGTTGAGCATCAGCAGGTGAAAAAAACATGGAGGGGAGAGAGACGAAAGAAATAGAAACAGAGAATGTTCATGGGACAGGGAATCAGAGACAGAACAATTTAGCCCATAATATTTTTTGTGTAAAGATCTGATTACCTATAAATGTAAGCATGAATTTAAATAGTTTGCCATGAACATCCCTTATCCAAAAACCCAACTCCATGTTCTGGGTAATCTGGGCAAAACCTTTGATTACAGGAGGGCAAGGAGACCGCTGGTACATTATAACATTGGCGGGATAAGGATTTCTACATTACTATATTCAACAAAATGTAGCTCCAATCCATAGTTCTAGCCAAGTAATTGCTGAAAAGTACCAGTCAGCTATTAATACAGTTTCCACTGTTCCTTCCCAGTTATTTGTGTTTCACCCTACAATAGCTTGAACTATAAGTGGGGGGAAATTAGGGCCAGGGAAAGAATTCAGCAATTAAATCTGAATCTAACAGACCTAATAAGCTTTGGTTTATGAAAGAGATGAAGGCATTTTATATGTGCCAGCTCTGAGTTCATGCAGGCCCTTTGCCCCGTCCTAATCCACATTTAATGTTAAGGAGTAACAACAGTGACAAAACACCTGAAGTATATGCAACAGCAAATCCATTTATTTTATCAGTCAAATTCATCTCTCAAGTTTTATGTAGTAAAACACCATGAGACAGATTCCAAGTTAAATATTCCTTTAACTGATTTTAAACAGTTTACTCCCCAGGTAGAAATCTGAAAGTATCAAAATTAAGGACCAAAATTTGTTCATACAAACCAAACCAGAAATGTATTGAGATATCAAGAATCAGATCTAGTCAAAAGGTTGTTGTGGTTTTCCCCTCAATACAACCCAATTTGGTAGGAAAAATCGTATTTTGCTGTGGCCAGAGGGCATTCTTAAACTCATTGGTAATGAGAATATACATAAATCCCAATCCACACTAAAAATATAAACATTAAGGGGAGCTTTCTACAACATGGCTAAAGCTGCAGTTGTGTGGATGGAACCTAACCATTTCTTCACCAGTAGGCCATAATAATGGACTGTTCAAAGCTTTAATCTAGATACATCCTAGCCACTCCACAAATTTTAACCATGTTGTTACTAGCTCTCCTGATGCAGTTATGCCTCAAACTCTACTATACTTCGGCCTGGTCTACACTACAAAGATAGGTTGACGTAAGTCACTTTGCATCAACCTAGTTGTGAGTGTCTACACTTAAATGTCTCTCCCACCGATGAAAGTGCCCCTTTACAGCGACACAGTAACACCACCTCCCCAAGCAAACATTGAGCCATAGTCAATGTACTGAGGCCAACACAGTGCGAGTATAGATGCTGTGTTACCTACGTCAAAACTAACAGTCCTCCAGCAGCTGTCCCACAATGCCAGACACTGACCTCTCTGGTTGCAATCATGAACTCCATGGCCCAGGTGTCACAGAGACCGGAAGCCATGGAGTTCTTTACATAAATCCCTTTATGTAAAGGGATTTAAAACCCCATTAATTTACTTTAAAACCCCATTAGTTTTTAAAATGCCTTTTCCTGGTTTTCCAGCTTGATTAGCACACCTAGCAGCTCTCCACTGTTGCATGCAACTGCCCAGCTGAAGGTGCCAGGTACACACTCCAGACCCTCTCCAGCCTGGATTAGACACGAGACATTGGATCTCCTGGGTCTGTGGGGAGAAGAGGCTGTGCAAGCACAGCTATGGACCAGCTGTAGAAATGTCGACATCTACAAGCAGATTGCTCAGGGGATGCAGAAGAAGGGGCACAACAGGGATCAGCAGCAGTGCTGTGTGAAAGCCAAGGAATTGCGGCAGGCATAGGAGAAGCCCAGGGAGGCCAACAGTCCATCCGGTGCTGAACTGAAGACCTGCCACTTTTACAAAGAGCTGCAAGCTACACTAGGCGGAGACTCCACCACTAGAGCCCTGCACGGATACAATATTTATATCCACATATGTGAATATCCGCGGATATCCAAGGAGCTGCAGGGCTCTACAGGAGACGCAGACCGCTGCGTGGAAGGGACTCCTTTCCGGGAGCGTGAGAGCCACTTTCACACACTAGCTTGACCGAAGACAGCTGCCCGTGAGCCTGGTGCCCACTCCAGTGGGCAGGGCTGGGGGCGGTACAGACACACCGGAGGAAAAAGGACCTAGGCATTACAGTGGACGAGAAGCTGGATATGAGCCAACAGTGTGCCCTTGTTGCCAAGAAGGCTAACAGTATTTTGGGCTGTATAAGTAGGGACATTGCCAGCAGATCGAGGGATGCAATCGTTCCCCTCTATTCGACATTGGCGAGGCCTCATTTGGAGTACTGTGTCCAGTTTTGGGCCCCACACTACAAGAAGGATGTGGAAAAATTTGAAAGAGTCCAGCGGAGGGCAACAAAAATGATTAGGGGGCTGGAGCACATGACTTATGAGGAGAGGCTGAGGGAACTGGGATTGTTTAGTCTACAGAAGAGAAGAATGAGGGGGAATTTGATAGCTGCTTTCAACTACCTGAAAGGGGGTTCCAAAGAGGATGGATCTAGACTGTTCTCAGTGGTGTCAGATGATAGAACAAGGAGTAATGGTCTCAAATTGCAGTGGGGGAGGTTTACGTTGGATGTTAGGAAAAACTTTTTCACTAGGAAGGTGGTGAGGCACTGGAATGGGTTACCTAGGGAGGTGGTGGAATCTCCTTCCTTAGAGGTTTTTAAGGTCAGGCATGACAAAGCCCTGTCTGGGATGATTTAGTTGGGGATTGGTCCTGCTTTGAGCAGGGGGTTGGACTAGATGACCTCCTGAGGTCCCTTCCAACCCTGATATTCTAGGATTCTAAGCATCGGCCTGACATGCTGCTGCTTTCGCCGCTGCGGTTCCTGGTAGAGCCCTGCAGCTCCTCAGATATCTGCTTTGCACCCGCGGATATAAATTCTGTATCACCCCACACACCACCATGGATATCTCTGAGGAACCCAAGTCACAGACCCCTGCCATGAGCAGCAAGCACAAGGAGGAGGAGAAGGAGGACGGGGGACCTGTAACCAGAGGGGTCCAGCTATGCCACAAACCAGGACCCGTTTGAGACTCCACTGCAGTTCAGGCTGGCCCAGCAGATGAGCACAGGCGAGCCTGATGAAGGGGAAAGAACCTCAGATAAAGTGTGAAAATGTATTTCCTATTACAGTGGCGGGTGCAGAAAAAGGAGAGGGAGATGTACCACAACATAATGGGACTTCTCTGGCAGCAAATACAGATGCTGCAAACTTATAGACCTACAGGTTCAAAAGTCACAGCTCACCTCCCTTTGCAGTCCATGGAAAACTCCATTATACCACCTCCCTACACCTACCTCAACATTCCACATGGCATCAGGGATTGCATCCCTATGCCTACCACTCCATCCCATTAAGGACAACCACAGATTCATGTACACTGACCTATAAGAGCCACAGTTGCTATATGCATAGCTAAAATGGGCATGAATGTTCTTTCCCCTTCTTAAGATCTGTTCCATAGATTTATTAAGTTTTTAATGCATTTGCTTTTTAACTTGCACAGAATATTTTTGCAGTGTTTTCGTTACTCAATAAAACTTCTATTGTTTGGAAAACAATTCCTCTTTATTAGTTCCCAATATATGCTGCAGCATGCCAAGCGATACTGAAAGTGCCACATAAACGTACAGCAAGCACAATTCCTAACAAGCCCCAAAACAGCAGGGCCAGGTAACAGCACGATACACCACAATTCATTGCTGTGGCTCACTATTAAAAACAAACAGTCTTTCAAAGCCTCTCTGAGCCGTATAGTTCTGTGTTGAGCCCTTCTAATAGCCCTCGTGTCTGGCTGTTCATACTCAGCAGACAGATGATACACCTCCACTCTCCATTCTGGTGGCAAACTTTCCCCCCTTTGCTTCGCAGATATTATGCAGGACACAGCAAGCAGCTATAACCATTGGGATTTTTTTCACTGAAATCCAATCTTTTGAGTAAACAACACAATCGCCCCTTCAATCTATCTAAAGATGTACATTCAGCTGTCATTTTCCACCTGCTGATCTGGTAGTTGAATCTTTCCTTGGTGCTGTCAAGGTGGCCGGTGTACCCGCTTCAAGAGCAAGGGGTAGGCTGGGTCCCCCAGGATCACTATTGGCATTTCACATTGCCAACGGTAACGTGCCAGTCAGGAAAGAAAGCCCCTGCTTGTAACTTTCTGAACAGTCCTGTGTTCTTATAGATGGGAGCATCATGCACCTTCCATGGCCAGCCAACATTGATGTTGGTGAGGCATCCCTGGTGATCCAATAATGCTTGCATAACCAGAGAAACATAGTCCTTTCTGTTGATGTACTCTGTGGCAAGGTGGTCTGGTGCCACAGTAAGGACGTGTGTGCCACCTATCACTCCACCGCAGTTCGGGAATCTCATTGCTGCAAATCCACCCTCTATAGGGTCCGCCCATTGCCAAGAGTCACAGTCCTGCATAGCAGGAGACTATTTGTGGCCCTGCACACTTGCATGACAACTGCCCCCAAAGTAGATTTTCCAACTCCAAAATGATTTCCAATTGACCAGTAGCAATCCTGTGTTGCAAGTTTCCACAGTGTGATTATCACTCGCTTCTCTACTGTCAATGCGGCTCTCCTTTTAGTGTCTCTGAGCTGGAGGGCTGGGGCAAGCTCACCACACAGATCCAGGATTGTGGCCCTGTGCATCCGAAAGTTCTGCAGCGACAGCTCATCATCCCAAGCCTGGATTACAACACAATCCCACCAGTCAGTGCTCGTTTCTTGGACCCAGAAATGACGCTCCACCATCTGAAGATGCTCTGAGAATATCACCATCAGCCTTGAATTCCCACAGCAATGTCCTCCAGGAAATTGTCATGTCACATGCTGATTCAGCTTTTCTTACAGCTCTGCAAATACCAGAGGATTCTGTGTCCTGTGCCTGCTACACACTTATGACAACAGTACAGAGCTGAGCAGGCGCCATGCTTCTGTCAGAGATGTCAGACAGCAAGGAGGGCCACATGGGTTAGTGGGATTTTTTTTTTTTTTTAAAGGTACAAAAATTAGGAGACATAGATGACATTATGGGATCGATGCAGTGTAGTTGCAGCCGTGTGGGTACCTGGTTATGAGAGAGACAAGGTGAGTGAGAAGTTGACCCAGTAAAAGATATTACCTCACCCACCTTGTCTCTCTAATTATGGGATGGAGAGTTATATGCTGGGAAGTTGACTCCTTGCCCCCAGCCACCCCGTGTGACTCATTTCTTCCCCACCATGCATTGCCAACACTTCCCAAAAGACAGCACGCTGGACAGTGATGAGTTGCATGCTGGGAAACCTACCTATGGTGCACCGTGCTGTGCACTGACACAAGCACCCCTGGTGAGTGCATGCAGCACCAACACAAGGAGCCAAGTATGCAAGTGCACAAGCGATAAACTAACTGCAGTGTCTTTATGCCAACGAACTTGTGCCAGCAAAAGTTACTAGTGTAGGCACGCTCTTTGCAGTTGTCAGGCCTCAGGAGAACAAAGCAAAGAATCTAGCACTTCCCGAGGGAGAGGATTCCCTGGCCTAAGTTTTCAGAAGTGACTAATAATTATGGATGCCTCAAGTTTGAGTGCCCAATCCAAGCTACCACAAAGGAGTCAAATTTTGACAGGGTGTCTGATGAGCACTGTTTTATATATAATCCCAGAACCACCACATAAAACTGCTCAAGAGAATTAAAAGTCCATGATCATTAAGTTATGGGAATGTTGGCACTAGGATAGTATACTAAAGGATTGCAGCAAAAATGCACAAGATCCAGTTTCACTCTAACAAAATATTGTTTTTCACTGATGCAAGTGATCTCACACTAGCCAAGAGCTGAGAATTAATACATCTAAAACACCTTGCAAAGCAAAGGATTCAAGGTTACCCTGTCATCCCCTGACAAACTCAGGGAAATGACGCCTCTTGAGGATGCTGCCTCAGCACAGCTAACAAGGTTCCCATTCTGATATATGCTGGAGAGGAATCTGATTTGGAGGGAGGATGACAAACTGCAATCTGAGGACTAGAGAAATGCAGTAAAGGGTATTCGTCTGGTGAAAGTGTGACTATATTGCTAGTTATGTATCAGAGGGTAGTCGAGTGCCACCGGACTCCTTGTTATATTGTTAGTTGTTATAGTTAGGCTTGGAAGGATTCGATTTTTTAAAGGTAAATGTCAGTAAACAATTTCACCATACACACACAAACCAATGAAAAAATATTTCCACCAATAATAATCAAAATTTACAGATAGGAAAAGTAATAAAAATGCTCCTTGAAAATGTAGAGTCAAAATCCAGTGATCTAGACTTCTGAATTAGGCTGGTTACAAATGGACTAAAAAATGAACAGCAAAAACAGGTATGATTTGATTTAAGAATATTTACTTTGTATATTCTGACATGTGATGTTGACCACTTGTGTTTTAATGGTTTATAAAGCTTTAATTTTGAGTCTCTATGTCTACTGTCAATAATTGTTGACACTCCCCCATAATCTCTGCAAATTTAAAAATAGAAAAAATGCTTAAGCATTGATATTATCTGTTGAAATTATATTAAAAAAATAAATCCAATTCTGCGAAGCCTAAATTGTTCTGATGAGATAGGCTGTTTGTCATGGTTAGAATAATTGGAGCACTAGTAACTGTTTTTCACACCTTCCCTCCACAATAAACAATGGTTTCCCCACCCTGGGCTGGACACACAGTTACCATTACCCCTTTACTCCTTCTGCACACCCGACTTTACCTGATTATCTCCTCTCCCTCTCCCCACAGTAGTAGTTGGGGGTGCTTGATGTAGTAGTTGGTTGTGCTTGGAGATGGTAATTTGGTAAAGGGTTACATCCAGAAGGGCTGTTAAAAGGGGAAATGGACAGCTGGAAGGCGAGGGAAGCAGACTGAAGGCTGCGGTGGATAGCCCATCAACAGCAGTAGTTGTAGCAATGTTAATGTTATGAGTGGATGAAATATGTATTCTAAAGTGGATCAACTTTTCTAGGTTTGTGCCAGGGGTGCTACATGTGCAACATGCCTAACTGCTTCACAACAAAGTAGGTGTATTTATTTTCTAGGGTTTTTAAAATGGCGGTAAGTATAGACCCTACTGGGGGAGAGGATAGAAGAGCAGCTGCTGATAGTCCTTCAATGGCTGTACATAAATCTCTCTCTGTGATTCATTGCAGTTTTAATCGCACAGTGGGTAAAACAGAGCTGGAGACATACAATTCTCCCCCCAAGAAGTTCAGTTACAAATTTAATTAACGCATTAGTTTTTTAACAAGCATTGCAGTTTTAATCACACTGTTAAACAATAGAATACCAACTGAAATGTATTAAATATTTTTGGATGTTTTTCTACATTTTCAAATATATTGATTTCAATTACAACACAGAATACAAAGTGTACAGTGTTCACTTTATATTATTATTTTTTATTACAAATATTTGCACTTTTAAAATGATAAATGAAATAGTATTTTTCAATTCACCTCATACAAGTACTGTAGTGCAATCTCTTTATTGTGAAAATGCAACTTACAAATGTAGATTTTTTGTTAGATAACTGCACTCAAAAACAAAACACTGTAAAATCTACACATTCTCCCTCTACCACCCTCATCCTTTTCAGTTTACCCTGTTCACCTAACAGATAAACAGCGCTAATGTAGGCTTTTCAGTGACGTATTAGGTGAAAAGAACGCTTACAGCTGACACCTAGACTCTGATGGTGAACTTATCTCTAATTTTACCGTAAGGGTTAAAGTAAAGCTCAATTTCCAATTTCAGCCATGAGACAGGAGCTACAAAAGTTATCAAAGAAGTTTTGTCATGAAAAGACACTTTACTCCTCAAAAATTTTGTTTGAAGTCATGATTCATAATTCCCCCCACACACACACTCATCACTGACAGCGAAGTTGCAATATGCTACCTTAGCTATTCGGTTTTGAATTATTAAGACAAAAGACAGATGAACACAAAAAAGGTTTGCTTCATTTCTTTGACAAAACACACAGGAATTACTAAATTAAGTAAAAGATACTTCAAAAGTTAGTAATGAGCACATGAACTGAAGCATTTTCACAAATGTAAATGTGTTACCTCCTGGACTTCCTCTGGATTTCTTCTTGAAACAATCTGAAAAACAAAACAAAAACCTGATCAGTGTCTAAATTTCAGTCTGCAGAGCTAAAAGAGGAATATACTGTGATCTGTTGTTGATAAAAAGAAACCACACAGAAGGTGCATATCTTTTTCAATTTGCATTCAGCAGATTTTAGTTAGTTTAGTGAAGTTCAACCTATCAAAATACAAAATAGCACAAAAGACAAAGTATTTAGTAGCAATTAGCTTTGTTATGTTAGAAACTAGCAAATAAATTACAAAATAGATAACTTATGCCCTCTTCTAAGGGCTACATCCCCAAGCAAGTTTCTTATTAGGGACCACTTAGAACTGGGGCACATATGGACCATCTTCCCATCCATTCTTCCAATTCTTTCCTGAAGGAATTGTTATTAGAAACACAAGAGGAAAGTAACATTAATGTAATAAGTATGGCTTAGTTACAGCTACCCATTTTTGAAATCCAGATTGCACGCAACCTCAGCCTGGGTGGGTTTTGTATTTTTTAGGACAAAATCTCCCCATGCTACCCACAGCCCCCACTGCTCAGTTCTCTACAGATCAGTTTGCATTTTGATTTTGTCCTCGTGTGTATTTGCTACCTGTTACATGTTGGTGTTTTTTGCACATTTGATCACACTGACTTTACACCAAAAAATACCTGATAAGACAGACCAGTATGGCAGCAAAGGGCAAAGATGGTTTTGGTGTTTTTAAAGAAGAAATATATATTATATTGGTCAAGAGAGCCTCTAGAATGCCTGAGTTCTGCACTGGATTTACAAATAGCAATAAAGTCCATTGCTCAAAGACTGAAGGCGTGTCTGCACATAGGCAAATGAAACTAAATCAGCTTTAATTCACGCCATAAGTCAGCGTATGGGCAGTTTCATTCGAAATAACACTGTCCATACACGGACATGCACCAATATAATTAAAGGTGTGAATTAAAGCAGTCTTCGTTTGGTTTGCTCGTGTGTAAGACAAGCCCTGAACTGCAGTGTTGTTTCAGTCTCAGACGTAAAAGTACACTACCCAGGAGTGCTCCAGACCCAAGGCCACCGGAAAACTGCTCCTCTAAGCTACATGGAGGTTCCACGGTGCTGCAGCCAGACTGTTCTCATCTCCCAGCCCTCCACCCCCCAGTTTTATTAGATTTACTCTTCTAAATTCTCCTTATAGAATCATAGAATATCAGGGTTGGAAGGGACCTTAGGAGGTCATCTAGTCCAACCCCCTGCTCAAAGCAAGACCAATCCCCAATTTTTGCCCCAGATCCCCAAATGGCCCCCTCAAGGATTGAACTCACAACCCTGGGTTTAGCAGGCCAATGCTCAAACCACTGAGCTATCCCTCCCCCACAAGAATCTCTGTGACTTGTTTCTCCATACTTCGCTAACTTCAGCCTACTGCCCAACCTCACTGTAGTGTTCCCATTCATCCTCCATGTGGTTTTTGGAGGGGACTAGACTGAGGAGAAAGAATAATGGAAAAATAACCCCTATCTCATCCACCTGAAACACTCTTATTCCCAAACACTGAGTCACTTCGTTCAAATTGCACCTTAAAACTCTCCTGTGGCAGTTTAGCCTACAACTGACAAAACCTTACTCACCTTTTCCCTTGCTGTGATTAGTCTGAAGGCCTACATGCATCTTTACTGCAGTTATGTTTCAGCTGTTCTTTTCCTTTCACTCTCCTTATATCTTTGTTTTGGTCTATAGCAGAGTCCACATAGCTAGTTCAGTAAAGAGTTTCTACTCTCTCCCTTTACAATCTTTACACATCACAAAAAGGAGAAGTAAATGGCATAAATGTTTTTATTTTGCAGTTCACCTTTCAATAAAGCTCTACAACAGTTTTGTGAGCTTACAGTAGGTAAGTTACTCAAATGGGTAAAGGGAGACCTAGAGCAATGAGTGATTATACAACAAGCTAGTGAGAGTCAGGCATAGGACCCAGATGTTTCACAGTCCCTTCTTCTACAGATTACACCATCTTCCATATCTATTGCCCAGTTCCATCTGCAAGCCATTGTATAGTAATTACTTATTTATATGCTGGACTAATTTGTTCTCCAAAGCCTTTTCATGTCAACACAGGGCAGAGACCTCTACAGAGTTCTTTCACTTTTATCGATCCTATCATCAATTCAGATAGTTGGCATGAGGGAACATGGGTTAACAACCCCATAAATCTCAAGTTCTAGGAAGATAAAAAAATTGCACAGAAAAATCTCAGAGTGGAATGATGCAATCAGCATCGTTTGTAAATCCTTAATGCAAGCAGCTTTCATCCACAATAATCAATAGGATATCAATAGATGGCACGCCTGCATATACAAACTGCCTAATACTGTACGTTCTGGAAACAACAATCATAAAACAGGACCATAGGGATCTCCCTTTGTTACTTAACAAGATGATCAGCGTATCGTATGTTTTTGTCTGCTCTGCAGACATTCAGCATTAATAAATGGCAGCCTTTTTTAATAAGAAACTAATTTTTAAAATCTCTCGTAGTTCTACATTGGATTCTATCCTCTTGTGGTGCCTCTTTTTTAAAAAAAAAAAATCCTTTAATATCTTTTCTTGAATTGGACGGTTGGAAATGAATACAGGAACTATAATGCTTCTCTAACTTTGCAGATGCATGTAATGTCTTTCACAAAAGTTTAAATGTATTATGTAGAATTCACATCTTACATACAGTTTCCACATTGTGCCAGCCTTGCTAAAAATATAAAAGGAATTTTTTCAGGGCTTCCATACTGTTAAAGCTGGCTTTCTTTTAAAATCATTTTCTAAGAACAGACCTTAAGGAAAATTTCTCAAAGTTAGTCCAACTTAGCATTCAGAAAAGTCTCCAATGAGACCTGTGCATTTGGTTTAGATGTTCAGGACACTTTCAACATGCAACTCTCCCACTCACGAATATTAAAGTGATACTGTATTTTATATTTAACAGTAAAGTTCCCTTACCTATTAAACCAATTTTACAGATGATCCACAAATACGGAATCAAAAGAAATCAGAGATCTTTAGTATAATGTGCTGAATACCCAAAATAGCTAGCATAAGAGGGGTATTCAGTACACTGGGCAGGTCAACCTTACTTTTTTCCAGGCAGTCCCCCAAAGCTGCAGATCACCAGTTCACGGTATGAGTGACACAGCCCCAGCAAGCACTGTGGTAGTGATGTCATATCAACCATGGAGCCAGCCAACTGCAGGGATGGGAGGGAGAAAACAAAAAGTGGTGGGGGTCAGACAACTGCCTTAAACAAAATATTGTTACATAGTTTTGAACAGCTTCTTTTAATATTCTCCACTGTCTCAAGTTTTTACCCCTAGCCCAGTTATTATTACAGGTCCGATTAGAATATAAAGCTCTTTAGAGGCAAGAGCTGTGAACATTTCTGTGTTTGTTAAATCCCAAGCACAATGTTTGGGCACAATGAATAATATTTTATCATCTCTGGGCTATAAGGCGTCATTAAAATAGTTTAAAGAACTAATATTTTAGGTTTTTAAATTAAGAAAAATCTGAATTACTCTGTCCACCAGCAAATTGTGTGACCCTGCCATGTGTCACTTGGAGTAGAAGCTGAAAACCTGCAACTTCAGGGACCTGATAAAATGTTGACATTCGCTATGACTTAAATACAACTTTCATTCCGATTTGGAGAATTCAGCACATGTACTACAGTTGTGTGATGCTGTATTTCAAATTAATATAAGCCAAGCAGAATACAAAAATTTGTGAAGAATTAGAATTAAGGTAAATACAAGACTGGGTTCTACTGTTCTAGATAAAGGGGGATTGCTTTCAGTTCCAGTGATTAAATTAAACCACTATACTGACCTCTTGGACTAAGCCTATGAACTGAGTTCATCAGGATGAGATGTGGAAAAACTAAATGCCCTATCTTCTTTGCCTCTGTCCCATGACAAGCTTCTTTAGCACTGAACCTACAGGGGGAAAGTGTTTTTCTCACTAACTCAATTTTTTAAACAAAGTTTTATTTCACTTTAATTAGTGTTTAAACATCTTACATTACCCTATGATGGAATAATGTATCATAACTAGAACAAAATATTATTCAAGTCGTCTATGATCTTACAGTTAGCTAATGCAGAAAACTGACCCATAGACAAACTGCCTGAGAGCTATGTTTATTTATATATCTACATTCTACACAGATAACTTTCTAGATCCTCAGCTTTATATAAAGACAGTGTATGTGTAAATATGGACAGCTCACGCAGGCAGAAAATGTACAGCAACGCTGACTGTGAAAGGACACGTCACTTCAATAAAAGTTTGCATTTCTGTAACACTTCCTATCTGAGGATCTCAAAATTAATTAACTGAACTCACAAGATCCTCCCAACGACTGCTATGCAGCATTATTCCCATTTGTGAAAAAAGAGGGTGGAGGTACAAAGAAGGTAAGAGGCTTGCCCAAGGGGACCCAAGAAGCCTTTGGCAAAACTAGGAACAGAAACCAGGTCTCCTAATTTCCAGGATTTTGCTTCCAATGCAAGACCATCCTCCCCTTCTACTAGGGCCAGATTCTGCTGCCTCACTCAGATTGAGTAATACCTTGCTCTGTAATTAGTTCCACTGATACTCCTCAGTGACTAAACAGTCATTGGGCCAGAGAGAGAGAGACAACAACTATGTAATCCAGTGTTTAGGACACTCACCCAGGAGATGGAAGACTCAGGGTCCATTCCCCCTGCTCCAATTGCTCTTCATTATTTATCCACAGTGGATTAGCTTCAACAGGAGAGATTGAAGTAGCCCCACATCAGAATATGCCATAGCTAATTGATTAGAACAGTGTCCTGAGAAGTAGGAGACCTATGTTCACAATCCTGTCTCCCTCTTTGTCAGAGAGGACAGAACTGAGCCTATGTCTTCCCCATCCCGGTGAGTGCTCAAACTGGGCAAGTTACAAGGTGGGCACCGCCTCCTCTGGCCATTTTGTGTAGAGCAAAATAGGAGTCTAACTCATTCCGACAAGAAATGCCTTATTGCCTAAGCCATCTGACTCCCAGAGAGGGGTTCCCATTCATAGAGCACTTTGCAGAGCGGCACCTTCCTGTAGCCTGGACTTAGGTGCCTATATCTGGGAGGGGACGGGGCTTAGGACATACCCGTCTAATTGGCATCTCCCACTGGCTAGCTTAGGCAGCTCACCGCCTAGCATGCTGGCTTTCTGGATCTCATTCTAAGGAACCTCTCTCTCTCCCCAGTGTATAAGAGCCTAGATGCCTAACTGAAGCTTTGTGGGTCATAGTGTTGTTCCTGGGATTTTCTAGGCACCTAAAAGTTAGGTGCCATGCCACTCACGTTGCAATGCCTAAGACCCTTTGTGGATCCCACTCTTACTCCCTATCTGTCCATTGCAGAGCTTCTTGCATCTTCCTCAGAACTGTGATTCTGGCCACTGTCAGCAGGGGCGGCTCCAGGCACCAGCAGAACAAGCTGGTGCTTGGGGCGGCACAGGCAGCGGCCGCCCCGCCCCCCCGGGAGCCGGTAACGCTGCCCTGCCCCAGCTGAGCGGGGTCGTGCAGAAGTGGGCCCCCCCCCCAAGGGGGGAGCTGCCCCTGGCTGCCCTGCCCCACCACAGGCGGGGCAGGGAGCCAGCTGAGAGGGGAGCGGCATCCCGCAGCGCCACTGTTCCGCGGCAGCGGCCACCCGCCCCTGGCTGCCCTGCCCCGTCTCCTCTCGCACGGGGCGGGGCTGAGCTGCGCGGGCCCCGCTGCGGCCACGTGGGGCTGTGGCGGGGCTAAGGGGGGGGCTGCTCTGCGCCACACCGCCTCCCAACTTCGACCAAGTGCGTGGGGCGGCGGAAGCGGGGCTCGCGGCAGCCTTGGAGTAGGAGCCCGCCCCACTGCCCCCGCAGCGTCCGGAGCCAGAGTGAAGGGGGGCAGCGTTAATTCCCCCACCCCCAAAAGGGCTCGGGAGCCAGCAGAGCGAGGTCGCGCCGCTCTCCCGCAGCAGCGGCCACTCGTCCCGGGGGGAGCCACCCCTGGCTGCCCTGCCCCGCCGCAGCTGGGATAGGGAGCTGGCTGAGCGGGGTCCCGCGACACCGCTCTCCTGTGGCAGCCGCCACCCAGGGGGGAGCTGCCCCTGGCTGCCCTGCTCCTCCGCATGTGTAAAAGCCAACAAAAAAGCAGGGGGGCGGGGCGGCAGCCAAAAATTTTTTTGCTTGGGGCGGCAAAAAACCTAAAGCCGGCCCTGACTGTCAGGTACAGGATCCTGTGTTTGATGGACTTCTGGACTGGTCCACTATTGCAGTTTTAAGGCAGCTAACAATTTCTAGCACAGCATTAACAGTTCCATCAGACAGAACAACTATTTTCTGTCACTAAGCAGCATAACATTACCAGACTTAAGATGCTATCAAACCACCTGTGTAAGTCAGAAACTCAACAATAGAAACCAACACTGTCTCATAGCTTCTGACAGATGACATACAATTAAGAAACACACAAAATAAAGAATTACTGCGTATACACTAGAGTCCAAACATTCAGGTTACCAGTCTGACAGGTTAGAGCAAGTCCAAGGAACACTTATGAAGGTATTTAATGCTTTTCGCAACACCAGCACATTTGGTCTTGTGCGGTGCTTAATTTGTGCCAGGGCTTAGCACCTCTGAGCTAGGCAGTTCATGGCCCTGGCACCACTGGGCTTTGCAGTTCAGTTATTAAAGTAAAAAAATTGGTTGAGTCCCAATACCTCTTTCATTATAAATTAAGCACTGGTCTTGTGTAGCATGCACTTTGGAGACATTTATCCAAACACAGTCTTCCCTCTAGCTCATTCAAAGTACCAGAGCTGGAGACACAGCAGGCCGGGGTATCTAGTGGCCTGGTAAAACCAGAAGAGCATGAGGAGCAATGTGCTTTAGGCTGGATAGCGCATTCCCTAGTATCAGGGTTACGATTGCTCTTTAAACTGTTGGGATAATCTGCGTCGGTGGAATATTACTGAAGCGGACTCAACTCTGAGTGAATACTTATCAAAAATTAAGATGAGTATACAGCAAAGCAGAGGCAGTACAGGCTGAGTTACAGCAAGTATCTAATTTTAAATGTCTCACTGACATATCAAAATCATCTTCTCCCAATCCCCTGACAAAGAGACACTGTAAAACAGACTCCCTTATGAAGTCTCATTCATTCCTTCCTCCCTCCCATCCATCTCCTCTCTGCACCCATCCATCCCCATCACATGAGACTTGCGGCAGATCTAAATGAAGCTGGACAGGTGTGTTGGAGATGCTCAGACCCTGTCCCACATCTGGGGTAGATGGGTGCGGTGAAGGGAAGATGTTCTCTATCTCATCCTCCTCTCATTTGGGAACAGGTGAGAGGCAGGAGGTGGTAAGCTGGGTATGCTCTTTGATAACCCCACATAGATGCAAGTCTAGATAAGGAATAGGGATGATCTCTGCTCTAGCCACCCACACCCTTCCATACACAAGGGCAGGTCTCAGAAGCTTCGTCTGGGCCCTCCGTTGGGAGAAGCTCTGTGATGGGTGGATGCTTTCTACCTGGGGCCACGTTTACAGAAGCAGGTCCGGGATGTGGCGGAGGGGATGCTGTCTGTTCCCATTCACAGGGGCAAATCGGGGGAGGGATGCTCTCTGTCTGCCCCCATTCACAGGGGCAGATCAGGGCTGGGGGGGGAGGGAGGGATGCTCTCTGCTCCCCCCCTTCCCCCGCATTCACAGGGGCAGGTTGGGGCTGGGGGGAGGGATGCTCTCTGTCTGCCCCCATTCACAGGAGCAGGTCAAGGATTGGGGGGAAGGGAGAAATGCTCTCTGCTCCCGCCCCATTCACAAGGGCAGGTCGGGGATTGGGGGGGAGGGAGGGATGCTCTCTGCTCCCGCCCCCATTCACAGGGGCAGGTCGGGGATTGAGGGGAGGAGGGATGCTCTCTGCTCTCCTCCCCCCACCCTTCACAGGGGCAGGTCGGGGATTGGGGGGAGGGAGGGATGCTTTCTGCTCTCCCCTCCCCCCCATTCATAGTTCAGAGAGGAGGAATGCTCTCTGTCTGCCCCCATCCACAGGGGCAGGTCGGGGATTGGCGGGAGGGAGGGAGGCTCTCTGCTCTCCCCTCCCCCCCATTCATAGTTCAGAGAGGAGGAATGCTCTCTGTCTGCCCCCATTCACAGGGGCAGGTCGGGATTGGGGGGTGGGTGCGGGGGTTGCTTTCTGCCCGCCCTGCTCCCGGTCCTTTGGGAGCGATCCGCTAAGAGCGGAGCTGTCCAGGTCCCTGCCGCCCCGGACTCACCCGAGCGGTGACCTTATACACGGTGTATCCCCGGGGGTGGCGCTGGGGCTCGGTGACCGTGTAGAACCGGGCCAGCTCCCCCGCTAGCTCCCGGGGGCAGCTCATGCTGGCCCCGACGCCGCCGCGCCCCGCCGCACAGAGCCGCTGCGCCGCCGCGATCCACTCCCGGGTCAGGCCTCAGCTGGAGGCGGAAGCAGCTCCGAGAAACTCCCCTCCCCGCCCGGGCTTCTCCCCGGGGAGGCTGCCGGAGACCAGGCGCGGCGCGGCCCGCCCACACCCCCCGGACCCCAATCCGGAGCCGCCCGAGCCGTGCACACGGCCAGCGAGGCTGGGTTGCAAGGCAGGATCGGACCGGGTCTGTGACCTGTGGGGATAGAGCGTGTTGCTCCCGCTCAGCGAGCCTCCCGCACTACCCCTAGCACCGCTGTGCAGTCCCGAGCCAGCGGCCTTCCACCCACCGGCTGGTTAAACAGCTTTAAAACCACAAACGTGGCTTCGCCATGTGCAGCTGCTGCGGTGCCCAGCACAGCCCGCTACGAGAGCGGGCCGTGTTCACGGGGCCCGTGCACCATGGAACAGCCACAGAACAATGTAGTTACTGGGACGGTGAACAACGGTTGTAGGACTTCGTTTTGCTCGCATCTTGCATCCA
This sequence comes from Macrochelys suwanniensis, assembly GCA_033296515.1. NCBI lineage: Eukaryota > Metazoa > Chordata > Testudines > Chelydridae > Macrochelys > Macrochelys suwanniensis. The sequence continues at coordinate 158,668,285 of CM065777.1, forward strand.
AAGCACGTTACAAGCAGGGGCGGCTCGAACGTTTTTGCCGCCCCAAGCAAAAAACAAACAACCCCCAAACGCCGCCCCCCAAAACAAAAAACAAACAAACACACACCCCAAGCAAAAAAACCCACCTCCCCCAACGCCCGCCAAAACAACCCCTCCCGCTCCTACCTGGAGCACCGGCGAGGAGGACCGCAAGCCCGCTGCCCCGGCCGGGGAGCCCGGCGGGACCGCGGCAGCAAGTATCGGGTAGTTAAACGTCCTGGAGGGCGGATGCGAGATAAGCATTTGACAGGTGGGCAAAAGGAGACAGTTTTTTCTACCATGGGAAAGAAAGTGGCATTTTAGGATTTGTCTTCATTAGAGTTCAGTTCATCTTTAGTTAATTAGCAGTGAACCCGAGCTTTAAAAACAAATATAGTGCAGCCATGATGTAAATGTTAAGAAACATTCTAATTAAATGTGAGTTAACACCTTAGCAACTAGGTCGTGTCTGGACTAAGAATAGTCTCATTTTTTGAATGTGTCTTAAAACACAAACCCTCTTTCCTAATATAGGCACAGTTCTGATGTAAACCAAGTCAGTTAGCTGGGCTTTGTTAATCCTGGGGATGTAGGGAGGAGAGTTTAAGGTTAACCATACCCAGCTAACATGCTTTAGACGTGACTGTCTTTGACTATGCTAGGTGCTAGTGATGTTTAAAAACAAACATGTAAATGTATGTTTTAAAACCACCCACACCTCATCATCCTGTGCCCACATTGCAGAATGGTAGTGTTAACAGCACTCAGGCTTTAGCATCTACAATACACCATGTTTTGCTCTTAGTGTGGACAAGGTGCATATCCTGTTTAAGAACATATTAGCTGGCCATGGTTAACTTTGGGGTTAAACATGCATGCTTGGAACATTGTCTACCCTATTAGGGAGGAAAGGGAGTACAGACAGAAGTAACCTTTGAACTGGAGGCAGAGGCAGGGTTGAGTGGTGTCTCATAGCTTGGAGTATACTACTGGTGCAAATAGTACAAAGGCGAGCGATACATCCAAATTTGTATTATACAGATTGACTTGGGATATATTTTGAAATTTTTTTTCCTCCAGGGATTTGAGGAATGGATTCCAGATTAATTTAAATGCCCATTTTCCCTTGCATATAGTAAAAAAAAGTCTTCCCTAGAAGACTTTGATCACACAGACTTGAAATCCATGTTGCATTCATTTCTCAGATTTCCATATAATCTTGTAACCTTTTAAAAAAAGCTAACAAAACAAATATTTTGCATAGGTTTTTGGAGGGAATACAATTATGTACTGAGGTAAGCAAGCAAAGGTTAAGTGTTCACTGAAATCTTCAGGACTACTGATAGTCGTTGATACTGTGCCAATAGGTTGCCCAGTTTTGGTCAGTAACAAAATATGCATCACGGTATCCTAATACATTTTACATCTAGGTACTTGCATGCATATATTTTGAAGAGGCTATCTTCATATAAGTAAAATCTTCACAAAGCAATCCATACCACTGACATTCTCTTTCATGGAATCATAAAAGTGTAGGAATGGAAGGAACCTCAAGAGATAATCTAGTCTAGCTCCCTGCACTAAGCAGGACTGTGTCCCTCCTACCTAGACTATCCTTGACAGGTGTTTGTCTAAAAACTTGTTCTTAAAAACCCTCAATGATGTGGATTCCACAACCTCCATTGGAAGCCTATTCTGGTGCTTAGCTATCCTTATAGTTAGAAATGTTTTCCAAATATCTAATCTAAATCTCCCTTGTTGCAGATTAAGCCAATTATTTCTTTTCCTACCATCAGTAGACATCGTTTACTTGGTTTATTCTAGATTACAAAAATACACCACAATTTTTAAACAGTGAAATTAACAAGAGCCTACCTGCTGTTCAATCATGTTGCTTTTATATTGCATCCCTTCTCCTCCTTCTACCATCCTCAGCATGTGCTTTGTTTAGAAATCTCTGAGGCATGGTTCTTGTATTCATGCATGTCTGTAAAGCACCAAGCTAATATGTGGCAAGATACAGTACAATTATACAGATAATGAGGTACACTATTTGGATTTACAAAGGAGCACACTTTTATTCTATAGACTTGGATGATGGGATTATGAGGAGGTACATATCTTCAGTGCAACCAGCTGATTCGAGTCTAAATAAGCTTACTTCATTTTCATACTTTAGATGCACACTAAACAGTAAGAATCTTGTTCTTTTTATAATTAAAATCACACAGTAGCAGATTGTTTAAAAATAGAATCAGTCTCTTATTAGCAAGTTATGCAGAAAATCTAGATGAGATCAGAGACCTCCATAAACAAAAAAAACCCAACAAAAAACCAAGTGAGGTTCCTTTTTAAAAGATAAGAGGCGAGCTTCTTCTGAAGCTCACAACAGGCAAGCCTTTTCTTCGAGGAAAATTGTACTGCATATTGAATCTTACCACCTTCTCAATCATCTAACAGTTTAAATATTTTAATGAAAGTCTGTACTATAATATTTAAGGTTATTTTTCCATAACTACATTAGTCAGATTTATTTCTGAATTTTTAAGTGTAGTTCTGCTTATTTTCAAATGCTTATCACATTCACATGTGATTTGCTGTTTGAGCACTGGGATAAGACACTTCAATCATACTACCTATTACTGTAGATTTGAACATTTATTTTCCCCCTTTCCCATTTCTGATCACTCTTTTTAAATGGCCTTAACATTTTCATGTTACACAGCTGGTAATTTACTGCAGAGATTCTTTGTCCTTTTGTACTTTATAGTCAAAAAGTCAGAACTGCTCTGCGTATCTAGGCTGACCACATTGGGAGCCTTTCCCTATGACAAAATGACAGCTTACAGTCAGACTCTGCCATCCTTACACATACTGAGTGGTACCTTACTCTATGTATAGTTAATGGGCCTTCAGGGAGCAAGATGCTACTCAATGTGAATGAGGGTGGGAAAGTCTGTTTTTTCAGGAGAGGGAGAACTTTTCTTCTCACTGCAGTAGAAGTGGTCATTTTAGCATTTTTTTTTTTAATTAGATTTGCTGATCTCTGGAAGATTGCATTTCCACAACACTTGCCTGCTCTACTGAAATAGTCATACATTTTTCAGAGAGAGGGAGATCTTGTCCACTATAAATTTTCACAAGGCTCTGATGGCAAATCGTTCACTTCAGGCAAGCAAGCATGAAGAGAACTCCTCAGATTTCATTTGCTCTTGTTCTGGGGAAGTGATAAACATGCTCCCCAGTCCAAAAGACTAGAGGTCATCCCATGGACTCTGGGGATAAAGATTGCTTTCCTGTATAGATGGTGATGCAACTAGAGTCTTCACAAAGGATGCCTTCAAGCAGCAGACCCCCTGTTTGGGGTCCTCTTAATGAAGAAGGTCTAAGGAAAAAAAATAACCTAGCTAGGTAGGAATCTCATAGGTCTGGAAGGGAAAAAAAATTGAGGCCAGAAAAATTCTCTTCCCTATCCTTTCCCCTGTTTTACCCCCAGGAAGCAAGCCAGATTACATTTGCAGAGCTACTCAGAAAGCTAAAAAGTGGTAGTGGATGAAAATAAAAAGACCTTTTAAACAAGAAACCCAAACTTTCTAATATGATGGACTATGGTCTACAAATGTCCTCCCCATCCGGCAGCTATTCTAATCCATAATCTGAGAGGGCGTTCATATAATAAAGTGAGTAGACAAACATTTATGGCATAAGTCCATAAAGATGTAGTAGTTTTTAACCTTGGAAAAACACCTTGGGAAGGGCACGTACACAAGCCATTGCTACAGCCCACAGGGATTAATCCATGGTGAATACTGAAGTGGATCTTATTTAAATCCAAATAGTCAGCCCAGCTATGTACCAAGAGTGCCTCTCCTTTGTAAAATGTGGGTACACTGCAACAGATGATATTTTGTCCCTTCAGTTATTAAAAAAAGTCAGAACACTGTACATAATACAGTGCTTGGGGAGGGGTGAAAATGTGCCAGCCTCTCCAGTTCCTCCATTACTAAGTCCTGGGAAAGTCTAAGTCAGAAAGTGACACTGACAGCTACTTCTTGAAAAGGAGAAACTGGCAGACTGTATTTGAACTTTTACATACACCATTCTCTCATCCTAATTGGTCAGTATTCCAGTTCAAAAGAAATGAAGCCCATCTATAGAAAGAAAGAGGAGCTGGTGTGATGCTCCCCGGGGGTACCTAGGGTTGTGAGGCACCTCATCACCAGCCCTTAGCATAAAGAAGCCTTGGCTGTGCCTGCTGTGGATCAGGTCCTTGAAACCACCAGCCTCTGGCAATACAAACACTACCTTCCAGGCCTTTGCAGGAGTCACTCTGGTTAACTTGTGCAGACAAAGACATACACCAACCCCCAAGTCCTCTGACCATTCCCGGACAGCTCCTTGTCCACTGGACAACTCACACCATTACCAGGCCTGCTGTTCCTTAAGGAACAGTACACACCAGCTGGTATGAGTCAACTCAGGACCATCTCTTTATATAACCCCACTGCACTTAGATAGATTTATAGTGAAAACAAGCATAAGTTTATTACTTGAAGAACAGATTCAAAGGATAGCGAGTACGAATAATGGAAACAAAATCTCACCCAAAATTCCCTCCACTGTTTTCAACCAAACTTGGTTGAAACCCCTTTTCATGAAGCAAACTCACTGTCCATTTACTTCTTAAATGAAGGATGACAGGGTGTCCTGTCTGTCCCCAAATGTACTAGAGCAAACTTTTGATGTGCATCTCAAGATAGGGTTCTTCCCCCAAACCCAGTTTACTTCTTCCTGTTAACTTCAAAGAGAGAAAAGTTTCACAACCCTTCATTAGCATTTGGTTCAGACTGGTAAGAGAAGACCCATTGTGAACCATACAGTACTTACTCCTGGGGGAATTTTATGCCACTGTGCACACGCATAATTCATGTCCCTCTGCAGATTTTTTTTTCTCCACAGAAAATGCATTCTGCTGGAGAGGCACTGAAGTTATGCCTTTCACCCTCCAAGGGCTGCTGTGGCACCAGAACAGAGAGCAGCCACTAGGAGGAAAGGCTGCGTTCCTCACAGCACCCTGCCTGTGGGATCAGGTAAGGAGTCATGGAATATGGGCGGGGGGGAGACAGACAGAGCAGGGCACACAGGACTGCTGGGGGATGGTCACAAACTGGGGTTCAGAAGGGCTAGTGGGGGAGACAGACTGAGGTGGGGGCCAAATGGGAGTGGGGATGCAGTGACACATGGGACAGAGGGTGGATGAGTGAGGGGACAGGGCCACATGGCGATGGGGGTAGCTGAGTGGAGGTGCAGGGCCACATGGGGATGGGGGAAGAGGGAGTGCAGGGACACATGAGGACAGGGGCAGATGTGCCTGACTAAATGGGTGAGGCTATGGGTCAGCCAGGGTCTGCCCCAAAAAAACCCTGTTCCATACTTCCCACACCCATAACCCACCAGGTTCACTCCCAGGCTCCTTCCCTCTCAATTACTTCCCTCTCCCTCAGCACCTGTTACTTCTGATTCCCCCAAGCCTTTGCACTGCTTCAGAAGGGAGTGGAAAATACATTTCTATATTGTAGTTTAAATGAATACTCAAAGTTCTGTATTAATATGCTTAGTAAGGAATCTGTTTGTCAAAAAAATATTTCTTGAATCATTTTTGTTGTCTATATTGTTAGAGACATACTTGCTAACAGGTATTTTGAAATAAAATTACCAAAATAATTGAAAATGCTGTGATTATATTGTGTTATTTTGACAAATAAAATATGCAGAATTTTGAAGAATTTTTAAATATTACACACAGAATTTTTAATTTTTTGACAGAGAATTCCTCCAGGAGCAAATACTAAATTTACATGAAAAGAGACAGATAGATGAACATTTCTTGTCTGATAAAAAACCTGTTTTTCAGCTTTGCTGGTGACCCTTGCCCTAGACACATACATTAAGAACATAATTTTAACTGTATATACATAATTAGGGCCCTACCAAATTAACGGCCATGAAAAACACATCACAGACTGTGAAATCCAGTCTCCCACCCATGAAATCTGGTCTTTTGTGTGTGCTTTTACCCTATCCTATACAGATTTCATGGGTGAGACCAGCATTTCTTAAGTTGGGGGTCCTGACCCAAAAGGGAGTTGTGGGGGGGCAGGGTCGCAAGGTTATTTGGGGGGGGGGAGGGTCACGGTATTGCCACCTGTCATTCTACGCTGCCTTCAGAGGTGGGTGGCCGGAGAGCAGTAGCTGTTGGCCAAGTGCCCAGCTCTGAAAGCAGCACCCCACCAGCAGCAGTACAGAAGTAAGGGTGGCAATACCATACCATGCCACCCTTACTTCTGCGCCGCTGCCTTCAGAGCTGGGTGGTGGGAGAGTGGCAGCTGCTGACTGATGGCCCAGCTCTGCAGGCAGCAGCGCAGAAGTAAGGGTGTCAATACCACAACATGCAATCCTCACTCCTGCGCTGCTGCTGGCAGCGGCTCTGCCTTCAGAGCCGGGATCCTCACAAGCAGCCACCGCTCTCCAGCTGCCCAGCTCTGAAGGCAGCACCGCCACCCACAGCAGTGGAGAAGTAAGGGTAGCAGTACTGCAACACCCCCTACAATAACCTTGCAACCATCTCACAACTCCTTTTTGGATCAGGATCCCTACAACTACAACATCGTGAGATTTCAGATTTAAATAGCTGAAATAGAAATTTACTATTTTTAAAATCCTGAGTGAAATTGACCAAAATGGACGCTGAGTTTGGAAGGTCCCTATAAATAACTCCTTACACACCATCATACATGCATTTTACAGTGATATTGATGACCACTGTGACACCGGCTTTTATTTGAGACTTTACATGACACTGTTTGGTGAATTAGAATGTACATACCAGACGCAGGAGATCCCGTGCCCCTTGCCAGTTGGTACTAAGAAGTTCCCGGGTCACAGCTGGTCCTTTGGAAGCTTATAACTACAGGACAGTAGCAGGCCCATAGTTCCAGGAATGGCATCTAACACTGCCTTAGTAACCCCAATAAAACTTTCCATTGGGAGTCTTATATGGTCTCAAAAAGAATCTGAATGTGGTAAGAGGGAATTTGAAAGTTCAGTTACCGTAAGAAGCAGATTTGAGCAATATCATGGCTGCAAGGTACAATACCCAAGTGTTTCTGTTGGTGTATGTTAGTTATATTTTCTCTTTGCTATCTTAGAGATGTTTCCTCTGTGTGATCCTAATAGAGATAAGTACACTGTTGTCTATATGTAGATATTTGTTTTTCCTTTTGCAATAACTACTTGGGTTCTTACCTAGATATTATTAAATTTGGAAATTTACTGCTAACAAAAGGTGAAATATTGCAGACTGTTAGCCATAGAAGTTTTCCCTCATAGCTCCGATAATTGGCCTAAACCCTCCTGTGAAGCGGTGAGAAATATTAATTCAGCCTCCCATTCAATCCTTGGCCTTTCCAAGATTGTCAAAAAGGTGCCAGTTGCCAAAAAGTGGGATTACCTTTTTGTTAAAACACAAAACTGGGAATCTCTCAACCAGCCTCAACTATACAAAAAAAAACTTTAGTGGGTAAGTTAGATATGGAGCATTGTATTGGTGACCAATATTCCTCAATAGACATCCCTCTGTTTCGTATTATGAAAATTTTTTCTGGTTTTCAAATTCAGCAATGTAATTTGTCCTTTATCATGTGTATTGCTGGGAATTTAAGAAAATGATCCAAAGATATTGAGTTGACTTTTATAAGGGTTACATTGGATGAGTTGGATACATGTTTACATATTTGAAAGTGGCAGTTTGGCAAAATTTGAGATCTTGTTTTCCCAAGTGATGTTCTCTGTCCAGTTTGCTGGTCTCAGATGATGTTGTTGTGTAAATAAGTATAAGAAAAATAACCTTAATGCAACGTTATGGTTGAGACAGTAAATGCACAAAAGTGCAGAAGTTTAAAGGTATTAACCTCACAGCAGCCACAACTCTTGCATACTTGCACGAGTAATATTTCGTCTTACAGTCTATTTCATAGTCTAATTATTTATTATATATGCCCAATGTAGCTAGATTAAAGTCACTATGGGAACCAGAACTTTGAGTTGTGGCAAGTTTCTACAACTTTCAAACCTAAAGTTAAATTAACAGTTTGCTTGCATGAATTTCATTGTTCTCTGCAACAAAATTAACAAGGGACAGCACAAGGGAAAGAGGGAAAATATTTAGAAGAGAAAAAAGTAGTGTCAGTGCATTTACTTGCCTCCACATAATCAAGCCATTTCAACTCACGTGGGGTTTTGATTAGCACATCACATGATGAATTTATACACTAATATGTACAAACTTTGAAACTGCACATGCGAACGTGATTCAAGGGAAGCCATCAGATTTGCTATGGCTTTAAGACAGAGGGGAATCCAGAGACCAGCGATGGAAGGAGCCTGAGGAGATTGTGTTTGCAGACATCCAGATATAAAAGCCAATAATGAAGTAACTTGTTAAGGCAAATACTTAGTATGAGTTTACTACCCAGTTTAACTTGTTCATTATTGTTTTTCAGTTATTCCCTAAAACATAGCAACATACATATTTCTTGCTCACCAAAGACTATCACATGCTTAGTCTAAAGTTATGAAACCAAACTGTTTAGATTATTGCATTGCAAGAGAACATCTAACCCCACATTTTCTGCCATACAAACAGGAACAAGTAGGTGATTAGGTAGTCATACCAACACTAGCCTTCCACAAATAATAGTTTCAGAGCTAGGTAGAGACAAAGCATGACACAGTTTGCCCACAAGCTCATTTTGGAGGAAAGATAAGTCACTGAAATCAGAGGTTTAAAATTAAAGTGCCTTCTCAGCTATAATGGAGTGTATATTGGGAAACTGAAGGAATATTCCTGTTTTCTCCACCCCTCTTTGATTTAGTCCTATATGTAGTTTATAAGAGCTAAAAAACTCTTACCAGTGGAGCTGCAGTTGCTGTTATCCTAATGTTGTTTCCATGACCTGATGAAGTACGCGGTTTTCAAATGCTTGCCCATTTTGTTTTTGAGAGTTATTTCACCAGAGTACTTACACTAATAAGAGTGGGGGTTGTTTAGTTATTTTATAGTCTACTGGAGACAGTTACTACTTTCTTTTTGCATAAGACAAAAGAAAATGGGCATAAAATCAGCAGTATTCAAAGATGCTGGAACTAGGGGTGCTGCAGCAACCCCTGGCTTGAAGTGGTTTCCATTATATACAGGGTTTACAGTTGGTTCAATGGCTCTCAGCACCCCCACTATAAAAACTGTTCCAGCACCACTAGTAGTATTGATGTGGGAGGGACACTCCTTCAGCCGAGGAACAGCTCCTCAATAATCAAAACATCTCCCCTGTAAATTGGTAGCATCCATCTACTACGGAGTTTCAAAACTTAAAATGACCAATAGGAAGTTTAGGCAATAAGAATTATAGAGATACCATCCTGAAGAATACTCCTTAACTCTGTTCTACCACACAGAAATGCACTAAATACTTAGAGCCAGGGATTCCCCAAAGTTCTGTAATAAAGAGGGGAGCAAACGGTCTGTGACAAAGTGACACCTCTTGGCTTAGATCAATGTAGGGAGTAGTAGTTCAAGGGAACAGCTGTGATAAGAAGCCATTTGAATGGATTAGTCTTTTACTTACCCTTTGTTTTGTCTAGTGCCTAACAAACCTTTCCCTGTAGCGACAGGTCATTACTTTCCTTGAGGCTGACCTCTTTGTTCCTCCTGCTTCTCCTTCAAGTTTTTGACATACTTTTGCCAACTTTTAAACTACTTTTTCCTCCTTCCTCACCAAAAATTCCCAGTGTAGTCCTATTAAAATATTACTACTGAGCAAAGGCCTTTTAAAGTGACAGAGCAGCACAGATGTGTTGAATATAGTACTAACTATCAATATAGTAATTGTTTAAATTCTATGTGAAACTTCCCTTTGCTAGGAAAGTGGTTTAATAGTAGTTTGCTGTAATTATTTCTTATTTGTCCCCCATCTCACAGAAAGATATATAACTAACACAGATTATTGGAAGGTACTGACAGTACTAGAGCACTAGCAATGAAAATGTTTTTGGTATTTTGTGTGCATGTGTAGATATAGCAGGAAAGATAGATGTAAATGTAAGATGAAGACACCGTGGGTAACCTGAATCAAGGATTAATAACTGTTCTCTCCTAGTAAGTTGTGGAGAAGCAAATTAAGAATTAATAAACATTTTTACAACTGGGTGTCTTAAGTAAATTACCTTTGAAAAATAAATAGCCAAAGTGGACTTGATTTGGTAACCACCCTGAACATCCTTAACTCAGTAACATCTCAGTTTATAAGCGTGCTCCCCCACCTTCCCATACTGGGAAAACTTTAGAAATGTTTAATAAGTTATATGTAACAAACAACTGCAATATGGAGATATCATACCCTTTTTGGTTTTAGTTCCCATGTAGTAGTATTTGCATTGTTTCCCACTCCATCAGACCCCATCATATTCTCATGTCTTCCCTGCATGTTATTTATCTTCACATGCTGTTAAGCTGCACACCTGCATTGGCTTTGTCATCAAACCCCACCAATGTAGCTTCTTCTACTTACATTACATATATTGACACTTTGATAGAAATGAAGTAGATGCTTCTTTATACCAGGAATTGAATAAAACTATGTATTTGTATGCAAAATCTTTCACGGGTAGGGCCCTACCAAATTCACAGCCATGAAAAACACGGCACATGACTGTGAAATCTGGTCTTTTGTGTGCTTTTACCTATACTATACAGATTTCATGGGGGAGACCTGTGTTTCTCAAATGGGGGCTCCTGACCCAAAAGGGATTTACAGGGGGATCACAAGGTTATTTTAGGCGGGTCACGGTATTGCCAGGGCCGGCTCCAGCTTTTCAGCCACCCCAAGCAAAAAGAAAACAAAAAAACCCGAAGCCAAAAAAAATGGCCACCGCCGAAATGCCGAAGCAAAAAAAAACAAAAAACCGCCGCCTCAGAAAAACGTTGCCTCAGAATCCCGACTGCCGCCCCCTACAGGGCGCTGCCCCAGGCACGTGCTTGGCCATCTGGTGCCTGGAGCCGGCCCTGGGTATTACCACTCTTACTTCTGAGCTGCTTTCAGAGCTGGGCGGCCAGAGAGCAGCGGCTGTTGGCCGGGTGCCCAGCTCTGAAGGCAGCACACCACCACCAGCAGCGCAGAAGTAAGGGTGGCAATACCATACTATGCCATTCCACCTTTACTTCTGCGCTGTTGGCTGCAGAACTGGGCAGCCAGACAGTAGTGGCTGCTTACTGAGGGCCCACCTCTGCAGGCAGCTGTGCAGAAGTAAGGGTGGCAATACCATACCATGCCATCCTTACTTCTGCGCTGCTGCAGGTGGCGACGCTGCCTTCAGTGCTGGGCTCCCGGCCAACAACCGCTGCTGTCTAGCTGCTCAGCTCTGAAGGCAGCGCCGCCACCAGCAGCAGTGCAGAAGTAAAGGTAGCAGTACTGCACCACCCCCCTACAATAACCTCGCAACCCCCACCCCCTCCACAACTCCTTTTTGGGCCAGGACCCCTACAATTACAACATCCTGAAATCTCAGATTTAAATAGCTGAAATCATGAAATTGACAATTTTTAAAATCCTATGACCATGAAATTGACCAAAGTGGATCATGAATTTGCTATGGCCCTATTCATAAGAGCTGATTTTCCAAACTGGTGCATACAGGCAGATTGCATGCACCCTTGTGGAGCCCCATTGCCTTAAAGGGACTTTGCAGTGGGATCAGGGGCCTGCCTACACAGAGCAGCTTGCAGGATGAAGGTCATGTTCTGTAGTGCATCAGAAAGCACTTTAAAGTGAGTCACTCATAAGCTACAATGAATAGAAATGATTTATTTTATGTACATAATTTATGTAGTGCCTGTCACTGAAAATGCACCTTGCTGCTGTACAAGAATATAAATGAAGTGTCTAATAATCTGTCCCTCCTCCTCGAGACACTTTACTTCCTCATCAGGAAGATATTAGCAGGGAGCTCTGACCCCGTCCCTCTTCTTCATACCCAAACTCTATTCCTCCTCTTCTACCGGCGCAGGGGCTCTCAAACTTCATTGCACCACCACAACAAAAATTACTACATGACCCCACGAAGGGGGACCAAAGCCTGAGCCCCTCTCACCCACCCAAGGGCTTCAGGCAGCAGCAAATGGCCATGTGACCCTGCATGCCCCCCATACATTGCCTCTGAAACTAGCATTAGAAAACTGGTGGAGCCATTCTGCAATGGCAAGAAGAGGGACTAGATCGGGGGTCGGCAACCTTTGGCACGCGGCCCAACAGGGATCTGCTGGCGGGCCGCGAGACATGTTGTTTACGTTGACCGTCCGCAGGCACGGCTCCCCACAGCTCCCAGTGGCTCAGTTCCCGCAGATCCCAGCCAATGGGCGCTGCGGGAACAGTGAACTGCCGCCACTGGGAGCTGCGGGGAGCCATGCCTGTGGGTCAACGTAAACACGATGTCTCATGGCCTGCCAGCGGATTACCCTGATGGGCCGCGTGCCGAAGGTTGCCAACCCCTGGACTAGATGATCTAATGCACACATCTCAGATAGTGGTGCTATGATTTATAACATACGCCATGGTATTGGAACATAATATCACAGCATTGCGTCAAAGGAGATTATCCTACTGGGATAAGTTCTAAAGCTGTACACCAAAATGCAGAACGTATCTGAAAATTGTACTGTAAAACCCCAAGTGTTTAAAAATTGTGAAACAACCCCCCTAGAATCATGAGATTTTTAAACAACAATACATTTGTGATTCTTATTATTTTCCTTCTGGTTCTGGAACATTTAGGGTTCATGTTTTCAAGCTTTTCTCTGCAATCCTGGGGGCTGGGAATTTAGATGTTTTTAAAATGAAAGCGGAGATTCTCACCTGATCCCAGGACTCCAGGAGCTGGAGCTGTAAGAAAAGCATCAAATACAGTGTGACTCACAATAACATTGTGAGTGTTGCCAACTGTTATGGCTCTGGTGCAAACAATGAACACTAGCCGGTGGCAGAGTAAAGTCACCCAATCCCCAGGCATTTCTGGACAAGGTAAGTCACTGAGGACAAACATTAGGCTTAGGGGGACCCTCTGCCCTCAGGGTAGCATGACTGAGAGCAGCCAGACAGGGCCGTGGGGGGCACAGGACGTTCTTAGTTACTAGTCACCATGTCACAGTTGCAATTAAGTCACACATTAAAACAAAGGCCTCTGACTTTGCAGTGTGCCCAGAGCAAAGATGGCTACCAACCTTCAGCCCTTAACTACCGTGGCCTCTCTCCCGGCTTCAGCCCTAAATCAAGATGGCCCCCAGCCGCCTGCCCTTAACCAAGATGGCCGTCCGACAGTCACGAAACGGATCACCGCCCTAAACCGAGATGGCCGCTCAACTTCGGCGCTCTGACTAGGCCAGATTCCCTTAACAAAAATGGCCTCCGGGAACGGTTCCTAGCGGGGCGAGGCGGTAGAACTACGACTCCCATGGCTCACTGCGCGCCGCCCGGGTGCAGAGCCGGCCGGTGATGGAAGCGTGGCGCTGTGTGAGGCGGGGCTGCAGCCGGTGCGGCTGCGGGGGAAGAGGCCGGTCAGTGCAGAAGGCGGCCGGGAGGCCGGGCCCTGGGTTGCGGGGGGAGGAGCTGGTGGTGCCCTAGGATGACCCCGCAGTGGGGGAGCGATGTAGGGGCCAGAGGAGCTCCCTGGAGCGGCCAGTGAGGCGCCCTACCTGGAGGTAAACACGGGCCGGCGGGGGGGCTAGGCCGGAGGGGCAGGGGCGCTAAGGTGGCGGGCGGGCGGGCTGGCCCGGAGGGATGAGCGAGAGAGGCGGGCCCAGGGGAGTGGGGAGCAATGGGAGAGGGGACGCGCTGGCCCAGGGGCAGGGGCACGCAGTGAGATTTCCCCACATGGTCCGCGTGTGAGGAACTGCCATTAACTACCTCTGGTTTGAGTATCTACATGCTCAGTCCGTTTGTGGTGTATGTGCTTTGCAACTCGACCTAATTCATTCTGCTCCCAAATAAAGGGAGTGAGAATTAAAGATTAAAACCGTGGGGTGCTCTTCCATATTACTTAAGTACCTAATGGCATCACACACAGGAACACTTAGTTATGTTGGGGAAAGAAATATTTAGCCCAATGAAATTAGAGCTGCAGGCTTTGGATGAGAGCAGCAAATCCTAAGCAGATCACTTCTTTATTTAAATCCGTTGAATTTTTGGTTGAATTGTATTTAAAAGATAGATAGATAAATATACATATAAAGATAAATATATTTAAGAAAGGTAATTAAATGTTAAAATCATTAGTTCAGTAGAGTAATTTTATTTCACTACACATGCATCTCATCTTAGACCACTCACTACCTGTGATAAACAGTTGTGTGAAATTATCTAATAGTGGGACCCAGCAAAATATTTTAGTCATCTTAACCAACACAGAGCTGAAGCTTTTAGTGTATTTTTTCCAGACACACTTAGCCTGTTGTGAAAGTATCAGTACATTAGTGAGACAATATGATTTCATGTCAGTGGTGTCTCTGCAATTTCATGAGCATCAACTTGACAGTACTGTAACTTTAACTGGCCTGACTTTAATTCTGCGTATCTAATGCCTTACCAAAAACTGGAAGACTGCTCATAAATGCAAGCAAATGCTTAAAACTAAACTGCAATGGGAAATTTGAAAGTGAATGAAGATCATGTTTATATGATAAATGCCCCCACTAACTAGAACTTGGATTGGAGGCATTCAGGTCATAAAATTGAGTCAAGCACAGTTTTGCACTTCTTTGCAATTCACCTGTGGTTTCCCAAACAGGAAAACATTTAGTGAAAAAATGTATGGCTGTAAGAGGCTTTAAATTTGAACTATGAACAAAATCTAATCTGAGTGATTATAAAACAAGTGTTCTAAGAACTCTTATCACAAAGTGGTGTGAACGTCACTTACATCCTATCCCATTTGTATTAGTTTCTCTGTGTAAATGACCAGGAGGACTTCCAATTTCTCCTCCTCTAGCAGCAGCTTTTTATTAGATCAATTGAGGGCCACAAGTATGTGTATCCACGACTAGACCAAGTGGAAACCAGGAGGCTTTTGGCTCTAGCCCTGCTTCTGACAGTTACTAGCCTTAGTACTTTTTACTTGTAAATGCTATTTATTTAATTATGGAATAATTAAATATCCCTCTGTTCATTTTACAGGTGGAGACACTGAGGTTTAGAAAAAACTATAATTTATGTTGTGGCACTGTGGCTTGGTTTATTAGGCCTGGACTGGAAACAAGGAAATCTGGATTCTAATTCTGGGTCAGATATTGATTTTATAAGAGGATAATGTCTTTGAGCCTCAGTTTCTCCATCTGGAAAACTAAAACAATGCTATTTAACTGTTTCATTAGTAACTTTTTGTAAGCAGTCATGCAATAATAGGGAAGGTCCTCTCATGGTTCAGTAACTGGTTACAAGACAGAAAACAAAAGATAGGAATAAATGGTCAGGTTTCAGAATGAAGAGAGGTAAATAGTGGTGCCCCCTAAGGATCTGTATTGAGACCAGTGCTGTTCTACACATTCACAAATGATCTGGAAAAAAGCGTAAACAGTGAGGTGGCAAAATTTGTGGATGATATGAAATTACTCAAAATAGTTATGTCCAAAGTAGGGCTGTCACGCGATTAAAAAAATTAACTTCTAGGCTCTAAAGTTTACATTGTTTTATTTTTTTAATGCAGTTATTTTTGTACATAATTCTACCTTTGTAATTTCAACTTGTATGCGGTGAATTGAAAAATACTATTTATCATTTTACAGTGCTAATATTTGTAATAAATAATATAAAGTGAGCAGTGTACACTTTGTATTCTGTGTTGCAAAAAATCAATACATTTGAAAATGCAGAAAAACATCCAAAAATATTTAATAATTTTCAGTTGGTATTCTATTGTTTAACAGTGCAATTAATCGTGATTAATTTTTTTGAGTAAATCGCGTGAGAGAGGTCTATAAAATCATGACTAGTGTAGAGAAAGTGTTATTCTCCTTCATGTAACACAAGAACCAGGAGTTACCCGATTAAATTATTAGGCAGCAGGTTTAAAACAAACAAAAGGAAGCACTTCTTTACACAACACAGTCATCCTGGATTGCAAGGGGATGTTGTAAAGGCGAAAACTATAACGGGGTTCAAAAAAGAATTAGACAAGTGCTTGGAGGTTAGCCAAGATGGTCAGGGATGCAACCCCATTCTCTGTGTCCCTAGCCTCTGATTGCCAGAAGCTGAAAAGGGTGGCAGGGGATGGATCGCTTGATGATTGCCTGTTCTGCCCTTTCCCTTTGAAGCACCTGCTATTGGCCACTGTTGGAAAACAGGATACCAAGCTAGATAGACCATTAGTCTGACCCAGTATGGCTGTTCTTAAAGTGCTATAAGTGTGAAGGGTTATACGAATCAGTAGCAGAGGTGGGGCTAGAACTCAGAACTGTCTAGCTCCTAGCCTTGTGCTTAACTCAGTAGACCATGTGGCTTTTTGTAAGCTGCTAGCACATTTTCAAAATTCACAGGTGTGGCTTATTGAGGGTAAGTGGATCTCTGATTCCTTGCAAATTCCCTCTATAATGAAAAAAATCATGCAAAATGTCCTCAAAAATGTTGAAACTTTGTAAAATTGCTCCAGTTGTGCTGTTTTGTACACCCAAAAATAGGTAAGTGTCAGAAAATGTTTGTTCTGATCATTCTTTACCCAGCTGTAGTTGATTTCAGGTTTTTGTTTTGAGACACCTGTCCACATATCTTGGTACAGTAAGGTAATTTAGTATAAAAGGCAGTTAAAAATAAAAATAAGTGAATTATCTGTCCAAGATCATTCAGACTGAGAATAATAATAAACCCATTCCATTAGCCTGCAGTCTTGAACTTTTACCAAGAAGACCTTTAATGGGGGGGAAAAAATAAAAAATCTTTTCAAGCCTTTTTATATATTAAAAAAGGACACAGGCTGTCTCTTCTCTCTCTCTCTCTTCTTCCCCCCCCCCCCCCCCCCCCCCGGTCATCCCATCCTTTTTTTATTATTATTATTTTATTAGCATGTCACCTCTTTAGGCTAAACATTTAGTTTTAAAGAGCAACAGACCATTTACAAAAATTAAACCTCTTTGTGGTGGTAAAGAGCCAAATATGCTATATAGAGGAAACCCACTTCTGAATATGTTCAATGACAGCTTTTCTTTTCTACAGGAAACTTCTACACTGAAGTGTGTGGTATAAGAACCTGTATAGAATAGATGATGTCCCAGCATAGTAAAATACTGTACCTACCTTCTGGGCTTTCTCATTAGTACTCCTCATACAGGTACTGAATGAAAAACCATAATCAAATCTGAAAAAAGTTATAACATGGCTTGTTAGTCTTTTTTTTTTTTTTAAATAGGCCAACTGTTTAAATTGTAACTGAAGGAAGAAGTGACAGGTTTGTAAAAAGTGTTTGGATCTGATAATCAGATTCTTATTCTTTGCATCCAAGCTTCTGAGTGAGTTCTAAATGGAAAATGTTATTTCCCACTATCTTTGTATAAATCAGTATATGGGGAAGAAATATCCTATAAGAAATCACGATCAGCAACTTAGGAAAAATTGTACCTGCGGATAGTAGTCTGCATCTCTTGTTCTGTAAGCAGACTTAGTTGAATAAAGAGCAGTATGCTTTTAAGTAATATATTCTTTTCTTGTAGACACCCCATGCTGCCCCGTCACATGCAGAGGCTGGGCAGAGATTGGGTTGCCCACTGGGATAGCCCTCAAAGATTCTGCTGGAACAGTCGTACCTCCAATTCTATAAGGTGGGCTGATCACTACTCTTGGGCCCCGTATCTCAGCGCTGGGGATTTTACAGTGAATTGGAGACCGCCTCACTTTTTTGGGCCTTGGAGACCGCCTCATTTTTTTGCGCCTTGGAGACCGCCTCATTTTTTTGGGCCTTGGAGACCGCCTCAGTACTGGAACTGGCAACTTGTTAACTTCACACACAACTCTTCTTTTCATCTCTCTAATCCTAATATGAAATCCGAGGGAGATGAACCTTCTTCAAAAAGGAGAAGACACAGTGGTCAGAATGATGTTTGCTGTCCTAATGAAGAATTTACCTGCTCTAATCAGAATGAAGCAGCCTGTCTTTCCACTCCACCAAAAAATGAAGAAGAAAATACTGCAAACACAAGAGGTAAAAATGGTGTTTGATGTTTCTGTAGTGTCTTCTTTATATATTTAACAGTCTTTAAGTACCATTTTCTAGCGCCTCTGTATTCCACCTCTTTACTGGCAACTATACCAGGAGGGTGTTGGTTTTTAAAAGGTATTATAAATGTCAAGTACTGTAATTTATAGCTTTAAACGGTTTTGATTTTGTGCTCTCAAAAACCCTAATCTGGCAGACAGAGCTGAGCTCATCCTGCTTGATACAGTCAAGGTGGCTCTTATTTTTTGAAGTGGCACCACCAGGTGGTCATGTTTGGTTTTGACATTTGTTTTGATAAATTATAATTTCAGCAGGCCTTGTTGCAGTTTTCTTTACCTTACTGAACATGAATCAAGTGCACCTATGCAGATTGTGCATATCTTAGTGCACTGTTTTTCAACTCAAAACAATGTGGTCTATACAATTCAAATTTTATCAGGTCTAAGTGAAAATCACTGCATCGGCAATTGAATTTGTTATGAACAGGGAGCCAGAATGCTTAATTACAGTATTTAAAGTAAATGTGCTTGATGCTAAGAGCACAGTGAGGTCTTCTGCAGCAACTATTGTCTCTCAGTATTTTGACTTTAACATACTTCTCCTAAATTGTCCCCAACTGTTTGCTTAAGAGCTTTATTTTTACATAATCTGATTGAGTCTTGTTTGATATTGCGATTTCTGGGTTTGACTGGAGCCAGATGGAAAAGTGTGATGAGGACTATAGTATCTTTGCTGACAAGTTGAGATGTTGCATAAAAGCAGCTGAAATTAAAAAGCTGAAGAAGGCGAAGGGAAGAATCTCGATTGAAACGAAAAGCTTGTTGGAGAAGCGGAGAAACATGAAAAGGAGCTCGGATAACAACCTCGAGTACTCCATTCTGTGCAAGCTTATACGGCGAAAACTGAAGGATGACTTCGAGAACTTCCGGAAAGAAAAGCTCCTTAAAACAGCTGAATCACGCAAGAGCCTCAGGACATGCAAGCGGGAATTGCGCAGTATAGATTGAGCGTAACAGCATTGAAGAACAAGAATGGAGAGACAGTAATCGACAGAGCAGGGATGGAGGAGGTCTGCAAGGACTTCTATACAGAACTGTTCAAATCAAGAATCAACGTCCCCCTCCCAACCCTCGAAGAGTCAGAAGAACGCGTCCCCCCAATAATCGTCAGCGAAGTCCGAAGTGCACTACACCAGATGAAGAAGGGAAAAGCTCCAGGCAAAGATGGAATAACGTCAGAAATGATTTATGCAGGAGGCGAAAAACTTTGGAAGGCCCTCGCTTTAAGATTCAGTCAATATCTTGAAGAAGGAAAAATACCATCAAGCTGGAAGGAGTCGAATACCATCTTGCTGCACAAGAAGGGTGATCAAGAAAATCTTAAGAACTACCGCCCTATATGCCTGCTCTCTCACATCTACAAGCTCTTCACAAAGGTGATAACGAATCGACTTTCGCAGAGTTTGGATGAACAACAGCCGAGAGAGCATGCAGGGTTTCGAAGAAATTTCAGTACAATCGACCATATATTTACCCTTAGCCAGCTCCTAGAAAGAGCGAGGGAATACAAACTCCTGCTGTGCATTGCTTTTGTCGACTATGAAAAGGCCTTCGATAGCGTTGAGTTTAATGCAATATTAAAGGCGCTCGCAGAGCAGGGCATTAACACGCAGTACATTAGTTTGTTGAAGGAAGCGAATACTGGATGTACAACAGACATTACTCTCCTTGAAACTCCCCTCCGCATCCCAATCGAGAAAGGCGTAAAGCAAGGAGATACAATTTCACCGAAACTATTCACCGCCTACCTCGAAATGGTTATGAACAAGATCAATTGGAGGAGTGGTGTCAACATAAACGGAGAGAGATTATCTCATCTCAGATTTGCAGATGACTTTGTACTAATTGCCGAAAGCACCAACCAACTGCAGAGCATGCTACGAAGACTCGACAAGAAAAGTAGTCAGGTCGGCCTGAAAATGAACCGCTGCAAAACGAAATATATGCGATCAGATGTCTTACGAAAAGCCCAAATAACGGTAACAGGAGAAGACATCGAAGAAGTGGAACAGTACATATATTTGGGCCAAGACGTTAATATGCGCCAAGACCTGAACGGAGAACTCTCGCGAAGGATTCGGGCAGGATGGTGTGCATTTAATTCCATCAAGGACGTCCTCAAAGGAAAAACTGACAAGACCACACGTAAAAATATTTTCAATTCAGCAGTGCTGCCAGCCATGCTGTATGGCAGTGAAACGTGGGCACTGACGAAGAGAGAAGAGCAACGGCTGTTGGTAGCTGAAAGGGCAATGGAACGAGCTATGTTGGGAATCTACCTTCTGGATCGTATACCAAATGAAATCATCAGAGAACGCAGCGGTGTGAAAGATATTGTCGTGGAAAGCAGACATAACAAGATGCGATGGGCAGGCCACACAGCACGGCTCACGGATAACAGGTAGATCGCAATCATTGCTGAGTGGTACCCGCGAGAACAGAAAAGACTCCCCAGTCAGCCTCCAAGAAGATGGGAAGATGACATTGTTAAACGTTTCGGACGAACGTGGAGAAAGGCAATAGTGCGAGAAGAATGGCAGACATGTTGTGATCGGCGCAGTCGTAACGACAGCTGAAGTCCGATCGATCCAGGTGATCCAGGTTTGATATTGTGAATGGCTTTTTTTTTTTTTTTTAAGAGGTGAGAGAGGCAAAAGAAAAATCATGTCATTTATCCAATCTACCCTAGCCCAACTTAGTGTCTGTACTGTGACCCAGCAACAGGAACGTCTAAGTTTTGTTGTTACTTCTGATGCCTTGAATTTTCTTTATACCTCCCTCCACCCAAAGAGGCAAGTCTGTTCTCTAATGGACTCCTTTTGGATGCCAGCGTCTGGTGCTACCAGGAGAAATTGGTAGTAGCTATTAATGCCCAGAGGCTTCAGTCAGACTTCATAGGCTACATTGTGCTTGATACTATACATATTTAATTTTATAAAACAAAATAAACAATTATGCTGTATATAAAATATGTTCAGTGACACTCCCCGCCCACCCAGTTCTCAGCAAGAAATTTTGGTATGGGGTCTAGACTTTTTTGGAGACTAAAAATATCAGACCTGTCTGGAAAATGTAGTCCTTATCCAAATAACTTAGTCTAGAGCCCCTGTCCTGGAAGCTGCCCAACACAAGCAGGTCCTTGTTCCTGTTTGGAGCGCCATTGACTTCAGTAGGGCTCTTCATGAATGTAAGAGTGCCTACATAGAGCATCTTGCAGAATTAAGTCCTAATCAGGCAGTCCTCAGACTTAACGACTCAATTGGTTCCTGAAAATTGCGTTGTAAGTCGAAACGTCGGAACTCGGAACCCCAATCCACTCCGTTGCGGGACCAAGTGTCGTAAAGTCAAAACCAGTGGTCATAAGTCAAATCAGGATGGCAATTCAGAAACGTCGTAAGTGCTGTTCATTGTAAGTCAAATGTTGTAAAGTCGAGGACTGCCTGTAAAGGCAGGTGACTTGCAATGGCTCTGGGGAAGAGGGATACAATTACTTATATAAAACAAGCAAATGTATGTTAAATTTTAGATATGTATCAGGTATAGGGAACTGGCCCTTCACCTAGACATCTTGAGTTAGCTGATTTCTTGCAGGAGTCTCAGCAATGGGATTTGAAGGAGAGGATAGTGGTCTCACAGATCAGCTCAAGGAGGACATTCTGTGCACAAGAATGGCATCAGAGAAGCAGACATGGGAGAGTGTCATCTGGGCCATCATTGGTAGAGCACAGGGCATAGGAAAAGACGTGATAAGACATGAGCATCTGATTAGGGAGGAACACAATTGTGAAAATCCTTAAATGTGAAGATCAGAGATTAAATTTAATAGGGTGGAAAAAGGAGTCGGTGGAGGGATTCAGAAAGAAGAATGACAGACAAAAAGAGGAGTCATCAATGGGCAGTGCCCCTCCTTTAGTACCTTAGCACGTGCAACTTCTCCCCACTCCTCTGAGGATGTGGAGTCTGTGATGGAGTGTATTCTCTCTGGAAAGTCCTTCAAATTGCTGAGAAGATTCTGGGCGATACCTGCCTATACTGTCTTTGAGTTTGGAAGTGGCAGTTGTGAGGGGGTAGGGGGAGGCAAGGTTTCAGTGAATGTCTACTTTGGCAGGGAGGTCATTTTGTCACTATGCTTAATCACAGAAGACCACTTTAGGATTTCAGAATGCACCAGCCCAAATACAGTTAAATAGCAGAGATGGGACAGCCACTGGCAAAATATTTCATTGGTGCATAGTTCAGGTATCTCTCTTCCAGTTTCCTTTCAATGGAGTAAGAGGCATAATTGTCATACAGTACATCTTTGGCCTCGGGCTATGTATAAACTTACATGAAATGGTTAAAATATACTTGTATCTCAAGTAGTTGAACAGAATAGTTTTTATTAAAAATGGTCAGTGCTTCCCAGGGGTATACTCATGCCTGCAGGATTCCCTTACGCCTGGTCTACACTAAAAAGTTAGGTCAATGGAAGCCGCCTTAAGTCGACTTGTTAATGTATGTGTCTACACTACTGGGTCCTTTACGCCAACCTAAGTCGCCTCTAATGTTGCATCGATGCAGGCACTGCTAGTGAGGACACACTCCATCGAGACAAAGAGCATGGTGTGGCCACTCACAATTGACTTAATTTCGGAGGCTTGAGGTCAAATTAGATAAAGTCGACTTAATTTTGTAGTCTAGACAAGCCCTTAGATAAGAGTATCAGTTTTGCTACCTGCTTCCAGATCCTCTACCATTCTTGATACTGTATAGGAGATAATGCAAAGAGGCAAGATGGCATTTTCAATGGCTCTTGAGGCTCCAAATTTAGAACCATATGAAAGCTTTTGAGTCTCTCTAATCCCCAAACTTTACAGGAGAGTTATAAACACCATGAGTAGCATATCTGTGGAAACTGTCTATAATGAGCTTCATAGGATATATCAGGTTGCTCCAACTTCAGAGAAGTCTGAACTGTGGGGCCTACACAGTGGCTACCAATTATGCAGTTTATATGAGCACAGTTTACTACTTCCATCTCAAATGGCAGGTCTGAAATATTTCTAATCATGACAGGTACAAACTTGCCTATATATTTGTTTAAGCAAAGGGAGCTCTCAAGAGGAATAATAATTCCTTAAGTACAATATGTCGCATATGAAACAAATTGTAAGATCAACATATGGTAATGCAAATGTACTACATGATCATTCATTTTGGTATTTAATGTTTTAACAGGCATGATCAAAAGACATTGGGAGTATTTCTGTCATCAAAGTAAAAAAATGAAGATTCTTGAAGATAAGCAAATTGACCAAAACAATACAGAAGACAAGGGAAAGTTTGATTTTACTGTGATGTCCTACAATATCCTTTCACAGAATTTGTTAGAAGATAACTCCCACCTGTATAACCACTGCAGACGGCCAGTGTTAATCTGGGGTTATAGATTTCCCAACATTCTACGGGAAATCAAACAACTGGATGCAGATGTAAGTGGAAAACTAACACAGGTTTTATTGAGAACAACATATTCTTATCTAGTAGATAAGCTGTCTAATGGATTCAGCTCTCCTTTAAGTTATCACATCATGCTTATTAGTACTGCTGGTTCATGCTTACCAAAGTAGTGTTTTCTGAGTGGTCTAAGCCTCAGGCAGTAGTCACTGGTAGTGTTACTGTAATCCGCACTACAGGTCTCTCGCGTTTTACGCGCATTTAACATGCGCGATTTCAGCTTTGCGCGATCGGCAAAACTGAAAGAAAAAAGAAAAAAAACGGAACCGGAAACGCCATTCAAGTGAATGGCGTTTCACTATACGCGGTTTCCGCTTTATGCGCTCAGCGCGAAACGGAACCCCCGCGTAAGACGAGAGAGACCTGTACTGTATTTACACATGCACTTCTGAAACTGTCCTTCATGCTTCTACAGTCAAATATAGTCTCTCATTATCCCATTATTCCTGCACTTTCATGACATCATTTCCTGATTCTCTTCCTACCCTTTGGATGTCTTATTCAGTGGGTCATCATCCTCCTTCCCTCCCTTCCAGTGGGAGGTCCTCTCTAGCGCTCTACTTTTGGCAATCTCTTCTCCTTCAGTATCTTATCTTTGGATGATCTCATTTGCAAATGTGGTTTTGACTGCCATCTTTATACTGAAGACCTGCAGATCTGCCTCTCCATGCTAGACCTCACCCCTCCTTCTAAACTAAAATGTAAGCTTGTCTTTTGTGATGTCTTGTCATGGATGTCTAGCTGTCTGCTAAAAATTAACATGGCCAAAACAGAATTCATTATTTTCTCTTGAAACTGGCTTCTCTCCTGCTTCTCTGTTGGAGTGGACAGCAGTCTGTCACTCAGGCCTGTAACTTTCACTTCATTTTTGGCTCAGCCCTCTCTTTGAACCTACACATCCAGGCCATGTCCAAATCGTCCCACTTTTTCTTGCACAACTCCTGTAAGATCCAGTCTTTCCTCTCTGCCCACGCTACCAAAATTCTTATCCAAGTCCTGATCACTTCACACTTTAACTATTGTAATTTCTTCTCTCAGTGCCTGCAACCTCATCGCTCAAGTCTATTCAAAATGCTGCTAAGAACACCATCTTGCTTGCAGCAGCTCTCGCAAAGTCCTTTACAACCTACTTCTGTACTACCTATCAGACCTTTTAATTTATCACAAGGTCAACTCCTGCCTTTCCTTCACCAGTGATGCCAGGCTTGATTGCCCAATCCTGCATCAAGCACTTCCTCCTATGCTGTCCTTTATGAGTGGAAAAAGATCCTGTCAAAATCTAGAAAGCTGCTACCTCATCCTCCTTTAAATCTCTCCCTTTCCTTAATGTATATATGAAATGGTAACCTGAGTATGCTTAGGCTGGTGACAAATTGTGATTGCTGCTCCTGGTTGGCTACAAATTGTTCACATTGCTGCTGTTATCCTGTCTTCTCCACCCCACATGGACTTACCTGTTTTGTCCACCTGTTGTATTGTTGTTCAGATTGTAAAATCTTTGAAGAAGAGACTGTTCTTTACTGTGTGTTTGTACAGCCCTGTACACGTTTTAGTCTAGTCTGGCTGGCACTATAGATGCTAGCACAATATAAATGTTTGTTTATAGGCAAGGCTGGTAGCACTACCTCTTAAGTTTGCCTGACAATTTCCATTATAATTAAACTGAAAATAAGGTCTTGTAACTTTAACCATTTGGGCTAAAATTTTCCCTCCTGGGTGTCTGCCTCATTGAATTTTCTTGGGAAATTTCAGCCAAAACAGTTAAATTGTTTGCAAGAATGGAGCCAGGGAAAAATGCATTATTTTGCCATGTTACATTCTGGTGAACTTTTCTTTGAAAAATTCTAGTTCCCACATGCTTTGGAGTGGTGGGGATTTGAAATATGGCAGGGCAGGGATGTGGGGCGACAGGGGGGCCTTTGTGTCAGAGATGCAGCTTTTGCTGGCCTTGAAAACATCCACCCGTATTTGGCCAAGTTATAAGCCTTTGGGGGAAAATAATCCATTTCCAAACACATAATAGAGACTTTGATTTTTAACGGCTGAAATCTGACAGTTCTATCCTCTTTGAGCCTCTCACAGTGCTGATCAGACTGACCATGTGCCATCCCCATAGGATGATTGTAGCCATGGGCTGGAGCATGCTCAGGGATTCAAAAAGACTTTCCCTGTAAGGGCTTGTCTACACTGGCACTTTACAGCGCTGCACCTTTCTCGCTCAGGGGTGTGAAAAACACCCCCCTGAGCACAGCAAGTTTCAGCGCTGTAAAGCACCAGTGTAGACAGTGCACCAGCGCTGGGAGCTGTGCTCCCAGTGCTGTCCCCTCGTGGAGGTGACTTTTTTGGAGCTCTGCCGGACTACACAAGCCATGTTAAAGCGCTTTAACATTGCCAGTGTAGACAAGCCCTAACTGTTGCTCTTGGCTGCTCTGGAGTAGGGCTTGCACTAGAACAAAGCATGGAGCCTGTCACTCCTATGCTTTCAATGACTCCCTGCTGGCACCTGCACAGCAGGGAGGAAGAAGCTATCTGATTTGAATTATGAGGACACAAAATCCAGATGGGAGAAGGAAAAAGAGTAGATTGGAACAAGAAATCTGAGACTTGGGAGACTGTGGGGGGACTGACTGAGTTGGAGTGGGGAGATGGGCTGGCTGGGCAAAGAGACTGCCAGCTAGTAAAGGGAGTGCAGGGGGATTGGGAGCCAGTTAGGAGGTTGGGAGATTGAAATTAGACCAAGAACTGGGGGGAAATGGACAGGTTGGACAAGGAGATTGGGACTAAGAGCTGGGGTGGGGGAGTGGACCAGAGAAGGGGGGAGAGGTCTGACAGGCAGGTGGGGTACAGGTGGAGAACTGGGACTGGCTGGGCAAGGAGACTGGAACTGAATGTGTGGAGTGGGGACTGGGACTCAGCAAGGCTGGAGGGGGAGACGGCCTGGCATGAGAGCCCAAGGAGTGGAGACAGACTGGGATTGGGACAAGGAGCCAGGGGTGAGGAGGAGTCAGGACTAGGACATGGATGGGGCAGAAGGGGTCAAGCTTGGGGTTGGGGGGCAAATGGGCAGAAGAGTGTCCCTTAGAGCAGGGGTCTCAAACATGTGGCCCGCGCAGTTATTTCCTGCGGTCCGCCATAGGCAACCAAGAAACATTACTGAGTGTTTATATTTTATTAAAACCCCTCTTTGCATTACAGTTTTTAAAAAGTTAATACATTGACTTTTAATAGAATACTATATTACTCTTCATTTTTTTCATTTTTGACTATACTTTTGTATCATTGTATGAAAAGGTTTCAGTGATGTGGCCCTCGGGCCAATTTACTAGTTCTCATATGGCCCTCATGGTAATTTGAGTTTGAGATCCCTTCCTTAGAGCCTGCAGTGGAACCCAAGATTCCTGAGTCTCCCCATTCCTCTGCTCTCAGCAATATCTGTGAAACCCAGTGGCAAACCGAGTCTCATCCCCCACTAATGCTGGTCCCCACACAGGATGACAATTTATCACTATCAGTTACTCTGTTAGCTTAAGTGACAGAGGTAGATCTAAAGGTTGCAATCCTGGTGATGTCCCCTGTGGGTGTCAGTATGATGCCACATGATCAAATTTCTGTTTTTCATTATTATTTTTTAAGAACCTAGGAAGTTACACAAACACCATTATGGAGGTTGCAAAGTCAACAGTTAAATTACAAAATGCCAGAATTAAGGGTGCTTGTGCAACCTTAATTCGGCCCCAGTATGTGTACACTTTGATACAATCTTGCACAGGCTGGACCTGCTTTGGGGAGGAATCAAGGTTGTGTAGTAAAGGAGACTGTTTTCTGTAGGACCCTGCTTCATCTGTTGCAGAAGTTGGAAGGTTTGTAGTGAATAAGGCAGAGGATGGCTGGAACAGAAAGGGGGGACTTGTAGTTAAGGCAGTTGAATGTTGTCCTGGAGAATTGGTTTCTATCTCTCTACCTCTTCCACAGAGTTCCTGTGTGATGCTGGGCAAATCACTGAAACTAGACTTTTCAGAGTTGGTCAGTAATTATGTATTCTCCATTTTCTGTGTGCCCAATTTCAGACTCTGGAGTCTGACCTGCAGAAGTGCTGAGCATTCACAACTCACACTAAGACAGTGGGAGCGGTGCTTTAAACATCTAACATTCAAACTGCTAAGCACCCTGAAAAATCAGGTTTCTCAAATTGAGCACCCAAAGTTAGTGGGTACTTTTGACCTTAATCTCACTGTGCCTCAGCTCCCCATCTGTAAAGTTAGGGATAATACCACCCCCTCACCAGGGTACTGTGATAAATTCATTTACATTTGTGAAGCATTTGGGCTTCATTTGTGATGCTCATCACTATAGTATCCAAGTGCTTCAGAACAGGGTTTGAATAGTGCCCAGTAAATAAGGCCCAAAGCCATATATTGAACGAGGACAAAACAAAATATTGAATAGCTCATTAAGTGAGCATCATCCATCCTGTGCACTGACTGAGGCAGAGGTCCTGTGAACACGTAATTAAAGACTGTGTATCATAATGTATGTGCACAAGGGGGGCTGAATTAAAGTCGCACAGGCAACCTTATTTCTGGCACTTCCTAACTTTTGACTGCTTGGCTTTGCAAACTTAATGTTCTTTTAACATCATTTTTTGGGGGTGAATAGTAATGTGTTTTTCAAAGTATTCAGTGAATCATAGGAGCCCTTCCTGAAGTCTTGCTGTGATACTTTGAAGCCTGTTGGTAGAAAAAGCACTGGAGCAGCTGCTCCTGTATGGATATCCTTGATTTGGAAGGCAGATACCCTATACTAATATACTTATTATTTGGACTGTATCAAATCCTTAAATGATAGAACTGCTGCTGGTCTCAGGTTTCAAATACATAGGCTTCCCAGGCTTAACATTCAGCAGGACTGAGTCCGTCTTTCTGAGATTAGAGAGATTTGGTTGTTCGCAATGCGTGTGTCTTTCAAATGAGACTTAGGCTGGTCTGTGATAGAAAATTAGGTCAACATAACTACTACATTGCTCAAGGGTATAAAAAATCCATGCTGCTGAGCAGCGTAGTTAAACTAACCTAAGTCCCCTATGTAGACAGCGCTAGGTTGGTGGAAGAATTCTTCGATTGACCTAGCTACTGCCTCTTGGGGAGGTGGATTACTTACTCTGATGGGTAGGGCCCTACCAAATTCACGGTCCATTTTGGTCAATTTCACAGTCATAAGATTTTTAAAATAGCAAATTTCATTATTTCAGCTATTTAAATCTGAAATTTCACAGTGTTGTAATTGTAGGGGTTCTGACCCAAAAAGGACCTGGGCCGGGGGGAGGGGAGGGTGGAGTCACAAGGTTATTGTAGAGGAAGGTGCAGTACTGCTACCCTTACTTCTGTGCTGCTGCTGGCGATGGCGCTGCCTTCAGAGCTGGGCAGCAGGAGAGCAGCGGCTGCTGGCCGGGAGCCCAGCTCTGAAGGCAAAGCTACCGCAGCAGCATAGAAGTAAGGATGGCATGGTATGGTATTGCCACCCTTACTTTTGTGCTGTTGCCTTCAGAGTTGGGTGTCTGGCCAACAGTCGCCACTCTCCAGCCGCCGAGCTCTGAAGGCAGCACAGAAGTAAGGGTGGCATTACCGCAACCCCCCTAAAATAACCTTGTGACCCCCTGCAACTCTCCTTTGAGCTAGGACCCCCAATTTGTGAAATGCTGGTCTCCCTCGTGAAATCTGCATAGTATAGGGTAAAAGCACACAAAAGACAAGATTTCACGGGGGTAGACCAGATTTCATAGTCAGTGATGCGTTTTTCATGGCTGTGAATTTGGTAGGGCCCTACTGTTGGGAGAATCGTTCCTGTTGGCATAGGTAGTGTCTACTCTGAAGCGCTACAGCGGCGCAATTGTAGCCCTGTAAATGTAGACAAGCCCTTAGAGACTGAGTGGTACTTCCATAACAATGGGTGATCAGTCGGGTGTTTTCCTCTTCCGCCCCGACTCCCAGTTGCTCTCTAGCATTTAAGGTGCAGGTTGTTTTGCTGCTCACCACCTTTGGGGCGATAGGAGGTTATGAGCTGCTCTTTGTTCAGGACTTGAAAAATGTACTTGCTCTTGAGGAGTAGGAAGTTTTTCCTGGGAGTGCCTCATCACTTGCAGAATCTAAACTTTTCTTTAAAAATAAGTTTCTAGCCTTGTTGTAGTTAATCTCTTAAATGTGAGATGAGTGTAAACCTAGGCAGTGCTGTTTTAGGGAGTCTGTGGGCAAATATCTCCAGAGCCTCTGCTACTACTAGAGCTTTGCAAGCTGATGTCATCAAGGCTTCTCACATGAGTAAAGTTACTCAAGTGCATAAATGTTTATCAGAGTGGGGTTTAAGTGCTGATTTGTGTCCAAGTATGGGATTAGGACATCCCAGTCAGTCACCCAAACTTGAAAATTTAGCTCCTTGTCAACAGGGAGCTTTTTTTATTCTTTGTCGCTTAGTCATTTGGTAAATCTACATGATTAGACAGATCAGAATTTTGAATAAATAGAATGGGTACCAAATACTACTAACACTAGGCAGTTTTTAAATAGAGAAAGCTCTTGCATTATGGCTTTTACCTCTGTAAATAAAGTTACTAAAGCTTCACGGAAAAACATAGATACACTAGTTAATGAAGTGAAAGCTTTTGTTAATGTTTGTTAATGTATTAAATTCAAATTGGAAAAACTCTTTTAGGTACTGTGTTTGCAAGAAGTACAAGAGGACCATTTTGGAATGGAGATCAAGCCGAGTTTGGAATCTTTGGGTATGATGGAACACTTTTGTCCCACATTTCATTACATTTTCCTTTTTAATGTACTTATAAGAAATAATCCACGTGGAATGAAGAGAGATAAATAGTTGTTACTTTAAGACTTGCTCTTGCACGCCTTATTTTGGCAAACTCACTAATGCCTGAATTTTGCCTGCCTATGAAGTGCAGAACTGGGCCCAGAACTGCTTTCAAATGAATTTACTTAAGACCTGATCCTGTAAATTGCTGAATGCCCTCAGCTTTCATTGGCTTCAGTGGGAAAGGAGGCCCCTCATCTCTTCACAAGAGATGCTTAAAACATGCAAGTCAGTCCCTTAAATTCTAGAGGGATGTAGATGTTGGATCTTAGAATTCTAGGTATAACTGAAACTACAAATCAAAAACAGTGTTGTTGATTGGCTTCTAAATTCTATATTATATATGCTATACTATATTATATATGCTATAGAGTAACCATTTATTTAAGATGATGTGTGTTTCCCTGAAGTGGTTAATACACTCATTCTATCTTGATAATTTAAAGTATACTTTCATAAATAGTTACTTTTAATTACTGTGGAAGATGTAGAGCTTCATAGAATTGTAGAAAATACTTACCTTTTGTGATAGTTACAGCTAATGGAAAATATTATAATCCCAGAATAATGCATTGGTAATGTTGAATATAAATGTCAGTGTACAGAGCAGTGTAAACAGCCCTTTTGGTAAATGAGTATCGGGCCCTGTGTTAACATGTGCACTAGGAGAGTGATTCACCTTTTTTCCTCTCAGCAGCCATTAAAGCAAAAGGGGATTTATTGGTAGGAATATGTATTGGGAGGCATATTTTTAGTAAATCCTTTATAAAGACAATTTTCTCTTTACATATGTATTTAATTATGCAAAACAGCTTCCATTACAATCCCCCCATTTTCAGATGCTTATATTCTTTTTTATAATTAGTTTTCAGACAGAGACCAAACATGGCACATTTCAGCCCAAAAGGTGAAGACCTCAAAGTTAGGAACATTTGAAAATGGGTACAGTAGAAACTTTTTGCAGCCTTAACTATAGCAGGCTCAGGTATTGACTACTATGGAAAAACAATAGCATGAGCTATGTTCTTGTTTTGTTCTTTTTTGTTAGTGATTCACATTTCTTTCGTACAGGTTATCATTGTGAATATAAAATGAGGACAGGAAGGAAACCCGATGGCTGTGCTATTTGCTTCAAAATTTCCAAATTTAATCTTATCTCTTCAAACCCAGTGGAATTTTTCCGCCATGATATTCCACTCTTGGACAGAGACAATGTTGGACTAGTGTTGCTTCTGCAGCCCAGATTTCACTGTAAAGCTACTGCTGCAGTCTGTGTAGCCAACACACATCTGCTGTATAATCCAAGGCGAGGGGACATTAAACTGACCCAACTGGCAATGTTACTGGCAGAGATTGCCAGCGTTGCCCATCGGAAAGATGGTAGATTCTGTCCTATTATCATTTGTGGTGACTTCAACTCTGTTCCTGGTTCTCCACTGTACAGTTTTATAAAGGAAGGAAAGCTGAATTATGAAGGACTACCTATAGGAAAGGTAGGTGTTCTTTTCATCTCAAGTAAGAATTACTGCTGGTGGAAAAGGAATATTTTATGGAGTGACATTGGCCACCTGTCACGGTATGCACCACTCACCGCTTATCTGGTGCCTCCTGCTGATCAGTTGTGGGATTAGCTCTCGAGATCAACACCCCTTCTCATTGTCACATGCCATCACACTCGCGCTCTCTCTCAGGTCTGCAGCTCCTCTTGTCCTTGGAACCGCAGCGTCTTTATGATGCAGCCCTCCGGCTAGGTCACTCGGCGTTCCCCCTTCCAGGATACAGTCCTTCAATTCTCTGTCACCACCACAGTAACCCAGGCAGTCTTCCTGTTCTATGCCACAGTCTCTGCTATGCCCTCAGTGACTAGTAGGGGAACCCAAGCTCATTCACTACTCCAGGTTCCAGTCCAGGGACCCTACACCCAGCAGTTCTGGGCTTTCCTCTCCCAGCCCTCACTGCTCCTTCCCTGGATTGCTTCCTACAATTCCTGGTTCCCCTTCTTGCCCTGGGTATAACAGCTCCAAACCCTCATCCCTTTTCCCAGGAGCAGCCTCTGTCTGTTGCAAGCTTCCTGGCTTTGAACCTGCTTGCAATCAATTCCCTACTCCCTGGCTTTCCTTCCAGGTGCAGCCTGGAGAGCTAATAGGCCTACCTGACCACCTTAACCCTTTCCAGTTCTGTGTGGAGTTGAGTTGCCATTAGAAGCCCAATTTTGACCTCCACTCTAAAATCTACAGAGGAAAGTCTGCCACAGAATTGCTATGCTAGGTCTGAGGCTGACTGTGTTTTGTTTCAGAAGTGCAACTTTAACTCCTAATTTGCTGACTTTAACATTTTAAAACATATAAACAATTGTTCTTGAAAGTGGTATATGTACAGGTAGAGATATGTATCTGGACCTTACCTCTGACTTAATTTAGGTCTTGTCTTCACGTACACCACCGCTATAGTGCTTTAGTGAAGACTCTCCTATGCCAACGAAAGAGCTTCTCCCATTTGCGTAGTTAATTTACCTCCCCAAGAAGCGGGAGCTATGTCGGCGGGAGAAGCTCTCCCATTGACATAGTGCTGTCTACATGGGAGGTAGGTCAGTAAAACTGTCACTTGGGTGTGGATTTTTTACACCCCTGAGTGATGTAGTTATACTGATATAGGTCCATAGTGTAGATCTGGCCCATTTTTCTGGGAACACTTTAAATGCCAAGTCTAGCACTTGGTAAATGTTCCTTTTCTTTTGTAAAGGTTACTTTTTCCCAAAAAAGAATTTTATTTAAGTATTAAGGTATTCCTTTTACAACTGGCAATACAATAGGGCCTATGTTATCAGTCAGACTAAGACGAAGCTTCCCGTTTCATTACGTTGGCTTAAATGTCCATAAAACATGTTCTGCTGACAGAGTAAAATACTGTTCCACCTTACGCCATTATTAGTTTTGATTTAAGTGTCCCAGGTTTTTGTGGGGGAGGAGATTTAATCACGGACCATCTGAACCTTTTCAAAAGGATTATTCTCACATTATGGATGAGCCAGGGCTGTATTGATTAGCGTAAGTGTAAAGTCAAAGTTATGATTGCTAGGTGACCAAAGTAGAAGCCATGTTTGAGTATGGCACCACATTCTAAGATATTTTATGTGAGTTTAGTGTGAACATAGCATTCGACATATCACCAGTAGCTATTTAATTTGAAGTGACTAAAGCATCTACACTAGGGAAATGTGAATTTTCCATTATTGGTGTTAATTGCCCATCATCTGCCAACCCTATTTTCAGCCCCCCTTTGATTTTCTCCCAGAAGAATAAATGCCCCATTGTTAAAAGCAATGTCAACAGTCAGTGAACTGTTTACACTAGAGCAGTGGTTCTCAACTTTTGTACTGGTGACCCCTTTCACATAGCAAGCCTCTGAGTGCGACCCCCCCCTTATAAATTAAAAACATTTTAAAATATATTTAACACAATTATAAATGCTGGAGACAAAGCAGGGTTTCGGGTGGAGGCTGACAGTTCGTGACTCCCCCTCCCCGTGTAATTACCTTGCAACCCCCTGAGGGGTCCCGACCCCCAATTTGAGAACTCCTGCACTAGAGCTTCTAATGTTGCTAACAAGAGGTCTTGGTATTCTCTCAGCTTAGTCTCGCAAGAACTATTTTACAAAATAAGATTGTTGTAAAGATGTTAAGTGAGAGCAAGGAGAGAAGTTGCATGTAAAGAATATCGTGGTTTAGCAGAGAAAGCTTTGAAGAGCTGCTACAAAAGGCATGTTTGTAAGGCATGTATAGAAGAATGGACTCACTGCAAGTGTGCCCCCTCCTGGCTGGGTGTGGCATAACAGCTTTGCCTTCTCTAGTATCCCCTGTTGATGGTTATTCCGGTCCTTTAGTGGTCTTCCTCTTCTCGCATTTTGACCCTCCAGTCAGGTCACATTTTAGTTCCATGCTTCTTTCATGGTAACAAAGACCCACAAACAAAAGTCCAACAAATCAATCCAAGGTCTCTGGCCCCTGACTCAGAGTCCATTGGCCCTTACCCCCATCTTTCCGGGCTCTGAATTGCCCTAATCCCCTTACTGCAGGGGGCTTCACACCACTTTCCCAGTGGGTGGTATGGGAATGCAGGGGCCCCCTCTCTATGCCAGTCCAGAGAACCTAGGACGAGCAGCCAAGGTCTGCTCTGTCAGACTTGTTGTCACTGCCTCTCTGGACTCCTTTGTATCATTAGTCTTTCCTCAAGCCTTTTTCTCCAGCCCCTTCCTGGGCTTTTTGTAAGGACCAAAACCTCCCAGAAGGTCTCCCTAAAGGTCAGGTTTGTATCCCTGCATCAGGGTCAGCCAGAAGAGCTTGCTCCAGATTTGTGTCTTCCAGATATCTCCCACTTTGTAATGCCCCGAGTGTGATGGCAGAGTTCTTGCCTTTCTCCCTGGAGCCCCCCAAGGTCCAGTCCAAATGCCCCTTAAGATTTACTTGTCACAGCCTCTTGGACTTAACTGCCTCTGGTTTCCTGCTGGCTCAAGACAACCTGCCTCTGGGCCTAGGCTTCACTGCCCCTGGCCTCCCAATCTTCCTCCTGACTTCAGGCACTCCAGTTTTGGCTCTAGGCTTCAGGCCTCCCAGACTTCTCAGCCTTTAGCCCAAGAGAGGAAACATCCTCTACGTCTCACCTGGGTATCCTCCATCGCCTTCCTTCCACTACCCTGTGCTCCTTCCTTTCTGAAGATCCAGCTCCTCCCAGTCTGAGTCTGATGACCAATTATACCCTATGGCTTAATTGGGCTTAACCGCCCACTGTTTACCCTGGGTTCATACACTCCATCGCAGCATGGATAAGAAAAATGAACTCTTTAGCAGTATGTCTTGTTAACTGGATCACAGTTGACTTTAAAAAAATAGTTTTTTAAATTAAATCAGATTCTGTTTGAAACAACCGTATATTTTTTTTTAGGTGTCTGGGCAAGAACAGTTTCCTAGGGGACAAAGAATCTTAACTATTCCAATTTGGCCCCCAAGTCTAGGCATTTCACAGAGCTGTGTGTATGAGGTACAACAGCAGCAACAAGAAGAAAACACAGGTCAGTTTCTGAACAGGTAAACTTAGTGGTTCTATGAAAACATCACCCAGATTTACTGTTGAAGACCAGATATTTTTCCATTTAAAAAAATGGGCCCTAGTCTTGCAAACATGAGCTCAGTGGGACTATTCAGGGATAAAGTTTTTCACCATCCTAGGCATTTGCAGGCTTAGGTCTTAAAAAAATAAATTTCTTTGAGATGAACATGCAGTAGGTGATTGGAAATATTAGAACCATTGTTTTTGGATATTTTTAAAACCTTCCATCTAAATCTACTTTTTGTCTTTATATTCAAGGTTAAACATACATTCAGCTCATCTGAATTGCTCTGTAATTTGAAAGGGTAAAGGTTTCTAGGTAAAGTTTTCTGGAAAGGTACAGATTTGTTTGAAGGGGCTCTAATGAAACTTGGCAATTAAATCCAGTTTTTATTAATTTTTTCTTTCCCATCAAAAGAAAAATAAATAGCATTTGAAGATGTTGTCCTAGGCTACTTTCAGCCGCGTAGCCAGGTCCAGAGTACAGGGGGACGGAGCTATAAAAAGGCGCCTCCCCGTGTATTCACCCGGCGGCACTCCAGTGGCGCTCCAGCTTTTCGGCGGCACTTCGGCGGTGGGTCCTTCACTCACTCCGGGTCTTCGGTGGTACCTGCCGCCGAAATGCTGCCTAAGACCCGGAGCGAGTGAAGGACCCGCCGCCGAAGTGCTGCCGAACAGCTGGAGTGCCGCCGGGTGAGTGCAAGAAGCGGCGCCTTAAAGAAAAGCGGTGCCTTTTTTTTTAGCACCGTGGCGCCTTTTTTTAAAGGGGGAGCGGAGCTAAAAAAAAGGCACCGCTTCCTTTTTAAGGCGCCACTTCTGCTCACAGGGGGAGCGGCCACTACCTCCACTCCCCCGCTGGCTACGCTACTGGCTACTTTTCCTATAGTTTTTCTCCAATGGTCTTAATGCTCTCATTTAAAACATACATTAGAAATTCTCTATTTTTGTAGGTGGAGAGAAAAAAGAAGCGAAACTGGAGCACACAGAAGAGATCATAATAGCAGCTGAAAAGTAAGTCTTGGAAAATCTGAGAAGGCTGTTTGGTGGCTCCTATTAAAAAAAAAAAAAAAAAAAAAAAAAAAAAAAAAAAAAAAAGTAAAACCAAAACCTTGAGCATATATGGTATGATTTCAAATTAGATAACTGATAAAACTGTACGTGGTCTTCTAATTGGGTTTTGTATCTGCCCGTGTAGGTTGTTAAAATATACATGTCTCTGTTTACATACACATTATCTAATAAAATACACAACAAAAAAGACATTTTCAAAAGTAGATATCACCGCGCCTAAACTCACATCTTCTCAAGTAAAAGTCTTGAAAATGGAGTCAGTACAGTTTTCAGAGCTAATGTAATGTTTCCTCTGACATTTCACAACTGTATTCTGGTGAGTTAGTTCCTGCACCCTTGAATTGTCAGAGCAGCTAGAGCGGTGGTTCTCAACTGTGGTCCACCGCTTCTTCAGGGAAAGCCCCTGGCGTGCCAGGCCGGTTTGTTGACCTGCCGCGTCCGCAGGTTCGGCTGGTCGCGGCTCCCACTGGCCACGGTTTGCCACTCCAGGCCAATGGGGGCTGCGGGATGCGGCGCGGGCCGAGAGATGTGCTGTCCGCCGTGTTTCGCAGCCCCCATTGGCCTGGAGCGGCGAACCGTGGCCAGTGGGAGCCACGACCGGCCGAACCTGCGGACGCGGCAGGTCAACAAACCGGCCTGGCACGCCAGGGGCTTTCCCTGAAGAAGCGGTGGACCACAGTTGAGAACCACCAAGCTAGAGGATGTAAATAAAAATAAACTAAAATTAAATTTTTAAGAATTTCATCATTCTTATACTGGTGGTCTTACTTTCAGCAACTACACTAGTACAAAAGCATGGCTGTCTATTGTTTTCAAAAGTAATAATTGGAGAACAGAACCCAGAAAAATTTGGATTAGGATAACTATGCAAAGGGCAAAAAATCATCTTTCATTTAAAAGTGAAAAAAAATAACCACAGATGGGAAAGGATTAGAATTATGTATTGTAAGGGACCATTGCTATATGGGGCCACTGATGCATGTTATTCCAAACTAAGGAGCTGAGGTTAAGGAAATATCAAGACTGGTGTGATAGACCCAGGCCAGTTTGGTACAACAGAATAGTAGAAGGCAGATATACTGGCCATTGGGTTAACAGTTTTCTGTTCCCTAACTGACCAGAGCAGGGACTGCTCCAGGCTAATGAGAACACCTGACTCTAATTAACCTGCAAAGAGTCAGGTGAGGCCATTAAGGTAAAGTGAACACCTGACCCTAATTAAGGCTCTTCTGAGCATATAAAAGGGCTCACTCCAGTCAGGCTAGGAGAGAGCCAGGGAGCCAGAGGAGAGGAAGTGCTGTTGCTATTGAAGGACTGAGTAAATGAGGACACGCTCGCGCCATCAGTAAGGGAGCCCTACGGTAAGGGTGAAGAAGTGAGGAGCAGGAGAGCTGTGGGGAAGTGGCCCAGGGAATTGTAGCAACTCTGGCAGTGAGAGGTTGGCTGCCACCAGCTGCTACCATTAGGGTCCCTGGGCTGGAACCCAGAGTAGAGGGCGGGCCTGGGTTCCCCCCACCAACCTGCCACTACAAGGAGAAGACAGGCCTCTGGCAGAACAGGAGGCTAAACTGTTCTGAAAAAAAAGCCCAGAGGGACAACAGGGACTGTGGGAGTTCTCTCACCATCCTCGGAGGCTAGCATAAACCGCCTAGAAGCGCAGGACCCACAGGGACAAGATCGGAGCTCTGCCACACTGGCTACAGGGCAAGTTCCATCTCTCCTCATTAAACAATACTTTTGACATTTGTTTACTTTTAGATATAACCAGCACTCTTTGTTTTATAGTGATGTAGCAAAGCCATAGAATTCGGGGCCAGCTGCAGGAATCAGTTTTTAAAAAGAAAAAACCTAAAAGCGCTTAAAGATTGAATGTGAAAACTCCTAGTTAGACCCAAAAGTTTACTTAAAAATCAAGGGGGTGGCTTCCAGTTTAGACTGGCATGGAAGGACATGTGGTTGGTGTCAAGAGGAAGGAAGAATACAGTAATTACATGGGTGGAAGAGCTAATCAAGATGAAGCACTTATCCGAAGGTCTGGCCTACATTACAAATTTAGGTTGACTTAACTACATCATTCAGGGCTGTGAAAAATTTCACTCCCTGTGCAGTGTAATTAAGCCATCCTCAGTCATGGCTGATGGAGGAATTCTTTAATCAATTAGCTACTGCCTCTTGCTGTGACGGATTTACTACAGTAATGGAATAACCCCTTCCATCTACACTACAGCAATACAGCTGTGCTGCTGTGGCATTTCTAGTGTAGACCAGGGGTCTCAAACACGCGGCCCGCAGGCCACATGCGGCCCATGGGATTGTTTTCTGCGGCCCACGAGCTCCCCGCAGCCCCCCTGCCCCCCACCCGCCACCCCCACATTTACGTACAGTGGCTCTGATCCAGCGTGCACTGGGGGCAGGGCAGGCTCCTGCCTGGCCGCCCTGCGTGGCTCCGACAAGCTCCTGGAACCTGGGGGAGGAGGGGCACAGGGGTCTGTCTCTGTTGCGTCCAGGCACCACCCCCAGAAGCTCCCATTTGAACGGGGAAGGAGGGGCACAGGGGTCTGTGTCACTGTTGCGTCCAAGCACTGCCCCCAGAAGCTCCCATTGGCGGGAACGGGGAACCGTGGCCAATGGGAGCTGCTGGGGGCGGTGCCTGGACCCAACAGAGACACACACCCCTGTGCCCCTCCTCCCCCAGGTTCCAGGAGCTTGCCGGAGCAGGGCAGGCAGGCAGGGAACCTGCCCCCAATGCATGCCAGGCCAGAGTCCGCATCCCTCCTGCACCCTGACCGCCTCCCCTGAGCCCCCTGCCACACCCTGCACCCCTCCTGCACCCCAGCCCCCTGCCACACCGCGACCCCCTGCCCTGAGCCCCCTGCTGCACCCTGCACCCCAGCCCCCTGCCCTGAGCCCCCTGCCGCACCCCAGCCCCCTGCCCTGAGCCCCCTGCTGCACCCCGACCCCCTGTCCTGAGCCCCCTGCCACACCCTGCACCAAGCCCCCTGCTGCACCCTTCCTGCACCCCAACCCCCTGCCCTGAGCCCCCTGCCACACGCCCCCTGCCCTGAGCCCCCTGCTGCACCCCGCACCCCTCCTGCACCCTGATCTGAGATCCTGCTGCACCCCGCACTCCTCCTGCACCCCGACCCCCTGCCCTGAGCCCCCTGCTGCACCCCACACCCCAACTCCCTGCCCTGAGCCCCCACAACACCCCTCCTGCACCCCCTGGGGGCAGGGAGGGGGCAGAGTTGGGGTGGGGATTTCGGGGAAGGGGCGGGGCCTCATGGAAGGGGTGGAGTGGGGGGGGGGGGGGGGGGGGTAGGTGTCAGTAATGCGGCCCTCAGGCCAATGTACTAATCCTTATGTGGCTCTCATGGTCATTTGAGTTTGAGACCCCTGGTGTAGACTGACCCTAAATCTCTTTGAAAGTCAATGGGACAGGATCCTAAGTGTTAAATCACTTGAAAATCAGACTTAGGCCATGTCTACACTATCACTTATGTTGGCAAAACTTATGTCACTCAGGGGTGTGAAAAAACAGACCCCTGGTCGACATAAGTTTTTTACTGGCAAAAGCGCTTGTGTGAACAGTGCTATGTCAGCGGGAGACCTCTCTCCCGTTGGCATAGAGTGGCTACATGAGCAATCTTATAGCGGTGCAGCTGTGCCACCCACCGTAAGTTTGCTAGTGTAGACATGGCCTTAGACTCCTTTGAAAATGTTACCTTAGGTCCCTGCTCCAAGAAGTTAACAAGATGCAAAAACGAGAATGTTTCTTAGCATATTTGGGGTGTGTTAAAAATAAAGACTGTTTGTTTATGCAGCTTATTTGTTTTGCTATAGTAACTAAATAAGTGTGTTTTATTAATGACTAAGTCTTTTACTTAGTAGCGATAATGAAGTAAAATACGTCTGTGTAATTCCGTTTAGGTTTCCTTCAAAATTACACCACCACTTTAGATTATCTTCGGTCTATTCTCATTACTTACCTGAAAGTGGGATTCCAGAAGTAACAACTTGTCACTCCAGAAGTGCTGTCACTGTGGATTACATTTTCTATTCTGCAGCAAAGGATGATAATGCTGCTCAGCCAGGTAAAAAAGCTGAATTCAAGCACTAAAGTTCTCTCAAAGAATATCTCCCTGCTGAATGATAAAGTTCAGAACCTAGCCTAAAAGGAGGCATATTGGTAAATTTCACAGATCTCAAGTACACAAAAGATACTAACCTCAGTGATTTACAGGTGCCCAAACATTTTGAACATGTGAACTGTTCCCTCACAGATTAAGGCTACAGTCTTAACTCTTCCTGTCCTTTATTTTCTCCCTTACTGATTGATGTTAGCTTGTTACTTGCTGGGATCATTGTAGTATGTAGGGGACGTCCTCTGTAGAACACTGCAGTGGCCTGCACAGTTTCTTTTACCAAACACTTTGACACTTATGGGGTGTCTCCCTGACTATAAGATTCAAGGAGTTGAGGACTCCTGACGAGCATTAATTAAAGAAGTGAACACCAAGGTAATATCACTGTCATTCAGTAGCCTATGTGAGCTTAGTGACTAGACCAGTGATATGATTGGTTCACATTTTCAAGAATATGATGAACAGAGTTCAGATGCGTTAGAGATATGACAACTTCTGCATGAGTGGTCATGTTTGAAATTCCCTTGGATCAGCATTAGTATTTGTCTCAAGAGATGACCTATGTCATTTTGAGATCTCTTGGTATTAGGTGAAAAATCACACTGGAGCAGTGTATTTGTGTGTGTGTACCTGTGCCACAAGTTTGTGGTTGCAGTTGCAGCTAAAACTCACCAGATGGTGCAAGGAAGACATAACACATCTGAGTGGGTACCCGTTCTTGGCTTTTAAATGTTACCAATGAAGCAATGTACCACTTACTGTATTTGTGGTCTTGTTGTGGGTTCCCTGAGAGACAAATTTCCATGTTTTACAATTGTCCATCT
Source organism: Macrochelys suwanniensis (assembly GCA_033296515.1). NCBI lineage: Eukaryota > Metazoa > Chordata > Testudines > Chelydridae > Macrochelys > Macrochelys suwanniensis. The sequence goes on from CM065777.1 coordinate 158,710,167, forward strand.
GCTTTGCCTCATCGTACAGGATAATGAGCCTTTTATATTGCTTGAAATCCTTTTAGTTTCACAAAACCATTATACAGTGCAGTCCGGCCAGCTGAATCATTCTAGGGATCAATCCCAGAACAGGGAGACCTGGGTTCCATTCCTACCTGAAGTACAGTCTTCCGGTGTGGCCTTTACAAATTGCTTAACCATCTGCCTCAGTTTTCTATACACTACCAAATGTAAAAGGAAAAATGCAAGAAAATTAATCTAGCTTCAAGGACTTGGTTTTGCAATGTGCTGAAAACTTCTGCAAGGTGCCCTCAACTGCCCCTGACTTCAGTGTGAGTTCAGGATGCTCAGCACCTTGCAAGACTGAGCCCTAAACACCTAGAATGTATACATTACGGTAGTGCCATTGCATGCCCTAATTAAGGTTGTATTCAGTTTTGCTCTGAAAACGGGAGTTCAAGCTCTTTGTTTTATATGAAAAACAGTGTATCTGCCCCAAACTTTCAGCATATAATCTGAGTAAAACTTGAATTTTCTCAGTAGTTTCAAGAAAATCAGTTAATTCGTTTCCCAGTGCTAATAAATTAAAAAATTGGCCTAATAAAAAGTTTGTGTTCTAAGTCTGGTAATGTTTTGGGCCTCATTAGCTTATAAACTACAGGTTGTAGAAAGTGTAGACTTTGTACATAGTAAGTTTGGGGGTGGAAGGGTCTCTGGAGCTAGGTCATTTTGTTAATTAACCCCAAAAAATGGGTTTTACTGCATAGCTGTTGGTTTATTCTATGCTTAGTTGAGGGAAATCAGTTTGAGACCCAGCTTTTGGTTCTTTGTAACCCAGGAGTTCTGTGGTACTAGTTTTATCCATGAAGATCAGGATCTTTGCCACAGCAACTGTAGCTTTGAAGACCAGGATGTGTGCGAAGAGTTCAACTGGTTCAGAATCTGTGCTGAAGCCGTATTCCTGAGCTGACTGAACAGTTTCACAGTGACTAGGCTTGTCTTCAATGCAGTCATAGTTGCTGGCTTGTTAGAGCTCTGCAAAGCTGTTCAGCTGCTTGAAGAGTGAAGTTCCTGAACCAGCTGAGTAGTTTCAAAGTAGCTGCTGGCTTGTTGAAGACCGGGAGTTCTGTGAAACTGTTCAGCTGTGAAGCTCTTAAACTGTCTGCTTTTCATGGACAAAACAACAGCTACTGTGTCCAAGGTCTTGTTTGTTATGTATAGAATGATCTTAACTCTCACACAACATAGTGGATATAATCCAGCTGTGAAGTGATCTGTGCAAATGTGTGTATAGCATCATTGTTACCAAAGCGTTGTATTAAGACATCACAAGTCAGTCCTCCCAGGTTGGAGTCTTCCTTCCATGTATAAGGTGGGTGTGGGTATGTATGATTTGGCTCACAACTATGTGTTTTCTGCACATACTTTTCTTTTCTTTTTATGTAGGAGCTGAAGATACTTTTGATGGAGGTCTGAAGCTTCTTGGTAGATTATCACTTTTAACAGAGCAAGATCTGTGGACAGTTAATGGTCTTCCTAATGAACATAACTCTTCTGATCACCTGTCCTTACTAGCTCAGTTCAGGCTTATTGAACAATAATTCCCAAATTATTTTTATATCTGCACTTTCCTTCACCTTCTCTTCTTCCTGTAACTTTTTTAATTCAAGGACTGTCAGACTGGTTAAAGTAAGTTTGCCTGCATGCCGAATTTTTAGTGTTGTGTAAAGTAGAGTTTTTAAAGAGATTTCTTTGTAAAGTTGCTTAAATTACTTGGTGGAGTCATTAAGACAAAAAATGAGTTTACATTAGCTTCCTCTTTTTGATAATGGAAAATGTCTGTGCCATAGTCTGAAAATGGCATTATTTTTTAAAAAAATAATGTTTTTATTGTAAATCATAGTAAAATGGGTGGTTCTTAAGTACAGCGTACGTCTCTCAATCCTTCAAGCAAAAGATTGTGTGTGTTTGCCGGAAGCTTCATAATGAGCTCAAAGTAGATTTCTATGTACTTTCAAGTGTGCTCTGTTTCAAGTTGCTTTTGTTGCCTTCCCCAGATATCTAAATATTGAGCACAATCTTGGAGTCCATCAGCAGGAATTTAGCTAGTGCTGGGGCAGCAGGATTGGGCTTATTCTTGCAATATGGTAATTAGTTATGCTCTAAAAAGTGATTGTGTAATGCTTAATCTTACAAGAGTACAACATGTTTTGCTGATGTGCAGAAGCTTTCAAAAGAATCTGAAATGAAACCAAGTAGGCAAGTGGTGGTATCTGAACACAAAGCGGTACAGCACAGGTGGAGCTGACGGAGCTTTTGTGTTTGAACGCTGGGTTTTTGTTTTGTTTTTTGGGTTGTGTTTTTTTTTAAACAGACTTATCTGGGAGACAGACCTTTTGAGGTTTCAGAAGCGTTTACGGAATAGATGAGGCTGTTTTTCATGTATTCATCATTTAACTATTGTAACATTACTACAGCTCCAGAATATTCAGCATTTAAAGATTCCCTCATGTTTAGTTTCATAATACACCATGATACAGCATACCCTGCAAAACATCTAGGATTTACAGATTAAACCTTAATGTGCTACTACATTAACAAACTTCTTGGCTGAGGGGAGGACAAACAGGAATTCTTGTGACTTAACTCAGTCACACACAGATCCATATATAATTTAACAAGTATAATTTCTAAATAGAGTTGCTCTCACTAGTGAGAGCTGCTAGAAAAACAAATTTATACTTGATCATTATTCCAATAAGCAGCTGAATTCAGAAACATTTCTTTATGTTCAGTCCACTTTCATGTCTCATTTTCTGTATATTAACTTTAATTTTACTATTTTAATTACAGAATAACCATCTTCTTGGTCACTTTATAGTCTGAGACTTAAGATCAACATTATTTCATGCAGTCCAGTTGATTGAACTCATAATTCAGACAGTGTTTTGGGGTGATTGGATTTTTCGTTCAACTTGAATGGTTTTCCTCTGATCTTTGCTAACTAGTTTGATTTAAGGATTCATCCGTACAGTGAGCTAATCTGTCTGGCTCTATAGCCATCCATTCAGTTAATGCTGAAAAACAAATGCTAGCTATTGTCTAATATTAAACTTGATTTAAAAATAGGAGATACTTCCTGGGGTACCCGATTTTATGTGGGTTGGGGTAAAGCCTCTACGATCTGGGACCAGTAAATGCAGCTATGCTGCCAGGCAAATGGCTGCATAACTTAACTATTTTTGTGAAGATGCCACAAATCTGGCACCAGATAAATCTAAAAGGGCCATCTCCTGAGCCTATTGTACAAGTGCTGCGTGTGGGTGATCGGTATAGGAGCAAGGGGAGATAGCAGGAAGAGTTGAAGCACTGTCACTGTGGGAGAAAGAGAAATGGCTGCTGTCTGGAACTTCTATCCCGCTCTAGAGGAGCAAAAGGACCCCTGGTGGCACCTGCTTTCTCCTGCAAACATCCCCATGTTGTCTTCCAAGGCTCTTATTCAGCTCCTTCTGCCATTGCCTTTCCCATAACCACTGCAGCTCTTAATTGATTATATAATAATCTAATAACACCAATTTAACATTGACAGTAATTCCCACTTCGTTTCAGAATTCAGAGCCATTCTGCTGCATATGTGTAGAGGAAAAAGGGCTCTTGCTTAATCAAGTGGATCTAATGTGCTACGTAGTATATGGGAAAAGAGAGCCTAGCACTAAGCTTATTGGTTGTTCTGCCTGGTTCATCGTCTCTGACCTAGTGTGTTCAAAGTCAGATTTTTAGGAAGCTTTCACTGTCCTAGCTTGTTACTCTCATTTATTTATTGCTGGTAGGACAGATTAAGGGAGATTAGTAAACAGTGAAAATGTATAGTCCTTGGGGATAGTAGTAGAGGTTGTACGTGGACTATCACAGAAGCACGTACTAGTCTGTGTGTATACTTCAATACCTGAACACATGAGCTTTGAACGCCACACATTTGTACTCTAATTCATGGTGGAGTCTTTTTCCTGTATTTATTTTTTTTTTTTAAGGTGGCTATGGGTAGAATTTGATTAATTTACCTGTTCAATTATATAAAGCTGGAGACTTTCCCAGTGTTCTTTAAACACCACAGCTGAACCATTTAAAAACTGAAGTGAGGAAAGGGTGAGAGCTAGGCCCTTTTCTTACTCTTCATGTAATAGTGCTAGAGTTTCTGGCAAACGGCTGACTCTGACTTGCACACTGTGTGTGTTTAACAGTGGTGCTAAGTACTTTACAGCTCCTTGAATATCCTTTACATGAAGACAATTGAAACATTTTCACTAAAAATGTTTGCTGCCTAAAGGGAGCCAAAGATTTCCACTGAAGCTAGAGGTCTGTTGGTATGTCAGCTTTTATTTATCTACAATAGACTCAGACTTTAAGGTCAGAAGGAACTATTACGATCTTCTAGTCTGACCTCCTGCACAATGCAGGCCACAGAATCTCACCCACCCACTCCTGCAATAATCAAAAAGCTAAATCAATTTACGCTGTAATTATTTTAATGGGGATGTTGCAATAAACACCTGAGCTTCCTAACAAACATACAAGATGATGGGGTTGCAAATGCAGCCTATTCCCCCAACTAAGTGAGAGGGGCAGAATGACGTTTAGGCTACATACCCCCTATCTTAACTTAAGTGACTGTTAAAAACTTACACCTGTCCCACACTTACTGAGCTGGCACAACTTGTGCTAAGCCACTGCTCAGGCTCAACTAGTACCAGAGTTCTTGCATTTTAATAGCTGAAACCAAGAGTCAGGCATGAAAAACTAGAGCTACCTTATCACTGACTGGAGCCCTAGCCTATTTGTAGAGCAACATTGCTCCTCTCCTTACAACTGTAGCAATGCATCACAACTCACAATTAACCAATCACATCACTACACGCAGCATTAAGGGGGGGGAGGGATAGCTCAGTGGTTTGAGCATTGGTCTGCTAAACCCAGGGTTGTGAGTTCAATCCTTGAGGGGACCATTTAGGGATCTAGGGCAAAAATTGAGGATTGGTCCTGCTTTGAGCAGGGGGTTGGACTAGATGATCTCCTAAGGTCCCTTCCAACCCTGATCTTCTATGATAACAAGCTCTGTATGAGACAATATCTTTCCCCCAACTCCTGACTTCATAGGGGAAGGGCAGGCTGAGATCTCATTTTCTTCTGCCAGTGAGTGGCTTCTAGTTCTTCCCAAGGGCCTGTTCTTGTTGAATCCGCCACTTGTGGCTTTGTAACAGGCAGTGCTGATATAAGCCAAGGCCTTAAAGAGCTGTACCCAGAAACATTTTCAGGCTTTGGTATACTCAATGCATGTACTTGTCAGCACCAGCTCCCATACTGCTGAAATCCCTACCAACCTCCTAGTTCATACCTGGGATTGTAAACCAGACAAACTTAAACAGAAAATAGGTAAAAGAAAGAGAAATGTTCATGCTGAAACACTGAGTTTCCTCCTCCATTCCACCACCCTGCCCTGTAAAGCATAATTTTGGTTTGGTAGAAAGAATGCTTTTTTCTTCTATTCCTACAGGACAGGGGAGCCCAGCCATGGAATGAACTATATACAGTGCTAGTCTGGATCTGGTCACCGTTTTGAAAGATGTTATTGTTTGTTTACCAATTTAACAAGCCAGACACTTCAGAAAGTAAAAGTAAAAGCTTAGCTATCTGTCAGATAAAACCAGGCTATTTGGTGCTGCTAAAACTGCAGAGTTCTTACGTGCAGGCTGGATCAAGGAAGGCTTGTTACATCTTAACAGCCAATTAACCAAGGTGTTGAAGGAAGATACCCGCCTGCCTCAAGGACATTCCCCATTTCCCTCCTGCCCAAATCTAAATCAACAAGGCCACTAATACTGTTCTGCTTCATCAGCACATATTATTAGCAAAGAACCTGAATTACTTCCTTCTCTCTTCAAGAGACAACCCTTGTCTGGTGACAATGCTTTAGGGCAGGGGCTCCCCCCACCCCCCCGAATTACGTTCTGAAGTTCCGCCGCCAGAGCAGCTGTCTGGCGGCTTCGTGGTTTCTGGGAGGGAGGGGGAGGAACGGGAAGCACGCACACAGGGGAGGAGGTGGAGAAGGGGTGGGACCTAATGGAAGGGGTAGAGTGGGGGCCGGGCCGGGGGCAGCGAGGGGGCGGGGTCAGTGATGCAGCCCTCAGGCCAATGCACTAGTCCTCATGCAGCCCTTGTGGTAATTTGAGTTTGAGACCCCTGCTTTAGGGGATAGAGCAGAGACTTACTGTCAGGGCAAAGCAGCAGCTGTTAGGGGGGAGATGTAGCATTCGTTACTGATGAAAGATGCTGAGTGAGTGGTGTTTATTGTTCCACAGAGAGATTTCAAGGGTATGATACTGTCTCCTTTCTTGGTAGGTCCCATCACTAGGGGAAACAAGAATGCACCATATGATTAAGTGCTTAAGGCTTAGGTTACTTTGTGCCACAGTCATTAGCTGATTTAATGAAGATTTATGACTTTTTGAAATTTTGCATTAATCCCTCCTCCACTCTGGTGTTACTAGCCTACACTGACTAACTCAGAGAGAGTGACTACTTTAAAAACACTTTCCCCACAATGACTATATAATTTAGTTCATACTACTACTACCTGTACATTAATACACATGGCAAAAATCATAATAGGCTATTAAAAAAAGACCAAGACACTTTATTAAAATTCCATGCTGCACGTAAACATACAAGTGATGAGAAAAGCAAGATCTGGAACCATGCACATCATGTATTCTTCTAGAATATCATTTGACAAGTTTGCAAGGAGCTAGAAAAACAGGCAGTTGGAATCAGTTTTAAAGGTAAGACAAAAATGCAAGAGCAAATTTAAAGAGAAGGAATAAAATTCACTTGTACTTCAAAACAAACAAGGTACAAAATAATTTGTCACAGCTTTATAGCTTAGAAAAGCTTCGGTGTAGTAAGTTAGAAGTTCAGATAAAACACGTAACCCAAAATACTCTGGATGCCAGGAAAACCACATCATCAAGTTTGAAGAAATGCAAAATAGGCAGGGTACTGTAGAAAAAATGAATCAAGTGTATTCTAGTGGCACAAAAGTACAGTTAAAATCAAGGCTGCTGTTGCTTAACTAACCTTATTTTCCGTATCACTTCATCAATGAGGAACCTGTTGTGTAAGCCAACAGTTGGCTTAGGCTTACAAGGTCACAAAACACTGAGCAGTACATACTGTTTTAGAACTGAAATTCTATAATCAATGGCTTAAAATGTGACACTAATACAAACCACGATCTTTTCCCATTCTTTACCCCCACACCTAACTCCCGCCCCTCTTCCCCCCCCCATCCTAAAACCCCATTCTATTCAAAACCTATCTTAAAGCAAATAAGACCTGATAAATACACAAAACAAAAAGATTGTGGGCTGCAATGAAACCTTACATTTCACTGCAAGGAACCCTCTCCATAACTCGGGAAAAGGAAATCCTCTTAATTCAGTCAGGTCATCATCACCCGTGCGGTTCTTCAGACAGAGGGAATCGTTTTGAGTAACCAAAATGAAATGTGAATTAGGAAATAAATTACCAGCTTTTTTTTTGTTTGGGGGGAGGAGGGGGATAACAACTAAAAAAAGTGGGGAGCTACATAACCTCAGTCTTGCAATGAGGCCAAACACATCTGCAGCAAACCCAGCCGATTTCACTGGAGCCCTGTTCAATTGCAGCAGGACCTGCCAGGGCTCATTGCCAGACTGGGGCCTTAATTTGTTCTCTAGTCATTTTGTAGCTTATTTCACGATTGCGTATTGCAAAAATTCCACCTCCTTTTATAAAAAGTCATGTTCTCTTCCTCCAGGCATAAGAAAGGCCAGACAACAGATCAATATATTATTCAGTGTTTATGCACGAGCTTGCTTGGGGAAACTTTTCCATCTGACATTACAGTAAATCAACTGCCTTAGTACTTTTACTTTATAACAAAACGGCCACATTCACCCCCTCACCCCCACCCCCACCAAAATGACTATGGCCTTGCACCCTCATTCACACGTCTGTAATGTGAATAGTCCTGCTTACACTGTGCACATGTAAAAATGACTATGCAAGCTGCAAGGCCATGGAAAATCAGACTCCAACTTTGGGGACTGATTGCTCTTTAACAGCTAAATATTTATTAAAAATCTGGGATTCCTACTTCTCATAATATTAAAGCTTTATCCATATACATCTAGTATGACAGAGGTATACTGGAGTCTTTTGAATTGTCTCAAGTACAACTGGAATTAACCTGAAAGCTATATTTAATGGAAGCTATATTAATGTTTGTAACAGAAACACTTACTTTGTATAGTCATTTTGCCCTTTGAAAAATACCTAGTCAGCTGTTCTGTGCTAGCTAAGTATTTGCCCACTACACAGTAAGAAAAGCTTTCCTATGCAGACTGTTTTCTTCAAATGACTGTTGGCATTTCCATCTGCTTCTGTATCCATTTCATCACTGGCTCATTCACAGTGTTCCAAAACCCAAATGCCCTAGTAAGATTCTAGTAAGTACTATGTTTGTCTGCCTAGCCCGTGAGCTCCCGGCTGGGGAAGCTAGCCCCCTGGCCCCTCCCCCGCAGCCTCAGCTTGCCATGCCGCCAGTGCTCTGGGCAGCGGGGCTGCAAGCTCCTGCCGGGCACCGCGGTGGCAGTTGGCTGGGAGCGGGAAAGGAGGTGCGATCAGAGGATGGGGAATGGGTGGGGGGTTGGATAGGTGGGGAGGGCCTGTTGTGAGGGATGTGGATAGGGGGCAGAGCAGTCAGGGGACAGGGAGCAGAGGGGGTTGGATGAGTGGGGAGGTTCTGAGGGGGGTGGATGGGGGTAGGGGCCAGGCTCTTTGGGGAGGCAGCGCCTTCCCTACCCGGCCCTCCATACAGTTTCGGAACCCCGATGTGGCCCTCAGGCCAAAAAGTTTGCCCACCCCTGGTGTACAGGCTAGATTTTCAGAACAATTCAGCTCTCATTATTGCACCTAAATGAAGTGGCTAAACTTTCAAGTACTCAGAACTCACTAACTCCCAGAGTTCAAGGAGAACTCCTGGGTGCGGAGCACTCTGAAAATCTAACCACTTCAAAAATCTGACTATTTCCATTAGGTCCCTAAATGGGAGCTGAGCTGGTTTGAAAATCCAGCCATACATCCATAGTGCTAGTTAAATCCATCAGTAAAAGGACACCATAAGGAAGGAGCTAGACAAACTTGATTTTCAGATATTTTTTCAAGAACAACTATTATTGCTACACTTAGTCTAACAAGAATTTCTTTATCCAGGTCTTTTTAAAGGTCACTGTAAGTTACTGTAATGCATATAAAGGAGAACCTTCCCTAACTAAGTTGTGATGTCTGATCTTAATATAAGACACACAAGGCATCATCACCTTTGAAGGTTAAACAGTCTAAGACAAATGATTCAAAATTATACACAAATATGGATAGAAAAGTAAACTCTCAAGGAAGCCTATTGATTCTGACATTTCCTCGTGAATCTGAGACTGTACACACAGTTTGACTAGCAAATGCTAGTTGCTACAAAACAATGATCTCCAGGTCTTGTGCTTTAAACACTGTAGGCTGCAAAGTTTAAAAGCTTGTGACAAAAAGTTTTAAAAAATTATGAAATTTTAAAAATTCATTGTTGGTCAGTTATTAAAAAACCCAACAGAAACCTCAACCGGTTCTCTGTATTTCTAAGAAGACAGCAGCGCTTTCAAGAAGACACTTGCATATAATCAAACCTTACACTCTCTCATAGGCATGCACATGATAAGAGTGGTGGGGTGCATCTAATGCAGTTCTATAGTACTCCCAGAAATGCTGGAAAACGGTACAAATTGGTTATAAAATTAAAATGGTCAGTTTTGCATATCTGTTGTATACTGAGGTAATAGACACTTAAAAAGTCACATCCACCTCTGCACTGCTATTTTTATTGCTGAATAAAAATATTAATACTGACTTGATGTTTAAACTGACTGCCCCCCAGCACGTTAACACTAATGTGAAATATGATTTCCTCACCACTCCTAATACTACCAATGTAGCACAATATTCAAAGCCAATTAAATAGATTAGAAAGAATTATTTAAATTTAAAAAAACCAAAAAACACCACAGTAGTTTCCTCCTATTTGATGGGGGGGAAGAAATCCTGGTGAAGATAATTTAGTTTTTCAGTGATGTCACTTAATGAACTTAAAAAAAGATAATACTGCCACCATCATTCTAGAATTTCTATTTTCTAGGTGAAACTTTAAATAAAATCCACAAGTTCTTAATAAATAGTCCCAGTTTCTCTTTTTTTAAAAAAAAAAAACAAACAACCCTTCCTTCCAACGGAGCGTAGGGTAATGTGCGGTGAAGCACCACGGAAGCCCTCCATCTGGTCTATGGCTTTATTAGATGCGTAGCTGATAGCCCACTTCATTCAATGTAGTGAGATCACCCACTTTCTTGTCCATCACTGCGGGCCTGTAATCAAAGAGGGAAGAGGTGGTCAGCGTTCAGCATTTCTTTGACACCAAGATTGTGCAATTGAAAACACCATGGCAAAAAAAGAAACGAATGGAACAAAGTCTCTTGTCTTGTCACTTAATCTAATGTAAAAACAGGACTCAACATTTTTTTGTTGAATTAACCAATTATGCAGAAAGCAGCCATGTCATCTTGACATTGTGATGGCAGGAAGATCAGAGCTGCATGCAGAGACTCGGGGAACAGTGGGAAAATCCTTTAAAGGTAAATTCTGTGGGTTCCCCACTCCTTTGCAAGGATTTAAGCATTACATAGATATAAACATTAAACGGCAAAAATAATCTCAGAAAAATACCGGATTTATTTAGAAAAAGAGAGAGGAAGAGAGATGCTCTCAAGTTAAAAAAAGTCAACCTCTTCTGGCATCTTCTTTATTGTGGTCAATACTATTTAACTATCCAATTGTGCTCTAATTGGATCAAAAATTTGGGGGGCTCTTTTGGTTGGCATATCATTTACTAACCAGTCCTTTTTCCTGTGACTGTCTCCGCCGCATAGTTTGGACAAATAACTTTCCAACTGAGTTGTAACTGGAGCAGTTCACTTTTGACTATTAGCTGTTCATTTGGGATGCATAGTTTCTGCTCTTTGATTCAGTGAGTTGCACCATTTAAGGTGAGGGCAGAAAATAACACATTTCTATTATGAATTCACATGGCTTTGAGATTTGGGAACCTTGTTGTGAGTAGCTAGTGCTCCTCTGACTATTCACAAATTGAACTCAAGCTGTTTATTCACTGATCTGTTTCTACAACTAGCTCTGTAAATAGTTTCATCCTCTTCTGAATTGTTACCCTGTCCTGTCATCTTATTTAGCTTCTAAACACTTTGCAGAAAGGGAAGTGTCTTAACTATGAGCCCAATCAGCTGTGAGAGGGGATTATGCCTGAGAAGATCTCTACAAGGTTTTTGTTGAAGTTTTTCACATATTCCTTCAGAGAGGATAGGGCCATAGCTCCATCTCCCAGAGCCTGTGCAGACACCAGACCACCAGTGGGAGATCAGCTCTGTGTCCATGAAGGCCAACCCCCTGACTCTGCTTCCTCAGCCTTAAAGGGGGAATCCCAGCAGTTGGTTCAGTAGAGCCTGGAGTTGTATTAATTTTCCTCTGCAAGTCTGGGGTGGGAGGGATGATTCCCTTGGGCCTGCCCACATCTTACTAACCTGCCTACTTCCACCAGCCTTCCTGTTTGTGAATCCCAGTACTTGCAACATACATTACATGAGGCTTGGGGGAAAGGGCAGGGGAACATTGACTTGGAGACATCAGAGCCTCCTTTCTTTTCCCATGGTGGGGGAGTGACCGGCACCGAGGGTCCCTTTCATGGGGATTAGGGGGATACAATCAGGCCTTGTAACTGCTATATAAATACTGTATGAGCAGCTCTGAGCTTCCTGGCCTAACATGTCCATTAGGCTGCATTTCCTGTTGGAATTGTGACTAAAATGGCAGCCTCAGGCCCTAACCAGTTCCTCAGTTCATACTGATTGTGAAACATCTTCAGGTACTTTTAAATACTGCTTTAAAGTCTCCTTGTCTATCCTAATGAAGTACATCAATCTCTAGGCTTCCAGAGCAGCACTAAAACTACTACAGTTTCCCTGTCAATGTCTAATCAAAGTCAGTCTCACTGGAGATGCATGTTATTGCACTCACATAACATGCATTTATTAAAATCTCACGGAATATTAGCTGAGAAGACAGCATAGCTTGTGAGCTGCCATTTAGCAGCACAGCTACTGGTGTGGACTCTTGCATTACATCCAGTCGCTAGCTCTTCCCCAGATTAAAAATGCTTTCCAGTTTCATAAAGATAAATCAGAATTACCATCCCCTCTGCTTTGGGCTTATCAGAAAGAACAGAAGCAAACAAGGGACCGTCTTGTGCTAAGGCAACACTCCGCAATTTAGAGGTTTTTTGGGTTTATTTGTTGCTTTATCCTTGTAAAATTTTCCAAAAGGATAACAACAACATATAGGTTTTTATTTAAATGTATAATTAAATAATATGTACCACTGTGTGGCTTTAAACTGAATATGGGCCTGATTCTCTCCTTATAGCAGTATTACACTGGTATACCTCCACTGATTTCAGCGGAGCCGCTCTAGATTTACGCAAGTGAAAATGAGATGCAAATCAGACTACAAAGGCCTGATCCTGCAAACAGTGCCTGGCGTAGTGCTCAGCATCCACTGTAGCAAGCTGTATATCCAGTAGTAAGTGGCTGCAGGATTAAGCTCTAATTTAAATAAAACTAAAAAATAATCTGAAATAACACTCTCATGTGAGAGGTTTTCAGTGCAAAACTAAGTAACGGGGGAGATTCTTCCGCGTGGCTCCATCCAGCTGGGTTGTCTAATTAGAAGTTTTCATGGATTAATCTATCCCTATTGTATTTCACTTGTAACTATAGTAAATGCACAGGATTAACAAGATTATCTTCTGAAAGCCTGGATTAGCACTGTGCTCTTTTAGGAAAATACAAACCTCATTAAACTGTAATGAATAGAAGGAACTGAAGCTATTCTATTTGGATGTGTTAACACTGGGATGGAGGTACCCCCCTCAGCATGAAAGGCCAGAACCTAACAATGTAACCGGAGCCAACATTTCAGAACACTCCCTCCATTGGTGCATCCACAGCATTGCACACCCAATGTGGGCTTCTTAAGCACTAGCATGCAGGTGAAAGGTTGGAGTAGATATGGGGCAGCTCTAGCAGGGACCCATGGGTGCAGTTTAACCCACAAAAATCAGGATTAATGAATCTGCACTGGGTGCACTGCAAAGGGCCACTTAGGTTTGGCCCAGCCACTCTTCTGTCAGGACAGAATGGCTGCTGCGCCAAATTTGACTGAGTGATGTTGCGACCTGGCACATGGGGTCGCAGCACCACTCAGGTTTCGCGCCTGCTCCAGCAGGGCCCAGATCCCACTAGTGCTGCCACTGGATTCATTTCATTGGGCCCGAGGCAACCCAAGAGCCCAGAGGTAGGAGCGGAGTCTGGGGTACTATTCCCACCGGCGGAGAGACGGGACTGGGAGCAGCCACCCAGCCGCACGCAGGGCAGAGCGTCCCCATCCCTGCAGAGAGGGCAGCAACCCCACAGGTCTGGCCCCCTCTGACGCCCCTTCCCCCAACCCTGCATCTATTCAATCGTGAGGCTACATTGCCTCTGGGATGTATATAATCCACCTAGAAACGGAAGGATTCACACATCAGCTCTTGAGCTCAGGAAAATGCTGTAGTGAAAACATTTCAGCTTCTGGGCGCTGAGTCTCTTCCCAGGAGGGGCCTATATAATTTTATTGTCGACAAAGAGCGGTCTGTAATAGCAGCTTGCCATCAGCAGGTGAACCCTCTCCAGCGAATGCCAGGATCTTATTCAGTCTCTGCCAGCTAATAATGTAGCTCAGCCTAGGATGGGTATTGTGTGGCATGAAAGGCCTCTCTACTCTGTAATTGGCTATAATTAGAGCATGCAAATAAGAGATTCATAAAGAGATAAGATGCACAATGCCCATATCCACGCTCGAGCTGTTCATTGTTTGGTTAGGAGCACAGGTGCCTAAACATCTTTTTGCTAGATGAATAATCTGAGGGCATCTCAGAACAGCGAGGTCTTTCCCAGCCAAAAGATGGGGGAGCGCACAAGTTTCCTTTATGTATTTCCGTCCCTGCATTAACTAACCTTTGGACACCTCTTAACCCTACGGGACCAGCATACTCTCCATCAGTCCTCCTAAGTCACTTACTAAGTGGCACTAAACTCACCTCTTTGCCCCTTCGCTTCCCTCCCATCCCAAGTCTGAGAGCTCCAGTTACAATAGGCAGGAACCAAGAGTCGTTTGGCCACAGAGGGGCGCAGTCTCAGAAAGCCAGGGGCTCCTGGAATTGGAAGGGATGGGCTCCCGACAAGAGGCTACCTACAGCATCAGAACCATCTGCAGGGCAGTTCCACAATGGCTTGGCTGGAAAGAGGAATGTGGCCAGTGCCCGAGCTGCCATAACTGGGAGTCAGACAGTGTCCTAGGGGGTAGTGTGGTTTTAAAACAAGGCCTGGATTCTGCTCACTCACATCAGTTTTACACCAACATAACTCCACTGGCTTAGTTACTCCTGATTTACCCCAGTGTAAATGAGAGCAAAGTCAGTCTCCACGGGCCAGATACTAAAGTATTTAGGTGCCTAAAGACAGAGATAGGCACCAGTAGGATAGCAGTCGAGGTGCTTTTGAAAATTCCACTAGGTGCCTATCTGCATCTTTAGACACCTAAACACCTCTGAAAAGCTGGCCCCTGGTGACTACAGTGAACCACATTCTAGTGTAAACAGACTGTAGAATCATGGGAAGGAGCATCATTCAACACCAGCTTCTTCAACCTTTACCTAAACTAAAGGAGCGTCTGCAACTCCCCTAAAAGTCAATAAGCGGCAGCGAGTACTGTGCACCTCGGAAAAGCAGGACTCTTAGGGCTGGTCCACACTAACCCCCCGGGTCGAACTAAGATACGCGACTTCAGCTAAGTGAATAACGTAGCTGAAGTCGAAGTATCTTAGTTCGAACTAAGAAGCACTTACCGCGGGTCCAGACGCAGCAGGCAGGCTCCCCCGTCGACTCCATTTACTCCTCGCGCGGAGCAGGAGTACCGGTGTAGACGGCGAGCACTTCCGGGATCGATTTATCACGTCTAAACGAGACACGATAAATCGAGCCCAGAAGATCGATTGCTACCCGCCGAATCAGGCAGGTAGTATAGACGTACCCTTAGGTGCCTAAATACGGATTTAGGCCTCCACGTTTAACATTTTTGAAATTCTCTCTCTCTGATGGTGGAAAGGTGCCTCTGTTCAAGATCAACCCTCACAGCTTGGTCCCTGTGGAAAGGCCCAGTTAGACTGCACACAGATTTAGGAAGGCCACCATGTGTGCACATACAGCTCTTGAGGTTTTCCTCGTATAGTATGTCCAGTTAATCCACATTCCAGGTTGAATGGCAGCCCTGACATTCCTCGCGCCATGGCAGCTGCAGGTCAATAGGCTAAACATCCAAAGTTACTATGTAAATAAAGAAACTCCGAACATCATCACAGTTGGCAACTTTGGTGACTTTTCTTCTCCTCTTTCTCCCATGGAATCTGTCTAAGGCCTCGTCTACACTGCCACGTTACAGCGCTGCAACTTTCTTGCTCAGGGGTGTGAAAACACACACCCCGCCCTGAGCGCTGCAAGTTTCAGCGCTGTAACGTGGCAGTATAGACAGTACACCAGCGCTGGGAGCTACTCCCCTCGTGGAGGTGGGGTTTTTTTAACAGTGTTTTTTTTATGGTGCTGCGACTACACAGCTATGTTAAAGCGCTGCCGCGGCAGCGCTTTAATGTTGCTAGTGAAGATATACCCTAAGTCCAGTCTGCCCTGGGGGACCACAGCACTGCCTGGAATCTCTACAGCACTACATGCTGCAGCCCAGTCCCCAATTCACTGCCTCCGGCTGCATGCCCCCTAGGCAGCCCGGGGTGGGGCCTGGGGGGAGAGCGGGGAGGCTCAGAAGGCAGTCTTACAGCTGTCCTTTCTCAGTTCCTGTGCGGAGGGAATCCTCCCCGTAGCTGGATGCAGAACTTCAGAGCCCCTTCTTTATGCCACTAGTGCAGAGGCGCCGGAGCAGGAATGAGACTCTCATGCAAGGTGTTTCAACTCTCCGTTCCCTGCTCTAATCAGATCTGCTGTCTAGTTACAAGTCCTCATTATACAGTCCAAGGCTTTATTTTACTATAACTATCTGTAATGCCATTAGAGATGGAGCACAAAGAACACCATGCAAGAGTAGGGTCCTGGGCAGGTGTAGGGTGACCAGACAGCAAGTGAGAAAAATCAGGACAGGGGGTGGGGGGTAATAGGAGCCTATATAAGAAAAAGACCCAAAAATTGGGACTGTCCCTATAAAATCGGGACATCTGGTCACCCTAGGCAGGTGTGTGTGTTTCGCGTGGAAATGCAGACACTGCAGACCATGGAGTCACCACATGACTCCAGGGGGTCAAAGCTAGACTACTTTTATTTCGCTTGTCCTTTCATAGTAAATAAATTAAGCAATAAGAATGGAGCAGGTTGCTGTGCAGCTGACGCTTGCTCAGCAGTTGGCTCTCAGAAAGCCTGAGGCTTCTTTGTAAAGCCAGCGACACTGACACTCCTCTCCAGAATGAACATCTGTGCCATTCGAACAACTGCGGCAGCAGTGTTAGAAACCCAAAGATGAAAATATCCCTCGAGGAGTATATGGGAAGGGAAAGAGCCTGGAGTGGCGGGGCCCTTAACTACTATAATTATCCAGACACTAAATGAAGACTGGAGCCCCGGCTGATGGGCCCAAAATATAACGATGCAGATAGAATATGAATTTACGTGCAAAATGTAAACCTGCTGTTAAATCATCAGCAGCTACCTGCATTAAAATATATTTAGAAAGTCAGTCTAACTTCTTTCTTAGCTGCTAACAAAGAATTGGACCAACAGTCCCTCTGGAAACTTACTTAAAAAGTGCTCATCGTAAATAGTGACTAATTTGTGGCCACATAGGTACTTCATAGGTGTCATTCTGCTGCACGGCATGGCCTTTCAGAACTTCACTCCAACAACAACATGGCTAGAACTCACATCCTCTGACTCCAAAAGCACAGACCCTTACCACTTGAACTCCAGGAGAATTTCCATTAGCTTCTAGCAGTATAGAGCCCATGATAAAAACTCTGTCCCTCCAGCAGCTCTGTTATTAAGAGACCACATAAAGAGCATGCACAATACCACCATGCTGTTAGCACTGACAGCTAGAGCCATAGAGTTAACCAGAATAGCTGTAGCATACACAAATAGGGGAACTGCTATGGCGGATGAATCCCAATATTCCTCCAAATCTATAGTTTAGCTTTACTGTGTCCTTACGCCGAGATTCTGATCCATCAATGAATGGGGCATCAGCTCAAAAAGAACACATGAGCAGCAGCAAAGCAGAAATACTCACGATTTGTCTCTTCTGCACGCCCGTCTCTGAGGACTGACTTGCCTTCGGCGAGGGGACAGTGACTTGCCTCGTGATCTCTCTTTGATTGGAGAGTGGGCACTTGAGGATTTCAGAATCTGGAAGGAGGAGGGGAAGAGAGGCACTGAATAAAGACGCCTATTCAACATTTTTTTAAAAGAAAGACCCCATGATAATACTGGAGATCAGAGAAGGGACACAGAGCCTGTAGTCTCTTGAGGTTTATTTGAATCCTGCCCAGGCTGGGAGGGTCTGAAAGCTGTTATCAGTGCCCCGTTGTGAAATTAGTTGGTGGCCTCAATCCAGTTTCCAGATACGCTGACGTCACAAAAACCATCACCACAACTGGCCTTCTAGTCAGCAGTCTCAGCAGAGAGACCATGGGACAGCAAACAAACTACCCTGTCCCCTTAGGGGCGGTTGCCCTCAACTCACAGTAAGACACATTGTGGAAGCAGCATGGAATGAAGCTTGCAAACTGTTCTATGGACGAATACAAAACTTGAGTCTCAAGGGCTGTCAGCTGGATTCTCTGCGATCAGGGGGCCTTTTTCCCCATCCTTTGTCCATTCACACATCTGCGTAGAGTTCCTCTAGGGCCTGGCTGATGACTTTCATCAGCACTACATTCACACCACTTTGTATTTTAAGGACCTGACCTTTCAAAAGACAGGATGTGCATAACTTTACACCTTATGAATAGCCCCAGGGAAGTCCATGGGTGAAATCCTGACCCCCCCGGAAATAAATGGGAGTTTTGCCATTGACTTCAATGGAACTAGGATTTCACCCAATGAGACTACTCTCATGTGCAAGATATGCATGTGCTGAAGTCTTCATGGGATCAGGGCTTTGAAATTGTAACACTCTCAAGGTAAGGACTATGTCTTTTCCATCTTCTGCACAAGGGCTGGGTCCAATATCAGAGCTCAATGCATATATACAATAAAAATAATCTGTGCTTGCTTATTTGATTAGAATACACTTCAGATACTAGCATGCTATGTGGTATTAAAAATGTGGAATAGAAGGCTGAAATCATTCTAATTCCACATGCAATTAAATGCGTTACGCTAAAATTAAAATATAACTTCAGCATAAGGCTTTCATACCATCATTGGGCCTGATTTTCATCTCATTTAGCTCAGTTTTATACCACTTCTACCAACTTCAGTGGAGTAACTTCTGATTTACCGCAGTGTGATAGAGAATAATGGATCTACTTCTTCTCCCTATCTAAAAAGGCCATAAGGAATAGCCATCTTTTAAAGATTAGGCAAAAAGTAGTGGACCCGTTCCTCAGCTGGCATAAATCATAGTGGTTCTATTATGGCAGGTTATACCAGCTGAGTATATGGCCCTTAATTCCTTTTTGATGGAACAACAGTGCAAATTACGTGCCATTCATCCCCATGGCATAGTGAGTGATCACAGTGGGACTGACTCAAAGTGCAGCAGTTCATCTCACCCCGTTTGAACATGAACACTAGAAAGATTTAGTGTGTGTTATAGATGTGCAGGGTCGCCGTACACTTGTTTTCCACATCTGGAGACCCTGGGAAACATTCTGTTCTCAGTTACATAAGTGTAGCTCCAGAATAGTCAGTGAGTTCCTCCAGATTTACATCCGTGGAACAGAGAAGACTATGGCTCCCTAGTTCTTTGGTCCTGCATGGAAATCCATCTGGTGTTTCTTCCTGCATTTGGGTCTGATGGACACTAGGCAAATGACCTATTGTCAACAAACCTGTTAATTGGAGTTGATGGGGACAAATCTTTTCTCCCCATCACAGGGAAACCCGCTAGTGCGTACTAGACACCACATTCTGTCCATAAAGGGAAGGAAAACAGTGGGGCCTCAACTACACTGGTCTCAGCTGCCTGAGACAACCCACTGTCATCATTTCCCTAGTGTATCTGGGCTCTTATTTGTGCACAGCATAAGCCACCAGAGAGTGGAAGAGCAGGGTGCTGCAGGTTGGGATGGGAGTCCAGTGGCAAAGCTGTACATGCAAGCTTTCGTGACACCTGCAAATACTATATATTGCCGAGACCTGCACTGTTAGCCCCTTGCTTGCGTAAGCACCACATTCACTCAAGTTAAAAGTTCCGCAAACATTGTCTTGTCCTAATTGTTACATTTCCCCCCTCCCCCCCTTTGTTAAATAAAGGAGCTTCATAGGAAAGTGTGGATGAACAACAGTGAGCTCTATAAAATGGGGACGATGGTGCTTGCCGCCTTTGTAAAACCCAGAGCTACGAATGAAAACTGCTATATAAGAGCTTCTTATTAAGACAAAGACGGCCATGGAGTGAGAGCCGCACATACCGAACTGTACATTCCACACTGAACATGGAACGTCCTCTCTCACACAGGTCTTGCTCCAATTCTTGCAACCTCTTCGCTTTCTCCCCTTCTGTCATGCAAGCACGTCTGAAGACTTTACATTTAGGGGATGAATCCTGATGGTCCTTACTCTTGCAAGGAGCCCCAGTGACTCCACTGTGCAATCAGCACTGGTTTCAATGGGACTCCTCGTGGAAGTAAAGCAAGCAGGTTCTAGCCCTTGTTTATCTGTTAAAAACCAACATTCAGTATCTTACAATATCCCCTGACGTTTAAAAGGCTTAATGCAAATAAACTGCCCTGACAGTCCCATCAGCTAGAATAGGACTGGGCTCCAATGTAGAACTTTGCAGTGTTGCTGTGGGACAGCACAGATGCTTACCTGAGCCTGCACTGCCGACTCAGGGGGAGGGATAGCTCAGTGGTTTGAGCATTGGCCTGCTAAACCCAGGGTTGTGAGTTCAATCCTTGAGGGAGCCATTTAGGGATCTGGGGCAAAAATTGGGGATTGGTCCTGCATTGAGCAGGGGGTTGGACTAGATGACCTTCTAAGGTCCCTTCCAACCCTGATATTCTATGACTCCCACAGTTTTTGACCAATAACACAAGTTAAGCTGTAAGGTTTCAAAATAAAAGACAGACAGACAGACAGACAATCTCAGACACGAATAGGCCAAACTCCCCCAGCATGAAACAGTTCCATTCTCTGACTGACCTGCAGACAAGTCAGATGCTATCAGACTTGCACTCAGGAAGCAGGGCCTCCCCTTCCACTGCCTTCTTGGATTCATAACTGCTCTGCCCAACTCACTGGCATTGACTTGAGGTGAATGATCTGGGTGAGGAAAGTGCTTGAGGACAGAAGCCAGGATGAGGACAGTCACTTCAGACCCACACGTGTACCTTGACAGTGGCAGGAGAGGGGGCTGTAGCAGCAGCGCTAGGAAGTCTCTGTCTAGGCAGATTTACCACGCATTTTCCATTGTGCTATGCAGTGCCTGTGCACAAACTGAAACGGCAGAGACAGGCTCTGACACCACGTCACATGTAAGAAACACTCTGCCCAGACAAATGATTCATTCTTTGGAGGAGGAGGAGGAGGAGGAGACAAAAAGTCAGGAGTGGCATGTGAAGTAACTTACAAATGATGCCACGTACCTCTCGGAAAAGGGAAGCAGCCCTGCACTTCATGAATGCACCTGCTTTACCCTAACTGCCAACAGATGGCTGGAAAGACATCAAATCCAATTTCACCACAACTGAAACCTGCTCTTCACCCCCAGCTGTCACTGAAGCATATTCAGGAACTCCAACCAGAAAGGGAGTCATATTCTCAACTCTTTGGCAACCGCAGACCTTTGTCTGCAAGTGTCCTCTAAGCATTTCAATCTGACTCTCCAACAGGGAAGTGCCAGCAGTTTTAGGATTAAACAATAACAAAGAAAAATTTATCTGTTGCGGATTCTAAACCAGAGAACCAATCCTGCTGCCATCAGTGAAAGGCAGGATTCTAGCAGAACTTTCAAACCAGATGCAATGAAGGGGTAAGCCAGCTCCAGTCCTCTGCAGAGGAGAATTTGTTCACATGAGACAGCACATGCTCGTAAAACCCTGGAGACAGCTACAGTACTTTCCGTACAACTCCTCTGCAGACGTAATTTCAGGTCTCTAATTCGATACAGAAAACAGTGCATCTCTTGGCAGACTTTTCTGTGCCACAGGAGGCCATTGCAAACTAATACCCTGCTGGCCTAGTTAGGCACATGAGGTGATACTTTAACCCAGCGACTCAGAGGAAACAACACAACTGCTTGCCACAAAGCCCTCACCATGTCCCTTCCACAGTGAAATTCTCCATCCCACCCCCAACACACAGCAGGGCTCACTCCCCCCGACAGGTGAGAACAGGCTGGAAGGCGGTTATGACTTTGGCAGCACAAAGAGGTTGGAATATAATCCTAATTCCTCTTCTGAGGAGTCCTCAGTGGGGGGAGAGCTGGCATAGCTGGTTCCTACACTTCCCTCCCCACAACTCCTACTGCAGAAGAGGAGGCACAGCCAGAGTATGCTGCCCTGGGCTATACTCAGCTGGCAGATGGTCCCTTGGAGACCATTGTCAGCAGGTGCATGTTACAGCAGCCCCGGGGCTGCTGTAACATACAACAGGGCTGGGCAGTGAATCAGGGAACCAGTAATGGTTCCCTGACAGCCTGGGACCACCTTTTTGCTGTCCCAACCCGGATGTCGGTGCAACAGATAATCCGAGCCAACAACCGGAGCATGCACATGACTCCCCAGACACCAGAGATTCACTAACTCTGCTCAGTGATTTTCTTCCAAACTCAAGACTCAGCAAGCTATTTGCTAACAGCAGACTGGATATTCACCCTTTATAACTGGGAGAAGTTCTGAGCCACAAATGTCGGATGAGGAGGGAGAGATCCTACAAATAAAAAGTTGAAGAACAGGACTTGAAAACGTGCAACACACAGTTCAGGAGAAACACAGAGAGGGGCAGATTAAATGGACACACCAGGTCTGATTCTAATCTCACTGGTTTTACTCTGGTGTAACTCCATTAACACCAAAAGAATTACTCCCAATTTACTCCAGTGTGAACGAGATCAGACCCAGACTCCCAAGGCATTATAGAAATAATGCACCTACCTTCATTCTCATATCCCTGGCATATTTCTCCAGCTCCTTCCTTATGTCCGTCCGCATCATCTTTGCTACATTGAGGACCAGCTGCTTCCACTCAATGGGCTGAAAGCTGTGTGGCTCATGCGGGACGTATAATCCAATTTTTACTTTTTTGACTGAATGTAAATACTTTTTATAGGAATCTTCAAATTCAAAGACAAGGTCAGTCAGGGTTCGATAGGTCAAAGGTTTGTCCATCAGATCTGATCTTCTGCTCATGCCCAGTGAGCCGTACCGGCCATTGCAGTAAATCCCAAGCACCACATGATGAAAATAATTTCCTGAGAAGTGGGTTTTAAAGCTGATTGGGAATCGTTCCATGGAAGGCTGCCCATTGGTTAAGTATCTGATTTGCATTGTGTCAAGGCAGCTCTGAACAAAGGTTGTAAAGCAAATATTGTTATAAGTCCTCTTGCGCCTTCCACCCCAGGGGCTCAGACTCCTTTACAAAAACATTCACTCCCACAATGGCCCTGCAACGTAGGTGTTATAATACCCATTTTACTTACTGGTGGATGAGGCACAGAAAGCTTATGTCATTTGCCCCAGGTCACGCAGCAAGACAGTAGCAGAGCCAGGAAGAGGCCTGGCTCCCAGTGCCCTGACCACGCCTGTAAAAAAGTCAAAGCCAGATCAGTATGCAGGAAAACTAGCGCATGCTCCCAGCATTCTTATTCCTCCAGTTTATAAACTCACCTTTGTTCTGTCAACCAGTGCCATGTGAGTGTTTTTGTCCTCAGATATCCCATCAAATGCATGAAACAAGAGCGGCTGGATTAAAGAAAGGTTTCACTCCAGACACTGGCACAACGAGATGACCAAGAGTGGCCATCTTTTAACCTGACCATGTTATGGTGATCAGCCATTCCAAATACACCTTGAGAAGTCTCCAGAAGAGAACTGCCTTATAGCAGCATAGTACAGTACTCCACAGGGAAGCTACATGTAGTTATCTAGATCATTTCCTCAGCCCCTGCTGGTGCCACGTCCGTGTGATGATTTCTGGAGTGGCTCTCTACAGATTCAAGACTGGTGCTGGTTGGTTCCAGTGGGAGCCAAATCCAGCCATCCTTTGCCAGCAAGGAGATTGGACAAGATGCGGTCTTAAAGTGGGAACAGAAATGATCCTGACATCCTTGTGCAGGCAAGTCTCCCTCTGAGTATTAGGACAGATGGGTTGGGCCTTCCGAATACCTGGTTTCTTCATTTCTTGTTAATCACCACAAGCAAACCTCCCCAAAGAACCCAGCAAGTCCCACTGGGCCTCAGCCTCTTTTTTCTTCTAGGCTGGGTAGGGACGTGACATTGTTCATGCTTTTTTGTTTCTTCCCTCACCTCACCAACACCAACAGCTGACACTAAATGCCTACCCTACTCCACGTTTGTCTGGAATGCCAAATGTGTGACAACTGCTCTCCTGGCTGTCACACTGGGGATGGAATCAGGGACCTCCAGAGCTAAACACGAGCTGCTACAGCTTTAGCTGTAGGCTATAACTACTCATATCCTCTGCATATCAGCACAGCACAACACTCACCCACCGTTGGGTTACAGATGCAAGGGGCACAGATATGGTCAGCAGCAGCATACCAATCACATTATCTTTGCTGAAAGGTGAGAGGGAGGGACTAGAAGGGAAGCACTAAAAATGAGATCCTTTAGGCCTGATCCTGCTCTCAGTCACATCAGTGAGAGTCAAGAGTAACTCTTTAAGGTCAATGGAATCAGACCAGTGTGAGGCCAGTATGAAATAGAAAAGCAGGCCCTTTGTCCTCAGAGTAAAATGGCCTCCCCTCAAGTCAAAGGGCCAGATCTTCACCTGAATCAGAGAGAGCCACTCAATGCAGCCGGAGGAAGGACGCTCCCCCGGCCTCAGGGGCTGCTAAGGGCTAGTTCAACCCCAGGTCAGTCTCTATTTCAAATTACACTACTCTAAGCTCCCTTCCCTCTGGGCCATTACCATGGCCATGGCTCACTGAAGCAAAGCATGCTCTGTCCACACCCATGGCACACCTCTGTGCTCCTCCCTACCATAGCCAGCTGGTTATCCCAGAATCCTCAGCTGCTCCAGTAGCATAAAGGGGGTGGAGCAGAGGCCAGAATCTAGATCCTCAGCTACCTTGTGCTGCTCTGCCAGTGGGTTTCTTTGGCGAGGTAAAGCTGCTAACCCTTCTCTGTGGTGGAGGCAGGGGACATGGCTATGGGAAAGGTAGTGTTGTTGGGGTATCCTTATGCCTGACTGAACCCTGGCTGCTGGAACAGGCCTAGAACAGCTAGAAGAAGTTAGAGGAGGCTTCAGCCCTTAGAGAAATGCTCTAAGCTGCACTGTGGAGGAGAATTAGAGGAATAGGCCTAGCGCAGATCAGCCCAGGATCCAGAGGGACAAAAATGGTTTAAGACTATCCCCATGCACTCTCATCCACACTGCTCCGACTGCAGCTCAAGATCTGGCCAAAATCTCTCTCAGTATAGAAAACAAGGGATGACCCAACAAGGAAAATGTTGCATATACAATTCCCGATCCTGGGATCTTTGGCATTCGCCCCCCCAAAATTTCTTTAACACAAACACAACAATAGGCATTACATAGTTGAAATGGCATAGGGCATTAGTCTGAAAATTCTCCCTGCCTATAGCCTGCTTTCCTCCCCCTTCCTGCATACCAGGAGTGCCTGACAGCTGCTTAGAAATTGGAGAACAAAAAACTTTATACCAACACAAGAAAAGATCAGAGTCCTGATTCTGACCTCACTTGAACTGACACTATATACTTATGCCAGTGTAACTCCATTGAAATCAATGGAGCTACTCCTGATGTACAGTAGCATGAACTCAAATTCAGCCCCTAGTTCCTAAAGCTGTGTGAAGAAGAATATCCAGTGATCCTCATATGTCCTCCAAAATCTTTTCTCCAGGTGGTTTCACCCAGTTGGCATTGGGCAAGTCTCACTTTGTGGGACCACCACTATTTTTTCCTATTCTCCTTCCAGCATGAGCATACCTTGGAATCCCTGAAACTCACTAGAAAAGGATTCCAGGATCATCTGGACCCAGAGGTCTAAAGTGGATACTCCAAAGGTTAAATCATATTGATGTCTTTGACCAGCACCTCAAAACAATCGGTCAGATCCTCTGCTGATGTCGGCATAGTTCCATTGCCTTTACCAGAGTTCTGCCAATTGACACCGAGTTACATCACCCCTCTACCCAGTGAGACCAGAACATGAACTCATTACCCTCTGGTAGAGTGAGAAGAGAGGGGCTCTACATGCGACAAAAGCTCACCTGTTCTGTATCTTCCTAACCATGGTAAAGGCCTGAAGCCATTAAACCCAGAGTCACTCCACTGAAGTGGAGGATGAAACAGGAATCCAGCACATTCAAGGCGGCAATATTTTTGAGCAGGAAAAAAAATTTAACCCCTGAGCATCAAACTGAAGAATCTGATACAGAGAAAACACATGAAAAGAAGTAGAGACAAACATAGCAAGCCTGGCAGGCCTACATCTGCGCATTAATGAAAAGGAATACTTGTGGCAGAGACTAACAAATTTATTTCAGCATAAGCTTTCGTGGACTACAGTCCACTTCGTTGGATGCATAGAATGGAACATACAGTGGGAGGATATTTATACATTCAGAGAAACATGAAAAGGTGGAAGTAACCATACCAACTGTAAAAGGCTAATTAATTGAAAGGAACTGTTATCAGTAGGGGAAAGAAACTTTTGAAGTGATAATCAACATGGCCCATTACAGACAGTTGACACAAAGGTGTTAAGGGTATTTAACTAGGATATTAAACTGGGGAAAATATTCCACCTTTTCATGTTTCTCTGAATGTATAAATATCCTCCCACTGTATGTTCCATTCTATGCATCCGACGAAGCGGACTGTAGTCCACGAAAGCTTATGCTGAAATAAATTTGTTAGTCTCTAAGGTGCCACAAGTATTCCTGTTCTCATTTTCTTTTTGCTGACACAGACTAACACGGCTACTACACTGAAACCTGTGCATTAATGGACTCTCTCCACCAACCAATACACGTTTCTTGCAACACAGAATAAAAGAACAAGCCCACAGAGTAGATCATTTAAGCAGCTCAGAAATCCAAGCACAACATATGGTGCAACTGGATAAACCATGGCAGTATATGCATCCCTCCATCCGCCACCTCCCGATTACAGTAAACAAACACAGATTCTGATCTTAGCTACACTGGTGTAAATCAGGAGTATCTCCATTGCATTCAGTGGTCTTGACTATAAGTTCAATTACACCGTGAAAATCAGGAGTAACCTCACTGAAGTCAATGGAATTAGATGAGTGTAAATCCAGTGAGAGATCAGAATCAGTTACACCAATTACAGTTACACCAGTTGGAGAATTACGCCTACAGCCACTTCATTTAAAACGCGACCTCACTCTTCTAGTAACAGAATGCAATATTCTGTATATACTAAGATCAAGTTACTATCATTTTTCTTCTCTGGATATACTCTTTTAACGGCCTATTGTATTTATTATTCTATGTAACCGACTAGACCAATGCCTTTTGTTAGCACCTATTAAACTTTCAAGTGTTGCACTGATCTGCAATTGTTCCCTTCATTATAAAAGGGTTTTAACCCTGTTTCACTCTTGAGTAGCTCTTTACTAAGTCCACACAAAGCCTCCATGGCCACCTGCCCATATGCACATGCTGCTACCATAAGGTCTCAGAAGTCGCAATTTACTTGCATTAAGCTCTAAGTAGGAGTAAAAGCCTTTGGAGGAAGGAAACAGCTTTACTTACCATCAGCTATCACAGAAACAACTGCTGTGAAAATTAACCTTTAGGTGCATGATGCGTCTGCTAAGCGACAAGTCAATCAGAATCTCCACCAGAGATGAAATGAAACACAGCAAATTGGTTAGAAAGGCAACTTAGATCTTCCCCTCTGGCTGGGTGTCATTATCTCCTTTCTGTTCTCCCTCCCCCGCCTCCATCCCCCCAGTAGAGCTGTGCTGCAGCAAACAGAAGGCCAAGGCATACCAATACTGCTCTCATAGTCACATTTTTCAGAGACGTGGGTCTGACTGCAGGACTGGGAATCAGGAATTCAGTTCTGTGCTACAGCACAGAAGGCACAACATGCCAGAGGTGGAAGAAGCAAAAGTGGCTACCCCCTCTAGATTCCAGGCTATGGCAGGGCCAATATAGCTCTGGTTATAAATTAGAGCAGTCTCCCCAGGGCTATCTATGGGCTGTGCAGCTGTCCAGAATCCCCCACAGCACTCAGGTATGCTAATCTCCCAACCTGCCTCATCTTGCCTGACATGTCTCCTACTCCAGGGGCCATGGGAAGGGGCGGGAGATTCCACAGGGTATTTGTCAGCCTGCACAACTCCTATGCCACAGGAATTCTCCCCTGGCCACGTGCAGTTCCTTCATTGTCCCTATACACCGCTGGAGCACATATGGAAAATGAAGCATGAGTGGACTCACCAGTCCCCACTCTCAGTGCCCTGGCAGGAATTCCCAAGTGCTAATCCTGGCTCCGATACAGATTCCCTTTGTGGCTTTACACTAGTCATTTAACCTCGGTTTCCCCATGGGGACATTAATGGCTTAGTTAAAGGGGCTGGTTGTGATCTCTCAGACACACCAGGTGGTTGAAGTCAATGGACATGCACCAGAGTAAAATCAGTGAGAGGAGAATCGGACCAAAGCTTGAGGGGCTTTGAAGATGGGCCAGATTCCCAGCTGGTATAAACTGGCATAGCTCCATTGAGAAGTATTTTAATAAATTCAAAAATAAAAGTCAATGGCCTGAATAAAATAAACATTTTCTTTCTTTTCAGATATTCATATTTAAGACTCCTTTGCTTTAATGGTAGCAAACACTAGAGATGAGCCCAAACCCAAAATCCTGCTCTGAAACCCCCCTGCTACTCTGATCCTTGGGAAAATTCAGACCCAGATCCAACCTTCATAATCTGGGGTTCTCTGTGTAACTGACCTGAATTGGAACACAAAATTGGAAGACACCTGAACTCTGGGGCTTGCCTGATTTTCCTTTCACGTTGGTGTAAATGACAAATAACACCACTGAGGTCAATGGAGTTACATTGGCTCACATCACAGAGATGAGAATCAGGTATAGTCTTTAAATTTGATTGATCACAACTTGCATTGACACTTGAATCCATGTAGGGTGACCAGATAGCAAGTGTGAAAAATCAGGACACTTTTTTCTCAGGTGGGGATGGGAGAGGGGTAAAGTTGTGTATATAAAGTCCCTAATATTGGAACATCTGGTCACCTTAAGTCCATCTGAAAGCATCTCACTGACATTGCATTCCAAACCCACTTCATTATCAATGGACCAGTCATGATATTTCACTGACGGCATGATCATGGCTTTTAAATTAGACAAAAGTACTCAGGCTGCTGGATCTCTGCCAGTTGTAAGTTAAAAATCCAGGCATCACATACCTGTTCTCACACATTTGCAGTAGAAACGGATAGTAGCCATTAATTTTTACCAACACTCCCATGCACCACTGATGCAATAACAGCTTTAAAAGTCAGAATTGGAACACAATGCCATGTTCACAAGAGTCCTAGAAGGAATAAAGTATCTTCCCTCCCTACCGTCACCAATAGCTGCTCTACGATTACCCTGAAACATACCAAGAGTCATTTCAGGTCAGAAGACAAACTTTAAACCACCCTCTTTGACATTCCTTATTTATTCCCCAACAGTGACTTCCAGGTCGACTGTCCTCGGTTTGTTAGTCTGAACACGATTTTTCTAAGTGCCAGCAGCGTGGGCTCAACTCCAGTGTCAAAGTCAAGCTGTCTCTGGGCTGTGTACATCAACAATAAAGTTTCTGGAATGGGAACTTGCAGCTGGCAATATTGATGTGACAGCAGCTGGCTTTCCATGGCGAGATGAGCTCAATTTACTGCCCAAAAGCAAATTTACACAGAGCCAACAATACACAGCACGTAGGACTGGGCCAAGGCCCAAAGGCTTAACCAGTTTGTACCCAGACCAAACTCCTGTTGACTTTGATGGGAGCATGGACTGAATAAAGAGTGAGGCACAAACTGGCCCTCTGCCAGCCTGGGAGAGAGGGGAGCAAACACCTGGCAGTCCTGGGGAGGAACAGAGGTGGGCAGACAGGATTGCTGCCTTCAGTGAATCATTCCCCCACTTCCTGGACCTCCAGGAAGCTCCTCCACTGGGCATCTGCAGAGGCGGAGATTCAGAGCTGTGGAACAGGACTGCTCTCTGTAGCATTATTTCCCCTCAGCTTGCTGGGCTCACTATATACTGGCTCTATCAGTATTAACTTAAGCACTTTCCCCTTCTTCAGCATGAAGCCCTCCCTCAACCAGGGGTAGCTGCAGAGCCAGCAGGGAATTCTCTGGAGCTAACTGCTAGGAGCTGGAGGGGCCCCAGGAGAGACCACGGAGATATGCCAAGGGACACTATATAGTTGCAGGCTTGGAGAGCCAAGTCTCACACACACACCCTGCCAAAGGATCCAGTGCAAGCTCCATGAAGGGAAGGTTGCCCGGATGTCAGTTCCCTGCATGGGATTTTCCTTGAGTAAGGACTTGAGAATTTGTCCCATGGAGAGGAGATATGGGCAACAGGAGGCTGACCTTGTCTGGCCTTAACCACGCTAGGGTAACAGCTGGCATCAAAGTATTTTTACAGTAAAATGAATGAGAGATGCTCAACAAGTTAAATTCACTTCATCAGAGGGCCAGGACTTTCCAGCTGACTATGAAGGAACTGCACAAAGGAGTAGCTTCTGTAGCGACAAACCTTTCCATAGAGTCTGTTTCAAGCAAAATGGCCTAGCTGCAAAGTTCAGATCTGAACCAGAATTTCTCTCAAGGCTTCGGAAGTGTTTTGTTCTGGGTTTGGGGTTCAACCCAGCATAAACATAGGGTTCAAGACACCAAAAATATCAGATCCAGATCCAAGTTTCAGAATCTAAGCTTTCACCTGGGGGGGGCGGGGGGGAATTGAACTGTATCCTTATATTTGAGAGGAAAAGCTTGAAAATATGGATCTGAGCATAAATAAGTGCAGCAATGTCGTCTTAAGTCTGCAGCCAGCTTGAAACAGTAGCTCTGAAAGGTGTGAATTGTCCCATTCTGCTCAAGTATTAGCTCTAGAAACTAAGGACAGCAGTTTAAATGCCAATATTAACAACTATTTCACTGATGGCGATTTTACCAGAAACATTCAGTTCAGTGCACTTATCTCAGAGCCCAAATTGTCTCCAGCACCTTCCCAGGTGCCAAAAGCCACAACGACTCCTTCCTCAGCTGCCAGACATCATACGTGCCGACTTAGTTTTCCCTGGGGTGCTCCACCCCGAGGCCCCACCCCTTCCCCCACAGACCCGCCCTCACTCTGCCTCTTCCCGCCCCCACTCCACCCTCTCCCCAAGGCCCCGACCTCTCTCCATCCCCCTTCTGAGGTCCCGCTTTCACTCCACCTCTTCCCACCCTCGCTCCGCCCCCTCCCCAAGGCCCCCGCCCACCCACTGCTCACTGACCTCCGCCTTCCCCCAAGCCCTTCCCTGAGCTGCCAAACAGTTTTTTGGCAGTGCCACCAATCAACTGTTCGGCGGCACCCACAATTAGCCGATCGGGGCGAGGCCAAACAGCTGTGGCTGGTTTGTACTGAGCACCCACTATTTTTTTTCCCCATGCATGGTCCAGCTCTGGAGCACCCACGGAGTCGGTGCCTATGGCCAGAATATCCAGATTTGCTCTTACATGCAGTTATGTGTTTCCAGTACAAACATCTATGTCCTATTGAATGAAAACTGAAATAGCAGAGAGAGCATCACATTGAATTTACAGTCAGATAACTCACAAGCCCCTGCTGCACTGATTGTGCTATTCATTTTCACAATTAATTCCCTAAAATCCTCCATTATTTTACATACCTCTAGCCTGACTCCAGGGTCACTGCTGAATTTAGGACCAGCTGGCCATGGAGTACACAGGACTCTCATACACCCTCTTTTCTTGCCCTTGCCCCAGGCCAGGGGAGCGGCACATAAGGCCCCTGAAGTGCTCACTGCTGTGGAGGAGGAGATGTCACAAGGCACTGCACTCATCCTTAGCTAGAAAAGCTGAGGGGATCAGAGCAGACAGAATGGGAGGCGGCTTTATTTAGGCTGACAAGAGTGAGGCTGCTAACGTGGAACAAGGCGGCAGAGGGGGAAATAAACCTCACACCCTTGACACATTTGTCAGAGAAGGTGTAAGGCTTCAGCAAGAATGGATAAGCCACTTGCAAAAGCGTCATGAAACTGCTAGCAACATCAGAGAGGCAGAGGGCCTCGCAGGGCCAGCTGTACATAATCAGAGAGGCCCCAAGCACCGTAGTGTGGATTCAGATCCAAGCTCCCCAGAGTCCAAGGATGTTTAGATCCAGGGACTGGGTCTAGCTGCATATGCAGGCACTGCAGCACCAGTATCCAACTCCTCCCCACCCCCAAATGTTTTGAGATGCATCTAGTGCAAAAGGAAGTTCTGTAAAACCTAATTCGACATGAAGAAGGATTACACAAGTGGTTAAAAGTCTCAGTAGAAGCTGATGGCACAAGCCGGCAAGCAGCCTGATTAAAGTGACATCTCCCTAATCTGCTCTGCGCTAGGAGGTCTCAGTTTAAAGACTCCCACAGAGGGCTGCTGTGTTGGTCTATGCCCTTTTTGGTATCCAAGCAACGGGGAAGCTTGTCAGCACACAAGTTATTATAACAGTATCTTATTTCCACAGACAGAGAAGGGAACCAGAGGGCAACACGAAATTCAGGGATGCATGGCTGAGACACGTCTGAAAAGATCATCTTGACATTCGGGGGAGGGACACGGGGGGAGGGAGGAGAGAATGACAAATAATGTCTCCTAACTGGAAACCAAGCCACAGATGCTCACGCTCACTGCTGCCTGCACAGAGAGAGGACAGTGTCTGGGGGAAATCCATAGGTGGTGACAAAACAGCTAAAATACACCAAGGGCCTGATCTGAAGCCCAATGAAGTCCATGAAAAGACTCCTGTTGATGTCAGTGGACTTTGGATCAGGTCCCCCAGTGCTTGTCACAAAAGGACCTTCAGACCATCCTTGCCAAGGCCCTTTACAGAAATACATTCCCAGCCGTAGGCTCTGACTCCGTGTGTGCTCCGGGGCTGTAGCACCCATGGGGAAAAAAAATACTGGGTGCTCAGCACCCACAGGCGGGCTCCTCCTTCCCCTCCGCCCAGCGCCTCCCACCAATCAACTTCTCACCCTCACCGCACCTCCTGCCTGTCGAGGATCAGCTGTTCAGCAGCGTGCAGGAGTCACTGGGGGGAAAGGGGGAGGAGCTGGGGGAAGGAAGAGGCGGAGCGAGGGCGGGGCTGGGCGATGCATCATGGGGGACATCCCCAGATGCCAGGGAATGGAAGAGACTGGGGGACCAGGAGCAGAAATGGCAGGACTAGCCCCTTCCGGCCGCTGGGACACTACTCTGCAGCGTGAGAGAGCTTGGCTGGGGAGGCAGCTTCCGCTCCCAGCCCAGGCTCGGGTGCAAGCGAGCCTGAGCCCCCCCGGCACATTTTTGGCTTGCTCAGCATGCCTCCTACACAGCCCCCAGCACCTACATTCACAAACAGGCACTGGGGCATCACACTTTGCACAAGAAATTTCGATGGTGAGTTTTGAACATGTAGCCATGCACGTGACACCTGGATGGGCTATTAGTTCCTGGGGGTTCAAAGTCTACAAGAGCAAGGACCTCCTGCAGGAGGGTCCATCCCCTCCCCGGCAGAAACTCCAAGTGGCTGGAAAATGGGTGGGGTTTTCTAGGGAAACAAACAGGAAAGTGGTTTTTATTCAAACGTTCCGTGAAAAATTGTACTTTTCTGGTAGGAAAGTCAAAAAATTTCAGTCAAAACCTGAAAACTGTTGAAAATTGCCCAAAAAATTATCCAAAAACTGCTAAAAGGTTCCAATTTGGGGGCTCTTGGTTTGCTGACCAAATGTTAATAAGTTTTCAAGGGAAGCAGACAATTCCCACAAAAAGGGTCATTTCCTTGAAAACCAAATTGTCTGCCAAAAAAGTTTCAACAGAAATTTTTCTACCAGGCCTAGCAACAACATATTTAGGCGACAGGTCCATACGCATTCTGTATGTATGCATGCAAGTACATTCCCATATGTTTATGTGTATATAAGTAATAGGATAGCATGGGACCATAACACCATGATTATAGGCATCACAGACCATCACTTTTGTTCCTGGAGTCAGTCTTTGGCCCTCACAGCTTGACACCACAAGTGTGCAAACGATTCCCAGACCTGCATAGTCACTGTACTAGTAGCTGTCCTTTTGATTTTCAGTGGGAGGGTGGGGGGAGTTTTAGGTGTGGGGATGGTCTCTCCATGTTTATGGACCCAAAATATTATAAGATCTGATCTCCCTCATACTTCTACCATCAAGAGTGTGAAATACTATCATGTGACCAGAAATTATGTTGGTTTTGTCCCACAGATAGCTCCCTGAGGCTTTAATAACTTTCCAGGAAAACCCAAATAAGCCACTTCCCCACCCCTATTTAAAACCTGCCGGAAAGGTTGTTCACAACCAAGAGGGTAGAAACCATCAGTAGAGAGATAACAAAAATCTGCAGGCCTCATTCTGAACTTTCCTGTAGGTGTAAATTCAACTCCATTCAAGTGAGAGGAGTTAAATGGGTGTAAAGCTGGCACGAATGAGATCAGAATTAAGCCCAATGTCTCTTTTCCCTCTATCATTTTAACCAAGTACAAATACATTGTAGACTCCAGGGACCACTCATGAGCCCAAATATGCCTTCCGAACAGTGCATTGTACCATGGACTTCGCTGACTCAAGAGCCACTAGCCAGGCAAAGTCAGCTCTATCCAAAGGAGAGGTTCTTTTCAGATGTAGCACCAGTATTTTAAAAGACATCTTTGCAAATGAAGATCAAATTGTAAAGATTCTGGCCCTGAATCTGTTCCCAGTTTCAGTGGGGCTGTTTGGGTGTGACTGGGAGCAGATCCTGGCCCTCACTCACGTAGTTTGCATGGAAGACTCTAGACAAAGCTTCTATTTTCGTCGTGGGAAAGGCAGATGGGAGAGGCAAAGGTGATGGAATCAGCATTTCGGATGTCATGAAACAGTTCTCCTGGAGAAAGCAAAAGATCTTACCTCACACCCTTTTGTAGGGCTGTTGATTAATCGCAGTTAACTCATGCGATTAACTCAAAAAAATTAATCATGATTAATCGCAGTTTTAATCGCACTGTTAAACAATAGAATACCAATTGAAATTTATTACATTTTTGGATGTTTTTCTACATTTTCAAATATATTGATTTCAATTACAACACAGAATACAAAGAGTAAACTGCTCACTTTATGTTATTTTTATTACAAATATTTGCACTGCAAAACAATGATAAAAAGAAATCTTTTTCAATTCACCTCATACAAGTACTATAGTGCAATCTCTTTATCATGAAACTGCAACTTACAAATATAGATTTTTTTTGTTAGATAACTGCATTCAAAAACAAAACAATGCAAAACTTTAGAGCCTACAAGTCCACTCAGTCCTACTTCTTGTTCAGCCAATCGCTAAGACAAACAGATTTGTTTACATTTACGGGAGATAATGCTGCCCACTTCTTATTTACAACATCAGAAAGTGAGAACAGGCATTCGCATGGGACTTTTGTACCCATCATTGCAAGATATTTACATACCAGATATGCTAAACATTTGTATGTCCCTTCATGCTTCGGCCACCATTCCGGAGGACATGCTTCCATGCTGATGATGCTCATTAAAAAAAATAATGTGTTAATTAAATTTGTGACTGAACTCCTTGGGGGAGAATTGTATGTCCCCGGCTCTGTTTTACCCACATTCTGCCATATATTTCATGTTATAGCAGTCTCGGATGATGACCTAGCACATGTTCATTTCAAGAAAACTTTCACTGCAAATTTGACAAAATGCAATGAGACAAAATGCAGTGAGATTTCTAGAGATAGCTACAGCACTCGACCCAAGGTTTAAGAACCTGAAGTGCCATCCAACATCTGAGAGGGACGAGGTGTGGAGCATGCTTTCAGAAGTCTTAAAAGAGCAACACTCCGATGCAGAAACTACAGAACCTGAACCACCAAAAAAAAAGAAAATCAACCTTCTGCTGGTGGCATCTAACTCATATTTTGAAAATGAACACGCATTGGTCTGCACTGCTTTGGATTGTTATTGAGTAGAACCTGTGATCAGCATGGATGCATGTCCTCTGGAATGGTGGATGAAGCATGAAGGGATATATGAATCTTTAGCACATCTGGCACAGAAATATCTTGTGATGTTGGCTGCAATAGTGCCATGCAAACGTCTGTTCTCACTTTCAGGTGACATTGTGAACAAGAAGCTGGCAGCATTATCTCCTGCAAATGTAAAGAAACTTGTTTGTCTGAGTGATTGGCTGAACAAGAAGTAGGACCTAATAGACTTGTAGGCTCTAAAGTTTTATATTGTTTTATTTTTGAATGCAGTTATTTTTTTGTACATAATGCTACATTTGTAAGTTCAACTTTCACGATAAAGAGATTGCACTACAGTACTTGTATGAAGTGAATTGAAAAATACTATTTCTCTTATTTTTTACACTGCAAATATTGGTAATAAAAAATATAAAGTGAGCACTGTACACTATGTATTCTGTGTTGTAATTGAAATCAATACATTTGAAAATGTAGAAAATATCCAAAAATATTTAAATAAATGGTATTCTGTTATGGTTTAATCATGCAATTAATCGCGATTAATTTTTTTTACTTGCTTGACAGCCCTACCCTTTTGCATTTAGGGCCCTCGATACTCTGTCACTGAACTTCCCTGGGAGCAGGATCAGAACACACATGGTATGCAGCAGCACATGTAGCCCAGTCTTGGGCTACTACAGTACCTTAGGACAAAGCAGGTTAATTCACTGGTACTAGTACAGGGAAGAGAGTCTCACCCTGAAGGCTGAACATGCTTTTCTTTTCTGGGTTTAAATAAGAACCAGAGCATTACTTTACAGTAGTTCAAAGGTTTAGCTACATTACAACATGCACATGCTTAGTTCTGTGCACAGCACAATTACAGGGGATCAGAGACGAAAGGCATCGAGACTCAGATAGTACTGTATTGGGCATGTGTTATAGAAACCTAGACAGTACAGACCTGAATTTCAAACTCAGTTAACAGGCGGTTAATGATTTGCCCAGGATGGCTATGGAAGGGTATAAGAGCTGAACTTGATAGTTATTTATCTAGGCATTTAGGGTCAGATCCTCAGATGGTGTAAACAGATGTCAAAGTCAATGGAGTTGACTTTAATAGGATTATGCTGATTGACACTAGAAAATCAGGCCCTAGTACCTAGTTCCTAATAAGGAGGATTCCTTTATTCAATAAATCATTGAAAATCACTTAGACACATGGAGCCTCTTTAACTCACCTTCCACTAGGGTTGTCATACTGCATCCCTAAAGTGCAGATACATTAACTAGTATTATTTTTAAGTGGTTACCCCCATTGGAACAAACTGCACATGGAGAAAAGGATACATCCCCAGGATAACTGCTTCAAGGCATTTGATAGGTAAGGATTCCCTGGTCATCTCTCTTGCCGTCTCCATTAACCTAGGATAGAAAAAACTTTCAGTCCTTTTGGTCAAAGTAGTCAACAAATATTAAAGGTTCCTCTTACCTTATTAGGAGCCAAATCCCTCTGGTCTTTTTGGACCCAATTCTTCTCTCAAACCACATTCATGTGGATGTAACTTCACCGATTCACTCCTAGTTTACAGGTTTTAGAGTAGCAGCCGGGTTAGTCTGTATCCGCGAAAAAACGAGGCGTACTTGTGGCACCTTAGAGACTAAAACTTATTTGAGCATAAATAAATAATAAATATTTATGCTCAAATACATTTGTTACTCTAAGGTGCCACAAGTACTCCTCGTTCTTTTTCCTAGTCTACAGTGGAGGGGGATAAAAAAAAAAAAAAAAGGCCTTAATCTACAGGTGGCACTGAGTGGCAGCAGATGTATTGGAGAACCCAGATGTCTCAGAAGGGTCACCTTCAAGTAATGGCTTTGGCTATTTTCCTTACTTAGGAGAAGATTCTGATCCCCTCCCTCACGTTCAGTAGTACCATGCACCAGCGGAAACCAGATAAGACTACTCGAGGAGAAAGGATCTACCCGGCATGGATAAGGGCATCGGAATCTGAGCCTTAGACGCGAATCTCTATGGAGAAGGGACTGTTTCTCATTACATGCTTATACAGGGCATAGGGACTCTAGGTGCTACTGTAATACAAATTACCAACACTAGCAGAATACATTATTATTTCTGTACACCACCACAGATGTGCATGACATTTTGATTTAAAAACAAATGCCAGTGCTAAACTATTATTATTAACAAGACAACAGCTCTGCTTTGATCAGGAAAAGCTGGTACGTTTTCAAGTAAGCGTTCGTATCTCCTGCTGCAGTGTCATCTAAGTTGAGAGCTACCCACCAGCAGAGCCACAGCCCGCTTAGATTTAAAATCCCGTGCCGAGGGGCGCTGCCGGCTCCAGCTCCCTGCGTTCACAAAGTCTCCTCTTCAGAGATCGGGATTCCCAAAGCCAAAGTTATCGTGGATGCGCCACGTCTCATGCCGACAGGAGCTTGCACGAATAACCACACGTGCGCACTGTGTATGCACAAGCTAAAGCCTCACCACCCTCAGCAGCCCCAAATCCTCTCCCAGGACGAGAGCCTAGCAGCTGGGCTGTTTGCTATGCAGTTCTCTGGGGGTGGGGGCGGGGGTGGGGGCAGCCTCTGCACTGCCTGCATGGGCAGCAGGTATTGTAGGCAGGGGTAGGCTGTGCCTCCCCAAACAACCTAGTGTGGCCCCGCCCACGCTCCACCCCCAGGCCAGGCCAGGCCCCCTCCTGGGGTTCCCAGCTCTCTGCCCTAGCTGGCCTGCCTCCCACAGGGACTCAGGGTGGCTGGGAGTGCGCTGCCCGGTGCTGGCCGCCTGGAGCACCAGGGCTGGGCCTCACCCCCCAGCTGTCCGGCGCTGGGGCCACAGGCTGTGGTGGGGGCGCTCTGGGCACTGGGCTCCTGCGGGGGAGGGGGGCAGAAGGGGAGGGACAGGGCCTTGGGCACAAGGGGAGGGGCCGGGGGCTAGCCTCCCCCAACGGCCGGGTCACCGGCCGACCATGCCTCCACCCCTGCCCCAGCTGCAGGCAAGGAGGCCCCATGGAGCTGGGCTCCAAGACCCCTTGGGCAGGCTCCCCAAATCCTGCACCACCCCACACACAGTGCTTCTGTAACATCCGGGCCCCTCTCCACCAGAGGAGGAGGTACGACCAGCCCCTTTCTGTACCAGCGAATTACACCTACATTGGAAACATTTTCTGATGTTTGTGTTGTTGCCAACATGAATGAGCCCACACAGCAGGACAACTCTCTGCAACACTCAGAGCTCAATTCCACCCTAGGACACAGCTGTGTAGTTCCCACTGAAATCC
The DNA here is from genome assembly GCA_033296515.1 of Macrochelys suwanniensis. Taxonomy (NCBI): domain Eukaryota; kingdom Metazoa; phylum Chordata; order Testudines; family Chelydridae; genus Macrochelys; species Macrochelys suwanniensis. The sequence continues at coordinate 158,749,436 of CM065777.1, forward strand.
CAGGCATGGGGTTCCCCCGCCAAGGGCAGAATTAGGCCCAACGGGTGAGATATTTTCAAAGCTTTCTAAGAGTCGGACACCCAATTTCCATGTTTCAGAGGGGTAGTTGTGTTAGTCTGTAACAGCAAAAACAACGAGGAGTCCTTGTGGCACCTTAGAGACTAACACATTTATTTGGCCATAAGCTTTTGTGGGCTAAAATGAAGTGGGTTTTAGCCCACAAAAGCTTATGCCCAAATAAATTTGTTAGTCTCTAAGGTGCCACAAAGACTCCTCGTTCTTTTTGCCAATTTCCATGGGAATTGGGCATCCAAATCCCCTTGGTGGCTTTGAAAACCCTGCCATAAATGGGCTGGAAAGATACAATATCTTCTCCCCTCCTCTGCTTCTCCTCCCAGGACTGCATGGAAACACTCCCCTGAGGGCGCTGACAGTAGGGTGACCAGACAGCAAATGTGAAAAATCAGGACTGGGGGGGTGGGGGGGGGGGGGGAATAGGAGCCTATATAAGAAAAAGACCCCAAAATCGAGACTGTCCCTATAAAATCGGGACATCTGGTCACCCTAGCCTTAAAAGATCAAGGTTCAATTCCTGGCTCTGCTCCAAATTCCCATTATAATGTTGGGCAAATCACTTTATCTACCTGCACCTTCATCGTCCATCTGTAAAATGGGAATAATAATGCCTTTTCCCCCACCCTTCGTCTGTCCTACTTAGATAATTGCCAAACTAAAACCAGGTTTAGTGACCGTTAAGGTTACAGCAGGACACACCCTGCCCACCCAAATCCTTAAACATGTAAATAAGAAGTTTAGGGGAAAGACTTGTACATTTCTTGCCACCTTCAAGTTGCCTACAACACTGCTTCAGTAACACACTCCATGAGGCTCTCACTTCCATCTCCAACAGTTATCCCAAAGCAATACCTACCCCAGCTCCAGACCTGCACTCCAATACCTTAACAGTGACCTCATCTGCGTTTATACCAGTTACATCAACAGACCAGCACATCTGGCCAGCACACATTCCATACATTTGGGAAGTGTTACCTATCAGCTGTGTTCTTGGGGAACCAGGGTGCAGTACCCAGCCTGTCTGACTCACAAAAGATCTTCCCCGCCTCCAGCCTCTGCTTGAACCAAAGCTGATCAGAAGACAGACTGACTTACAAAAAGCAATGAAAAGGCAGTGGAAGACACACCTAACCCGCTCCGGACAAGGGTGACAGGATTAAGGAATCTCCCCTAGCCTAATTTGCATCGAAGATGGCACAGGGAGACATCTCCATTAGCATACAGAATGGAGAACAGATTCCAAGACAAGAACTGCACGGAACTTCGGGACCAGAAAAGCACTGCATGCTGGGAGATCTCTGCTCCAGATGTTAATGAACCCACACCTGCACACACCCAGCTCAGTAGTCAGACCAATTCTAGTAATAAATCCTTTATTGGTATCCAAAATACTGAAGCAGCCTAATTGCACTGTGAGCTCCCTCGAGGGAACATCGCCCATAGCCAGGAATGATCAGTTCCTATTGTCTAGCCTGAACAAAACAATTTTGGTATACTCCCTTGGTATACTCCACTTCATCTTCTCCTGACTGATCGTACTGGGGGCTCTGCATGTCTAAAGCACTCTGGACCCTTAGCTACCACCACCACCTGGAAACCCGATCAATTCAAGCTTCACAGAGTGGTGAGAACCCAGCTCTCTCTCTAGGTATAGCCTTCTGACCCTGACTTGTGTGATTAGTTATAGTTTTCTAAACCTGACTTTTATAATCAAATTTAAGTTAGATTTAATATTATAACTGTTTTGTTTGTTTGGCTCCCCTATGGTTATTACCTGGCAATAAATAACTTTATTACCTGGTGTGACAAAGTTCCTCCTCTACCTTGGTGGGTCCTGCGCTTATTGGCAGATTTGCTCACCTCAGAGATTCACAGCAGCCCTCAGTTTGGCCATTTTTGTGGCTCACATCTGCTGCTCCCTCAGATATCCTCATCACTGGCCAGCATGGGGAAAAGGAAGGAGAAGAATCCCCGCAGTCCCTGCTGATCCACCATGTGGGTCGGGGAACAGCCCAGAGATCTTCCCCTCTAGTGGAACCCACAGTCCAGGTCAACTCCTCCTGTGTCTGATCAGGAGTTGGGAGGTTTGGGGAAAACCCGGGCCCGCCCTCTACTCCGGGTTCCAGCCCAGGGCCCTGTGGATTGCAGCTGTTTAGAGTGCCTCCTGGAAGAGCTGCACGACAGCTACAACTCTCTGGGCTACTTCCCCATGGACTCCTCCCAACACCTTCTCTATCCTCACCACAGGATCTTCCAGCAGTACGCCCTCTTACTCTCAGCTCCTAGTGCCTCTTGCTCCCAGCTCCTCACACACAACACCACAAACTGAAGGGAGGTCTTTTTTAAACTCAGGTGCCTTAATTAGCCAGACTGCCCTAATTGATACTAACAGCTTCTTAATTGGCTCCAGGTGTCCTAATTAGCCTGCCTGAATTTGTTCCAGCAAGTTCCTTCTTGTTCTGGAACTGCCCCTTTTACCTTACCCAGGGAAAATGGACCTGCTTAATCTGGGACTAATATATCTGCCTTCTAACACTCTTCTGTATCCATCTGGTCTGACCCTGTCACACTGGCAATAAATAACTTTCATGGTTAAGCTGGTTGCTTCTCTCTGTCTCTCCCCCTTGTGTTTTTAAGCTAAAGATCCCTGTGGCACCCAAAAATCCTGCGGGGTTTGCTCATCAAGTGGGTTACTACCAGAACAACTACAGCGTGAAAGTGGGGATAGCGATGTGCTGAACCTGGGACACATGAGGGTGGCAGCTTGGAAGTGCTGCTCAGCCCAGCCTGTTCAGGCATGCTCTATTCCAGTGCAGTGCCCATGGCATATGAGGGTGACAGCTTGGAAGTGCTGTTCGACCCAGAGGTAGGTAGGTAGGTAGGTAGGTAGGTAGGTAGGTAGTGTGTGTGTGTGTGTGTGTGTGTGTGTGTGTGTGTGTGTGTGTGTGTGTGTGTGTGTGTGTGTGTGTGTGTGTGTGTGTGTGTGTGTCCGTGTCCGTGTCCGTGTCCGTGTCCGTGTCCGTGTCCGTGTCCGTGTCCGTGTCCGTCCATTGGGAGGGAACTTGCAGCAGGGAGAAGTGGAGCTCCGTATGAGTACACAAGTGACACAAGCAGTACATTGATAGAATTACAGAACCGCCCCCCCCCCCCCCCCCAGAAGAGTAACCCTAATAAATGAGTGTACCCCAAAGCAATGGGCAAATCTGGTAACAGAAGTTATTCTGAGCCAACATTGTTGAAGATAAGCAAATAAACTGGCAGGGCCGGCTCTACCTTTTTTGCTGCCCCAAGTGGCAAAGGGGAAAAAAAGCTGCCGCTGAAGACGGAAGAGCGGAGGAGCTCCTGCAGGCGTGCCACCGAAAACAGAAGAGCGGAGGAGCTGCCGCCGGAGTGCCACCCTAAGAATGTCCAGGATGCCGCCCCTTACCGTTTGCCATCCCAGGCGCCTGCTTCCTAGGCTGGTGCCTAGAGCTGGCCCTGTAAACTGGTATAATCACCCTGAAAGCCAGTGTGGTATAGAGCCTAGGACTGGAGTTTGACCTGGATTCTGTGGCTGCAGTGAGTGACCTTGCATAAATGTTCCTGCTAACTTATTTAAAGCTTGGGAGGAGGGGTGTTCAGCAGCTCTTCTCTAACCATCTTCTAGGTTGGGGCCCATGGTATTAGTTAATCATAAGGACAGGGAACTGCATGGCAATTTATACAGCATTTAGAACAGGGGAGATTTGAACTCCTGGGCTCTTGTTTCCTAGCTCAGGGAGCTTTCTCCTACATTCCAGGGGTATTTGGTGAGGGAGTCAGAGTGCCTGTCAGTCACTTTTTTAGCTTTCCTCAGAAGTAAGTGACTGCAAAGTGGCTATGGCATGAATGCTACCAAACTACGATATAGAGGATTTGCTTTGCAGCAAAAACTTGTCATTACTGTTAAAAAGTTATCAGCGTTTTATAGGGAAACATTAGGGGAGGAGGGATAGCTCAGTGGTTTTGAGCATTAGCCTGCTAAACCCAGGGTTGTGAGTTCAATCCTTGAGGGAGCCATTTAGGGATCTGGGGCAAAAATTGGGGATTGGTCCTGCTTTGAGCAGGGGGTTGGACTAGATGACCTCCTAAGGTCCCTTCTAACCCTGATATTCTATGATTCTATGATTCCCGATGCATAACTGATATTCTAGGAACCAGCATATGGGGAGCAACAACGTGGCCAAAGGAGAGGTCCCAGAGTGCTTTAGATTTCTTGAAAAAGGGGTACCAAGACACGGGAGACAATCCAGTGAAAAAATTGCCCAAATGGGTGACTTTTACAGGTTTAGACTAACAGACGTATTGGAGCATAAGCTTTCGTGGGTGAATACCCACTTCTTCAGATGCATCCGAAGAAGTGGGTATTCACCCATGAAAGCTTATGCTCCAATACGTCTGTTAGTCTATAAGGTGCCACAGAACTCTTTTTTGCTTCTACAGATCCAGACTAACACGGCTATCCCTCTGATATTTTACAGGTTTGTTACCATCAGTTCGTTTTTCATCGAACCTCCCTGAAAAATTCAGATCGTGCTCAAAGCTTTGATTCCATGGCTTGGTTTTTGCCATTTCAATGAGACTTTCACAAAACAAAGATTTAAAGCACCTGTTAAAACTCAGCTCTGTAACACAACCCTAACTATAGTGATGTTACCTCTGCACCATATGCTGTTCAAGGCAGGGATTGAGTCTTACTATATGCGTATACCGTGCAGCTCTGATCTCAGGTGGGGGCTCTAGGCATTACCGTAAGAAAAGTGTCCAAAATAAACCTTGTAAATAATAAACTTAATTCATCCTGGCATGAAACTTCTGAACTGAGACCGAGACCAAAAACTCAAACTCAGCTGAACAATGGAGGGAGGAGAGTGGCAATACATGATCACAACTAAAATTTGAGAGAAAATCCCAAAGAAACGTACAAAGTTAAAAAGATCACAGCTCACAATAGCTAATGAAAGTAGCTCACCCAGCAAGCTTTTCCCAATACGGAATTGTCATTTCGGGAACAAAATAAACGTGTGGCACTCAAAGTGTAAACCAACAGGAATCACTATGGAAGCACTGAGCAGTAAAGCCTCTGGAAGCGTCCCTGAAAATAATCCATCAATCGCAGCAGGCAGAGTTTGCAACAGAATGGAAAACTTCTATTTGGCCAGTGGCCTTTGATTTAAAAGACTAACTTGGGGCCTCACCCTGCACGGGGCTGGGCACTTCTCAGAAGTGCTGAGTATCTTCAGCTGGAGCGAGGGCCCAATTCAGCAAAGCAATTAAGCACAGGCTTAAAGAGTCAGCGACTGAAAGCATGTGCTGGAAGTCAAGCACCTACTTCAGCGTTCATTGAATAGGAACGGATTTATGCACTCCTTACATGGTTTGCTCAATCAGGGCCTATGCACCCTGGCTTCAGGTTCCATGAATAGCTGCACAGGGCAGCTGGAAAACACAGTGATGACCAATGATTTCTTCTCCCTGCCCCCTTTCCCCCCAACAGTTTGGGGTTTTTTAAACAAATAAATCCAGCTGACATTTTACAGCCAATAGCTAAGTAATTGCAGAGCAAGAAATGGTTTTCCAACAGAGCCCCTATTTAATCACTGCAATGGCCATGGAAAACGGTGTGTACTTAAAGGGCCAGATCCTCAGCTGGTGTAAATCTGTATAGCTCCACTGACTTTAATGGAGCTATGCCAATTTACCCCACTGGTGGAGCTGGCCCATACAGTGCAGTCCATTAGAGTACCTCAAAACAATTTACAGTATTATTCCTGTTTCATAGGTGGGGAAACTGAGGCACAGAGTGGCCATGGCCAATGTTTTCAAAATTGGGTATCTAAAGTTAAGCCCCTAAATCCATATACAAGCACTCAAATGAGAAGCCTGAATATTAGAGGTGCTGGGCATCCAATTAAGTAAAATGTGGGTGCTCAGCTGGAGACACTCAGCATCTCACAGGATTGAGTCCTTTATGAGAAAGTATTATATTTTCATACAACCTGCAAACAAGCTGAATGAAGCTGATCAGTCTTTCCGTGCCTCCAGGCGTGAGGGGTTAACTGAGATCAAAGAACACTCAGGGGTAGGCAACCTATGGCACGCGTGCCAAAGGCGGCACGTGAGCTGATTTTCAGTGGTACTTACACTGTCCAGGTCCTGGCCACCGGTCCGGGGGGCTCTGCATTTTAATTTAATTTTAAATTAAGCTTCTGAAACATTTTAAAAACCTTATTTACTTTACATGCAACAATAGTTTAGTTATATATTATAGACGTATAGAGAGAGACCTTCTAAAAACGTTCAAATGTATTACTGGCACGCAGAATCTTAAATTAGAGTGAATAAATGAAGACTCGGCACACCGCTTCTGAAAGGTTGCCGACCCCTGCACTAGAGTGATTATGGTAGCTCAAGATCTGAACCATTAGCTGCTTCAATAGTTCTTATTGTAATTGCGTGACAATTGTCAGAATTACCCTCCCCCTATATATAGTAAGTTAGGGTACCCAAAAAAGGCCAGAGGATCAAATGCACCTCACAGGCCCGAAAGTACAGTGAATAGCTGATCAAATCTAGGCTATTATTGCTGGTGACCTTCAAACAAGCAACTTCTATTCATCTGTCCAAGAAAGGACCAGTACAAGCAATGTTACAGTGGGCTTGTAAGGATAAGGCCTGTAGCCATAGTGTAAGGCCTAAGGCCTTTGTCTGCAGCCAAGTTAGAAGAGCAGCCATTAGCTGAGAAGCAGGAAGTCTAGGGTGACCAGATGTCCCGATTTTATAGGGACAGTCCCGGTTTTTGGGTCTTTTTCTTATATAGGCTCCTATTACCCCCCACCCCCTGTCCCGATTTTTCACATTTGCTGTCTGGTCACCCTAAGGAAGTCACATCCTCACATTCCATCTAAATTACAATTAAAGCAATGTAATATCAGGCCGTTAAGAAGGAGACCCCGTCCTAATAGCACCCACTATCACCAGATAAAGAAACCGATCTTAAGATGGTTAAAGAAAACTTAGTTTGATAGCATTCTGTCTGGCAAGAAACCACTTATCAATAGTTGTGGTTGTGAAATCCTCATTTCTTTATTGTTTTGTCACTATGGTGCCCACTTCCCTATTGTTTGTCTGTGTGATCTCTGTCTGGTTCTTTGATTGTCTCGGTCTGTTACATAATTAATTTTGCTAGGTGTAAATTAATTAAGGTGCTGGGGTAGGATTGGTGAGAGAATTTTGTTAGGATTGGTTAGTAAACCAATTATTTTACTAAAATTTAAGGTATAGCTAAGCAGGACTCATGTTTCACTATATAAACTGGGATCCAAAAGGAAGTTCTTTGGGAACCAATTCCAGGACACAGCCCCATCAGAGCAGCCAGACTTCAACACTCTGCCAATGACACCGTGCAGAAATTGGAGACCCCCAGATGGACCTGATACCAACTGGCCAGCAGGGAAAAGTTCACCTGTCTTATTGGGAGTGGTCAGCATTGTATCGGTAACGTGTGCATTCTGTTTTTGGTGATTGTTAATAAATAGAGGATACAGATCTTACTGTGTAAGGCTCTTTCACCGGTAAAAGGTCCTGCAAACCTGCAAAAAATTATGCCCTGAGCCCTAGGAATTGGGTACGGGTGGGTGCCCTAGAGTGTGTGAGTAACAGAGAATTTTGGGTAACAGGCTGAATTCACACTTCTCATTAGTGATGTAAATTTATTTGCAAATCAGATGCAGCCCATTGCTCCCGGCAAGCTGACACCAGGAGTGTCACAAAGCGAGGGCACTTCTGCTTTTAGCTGTGTTCTTCGAAGCTCTATACAGGTTTATTTTAGTCCCCATCAATGAAGTTCCTTGCAGACTTTATGAAAAGCCCTTTCAGGAAGGTAACGATGAGAAAAATCAAAGTACTTCCAGCTTTTATAAAGAAGAGAGATAAATGGGTAAATAAAAGAAATGACTGACATTAGAACCCCTAGTTGCCAGGGGGTTACAGGAATATCCTGATTCTGGTCTAGTCTGGTTCAACAAAGACTGTCATGTGAGGTCTTAAATGAAAACCAGGGTCACACTGGTTAATACCATTGTGAAATGTATGTACAGATACTAAAAGGAGTTATATGGGACATATACTGAAAATATGTTTTTAGATTCTATATCACAGCAGAGGTGGAGAAACCGGTTTCCTGTCAGATTGTTTATTCACCTGTCTCTCTGTCAGATGAAAGCTAACACAAGGACATCCATTTACATATGAATGTATGGAAGGAATGTGAAGTCAGCAGGGCAGCACCACGCAGGAAAACAAACCATAGGGCAGGTGGGGGGTTATACTGTCTGAGTAGACAATAAACAGGGGAGGGATATAGGTAGGAAGCAAGGAAGACTTCCATCATAATGACCCAGACTGGAAGCTGTCACAGAGATGAGTACTGGACCTTCTCAATCGATTCCAGATTCAGCCCAGGACTGCCATCAGTCTCAATTGCAAGCTGTACTCAGGCCAGGCATTTATGATTACAGTCACAGTGAAGGACAGGAGAGAAAAAGCGTGGGTCAGATCCTTAGCTGATGATTTCAACAGAGCTATGTCAGTGTACACCAGCTGAGGATCTGTATACACGTGTCCAAGAAAAGAATTAGATTATCTCAGAGCCTCAGGAATGTAAGAGAACCAAACCAATCTGCAGGCAGGCAGATGCCACTTACCCACTTAGAGGTCTTGTTTTCCTAATTTCAAAGAACTGAGTTCCTGTGTGATTGTATCTGGATTTTGTCATTTAAAGTAAAGTAACTTTAAGAAAGAGTCAGACAACAAAACAATAAAGCTCACCAAGGTAATGGAAAGTCTCTTTTCACTCTCAAATCGTAATTTCCACTGGAAGCATAAAGCAGGTACTAAAAAGCCACCGACTCATGTGGCAGAAATTAAATCCTGTCTATGTGAAATAAAACTTAATTCTATTTTCTCAACTGTGAAGAGACGCAAGTGAAAGAGGTTGTTAAATCTGATCCAAATATTAAATGCTTCAAGCAATAATTATTAATTTCTGGCCATCTCAGACCCTTCTCCTGTTAGTATGCGGGGAGGAAAGAATCACAATGGAAAAGAGAAATACAGTTTAGAAATCTATCTAGAACAGTTCACCTCATTCATTGTTTAAGAATGCTCATAACCTCCCCTTCGTGCAAAAAGAATCATGCTATTCATGTAGGTTTTCCCATAGGCAACATGTGGCTGATAATTTCCAAATAGAAACCAATGTAAGTCATTCTCTGTGACAGCAAGACAATGAGAACATCTGTTAACAATATGCGGTGGGGAATGAGCCACAAGCTCACAGCACACCTCACACTAGTGGAAAAACAAAATGTCAGGACCATTTAAATGAATGTGCCTCTGACTCTCAGCACCAGTGGCATGAATTTTCAGAACAACTGAGCACCCGCAGCTCCCACTGACTTCAGCGGGCGTTGTGGATGCTGAGCACTTATGAAAATCAGGCCCTACAGACAAAACAGAGCCTGAGGTCTGAGCTGTGTTGCTCTTACTCGGAGCAGTCTGAGTGAAACAGAATGGCATGATAGCCCTCAATGAGAAACCAAAACCCTGCATTTGAAACCCAGCAGACTTTGAAGCCTGTTTAGCTCTGGATCCAAACTTTGAGTTCTCTAGGCCATCTCTAGCACCTACCAAGTAGAGTGGTGTCTACTTTTTAAAATTGAAAATCCCACGTATGCATTTCATAGTGTGACAGTCTCCTGTCTACATCATGCCATTCCTCCCTTTAATGCACATTAACAGAGCTCACTGTGTCTGAGTAGCAATCATGCACCAAGGAATAAAGAAATTCCATGTCCAAAGCTAGCCCAATATACGTGCTCTCTAAACAACAGGTTAGCCAGGCCTCTCCCTCTCAGGTTCAGCTGCTGCTGTAACTTCTGATGGTGCTTTGATCTTTATTCCTGCTCTGCCTGGCCTACCAAACCTCCTGCTATTTTTGGATACTCTTCCAACTGCCTGTTTTCCCTCCAAATGCTCACCAGCCCCTCATGCACCTTTGTTTCTATCTCCACTGCCTTTCCGCCAAATAAAGACCAAAAAACAAAACAAAAACAAAAAAGTTACAAGAGGAGAGAAATAACTGGCAAATGGAGCAAGATGAAAGAAGCTAATTTAATACTTACTCCTGAGGGCATTCTGCACCAAAAAATTAAAAATTCTGCACACAATATTTTAAAATTCTGCAAAATTCTGCAAATTTTATTTGTCAGATAAATGTGGAGGCTCCAGCATGGCATTGGGGAGCACAGGCCACTGGCTGCACGAAGGTGGGAGATCACTGTGCAGCTCCCTCCCTGCCCACCCCCTCCTGGGATATGGACTCAGCGGTGAGGCTGCATCCAACCCTGACACAGCGCAAGGACTGGACCTACCCCAGAAACACCCAAGGGCCCTACCCCTCCCTGCCAGGTGCACCAGTGACTAACAGGGACTAACAGCTGAGCCCAGCAAAGGGTAGGAGCCACTAGCTGGGTCTTCTCCAGTCCTGCCCCCTGCCCCACAGTGATTTACCTTTTTGCCGGCTGCCCTGAGCCCCCAAAACATACTGCTGGGGAAGGTCGCATGACTGTTCTTATGGCTTCCCTTTGCTTCCCCGTCAGAAAGTCAATTTTCTGTGTGGAAGCAAAGAAATCTGTGCGGGACAAATTCTGTGCATGCGCAGTGGCACAGAATTCCCCTAGGAGGAAATATTCTGGCCAGTGACTGCTCATTCCATCACTCTGCCCACGTGCCGTGGAAACACGATCAATGTTCAGCAGTGGGGAGAGAAGGGGAAGAAATGCATGTAAGGTTCTGATTAAATCCACAAAAGCCAAGAAACTGAGAAGTGGCTCTCCCCTAAGCATCAAGCTCTCCCCCAGGCCATGCTCACAGATGGGCAGGCCTCACTCAGGTCTCCATCAGGACCAGGTCTCCATCTTCATTCCCGGCACTTTGCTTCCCGGTGGGGAGGGCAGCAGCAAAAGTCCCCAAGCAGAAATGCAGCAGGGGACTCCGTCTGTGAGCAGTGGCTCGAGCTGAGGGGAGAAGGAGGCCTCTTGCATGCCCCTCTGGAGTCCACCCCCAGGTAGCTGAGCAAGTGCAGCCCACCTCCTGGCCTAGGGGCAGCCAAATCCCTCCCTCCGTGAAAAGCCCTTAGCTGTGGCTGAGAAGGTGAGGGTCGGATTCAGCCTGGAGGGGAAAACACTGTCATCACAGGCTGCAGCTAGATTGGGAAAGGGGTGGACAGTGGCAATGCAAACTGAAAGTGAGCTATCGGGAGAGGCTGGAATACATTACTCCAGGCGCCATGAATGCTGATCATTTTGAAATTGGCTTATGAGGTTGTTCTGAACATTCCTATTCATATATTGAGTGGGCACTTCAGTTAAATTCTGCTCAGTGTCACTTAGAGCTAATTGTGTGGCCCTGAAGACCAGAATGAGGAGCTCGATGCTTAGGTGGTCTCACAAATCTCGACAAGTGCTGGCAGAGTGGGAGTTTTTTCCCTCCTGAATTATCCTCCGCCTTTGCGGCAGCCTCGTGTTTCAGTAAGTTACCCCATGGGTTCAGTGCAGAGCGACAGTGTAGTGACTCTGCCACCCACCCTAGGGCCGACCTCAAGAAGGATACTGCAGCATCTTCATGTAATTCTGTATTGCTTGAAGCCATTCTGGGATAGACATGGAGAGCCTGTAGTTTGGCACTGGTGGCACTGAAGGCTGAAAACAAAAAGGATAAAAAGATGATATAGGTTATTGCTTCCAGGACAGCAGCTAGAACAATTTGGCTCTCAAGGCAGGTGCTTAAAGGGATACAATTCAGAGTTTAGGGCCCGATAGTGCAAACCCCATATGAAAGCAATCAGCCCCATCTAAATAGTGCAGATTCTGATCTTGGTTACAACAATGTGAACTATACGTTCACTGGAGTTACCCTGCATCTACTCTGGTGGGATCACTGGCACGAGGAAGGGGCAGCCTTTAAATATCATCCTAGACTGAGAGATCCTGGCACAGAAACCAAAAGTGTTTGCGTTTTACAACTAGAAAAACCAATTTCGCTCAGATTAATAGAATCCCAATGCTGGATTTGTTCCAGACTCTTCAGGGTATTAACTTCAATTTTAATCTCTGGTTTTATTCATCTTGAAAGAGAGAGAGCGAGATGAATGGAGACAAATACACATTTTTCCATCTGCTGGTGGTCAGGGCTCATTAACGGAGTGCAGCACTGGACCCTAAGTCCGCTGGTAGGGGCAAAGCTCAAGGATTCATCAGGCAGCCCTCGCTCAGCTTTCGCCATACTTTCCTGACACATTATAACGGTCATGGGGGGGAGGGGAGAGGCTGCCCTCACCTGTGACTAAGACCTGCTGAGGCTGTGGGGCTAAGGCTCAGGTGACAGCTTGAAGATCAGTTGGGGCCAGATTTTGGAAGTCAATGGGAGTTAGGAGCCTTTTGTAAATTCCACTAGGCACATAAATACCTTTAAAAATCTGTCCTCCAGTTCATGAGAGACTCCCAGGCAGACGGAGCCTGTGCAGTGCAATCCTGTAAGGGCTGGGTTGGGTTAAAGGGCATAATTGATATGTTCAGATTGTGTTAACTAGTTTTTAGTTTGAAGAAATAACTGAAGCCACGAAGAAAGGGACTGGCACCTGTGGCTGGAGAGTGTTCTTTGGTCCGCGGGCTGGTCAGAAAGCTCACTAGTTTACAGTAACCTAATCCCGACCCAAGACTTTGAGGTGCCAATTGTTCTCAACCCCAACTAGTTTTCAGTGGGAGTTTGGGACATTCAGTGGCTCACAGGAAGGACTCAGCCATTTACCGTTTCAAGCCTTTTTGGACAGGACCATGTTCAAGGTCAGTTCTAGCTCCATGCCCGTTTAAAGCCAATTTCACCACCTCAGACAAACAATGTTGTATCGCTGCTTTGAGGAGACACATCTCAGTCTCTGCCCATCACTGCCAGTCTAGAACTTCCCCAGGACATTTCCTAAAGCTGTTTCTGTGCCAGCATTATAGGGCTCATTATTTTACCCAGCATTCTTCATCCTTTTGTGCGGGTGATTAATGAATTAACATGACACAAGAAATAAAATAAATAAATAAATAAATAAATAGTCATAACTTCACTAACCGTTGCAGAAAGCAGTAGCCAGACACCACTATCCCTGCATTACAGACATGCCAATTTGTTAAGCATAAAGCACTTATATTAGGGAACCAAGTTCAGGAGGAGCTGTTTATAACAGTCTAACAATTTTGAGAACTCCATTTCTGGGTGCCTGCTTGAGACACCTTACCGGAGCCTCGTTTTCAGAGGGTGGGCAATCAGCACTTCCTGGGGGAAAAAAGGGTCCCTTTAAAGTATCACAGGCTGGGCACCCACAATCACCACAGGTTTTGAATATATAGGTCTTAGGGCCCAATTCTACCGTCAGATACATGATACAATTCCATGGGAGAAACAAGTGATGAGTGCATGGATTGGAGTCCTTTGGGAACGGCACCCATGTATTTGAAGGCAGACTTGGCCTTAAGAATTACCTCCCCTTACCCTGTGATAGTAGAATAGTTTCAGATTGTTTCCCAAACTCCTGAATATTTCCTGCAAATCCCTTCAGTAAACTACTATACTGCAGCTGTACCCAATTCCAATTGCTTAATACATTTGAACTCCAATTTATCATTTTCAACTAGTTTGAATGCTGTACTGAACAAGTAACAACTGCAATCATTATAAGCCTAATCTCAAGTAGACAATGTATTTTTAATAATTGTATTAGCACAGACTAAGCAATTCACACATCCATGGGTTGGGTATCAGGAGAGCAATGTTCAGAAAAAATGGGTGAAATCTTGATACTGTTCATCCCAATAGCAAAATTCCTACTAGTTTCAATAGGTCCTTTCACCCAAGGTGTTTAGAAGACTCATACAGGTTAGAACCAAACTACAGGTTTTAGACAATTGCTACTAGAAGCCAGATGGGAGATCGGTCCTTTTCCAAAGAAAACCCCCCCCAAAAAACAAAACAAAGTGTGTTTTGTTTTTGTTTTTCTTTGAAAAAGGACCGATCCACACTATCCTCCAACATCGGTGACATGGAGAAATAAAGTATGGGAAATCTTTTAAATGGAAAATATGACAGTTGAGGATCAAGACATTTATAATGTATGGTTACCATTTTGGGAGTTTGAACCAAAAAACCCCAAAACACACCAAACAATAAGACGTTGACCAAACACAAATGTGTCTTTTAATGGTAACAAACACAGTTATTAATCAGATTTGTTAATACTTGTATGGAAAGTCCATGTATGTTAATAAGGTTTTTTTTTAATAGCTTTTAGGGGAGAAAAATATTTCTCAACGTCAACATGGATAGTGTAAAGAGACTCATTCAGTATTATGGTAACACTATGTTAAATAGAGTGATCTGATTATTATATCAATCTATAGGGTCTCTCTAAACAAAAGCTCACTGTTATAATGATCATTATTTTGTCTCTGATATTTACATGGCAAGGATTGGTAAACCTGTTAAAACCTCCTAAATAAATAAATAGTTAAAAAAATGTTTGGTGTCTGCCTGCAAAATATTCCCCTTTACTTCTTGCAACCCAACCATTGGGATACTGCGCTGCTGCACACAGACCAGAAAGTGCCCAAACTGCAGAAATTTACACAGAGTAAAAATGGTGAAAAATAACATGGACTGTTTCAAATAATTTCAAGTTTAGTCATTTATGCTGCTGTAAACATAAGAGTAAAATCACCCCTTTCTTTGGGTGAGCTATTCAAAAGCACTCAGTGTTAGCCCTACTCTGCTCCCAATGTGAAAACTCCCATTGACTTCCAGAGAAGCCGACTCAGACCAACGCCAAGCACTCCAACCCATTATGTTTGTACAGCACCTAATAGAGACCCCAATCCAGTGCTTGGGGCGCTGTCCCATTAGGAATGACTAGCTATTGAAGTTTTGTATGTATGTGAAGTCAGAGAATGCAGTTTAAAATGATTTTTATCTTTTTTTTAATCATGTGAGGCACACACAGGCTCTCACAGACAGACACTAAATGGCTCAGGAAAGGTCAGATTTGCAAGATTGTTATGCTTGAAACCATTCCACTATCAATTATGCTAAAGTATTAAGGATGGGTCTGCCTGGAATCCAGGAAGGCCAGCCAGGGAACCCCGCTGTGTCTCAGAACCACACAACAGACAATTTTCCCCCAAGGTAGCCATCACGGACCTGATCCTGCAAGGCACTGAGCACCTTCAACTTTCACTGACTTCAGTAGGAGCTGCGGATGTTCAGCATTTCACAGGCGGTGCTCAGCACCCTGTAGTACAGGGCCGCATGGGGAAAACAGAAGTTTGTTTTCTGTGGAGCTCTCCATGCTCCAGCCCGCACTGAATGTCCAAGCGCTTACAGCTCAAGCCATGTAACAATACCTTCAAACCCAACTTTCTGTGTGCTCAACCAGACAGGGAACCTACAGTCAGTGCCGGGGGGGCTGGGGGGAGGGAAGAGAGAGAGAGAGGTGGCTGCGGAGGCACTATGCCTATGGGTAATGACTCCAGGGCACTGGGCAGCAAGCGTTTCTTTGCAAGTAGTTCCACAGGCACTATCCAGTGAGATCGGATCCTCACCAAGACACACATCTCTGAGGCTACTAGCACTGACGGCAGTGCTGGCTGGCCTCCCCCACTTCTGCTCTCAAAGCACAAGCCACCTGTTACAGCTTCCTGAGCCCTCTTCCTCCCAATGCACCCAGGCTGCTGCTCGGACCCGGATTTGGCCCTTCATGCTGTGACAGAATTCAGTTCACGCATTCACGGGTAACATTTGTTGGATGTGATACACCAGGCAAAGCAGGCACCCCAGGTTGAAAGCCTCTTGCAACAAAGCCTGGAAGCAAAACAGATTAGTAGAAGTTAAATAGCTTAACTCCAGACAGGCCACTCTTCAAATTTCTTCTCAGCCCCTCAAACTGCCAGGAAAAGACGATTAACTAGAGCAAACAAGAGATACGTGGATGCCCAGGACAGGTAACACTCAGGCAAATATTTCCCATGTAGGTCTGAAAACCAATATAATGCAAGAGAAATCTGTGGACCAGCCTCTCCAGTCTGTTAGGGCAAACCCTGCTGAGAATTCACCTTCTCCACTACCGGAAGGTTGAAGCAGCTTTATGAGTCACCCTCCTATCTCAGCAGAAAGAGAAGGAAGGGGCATGTTGGAGGATGCGGGCGGGGGGGAGGAAGGGATTTCTTCCTCCCTTGTTTTCTGTGGAGCTCTCCATGCTCCAGCCCGCACTGGCGACCAGTTTTCGACTGAAATGCCCAGTCGAAAAGGGACCCTAGTGGCTCCAGTCAGCACCACTGACCGGGCCATTAAAAGTCTGGCCAGTGGCGCAGTGGGGCTAAGGCAGGCTCCCTGCAAGCAGCCAGCATGTCCCTGCAGCTCTAGGCACAGGGGCCACCATGGAGGCTCTTTGTGCTGCCCCCACCCCAAACACCGGCTCCATGGCTCTCAAAAGCTCCACTGCAACTGAGCTTCCACTGGCTTAACGTCCATGAAGACTATTATGCCAGTGGCATAAGGTGGGCTGCCCTGTTCAGCCCTAACTTGCCCTGGGACATGCGGCCCTACATCAAGGAGTTGCAACCAGTTCCCTGCACCCTCCCCTCTCCACTCCGTCTGAGCAGAGCTGACACGGCCTGGAGAATCAGAAAGCTATTGCAGACAACACAACCCTTACACACGAGGGCCCAGTCTAGCACCATGGCAGCCAACAGACCTTTTGCCATGGTTTACAATGGGAGCAGGAGCAGGCTCTAGAACAACGTTGCCATCCTTAGCCCCAGTCAGGGCCTGATCATCAAAAGCGCTGAGCACCTGCAACTCCCACCGAAGTCAATGGAAACAGCAGCTGCTCAGCCCCTCCTAAGATTAGGCACTTGCTGGGGCTGATATAGTTCCATTTAACAGAGCCAACCCAGCCCAGAGTCAAGATGCTGATCAGGAAAGACACTGTGCCAGACATATCTAATTGTTAGAAGGACACGTTCTCCGTGTAGATTAGATTACCTGAATATCTACAGGGGGGCACAGGTAATTGCATTGAAAACCTTGTTAGTTCTAGTTCCAGCAGTTAGGGGGATGGGGAAAGGAAGCGGTGAACAGGTTCTGTGTTTGATGAAAAAGATGGATCTGAAACCTAGCCAGCAGATAACACATCTATTTAAGTGAAACTTTTCGTATAAGCGTCAAACAGCCAGGAGTTTGCTTAGCAAATTTAAATGAAGATAATCTTCAGCATTCGCGCTCTCTATCAACACTGTGTGGGCAGGTGTTATTCTATTTGCAATACGAGAGCCATTATAAAAGCCAGTGTCTTAAATAAATACCAGAGGTTAAAACCTAGCTCCAGTGAAGTTTTGTTCATGTCTTCCATAGAGCAGAATAGGAAGGAAGGATGGTCCTGTAGTTGAGGCACTAGCCTAGGCCTTGGGAGACCTGAGTACAGACAAATCATTGGGCCTCTGTTCTCCGTGTGTAAAACAGGACAACTGCATTTCCCTACCTCACAGGGGCGTCGCGAGGATAAACACATTCAAGATTGTGGAGTGCTCAGATACTAGGGCAATGGTGGAGATGGGGGGCATATAAGTACCATAGATAGAGCCAGGATGTCACCCCAGATTAGTACTGTTGCATCATTTACTATTAACGTATCTTGACGGAGCTGTCAGACCAAAGGCCCTATGTCTCCTCAGGAAATTTCAGTTTCAGAAACCCATTAGTCTCCTTCTCCTGCGCTGTCCCCACTGAGGAGTCTCTCTTCTCCTTGCCACATGCAGGAAGCAAAGTGACATGGACCCTACTGTCTGAAGCACCCTTTGCTGCTCTCATTCGAATCCCAAGGGAACACATACCGTTTGTCTTCAGTGGCACTGTCTGTCAGTGGACAGCTACTCACTACTCCCTGCAGAACATCACCTAGAAAGGAGTGTATCACAAGCAGAAATAGCCTGTGGAAACCTCCCTCCAAATAATAATAATACAGATCTCTGTAGTGTAGTTCATGTCATCTGTGTACTTACTCAGAGACAGAGACTTTAAGTAAAATACATAGGGCCAAATTATTCTTTGGAATAACTCCACTGATCACTACCATTATGCTAGGGATGAATTTGGCCCATGAAATCCAAGTGAACTTCTGAAATTTATATCTGAGGACTGTCATATAAACAAAGAACTCCAAAAGCGAAAAATCTCAATTTGCGTTGTTATTTTTTTTAATACCTTGAGTAACACTAGCTGGATAAGATCACTTTAAACTAACATATTTTAGCACAGCGTGTCTCAAACTGGGGTCCGTGAGGGTACTCAGGGGGTCCACTGGCACCGCTGATCAACTCCTCCCCTTCTCTCCCAGTTCCTCCTGCATGCTAGGGAACAGCTGTTCAGCAGTATGCGGGAGGAAGGGGAGGAGTTGAGGGAGGGAGGAGGAGGAGTTGATCAGCGGGGCTGGCGGACCCCTTGGAGTACCCTTGGTTCCTCAGCATGCAGGAGATGCTGGGAGGGAGAGGAGCGGGGATGGGGTGCACTCGGGGGAGGGGGCGGAAAGAGGCAGGGAAGAGGAGGGGCAGGGGTGGAGCGGGGGCAGGAAGAAGTGGGGCGGGGTGGGGCCTTGGGGGGAAGGGGTGGCGTGTGGGCAGGGCTTGGGGGTCCGCAAATATTTTTAAATCAAAATGGAGCTCCTCCTCAGGTTGCTAAAGTTTGAGAAAAGCTGTTTTAGCACTTTTACAACTAGGGGTAAGTTCCATGCCTCCAACTTGCATTTTTCTATTCAATTTACACCTATAGAGTTGGCAACTACTCCAGACAAAGGTGCTACGATCAGTCCTCCCACAATTCTACCTCCTCATTCCATACAAACAATGCATGAAATGCTAATGCAGCAAAGTTTTAACCTCCCATTTAAAAGAGAGGCGTGGCTCTGTGTCAATACTATGCCATCAAAAACAGAGCACATGTCCCAACAGATGCAAGACATCTGCAAGAGTTTGTAATGGGATAACTGAACAGCTGAAGGAGCACAGAATGGAAGGAAACATGAACCGAGCCATTCATGAATTATAAAGTGAGTGACAGATTAACAGAAACATATGCCAAAGAGGCAGATTCTGATCTCATACCAATTCCACTGAAGTCAAGGGGGCTACCCCAGTATAAGATATGGGTGAGATCAAAGTCAGGTGCAAAGTCTGTATTAAAGCCCACAGAGAGGAAGGATTGTCTTGAGGCTAGTACTTTTCACAGGACGGGGTTTCAAGCAAAATGGGTTCTATTGCTAGCCCCGCCACAGACTTCATACATGACCTTGTGCAAGTCACTTCATGCCTCTGCACCTCAGCCTCCGCTGTGTAATTCTTACTGACCCCAGGGCTGATTCTGTGCCCACCCTCTGTAAGTACTGCCGTTATTACTCAGCAGAGTGGAGCCATCAGAGAGACTGTTGGTAGGCTTCATTCATTAGTGTTTGCAAGGCACTTTGAGAGCAGAGGCTAGCTGGCACTATAGCAAAAGTACTAGCTAAAGGACCAGTACAATTTACTAGGCACTGATAATAAACTGAAGATGGGGATAGGGTGGGAACAGGGATAATCCTGAAGATGCTGGCATTTCCAAACTGACAGCTCAATCAGTGTTTTAGGGAGATATCTTCATTTCCAGAGAATCCGGTGTTGGGAGGTAGAGGGAGAAAATCAGCCTTGTGTTTCTGTAATTTACATCTGTCCCACTAACAGAAGCCCAACAGACAAACACAGAAGCTGCTTAATTCTCTGCACTAAGAAGTTCTGAGTCTAATGCTCAGATGATTAGTTCAGTCAAATGCAACTTTCTGAAAAGGGAGGAAAACTCATTGCCCATCACTGGGAATTAAAATGATTCAGAATCTAATTTGAACTCATCAAATTCATGCAAGTAGCTATGTACATAGAAATCAGGTTCAGCTTTTAGTTACTGCAAATATAAAAGAAACTAAGATTCACTTTTTAGAACAGTGGTTCTCAACTGTGGTCCACCGCTTCTTCAGGGAAAGCCCCTGGCGTGCCGGGCCGGTTTGTTTACCTGCCGCGTCCACAGGTTCGGCTGGTCCCGGCTCCCATTGGCCACGGTTCGCCACTCCAGGCCAATGGGGGCTGCGGGACGCGGCGCGGGCCGAGAGATGTGCTGTCCCTGAAGAAGCGGTGGACACAGTTGAGAACCACTGTTTTAGAAGGAAGGTGTAAGCTAGTGGAATCTCTTACCAGCTTGAGAAAGATCAATGCTACATCAGCGACTACTTCAGGCCCTGGCCTCCAGGCACAAGTTAGTGATTAACCGGACACTTAGGCAAAATATCAAAATAAAAAAGTTCTTCTGCCCCACACGGGCTACAGCTTCCAGAGACTTTTCTCTCACCTCTCTCAGCCAGTGCCCTGACCCAGAGATCCCTATAGGAACCTTTCTATGCCCTACAATTCTCTCCTTCCCCAGCCCATTTACCTTGAACCCATCCAAGAGCCGGGGCTCCATTTTCTACTCCTTGTAGTTCACCAGCCCAACTGAGCATTTGTGGGCCTCTGTAAGGACCAGGTGCTCTTCAGGCAATCACTCGTTCCCTGGCATCAGCTGGGAGGCAGCTAACTAGTCACAGGTGGGACTGGGCCTATCTCCCCTTAAAGGTGCCAGTCACCCAGGTCTCCTGTTGCACCATGGTGGAAGGAGAATGAAGCACTAGGAGATGGTAATTCTCCCACTGATCAGGAATTAGTAGCCCAACCTTTCAGGAAAAGAACACATGAAACTATCCAACTGTCTAGTTTGACAGGTATCAAGTGTTGTCTCTACACTATTACAAGGCTCCCATGTACATAACATGGAATGGGGATTCAACTCTGAAGATACTGAAATACAGTGAGAAGCAGGAAAGCACCATCAGTGCTAGGATGGCCAAATAGCAAGTGTGAAAAATCAGGACAGGGGGTGGGGGGTAATAGGAGCCTATATAAGAAAAAGGCCCAAAAATCAGGACTGTCCCTATAAAATCAGAACATCTGGTCACCCTAATCAGTGCTCCTCAGCATTCAGCTATATCAGGTGGCCTTCAGCGTGCTGGTATACTTGGAATGTTTCTGCTGCAAGTAAATCGTTCACCAGTTGCTGCATCACTCACAGACATTCCAAGTGTAAGTCACATGATGCAGCCAACCCTTTAGGGCTGGAAAGCAAGGGGAGAGAATCAAGTCCAGTATGTGCTTTGCTATCTTCTAATAGCAACTAGAGATGCTGATCGACAGTGAAGTCATCAATGGAACTCTGACCTTTCAGTCCTTTCCACCCAAGAGGAAATCTACAGGTACAAGAAGGCCTACACACCTTGTCTAGCCCTCTATACTCTGAACGGAAAAAGTGTGTGTGTCTTACAGTCTATGTACCACTACCACTATCGCCCACAGAAACCAGATTAAAAATAAAGTTTTTCAAGTCCGCTAAAGGGTCCACAACAGAGTCTAAATCTAAAGACAATCACCAGGAAGAGTGTTGCCAGATACACAAAGAGCAGAACCTGCTAGAAAAGACACCAGTTCCTGATGCATTTGTACAAGATCCCAAATCCAATCTCTTCCTAACACAAGTTGACTATGGCTGAGCTAAAAGATGCCACAAAACATGATGCAAAGAAAAACTCCATGAGCCTGTGAGTAGCATAGTAAAGTGTCAGCAGCCAAGCAGCTATGATGTTATCATTAGTACCATAGTTTACAATAGTGCACTCCTAAGCAGAAGTAGATCATATTCCAGGACAAGACCTGGTCCATGCTATTATATTAATGGGGGAGAGGAAAATCAAAGAAATAAGCAGCAGGAACTACACTAGGAACCCAACTGTTGCTGACTGTGATTGTCAACCCATTGTGACTGTCAGGTCCCCCCGCCATCCCCTTTCAGCCCTGGGATACACTGGAGGGCGGGGGGTCGATCTACGATACGCAACTTCAACTACGTGAATAACGTAGCTGAAGTCGGCATATCGTAGATCGACTTACCTGGCCGTGAAGACGGTGGCAAGTCGATCGCTGCCGCTCCCCCGTCGACTCCGCTTCTGCCTTTCACCGAGGTGGATTTCCGGAGTCGACGAGGAGCACGTTCGGGGATCGATTAATCGCGTCTAAACGAGACGTGATAAATCGATCCCCGATAGATCGATTGCTACCTGCCAATCCGGCGGGTAATGAAGACAAGCCCTGTGTTGGGAACACTTTGGCCATTGGTTTAGACAGCTTGATCCATTTCCATGCCATTAATGAAAGCATGACAAGTGCTTCATTCCACCGGGTGCAGATGGACCCTTCATCTAACAGCATCTCATCCTAGCTACTTCCTATAAGACCCAAGAACTGCTGTAGCAACACAGACCAATGGCCCACATGCAGTAGCACTGACCTCTGTCCAGGACATACCCGACACTACAGAGGAAGCATGACACCCTGAAGTCAAATCTTCCCACTTCACGGGGATCTTAACTGTCATTTGAGAAACACCTCCCCAGGGAAGGGACACTCAAGTGACACTCAGTCACTGACCTTTCCAACTTCCGTATTAGTTACTTTGCTAGGCCCAACTCCACACGCCCTTGCAGTAAAGCCCTCTCAGGAGCAGGGAAGAGAATTCAAGACCTCCATTTGATTCAGCCAGTTCGTCTTGTAGGGTTTCTGCTCCATGCTCCTACCAGGGGCAGGGCTTTACAGCCTTAAAGAGAGCAGAGTGTGGGCCTCCAAACGCCAAGAGAATCTGAGGCTCCCCGGGGAAGGGATGTTCCAGACGAGTGAATCCTTTGGGATGGGCTGCTATGGGTTCTCCATGCTGCACCTGAGCTCTACACCCTCCAAATAGGGGAGGTGATGTGGTGATCGGGACTGCTGACTTTCTGGAGGAAATAACTCCTGTGTTTGAGCCTGAGGGGAAGAATCCTGGGGAGCGACTGCTCCTGGTTGCCACAGGCAGTGCCATAGCTGTGCGGGGTTCAGTCAGAGAGGCTCCTGAAAGCTCAAGGGAAGGGGGGAAAAGCTGGAAACTTAGGCCCAGATCCACAAAGAAACTTAAATCCAGATTTAGGCATCGCTGGAATCCACAAAACCCCCACTCAGCTGCTGCCTAACCCTGGAGGTGCCTAAACTCACTCAGTGCCTACATTTCTGCTGCAGAAGTTCTCTGGGCACCTATATTTCTCCCTCTGGGCAGGTGCACTTCTGCCTTGCTTTAAGCATCCTTACATCTAAGTGCCAGAGTGGTTCACAAACTGGGGGAAGACAGGCACTCCTCTTCTTATCTTGCCTGTGGGGCCCAATCCAGTAGGCATGCTCTGCGTATACCCAACTCCACACAAAATGCCAGGGGACAGGAAGAGGCAGCCTCCCTTATACTCTTTAGCCCAAAGGTTAGGTTACTTCTCTGGGATACGGGAGACCCTAGTTCCATTCCCTCTTTGCCTGATAAGGCATTTGAATAGAGATCCCCCACCTCTCAAGTGAGTGCCCTAAACACTCGGCTAAGGAGTGGAGAATCACTGTCTCTCTGGCCTAATTAATTATTCAACTTCAACAGAAGAGCTAGAGAGTCCCACATCACAATAGCCCATAGTCCAATGGTTGAGGCCCTCTCCTGAGAGGTGGGGAACCCTTCTCCAAATCCCTTTCTTGTCTTTTCACACAGCAAAACTCTCATCCAAGCTCTTGTTATCTCACATCTTGCTACTATACCATCCTTTTCCTTGGCCTCCACAAATGCAATTTTGTCCCGCTCAGATCCATTCAGAGCATTGCCGCAAAGATCATTTCCCTAGCCTATCACTTTGGCCACATTACCTATCTGTTGGCATCCCTCCATTCGCTCCCTCTTGTCTATCACATCAAATATAAGCAACTTGTCTTCCCTTTCAAAATCTTTCACGACCTATCCCCACCCTACCTATTATCCGTCATTCAGAATTGTAAGGTCGCCTCCCACTTCCACCCAGGCCCATTATGCCAGTCACCATTGCCCTCTTGTTAAATTTTCAAACAAACACCTTTGTGCTTTCTCCCATTTCCCCCCAGGTATACTGTCAGGCCCACAGGCTCCAGGAGCTGGTGTTCCTTCCAGCTGAGTTTTCACCAAGTTAACCCTTAGAGCAGGGATCTCAAACTCAAATCATCAGGAGGGCCACATGAGAACTAGTAAATTGGCCTGAGGGCCGCATCACTGAAACCTTTTCATACAATGATACAAAAGTATAGTCAAAAATGAAAAAAAAGAAGAGTAATATAGTATTCTATTAAAAGTCAATGTATTAACTTTTTTAAAACTGTAATGCAAAGAAGAGTTTTAATAAAATATAAACACTCAGTAATGTTTGGAGCTTGGCTGCCAGCGGAGTCGGCGCCTATGGCGGGCTGCAGGAAATAACTCTGCGGGCCACATGTGGCCCACGGGCCGCATGTTTGAGACCCCTGCCTTAGAGGGTCCCATTTAAACCCTACACTTGGGAGGTGCTCCCTGTACACATCTGCAAAGCCACCTCATTATCCACCTTCAAATCCTTCCTCAAAGCTCGCCATTGCTGTGATGCCTACAAAAAAAACTTGACAAGTTAGGCTGCTGATGTGCAGAGACCACAGCCTATCAGACTGACCAACATCATCTGTTTCCTTGGATACAGACAAACTGATGGGGAAGTACATCTGTTGTCTCTTGTCTTACAATCTAAGGATAAACTCTTCGGGGAAGGGACCATCTTTTTGATCGGTGTATGTACCCCACTTGGTGAAATGGGGTCCATGCCTGGGGCTCCTATGTGCTGAAGCAATACAAATCATAGACTATGGTGCTTTATCTCTATTAGGATTTTATACTGAGATAACTAACATGCAATAGTTATCTCACTGTTCAAAAAAACAACAACACTTTATGGCAGTGAAAACTTTGCATTGCCATTGCAGCATTAGAGCTGTCAACAAATAGTTGCAAACATATACATATATTGGCAGAGACCAAGCCTAGAAACCCATAGGTGATGTTTTCAAGAAATTATTTGTGATGCAAAACAGGTGCTTAGAATGGAAACACTTACGCAACCTTAACTATAGCTGTTATTTGCACTCAAGCTATAACATACACACCCGCTTCATGAGACAGAGGAAAGCAAGTGCTGTACTAAGTTTCTTGAGATCTCAGGGTTCTGCCAAGGCCTAGAGCCACTTACTTTAGCCAGGTATGCAGCATTCCTTATTGTCTCCACCATCTCTCTGCCTGCAGGGTGCACCTTTGCCACATGCACCCACATCCTCTCCCAGGTCTGCCCGTCGATAGGGAAGCCACTTTTATTGACGAGGAAAAGCACCCCTCCATCTTTGTCTTCTTCTTCCGAGCCCCCGTTGTTGGCTGTGCTGACAGGCCGTGCATGAGTGCTCCTTGACCGACCCCCTTTGGCTCCCTTGGGATGGGGACAGTGGTGGGCATTGGAAGTAGAGCCTGTCATAATGGGTTTGAATTGCGAGAGCAGTCCAAGTAGGAAGTATGTATACAGTTCAATGCCAGAACAAGGAAGCCTTATCCATCTCTCACTTGCTGCCACAGCAATCAGGCAGAGTGGTTATTAGCTAAAATTAGCCAGCGTGAGTGCTGCTGGGTTTGTTCTCTTGTGGGCTGAATCTAAAACCAGCAGAGGGTGAGAAAGAGGGGAAAAGAGAAAGCACGTTAGCAGAAGAAGAGGAGCGGAGTTTATGCAAAGCATTCCGCTTACTGCATCACTTAGGGCTGGCACACAAGAGGATAACAACATAGCTAGATCCCTTTCTGTATCAACTGAGACTGACAGACAAAAGAACAATAGCAATCGGAGAGACACCTCTCTGTAAAACTCCTGAGGGCGTCACACAAGGGTGACAATAACAATCCACCCAGATCCCTCTCCATATTACCCCTGGGGATTCCCAAAGGGGGATGAAAGTGACCTGGACCTGGCTAGATCCCTCTGCCCATCACGCCTAGGGCTGCCACATGAAGAGTCGAGAGCACGCTGGCTAGATTCCTGCCTGCATCACCCGGTTCAATCTGACACAATGCTGGAGTCCAAAATGTAAACGTAACATAACCCGCCTCGAACTAAAGCCCAGAGACCCGGCACTCCACACGCATCCTCTCCTCTTTCCTCGGAGGTGGGTGATTGTGTGTCAGCCACCAGCAGCACTAACGCTATTATACTGGGCTCAGCTCGAGCAGGGTCCGTTCGCAGGCGATCCCCAGCAGCAGAGGGCTGGGCTGGGCTGGGCTGGGAGTGGGTGGGTGCCTGGCTGCTTCCCCAGCTGCTGCTGCCGGCCATTCTACCCCTGCCACGAAGCCGCCCCCCGCCCCCTCACCTGGTCGCAGCGCGATTCATTGCACCATGGACTCTCCGGGAGGCTGGGGCTGCTGCGGCTGCCTCTCTCGCCTTCTTCCATGGTCCATGATTGTTACTCTCTGACACGTAACCATGTTACCCGGCAGCCGCCGACGTTCTGAGCGCCCCTATTGGCTGCCGCAACAAAGAGGGGCGGCCCCAGGAGCTGGAAAGCCCCGCCCAGAAGCTTTGCCCAGTTCTGCTTGGCTGTGATCTTGCCAGGGGGCGGGGCCAGCAGGAGACGTCTGATCACTTAGAGCTGGAGATGAGCTGCGCTCAGTGTCTGGAGCTCCCAGTGGTTCAATGCGTATACATCATAAATCGGAGTGTTACGTGTTAGACATTTGTAGGTAGATGAAGATTAATTCTCTAGCACCAACAGTATTCTGTGTCGGAATATTTATTTAACATACTGTGCTAATTATTCTAAATGAGAGTAGATTATTTCTCTGGTACCCACAGGCTGCAAGACACTTCACAGCTCCGATCCCCGTCCCAAGGAGTTGACAATCTAAAACCGCAGTCCTGTAATCACATCCACATGGGGTGACATTTGCATCTATACAAATCCAGTTACAGAACCATTGTCTAAAGCAGGGGCTCTCAAACTTCATTACATTTTCAACTCCTTCTGACAACAAAAATTACTACATGACCCCAGGAGGGGGGCCGAAGCCTGAGGCTGCCCGAGTCCCACCGCTCCAGGTGCGGGTGAGGGGGCAAAGCTAAAGCCTTGGGCCAAAATTGAAGCCCAAGGGCTTCAGCCCCAGACAGGGGACCTGGAACCTGAGCCCGACTGCCCAGGGCTGAAGCCCTCAGGCTTTGGCTTCGGCCTCAGGCAGTGGGGCTAAGGTTTGAGCTTTGGCCCTAGGTCCCAGCAAGTCTAAGCCAGCCAGGGTGACCTCATTAAAATGGGGTTGCAACCCACTTTGAGGTCCTGACCCACAGTTTGAGAACCTCTGGTCTAATGTAAAGTGCCACCCTGCTCATCACTTTTATCCTCTCTCCCATACCTCAGTGGGTTGTAACCAGCAACACTAACATTCCAGTCATACACATCGTCCCACCGGGTTTCCCCATTTTCCCTTCTCAGGGAGAATTTCCAATTCCTCTTTCTTGTTGCCTAGATTCCAGTGCCAGGAGCAGTGTTGCTTCCCTTCACAGGTGATATCTTGCTGGGCACATACACTGCAGCACAGCATTCCCCTGAGTCCACACTTGTGTTACTGCAGGATGGGTTATCTGTAAGCCAGGGAGAGACTCCACCTCACATGTCCCTTTCTTCCCTCCATTGGAAGGTGCCGGGGGAGAAAGAGAACGTGTCCCCAGGGCTGAGGCAGCATGGGATTGCTGGCATTGCAGCATGCTCTCCAGGAACCCTCAAGCCTTCCCTATCAGCTCTGCAGCATCAGAACAGCAGAGCCTGGATTGGAGCAAGGGAAAGACCCGTTTTCGACAGAATCCTTCCCTCAAGCCCAGATCATTTAGAGCAGAAATCCCTGTGGGAGTTAATGTTGCTCTAAAAAGAGCTGCCAAGGGGTGAGCAGCTTCTTCACACACCAGGGAAATTGATCTGTTTGTGGAGATGCATAAAGCCCTGCACTGATTTCTCTGAGAGAATTCCCCTGAGCAGTTGGGGGAGGCAGGAACTTATTCCTTTCCTCTCATGACAGGGCTGTGTGAGAGCTTGTAGAGAGCCAGAGGCAGCTTTCCAGAGGGTTAATTCAGAAATTTGCTATGGAACCTAGGGGCTGCGGCCTACGGCAGGAAGGAGCCAGGTGGTTAGACTCATAGACTTCAAGGTCAGAAGGGACCACTATGATCATCTAGTCTGACCTCCTGCACAACGCAAGCCACAGAATCTCACCCACCCACTCCTGTAATAAACCCCTAACCTATGTCTGAGCTATTGAAGTCCTCAAATCATGGTTTAAAGACTTCAAAGTGCAGAGAATCATTCAGAGAATCCTCCAGCAAGTGACCCGTGCCCCACGCTACAGAGGAAGACAAAAAACTCCCAGGGCCTCTGCCAATCTGTCCTGGAGGAAAATTCCTTCCCGACCCAAATATGGCGATCAGCTAAACCCCGAACATGTGGGCAAAACTCATCAGCCAGACACCCAGGAAAGAATTCTCTTCAGTAACTCAGATCCCACCGCATCTAACATCCCATCACAGGCCATTGGACATATTTACCGCTAATAGTCAAAGATCAATTAATTGCCAAAATTAGGCTATCCCATCATACCATCCCCTCCGTAAATGTATCAAGATTAGTCTTGAAGCCAGATATGTCTTTTGCCCCCACTACTCCCCTTGGAAGGCTGTTCCAGAACTTCACTCCTCTGATGGTTAGAAACCCTCATCTAATTTTAAGTCTAAACTTCCTGATGGCCAGTTTGTATGTTGGAGTGACTCTAGGAAGAATGCTATGGGATGACTCTCTGATCACCTCTTCACTCTGCTTCTTCCCACCCCACCTTTGGGGTAAGTCCATCACCACCTCCTTAGCCCTTGCTGCTGCGTGTGGGCTGGAAACCAGATATGGCAGTAGAGAGGTTGTCCACTCAGCCTATGCACGGGAGGATCCATTGCAGCTCAAGTCCTCCTGCTTGTCACAGCCCAGAGGAATGCATGACACTGAGCCTGGACTCTGACTGCATTACTTCCCAACAGGTGTGTGTGGCAGGAGAGGACACATAACATGTCTACAAATAGCTTTTTCTGAACTGCTGAGGTGGCTCCTTAGGACTCTGAGGAAGCTCTGGGATCTGGGGAGAGGTCTCTGGAGCCTCGGGATGTGCAGGTTTAGAGACATGTGGCTCCTGCCTAGTCCAAAGTAACCTCCACAAGAGCCGCATTAACAGGCAACACTGCAAGTGACCCCCATGCCTCTCTATTTCCTTTTGTATCGTGTCCTTTTTCTAGTCCAGAAAAAGAGGACAAGAGCTCACTACTGCTACCACCTCAGGGATTTATTGGGTTGAGATCAGCTGGTAGAAGCATGCAGTAGCGACAGAATCAGGGACTTCAAGCCCCTAGAGTGACCTCTTACCTTTGTAAACCTGCCCTTTCATCATACACAGCTATTTTAAAGTTTAGTGTGATAGTAAAGAGACCCATTTCCAATCCTTCACCACACAAGACAAAGCCCACAGTATTCATCATTAACTATTTATTTCTACTCTCCTGGCTCCCAAACTGCTTTTCCTCCCTACTGCCACCAGCCACCTTCGAGTTTTCCCTCTTCTCTCCCTGGCTCTGCTCACTTGATTGCAGCAGCTCAGCAGATGGTCCAGCTTTGCTCTTTCACTTCCATTCTTCTTCTCTTCTGTGGATGGCTGCATTTGCCACTGAGCAGCCTGATGGAAATACCTGAGTCCTCTGTCTAGGCACGCAGGCCAAGCAGCTAAAGTCAAAGCCCCACTGAGAGCAGTGGGAGATTAGCCTGGAGTGTCAGGAGTGGAGGTTTGGCCCCTGGGGACTCCAGGCACTGCAGCTGCTGCCACCTACATGGTGAATCCTCCAACCCATCACCAAAGAGCTCTTCCACATTCTGCAAACTGGCCTCACTGGCTGACTACCTAGGAGAACAGAAACCGTTTGTTAGAGCAGGAGAGTCTCTTCAATGCAGCTCCTTTCCATGGCTCCCAGAGGGTCACAGTGAAACACCTGCACGTCTCTAGGAGTCTCTCAAGGAGTTCCTTGCTCAGTCACTTGGCACCCACTAGCAATGGTCTCTGACAGTGGCGTTGCAAAGGGGAGCTCAGCAGATGGTCCCTTCTATGGCTTCCTGAGTGGGAGGGAGGTTGGTCTTGTCATTGAAGGCCTAGCTGTCAGAGTCAGGGCTCCTGGGTTCTCTGGCTTTAGAAGTGGGTGGAGTCTCATGGTTGGAGCTGGATTGGTATCAATACCATGCTTCATTCCTGCCTCTGTCAGTGACGTTGTGTGTGACCTTGCAGCCAGTTGCTTTCCATCCCTGTGCGCCAGCTAACAGATAATACTGACCCCACTCAGAAGGGCTGGCAGGGGTCACTACCGTAATGATTCAAGTTGGAGTGAGTAGTTCTCTTGGCAGAGAAGGGCCCAGACTCGGTCCCCATGGATGCCCAAGGTGTCTATATGTGGCCATGGTTTGACTCACCTAGCATTACAGGCTGTTTAGCCCGGTCCTGGCCATGCATGGTGCATCTGCTCCTGGCCGTCTCTGGCACACAGCTCCATCACACACAAGAACATGGCCCACCAAGGACGATTTATCAGCCCACCTCTGGTGTTCAACTCCAAGATGGATGGTGAGCCCTAGTCAGACCATAGAAAGACAGGGTGGTGTTTTTTGGTGGAAACTGCTGGAGCTTCAGCCTCTGCTCCCACCTCCACCCACACGCTAAGGGCTTCAAAAGTGATTCCTGATCCCTGGTAAACCAAGTAGCTGAGCTGAGGCCAGGGTGAGCGGAATTACTGCTGGGACTGATCCTAAGAGAAGAGCAGATTTCTCCTCTGCTCTAGGGAGATTCCCATAGGAAAAGCAGTTGGGGTGGGAGTGGGGGCAATACAAGCACTACCCCTCAGCCCTTGAAGAGCAGGCAACTAGGACTTTGGGAGCCAAGGTACTGGTGTATCTTGCTGGACAGCAAAAAAGAGCATTGGAGAAATTGTACAAAAGTCAATGTCAAGGGCAGCCAGACGTACTGGTCAGAGCCAGAGTCCACACTCACATGACAGGAGTTGAGAGTCAGCTGGGTCAGGATACTGGAAGATCAGA
Source organism: Macrochelys suwanniensis (assembly GCA_033296515.1). NCBI lineage: Eukaryota > Metazoa > Chordata > Testudines > Chelydridae > Macrochelys > Macrochelys suwanniensis. Next base: position 158,780,818 of record CM065777.1, read on the forward strand.
AGCAAAAGACAAACTTGCGATCACAACCACAAATCAGATGCCAGGAAATCAAGCCAGGGGAGTGGCAGCAGAAACAGGCAGCACACGGTGTAGAACAAGGAGCAGCCCTAGTGTTCAGTCAGCTTCCCGTTCCTGCTTCTGCCGTAAGCAGGGCCAGAGGGCCAATTAGCTTCTCTGGGACTTCTCCAATAGGACCTCAGGAGTGGAGCCTCAAACTGGGGCTGAACTTCATGGGTCCTAGGTAAGCAATTTTCAACAAGCTTCCTTGTGGAGGGTTGGAGTGTGGGTGCTCCCATGAACCCTGCAGACCCGGGTTGAAGACCCCTGGGTCGTGACACTGAGGGATCTCTCCTCACTCAAACCTCCTGCAGAAAACATTATCCAGGACCCTAGACACATCCTCTGAGAATAAAATGAGGATATTGTGATGAGAAATATGTCTCCGTACCAGGGTTGGGATCCAGGCAGGGCTGGCTCCAGCTTTTCGGCTGCCCCAAGCAAAAAAATAAATAAATAAATGGCCACCACCGAACTGCCGAAGCAAAAAAAACAACACCGCCCCAGAATCCCCGGACTGCCACCCCTTACAAGGCGCCGCCCCAGGCACATGCTTTGCCGTCTGGTGCCTGGAGCCGGCCCTGGATCCAGGGATAGGGAAAACTCCAAATCAGGATATGTAGCAGGAGCCCCCTGTTTGTTGCAAGAGCCCCAAGTGTCAGGAAGAGTGAATGGTTCTTACCTCCAGGATATTCATGGGATCTTCCATCTGAGCCTCAATGAGACCCATGTTGCTTGGTTTGACAGGATGAGATCACCTGTCCCCACTGCTCCCTGAGCTGGGCTGGCTGCAGGATACATCTGTGTGAGAGGCTGAGACAGAGCCTGAAAGACAGATTTGACAATCAGGGTTCTGTCACCTCAGGGGGAGAACAGAGGGTCTGAACTCCAAAGAATAAGCAATTGAATCAACTGAATCAATGCTGAATTATTGTGCCATACAGGTACATCATAAGGTCCTCTCATGGACTGGTAACTAGTTAAAAGATAGGAAACAAAGGCTAGGAATAAATGGTCAGTTTTCAGAATGGAGAGAGGTAAATGGTGGTGTCCCCCCAATGGTCTGCGCTGTTCAACATATTCATAAATGATCTGGAAAAAGGAGTAAATAAAATGTTGATGTGGCAAAATTTGCAGATGATAAAAAAAAAACTACTCAAGATAGTTAAGTCCCAAGCAGACTGCCAAGAGCTACAAAAGGATCTCACCAAACTGGGTGACTGGGCAACAAAATGGCAATTTTCAATGTTGATAAATGCAAAGTAATGAACACTGGAAAATACAATCCCAACTCTACATCTAAAATGATGGGGTCTAAATTAGCTGTTACCACTCAAGGAAGAGATCTTGGAGTCATTGTGGATAGTCAAAAATGCGAACAGAGGGCAGAGGCCTGTGTGGGGGAAGGAGGGCACGGATTTGGGAAGCAAGAGCAGAGGATCAAACACTTTCTTAATGTGGGTCAGGATGATCCCCATTTCAAAGAGAGAGAAAGTGAGGCACCAGGTGGGAGAGTGACCTGGCCAGGATCATGACCCCACTCAGTGGCAGGGCTGCAGTACAACCCAGTCCCTGCTCTCATCACTGGACCCTGCTGCCCCTCCTGTATGATCCCTCCAGCCATCCTCACCACTCTCCAATACCAGGCTGTTTCCATAATGGAAGCAGGCTTGTAACAGAGTTCACTCACTGATAGGTGCACCTTCCTGGCAAGGCCTGGTGTCACAGCTTTCTTGCTGGGCTAGCACCCCTGCCGATAGTCGCTAGGGAACTCTGGCAGTTTTTTGGCTGGGAACTCAGCCCTTCAGCCAGGTGACCGTCTTTTAGTCCACTCCTTCCTAGGTCACACTCATCCCAAACTAAATGTCCAAAAATGTCCTTAACAGAAACAAGATCTTCCGTCCCTTTGGGGGCTCTTCCTCAGCCTGACTTTGGCTCAGCCTGCCCTTGCTGGCCTGGTAGCCCTTTCTATGGCCTTGTATGTCCCCTTCCTTAGAGACCAAGGGAGAACCAGTCCTACCCTGGATTCTAGGTTCTGCCCCAAGACCCTGTACTGAACAGCTAGGACTGCGTCTGTACCTTTGCTGCAGTTTTCCCCTCAGGTGGAGCTCACTCTGTGATCCATTTGGCCTAGCTCCAGGCTTTATAGCCCAGAGGCCAAGCCCCCCTGTTATATACCCTCCTCCTTAGAGCCTGGCCCACAGGGGGGGCAAGTTCTATTCTTATCCAAGCATCATCCCTCGTCATCTTGTCACTGTCACCCGCTGCGCACTTCTACAACCTGCACGCAGTGTCTCCAGCTCCCCTGCCAGCTCACTCACCAGAATTAAGAGGCAATCCTTCTCTTCCGCAGTATCCCAATGCTCTTCCTGCAGCCACTCATTCTCATTAACAAATGCCTGCAGAGCTGAAGCCTTTAGCTTCTCTAGCCTTTTTGCTACTGCCGCTGCATTCGCCAAAACCTTTTCCTTCAGGGTCTGAGAACCCACCATGGACATCCAGGAGACATAGTGTACTTAGATTTCCAGAAAGCCTTTGACAAAGTCCCTCACCAAAGGCTCTTGCGTCAATTAAGTTGCCATGGGATAAGAGGGAAGATCCTTTCATGGACTGAGACCTGGTTAAAAAACAGGGAACAAAGGGTAGGAATAAATGGTACATTTTCACAATGGAGAGGGGTAACTAGTGGTGTTCCCCAAGGGTCAGTCCTAGGACCAATCCTATTCAACTTATTCATAAATGATTTGGAAGATGGGGTAAACAGTGAGGTGGCAAAGTTTGCAGATGATACTAAGCTGCTCAAGATAGTTAAGACCAAAGCAGACTGTGAAGAACTACAAAAAGATCTCACAAAACTAAATGATTGGGCAATAAAATGGCAAATGAAATTTAATGTGGATAAATGTAAAGTAATGCACATTGGAAAAAATAACCCCAACTATACATACAATATGATGGGGGCTAATTTAGCTACAACTAATCAGGAAAAAGATCTATGAGTCATCGTGGATAGTTCTCTAAAGATGTCCATGCAGTGTGCAGCAGCAGTCAAAAAAGCAAACGGGATGTTAGGAATCATTAAAAAAGGGATAGAGAATAAGACGGAGAATATCTTACTGCCCCTATACAAATCCATAGTGCGCCCACATCTTGAATACTGCGTACAGTTGTGGTCTCCTCATCTCAAAAAGGATATACTGGCATTAGAAAAGGTTCAGAGAAGGGCAACTAAAATGATTAGGGGTCTGGAACAGGTCCCATATGAGGAGAGATTAAAGAGGCTAGGACTTTTTAGCTTGGAAAAGAGGAGACTAAGAGGGGATATGATAGAGGTATATAAAATTATGAGTGGTGTGGAGGAAGTGAATAAGGAAAAGTTATTTACTTGTTCTCATAATAAAAGAACTAGGGGCCACCCAATGAAATTAGTGGGCAGCAGGTTTAAAACTAATAAAAGGAAGTTCTTCTTCACACAGCGCACAGTCAACCTGTGGAACTCCTTGCCTGAGGAGGCTGTGAAGGCTAGGACTATAACAGGGTTTAAAAGAGAACTGGATAAATTCATGGAGGTTAAGTCCATTAATGGCTATTAGCCAGAATGGGTAAGAAATGGTGTCCTTAGCCTCTGTTTGTCAGAGGGGGGTGATGGATGGCAGGAGAGAGATCACTTGATCATTACCTGTTAGGTCCCCTCACTCCGGATCACCTGGCATTGGCCACTGTCGGTGGACAGGATACTGGGCTGGATGGACCTTTGGTCTGACTCAGTATGGCCTTTCTTATGTTATGTTCTTATGCTCTGCCCTTGTGTTTATCCCTACTTCAGTCTGCTTCATCTCTGTGCCAACCATTTCGTCCTTCACCTCCCTGCAGCACCCAACAGGGTGTGTTGGTGGTGGGTCTGCAAGATCCACGGCAACAGGGCCGGATTTAGGCCGATTCCCCCGAATCGGGCCCCGCACCTAAGCCCCGCAACGTCCGTGTCTTCGGCGGCACTTCGGCGGCTTCATATGGACTAGTTGTGCATATGGAGTAGTTCCAGAGTATTTCCTGGTAACTCCGTGACACAGCTAAGGAGCGACCACAACCCACCGGGAGTCAGCACAGGATGAAAGGGTGTTCTTGTGGTTAAGGCGTTAGAACAAGAGTCAGGAGAGCAGGGGCCAGTTCCTGGTTCTGTTGCAGACAGCCTGTGTGACCTGAGACAAAACATTTAACTGTTCTGTGCCTCAGTTCCCGATACAACACCTATCCATAAAATGGCCATGCAAATCCCCCCCTGCCTGTGGTGAGGATACTTACATTAACATCTATAAGGTGCTCGGATACTGTGGTATCATATAAGGGTGTTGGTAGAACAGTGACACACATTTTAAAAATAGGGGTTCTTGTGGGACCAGGAGTGAGAACCAATGAGTCCTGCAGTTGCACTGAGCAGAAAATGAAGATGAGTCAGAAATAACAGGACATGCCCCAGGTAGCACCTACATTGCTGAGTAATGGGAGACAGGTCTGATTGTCAAAAGCTCAGGCACTCACTGAGCATGCACGTTTGCATGGTATTTACTATGATTGTGCATGCTATTCACATTTCTGAAAGTGCAAATGGCCAGCTAGATGCAGAGACACCCACTGTGCATGTAGTCACAGCAACTGCATATATAAATGCACACCCCATCTTAAGAGCTGTTGCACTGCTGTGATCATTTTTAAACTGACTTTTGATTCTGTGTTAAAACACTTTCTAAAGTATTTCTTTAGTCCTTCCTGAAGTATTTCTGCACATTGTATCTTGCTGTTGTCTGTGACCCCATCAGTTTTATAAGGCTTTTTACTCTAACAGAGCATGGAGGATATGGGGTACCATATAGCACTGCTCCCGTGAGCTATTGATTACCCAGTTTGATTTTCAACAGACACGGTTGTGTTAACAGTACTTGTTAGCTGTGTTGATCTCACTATTTGGTCAAGCTTTTGATTGGTCTTTGGTAAAATTAGAGAATAGGAGGGTGGCTGGTTGTTAGCAGAGGTTTCATTATGCTTTTGATTTTGTAATTAACTATTTTATGAATGCACGCCACCCCGTACGGCTATACATTTCTAAAGCTAAAATGAATAATATTGTTATCCTGAAATCTAATTCTGAATGCAGGGCGATTGTTGCAGAGCTGTTTTCTTGGCCACAGCAGCTAATTTGATCATCAAATCATAGAAATGAGTTTTACCTTCATTATTTTAATTCCCAACTAATTTAAGTGATACTAAAGGCTCTTTTTTGTATAATTACAAAGCCATCTGAGGGGTTAGATTTAAAATCTTACCTGTAGTACTACAGTAGCAGCATGATATTAACATTTGTACCTTGTCCAAAAAGAATCCTATTCTAAGGATATCGTATCAACCCAAGGGAATGCTATGAATTGTCAGAGTATCATAATATTGTTTGCAGTACTGTAGCCATGTTGAGATACAGATATAGATTAGACAGATATCTTATAATATATTACTGTCCAGTTAGAATCTGTTCATGAATTTGAATATTTATACTAATAAATTCAGTCCTATCAGGTATCAAAGCCATAGTGCCCTACCCTACTTTGTATATATGAAGGCCACAGCAGCAGTGGGAACACTCATGGACACTATTCCTGTTATCAATGGCTTGCAAACAGTCCTTTGGACTGCTAGGCGCAAGTGCATGAAATGAACGGTGGAGGGCTCCCTCTGTCTAGGTTTTGCAGGCAGATGGTCATCCGGTCGATGACGCAAATGAAATGTAGTCGTGTGATCCTAACATTCCTAGGAAAAACCCTGTTTATACTTGGTAAGGAAGGTAGCTTTCTGAGAGTCTGTGTGGGTCTCACACACTGAATTCCTTCCTCCCTCCTCTCAGGAACTGGACATTTTCAGTTAAGAAAAGATGTCGGGGTTTCTGTTTTTCCACAATCCTCTTTCATCCTCCCTACAATTCTCCCCAACCTCCTCCCTTATTATTAGGATTATTTGTATTACTACAGCACCAAGGAGCCCCAGGCATGGGCCAGGACCCCGCTGTGCTGGGCACTGTACAAACACAGAATTAAAAGATGGTCCCCACCCCAAGGAGCTTGCCATCCAAGTAGAGGAGACAAGAGAGAGATACAGATGGACAGATGGGGAAGTACAAGTTAACACTGAAATCATTGATCGTTAGTGTCTCTCTCCTGTCTGGTGATTTACACAGTTACAGAGGCTTACAGGGCAAATGCTCAAATATTACCTACAACATGGGATACAGATGATGTAAGTGAGATTAATGCATGCAGCAATTTATGAGCATTCCATAAAGTCTCATCACTAAACACACTCTTATAATTCTAATACCTGTTTTAACAATACTAACACTCAGGTGAGCCAGACTGGTTCCAGCTATATGTCAGGGTTCAGTGGAGACATGGGGACCTTGGCATGAGCTGGCACCTGGCCTGCCAGCATCATACAGTCTCCCCCAGTCTCCCCCTACCAGGGGCTCTCTGTGAGCCTCTTCCCCTATACCAGTCTCCCCTAATTCCTCTCTGGCAGGGGGTCTATGTGCCCCTTATTCCTCTTCCCATACCGGGGACCCCATTCTCTTCACATGGCTGTAGCTGTGTGCATTCCCAATGCCACACCCTCCACTTCCCCCCATGCTAGGGGCTCTGCGTACCCCCATCCTTCCTCCACCCATATCAAGGTCCTACAATCCCCTGCCCCTGGCCAAGTGTTCTATGTGCCTTTTGTTACCCCCTCCCCCCAGCAGGGTCCCCCCACTTCCTGCCCATGTTAGGGGCTGTGTGCATGCCTCCATTCCCCCTCTGTCAACACTCGCATTCCCCCATTCTCTCTCCTATGCCAGGAGCACTGTTCCCTCTAAGCTGCGCATGCACACACAGATCCTAAACCCTGCGCACATGGCAAAACACCGCACGCACAAATATTTGCACAGAAGCACAATTTGCACAGAAGAATTTTTTTGCACACACGGCCTGTCAAAAATTTGCAGTTTTGCGCACACGGCCTGTCAAAAATTAGAGGGAACATTGGCCAGGAGCTCTGTATGACACCCCATTTCTTTCTCCCCCACACTTGCTAGGGGCTCTGTATGCCCCATTTATGCCTCCCCTCATACCAGAGTCCTCCATTTCTTCCCCATGACAGTGACTCTGTGCAGGGCTGGCTCTAACATTTTTGCCACCCAAAGCAAAAAAAAAAAAAAAACCCAAGCGCCGCCCCCCCACCAAAACCACCCCCCCCACACACACACAGTGTTGCGCTGCAAACAACCCCCACCCCCCAGCGCTTCTCTCTGCTGGAGCGCCGGGAGATGGGCGGCAAGCCCAGCCGCGCTCTCCCGGCCAGCAAGCCCGGCCGTGGCCCCGCTCTCCCGGCCGGCCGGGGGGAGGGCGGCAAGCGCGGCCACAGCCCCGCTCTCCCGGCCGGAGCGCCGCGGGGCGGGCGGCAAGCACGTCCGCGGCCCCGCTCTCCCGGCTGGAGTGACAGTATGTTTAAAAACACACACAAAAAAAACAAAACCCACACCTGAGTGCCGTCCCCCCCCAAGATGCCGCCCGGTAGGCTGGTGCCTGGGGCCGGCCCTGGCTCTGTGTGCACCTGCTTCCCCTATTCTCCCCAACCCAACCATTATGATTTGTTTTCTTTCAGTCTGGGAGGTTAGTCATTCAGGGTGTCACAAGGTGTTAAACTCTGCTGGGAAGCTGAGCAGAGATGAGACAGAGGACTTGTTATGCTGGAAGGCATTAATGGCTGCCCTCAATCAGTTCTTTGATCTACAGACAATCACAGAGGTGGTTGAAGCTGTGGTCTGCTAAACACATGGCAGGGGTTCCATATGTTCCCCATTTCCCACCTTTTGTTTTTTTTAGTTTTCCCCAAAATCAGTAGGGTTCCGTCCAGCGATACCTAGAACATTCCCTGAAATTTTGGAATTGCTCAGATGTGGTGTTCAGAGGCGTAACAGGCTTCCTCGGTCCTGTTTCTGTCGACAAACTGCTCAGAGACCCTGGTGCTGGTTCAACACCCTGGGCAGTTTATTTATAATTGCGACCCACAACCTTGACAGCATGCCTAGCGCCTGCCTCACTCACTGCTTGCTTTCTTCCTGTGCCTATGTGTGAGCTGTGGCTAATGGCTTAATTAGCCTTTCTGCCCTGCCCCACCCACAAACTAGGCACAGGTCTGCCTCACCAGCTCCAATCTGCTACCTTATGCCTGACTGGAGCTACAGTGAACAGAGAGCTGACTCAGGGTTTCCTACCTAGCACTCTGGCAGATACACAGAAATGCTGTCCAGTGGAGTGTAAGGCCTTCAACAAGCTTGGCCAACCAACTGTAAAATGATCCTAACAAGTATCTCTTTCATCTTATTCAGTTTGCTGTTAAGAATTAAAATCCCATCCCTACTGAGAACAGAGAGGGTCACTACCAGCAGCCTTCCACTGCACCTGTGCTTAGAGCAGTGGTCCCCAAACTTTTGAGGGCCATGCCCCCCTCCCCCATCCACACACACCTGTCCCCCCAGACTGGGCCAGGAGAGGGGCTGCAGCTCTGGGGGAGGTGAAGGGGGGCAATGGGGCCAGGGCTAAGGGGGCCAAGGCTTGGGCAGGAGCTGCAGCAGGGGCCAAGGCTGGAGACGGGGACAGGAGCACGGCCGCAGCCGGGCTGTGGTGGAGGTTGGCAGCTGGGCCTGTGGCCACATGCAGCTCCATGCCTGGCCCGGGGCCGAGGCTGGGAGCAGAGCCAGGAGGTGAGCCGCGCCGAGGCTGGGGATGGGGCCAGGTGCAGAGCCGGGAGCCAGGGACGCAGCTGTGGGCAGGACCAGAGCAGAGCTGGGGGGTAGGCAGGGGCTGGATGGTGCTCCCACCCCACCTCACCCCACATGGGGGCTGGCCCAGCCCCTCCCCCCCTAGGGTGACCAGACAGCAACTGTGAAAAATCAGGACAGGGGGTGGGGAGTAATAGGAGCCTATATAAGAAAAAGACCCAAAAATTGGGACTGTCCCTATAAAATTGGGACATCTGGTCACCCTACCCCCGCCCCCCCGCCCAAAGGTTTCAGAGGCACACCCCAGAGTTTGAGGACCTCTGGCTTAGAGAAACAAGCAGCCTTTACAAACTTGGGTGCCCAAAGTGAAGCACCTAAACCCATGGTTAGGCCCCTCAATGGGCAGCCTGCTTTCCAGAGGTACTTGAGCCCCGGCACCTCTTGACATAAGAACATAAGAACGGCCAAAGGTCCATCTAGCTCAGTATCCTGTCTTCCGACAGTGGCCAATGCTAGGTGCCCCAGAGGGAATCAGGGGCGGCTCTACCAATTTTGCCGCCCCAAGCAGCTGCCATTGAATTGCCGCCGCGGCGGGGAGAGCGGCGGAGCTGCCACCGAATTGCCGCTGCAGTGGGAACAGCGGTGGAGCTGCCGCTGAATTGCCACCGCGGGACACAGCCTGCTGCCCCATTCTGGATGCCGCCCCAACCACCAGCTTGGAAACCTGGTGCCTGGAGCCGGCCCTGGAGGGAATGAACAGAACAGGTAATCATCAAGTGATCCATCCCCTCGCCCAGTCCCATCTTCTGGCAAACAGAGGCTAGGGACACCATTCCTGCCTATTCTGGCTAATAGCCATTGATGGACCTATCCTCATGAACTTATCTAGTTCGTTTTTTAACCCTGTTACAGTCTTGGCCTTCACAACATCCTCTGGCAAAGAGTTCCACAGGTTGAACTCACCAGTAGCTTTGGTTGCTCAGCACTTCTTAACACTTGGCCTATTTATTTAGACAGATCACAGAATACAGTGGGCTAAATCCTTGAGTACAATGCTGCTGAAGATCAGGGAGTTGCAAAGGTGGCCTTTGCACTCTCCCATTTTGCCTGCCCCCCCCTCCCCCCAACTAAGAGCAGCCATCAGAACCTGCTACATTATCCTGAACAATTGGTCACTCTGCCTTGGAATAATGGGTCCAACTGTAGTTGGCTGTCCTGGAAAAAGATATAATCAAAGGGCAAAGATGATGGTTAGCAGTTCGGAGGGACTTGTATTTGATGAAAGCAAAGGCCAAGATTATTTAGCCCAGCAAAAGGAAGGCTTAGAGACAACTTGGTTGAATTATTTTCGACTGATTTGTCATGCTGTGATGATTTGGGGCTATAGCTGTATGTGAATACTGATTGATATTGTGAGGTTGTATTATGAAAATCTGCTGTCATGAGTACCTACATATAAGGGGATCCACCATTGCTGACAAGCCCTGTAACCAGAGTGCACCAGACCAGACAGATAAGTAGAAAGTGCTTATGATCCTACTCACAATGCAAACCCCTAGGACAAAGGGTGAGTTGCCTCTTTGGAAATCCAGTTAGCTGGCCCTCTGAAGGGAGGCAGAGGGGAGAAGGCAGGCGCAATGGAAGTTACCAGGAGAACAAGAGAGACCAGCAGACCAAGATGGGTTATAAATGAAGGAACGCACAGGAAGAGGAGCCAGAAAGAGGAAGCATGGGCCAGAAAAGAGTGAGCAAGGTCACAAAAGCTGGGAAGAGGCTCCATAAGAGAGAGCTTAGCCAGGGCAAAAGCCAGCATGAAGAGACACCCTGCTCTCCTGGACCCAGTTGGTTCCCCCAGGACTCACAAGGAAATGGCAATAGAAAGCAGGGGACATTTGTGCTTTCATACACCTATTGTTTTCTAGGATCTGTACTCACCTGTGCTGAACAGGATTAAATCAAAGAGCATAAAGATGTCAGACTGGGCAAAGCGTGAGTGTGTCTATGCTTCACTGCTGTGTGCAAAGCTTCACACCTTTTGGGTGGAGTTCTGGAAAAGGGGTTGAGCTAAGTACTAGGGACCTGAATGGTCAGCACTGCGCCCAGAGGGGCTAGGCAACTGGACAGCAGGTTCCAACACTTGAGGGGGGTGCCAGATACGTCTGTATCCTGACACCCAGGCATCCAGACCACCACTGGCTTGGATTCCCCTCGCAGCACTCCTAGTAGATAGACAGATGGGGATGCTCGGTACACATGCTATCCCCTATTACAAGAACAAGGAAATACAAGTGGAAGGTGATACTGGCTCAGACACCACTGAGTCAACCTCTGCACTTCATTGCTTCGGGCAGTTAATGCATCAAATACTGTCACTGAATTTCTTCAAGGGCTGGATAATTCTATTGCTCCTACGAACACTTGTGGTTTTCACAGGCTAAGGGAAGGGTAAGCCAATCCCACACTTCAGGGTGCACACTGATGGCTAAGGGGGTCAGAAAGGGATATCCAGTTACTACATATAGCCCTGGAAAAGACTAAATGAACTATGAATTTTTTATTCATTCCCATGACATATCAGGTAGGGGTAACTTTCAGAGGCCTGACAGTGGATTTGGACCAGTGTTATGACTTGGCATAGCAAATCTATATGCTAAGTGGTCCACAGCTTTTTGAAGACAGACTCACCCGGCGGCACCTCCTGCTGGTTTCTGTCAGGAATTAGCTCATCCACTTTTGAGGTCAGACCAGATCATCATAGTATTTTCTGGCATTAATATCTGAGTATGAGAAATGTCCCAGTGTACCAAAAAACACAGCAATGTCAAGACACTGTATACAAATATTTCTAGCACCAGGAAGTATTTGTTATATGGCCAAGACCTAAAAGGCAGAGTTTAAAAGAAAGATCAGGTCCAATGGCCAAACATAATAGATTAAGGCAAAGGATTACTTTGATTGGGAAATGGATGTGTTGAATATGACATGGCCGAGCCCAGGGACCTCTGCCTACTTAATTTTATAGTTGTTGTTTCGTTTCTCCCCTTATGAAATTTGGCATGTTTCACTTAGCTAACTTCTTTGCTGAAGAGTGGGGAGTGCACCCTCTCTTCCTGTGCTGATTTAGCAACAGCACGCTTTGGTTTACAACATGATAAATAGCTCTTGAATTCTTTGCATCTGCATGTTACTGTCCATATAAAAATGCTCAGCCCTTTCAGTTTTGTTCCTGGAGTTTAACACTTAATACTGCTATGAGTTGGGAAGACATCAGTCTCATTTCAGATAGCCAGCAGGGTCTTGCTCTCCCCCTGGGACAGTACAATAATAACCATGTAATTCTGTCTCGATATCTAGACAGGATCTAATTGTCAGAGGTTCTGAGCTCCTGAAGCTCCCACTGACCTCAACAGGAGCTGCAGGTATCCAGCAACCAATAACAGGGCCGTAGTATACTTCCCTTACAAAATCAGTGCATTCGTTTAATTTGAGCTGCTACTGCCCACATCAAGAGGAATACATTTCAGTAGGAATTTGCTTGACTAAGGACTGGCAGCAGACCCTTACTGTAGATAGTGCTGTTTAAAAATTGATCCAGCAGGATACAATGATATTAGGGAATGAACCATACCAGTGTGGATGGTAACACACTGGGAGAGAAATATTTTGAGTAAGTGTTGTTTATTATATAAGGTATACTATTGCTGGAAGGTGAACTGAAAAACATTAAGTTCAAAAGTTAAGATAATTAACAGTGGATGGTGAAGTCTTAATTACAAATAAAAAATACATTTTTAAAAACTGAGTTTTTGATGTTTTTATTACATTTGCAAGGATTGGAGTCCAGGATTCAGTGGGTTGTTTGTTTTTTACCTGTGGTATGAAAAGATGTCACCACAAATTCCTAAGATCTGATCCACCAGCTTTTCACTCACCTCAATGCCTTCCTGCAACTCACTCATGGAAGTGAGGGCTGCAGGATGGGGGCCCTAAAGGAAAGGAATGAGATCTGCAAATGAGAACACCTTCTCCCCACCCCTGCTCTCTAAAAGAGAAGTGATTGAATAGCCACACCCTGCAGAAGTGGCTTTTAGCTGTGAATAAAACTCATTTGTTAGTTTCTTTGAAGACAAACCCTCTTACCCCTTAAAAATCCACAGCCTTTAGCTCAAGTATCATCATTTGGATCAAAGTGGACCTTGTTCTTTCAGTTTCTCTCCGTTTGCTAGAGTGCATATTATATCTATGTATAGAAACATCTAAATTTTCAGAAAAGACTAGTGATTTTGTGAGTGCCTCAGTTCTTTGGTACTTAGGGTGACCAGATGTCCTGATTTTATAGAGACAGTCCCATGTTTGGGGGCTTTTTCTTATATAGGCACCTATTACCCCCCACTCCCTGTCCCGATTTTTTACACTTGCTGTCTGGTCACCCTATTGGTACTCAACTTGAGACATGACAAAGAGGCCTGATTTTCATAAAGTGCTGAGCACTCGCCCTCTGAAAATCAGGCCCTTTTAAGGGGTCTTAATTTGGGCACACAAAATCATTAGTCACTTTTGAAAACTTAGATCTCCAAGTTTAATTACAGCGTTTGCCTGAGGAATCTCCGCTGTTTGACTGTGAATAGAGGCTATTTCCTTTGTGTCAAGTTGATCATATGTCCTGGAACAGTAAGTCATTCCACTATGAATACATGCAGATGGCTAGATAAGATTGCCTTTTATTTCAATTATCACCCCATGAGTACGATCTTGCTGAGTTCAACAAGGGCTGAGAGTGCTCTGCATCTTGCAGCATCAGCCTCCATTTACCCCCTGCATCCCCTTAGCATCTCACTGGGATTGGAGGGTATTTCAACCACAGCTCATCAGGGATGGATGAACTAAGTCAGACAAAAATCAGGTCTAGCTCAGAATGAACAACTTTGGCGCTCTGAACATCTTCCCTTCTCCAACATTATTCTTCATTTCCATGGGCTTCTGTGGTTGGCCCTGAAGAAAAGCAGAGTTGCCAGCCTGCCACAGGAAACACAAAGTCCTGCTGTATTACCAATCTAACCAGAAGCAGATCGCTCTCAAAAATCTCATCTGAAGACAGCCAGGTGTGGATGGTTCTGCCAAGGTTTGGACTTTTGTGGGGGCTTCTCTACCCTTTTGACGCTTTCATGCATCAGTAACACATGCAGCCATGGGACTTTTAGACTTTACATATTGGTTCTGTGTTGAGGCAGAGTCTTTTTGAAAAAGTCCTCTTCCACAGATCAACTAAATCAATGCAGTAAAACCTTAATCATTCATAATTACATTTAAGTGTCTGCAGCACTTCTGGTGATTATGTAGTGCAAGGATTTACTATAACTAAGAGCTGAACTACAGTGACATCCTACTTAGGGCCCTAAATTAATTTCAGTCATTTTGTGGGAGCAAAGGATGTACTAGATCAAGATATAAATTGGTTCTTCAGAGCCAGTTAATTAGACCATAAGTGAGATGGGGCTATGCTTTTCTTTAGATGATTGTTTCTTTTCATTCAGCTCAGAAGTCAGGTTTCTACTAGTGTCTGTCAGTCTGTTTCAGATTTACCATCCAAATCACTCTGGTCAAACCAGGTAAATTACATCCAGAGTAATCAATGTAAATGCTTATTCTCCAATGTGCCCCATCACAGGCTGGACTCAAATGTCACGACGACTGTTTGGAAAGGTCTTTCCTTAAAAAACAAGACATGGTTCATTGGGGGGGGGGACAGAAAGTGTGCTGTTAAATTTCAGATTTCTCTTACCATAAGGCCTCAGCTTGAGAACTACCTGAAATGGAATAAGTGACTTTGCAGCAAATATAAATGCAAGAAGAATGTTATAATGAAGGTGTTTATTGAAAAGGACAGCACAATACTTATATAGCACTTTACAAACATTAAACTACTTCATCTTCACCACACACCTGTGTTACACCCATGTTAGAGACGAGAAAGTGAAAGGCTGAGTGTTAAATAATGGTACTAAACATGGAGTCACCCTTAGGACACAAAGGAACACTGCTGCCAGAACCAGGATTAGAACTCAGAAATACCTGCCTCCCAAGCCTGTCAGAACATCAGACCATGGCTCTCACCAGTAAGCCAGGTTTCAGCAATTTGTTATATAACTTATTTAAAAAAAAAAAAAAAAAAAAGGCACAACAGACAGTCTTTTGTTGCTGAAATTAACTTATTTCTGAAAGGTCACTTCAGCAATAACTGCTTCTTTAAAATGCTCATTTAGGGTAAAAGAATTTCCCCCTCCTAATACCAGGTAATACCAAAATGGCTAGATTACAAATTAAAAACATTATATAGATAACCTACCTGTACGTCTCCTTCTCTGAATATAAGTTTTTTCAGTCAGGTAGTACATTCCCTTACAACCACGGCGTTCAAGACTGCCAATAACATTTTACTGAACTGAAGTAAATTACAGAGTCCCTTTTTTCATGTGATTTTTATTCAATATTTTGCTAAATATAGATACAACACAAGGAGAGTAAAAACAGTATGGAATTAGTTACAATACTTACATACATCATAAAACAAACTTAGGATGCTCTTCTTTCCATTCCTCAATTACACACTTCTGTTTAAAATCAAATCCCTCGGTGATGTACATTCATTCTGTTGTCAAGCTGATGAACTCTGACCTTAATGAACTGTATGCTATGATTATCATTTCTGTGCTCATATAAGGCTTCCTTAGACTAGTATTTAGAAAGTGAATCCCACCTTACCCACCGGTCCATGATCACTTGCTTTGTAGACTCCAGTTTGCTGTTTCTATAGCTCCTACCACAGGAAGACCCTGATCCTGACTAGGCCCTTGAGGTGTTACTGTAATACAATTTAAAAAATTTACCCAAACATTGTTAGAAATGCATTATTTTCAGATCCAGAAAAGTCTTATAGCAGGATCCTGATCAATATATGGTATTGTTTTCTATGCTGACTGCATCAGAGCATACAGGTAAATCTCATTTTCAGTAAGCTTTCCACAGACTGGACAATATACCTTCAACCTACATGTGCGGCATGCTCACCTCTCCCAGACATGCAATCAAAGATCATTCCTCATGATCTAAGAGAAACACAACAGGTTATCTCCACCCTATCAATTTCAACAGGCTTATTTAAGGGTCGTATTTTGGTCTCAGCCTTGTACGTGGAGCTCTCATGAAAGTCAGTGGCAGTCTCAGGAATGGCTTGCAGGCCAGAATTTGGTTCCACATAAATTTTTGGTTAGTTAAAATACACAGCTATTGCTGGCAATGCAGTTAAACAGAAACTTCCTACCAGCCTCCTCTGTAAAATGAATGCGTGTCCAGCAGTGCCAGTATTTTTAGCAATTATTTTTTAGGGAGGAGTCCCCTGAAGCAGGTTCCTGCACCTCAAAGCTCAGGATGTTATTGTTTTGTCTTCCAAAGGATGTTGTTTCATTGACGATCTAAACAATTGATTTTGATAATAGTTGGATGAGGCTCTCTCGTTGTGATCAAACAGCAGGCAGGAAATCCAGCAAGCTTCTAAGAAATCTTTTCTGCCTGGGAAAGAGGTGTTATCATAAAGCACCTGCATAGTTAATCCCTTTGCAAACTCCCTTGCTTTATGAAAGGGATAGAATTGGTTGATTTTGGATACACACAGTCAACCTCCCTTGTGGAAAGAAACATAAAAGACTTTTCCC
This sequence comes from Macrochelys suwanniensis, assembly GCA_033296515.1. NCBI lineage: Eukaryota > Metazoa > Chordata > Testudines > Chelydridae > Macrochelys > Macrochelys suwanniensis. The sequence continues at coordinate 158,797,387 of CM065777.1, forward strand.
CACAAGAATTACTTCAATTTACCAGTCAGGATGAACCCGTGACCTCACTCATCCAGTGGGGTTTCTGGGACTTAGCCTTGGGAAAGGCAGATGAGCTGGCAAATACGCATTCGGACAGTGGTGACCTACCCTAATCATTACCTGTCCCACCGGGGGAATGTTTAAATAAAAGCACTGAACAGGAATGCAATACGAGGCCTATCACAGCAGCATTATATCAAGAATATGGTCCCTACATCACTGTGTTTTAAAAAAAAAAAAAAAATTGCAAACCCATACAGCATGTTCTATCCTGGACAACCACCATGGCCAAGTAACCTCGGCTGGATAGCAGAGTTACTCCATGGCAAGGGAGGACTCCACGCCAGTGGATAAAAGCCTCGTGTCTCCCGCGTTCTGCAAACTCCATTAGCCTCATTTTGTGAAACATCTCCCCTAGATAACAGCCCTTACAAATAATTTACAACTATTTATACTTGTGTAGTCATCCTCACTGGCATTAAATTACAGTAATAAGAAGGGCTAAAGGTATTCCATTACGTAACAAAAGAAGTGCCCCTCTGAAATTAAAAGGCAGATAATTTACAATGAAAATAAAGGCAATGAGGGATTTTCAGAAGTGCTCAACATTGGCCTAACTTTGCTTCTACTGAAGACTATGTCAGTTTCACCATTGACTTGAATGGGAATAAAGCGAAGCCACCATAAGCTTTTTATGGTGAAATGTTTCCCACCCCACAGAACAACTTCAACCCAACTGGAGGTTCATAAGAACATAAGAATGGCCATACTGGGTCAGACCAAAGGTCCATCCAGCCCAGTATCCTGTCTGCCAACAGTGGCCAATGCCAGGTGCCCCAGAGGGAGTGAACCTAACAAGTAATGATCAAGTGATCTCTCTTCTGCCATCCGTTCATTAAAACAGCATCTGCCTACTGCAATGCATGGAAATAATCTGAAATTTTTCACTGTAAGTCTTCATAAAATATATAATAAGAAAGAAATACTTGTGGCACCTTAGAGACTAACAAATTTATTTCAGCATAAGCTTTCGTGGGTTAGAACCCACTTCATCGGATGCATGGAATGAAACATACAGTAGACAGATATTTATACAATCAGAGAAACATGATAAGGTGGAAGTGCGTAAACCAACCTTAAGAGGCTAATTAATTGAGAGGAACCATAACAGCAGGGGAAGAAAAACCTTTGAAGTGATAAACAAGATGGCCAATGTGGACAGTTGACACACAGGTGTGAATGAGGATCGTTAACTTAAGGGAAATAGAATCTATTTCCCTTAAGTTAACGATCCTCATTCACACCTGTGTGTCAACTGTCCACATTGGCCATCTTGTTTATCACTTCAAAGGTTTTTCTTCCCCTGCTGTTATGGTTCCTCTCAATTAATTAGCCTCTTAAGGTTGGTTTACGCACTTCCACCTTATCATGTTTCTCTGACTGTATAAATATCTGTCTACTGTATGTTTCATTCCATGCATCCGATGAAGTGGGTTCTAATCCACGAAAGCTTATGCTGAAATAAATTTGTTAGTCTCTAAGGTGCCACAAGTATTTCTTTCTTTCTTATTTTCTTTTTGCTGAGACAGACTAACACGTCTACTACACTGTAACATAAAATATATAGTCAACCCATGGAATTCACTCGCATGTGAAATATTGTCATGTTAAAGGACACACTAACAGAATTGGATTATTTTCTGACCATTAACAATATATATTACAGCTGAAACAAGATGAGTAATTTGAATTTCAGGTTACAAATTAACAGCTTGTACGGGTCAGGAAGGAAGATTTTTTCCTACCCATGTACAACATTGCATGCTAGAGTAGGTATGGGGATTTTTAGCTTTTCTCCTGAATACTGGAATTGGCCAGTGCCAGAAGCAGGATATCAGAGAAAAGATATTTTAATATCCCAAGCATAACACAGACTTGAGCAGGAAGTAGCACAGACTTATACAGAAACATATTTGATAATGGGATCTTCAGTCTAGCAGACAAAAGTATAACATGATCCAATAGCTGGAAGTTGATGCTAGAAAAATTCAGACTGAAAATAAGGCATACATTTTTATTTTTTTTAAACACTGAAGGTGATTAACCACTGAAATAATTTACCAAGGGCTACGGTGCATTCTCCATCATTGGAAATTTTAAAATCAAGAGTGGATGTTTTACTAAAAGATCTGCTCTAGGAATTATTTTGGGAAGTTCTATGGCTTGTGTTATACAGGTCACACTAGATGATCGTAAATGGTCCCATCTGACACTGGAATCTATGAATCCGTTCAGATTCTTAATTTTTACATGTATTACATTAGAAAATAGTGAATGATGCATTTCTTATTCAGTAGATTCAGTTTTTACTTGTGTTTTTTGTCAAGTTCTAATTTGATGGAAATTATAATTCAGTTTTTTTTTTCATTATTAAATAAAACTATTTTAAATGTGTTGGTTACATAAGAAACAAAGTTTATCAAAATATGCTCTGCATTTATAACTGACTGATTTTTAAAAAGAGGAAGTATTATCTCAGTCATGACTAGGGCTCATCAGTGCTACACTAATGCAAGTTGTTAATAAATTGTCTCCAGTTAGTGAATTGAACTGATTGTTTCTGGTCACAATTGCCCTTCAAGATTTTAGAAGGAGTAAATCTCATCCTCAAACACCTCATTTTTATTCAACACTGAAAGAAGAAAACAAGGATTTCCTGCTTTTTCAACTCAAATCAGTTTCTTAAATTTGAATGAACTAGTCATTGAACTGAACTAGTTGAATAAACTGAAATGAAGAAAATATTCTCTGCACCTGTAAAAGAGGCTAGTACAGTCAAGAGATGGTTTAGCACTTCAGCAGACTCTGGTTTCTGGCGCTTAGCCAGTGACTTCAACCAACTGAGTGGTTTAACTTTCTTTAAAACTTCAGAAACAAACATGAACTGCATAATTTTTAAGATTTCATTTAATTGATTTTAATAGATTATAGCAAGTTTAGGACTTAATATAGGTTGACATATCAAATTTTATTTTAAATAGGTTTATTTTTAAAAAGAAAATGTATTTAATTTAAACATCTGACTTTTTTAAGATAGATTTTTATCTACAATGGATAGAATGCATCTTAAGCACCCCTCTAATACAACGGCTGATGGATTTCACTATAATAGAAAATCCTGAATGAAAAAAGGACATAGTTTAGGGAAAGCCTGTTATCCCAAAATTATTTGGTGCATATTTTTTACACACATACACACACACACACACACACACACACACACACACACACACACTTTTCTCTATTCTTTCCTTACCTTTATCAAAACAAACCTTTAAAAACAGACACAGTATGAGGTTCAGACAAAAACCCACACAGTAACATCACTTTTGTTAAAAGATATTCTAGCATACACAGTATGGCACTAAATTGCATAAGGAAACCTAGGAGATTGAGTCCACTTATGAGGTAGTGTTTCTGACACATTATAGCTATTGTGGTCTACCCCAGAGGTATTTCAGTGATGGGCACGTTGTTCCTCACATATACACAGTTTGTAAAGTATTTTGGGATGCATCTAGATTAGAAGTGCTAACATTAGGAATTATTGTGCCACCTAGCAACGGGAGAGGAGCCTCATCAGAAAAGCATCAACATAAATTGAGTGAATTCTACAGAGAAACAACTGAACTCAAGGTTATTACATTTTAGGTGTTAAATCCAATACTATAACTAAACATTATAAAATACAACAATTAGAAAACATAATACACTAAAAGCATACAAAGACAAATCTAGGGAACCAACACAGGGGGGAATGGCTATGAGAGATTAAGGGAAATGCAAATGAAGGACCACCGATGGCCATACAAAAAACCCATCTACACCAATACACCTATATGGATCATACTAAAAAAAATACCTAGAGAAAAAAATTTGGGGGGTAACTTGGGTAACTGGGTAATTTGACTGAAATATGCTGAAGTGAGTGCCACACTACAATGAAGCATAGTACTACAATAAAGGCCAACTGCCTTGCAACCTACGGCCTTGCGTACATGGGGACACTCAGGAAAGTTTAGCTAAAGGCATGAAGTCAACGTGCATAATTTATAGCACATTAAACCAGTGTGGCCGCACTCATTTGTGAGTAAAGTAGCCTTAATTTGCTGTAGCTTAATCCTACAGTGAACTAAGGCTGCTTTACTTTTGAATGAGAGCAGTCACACAGCGGTTTAATAAGCTTTAACTAAAGTGCATTGACCATAGCTTTAGTTGACTTGTCTGCACAGGGACACTCAGGAAAGTTAAGACAAGCCCTAAAATGCAGTAGTGGAATCCCTAGAAATTGGATGAGATTTGAATGAAGTCATGGAAAAGGTGGCACCGAGGCAGTGAAATTCAGCTACTTTGATTATAAAAAGCTTTATTTATTATCTGTTAAGTGTGATACTTAGTAACTATAACTGTAGTTTTCTCTGATAATGTCAGCAGTGACTGGTTGAAGGGAATGCAGATTCCAGTGAATAAAGACAAAATGATGCTATGGCCCTGGGGGAAGGCTGCAATCCAGCTTGAGAAGGTCCTGTTCTTGTAGGCCTTGTAAAGTTCACGGACTCGGAGTACAGGATGCCAGAGAGTAAGGGTATGCCTACACTTACAACGCTGCAGCTGCGCCACTGTAGCACTTCAGTGTAGACACTGCCTACACCGACAAGAAGGGCTCTCCCATCCGTGTAGATAATCCACCTCCCAGAGAGGTGGTAGCTAAGGCCATGTCTATACTACAAAATGATGTCGATGTAACTTACATCAGCATACAGCCACTGCAGTTATTAAATCCCTTGGGTGCCCGCGCACACCTGGCAATGCACATCCTCACCAGGAGAGCTTGCATTAATTCTATTGGCATTGTGGGATGGCTCCTGGAAGCCAGTAACAGTCGATGTAAGCAACACAGTGTCTACGCTGACACTGCGTTGTCCTGATTACATTGACCGTGACTCTACACCGCTCGAGGAGGTGGTGTTACTGAATCGGCGTAGAGAGGCACTTATGCCAGGGGGGAGCCAAATTTAAGTGAAGACACTTCCACAGCTAGGTCAATGCAAGGCAGCTTACACCGACCTAACCCCCTATTGTAGGCCAGTCCTAAGTTGACGGAAGAATTCTGTAGCGCTGTCTACATTGGGGGTTAGGTTGGTACAGCCACGTCTCTCAGGGGTATGAAATTTCACACCCCTGAGACACATAGCTATACCAATGTGAATTCCTAGTGTAGACCAGCCCTAAATACTACTAAGAAAGCTAAGAACTAAAGTGTTCAAACTGGGAGCTGAAAGTTGGGAGCCTTATGCCCATATTTGGGTTTCTAAATAAAAAGTGGGCTGCTTTTCAGATTGCCAAGCGCTTACCCCTCCCACTGAAATCACTGAAAGCTTCAAGTGCTCACCACCTTGGGGTGGGGTGAGGTGACAGGGAAGGGGAACCAGGCCAGATTTATTTAAGAGGCTAACCTTAGGTACCCAGGTTTGACTATTTTGGCCAAAGTTAGCAACTACACCCCCTGCTAGAGGCTGGCTATAAAGGGGGGTTTCAAGGCCCATTTGATTAAACAGAACCTGAGCATGAGGATTCTCTTTAGAACTGTGCCTCAAAGGGCTCTAGACAAAACCAATAAAATCTGATATACACAGACTGAGTAGAATTGCCTAATTAAAAAACAAACTATTCCAGCAATCTGCTCAAGTCTCCATTTCATCTGTCTCATTTCAAACAATTTAGATAGATAGGTCAGATATCTTCTATAAAATACCCACTTGCTCTCTTTCGTTTTGTTACTAGGGCCCATACATTTAACAGGCTTTATCTTTGCAAGGAAATATTTGGCAGATAAACTTTTATGCTCTTTTTTGGAGGGGTGTTTAGTTCTGTCTGTAATTAATCCCCCATTACTGGGAATATTTTCTTTTCAGGAGCCCAGCAGGCTCTCTGGCATGCTTTTCAGAAGGCAGCCAAGCAATTTGGCTGAAGACAAAACAAAGGGAACAAGCTGGGCTAGAACATTTTTTGGTAATGAACTGAATGCCAGAAGGAATGAGTCTAACCTGTTAAAATGGGGGGGGGAGAGAATGGGGAAGAGAGAGAGATAAGAAATCAGTTCATGGTCATTTGAACTTTCTTGACAGGTCTTTAGTATGGGTTGTGTACTGCTGAGGGTCTCCCATGGCAGGGGTTACAAAACAGCAGCACAGCCTAGGAATAAGATGATCATTGGGAGAATCAGGTTGTATTACTGAAGGTTTTTAATGGCACAAGTACATGGCAGCTGCAGACAATGACCAAGATACCTGTATTTTACAATATCTAGATTAAGGTGGGGGGCGGGGGGAAACAATCTGGTGAAACGGCACCATTTCTAGAATGGCAGAAGCCAGCCAGAATTGTACAGGGGCAGCTTCCGCAAGCACATTTCTGGAACTTTTAATCTTGCTTGTGCAGGCCAGAAATGTTGGTATCACCAGATTGTATTTCAATCAAAAAGCATGGGAGCAATTCACACTGGAACAAGTAATTAAATCGCTGAGAGTGGCATCATGGAAGCATTGTGCCCCCATTCTCTCCCAAGTATCTATATGCCAACTGATCACAGATTGCTTTCCCCCACTTTCACCCAGCTCTCCAAAAGCAGGAGAGAGAGCCTCTTTCCATCTTGCACCATAACTGGCAAAAAAAGAGTGTGGGGCCTGTTTTGGAAGAGGGTTGCTTCAACACACGCTGATCTTATTCAAACACTGTCTATCTTTAATGCACAGTTCTAGTCTCAGTTCAGCCTGTGGTTTTGTTCAGAAAACTGTACAAATAGAGCATTTCTTACCAAGCGAGATGACTCCTTAAAGCTGAGGGGCTTCTGGAAAGCTGTGGTGGCATTAGATAAAGAAAGGGCAGAGTAGATTACTGATCACTGCCATTTACCCTCAGAACTGGGGGTTCTACACTTAGCAAGTCTAGAACACACAACCCTCACTCTAACACTCCCTGGAAGTAATGTCGCAGGATATCCCCTCCTTATTTGCATACCGCCCTTGGTCCAGGTCAGGGTTCTCCATTCAGACATTGTGTAGGGAAGGAAGGGGAAGAATTTAAATTGTGTCTGGGAATAACCACTTGGGTAGCTTTTAGAGGCCATATGATCAACCATATCAAATCTGTAGGCGCTCACTGTACTGTAAAAGAGGCTACAAGGGAACATTTCCAGGAAGTTTCAGCTAATACAAGGTAGGTCTTTTTCGTAGCACAGACAGGGTCTTAGAATTAATTCTACGTGGTGCTTTGTTTTGCAACTGCTTCAGTTACTGCTACTTTGTTTGAATAGAGGTAACGTTTTCAAATGCACTTAAGTCCCATTTTCATCAGCAACTTGGGCACTTAAAAGTACAACCACGGAGAGTAAAAACTCTCCGTGGTTGTACTTTTAAGTTAGAACAGGGCTCAGATAACACAGAAACATTAACTCCCTATCCCAAACCAGGAACTTTTGAAATCTTCACAAGAAATGAACAAGAAATTAAACCCTTAAGATGCTAGAATGGATACTGCGCACTAGACTAGAATGTGCTGTGTTTAAAGGGGAAAGGAGGAGTCTAAACACTACAATTTCACTTGGAAAACTTCACAATACAAACCACCTAATTTTGTCCCTTCACCCTTCTTTCCTCCTTTGAGCCTTCATTTTCCCCCTCCCTACCCATTAAATAAATTTGTTACTGTTAGATTTTCATTCCCTGCATTTTGTTGGGTTATGGCACTAACTGTTTGATTCAGAAGGGAATTTATGAGCTTAACTGACTCTTTGAGCGCCTAATGCCAACATTTAGGCACCACTGACATTCATAAAATCACTGCTCAGCTGCTGCCTAGCCCAGTAGGTGTCTATTCCCGTAAGCAAGCAAGTTTCCACTAGGGGCCATGTGCAAAGCCCCCTAAGTCCTGATGCTGCTAATAAGCTGCTCAGAGCCCTACCTCACGCCTACAGCCCAGCAGGGATTCTCAAATGTGGTATTCCCTTATCTATCTCACCTGCAGGACCCAAGGTGATAAAACATGCCTAACCTGCACAGAAGACAGCCAGGGAGGTGGTGAACAGGTCAAAATTGTAGGGGTGGGCTGGCTGGTATATGTGCATCCCAGAATACCTAAAAACCCAATGGGTAGGGCACTCACCTGGGATGCGGGAAACCCAGCTTTGAATCCCCAAACCACCTGATTTGGAGCAGGGACTTGAACCCAGGTCTCCCACGTCTCAAGTGGATTCCCTGAGCACTAGGCTATACAGTCACTCTCACTTTTTTTTTCCTCTCTCTCCAAAAGAATATTTCATTATTAATACAAAAGTGGAACAGCTCTAACAGAAAGAGCTTCACCCAAGAATAGACAAAAGCCTAGTGGTAAGGGAGTCACCTGGCTGGTGGAAGACCTGGGGGGGTGGGGGGGTTCTAGCCCTTGCTCCAAATCAGGCAGAGTATAGATTTGAAAACTGGCCTCCCAGGTGGAAGCCATAACTACTGGGATAGTGGCAATAATGGGGTGGCCTCTCGCTCTCTTTTCCTGAGAAGGGGCTGATGTGGCCTAAGTCCAGGAGAAGACACACGGCTAAGAATCCCAGCCTGAGAAGGGCCTAGCAACTAGGATCAATGGAAGTTAGATGCATAAATATGGAGATGGATCTGGGCCCTGAGCACCACCCCCTTCCTCTGCATTTCACTCCTGGCTAGCTTACGTGGGTTCCCATTCAGCTTGCTGCCTTCTGAAAATCCCTTTCTTAGGAATCTAACTCTCCCAATGCAATGCATAGGGAGCCTGGGCAATTAACTCAGGGGCTGTTATTTCCACTGGCAGCAGAGCGCCTATTAGGCATTGCAACGCCTCATTCCCCTTTGTATTTATGATCAATACTATGACTTGGGCAGGGAAATATTCAGTAAATTTCACAGAAAAGGTGTGGGCAAAAGTGATAAGTCACAGAAAGTTAATCAAACAATGTAGTTTTCGTTACATCAACACATGCAAGAGCATAGTGAGGGGTGCTGAAAGGCGAGGCCCGGGGGAATTATAGAGTGAGCTCACCCCACAGCAGAAGCTCCCCATTCCAGCTGTTGTGACTTTGGTGCTGTGTGCTAAGTGCACTATCAGCTATGGTCCATCTGCCCCTCTGTAAATGGAGACAGAAAGGCAGATGGGCCAAACCTGAGTAGCACCTTAGCACTGAGTAGCACTGTGACCCTGTGCACCAGGTCGCAAGGCCACTCTGTTTGGGGGCATAATCAAATATGTTTTACAACCATTTCCAAGATTTCACAGACTTTATTCAAATTCATGATTTCCATGATCACAGTGACAAAAAATCACAACCTTATTTATGACCCACAGTACAAAGAGCAGATGCTCCAACTGACGCCGTGAAGCACTTCCCTTTCACAATTTGTTTAAAGCTATACGGACTGAAGGACAAATGTGTTTTACTTCTAAGCAAGTTGTTTGCAAGTTACATGATAAACACAAGCATTTAACTAGAGACTATCATTACAGTTCATGATGCAGAGACATGGAAAGGATGGAAGACATTTTCTGTTAAGTCAGCAAATACACAGAGGAGGTATTAAAACATGTGCAATGGCATTTCCCCAACAACGTAAGACAACACAGATATAACTTAGATTGAACCACGGCTCTTGTTTACAACGTTCAGTAGTAAAGGCACAATCTTTTTGTAAACATGTACTCATTTCACATCAGCTATCTAAAGTAGCATTCAAAGCATTTTATGGAGGTACATCAAGTCATATGTCCATCAAGTCCATTGCCTATGAACACTTTACCTTTGTAAAAGAGTTTCAATATTCAATAGATCACTATTAAGTCTCCTCTGTATTATGATGAATTTATGCAGAAAGTGTTTCCTCTTGCCTGTATTGAGGTACCAAAAAGTTTCATAAACTGTGGTTTTCCCCAAGGCAATTAAAGCTTGAGATTTCACTCTGACACATTCATACCTGCAATTATTGTTTTGTTCTATGTATTGTGCTAAAGACAGGATCCCTCAAACAGAAGGACTGGTTTAAAATTTGCAACACGTTTATATTAAAAATACAGTTAAAATATCAATCCCTTTCAGTTGTGTGTCTGCTCAGTCCATCTCTCCCCAGTAACAGATTGTGCATTAGGAAAGTGTGACTTTGGGCAAACAAATTAACCAAATGTATTGACTTCATTTAAAACTGACTGGCCATTTGTTATGATATTTATATTTTAAAATGCAAGTTTCTTGACCATGAGGTTTCTGAGCGTGCACTGCTTTCAGGAGGGTGGACAGGATTCAAAGAAACCTTTACCAATGAGACTACCAAATTTGAAAAACGCTATGATAAATATTCAATATAAAGTTAAAACCGTTTATGCCTTAGGCAAAATGAATTGTGCATCTTCATGCAGTAATACTGCACGACTCTCACACCAGTATTCTAACAAAATTCTTACTACTCATACATACAAATCCAGTGATTATGCTAATCAGTGCCGTTCACTATTACATGAAACTTGTGCGCTTCTAGAGTATTTTCCTTCTGCCTCACAAGGCTGATTCTGACTGTTTTTTTAACACAGTATTATTCTTTTCATGTTCTGTAGGACTGTCAACTGGTACCTGCAGAAAGAATTAAGGGATTAAGTAGTTATACAAATGAAGCTATCCCTGACTTCAGTTTGTCTGTGAACAATGAGACTAATCACTAAATTCTACAGTTCATATAGCCAGTTAGACTACATTACTGTTTTAGAAACTAGATTTGGTGATTAGTTTGAGTTAGATGATAATAGGCATAAAAAACAGATTCCCTTCCCCCCTCCAATTTACAATTAAAAATTATATGGAATTTAGATCTCCTATAAATTATATAATTTTCCCATCTATATTACAGATGGAGTGTTGACATCGATCTTACTGAGATTAACATTCAGTTCATCCCCACTGTATTTAAATACAATAGAGGAGGATCTTGAAAATAAGGAAATCCTGCTGTAACTTATAGGTACATGTGAATTACCTAAAGTAGGCAGAAAACTGTGTGATAGATGCTGTTACAGTAACACTTCACAAAGGCATCTTCATTTCCTTGAAGGTCAAGAAAACTACAGGATGGAAAGATTTCAACTGTTTACCCTCATTTAAACAACTAGTGACTATGTAAAATATTGCAAAGTTAACAGCTAGGGATACAAATCTTGTGATCTACTGAAGAACATAAAGCAATAATACTTTGAGGGAGGGATAGCTCAGTGGTTTGAGCATTGGCCTGCTAAACCCAGGGTTGTGAGTTCAATCCTTGAGGGGGCCATTTGGGGATCTGGGGCAAAAATTGGGGATTGGTCCTGCTTTGAGCAGGGGGTTGGACTAGATGCCTTCCTAAGGTCCCTTCCAACCCTGATATTCTATGATTCTATGCTTATTTCTCAATTTTCCCTCACTTCAAAAGGAACAAAAGGGATACACCAGGGATTGGCAATCTTTGGCATGCGGCCCATCAGAGAAATCCGCTGGCGGGCCGGGCAGTTTGTTTACCTGCAGCGCCCGCAGGTTCGGCCGATTGCAACTCCCACTGGCCGCGGTTCGCCGTTCCAGGCCAATGGGGGCTGTGGGAAGCGGCGGCCAGCAGATCCCTCGGTCTGCGCTGCTTCCCACAGCCCTTATTGGCCTGGAACAGCGAACCACTGCGATCGGCCAAACCTGTGGACGCTGCAGGTAAACAAACCAGCCCTGCCCGCTAGCAGATTTCCCTGACGGGCTGCATGCCAAAGGTTGCTGATCCCTGGGATACACTAAAACTGCACTCAAATTTGCCATGGCGTGAAACTCTACCATGTCTTTCTTTCATACATACGTGGACTGCAATTAAAGGGAAGACCATTATTTCACTGAAATGCCAAATATACATCATGTACTCCTAAGCCTATACTTAAAAAAAGCTCTTTGCAGTAAGCACTGTAAATTTTGATGCAGTTAAAGGGCTAATCTGCAGCAAGAAAGAGAGAGACCGGTACCAGTTATTAAGAACAGAGGAAAATCTGAAGGCACAGGTGGCACTGTCCTATGTTCTAAAGAATTGCTAAGAGATATACACATATCGGTTACACAGAGAAATAATCAGATAACTGAGGGCAGGCCCTAAAGTGTGTCAGTTGCTCTATCTGAATTAGGAAGCAGCCACATATTGTATTTTGATGTTAAATACTCATACAATTACAAGTCAAATATTTAAGTGCAATAATACAACCAAAATAAAAAAGGTTAAATCACTTACAGCTTTAACGTCTGTGTTCAAAATCCCGGAATTTATAGTGTGTCTCCGCAAATCTGATTTGATTAAGGCTGAAACAAAGAAAACATTTATAACCCCCAACTTTCCCATAACGCGACCATTCCCGGAGACTGACTGTACCACTATGGCACAGATGTGGCAGTTACTTTATTACTTGTTCAAAAGAGATTTCTTTATTTGCACTCTGACTTATTCACCTACCCATATTATTCACAAATTTTAAACTTGCCCCTCACAAAAGTCATTTAATAACAGTTTTTACATATGACATTTTCTTAGCCGCATTAAGCCATCGGTAGGGGTGTGGTGAATGTTGACTTTTTGGCACATACTCAGCTGTTTACATGTGTACCAGGAAGTAAGTCCCAGGTGTAAATTTGTGAACCAAACAGTAACTTCTCTAGTCTGAGAATGTTAGAGCTGCCCAGAATGAAATCTTGTCAAGCTGTTTGCATGTCTCTAAATCCCCTCAGAAGAAGGCCCTCGGAATAGAAAACTTATGTACAGAATCTCTTATAAGAAAGAACAGAACAGTTTTATTTCTAGAGGGAAAGCATCTACTTCCACGCCTCAGCACCTCTTCCATGTTCCCTCTGAGTGCACAATGTCCAGGGATTTCTTACTAAACATCAGACCACCAGAGAAGAATGCTATCAATCCACCCACTGGGGAATGAAAGCATGTGAGTGGGACACAGTACTCCAGGAATCACTCTCAGGTAAGATTCCTGAAAGTCAGTTCCTCTCTTCAAAGCAACATGCTTTGACATTCAAATGCATTACATTACAAGTGTGCCCTAGTGAACTAAGCACAGGCTTGAGATCAAAAAATCCCACTCTAACAATGAATTTGACTTGTGGCACATTGAGCAAGCCACTTTATCTGAGGCATAGATAAACTTCCTGTCTATATAATAAGCGTGATTTGCTTCAGTTTCTTTGCACCACGTTATACAAGTACTAGAGTTATTACAGTATCAAAAATGTTCTGGATAACTACAAAAGTGAGGCAGTGCTATCATTCACTTTTATGAGCTGATACTGTAAATAGGCCTATAAAGCTGAACAACCAAATTTCTAGGTCTTCATTGGATAATTTATCTTTAAAAAAGGTCCATAAGCCAAGGAATCAAACTCAAGCTAGTGAGGGAAAACTTTCACATACACATAAAATGCCATTATTTCCTCACTAGCCAATTGACATCCAGCATTCCTCATAATCAAAAGGTTCTTATCTTAAGCACACTCTCAGTGGTGGGTATTTCTAATTGGCTAACAAGGTTAGTTTTTCCCTCTTATTATATTCCATAATGGACAGTTTTGCCTTTAACAAAGAAGTTGCAGACAAAAAATAAATGTGAAGAATGCCAATGCCATCCAAAAATTTTACAAGTCATTAAAAAGTGAATGCCTAATCCGTTCTCAAAAACCAGCTAAAAGACGACATGAATGTTTTGCACATTAATAGCATACTGTTAAAAACCTTTAAAAAAAAAGTAAGTAATTCGTAAGACAATTACTAGTAGAATTGCTTATGTCCCATATATATATATATATATATATATATAGGGCATCAGATAACACAAGGTCTTATAAGACAGCCTTGCAAGATGGTCAGTAAAACCTACAGGCAAAAATCTCTTATCCCACTCAAACACCAATATGCAAAAGAGCCCCATCCCCCAATACACACCAGTGCACATGTGGATATGTACAATCCAACACTATAGTGACGAGGCACATAAAACTTTGAGCTATCGAGCCATCAGGTTTGAGCAAAGCCCAACGATACATTAATCCTCTAGAAGTCTACCACTAGCAACTAGTTTTACAGATTTTAGCCAACTCCTTATTCTCATAATTTTGTAAGTAATAATGCCCCTCTAGCAGTCAAATCTCCAGAGAATGAGATAGCTGCCATCAGTGATGGCTAATACCGTAACTAGGCAATTCCATCCCTGTTCTTATGGCAGCTGGAAGGAATTTGTGGTTTCACTTCCAAAATGGTAGATCAAGTTCATACAAATAAACCTCTTTTTCACAAAATAAAGCTTTGTGCTGTCTGTTTATACAACTACAGTAACTCCTCACTTAACGTTGCAGTTATGTTCCTGAAAAACGCGACTTTAAGCGAAACGATGTTAAGCGAATCCAATTTCCCCATAACAATTAATGTAAATGGTGAGGGGGGGTTTAGGATCCAGGGAAATTTTTATATATATTATAGACACACACACACACACACAGTATAAGTTTTAAACAAACAATTTAATGCTGTACACAGCAATGATGATTGTGAAGCTTGGTTGAGGTGGTGAAGTTAGAGGGTGGGATATTTCCCAGGGAATGCCTTACTGCTAAATGATGAACTAGCACTCGGCTGAGCCCTCAAGAGTTAACACATTGTTGTTAATGTAGCCTCACACTCTACAAGGCAGCACAAATGGAGGGAGGGGAGACAGCATGGCAGACAGAGACAGAGACACACACACTGTGTGAGAGAGAGAGACCTATTGTCCCTTTAAGTAGGCTGACCCCCACTCTAAGTACATTGCCTTTTTAAATAAAACAGGAAGTTGAGAGAGCAGCTGTGGCCAGCAAGCTCCCTCCATCCTGAGCCGTCGTGTCTTCCCCCACTCTATGGATGGGGTAAGCAGGGGGCAGGGACAGGAGGAGGGGGACATCCTGAAATTAGCCCCCCTGTTTTCTCTCCTTCCCCCCCCCCCCCCCCCCGCAAGCAGGAGGCTCCCAGGAGCAGCTCCAAGGCAGAGGGCAGGAGCAGCACACAGCAGTGGGGGGAGGGACAGCTGAACTGCTGGCAATTGATAGCCTGCTGGGTGGCTGCCGCACAGGGAACTTAGGGGAGCGGGGAGCTGATAGGGGAGCTGCCAGTCCACCCTGGTTCCAAGCCCACGTTAACCAGGACGACTTTAAGTGAGGAGTTAGTGTTGGATCATTCTATTCTAGAAGAATGATCACCCCAGGCAACTACTAGAGATAGTAATTCACTCCAAAAACATTAAAATCAATTATTTAAAAAACCTGGAGTTTTTCATAGGCGAGAAAAGACCATTGTGATCATTTAGTCTGACCACCTGTATAACACAAGCCATACACACAAGGCCAAAATAATTCCTAGAGTATATCTTTTAGAAAAAATATCCAATCTTGGTTTAAAAATTGCGGTGATTGAGAATCAAACATGACCCTTGGTAAGCTGTTCAAATGGTTTATTGCTCTCATTGTTAACAATTTATTCCTTATTTCCAGCCTAATTTGCAGTTATTTGCTGAGCAACGGATTTGATTGGATCTAAAAAAACCCACATATTTAAATGATCACTCTGGCTTGTAAACAGACACATTACTGGCGAAACTAACTTCACCCTGTAAATCCATTTAACCAAATCTATCCAAAAATCTCTGTATCTTAAGTGCGCTTTTTCATACTTTGGATTTAAAAATAAATCCAGTTTAATGTACTCATTTCAACTGATGTATATTTTTTTCATTTATATTTACTAAGATGTTTTGCAACACTTTGAAGACAGTCAAATGTTCTAAATTTATGAAGACACTGTAGAGATGCAGCCAGGAACATGATTGTATATGTAGTTGCTGTGTTGTTCTTAGAATGAGGTATGCATGGAGTAAATATTAATAACGATTCTTTAATCAAGGAATAATTTTCTATCCTTTGACATAGATAAGAAAACTGTGTTTAAACTCTATTGCTTTGTTGGAGACACTAACTCAACAACACAGAACAAAAATACCTACATAAAGAAAGATAAATAGCAAATGTGATTAGTTACCTGTTAAAATAATGCCTACAAACATCCAAGCACAGAGGAAAAGGTTTCCTGCACGAGGGTCATAGTCTGTTATGAGCTTTCCTTGAACCAGAGTAAAGAGAATCCCAAATATCTGTAATCAATCATCATAAAACATTTCAGATTTTATTAGACTCACTTAGTAAACCTCTTCTAAATTAATTTATAAAAATTCAGATCAGTGTATTATAGTTTATCTACCAGTCTAGAGACTGGTAAATAAACAAACACTATAGGAGTGCACTATAGGAGTGCAATAAAATGCCAGCAGCCAAATCTGGGACTATTTCCCCAAAAATTCAGGCAGAGAGGCTTTATTAAATGTTACCCTCATATACAAGAATAAGCCTGCAATAACCTGTGCTGAAGCATTAAGGAGTCCTGATGAAGTGCCTTCAGACTCTGGGTATGTAATTTCCACAGCAAACTCAAAGCCAAGTGGGAGATAACCCGTCATGAAGAAGCTGAAGGGGGGAGGGAAAAAAAAAAAAAAAAGAGAGAACAAGAGTATTATAAGTGTGGCTCTATTCCATTGCTATGGATATGAAAAACAAACCTGAACAAAGGTCATTTTAAAGTATCAGGTTACAGTGTCATGTGCTTGATTTCAAGAATTTATATTGTTTAGGGCTTAATCTGGCCCTCCCTACTTATTTGCCCTTGTCATACAATTTCATTCTCATATCCTTCCATGGTACACCCACATCTTAAATATTGTGTGCAGATGTGGTCGCCCCATCTCAAAGATATATTGGAATTGGAAAAGGTTCAGAAAAGGGCAACAAAAATTATTAGGGGTATGGAAGGCTGCCGTCTGAGGAGCGATTAAGAAGACTGGGACTTTTCAGCTTGGAAAAGAAACAGCTAAGGGGGGGGGGGGGGGCGGGATATGATAGCGGTCGATAAAATCGTGACTGGTGTGGAGAAAGTAAATACGGAAGTGTTATTTATTCCTTCTCATAACATAAGAACTAGAGGTCACCAAATGAAATAGGCAGATTTAAAACTAAAAAAAGAAGTATTTTTTCAAACAACGCAGTCTGTGGAACTCTTTGCCAGAGAATGTTGTGAAGGCCAAGACTAACAGGATTTAAAAAAAAGCTAAATAAGTTCATGGAGAATAGGTCCATCAATGGCTATTAGCCAGGATGGGCAGAGATGGTGTCCCTAACGTCTGTTTTTCAGAAGCTGGGAATGGGCAACGGGATGGACCACTTGATGATTACCTGTTCTGTTCATTTCCTCTGGGGCACCTGGCATTGGCCACTGTTGGAAGACAGGCTACTGGGCTAGATGGACTTCTGGTCTGACCCAGAATGGTAATTCTTTTCTCCCATAAACATCTCTGTGTTTTGTTCCATGCCACCCTCTATATATAGAGCTCCCTTCTAGAGCTGGTCCACAAAGCCACTACCCTCTCTTCACTAAAATCCCTCTACTAAAAGGCCAATTTCTTGCAAGTGTAGGATTTAGACAATTTAGTCACCTAAACTATTCATTGAGTCAGCTGTTCATTTATATGGAGCATGGGTGGGCAAACCATGGCCCAGGGGCCGCATCTGGCCCTTCAGATGTTTTAATCTGGCTCTTGAGCTCCCGCCAGGGAGTAGGATCCAGGGCTTGTCCTGCTCTGGACATGCCGTGACTCCGCACAGCTCCCAGAAGCAGCGGCATGTCCCCACTCCAGCTCCTACGCATAGGGGAGCCAGGGGGCTCCGCACACCGTCCCTGCAGCTCCCATTGGCCGGGAACCCACAGCCAATGGGAGCTGCAGGGGTGGTGCCTGCAGACAAGGCAGCACGCAGAGCCGCCTGGCCGCACCTCCACGTAGGAGATGGAGGGGGGACATGCCACTGCTTCTGGGAGCTGCTTGAGGTAAGCACCACCCGGACCCTGCACCCTAACCCCCTGCCCCAGCCCTGATCCCCCTCTTGCTCTCCAAACCCTCGGTCCCAGCCCGGAGCACCCTCCTGGATCCCCAACCCCTCATCCCCACCCCAGAGCCTGCACCAACAGCCTGAGCCCGCCCGCGCGCACACACAAACACACCCCAGCCCCTTCCTGCACCCTGAACTTCTCATTTCTAACCCCACCCCAGAACATGCACCCCCAGCCGGAGCCTTCACCCCCTCCTGTACCCCAACCCCCAGTTTCGTGAGCATTCATGGACCCTCATACAATTTCCATACCCAGATGTGGCCCTCAGGCCAAAAGGTTTGCCCACCCCGATGTGGAGGAACGGGACTGACCATCAGTAGACACACTAGAACTGCACCTGGGGATTGCTGTGGAAATTGGGGGAACTGAATGATGGAGGGCAGATGGGAACTCAATATACTTACTTCTTACAATTATAAAACTTAGAATTAACACCTATCACCACCCCAATCGCTTTGCTTGTATATCCCTTTCCCCACTTCTCTGTTTTTTTAATTATATGCTCTGGGGGGCAAGGACTGCATCTTCCTCTGGATTTGGGATGTGCTTAGCATATTCTGGGTTCTAGAAAAATATAAATTGTACATATTAGCAATTATTAGTGAGCTCAAATGCCCAACACCACTACTTTTGTTTATTTGGGGGCCTGATCCAATGCCCATTGAAGTCAATGGGAAGACTCATTTGTTTCAATGGGCTTTGGATCAGGCTCTCATAAGAAAGCTAAATTTTGGTATTCATCACACCAGTGAAAACTGAGAGTAAATCTACTGACTTCAGCAGAGACCAGAATTTGGTCCACTCACCCATTGTATAAGATAGGTTGTATATATGGAAAGGGAGTTTTACAGGTATAGTCTTTTAGTTTCTTCCTTTCCCCTTTGATTCCTTACCCAAGCACTCCTCCAGTCACAAACACTATTGCAAGCTGTCCAATGTCCAGGGTGAAAGTAAATATGATCATTCCAACAAATGAGAGAATGTAAACGATTAAAGTAGTCTGTCTGCAAACAAAACCCAAGAGAAAATACCCACTGTAAACCAGAGAAGACAATACATATTGTCAAACATGGAACAGTCATGTAAATATTACATATTCTCTTTGCTAGAACTGAAATATCAGTTTTAAAAATCTGCATCAGGTAATTCCAACTCAGATATATCATGCATTTCAGTGAGGTTCTGTCCATCCCCATGCTCCTCATTCCCTTAGTTATATGGCTGCTTTATTCAAGCCACAATGGAGGAGAATGACTTGCTCAGACTCACAGAGGACAAGCAGCTATGCCAGAAGATGAAGTCAAGCCTTTTGTAGTTTCCTGCTCTATTGTATTCTCTGAACTATACTACTGGATTACATGCTATACTACATCAAATCTCAAGCAGCCAAATTGAACACTATTTCCAATAAAAGTTAAGAGTCAGATAAACAAGCCAAAACTGATTAGAATGAATAATTCATTTTACAAATTGTATTAATGGATGAAGTCTGAGCAACTGAGGCACGCGTTTGTTTTATTAGCCAATCATATGGAGCAGGGCAACCATCCTACTACATTACCATCCACTAGGGTTATTAAATCTATTGTACATAATTTATGATAAAGAAACAGTCACTGAAATAAGAATTTCACTCTAAGACCGAGAGTTCTTGTTTTGAAAATCAACATCCCTTATTTTCCTTGTATATGTTTGCTAAATGCCAAAGCATGTGCATACTACAGAGCCTGTAACAGTGTTCTGCTCTACAGACATCCCCTGGATTAAAGGCTGTGTTGTGCTTATTTAAAGACCCAGTAGAGGGCGCAAAAATTGGAATTCATCCATTAAACTCCTAATTTACAATGATGACAATGTGGTGAAACCAGTACGCTCCACCAAAGGAGGAACTTTTTGGGTCAAAGCTGTACCCAAAGATAGATAGAATGGTAGAGAGGTGGGACTGCTGGAACCCAAGATGCCTTTCCTATTTTGCTATCATCATACATGCATTCTCCAGCCACAGGGACAGACAGAAACCCATACAAATTCACATCACACCACAGTGAACTCAGCCCAAGCCTGCCCCAACCTCATTCCCGCCAGAAACCAATGAGATGGAGTCTAAGACTCTTACCACAGTCTCAGTCATGGCACTCCCTCAAGCACAAAGAAAAATCATGGACATATTGATTTTTTTTATCATTTCCCTTCTCCCTTCCACAAAGGTACACTTGAATCTTTGCATTTTTATAGAAGACTTTTTTTTCCTAACACAATTGCACATCCGCCCTACCCCTGCCCATCCCAACTCCATTCTTACTTACTTGTATGTTTTGGTGTAATCCAGCCACAAACCACAAATAATGGAACCCACCATTCCTGCTACCACCAGTGTCAAGCCAATCCTCCCAGCATTCACTTCTTCTCCCTTTCAATAAATATTTATATGGTGTTTATTAATAACTCACTTCCACTCAAGGAGTCAGGCTCTCAGACCTCTTGACAGTTATAAGTACAAACACTAGTACTTATCACCTCCATAACTGTATGGAGCATGCAATTTTAAGGGACTACAAAGGAGACTGAATCGCTGATCACACAAAAACACCTACAAAACATCTGGGACACCAACTCTACAGATATCCAAATGAAAAAGCAAAGGATTCAAGAGAAACTTACCGGATAATGTGTTACTATCATTTGGTTCAATAATGTGGAGACAGAATAAAATGCCCCAGTCATCATACCTGCAATAGCAAAACAACATGATGTACCCTCCATATCATTACCCATACAGTAAGTATCAATAATCATCAAACATTTACATTAAAAGAAGCAACATTCCCCACCAGGAAACTCAGTAAGTCACCAGCTCGATGTCTACTTATTGCACATATTTTTTAAGGTTTCTCTGTATCCTAAAGTGCACCCACCCCTCACCTTTCCTATGATCTGTGCCCAGACTCTCAAGGTCTAGCATTCAAGCCACCATCTGTCTGGATGAGTTGAATTAGAATGACAACTTTAGGAGTCTATGTTAGCTACTCCTTAAAAGGAGGCACTCAAATTAAAAAACACATACATCTGAATGTATTTTACCTATTCTTAAAAATGATAATTAAGATAACTTAACGAGATTAGAGAAGATTATGTATGTTTTCCTCAGTGGGTTTGCTTTGTGCATTTAAAAGCATTTTGTATACAGTCAGCTTCATTGTTCCCAGTTTGTTTCGCTAGGTCTTCCACACATCAGAGAAAAACAAAGCAATAAAGCTACTTTTCTCAGCAAGTCTTGCTCTCCCAGGCTGTGTCTACACTAGAGAAATTTACCATGCTAAGTGACATTTGTTCCCCCAGAATTACTCTCTTAATCATTTAGCAGCTATAAAGACTATGATTTGTCAAGGCTTCACATCAATTAAGTTTCAGTCATTCCAGGCCCAATCTGAATGCCAGAAGTGCGTACAATTAGTGTAGGTAGTCCTTCTACTATAGAGGGTGAAGGATGTCAGGAGTAGAACTTTCATCTACCTGCGTCCTCCAAAAGTACCATAATGCACCGAATTCTGCTCATAGCTTTTGAGAAGACCACAGGCCACCCAGTTTTTGATCTCAAGCTGCTAAATGAGTGATAGCATGGCAAAGATCGGATGGACTCTTGGAACGTATCTGGCCTTTATTACCAGCCTAAAGATAGGCAAAACTCACCATAACTGATCAGCAAAAGCACAAAAGGAATATTTCTGAACAGGTTAATTATTGATTGTTTATAAGAGTAATCTTCAGGAGGAACGTCCTGGAGAACTGCTTGAGCCTGGCTTGGAGGAAATTTAGGCTTTTCATCAAACACTAGAACAAACACAAAAGAACAACATTAATAGAGGTTTTTCACCCTACTTATATTTACCAGTTTGCCTTGAGTAATGGCTTGGGATTTTATGTGAATACAAAATGTTCCAGTTTAAGGAACATCGTAAAGTTGATTTTTATAAAAGCGTAAACAAAAAAAAGTCTTCCATTCTGACTTTATCCTCCCATGAGAGTTAGCCAGTCTGAACATGCCACCTCCATTCACTCTGGTTGGAGCGCTACTGACAAACATATCCTAGAGACATTTTTCATCTGTCACATGTTTGGGCCCTTGCATCTTGGAATATAATTACTCCAAACAAATGCCAAAGTCATGCTGGGGCATAAATTAATTGGCACACTATTCAGAGCACTATGTCTCTCTCTTTTCAAGGTGACTGAACAGCTTACCCAAACCAGGGTCAACATATTCCACTCTATTTGGACCTGGTCCAGTTTATAGTTGGAGTCCCAGAAGTAAACAAGCCAGTGCATCAGCACTTCCCTAAATACATCTTGGGCTAACTTCAGTTCAGAAAGAAGATGCAACAGTTCAAGTTCTGAAACTGAAGCATTAGTATTGGTAATCCGCCACTATAACTTCTTTTTAAAGAGCTTATTTTCCTCCTGGTTGAGAGTAAAGGACCAAGATTAAGGGCTTGTCTACACAAATAATTAGTTTGCAGTAGCTGGGGTCTGAATCTACCCCACACTAGCCTGCTGTGAACTAAATGCCCATGTGGACTCTGCTCCGCACTTAATTCATTAACACTCTTTGATCTAGTCCTCTGAGATGGGACTAGATCAAAGCACATTAATGAACTGTTACAGTGCGTCAGCAGGGTCCACATGCACAGTTAATCCACAGTAGGGTAGGGTAGGCTATTCACATCCCAGCCCGCTGCGAACTAAATGTTCATGTAAATAAGCCCTAAGAGTTATTTACTCTGGATATCCTTCAGGGGAGACCATTTTGTTTCACTGGAAACTTCTCACGTTACAGTAACTCGGTTGTCTTTTTTCTGATTAGCCCCACAGATAACTGAAGACCAAAACGTGAGAAAATCTGATCTGTGTTGTTGCCCTTACATTAAAGATGTGATTTTCAACCTTTTCTCATTTGCGGACCCTCAAAAATTTTTGAATTGAGTTGTGGACCACTTTGGAAATCTTAGGCATAGTCTGCGGACCCCCAGGGGTCCACGGACCACAAGTTGAAAACCACTATTCAATGGTAACAATCTTTTGCAGACTGCTTAGATAACCACTAAATTAGAGGACTGGCAAAAAAGGAACAGTGTTTAAACTGCTGATTGCTCCTTCTCATGCGCTATCTTGTCCTTATACTAAAGAGGAAGTCAGCTGACCTTCCTTGAAAGCCTCGTTGAACCCTAGTTAGATGGGAGATATTATTTTTGGCTAACATTGCTAACACAACCTATGACAACCTATATTAAGGCCTAAACATACTATAATCTATTAAAATCATTTAAAAAATAATATTTCATCAGTACATTTGCTGCCTAAGTTTTAGAGAGTCAAACCATTCAACTGATGGAAGTCACTGGCTAAGTACCTGGAACCAGCGTTTGTTGAAGTGCTAAACCAGCTTTTGACAGCAGTAGCTTCTTCTGCAGATGCAGAGAGAATATTCTCTTCATTTCAGTTTATTCCACTAGTTCAGTTCAATGACTAGTCAATTCAAAGGTAAGGAACTGACTGGGAGCTGAAAAAGCAGGAAAGCTTGTTTTCCTCTTCCAGTGACTGAATAAAAACAAGATGTCAGAGATCGACTAGCCCTAAAATCTTGAAGGACATGCAGACAAGAAACAATTACTTCAATTCACTATCTACAAACAGTACTTCCTTTGATTAATAAATCAGTTTTAATACAAAACATGTTTTGATTAACTTACTTGTTTTTGTATGTATCCAGCATATTTAAAGTAGTTTAATAAAAGCAATTTTAAAATGCTGTTTTTGTGCATTTAACTGAATTTCCATTTCCATTCAAATTCAGTTTGCCACAAATCACAAGTTAAAAACCAAAACTAATAAATAAGGAATGTCATTCTTCATTTTCTAACACAAAAATATAAAATGTATATTAAAGTATAAAATTGCTAAAATAAATGTGTATAGATATAGTTTAGTAAAAAGTAGTACCAAAAACTTAGTGTAAGGGCTATATTTAATAGCAAATCAACATATTTCAATTGTTACCAACCAATGAGAATCAGCTATTATTTAGGAAAATAACTAAAGAACAAAAGCAAAACAAGATTAAAAGTGATGATTTAAATCATGATTAAAATCAATCCACTCTGGAATGAAGCAGGATCACATTAATCAGATCACCTAGCCCTTGTCTTAAGTATTTAGATGTTCTGCTCACAGTGGCAAACTGAGGGTCAATCTAGCTCTCTTATTTAGTTATAAGGCCGAATGTGCATTGCTATGCTAACTCCATTATATCTCAATATTACAACATTTGTGACAAGATGAAAAAAATTACATCTTTGTGCAGAAGACCTGCCAAGGACCTCTATACCGTTTATGCACCATTTTAAAGGGCTTAAATGGTACACAGTGTCTTCATGATAGGTTTCAGTGTAGTAGCCGTGTTAGTCTGTGTCAGCAAAATGAAAATAAGAAAGAAAAACTTGTAGCGAATTTCTTCCCAATCATTAAAGATTCTACAATACACAAACACAAGAGAATAGGGAAAGAACAGACTTTCAGTGGTACCTGAATTTACATGCTTTGGTATGGGTTTGTATCAGACCCTTAACAGTCTGCAGTATAACTTATTTTATTTTCAGTATTAAAAGTTGGATTTCTGTAAATATACCACTGGCTCCGGAGTTTCTTTACGGGATCTTTTGGATACGAATAGGCCAATGAACCCATTAAAACCTTTCTGACCTTTGTGTACTCTCTAAAGACATAGTCACACCATACTAGCTCAATATCCTGTGGATATAAAAACAGTGTCAATAATTGTTCAAGTGCCATTCAGCTATATTTGATGATTTAGCATTTTTCCTAAATCACTGTAGGTGGAACCACTAAAACAGAAAGCACATAAAGGCTTATGAAAAAAAGTCTAAACACAAATCCTTTCTAACTTGCTATTTAACAATACTTGAGTGTGTTTACATTTTATCTTAGTAGGATTCAGTTGTCATTACTTTGATCTATTCAATTAGTATTTTTCCCCTACCACTTCCTTAAACTTTAGTCATCCTCAGGTTAGATAAATTCATACATTGAGTGTCTAGTGATTACCAGATATCAATCACCAATTTGCAGTATTGATCAGCAGCTTTCACATTGACTGTGAACAAGAAACGTGAATTCAGTTTCGAAGACTGGAAAAATAAGAGCAGCTCACCAGCTTTATAAGGCCACATCAGATGTCCTATCCATCTTCCTGAAGCTTTAGCAAACAAGCCCCGCTGAAACCTCACAACTCCTTCCACCCTTCCAATGACAGTTAATGAGGTTTTATCAAGAAAACAGGAGATACACCAAATAGTTTAGGAGGAAATCAAGCTCAACTTTAGGTAAATGTGATACGTGAGGAACATGGACATATTTGTCCATGTGGAATACAGCAAAGGGAGTATTAACTATGAAAGCCTGCAACTCATTCATTCATCATAGAGGTAACTGACCTTGGGCTTGTCTAGATGGGTTAGAGCAAGGGGTGACTAATCTGTGGCTCTGGAGCCACATGCGACTCTTCAGAAGTTAATATGTGGCTCCTTGTATAGGCACCGACTTCAGGCCTGAAGCTACAGGCGCCAACTTTCCAATGTGCCAGGAGGTGCTCACTGCTCAACCCCCGGCTCTGCCACAGGCCCTGCCCCCACTCCACCCCTTCCCGTGCCCTCCCCTGAGTCTGCCGTGCCCTCGCTCCTCCCTCTCCCCCGCAGAGCAGCCTGCACGCCACAAAACAGCTGATTGGGAGGTGCGGGGAGGGAGGGGGAGGTGCTGATCGGCAGGGCTGCCAGTGCGTGGGAGGTGCTGGGAGTGGGTGGGGGAGCTGATGAGGGGGCTGCTGACGTATTACTGTGGCTCTTTGGCAATGTACATTGGTAAATTCTGGCTCCTTCTCAGGCTCAGGTTGGCCACCCCTGGGTTAGAGCCTAGCAAGCCGGGGTGTAAATCTACTGCGCACTAGCATGCTCACACTGTCTGCATGCCGTGGACGCTGCTGCTGTGCACTGAATGTTCCCTGTTGCACTTTGAGGTCAGACCAGCCCTAAGAACACTGTTTTTAGCAACCAGTGGAATAAAGAACACTATCCCCAGGGTTCAAAAGGAGTGCTCTAACTCTGGCAGCATTAAGCTGAGAACCTGTTTCTGAACACTTCTTTGAACCGACATCAGACCTTTAGGGAATCTCCTGATGTTGGGATGGCTGAAGATTTTACAGTTGTCAACTGAAGGAATGGCAGAAAATCGAGAGACTTCAGTTATAACAACAAGTCCAAAAATAGACTAAGAGGGAGCAGAGCATGAAGACATGTTATCTGCTACCAACAGAGATCACCTTTTCCATTTCTGGTAATAACACTTGAGGGTTTTATGGACTGTAGTATGAAATGCAACTTTACTGGACACGCTAGATCAGAAGATGATGTATCATAATCCAAGCTGCAAGATGAAGAGACTTTGGCCTGGGGATGCAGAACAAGGCTGTCTTCCTGGGCTAGGCATTCTGAAGACAACCATGACAGATCCAGAAGATGCAAACATATCTATACTACTTGGTCCAAACAGGAGGGATCAGAATGACACAGACCTTGTCCTGTCTGATCACCAATGTACATACAAATCCACAGAATAGGAGAATTCTGCTCCAGTCCCAACAAGAACACACCTCTAAATGCGTTTCCATCAATCTCTGCTCTGAAGCAAAACTGAGGGAGTTTTGCATTGCTACACCTGCAGATAGCCACAGAAAAGGAAGGTACTGAAGCAACTGGGGCCAGGCTCTTGCAATCTCACCTGTGAGCATTCAGTGCCTTGAGGGGATGCTTGTGCAATCCCAACACCCACTGCTTTTTGAGCAAGTTCCCAAAGCTCAGCAGCACCTTGGGGCACATCCCACAAGAGGTAACATGCAGAAACCACCTCAAGTATTATTAGTGTACAATTTATAGAAGCTTATTCTCAGATTTTTTGCTCCAATGGCATTTCAACTGGTTTAAAAGTTAAAACAGGAAACTGAGGCTAAGTCTACTCTTAAAACATCTGCCAATGTAGTAACATCAGTTTGGGTTGTGATTTTTCTTTTTAAATAACATTTTATACCAGCAAAAGCTCTAGCTTAGATGCAGTTATACTGGCAAAAAAAAGTGCTTTTGTGGGTACAGCTCATATAATTCAGGGAACTGGTATTCACTATTCTGACAAAAGCACTTTTTGGTATAAGCTGCACAGGGGTGAAAGTAAGTCTAGGGACTTACCAGTACGGGGTTGGGCTAGCTCTGGCCCCCGGAAGGGGCAGGGCCTCGTGCAGAGGGGCGGAATTGGGGATCAGAGCCAGCCCCGGCCCACCCTGTATCGGTAAGTGCCTCCTCCTCCTCCTCCCTCCCCCCCCCACTGGGGTAACAGCGGCAGCCGGGGGCTCGGGCAGCGGTTTAAAGGGCCTGGGACGGTAGTGGCGGCCGGAGCCCTGGACCCTTTAAATTGTCCCCGGAGCCCCGCCGCCGCTTCCCCAGGGCTCCGACAGCAGGGCTCCGGCCACTGCTACCGCCCCAGGGCCCTTTAAATCGCCACCCCAGCCCCGCTGCCACTACCCCAGGGCTCCGGCAGCGGGGCTCTGGCAGCAATTTAAAGGGCCTGGGGCTCCAGCCGCTGCTGGGAGCCCCAGGCCCTTTAAGTTGCGCCTGGGGAAGCCGATCCACCCTGGTACGGCGCACCAGCTCTTGCTGGTGGGGTGTACCAGCTTACTTTCACCTCAGAAGCTGCATCTATACCAGGAGAGTTTGCTGATATAGCTATTCCTGCAAACCTTTTTTTAGTGCAGACTAGGCCTAAGTCTATTCAGGTCTTTTTCTACAGCTCAGGGCCAATACACATGTCATAGCATGGTTAAACGCAGGCAAACACTATTTTAACCAAACAAAACTTGTACATGAATTCAACCTATCTAGATACTTATACAGCCCTTACCAGTATAGTAAGCACCTCCCAAGAACAAAAAACAAGCAAATTTAATTCACCACTTGCTAAGAGTATCTCGACAGAAAGCAGATGTTTGGTGTGAGACACCGATAGCTTTCCTTGGAATAAACTTAAGTCAAAGAGATGGGGTTTGCAATTTGTTCTAAAAGCTGCAGTATATGGAATTTAGAGTCACTATTGGATTGCTCTGCTCACACAGTCACTATATGAAATGTTTCACTTACCAACTCCTGTTAATAAGAATAAAAGTGTGGATACTGCTGCTGTTCCATAGAACATGATGCTGATATTATGCCCCATTTGATCAATATCATCAACTGTGTTTGGAACCAATATTGGTGGTAACAAGAAGCCAATTGCCGTGCCAAGCTGTAAAAAGACAAACAAAAAACAAGTGCTCGTGTTTACAGGAAAGTGTAATTAAAAAAAACAAAGAAAAAAAAAGTCCTACACTGGGGAATACGGCGCTTATATTATAGCACAGAAAGTGATTAATAAGAATTAAAAAGGAGAGTGTTCCTGCATTGTACTGAAGGGCAACTGTTATTGATCTGTCAATCTTGCTGACAAGCAACAGCCAATATTTCCATAAACCAGTTTTCCTCCTCTTCACTGCAATGCTACAGTCGGAATGGTACACGCTGACAAAAAAAAATTAAAACATTATGGAAGTCCTTCTGCACAGAGGAAATTTCATATGAGAATACTTTTATACAAACACATTTACTTGGCCGGTCATTCTGTGACTGAATGTACAGTACATCTAGACAGGACGTACATTTCTCTTACAGACCAGTCTTCCTTAGTTCTTGATCATAATCCTGCATTTGACTTCAAAGCCTGATGTTATAAAAGGGAAGTTCAGATTTATATTTTCACTGCAGGATTAAGATGGGCACCTGGGAAGCGAATGCCTTTGTAGAAACACATTTTCAGTTACTATTAAGCCTGATAAGAAGTGCCATAAAATACAAAAATAGCAGGTTTATGTTTTGGGCCAGTTTCAATTCAGCCTCTAATTCAAGAAAAATAGAAGGCTGTGACTTAAAATTTAGCTCCTGGTATGTAAAACATTTGAAAATTTCTGCAGGCATAAGCATAACAGTTTCTTTAAATTTTTCTTGGTTTTGTCTCGTTACTGCAGCAAAAATAAACTATTTTCTTTTTCAGTAAAAAGTGAAACATTGTCCGTTAGGCTAGAAACCCCAGTGACTATTTCAAGTAGTTTAATTTCTATAATTATGTCCGAAAATCTTTGTCAAAAAAATGCTAAGGATTCAAAGTCAAGCACTCAACTTAGGATATGCCAGAATTAAGGTTCCTTATGCAATCTTAATACAGCCCTCATGTGCATATACGTTATGATACAGTCTTTAATTATATGCTCATATGCTACTTTTTCCACAAGACCTGCATTGAATACAGAATTATTAATTTCTTCATGGACCTTTTTAATATTGTTCTTACTGTAGTACCTTAGAACTAAGTTTACACTACAAACTTTGATCCCCCACAATTTATATCGGTGTACAGCTGCCAGAATTAGTATGTCACTCATGCACATGCATACTCGGCTACTTGCATCAGCACAGCACATACTCGCAGGAGTGCTTATGTTGATGCAAAATTGGGGCACCCAAGGGAGGTATCCCAGTGTGCTGTGCACTGCCATCTGGTGCAATGCCTTTTGGGAATTTTTTGCCATGTGTTATGGGATAGAAATGACTCACCCAGAGAACTCTGGGAGCTAAAGATCAAGTTCCCAGCATGCAACATTCTCCATCCCATAGTACCATCCATATCCCGTAATTTCCGCACCTTATTTTAAAATCCCACTAACCCGCACAGTACTTGTTGCTATCCACCATATCTGACGGAAGCATGGAGCCCGCAGTGCTCTACGCTATTCTCATGAATGTTGCCAATACAGGACACTTGAACTTCTTGTACATGAAGACCCAGAGGATGTACCACCACAACGTGATGATTTATCTGAGGACAGTCTGCTGAGGGACGTAGCGTAAAACAATTTAAGGTTGTTGGTGCCGTTCACCAAGCAGCTGCAGATGGTGGAGCACTGCTTCTGGACTTGAGAAATGAGCCCTAACCAGTGGGATCACATAATATAGATTTGGGACAAGCAATGGCTCCGAAACTTTCAGATGCAAACAGTCACATTCCTGGATCTATTATGTGCTAAGCTCACCTCAACTGTCCAGCACAGGGACACCAGAATGATAGCTGCATTGACAGCTAAGAGAGTAGCAATCGCACTCGGGAAGCTGGCAACTGAAACAATTTTGGAAAATCCACAGTGGGGGCCATTATCATGCAAGTCTGTAGGACATTAACCGTCTCCTGCTGTGCAGGATTGTGACCCTGGGAAACATAAGGACATAGTAGATGGATTTGTAGCAATGGAGCTCCCGAACTACAGTGGGTGATAAGATGACATACACACATCCTTATTTTGGAACCAGTCTACCTTGTCACAGAGTACATTCACAGAAAGGGTTATTTTTCTAAGGTAATGCAAGTGTTGTTGGATGATCAGGAATGCCTCACTAATATCAATGTTGGCTAGTCAGGGAAGATGCATGAGGCTCGCATTTTTAAGAACATAGGACTGGTCAGAAAGCTGCAAGCAGGGACATTCTTCCCAACCAGCAGATTACCGTTGGTGAAGCTGAAATGCCACTACTGATTCTGGGGGCCTCAGACTTCCCCGCCTCATGAAGCCATACACAGGCCACTTTGACATCACCAAAAAAAAAAAAAAAAAAAAAAAAAGATTCAGCTATCGGCTCAGCAGTTGCAGAATGACAGATTAATGTGCATTTCATGGATCCCATGGAGAAAAATATCCCAATGGTTATAGCTTCCTGTTGGGCCCTGCAGATCTGAGAGACAAAGCAGAAAAATCTGGCACCAGAGTGTAGGTGGAATGGCTGTTTGCTGAGTTTGAACAGCCAGACACAAGGGCCACTACTAGAGCTCAACTTACTCCCAAGGGAATTCTGCACCAAAAAATTTTTAAAAAAAATCTTTGCACACAATATTTTAAAATTCTGCACAATTCTGCTTATTTTATTTATCAAAATAACACAATATAATCACTCCAGTTTCAATTATGTTCGTAATTTATTTCAAAATACCTGTCAACAAGTATGTCTAACAATACAGACAACAAAAAAGATTCAGGAAATTGACAAATAGACTCCTTACTAGGCATATTGATACAGAAATTTGAGTAATAATTCATTTAAACTACAACACAGAAATGCATTTCCCACACCCCTCAGAAGCACTCTAAAGGGAGTCAGGAGTAAGAGAGGAGCTGAGAAAGAGGGAAGTAATTGCTGGGAAGGAGCCTGGGAGTGAACCTAAAGGATTGCTGGGTTTGGGGGGGAAAATATGGAGCAGGGTTTTTTTCAGGTGAGGGATTGTTAGGGAGTTAGGGTGCCTCCCCTATGAAGGCCCTGGCTGATCTCTAGCTTCTCTCATTCAGTGAGGCACACCTGCCTGTGTCCCTGTACCCCCACACCCCATTCAGCCAGACATATCTTCACATCCTCATATGCCTCTTCACCCCCACGCTCCTGTCCCTACACCCTCACTCAGCCAGGCATAGCTGCCCTTGTTTCCCTGCACCACTACTCCCATTTAGTTCCTGCCTCAATGTTGTCAACCCACTAGCTCCTGTGCCTCCACCCCAATCTGCCCCTACACCAGCCCTTCTGAACCCCAGTCTGTGCGATTCCCCCAGAAGCCCTGTGTGCCTCGCACTGTCTGTCCGCCCCACCCCCCATATCCTGTGCCTCCTCACCTGGCCCCAGGGGCCGGGTGCCATAATGAAAATAACCTCTGCCAATCTCTCAACACAAGTCATATAGTGTCTACCTCAGCTCCACACCATTAGAGAAGATAGTTTTGCTGTGTCACCATAACAAGGCACTCACATTGGCAGGAGACATTTTAGTGTAGATACATGCACTACTCCTGACAGAATTCTGCATCCCTGTGGGGGCACAGAATTCATATGGCCCACATATTTCTGTGCCCCCTCACACAGAAAAATGAAGAAAAAAAAAATCTGCCGGGGACAGGCACCTCTTCCCCGGCAGGTCTTTTCCAGCGTGCCTGGAGCAGCCTCAGAGACGGGGGAGGAGAGCTGGGTATGCATGCCTGTGTGGCTGATCACCGTCAGGGGCTTGAGGGTGGGCATATGTGTATGTGAGAGAGAGAGAGAGAGAGAGAGAGAGAGACAGACACTCTCTTGCTTGGGACTGCAGCTCACTGGCATGGAAGGGTAGGGCTTTTTATTATGCATGAGGCAGGCTATGTCCTGGAGGCAGAAATGTAGCAGCCCACCTGCATAGTAATATTGTTAATGTTCCTATTGTCAGAGGGGCAGCCGTGTTTGCCACTTTTACGGATCCAGACTAAGAGTCGTGTGGCACCATATAGACTAATAGACGTATTGGAACATAAGCTTTCGTGGGTGAAAGCTTTCACCCACGAAAGCTTATGCTCCAATACGTCTGTTAGTCTATAAGGTGCCACACGACTCTTTGCCGCTTTTAATGTTCCTATTGTTAGTTAACTAGTCCCTTTCTCAGTCAATTCTCTCAGGAGCATAAAACCTGTAAAAGTTTTAAGGCCCCTACATTACCATAGTGATGTAAAGGAGCCTTATTATGAAGGACAGAAAGGGAATCCTCAGCTAGGAAGGTCTATGTGCTTTCTCACTTTTTTCTTGTGCCAAAGTGGCACAACGGGGTTAGATTACAGCTCAGAATTTATTTTACTTACCCATTTAAATAATAATAAAAAAAAAAAGACAATGACTGAGGGCAAATAAACATTTACCAAGCAGTCAATAAAATGTCAGGAGAATCAGAACCAAGCACTTCCCAAAGTACCCAGCCAGGTCCAGGACAATGATTAGCAAAACTGTATGACTTTCATGTGTGAACATCTGAGCAATTTAAAATGACATTCTACCTTTTTTTGGCTGTTTGGTGTTCTGTAATGTAATTTAAATGAAAATCCAGGAATGCAGAGTATTAGCTACCAAGTGTTTGTTACTTAACATTTCCTAAAACACATGAAAGTTGAATAGTTATTGTGACTTTAAATAAATTACCAAAACAATTGAAACCGGTGTGATTATATTGCATTATTTTGACAAATAAAATATGCAGAATTTTGAATTTTTTGGCACAGAATCCCCCCAGGAGTAATGCACAAACAATCGACACAAGGCGACTTACACTGATCTAACTTTATAGTGTAGACCAGGCCTCTGGGAAATGACTGAACTTTTTTGCTGAAAAATTAAAAAAAAAAAAAATTAAATCCAGCCCAAATTGGACACCCCCATGGAACACTTCACGCCCAATAAAACTTTTTTGGTAAGGGTATAAGTAAGGCCCTTAATAATGTCTCTTTGAAAAACTGTCAACTGTCTTCAATTGTTTTTCCCCTTAGACTTGCTTCCAATGGGATCTTACCTACCAACTCCCTGAGTTTGCTAAAGTCTGCCTCTTGAAATCCATTGTCTTTATTGTGCTGTTCTCTCTCCTACCATTCCTTAGAATTGTGAACTCTACCATTTCATGATCACTGTCACCCAAGTTGCCTTCCACTTTCAAATTCTCAACCAGTTCCTCCCTATTTGTTAAAATCAAATCTAGAAGTGTCTCCCCCCAGTAGCTTTCTCCACTCTTTTGCTTTCAACACTCTTACTTTTTTCTATTTCTTCCATTTTTCTATCCCCTGGCCTCCCTCCCCACCCCCAGGAACTGAAGCCTGGAGCCGAGTAGGGAGTTTGCTAGCCCTCCCAAACTTCCCCCTCCCCAGCACCAGTGGGGGTCCCAGGCCACTCCCCAGTCTCTGTGGTGCACCCCCCTCCGACAACCCCTCCAGAGCACCCACAGTCCCCTGGCCCAAGTGTTAGTTAGGGGAATATAGTACAAGTCATGGACAGGTCACAGGCCATGAATTTTTGTTTACTGCCCGTGACCTGTCCGTGACTTTTACTAAAAAACAACATGACTAAAACGTAGCCTTAGTACTAACTAACTCACTCTTATGGTGGGGTAAGAAGACTTCCAGTTGAACTTTCACAAGAGTGAAAGAAACTGCACCATCTACTCAGGACATTCCCTACACTAACATAGGAACAAATCAACATACCCTTAGAGCCCCAACCGGGGTTATTCTACCTACTACCCAAGATCCACAAACCTGGAAATCCTGGACACCCCATCATCTCCGGCATTGGCACTCTCACTGAAGAACTGTCCGGGTATGTGGACTCTCTACTCAGACCCTATGCCACCATCACTCCCAGCTATCTCCGTGACACCACTGATTTCCTGAGAAAACTACAATGCATTGGTAATCTTCCAGAACACACCATCCTAGCCACCATGGATGTAGAGGCTCTCTACACAAACATCCCACACACAGATGGAATACAAGCTGGCAGGAACAGTATCCCTGATGATGCCACAGCACAACTGGTTGCTGAACTCTGATTTTATCCTCACGCACAATTATTTCAAATTTGGTGACAATATATACCTCCAGACCAGTGGCACCACTATGGGCACCCACATGGCCCCACAATATGCCAACATTTTTATGGCTGACCTGGAACAACGCTTCCTCAGTTCTCGTCCACTCACGCCCCTTCTCTATCTACGCTACATTGAGGACATCTTCATCATCTGGACCCATGGGAAAGAAACTCTGGAAGAATTCCACCACGATTTCAACAGCTTCCACCCCACCATCAACCTCAGCCTAGACCAGTCTACACGGGAAGTCCACTTCCTAGACACCACGGTGCAAATAAGCGATGGTCACATTAACACCACCCTATACCGAAAACCCACTGACCGCTATGCCTACCTACATGCCTCCAGCTTCCATCCCAGACACACCACATGATCCATTGTCTACAGCCAAGCACTAAGGTACAACCGTATTTGCTCCAACCCCTCTGACAGAGACCAACACCTACAAGATCTTCACCAAGCATTCTCAAAACTACGATACCCACATGAGGAAATAAGAAAACAGATCAACAGGCCAGACGTGTACCCAGAAGCCTCCTGCTGCAAGACAAACCGAAGAAAGAAACCAACAGAACTCCTCTGGCCATCACTTACAGTCCTCAGCTAAAACCTCTCCAACGGATCATCAGTGATCTACAACCCATCCTGAACAACGATCCCTCACTTTCACAGGCCTTGGGAGGCAGGACAGTCCTCGCCCACAGACAACCCGCCAACCTGAAGCATATTCTCACCAGCAACTACACACTGCACCATAGTAATTCTAACTCAGGGACCAATCCATGCAACAAACCTCGATGCCAACTTTGCCCACATATCTACACCAGGAACACCATCACAGGACCTAACCAGATCAGCCACACCATCACCGGTTCATTCACCTGCACATCCACCAATGTCATATATGCCATAATGTGCCAGCAATGCCCCTCTGCTATGTACATCAGTCAAACTGGACAGTCCTTACGCAAAAGGATAAATGGACACAAATCAGATATTAGGAATGGCAATATACAAAAGCCTGTAGGAGAACACTTCAACCTCCCTGGACACACAATAGCAGACTTAAAGGTAGCCATCCTGCAGCAAAAAAACTTCAGGACCAGACTCCAAAGAGAAACTGTAGAGCTTCAGTTCATTTGCAAATTTGACACCATCAGCTCAGGACTAAACAAAGACTATGAATGAACTATATAAATGAACGGCTAGCCAACTACAAAAGCAGTTTCTCCTCCCTTGGTGTTCACACCTCAACTGCTAGAAGAAGGCCTCACCCTCCCTGATTGAGCTAACCTCGTTATCTCTAGCCTGACTCTTCCCTGCACATTTATATCTGCCCCTGGACATTTCCACTGCTTGCATCCGATGAAGTGGGTATTCACCCACGAAAGCTTATGCTTCAATACCTCTGTTAGTCTATAAGGTGCCACAGGACCCTTTGTCGCTTCTACAGATCCAGACTAACAGGGCTACCCCTCTGATACTTTCACAAGAGTGAAATTACCAGCTCCTCTCATGAATTATCCAGTCATCCTGGCAAGATTTCTGAGGCTCACCAAAGGGCAATCCCGGTCTGTTCGTCCTGAACTGGTTCATCAGACCAGGACTATAGCTGGTGAGAATAGACTTCTACCTGAGTTTAGGAGCATGAAAGGGCAGGCCCTCTTGCCTACCCCCAGCATCCCACCTCCATAGAAACAACACATGAGGGTCTGAGATGTGGAGTCACAGATGTGCGCAGAGAATGGGGGTAATCAGTTCTTAAAGGGATTCCACAGAGCTAATACCTAAGTATTACGCTAGACGCACACAAAGGCAGCAGCACCATAAAGAGTCTGATGCAAGGATTGCTCGAATCAGGACTGGATGACAGTTTGCCCCAGGCTCACCCTCAGACCACAAGCCCTGCCTACATCTCCACACATGACTCTCATCCCCCACCCCCAAGGCTCCAGTATTACTGTAGTTTTTGTTACAGTATTTATTTTCTCTGCTTTTTGTTTGGGGAAATGATAATCAGTTATTTAACACAAAGCTAAACAGTCCTTTCACCTCATTACAAGTCTCAACTAAAGCTTGTTTCTCCGTTAGTTTTTCTTCGTTGTTTACCTAACTTTCATTGGATTAGTTTTTATGAAAAACTATTAAAATGGAACCATGCTGTACATATTTGAAACAAACACTTTGTAAGTTACTTGGTGATGTTACCCCAGTTTTGTTCTTTGGTGTGGTTTGTTTAAGTACTTGCCATATTGGATTATAAGGGACAGATAATTTAGCTTCTATAACATTTATTTAGTTTAAAAGAAATACATCACCCAAAGCCTCCATTAAAGTATAATGAGCCTCTACCACCCATGTGCCCTTGAAAACTTCAGAAAAGATGCTGAATCAGAGCAGTCAGGTTTCTGATACAATGCCAGCATCGAAATGACTAACTAGTTTAGATCTTCCCCCATGTAGGCCTGCCACACTCATTTGCAAGGAAAACAACAGTTTGTGGCAAAGGATGCACAAAAAAGTACTGGATTTTAAATCTCGCCTTCTTGTGATAAATGACTTTGCTGTGTGCATATCAATGGAAAAAATCTCTCTTGGGGTCTGAATTTTTCTCAAACATCAGCAGCTCTCTATACTGTATTTACAAAAGCGAACACGCAGAAATACAACGTTATCAAAGTGTATTTCTCCCCACCCCCCGCCCCCATCAGCACCTTCTAACTTCAACTGAAATTGTCTCCAATTTCAACCAGATTCTTCTCTTCCCCTCCTCCTTCTGTTGGGATTTCCGTCCCCTCTTCCTTAACCTTGATTTCTCCCTTCTAAACCATGGATTTCTAGCTGCTGCACTGAGAAACACTGACCTTCCCCCGCAACGACTCAACCTGGCATTTATTTTCCAAAAAGAAGGGCGCAAACCCGACTCCCACCTTCCTACACAGCCCATTTCCCCCCGGGGATCTTTTGCTCCCTTTCCGCATCGGCTCTCTCCCCCCTTCCAGTGGCCTCCCCAGGAACTGAAATTAGGGGGTGGTGTTCGAATTTACTGGGGGGAGGGGTGTCACTAAATTGGCATGTAACTAGTTCACAAAACTGGGGTGGTGTTGGGGAAATTCAGGCGTGTGTGCGGGGGAAATTCAGGGGTGTGTGGGGGGAAATCACTGCCCCCCTCCCCTTTGCCCCAGGTCCTCCCAGGCTCCCCTCGGCTCACCTGGTTGCCCAGCACGGCCACGGCGCAGGCCGTGGACACCTCCTTGGGCCCGAACCAGACAGCGGCGACGCGGGAGGGCAGCCCCAGGATGAAGACCTGGGCCACCGCGCAGACGGTCTGGGCCAGCAGGGTGAGCGGGTAGAGGTCCTGCCGCACGCTGGCGCACTTCAGCCAGGCGCCCAGGCAGTTGAGGCCGGAGCCCAGCAGGGCGGTGAGGCGCAGGCCGCGGGTGTCCAGCAGCCAGGTGGCCGGCAGGATGAGCGGCACGTAGGCCACCATGTAGACCATGGAGAGCCAGTCCACGCGGGTGTAGGAGGCGCGGTAGAAGTGCACGAAGACGCTGCTCAGGATGCTGTACTGGATCCACTGGAAGGCGTTCACCAGCGAGTAGAGGCTGAACACGGCCAGCACGGCCAGCCGGCGCCGGGAGAGCCGGGGAGCCGCCCGCGCCACGCCCGGCAGCATGGCCTGCGCCTCCGGGAGCGCCCCGGCGTCCGCCCGGGGCGCGTGGCTGCCGCGCTCGGCCTCCTTCCCCGGGAGGAACCCGTTGGGCTGCGGGGGCATTTCCCCCTCCTCATCCTCCTCCTCCTCCTCCTCCGCCGCCGCCCCGTCCCCGGCCATGGCCGCACCCTCCCCGCCCAGCTTCCCGCGGCTCGCGCAGCCCCGGGCCCGCCGGCTTACGGGGAAAGAGGCGACAGATGCGCGGCGGGGAGAGTTCCTAGTCCCGGTCCTGCCGCGCGCGCGGCCCCGCCCCGGCTCTACAGCCTCCTCCAATCACAGGAGAGGGGCGGAGCTTCTACGCCATCCTTTTCTCGTACCGGTGCAGAGCGCGTGCGACTCTCCCCCCCCCCCCCCCCCCCGCTCAGGCCACGTGCGCCCTCTCTGGTGCCCGCGGGCGCTAAGCCTGGAGCTGTCCAGCCGCAGTGCCGGCTCGCCCGCTGCCCCCGCCCCTCCTCCCACAACCCGCTGGAGGGCGAAGGGCCGGGCCCAGGCCTGAGCCAGGTCCTGGGTGGGCTGGGAAGAGGGTCCCCCCCCCCCCCCCGCGGAAGCTGGGAGCCCGGCAGGGAAGCAGAATCCAGGCCCCTGCCCGCTCAGTGGCCCTGCGCCCCACAGGACGAGAGGGAGGATCCAGCTGCCCTACCCTGGCAGCAAGACTCCCCAAAGAGAGGAGCCCCTCCCCGCATGCTCGGGGTCTCTGCCCCATAGGGAAGATGGAGGTGATGATGGGGAGAGGATCCAGCCCATCTCACCCGCCCCCCACCCCCAAGGACCACTTCTCTAGAGGGAGCCAGAGCCCAGAAAATGTGGGGAGAGGAGCCAGGGGTCTTTCCCTGCTGAACACCGTCTGAACTGGGGAAGCCAGAGCCCAGACGGGGATGAGGGAAAGTGCCAGCCCCTCTTGCCTGCCGGCAGAGCTACTGTCCAGGACAGCCCATGCTCAGGAGCAGGTGGGAGATGTGCTTCAGCATTGACTGTAATGTATACCCTGCCTGACTAGGAGTGAAGAAAGCCCAGCCCACAGGCTCGCTCAGCCTCCCTGCCCCATCGAGGAAGATCCCAGTAGTGATGGAGAGGATCCAACCCTTTTGACCCTGCAGGAACCCTCTCCCATGGGGGGAGACAGGTTCAGGTTCTACCCCTCTCCCTATTGTTCCCCTTGGGGAACTAGAGCCCCAAAGATGACAGAAGGCATTCCCCCTATACACTGAGCCAGAGCCCAGCTAGAGAGATGTAGGATAGTTTTGCCAGATAATCTCCCCAAGACACAGATCTAGAGTCCAAAAAGCAAGGAACCAGCACCTGTTGTCTTATAGCACCCTTCCCTGCAGGAGGAGACAGCCCCATTCCCTCACACTAGTATTGCTAATCCCAAGCATTCAAAAACCAAGAGTCAGAGCTTGTCTGCATGGTGCCACACTAATTAGGTTGTAAATTCCCATGTGTACTAGCCCATGTGGACCGTGCTGGCATGCACTGAAAGTTCCCTACTGCATGTTAACATAGTATTGTTTGAAACAGGATTACATGAATGTGCACCACAGAACTTTCAGTGTGCACCAGCAGGGTCTGCATGGATCGGTTACTGCACAACATGATGGTGTGCATTAGAATTTATATCCCTCCCTGCTATGCATAGAGCCCTGCACAGATCAAAACAATTTGGATCCGCGTCTGAGATAATTAACTTGTGAACAGGGGCTGCAAACAGGGGAGTTTGAGAGGAATTGCTCCAGGTAAAGCAGGAGCAAATACAGGACCCTTGGGGCTCTTCTAAAAAGACAGTCAGTCAGCTGCGAACCAGCTGAGCAGCGAATAGCAGAGAAGCAAACAGGTGGAGTTAGCCTGGGAGTTCGCCTAGAGAGAGCCTACTGCGGCATCCCCTTTGCAGGTTTCCCTGAGTAGCTTCTGCCACAAGTGAGGAAACTCTTCGAAAGAAGGGACTATGGATGCTGAGCGATCCGCTGTCGTGACCTGCACAGGATGTGCCATGTTTGTCTTTCTTCCACAGGATAGAAGCGACTTTGTCTGTACAAAGTGCAAGCTGATCTCCATATTGGAGGAGAAGATTCAAGGTCTGGAGAAACGAGTATCAACCCTGTGTTCCATAAAAGAAAATGAGGAGTTCCTGGATAGACGTCAGGATAGGCTTCAGCGGGCACAGTGTTCTGAGGATTCAGAGCAGGCTACGCAGCGGGGACAGAAGGCCAGTGAGGATAATTGGCAGCATGTGACCTCCAGAAGAGGAAAGAGTATGAGACAAGTCCATGTACCAGAAACACATATTCAGATGAGCAACCGTTTTCATGTTCTCTCCACAGGTACTAGTGCAGAGAGTGGAATGAATGATACATCTGAGGGAACAGAGCGGAAGGAGACTCCACTGATTGGAAGGCATGAGATGCACAGTCCTAGGGATGGGGGTTCCACGACCACCACTCCCAAGAGGAGGAGGAGGGTGGTGGTGGTCGGGGACTCTCTCCTCAGGGGGACTGAGTCATCTATCTGCCGCCCTGACCGGGAAAACCGAGAGGCGTGCTGCTTGCCGGGGGCTAGGATTCGTGATGTGACGGAGAGACTGCCGAGACTCATCAAGCCCTCAGATCACTACCCCTTCCTGCTTCTCCACGTGGGC
This sequence comes from Macrochelys suwanniensis, assembly GCA_033296515.1. Classification (NCBI taxonomy): domain Eukaryota; kingdom Metazoa; phylum Chordata; order Testudines; family Chelydridae; genus Macrochelys; species Macrochelys suwanniensis. The sequence goes on from CM065777.1 coordinate 158,838,508, forward strand.
ACCAATGATACTGCCAAGAATGACCTTGAGCGTATTACTGCAGACTACGTGGCTCTGGGAAGAAGGATAAAGGAGTTTGAGGCACAAGTGGTGTTCTCGTCCATTCTCCCTGTGGCAGGAAAAGGCCGGGGTAGAGACCGTCGAATCGTGGAAGTCAACGAATGGCTACGCAGATGGTGTCGAAGAGAAGGGTTTGGATTCTCTGACCATGGGATGGTGTTCCAAGAAGAAGGAGTGCTAGGCAGAGATAGGCTCCACCTGACGAAGAGAGGGAAGAGCATCTTTGGAAGCAGGCTGGCTAACCTAGTGAGGAGGGCTTTAAACTAGGTTCACCGGGGGAAGGAGACCAAAGCCCCGAGGTAAGTGGGATACCGGGAGGAAGCACAAGTAGGTGAGTGCAAGAGGGGAGGGCTCCTGCCCCATACTGGGACAGCAGGACTATCGGTGAGTTATCTTAAATGCCTATACACAAATGCAAGAAGCCTGGGGAACAAGCAGGGAGAACTAGAAGTCCTGGCACAGTCAAGGAATTATGATGTAATTGGAATAACAGAGACTTGGTGGGATAACTCACATGATTGGAGTACTGTCATGGATGGATATAAACTGTTCAGGAAGGATAGGCAGGGCAGAAAAGGTGGGGGAGTTGCGTTGTATGTAAGAGAGCAGTATGACTGCTCAGAGTTCCAGTATGAAACTGCAGAAAAACCTGAGAGTCTCTGGATTAAATTTAGAAGTGTGAGCAACAAGGGTAACGTCGTGGTGGGAGTCTGCTACAGACCACCAGACCAGGGGGATGAGGTGGACGAGGCTTTCTTCCAGCAACTAACAGAAGTTACTAGATCACAGGCCCTGGTTCTCATGGGTGACTTTAATCACCCCGACATCTGCTGGGAGAGCAATACAGCGGTCCACAGACAATCCAGGAAGTTTTTGGAAAGTGTAGGGGACAATTTCCTGGTGCAAGTGCTGGAGGAACCAACTAGGGGAAAAGCTCTTCTTGACCTGCTGCTCACAAACAGGGAAGAAATAGTAGAGGAAGCAATAGTGGATGGGAACCTGGGAGGCACTGACCATGAGATGGTCGAGTTCAGGATCCTGACACAAGGAAGAAAGGAGAGCAGTAGAATACAGAGCCTGGACTTCAGAAAAGCAGACTTTGATTCCCTCAGGGAACTGATGGGCAAGGTCCCCTGGGAGAATAACATGACGGGGAAAGGAGTCGAGGAAAGCTGGCTGTATTTTAAAGAATCCTTATTGAGGTTGCAGGAACAAACCATCCCGATCTGTAGAAAGAAAAGTAAATATGGCAGGCGACCAGCTTGGCTTAACAGTGAAATCCTTGCTCGTCTTAAACACAAAAAAGCAGCTTACAAGAAGTGGAAGATTGGACAAATGACCAGGGAGGAGTATATAAATATTGTTCAGGCATGCAGGAGTGAAATTAGGAAGGCCAAATCACACTTGGAGTTGCAGCTAGCCGGAGATGTTAGGAGTAACAAGAAGGGTTTCTTCAGGTATGTGAGCAACAAGAAGAAAGTCAAGGAAAGTGTGGGCCCCTTGCTGAATGAGGGAGGGAACCTAGTGACAGAGGATGTGGAGAAAGCTAGTGTACTCAATGCTTTTTTTGCCTCTGTCTTCACAGACAAGGTCAGCTCCCAGGCGGCTGCACTCCGCAGCACGGTATGGGGAGGAGGTGACCAGCCCTCTGTGGAGAAAGAAGTAGTTCGGGACTATTTAGAAAAGCTGGACAAACACAAGTCCATGGGGCCGGATGCACTGCATCCAAGGGTGCTAAAGGAGTTGGCCGATGTGATTGCAGAGCCATTGGCCATTATCTTTGACAAATCATGGCAATCGGGGGAGGTCCCGGATGACTGGAAAAAAGCTAATGTAGTGCCCATCTTTAAAAAAGGGAAGAAGGAAGATCCGGGGAACTACAGACCAGTCAGTCTCACCTCAGTCCCTGGAAAAATCATGGAACAGATCCTCAAGGAATCAATTCTGAACCACTTAAAGGAGGGGAAAGTGATCAGGAACAGTCAGCATGGATTCACCAAGGGCAAGTCATGCCTGACTAACCTAATTGCCTTCTATGATGAGATAACTGGCTCTGTGGATGAGGGGAAAGCAGTGGATGTGCTATTTCTTGACTTTAGCAAAGCTTTTGATACAGTCTCCCACAGTATTCTTGCCAGCAAGTTAAAGAAGTATGGGCTGGATGAATGGACGGTAAGGTGGATAGAAAACTGGCTGGATGGTCGTGCTCAATGGGTAGTGATCAATGGCTCCATGTCTAGTTGGCAGCCGGTATCAAGTGGAGTGCCCCAAGGGTCGGTGCTGGGGCCGGTTTTGTTCGATATCTTCATCAACGATCTGGAGGATGGTGTGGACTGCACCCTTAGCAAGTTTGCAGATGACACTAAACTGGGAGGAGTGGTTGATATGCGGGAGGGTAGGGACAGGATACAGAGGGACCTAGACAAATTAGAGGATTGGGCCAAAAGAAATCTGATGAGGTTCAACAAGGACAAGTGCAGAGTCCTGCACTTAGGACGGAAGAATCCCATGCACTGCTACAGACTAGGGACCGAATGGCTGGGCAGCAGTTCTGCAGAAAAGGACCTAGGGGTTACGGTGGATGAAAAGCTGAATATGAGTCAACAGTGTGCCCTTGTTGCCAAGAAGGCTAACGGCATTTTGGGCTGTATAAGTAGGGGCATTTCCCGCAGATCGAGGGACGTGATTATTCCCCTCTATTCGGCACTGGTGAGGCCTCATTTGGAGTACTGTGTCCAGTTTTGGGCCCCACACTACAAGAAGGATGTGGATAAATTGGAAAGAGTCCAACGGAGGGCAACAAAAATGATTAGGGGGCTGGAGCACATGACTTATGAGGAGAGGCTGAGGGAACTGGGATTGTTTAGCCTGCAGAAGAGAAGAATGAGGGGGGATTTGATAGCTGCTTTCAACTACCTAAAAGGGGGTTCCAAAGAGGATGGATCTAGACTGTTCTCAGTGGTAGAAGATGACAGAACAAGGAGTAATGGTCTCAAGTTGCAGAGGGGGAGGTTTAGGTTAGATATTAGGAAAAACTTTTTCACTAGTAGGGTGGTGAAGCACTGGAATGGGTTACCTAGGGAGGTGGTGGAATCTCCTTCCTTAGAGGTTTTTAAGGTCAGGCTTGACAAAGCCCTGGCTGGGATGATCTAGTTGGGGTTGGTCCTGCTTTGAGCAGGGGGTTGGACTAGATGACCTCCTGAGGTCCCTTCCAACCCTGAGATTCTATGATTCTATCTGACCCGTGATCTGCACTCCACTTTTTATATGTATCAGCACCTGCACCCTTTCTCATAATCTCACTGTTAGAGCCCTGCACGGATACAAAAATTTGGATCCGTGATCAGCAAAGATGGTAAACAATACATCCACAGATGCAGATATTCACGGATATAAAGTGGATATCCACGGATTTGCAAGGCTCTAGCTATGTGGACTAAAGCACCGTACAGACAAGCCCTCGGGAAAAAAAAATTAGCAAGAAGTTTCCCATCCCCAAAGTGTATGTGATAATTTTGCGTTCAAAATACAACCTTAACAACACACACATGCAGACCACTGTTCTGACTGCTCAGAGCAGGATGCTGCTTCCTTGGTCTCTAAACCTTGGTAAAGCTAGCCTTCTCCATTCCTCTCTATTGTCTTTCTCTTATCTCCTCCTTCCCTACCTCCCTCTTTGCCTTCATTCACATTCTTCTCCCATGTTCCCAGACAGGACTGTCCCATACCTGCCCTCTCTATTCACCTGGCCTCAGACTTTTCCTCCTTTTACACTTCCGTTTTTACAGATTTTTCCTTTTTTGCCACCCATTTCCATACAGCCTCTTTCTATGTCCCCCATTTATCTGTAATTGCCAAGCCACTCCCAACATCCCAATCTTCTGCCTCAATTCAGTCTCTTCTCCCTCCCCATGCAGTCACTACCATCTTCCCTGAGAGCAACCTGACTTCAGTGTTACTGAAAACTATGGGAGTTGGTGGCCATCGTTCTATGGGCAGCCTCAATTCCCCCATGCAAAGATAAATGTTGGCCATTTTGACTGAGGGCCTCTTGGCTTTAGCCCTAGTGGAACAAGTAGGAAATAGCAGCCATTTTTAATAAGGAAAAGTTCACAAGTTTGATGACAACAAATGGGAAATTTTAAAAATACGCAAAGCCAATCTAGGGTGACCAGATGTCCCAATTTTATAGGGACAGTCCCGATATTTGGGGCTTTTTCTTATATAGGCACCTATTGCCCCCCCACACCCCGATTTTTCACACTTTCTATCTGGTCACTCTATGCCAACCACACATCATCATGGCAAATCCCAAAGAGATGCAGCCTCCTTGCAGATTGAGTGCCACCCATATTGATCTCTAGCTTGCTCCTTAAGGTAAATGGGCTGGATATTCAGTTTATGTCCATCATTGACAATGCTTCAGCAACCTTGTCACAGGGCTCCTGACCTACACCTGGAGCTAGAGCACAGGAGGAAGGGGGAAAGAAGTCAACTTCTCCACCTTCCAAAGAACTCTCTTGAACAGGGGGTGCCATCTGCCCTGCTAGTGACACAGAAAAAGTGACAATTTAGCCAGAGAATGCCCTGGCCATCCTGCTGGAACCGTGATGGAAAGTTCTAGAGCAGGGGTGGACAACCTGAGCCTGAGAAGGAGCCAAAATTTACCAATGTACATTACCAAAGAGCCACAGTAATGCGTCAGCAGCCCCGCATTAGCCCACCACCCCGCTCCCAGGGCCTCCCACCCACCGGCAACCCTGCCGATCAGCACCTCCCCCTGCCTCCCCACACCTCCCGATCAGCTGTTTCTTGGTGTGCAGGAGGGGAGGAGCGAGGCTCAGGGGAGGGGATGGGAAGGGGTAGAGTGGTGGCCGGTCTGTGGCAGAGCCAGGGGTTGAGCAGTGAGCACTTCCTGGCACATTGTAAAGTTGGCACCTGTTGCTCCAGGCTCCAGCCCCGGAGTCGGTGCCTATACAAGGAGCCGCATATTAACTTCTGAAGAGCCGCATGTGGCTTCGGAGCCAGAGGTTGACCACCCATATTCTAGAGACATTGTTTGGTCTAGTCCCTGGTGCTGGATCTTCAGAGAACCCTCCATGGGCATGTCTAGCCTAGGAAAGGGAGTTTCTAGGGAGAATCCTCATGTTGAACACCCACTGTTTAAGCAATTGTAAAGCTGTTAATTCCTGTCTATTAGATGCTAAGCGGTGTTTAAAGAAGTGTTAATTCAAACATGCTAGCTAATGTTTTAAAAACCACTCCTTATTTCCTGGTCTAAACAGCGTCTATATGGGCTGTGCATGAGGATGATTGACAAAAATCTGGGGAATGTTGCCTACAACCCCCACATAACCTCAGCAGAAGCAGCACTGCATCCTCAGTGCTATACTAATGCTCTTGGCTGCACCTACCCGTGCTGTTAAGGTGTGGTTCTTGGGTCTGTACTCGCTGACCTTCTGATCCCATCGCCCCTCCCTGCTGCGCATTCCCCCATGGAGCACAACACTGGATTATGCAAGGTGCGTGGACTCCGAGGCTGCCTACCTGTATCCTAGCTCAGTGTAGTGAAATTCACTGGCCTTTATTGGAGTTACAGGATTTATCTCATTGTAGCTGCCGTGCAGAAGTGAGAAAAGCTTGTCCTACCTGGTAATTTAAGGCATAGATGGGAGACATCAGTTGTGATGGAACCATGACTAGTTGAATTGTCAGTTGCTAGGCAATATGGATCTTCACCAACTGCCCCTTGTTCCAAAGTCCTTGGGCAAACATTCCTTTGTTTTTTCTCTCTACTACTGAAATTTGGCTTGGGCATCACACACATAGATCCCCCTCCCCAGAAAATACAGCACTGCCGAGGCTCAGGTGTGTAGTGTTTTTATAATGTTAAGATATTTTTCTTGTAAAAGACTTTCACTTCCAGACCCCCTATTATTATTTATTTGTATTGTGTTAGCACATAGGAGCCCCAGTCCTGGACCAGGATCCTAGTAGAGAAGGCACTATACAAACACAGATTTAAAACACAGACCCTACCCCAAGGAGTTTAGAGGAAAGATAGATTTTTTTTAAAACCAGGCTTGAGTACTGTTAGAAATTTTAGATCAGCTTTTTGGAGAGATCACAGAAGGCATTTTAATCAAATAATATTCTGTAAACTACCTATGAGCTATTTAGATGTGTCTAATAGAAACATTCTGTTTTAGATAAGAAACTATATTCTTTGCAACAAATGTCTTTTAAGTTCTCACATTTTATGCACTGGCAGTTTTGACAAGATCAAGGGATTTGAGCCTTGGTTTTTTAGCGCTATTTAAATTTAGGTAATTATTACAGCTAGAATAATTCTATGACTATATACTGCATTAAAAAAAGTTAACCCTCTGGCTACATTTGCTTTTCCAAAATATTCTAGCAAACAAGTTCTGGCATGGATGTTTGCTGACTCCATGACTTTTTAGTGAATACTGGAGACTATCCAGAGGAAGGGAATTATGAATTCATAGAAAATAGGTACGCATCAGAAACCTTTAAAGATTATGTTTATCCGATGATGGAGCAGAAAAAAATACCATTTGACCTATCCTTAAATATATATATATATAGATATCTATATATCTATATATCTATAGATATATATCTCCTTAATCAATCCTTAAATATTTTTTGAATATAAAATATAAGTTGCTTGTAAATAAGCTACAAGCCAAGACTTTTTTAATGTTAATATTTTCTCAAATTTATTCAATGATTAAGCTGCTCACCAACAATTCAGAAGAGGCAAAATTAACTAAATAAATGATTCAACACTAATAATTTGTCCACCTCTAGGAACTATATTCTGCTTAAGTTTTCCCTGCAGTTTCAATTGACTTTTTTGTATTTATGAGACTCCATCTGAAGATTGTAAAGTATTGTTAATGAATGTTATTAGACTTCTAGGCTTGATTCCAAACTCACTCTGGTTTTACACTAGTCTAACTCCACTGACTTCAGTGAAAATCTTCTTGAATTACTCCTGTGTAAATTAGATTGGAATCAGGCACCTTGGATTTTTTTGTTTGTTCTTAGGATAAAAAAATCTGTAGTTGAATGGTTTATTTCTATTTTAATCTGTAAAAAACAGATACAGGGTAAATGTTTCAAATGTGCCTAAATGACTTAGGAGTGTAAGCCCCATTTTCAAATCAAAGACACTTTTGCCAGTATAAGCTGCGTCCACATTGGGAGTGCTTTGCTGGTATACCATACTAGTATACCTTCATCAGCAAAGCACTCATAGGCAATATCTACACTACAGAGCCTATGTCAGTATAGCTATGCCAACATAGCCTCCTAGTGTAGAAGCAGCATATACTGACAGAAGGCCTTAGGTCTTGTCTTCACTTGCAAGCTATAACGGCAAATGCTTCTAGTGGAGACGTAGCTTATATAGCCCAAAGCGTGCTTTTGCCAATACAGCTTATACCAGTTCCCTGAATAATATAAGCTATACTGGCAAATGGATATTTTTATTTGTATAACTGCATCTGCAGTAGGGCTTTTGGTGGCATAGCAATATCTGTCAGGGTATGATTTTTTACCACATTAGTAACAGACATAGCTATGCCAGCAAAACTTTTAAGCATAGACCCAGCCTTAGGGTCCTAAATCACTTAAACTCATGAAAATTTTACTCACAGATTTTACATCTGATTTAGCCAAATTCCACCCTAGAATTTGTGTATGTGGTTCTCATTGAAATTTGGAGAGTCCCTTTTGTTTATCCGAGGACACAATCTTTAAAGATGAAAATACGAGACCTGATTCTGCTCTGATTTGCTTTTCACCATTGTTACTCCATTGACTTCAGAGTTGCTCCTGATTTACTCCTGCAAAACAAAGTCAGAATCAGGCTGTTTGTAACTGTGGACACATCTTAAGTTTCACTTCCATGGCAAGTGGACAGAGTATTCTCTATTTACTGAGGATTTGTTTCCTTTTTTACTAGGAATTCTGCTTGCAAGACAGACACCCACTTGATACTAATGGGTGACGCAGAGAAAAAGCGCCTGATTGAACTGAACATGACAAGGGACTCCTTGTGTATGGTGGAAGGAAAAGGTGACTCAACCTGGATCAGACCTCAGAGAAGACACTTCCCTCAAAGTAATCGAAGTTCACTAGAGAACTACAAAGAAAAAGAGCCTGAGCTTGACACTGGCAGGAGCTCCTGGACAACACTCACTCCTCTTTACCACAAGGAGAGGAGGCACTTTCCAGAAAGAAGTAAGTTATATACACTACAGAGAAGAAACACCTGGGACCAAATTCATCCCTGGTGTAGCTCCATTGACCTCAGTGAATTTAGACCAGAGATTAATTTGGCCCACTATGACCAACGGAATATGAGGTTACAGGGTAAATGTCTTCAGCTGCCACACGGGTACAAGTTGAACCTCTAATCCGGCACTCCCTGGTCCAGCAACGTTCTTGGTCCGGCATAGGCGCCGACTCCGGGTGCTCCGGGGCTGGAGCACCCACGGGGAAAAATTAGTGGGTGCGGAGCATTCACCGGCACCAAACTCCCCCCTCTGAGTCTGACCCCTTTCCCCCACGCCTCCTGTGCACCAGCAGCCCCATGCTTACAAACGCCTCCTCCTCCCTCCCAGCACTTCCGGAGCACCGCAAACAGCTGATTCGAGGCATTCAAACTCCGGGAGAGAGGGAGAGGGCCTGGGGCCGGCATCGGAGCCCCCAGGCGGGGGGGCACACGCTGGGCGCAAAGCCTGGGGGTGCTGCAGCACCCCCGCACTCCTACTTCCCGTGCCTCTAGAGACCTGCTGGCACTCTGCATTGACCTCCCACGGTTTGGCAAATTCTCTGGTTCAGCACCAACCAGGTCCCGAGGCCTAGACTAGAGAGGTTCAACCTGTATAATTACACTGACTGAAATGGAGTTACTTCTTATTTACATCAGCATGAGATGAGAATCAGGCCCAAGAAGTTTATTTCAGAGCAGGAGGCAATTATCCAATGAGAAACTTTGTTACATGGTTTTATTTATAGGATATCATAACCCCCTGGATTTCCACAGCACTTCATTGGCTTTTTGTTGTTGTTGTTGTTTTGTTAAGGCCATAGTAAGGTGACTAGCTAGCACCGAATGGCAGTTGGAGTGCATGCAGATAAATGATGCAGTGAAAATCTGTGGAACACAAGACAATGGCACATTCTTTTAGTCATTCCTCATGCGCTCCACTTTAGTTCTGGTAACACCCTTCACTGAATCATTCCTAGCAGCCAGATCAGGAACAATAGCTGGAAGGATAACACCACTTATATTAAAGTTATCTAATACTACATATTCTGCTTTCATTTGCTCATTAGTCAGGCAGTTCTTATTAACACTAGTCAACTATAGATAATGTAAGACTAGAACTCATGGTCCCCTAGTTCTTAATTTAGGGCACTTTCTCTTAGAACAAAGTGGATTTTGATGGGGGGGGGGGGAACACGGATCCTCCTGCTCCTTTTGTCTGTGTCCCATCTGGAGGTTCAGTTGTGTATGAGGCTCTGTTTCAGAACAAGAGAGGAGGCTTAATTGGAGTTAGGAGCATGTGAAGTGCATTTGGAGTGTTCAGGGTTTGAAGGGACAAGAGCTGAACAAGTTCTACCATACATGTGCAAGCAGCCTTCCCCCTCCCCCCCACACCATGGTTACAAGTTGGCCACATTCCAATGGATTTTCATTGGGACAGCAAAAGGCACCTCTAACCTCACAACTAGCCCTCAGCTAAATGTCAGGTTCCTGTTCCTGACCACAGAAGTATTAGAGATGTTTGGGGAAAAAATCAAAAATTTAACATTTTAAAACCTATTTTTTCCTGAACTGTTTTTGCTCAAGCTTAAAAAATCCCAAACAACAACTGAATCTCAATCAAAGATCAAACACTGAAATTTTAACCCCAAACAGTTCAAGTTTGCCAGAGTTATAAAGCAACTGAAACAGGGCAACCTTATACATTCTGCTACTGCTCCTCCTCCTGTACTATAAATATATATTACTAAAAGAGGAATTGGTTTTCATAACTAATTTTCAAACTTTACTTGTATCTTGCAGATAATGCCATTTTTGGATGAAGCACCACTTAAAAGCTGCCTTCTTGTTTGAGCTCAGGACATTTCACAAAATAAGGAGAAACCCGATATTACAGGGCTGCTTTTAAAATGAGTTTGGATATCTAACACTGCTAGCTAAGATGTTTCAACAGTAGCTCAGTTCCCACTTAAACTCATTACTAACACTCTAAAGTACATTTTAAAAACAACATAATGTACTTTTCTTTCTCTTCATGAAACTTGAACCTCAGGACAAGACTCAGAAATGAACAAAAGTTGATTCACTGGAACTGTGTCTGAGACTGTAAAATTTTGACCATGAAACCTACTGTTTATTTCTAAACTGAATTAAAATTATAACTTTTATGTATGTTGTGCAGATAGGATTTCCAGTTTATTTGATGTGCATTTCAAGCTGTACCTTTCAGTCATTAGAGGTTAAAATTTATTTCCAAAGCACGTTAGTTCAAATTTAACTCTGTTAAAGTTTTCAGTGCACAGGATGCTCTCACATAGAACAGGAAAAATCTAAGCAGCAAAAATGCATTGGACAGCTAGCTCCCTCTATTTCTAAGTGATTTTTTAAATTTAACAACAAATTTGGGCAACATAATAGCTTTAAAATAAACCCCCTGAAATTTCATATTAGCTAAACATCAGTTTTCTTCCATGCTTATTTAAAAAAAAAAGTGACAAAAATATAGTGAAGAGCCACAGAATTTGTACAATCCTGGTCTAAGGGTGTGTGGGGAACAGATGGCTGACTGATGTAACCCTCCCTCTTCCTCCCACTCCCTCCCTGATCAGGACATTGATTCCCCCGCCCCGACACTATTCATCTGGTGACGGATCACTTCCCACCTCCTGTGGAGGAGTGTTTGGAGCATTGAATGGGGGGAGTGGGCAAGTGTTGGGGGTTCCAGGCAATTGTCTGATCCATGAGGTGCAGAGTGAGGTAATCACTATGGGGAGGGGGAGGCGGGAGAGGGGAAGTTGTCAGCCAATTCTCTCTAACACTACTTAGTTCATATGTAGCACATGTCATCCATAGATAAGTATAATTATCCCATTTTACAAATTGGGAAATGGAGATACAGAAACATGAAGTGACTTGCCGTAGGTCACCCAGCTGGTCAGTGGCAGAGCTGGGAATAGCACCCAGCTCTCCTCCCAGTCCACTGCCGGACCCACTGGACTGCACTACCTCCAAAAGGCATGTATTGTAAAAATACTGCCGTCTTCTGATTGACCCAGTGGTCCACCTGCAGCTCAGGGGAAGCATCTATGTTGCAGTGGTACAGCTGCAGGGTAGATGTGGCCTGGTACAAAACTGATGGGAGGGCAGGAATTAGGCCCATTGCATTTTCTTATCAACACTAATTGGCAAACAAAGATTTCTGAAAGCAACCCTCCGTGGCTCTGGCACCAGCTAGGGGAATGCTGTGGTCTCAATATACCAATATGATGCAAAAGTTTGGCTCGAGTAATAGAGAAAAGTGCAGCATTATAAGACGTGAGAGTCCAAGTTCAAAAGATTCCTCTTTAAATACCAATGGAAATGAGCATTGCTGGATTTTTTGATCTATGTAAAAGGCATAGAAAGTTGCAGTCTTGTTGCTATCTTATTTTCCATCAGTCTGCTCTCAAATTATTAATCGTAACTGATTTTCACCTCATCCACTGTAAAATAGCCTGCCTGTATAAATACAATACGTAAAACTTTATTGGGCTTTTATTCTTTAAGATGGTGTTTCCCAAACTTGGGACGCCGCTTGTTCAGGGAAAGCCCCTGGCACGCCCAGCTGGTTTGTTTATCTGCCACGTCCGCAGATTTGGCCGATCGCTGTGCCCGGCCTACAGGGGCTGCGGGAAGCGGTGCGGGCTGAGGGACGAACTGGCCGCCGCTTCCCGCAGCCCCCATTGGCCGGGCACAGTGGACCGCGGACAGTGGGAGCCGCGATCGGCCGAACTTGCGGACGCGACAGGTAAACAAACTGGCCGGGCGCGCCAGGGGCTTTCCCTGAACAAGTGGTGTCCCAAGTTTGGGAAACACTGCTTTAAGATGTCATTTTGGTAATACAAAAATTCCACATATACCCCTGTGATATCATCCTACATAGTATGAAATATGTATATGTACACTGTAAAAAAAAGTAATATAAAATAAAGCCCCAAACCACAAACTACAGAGCAGATGCATCTGAAGAAGTGGGGGTTTTTTACCCATGAAAGCTTATGCCGAAGTAAATCTGTTAGTCTTTAAGGTGCCACCGGACTCCTTGTTGTTTTTTTAGAGCAGAGCTGTGTTTCAGATGCTCTCTTTTTATTGTTTTTTGGTAAGTGTTCATTCTTTCAACCGCTGGTGAACTTTGGGGAACAGCTTCAGGGCATTACATGTTGTTACTTCACAGACTGTTTCTACTGATACTCCTTTCACTGCAGCAATGTACTGACAAGAAATCCTGATCTGCTCTGGTTCATTTCTCTCCTAAAAGAGAATTGCCAACAAGGTTACACTACACAAGAAATCAAGTGAGATCAGCCTGGCTTACCCAGGGCCCATAGGACTGAGTCCCTCCCTTCCATTAATTACTTCAAAAAAGTCACCACTGGCATTTACAAATCTTAAACCACAACTAGGCTCTATGGTGGTAGCATCTTAGATAAGTTAGATGGAAGAGTCAGCCTGATACTGTGCAGTTTTGGATCTGACACAAGCATAGTTCTATGGGAATTTCATTACATTTCAAAGACAACAGCTGGATCAAGTTCAAGAAATGCTACTTCTTTTGTTGCTGAGAAAGAATAAATATTCAGCAACAGTTTGAAGTTCCTGAAACTTCTCAGTGGAGGTTATCAGCAGGAAGAAAGCTGCGTTCTTTGAAGTTCTATCTGTATCAGTCTTGATCCTGCAAGGTGTCGAGTGCGTAACTAAAACCCATGGGAGCTATTTATTTAAAGTAATACAAACTATACCTAACCAAGGCTTGAGGCACTCTGACATTAATGATGCTACAATAAAATCCCAGCAGCATTAAGAAATCATTTCACTAGAACTCAAGCAGCCAGAGTCCAGAAACTCCTTTCCACCCTTTTATTGTTGCGGGAAGCAAAACCTCAACCCTCTCCAAAAACCTTATCAAACAGATGTCTTTTGAAGCATGGCCAGAACGTCACCAAATTTGGACTGTTTAGGGGAGCTAGTTCCAAAGTCCTGGAGCTCTCAGATAGATGCTCTTTCTTTTATAATGAGGGAAGATCCATCTCAAGCACTCCTGCTGACCACAGCTATTGCAGTATGGCACAGGGAGAGAGCCAATCCTTCAAGTAAGCCTGTCCCAGGCTATTAATGGCTTTATAGGTCATAACCAACACCTTAAACTCCACCCAGTGATCAACAGACAGCCAGTGCAGATCCTGGAGTCATATGCTTCTGGTAAGATGCTCCACCCAGTACCTAACATCTCAACTGCCACTGAAGTCAACAAGGACTGACGACACACACAGGTTCAAGCATTGCTCAGCACTTTGCAGGCTCTAATCTATTAAAGAGACATTTTCACATTGATTTCCTTTTTTAAAAAAAAAATTCCAACTAAAACGGGGTTTTGTTTGGATGTAAAACATTCCTGTGCAGTTTGGTACCCCGAGCACTTGCCATCTTGTGCTAATGCATGAGAGCCAAACGAGAAACTGACTTGGCACTACATTTAGCTTGGAAAATAGACTAATGTACACAGACAGCATTAATGATGACATATTCGATTTCTAAAAATTGTAGTGTTAAATACCTGCGGTAGTGGTAACAACACAAAGAAGGAACCATTTATTTTAATGATCTGATTTCACATGACAATGCCCTTTGAGCTCAGGGGCACCTGCGGGTGGTGTTTGAGCTCCAGGTTAAACTGTGTATTTGTTAGTGTGTGTCAATGGAGCGACAGCAATGTAAACCCAGTGAGATAGCAAAATTAACCCCATAGTATATGCACCAAGAATTATTTTTCTTTCCTGACAACTTCTCTTGGCTTTTCTTTTTTAAATAAGAGAAGGTGGGACCTCTCTTTGCATCTTGCATATGGCTAGTAGTCAGGGCATTAGAGAGCATGAACCCTAAGAATCAGTCACTTCATTTCTGAAATGCAGGTTAGAAGGGTTAAGGATTTAAACTAGTAAGCTCCATACTTTACTTACTGTACCTCTTTCTTTGGGCCAAGAGAGGGTGAGTCGGTCTCCAAGCAAATGTTCTTCAGTGGAATCTGTCTTATTAACTTTGCTCGCTTGTAAAGACAGGAGAAAAAACAAGAAATAACACAGGGTGTAGCCGGGTAAGGCTGACTGCATCCACAGGCTCTCATTAACCTCTTCAGCTCCAGTGTGAGTTTGTTACACCCTCTCACAGGCCCTAAGCTGCCTGACTCCAGGAGAGAGGTTCCTAGTTGTGGATGGCTAGCAGAGATAGGCACCTAAGTCCAGCCTGCAGGGATGCACCTATCCATGTGAGAGAGGCGGGTCTTAGGACACACCCCTCTCATTAGCATCCCCCATTGGCTAACTGAGGCAGCTCCCCACCTTGTGTGCTGGCTTTTGTGGATCCCATTCTAAGGCACCTGTCTCTCCCCAGTCAGTGTATAGGGAATCTAGGCGCCTAACTCGACTTTGTGAATCGCAGTGTTGTTCCTGTGATTTCCTAGGCACCTAAGAGTTAGGCATTGCAACACTCAGCCTCACAATGCCTAAGTCCCTTTGTGGATCCAAGCCTTAGGTCCTATCTATGCCAGAGTAATTCTCTGAAAATCTCCCACTGATGTTAACACTGGTTCAGTTCCACTGGTGTTAGCCACACTGAGTGCCCTAGTGTAGATGGGCCACCAGATACTCAGCAGGGTCATATGACCATGTTAAAAACAGCACTGCTGGGACTGGTAACACTGGTAGAGCTCAACTGATCTTAGCAACAAGTGCTACAGACAAGGCCTTTGATTGTAAAACTCCTGGCAGCAGGGACTGTCTCCCGCTATGTATTTGTATAGCGCTTATGTAACCCACACACCTTCTGGGTGTGGTGTTCTGTCCCATCTAGTGGCACCAAGACCACTTAGAGAGAGATAAAATGAGTCTGCTCTACAGCCTTAGCTAACAGCCAGTTAGCTTTTAGCTCATGAGATAGAGGCTCATGCACTAAGCTCCAGAGGCCCCAAATTCGATCCCGCCCACCGACGACCAGGGTTTGTCGGCGTTACACCTAGCATAGCAAAGCCTCTAACTGGTGCTTAGGAGCATTACTGCAACACAAACACCACCACTACCAACTCAGCTCACTTTGATTCTGCCTTTGGGCCAGATTTTGATCTCCCTTACACTGGCTGCACACTCATGAACCTTCACTGGTTTCAATGGACTCACTCCTGATTTACATCCATGTAAGCAAGAGGGGAATCGTCTTTGTCTCCTTGCAGAAGTAGCTTTGCACATTTTCTCTTGTCAGCCTCCATCCCTAACCCCATGTACCATCACTCTCCTCCTTATTCTAACCCCTCTTCCAAACTCACGGCAGTTACTTAACCAAACCCAAATGTCAGGGATATAAAACATCAGTGTGTAAAGATTATTAATGCCATTAACCCCGAAAGCATGTTACGAACGCCAGCTCTAGCTCCATCATCATGTCCCAACCCATCGTTCCCCAGCTAAGTGTTCTATTCTAGCTGTAGCCCCATCATTGCTCCACACTGCAATATATTAAGTTAATTCTCATTTTAAAAAATTCAACAAGAACTAAAAGGCCACATATGTTCTTCCCCACATCCCTTGCTGAGCTATGTGCGATTTAGACTGTAAGCTTCCTGGAGCAAAGACCTGCCATTCTTCATTTGTCTTTATTTCTGCCGTGATATATATAATAGAGAAAGTGTCTCTTAGGAAATATGGGTATCACATGTGCCTATTACACTCATTGGGCCCGATTCTCTTTTACACTAAGGCCCATCTACATAGGGGTGAAAGTGGGCCGGTACAGGCTGGTACAGCATACCAGTAAGAAGTCGGTACCGGCCTATACGCAGCCCCCGTGAAAGCACTGCAGCAGCAGTGCTTTAATGTCGCTACCCCTTCCCCATTGGTGACCCTGTCGGTAGGGACCCTACCGGCAGGACCGCTAACGGGGGAGGCAAAAGGGGCAACAACATTAAAGCAGCGGCCAGAGCCCTGGGCCTTTTTAAATCGCCGCCAGAGCCCCGGGGCCCAGGCAGCACGGATTGGGCGGGCTGGCTGGGGGAGACTGACCCAAAGCCCCGCCCCTTCTGCCCGAGGCACCGGCCCCCGTACCAGTAAGAATTTAATATTACTTTCACCCCTGCATCTACATTGCTCTGGAGGGGTAAATGTGCCCCGAAGTGGGTATAAATGTAGTTTACAGATGTTATGTACAAAGGCAATTTACTGCCAGAGTGGCATAAAGACATAGGCGCCGACTTCCGGTGGCGCCGGTGAGGGCTGATGCCCGGCGTCGGGGGCGGGGCCCCGCCCCCGAGTGACGTTGCGGGGCCCCGCCCCCGAGCGACGTTGCAGGGCCCCGCCCCCAACGCCGACGCAACGTCGCCCGGCGTCGGGGGCAGGGCCCCGCAACATCTCCCGATGCTGAGGTAAGCTTGCCGCGGGTCCTGGGACTGGCGAGGAGCTGGGCGCGGGCCCTGGGAATGGCGGGGAGCTGCCGGTGGGTGCTCTGCACCCACCAAATTTTCCCCGTGGGTGCTCCAGCCCCGGAGCACCCACGGAGTCGGCGCCTATGCATAAAGGGGCCTTGGTGGGTATGAGAATTCAGGTCATTGCATGCATGTTGGTCATTCTTGCCCTCTGCCTCACCCTCCCCTCCCAAATATCATCCCCCAATATCTGAGCCAATGCAGAAGATCAGTTCTCGCGCAGTCCAATTAAGACTATGCTGAAACAGATTCTGTGTACTTTCCAGGGACTTACCTGATCATTCCTTGTGACAGCTGGAGGAAAAGAAAAACAAAAGCCAGCTTGTACTCCTTCCAGGGCAACAGAGGGCCTGCCAGCAAAGTTATGAAGCAGTGCGTTCCGAATACCTGCACCACATAGAAGAAACCCAAGAAGCCTAAAAACACTAAAGCCAGGCTGCAAGAGTTTAACAGCAGCACAGTAAAGATTTGTATCATGAACTTTTTTTTTTCTATTTTAATTGTAAGAGAATTTAGTGCCAGCTCTCAGTCCTGAAGTCCTTTATTTATCCACAGGCAAAATGTGCATCAACCTTGGCTTTGTAGGATCACTCCCTGAGGAGTGAGAACATAATTGATTCCACCTGTGACCTCTCTGCTGGGCCTGCCAACAAAGGTGCAGACTCTGATTTCCATGTATTCACTGGGAACCAGACCAAGACCACCAAATTCACTTCATATCAGCACCAGAGAGCTGTCAGTGGTAACAATTTTCAGTCGGTTTCTCTCAGGGCCAGATTGGAACCTGGAATTAGAGGTGAAAGGCTCCACAGTCGATTACCTACCTTCGCAGCCTTCCTGTCCCTCAGCAGCTTATTTCTGTCCTGCTGTCACTAATTGTGTTTGTAATATGCACAGAGATGTATATAAGTAAATATTTTAAACATATTTTAATTGAATCTATCTTCACAAAATGGGCCAATTTTCAATCTACAGATCTGCTGGAAACAAATCATAAAGAGAAATAAAGCTATCTGGAAACCGTACCCTTCTTGCTTCCGTTCAAAAGAGTGTGGTGGAAGTTGATGCTGAGATAGATTGCTTTGCTTCACTCACTCACTCCTCATTCCCAAAAAAAGTTACAATAAAAAAAAGAAAATAGTCTGTTTCATCAGAGGTTTCTCACTCTGCAGAAACTGTCACTCCTTAAGCATAATACGTAAACTTTGCAACTCTATAGCATCTTCCACTCATAGTTTCCAGACTTTAATGAATGGAGTTCTATGACACAAAGGGGTGAGGTAGGGAAGCATTACTAGCTCCATTTTACAAACAGATAAACTAAGGTAAAGGACTCAATTTTCTTCCCAGTTATAGAGATAAATCAATTGAATTACACCAGTGTATAACTTGTGTAAGAGCAGAAACAGGCCCAGAGAGCAGTTAAGGATTTCTTCTTGCAACAACAATCAGCACTGGTTCTAAGGGTTTGATCAGAATGGATAGTGAGACTTACCTTGCTCCTTAAGAAAAGCAATAGTTTGTCTCCCAGCCGAACGAGAATGCACGTTTCTGTTCATTACAAAACACATACTTTAGAGAAGCAGAGAAACAGTGGTGATTTTTTTTAATATAAAGTGATTTCTTTTTAGAAAATAAGATATCTCTATTAAGGAGAAAACATTACTGTTCAGGAAAATAAGGGTTACAACTGGTACTGCTGGCAAAGTGAAGAGATTTGGTTGTATCCTGAAAAAACAGCTATAGAAAAATGGCACCTTCTTCCTCACCAGGTCTGCGCCTCATGTGTATTTAGCGTCAGATCTGCTGAATTTAGTGACAAAATAAGGTGTTACTCTTGTTTGTCACGCAGAGCCAACACAGCTAAGAGACAGCGAGCTGGATTCCTTTCCTCCTACTGCATCATCATCATCATCAGAACTATTTACTTAGTACCAACCAGTTTCACTGACATAAACGGAGTGAAGACAATGACACTGCACAGTCACTGAGGGCATCATGTGACCTGCAGAACTTTTATTACTGGTGATGATGCAAAGAAGAAAAGAACCCAGCTTGGTTTTCAAGTCAGGGGTTGAATCTGAGGGCTGGCAATTAGGGAAAAAAACCCAACATCTTTTCACTGGTAAACTAAACATATTTGATCTGGAAATCACTGGGAGAAAATAAACAGCACCCTGCCACGCCAAAGTTACTTTCATTGAAACAAAGAAAGAATTACAAACTAAGAGATTTTATTCTCCATCCTCACTTTTTACAGTTCCTAACATTTGGGGGCAAAATGAGGTGAGGGGTACAGCTGGTTTAAAGTTCTCCTTTGCAGTGCCCCAGTGCTGGTGCTGCTCTGTCCAGGCCATTATCCCTAAGCTGAAAAACTGTAAGGGGCCAAAAACAGTAGTCCAGGATAAGCATGGCACAGAGGCAGTTTCGCTTCTCTCCCCACTCCTTTCTCCAGCCATGCCCCCTTTTATCTGCTAAGTCAGCTGCAAGGGGGTCAAGTACAACAAGTTGGCATCACACCACCTGAGGCCCCCCCGGCATTTGCCGATCTTCCCTGGGGGCCATTTAAACTGGTGTTATGACCACATTATGCTGGCAGTGCAATGCAAAGGGGCCATGTTGCACCAAAGGATATGGTCTTTTATTTTTTGAAAGATTTTGTTTTAAATGACGACTGCTGACCATGTCTTTCCATCCCCTTCTTCTTGTTCTCATTTCCCTTCCTCTGTCTGAATTTTAAGAACCATTTTTAATTGTTTTGATTGGATTTGTTTGTATTCTCCTGTACCGTGCCCCAAGCACCTTGGGAGAGGTACTGGATACATATAATTATCACCACTCTCCTCCTCGGATTTGGGGTTTGCATGTTGAATACCTCTTGATAGTTAGGAGAGTTACACATATAGGGAGAAGAGAATAAAGTATTACGGTCTTTGTCTTCCTGTTTCCTGATGCTGAACTCGATATCATCAAATTAAATATAAAATCTCAGTTTATTTTTATAACACTCTTATTTCCCTCCTAAATGTTCACTTATCAAGTACAGTGGAAAACCACCTGTCTAATGGAATGGAGAATTTTGGGAGAGATGCTGATTTCAATTATGCCAGTGTAACTCCTCTGACATCATGGGAGTTATACCCGCACAACTAGGGTGACCAGACAGAAAATGTGAAAAATCGGGATGGGGTGGGAGGTAATAGGAGCCTATATAAGAAAAAGACCCAAAAATCGGGACTGTCCCTATAAAATCGGGACATCTGCTCACCCTACACATAACAGAGATCAGAATCTGAGCCATGGACGTTATTCCAATAAAAGCTCTGGATAAGGGGGCAAGTTTTCCCGATCTAAATGACATACACAGAGGGATGAAACCTAAATTTAGACAACAAGGAGTTTAGATAAGAGGGTCTCTCTCTGCTGCGGTGGGTGCATGTGCCTAATCCTGCTCCCATTGAAGTCCGTGGCAAATCTCTCTCTGGTTGAAATCCTGGCCCTAATGAATTGCGGGGGAGTTTTGCCATTCATTTCAAGGGGCCAGAATGTCGTCCTCTGACTTCATTTGAGCAGAACTGGGACATAAAATGATGCCTTGAAATAATACAAGTCTAACCCCCATCGAGGTTTTATTTGGGGAGCATAGCTCAGTTCTTATCCAAAAGATGAAACGTGTAGAGATGGAAAATACACCCCCTTTCAACAACATTTGAACAAAATTTTCTCCTTTCAGAAGAAATGCCAGCAAGTCTCCCACATTTTTCATGATGACTCAGTTAGAAAGGAACATTCATCAACCCTAAATACTTGACACAGGTTCTGGCTTCCCAGATGTAATCCGTCTTTTATTATTCTTATTTTTCTTTTTAACCTTAAACCATTGAATATTTTGACTAAAAATAATTCAAACAACCCATCATTATTAATATGCTTTACCGCCGCTCCTGCACTCCAGGAGCTGTGACTTAGGAAACAGGTTCTGAGCTTAGTTAAGAGTTGATGTATGAGGAAAACTTTGCTTGGAGGGGTTCTGACTCACACTGGCAGGTCCAGTTGTTTAGCTATATCTAGCTGTAACGCAAAGACCTTCTGCTGCTCCTCACGTTGCTGGGATGTGGACACAAACCATGGAGTGAAGTCTAGACCGATCTGCAATGAGAATCAGTTAGGGGATGATACAGTTTGTGAAATCTTAAGTAAACTTCAAAATGCATGGAGGATTAATGCTTTCAGTACATTAAACTTCAAATGCAGTAGGCTACTGTGAGAAGCCACTATAACTGAGACAAGATTAGAAGGCACTACAATCTCTATAGAAGGTATTGTAGCTGGGGGTACAGTAGTACATGGATCCAGAATAAACTATATTATATACAAGATAACAACATAAAAATGCTTTGCTAGGAAAAATCTATAGCAGCTCATCTAGTCTCCCTAATTCTGACCTAGCTGCAGGATTCTAGCATATCTATGCGGCCAATATCCAATAGTTATTCATAAAATGATCATCGGGCCTGATTCTAGTCTCACACCAAGAGAGGAGTTTGGGGTTTTTTTTGAATCTCAGCAAATATGATTTTTGTCTATAAAAAGAAACTTAAGCACCATAAACCACAGATTGCAATATATTGCACAGGCCTACCAGAGCAATAGCTGAGTCAAGAAAATCCCGATACTAATGAAATAAAATAAAGCACTCTACCTCTCCAATAGCCACCAGCTTATCTTTGTGCTTCTCAAAGAATGGAAGGGCAGGTTCCAAGTCCTGTAATAAACCAGCTACAGCTCACATGCTTCGTTAAAATACCAGTGGGGTAAAAGAGGTCCTGGCATGTCAATGACATTGCAAAAACAGGCATTAGTATACCATAGGGAGGACAGCAGGTATTAAAATTATATACTGAATTGTCTAACAGCTACTGAATGTTTTAAGTACCCATTCTTTAAATACGACTATAATTAAAAATTAAAAGAAAGCCCAATCATTCTGCTGGGCTGCCCAGAGCCAGCCACACAGCCTCACTACTGTGGAGAGTACAGGCTTGGGGTGGGGCTTGGCCATAATAGCCAGAAAACCTGTTGATTCAGTATGTCTTCAAGGCAGCCTCAGATGGCAGGGTTCCTGTGGAGTCCTGGGGAAAGTGTAAAGCTGCCCCCCACTGATGGACTCCCCAACAGGGACAGCAGTGGGAATAGCATGGATCCTCCCCTGAGGATGAATGCCCCAGTATGCAACCTCTCCTGCTGCAATTTGCATCCCATGGGCCAGCTGAGATTAGTCAAGGCCACAGTTTGGAAAGTGAAAAAGCAGCTATATAAATAAAAGGCATTGTTATCACATAGGGCTTGTCTACATGGAAGTTAGTGCGCGCAAGCTCGGGTGTGAATTTACAGTGCCCTAGCTGTACATAAAGTAACTTCCCGTGTGGACACACTGCACACTACAGCACTTTTGTGCACTTCAGCTTTTTTTGGTCCAGTAAAAGGTATTAATTACCTCACCCACCTTGCCTCTAATATCCTGGGACCCACAGGGCTAAGACTGCGCTGCACAGGGGAACTATGACCATCACGATCACACAGCACCCTCTGGAGGCCAGTGAAGGAACTGCCTTCATGTCTATTGACAAGGTGCTGTGGTGATGGCTTATGTATAAGGCTAAGATTTTGTCACAGGCAGGTCACAGGCTTCTGTGGATTTTTTTTAATTGCTTGTGACCTGTCCCTGACTTTTACTAAAAATAACTGACATAAGGGGGAGGCAGGAGGCTCCAGCACCCACCGCTGCTGGGGCTCCAGAGTTCTCCCTGCTGCCCGGTGCCTCGGAGCTCTAGGGGGGCCTGCACCAGCAGCAGCTGAGAGCTGTGGGGAGCTGCGGGGCCCCCGCCGGCTGACAGCTCCAGCCCCGCTGCCCCGGGGCTGAAGTGGAAAATGTCACAGAGGTCTCTGGAAGTCACAGATTCAGTGACTTCTGTGGCCTCCATGACAAAATCTTAGCTGTACTAAGTTATGCACCAAGAAGGAAGGAAAACAGGATAAAATCATAAAATAAATGGGCCCTTGCTTGAAGTCTCCTTAAATAGCTTTTATCATCTGCTTCAAGTCCTGCACCTAACTTATTTCCAAGATCTCACCATATTTCCTCATTTTCTTACTTGTTGCTTCATCTCCAAAAAAGGCAAAAAAACCCTGTAATAACTCTGTGCCCAGCCACGACTTCATAGCTGTCACTAGGTTGCACAGCAAGGGCACTCCGAACTTCACAGGGAAGGAACTCAGACCTTCCTGCTCTGAAAGCACAGACCCTTACTACTTAAAGGAGAGTTCCTCCAGTTGTTAACTAAGTAGAGCCTATGATGCACAGATCTGATGTCATCCAACAGAGAGCAGCATTAGACATACACACTAGCCAGGTTTTTTTCTAATAAATTGGTGATAATTACATTATGTTTATTAAAGTGGGGCACAGAAGAATCATAGAATATCAGGGTTGGAAGGGACCTTAGTAGGTCATCTAGTCCAAACCCCTGCTCAAAGCAGGACCAATCCCCAATTTTTGCCCCAGATCCCCAAATGGCCCCCTCAAGGATTGAACTCACAACCCTGGGTTTAGCAGGCCAATGCTCAAACCACTGAGCTATCCCTCCCCCCAGTGTCCGTATTCACCCATGTGACAGCTGTAGACACAGCTGTTACCGTGGCAGATTTTTGCCGCAGAGACTTGAAGAGCTACATGAGTGGAGTTACAAATAATACCCACATGAAGAAATTCATTTGATTTAGAAAAATACAGGCATGGGAAGCTAGGGAAGTCACCTGAACAGTAACACTGCGGTGTCCATCTGCACTGCCCTGAATCGGATGAATCCCAAAACATGCCATGACAGACTCTGGATACCTTTAGGAGGGGGAAAACATGTCAATGGGATTAAAACATCTAGCTCAGTAACATCATCCAATGGCTGTTTGTTGGCCTACGGGCAGTAAGTTAGTGGTCACAGCCAAGTTTCTAGCAGAGAGGTGTCCTCACTCAGGGAACACCCATCACAGCCAGCACTGAATTGTCATTCTTAGCAGAAACACCAAGGACTGAACAGATCGGGAAGACTGAAATGCTCTTTCACCATGAGAGATGGTCTCTCAAAGGCCTGTCTACACACATTTTTGTACTGGTACAACTATGTGAGTTAGGAGTGTGATTAGTGATACCATTATGCCAGTACAACCCCTACTGTGGTCACAGTTACACTGTGCCTTATACCAGTAGGGCTTATTCCCCTTCACGTATGAGAACAGCTATAGTGATATAAAGCTCCTTCATACTGACACAAATACATCCACCCTCGTGGGGCTGCACCACTTTAACTATAGCAGTATAATCAGAATGGTACAACTTGTGTGTGTAGACAAGGTGGGGCTGAGGCACTTTGGTGAGGCAGCATAAAGGCCTCTGCAATGCCACCCCCATGCTTTGTCCATTCTTAGGCGAAATAGATGTCTCCAGGGCGGCTCCTTTGCACACTCAATTCACACATATGCAGGTGATCAATAATGTTTAACAATGAATATTTGATCCCTTGATATTTCCATGTTTTACATTTTGCTTTTTAAAAAAAAACAAAGAAAAATACAATCTCACCCTTTGCCTACAATTGCCTGTAAAGTCAACATCTTTCTCTTTCTCCCACACACATGCGCACATATTATTATTTTTATAAAGCCAAAGCTACTCTTTGTTAGCCTGTTCCAGTTCTCCAGCTCTCTGCCATGGTAAATCAAAAGCAACCCTCAGGCTCATTTGTATGCAATAGCCCTGTTTAAAGAGGACATACTGCAGTCCATTCTCCCTTAGGAGAGAATTTAGACATGTTACTTCCCCTCCCCACAAAGCACTCATGGAAGAATAAATGTATCCTGATTTTAGGTTCTCACCTCAGTAGGATATATGATCTGTTCCCCTGCCTTACAACAGAAACAGCTTGCTATTCAGCATGTACCCCTCCAATTAAAGGCAAAATCCTTCTCTTATATGCATGTGTGCAGCTCCCATGGAAAGCCCTGTACAGTATATTCTTAATTTCAAGTATATAGTCAACTTTGCCTTAAACTCCTGTATGCCATCATCTCACTCATCACATGGCTGACATTCCACACTTCAGCAACTTTATGTGATGAAGCCCTTCATAATATCTATCCCAAATGTTACAACTTCGAAACAAGCTTCTACCTTGGAAGGATCAAGGGCTTATCTCCCGCATCCTCATACACCTTTAGACACCTGAAGACCATTACAATATCACCTCTTTGTTTCTTCTTTTTCAGGCTAAACATGTTTACATTTTTGTCAGCAGATACACACGCAAGGCCATGATTCTGTCTCATTGCCTTCCCCAGTACTCACTCTGTAATCTGGATATCCTTTTTAAAATGAGATGCACAAAAGTTGCACATGATTCTAAGAACGCCATTCCCAAGACCTTATGCAGAGAGATCCCTATAACCCAGTTCCTAGGGCACAGGACTGGGAGTTGGTGGGCATGGGTTTTATCTTGGCTCTGAGATGGAATCACTAGCCCTGATTCTCCACTACCCTAGCTCTCTGTGTTGTCATTTACACGTGCACCAAGTAGGTGTGAAATGCTACCAGATCAGAACAGTAGATTTACACTGACTATGCACAGATGTAAATGACTATGCAGAGGCTGAAGCAGTGGAGAACCAGGCCCAACAGCATGATCATGGGCAATTCAATTAATCTCTCTGTGTTTCAGTTTGTCTATCAGTAAAGCGAGGATAATGAGACCCATTCACCTCTGTCCAGTATCTGGAGATCTATATATGACAAGCACTATGGCAAGTGTTAGGTAGGGTGTTATTTCTTTGATCTAAAAGATGTCTTTGTACTGACACAAAGTATGCAGTAAAACAACAAACCTTTCTGCTAGATCAATAACCTCCTCAAATTCACTTTGCTGCTCTGTAACAGAAACAAAGGCTCGAACTCCAGCCTGGATTGAAGAAGAACAAACAACAAAACCCTGTATTTGTTACTGGTGAAACTTTCACTTCCCTCCTGTTTTATGTATGTGTTTCCATTTATAAAAGACCTAGCTAGGAACTGCTCTAGGAGCATGTTCACTAAACTCACATCAGTTAAATACATTATTAAATTAGTTGAGGGGAAAAATTAAAGTAGTACCAAAATAAATAACTTCTCACCTATTCAACCATGCAGGATTGAACAATATATTAGCCACACTGCCTCTCTGCCCCTCCTAGTCCATCCCCATCTCAAAATCCTGAGGGAAGAGCTAATCCTTAATATGCCCTAAAGTTCCATAGATTCAGGGCTTGGCTACACTACCGCTTAAGTCAATTAAAGTTACGTTGCTGGGATGTGAAAAAACCACCCCCGACCGACATAACTTACATCAACTTAAAGCCGTATCTACACCATGCTATGTCAACAGGACATGCTCTTCCGTCGACTTAGTGCATCTTCACCAGACGTGCTAAATTGGCCCTGCTGCATCAATCAGTGACAGCCGATTTAATGCAGTAGTGAAGACAAACCCCAAGGCTCTGTTGGACCAAGGAAGAAAGCAAGTTCCAGAGACAAGGGCCCCTTAATGAGAACACCCTTATGGCAGGCCCCTCTACCAAGCCCTGATAGAATAAAGCACTCTTGACCGCTGTTCCTGCATCCAGAATTAGGGGAGCCCAAATGATCTATGCTAATCTTTCCAGTTGCTTCACACACACCCGCACCTCCCAAGCCTTTCAGTTGCTTCGCCACTCAGTATTACTGCAGTCTTGTCCAATTTGAGTCAGGCAACCAAACTGGTCCAAGCTGGATGGACTGGAATTACTGATGATAATGACAGTCAGCCAAGACACTGCAATTCAAACGTCCTTCCTGGCCCTTCTAATGACCTTTTCTGCCCATTAGTTAGAGGAGTGGCAAGATGGAATAAAGTTCAGTGGGCATTTCATATGCACAAGTGTAACGTACATACTGATCTGCTCATTTGGCTCCACTAACAAATAAAAAGATCAAAAAACTTCTATACTTACAAATTGTGCCTACAGATAGTCTAACATGCTCATGTTAGTGCTACCTCGTCCTCATGCCATCACCTGCCTGTTTGCTTTACCCACAAGTTACATCTTGTCTTGACCTAGGGTCCTGCTCCTGCTACATCTGCAGCCCTTTGCACCTGTGTAGAATCCCACTGACTATACTGCAGGATCGGGGCCTACAATTGTAAGCTGTTTGGCACAGGAGCTGTCTTTATGCTTGTATAGAACCTAGCACAATGGGGCATCAATCTAGTTGAGGCTTCAAGGTGCTCCTGTAATACATAATACATAAATCCTAATAATGCCCTGAGTAATGAATGAGGAATTCTGGTGGGGGAAAAGTAATAATTTAAAATAAGTCACTAACCTTTCTTGATTTTTCAATCACATCATTTATGTCCTGCAAGACACAAATCATCAGTTATCATGCAAAGCACTGAGAGACCTGATTTTGTTACATTTAAGCGAGGGATGTGCAATGGATTCCCCCCCGGGGTACCACCTGGAATTGAGGTATCACTGAGCCCCCCTGACCCACCAGTCTGGGCTCCCTTTACACTATACTGCTGTGACCAGCCTGCATTTTCACCAGCACACATACAGGTAGGGACACACCCAGCTGCAGTTACATGCAGACGCTGTGATCAGCTCTGCATGGGAAGGCTCTAGCTAAGGAACATTCCAGCTACTCAGGCACACACCCCGCTCTGGGGTGTAAACCCAAAATTATACCGTCTTGCGCTGCACAGGGAACTGTACAGCGTAAGCTCATAAAATTCGCCCCCTCCCCTCAATGTGGAGAGGAATATACAACAGCTTTCTGCCCTGAATTATGACTCCCACACACTGGTTTTAGACAAAGCGAAAACAAGTTTATTAAATACAAAAGATAGATTTTAAGTGATTATAAGGCATAGCATACAGATCACCTAGCAAATAAACAAAAATGCAATCTAAGCTTAATAAACTACATATGAATAGCAAATCCTCACCCTAAGTGATGATACAAGCAGGCTGCAGATTCTTAAGGGGCAAGCTGCACTTGCTTACAGCTTTGAATCCCACAGGCTAAACTCCCCTTAGCCTGGGTCCAGCACTTCCCCCAGTTCAGTCTTTATTCCTCAGGTGTTTCCAGGTGTCTCATTGGGTGCGGAGTCAGTGAAGAACCTCGATGATGTCACTCTCCTGCCTTAAAGAGCCTTTGCATATGGCGGGAACCGTTTGTTTCAAAGCTTGGCTCCCACGCCAGTCAGTGGAAAAATACTGATATCCCAAGATGGAGTCCAGCACCAGGTGACCTGGTCACATGACCCTGTAGTGTCACTGCAGGCATGAGTTGAAGGCTGTCTGCGGTGTCCTCAGGAAGGCTCCCTGATGGGAGATAAGCTTCTTCTAAGGCCTACTGTTTTCTCCTAATGGCTTATTAACCTGAATGGGCCCTTCCCAGCCAGCCATCTAGACTGAGAGCCTTTTGCCTAGTGGGCATTCCCCAAGTGTAAACACATTTGTAATACAGATACATAGTTAATATTCCTAACTTCAGATACAAACGTGATACATGCAGAAAAATAGGATAATCATATTCAGTAAATCATAACCTTTCCAATGACACCTCACATGACGTATCTTCCATAAAATACATTATGTCATAATGATATCATAATAATATCGCTGTGAAGAATATGGGGTGCCGGGTCACAGGATGGTCTCGTGTTTAAGATACCAGGCCGGGACTCCGGACATCTAAGGTTCATTAGTGGCTCTGTCACAGACTTCCTGAGTCACTTTGGGTAAGTCGTTTAACATTGCCATGGACTCGGTTCACCATACATAAAATGGAAATGCCAACGTTTGCCTAGCTAACCAGGGGTGTCGTAAAACTAAATTATTAATAATTGTAAAATATTTTTTGAGTTTGAAGAATTTGGTGGCATATCCAGGAAGAGAAGCCAGGGTCTTCTGACAGAACAGACATCCTCCCTTCCTCTCCCAACCTTCTTGAAAGCTAAGCATGGAACCCAGCTACATCTGTGCTGGCCCCCACCCCCGTACTTCCCTTGACACTTTTGTGCATTACCTTGCTCAGATTCTGGGGCATTTCAAATCCTAATCTCACACTAGAAGGAGTCTGGGGCAGCCACGACACCAATGCGTAGCACTGAGTACAGAAATTCAAAGGGAGGTACTGGAGCCGAGTTCAGATTCAGCTACAGAGAACATCAACTATTATGGGGGGTTGGTGTGACACTCTGTACCCCAAAGCAACACTCTGGCACCGCCATACCTACCACGGTGACATAATTATGATACGTTTTGTACAAAGTATGCCTTGTGAGGTATCATTTTAAAAGTCTTGATCTGTTGAACATCAATATCTACTTGGATTGTGTGTGCTGTCATTGTATGTGAAGTCATGAAATTTTCTCTGTGTGTTACTGAAGTATGTTGTAAGGTTGGGAACACCCACAACCAGCCTTTCAGGCACAACAATGGGGCAGCCAGATACTGATGATGGCCCATGAAGGGGAATACACACTCACAAGGACTACCCCGGGAACTGTATACAGTGGAGACCTCTCAGAGGGAGCACATAGACAATGGATACTACTTGACTCACCCTAGCAAAAGATCTTTCCAGCAAGCTGGAAGAACCTAAAAAGGAGGGGAAGTGACATAATCACTTGTCCTCAGTAGGGTGATCAGACAGCAAGCATGAAAAATCGGGACAGGGGTGGGGAGTAATAGGCGCCTATATAAGAAAAAGCCCCAAATATCGGGACTGTCCCTATAAAATAGGGATATCTGGTCACCCTAGTCCTCACTCCCCCCACAACTCAACACGTTTGGAGAACAAAGACTGATCTGGGGAAGTGGTCCCAGGCTGAAGGGGATTTCCAGCCTGTGTATGGAAGATATGAGACCTACTTGTATTGTCGATCAGGGTGAGACACTGCTTGATTCAAATCCTGCCTAGTTTACAGAACTCAGATTGCAATTTTACTTTTTATTTCTTAGGTAACCAACTTCGATCTGTGCGCTTACTACTTATAATCACTTAAAATCTATCTTAATAGATAAATGTTTTATACTTTACCTAAACAGTGTGTTTTGCTCAAAGTACTTGGGGAATCTGCTCAGAAACAAAAACTGGTGCATGTCCTTTCCACACTGGATAATAAACTTACACAGCTCAGGCTTCTGACCAGGGCAAGACAGTACAGCTCTGGGGTCCTAGGCTGGGAAGCTGTGAGGAATTGGCTGGAGCCTCTCTATTGCTGTTTCATGTGTGGCTGGCAAAAGCATTCATGTAACCCAGCTGGTTGTGTCCCTGCCTGTGGATGTCTGTGTTAAGTTCAGAACCTGGAGAGGTTTGCAACTAATCACAGCATCACAGTGTGAGAGGGAGCCCAGGTTGGTAAGACAGAAGGCTCAGTGGTACCCCAGTTCCAGGTTGCACGTCGTCACAGTGAGCATATGGTTTCATGAGATTTGCTTGCCTGACTTGTTTTAAGGACACTATTTCTTCAAGGAACACCCACCTCAATAACTTCAGCCTTCCGAAGCAAGAGCCCTGATGCTAGTAGCGTCACTCACAAGCAAAGGAAGGAGAGGCCCAGATTCTCCCTCTATTTGGTTAACTCTGTAGCCACTTAGGCAGTGATAATGATCCTTTTAATACCGGGACACAGCAGTGTCTACCAAACCATAGCACATTCTATCTTGGTGTCACACCCCACCCCCACCCCCACTTCCTTCCATTTGCCTCTAATGCCGGCAGAAATTTTCAAGTTAACACAACTGCTTTTTCAGAGTTAAATATAATTGCACAATGATATGACATTCATGTTACCTCACCGAGTTCATCCCCCTGCAAGCACAGACTGTGGTCCCCAATAGAGGATGTAGCAGACATGAGAAACAGATTACAAAGATTATTAACCAAAAGGCTAGGTGTAATCATTTCTTCTTAATCATACTTCTATTTCAATGGGACCTAGATTGCACAATGGATGCATCACATATATATT
Organism: Macrochelys suwanniensis; assembly: GCA_033296515.1. Lineage (NCBI taxonomy): Eukaryota > Metazoa > Chordata > Testudines > Chelydridae > Macrochelys > Macrochelys suwanniensis. Next base: position 158,869,484 of record CM065777.1, read on the forward strand.
TACTTTGTCCTTGGGGGTGTCAGGTCATTTATGCCATGACACAGAGTTTTTAATATTCAGATCACTGGGGAGAATTATGATCGGCAGGTTATTTTGTTCTCCACCAGACACACAGCTAATTGCATCTGCTACATTAGTTATCAGATCTTGTGTATTGGCATACAGTAGAACCTCAGAGTTATGAGCTGACCGGTCAACCACACGCAATCACACACGCAATCACAATCAGGCACAGCAGAGACCAATTTTTTTTTTGTAAAAGCCAAGTACAGTACAGTATTGTGTTAAACGTAAACTACTAAAAATATAAAGGGAAAGTTTAAAAAAAATATTTGACAAGGTAAGGAAACTTTTTGTGCTTGTTTCATTTAAATTAAGATAGTTAAAAACAGCAATTTCTTATGCATCGTAAAGTTTCAAAACTGTATTAAGTCAATGTTCAGTTTCAAAAGTTGTAAACTTTTGAAAGACCAACCATAACGTTTTGTTCAGAGTTACGAACATTTCCAGGTTTCAGAGTAGCAGCCGTGTTAGTCTGTGTCAGCAAAAAGAACAGGAATACTTGTGGCACCTTAGAGACTCACAAATTTATTTCAGCATAAGCTTTCGTGGGCTACAGCTCACTTCATCAAGTTATGAATAACCACCATTGGCAAGGTGTTTGTAACTCTGAGGTTCTACTGTATATACCTTGGGATACTGCACGGGTGTAACAAGTTTTCAAATGTCTGGTTGCAGCTGTTTGTATTTAATGTTAACCTAGAAAGGCATGCCTCCCCTTCTTATCTTACCCCAGCCTGGGTGGCTCTTTTGGGTTTATCACGTGTCCCACATTCCACAGGACTGTCTGGATTTAATTAGGGCCACACAGCCCCCTGGAAGCAATTGCACCATCCTGTGCGTTATTTCAGAGTCCGAAAGTGTCATCGTCTTGCAATCACAACAGTGTCCCGACACAAGCAAGACCCGAGGAAGAGCTCTGTGTAGCTTGAAAGCTTGTCTCGCTCACCAAGGGAAGCTGATCCAATAAAAGCTATTACCTCACCCACCACCTTGTCTCACAAACAAGTTTGTAAATTGCAGAGCACAAGGAACCCTGCTCCGAATCCACCAAAAAGCTCCCTGAAGTGAATCCACCGTGCTATAAATGGGTGTTCTGCCACTGACTCTAATGGGATCAGGAGCTTCTGCAGAGCACACTCCAGGCTGTGACTACAAGCTGGTAGAGATAATTCAGTCACTAGCCAGGAAACATCTGTTGTTGCAATAATACTTCGCATACCCAGGGCTGCAAATCCAATAACAGCAGCCCCAGCATAGGGCCTGTGTACAGAGTGCATCCGCTGCCCGCAGCCTTCAGTCCTACCTGCCTGAACTCCTCGGCTGTGAGGTGGCAGTGGCAATCGACGAACCAGCCCCTCTCCATATGCAAAGGCTGCTGAAGGCCCCCTGAGCAGGCAAGGCCTGGGCTCCTCTTCTTAGGACTCTGACACGCAGCAGAGAGCATACGGTTCTTCCCAGGGCAGCGAATACAACCCCGCCCACTTGCACTGTGACCAGCAGCCCAGCCTAGCTCGGGTACACACACAGCCGCTTAGCTAGAGTGCCCGGGGAGCTCGAGTCTGGTGACATCTTCCTCTACACACACGTGCGTGCAGCTTTGCAGCATCAAGGCAGGACATTCCAGCCCCAGCTCTGCTGCACTACAGGAGTAGTTACAAACGGTACGTTTGAGTTTGGGGAGGGGGAGGAGAGCGAGCCCTGTTGTGTCTCCCCCTGGAGTCTCTTTCCAAAGGATTACCATGTACTGAAGCCTCAGCAAAATGTGTTTTAAAGGGACACTGACAGTTTAGAAATCACGTTTCTTCCAGTAATCAGTTTCGAGGAGGCTAGGAATGTCCAGAAGCAGCGAATCTTGTTGTCATCTTCTCAGTCAAACGATGGAAGCTGAAGATTTTGAGTAGACTACACATTTTTTTTTATACTCACAGTTGTAGAATTAGCAATTTCTTCTGCATTTTATAGGGTCTAATAATTACAGCCTTAGTCCTGCAAACCCTTAAGCACGTGCATACCTATGCTCATGGGAGGAGGCCCGTTGACACTGTGAGACCACTGGTGAATATTTACAGACATGCTGAAGCCTTTGCAGGATCAGGACCAGCAACCTGTGTAATTTGATGTCATGCTATGTTTTCAGTATCGCCTATAGCAACAGCATCGTGTTGAGTGTTTTATTCTTTGTTTATATTTAACTTTACCTTTTTCTTGTTTTTTTAAAATAAAATCTTTCTTGTTAGAGTAAGGCCTGCTGTACACAGTTTTTATACCATGGCCCTTGGAGTAAATTTTCTTTTTAACCAGAATAGTTTAATTGGTGCAATCCTTATTGTGGCTGCAGTTATACAAGGTGCATTTTACCAGTATGGCTTATTCCCCTTTCCAAACACATTAGCTAACTAGGTGCAACTTACCTTAACACTGCCACTATCTGAGGAACAAGTAAAGCCAACCTCCCTCAATGGTAATGTAGAAAAGTAATCATAGGGATGAAAATATGAGGGAAAACAAGCACTTAAGGTGGACAGCAGTTACCTTCCACGTGACCTGAAAATAGGCTGCTTACATTTTATCTTACTTAGGGTTCGATCCTTCTCCCACTGAACAACAAACAGCAAAACTCCTACGGACTTCAAAGGCAACAGGCTGTCTCTACTCCGTTGGCATCATGGCTACAATTTGTCAGTCAGACATCCATTGGTGATTCACAAAAAGCCAATGATGTCAAACAGGAGTTCAGAACAGTGTTTTGTAAGAGAGCTTCCAGAATAAAAAATAAAATAAAAAGGCAGTTAAAAAAAACTGTATCCATTAAGGGAGACAAGATTTGACTTATCTACAGGGTGCGTTAGTCCACATTACACGGATGTAAATTCTAATGCACACATGAGCATGTCACACATTAACTGGCCCATGTGGACCCTGCTGACATACGCTAAAAAAGTCCCCTACTGTGTGTTAATATCCCATTTCAAACGGACACACCCTGTAGACAAGTCTTAGGTTTTAAAACACGTACAAATATTTGATACATGGAAAACATGGGCCCAGACCACAATGCTGGGATGCAGATTTGAACTTGCCAGAGTTTGGAGCTTTTGGATACAGGGTTTTGGTTCAGGTCAGGTCCAGCTCTGGTGTAGAAGTTGATAGTGGCCATAGACTGGGATAGGAGAACAGATTCTCCCTCGCATTCCTGTTTTAACACAGTAACTCCACAGAGACCCCACATTCTGCCCCCTTACTCGGCTGGGCCCAGGAGTAACGATTAGGGTACTATGAAGATAATTTCTCTGACTACTGGGATGACATCCTGGGCCTATTGAAGTTGATGGGAGTCTGGCCATTTACTTCAATAGGGCCAGGATTTTACTTAGTGTTTAGTTGAGTCAGGCAGCCATAATATTAATTCACCCATATAAGAGAGACCCTTCTTCCATATTTATTTAGGTGACTAATATGAATCTGTATCTGGACCAGATACCAGAAGGATGAGTGTGTAACAAGATACAAGAGAGATCCATCATACTCACAACTTTCATTTAAATAGCATGTATATTTGCTGAGTTCTTTGACAGTAAAATCCTGCAGTTAGGACAAGACAGATTTTTTTATTGCACACGTTAGCTGTTGGGACAAAATGTAATTGCAAATTTTAAATATTTCTGGATCTACTTCCAGAGAAATTTCTGAAGTTTGGGAAACAGTTTCAGTGCATTCTGCGTCGTCACTTCTATAACTTCTTCCACTGGGATTCCTTTCATTTTGGCAATATACTCTGCAGCAATGAAAATATTTTTTGGTTCATTTCTCACCTGCAATGTACAAAAACAGAGAATAAATTAAAAAAATCTGAAATGACATTAGTGTCAGATGCAATTTATCTTTAGAACCAGTTGTTGCAAACAGTTTCAAATATACCATTGATAGGGCCTTAAAATGTAATTTCTCTTTGTTATATTTGCTCATCTTCCAACAGTCTCCTCTCAATCTATTGCTGCAATTGGCAAGAGTCTTCTCCTGTGTAGTCCCTGCCTTTGGGAAGTGGCTCCTCGTATCACTCTGCTTTATCAACCTGCTATCTCTTTTCCAATTTCATCTGACGATGTCTTTCCTTCATAGAATCATAGAATCTCAGGGTTGGAAGGGACCTCAGGAGGTCATCTAGTCCAACCCCCTGCTCAAAGCAGGACCAAACCCAACATCCTTCCTTGTCTCTGCATATTCAATTTTTGCCCTCTGTTACTGTCCTCAGTAAGCTACATTTTTAGAAATGCAGAAGTGGAGAAACCAACAATTTACCTGTTTTTCAGGACCGAGTGCAGGAGAGTCGGTTTCTAAGCACATACATTCTAAGGGCAACTGTTTCACAAGCTTCTGCTTCTTAAAGGAAACAAGAAAGCTATTAAATGGCTCATTCACTCAAACTAGGAAAAAAAGCAGAGAGAGAGAGAGGTATGTTTCATGTTAAAGGCATGGCAGTAATACACATGGGGGATCTTATAAATATATTTTTGCTAATTTCACAATTAGGTAGTAGTAAAAATGGTCAAGAATACATGAACTACTTTTTATTAAAGTCTCCATAAAATACACGATGCCACCCCTAGTGAAGCACTCAGCCCATTATTATCTATTAAATCAAGTAATATTATTGCACATTAAAAAAAACCCAACCTACATTAAGGTTGCAAAGTAAAGCACTCAAAAGCTCAGATATACTAGAATCAAAGTTGCCAGTGCAACCCTAATTCATCCTCTGTGCATACGTCTTATGATACAATATTTAATTACATGCTCGGATACTATTTTTTCTCCTCCAATCTTGTCCCCAGGGTTCTTGTCCCAATCTATTCCCGCATCGCATCCTATCTGGCTCTTGTCCCTTCTGCATTCAAATCAGGCAGCTGCTTCCTCCTCCAACTGCCTGGGCCCAGCAGAGGGTTACTACAGCACAGGAGAGACAGGCTCCCTGCTCTCATTTCAAACTCAGCACAGCCTCCAGCAATGCAGGGAAAGTCCTGCTTGGCCTGGGGCTGGAGTGTGCCCAGTGTGGATGGGATCTTTGAAGAATAAAATCTAAAGTCTCTGCTGAGCATGTGCAAACTGCAGTTTTTCATGGACATATAACTTGGCCAAATTAGGGTGGATTTTCACAGGAACAGCATAAGGCTCATTCCTGACACAAAAGTCTCCCCCTGCCAAATTCTGAGTCCCTACTCCAAAGCAAGGGAGCACTAGAGCTTTCCAAAGAAAAGGTCACCAGAAGCTAACATGGGTGAAACTACATAGTATAGGGGGGTTTTTTTAAACAAAAATCAGCATAACAGAAAGTAATATTTTCTTTGTGATAAATTTAGGGTTGCAGGCTGCAATCCCCAAATACTGAGATAGGACTAGCCCCTTTGAACTTTACCTGTTCACTTCTTATAATAGAAGGAGGTATGGAGAAAAAATATCCAGCCTTCACTCCTTCCATTGCCACAGATGGCCTCCCATCAAATGCATGGAGCAACACCCTTTCAGCACCTACAGAGAGCCAAACCAAATAGGAAGTAACTATATTCATGGTAGGACTATGATGTCATCTCCGACTAGAACCCCTGGTCTCACTGTACTCTAGGATTACAGTGCTCTGGGGAGGAGCAGAGTCAGAACTGCTCCTGTGATGCCAGCACAGTTGTGATGCCAGCATAGTTGGTGCTTACGGTGTTAGACAGATAGCTTATAGAACAGATCAGGTGGAGGGGTGGGATGTGGAGAAGAAGAGCCGGTTACAAAAGGCGCCATGTTGGGAGATATAATTAGGATTGCAAGCAGAGACAGTCTGGGGAGGGAGGGAGGTAGATAGCAACATGGGAACAATTCTAATCTCCTCTTGAAAGCACTGCAGTCTGAGGAAAGCACAATCAGACCAAGGAGTTTCTGTCAGGAGCTGACATCATCATTCTAGCATGAGACAGACAAATTACATTCACTTTCCTTTCTTTCTTATTTTTACAGGTTTCCCCCCATTAAGTAAGGCAAATCGGGCAATAATGAAGAGATGAAAAAGAAGACCTATTAAATCACCGAGTCCATTCCCTTACCAGTGCAGGATACCATCCCCCCAGGGCCAGTGCAAGGAAGTTTCGCGCCCGAGGTGAAACTTCCTTGTGCCGCCCCTCCGCCCAATCCCGCCCCCGCCCCAGCCAGCTCCCCCACCCGCGGGAGCTCATACCTCCCACCGCCCCCTGTGGGCCGTGGGAGCTGAGCAGGGAGCCGGTTCACCGCGGCTGCCCCCCGGCTTGCCGCTCAGGCGCTGGGGTGGGGGCAGCGAGGCAGCTCCCCACTCAGGCGCTGAGGGGGGCGCAGCAAGGTGGGGGGCTTGCCGCGGCTGCCCCGGGGCAGCAGGGCGGCTCCCCGCAGCTGCCCCCGGCTCCCCACTCAGGCGCTGAGCGGGGAGACAAGGGGCAGCTGCGGCAAAGCCGCACCCTTGTCTCTCCGCTCAGCAGCTGAGCCACTGAGCGGGGATACAGCGGTCAGCTGCCCGCCGCCCCCCAAATCTTGGCGCCCTAGGCGACCACCTAGGGTCGCCTAGTGGGCGCGCCAGCCCTGCATCCCCCAGGAATGTATTTGATATTAAACTGATATAACATTTGATCTTAGTTCAAAACATAAGACATAGCCAGAGCCTTAATTTTTTTCTCAATCTATTTTAATAATGCCACAATGAGCTCCAAGACTTAACCTATAGAAGTATCATATCAGTTAATTGCCTGTAACACTATTTGAAATGTACTTAAAATTTCCACCTTTAAAAAATAAAAAAAAGTAGAATTTCAAATGCCAACCTGGAGAGTGTGATGTTCTGAGTAGACGCTGAGCATGGATATGGATCTGTTAGAAGGTGTATTTGAACTGACAAACTGCTAGTGGCTACGGCAATCTGAACAGTTCTTCAAACAAACAGTAAATGCCATGAATCAAAATTACAGTACTTTGAGAAGGACCTCCATAACTATGCCCATCCGGCTTTGTGTACGCAAACTGACACACATGATAAGGAGATATGGGAAAACCAAAGAAAGGCTGCTGAAAAAAACATGAATTTTTAATAGCATGAAGTGACCCAAAAAAGTACCTTGTTCTTTTAGGAGGTTAATGGTTGGTCTTCCAGCTGAACGAGAATGGACGTTTCTAGTGAAGAAAAAAAAAGCTAGTATTAGGAAATTAAGCTGAGTATTTTTTTAAATAAGATTAACTGATTTGACAGCAATTTTTATAGCACCATTTACCAAGAAAGATTCCCTAAGAACTTTACAAACATATATAAAGAAATCACTTCAGCCAGCATGAAAATACAGTAGCAACAGTCTAGGACAAGAAGAGAAGAAGATGACTGTATTTATGTAATTGAAACTACAGGGGGTATCCCAAGTAGGCAGAATGTAACTACCATGTTGTAATTTGGCCAAGACAATGAAGTCAATAGCCTTATTTTTCTAAATTCTGCGGGCTCTTTAATAACTACAGATATGGAGGAATTTGATTTTAGGTCTCTTCTGAAATACAATAACCTGTCAGTATAAACAAGACCTACAAAGGCAAATCCAGTCCTTTCGCTAATTGAATCTGTTTGGTCAAGACTTGTCTTTGTTCTTGCTTCTGTTCATCAGTGCTGGCAAATCTGGGAGTGAAATCTAGTCCAACCTACAGCACAAGAGAAGACATAAGAAAGTTTCACCAACCTGATTCCTTTACATACTAGTCTGCAGTTCAGTAAAGAAACTGTTTTTCAATCCTGCCAGTCAATTTTATATGTATACATTTGGGAAGGATTGCCATTAAAATGAGCTCTATAGCAAACGGTCTGTTATCAGCTTAAATTCAACATTCAATTTATTTTCAACTCTGAAAGTGTTTGAGAGACCCAAGAACTTTATTCAACATTTTAACCTATATATGATTTTTGTGCAGCTAGAACCATTGTTCAACAATGATTTCCAAACTAAAGCCCCATAGCCAGAGTCCTCTGAATTCCAAGGGAAGTTCACATTCAGATCTGAACCTGTAGCTCAAGCCCATTTCCAGTGAAGTCAAGCAGCTGTATAGTATTGGAATTAAATATTTTCGGTTGATTTTTAAGGTTGTGAAAGGTTCACAGCTGTACCAACCAAGTCCTTGACTTATCTACAGAACAGGTGCAGCATGGCAAATTTACCTATACTGACATGTCAGCGTGACTCAACCCTGCACGGTATCAGAAGGTAAACCAAAGGGCATCCAGGTGTAAGAGGCTACTTCATACTTATTTAATTCTCTCTGCTAAGACTGCAGCAAGACTGTCATTTGTTGTGGTGGTTCTGAGATATGACCATGTGTCCTGCAGGAAGTGGGCTCAGACACCGATCACGAGTCATACAAGCCACTGTACAGCTATTCCCCTTCAAGTCCTGTAATAAACTGTCATGTAGCATTACCTGTGCTCTAATACTGCTTTGCTGCATTCCACCCTGAATTTCAGTGGTGATTCAAGTGAACACTATGAATTTCCTACCTATTACACTGTGTTTTGAGGGTCAATAAATTGACACTTTTAGTTTTATGAAAATAAGAAAGAAAAACTTGTAGCACCTTAGAGACTAACAAATTTATTTCAGCATAAGCTTTCGTGGGTTAGTACCCACTTCATCGGATGCATGGAATGAAACATACAGTAGACAGATATTTATACAGTCAGAGACTGTATAAATTTTTTATGTATAAATAGTTTTATGTCAATACATTCATACATACATGATTTCTGAAGCACTGTGGAATCCACTGAGAGGAAGTAATAACAGCTTTACTAACATTAATTAAGCAAGCCTCAAACCACAACAGCATATAAAACCACACCACAGTTTAGGACAGGAAGTAAAGGAGAATCCTAGCCAAACAAAACTGCTGAGGCAAATTAGGAAAGCAGAATACAAGTACCTCAATGGGAATTTGGCCAGGACACTGAGGTGGACACCTGTAATCTTATGAAAAGTGCAATGAGATCTTTAATGAACTAAGGTAGTCAGGACCTTGGTTTTATATCTCATCCTAAAAACAGCACCTTCAACAGCAGTGTCCCCTGCACCATACCTCAGTTCAGTACTGAGTCACAGGTAAGATATCAGCAACTGAATCACGGACACTGCTTTCCATAGCCCCTAAATGGTCAGTGGAGATCTCCCATCCAAGTACTGACCCAGCTTGGCCACACTTTGCTCTCAAGATCACCACACAAGTTGGCAGGGCTGCAGGTGAAAGGTAGTATGTATATTTAAGATATTTCATACCAAGTCCACACTATTAACTAAATATCAAATAAAAAGGAGCTAATAGCCTTTAAACCTCTTTTTCATTCAACCTGTACTGTCAAGTGCTATTGGCATTTTCCCATAGCATTGAAATCAAAATCTTGAGTTATTCTTAGCAGGAAAAGGCAGCTGCAAGGAGTAGAATGGGTCAGGAAACTCTAAAAATTAGAAGTACAATTGAAAAATCTTGAGAGAAAAAGTGGGGGAACTGGAAAGATTGGGGGCAGGGGAGAAGGAAGATAAAAAAATGCTATTACTGTATTTTTCTTCTATTTTTTTCAGACTATTCCCTTACTGCTGTGTGAATGGTAATTCCCTTTGCCAATTTATTTATTTGAAGGGCATTAATAGCAGATTCAGAGGCAGACAAAAAAATTTCCCACTCAGATGAAAAATTAGCACAGCAAAATAAGTAGCAGCTGGGAGGTGGGGGAGGGGGAAAACGGCAGAGCGGGGAGATGCATCAGGGAAGTATATGAAGGAAAACATTTTCAGTGTTGGAATGACAGGTCAGGTTCTCCAGCTGCTCAGATTATTAGTATTACTTTTGTTTATATAGAACTGATGATGTGCTAAGTGCTTGTAACTCAGAGGACCTATGCTGGCAAAAAAAGAGGATTTAAACAAAACAGAACTTCTACTTACCTCTCCGATTGCCAACAATCTATCTTTATAGAGTTCTATAAGTGGCAATGCAGCATCTACGTCCTGCAAGAAGAAAAAAAAGAAATTAAAGAAACAACCCTCTATCCTTGCAAAGCAAGAGCAGGATGAATTCAGTTCCACTGTGATATAGAACCACGTAATCTGTTGTCTGTGTACCTTGAAACGTGCTCCTACAGTAGGTTGGGGTGGGGGGGAACAGGCTGTCAGGTTTTAAGATTCTGCAAGGCTATTCTGCCCTAAAGGTGTATTTTTTAGAGGAGTGGAACATGTAATTACCTCTTCAAGACAAGATCTATTAATATCCTGAACATGCTAGCTGTTAGTCTGAGTGCAAACAGTCACCAAATATGGTCAGGGCATGGACACAGATGTATACATCTCTCTTTAGTCTTCCACTCCCCATGGAAGTGGAGGGACAGCTAAATGTGCATGTTCATTATGTTGACTGTAAGCAGATCATCCGCTCCACTGTAGCCCTCTGTAAAACAGAGAGCCAAATGACTTCAGTAGCATTTTGCTTGAGTATTAACAGAATCAAAGATGAGTAAGGACCTCAGGATTTGATCACCAGTGTTTTCTGTATTATGGCAACATGTACAGGTTAGGTTGGATTTATTTTAAATGTTAAATAAGTCAATTCTGAATGCCTGCTGCTTGGCCCAATCTGGACATGTGGCAATTAAGAATTTATTTATACCTTTAAAGTAACACTGCATTGTTCCTCTGGGGGAATACCTTGAACTGGATGAATTCCCAGACACGGCAAGACAAATCCTGGGTATCTAGAAATGAGAAATACATTAACAATGGGAAAGATCACAAAGCATACTGCATCATGACTATTGTAAAGAACTAGAGAAAAAATTATTAACTAATCAATTAAGGCTACAGTACATTCCTTGTCATCCCAATAACCAGCAATCCACTTGAGCAGCAGCACATCTTATGCCTACTGCCAGAGAATGAAAGTCAGAGTACCTGGGTTCTATTCTTGCCTCTGACTGGACTTGCTCTCTGACACTGATTTTTGGATGTCCAACTTGACACATCTAGTGCCTGATTTTCTAAGGTGTTGATGACTCACAATTTACATAAATTTGGGTGCTGAGCACCTCTGAAAATCAAACCATGAGTGTTGGATATAAAGAAATTGAAGCAATTGAAATCAGTAGTCTCTCTGAAAATTTTAGCCTCAACATCTGTGTCAATTTCCCTCCCTCTGTAAAATGTAGGAAAATACCTCCTTCACAAGGGTGTTGTGAAGTTTAATTAAAGTTTATAAAGAGCTTTGAGATCCTCAGTTAAAAGGAACTACAGAAGTGAAAAGCATATTATATCTCTCATAAAAATACTGCTACCTTTCAATTACAAGTTTCATCTTGTGACAAGTTTTTGAAGATTCACTTTTTATGCGTGTAGAAATCCAAATAAACAAGATAATACAAAATAAAGACACCTAAGAGCAAACCTAATAAATACGAGCAGGATACCAGCTTAAGATGCCTTTTCGTGCTTGAGTTTTTTGGTTTTTGTCACAGCTCTAATACCAGGAAAGAGCTCAGAAAGATTTTAGATACTGCAGAGAGCTCCCTACTCAAACACCGTACATTTGATTATGCACAGAAGAGTCAAATTGAAAAAATGCTTAGTACAATACTATTGACTCTGAGAGGCAGTGTGGCTAATGGTTAGTTCAGAAGACAGGAGTCAGGATTTCTAGATTCTATTCCCATTCTGCCCTGACTCACCATGTACTTTGGGCTACTCACTTAACTTTTCTGTTCCTCAATGTATCTGTCTGTAGAGTTGCATATCCTAGCTCTCTAACAAGAGGGTTGTGAACCTTAATTAATATTTGCAAAACCGTTAGGAATAGTTGGATGAAAGGCACTGGAAAAGTGAAAAATTATTATTATTGATTCACCCAAGGTCTCATTTATTAATTATTATTAATTTGTATTGCTGTAGTACCTCAGAGCTCCAGTCACAGACCTGGACCCCATTGTGCTAGGCACAGTTCAAACACAGAACCAGAAGACAGTCCCTGTCCCAAGAAACTTACAGTCTAACTAAGGCCTTGCTGCATCCCATGAACAGCCCTTAATCCTGCTCTGTCCTTTGGGTACTGCCCACGTACAGTCGCAACCTGTGTTTTCTTTTTCTCCTTTTCCATAGAACATGTTTTCCTTGATGATTTGAATCCCACAGCACCAACCTTATCAAACTGCTCTGCAGTCATTTAAAAATAACTATTGTTTTAATCACATGCAAAGAAGACAAAGTTGTTGGAATAAACAATACCTTTCTGAAAGCTGGATAATTTTTTCAAATTCTCCTGAGTGTTCAGCAACTACCACAAGGGCCAAAACTTTAGCCTGAAACAATAGGAAATAAAATCGTTGTAGCATAGAGGAGCAAATTAAAATCCTAGGTTAACTTCCTAGCTTGATAGAACTTCTAGGCTCTCTCAGTCTGCATTTAATTGATAAAAATTGGGTGGGGATATTTCATGTAAAATGAACCCTTCTCTGGAAAGCCTAGTGCTGGGGTGGGATTTGGGAGAGGTTTAAATTACAGGTGTTCCTAGCAACCAGCCCTGTGCCACCTACTGGTACAAGTACAGAAAAAAATAATCATAATAGTTTTCAAAAATGTCCATGAATTCAGAATTTTTTTAAGACAACAGGGCATTTTTAAAGGATAGGGTAAGTTCGGTATTTAAGAGTCCAAAACAAATCAATGAGCCCTATGCTTTTTGGCATATCTAATGTAGGTTAAACAGGGGACATGACATCTCAGGGTTTCAGTAATGGGTTATGGAATATTTCAACTCTAGACCACTGTCATAAATATAAAGGGAAGGGTAACAACCTTTATGTATGCAGTAATATAAAATCCCTCCTGGCCAGGGGTACAGAATCACTTTACCTGTAAGGGGTTAAAAAGCTCAAATAACCTGGTTGGCACCTGACCAAAAGGACCAATAAGGAAAGAAGATACTTTCAAATCTGGGGGAGAGGGGAGAGAGGTTTTGTTTGTGCTCTCTTTGTCCTTTCCTCTCTGGATAGAGAGAGAGACCAAGCAGGTAAAACATCTCTTGAAAAGACACATCTAAAATTACAAAAATTGTAAGTAAAGGCAAAAAAAAAAGTGTTAGATTATCTTTTGTTTTAGCTTGTGAATTTTCCCTATGCTAAGAGGGAGTTTTATTCCTGTTTTTTGTAACTTTATATCTAAGCCTAGAGGGGAATCCTCTGTGTTTTAAATCTTTTTATTTACCCTGTAAAGTTACCTTCCGTCCTGATTTTGCAGGTGTGATTCCTTTACTTTTTTTAAAAAAATAAAATTCTTCTTTTAAAAACCTGATTAATTTTCAGTGTCCTAAAAACCCAGGGGTTTGGTCTGTGCTCACTTTGTAACCAATTGGTTAGTATATTATTCTCAAGCCTCCCCAGGAAAGGGGGTGAAGGGGCTTGGGGGAATATTTTGGGGAAACAGGGACTCCAAGTGGCTCTTTTTCCTGAATTCTTTGTCCAAATCACTTGGTGGTGGCAGCAATACCGTTCAAGGACAAGGAAAGGATTTGTGCCTTGGGAAGTTTTAACCTAAGCTGGTAAAAATAAGCTTAGGGGGTCTTTCATGTGGGTCCCCACATCTGTACCCCAAAGTTCAGAGGGGGGAGGGAACCCTAACAACCACTGTCTCAAATACAGCTAGATGGAAGCAAAATCATGCCTGTAAAGTCAATGAGAAGACTCCAGTTAATGACAATAAGCGCTCGGTCAGTATTAAGTGAAAGTTTATTCTATCTGATGGCTTTCATGATGGTCTAGGTAATAGCCAAATGGACAAGTAAACCAACATATTTATTACTTATTAACAACCTTGTGGCAATCTCAGCACCAAGGACTGAATAGCCATGGAAACGGAATTTTTCGTTTCCGAAAACGGAATTATTGCTCCTAGAATTGGCAGCTTCAAAGTCAGGATGAGAAATGCCAGCATCATATCACAGGGAAGTTTGCACGGTTGCTGCTCCTACCGTAACTCTTCTGTGATAAAGGATTTCAGTTTACTACACTGGCACTAAAGCAACCTGTACCAACATTTATATAAATGATATTAGAAAACCATTATTAAATGAAACACACTCAATTTTGATTAACAAGTAAGACAATGAAATAAGAAAAAATAGGTGAATTAGAAACCCTGACCTCCTAATAAGGATTTTTCCATAGGATCCATGAAGAAACAGAAATTACTGCTGATTTTCCTGTCCATACAATGGTAGCAAAAGCATCTTAACCATAAATAGTTCCTTTAAGAACCACATGCTACATACAAAGTCATGGCTTCAGAAAAATATAAGGTATTCAACAAGATTTGTCTTTCTCAAAATATAACCTCAACTACTTTGTCTGCAAAAGTCTAGACCTTGATCCTGCAAGCTGCTCCACATAGAGAAACCACTGCACCTACCCAGAGTCGGTTAACTTCACTGGGGCTGGGTACAAACTGGGTGGTTCTTTAAGGCAAGCTGGGCTCAGCCTTGCCTCTAACCAGACAACTATCCTCAAGCTGAGTGTGATGGAGACTTAATTATGACTAACCCCAACTGCAAGGAAGGAGTGGAATCAAAGAGGGGACTACTTAGATCTGGGAACTCAGTCTGGGGAGGAGGAAGAGGGATTTCCTTTCTGGGAAGTCAAGCTGAAAAAGATCTACAGGAAGTCGGTCAAGCTCCTGTGGGGGTGAGCAGAGGCCCTTGGATAGGGCCTGTAAAGAGCAGGGAGATTCCTGAGATGTGCTTGTGCTGCCAGAGTATTTAGCAAGGCAAGGCAGTGGGGGGAAGCCTGCTGAGGAAATGTAATATAGGAGAAACTCTGTAGGGCCCAGGAATAGGGGCAAAAAGGCAGAGAACATCAGTGTAGCCTAAGAGGTGCAAAGTATTATTAGTGTAAATATTTATTTGGACTTAGTTGGACCTCTTGTTACGCTAAAAGGGGATTTAATTTTTCAGTGATCTGGAGAGGACCCAGCCAGACAGGCCCTGGTGAGGCCAAGGAAGTGATCACCAGGGGGTGCTAGAGATGAAGACCCCGTCTCCCATCATCCAGGCATGAGGGGGAAACCTGGAGGTGAAGACATGCAATTACAGGGCTCCATTCAGACATGAGTTGGCCCACAAAGAATGGTAGAGAAGTCAGTGGGTCTCCATGGGGGTACAGTGGCCTGGCTGTTCAGTGCAGTTTGCAGGATCAGTCCCCAAGTCACTAAAGTTCCTGGACAAAGCACAGCCAGGGGAGGCTTTTACTTTATTCATAACAGTCCCTAAGCCAGGCTGTTGTGATGAAATAAACACAGTCACTGTCACAGATGACTTGAGAGCTGTGATGTAAGCACAGGCCTGTAAATCAAGATCTCCTAAATTCTAATTTCAGCTCTGACATGAACTCCTATAGTGAAGCTGATTCTCTCACTTCACTTCTCTACCTCAGTTTCCTCCAGCTGTACAATGGGAATAATGAATACAGTGAAGGTTACTTCATGTTTGTATAGTTTGAATATTCAGACTTCATTAGGCTTCCTATAAATTCCACATTTAACTAAAGTTTGTGTTGGTAGCCATCCTGTATTTTAAAGTATAAAACTTTGTGCTCAGCTAACAAGAAATATGCAACGGTAGCAGAACTGAAGTTTTTTCCCCCCGGTATAAGGCCCATAGCCTGCAAACACACAAACTCATGCATAACTTTAGAAATGGGGGTAGCCTCGTTGACCTCAATGAGGCCACTCATATGCCTAAACTTAAGCATGTGTGTAGGTGTTGACAGGAGCTAGACCCATGTTTAGTAAATAGCAAACACTTTGCAACTATGGAAAAATGCCAGTATAGTTACCCACCTTCTTTGCTTCTTCCAATACAGCCTCAATATCCTGAAAGAGATTATAATGTTTTATTGGAAACCTGAATCAGAGAGGGGAACAAGACTTTTAAAATGACAAGTGTCTACTCTTTTAAGGGATCTGCAAATAGAGCGACAGCTGAAGGGCTACAGTGGAAAAGTCACGGAGTGATGCCACAGGGCTGGAAAACACCCATCTGTGAGATGCAAACCTTCCACTGGGGGGAAAAGCAGCCCCAGCAATCCCTGAGCAGCCCCTCACACCCACAGCAAGGGCCCCTGATGTAAAGCACTGAGGGTGGGGTGAAATCCAGATGGGGTGGTTAAGAGAGGGGAGCAAGGGAGTGTAGATAGGCTGGTGGGGGGGAGAACCTGATGGGGGCGGGGAGGGGCGCTTAAGGGGCAGAAGGGGGTCCCAGCGGGGCAGGGGGTGACCAAGGGGCAGGACAGGGGGACCGATGAGGCAGGGGCCCAATAGGGCACGAAGGGAAGGTGACCAAGAGGCGGGAAAGGACAGAGGATCCCGATGGGGCAGGGAGGGGGGATGCTGGCAGAATGGGGAGGGGGTGACCACGGGGCAGGGTCCGGTGGGGCACGGAGGAGGTGACGTAGGGGCGGGAGAGGGGCCCCGATGAGGCGGGGGTGAGCAAGGGCCGCCCCCGCCCCGGGCTGCTCCGCACCCGCTCAAACTCCGGCGCCGCGAGGTGGCAGTGACAATCCACCGGCCCCGCGGCCCCCATCCCGAGCGCCCCCGGCCGGAACGGCTGAGTGATGCCCGGTTTCCGCCCGGACTGGTGACCTGGGGCCTCCGGTCCACGAAGGGTCCGGGCGGGTTCCGTTTCCGGCGGTTTGGAAAGCGGGAAATGGCGGCAAGCCCAGCCCAGCCAGGAGCGATGGAGGCGGCGGCGGCGGGGCCGGAGCTGCCGCCGCCTTCCCCGGCCCTCCGGGAAACGCGCGTCCGCTGCTGCTCGAAGCGCTGGGTGGGCGAGGTGCTGGGGCTGTGCGCCCCCTACGTGCGGGCGCTGGCGGACGGGCAGCCCGGCGAGCTCGGGGCCGAGAGCCGGGAGCGGGCGCTGCGGGACGCGCTGTGGGTAAGAGCCGCCGTCGGGGTTACGGGAGCCGCCTGCTGCGCCCGCTCGGGTGGGGGAAGCTGGGCCCGTCTTAAAGTGGGCGTGGGGCGGCCCTGCCCCCTGGCTAGAGACTAGAGCCCCAGCACCCCCGCGGGCAAGCAAAGCCCCGAGCCGGGCCAATGCCCCGGCCGAGGCCTCAGCCAGCCCCGGGGCCCCAAGGGCCACAGCCCCGCAATTAAACGTCCACCTCTGTGCGAGCCGCCGCCTCCCTGGGGGTGAGAGCAGCCAGAGACTCCTAGAAATATAGCCCTGGAAGGGACCTCCGGCGATCACCTAGTCCGGCCCCCTGTGCTGAGGCAGCGCCCCTAGACCATCCCTGACAGGTGTCGGGAGGGTTATAAGAACATGTCGGACAACGATGTGGATTCCACAACCTCCCCTGGAAGCCTGTTCCAGAGTTTAACTGTCCTTATCATTAGAAAGTTTTCCCTACCATTTAACCTAAATCTTCCTTGCTGCAGATTAAGCCCATTAGTCTTTGCTCTGCCTTGTGGACCTGGAGAACAATTGTTCTCAGTCCTCTTTAGACCAGCCCTTGACTTATTTGAAAACTTATCAGGTTCTTTCTCAGTCTTCTTTTCTCAGAACTTAAACATAAGGGTTTTTTTTAACCTGACCTGTAAGGAAAGGTTATTCTATACCTTTTATCACTTCTGTTGCTCTCCTCTGGATTCTCTCCGGTTTGTCCACTTCTTTCCTGAAGTGTGGAGCCCAGAATTGGACACAGTACTCCAGCTGAGGCCTCACCAGTGCCAAGTAGAGCACTACAATTAACTTCTCTCTCTCTCAGGGCACATATACACTAGAAATGCTACATGGTTACAGCTACACTGCTGTAGTGCATCTGGTGAAGACGCTCTGTGCTGACAGGAGAGCGCTCTCCCTTCAGCAAAATTACTCTACCTGTACGAGAGGCGAAAGCTATGTCAGTGGGAGAGCGTCTCCTGCCAACATAGCATCAGTATGGACAGTGCTTAAGTTGCTGTAACTTGCATTACTTGGGGTTGTCACTCAGGGGTTTGAAAAAGACATACGTTAGATCGACTTAAGCGATCGTGTAGACCTACCCTTCTGTACAACACTCCTATTATAATGCACCCTAGAATATTAGCCTTTTTTTGGCAACTGCATGACATTGTTGATTCTCATTCAATTGGTGATCTACTAGAACCCCCAAGTCCTTTACAGCAGAACCACCACCTTTTCCAATTTTGTAGCTGTGCATCTGATTTTTTTCTTTCTAAGTGTAGTACTTTGCACTTGTCTTTCTTGTTGTTTTTGGACCAAACCTTAAATTTGTCAACTCCATTTTGAATTCTAATCTAAGAAAGATGATAATATTAGGCACTGCTACAGTGCTTTGCATCCCTTGATCTCAGCTGCTTTTAGAGACTAGAGGGGGAAATGTCTCTGTGTTTCAGCCTTTGTCTTGTACATTTTAGTGTGCTTTGTGTATAGTCAGTGTCACTGTTATTCCTGTGCAGTCAATTAGGCCCTGATCCTGCCATCCAACCAGTTGGGTGCACCCAGAGCACCTTTGACTTCTTTGTGGCTCCAAACATGCTCAGGAATCTGCCTGTGTGGCTCACATTTCAGGATTGGGGACTGGTCTTTTTTCTCCTATTGCTTGTATGGGTCTTTCATGCGGGGACAGGAAAAGAACCAATAAAAAATGGAGAATGTGATTGTAAATCCATAAAATCTTGTCAGAAGAACTCAGGGGAACATCTAGTACCTGAAACTAATTTAACTCACTTTTTTTTTTTTTTTTTTTTTACTCTAGTCCACATTGCTGGTATCCCCCTAAATAGGTTAATGAAACAGGAAAACCATCTAGTTTTTTTTATTTTTGTGGTTTTCATGTTCTGAGAAATGTCATAGACCAGGGATTCTCAACCTTTTTCTTCCTGAAACCCTCCCTCAGCATGCTATAAAAACTCCAGAGCCCAGGGAGGCAAAGGGGGACTCAGGGCTCTGGTTCAGGGGTGGGACTCAAGGCATTGTTTGACTTCTGTTTTGGGGAGGCAAGGGCCGTCTTGGGCGAGCTCCGCACAGCAAGGTCCGGGGAGGAAGCGCCACCGCCACCCCCGACTCACCTCAGCAGGCCACCCACCTGTCAGGGGCTGCGTGCCGGTGGCTGCTCCCTGAGGGCTCTGCCGGCCTGGAGCCGGCTCCCCGCCTGGGCAGCTCTGACCAGTTGCGTGAGCAGTCAATGGGAGCTGAGGAGCAGCCGCAACCCCAGGCACCAGCAGCAGATGGAGGAATGCCACGGCTGCCCACTCCATGGCACCACCAGCCAGAGGAGCATCTGCCCCACACTGCCTGGCTCCGCCTTCCCACCTAGGATCTGGCCTGAGGGGGGCTGAGGGAGCAGAAGAGGTGAGGGGGAGCTTCCCCAAGGACTGCCCCACTCTGGGGAAGAGACTACAGTTTGGTGAGGGGCAACACCCTTATGCCCCCTCAACTCTGCCCATGGACTCAGGGCTTCTGCCCGCATCAGGGCTTCAGCCCCCCCACTCCAGGCCTCAGCGGGGAAGGGGGTGGAGCTTGAGGTTTCAGCTCCCTACCGCTCTAACTTCAGGTGGGGGGACAGGAGAGTTTGGGGTTTCAGCCCCATGCTGCTTCCAGCTTCAGGGTGGGTGTGGGGGGAGAGGGGAGCTCAGGGTTTCAGCGGGGGGCCCCACTGTCCTCCTGAAAGGGCTCATGGACCCCAGTTGAGAATCGCTGTCATAGACCTTAAAGAAGTGGCCAGTACCCAACCTCCACAACAGAAGCAACCTTCTTTAGAGGTGAGAATTTGTAATTGTCTCACATGAAAAAGAAAACCTGGCTTCACTGTTGAATTTCTTTTGGTTCTGAATGAGCTTCTTCATACCTATCTTCTATGGCTTATTAATAACACTACATTAAAAGAACATTAAGATAGCAAATCAAGCACTCAGAAATTAGGTAATGCCAGAATTAAGGTTGCTCATGCAACCCATCATGCTTGCTTGGTCTGAGGCTAGCACCTGTTGACCATCTTTCCTCTCTGATTCAGCCCTCTTTGTGTAGACTTCTGCTCAGGCCTAAAAATTGGACCCAAGCCCAGTTACCCTGAACCCAAGATGTTCAAATCGTTTTCTGACCTGACCCCAACACCCCTCCCTCCCCCAAACCCAAGTCAGCGCTACCACTACTGCCAACTCCTGCCTGTGGGGTCAGCATGGCAGTGTGCCCTGCTCCTGCTGTCCACCACTCCCTGCTGTGCTGCATAACATGAGGGGTTGCAACTCCTCAGCATACTCACTCTGCAGCATAACCTGTGCAGTGATGTGGCAGCAAGAGCAGGACATGCAGCTGCTGACATGCCAGTCCCACTGGCAGGAGGAGGAGAGCCAACCTGACCTGAGTCCAAGAGGGTCTGGGTTTTTTTTTTTTTCTTACCCGACTAGACCCAGACCTGACACTTGTTGAGTCCTGTTGTAGAGCTCTAGTCTTGTGTGTATACATTGATACGGTCTATCATATGAACATATACTAATTTTTCTACAGGACCCCATCTCATTCAGTGCATCGGATGGACTATGCTCTGGGAATGAATCAGGGTTGCATAATGAATGACACCTCACCCAAATTGTAAGGTGTGTAGTGAATGTGGCAGAGGGCTGTAGGAGAGAAAGGAGGGTCCTGTGAACCCCCTATGTCTGTCACATAGTTCCTACATCATATAGGGCAAGACACTTCAACCAAATTTTTCACAGGTGGGCACTAATTTATTCATTTTCTGGATACCCAACTTGAGACACCTAGAGTTGGATTTGCAGAAGTATCAAGCACTCAGAACTACAACTGAGATCAGTGGGAGTTCTGTTCTAACCGTATGAAATGCTCTAAAAATTAGGTCCTAGATTTCTCAATTTGGGCACCCAAAATTAGTTGATCCTTTGGGCTTTAATTTCTGTACCTTAGACTCTATATGTAAAAAGGGGATGATAATGCCAGCATCTCTCACAGCTGTGTTAAGATGTGTGTGAAGAGCTAAATTACTATGGTGAGAGCACCATAGACAAGCCCAGGAGGACATTAATTTATTCTGTATTCAATGCAGGGTTTGGATGGGGTGCAGTAAATAAGGCTGGGGGCCACACTTTGAATGATGAAGATTAAAAACAAAAGTATTGAAAACCTACCCATTTAGTATGTACCATCCATTCTGTGCAGTGAATGAGAGAGGGCTCTGTGTAAAGTAGGGGATCCTGTAACTAATGGCTGTATCATAACGCATATGCACAAGTGGGCCGATTTAAGGTTGCACAAGCTGTAATTTGGCTGAATTTGATTGGGTTTTCACAGGAATAGCAAAAGATATGTCCCTGACACCATGGTTACCTATCTACCAAATTTTCTGTGCCAAAGCTCAACAAAACAGTTGTGATTTTTTTTTGATTTTTTTTTTAAGACGGACAAAGCATATATTTTCCCCTAACCTTGTTCTTGGAAGTGGCTGAACCATTTTAGCTGAAACATAAAAAAAATTCAACCTGAGTCAGACACCTGGAATGAAAATTTTCATTTCAGACAGCTTGTTTGGCAAACTTATATGCAACTGAAAAGAGGCTCTCATGGTGGAAAGTGTAGGATAACGTATAGACAGAGGGAGCTGCATGGCCTCCCTCCTTACCCTCACTAACCCCTACTAGTGCCAAGTCCAGGAGAGGAGGCCAGCGCTTCTCCTTACTCTGCAGCAGCTTCTGCCAGACGGGGATGGGCTACAGCATGCTCTGATACTTCCCTTCCCATTACCCTTTCCTTCTACTTTCTTTCAGTTTTTTTCTTGCCAGTCCCCTCTTCCTGGTTGTGTGGAACAAATAACCATCCTAAATCAAGAGACCACATTCATGTGTTTTAAACTTGTGTTAAGGTACCACATGGGTCACAGGAAGAAAAAAAAAAACCTCAAGGGAACATGGATGGAATCCTTGCCTGAATGAAATGCTGAACAAGTTCTTTAAATTCAGTTGTCAGCGGTGTTATATTACATTGGTAGGCTAGTAAGCATAATATTTCAAACATTTTGATTGTTCTGAATTTCTTACAGAACTTTGAAACAGCAGTTCAAGAGAATATTATCATTAATGGACACCCATGGCAGGAAACTTCAGATGAAGCTGAGCTTCAGAATGGTGTGTATTTGGTTTTTAATAATGTCTTCACTTTAGTCTAAGTCCTTAGCATATTAATCAAGCAATTGTTCCTCCCATTGTTGCTAATATATGTGATGCTGAGGGAATTGATGAGACTGAACCCAAGCCTATTTGTGTTCAGATTAATGAGTTACACACACCTTTTCAATAAAACCTTTCCCCTAAAACAACCTCTGTATATAAATTAAGAAGAAAAATAATCTTTGAACATATACATTCCTGTACCCTCGAGACCTGAAAACAAATGGGGTGGGGGAGAGAACTCAGTTTGTTCTGAACACTTACTACTTTAGTTTTGTTCGATTCTCAGTTATCCAGATGATGGGTGATTTATAAATAATAGATAAATCACATTTCAAAGTAAAGAAGTTTATATAACCAATGTCCAGGGTAATTATCCTGAAAAAGGGTTCATAACAAAAGGAATAGTGCAATATTTACAAAATAATATTTAGTTGGAAAAAATAATCATCATTTTTCATGATCACTTGTTACAGTCCCATTCACTTAATAAAAATAAGAGAAGAAACAAGACTATCTAAAGTGAGTAGGACAAATTTCTTCTTCTTCACTAGACCCGCTAAATCGACTGCCGGTGGATCATCTCACAGCGTCAATCCCGGCTGTAGTGTAGTCCTGCCCTAAGTCACGCTGCTGCTCTAATTCCCTGGGCCACTTCCCCCCAGCCCTGTGCCGTCTTCATCCTTACGTCAGGACCTTGTCCTGATGGAGTCCCCGCAATCATCTCCGGGCTCCTTCTCGCTCTCCCTGGCTTCTGGCAGTACTACCTCATCTGAGGACCTATAGCTCTGTCAGCCATCCACACTCCTACAGCTCCAGCAAGGAACTGAACTTGCTCTGGCCCTGCAATTCTTCTTATACTGTTGAGCCCTGATTGGCTGCTTCCCACACAGCCACTCTAGGCAGCTTGCAGGACCTCTCTACTGCCCTTTTCTGGGGTTGGGTGTGGCAGGATCACAGGGACTCCAGCAGGGAGCCTCAGGGCCTAGTCCACCATGTCACATGCTGTTACTGCTTTTAATATTTTTGTAATAATGGGGATTCTTAGTATCCTCTAGTGTTCACAGAAAACAGTCAGTATAGTTCGGTTGCATATACCTGTTAGTGAGTGTCAGGTATTCTTCCTCACATGCAACTGCTGCTCTTGGTTGAGTGAAATTGAAAACACAAGTATGGACTTGAATGTGGAGGAAGAGTTCCCTGAGCTGCTGCTTGGTCAGCAAGCTCTATAAGCGCTGCAACTGATGACCTAGGCTGAGGAAACACTCCAAGCTATGTTCCAGAATCACTACGTCTTGGCAGAAAGTTTGGATCTGAGAAAATGGATTCTGTTTTAGAGAGTCCTGACTTAAACCATTGTAAAACTAGTATTTTTCAAGTTTGCATCATCTTGGAAACTTTCTTTATGGAAGGATATTTTTGTTTCAATTTAATGTGGATCATTTTTATTGGAATACATTTTTCTTTATGGAAGACTTTTTCCCCCTGTTTTAAAAAAAAATCAAAAAAACTTTGAATTAAAAAAAAAAATCTGAAAATTCTTACAAAGTAGGTAGAGAAGATTCACCATACGCCACTTTGGATCATTTTGAACTAATGTCAATGCTAGTTTCTTATTGGAATATCAGTGGAAACATGCCAGAAATACTCAAGTCAGCATTTAAGTTTGCAGTTAATACATTTCTAGGAAAAATATTTATTTTAAAATGTAAACTATTGATTTTCATTACAGTAGTGCAAAATCTGTTACAAAAATTCTTATTTTACAAGTCTTGTGAATTGTGTGTGTGTAAATAACCCACTTATTTTGATGGGAAAATAAGGTTAGAGCACAACATTGGTTGTTTGCTCTCAACAAATCAGAACTTCCAGGTCAGATTTAAAGCTATTCCACTTTGTATAAATAAGTAAATATTTATTGAACCAGAGACAAACTGATTATATAGCTAAAGTAGAACAGTTCCAACAGGAAAGATTGAAAGAGGAATTCCCTCCTGAACCCCAAATAGTCATCAGCCTGGTGGTCAGGGCGCTTGCCTGATGGGGAGGTGTCGGTTATTTTGTGAAAATGTTTGGAAGGACTCGGTTTTGTCCCAGTGCAGAACAGGAAATATTTTGAAATCTCATAAATTTTCATGGGATGGGAAAACAGTTTCCCACCCAACTCTATTGTTTTGCCTATTGGCGTTTCTTACAGATCTACTGATGTTGCACAGATTGACCAGTAGAGGGTGCAGAATATTCATCTTTCCCTAATACACTAACATCTAAATGTGCTCAGCCTTTGGATCACATGCATTCTAGAATACAGGAATGTAACTGTTACAAAACAGAAGGAAATGGGGTTAGGGTAACTCTAGTTTTTATAGTGTGATGATAGATGATATGACTTTAAATAACATAGGCAGCTAGTTAAAATTTGTTTGAAACCTCAGACAAATCTAATAACTAGCTTTAAAAATTGTCAAGCAATATTTGAGAAGCTAAGAACTTCTTATAGGACACTAATACTGCAAACACTACTCACATAATACTTCTCTCCTTACTTTACAGCCAAAGGAAAAATGCCTTGCATATTTTGTCTGATACATAATTTTTTTTCTAAGAGCAAATTCTTAAAAGTATTACAGAAAAATCAACTCATAAGTGTGTGGTGTCTGTATAAGAACAGAGGTAAAATATAATTTTTATATTTTTCATTGCATAGCTTAGTGTCAGGATTACCACTCTTCATCCCGTCAGAAAATTTAATTATTTTTTTTAAATGTAATGAAGAATAGCAGCCATTACTGCTGGAAAAAGAGCATTGTCTTAAAAATAGCCAACCTTTGTTCTAAGTCAGAGTATAGTTACGGCACACCTTGTAATAATTCTCAAGGAGTGCAAAGTTTGTCTGAAGTTTAGCATGTCTTCAGGCTGAATACATGTCTTAAAGGGCTGCTACAAATATCAGCGAAATGGGGTTTAGTAGATATGACAAAATACTTGTCAAGCTTGAGGGCCTGATTCAATGCCCACTGAAGTCCATGGGAGTTTTTCCATTGAGTTTAATGGGCTTTGGATCAGTAGTCACTTCTAATAGCTAGTTGCTCCAACATATACTATCTTTGCTGAAGGGAGCTGATGAGACTTGTCTCTTAGGACTTGTCTACTCACAAAAGTTGTACTGTGTTAACTATACTAGTATAATTATAGCAGAACAATCCCCCTAGTGTGGATGCAATTATAGTGGTATAAAGGAGCTTACTCGCAAAAGGGAATAACTAGGGGTTGCCTTGCTATAACTACTTTTGGAATAAAATCCCACCCCTGACCAAAATAGGTATACCAGTATAAAACTAAAATTTGTAGCCCATCTCTTAGCAACAACCAATGCTCTCATAAATCTGAAGCTTCTCAGAAGGATTCAAGACATCCAGGAAATTAATATCATGTGTGAGATCTCGTCTATATGCAGTTATAATATTAAGCTGACTTTTAGTGTTAGAGTTCTAGAAAGCAATTACTTTTGGACAGTCCCACATCATGTCTGTCTGTGAATCAATATCTATTTAGTGAAGAATAGCAATATTCAGTGTGGAATCTGAGCACTTAGCACATGTACCTTTAGCAGCTTTACACTTCCAGTATGGCTTCGCTGTATTGTATACATTTATGAGGGGATGAGGCATCCCTCCTGTAGGCTCACTTTATGTGATTTAGACTGATGGATGCTAACTTTTCCAAAAAAACACGAAACACAAACCTGACCCCACCCTCTGTAGCTAACTAAATTTACGTAGATTGTAAGCAGTTTGGGACAGAGATCATCTTTTCATTTTACATTTGTACAGTGCCTAGCACAGAGGGGCCTGATCCCTGATTGGGCTCTTTAAGCCCTGTTCCAGTACAAATAACACCTGTTGAGCCAGCTACCCTGAAACAGAATAACAGTAAGGAGACTAATCGCCTTGAGAAATTTTAATGCCTGCTGTTAGGGGGAAGGACCAACCAACATTTTGCTTTATTTTTCTTTAGTTTCCTGTAATTTAGTATTTTTTAAAGACACTCTTAAAATAACTGTGTGTACTATGTCACCTTGTTTTTCTTGTGAATTTAGGTTCTGACATCAAAATCCTCGAAGATCAGTTTGATGAACTTATAGTAGAGACAGCTACGAAGCGTAAGCAGTGTCCAAGAAAGATATTAGTACATGTAATCAAAACCATGAAAGCAGAGCAAGAAATGTTGGTAAGTATCTTGATTTTGCACTTTGTAAAGATGAAGTCTTAGTAATAAGATTTTATCGCACTCTACTATTAAATTTTTGCTGAGATATGCAGCAAGACTGTTAGTTAATATGTTTTCAGGTTACAAAGTGAATGTTAATTATGATTTACAGTAGTCCTAAAGTAATTTCCCCAAAGAGACCTCTCCTCTTTTGTTACTGATGGTCCTTTCAGATTTTGCAGTAATACTAATTAGATTATTCTGTTCTACCTAAATTTTTCAGCAAATATTACAAAGTTGTTAAAATATGGCATCACTATACATTACTTTCAACCACTTTTGAGCAATAGTTTTTTATATTTTCCTCATCTTTGGCTGTAAGGAGCCTCATGGTCAGCACAACTCCCTCTACCACCACCGTCTCAATATGTGTGTTTCGAGGCAGTGGCTTCATATAATAGGCCATAACAATGAAATTCCAGGGCTTCCTTACACTTTTCTCCAAAAACCACTCCTCCTGAAGAACAGCTCTGCACAAGTGTATCAGTCTCCCTACATCTGCCAAAGGGAGGCTGCCTCCTTTAAGGCTCTTCAAGTCAATCCATTCAAAATGCTTGAGCAGTGCAAGTTGTATACTTCCCTCAGTTGGGACTGTTGCCGTCTGTATTTCCAGACTTGCTAACAAAGTGTGTGAGCCGCAAGAATTTTGTTCCAATTGTGATTGACAGAAAGAAGTGACTCTCTTATCCTGGTCTGCTCACAATTTTGAGAGGTGACTTGTAGTGGGGAAAATATTTTATGGATCAGACTTGAATATAAATGTTGTTCACCTTTCCCTTATATTATAAAAACTAAAAACATTTTCTAACTGTTGAAGATGTTGGTATTGAAATAAGTTTCTTTCCTCTCTCATAGCCTATCCTTGCTCATCACTCAACCTAAAATAAAATCATAATGCTGAATCTACTATTACATTCATCTCTGCTACAACTACTTGATGTCAGATCACAAGATTCATGGCAGGGTCAAACAGCAGGAGAACCTGAGTTTTGAGGAAGAATGTTCTTATTCATACACAAATACCTGCAAAGATAGAACAGCGGAAACTGATACTGATTGGCCATATTAATAGCTTTCTGTGTAAATGTTCCGAGTTTGTCCAGAGTTTCTCTGCAGATCTGTTTCATAAATCATGTAGCAGATGGCAATGCTTCTCCCAAAATATCTAGATTTCAGCTTAAAATCTTGCTTTCCTCTGCACTAACAACTGAGTTTAGAGTTTGGCAAAATAAAGCTTAATATGGTGACTATATACATTTAAATAAGAAATGGACTGACAGAGCTAATTAGATCACTGTTTCTAGGAGTTCTCTGTATTGGATGTAGAGCACTAATCCCACTAACCATTTTTATTACAGTAGTAACCCATTGTGCTAGATACTGTGAAAAACCTAGATTAAGACACTGCTTAAACCAAGGAAATATTTCAGAGTGAAAAATATTTTGAATTTATTTTTGTGTATGCAGAAGCTCTACCAGCCTGTTGTAAAGCAACAAAAGATAAAACCTGAGCCATCTCAAGGTAAGTGTTTGTCATGACAATGCAAATGTATAGAGATAACACTACTTAGCGAAATCACTGAATGCAAATTTTTAAAGAAACACCAATAAAATTGCTCTCTTTCAAGTGTGACTTTCAGACAAAGATTTTTAACCTGTTCATTCTGTTGGCATAGTTATACAAGTGAGAACTTGGTTATTTGAATATACTTCTATTCTGGATGTAACTGTGCAGACATAGAAGCTTGTGATAGCTGAGCATACTGTTACATTGCTTTATTAGCACACACCTAGTTCTCTTGTCCTGACCCTTCATGCTTTTACAGGCTGTGCTTCAGGGCAAAAATCAGCCACTAACAAATGATGGGGGTTTGACAAATATTTTCTGTGGATCAGGTTATCCAATAACTGTCTGTGGCAGAGTTTCTTGCATCTTCCTCTGTCCACTGTTGTAGACAAGATACCAAACTTGATGAATCACTGGCTTCATCCTCTTTACAGCAATTCCTGTGTTCCTATTCATGTCTTATGAGATTACCACTTGGTTCTTAACATCAGTCAGTAGGCAAGCAATTGCTAAGAACTGGCTGACCTGGTAAAGAAGCATAAAGACATTTTTTGGACATGCTTTTATCATTCAGTACTGAGTGGCACAGAGTTGATTTTCTTCTTAAAAATTATAATAAACACTCATGTCATCTTTTAAAGTACAACATCAGTGGGACTACATGATATACAAATTAGTTAATTTCTGCTTTAAAAGTTCCATTTAATCAGTATCCTAAATTTACTAAGTATTTTGTAAACAGGACACTCACTGTCCCTGTCCTAAGGAACTTACAGTTAAGAACAAATAAAACATTAAGAGCCATGAGTAGGATGCAGTCTTTCAAGGCTTGTCTTTACAAGCTGGATTATCTTCACTACCCTATTTTAAAAGGGTGTTGGTTTATTTCTAGCATTTTGAATGCAGTAAATCATACCCTGTGGTTACAAGGTCCTCAGTGTGCTTTGGCGGCGCAATGTCATTCACACAATATACAAATATTTAAGCAAATAGAAACATTCACTGGAACTGAGGTGAAGTTTTGATAGAAGCTTTCAATTCTCAAATTGCTGATCTGACTTTACTTTAGGCAATGTTTCCTTTTTGTAACTGAGAGGAGACTGCTCTCAGAAATGCCAGCTTTTGTAGCTAAGGTGCCAGCAGGAGCTGTAAAGAACTTTGCTTCATAGTTGAGGGTTTTTTTCAGTGGTGGGGTTAGTGTCACATCTGCAGATTTAAGCATGGATTAACTTTTTGAACAATAGGCAGTCTTTATTTTGTTGTTGCCCTTTGAAAACAAAGCAACAGCAAGTTATTAACAAAAAGCACGTCGTTTGTGCTGAATTTTAGTATTTGCATAGTCTCTGGGAAGTTAATGCATCCCAGTTTAGTAAGTGCAGTGGCCAGAAACCAAAAATGTTTAGATTACTCAATACCTTTCATATCCTTTTTTCATTTCCCTATGTTTTGGAAAGCCTAGAACAATGAGGAATATAATGCTCTCCATGTAAACCTAAACTTTAACCAATAGTGACATGTTAAATGTACTCAATGTGCCATTGTTCCTGATTACCTAGAGGGGTCTCAAGTAACTGCTTTTGTCTTCTCTGTCACAATTTGGGGGAGTCCTTACTTTGCTCAGCCTTCCATCACTCTGTATCCTGTCATCAAAACTTCCTATCGCAGATATACCATCCTTTTGGATGAGTGTACATTCATAGTCCACTGCTCTTTCTTTAGTTAGAGGGGTTGCTGTGCAAATATTTTTCCTCCCAAGGTCTGAATAATCCTGCCTTTTTAACATCCTTTGCCATTCCTGAATTATGCAGCCTGACACCTAGATAGGAAATCAGATTAGGTCTCCACTAGTAATAGTCTTCCCAGGACAGAGTGCTCATTTTCCTGCTATAGCAGACAAGAGTGCAGGATTGCTTTTGGTAGACTGTTTGATGAGGAGCTTGATAGGTCTATTATTCTAGCTTGCAAATTATTCCAAATTTTTGCTTTTCCTACTCATCAGAGTGATCACAAGAACTAATTTTGCATAGAGACTCTCATCTTGTTATTGCCACAGTACGGTAAAATGAAAGTGTTTCCTGCATTCTGCATCTACTGTGCAACTTCATTTCTTCCAAACTTCTCTCTTCTTTCCAAATTAATCTAATAGAACACCTTCCCCTTTTGTTTATAGTGAGTTCTTAATTTTTCTGGAGTAACACTTATCACTCCAGTTTTGCTGAGTGGAAAAGATTAACTGTGACTCTGAATGCTGAGGGCAGCAATTCCAGTTGTATAGCAACAACAACCACCTTCCCTCAAACCTGCTACTTTTGTCTAGCTTTCCATTACTGACCTCTTCACGTTTGTTGTTTTTCTGCCTTACCTTATTGTCTAATATAATAAATATTTTTTAAGCTTCATAAACATGTCTCGAGGTTTTATTTGTTGTAACTATCTTCCTTCCTTTGCCACCTCTTGTTGCCATTGTTTCCTGTGTTTGTCTAATTTAGGTTGCAGATCTCTGGGGCAGGGACCTTGTATCTTTCTTTTCCTGTCTGCGCCTCGATGGGGCCTCTAGGCAACATAAATGACTAGGAGTAATAATAGCAACATATAGAACTTGGCACAGAGAATCGTAATTTTAGGTGTGGAAGTTGGTAAATGACCATCCACATCCAGGTTTTTAGAGAGCAAGGCCTATGCTATAGGTGAGTTTAAAGACATTTATGCAAGTCCATACTATATTTTCAGTTTGTAGGTCTAACTTTATACAAGTTGCTTACAAGTATTGTGCTGCATGTATGGTAAACAGCAGCCTATCTATACTGGTGAATAAGAAACAATAGAGAGTGCCTTTGGACTTCGTTTGTGGTTTCATGGAGCACATTTATTTACACGTTTATCAAGAAATCCTAAAATACATACCATTACTTAGCCTTCTCCGGTCTTTTTAAAAGTGTTTGTTTAGGAGGCTTCATTCAAGGAAACTTTGAGAGCATGGGGTGTGTTGGTTACTTCTCATAAGGTAGCATAACAAGTGAACAGATAGAAGTAATAAGTATGAAGAGCAGTAAATAGCAAAATATTTCTCATTTTGTATGCTCATATTCGAAGACCCTAGAACCATAGTCCTTAAAAATCTTTAGTTCCATTCAAAATTAGTTCAATTTCAACATCTGCAAATGTATATAAATAACAGCTCATGGGATTGATGTCAATGCGGGAAGATTACTTGTAAACATTTGTTGTATATTTTTCCTAAGTGAATAAAGCTGTGACTGGCTTGTGGCAACCCACTGAACGTGGAAACAATATTCTTCTATAAATGTTAAATGAGAAAAATGGGTTGTACAATATGACATGAGGCAGTACTGGCTTGATATATTGCCCCAGTCTTTAAGTGACGGGAAACCTGAGGGCTGCTTCCCCGCCCCCTCGCGCCCCCCCCCCCCCCCCCCCCCCCCGGCTAGTGGATAACCTATCAGACTATTATTAATGGGATCACTAAATTTACAAAGCAGTTTATTCTTTTAGTTTCCCGTTCTATAAAATACTGAATCACAAAATGCCTTAGAAAGCAACAAAGCAGATATTTAATCATTTTTAGAAGTATTTCTATAGTTCCCCTTGGTGATATTGTCCTGCTTTTATTTTAATATGGTTTGTTTTTTTTTGGTGTCACTTCATAATTCTGCAGGAATATAAAATTTTTGATGTTTGTGTTTCTTTGCAGCTTCTCACATGGCAAATATTAGGCAGGTAACAGGGGTCACATCCAAGCAGATTAGTGAAGCAATGAAGGTAAGATCTCTGTGTGCCTGTTGGGAGGAAATCTTTCATTGTGATTTTTGTCACATAACATTTAACACATTTTCCATCAATGCTGCAAAACAGCCCGATGAAGCAGAAGTTCTGACTAGCCAATATATCCTTTTTGTACAAAAATTTGCCATCTGTATTTGTAAAATTACTGACTCTACATCTTTATCAGACGTAATTGCAGTAAAACCCTTGCTTTGGACTACGTTTCCTTTAAGACTCACAGTGAAAGACCCGTAGAAGTATTTTTGTAATTTGGAATATCCACAGTATTGTAAAGATTTAAACATTTCTGTACCTGCAGTATTTGGAAAATTAAACAATCATTTTAGAAGAATGGTTCTGCCTTTATATACTAAATGGCATTTTATCACTTTGGTAAGAAATTTGAAATGAACTGTAGTATTTCCACCATATTTATTCTTGATAAACTGTTCATATGTTCTTCTGTTTAGTCTTTAAATTTGCACTGAAATTTCCTTACTTGAGCTACTAATGCAGACTCTTGCTATTATTGGTCTATAAGTTAGTGTTGGTAACTCACAACTATAATTCCAAAAGATTGTTAGGTGGGGTTTTTATGGATGTCAAATTCTAGTTATGTTTTTTCTACCTGTAATTAATATTAATAATCGTAATTAATTATGTAATTTGGGATTGGAGATGCTTTGTTGTTTTTTTTTCTTTGTAGTCTCTACCAGCATTGATAGAAAGAGCAGAGGGATTTTCCCAAGCGTTAACTTTGCAGCCCATCTTAGAACTATGCAAGCTTCGCCAAGAAGTCTTTGCTGGCTGTAAGGCTAAGGAAGAAAATAAAATCCAAAGCTTTATAACACAAATGGAAGTCACACCAGCAGAGACCACTCCCAGTAAAAAATCTAATGCTATCCTGAAAAGAAAGAGAACCACAGATTCGCCACAGTTGAAATACTACCCGCTACGACGAAGAATTACGTTGAATACATGAACGTTTTTCTTGCACTTACTTTCAAGCTTGAAAATTTACTCTCCCCATTTCCACTATAGAGTTTAGCTGTGTTCTTTTCTCACAGTGAATTACAGGTTTTTTAAAAAGAGAATTCTTAGTGGCTGTGTAGCCTTTAATGTTTGTTTTTATATTTTTCTGTCTTTACTGTTACATCCTAGTCATGTGAAAATGTGTACATTAGCAGTGATGTTCATCAGAGTGCACTCATATCCCCACAAATTTTTCTCTGTCCTTCAAAATAGTAAACT
The DNA here is from genome assembly GCA_033296515.1 of Macrochelys suwanniensis. Classification (NCBI taxonomy): domain Eukaryota; kingdom Metazoa; phylum Chordata; order Testudines; family Chelydridae; genus Macrochelys; species Macrochelys suwanniensis. The sequence continues at coordinate 158,902,655 of CM065777.1, forward strand.
CTATAGATTAGCCTATAATTCTTTCTATGTTCTTTTATTGTAGGGATAAACTCTGGTCCTGATCCTTCAGTTGCTTGCACAAGTGCATAACTTTATGCATGTGAGTAGACCTATTGTATTCAATTGGTTTGTTCATGCATAACGCATGTGTATAAAAGGAGTACAGAATGAACCTATCGTATTGCTCCCTTACATATAACTAGCTAGATAGCTATTGATTTCTTTCATTGTTGAGGAAAAGTAATTTTAAAACATGCCAGTCTCTGTATAGCAGATACAGTTTTCATTTATGAAATTCGTGTGCAATTGCAAAACTAGACTTTTTTTTTTTTAATACAATTATTTTTATTCTCAATTTGCGTGGGTTTGGCTTATTTTTTTTATAATCCATGTTTTTATGTAAGCATGGAATTTTAATAATTTTATGTATTTACCTGTAGTATAGTTTTTGAACAAAAACCAGGCATTTTCAGTCTTGTAATCTGTAACATATCGGCATTTTCATGTCATCCTAACTACAAAGTGTCTAAGTGCAACCACTTTGGGATCCCTAGAGGATACTTCTTCATGTTAGAGGATCTCCAAGCAATGTTGTGTGTGTGTATATATATATATATATATATATATATATATCTGTAAGTAAAATATTTTTGACTAGACTTTTAAATCAATGTAGAGTAAAATTAAATTAATAAAATGAACTACCCAACATCTGAATTTCTTCATATTATAACAGAATAACTAGAAGATTGCAGAGTATTAAATTGAGCAGCTTGCCATAATAATTTTATATTTCAAATGTTTCAGAAGTCAAAGCTATTAATATAACTTTTTCCTGGCTTCTGATTACATACACTTGCAATATAACCGTATCTCTCTAACCTGCAAAGTGCTTTCTCATACTGAATAACTTTCATTGCTCTTTATTGGAGAATTTCATAGATCAAAGAGACTCACTTAGTAAGAGGGAAAGAATAGGCCCCACTTAACCTTTCAGAGACTGAAAATCTTTTGAAAAAATGTGTGGCAAATTTTAGTTTAAAATATTGTGACTAATAAATATAAACTTAGTACGGCGTGAGAATTTGTATGTTGAAAATTTGTACATAAATATTGTTTTTATGACTTGTATATTTGTAAATAAACATGCTATTATACAAAGCAAATAAAATTGTAATTAAAAAAAACTATATGAAATCTCAATTTAGTTTATTTTCCAGTTCAAGAGTAATTATCTAATCTGGGAATATGTAGTGACTCTAGGGGGTTAATATATTAGTACCTTTGGAAACTACGTTCAGTTTTTGTCTTGGGTACTAGTCGGGTGACCAGATAGCAAGTATGAAAAATTGGGACCAGGGTGCAGGGAGTAAAATAGGGGCTTTGTCTTAGGATCCTAATACAGGACAGTCCCGATGGTCCCATTCTGGTTCTTATGTGTTCTCTCCAAACCACTGCATAACTCAGTATGAACAGAAGTATCTATTTGAGAGGCCCAAGACTGGGATCGCAAGAGTGTTGGGATTATTTTAGCATATAGAATATAGATAGGAAAGAAGAACACAATCCACCTACATTATGCAGGGTTGTGTGCTTTTTTTCATTGATGGGGATAAGACATCAGTCACCCCATTCCTCCACCCAGTCGTTGATCCACACGTATTCTTCTCAGTTCCCTCAACCCCGCAGATAAAACTCTTTTCTTTACTACGTATAAAACTGATCTGTGAGCACTATTTATTTTAGGATTTTGTACTGGCATCCATCACTTAGTATCTAAGCATCTCCTAAATTAATAGAATGCCATAAAAGTCTCTAGTTGGTGTCAGGGAGCCTTTGGCTCTTCTTCCTTAACAGTTGTAGGTAAGCACCAACAGTGTGTTTGATTTGTACAAATCAACAGACTTGACCCCTGACACAAGGAACAAGAATTCCAAAAGGCAAAAATCAGGTAAACCCCTTAATAGAACCTTAGCGAGGCATCTTGGAGCTACTTTTATAAACAGAGCTGAAGATGGCATCATATTGACAATGGTTGAAGGCTCCAGGAAAAGTGGGATTTCAAGAGGGATATGAATGAAGTGAGTATGAATCCTTGGTGTTCTGCAGCAGGGAAAACCATTCCAAACACCAGATGTGATGTGGAAGAAGACACAAACCTGAGTGGTAGGGGGAAAGAGGTGAGACTGCCAGGTTAAGCAAAGTGGTTAAAGGGTAACTTGGCAAGAAACAAAAATATCTGTCTGAACAGGGATGCTCTATGAAGTTCAGGATATCTGATGACAAGCATGGGGCAGACTTACAGGCAGAGGACATGACAGAGGCAGAACGTCCCAAAAGGCTTCTCTTTGGAGTGGATGTTGTGCTAACATGAACTACATGGTATATATGTTGCTGTTTATAAATATGGAAAGCTTTTTAATGCGAACCAAAGAGTGACCCTTCATATACGTTTGCAGTGTTCCTTGTGCATGGCCTCAAGTGTTCTTTGTTTTTTCTTTCTTTCTTGGTCTGAATATGCAAAGCGCTTCGTTTTTCTTTCTAAGATACATTTTCCCTTCAGTGAACTTTCCATAGAAATCAGCAGTGTTGCAAGGCAAGTGTCTGAAGTGTGCATTTACTGAAATGTCACAACAGTCAAACTTTTATTTTTAACGTAGGGTAAATTGGTATTGCATCAGGAGACGTCTGGCAGTTCTTAATATAGCCTCTGAATTCTGCAAGAAATACCTACTCCATAACGGAAAGACTGTTCTTGATAGTTAACGTTCCAACCATATTTCCATTATAAACTGGATTTTTGACCCATTCAATCTTTCATTTTAGATGTAATAGATCTCAAGCAGCAGCTGATGTTGGGGCCCTGCAGATCTGCTCCCACTGGAGGAGAAATCAGTGGTGCAGAGTCTGGGTTTATTTTTGTTGTAACTTTATATACTGGTTCTTGAACAGAGATGATCACAAAGAGCATGTAAGTAAATTCTTTTTTCAGAAATCTCTACCCAGTGCCCAGGTCCTAAGAAGCAACTCTTCCCCAAGAATTTACTCTAGTTGGAGAGATTAAGAAAGAGAGCAAACTCTTGATGATTACCACAGATCCCCAAAAGAAAACTATGCCATCAAATTAACAATACAGCATTTCTGCAAGGACTGTGTACTGCTTGCACACTAACCACTTGTCTACATTATGAGGTAGTGTGTGGCAAGCCAGAGTGTGAATCTACAGCATACTGCTAATTCATTGTGTGGGTCCTGCTAGAGCACGCTAAAAGTTCTTTAGGTAGATGCAGCTTAGGTGTGCGCACTGAAGCTGGAGAAATTTGTGTAGCGGTACTGATGGATGGGACTTATGACTTGTGGCCATATCCCCTCCCCTGGCTATATGAGGCAGCACTGTCCCGGCCCCCCCTCAGTTCCTTCTTACCACTCATGGTTGGAGTTGGAGCTCTCTAGTTCTTAACCTCACAATTTTTCATTATTGTTTAGTGTATTTCCTAGTTGTATGTAGTTAGAGAATCTGTTGAGTCCAGTACTGATGAGTGATTCTGGCACTGGCTGTTTTCATGCTAGTGGACCATCTTTGCCTTTCCAACCCAACCTCTTCCTTGGTCCAGGACTTTGCCAAGGCTACGTAGTTTATAGCCTCATTGTTTTACAGGCTGCTAAACCTTTGGGTCTGTCAGCACCGCACCCCAATGTTCACCTTCCGCAGTCTGTGGAAGGAGAGCTGGTGTTGGGCTGGTGCAAGGGACTGCCTCAGCACCATTGCATTAGGTATCATTGATGTTTCTGTGGTAGCTCTCACCACACTTCACTTCAGCATCGTCACATACTTTGGCGCTGCCGCTGACTTTGGGGTCAGTGCCACTCCCAGCACTGGGAACAACGGAGGTGTTCTCAGTGCTGACGGTACCATTTCCACTGTCAGCGCCAGTGGACTCCTTCTTTTTGGGGGATGGATGAGTCAGACCAGTTACTTGCCCCTTCAGGGCTGGCTCCACCATTATCCCCAGAAACTCAAAGCTCCTTGGCTTTGAGGCTGGGCTCTTCCTCGTCCTATTCGCCACTGCCTGGTCCTCATCAGGGGCTGTTTATGGAGCACCATGGGTACCAGGATTGTCATTCGTCTCACTGTTGGGACAGGTGGCCCTGGCCCAGCATCTGCTAGCCACAAATGTCTTATCCTTATGCCTAGTGACCTCTATGACTGCCCTGGACATTCAGGCAGAGTTCCTGCAGAACACCCATAAGTTATTGGATATCCTGCAGCTGTCTGCTCCTGGGAAAGTGGCCCTCCCTATTAATGATGTGCTCCTAAAGCCTGCAAAAGTTCTTTGGAGCGTGCCAGCTTCCGTACCACCTATTGTGAAGCACATGAAGAAACACTACTTAGTCCTGGTGCAAGAATTGGAGGGCTTTTACTCCCAACCGGTTCCAAATTCCCTGGTAGTAACCACAGTGGATGATAGAGCCCAGCAGGTCGGATTAAAGTCCACTCCAAAGGAAAAGGAATCTAAAAGATGGACTTAATGGGTAGGAAAATTTACACCACCTCCTCCCTGCAAATACAGATTGCGGACCAGCAGGCATGTCCAAATACAACTTTGTGAAATGGACTGCTATGCCTAAGTTTGCAGACAGGCTGCCTGAAATCTCCACAGAGGAATTTTGGGTGTTGATCACTGAAGGCTGCTTGGTGGGGGAAAAATGTTGTGACAGTCCACACTGGATGTCGCGGACACTTCATCCAGGGTTATGGCCTCTGTGATGACCATTAAAAGGAAGTCCTGGCTGCAGAATTCAGGCCTTGCTCCCAATGTGCAGCAGGCTGTAGAAGATCTGCCCTTCAATGGCTGGGTGCTTTTTTTTGGACAAGACTGACGAGACTACTCCTTCAGGGATTCCGGGGCTATCCTCTGTGCCATGGGGGCGTATGCACTGTCACTGCAAAGGCGCCACTATGGTGGTCAACAACAGATGCAATGACCTCCGCAATGCATCTTTGGGCAGCCTTTTCCTCTCCCAAGGCAGTGGGACTACCCCAGAAAGGGGCATAGGGCCCAGAGGAGAAGGAAGAAGGGTCCAGGGTTCGGACAGTCCACATGCCCTCCCTCAATGTCCCCCAAGCACCCATTTTGATTCCTTGGTCCAGAGCAGTGGTCCCAGCCATCCCTCCCTTTACCCCGCCTCTGTTCAAGGAGAGGATGGCTTGCTTTTATGTTTGGGACTCAATTACAATCGACAGCTGGGTCCTAACCACCGTCCGTTCGGGCTACGCTATCCAGTTCCTCTCCACTCCTCCTCCTCCCCACCTTTCCTTCCCATCCCTCATCAGAAACCATTCTCACAAGATACTACTCCTCGAGCACATCTGTTCTCTACTGGCTTTGGGAGTGGTGGAGGAAGTTCCTCTGGAACACCGGGGTCAGGGCTTCTATTCCCAGAACTACTGGTCCCCAAATCCACAGGCGGGGTAAGACCCATTCTCGACTGTCGCAGACTGAATAAATATATCAGGTACATGAAGTTTGGAATGGTCACCCTATCAACTATGCGCCCCACATTGTCTCAGAACGACTGGTTTGCTGCTCTGGACTTTCAGAATGCCTATTTTCATGTGGCAGTTTTGCTGAACCACAGAAAACTCCAGTTTGTCATGGCAGAGTGCTATTTTCAGTACACGGTGCTTCCTTTTGGCCTCTCTTCTGCTCTCTTCCCCTCCCCTCCAGGTTTTTACCAAGTGTATGGTTGTAGTGATGAAGTACCTCAGAAAGAAGGGTATTCAAATCTTCCCATATCTGAATGACTGGCTGCTAAGGGCCAGGGCCAGAAAAGAAGTTTCTTTCTCACATATGCACTGCACTGTGCATACTTGACTGTCTGGGTTTCATCCTAACAACCAGGAAGTCAGTGTTGGTTCCCACTCAGAAAATCAAGTTCATTGGGGCCCTAATAGACTCTAAAAGTTTTTGAGAGCATCTTTGCCAACCTACTATTTTCAGACGATTGGCCACCTTTGCCTTGATCTGCAGTCCAGCATTCCATGACAGTTCAGATATGCCTGAGGCTGGAGAGCTTGGTGGGGTGCAGGGGCTTCCCTTGCCCGCCCAGCACTCCTACTTGGAGTGCCAGGTGGAGCAGGGCAAGCCCTCATGCCCCAATCCTGCTCCCTGGCAGGAGTCCGGTGGGGCGGGACAAGCCCCCACACCCTAACCCTGCTCCCCAACAGGAGTGCCAGGCAGGGCACAGGGTGCACATTTTTCCAGGGGGCCCACCAATTGACTGGGGCCCCTGGGCATGGGCCCCATTGGCCCAGTGACTAATCTGACACTGCTCTTGGGCCACGTGTGTACTTGCATGCAAGTGGTCCATTTGCAAGGTTGCATCTTTGCCCCCTTCAAATGTGGTTTAGGACAATTTACTGACCAGTTCTTCACTCCTTGGACAGATTGGTCTATATCCCTCAGTTGGTCCTGGCCTCCTTGCAGTGATAGATGCTTCTGGAAACTATATCAGGGTGTTCCCTTTGTCTGGCCCCTACCAACCAGGTCTGTTGTCACTGATAGGCTGAATAGCACATCTGGGGTAACTGAAAGTTCAGGGTCTGTGGTTGGAGCAGGCGACCTCACTGCATATCAAAATGCTGGCACTTCGGGCCATCTACAATGTTTTGTCACACTTTTCTGAACCACATTAGGGGCTGAGTCGTTCATATACTTACTGACAATACCACAGTGATGTATTATGGGAACAGTCAAGGGGGAAGCACACTCCAGTGTTATCCTCCAAGAGGCGATCAGGTTGTGGCAGTTCTGTATTGACGAAAGTACCACTCCAATAGCTGACCCCTTGCCTGGGGCCCAGAGTCATCTCATGGACCATCTCAGCAGGAATTTTTCCCTGAGTCATGAGTGGTCCCTGAAGACAAGCATCCTGTGGGTCGTCTTTGCAACTTGGGCCATTCTGATGATCAGCTGCAAGAGACAACACAAATGCCATCTGTTCTGCTCTCAAGGGGCCCTCAGTCTGGGCTCCCTCACTGACACCTTCCATCTCAGCTGGCAATTAGCTCTTCTGTATGCATTTCCTCCAATCCTGGTCATTCCACGGGTCATCCTCAAGTTGCAAGTGGATCAGGCCAAGCTTATCCTCATTACCCCCAGCATGGCCGACGGAGTGCTGGTTCTCTGATCTTCTCGCACTATTGATTCAGCCTCCCATGTTCTTTCCTCTCCCTCTGACCTACTCAAGCAGAATCATAATCACACCTTGCATCTTGCTGCATGGCTGCTTCATAGTTGAATGAGAAGGAAGAGTGTTGTTTGGTGGCCGTTCAGCAGGTTCTACTCAACAATAGAAAATGATCTACCAGTGTTGCCTATTTGGCAAAATGGAAGCAGTTTTCAGTGTGGTCAGCGGCTTGGACATCCTGGCGTACTAGTTGCATCTTCAGTCTTTGGGCCTTGCACTTAGCTCATTAAGGGTGCACCTGGCAGAAACTTCAGCATTTCATCTCCCCATTGATGGAAGATCAGTCTTTTCCAGTGCCATGGTAGCAAGAGTCTTAAAAGGGCTTCTTCATCTCCATCTTTCGGTCTTAGACCCAGTTCCTCTGTGAGACCTTAATAAAGTGTTGGCATAATGGGACCACCATTCAAGCCTCTGTCATCTTGTCTCTCTCTGCTTTTGTGTCAGAAAACTGCATTCCTGGTTGCAATAACATCCACTGGGAGAGTCTGTGAATTGCAGGCTGTGATGGCAGAGCCTCCTGATACGCAATTCTCTCAGGACAAAGTGACTTTATGGCCACACCCAAAATTTTTATCTAAAGTGGTCTGAGTTTCATTAGAACCAGATGGTATATTTACTCATGGTCTTTCCAAAGCCACATTCATCTCCAGAGGAGCAGCATCTTTATGCATTAGATATCAGGCACTGTCTAGCCTTTTATCTGGACAGGACTAAACCATTTTGTGCTTTACCTCCTCTGTTTGTGTCATATGCGGATCTTATGAAGGGGCAAGTGGTCTCTTCCCAAACAATCGCTAAATGGATGACATCCTGTATCAAGTCTGCATATAAAATAGCCTTGATCACATCTCCTCAGCAGGCGCGAGCTCATTCTACAAGAGCGCAAGCTACGTCAATAGCATTCCTCAGTGACGTCTCAATATTGGACATTTGCGGGGCTGCCACGTACTTTATGTACTTTTACAAACCACTATGCCATTACTTCCAGAGCTGATGCAAAATTTGGGAGGGCAGTAGATAAGACTCTGGGCCTTGCCTCCTGTGGGTATTACTTACTGTAACAGTGGTGTGATGCAGAGATGTGATGCATTCCAAGACCTTCCATCCTCTCTGTATCGGAATCTAGTGTGTGAAGGAACTGAGGGGGGTCGGGGCGCCGCCACCTCATATAGCCAGAGGAGGGGATATGGCCATGAGGCACAAGCACCGCACCTTTATGCGTAGGCAAAATTCTCCAGCTCCGGTGTGCTGAGTGCACACACTCCTAAGTGGAATACACGTCTGCATCACATCTCAAAGACCCACAGTTACAGTAAGTAACCATTTCTCTCATAACATGTTTCTGTACTTTTAGGTCAAATACATTATGGATCTTTTATAGACAAGTCATTAGAAAAAGAATTTGTAAGACCATTAACAATGCCATCTGGTGTTTTCCTGCCCTAACAATACTTTCATATGGCAGGAATACCAGTATTTTTTCATTGAAAACATTCTTTAAAAAATAGCAAAACATGTCACTTAGATGAAGTTAAGGTTATTAAGACATAGAAATGTTGTGTGTATGTAAATGTAAAAACCTTACTGGAACTTTGAAGTTTGAAATAAGGTGGAAAATTTAAATTGTTTTAAAATTACTATAAACTTTTAAATTTTTAAGTCTGAAAATATGGAATTATGTCAAATTTATTTCTGCCTCCCTCCAGATCAACCATTGCATGTGCATTGCCTATAATGCTTCAGTGTTTCTCTGAATACTATAGTGTGAATAGTTTGCAAATTAACTTTGTAAGCAAATTGCTGCTAAACTTTCACAATAAAACTTTGTATGTTGTGTTGTAACCCCAAATGACTAGTCTTTGCTTTCTGGATTCCCTTTCTCTTTGACACGTTTTCTCATGCACATGTGCTTCTGCTAAAAACAATACTTCCAATCCACAGCAGCAGTTCCTTATGATATATTTTTGTAGATGTAGTAAAGATGTTTTTAACAAGTCCTTATGCACTAAACAGAAGCTTGCTCTGCTAAGGACGTTTTGACCCCCTTAATTTCCTTTATTGTGAATGAAGGACACCTTATGCAGCCACATCTCTCAAGGGAATTGTCTCTTGCAGTATTTTCTGTCCTCCTGGAACCTCTTGGAAACTCCCCATTGTCAGAGCTCCAAAGGATTGGTAGTCTGCCAGATTTGGTATGGGTTGGCTGTAGCAGAGGACTAACTTCTTTCCCTGTTATGTTCACAGCCAGAACCATCCCTTGGGTAGGGCGAATCAGGGCGACCGCTCTGGGCCCTGCACTTTGGGGGGGCCCCGCGGGCCGGTGCGATTGGCAGGTGCTGTCAGTCCAAAGGAGAGACAAATCCGTCACTTCTACCCCAGGCCCCACACCCCCCTAGGGACGGCCCTGTCTACAGCATACATACACAGAAGTTAGATAAACACATGCAATGCTCTTGCTGAAAGTTTGTACCACAACACTACTTTTTCTCATAACTCAGAACCCTAACCCATAATAACCCAAAAACAGAGGCACAGCTCACCCCACCAGACTGTAGGCTGGCTATCTGTAGATAGGCTGCACAAGAGTGATGCAGATTGCACACTTGTTACAGAGTCCCCTAGCCTGCTGGCAGGATCAGGAAACCACTTACACTTAAAGTGATAGCTTGCAATTTTAACTCAATTTTAAATACACCACACTTCCCAGCATTATTGTCCCCGATAAAGAAATCGGGTATTAATGCAGTGCAGTGCTAACTTTTGCTGGATCCCCTCTGCAACTACATCTCTACCCGCAAGAAGGACCAAAATCAGTGACGGCATAACTCCTGGAAAAGATGTGCTGGTGGAGAAGCAGGAAAGCTCTGTAGAGGGAGCAGTCCAGTGTTTCTCTGCATCCTCAATAAATGGGGCTTTCCCCCCACAGACCCACAGATATTAGAGTCCAATTCTTCTCCCCCTGCCCCCACACCAGGACAATCCCTTGGAAACGCTTCAGGGTTCTCTGCCCTAATAACCTATGTGGATTTCTTTGCAGGAGGGGATAAATTTGTCCCGTTTTAAGACAATACTAAAAAGAGTGCACCTATAATAATGCTTGTGTGTTCGATCTCATTCTTGTACCTGTAGCTCAGAAAACCATCATGCAGTCTGGCATAGCTGGTATTCTCTGCTCAAATTTGGAGTCCAGGACTATAGTAGCAGTAGTATAGCTAATGTCTGTGAAGGTACATTGATGAAGTTATGTGTGTGAAGCATAAACACTGCTTGCTTGAAACTACCCTGTTTCATGTCCACTACAAGCCCCTTACTTTCATGAGCAGCAGTTGTACTTGCAAATTTTAAAAAAACATGTTGCAGTGCAGATGCTGAGAATAGAATTGTTTTAATGTCAACCCTCATCTCTTTATGCAGTAAAGTAGCCGTCATAGTGGGTTTGGTAATTCTCAAACAGCAATTACAGATGCGTTGAGCCCTTCACCCTTCAGTGCACATCGTCTCTCAACCTCAGACCACATCAGCAAGAGAGAATTACTTGTGTGCTCTCTAAAGCATGAGCATTTTAAAAGTAAAGCTAGTAAAATATTGACAGTTGAGCACCATGCTCAGGAGGACAGTTGGCATCAATACTGATTATCTGAGATTCATGGATTTTAAGTTCAGAACAGAGCAGTATGATTATCTAAACTGAATTCCTGCATCATACAAGTCAAAGAACCTCACCTAATAATTTCTGCAGAAAACCCATAACTTCTATTTAAGCCATTTTACTATCCCCCATAACTTAACTGCTAAGAGGCTTCATAACAGGTCACTAGAGGTCAAACCAGGAACCACAATCTGTGTGGTGTTTAGCTGCTCACCAAACAAATGTTCTCTGGCTCATCCTTTTTGGAGGCCAATTGTAAAGATCTTTGGCAAACAGCAGCAGATTAGCAGTGCTGAGAAATCAATCCTGCTACCAATTGCCTTTATGACAATCCGCACATAGCATTACACATAACTTTCCCACAACATTTCAGATTTTTCCTATATTTGCTAATCTATCCATGTGTTTATATTGATGTTGGCTTACAAAGGGCTGGATGCTCTTTTAACAAGTAAACATCTGCTACAAAGTTTGTCTCCATCAGTAGAATGTGGTTCATTGCTTCAGTCTATCAGCCAAATTTAAAAGATCCATCCTGCCCAACAAATATGCTATTGGCCTACAGTCTCTGTACAATGTGTGCATAAGCAAGATATGAACAGCTCTGCCCATTTGAGTAGAGCTAGGGGAGAATGAATGTGTTCCATATCCTTGGCATTCAGAATATCCCACCCCGTTGTGGAACAATCTTTTAAAACATCATTCTGAAGAACTACATTGATTTCCACAATTATTAAAATATATTTTCTATTTTCCTTCTTAGAGCCACAATTTGTTTTTTCCCCTGTTGCATGATTTCAAGTGAAATCTGAAGGTCTTGTCTGATCTTTATTTCTCGGTTTTTGTTTTTGAAATATTACAAAAAAAAATCAAGTATTTTAAATTGGAATTTTGAAACTGTAAAGCTGATCTGGATTATAGTTGGGCACCATATAATTCAGGGGCATTTATGTTATGGTTTGGGCCTCAGTCCTACTCTCAGGTAAGTCAATGGAAGTTTTGAACTGACTTACGAAGCAGCAGGATTCTTGTGTGCTTAGCCACAACTCCTAAAGAAAGAGGAATGAATATATCTACACTGACAAAGAAATTCTCCTCTAGAATTTACAGTGTACTAGGTGTGTAATATAGAAGTTTCCCCCAAAATTTAGCCAAACCAAATTCTTCAGTGCAATTAAGGGTATGTCTTCACTGCAGCTGGGATGTGTAATTCCCAGCCCAGGTAGACAGATGTGCCCTAGTTCTGCCTGAGTTAGCATGTTAAAAATAGCAGTGTGGTCACAGTGGCTTCAGCTGCTAGCCTCTCAAATATCCAGAATCGCAGATGGGGTTGTACTTGGATGGCTAGCCCAAGCCACCGCTTGTGCCACTGTGGCCACTCTGACTCAGCTCCTCAAGAGTATTTAGACACTTAACTAAATTGATTTCAGTGGGAGTTAAATAGACTTCAGGAGAGAGAATTCCTGTGTTCTATTCCCAGCTCTTACTGTATTGCTCAGGCAAGCAGCTTAAACATCCCCGATCTCATTTTACCCAACTGCAAAATGGGTATTGCACCAACACATAGCTGTATCAAAGAACCTAAGGGGTGTCACAGCATTTGAACCTCAGAAGACTGATGCTAAAAGTATTGAGCTGCACTATCCAAATGCAAGGTGATGTATAGGAGTTGACACAAAAACAATTTCATTATTTGTTTCTCCCTGTGCACACACAAGTTCTATTGCCATCGTTGGAAGATACAAGTGCATAAGAGGAGAGCAGATGTAATTGAGAAATTATACACATCTGAGGCTATGTTTACACTGCAGCTAGGAAGTGTAATTCCCAGCTCAGGTAGACCTACACGTACCAGCTATAGTTGACCTAGCACCTAAAATTATCAAAGTGACTTGCCCAGAGCAACGAGTTGAGTCTGGCTCTCTAGGCTCCCAAACTAATGCACTAACCACTGGACCAGCCTTCCTCTGACTCCCATGGACTTCCATGAGTCCTGGATCAAGACCCTGCCTTCTACCTCCAACCACTAGAATATAATACTTTATATTCCATATAATTGAATTAATATTTTACATTAATTTGTGAGCTGTATAACTTGATATTAATTTAAATTGTATGAATCACATGAAAAGATCTGGGAATATCAGAAAATGTAGAAGCACCCAATTAAAAATGTAGACATACCCAATTAGATCGTTATGATAGATTAGCTGAGACTTTACAACTACAGCATCTATTGGGTTTTTTCTTGGGCTTGAGTCAATGAATTTCATAGCTGAACAAAACAATGTGTGCTACTCGTAAAATATTTAGATATTTCATCTAAATATGCAGTGGATGTGCATAGACATTTTAACCTCTACAAATATCCATTGCCTAGTTTAAAAGGCGTGGGAAGAATCAATATGTTAATGTCTGAAAAATAATTTGAAGATGAAAAGAAAAATGTAAGTGTTAAAGACTAGTGCTCCATAATGTTAAAATATTATTTGGATAATAAACATGGATTAGCCTTTTAATCTTGAAACAAAAAGATTGCATGTTTTCAGCAATCAGACTAGATTTGTTTCTAAATGAAAAATGTGCTAAGTACTTCTTATAAAGGAATATGACTAGTGCATGTGAAAAATGGCTTTTCAAACATCTCACTTCATGATCCCTACACAATACGTGCGTAGTATTTGGCCCCCATTTATCTCTGGTATAACTGCACTGAAGTCCACTCTACTTCTGACATCAGTGTTGTTACACCAGGGATGGATTTATTCCACTATGCATAGGGGGTCTGATCCAAAGTCCGCTGATGTCAGTGGAATCCCCCTATTCCCCCCATAGAGAATATGTGATAATGTGGGAGGTTTAGCTGGGATGAGTTTGAAATTGCTGTATTACCCATGAGGGATGAAGCCACAAGTGAATTATTCAGATTATTCCAAATAACAGTCCATACAAAGGTAATACCACATTGCATCACCATATCCTCAGTATCCACCCCTCATGTTTAGAAAAACTACTTTAGAAATATTTGAGTTGTTTCATATTCCTCCACTCATAAAGCCAGTCTGCCTTAGGTACCACAAGACCAACTGCACTGTTCTCTGAGGAATGAGAAAATTAATCCTACATTTTGGAAACCTCCAAAAGTGCCCTAAAATTGCTTTTCTATATATATTTCTGAACCTACTGACAATAGAAACAAATGTAGGTCTCTCTTTGCAAAGCTGGGAATCTTCCCTTTCAGTCATACCAAGCTTCCATGTAACCTCAAGGGATCACAGAATATCAGACCTCAAACCTGTCAGAAGCGCAAGAATTAATATTGCCCATCCTGAGTCTTGGATCGGTGCATTTTGCGGGGAAAAGAATTTGGGGGAAACAGAGAAACATTTTTCTTCTGGTTATTTTTAAAAGGAGAAGCAAAACAGTTGACTCAGATACTCAGGAAGGCGTTTGGAATGTAAAACCAATATATCTTCCTTTTAAGTAGCATGGAACATTTTGCATCTGTAGTAGTATCATATCATCACCAAGTTTCATATAGGTCACAATGAAAGTATGTTAAATTTAACCTCTTGAACTTTTGACTTGTACTAATAATTTTTCAAGAAAAACATTCAGGGAGCTACAGCAATGCATGTGTTGATGAAAGGAGATCCTTATGAATGATGAGGCCAGAGGTTGCTTCCGGGCATAGCAAGATACCGATTATCCCTACATCATCTTTATCTTTCTAGCTAGACATCTAGCTCTACATCCCTACGTCATCTTTGTCTTTCTAGCTAGACATCTTTTATTGGACCAACTTCTGTTGGTACAAGAAACAAGCTTTCGATCTCTTCTTGTCTGGGAAACTGAGGCCTTGTCTACACTACCAAGTTTTGTTTAAAAAAGTGATGTTGACACTCAAAAGTCGGCATAATAAAAATCAGAATATCATGTTCACACTTGCTCCCTCTGTCAGCACAGCACGTCCATAGTTGTGGCACTATCACTGACAGTGTGAGCAATGCACTATGGGTACCTATCCCACAGTCCACCTTCATGCCTTCTGTTGCTAGGTGTTGTGGGAAGGTGAAGCAGATCGTGGCGCATCTTGGAACTGAGCTCAACATCCCGTGATGCATTGCTTTCTGTCCCAACACTCTATGGGCTTCCGGCTTTCTTTCACAGCATTTTTCAATTACCCTTCTTTGCTGTGTACCCCAGCATCTTTGTGAGAAGGGATGGATCCCGAATATGCTCTGTTAACTGTCATGAAGACGTCGCAGATGGCAGTGCAGTTAATCGCGAAGTTCCTAACTGAAGAAGACTCCCAGTTGCCTGACATGCTGTGTGATATGGATAGGAGCAACTTTAGATTGCTTTTGGCATTCACAGAACAGCTGCATAGGGTAGACCATCGCTTTTGGGCTCTGGGAAACAAGCACTGAATGGTGTGATTGTATCGTCATGCATATGTGAGATGACGAGCAGTGGCTACAGAACTTTCACATGTGGAAAGCCACCTTCCTGGAACTGTGTGCGGAGCTCGCCCCAGCACTGCGTCGCAAGGACACAAGACTGAGAGCTGCCCTCTTGGTAGAGAAGTGTGTGGCAATCGCTGTGTGGAAGCTGATGACTCCAGACTGCTACTGGTCCGTTGCGAATCAATTTGAAGTCGTGAAGTTGACCATTGGTGCTGTGTTAATGCAAGTGTGCAGGGTAATAAATTACATCCTGCTACAAAGGACCATGACTCTGGGAAATGTGTGTGAAACTGGACGGCTTTGCAGAAATGGGTTTCCTTAACTGTGGAGGGACAATAGATGGCACACATTCCAATTTTGGCACCAGACCACCTTGCGACGGAGTACGTCAATAGGAAGGGGCACTTCTCCATGGTGTTGCAGGCGCTTGTGGATCACCGTGAGAGTTTCACTTACATCAACATGGGGTGGTCTGGAAAGGTGCATGACGCATGCATCTTCAGGAACACTGGCCTGTATAGAAAGCTACAAGCGGGCACTTTCTTTTCAAACCAGAAGATTACATTGGGAGATGTTGAAATATCATAGTGATCCTGGGAAACCCAGCATATCCCTTACAGGTGTGACTTGTGAAAGCTTACACGGGAAATTTGGACAGCAGCAAGGAGTGGTTCAACAACAGGCTGAGTAGGTGCCGGATGACAGGGGAATGTGCCTTTTCCAGATTAAAGCCGCACTGGTGATGCCTTTATGGCAGGTTAGACCTTAATGAGGATAATATTCCCATGGTCATAGTCACATGCTGTACGTTGCATAATATTTGTGAAGGTAAGGGTGAAAGGTTTGCTCAGGGGTGGAGTGTTGAGGCAGACCACTTGGCTGCTGATTTTGAGCAGCCAGATACCAGGGCTATCAGAGGACACCAAAGAGTGGGGGGCAATTCGAATCAGGGAGGCTTTGGGGTAACACTTTGAAAATGAGAACCAGTAATGTATATCTCTATGATTGGTGCTGCAATGTTACATTACATGTAGTGTTTCTAGGAAACAATGGTGACATTTGGGGCCTTACAGTCCAGCAAGCACATGAATAAACTGCCCGTGTATATATTGGTAGTGCCTGCTATCTCAATTTGTAGAAAACAAATAAAGATGAGTTACCATTCAAAAACTGCTTTTATTGCACAAGAAACACCACACACAAACACACAAAGATGCTTTATGGGAAAGGAGGTACCAGGGAAGGGCAGACTTTCATAATGAAAGTTGGATCTACACCCAGCTCTGAAAGTTGTCCGAGGGTGTGGAGCGAAGGCGAAACCGAGAAGTCCTGGCAAGGACTTTGTGGGCGGAGTTGGGTGGGGGGTATGGAAAAGAGTTCTGAATGTGCTGCAGGGAAGAGCGGGCACAGATCTGCTCAGTCTGCAGCATTATTAAGGACTTCAGCATCTGTGTTTGCTTCTCCATGACTTTAATCATCCGCTCACTAGCGTCCTTAACAAACTCCTGATTTTCTTTTCTGTCCTGCCTTTTGGCTTCCCACCACTCCTTGTGTTCCCTTTTTTCTGCATTGGAGGAGTGCAGTGCCTCCTGGAACATGTCTTCTTCGCTCTGTCTTGGGCACTTTCTTATCTGGCGGAGATGCTCGGCTGGTGTGGGGGTGGGGGGTGGGGGGTGTTCCTGAAGGCCACATTTGCCGAAGCACAAGGAACAATGAACAGAAGCATGATTGTTAAATTCACGCACAGCATTGAAACATTTCAGTAAAATACACCTTTTGCCACATACAATCACTTTCTCACTGACCCTTGGCAAGTGCACATCTCTGCGAACACACAAAGCATGGTGAGTGTTGGCGGGGGCGCTCCACACGGGGAAAAGAGCACTCACTCTGCAAGGGTTGTGGTGCAGCCAACTAGGGAAAAAATTCTAAAATTCTCCCACACTTTTCCACATGCAGACATCTCACTACTAAGGGTAAGCAGGGAAACTAAGGTACATCTACTACATGCTTGTGGCTTCCGCCCTGCTCGCCTATGTGCCGCTTTAGTCCTTGCACAAGTAATTGCCGAATGGCACAGGAAAGTTTCCTACAATGGGGGAAGGAACAAAGCTGCTCTGCCACAGAACCTTTGGCAGAGGATTATTGAGTACCTCCAGGAAACTTTCCTGAAGATCCCTCTGGAGGATTCCCGTGAGATCTCGCTGTGCATCAACACCCTGTTCTGCCGCAGTGATTAGCAACATGGAAATGTCCAGCTCACAGAAACACAGCCAGCCTTGTACATTTCTATGCCCTTAACCCACCTCCGCACTACACAAACCACAGCCACTTACCAGGCGTCTCTTCTCCTGCCTCTTGCTCGCTGGAGAGCAACTGCTGAGACTGGCTAGACACCTCTGGAATGGTGAACAGTTCCTGGCTGCCTGCCCCACCAACAGACTCCACTGGGAGTTCCACATCATCATCTAACTCCACCGGCCCACCCCTTCATCAATGACTTCGTTCTCCGGGTTAGGTCGTCTTTCCACCACCTCCAAGCCCACCGAAGTATCCACGGGGCTTTTGGTGATGGAGATGGGGTCGCCACCGAGGATACCGTCCAGCTCCTTATAGAACCTTATAGAAGTGAAGCACCGGAGCGACAGTTTGCCTCCCTCACCTTATGGTACGCCTGCCTCAGCTCCTTTATCTTCATTCTGCACTGCAGCGTGTCCCAATCATAGACCTTTTCACATAAGTCTGGAGAAATGTACCTGTAGTCATCCCAATTCCTACGGCTCAAGCGCAGCTGGGACTGCACAGCCTCCTCTCCCCATATACTGAGCAGATCCAACAGCTCTGCAGTGGTCCAAGCAGGAGAGTGTTTGCTGTGATAACCAGCCAGGGGCACCTGGGAAGATGCAATGAGACCTCTCCAGGCCGAGCAAACAGGAAATGGAATTTCAAAAATTCCCGGGGCTTCTAAGGGGGAGAGGTGGATGGTTGTTTTCCTGGCTGCAGGGCAGCAGAGTTCAAACTGCTGACTAGAGCGGTCACGATGGGCATTGTGGGACACCTCCTGGAGGCCAATTAAAGCGATAAAATTAAGCGTGGTGTCTACACTGGCACTTTTTCCTCTAAATTTTTGTTGTCAAAGATGTAAGGCTACACTGCTACTTTCAGCATTAAAACTTTAGTCGTTCAGGGGTGTGGAAATCCCCCCCCCCCCCCGAGCGACAAAAGTTTTAGCGCTGAAAAGTGCCAGTATAGACAAAGCTCCCACCCCTCATTCATTCGGGGTGGTTATTTTTTATCACCGGGAGAGCTCTCACCCAGCGATAAAGCGTGACTACATTGCCCACATCACAGCACTGCCGCGGCCACGCTGTAACATGGGCAGTGTAGATGTACCCTTAATCTCTCGTCGGGGTGGTTGTATTTTGTTGACAAAACAGGACATTTTTGCCACCAAAAGTCGCATGCCAGTATATGCACTCACTGTTTTGTCGACAAAAGCTGCCTTTTGTCAGCAAAACTTTGTAGTGTAGACAAGGCCTAACGCAAAGTGTCACAGCTAAATACCAGAGTTGAACAGATTGTTTAGCATAAGTAGTTAACACATTGCAAGGGCCCATTCACCGTGAATTGGCCTGTTAACACCCCTCCCATGGGAGGGAGGGGAAAGTGGGGAGAAGGCAGGCAGATGGGAGGGTTGTTAGTGCCTTATACATTCTTATAATAAACCATAAATCCAGTGTGTCTATTCAGTCCATGATTTTTAGTAGTAGCAGAGTTATGAATTTAAAACTCATCCTTCTTGTAAGCATTCATACTGTTCTCATCACTGCCCTGTTGGCAGGATAGACCCTTTTTATATACGGGAAATCGTTGTTTTCACTGTCCCAGTAGACTAGAGAATCCATGGAATCCAATGTCTGGCTGTGCAGGAGGGAGCGTATTAAGGATTGTGATCCTGTTTTCTCTTCCTCCTTACACTCCCCCTCCTAGCCCTTAAAAAATGTAATTGTAGAAATGGGGCTAAGTCCAAATTCCGGATCTGAGCACCCCCTAAATCCCTGTCCCCCTTCAGAGCGGGACCTGACTTTTCTCTCTAAGGAGCTGAACTAAACCCTCCCGTCCAGCCCCCTCTGACGTTCTCTCTTTGCTAGGTAATTAGTGGGTGGGGAAGTTTGGCTCCCACCGCCAAGGAATCGCTTTCCGGTGCTGGTCGTACCTTCAGTTCTTATTTCCCAAATTGCCCCCCCGGGTATCTATCGCTCGCAGTATCGCTATCCCGAGCCCCCCGAGGCTCTGGCCTCCCCCCGCCTGGCTGTGCTCCGCAGCCCCTCTCGCTTCCCCACGCAGCCTCCCTTGCGGTTTTGCAGCTAGTTCCCTCCTAAGTTTCAAAGGGCGCCACGTGACTTCCATGAAATTGACAAGCGAGCTGCTGCCGCCGCCGCGAGTGCGGGACTCCCAGGCTCTGCCTCCCGGAGGCTGCGGCCGCTGCCGGATCCGGGCAGAGGGGGCGGCTCCTCCCCGGGGGCTGGGGAAGCACAGAGAGCGTGCTAGCCGCTGCAGCCAGGTGCAGGCTGCCGGGATGCCCCGGGCCGGAGTTTCCCCCTAGCGAGGCTGGGGACAGGAGTGCGCTGGCAGGGGCCGGGGTGCGGGGAGCGTGGCTGCTCTTTGCGCTCCCGCCGCGGCCCCGGCCGCTCAGCAGCTCCCGGGATGTCGCACGGTGTCCCGGCTTCGGGCAGCGTCCTGCAGAGAAGCGCCTCTTCCGATGGGAATCAGCCGGAGGTACCGGGCAGGGGAAGGGGAGGGTGAAGGCGGCGGCAATCAGGGTCCGAGGAGCAGGCTGTGGAGACGCACGGGAGGGCGTGGGCAGGGAACTCACAGCAGCCTTTCCCTGCTCTCATCCCATTTCCCTCTCCTGTACAAAGGTAGCTGATGCTGCCCCTTGTGAGCGCTTAATGCTTTTCTTCAATTTGCCACCGACTCGCCTCGGGTCCTCTCTCTCTCTCTCTCTCTCTCTTTTGAGCAGTTGCTACTTATTCTTGATGGACTCTCTGAAAATCACATCACATAAGGAAATGTTTTCCTCACTACCATAGATAGTATCCTTCACCCCCACATTCCTGAGGCTGTAGATTAGGGGTCCACATGGGGATCACTTTTGACACAACCATGTCCTGATCTAGGGCGCAGCTGGAACTTGGTCCCAAATACATAATGTTGAGTCCCCTGTAACATAGTGTCCAGAGTCAGGTGGGAGGTGCAGGCAGAGCAGATTTGCAGGATGGAGCCAGGATCAAGATGTACAGGTAGGTGACAAGATGATCAGAACGTAGGGTTGCCAGTTTTGGCCGGACGTATTCCTGGAGGTTTCATCACATGACATAACCTTTAATTAAAGATTAATCTTTACTTTCTGGAGACTCCAGGACAATCCTGGCAAGTTGGCAACCCTAAGAGAAATGGCTGCTTCGGTGCTTCCCAAGATGCTGCTGGTATTGGTTGTCTTGACCTTGTCTTGGGACACTAACTCCTGCCTGGACATGCCTGTGCTGTAATCTCTAACCCCCTAGGGAAGATGCAGAAGAGAACAGAACCCCACTCTTTCCATGGATCTGTAATTACCATGGGCGCTCCTCTTGCCCGCTCTAGCCCTTTCTTTCATGAAACCACACACAAACATATGTCTCTCCTGAGCATGTCTGACACATGGGGTGGAATTCATCACTGGTGTGACTCCATTGATTTCAATAGTGTTACCTCAAAGATGAGTTCAGTTCACAGACTTTAGCAGTCTGGGTAGCACTGCATTACAGTTCCTACCAGGACAGCTTCTTCAATCCAGGACATGCAGTTTTAAATACTTTCTGCTCTGTTGTATAAATCTTCCTTGTAGGAGAGGAAATAGTGGTTAACTTGACGTGCTTTGGCGTAAACATTGCTAGGAGCAACAGCAGCCACCGCCAGCAGCCTTAACACTGTCGTTGACATGCTGGGATGAACTCTGTCTTTTTTCCAAACCAAGATGAAAGGCAATTGATCATGTCCTATTACAGAGCTGTAGGGAGATACTTGCAGCATGCTTAGGGAACTCCTCCCCCTGCTCCCCAATCCCAGCTCACTCTTCTGCAGAATTTGCTGCAGCTTGGTTGTGACTGTTCTTTCTCTGGACTATAAAAATCTTATTGTCGTCTAAGTTGAATGTGACAGATCCGCAGACAACTGTTGCTGGGCATTGTTAGCTAGCAAGCAAGCTTATTTACCCGATTCCTTTAATATATATAAAATTCTGCTCCATCCTGAAAGGAAGCAAATGAAATTTCAGACCAGATGGAGAATTTTTCAGGTATGCGAGGGGGGTTAATCATTGGATTTATAATGGAAAGCCTCCCGAAGCCTCAACAAACCATGATCAAGACTCCATAATGAAAACAGAAAGTTATTTTCTAGGTTGTGAGTGGATTTTGTGTGTGAACAATACAGGAAAACATTAATCCAAATAGGATCTCTTACTAAGATATTTGATATAGAAGATTTTCTTCTCTAAAAAGGCAAAAACATCTGTGATTGTGTACATGTCAAACATACTGTGGCATATGTATTATATGCTATTTATGTAATCAACAAGGTTGTTTCTGGAAGACCACATGGTCTACTAGATTAAGTGGACATAAAACACTATTATTCTGATTGGTAGAATTTTATATCTACTTTTCATACACCGGTATAAGTGACTACAGGATACAGGCAGGGGTACTGGAATAATTTTTATAGTGGGGGTGCTGAAAGTGGAAACCATGTATTTGGTTGTTATTACTACTTCAAGCGAGGGGGTGCTGCTGCGCCTTCAGCACCCCTAGTTCCAGCCTCCTGGATGCCGGGTACCGCAGAATCAGGCCTCTCTAGTTTTTAGTCCTGGTTGTGCCACTGACATGCTCAACAACCCCAGCTCCCACTGATGTCAATAGGAGCTGCAAATGCTCACTACTTTTGAAAATCAGGCCACAAATCTCTCCATGCCTCAGTTTCCCTGTCTGTGTAATGGAGATAATGCTACTTACTGACCTTTGCAAAGTGCTTTAAGATCTGTGGATGGAGAGGATTATGTAAGAGTGAAACACACCAGATTGTTTGCTTATTTTCACTAAAAGTTATTTCCTTGCTTTTTGAATCTCAGTGCACTTTTTAAAAAAACAACAACAAGGTGTGTTCGGTTTATTTTTTCAGAGTCCTGAAGAGGATGATAGGAAGATAAGACGGAGAGAAAAAAACAGAGTCGCTGCCCAGAGAAGCCGGAAGAAACAAACGCAGAAAGCAGACAAACTCCATGAGGTGAATGGGTACTTCATATGTTGCAGTTGCCTTTTGAGCATTGTGTGCAGAATTTAACGATACTATGCATTTCTTAAACAGATATGGGGTGGTTTACGTACTAATCCAGCATGAGGAAGTATGAATTTGGTGTAAAAACATATGAATTACCATACTGGACCATGCTGGTGAGCTGTCTAGTCCAATATTTTGCCTATATTGAAACATCTGGAACTTGCCAATGGTGCTAGATTCTTATGCTGAACAATTATAACTCCTAAGTCCAATAAGTCACTAAAGTATGAGGGTTTAGACACATTATATATATTTTATCCTATCTTAAACTGTGGATGTTTCCATTGTGCATATAAATGTCTGATCCTTTTTGAAATCCTATTAACAAGCCCTCAGCATCAATAATATAATATGGTAGTCCTACTGTCTGTTCAGTTGTAAATCTAACAGGGCAGGCATTGTCTCTTTTCAGTGTTTGTACAGCAGCCTGCACAATGGGGCTTCCAGCTCGACTGGGGCTTTGGGCACCACCATACTATAACTATTTACTACTATGCGATTAATACCTTTATGTAAGTGATGCAGCTCTCAGGGCCCAGTTCAGCACAGAATTATCTCTATCTTCTACATTGTGAAAATAAAATTTATCCAGAGAAGACAATTTTTCATGATGTCTTTTGTCCTTGCAAAACACTGTGAAGTGCAGGCAATACTTGTAATGGGGTCACCATACCTGGGTTCCATGATACCAACTTCTAGAGATGAAATGCCAAATTTCTGAGCTTTTCTTCCTCTGGTGTCTACTACAGAATGCCTCCAAACTCTTCTACAATTCAGTACAGTTAATTCATTCCCATAGGCAGTCTCTGCTCAGGTAAGAAGCAGGACTGGAATAATAAATGTGCGGGTCAGGATTGACGTGGGTGCAATGGCAGAGCTGTGTTTAGAAACTAGCATCGAATCTGCCTGAATATTTGATTCTTCATAGTGCTCTTGTGAGCATTAAATTCAAACACATTTTAACGGGGGAATAATAAAGATAACTTCAGAGGGAAACAGTTTGTTACACTTGCTGGATTGTAGGATATTTGCATTTTTCAGATAGGAAAATATGATGAGTGACAATTTTCTTGCTATACAAGCACACTGGTCATGGTGGTTGGACGGCCTGTGTTGATCTAGATATGAACTTCCGTGGAAGTGTTTGCTAACCCACATTCAATTGAAAGTGAAAACCAGAGAATAACTGAAGTTGCACTGAAACACTGGTCCCGCAGCCTTTTCACGCTGATCAATATAATCTCGTTGTTTCCTTGTATTCCCTCATTTGTCTGCATCCATCTGTTGTCTCTTGTCTTATATTTATATTGTAAGCTCTTTGGGGTAGGGACTGTGTTATTGTTCTGTGTCTGTACAGCACCTAGCATAGTGGGGGTACTGGTCCATGAGTGGGGTTCCTAGGTGCTACACTAATGCAAATAATAATAATAATTAGTTAATAATAATGCCCCCCAGCATACATACCAGTTCAGTTTATATTAAAAGGTCTCTAGCAAGTTACTCAAGTCCCAGATGAGCAGCAGATGATAGGAGAAAATGAGGGGCTCACAGACGTTTTTCAATTTTGTAATCATTAATGTATATAGTAGATAATGTAGAAGGAAAGTAGTGCTTAGTTTCGTTCTGAAACATAAATGCAGATGTAGAGCTGAGTTAGCTGCTATCAGGGCCAAACTTTGGGCTCGGTAGCTTCCATGGTATTACATGGCCAATCTGGGCTTCGCAGCCACACAAGTCATTGTACAACCTGAGAGGGAAGAAACCCCAGGCACAGATTTAGCACTTAAGCAGTTGCCCAACTACTCATGTTTCCCAAAGCAGACCAGGACTCTGCCCAGCCTAACTTGGGTACTTTTGATTTTTTAGGCGATACAAAACTGCCTTTTGCAGCCTGCAGAGGTTGTATCCTGTGTGGCAGGATCTTTGGATGGTGTGGAACTCCTAAGTCACCCCCATCCCTTCAACCAGTGCAGAGGACATGGCTGGGGAAAGAAGCTGGGTGCCCAGGTCACAGCCCACACTCTAGCAATCCCTGGTTGCCAGAATGGTCCCTTTGGGCCATTGCCAGCGAGCACAACCTAGAGCACCCTTAGGCTACAACAATTTGTGATGGGGGAACAAGAGCAACATAGATTAGCCCAGGATCAGGAGAATGCAAAAGTGGCTAAATGCTACCTTCTCAATCCCCTCCTGAGTGGAACTACATGCTTCGTGGCCACAGCTCAGGATCTGGGCCCACAACTGTAGCTCAGTAAGAACATGGATAGTAACAGTCGTATTGTTACCAGCATCTGTATTTATTAGGCTAGTTCAGTATTTTGATTCTCATATTAGATTTCAAAAACATTAAATAAGCAGAAACAACAATTTATTCTGCTATCATTTGATTAAAAACAGGTGAAGGCACTGAAAGGAACATTTTTATTAGCAGTGGGCTTCCTTTTTTCATTCCAGGAATATGAGTGCCTTGAACAAGAAAATACCTCCCTGAAAAGAGAGATTGGGAAGCTAACAGATGAGATGAAACATCTGAGCGAGGTGTTGAAGGACCATGAAAAGATCTGCCCTTTATTGCACTGCTCCATGAACTTTGTGACCATACCCAGGCCTGATGCCCTCACCAGTTGCCTGCCAAGATGAGAGCTCCTCCTTATTGCCTTTAAATGCTGGTTATTGTTGCATGTAAATGGGAGAGATTTAAAGATCCAGCTTATTTTTTTCACCACAATGCAGGTATATCCTCCCTCTTGCAGAGGGATGGACTTGATCTAATAGGCCTTTACATCTCTAAATCATCTGAATATCAAAAAGGTCAGTGTGGGGAGAACAAGACTAAGCTACAATTTATTTTCTAGAACCTGTAATACACTGTTTCATGTTCATAAATGGCAAAATTTGATACAATCTGCTTTTACAGGATGGAAACTCTGGATAAAAATAGCAGTATAGGCTAGGATATGATTTACCCCACACTCTGCTGGCTATTATTTCTGAGTTGTTAGGTTGTCATCCATAGATCTCATATATATATAATATCCTGGCTGCTCATTTTTTGTTTACACTGGGGTTTGGCTAATAAAATCAATGTGCTCTTTTTATCTTTATGGTGTCCCCCACCTTCTTCGATATCCAATACCTTTCAAACACCTTTACATTTGCTCATTTGTCAAATCCAAAGTCTAATGCTAATCTCCCTGCTTTCAGTGTGCCTTATTATTTGCTTATCACCAGCTTCAGGATGTTTGAAAAGCTTTATTGGCTTCCCTTCTGAAGCTTGTGTAACAACTGAGTGTAGATCATCTTCACTTCCCTAATCACCGGTCCTCAAACCATCAATCCTCAAAGAGTTTTATTCCCATTCTTGCATGAAGTGTGCTCACTTTCCAGGGAGTAAATGCAGAACAGGCAGTTTGGGGTCCAGATTCATCCCAGGAGCAAAGCCTAGGGTGACCAGATGTCCCGATTTTATAGGGACAGTCCTGATTTTTGGGTCTTTTTCTTATATAGGCTCCTATTAACCCCCACCCCCATCCCGATTTTTCACACTTGCTGTCTGGTCACCCTAGCAAAGCCATTGTAGCCAGTGGAATTCTACCAGGGGGAATTCCCTTTCGCTTTTTTTTGTTTTGTGGTTTGTTTGTATGTTCTGTAATTTACTAGTTGTCCTTTCCCCCATTATCCATTACACATCTAGGGCTAGATTCACCAGGGAGACTTAGGTTCCTAACTGCCACTTTAGGTGCCTAAGCCCAACATTTAGGTGCCACTAGCATTCAACAAATCCCCAAGGTGCCTACATTTTGGCAACTGGTGTGCACAGCTGCCTCAATCCTGCCCCCATCCAGCAGCTCAGTGCTTAACTTTCACCTAAGCCCCAGCAGGATTGATCAACTAGGCATTCCCCTGTCTATGTTGCCTTTGGGGCCTGATCCCATAGGTGTACTGATAGCATGCCTAAACCTGCACAAAAGATGCCGGAGGAGATGGTGGTGGTGTCCCCCTTTTGCCCAATAGCCCAGTGGTTAGAGCACTCACCCAGGATGTGGGAGACCTATGTTCAAATCACTGCTGTACTGCCTCCTGTCTCCACAGGGAAGTTGGTGGTATGGTCGGTATATAAAAGCTTGGCTACAGGATGAAGGAGACCTGCCTGACTTTTCAGCCGCTGAACAACCAGCTGGCTGCAATGGGAGCCTCCTTCCAGCAGGGGATCCCTTGTACAGTCTGACCAAAATGACAGGTATCTAGGACAGGGCACTGCTTGGGAGGGAGTCGGCTGCTGAGGAGTAAGAGGCCTAGAGCTGAAGCTGCTTGATGCCCAGGTTTTCCTGGACGTGACCTCTTTTTTGGTAGCCCGCCCTCCGTCCGGGCAGATTTTTCAAATAAAAGGCAATGTCCAGGATTTTTCATTGCGGAGCAGACGTTACAGCTCAGAGAGAGCCATCTCTGCGCCCCGATTGGTCCCTGCCCTGCATCCACAGATGGCAGATCCTGCCTGCCCTAGCCCAGCTTGCCAGGTAAGTGGACCCGCCAAGCGCCTCTCGGCCGGGCCACCTGCCCCGCCGCAGGGCCTCAGAGCCTGTCTGGGAGGTGTGACAGGGCCAGGCTTTGGTTCACTGCCCTAGAGAGGGGGAGAGGCCCACAAGGAGGCGCTGACTGACAGGCTGGCGCTGCGTCCTGGGCCTGGGCCAGCCTCCCTGCCACTGTGATAGGGAGCACGACACTGCCCCCGACCTCGACAGTGAGGCCTCAGGTACCCCCTCCAACACCTCCCAGGTACCCCTCCCAGTACACACACACCCTTCCAGCACCCCCAAATACCCCTCCCAGTACACATGCACTCCCCATATACCCTTTCCAGCACCCCACAAATACCCCCTCCCAGTACACACACCCATCCAGCACCTTCCCAAACCCACTCCCAGTACACGTACACCCCTTCAGCACCCCCAAATACCCCCTCCAGGTCCCCCTTCCCTTCCCCATCCCCCAACAGTGTTCTCTATTTGGGAACTTGAAATATGGTAACCCTATGCCCAGGTAAAGCCCCTACCCCCACTCTTGCTCCCCAGCAACGCTAGCTTGTGTTCAACAATCATCCAGATACAAATTAGCAGGAACTCCGATTTTAAAAGCCAAATTAAAGAGTCAGGCCATGGATTTAGCTCAGCCGCACACACCAAAATAGATCAAGGCATCATTTATTGAATTGTTTCTGCTAATTTGAATAACAATGACGCAGTAATGGCTGCTTCATTGTTTCTCTTTGATACACTGTCAAAAAGCAGAGATGTTTATAAAAGGACATTATAATTGAACATTTTAGGCTTCCTTTGGCATTTATTTTACTATGGAATCCAGAAATAGAATAATAGACTCATACAAATGTAGGGCTGGAAGGGACCTCAACAGGTCATCCACAGTACCCCATATGCTGAGGCACGGCCAAGTATACTTAGACCGTCCCTGACAGGTGTTTGTCCAACCTGTTCTTAAAAACTTCCAGTGATGGGGATTCCCCAACTTCCTTTGGAACTATGATGTTCATTACGTAAAGCGCAAAAGGCACAATAAGTGGCAGACCAAATGGACTATTTTTCCAGCTCTGTCACCAGTGTGTATGATATTGTTGACATTGATGCATCATCCTCATATTTAATAATAGAGTGGTAACTTACCAAAATTTTTGGTGCCCAATATTCAAAGGCCTTTGGGCATCTTAAAAATAATTAATTAAAATGAGCAACATTCCACAAATAAATTCAACATTGCTGTCTGTTTATAGTTAGTTTGATGTTTGAGTCCACACATGGCAAGAAGGGAGCTGCGCTAATAAAGCAAAGTCTCACATGGGATAAATAAAAACATTGACATTGGGGCTACACCGATTATAAAAACTGAATGAACTGTTCATGAGGTATATGTTTGTAATGTATTTTAAAATAGAAATTTATTCTAGAGGCTGGGATAATCGTATTGTTACAATGGAACAAGAAAGACAAACAGAAAGGAAAAGGTTCCTCTGTAAAGTAAGCAACAAAAATACGTTTATCAAATCCAAACCTCCCCCTTTGGAGCAGACTAACACACCATTGCAATATATATTCTAAATCTATGTATGTGCTAAAATGTCCTGTCATAGCTAGTCATGTCCTAGCTTTCGAAAACTTCCAAAAAACTTGATTTGTTCCCTGTGAATTTCAGCTATTTTATTTTCTGATGTACGGTATATGTGAGGGATGCGTAGTAAGTGGGACCTGTGTTGTCTTCAGTTGTATGGCATATATGAGGGTTACCATGTAGTCATAGCCTTGTTGTGTATGGATGTACAATACATGTGAGGGTTGCCATGTGAGTTTGATTGTGGTTTTCAAATGCACAGTGAAGTTTGCCATCTGTTCAGATTTGGTTGTTATGGTCGTTAGTCTTATATGGTCTATTTATCACAATGAAGAAGCAAAATGCATGATGATCAAGTCTACCAAAGTTAAAAAACACTATCAATTAACCGATTGGGCCCAGTCCAACGTTGTCTTTCTATTAATTTTGGTGATGTCCAGAACTATTGAAGTCTCTCTGTAAACCAATTTTAGCCTTCAAAGGTGAAAAATCAACAGAAAATAGTAGTCAAGTTTTCTGAAACCTTTAATTTGAATATAATAGATACTGACTTGCACTAGACATTTAAAGAGGAAAAAAAGGAAACTACGTCTTCCACTGATCTCGCATATGTATATTTATGAATATTTACAACCTTCCAGATGTGATTTCAGTGCAGCTTCTTGTTGACTGCTCCAGAAGGCGATGGGGGCATATAATGGTTCAGTTTTTATTGTGCAGAATTCAGCAAGGAAAAGTGCTGTGATAGTCACGCTGTATTCCATAATGAACTAAATTCTTTGATTTCCATTGTCAAGTTGTTGATATATTAATTGTTTTAATAGTGACAGGCAGGGAATGTAATCACCAAAAGTGACACTGAGTGTAAGATGTACTACGAACCCCAGTCGCCTTCTTATTGGATGCAGAGCTTGCCAAGCCAGTTTGCATCAGCCTCATCAGTGAAGTGCAGAGCCCTTAGACCACCATCAAATCTGTTCAGAGGGCAGTGGTCAGTGTAGGGTTGCCAGTTGGTTGGATGTATTCCTGGAGGTTTCATCACGTGACATAATCTTTTATTAAAGATTGATCTTTAATTCCTGGAGACTCCAGGACAATCCTGGAGGGTTGCCAACCCTAGGTCAGTGATGTGTGACATTCAGTTTTTGGCCACAGCTACATGTTCTCTTGTTGGCATGAAGGCTGACTGCACATTAACTCTGGCCCATTCAACATCGGTTCAGAAGGGCCCATAAGCAGCATCGCAAATCAAAGCCAGGTACATGCATGATCGGGTCAGTTATAAGAGCGTGGTTTCTGACATCAGTTGCAGACCATTCTTCACACCACATCGACAAAGGCCAGTTTTCTGGCCAAACTCCAGCATTGTTGCATCTATCTAAATTTCTGGAGTTTCGTTTAGAAATCATGAGCCTAATTCCAATCATAGTTATATCATTATAAACCCATTGACATCAGTGGGGGCATTCCCTCTCTACAGGAAAGCTGTAGGTTTAGGAGAAATATACCGCCAGGGTAGTTTTACACAGCCATTAAACACCCATGGCTGACTCGGGCTCGCGGGGGTCAGGCTGCAGGGTGGCTGAAGAAGAGCTCTGTGAGACTTGAAAGCTTGTGTCTCTCACCAGCAGAAGTTGGTCCAATCAAAGATATCACCTCACCCACCTTGTCTCTCTAAATTGCAGCGTAGACATTCGGGCTCAGGCTGGAGCCTGAGCTTTGGTACCCCATGAGTGGGGAGTGTCCCCGAGCCTGGGCTCACGGCTGAGCCCATATATCTACACCACAGGTTTACAACCCTGCAGTCTGAGCCCCGGGAGCCTGAGTCAGCTCACTTGGTCAGCCACAAGTGTGTAATTGCTGTGTAGACATACCCTCAGTGGCCTGTGATCTAATTAGCTACGTTCTTGAACTCACCCATCCCTGTGGTATCTGAGCACCGCCTTCCCCTGCAAAAAGCCCTGTCCTTCAGTCATCTCTGTAGCTTTGTAAAATTGCACCTAGACAGCACTTCCCACTGTGCAGAGTTGAAAAGGGGGAGTTTGGGGGTGGGGAAAATGCATCACTGCTTGTAATGTTTGATGTCCTCGTGAGTACATTTTTTGTAAATCAGAAGGCAGCTATAACATATTCCCCTCAGTGACATTTCTCTGACCTGAACTGCTCCGCTGGGTGAAAATAAAGGAAAACCCTTGAGCCTAGTAGTATAACATGTCATGAACAGTAAGAAAAAGAAGATGGCCCATCCAGGCTCAGGGGGACATGGCTATATCAATTTACACTCACTTCATGTTTTCAAAGGTACCTTCATAACCAAGAGCCCTAAGAATATATTTTTGAAAATTAAAACCCGGACTCTGAAGCACAGTTCGGTTGCAGTGGATGGGAGGGGTGGATTCTGTAGCTGTGGGATCTTGGAATCAAGGAGCCCTGCTGATGATACTCCGCTGTACATAACAATATCCTAGTGTTGCTCCTTTTAATGGCTCCTCCCTGTCCATTCCTGTCCTGTCTTGATCGGCTGACCTGGAGCTCCATTTCGACTGCTTTCAGGTAAACATTTCAAAGACAGCAGGGCTTCTTTTGGGAAGAAAAGCATCTTTAATTCCATCTCTAGCTCTTCTATCTCCCTCCTTCACTCAGACCTTCTATTTGGGTTCAGAGTGTATAATCTTTGTGTTGTTCTTGATTCCAAACTTTGCTTCTCCTCTCACCTCTTCTCTTTCAGCAAATCTGCCTCTTCTATCTCTGTAGCTTTGCCTGTATACACTCTTTGACTCCCCCTGTCCTGAAATCCTCGTGCATGCCATCATCTTCTCGAGCCTTGACTATTGCAATTCCCTTCTCAATGGCTTCCAAAACCCCACCCTCTCCAGCCTCCTGCATGTGCAGAATCCTGTCTCCACCCTGTCACATATACAAAAAGTCATAACCACATAACTCTCATTCTCCACTGGCTGCATAATCATTTCAGTATCCAGATCAAAACTGCCCTCTTTATATAAACCCTCCATGGACTTGCAGCAGCCTGTCCCACAGACTTTCTCTCTCTCTCTCTCTCTCTCTCTTTCTCTCTCTCTCTCTCTCTCTCTCTCCTCCCTTCCTTGCTATCTCTCATAGAGTAGCACTGGTCTACTCTCTGCTCCTCCTCTAGCCCCTGCTGGTGTGAGAGTGTTCTCCTCTGCAGCTGCTATCATCTGGAAAGCCTACCTGTATCTCTCCATCGAATTTCAGAGGTCATCTTTTTGCCTCTGCTTGTACCTCTTAATTACTGTTTGGTCCTATTTACCTCTGTAACTCTGTTTGCCAATAATTTTGGAACACAGTTATTCTGAAGGACATTATGCAAAGTAAAGTTATATCATCCAGGTTGTAAACTGTGATAGCAGGTAAACGTGTGCAGTTGGTGCTTGTCACTTGGGATGTTGAAGGAAGAAGTCTGAGAACTTGCACCTCCATTCAGTGTACAAATATTTAGAAGTGGCATAACCTTTAGCCTATAAAACCACAGTTCTTCCTGTCCAAAGGCAACAGCTCTAGTGCACCGCGCTTGGGGTTTCCGTTTGTGAATCAGTCTAGAATTTCTTCCTAAGCGCCTCAGTGAAAGTGATGAATAAAGCAAACATAAAAAATCCCTTCTCTCCTCTTCCCATCAGTGTAGTGGTATCATTCCTGTCACAGGAAGGAAGCATGTCTGATAAGCAGGAGAACTGGTGGGTTTGATTTACTGTTACACAGACTGTTATTCTCTTGAAGGAAGGTTAGCAGATTACTGTATGTATACCCAGGGTTACTGTCAAACAGCCATAGGAGAAACATTTTACAAAACTGGAGAATTCACACACACACACAAATTAAGCAGTGTGTATGTGTGTGTGAGAGAGATAATTTAGGGTTTAATCCTGTGCAAAAATGTGGGTTTTACATTTACTTCAGTGGAAGAGGGATCAGACCCATGAATGCCTCAGAAGTGTCTCAGGGTACCTGCTAACAAACTTCAGGCTGGGTAATATTTAACTCAAGCATAGTTACAAACTAACTTGGAGTGAGTGCTGCTTAATAGAAAAAACATAGTAAAAGTTAGCCCTTTGATTACCCAGGAATGAGCCTGGTACTCATTTGCTCTTTCCCAGATCATTCCTTATGGAAAAGACTTATAGAATTTAATAGGAAATGTTTTTTCTCTATAGAATTTTTAAACTATCCTGTAGAATGTAATAGAGAATGGCAGCCCTGTTATAGAGATCTATACATGTAGGTTGCTTTAAACGTTGTATAAAAGTGATCTCATTATATATTAAATTATATACATTTATTACATTTATGTAGAACTTCTTGATCTCACCCCTCTTATATTCTACAGGATATTTCCATCAGGATTAGATCTGCCCTATATTGACCTCTCAGCTGTCTCTCACTGTGAGGGAACTCTCTCACTTACCTGCATGCCACACTGACCTGATGTTGTTTAGGTTTTGTCACTGTAAATTTTTATATTCAAAACAGTCGATTCATGAAATGGGCATCAGAGTCCAGAAGTTCTAAAGCTGGAGTCTTAGGAGACTCTCTTGGGGTCAGCAAAGTGCCTGGATTTTTTAATAATAAAAAAATAACATTTTGTGAGGTTTTCATAAATGTATTTGACGTAGACCTGCAATGTTTTTTAAACAGCAAGACCACATAAAAAGACCTGCAAACTACAGTTCTTCCCTCATTGTCCCCAGGCTCATTTTGATGGGGGAACTAGGATTGGGGCTGAGGAGTGGGGAGAGGTAGTACCACTTGTTAAATTAAATCAGTTAGTTTAATTTATCTAAGGAGAAGACAGAAGAGAGTGGGGATTCTTTTTGTTAAAATGTTTATCATCTGAACCTTGGTCAGAAAATCTTTCACAGGCAAAACAAAAGCAAACAAACAAACCAAAAAAAGTCACAAGAATTTTGTGAATTTCTCAAACTTTGTTTAGCTGCTTACAGTCAAAATGAACAGTTGTTCTCATTCCACTTGTGGGTCTTACAGGTTTATAGAGGACTGCAGGCAATTTCCTCAGTTTCTCTTATGTCCAGTTCATTGATTAGATGTGTAAACAGGATGCTGTATCTTTAAGAGCAGAAAGCTCTAAAACAGGATTTGATACCAAACAAGAGTCAGTAGTTCCCTTTTAGCTGTTCAAGTTTCATCTTCGCTTATAAGAACTGTTTTAGGGGACAGTAATTTCCAAGTGCAATACTGGGTTTGTGGGGTAAGAATCTCTAGAGATGAATATTCTTTTTCTTTCTTTTTTACTGTAAATGACCATGCTATGTAATGCTAAAAAAATCCCCATGTGAATTCTGGTCATCCCATGTATTCACTAGGTTCCAGTATGGACTCAGGACTTGCTCTGTCAATATATAGAGGAGTTATGCTCCATCACTAGGGCCCTACCAAATTCACAGTCCACTTTGGTCAATTTCATGGTCATAGGATTTTAAAAATCATAAATTTCAAGATTTCAGCTATTCAAATGTAAAATTTCACAGTGTTGTAATTGTAGGGGTTCTGCCCCTACAAAAAGGAGTTGTCGGGGGGGTCGCAAGGTTATTGTAGGGGGTGTTGCGGTGCTGCTACCCTTATTTCTGCGCTACTGCTGATGGCGGTGCTTTCTTCAGAGCTGGGTAGCTGGAGGGCGGCGGATGCTGGCCGGGATCCCAGCTCTGAAGGCAGAGCTGCCACTAGCAGCAGCGCAGAGATAAGGATGGCATGGTATGGTATTGCCACCCTTACTTTTGCACTGCTGCCTACAGAGCTGGGCCCTCAGTCAGCAGCTGCCATTCTCTGGCTGCCCAGCTCTGAAGGCAGAGCCGCCATAGGAGCCGACTTCTGTCGCCTCCAGTGGGTGCGTCGGGGGCGGAGCCCCGCAACGTCACCCGGCGTCCGGGGCGAAGGTAAGTGCTCCGGTCACAGGCGCGGGGCTGGCGGGGAGCTGCCGGTGGGTGTTGAGCACCCACCAATTTTTCCCCGTGGGTGCTCCAGCCTATGAGAGCCACCACCAGCAACAGTACAGAAGCAAGGGTGGCATGCTATGGTATTGCCACCCTTACTTCTTCACTGCTGCTGGTTCAGGCACTGCCTTCAAAGCTAGGCACCCAGCCAACAGCTGCCGCTTTGCGGCTGCCCAGCCAACAGCTGCCGCTCTGCGGCTGCCCAGCTCTGAAGGCAGTGCAGAAGTACGGGTGGCAATACCATGACCCCCGCCCTAAAATAACCTTCCAACCCCCTTGCAACTCCTTTTTTGGGTCAGGACTCCCAATTTGAGAAACGCTGGTCTCCCCGTGAAATCTGTATAGTATAGGATAAAAACACACAAATGATGAGATTTCACGGGAGGAGACCAGATTTCACGGTCTGTGACGCGTTTTTCATGGCCGTGAATTCGGGAGGGCCTTATCCATCACCCATGCCTATCTAGAGGAGAATTGACCATTAACTGTGTTTGAGAACTTGGCTAATGGCTAAAGTGCACAAAGTTTGGAGAAGGCTTCTTATAGTAATGATAGTGATAGTAGTGATTTTAGGGTATTAATTATTACTCTTTATTATTTTTACAGTACACAAAATGTGGAAAGGTTCTGCTTTACAGACAAATAAAGTATATACAGCATCTGCCTCAGACAGCATGTAAACTAAGGCCTTGATATTGCAGACTGCTCCATGCAGGCAGACCCCTGCTCCTGCCTGGAGCTCTGTTGACATCAATGGGGCTCAGAACAGGCATAGGGGTCAGCCCATGGAGAGCAGCTTGAAGGATCAGGATCTAATTGTAGACATGACTCAAACAGTAGGATATAAATAAGGGTAATGGAGGGTGAGAATTATAATAATAGTTACAAAATAGTTACTTAAGTTTGTTATGGATTTTTGTAGATGACGTTTACAGGCGCACACACATCATATACATATTTACCATAATGTTAATAAACTAAATAATTAATACATTTTTCTTTTCCGTAGCTCATATTCTTTCCCCAGTTGTTGAATTTTGCCTGATAATTCTTTTCAATATTTCACTAAATTTACAGCAAAACTAATTTCCATATTCTTCATGGATTGATTTTATCCCACTATTTGTTTTAATTTTTTTCCATTTTCCAACTTTAAATTAAAAATAACTATAAAATTTCAGGGGAACTATATACAGTTCTAGATGAGTTTCCATGTAACCGATTATTATTTTTTAAATTTCATGTTTGTAGTTTTTATTATGGTTAGTGAAAATGAAATTTTTATGAAGAAATCTTGTTACTTTAAACAATTTAATTTTTTCTATTTAAGGCTAGACATAAATGATCTATGGTGTGTTTGTAATTTTGTTTTGTTAACAATATATCATATAGGGATGCACCTCACATACCCATTCACTAAATTCAGGCTTTTAGTGGCCTTGTTGTATTGTACAGGGTGCTAAACAAGCTTTTTTTCTGGTAGCACAAGTGTGCTATTATTAAACACTAAACTGTTTCTTGATCTCTTAATAAAAATTTCATTAGACAGCCCACTTACCTGTTCAGTTAAACAAAGGGTTTCAAACTCTAGGGCTGTAATTCAACTACTGAATTAATATTTTTAAAAATGATCATTTCTGAATCAATATGAAGCATCTACATTTTCCCTATATCAGCGATTTTCAACCTTTTTCATTTGTGGACCCTTTACAAATTTCAAATAGAGGTACGGACTCCTTCGGAAATCTTAGACATAGTCTGTGGACCCCCAGCGGTCCACGGACCACAGGTTGAAAACCACTGCCCTATATCTGTAAATTTTGGTATCATGACAAATAATAATACTTAGCATTTTTAATATAGAGGTTTACAAAGTGCTGTTTAATTATGTACTGGTGGGCATGGATTCATGTTCACGTCGCATGCCCCATCAGTACCCAGCCCGGGCCCGGCAGGGAAGCTAATGATCCAACCAACGGACCGAATTCAGTGATGAATCCTGGTCACATGCCATCTGAGGCATGTTACACATACGCTAAGAAGAATTATGTACTAACTCATCCTTGCAACACCTTTGTGAGGTACATTATTTTTTGTTATTAATTATAAATAAATGCTTACCAAATGGACAATTACAATTCTTACCCCGTTAATTATTTTTGAGTGTCTATGCCTGAAGTATAAGCTTTATCTATAACTCTTTCCCTTACCCTACATCTGTCTTGTCTATTTACATGGTGAGTTTTTTGGAGCAGGCACTGTCTACTAGTCTGTGTTAAAAAAGTGCCTAACACAACAGGGCCCCAATTTTGGTTGGTCTCTAGGCACTACCATAATACAAATAATAAATAAATACTTTGATTGTACTATTAGTAAGGAAAGCATCCTCAAATAACTACTGTACTGGAGCAATTTCAGGGAGATTTCCTAACTTGCAGTGCTTTCCTGGTTTGTCCATGCATTGATCCACTCTTGGCAAATTTCCCTTTCATTATTCATGCTTGTTATGCTATTGTGAAGAAAACCACAACACCTGAGCTGTAGTCCCATGTTCTGAAATG
This sequence comes from Macrochelys suwanniensis, assembly GCA_033296515.1. Taxonomy (NCBI): domain Eukaryota; kingdom Metazoa; phylum Chordata; order Testudines; family Chelydridae; genus Macrochelys; species Macrochelys suwanniensis. The sequence goes on from CM065777.1 coordinate 158,940,066, forward strand.
GTTAGCCATATGTTTTACTGGTAGATTTTAATAATTCAGTTATGATTTTGAATCTGTCTGTCTATCTATCTATCTAATCATTAACATGCCCATCAAATATGTTCCTGTTAGTTTTCCTACTGTGCCATACAATACACAGTCCGTTTTTAGAGTGGTTAGGTTACCTGAGGTGCGTTATAACAATTCATTATTATTTCATTTTCTTGTTGTTGAAATATATTCTTAAATACAATTTAATATCAGTGTCATATATTTCTAGAACCAAATTCTGTTCTCACAAACCCTATGCAACATCCCTGAAATCAAAGAGGCACTAGTCATCCACACTGATGTCAAAAGACAGACGTTGCACCAGAATGTTTTATGCACAAATATTTCTATATGTATCAAAAATAAGGCTTTGATCCTGCAATATGCAGCATTCAAACTGACTGCTGCTCCCGTGCAGAGCTCCATTGAAGTCAACGTGGCTCTGTGTAGGCACAGCAATCTGTCTGCTGGCTGCTCATTAAAGGATAAGGTCCTACATTGATATCCTCTTGATCTGAGAAATGAGGGGATTTCATTTAGGGGATTCCTTTTTGTTTAGATGGCATCCCACATGATATTTGCTCTTTTTCAAACACTTTTATAATATGACATATTTTCCTATATATTTTTAAATGGTCCCCATATGATATATAATTTGTCTGTCTTATTTTTTATACCATGCATCACTTTCTCATTATTGCTTACTAGTGCCAGTAATTCATTCCCTTCAGAAGGCACAGTTTAAGACCAAGTAATAAAATACAGATAGAGGAGTATTAAGATTGATGACAGTTCATTTAATGAAACTCTTACCAACACTCTCCAGAGTATAGAAAATTGGCAGAATGCTATTAATGGTAAGTTTGGGGCTGTTTTCTGATGTCATTCAATTAACAACTAATGGGCTGTTCTCTTGGGTTATCATTTCACATTTTAGTGCAGTGCAGGCAGATTTCTTTTTAGTCTTCAGTTTTCCTTAGGAATAATAACAGTTGATTTAATTTGTATTTTGAAAGTGGATCTTCTTAGATTACAAATCAAGGACCATATTATCCTCTAATCATAAAAAATAACATTTTGAGATGTTTACATAAACATTTGACATGAGAAGTTGCGTATCTTAGATCGACACCCCCCGCCCTAGTGTGGACCAGGCCTAAGTCCCATTGACTTCCAATGAGACTTAGGTATGTGCAAAGCTACTGGGAAATTAGAATTTATATATTAAGACTCACTTTTAGGACAAAGAATTAGCAATTTCATATTGATAAAAATTCAGTTTTGTTGAAACTCTACACTGAATGATTGATAACTCACAAAATCCTGTCCTGAAATACACTTGGTCTTGTGTAAAACCCGAGATAGATTTTTTTAAATCTATTTTAAATAGCAAGACGTCTGTATGTATGTTTTTTAAACTACAAGATGTATGTATGATCTCTGCATACATATTTCAATTTGATTGTTACCACAATTAGTAATAGCTGAACTGCTGGTCGTAAACATTTGGATGTTTGTGGCAAAATTGCAACCACTGATTTCCTGAAATTACCACTTTCACAGATTAAGATGATAACATGATTTCTCAGCACTACATTACTAATATTTGTCATTTCTCTGGAACTTTATTGACTTACATGTGGTATCCTGGAATAAACTTTTCTACCTTTCTGGTCAAGGCTTAGGAACAACCAAAGTAGAGACAGCCCTGAAAAAAAATCTATCTCGGGTTTTACACAAGACCAAGTGTATTTCAGGACAGGATTTTGTGAGTTATCAATCATTCAGTGTAGAGTTTCAACAAAACTGAATTTGTATCAATATGAAATTGCTAATTCTTTGTCCTAAAAGTGAGTCTTAATATATAAATTCTAATTTCCCAGTAGCTTTGCACATACCTAAGTCTCATTGGAAGTCAATGGGACTTAGGCCTGGTCCACACTAGGGCGGGGGGTGTCGATCTAAGATACGCAACTTCAGCTACGTGAATAACGTAGCTGAAGTCGAATATCTTAGATCGATTTTTAAAAGTACTTACCGCGGTCCACACGACAGGAGGCAGGCTCCCCCGTCGACTCCGCTTACTCCTCGCGTGGAGCTGGAGTTCCGGTGTCGACGGGGAGCACTTCCGGGATCGATTTATCGCGTCTAGACAAGACACGATAAATCGATCCCAGAACATCGATTGCTACCCGCTGAATCGGGTGGGTAGTGTGGATGTAGCCTAAGACTCCTAAGTGCCTATGTCACTTTTTAAAATGGAACTTAAGCTCCTAAATTGCATATGCACTTTTTGAAAATTGTCTCCTTATCCTTTTTCTTTTTTATTTAAAATGTATGTTTTTTTAATTGACCAATGCTGTAAGAGCTCCCTTGTCTGTATCTTTCTGATATTGTAAAGCTTTTTCACTCACTGTTTAGGTACACCAAGACTGCTCATTTATGGGTCAGGGTACTTGGTATCACTCAAATAGCTCATGAGACTATTTCCTACCCTTGCAGTAGAGCAGAATCAGTAATCATACAGGTCTTGTCCCCCTGAAACCAGTATGATCCTGCGATCTTATTATCATAATTCATTGACAACATCTTTGGTTATAGCTGAGAGTCATGAGAAAATCCCAATGAACATATTCTATTAGTCATGAAGTGTGATCAGCGAAGTATCATTAGGGGCTATCCATCTAGTTAATACTGGTAAGAGCTTTCATTTACAAACTCTGGACTTGCTGAAATAAGGGGAAATCCCTGTAATCAAGTCTTGGAAATCTGCAAATCATTCATTGTGACTGGAAGTTACTCTACGTGCCAAATTCTGCCCTGATTTACACCCCTTGCATCCACATTGATGGGGTCAGGGCTTCACAGGTTGTAGGTCAGAGCATAAGTTGGCTCTAATTCTGTAGCCTGGTCAGAAGAAAACATGGGGCCAAGTTCTGCCCTTCATTACATATGTAAAGCCCCACTTAAGTCAATGTGGTTGCATTGGTGTAACTGAGAATTGGACCCTAAGTCTAAATCATAATGAAGCTGCAGAGAGTGAATTATAAATACCATTTAAAACATGACCGGCAAGGGTTTGATCATATGTACCCAACATTATACCAGTGGAAGTGTGGTATAATGTATAAAACTAGATGCATTTCAGTGAGCATTGCTGCCACTCATGCCATAACGGAGAATTAGGTTTACTCACCCCTGGGTAGTCATCCCTGGAGGATGAGAGCTGAGATCAGCCCAGTTTCTCCTATGGGGATTTCTGACTGGCAAGTGGGGCCCCAGTTGACTGGATGAGGAAAGCAGAACTCTAGGTGTCTCTCCTCACTCCAGGTGAACTGCACAGCTGTCACTTCAACTGCCATGGAACATTCAGGCCCCAGCATTCCACCCAGAAAATTTTCAAATCCCCATCCAACTGCCACAAAACCTTCAGGCTCCAGTGTTCCATCTGACATGACACCCTCCCCATTTCACCCTTGTCTTTAGAACTCTTGGAGTGTTTTTTAAGCAGCAGGGCAGAGGGAAAGAATGTTATCCACATTACCCCCTTTTTTCTTTTTGGCCTTTTATCTCTTTCCCTTGCTCTCCCTTGCTCCTGCTTTCTCATTATGGCCATGGATAAGGGAGAAAGGGAATATGACTAGTTCCACAGAGATCTCTTCTATTCTGACAGACCTACATGAGTAATAAAAATATATGTAGTTTATATACTTATGTTATAGAAGTAGTATCCTTTTTTCGGATTGGTTTCATGTGAGCTCATATATTGGTTCATATATGAACTATTATGAAAGTGTCCCTTTAAAGTTATTACTGTCTCAAGTCATATGTATCATATTTGAAACATATGACATATCTATGTAGATTAAACACAACTCTGTGTGTGCACAGATATGGAGAGAGGGAATTCATTAAGCAAAAATTCACATGACTTTCATTGCAACCTTTAGAACCTTTATACTGTTAGCTCTGTAAAGGTCAATGTTACAGAACTATTACGTAGTTGACGAAAAATGTCTTTGTGTTTTGGAAAATACTTCTGTGTCATTCCATTAGTTCTCATTAAATCCTGATTAAAAACGTGACTTCAAGGAGCACAGCCCAAAGCAAGGTATCCTGAGTTATAGTGTCATCTAGTGGCAACTGCTATGTAAGTGCTTGATCTTGACAAAAACGTGAAAGTGTTTCAGTTCAGGTGTAGGGTTTTGAAATTACAATAAAAGAATCTGATTTTTGGAAATTCTAGGTACCTATTCCTGATGAACCAGAGCAAAACACACACACAAAGTCCCCAGCCCCACAATCTGATCAGTCTGGACCTTGTATCAGCACAGAGTCTCATTGAAAGCCTATGACAATCAAAGTGCAGGACTGGTGACAAAGTTACTAAATTGTTGTCAGACAAAAATAGAAAACTCTTAAATGCTTTTCCAATTTACTTGATTTGGCTTATAATGTTTGGAAACACTTTTGAGTTACAAAAAGTCAATTTTTACAATATTGTCAAGCCTGTTAAAAGCAGCCAAGACCAATACTGCCTGAGCAATTAGTCTGAGTGACTGTTTAGTGTTGTTTTATAGTTAAGGGGCCAAATTCTGCTCTGACTTACCTCTCATGAAACAGTATCCCATAAAAGTGCAAGGATCCCCCATGAATGATGCAAGGCTTGCAAGGATCAATTATTCAATGTTTAATGCAAAAGAGATGCAAGGATTATGAGTGGTTACAGACATTGTCGCGTATTACGTTCATGATCCTTGCCTCGTCTCTTCCTGCACATTACAGTACTTGTAATTTGCTGTTTGATGTTGATGTCAGTGGAAATGCACAGGATGTAAAACCAGAGAATTTGTTCAAGAAATTGTGCTGTTGTTTGGGGAGGGGAATACTTTAGTTATTAAGGGAGAAAGCTGCTGTGAGCAAAGTGCATTAGGGAGTTTCTGTTTCAGTTCTGCTCTGTGCTGTCTGTCATCCACCAAGCGTCTGGTTGCAGTCTTTGAACTGTTCACAAGAGCTCATCTAAGGACTGTTTGGTAAGAAGCGTGTGGTTGAAATACCACATTTCATAGAAGGAGATGGTGAACGGAAACTCCGCATTTGGGCTGCTGTCTGCTGTGTTTCTTATTCACCACAGTAGAAATGGTAAAATACCTCCACAGCTTTGCATGATTCATGAAATACTACTCTCAGATAAATGCGTACAGCTCATGTTGAAGTTAGCGGGAGATCCATGCACATGTGTGTATTAAAGACTCTCAGTCACAGTTGTTAGTATCTATTTTCAAGTAATCAAATTATATATCAGAAATAGATTAGCCACTAAATATGAGTAAAAGACATGGGTTCTTGAACCAAATTCTGCCCTCAATTATATGCCTGTTAAAATCTGCCATCAATTTCACTCCTATCAAAGTCAGCCATTGTAAGTGAGAGCAGAATTTGGCCCCTTATCATTAATACCAGCTATGAGAAGAACTAATTCAAGAATGTATTTTTCCCAGCATATTCTCCAACACTCCACCAGAATACCAAGGATTTCTGGTGTTTCCTTTCTTTATTCCCACTACCCTCATCCATATGCAGGATAGCTATCCTTCTGACAGAAGAAGATGGCATGTGGTTTCTCAGGTCTATCAATATCACTCCTGAATCATCCAGAAGGGTCACTAGATGCAACAAGCTCTCTCTCTCTCCTCCCACAGGATGAGTGTGTTGCCCAGTGATTTATTTGAAGTGAGGGTAAACCAGGGAAATCCCCTCTTCTGAACAATCTGCTTCCTGGCTGTAAATGTTCATTTGTTTCCCGGCCCCAAAGGATATATTTCCCCGCGTCATTTTTATATTTTTCTGTGGTTTGTATTGTCATTTGCTGATTATGACATGCCATTAATTTCTGTCCAGTCACTTAACATGTTATATGGCATTTCTTCCTTTGCCCCTGAAGAATTTCACACAGGAATAACTGATACTACCACTATAATGCTTCCCATCTCTGCCAACCCAGGAGATTAGGACCTAAACCAGTCTCAAACTCAGATCCTCGTCCCAAATCTTTTAATACATGTTACTGGGTCTCTCTGAAACAGATGCTTGTAACAATTTTTCCTTGTCTTTCCCAGGTACAATAAAGCGTCTTCTTTCATTTTATTAATCAAACAGAGATTCATGACAATGGTGGTGAAAAGAAACTGGCTAGCTCAAGTTTATGAAAAGTTAGTTACGGTTTTCTGACTCAGTGTTTAGTTTGAAGCTGCAGTTCTAGCTCACTGGTTGTTGTTCATGTACCCATCTAAAATATTACCTATAAGAGATTGTGTCTAGAACATTTTAATGAGAAGATGGCAGAAGCCCCTGGAAGATCAGTTAAGCCTTGGAATCTCCAGATTAAAAAACCTCACTCAGAACCTGTTTAAGTCTGACATTACTTTGTCTTGATTTGTTTTCTTAGCAGGGAGGTGAAGGAAGGGTAGTAAGAAGAGTATTGAATGTGTTTCCAAGACCCCAGAATCTTATCCTTTCTCCGACATACAGTCCCAACTCCCTCAAGGCCCTTGATCATAGTGATTTGTTTGTTTCTGTCTGGCGAGAAAACAATTATGTAGCAATCAGAGCTAGTCAAAAAAAAAGAAAAACTAGTTTAGTAAAAATATTTGAAGTTATTTTCAGTTCAGAGGATTTGGAACAGACTCATTTTCATGACCTTTTTATTAATTGTTCTTCAAAACATTTGTGAAAACCAAAAAATGTTATCAAACTTATTTTAAAAATAAAACCTATTGAATACTTTAATTGTCCTCCAAGCAGACATCTAAAATAAGAAAACTACTTCTTGTACAATAAGCCCACCCAGTGGGTCACTAGAGAGTAATACAAGGCCCTGTCTGGTCCCCATCTGTAAAATGGGGATAGTAACACTCCTTTCTTCCACCATTTGTCTCTCTATTCTACTTAGATTATTAGCCCTTCAGAGTAGTGGCCTCTCACTATGTGTTTGTATGATGCCTAGTACAATAGGGCCTTGATTTCATTTGGGGTTTCTAGATGCTATTGTGATAATAAATGAAAGATATAATAATACTTATTACTATATTATTGTTGGGCCACATTTAATGGTGACTTAAATAGTGTGTGAGTTACTCATGGGGGGAAATTGGTCCTAAAATGAGTGTATGTGATAAAATGTAGTAACTTGAGCTAATTTGGTATGCAGTAAATATGCAAAACAAGCCTAACAGCAACTGAAGTGGAAGAAAGTTGGTAAAGGGGGGACGTCAGCTAATGCAGGAGTGTAAGATACAGAGTGTGTGTTTAGGGAGGACTCTTCTACTGCCAGTCTGCTTTTAGTTACTCATCCTGCGGAGGTGGCCTGTTACTAGCCACTAATGGGGCTAATCTGCAACAATAATGCTGCTAGCCACACTATAGGCACCATGTAGCGAGGCAGCATGCAGTAGCACCTGCTGCCACAGGGGGACTCCTGTTGGGGCTCTGGCAGCCTGGCTACCACTTGGGGGCGGAAGGCCCTCCTCACAGTGACTGGCTGCAGGTCGCTGAGAGGGAGGCACAGAAGTGGGAATGCAGGCCTCTCTGCAGGGGCTCCCTGCCATGTGAAGCCCTGGTGTCCATGGACTGAAGGTAGAGGCAGGGGGAGAAAAGGGCTGAGGGTGGGAATCAGCTTCTTGAGCCTGCACAGTGGTGGGTGTGCTCTAAGTTGTGGTGGAGCATGTGGACGAGGGTGCAGCACTGATGGGGTGGAATCAGGGCCGGCGCTATCACGAGGCGACCCTAGGCAGTCGCCTAGGGCGCCAGGATTTGGCGGGCAGCGGGCAGCTGCCTCCCTGCTGAGCGTGGAGCCGGGAGGCAGCCACGGCGAGCTGCGCCCCCTGCCTCCCCGCTCAGCGGCTGAGCGGGAGCCAGGAGGCAGCCTCGGGGAGCCTGGAGGCAGCCGCGGCGAGCTGCCTCCCAGCTCCCCGCTCAGCTCCCGCGGCCCGCGGGCGGGGGGCTGAGCTCCCACGGCCCGCGGGCAGGGAGGCTGAGCTCCCGTGGGCGGGGCAGGGGCTTGCTGGGTGGGGGGCGCAGGGCTGGTGCAAGGAAGTTTCACCTAGGGCACAAAACTTCCTTGCACCGGCCCTGGGTGGAATGATTAGAGGTTCTTTTCCCCAGCGTGGGGAGGATAGGGTGGTGTGCATGGGGTTTGAGATGGAGGACAATGGGGAGGTTCTGGGTTGAGTGCAGGGGGGGAATGGTGTATGTATCAGGGGAGAGATGGTAGACCGCTACACCGGAAGGGGAGAGATGGGACCAGGATAAAACAGTAAAGGGTCACAGAGGGATAAATACTGTTTTCTCCTACACTGCTTTACTGAAAAGTGTCCCAGTTTTTCCTTTGGAAAGGCAGAGTGGTGGGTGTCCCATTCTCCTCCCACTTCTCCTCTTCTCTTCACTCTCATCTGCCACCAAAACGGTTCCTTGTGACATCCCTGCTACAGTGTCCCTGGACTTGACTTTGAAAGTATGATCATCCTGCAGGGGAGGGCAGAACAGTGTGTTTGGAAGAAAATAAGAGCAACATGCTACCTGCAGCCACATCACTTATTGACACCTGCCATTACTGCCTGTTATATTTCCACTTTACATTCATGTTGCACCCCAACAAATGGTAGATTTGTGCAGGTTACTCTGCCCTTTCCATGTGTTTATGAGCAATGTATAACCAGCAGGCTGATTCCCATCTTTCATACTCAAGTAAGACCACTTAAGTCAATGGAATTACTAGGGTTGCCAATTTTGGTTGGATGTATTCCTGGAGGTCTCGTCACGTGACATAATCTTTAATTAAAGATTAATCTTTCATTCCTGGAGACTCCAGGCCAATCCTGGAGGATTGGCAACCACCCTAAGAATTACCCCTGATTTACTCCAGTTTTACATCAGGATCAAGCCCAACATATAATTTACCCCACCATTTAATTTGGCCCAGAGGCTTCCAGGGGACCTGTGTGCTTACACCACTTCTGAATTTGGCCCACTGTCTCCACTGTTGTCGTGGGAGCTGAAAGAACAAGAGACAACTTTCAGAGATTGAATCTAGCTCACCAGCAGTGTAGTGCGGCACAAACAACACAGACTCACTTGCCAGACTCAGATCTTTATTTCAGTATTTTAATTTGAAAACTGATTGCACCAACCCCTGGAGTTATTTTTAAATGATTATCATTATTCATGATAGCTCATGCACATTTAACAGGTGTATCTCTTAAAAGATTTATTATTCTAATATTTCACATCTCTGGCAATAATTCTGTGTTAATTGCCCAGAACAGTTTGTCACTTGGGGATTATAAATCAAAATATGACACTTAATGTTTTTTCAATTTACATATATTGAACGTTCAATTAACCTGACATTACAGATAGTCAGTGAGTGTCCATTTTACTCGATGAATGTGGATTTATTACCATGACTTAGAGAAACAGAATTACCTTTTCATAAAGTTTGGGTAATCTGTCTTTCCATATAAGATGCTGCTATGGTAACCTAGGTGGTGTTATGAGAGTGACCCGATAAAATTAATTGGGTCCTTTTATACAGAAATAATTTTTAAAGGAGTCTGGGCATAATACTCACCTTTCATCCCTTTAATAATACATGTACTCATCTATCTAAAATTAGAAATACTTTATAATTTCCCAATTCTTGTTACTTAGCATTCAGATGCTGTTGTAATACTGTATCTTAACAATATTTAACACTTATTTAGAGATTTTAATCTCCAAAAAACTTCACAAACTTTAACTAGCCAACCCTCCTGTAGTCTGATTTTATAGATGGACGACAAACTGAGGCACAGAAGTGACTTGACCAAAGCTGCCAGTGTTAGAACTGGATTAGAACAAAGAAGCATCTGGTGTCTGGTCCTGTACTCAGACAACTAGATTATGACTGTCTCTTAATTCTGAACTCATGTACACAATGGCTTGTGCTTTTGATGCTGATGGTCCTGGTTCTGAGCCTGGTTCCAATGCTTTTGGAGTCTGTAGATATCACTGGTCTACAATTTTTGAGAAGTCATCTGCTTCAGAGATAAAATGTGCTATTTAGTATGTATTTTGATGTGCTGAATTCAAATATGACAATTAAAACGACTGATTGGCTACTGTTTCTAAGATATTTAAGTTTTTACATTTTATGTCTATGTATATTGTGTAGATAGTAGAGTTTTAATCATAAATTGTAAACCTAGGCCTTTTCATGTGTTTATGGTTGCTTTACATGATACTATTTCACCTGTCCTGTTTATGTAACACTTTAAAAATCAGCAAAGGGGTTATATAAATAAAATTTATTATGAAACAAAAGGCAAAAAACTATTATGTACATAGTTTAGTCCTATTCAGTGTCTACTCGGCGCTTCTTGGCTTGTCTCTTGTATTCATTAAATGGAGCATCTCTTGTCACTGTCCAGCAATAGTCTGCAAGCATTGATGGGCTCCATTTGCCCTGATAGCGTTTCTCCAGTGTTGCAATGTCCTAGTGAAATCGCTCGCCGTGCTCGTTGCTCACTGCTCCGCAGTTCGGTGGAAAAAAATCTAGATGAGAGTGCAAAAAATGTATCTTTAGTGACATGTTGCAACCAAGGCTTTTGTATGCTTTGAGGAGGTTTTCCGCCAACAACCTGTAGTTGTCTGCCTTGTTGTTTCCAAGAAAATTTATTGCCACTAACTGGAAGGCTTTCCATGCCTTTTTTTCCTTGCCACGCAGTGCATGGTCAAATGCATCATCTCGAAGAAGTTCACGAATCTGAGGACCAACAAAGACACCTTCCTTTATCTTAGCTTCACTTAACCTTGGAAATTTTCCACGGAGGTACTTGAAAGCTGCTGGTGTTTTGTCAATGGCCTTGACAAAGTTCTTCATCAGACCCAGCTTGATGTGTAAGGGTGGTAACAAAATCTTCCTTGATTCAACAAGTGGTGGATGCTGAACACTTTTCCTCCCAGGCTCCAATGACTGTCGGAGTGACCAATCTTTCTTGATGTAGTGGGAATCTCTTGCACGACTATCCCATTCGCAGAGAAAACAGCAGTACTTTGTGTATCCAGTCTGCAGACCAAGCAAGAGAGCAACAACCTTCAAATTGCCACAAAGCTGCCACTGATGTTGGTCATAGTTTATGCACCTCAAAAGTTGTTTCATGTTGTCATAGGTTTCCTTCATATGGACTGCATGACCAACTGGAATTGATGGCAAAACATTGCCATTATGCAGTAAAACAGCTTTAAGACTCGTCTTCGATGAATCAATGAACAGTCTCCACTCATCTGGATCGTGAACGATGTTGAGGGCTGCCATCACACCATCAATGTTGTTGCAGGCTACAAGATCACCTTCCATGAAGAAGAATGGGACAAGATCCTTTTGACAGTCACGGAACATGGAAACCCTAACATCACCTGCCAGGAGATTCCACTGCTGTAGTCTGGAGCCCAAAAGCTCTGCCTTACTCTTGGGTAGTTCCAAATCCCTGACAAGGTCATTCAGTTCACCTTGTGTTATGAGGTGTGGTTCAGAGGAGGAGGATGGGAGAAAATGTGGGTCCCGTGACATTGATGGTTCAGGACCAGAAGTTTCATCCTCTTCCTCTTCCTCACCTGACTCAAGTGAGAATGATTCTGGTGCATCAGGAACTGGCAGTCTTTCTCCATGGGGTACTGGGTGTATAGCTGATGGAATGTTTGGATAATGCACAGTCCACTTTTTCTTCTTTGATACACCTTTCCCAACTGGAGGCACCATGCAGAAGTAACAATTGCTGGTATGATCTGTTGGCTCTCTCCAAATCATTGGCACTGCAAAAGGCATAGATTTCCTTTTCCTGTTCAACCACTGGCGAAGATTTGTTGCACAAGTGTTGCAGCATATGTGTGGGGCCCACCTCTTGTCCTGATCTCCAATTTTGCAGCCAAAATAAAGGTGATAGGCTTTCTTAACCATAGTGGTTATACTGCGCTTTTGTGACGCAAAAGTCACTTCACCGCAAACATAGCAGAAGTTATCTGCACCGTTCACACAAGTACGAGGCATCTCTGCTCACTTTGGCTAAACAGAAATGTGTCCCTTTGCAAAATCAAACACTGACAAATAAGAGAGCACGACACTGTATGATTTCTAGAGCTGATATAGGGCAATTTGTTCAGCAGAGTGATGTAAGCTTCGTTATGATTGCATCATCCATGACTTCTAGGAATAACATGATGCAATTCATATCATGTATGATGCAATACCAGCTTCAGATTGCATCATTCATTGTTTTGCCTAAAAAGCAAGTACTGTCCAAACCCAGTCATAGATTTATTCATAGATCCAGTCAAAGATGTATTTTAGTCATTTCTGGTTTAAATTGAGATCCCTTCCCTTTATAACGCACTTATCCTCCGCCATTCCCAAGTCAAGGGTCGTATATACTGACCCAATAGCATGTCTTGAAAACTAGAGCCAATCAGCAATTTTAAGCATCATTTTCGTTCACAGTGACCCAGAATTAGTAAAGTTTGACTACATTTATTTCAGAAGCATTTTGGCTGTAGAGCAGTGTATTCGTGGCACACACAGGGTGTGAAATCACCAGTGTGGCCTTTTAGTGACCGGTCCTTCAATTCATGCAGATGAACTGAGACAATTCCACTGGATTACAGCTTTCCATGACCTTGGAGGAAGTGAGGACAGCATTTGTTTCTTCATCATTATTATTATTTTACTGGCCTTAAAGTAGAATAAGCAATGGCACAGTTACATTATTAGCATTATCAGGTACAACTCTGAATTTTAAAAAAGATAGGACAGATTCTTACCAGAATAATAACTAGTGATGACAACAACTGGCTGTTTTTAGTGGCATTATGTATATTTTTTCTTTTCATTTAATTCAGTTTGTCAATGTCACGTGTAATGATGCAGACAGAAGGTCTCAAGAGCTCATCAGGCATGTAGTGTACGGGCAGTCATGTCACCTCACTGTTTCTCAATTACCCCATCTGTAAAATGGGGTACTGGTACTTGACCACTTTATAAAACATTTTGAGATCTGAGGCACCTAAATAAAAGCAGACTGATTTTTCAAAGTTTTTGAGCCTCACCAGTTCCCACTGTCTTCTTTAGGATTCATGGGTACTCAGGACTTTTGAAAATCAAACCACTTTTATTTAAGTGCCTAAGGCCCCAATTTAGGAAAGCACTTAAGCACATTCTTACTTGCAATTACATGCTCAAATTCCATTGAAGTTAATGGGATTTAAGCATATGCTTAAAGCTATACACTTGCTTAAGTGATTTCCTGAAGAGGGACGGACATAAGCATGTGGTTAAGTGAATTGGGGTCTAGATCAGATTGGAGTGTCTAAAGTTAGACTCCTAAATCCTAACATTTTTGCCACTGGGACTACATAAATTGCCCACAGAAGGAGCTAGGTCTAGAACCTTTGAAGTTCATCTCTAAAGAACACAGGCCTTTCCCACTCCTTTAGTAGTACTAGTAGTAGAGAGCTCCTTTAGTAACAGGTTCTATTTCCTATCTGTAGGACAGTCACATCACTCTCATTGACACACACAAAGTTACCTAGCTACTCATGGGAGGAATGCCAGACTTAACTGAATGTCTTCCCAGCAGCCAGCTCACTGTTAATGTGCTTGTGGAAGAAAAGAATTAGAGGCTTCCAGCTGATATACTAGATTAGAATTTTATCTCACATTCGGCATCAGTGAGCTTTCAGAGTGAAGGGGCCAGCTATAGTAGTGGCCAAACTGTCCTCTTTTTGCTTAAGACAAACTCTGCTTCATCATGTTGATGCTTCTGCGACTCAGGGATGGTATATTGAGTCCCTAGGCAAAGATAGAATTTGTACCTCCTCATATCCCAGTCATTCCCTGCTCCCTTTCTCTCACAGCCCTACCCACCCAGTTATCTGTGTCATTTTTTTCCTCCAAGTCATTTGTCTCTGTTTCCTGCCCAGTTATCTGCGACAGTAACCTTTTGTTCCCAAACACATCCCAGAATCTGTCCATCGATTGCAATGGTACCAGTGCAGCCGGATTCTGGGTCTCACCTGAGCCCAAGAGGAGCCTGCTGCTCATGAGTAAACAGGATGCAAGGAGGATAACACATTTCTGGGACAGGGAGGATACTGGGTGCACAGAAGCTCCACAGACAGAGATGTTCAGAACTGTCCTGATGGTGTCTGGCAGTGGCTATTCCAGTGGTGGTCCATTGCTCCTTTAGACCTGGTGCTATAGACAGCCATTTACGTAGCTTATGCTTAAAGCTGCTCCTGCTGATACTGTGGAAATGGTAGGGAGAATGTGGGGTTTTGGCTGCTGTGCGAAGAGGGGAGAAGAGGAAGAGCGAAGGAGGAACTGAAGAGAAGGAACTGCTTTTTTTGCAAGGGAATTGAAAGTTCATTTGCTGGAGATACGTATGTTTAGTTTAGTTTATTGTTAGGAAGGACTTTTTTCACACCTTCATCTTCCATCTCCAAACCCCATTCAATAACCTCTATCACAGCGAGGTATCCTGGCCAAGGAGGGCTGGATATGTCTCCTCTGGAGTACAGTAATGCCTCACTTAAAGTCGTCCCGGTTAACGTTGTTCTGTTCTTACGTTGCTGATCAATTAGGGAACATGGTCGTTTGCAGGCTATCAATGGCAGTTCAGCTGTCCCTTCCCCCACTGCCATGTGCTGCTCTCCGAGACTCCTGCCTGCTTGCGGGCGGGGGGGGGGGGGGGGGGAAGAAGAGGGAAGCTAATGTCTCCCTGCACCTTGCTTACCCCATCTTCCATGGCGGGGGGGAACACGAGGGACGGAGCTGCTGTCTTAGGCAGAAGCTGCAGCTGCGGGGCTTACTGATCTAATCAACAAGGCAGTGTACTTCTGACCCCGCTCTTGACACCTAATTGGAAATGCGCATCTCTGTCTCTGAAACACATCTTTCCTGCTGGCTTGTAGAGTGTGAGAGTTAACCCTTGAGGGCTCAGTGGAGTGACCAAGCTTCACTATCATCATCGCTGTGTACCAGTATTCAATTGTTTGTTTAAAACTTATATTGTGTGTGTGTGAAAAAAATTTCCCTGGAACCTAACCCCCTAATTTACATTAATTCTTATGGGGAAATTGGATTCGTTTAACATCGTTTCGCTTAAAGTCGCATTTTTCAGGAACATAACTACAACGGTAAGTGAGGAGTTACTGTACATTGACATAGCTCTTGGTTCAGCTGATGGGGAATCAGTTGAGAGCCACACAAGGAGCTTGCAGGAACTGAATGCACTAACCTCTGCAGTCCTCACTCCCGTCCATCCCCCTGGGGTTGTATGCATCACCTCCACAATACATACAATGATATGTTAACTTGCAATATATTATACAACCATGAGATGTCTCTGTGCTATACAGTTTCCAATGAGGTGTGGTCCCTGGTAAACAAGGGAGACAAAGCTGGAACACAGGCTATGTGGAAGCCTGTTTGTGTTTGTAGTTGTAGTTTTCTTTTCTAAATGTCTCCTGTTTAAGAATGTCTTTGATTCCATATATCATGACAACGGGTTGCTTCTTGTAAGAAGCCCTTGCCTTATTCCAGGCCTGCACAACTTGTAAAGAGGTGAGGACCATATTACTCCGAAGAAAACAGCCGAGGGCCGAAACTCTTCTCCCGCCGCAAAAGTTGTTGCGCAAAAAAAAATTAGGTGTCAAGAGCAGGGTCAGAAGTACACTGCCTTGTTGATTAGATCAGTAAGCCCCGCAGCTGCAGCTTCTGCCTAAGACAGCAGCTCCGTCCCTCATGTTCCCCCCGCCCATGGAAGATGGGGTAAGCAAGGTGCAGGGAGACATTAGCTTCCCTCTTCTTCCGCCCCCCCCCCCCCCCCCCCCGCAAGCAGGCAGGAGTCTCGGAGAGCAGCACATGGCAGTGGGGGAAGGGACAGCTGAACTGCCATTGATAGCCTGCAAACAACCGAGTATGTTCCCTAATTGATCAGCAACTCTCTTGATTTTTTGGGCCTTACTCATGATTTTAGAGTGATTGGGGTTGTCCATGCTGCATTCCCTGCTCTAACAAGCAGGCACTCTACACTCTTTCTTGCCAATTGCCAAGCCAAAGTTTGGCAGTTCCAGCCCGGAGACCGAGTTATGGTGTTGGTACCCACAACAGAGAGTAAGCTTTTGGCCCAGTGGCAAGGACTCTACGAAATAGTGGAACCCGTAGGGAAGGTAAATTACAAGGTGCGACAACCGGGACGTCGGAAACAAGAGCAAATATATCATGTCAACCTTCTGAAACCCTGGCATGCACAAAAGGCATGCGCAGCTGTCTGAAAAGACCTACCCCAGGAAAACAAACCCTCCGAACAGGTGAGAGTGTCTCCCGATTTAACACCAGACCAGAAGAATGATGTGTCTGAGATGATCTTCCGGAACCAAGATGTGTTCTCGATAAAACTGGGTCAAACAACCGAGACATATCACCACATCGTCATGAACCCTGGGTCCAGAGTAACAATGAGGCCCTACTGGGTGCCAGCGGCCAAAAGGGAGGAAATAAAAGGGGGAAAAGATCTGGTAAAACCCCAATTGAATAAGTTAGAGGCCATCCAAAATTGGCCCCTTGGTGTTGAGCAGGGGGGAGGGAGATGTGACAGACCCAGACCAGTGGGTACAGGAGTCTGGTAGAAGGCAAATATACTGGCTACTGGATAATAGTTTTCTGTTCCCTGAGTGACCAGAGCAGGGGCTGTGCTAGAGCAATCAGGAACCTACTAGAACCAATTAAAACAGGCAAGCTAATTAAGACACCTGGAGCCAATTAAGAACATACTAGAATCAATTATGGCAGGCAGACTAATCAGGACACCTGGTTTAAAAAGGACCTCTCATCAGTTAGTGGAGCGCGTGCAAGGAGCAGGGAGTGAGAAGGCATGCTGCTGGAGGACTGAGGAGTACAAGCGTGATTAGGCTTCAGGAGGAAGATCCTGCGGTGAGGATAAAGAAGGTGCTAGGGGGAGGCCATGGGGAAGTAGCCCAGGGAGTTGTACCTGTCACGCAGCTGATACAGGAGACATTGTAGACAGCTGCTATCCACAGGCTCTGGGCTGGAACCTGGTGTAGAGGGCGGGCCTGGGTTCCCCCCTTCCCCCCAACTCCTGATTGGACACAGGAGCAGTTGACCTGGTCTGTGAGCAACACCAGAAGGGAAGTTCTAATTTGGAAAGGGATCTGGCCTGTCCCCGACCCACTAGGTGGGACAACAGAGACTGTGGTGATTGTTCTCCGTTTCTCCCATGCTGGCCAGTGATGAGGTTAGCTGAGTGAACGGCAGGTTTGAGCCTCTAGCAGAAGCAGCCAAACTGAGGGCTACCGTGAACCTCTGAGGCAAGCAAATCCGCCAAAAAGCGCAGGACCCACCAAGGCAGAGTAGGAACTTTGTCACAATATATACACAAGATGTGAAATGAATAAGGCAGGCCTGCACAAAATACGGCTGCGGCCTGCGGAGGCTCACTGTGCAGCCAGGGTTTCAGAAGGTTGACATGATATATTTGCTCTTGTTTCCGACGTCCCGGTTGTCGCACCTTGTAATTTACCTTCCCTACGGGTTCCACTATTTCGTAGAGTCCTTGCCACTGGTCCAAAAGCTTACTCTCTGTTGTGGGTACCAACACCATAACTCGGTCTCCGGGCTGGAACTGCCAAACTTTGGCTTGGCAATTGGCAAGAAAGAGTGTAGAGTGCCTGCTTGTTAGAGCAGGGAATGCAGCATGGACAACCCCAATCACTCTAAAATCATGAGTAAAGCCCAAAAAATCAAGAGAGTTGCTTACAAATAATGAAATTTTAAAACTATAATATATTTTGGGTTCATTTTATTTGTCTTGTCGTTTCTAAGCCTTTATGGTAACTCTGGTCACATTGTCAAGCTTTTCTCTGCAACCATGAGCACTGAGATGCTCACCTAATTGCATGCCTGTAGGAGCTGGAGCTTTAAGAACGCTCATGATAAAAATCACAAGAGTTGGCAATACTGGGACTGGGAGTTAGGACTTCTGGGTTCTGCTACTAACTCCACCATTGGCTTTCTGGATTTCTTTGTGACCTGGAGCAAGTCACTTAATCGCTCTGTGCCTCAGTTCTGATGGTTAAAGTAGATTTAAACAGGATGAAGATCTCTCACTACACCAGCCGAGGAGTGAGCGCAACGGGAGAGCTCTGTTTACCCAAGCCGGGGAGAGCACGGTCCCAGTGGGAGCTGCACTCCCAGCCACATGTGAGTTCCATTGAAGTCAGGCATTTGCAGGATTGAGGGCAATGCTAGTAATATCGTCCTTTCTACTGAACTGTGTTTGACAGTATTAGTGAATGTCAGTGACAAGCTTTGGCCACCTGCTGCATAAAATAAGATAAATGTAGCAGCAAGTCTCGATCCACATTGTCAACTACAATCTCGGGGCCCAATCCTGCAAACACTTGTATATTAGCTTAACTTTACTTCCACAAGTAATTCCTTTGATTTTGGGACTACTCCCAGTAATAAAGTTAAACACATACATAAATATTTACAGGATTCAGGGATGGGAAGGGAAGGGGGAGAGAAAAGGACAGAGAGGTGCCTAACTGTGCACCTTTTAACAATTTCACAAGATTTGAAGATGGCATGTGAAGTTACTGCTAACCACCAGTAGGTGATCTCCACCAGTAACATTTAAAAAGCATAGTATAACCATAACTAGTTATTCTGTTTTTTGCTTTTGTTCATCTTAACATAATTTGGATTGTGTTTTCCCTCCTATAATTATATTTGTGGGTGATTTCTTTGTGAGTTTTGTAACCACCTATAAGATCTTTCTTCTACAAAAACATCAAGACCAGAACATCTGCTGTCTGTGATCTTGTTAACATTTTAATAAGTAAAGCTACAAACATATAAAATACCAACCTATACTCTTAAAGTCTAAAATAGCCCCTTAATCTGTTCTAAAACATGGAATTAATGGTTATTTTACTCAGTTTATGGGAGCTTCTCCTTTTTAATTAATTTAATTGACTCACTGATTATTTATCCCAGTGTTGTTGAACTTACTTTCTTGGGCAAAATGTGTAAAAATAGGTTATGAGGGTAGAAAAAGACCCAGAACAAAATACACTCATTAGTGGATCTTAGTCATGGTGAGCCCCATCAAACATTTTTTTGGAAAGCCCCCATTCTGCAATGTGATCTGCATGAGTCTGCATGGATATAATTGCATTATCAGGCCCTAATTTAAGACAAAATGCAACAAGCAGGTGTAACAAACTATCAGAGGGAATAGGGGAAGGAGAACACGAGTAATAGTGATAAGAATGTTACATACAGTGGTGAGGTACACAATTAGATTTTTTCAGATCATATGTTTTAAAATAAATATTATATAACAAATACAATTAACATCAGCAATGCCTAGCCTGTTGAGGAGGCTTTTTAAAACAAACCTGTGATTAATAGTTTGTGTTGAAGGCAAGTCAGAAGGCAAGCAGGTGGCTTACAAATTTACCAAAGCTAAAATGAGACAAGAAGTCAAAACCATACTCGCTAAAGCATGATTGCAATCCAAGTAACAGCAGATAGAAGAAAGTGGGTGAGACTGAATATATACATGTTGGCTGGTGCAAGTCTTTTAAAGGGATATATTGATAGGGAAGTTCCATTTATAAAGAAAAAAAGATGCTGTTGAAGTTGGGAGCCCCAAATTCCACCTATCTATCCATTGTCTTTCCTAGTAGAAAGTCCAGTTGAAATTTTAACCTGGTTTCAGTTGGCCAACTAGGGTTTGGAATGATGCAATGGATCTATTAGTCTACTGCAGTGGTCGCCAACCTTTCTGTTGCAGTAGCATCTTCATGTTCCCAGAAGAGTGTGGTGGGCGCCGGACGACCAGCTGCCGAAATGCTGCCGAGAAGCGGCGTCATTGAGAAGCGTCGCTGCCGAAATGCCGCCGAGAAGCGTCGCTGCTGAAATGCCGCTGAAAAAGTGGCAGTGACGCTTCTTGGTGTTACCGCTTCTCGGAGGCATTTCAGCAGCTGGTTGTCCGGCGGCCGTACTCCTCAGCGGCGGGTTGTCCCGCGGAAGTGCTCCCTTGTCGGTAGGCGGGCACACATAAATGCCCCGCGGGCACCACGGCGCCCACGGGCACCACGTTGGGGACCACTGGTCTACTGGATCCTGGGGCTACGGATATTTAAATAACTCGAGTCTACTGGAATTTCCACTGTGAGGGTTTTGTTTGTTTGCAAAGTATTCAGGCTAATATTTTTGGTCAGCACCTGTAAGTGCCAGGACACTTTTATTTAGAAACTTTAGTATGGATGTAGGTGCTCAGTTTTGAATATACAAGCTTGCATATTTTAGCCATGATTCTTAATGTTTTCCCAAATAAACAATCAATAACAAAATCCCCAAATCCCCAACCTGCAATTTAACAGTTTGCACTTATATAGCACATTCCATCTTATCATCCTAAAGCAATCTATAAATATGAAGATCTATAGCAGCCCTCTAACATTTGGCAGATGAGTAAACTGAGGCATGGAGATCTAAAGTAACTTGCCCAACACCTCACAACATCTAAATTCTGGCTCTGAGTCCCTGATGCAACTACTATGCTATGTATAAAGCCAGCAGCCTAGCATTTCTGGGCAACCCTACCATAACAAAACAGTGTGTTTACCTGGAGGAATATAGAGTTCAGTAAACAATGCCCGTTTCAACTTCCAAAAAACTTATTGTTGTAAACCTAAGACACATTTTTTAAAATAGCTTATTGTTCTTCTAAGAAAAGAAATTGTTTCCAGACTTTGAATGAATCTTAGAACGAAGTCACACATGAGCAAATGTATATTAATTATTTTTTATTAAAGTATCAAAACATAACTTTGAGAATAGAAAACAAATTGCTTTTAATGCTGTTTTAAAGGTTCTCCTGAATAAAGTAGACATTTACTAAACCCATGCAATGCATTGCTCATGTCTAGCATTTTTAGACATTGCTTTTGGGTATATTCAAATTAACTTCAGTACCATAACTTATGAATTATACTTGCACATACACACGGGTGCATGCACACATACACACACTCACAGTGCAAAGCAGCTATGACCGAACAGATACAAATAAAAACAGAATATCTGCTGACAAAAGTAGTGATACCACATTAACATTTGGCATGCTAGTAAATAACATTTATGTTTAACTCAAGCAGCAAATGCGTGACGCCTGCGTCACCAGTAATACAGTTAAGAGCAACTGTACAAAAATCCTAAAGAAGAGACACAAATTGTGTGATTATGTTGAACAGTAAATGAAGCCAGTCCCTGTACTTAATACCTTATAAACAGCATAAGTGACAAACTTTTTATTTTTATTTTTCCTTTGCTGATATTTGATGCACGAAGGACAAAGCCAAGGAGTTTGGTATCTGGATTATGCCTAGATCTACTGCTTCTATATTACAGAAGTCAAATGCTAATGAAAATTCATTTGACAAGGTTATTGAAACACATTCTATGTATTTCCTGTGTCAGACAAACAATGGGCCAAAGTTATCCACTGTGAACTCCAGTTAAGCCAGTGGAATTGCATGAGGGGGCTCTGTTCTCCAGCCACAGGATCTGAGCAACTCTCATTGAAGTCATGGGGAGTTCCACATAATCTGCAACGAGAGACTTGGTCCCCAGGACTGAAAGTGGCCCAATATGCGGTATTTTATACATTCACCTTTCAGGTACTTGAAGTACATATTTGAAACATGATATAGGACATCACAATATATCCAGATCTTAGGAAAGTGTAGTAAGAAGTTCTGTTGCAGAATATAAAAATAAAAAAGGATCTGGTATGATATCAGGTTTACCCATCTGGGGCTTGCAAAGTAAGAAGCTGATGGTTGAGGTATCTATTGGTTTAGCCTTTAGATTAAAATTGTATTTTTAACACTGCAGAACTGGTGTAAAATATTATGTACTGTAAGCTCCATTCTTATGGTTTACTTAATTTAAAATGCATTATTAAGCAATTAGACACCACTGATTGAGATATGAAATCTCTGAAGCCAATCCTGCAAGATGATCAACACCTCATGAGAGGCAAGGATCAGGCACTTATACTTTTTAAACAGTGGTGTCTCAAATAGAAGCGTTGAAGTTTAGAAATATATAATATTGGACACCAAAAAGTAAAAATAAAAAACAGTACAACACTTGTGTTTTCAGTTTTGTTTTGTTTGCAATATTTATTATTTCAACTTCTTAGGAATATTAGTGATAAATAAGGATAATATTTTCTTTTACAGAAAACTGTAATGATAATATTTAATAGGATTAAACAATCTGAGGATTTCACAGAAACATCAGAATTTAAACACTCATAACTCTAGCTCTTTAGTTCAGCAGCTCAACTAATAGTTCAAACATCTAAGGTTAGATTTTTAAAAAAGTAAAAAATAGTTACTCACTACATCACCAAGTTCTAGGCTATTCTTGGATTCTAAACAGCATTTTGGTTGGCTGCAGTTACCACTCAAATGTGAAAGAAAAATTACTACAATCAGAATTCTTTCCCCCGTATAAATCATCTGGCAATAAGAAATAATCCTGACAGGGTGAGAGACTTCAAACCGTTGCTTACATGAGTAAGAGTTACCTATGGGACTACTTGTGTGAACAGGATTACTAAATTGAGTAAAGGTGTGCAGAATCAGCCCCTACGTGATCTAATGTAGTAAGTCTTTTCCATTTCTATTTTCTGTGATTCACAAACTTGGGGTTCAATCCTGCAATCCTTACTCAAGCAAAAGTCTTATTGAAGTCCCTTCCTGGTTAGTTCCCTCTTCCCAAAAAGTGCAATTCACCCATGTGCAGAGGGTCAGCACAAGGTGGATGCATTAGTTAAATTACATTTATAACATCAAAATAGGACTTACAATATGTATAGCCCTTGCACCTGCCTCCTGCACAAGGAGTGAATTTCACCCAGAATGAATGATAAATCGGAGTTTTGCCTGCATAAAGATTGCATGTTCAGAGCCCAAGACATCAGGTAATCATTCGATTTTTCAAGTCTATTTTTAATGTGTAATTTTGTTTCCATAAAGTTCTTTGAAATACCACACATATGAGATATTATACTTTGGGTGCGCAAAGGCCAAGGTGCTTCCCTATTTTTCATGACAAAATTGCAATGCCTGAAGAACAGTGAGTGAGGTTCCAGTTCAGTAAATGCAAACTTAGTTACATGGACATTTGGCAAGAAACTGACACTTGTCACACCTATCAGACTTCTCAGAATCTGCCGCTGAGTCATAAAAAAACCCACACAAGTGTTGTGAAAAAAAAAAGTACAATGCTTAGTTTGAAACTAAAGTCTTTGCAGCATTAGGTTAGACTACAGTCCCATCACATAGCAACACATTCTGCCAGAAAGCATCATTCTGGAATCTGCAAAACTTTAAAAAAACACTCTCAGTGTGCTTTCCCTACCAGCAACAAGGAAAGATAGTGTCCATCCAGCACAGCTGTCGGTACGATGTGCATCATTGGAAGTCATAGTGTTCTAACACAAACATCACGAGTGCGGGCACTGTACACAAGCAGAGACCTAAAACTTCCAGAGCTGTTGTCTGTAGCTTCTAGGAACAGCAAGTATGACAAGTACTAAAACCTAGAGTTGAGGCAGAGGACTCTTCGACTTGATCGAGACCAAATCTTTGGCGAGGAAGAATCACAGCTAAGCCAACATGATCCTTCCTGCTTAACAAAGCAATCTCCCCTGCCTAACGGTTTAAGGATCTAATAGGATCCTACAGATACACATTGAGTCAAATCCTCCATGGTTTCTGTATTTTTGGTGTAAAGATGCAGTATGAGAACTCTTGGTTTGCCTTAACCTTGCAATGTTCCTTCTTTGATCTGTTGAATAAAGAGGTTTCTTTCATCCTCGGGTGTCCTCCCGTTCTGTGCTCGAACTATGCAAGTGGGCCTGTGGAGATTGAGCATGTATATCAAATGTTGCTTCTCGTTCTTCAGCTCTTCAATCTGGGCCTTTAGTTCTGCGTTGATAGTTTCCAACTTTTCTGATTCCTAGCCACAGAGCACAGACATAAGTATTACAGTGAGTATTTTACACAGTTAGCCATAATGTTATTGTGATGGTTGCCACACTTTATTGGTAGCAAAGCATGATGGCTGGGTTAGAAAGAAACTACCTGCTTCTTAATTAGTCATAACTATGCAGCTGTACCTCACCAGTATATAATAGTCTAGAGCAGTGTTTCGCAAACTTGGGAAGCCACTTGTTCAGGGAAAGCCCCTGGCGCGCCCGGCTGGTTTGTTTACCTGCCACGTCCACAGATTCGGCCGATCGCGGCTCCCACTGGCCGCAGTTCGCTGTGCCCGGCCAATGGGGGCTGCGGGAAGCGGCGCGGGCCGAGAGACGTACTGGCCGCCACTTCCCGCAGCCCCTATTGGCCGGGCACAGTGAACCGCGGCCAGTGGGAGCCGCGATCGGCCGAACCTGCGGATGCAGCAGGTAAACAAACCGGCCGGGCGCACCAGGGGCTTTCCTTGAACAAACGGCATCCCAAGTCTGCGAAACACTGGTCTAGAGAACAGATTCAGACAATGGCCCTCTTTGCCCTTTAAAGAAATATGACAATGGTCACAAAGCCAAATTTAATAGAGCTACCTGCCAAACATTGCTTTGGCCAAAAGGAAGCTTTCTTGCCACCATCACACACACAAAAAAAGGGGGAAAACACGTCATTATGACCTCACTCGGCCAGTCCAACGGCTAAGAGGAAGTTCCAATGAGCTGCACCCCAGGATCTGAATCCTTGAGTCTAGCCTGGTTCCTTGTTCCCAGGCCAGCAGGGACTTAGAGCATGTGGAGGCAGTCAGAGGGGGCGGGCAAGTGGGGCAATTTGCCCCAGGCCCCGCAGAGGCCCTCACAAGAATATAGGTTTCATTCATCCGGCACTTTTACGGACGGGGCAGTGCTTTGGGTTTTCGGCGGCACTTCGGCGGTGGGTCCTTCACTCGCTCCAGGTTTTCGGCGGCACTTCAGCGGCGGGTCCTTCAGTGCTGCTGAACACACCCGGAGTGAGTGAAGGACGCGCCGCCGAAGACCCGGAGCACTGCTGGGTGAGTAAATTGCTTTGCCCCAGGCCCCCGAATCCTCTGGGCGGTGCCGGACATTAGCACCGTAAGGGATACTTTGTGTCTATTCTTGTGTCCTCTGTACTACCATGTGTAAATGCTCTTGTCTATAGGACTTTTGGGACATCATTACTGTTTTGCAGTGGCATAAGCTTACAGTATCAATAAATAATAGTAATAATACTTGCATCCGAAGAAGTGGGTATTCACCCACGAAAGCTTATGCTTCAATACCTCTGTTAGTCTATAAGGTGCCACAGGACCCTTTGTCGCTTCTACAGATCCAGACTAACACGGCTACCCCTCTGATACTTGAGTAATAATACATAAGCTTGTGATTTGTAAAAGTTACTTCTGTGAAAAGGTCAATCAGGAGTGTTAATTATAAACCAAATGAGATGCAGCTTTAATTTGTTAAGCTACTACTACATCATTGATCATTTCTAACTGGAGAGCCATTTCATAGAGCCGGCATCGGCAACCTTCGACACGCGGCTCACCAGGGCAAGCCCCCTGGCAGGCCAGGCCGGTTTGTTTACTTGCCGCGTCCGCCAGTTCGGCCGATCGCGGCTCCCACTGGCCACGGTTCACTGTCCCCGGCCAATGGGGGCTGCGGGAAACAGTGGCCAGCACATCCCCTGGCCTGCACCACTTCCCGCAGCCCCCACTGGCCAGGGACTGCGAACCGCGGCCAGTGGGAGCCACAATCAGCCAAACCGGCGGATGCGGCAAGTAAACAAACCAGCCGGGCGCGCAGGAGGCTTACCCTGGTGAGCTGCATGCCGAAGGTTGCTGATGACTGTCATAGAGCAATCAAGTTTTGGTACATGGAATAAGCATAACTTATTAGAATCTATAATGTATATTATGTGAAATGTAATTTTAATTCCTCGTGTTCCATTTACATTTTCAGATTAGTATTATCCACATAAATAACACTATCACTCACTAAAATTGCAACAATTTTTTCTTCTCCTTTTGAAGTTATTTTTCATATATCTTTCATTGTTAACCAAATTTGATCTAAAGGCATTTGGGTGAAATTCACCCCAGTGCCCTAGGATTTTGCATAGGCCTTGGTCCAGCCTTCTGCACCAAGATGAATTTCACCCATTGCTGAATTCAGCTTTCCATCACTCAAGTGAGGTGGCTAAATATCTCAATTTTACATTTGGGGAAAAGAGGGTAAATGACTTGTTCAAGATCACACAGGAAGCCTGTAGCAGAGACAGGAACAGAGTCCACATCTCCTGACTCCCAGTCCTGACCTTTAGCCCGAAGACATTGTCCTATTTGCTCAAATAACGGAAAGAGGAAATAGGGTGAGAACAGTCAAAGTCAGTAACTTACTTTCTGCAAACATTCTGTTTTCTCCTTCTTTTTGTTTCGGCATTTAGCAGCTGCAATTTTGTTCCTTTCCCTTCTTCTCTTTTTCCTTTCATCTTCATGGGGCGAAAACTAGTAAGATTCAAGATGCACATACTCAGCATGATACAGTAAATGCAGAATAATCATGTTGATAATTGCTGACTTTTAAATAATGGTAGCACTAAAGGTTAGCACTAATAGGTTTGTGACCAACACAGAGCCTCAGACACCCTAGAGCAGTGTTTCCCAAACTTGGGATGCCGCTTGTTCAGGGAAAGCCCCTGCGCGCCCGGCTGGTTTGTTTACCTGCCGCGTCTGCAGGTTCGGCCAATCGCGGTTCCCACTGGCCTCGGTTTGCTGTGCCCGGCCAATGCAGGCTGTGGGAAGCGGCACGGGCCGAGGGATGTACTGGCCACCCTTTCCCGCAGCCCCCATTGGCCGGGCACAGCGAACCGTGGCCAGTGGGAGCCGCGATCGGACGAACCTGCAGACGCGGCAGGTAAACAAACCGGCCGTGTGCACCAAGGGCTTTCCCTGAACAAGCGGCGTCCCAAGTTTGGGAAACATTGTCCTAGAGGTATGCTTCTGATCTTACAACAGTGTAAATCAGGAGTAACTCCTCTGAGGTCAACAATGTAAACCTGGTGTAACAGATCAGAATGAGGTCCTCTATGTGTCACATTCTGAAGATTTATTTAAGCCAACATTTTTAAATTAAAATATATTCAGATTTTATTGTACTGACTAATGTTTAATTCCCTGAAGTCAGGAGGACTTTTGTCTGAGTAATAATGATGTGCAGAATCAGGCCCCTAGTCTGGTAATTGGATAGCAGAGTACTATGCCAGTGTCTAAGATCTACTAGCTGTACTCAACCCAGCCATCTTTACACATTGAATACCCTCTGATGCCAATAGGAGTTTGGAGTGCGGATCAATGGCTGTGTATGGAATTCACAAAAAGTTCCACTCTTTGCGCTCAATTCTGCTCTCAGTTACTCCAGTGTAAACCCAAAGTAACTTTGGCCCAATGGACCAGATTCTCATCTCACTTGGATTTTACACTGGTATAACTCCATAGATTTCAGTGGAGTTACTTAGATTTATACCAATGTGCATGAGTTCACAATCTGCCCCCCACCTCACCCCCCTGGGCTAGGAATGGCACAGCCGGTTTCTTCAGAAGAGGGTGCTATTATACAGCTTAGTGCTTTCCTTTTGGCCACCTGGTAGGTTCACAACCAGAAAACTGGTTTACAACCAATTCATGGAATATTGACCTAACTTAAGCTATGTCTTCACTCCAATAAAAGGTGTCTTTTTATATTGAGATAGATAGTGGTTGATTTTACTTCCCTGTAGCAAGTTGAGGAAAGTCAACCCTTTACCTCCCAGCTGCAGATGACCTCAACTAACTACATCAAGGTTAAATTGCAGTGACTTGCTCCAGGCCCTACAGCAAGTCAGTAGTGAAGCCAGATCCAGAGTAGCCTCTAGAGATACTCTCTTCCATTAATAAGGGAAGTTATTACTTGTGTCAGGCTAAAAATAAACTGGCCCTAACTGAAATTAAAGGTGAAACAGCGTTTCACAGTAGCATCTAAAGAAAACAGAAATAAAGAAACACTAGAGCACTGAACACATTGACAGATTTAGTCCTCTGAGGAATGCTTGCATTGGAGATTATATCATTCTTGGTCTTTGGTATATTTTGTGGTACATTAAATCAGAACACTAATCAAACAGAAATATTATCGAAGGAATGATACCTCTGCTTTCAGAACAGACATTTCAAGAGGTCTTTCCAACACTGTCACTGTATCCAATGTGGAAGACATCCTGTGGGATAGGCACTTATTTTGGATGGCAAATCTCAATTCTTCCTTCACCAGTGGGGTTAGATTTGTGAAATCCTCAAACCCCAGTGACGCTGTAGGAGACAAACAGGGAACAATTGCCGAGGCGCTGACTTCTGATGCAGATACCTGGCCTGGGGTTTGGAGCATCATTTTGCTGAAAAGGAACAAAATAAAAACATTGAAGGCTTTCAATAATCTTAACAAGCGAAACAAATTTGACAGAAGAGAGCTGCATTTTCCATAACTATGAACCCATCCCTGTATATTTTTTGCATAGGTTGAGAGGTAATTTTTACACTATTTATGTATGTGTACATATATGTATACACACACATTTATAGATTTATTTTAGAGTCTAATGGAAAGGTGTGAGAGTTGACACTAGTTCATAATGGTTGCAAGAGAACGGTTACTGTCTACTTTATAAGGACTGATCATGCATTCCATGAGCAATCCAAATTTTCACTGAAATTAAGCAATGCAGGCTCAGGTCCTAAGTGAATGCATCTATATTTAGTCAATTTTTAAATGGATGTATGTTTTTTAGATTCTATCTTATTATGCAAGTCCATTTTCAGGATCTTTCTGCAAAGTAATATGTAAAATGGCATTGTGAATCCTTCAAGCATGGCAGGGTGTGTGAGGATAGTATTGGGGTGTGAGGGAGGAAAGGAGAAGGACCCCTGGAAGGAAAAATGGCAATTGAAGAGGTTTTAAATTTTAAAATTGTGAAAAGACACAAAATAAATTGTTCTCTCATACTAAGAGCTATAACTCTATATTCGAGCTTCGAAGGAAGAGGCCAGATCCTGGCCTCAGTTACATTACACCTTTGTAAATCCAAAGTAACTCCACTGGATGACTAGATTTACATGGGTGTGACTGAGCAAGATTAGAATCTGGTTCAAAATTGTTCAAATCAAAAGATAGATTCCTGCAAAGCAGTTTGTAATAAAAGTTGGCACAAGCATAAAGAGATATATATGCTCAGAGGTATCAAGCCAGAGGTAGCGTTGGAAGGAAGAAGTAATGCAAAATTTGAAGTACATTTAATTCTTTTGCTCTTGTGAAATCTGAAAGTGCCCTGGCACACCCTTAAAATTAAGGTATTTTAAATGATTAAACATTTATGGCCAGATCCTCCATCACTGGAAATTGATGTAGTTGTATTACGTTCAATGGAACTATGCCAGTTGACACCAGTGGAGGATCTGACCCTTATTTTTTAAAAATTGGATAAAATTCAGATTTTACCATATTGCTTTTTCTATTCCGCACAGGATGCAGTCAACTGTATATCTTGTAGTCATGGGGTTACTGTTACCTGTTCTTGATTCGTATGGTAATTATAGTAAAATCAGTTGCAATTAACTCCCTAACAGATAAGTAGACAACTGCCTCAGGGCATCTGTGTACATAAGTGAAGGCTCCATGTAGTCAGCCTAGATTTGTGCACTCACCTTTATGTCAGTGCTATAACTTTGCAGCTTTGGGTTGGGGTGAAGATTATGTACAAAAGGCCAGATTCTTCTCTCAGTTATCCAGAAATTTACTCTAGATTTACACTGGGGTAATTGAGAGCAGAATCTGGGCCAGAGCTAAATATTTGTAAAGGGTAACTACAAAATCCTAAGGTTAGTGAACTACCGATATGTAGAATTCCCTTGCCCTGGTCACCAAATCCCAGGTTTGGAGGCTTTCCAAGCACTTTCTCGTTTTCAATAAAAATAGAAGAACTGAGGAGTTCCCAAACTCTCCACATGAAATCTTGGCCCTACTGAGGTCAATGGAAAATTCCCACCGATTTCAGTGAGTCCAGGATTTCACCGTCAGTTATTAAAGAAGGGACAATTCCCTGGAACTATTTGTTATTCCAACAGACCTTGGGAAATTTATGTAAATTTATTCACTTCAGGAAGCCCCTGCTCATGAGTCACATCTTAAGTATTGATACCCTTTAATCCTATAATCTCAGAGAGCTAGAGGATACTCATCTCCAACAAGTTAGAAACATCCCTCTGATTTCCAGCTGACAAACCAACAACAGCATTTACCATTTAGCATTTCACCAACACATTCAAATAGGTTCTTTCTATTTCCCAATGGGATTGAACCCATCATTGTCCGTGGACAGAGGAAGCCTTAGCTATGTGCATTAGCTGTCACTGTTGTTTTTGCTCATGGTGATAGAATTACCCATATAGAATTAAGCTGTTTAATTCACTCCAATCAGAGATCTAAATTAAAGCCATTTCTCCAGCCCACCCCAAGTAATTAATTGTGCTAATAAATTTTCAGTGCTGGTGGTAGGTCGGGTTTTTTTTTAATATGTGGATAAACTTTTAATTAAAATCAGCATTACCACCAAAAGAAACTAAGAATGTTCAGAGCTTTCAGGGAAAATATCATGAGAAATATTGTTCATGCTGGAT
This sequence comes from Macrochelys suwanniensis, assembly GCA_033296515.1. NCBI lineage: Eukaryota > Metazoa > Chordata > Testudines > Chelydridae > Macrochelys > Macrochelys suwanniensis. The sequence continues at coordinate 158,970,982 of CM065777.1, forward strand.
TTCCATTAGTAATTTGAGGAGTTATTTTCAAATAGCTACTAGCACCAACAAAACTCTGTTAAAATCCCTTTTATATCCCTATTTGCTTTTACTGGTGTCTCCTTGATTTAAGAGTGGATGGGGCGTGTTCTCTATGGGCACCCTTGACTTTAGAACGTGCAGTTCCCTTTGGTCTGAAATAGCTCAAGTCTGCTGACCTTCAAAACATGCTGGAAGGTGTCTCTACTTACTCAGGCTTTAGGAAAGAGAAGGGCTTGAAGGGGCTGAGGTTTGTGGGTGGGTAGGTCTGTGGGAGTATTGTTTTGGGTCAGTTTTTCTTCGGTGGGGTTTGCTGCTAGTTTCCGCTTGTTTTTTGTAACCAGTTTTGTAAACTCTTTGGGGCAGGGACTGTCTTTTTGTTCTGTGTTTGTACGGTGCCTAGCACAGTGGGGTCCTGCTCCATGCCTGGGGCTCCGGACACTATGATAATATATATAATAATAAATCAGAACTATATCATAGGTACGGAGAGTGCTAGATACCTTTTGTATACTTGATAAATCAACATAAAATTGTAATGTTGGTTTTTTCCTCTGTTCAAAAACATTTTTTCTTCAAGATGTAACATACAACTTCCTATATTACAATAGTATAATAATGAAGAGTTAAAATTTTGTTTTGCATCCCTTTTTCCAAGTCATCTGTCTGCAAATTATCTTAGGCTGTAAGTTATTTGGGGCAAGGACCTGGTTTACTCTGTTTGTAAAGCACCTAACACACTTTGGCTTGCTCTATAATTAGCCCAAGAAAATAATCACATCTAGACCTTTCTGTTTAACTACAAGTCCATACAACTACTTGGATGCCAATCTGGTGAGGCACTGAACACCTTCATCTCCCATTGAAGTCATTGGAGGTGCTGAACACCGCAAAGAATAGGACCACAGAGGCTCAATTCATCCCTGGCACAAGTGCAAGCTACTCCATCAGAAGCTTATGATCAAGAAAAAACAGTACGTTTCCTGATGAAGATCCCATTCCACAGTTTGTGTAATGATTTTTTTCTGCCACTTTTCGTTTTCACCTCTCACATTCTGACATTTTGTGTGTCAGGGCACATTCTCCATTCCAAAGTCCAAACGCAGCCTTTATGTTATTTAAAGTGTCCTTCAGTTTAATGCTAATATGAAAAATGAACACTTCAGGTCACCCTCACTCCTAGCTTTCCTTTAGCTGATTAGCTGCAGATGAATGATTTAAGTGTATTTCCTTAGATGAATTCATTTTCCTCTGCTGCTGACGCAATAAACCCTGTAGCTATACAGGTTAATCTGAAACGGCATTAAGAACAATTACAGTTCACAACCTCTGTGCACTCAAATTGACCTTTAGGATTCTGATATCCCAGATCGTAGCTGCCTCCTTATCTGCTGGCTTCGAACTTCTCTGCTGTTGTTGCTACCAAGAAAATCGATTTCACACAGGAAACTCTGTCTGTGTAACAGTTTTTCTGTTGCGTCGTCAGTCACTCAACCCTGCTCAGTTAGGCAACAGGTCAGCAACTGATCTTGTTCATGTCAGTCACCAGTAGAGTTGGGGGGGGACGGGGACTATTGTTATCTCCTAGTGACTTTCCCCACTAATTATTCACCACCTTGCAGCATGATATTACTTCTCGTCCGTGTGTCCGCTAATCAAATAACCCAAAGAGGTCAATATTTCCCCCAAACAACATAAAGGAGAATAGCTCCGTTTGGGACCTTACAAGACTGATGTGTAGCCAGCCCCAAGCTCAACCGACACAGCCATGGCTGGGTGACCCTCATTAACTGGACTCTGCGGGTGCCTTGAACACTTGCTCACTGACTTTTCTCTCTCAACGACCGTAGCACGGCACAGCTTGGGCAGCGGATCGCGAGCAGCCGGCGCCCCGCGGCACAGCAGAGCCGCGCTCCTGCTGCCGAGCAATGCGCCGCCCTGCGGGCTCCCTCCAGCGCTGCCCCCCGCCCAAGAGAAACCAGCGGATCCGGCAGCGAAGCGACCCTGGCCGCTCAAAGGGGAGAATCCCCGTCTCGCGGGTGAGGGGTGAGGGCCCGATGCGCAGGGTCTCCCCCCCGCGCTGAAGCGGCGCCCCTGGAAAGAGCCCGGCGGATCAGACGCGCGGCTGGGCGCCCCGGGGTGAAGCCGCAGCGGCGGTGACTGGCGCGGGCGGGGGGGAGCAGCGATTGGGGGTCAATGGGGGGGTGTTTCGGGCGCGTGTCAGAGACTCCGAAGCAGGAGAAATGGGGGCGGCGGGGGGGGGGGGGGAGGTTCTTGTGCGTGGCCCCAGCAGGAGTCACAAACTTCGCTGTCCCGAGCGCACTTTTGCTTTCAGTTGTGTTGTGTGGCTCGCGAACTGCCCAGCCCAGCCCAGCGTGTGAGCGGGGCGGAGCGGGGCGAAGAGGGGGTGCCCCCCCCCCGGGTTCCCTCGCCACCATAAAGCGCCTTAGCAAAGTCCCGGCGAGCCCCGAGTCCGCGCCCCCCCCCCCGGCCTGCCCCTTTCCCAACTCACTCACCTTTCCCCGCCGCCTCTCACGCTGCCTGGCCGCGGCTGGGAGAGGCGGGACGGCTCGGTCCGTCGGCCGGTCTGCGCGGCTCGGTGCCGGGCGCTGTGGCTGGAGGGGCTCCCTGCCGCCGGGCAGTTCCGAGTTTGCCGCTTGGAGAGCGGCGGCGGCTGCTCCTCGGCGTGTGTCTGAATCGCTGGCTCTGCGAGAGGTTGCATCACCCTCCTTATATAGCCGAGTGGGCAGCGCTGGTATTTGCTCTGGCGGCGAGTCCCGGGCTGATGTCATGCTATTAATAGCCTCGCCGAGCCAGCGAGGGAAGGGGGAGCGCAGCACTCACTGGGCGGTGATGCAAGGCTTCCCCCCGGCCCGACCGGGAGGAGGAGCCAGGGACCTGGCTCGCCCGCCCGCACACACGCTCCATAACAGGACTGCAGCCGCCTGGGCTAGCCGCCAGATGTGAACTCCTGCAGCTGCGTGTCATCCTCATGAGCCAATGGTGCCCAAGCCAGCTGCATGACTCCAGATCGCTGGCATCCGATCCCGCTGCAGCGGGGATGGGCGATAACTGATCGGGGGGCGGCGGTGGAATGAGGGGGCAGAAGAGGGTCGCTGAAGGGACCTTTTAGGAAAGGCTTTGTCGTTTTCTTTAGCTATCTATACGGCTTGATCCCCCCCCCCCCCATTAGATCAGCGTGTTTGTGTAGGGGGCGAATGTGTAACTGTTCGTCAGGCATCTGTGCGGGCCCTTTTGGGAGGCAACAGTGTGAGACTCCCTAGCACCGGTGTGTGTGATATATATTGTGTGTGTGAGTGTGTGTACACGGGTGTGTACGCGCGTCAGCCTTCCCGGGCTACAATCCGCACCAATGTGGGTCTCCAGCGCCTGCTCTGAAGAGTTCGTCTCCACTGGAGATTTAGCGAACGGGATGAGAGGCGGGGACGGGACCGTAGCATGTGGGGATGGGAAAGGGGCATTTCTAACAGAGAATCGAATCCACTTTGGAAAGTAGCCTGAGAGCCTCCTCTCAGAAAACTGTCCGATCCGCGGGTGAATATTGAGAAGATTTCTAGAGAAAATTCACTTCCCCATTTCCTTTCCCCCATACGGCGCAGATCTGTTTCCTGGGATGTTTTCGGCGTGATCTGCTGTTTGTAATTCCGTACCTTCACAGGCTTTTACTAGGAACCGGGTGCGTAGGCGAGTGGGGCTTTTTAGTAATAAAAGCAAAGCCCGTTTTACGATAATTTTTGAAGGATGATGTCGTTTTAAAAAGAACTGAAAATGTGATCCTTTGTCACTGAGATGTAGTTCCCTCAATTTCAATGCCACCTAAACGTTCAGTGTACACATTGAGTGGGCTGACTTTAATTTTTACCCGTAAAGATTAAAGACCCCTTTGCTGACACATCAGGGAGCTAAAACATATCTTTCCTTAAACAAAGCAACAAACAATATCCTTCTGGCTTGGAGGAGGAGGACTTAAGGGGAGGAGAACGTTTTCCCTTTTTTTCATTTCACATCATCCTAATTTCTTAAACAACAAAAATTAAATTCTAACAGCCACAACACAAAGCTGGGAGACAGATTGTTTAATGTTCTTCAGTATTCACAAATATACACACATATATACACAACATAATACAGTAACAATTACATAATACATACAAAAATAGCATAAACACAGCTTTCACTTGCAAACTCAGGCACTCAAGCCATGTTAACTCAGCCACTTTGTGTACTGAGTGTGTACATGCATATTATGATATACATCAATAAATACACACAATGCATTAACAAGCAAGAGTACAACTTTAAGGTCTGCATTTAATAAGGGGCTATATATGTGCATTGGGGACAATCTAACACTGATAGCCTTAAATCTTGAAATGTCATGACTTTTTCATGCTTGATCTCACAAACTTAACACTTCACTAACAGTGGCATTTTCCATTTAATTTCCTACTTTTTTAAGGAGAAAGGGTTGGGAACAGAGAAAGAAAATCTGGCTTGCACAGTTTAGAAGATCATCTTTGCAGTGTGTAGGTACAGTTTTTCCCTTGCTCTACGCTTATGTGGTGTGTTCAGTTTATAGATTCTAATGTCAAGTTCCTTATTCCACACCTGTTCAGTTTTAGACCCCTTGCAAGTTCTAAAACATTGATTGCTACACACTATCTAGCTATGCGCTCATATAATGGTCATCTCTCTTTAAGTACACACCTACAGACACTGGAAAAATATCTCAGCCAGCTCACACCCTTCAAAGGATTTTATCTTTGTATATCCAAAGTAATTATCCTAACACCAAGCAAAAAGACATTACTCTTTAGTGGGGACTGGTGTGGGGACTTGTCTATAAAAAGTTTCAAACTTCAGCTCTGTTTTCTGGGGTAGCCCTGTAGTTAAATTGTTTATACAGCAAAGGGGTATTTTCTTCACTCATGCCACATCCAAAAACAGCTGGAAGGACTTTGCTCAGACTTACAAAAAAAAGGCAGAGGCAAACATGGAGAATTTCATCCCAAAATGTAAATGTTGTGGAAAGTTCTGAGCACGTGGAAACAGAGAGTTATTATGGAAGCTGTTTTGCAACATTAACTTTAGTGGTCATGACCAGGTGCCTGCTGTAATACAGACAGAGAGCTTTAGCAACTATCCAGGCTTATTTAACTACTTGTATTATCCATGAAAATATATTTGGAGCATTTTAAATTAAATAGAGCAAAGTCACACAAATAAACGGGCAATTTGAAAAGTTAAATACATTACTTCATCTTTCAGATTGGTTAGAAACACCTCACAAAGGTAAATATTGTTAACTTGTTTTAAGTGTCACTAAAAATTACTTCATGATCACAGTGTTTCACAGTTATAATATAGTACTAAGCAGACAGATGCTTATGTTTCATGTATCTTCATTCCTTCTAGTTACATCATTGACAAGGAAATATATTTAATATGAAAAATGCTGTTGACAGTAAAATAGGTGTGTTATTTAACAAATCCTTTATATGAGAGAGCTCCTCCCCTGAGAATAAACATAGAGGTAGCAACTGTGCATGTTTTAAATTAGTCCACTGTAAAATGTCATGGCATGACATTCCTCAGTAAGAAAGAAAATGAAACTATAATAAAAATGAAACCAGAGTTTTACACTTAGTTTCATTAACATATAGGGCCCCATCCTGCTCTATTTCAATCAATTCCAAACTCCCATTGACCTCAGCAAGGGACGTAGGATTGGGGCCAGATTCAACTTAATACAAACTAATATAGCTATCAAGAATGTCAGAAAGTAAAAGCAAACAATAGATACACAAGATGCTTAAACACTTTCGGTAGTTTTACTTTTCACTTTAAAAAAAAATCCACCTTCTCTATCTAAATATTCCCTGATGCTTTTAGATTTCCTCTCTCTAGTGTTACCATAAACCGCAGGGAGCAATCTGACTGAAACAGTAATAGTTTCAGTGAGATGAAGTCAGTTTTAATTATTACGGCTATGTCTTGATCTACGTACAGTATATGATCACGAGAGCACCTACAGTATTACTCATTGGGTATTTCTACAAAGAGCAATCATACTAAATAATAACCTGCTGCTCTGTTATTGTGGACTCTCAGAAAATCTCTAACCTGAATTGGCACAGAGAAAAGGATTCTTTCATTCACCATCTTCTGGACCACATCCTGCCTCCCCCACCCCCACATCTTTTCATTTCCAGTGCGTAAGTCAGTAAAATAAAAATATGGCCTCCAGTAATATAACTAAGCAATAAGGCTCAAATCCCTGCGGCAACGGCTTTCTGTATTCCCCCCACCCCCTTCCATTAAATTTATGGAGCTGTAGGATATCTGCCAGGGAAAAACTATATAATCTAGGGGACCAATTCTCATCTCTCACTTATTTTCTAGTGGTGTAACTTCATTATGCAGTGAAGTTACCTATGATTTCCTCTGGTAAGTATCATGGGCCTCATGAAATATAAATACAGTATATAAAATTTACTTTCCTAAGTATCTGTCCTGCTTAGTCCTTTGTGATTTTATTGCTCTTAAGTTTTGATATTACCATAAACATAACAGGCCTAATTTTCCTCTCAGTTGCACATGCAACTGAGGAATAACTCTGTTGAACTCAGCAGGGTTACTTACAGCAATGTAAAACCATTACAGAACTGGGCTCTTTGACTGTGCCAGGAGAGCTATTCTAGAGTTCCATGCCAAGAAGTCACTTTGCTATGATTTTTCCTATACAGTATATTTCTGTTCCAAAGCTGTATTGCAAGATTCCTATATTTGCTCTTGCATTTGTATTGGCATCAGATTTCCACCTCAGATGCTTATGCATGTGTTGTCAGCAGCATGTGTTGTCAGCAGCATAAACCTGGTTCCATTATCTCTGCATCACAGATCTCTACTGCTTGACCGAAAGTAGTAACTCCTAGTAGTAGCAGTAGCAGCCACTAAGAAGGGTATGTCTACACTGCACACTAAGCCTTGGCTCTGATTCAGGTTTGAGCCTAAACCTCCCTTCCGTCCATGCACATCAGTCTGACTTGGGTCAGCAAGCACTCACGACCCAAGCAGTAGGACCCCTGCTAAGGGGATGGGTCAGAGCCCGAGTCCTGCTGTGATTCTGGTCCAAACCATGTCTCAAGCTGCAGACCTGAATCAGAAGATGTATGTGGTGCAGTTTGAACATGTTAGCATTTCTGTGAGACCCGGATCCAGTAATTGTAAGCCCAGGTTTATATGCAGTGTGGATGTTCAAGTGCAGACTTGGAAACACCAAGTCCACAAACCTGGGTCCCACAGACCCCGGTTTACAATGCAGTATAGACATCCCTTAAAGGGGCATGCAACACAAACACTGCCAATGTGTTACATACAGTCCTACTGAAGTCAATGGGATTTGTGTATGTGCACCTTGGGGGAATATAGCATGTAATAAGTAAGGAATTATTGCTACTTTTATTATTAGCAGCAAAATATTTAAAAACAAGATTAGTTCACATCAATTTTGTGGGCATCTTCTCTTGCTTTCCTCCTGCTCCCTCTGTTTATATTTCTTTATTCACTGTCTCTACTTCCATCTCTACTTTTTATTCTCTCCAAGTTCATTTTCCTCCTTCCTGTCTTATTTTATCTCCTTTTCATATATTCTCTCCTTTCCTGGTCTCTGTTTTGCTTTATGTTTGAGCAATAACACTCCTCCCTATTTCCTGACTACAGAAACGTCTCCTTTTCTCTTAATCTCTTATCTCTTCTCTATTTCCCCTCCTTTCACTTCTCTCTTTTCTCCCGCTTGTGTCCCTAACCTCTCTGTCATTCCTCTTTCTTCTTCTTTCTGTTCCTTTTTTCCTGTTATTTTCTCCCTTGGTCCTTTTAGTCCAGCCTCTCGAGCTTCTGAGCTCCCTGAGTTTTGACAAATAATTTTACCCTGTGTTCCTCCGTTTGCCCCTCTGTGAGATGGAGATAATAATACTGTACTTACCTACCTCACAGGGATGCAAGGAGACTTAATTACTAGTAGACCAAACAAAAATTGTGGCCCAAAATTCTTATTGACTTCAGTGGGAGTTTTACTCAATTTAAAGACACCAGATTCTGGCCCTTTATTATTATATGCATGGGTGCTTGGAAAAAAACAGTGCAGATGGCCATGCTCTTTGGCCAAATGAGCCAATTCACTGTTTCCTTCCTCTGAAACCTTCCTGAGGTTTTTATCACACGGACTTTGGACACTTGCATGGCAGCTGGATTATCACAATGGACTATGAATACTCCTTTGGAGCTGATATGGTCTATCTAGTCAGTAATCAGCAAAGAAAATTTAATGGTCTCCTCAGGAGTTACTAGAGTCCAGCATGGAAAAGATCCACTTCTCATAAAGTGACCAAATAAACTATACTAGCTTCGAAAGAACCATTGTGTCCACTGAATAGGCAAAATACGAGGTCAGATACACCAATGTTTATGCAGGCCAGTATAGATTACACCGCCTACACCTGCTTCCATTGGATCAAGTCCTCAGTTACAACCCTGCAGCATTGTTCCCCCCAAGGTAGAGAAGGCTATCCTCACTCTCTGTGGTCACAACTCCTCATCCCCAGCAGATTTTCCATTATGGGGTCCCACATTATAGTTTAAATTGGTGGAAGCAGTCATAAACACGGACTGAGTTTGGCCCAGGGATTATGTGTGTACAAAAATATCAATAGTGAAACCTGATTTAATCAACTACCTAAATGTCTGATTCAACTGTCATTGAAGTAAATGGAAATATTCCCATTGACTTCAGTGGGAGCTGGATCCAGTAGAGATGGTTCTTAACTACATACAAAAGTGTCCTTGGGACTTTACTGTAAAGGAGTATTTTAAAATGGGAATTGCTTGTTGGAGATCCAGGTTTCACTGTAGTGATCTGATATAATAAGGGATCCAACACATTTGTAATCTACCAGATAAAATACACCCATCACACACACATGCACTCACTCATGTATTTTTACCTGGTAGATTACTTTGGTAAATGCTTTGGACTCATTATGGTATCAGTCACACCCATGATGGGGTATATTCCTACCTGTCTGTAAATGTGTAGTTTATAATCTGCTCTGGTCATTACAAATATATATTTTAAGCATTAAAACAAGTTAATTTCTAGACAGATATTCATCTTAAATAACAGTAATCTCCAACACAGCTTTACAATCTCCAGCAATTTCAAAGTCAAGGCTGCCATTTCATCTTTCAGTCAGATGATCATCGTGCCCCTTCCCCCACAGTAGGTGAGAGTTTCTGTAACAGGGACAAATGGGTGAGTCTTAACTTTCAGTTTCTTGACAGTGCTGACTTGTTTTGCAGCTTTAATTGTACCGTAACTTGTTCAGACATGAAAGGACAAGGCATAAGGAAAATGAAACAAAAATGGCTGGGTGCAGTTTTTAAATGGGAAGACCTTAATTACAAATGCAAAAGCATTCTGCTATCGTGTGCACAACCAGAGCTAACCCTGACCCCTCTCCATGGGCATGAGGCGCTCTGGACACAGTGGTAAAATGAGGGCAAGTCTACTGACTAGGAGGGAGGAAGCAGGGTTTATTGAGCCACACTGGGGATGCGGATCCTCAACATGCCATGCTGTAGGGTCACCCTGAGTGTCACAACAGACAGATTGGCAGGAGTTTACCAGGGAGGGGAGGAGAAAAGAGTGCACATAATTTGTGAGGGCTTCTGTGGGGACTTCTGAGGTTGCATTAGTGGTTGTGGAATGACTCTGCAAATGCTCCTCAGTGTGGGAGGATGATTCCAACCTCCCCGCACCCCAACTGCCCACTGCAGAGCCCCCATGTCATAGCCAGTTGCTTGGTCTATGCAATAGGTCAAGGAATGGGCCCTAAACATATTAATGCTGACTAATAGTAGCAGTCAGACAGCACTGAACAATGTACAGGGCACTGAAGGGAGAGTCAGAATTTCTGGGTTCTATTCTTACCCCTGCCACTGACCTGCTGTGTGACCTTGGGCAAGTCACTTCCCATCTCTGTGCTTCCATTTTGCCATGGTGAGACAGGGATAATGAGACTCAGGGTATGCCTACACTACACAGCAAAGAAAAACCCATGGCTGGCCCATGGTAGCCGACGCAGGCCCGCGAGGTTGTTTCATTGCTGTGTAGACTTCTGGGCTTGGGCTGAGTCCTGAGCTTTGGGGCCCTGCCACCCTGCAGGGTCCTATTTCTGGGCTCCAGCTCAAGCCCGGAAGTCTACACAGCAGTGAAACAGCCCCACAGCCTGAGCCCCGTGAGACTGAGTCAGCTGGCATGGGCCAGCTGTGAGTTTTCTTTGCTGTGTAGACATACCCTTACTTTCCACTGAGAAACATCTGGAGTGCCACAGAGGAAAAGTTATGTAGTTAAATATTTTATTGTTAGATATCATTTTAATTATGTTAGTAACTTAGTACCCAGAGACCAAATCAGATGGGGGCCTCTCATTATGCAGGGTGCTGCACAAACACATTATTATTCAATATTTGTATTGCAGTAATATCTAGAGCTCCCAAGCAGGAATCAGGGTCCCATGGTGCTACACACTGTACTCATATCTAACAAAAAGACAATCCTTCCCCCAAAGAGTTTACCTGGAAGAGATGGAAGTTGCAGCTGTCTGGAGGTGCCTGCCTTCCACGCCTTCCTCATTCACACCTCATTAATTCAACAGGGCAATTGAATACAAAGTGGGGGGGAAGATCTTATTCTACTTCTAGCAAAAAGACATTTTTCTTTTGCCTAAATTCAACCACCTTAGGGGCCCGCTAAAACATATTACCAAGGTTCAATACAAAGTCATATAAAAGTTATACAAAAATGCATAATGCAGAGATTTATCTACAACTGCATTGATTGACTGTTGTGTGCAGTAATATAGTGACCTCTGGAGGGTGAAGAGGGGGGTGATGGTGGGGCGGAATGGGGAGGGGGCGGGTCCTATTTTACTGCTGTGATCTGGTCACCCTATGTGCACTGTTTCTTTCCCCCTCTACAGGCTTCCACACCCCAGTGCTGGGGAAGGACGGGTTGTTTCCGCGGGGCGGGTGGCACGGGGGGGGGGGGGTGTTTCCGCGGGGCCGGGGGGCTTCGGCCCTCAGCTATTTTCTTTGGAGTAATATGGCCCTCGCCGCTTTACGAGTTGTGCAGGCCTGGTCTAGATAATACTTAGTCCTGCCATGAGTGCAGGGGACTGGACTAGAAGACCCCTCAAGGTCCCTTCCAGTCCTATGATTCTATGGTTCCAAGATAAGTTGTCTGTAGGACCTGATCTTGCAGTTCTCATGCATCCAAAATTTCTAATGACTTCAGTGGGAATTATGAATGCAAGAGGAATTCAGGGTTAGGTCACTCTATGTTTTTGTAATCTAAGTACATTGTTTTGAAAGAATTCATGTGAAGCAAAGCTAATGCACAGACCAGCTGCTATGTATAAAAAGTGTTAAATAGTTTACAATATTTTATACTGAAATAAATATAGGTATACAGTAGAAGATTGAAATGATATATCAGGGTCTACAGAATATCCCATAAAGTGTCCAGAAAGTAAATATTGTTACCCCTTTGCTGAGCGGTATCAGATTTTGGAGGCTTTATGGGTTAGTTTCCCATTTGGAGCAGAAATTGATTACCCACCATCAGGTATCCTTCAGTGCAGTTTGTTTATTCATAGAATGTACACAAATCCTGGTTCCTTGGATGGGGTAGTAACTAATGGCAGCACAGGCAACTCCTGCTTGCAGAAGCCTCAGCTAAGGCCCTGTCCCACCGAAGCAGCTCTCTTGCACCTGTGTTTCTCAACAGGTCCTCATACACCTCTATTGCTTCAGTCTCATCTTGCTGCACCAGTCCATGAGTTTTACATCCGGGAACCCCAGACTGCTCACAGAGACCATATGGCCTAGAAAGATGAGCTTGGGTGTCGACAGTGTTTTGTGCAGTTGGTCTGCACCACAAAGGAACCTCAGAGCTTCAACTGCCAGACACAGGCTCGTGGGGCTCAGGCAAAAGTCAATGGAGCTATGACAATTTCCACCAGTTAAGGACCTGCCCCTCTGGATGCAATTATTGCATGGCATCTTTAGGGGAATTTCAGCCTGCGTGCTTATACAGCAGTGATATACCTTGTGCCATAACAATACAAAAGATATACATGTTTAACAGCAAAAAATGATACTAGTAAAGGGAGAAATTATAAGATTTGCCAGTTTACTTTGGATATCCTCCATGTATTTAACAAAGGATTGCCATGTCTTCATACTAATCTCATACATATTCTTTTTAATGCCAGTGGATTTCTCCATAGACAGTAGGTTGCCAGGATTTAGCAGGTCACTTAGACTTGTTTAGAATTGTGTGTGCATGCAATTAAATGTATACACAGGACTAGTTAGACCTGTACCTGGTCATTTGCACACGCAATCTCAGTAACTGCATGCACAGATGAATGCACATATTTCTGAAAATGGAGGGTTTGCTGACTGAAGTACTGTTGGAAGCTTTGCATCCTGAAGTGACTCCCACTCTAGCAGCAGGGATACCTAACGTATATTATGTACAAGTAATAAAGACTGATGAGAAAAGCATTTCCTGGTGTAATCATCAGCTGACAAGAAATCCCCTCCCTCCCTGTCAGTCATTATAACTATGATAAATTATGGGACTATACAAATATATAAAAAATAAATGGCCCAGTTCTGTGCTACTTATGTGGGTGCAACTCCCATTGCAGAAAACAAGGATTGCCCCCATGTAAGTAGAAATAGACCTAAGCCAAAAGTAATGACAGAAGAACTTCTTTAATTTGCGCTGATGATTGGGAGAGCTATTGCTTATGACTGGATTTTGCAAATTAATACGTAAATGAAGAAAACCAAGAAATTAATCAAGGCAACTGCCGCACAAAATAGGCTTTGCTTGTTTTGTCAAGCTTAGTTTTAATGATATAATTAATTATTTTTAGTTCCACTGTCTTCATTGGGAGCAGACTCAGGCTCTTACAGTAGATCAGCAAATGTATGGTACTTTTGTAAAAGTAAGGCATTCTCAGTTACCTGAAACTTTGCTATAGCAGTAAGCTGTTAAATCTTTGCTGAGAAGTGGAGCGAGCTGGCTGGTTTTCTAACCTATTTGTCTGTTTATATAAACTGTCTATGATCCTTACTCATAAGTCCATAATACTGTTTTATCAGTGCTTCAGTTGACCATTAGGAACTTATAATGTATGCAGATCACAGACAGTAAAATTCTGTCTAAAGCTACTGCTCAAGTGATCAGCAAAAATTTTAAAAATATTGCTTAACAGAGGTGATCTTCTAATAAAAGCAGACCAGAATTTTAGTCACTGCATTTGAGAGTACGCTGGGGGTGGCTTCTCAAGACAGAAGGCTGCCTAGTAAAGGTGACCTCTTGTATATGTTTAGACAGATAAGACAGAGTAGATACTTTTTTCCCCTCCATGAAGCAAAGAGAAAGAAAGAACGAAAGAAAGAAAGAAAAGGTTTAAGAACCAGTTCTAGAGTTCTTACTCAGACACAACTCCTGTGAAGTTCAATGTGACATTTGCCTTGGATAATTCTGCAGGGTTAAGCCCATATAGCCTGAAAGATAATTAATCACAATAACATATTGTGACTTCCATAATTTACTTCCTTTTGCATGTAAACACTGAAGGTTTTTCGGTGACACTTTTTGTATCAACGACACTAAGTACACTCAGGGCTAAAACTGCTCTCTTCTAAGTGTGCGAGCACTCCCTCATGGAGAGAGGGCATTATGTGACCCATACATTTAGAAACTATTGTAATTTACAATTCAACAACAAATGTGAAAAAGAAAAGGTGTAAAACATAAACTACTCATTTGAAGGGCCTCTTGGAACTGTTTTGCAGATCCCACACTGACTTTACTGTGAGGTTTTAAATCTATGTTCTTTTCCAGAATTCAGTTCTGTGCAGCTGCATGTTTAATCAGATTCCCACTTTTTTTCTTTTCTCTAAGTTCTGTTTCTAATAAAAAAGTATAGATCAAACATACTTATATTTAGCAATTTTCCCATGCATGAAAGCCGATCAAAGTAAAACATGGAACAGTATCCCACTTTAAGTATGGCAGATGTCTGCCATGCTAAACAACTTTCAAGGAGAGGAAAATCTTTTCACTACAAACACAAGAGCATTTATACGGAGGGTTGCCTAAGTGTAGGCCAAAATGTATGATCCTTGCATCAGAGAAATTGTAAAATGTTTAGTTAAATATACATTGAAATTACATCAGGGTTATAGCACAGTTAAATGCCAGGAAATTCACAGTTAAGACTGGCATTCCATTCTTAATTTATAGTGTTATGGTCAGTGTTTTAATGGGAGTTTTGCTTGAGAAAGGACTCTTTGCTTGTTCGAGAATGGAAGGGCTCAACTTGACACTTCCTGGCTTTGGCAGTCCGGTCTTCTAACATTACTTTTACAATTGCATGACTTTTCCAACCATATAAAAATCAACTTTTTGGTATTAATAGCAGACACTAGAAATGTGCCAAGTTAACAGAGACTAAAGACCAACTAGTGTAAATTGGCATAGCTCCACCACCAATTTCAATGAAACTACGCTGATATTCATCAGCTGATGATCTGGCCTCTGATTTTTTAGCTGCTAATTGTTTTGGGTTTTTTTAAGCATGAGTTTGAAGCAAAGAAAATTTACAAATTAACAGTCAGATATGTATTTGATGGGTCATATTTATAGCTCATTTGCCCCCTGTTCAAAAGGGGTTGTTTGCACTTCAACTTCTCTAAACAGTTTCCCTTATGTTCTGTGCAATCCTTTCAAAATCAGGTTGCATGTCAGCAATGAGTTGGGCCCAATGTATTTGAAAAGACAAGAACATTCATAGTAAGCATAAAATGCATACTATTTTGTTTGTTTGTTTTGCCTGGGTTAAATATGTATTGAGATTATTTGTGGTTTGACAGTATTGTAGGTCATTGTAATTTTTTTTTTAATGTTTATTTCATTTATGCTCTGATCCTTAAAATAGCCATGCAGGTGCTCTAGTGTTTGCAGGTTTAGGGCTTTAATCGCCAACCTGAGTATATGGTTGTAATCTTTTTTAAAAATATGCATCACACATACCTTTATGAAAGGAATTGTAAAAGCAGCGTCACAGGGCCCAATCCTGCTCCTACTGAGGTCAACAACAGATCTCCCGTTGATTTCAATGACAAATGGATCGGGCCTACTATTTTTCTTAAATACAGCTCTAGGGCTGATCCTGCAGTCCTCACGCACAGTGGAACTTTTGAATTGAAACCATAGAGAGAATATTGAGATTTTCAGGAACTTTTACAGCATCCTTCCCTTACTTTATAGGTTTCCCATTGACCCACTGGGACACTGCTATAGTGAGGCCTGAAAATGGCTGCAGTGCCACAGGCATGGAAGTTAAGCGGTATGTGCTGTCAGAATTCATCTAGAAAAAGGTGTAGCTAGTAAAAGGCTTCATGAGCTGATGCAAACAGCCTAGCCATGATCTGGGAGCTCTGTGTCAGCAACAAAATATGGGAACTCTGAAAGAGCTGAACATCTCCTGAGAGGAGATCTATAAAGGAGTAAGTCTGGATGGCCTGGATGCTGCTCTAGACTGCGCTTCTGTGTTACCCCATTGGATCATACACAAATGGAGCTGTTCCAGGTCTCACATTCATTTTGAGCAGCCTCATCCCATATGAGGACCAAGGGATAAGTTTATAAGACTTTGCCTATCTGCAGGCAGGATATGAAGCAGCCAAACAGCCGGCCCCCCCCCCCCCCCCATTGCCACTATTCCAGCTTCTAAACTGGAGCAGGGTCTGTATGCCTGGTACCTCATCCTAGTCAGGTGATTATAGCCACTGTATGCGTATAGTCATGGACAGACAGGAGACCTGAGTCAGCACCAAAAAGTATGAGTGCTCCTACTCCAGCCTGTCCCTAACCCTCTCCCCTCAGGTCTGGCCTATTGCAGAGAGGGCACGGAGGCCGGTTCTGCTGTGCACAGACGATGTGGAGTCCTTCTGTGCACCTGCTCAGCAGTCACTTTCCCCCAGTGTGACCGAATCACATCAGCCCTCCACAGTCCCCTGCTGCTATCTTCCCCCCACTCCAGGATGATACTTTTTCTGATAGAGTGTTCCCAGGAAAAATAAGCTAGGAGATACCCCAATGATCAAAAAGTAAATACGAATTCTTCTGTTGTACTCAGGGTTTGAATGAATACCTATAGAATGCACAAGAAAAACTTGCATGAGTTTTGATCTTTTCTCCATTTTTCATTTATTAATTCAGATTTATTTTGACAAGTGCCCACCCCAATAGACTGCTTACAAAAATTGGGGAAGTGTTAATGAATGACTCCCTTGGTACTACTTCAGTTCAAGTCCTGGCTTTGCCCTTCACCACTTCATCTGCTCACCTAACTGAGCTAGATACAGAGGGGACTGGGTGACATGTAATGTCTGTGACATTCAGGAGGTCAGACTAGGTGATCTAATGGTCCCTTCTGACCTTAAAATCTATGGGTATGTCTTTGCTTCAGAAAAAAAGTGTGTTCTCAATTCGGGTTAGTTAATGGGTTAAAATAGCAGTGAAGGCACTGCAACTCAGCTTTTAATTCAGGTTATGAACCCCAGGCTGCTAACCCAAGTTAAAAGCCAACTAGACTTTAAAAGTTAAAATCCAGCTGCTACATCTAGTTAACTAACTCAAGTTAGCTAACCTAAGGTAAGAAC
The DNA here is from genome assembly GCA_033296515.1 of Macrochelys suwanniensis. Lineage (NCBI taxonomy): Eukaryota > Metazoa > Chordata > Testudines > Chelydridae > Macrochelys > Macrochelys suwanniensis. The sequence continues at coordinate 158,987,827 of CM065777.1, forward strand.
GCATCTTCTTTTACAGGGAAGACATACCTTATGAATCTAGCTCTGGCCACCTATTTTAGGCCATGTCTACACTACAGGCACTATGGTGCTGTGGCTATGCCACTGTAACCCCATAGTGCAGATGCAGACTACAGCAATGGAAAGGGTTTTCCCATATCTGTAGAAACTCTGCCTCCCCAAGTGCTGGTAACAAGGTTGACTGAAGCATTCTTCCATTAATCTAGCTGTGTCTATACTGAGGGATAGGTTGGCGTAGTTACAGCACTCAAAGGGGTGAATTTTTCACAGCCCTGAGCACTGTAGCTATATCAACCTAAGTTATAAGTATAGACCAGGATTTACACAATTGTTGGTGCAGGAGGCTTTGTCCTCAACTTTCCATCTCACCGCATATCCCTATTAAAACTATGGGCCTCATTCTCCTTTCACAAATACCAGTGTAATTTAATTGACTTCAAAGGGGTCACTGCTGATTTATGCTGGTCAGAGGAGAATCAGGACCAAGGACTTTTTCTCCATTGCTGTACCTCCCAAATTTCTCACATTCCTGCTATTATTTAACTTTGTAATTGTATTAATTAACTTTGAAGAGCAGTTTGTTTTAGAGTTTGTATGAATTAGTTATATTGTATTCTAATTGAAGTACAAGGAACCACTAGTAATAGTACTGTAAGTATCACGCCAGGCAGTAAATATTTGCAGGATTGGGCCCTAATTTGTATTGCAGTCTGATAGGAAAATAGACATCTCTTGTATGTGAGGTTAATACATAGCAGTAAAGAGCACCTCAAAGTTTAACCATTTTTTTCTTTTATGAAAATGTTGATTTTTTTTTTTACAAACTGGAAATGGTTGCAAAGACCCTTTCTCTCAGTTCTGGATAGGGACCTTCCTAGAGACCTATTTGGAGTAGAGAGAACATGTAGACTCCTGGGAAGAGGCTGGCAAACAGAAAAGGAGAGTAGAGAAACTGTTCTTTTCAAAATCTCTTGGCTCATGGCTCAGGAGGGTGATTTGATAACTGCCCATCAAACAAAGGATTTAGGTCTTTTGAAGTATAACGTTCAATTTAATTTTGAATCTTTCTGGAAACCTCAGATTTAATATTAGCATAACAATTAGATTAATATGTTAAAAAAAAACAAAAAAGGTCAGAACCTCTATGAAACATAGACTACCACCTATCAAAGCAACTATATGATCTTATTCCTGTAGGATCTCCATTTTACATTTCCTCTTCCTTACCCTGCTAGAGTGTGTGAACATCACTCAACAAGTTATATTTCAACCACCTGCCATGTGATCTGCTAAGGCAGACACCCACATCTATGAGGATTCTCATTTGTGGGCTGTGTCACAGAATTAGGATCTAGATTGTAAGTTTTCAGGATAACTGTCTTTTATGTATCTGTCAAGTATTACATACATAAAGTAATAAAAATACAAATAATGTTAATTTTCTCATGGACTTTACTAGTTGATAGCTCATTGTGGAGAAACATCTTCCCATCCTTCTGGCATGTGGATGGATGAAAATTCTCCATCTGAGTTGAACTTCGTTGTGTTTGTATATTATAACACTTTTTTCACTTCTTTAGCACCTACCATCCAAAGCTCTCAAAGCACTTTACAAACATTGATGAATTAAGACTCACAACACCTTTGTAAGAAAGGTATTATCCCCCTTTGTAGATAGAGAAGCTGGGGCACAGAGAGATTATGTGACATGCCCACGGTCCTGCAGCAAGTTTGTGACATGACTCCCAGGTCAGTGCTTCCTCTCCCTTATCTGCAAATGAAATTACTAGGGTGATACTTTTGGTGATGTACTGCATAGGCAACTGGTACTCTTTTAGAGTCAGATGCCCATTGAAGTCAATGGAAAGACTCCCACTGTGTTCAGCGGGCTTTGGATCAGGCCCTTGGTGCCTGCCCATCGATCAATGACTTTGTTTCAGTGAAAAAGTGTTACAAATTTATTTTATTAAAAGCCTTCTTCCAAATAACAACAAGCAGTTTTCCCCTGTTGCATAGAGGTATCTTTCTTTTACTAGAAGGTTCAGCCACTCGAGCAATCTCATCATCTGAATATTGCATTATGTTTAATTTGATAAGACACATACTTTATGTGACAGTTTATCCGTCAAACTACAATGGGTCCTTTAAAATAAATAGTGATTCACATAAAACTTGTGAATTTCTTTAATATTTTTACTGTACATAGAAGGTGACAGCATTCTAAACTTTAAAGTCCTGACCCTGCAAACACTTAGGCATGTGCTTAACTTTAAGCACGTGAGTAATCTTGGTGGTTCCAAAGGCACTATTCATGACCTCAGAATTAAGCACTTTTTGCAAGTTGGAGACCTAATTATGTCTTATGTTTACTTTAGCATATTAAAAAGAGACATTATATATGATCTATACACTCTGTAGACAATTCTCCAAATGTAAACACTGTTACAATCAGAAAATTAAATTAAATCAGGTAAATCTGTTCACTCATTCTCCCGTGGTCTCGAACACCCTCACAACATTTAACACCAAAAAACTGTCTCTGACTATTTTGCTCACTAACTCAGTTCACACAAAAAGAACAAAGTCGGCAAAGTTCACAAGATTTAAAAGTGGTGGGACTTATTTGAAATGGTTTAGTTTTGTTAATCACACCTGGTCAAAGACCCAGCATGCCCTGCTTTACCCCAAATTATTTTGAAGGCTGACTTGGAGACAGCATTACAATTTTCAGAACCCCAAGTAAGAACACAAATTAGATATGTAGAATTTTCACAGGATGTAAGTCATGGCAGAATTTGGATTTAAGTATTATTATTTCATGGGAAAGAGAAAGGCCATCAAGATGGATGCTGCACGGAGCCACCTCTAGAGAAATAAAACAAAGTACTGGTGCAACTTCCCTGAGAGCTAGAGTAGGAAGGAAATTCCATTGGAATCAAGTACAGTATGAGGAACCAGCGGCTAGAGGTGAAGGATCTTGCAAGGAACTCTCCAGAGTGAATCACAGGAGTACTTGACAGCTGGGCCTCAAAAAGCCACTGTTCTTAAGGTTGGATCTGGGAAGAGCTATTATAATAATAATATAGAATTAAACAAGTTTTTATAATGAAAGCATTGACGTAATCTCAACTATAGATTAACCTGCTATTCTAAGGGTGGGACACATTTCCTAACAATTTGATAGGTGAGCTTCTGTAATTCCTTTTTTCCCCCCTCTAATCAACTGAAATAAAATGTAAAGATAGTTTCATTTGATATTTCAGTGCAGTGGTAGCACAATGAAAGGACAGTACAGAAACTGTGAAAGTCACTTGATGCATCAATAATTATAAATCTGCTGGATATGTTTACTGGAAAGCAGGGTTGGTTTCTAACTGCAGGGTTGTGCTTTAGAAAGAAATGTTTTAATTTTCTTTGAGCAAATGACACTGTACGTGCATGTTGATAATAATGCTTTTCACTTCTGTAGCAGCTGTCATTCAAGAATCTCTATGAGTTATGTATACAATAAACCTTACAATACACGTGGGATGGGGAATTGAGGCAGATGGAAGTGAAGTGATTTGCCCAATGCCACACAGCATATCAATGGCAGAGCAGGAAACAGCAAACACACGAGTCCGGACTCTCAGTCGCCTGAAACATGTTAATATTATCATCAGCAGATGACACCATTGCAATATTTTTTTCTGCAACTTTTCCTTCCCATATACTTTTTTTTTTTAAACCACTTCTGGTACTGCTCCATCTTTGCAAGAGGCCAGTAGAGATTAATGTCAGCATATTAAGTGTCCGGTTGGGTCCTAGGCAGCTTTTTCATAGCAAAGTGAGTGGCTTAGATGAAGTTTGGAGTTCCTGATTTTTTTAAATTGTTTAGAGACCCTCTGATGCTTCATGGTAAACTTTTACATATTTTCTGTATTGCTCTCCCTTCCCTCTTTTTATTACTACGGACACTTTTACAAGAAAGCTGTTTGCTGATTACTGTAAGTTACAGTGCTCTGTAACCTACTTCTCCACAGGAGCTACTGTGTTTGATAAACCAATCCTGGGAGGTGCTGAGTGCCCTCAACTCTTGTTGAAGTCAGAGGAAGTTCACGGTGCTCAGCACTTCTCAAGGGATGCTCAGCACCTCACAGAATCAGGCCCTCTGTGAGGAATAGTGAGGCAACATAGATAAACTTCTAAGCAGCAAGTGTCCCACTTTCATTCAAATGTCTATTGTAATAAAAACCAAGCTACAAAAAACCAGAAAAAAATATTGTCGATTGTTTTTCAATAATTTTTTTCTAACATTTCCATGAGGTGTCTATAGCTTTTTAAACAGAGCAGAATTACATTTGAATGAAGTAGGCACCACTATTTTTTAAATTTTCCTTACATTTAATCTATTTAGCAGACACCATTTTAGTATTTATTCATAATATGCTCAGCATCATAAACCTTTCAGTTAAATATTTTTATTACAAAGCAAAGATTCTCTTCTGTACTAGAACTAAGCTTGTACTTATTTAAAAATATATGATCAGGGCAAACACAACAAATGTATCTTATTATCTGTATTCTTCCTTTGAGTCAATTCACATTCACTATAGACTCAAAATATTTGTGGGATGACCTCTTTTTTTTTTCTTTTGGTTTTTGACCCTCTCTCGTCTTTGCTGACAGGATGCTTGTCACTTGCATTTTGAAATGAACTCTGTGTACACAGTCACTTCTTGAAAAGATCAGTGCTATCATTTGAACACGACTTTTCCATAAATATGCAAGTGGGAAGAAATGTAGAGACAACTTCTTGTGTGAACTACCCACAGTCTCAGTCTGATCCTGATTACAGTATGATGCCGGTTCTGGATCCTTCTTCAAAATACACTACCTATCATTTCTGTACATGATTCTGAATTCCAAAGAAGGATAATTTGACTGTAAGACTTTTTAATTCCCTAACTTACTTCAGCAGTTATCAGCAGCTGGTTACTTCAGCTAGTTGATATGCCTTGCTGTCTTGTAAACACTCTCTCTAGTATTGTGCATTACTCATAGTTTGAAAACCACTTTGACTTCTGTAACGTAATTATGTTAATGTCAAATGAGTCACAGAGAAACAGCAAGTTCCTTGTATCAGAGCCTCACCTTGGTGCCAGTTTCTGAATACTGTCTACTCCTGCCGGCATAGGAGGGGTAAGACAGGAGGTTTAGGGGGGGAAATCCTTTCATTTAATTGAAGTCATGTGAAGTTATGATAATGACACACAAAGGAGAATGAGTAACCATCAAATTCAGATTCACTGGAACATAAAGTTACTATTAAGAGAAAAAGATCCCCTGATCTTTCTTTATTAGAGAAAATAAAAAGTAATGAGGGCAGCTTGGCAAATATCTGTTGAACATAAACAACTTTTGCCATTGCTTATTTAGCTAATCTGCAATGATTGACTTATATAATTTGACATTTTAACCATATTACATTTCAAAATTGATCTTCTTTAATGTCTTATGAATTTTACTTTTGGGTATTTCTTATCTTTTAAATATCATTTGCATCTGTTAAACTATTTTAGCTCATTTTTTGGGCCATCAATTGCCAGGAGCTAGGAAGTCCTTGAAAAGTTAACAGTTACTGCACCAACTTCTGTTCTGACTTATTTACAGCCCCATTAACAGGTGTCAGAACAGGACTTGGTCTAGTATTAAAACAGAGGATTCTAAATTTGTGACACACTGGACATTTCAACTCTAAACTGTGGAATTTCTTCTAGAGCATACAACAGGCAGTTACTAATTATTTTGTATTTGTCTAAATTCAAACAAATTAATATACAAATTTACCAGACCTTAACAGTCTGATAATGAACAAAATTTATCATTTGAGTATAAATGAATGCACTTTTTTCAGATAATACATGTTTTACTCTTAGAACATAGGTGCTTTTCATTGTTTCAATAGAACCCACTGTGCTAAAATAAATTAAAATAAAACAACTAGTGAGCTAAAAAACTAGACAATATATAACAGCTGAAATGACAGCACTAGTAAAATACTTTAAGCACTAGTACAAGCAATTCACACAAACATTATGTTTAAGATAGTTTGATTGTAAATATATATTAAATATATGTATATTAATGTATACAGCCCTAGCTGAGAAAATTATGAGACAAGACTTACATTTCTCTGTATGAAAATCCTTAAGAAACTCTACATCCCTTTCAGAATATTTTCCCTTCACATCCTGACTTCTCAGCTCATCCCTTTCAAATCTTTCTGCTCACTTATCCTAGAAACTCTGTTAATAAACTAAATCTCACTTGCCCCCTCTGGAACCAACTGTTGTTACTAAATTAAATGGAAATATGAAGTCATGTCATAGGTGACTAATTGCATCCTAGCTTTATCTACTAGCCATGATCTAAATATGAAGCCACAGCATCATCTCGACCTTAAAGTGAGTGAGGGGCTTTATTTCACAGCACATCCCCCAATCAAAGATAGCCTACTATGGACAACACCTGCAGTTTGAAGCCAGCAGAGCTCTGAGTTATAATTATTCTTGTTTGATTTATTACAGCCTTTGACACAGTAGCAGCAATTTATGATTTCCTCGATGGAACCTTTTTGGGAATATTCAGTATTTCTGTTTTTTCAACTAAAGAACATTTATGAAATACATTTTAATAGACTAATTCACAAAAGAAAAACAGTCTATATTTTGTTAATTATTTATAATTTTAAATTAGTCATTACACAGATGCCCACACACAAATATCCATAAAGGGATGCTACCTAGAGTTGAGAGCTTTTAGGGCTGGGACTGTCTCTAATCTACATGTACAGCACATAGCAGAATAGGGCTGTGATTCATGACTGAGGCTTCTAGGAGCTACTCTAAATAAATAAATGGTTATTATTAATAATAATAATAATAAACTATTTAAACCCATCTTGTTTGTGTCCATTACACAGTTAGGTGGAAGAGGGGAAGAGAGTCTCATATAAAATTCAGTGTGTTAGTTAGTTAAGACTCCCAAATAGAGTGATTACAAATAAAACTGGACAAATACATCCTTGATATCATCCCAGTACATCCATGGAATGAAAACTTGGGATGAAGATGGCCCATGTTTATTAATGTAAAACTTAATTTACCCTGGACTCCTCTATTTTAATGATTTTTTCATGTGTCCATGGTCATAGCACCTGGATGCATAACCTACATTAAAAAACAAGATGTAAAATCAAACTGCCCACAAAAGGCATCTGTAATCCAAAACTCCCTCTTGACCAATTCTCATATATATCCCCCGGCACAAAGCACATACCCAGTAACTCCACCTTCTGCTCTTTCCCCTCTCACAGTTATCCAAACCCTTGTTTATCTGAATGTTTATTGTGCTCCCAGAATTGTTTTTCATAAGCAGGATTGTACTGAAACCACCAGAACAGCTTTCAAGCAGTCACAGTTCCTACATGATATTATTAAGCCATATCAGCCCTCAGCCTCTGACCCCATCTCATGTACTATCTAATTGGTCACAACAAATTCCCGATACCCCCATTAGTGAAACATATAAATAAAATCATATAATGTGACAGGGGAATTATGTATTTGAACAAAAAAGTGTTATCTGTCTGTCCATCTAGCTGTCACCTGTGTCTGTCTATCATTGGTCTGTCATTCTCTATAAATCGTCTGTCTGTCCCTTTCTTTCCATCTAGCTAGGCCTCATACACTATACGTCTGTCCCTCTCTGTCTGCACATCTATTTCTCAGTTTGTTTTCTCTATCTGTTTCACTGTCTCTCATTACCCTAATCCCTGTGAGGGACTTTGGAAACAGGAAGGGTTGGAGGTGAGGGAGCTGAGGAGAAATATGGCTGAAGAGACCTTGCGGTCAGGTACAGATGGGGAACTTGGGGAGGAGGGACTTTGGGATAGCTACAGGGAAGACTGAGGAGGGAGAGCTGAGGAGTATGGGGGAATCTTGGACAGATGAGGGAACAGGTACTAACTAGAGGGACCTTGGGGAGAAAGAACAGAGCCCAGGAGAGGAAGCCAAATACTTAGTGGACACTTGAAAAGAAAAATGAGGGGAGGAGGCAGGGACTTGGGAGGGCACTTGGGGAGAGGGGATCTGGGAGTAGTAGAAAGAAAATGGGTAAAGCCAAGGGAACTAGAGGGATGGAATAGAGATGTAGGAAAGGCAGAGAAAAGGGAGATGGGTGACCGTGAATGGCAGAGAGTGGGACTGAGAGGGGGCATAGTGAGTGTAACTTTCTAAGAGATCTGGGAGACAGACGGATATTGGAAGAGATGGAGAACAACAGGGAGACACTGGAGAAGCAAACATAAGGGGGATGTTTCCAGGGAAGACAGACTTGGGTCCATTAGGGAATGAAGGGGGACAGAATGGAAGAATGTGGGGTTGTTTGGGAGGGAAACAAGAGAGTGTAGGGTTTGGAAAGGTGAGATGGTTAGGGCATCAGCCCAGGACTTGGGATGCCTTGGCTCATTTCCTGCTTCTGCCACAGACTTTCCGTGTGACCTTAGTCAAGTCACTTAGCCTAATTGTGCCTCAGTTCCCCATCTGTAAAATGAGACAATAGCACTTCCCCCCCTCACAGGGTGTTGAGTATAAATACATTAAGACAGTGAGGCCCTCACATACTATGGTGATAGTGGCTAAATAAGTACCTTAGCTAGAGTAGGGAGGCAGTGGGGTTGTAGAAGACGTGTTACTGGGACCCTTGGGAAGCAAGACCCCCCACTATGAGGGAGGGGGTTTGTCTCTCCCCCACGCTGTAGGCAAACCAAGGACTCAGGCGTAGCACTGTGTAACTACATCAGTGTTTCACCCCTGACTCTGGCCACCTCCCCATCTTCTGGCACAAGTTCCAGTGTGGGGCTATGGCTGAGGGGTTATCACACGCCAACCTACCTGCCTGCCACAGGGGCAGTACATGCGGTTCTCACTGTATAGGGGAAACCGAGGCACGGAGGGACAAAGCGAGCTGCCCGTGTGGCACGGAGATTAGAAGCTGCGTCCCCGTGCCTCCCAGTCACCCCTGCTCTAACCAGCGCACCACGCTGCCTCCAGCCTTGACCAAGGGGAGAGGGAAGAAAACGGGTCAATGCCCCTTTAAGGAATCGAAACCCCAGTGAACATTCCAGTTGACATGTCATCGTTCCTGGAAACGGGTGGCGTCATCGCGTCCCTTCCGCCCTTGACGGGTGGCGGCTGACTGAGCAGTGCAGACCTGAAACAAAGGAGTAAAAATAGCACCGGCAGGGCGGGGGAACTGGGCCACGCCAGAGTACGGTGGCCGGCGAGGGCTGTTCCGCTCCAGTTTTCGCAGCGGGGGGGGGGAGGGGGAGGAGGAGGAAGGCGCTCGGCGGAGGGGGAGGGGATGACTCATAAGGGTAACCGCCCCCTCCCTTACCTCATCATCCGCCACGAACACCCGAGCACATGCGCAGTAGACCGAGCTATTTATAGCCGTTTCTTCGGGGCTGATGTAACGCGGGGAGCAGCTGAGCGGGGCTGTGCGTGCTGCGTCACCGGCTCGCTGCCTCGAGCTGTTTACGGCCGGGACTGTCGGTTACCTAGCAACGCAGGCTGAGGCGCGGGGAGGGAAGAAGAGCATCGTCCCGGGCCCTCCCCATCGCAGGAGCATCGACACGGGCCCCAGCCCGAGCCTGGGGTCAGCGCGACTGGCCCCCCTCCCCAGGACAGCAAGGACCCCATATTTTCTTCACCCTGAGAGCACCAACATGGGCCCCCTCACCCCAAGAGCTCTGACACTGCCCCCCCGAGCACCAACATGGGCCCCTTCGCCCCAAGAGCTCTGACATTGCCCCCCCCAGAGCACCAACATGGGCCCCTTCGCCCCAAGAGCTCTGACACTGCCCCCCCGAGCACCAACATGGGCCCCTTCGCCCCAAGCGCTCTGACACTGCCCCCCCAGAGCACCAACATGGGCCCCTTCGCCCCAAGAGCTCTGACACTGCCCCCCCAGAGCACCAACATGGGCCCCTTTGCCCCAAGAGCTCTGACACTGCCCCCCCAGAGCACCAACATGGGCCCCCTCGCCCCAAGAGCTCTGACACTGCCCCCCCCGAGCACCAACATGGGCCCCTTTGCCCCAAGAGCTCTGACACTGCCCCCCCCCCAGAGCACCAACATGGGCCCCCTCACCCCAAGAGCTCTGACACTGCCCCCCCCGAGCACCAACATGGGCCCCCTCACCCCAAGAGCTCTGACACTGCCCCCCCCGAGCACCAACATGGGCCCCCTCACCCCAAGAGCTCTGACACTGCCCCCCCAGAGCACCAACATGGGCCCCTTCGCCCCAAGAGCTCTGACACTGCCCCCCCCGAGCACCAACATGGGCCCCTTCGCCCCAAGAGCTCTGACACTGCCCCCCCAGAGCACCAACATGGGCCCCTTCGCCCCAAGAGCTCTGACACTGCCCCCCCCAGAGCACCAACATGGGCCCCTTCGCCCCAAGAGCTCTGACACTGCCCCCCAGAGCACCAACATGGGCCCCTTTGCCCCAAGAGCTCTGACACTGCCCCCCCAGAGCACCAACATGGGCCCCTTCGCCCCAAGAGCTCTGACACTGCCCCCCCAGAGCACCAACATGGGCCCCTTCGCCCCAAGAGCTCTGACACTGCCCCCCCAGAGCACCAACATGGGCCCCTTCGCCCCAAGAGCTCTGACACTGCCCCCCCCCCAGAGCACCAACATGGGCCCCTTCGCCCCAAGAGCTCTGACACTGCCCCCCAGAGCACCAACATGGGCCCCTTCGCCCCAAGAGCTCTGACACTGCCCCCCAGAGCACCAACATGGGCCCCTTCGCCCCAAGAGCTCTGACACTGCCCCCCCAGAGCACCAACATGGGCCCCTTTGCCCCAAGAGCTCTGACACTGCCCCCCCAGAGCACCAACATGGGCCCCTTCGCCCCAAGAGCTCTGACACTGCCCCCCCCAGAGCACCAACATGGGCCCCTTCGCCCCAAGAGCTCTGACATTGCCCCCCCCAGAGCACCAACATGGGCCCCTTCGCCCCAAGAGCTCTGACACTGCCCCCCAGAGCACCAACATGGGCCCCTTTGCCCCAAGAGCTCTGACACTGCCCCCCCAGAGCACCAACATGGGCCCCTTCGCCCCAAGAGCTCTGACATTGCCCCCCCCAGAGCACCAACATGGGCCCCTTCGCCCCAAGAGCTCTGACACTGCCCCCCACAGAGCACCAACATGGGCCCCTTCGCCCCAAGAGCTCTGACACTGCCCCCCCAGAGCACCAACATGGGCCCCTTCGCCCCAAGAGCTCTGACACTGCCCCCCCCCGAGCACCAACATGGGCCCCCTCACCCCAAGAGCTCTGACACTGCCCCCCCAGAGCACCAACATGGGCCCCTTTGCCCCAAGAGCTCTGACACTGCCCCCCACAGAGCACCAACATGGGCCCCTTCGCCCCAAGAGCTCTGACACTGCCCCCCCAGAGCACCAACATGGGCCCCTTTGCCCCAAGAGCTCTGACACTGCCCCCCCAGAGCACCAACATGGGCCCCTTCGCCCCAAGAGCTCTGACACTGCCCCCCCCAGAGCACCAACATGGGCCCCTTTGCCCCAAGAGCTCTGACACTGCCCCCCCAGAGCACCAACATGGGCCCCTTTGCCCCAAGAGCTCTGACACTGCCCCCCACAGAGCACCAACATGGGCCCCTTCGCCCCAAGAGCTCTGACACTGCCCCCCCAGAGCACCAACATGGGCCCCTTTGCCCAAAGAGCTCTGACACTGCCCCCCCCAGAGCACCAACATGGGCCCCTTCGCCCCAAGAGCTCTGACACTGCCCCCCCGAGCACCAACATGGGCCCCTTCGCCCCAAGAGCTCTGACACTGCCCCCCCCGAGCACCAACATGGGCCCCTTCGCCCCAAGAGCTCTGACACTGCCCCCCCAGAGCACCAACATGGGCCCCTTCGCCCCAAGAGCTCTGACACTGCCCCCCCCCAGAGCACCAACATGGGCCCCTTTGCCCCAAGAGCTCTGACACTGCCCCCCCAGAGCACCAACATGGGCCCCTTCGCCCCAAGAGCTCTGACACTGCCCCCCCAGAGCACCAACATGGGCCCCTTTGCCCCAAGAGCTCTGACACTGCCCCCCGAGAGCACCAACATGGGCCCCCTCACCCCAAGAGCTCTGACACTGCCCCCCCCCGAGCACCAACATGGGCCCCCTCACCCCAAGAGCTCTGACACTGCCCCCCCCGAGCACCAACATGGGCCCCTTCGCCCCAAGAGCTCTGACACTGCCCCCCCAGAGCACCAACATGGGCCCCTTCGCCCCAAGAGCTCTGACACTGCCCCCCCAGAGCACCAACATGGGCCCCTTCGCCCCAAGAGCTCTGACACTGCCCCCCCCCAGAGCACCAACATGGGCCCCTTCGCCCCAAGAGCTCTGACACTTCCCCCCAGAGCACCAACATGGGCCCCTTTGCCCCAAGAGCTCTGACACTGCCCCCCCAGAGCACCAACATGGGCCCCTTCGCCCCAAGAGCTCTGACACTGCCCCCCCAGAGCACCAACATGGGCCCCTTCGCCCCAAGAGCTCTGACACTGCCCCCCCAGAGCACCAACATGGGCCCCCTCACCCCAAGAGCTCTGACACTGCCCCCCCGAGCACCAACATGGGCCCCCTCACCCCAAGAGCTCTGACACTGCCCCCCCAGAGCACCAACATGGGCCCCTTCGCCCCAAGAGCTCTGACACTGCCCCCAAGAGCACCAACATGGGCCCCTTTGCCCCAAGAGCTCTGACACTGCCCCCCCAGAGCACCAACATGGCCCCTTCGCCCCAAGAGCTCTGACACTGCCCCCCCAGAGCACCAACATGGGCCCCTTCGCCCCAAGAGCTCTGACACTGCCCCCCACAGAGCACCAACATGGGCCCCTTCGCCCCAAGAGCTCTGACACTGCCCCCCAGAGCACCAACATAGGCCCCTTCGCCCCAAGAGCTCTGACACTGCCCCCCACAGAGCACCAACATGGGCCCCTTCGCCCCAAGAGCTCTGACACTGCCCCCCCCGAGCACCAACATGGGCCCCTTCGCCCCAAGAGCTCTGACACTGCCCCCCAGAGCACCAACATGGGCCCCTTCGCCCCAAGAGCTCTGACACTGCCCCCCCCAGAGCACCAACATGGGCCCCTTCGCCCCAAGAGCTCTGACACTGCCCCCCCAGAGCACCAACATGGGCCCCTTCGCCCCAAGAGCTCTGACACTGCCCCCCCAGAGCACCAACATGGGCCCCTTCGCCCCAAGAGCTCTGACACTGCCCCCCCAGAGCACCAACATGGGCCCCCTCACCCCAAGAGCTCTGACACTGCCCCCCCCGAGCACCAACATGGGCCCCCTCACCCCAAGAGCTCTGACACTGCCCCCCCAGAGCACCAACATGGGCCCCTTCGCCCCAAGAGCTCTGACACTGCCCCCCAGAGCACCAACATGGGCCCCTTTGGGCCAAGAGCTCTGACACTGCCCCCCCAGAGCACCAACATGGGCCCCTTCGCCCCAAGAGCTCTGACACTGCCCCCCCACAGAGCACCAACATGGGCCCCTTCGCCCCAAGAGCTCTGACACTGCCCCCCCCGAGCACCAACATGGGCCCCTTCGCCCCAAGAGCTCTGACACTGCCCCCCCAGAGCACCAACATGGGCCCCTTCGCCCCAAGAGCTCTGACACTGCCCCCCCCCCAGAGCACCAACATGGGCCCCTTCGCCCCAAGAGCTCTGACACTGCCCCCCCCAGAGCACCAACATGGGCCCCTTTGCCCCAAGAGCTCTGACACTGCCCCCCCAGAGCACCAACATGGGCCCCTTCGCCCCAAGAGCTCTGACACTGCCCCCCCAGAGCACCAACATGGGCCCCTTCACCCCAAGAGCTCTGACATTGCCCCCCCCAGAGCCCCAACATGGGCCCCTTTGCCCCAAGAGCTCTGACACTGCCCCCCCAGAGCACCAACATGGGCCCCTTCGCCCCAAGAGCTCTGACACTGCCCCCCACAGAGCACCAACATGGGCCCCTTCGCCCCAAGAGCTCTGACATTGCCCCCCCCAGAGCACCAACATGGGCCCCTTCGCCCCAAGAGCTCTGACACTGCCCCCCCCCAGAGCACCAACATGGGCCCCTTCGCCCCAAGAGCTCTGACACTGCCCCCCACAGAGCACCAACATGGGCCCCTTCGCCCCAAGAGCTCTGACACTGCCCCCCCAGAGCACCAACATGGCCCCTTCGCCCCAAGAGCTCTGACACTGCCCCCCACAGAGCACCAACATGGGCCCCTTCGCCCCAAGAGCTCTGACACTGCCCCCCCCGAGCACCAACATGGGCCCCTTCGCCCCAAGAGCTCTGACACTGCCCCCCCCAGAGCACCAACATGGGCCCCTTTGCCCCAAGAGCTCTGACACTGCCCCCCCCAGAGCACCAACATGGGCCCCCTCACCCCAAGAGCTCTGACACTGCCCCCCCCGAGCACCAACATGGGCCCCCTCACCCCAAGAGCTCTGACACTGCCCCCCCCCGAGCACCAACATGGGCCCCTTCGCCCCAAGAGCTCTGACACTGCCCCCCCAGAGCACCAACATGGGCCCCTTCGCCCCAAGAGCTCTGACACTGCCCCCCCCCAGAGCACCAACATGGGCCCCTTCGCCCCAAGAGCTCTGACACTGCCCCCCCAGAGCACCAACATGGGCCCCTTCGCCCCAAGAGCTCTGACATTGCCCCCCCCAGAGCACCAACATGGGCCCCTTCGCCCCAAGAGCTCTGACACTGCCCCCCCCCAGAGCACCAACATGGGCCCCTTCGCCCCAAGAGCTCTGACACTTCCCCCCAGAGCACCAACATGGGCCCCTTTGCCCCAAGAGCTCTGACACTGCCCCCCCAGAGCACCAACATGGGCCCCTTCGCCCCAAGAGCTCTGACACTGCCCCCCCAGAGCACCAACATGGGCCCCTTCGCCCCAAGAGCTCTGACACTGCCCCCCCAGAGCACCAACATGGGCCCCCTCACCCCAAGAGCTCTGACACTGCCCCCCCGAGCACCAACATGGGCCCCCTCACCCCAAGAGCTCTGACACTGCCCCCCCAGAGCACCAACATGGGCCCCTTCGCCCCAAGAGCTCTGACACTGCCCCCAAGAGCACCAACATGGGCCCCTTTGCCCCAAGAGCTCTGACACTGCCCCCCCAGAGCACCAACATGGCCCCTTCGCCCCAAGAGCTCTGACACTGCCCCCCCAGAGCACCAACATGGGCCCCTTCGCCCCAAGAGCTCTGACACTGCCCCCCACAGAGCACCAACATGGGCCCCTTCGCCCCAAGAGCTCTGACACTGCCCCCCAGAGCACCAACATGGGCCCCTTCGCCCCAAGAGCTCTGACACTGCCCCCCACAGAGCACCAACATGGGCCCCTTCGCCCCAAGAGCTCTGACACTGCCCCCCCAGAGCACCAACATGGCCCCTTCGCCCCAAGAGCTCTGACACTGCCCCCCCCGAGCACCAACATGGGCCCCTTCGCCCCAAGAGCTCTGACACTGCCCCCCAGAGCACCAACATGGGCCCCTTCGCCCCAAGAGCTCTGACACTGCCCCCCCCAGAGCACCAACATGGGCCCCTTTGCCCCAAGAGCTCTGACACTGCCCCCCCAGAGCACCAACATGGGCCCCTTCGCCCAAAGAGCTCTGACACTGCCCCCCCCAGAGCACCAACATGGGCCCCTTCGCCCCAAGAGCTCTGACACTGCCCCCCCAGAGCACCAACATGGGCCCCTTCGCCCCAAGAGCTCTGACACTGCCCCCACAGAGCACCAACATGGGCCCCTTCACCCCAAGAGCTCTGACATTGCCCCCCCCAGAGCACCAACATGGGCCCCTTCGCCCCAAGAGCTCTGACACTGCCCCCCCCCAGAGCACCAACATGGGCCCCTTCGCCCCAAGAGCTCTGACACTGCCCCCCACAGAGCACCAACATGGGCCCCTTCGCCCCAAGAGCTCTGACACTGCCCCCCAGAGCACCAACATGGGCCCCTTTGCCCCAAGAGCTCTGACACTGCCCCCCCAGAGCACCAACATGGGCCCCTTCGCCCCAAGAGCTCTGACACTGCCCCCCCAGAGCACCAACATGGGCCCCTTCGCCCCAAGAGCTCTGACACTGCCCCCCCAGAGCACCAACATGGGCCCCCTCACCCCAAGAGCTCTGACACTGCCCCCCCCGAGCACCAACATGGGCCCCCTCACCCCAAGAGCTCTGACACTGCCCCCCCAGAGCACCAACATGGGCCCCTTCGCCCCAAGAGCTCTGACACTGCCCCCCAGAGCACCAACATGGGCCCCTTTGGGCCAAGAGCTCTGACACTGCCCCCCCAGAGCACCAACATGGGCCCCTTCGCCCCAAGAGCTCTGACACTGCCCCCCCACAGAGCACCAACATGGGCCCCTTCGCCCCAAGAGCTCTGACACTGCCCCCCCCGAGCACCAACATGGGCCCCTTCGCCCCAAGAGCTCTGACACTGCCCCCCCAGAGCACCAACATGGGCCCCTTCGCCCCAAGAGCTCTGACACTGCCCCCCCCCCAGAGCACCAACATGGGCCCCTTCGCCCCAAGAGCTCTGACACTGCCCCCCCCAGAGCACCAACATGGGCCCCTTTGCCCCAAGAGCTCTGACACTGCCCCCCCAGAGCACCAACATGGGCCCCTTCGCCCCAAGAGCTCTGACACTGCCCCCCCAGAGCACCAACATGGGCCCCTTCACCCCAAGAGCTCTGACATTGCCCCCCCCAGAGCCCCAACATGGGCCCCTTTGCCCCAAGAGCTCTGACACTGCCCCCCCAGAGCACCAACATGGGCCCCTTCGCCCCAAGAGCTCTGACACTGCCCCCCACAGAGCACCAACATGGGCCCCTTCGCCCCAAGAGCTCTGACATTGCCCCCCCCAGAGCACCAACATGGGCCCCTTCGCCCCAAGAGCTCTGACACTGCCCCCCCCCAGAGCACCAACATGGGCCCCTTCGCCCCAAGAGCTCTGACACTGCCCCCCACAGAGCACCAACATGGGCCCCTTCGCCCCAAGAGCTCTGACACTGCCCCCCCAGAGCACCAACATGGCCCCTTCGCCCCAAGAGCTCTGACACTGCCCCCCCCCGAGCACCAACATGGCCCCTTCGCCCCAAGAGCTCTGACACTGCCCCCCCCCGAGCACCAACATGGGCCCCTTCGCCCCAAGAGCTCTGACACTGCCCCCCCCAGAGCACCAACATGGGCCCCTTTGCCCCAAGAGCTCTGACACTGCCCCCCCAGAGCACCAACATGGGCCCCCTCACCCCAAGAGCTCTGACACTGCCCCCCCCGAGCACCAACATGGGCCCCCTCACCCCAAGAGCTCTGACACTGCCCCCCCCCGAGCACCAACATGGGCCCCTTCGCCCCAAGAGCTCTGACACTGCCCCCCCAGAGCACCAACATGGGCCCCTTCGCCCCAAGAGCTCTGACACTGCCCCCCCCCAGAGCACCAACATGGGCCCCCTCGCCCCAAGAGCTCTGACACTGCCCCCCCCGAGCACCAACATGGGCCCCCTCACCCCAAGAGCTCTGACACTGCCCCCCCCCGAGCACCAACATGGGCCCCTTCGCCCCAAGAGCTCTGACACTGCCCCCCCCAGAGCACCAACATGGGCCCCTTTGCCCCAAGAGCTCTGACACTGCCCCCCCAGAGCACCAACATGGGTCCCTTTGCCCCAAGAGCTCTGACACTGCCCCCCCCAGAGCACCAACATGGGCCCCTTCGCCCCAAGAGCTCTGACACTGCCCCCCCAGAGCACCAACATGGGCCCCTTTGCCCAAAGAGCTCTGACACTGCCCCCCCCAGAGCACCAACATGGGCCCCTTTGCCCCAAGAGCTCTGACACTGCCCCCCCAGAGCACCAACATGGGCCCGTTCGCCCCAAGAGGTCTGACATTGCCCCCCCCAGAGCACCAACATGGGCCCCTTCGCCCCAAGAGCTCTGACACTGCCCCCCACAGAGCACCAACATGGGCCCCTTTGCCCCAAGAGCTCTGACACTGCCCCCCCAGAGCACCAACATGGGCCCCTTTGCCCCAAGAGCTCTGACACTGCCCCCCACAGAGCACCAACATGGGCCCCTTTGCCCCAAGAGCTCTGACACTGCCCCCCCAGAGCACCAACATGGGCCCCTTTGCCCAAAGAGCTCTGACACTGCCCCCCCCAGAGCACCAACATGGGCCCCTTTGCCCCAAGAGCTCTGACACTGCCCCCCCAGAGCACCAACATGGGCCCCTTCGCCCCAAGAGCTCTGACACTGCCCCCCACAGAGCACCAACATGGGCCCCTTCGCCCCAAGAGCTCTGACATTGCCCCCCCCAGAGCACCAACATGGGCCCCTTCGCCCCAAGAGCTCTGACACTGCCCCCCCCCAGAGCACCAACATGGGCCCCTTCGCCCCAAGAGCTCTGACACTGCCCCCCCCCCCAGAGCACCAACATGGGCCCCTTCGCCCCAAGAGCTCTGACACTGCCCCCCCCAGAGCACCAACATGGGCCCCTTCGCCCCAAGAGCTCTGACACTGCCCCCCCCAGAGCACCAATATGGGCCCCTTTGCCCCAAGAGCTTTGACACTGCCCCCCAGAGCACCAACATGGGCCCCTTTGCCCCAAGAGCTCTGACACTGCCCCCCAGAGCACCAACATGGGCCCCTTCGCCCCAAGAGCTCTGACACTGCCCCCCAGAGCACCAACTTGGGCCTGCTCACCCCTGGAATAGTGACATGGGTCTCCCACCTTAAGAACATGGACATGGGACCCCCTCCCCCAAGAGCACTGACATGGACCCCCACAGCCCTAGAGCTCCAACATCCTCCCCACCCCAAAAGCACCAATGTGGGCCGCAACCCACCCCAAGAGCACTGACTCAGGGATTCCCCTCCCCAAGGACACTGACTTGGGGCTCCACTGTAGATGATGGTACAGGACCTCCTGCCCGACTCCAGACCTCTGACAAAGATGGTGTCCAACTTCAAGGGCATCAACGCAGTAGCCCCTTGGCCTCCTGCCAGGCCCAGATGAGCATTCACACAGGCTCCCCAATGTCCATGTACAGCTAGTGTAGATTGGGTGCTAGGATTTTAGTCCCTATGACATTGCAGGCTTGGATGGCAGATGCGCAAAACGCCAATAGCCTCCATACTCCGACCACACTAGAGTGCCCACCATTGCTACTAAGAGGGTGCTAGACCAGTAGTGGCACATTGGGAAATTTGAGAGGAAAACATCTATTGTAGACAAGGCTTGTTTCTGTTTACTTGGATCCACGGCTTTGTCTAATTTTCCCTGAGCCCCAAATCATCACCCATAAATCACTATGATCCACAGTCCTCTTTAGTGTTTGACAAAGACCCTCCCAAATGGCAGAAACAACACAAAACTTCTGAGGAGGTCTGAAATGCAGTGGGGCTATCTTTTTAATCCCTACAAACTTCTTAATCAGTTCAGGCTCAAGATTTCACATTCCTGATGTCAGCATGAATAGACACCGAGACAGCCCCAGGTTTCTGTTGGATGGAGGTAAATGAGTGACATAGCTTGTAACAATGAGAAGTTCTGTATGTTCAAACCTGTTTTGCTACTTAAAAACTATAGCAGGGATAATAATCTGGGGCTAGACAGATCTCACTGAAGTGTTATGAATCTGTAAAATAGTATTTTCCAAGCGTTTTGAAAGGACAGAGATTCACCTTCCAACCTTAGAAAATGGTATTGTTGAAATCTTTTTTTTTTCTTTCAGTTTGATCGGTTTTCTTTCTTTTCTTAAAAAAAAGGAAGTATCTTTCTGGTGGGGATCTGATAAGGTGTTAAATTCTGTTTGTGGCCATGTCTATGAGCTATCTGGGTCAACTTTACTTGATTAAATTTAGAATTGTACTGCAGGAGGGGGAGGCTTCTCCTTTAAATGCCACCACTTTTTATTTGGCTTCCAGCATCTTCAAGGGAGTCTACAAAATTATCCTAATTTTTGTGGGATTTTATTTGAAAGAATGAAATTCTGTTATGATAAAAGGAAAAGAAACCCCACAACCCAGTTCCTTTTATTTCAGCAACAGTTTCAAGGTTCTTTATGGACAAAGCAGCAATTAACAGTAGAGTATTTGCCATTTAAGGTAGAATGAAAAAGTCATGCCATTTTTTGATTGGGGGATCATTTACCAAGAGTGACTCTCATTTCATCATGTTTAGTTTGTTTCTGTCTCATATAGATAGGACTTTTAATTCAAGGATCTCGAGTTATTTCTCTCAACACCTCTGTCAAGTAGATAAGTATTAGCCTACCCAATGTACAGATTTGGAAACTGAGGCACATAAGAGGTTCTGTCACTTGCCTATGGTTCCCCGGGGAGCAAAGCTGGTAATTGAATCCAGGAATTCTGGCCTCACAATTTTCTATTCTAACCCTTAGACCTATTGCCTCCTTGTTTATATTACTCTACCTTATTTGGTTGGTTTAGTGACAGCACAATGCAGTGTCATGCTTAGAAATCACAGGCTAGAAGGAGTCTCTGGAGTAGGTTGGGAGAGAGTAATCTTCCTGTTCAGCCCACAGAGAGGTGTTTCAGGCTCCACAGGATCTCTTGTTTTCAAGCATAAGAAGTAAAGACAACTGTGTTTCTCATCTCCTACGTTTCCTTTAATTATAAGTCTGAAGTTAGGGATAGGGGTGGTTATTGTTTCCAAGTGTAATATTCCTGAATTAGTTCAGTCTGGAGGAGTTGCTATTTTGTTGGCACATTATAATTGCTGCTTTCCTGCCCCCAGGCCAGGAGAGAGATTTCGGTATGTGGCACTTCTAATTTCTCTTTGATCTGCCCTTATATGGGAGCTTTTTTGAAAGGTAAATTAAAGCTTTGTCTCTGGTAAGAGAAATTTTTTTCTTTCTGGCTCCTATTTCTCCCTCTCACGATCAGAACTAGG
The DNA here is from genome assembly GCA_033296515.1 of Macrochelys suwanniensis. Classification (NCBI taxonomy): domain Eukaryota; kingdom Metazoa; phylum Chordata; order Testudines; family Chelydridae; genus Macrochelys; species Macrochelys suwanniensis. The sequence continues at coordinate 159,008,877 of CM065777.1, forward strand.
AGTTCCACTTGCTCAAATATCAGGAGCTAGAGTTGAACATTAAGCCGGTTCTGACAATTCAGCTTTTTCATTCCAGACAAAATGTGACCACCTGGAATACCATTATCCCATTAGATCATTAGGTTATGCAAGGTGAGGGACAGCAGTCATTTTTGAAACTTAGAAGTTAAACAAATACCAGTTAGTTTTCATCCCACTATACTTGAGACAAGACTCAAGGAAAGGCATGATAGCAGTTTTTGTAAATGTAGGGACTGGATGTTATCTGGATGTTAAAGATGTATGAGAAAGTTACTGTAATGTGGGGTTTACACGTTCTTTACCGCATACAGTTTACCATAACACCTGAGCACTTCTTATTCAAATATAGACTCAAGAGCCAATAGCCAACAGCTTAGTCTTCATGGAAAGATTCAGTGGTCTCCTTCCATCTTTTGTGCATCACCAAAGGCCCTTAGACATCATGACTTCATGGACAAAGATAAAGCAATTATTTAATTCAATAGGTTGTGGCAAGGTGATGATACTTCTGCCTTAAGCAATTATAAGCAAAATTGGCACTGCTTTTGGGCTTTATTTCTTCTAAGAGAAGAGAGGATGGTTTAGTTGTGGTTAGGGTGCAAGCCTGGGATTTAGGAGACCTTGGTTCAATTTCTTATTCTGCCACAGACTTCCTTGGATAAGTCATTTATTCTTTCTGTACCTCAATTCCCCGTCTATAAAGAGGGGGATGATAGTGCTTCCCTACCTCACATAAGTGTTATGAGGGTAAACACATTAAAGATTCTGTGGTAGTCAGTTACTATTGTTATGGGAGCCATATAAATAGCTTAAATAGATAAAAGGGGTGTCAGATGAGAAGGGGTTTGGGTATTTACTTTTACTCCTAGTGGAATGTTTTTTTCTGTTTCCTGCAGAACTAAAATCTCCATATTGTAGGGCTATAAGGAACTAACCAAAACATGACTTTTCATAGAATCAGCTTCTAGTGCATTAGCCTCACAAATCAATTTGCTCAATTTGCATAGTTTTACAGTCTTGTTTCTCTAATTGGCAATGGAGAATTGTATTTTGAAGGTACGTAATTGGTCAAAAGAAAACCCTTTAAAGCTTTTATTTTTAAATGTCAACCAGATTTCAGAATGCTTCGCTTTTACAGACTTTGTCATAGGTGCCTGTAAATTAAAGGTTATTATTTATAGTCATAGTTCTGGGATTAGCTTTAAACTAGTATATTATAGAAATTAGAGATGGAAAGACCTATTACATCATCCTGTCCATCCCCTGGGATCAGTCCAGGATTGAGACCTTTACAGTATGGTATACTTTTTAGTGCTTTGTCTAGTCTTGTCTTAAATGTTTTAAGTGCGGGATGTCCCTCACTTCTCTTCCGAGATGAGTCCACATTCTGAGATCTCACTGGCACAACATTTTTCCTGGTATGCAGTCTAATGAGTTCTTTTTTATTATCTCATTACTTCTAGTTATATCCTCCTCCTCCAATGTTCTAGAAAGGGAAAGGAACCATGGTCTAAGTACAGGACTGAGGAGTACGGGGTTCTTTTCCTGGCTCTTTCAGTGACTTGCCTAAATCATTAATATCTGTAAAGCACTTGGAGATCCTGAGATCGAATGAATTATACAAGTGCAAAGTTTTTGTTGTTTTGTTGTTGCTGCTATTTTCCAGGTGGATGACTTGAAGGGTTACATTAAATGTGACCTTCAAAGCTCAGAAAGCCCATAGCTTCGAAGCCCATAGCTTCGTTCTCCCTTTTGAACCTTCCCTGTCACCCCCCAATCCAGGTTTCCAACACTTTCAAACCAAAAAGTACCACAAAAGCCCTTCTGATGCAGATCCAGCTCTTTGAAACTCTTGTTTTTTCTGTTAGTTCCGGAACTTCCTGTGTCATTTCCTCCACATCCGCAGGTCTTATTTTGTTTGTGCTGAAATGATGTGTTTATGTTTACTTGGGCCCAGGGCTGGATTAACTTTTTGTGGGCCTGGCGCCAAACATATTTGTGGGCCCCCTTTGGAGAAATAGGGCATGTAATGAGGGGTGGTCCACAGAGCGAGGGGCTGATTGGGGGCAATGAGGCGCAGCACAGCGGGAGTGGCCCCACTCAGCCCAGTACAAGGGCACTGTTTACAAACCCACAACTGCTTGATGCACACTGGCCTGCCCAGCCCTGCGCTGCCAGCGTGCTCCTTCCACACTGCCCCCCTGCCCAGTGCCCTGCCCTTGTGCCCAGCGCCCCCTCACCCAGAGACCTCCCGCACAGATCCCTATGTCCCCACAGATCCCTATGCCCAGTGCCCCCTCGCCAAGAGACCTCCTGCACAGATCCCTATGCCCAATGCCCCCAGACCCGCTATGGCCAGCACTCCCTGCACAGAGACCCCATGCTGACCTCCCACCACAACTGCACAGCACCCTGCACACCATATCCCCTGCCCAGCTCCCCCACCCACAGATCCCCTACTGTCCAGTAACCAGTAGTGTAGCCAGGGTGGGAGCAGAGGTAGCGGCCGCTCTCCCTGTGAGCAGAAGCGGCGCCTTAAAAAGGAAACGGCGCCTTTTTTTAAAGAGGGAGCAGAGCTAAAAAAGGCGCCGTTTCTTTTTAAGGCGCCGCTTCTTGCACTCACCCGGCGGCGCTCCAGCTGTTCGGCGGCGGGTCCTTCACTCGCTCCGGGTCTTCGGCAGCATTAGCGAGTGAAGGACCCGCCGCCAAAGTGCCGCAAACAGCTGGAGCGCCGCTGGGTGAGTACAGAGGGAGGTGCCTTTTTTTAGCTCCGCTCCCCCTGTACTCTGAACCTGGCTATGCGGCTGCCAGTAATCCCCTTCACAGTCCCACCATCACAGTTATACAGCGTCCCATATTCCTGACGGAATTCTGCATCAAATTCTGTGCATAATATTTTTAAATTCTGCAATTTATTTTTTTTTACAATAAATAAATGTGGAAGCTCCACCATGTCAGTGTGGAGCACAGGCCACTGGCTGCATGAAGGTGGGAGAATACCCTGCAGAATCCCCCGCCCCCTGGGACAGGGACTTGGCAGTGAGGCTGAACCTGACCCTGACACAGCACAAGGGCCATTCCTGCCACAGAAACACCCTGGGGCACTGCCCCTTTTGCGCCAGGCACACCAGATCTGGGCAGCCTGGCAGCAGGATCCAAGTGCAGAGGGACTTAGTGTAGGGGGATCCAGATGGGGGTAAGAGGGTTCTGTGTGGGGCAGTATGGGTGCAGGCAGCTCAGTGGGGAATCTGGATGCACAGGGAGGTTCCAGGTGCAGGGGCAATGGGAGTCTGCAGGGGGACCAAGTGAAAGTGGTTGGAGCTCAGTGGGGGGGGGGGGCGGTCTGGGTGCAGGGGAGGTGGGGTTTATTTGGGTGGGGGGTCTAGATGTAGGTGGTTGGGGCTTAGTGGGGAGGGTGTCTGGGGGGGCTCATTGGGGTGATACAGATGCAGGGGAGGTGGGACTTGTCAGGGTGAGGGTTTGATGGGCCCACTTAATAGGTGAGCCCCAGCTGCTGCCAAGGGGATGTGCATGCTGGGCCCCCTCTTCCCCTATCCCCTTCTTTTCCCCATCCCATGCCCCTTCCCCACCACTCCATCTCCTCCCCCTCCCACCCCCTTCCTTCCCAACTGCCTCTTTCCCCCTGCCCCTGGTTCCCCATCCCCTTCTCTTCCCCATCCCATGCCCTTTCCCCATGGCTCCATATCCTCCCCATGCCACCCCCTTCCTTCTCCCCTGCCTCGTTCCCCCTGCCTCCGCTTCCCCCTGCTTCCCCTATCCCCTTCTCTTCTCCATCCCATGCTCCTTCCCCACTGGTCCATCTCCTCTCCATCCCACCCCTTTCTTTCCCCACTGCCTCTTTCCCCCTGCCCTGCCCCACCCCACCACGGGCACTCACTGTTGTACAAAATGAAGGATGGCTCCCAGCACACAAAAGGGAGCTCAACCAGCACTAGGGCCCAGAAGGCAGTGTCCTACTGCAAAGTCCAGGGAGCTGAGCAGCACCTTCTTTTTTCAGCCGGGCTGCGCAGCAGCTCTCCATTCACAGAAATGGCAGGGGAGGGGGACAGTGGCATGTGACCTTGCATCCCATGTGGCCCCCACCCCCCACTTCTATTTGGGGGGGGGCAATGCCCCAAACTATGCCCTGAACATTCCCAGTCACACCCCCCTGTTCTGCCTTCACTTTCTGCAGCGAAGCAAAGAATGCTGCAGGAGGGGGACCTGGGCTGTTTTCATTCTCCCTGGGGCCCAGGAGTACGCCACACAGACCCCCACTGCCCACCCCACCCCCAGAGACCTACTCCCCCCATCCTGCCTGCCCCACAGCCACACTCACCAGCCCACTGGGCGGGGGCTATTTGCCTTACCAGCATCAGCAAGCATCACAGCTCCGCCGGTGGGGGATCAGAGTGGGAGGGGCCTGCCTGGGCCAGGCTCCCTCAGAACCCGCTTGCCTGAGGCCCAGACGAGCCCCCACACCACATGCTGGCCGAGAATGACCTGGCCCCTGCACTGGTCCCAGGCAGCTCAGCCCCGGGAGGTGGCGGGCAGAGCAAGACTGCCCGGAGCTGGAGCCGCGCTGGGGAGCGGGGCAAGCAGACCCCTGTGAGACGTGACCCCAGAGAGCCCCCCAGTCCAGTGAGCAAAGGGGATGGGGCGGGGCCAGGGATACCTGGGCTGGCCAGACAGCCAATAGGAGCACGGGGGAGGGGCTGGAGCGGAGAGAAGCCAGCCTGCGGTGGCCCCTTGGCTAGCAGCGCAAGTGAAGTGCAGCGCCCGGCCAGCTGACGGGCCCCTGTTGAGCATGGGCCCGGCGCCAGGGCATAGGGGAAAAATTGGTGGGTGCTCTGCATCCACCGGCAGCCAAGCTCCCCGCCCCAGCTCACTTCCACCTCCTCCCCTGAGCGCGCCCTGTCCCCACTTCTCCTCCCAGCGCTTGCGCTGTTTTACGGCGTAACAAGCTGTGGGAGGGACGGGGGAGGAGCAGGAACGCAGCGCGCTCAGGGGAGGAGGCGGGGATTCGGGGAAGGAGTCCAATGGGGCAGGCAGGGGGCAGAGTTGGGGCGGGGACTTTGGGTAAGGGGCGGGAGGGGGCAGGGCAGGGGTAGAATCAGTGTGGGGCTGGGGGTGGGGAGGGGTCGAGCACCCACTGGCGCCAGGAGACGTTGGTGCCTATGTGCCGTGGCGCCTGAGGTGCCATTGTAAACCCAGTACTGCTTGGGCCTAGTGTTGCTAGTGGACTGATAGAATGTGGGCTTATTATTTTAATCAGGTATTAACTATTTCAGATGATTTTATGCACTACAGTCAAACAGTTGTGATTAGAAATTTCAAATTTAGCATGGATTGTGGTCGTCCTCAGTGAGGAATGTTAAGTTTGGGGAAAATGTGTAAAAAAGTTATCAGCAAGTGAAAGCCATGTTATTTTCCTTAAGTGTTCATTGTGTATAGTTATTTAGATTCAGACCTGTCCCTCCTCTGAACCCTTATCCTTTGCCTGCCTCCTTATGAGAAATCACTTCTTTTTTTAAGATTATATTTGAATAATCTTGTTTTGTTTGTAATCATGTAATTGATTTATTTTTTCTTAATAGCTGTTAGTACACAAATTGCCCTTTTTCCTAGTGATTTCTCTATGAATTTAAATGTTAAAATGTGTATATTTCTTTTTTTATATTATATTGTTGTATGTAGAGGGTCTTCTGGAGCTCTTCTATGATAATTCTTTTCTTTAACTTCAAATCCTTGATGGGATTGGGAGATTTATTATTATAGTTTGATTTTGTTCTCCAAAAAGATACTGATTTGTTCTTGAATCTTAGGTACAAGGTGCTTGTAAATAGAAACCTTTTAGTTCTCTGATTTATTTATATCATAATAAAACATCTTTAAAAGGTTGAGTTTTGGTAAATATTTTCCTGGACAATCAGTGAATCTAATCTCTGTGCTAAAACCTGTTTGTGTTCAACTATGCATAACCAGTAGTTAGTTGTTCAGTACGTTTTTAGAAATATTAATTGTGCCAGTCCTTCAGAAGATAATATTTCTATAGTCTTGAAGAAATATGGGTTTTAAATTTTTTATACACAGATGTATTTTAAACCTTATGTGAGACTGCACATAACACTCATATGTAGTTCTGTTTTCACTGTATAACTGCTCTGACTCAGACTAGTCTTCATACTTTTTGTTGCAAGTACTAAATAGTCCTCTGCTGCCTTTTGAAAGTCAGTTGTGCTGGAATGTTGGTGTATCCACTCTCTTTTGTGAAGTCTTTATAAATGTTTGAAAGTGCAAGCAAGGAAATTCCGTGTTAGCCTGACAAGGTCTTCAGTTACTTTCGTTGTCATTCTATTTAAAACACAAACACTTATTTCAGACTAAAAGAAAATATATCCCTTTTCATGTATTACAAACAGGAACACATCTGTGATAAAATACAGATAATGTTGGGAGGGCTATGACTCTCATTTTTCATACCTGTTGTCAATTCATAGATTTTGAGGTGGAAAAATATATTTTCTCATATCTATTAAGGGACTAATTTTGCTTATAAATAGCCGTTAGGGGCTTGCTCCTGCTCCCATAGAAGTCCATGGTAATAAGATCAGGTCCCTACTGTATGAAAATTAATGATTCAGGGTGGGATTTTCAAAAGTACTTAAGTGATGTAGGGGCTTTTGAAAATCTCACTCTTAGTGAAGGCTATCCTGCTTCCATTAAAGGAAAAGTTCCCACTGATTTCAGTAGGAGCTAGAGTAGCTATTGGCTACAAAGATCTGTTTTTACTCAGAAAATGGGATTATCTATTCACAGTGCATTTAACATAAAATGAGGTAAATATGAAACAGGTGTTAACAGTATATTTTTGTAATACATTTGGTGAACTATGAAAACTAGCTGACTAGTTTTAAGATAATCATTTCAATGTCTATGTTGAGGAAATGTATATTATAATACATACAGTTCTCTGTATCATTACCATATTTTTATTTAGTACTCAGTTACAGAACATAACAGAATCCTCCACAGTGCTAAGTGCTGCATATAAAACTCTAGATTAAAAACTAGAATGAGCGTGTATGGAAAAGAAAATAAGCTTTAAACCATCCTAACCTAAAAACCAACAGGGTCTCCACATTCTTAATAAAAACAAATTCCAGTGTTTAGGTATATAGCACCCAGAAACCTTAATTTCCACACTCATCAAACATCAAAGGGCCAACAAACAGCCCTTTAGTGGATGACCTGAGATAAGAAACAACTAAGGCCTGGTCTACACCTAGGGGCATGTGCAGGACACCTTGAAACTTAAGTTGACCTAGCTATGTCATGCATAAGTATAAAAAATTCACACCCCTGCGAGATGTAGTTAAGCCAACCTAAACTCCAGTATAGATATTGCCACGTCAATGGAAGAATTATTCTCTCGACATAGCTATTGCCTCTAACTACTGGGATGGAAAACTCCGTTCTGTTGCTGTAGCAAGTGTGTACACTACAGCAGCACAACTCCTTTGGAAACTGAATTTATGCTTTGGAGAAAAGGTATCTGAGGAGCCCTAGAGAGGATGTAATTTTTATTAAAAGAAAATATTCCATACATACTGTATCTTGCAATGAGAACAAAATGATAGTGTGGAAATGCAGGGCTAGCCTTACCATGAGGCGAACTGAGGCGGCCGCCTCAGGTGCCATACTGTTGGGGGGGGCGCCACTAGGACCCAGAGTGTAGAAAATTGTGTCTGCTTCTGGTGCATATGTATTCTCTCTGCTCTAGATGCACAGAGATGGTGGAGTGCTGTGCTGGAGGAAGGAGGGCACAAGAGACATAACAGGCAGGCAGGAGAAAAGATAAGAGGGAATAACAGAAAGCAACACGAGCTGCAGGGAGAGAGAGAGGAGGAGGAGCCTCTTATGTACCTCTCTAGCACCCCCAGGAGCCTGGACTGATTAACACCAGCTTCTCAGGGAGCTTCCTGTTTCCTGCTGCTTCCCTGAACCCACTTGAGGAGAACAGGCAGTCAACTGAAGTAGTAGGAGCCAGTTAGGCCCTAAGATGATGATATCTTCCCTCACTCAGGCCCTGTGACCAGCCTGCTTATTTGTCCCCTTCAATTGAGTGTTGAGAGCCACTATAGCTGACACAGAACAGCAGTCATGAGTGAAAGAAGAAAACACCTCTCTGGGGCAGCATTCATAGACTTTAAGGTCAGAAGGGACCATTATGATCGTCTAGTCTGACCTCCTGCACAATGCAGGCCACAGAATCTCACCCACCCACTCCTGTAATAAACCCCTAACCTATGTCTGAGCTACTGAAGTCCTCAAATCATGATTTAAAGACTTCAAGGTGCAGAGAATCCTCCAGCAAAACAAAGACAGCAAAGGAAGCTTTTCTATCTAAGCAGGAAGGAGCTCTCCTGAGGTACAAAGACACAAATGTTCATGGTGAGCCTTCCGGCCCCAGTGAGGATGTGAGTGGTGAGGAGATGCCTGATCTTCCAATTAGTCAGAGTGCAGGTGACCTGGCAGCTACTGCAGCATCCATATCTCCATCTCAAATGGATGTAACCATGCACATTCCTGAAGAAAAGTGTAGATCAGAGAAGAGTGTGGTGGAGTGTGGAGGCGCAAGAAACAGTTGCTGCTGAGTTTAGTTCCTTGAGTCTAGATGATCCAGGACTGTGGACCCACTTGAGCAGTAGCCTGAGGGACTTCCTTGTACTGCATGGGCCACAGCAAGTGAAAAACTTCATGTTCCCCAAGGACAATGAAAATAAAAGTTTCCATCCAACATATTATTGACGTGAAATCCCCAATAGTGACAAAGTGGAGAGGCCATAGCTTATGTACTGAAAAACCCAGAATGCTGTATACTGTTTTTGTTGCAAATTCTTCCAGTCTAATGTTCCAGCCACATTGGGTTCTACAGGAACAAAGGACTGGAAAAATCTGGCTAGAAATCTGGCATGCAATTAGAAGGCAGCAAATCACCACAGAGCATTCCACAGCTGGAAAGAGCTTGAGATGAGACTAAGGTTAAAGGCCACCATAGATGATCAGCATCAAGAGAAGATTGCATCAGAGTCTCTTTACTGGCAAAATGTTCTGAAAAGGCTCATTGCCATTATGAGAATGCTTGCTACCCAAAACCTAGCACTGCGTGGCACTTCAGATCAGCTGTATGTGCCAAACAATGGAAACTTCCTTAAAATTGTGGAGCTGATGGCTGAGTTTGATGCTATATTCCAGGAGTGTCTAAGAAGGGTCACCACCCAAGAAATGTACACACACCACTACCTTGGAAAAACAATTCAAAATGAGATCATACAGTTGCTGGCAACAAAAGTCAAACAGAAGATTGTGGCAGATATGAAGTCAGCAATATATTACTCTGTTATTCTGGACTGCACACCTGACATCAGCCATACGGAACAAATGACTTTAATGGTGCATTTTGTAATAACAACAGAACCTAGTGAAAATGTCCCTACAATGGTGACTGTCAGAGAGCATTCTCTAGAATTTATTGACATTGATGATACTACAGGAGCTGGTATGACAAATGTGCTTCTTAAAAAGCTGGAAGATATGGGAATTGCGATAGCTGACATGAGAGGTCAGGGCTACGATAATGGTGCCAACATGAGAGGAAAGAACAGAGGAGTGCAGACATGGATCCGAGAGTTAAACCCTTGAGCTTTTTTTGTCCCATGCAGTTCTCATTCATTGAACTTGGTGGTCAGTGATGCAGCATCAGCTTCTAGTGAGGCTGCTGAATTTTTTAATGTAATTCAAAGCATCTCTGTATTTTTCTCTGCATCAACTCATCGATAGCAAATTTTGAAGCAAAATCTGGGAACATCCTCTCTGACACTCAGGATGGGAAAGTGGAGTGGAGGCGGTAAAGCCTATCAAACACCAAATTGGGAAGATAGATTCATAGATTCTAGGGCTGGAAGGGACCTCGAGAGGTCATCGAGTCCAGCCCCCTGCCCTCCTGGCAGGACCAATTACTGTCTAGACCATCCCTGATAGACATTTATCTAACCTACTCTTAAATATCTCCAGAGATGGAGATTCCACAACCGCCCTGGGCAGTTTATTCCAGTGTTTAACCACCCTGACAGTTAGGAACTTTTTCCTAATGTCCAACCTAAACCTCCCTTGCTGCAGTTTAAGCCCATTGCTTCTTGTTCTATCCTCAGATGCTAAGATGAACAAGTTTTCTCCCTCCTCCTTATGACACCCTTTTAGATACCTGAAGACCGCTATCATGTCCCCTCTCAGTCTTCTCTTTTCCAAACTAAACAAACCCAATTCCTTCAGCCTTCCTTCATAGGTCATGTTCTCTAGATCCTTAATCATTCTTGTTGCTCTTCTCTGGACCCTCTCCAATTTCTCCACATCTTTCTTGAAATGCGATGCCCAGAACTGGACACAATACTCCAGTTGAGGCCTAACCAGCGCAGAGTAGAGCGGAAGAATGACTTCTCGTGTCTTGCTCACCACACACCTGTTAATGCAGCCCAGAATCATGTTTGCTTTTTTTGCAACAGCATCACACTGTTGACTCATATTTAGCTTGTGGTCCACTATAACCCCTAGATCCCTTTCTGCCGTACTCCTTCCTAGACAGTCTCCTCCCATTCTGTATGTGTGAAACGGATTGTTCCTACCTAAGTGGAGCACTTTGCATTTGTCCTTATTAAACTTCATCCTGTTTACCTCTGACCATTTCTCCAATTTGTCCAGATCATTTTGAATTATGACCCTATCCTCCAAAGCAGTTGCAATCCCTCCCAGTTTGGTATCATCTGCAAACTTAATAAGCGTTTAGATGATGCCATAGTTGCCTTTATGGAGGATAATACTATGACAGGAGCTGTTCGTGGGAGAACAGTGGCAGACGGAAATGGAATCACCAGAAACATACATAACTTCACATTTCTGTGTGACTTAGTGTTGTGGCATGACATACTGTTTGAAATAAATGTTATAAGCAAGAGACTCCAAGGTGTTGACCTTGATATATCTGGAGCAGTGGAACAACTGGGACAAAGCAAAGTCATACCTACAGTCTTACCGGTCAGATGAGGGATTTCAAAACGTTCTGAAGAGTGCACAGAAGTTGGCAGAGGAACTTCATACTGAAGCTATTTTCCCACCCATTCAAGAATACAAGAGTGACCAAAGAAGAAGACATTTTGATTGCAAGGCACGCGATAATCCCATTAGAGACCCCAAACAACAATTCAAAGTTGAATTCTTGAACCAGGTGCTAGATTGTGCAATATAGTCAGTTGAAGAACGTTTCATGCAGTTCAAGGAACACAGTAGTATATTTGGGATGTTGTATGATATTCCAAAACTCCTCACTATACCTGAAGAAGACCTACACCAGCAATGCAGGGCACTAGAGACAGTGTTGACTCATGATGACATGCGTGATATTGATGCGAGTGATTTAGGTGATGAACTGAAAGCCCTTTCAAGATACATTTCAGCAGGATCAACTCCAAAGGCTGTTCTGGAATATATGTGCACAAATAAAATGACCACCCTCTTTCCAAATGCTTTTGTTGGTCTGTGCATACTTCTAACACTTCCTGTAACAGTTGCCAGTGGAGAACGCAGCTTCTCCAAGCTGAAGTTAATAAAAACACGTCTACGCTCCACAATGACACAGGAGAGGCTGGTCGGCCTTGCGACCATCTCAATAGAGCATGAGCTGGCCCAGACTGTAGATCTTCAGGAAGCAGTTCAAATCTTTGCAACCAAGAAGGAACGGAAAGCACCACTTTGATTATTCAAACAGATTAAAATGCCAGTATTTACTATGCAGACAAGAAAAGTTACATTTGCTGTTCAGGCATTTGAAAGTTAAGTGTTACTTAAAATTTTTGAACAAGGCATTTTAAGTTGTTAGTTCTCCTTTATTGGGGTAGGTAGCAAAGCAGTACCATGAGAGGAGTAGAACAGGAAGAAGGCAGAATTGAGACCTTTCAAAGTTTTGGCCCAAGCAAGGGGGCATGGGGGCATCATTTGAGCTCCCCTCCTCAGGTGCCAAAATATTGTGGGCCGGCCCTGTACGTAAACAAGCAACATTCTGTATAGGTGTAGTGCGGAATCAAGCCCTTAGATTCTGATCCAGCAAAGCATTTAAGTATGAGTAGTCCCACTAAAATCAGTGAATAAATGTGATACAGCATTTAGTGAAGAAAAAAGACACTGCATGAGAATTCTAGTAAATGTTTATACAGCATATTTATAAAGAGGGAAAAACTACACTATTAATAGATAAAATATATATACATACTGTACACATGAAGATATATATTAGGATTGTTTATTTTAAAGCATACAGTATAATTTATGGTGATAGGAAATATTCTGAATAAATTTATAAAATCGGCTGTACATTCTATTGCAGAAATAGAAATCTCTGCTATGTGAAAACAGCAGATTCACTTCACAAAGGTTTGTGCATATGTTTTTTTGACTGATCAACAAGAGTTCATAACCCCCAACTTTGAATTTAGGGCTCAAGCAAACTCCATTCCATTTCATGAATTTTGTATAATTTCAACATCAGGGACTATGACACTCAGGTTTCCAGATACCCCAAGGGGAGAACAGAGTTTCTGAACCCTAAAGAATAAGCAATTGAATCAACTAGTTGTATACAAATGTTATTGTGTATAAATATATGTCAAGCAAGCAGGGCCGGTGCAAGGAATTTTCATGCCCTAGGCGAAACTTCCTTGCACCAACCCTGCGTGCCCCCCCCAGCTAACGCCGCCCCCCCCCCCCCCAGCGGCAAACCACCCCCCTGCCCGCGGCAGCCTCCCCACCCACCCGCAGGCCGCGGCGGGGGGCTGGGCTGGGCGCCTGGCCCCCCTCGTGGCCCGTGGCGGGCTGCACTGGGCTGGGCTCCCCGCAGCCCGTGGTGGGGGCGCTGTGTTCGGCTCCCTGCCCCCCCTGTGGCGGGCTGGGCTTGGCTCCCCGCCCCGCGGCCCGTGGTGGGCTGGGCTGGGCTGGGCTCCCGGTCCCCCACGTGGCCCGCGTCGGGCTTGGCTGGGTTCCCTACGGCCCGCGTCGGGCTCGGCTGGGTTCCCCGCGGCCCACGGCGGGGGTGCTGGGCTCGGCTCCCCGCCGGCCCACAGCAGGCTCGGCTCCTTGCGCTCCCCCGCGGGCCGCGGCAGGCTGGGCTCCCCGCCTGCCAGCGGCCCCCCACCAGCTCCCCCCGCAGCGGCCAGCCCCCCACCCGCGGCTGCTCACCTCATTCCTGAACTGGAATTAATATGCAAACTAGATACCATTACCTTAGGTCTGAATATTGACTGTGAATGGCTCCTCATTACATTAATTGAATTTATTTCCCCCCCCCTTAAGGGTATTTAACACCTTTGTGTCAACTATCTGTAATGAGCCATGTTGATTATCACTTCAAAAGTTTCTTTCCTACTGATAACAGTTCCTTTCAATTAATTAGCCTTTCACAGTTGATGTGAAACGAAAATAAGAAAGAAAAACTTGTAGCACCTTAGAGACTAGGGTTACTTCCACCTTTTCATGTTTCTCTGACTGTATAAATATCCCCTCACTGTGTGTTCCATTCTGTGCATCCGACGAAGCGGACTGTAGTCCACGAAAGCTTATGCTGAAATAAATTTGTTAGTCTCTAACAAAGGTTTGCAACAAGTTAGCCTCTAACAAAGGTGCCACAAGTATTTCTTTCTTATTTTCTTTTTGCTGACACAGACTAACACGGCTACTACACTGAAACCTGTGTGGAGTGTGTGTGCCAAAGTGAACTGATAACTGGGGCCAGGTTTCACCCCTTCAGAGGTGACAAACCACAGGGGAAAAGTCCAAGTGTCTGGTAGTTAAGTACTTGGGGAGATGGATTTGGGGGAACTTGGGAGCAGAACGGGTTGCTGAGATCATCCTGCAAGGAGTAACTAGGCTAGTGGAAGCCAGGTCTGAGACCTCTATGCTTGTAGGCTGGCTACTGGTGTCAGAGTTCTGAGCTATAACAGAATAGCATTAACACACCCAACGTTAGAAGGCAGGCAGTGACAGAACCCATTATGGTCTGGGTAATACCCAGAACATCACAGGGACTGTCTCTTGCATATGTATGTACAGTCCCAGCACTAGTCCCCTTCCTGACTGAGCCCTCTAGGAATAACAAATAAAGAAAAAAATCGTAATAAATTTGTAAAAAATAAATTGACTCATGAGCCTCATCTGAGTTTAATATCTGTAACAAACCTTAAAACCAAGTTTGTTTTGTGTGGTTTTGGGTTTTGCCAAGAACTTCTGACATAGCACATCTCCCTACTATCAGTTTTTTCAAATCACAGATTTAAGGAATGCAAATATATTCTCAATAACTGATTAAATCTGCAGTGTACTGTACTTCATGGAATTTCTCTGCAAGAGAATTTATGCAAGAGATTACTAACCAATTTCATGGCAATATGTAAGTAATTCACACATACCTCCCATGTAATCAACAATGTACTTTCCAAGGTTTGTTGAATATACATTCTCCGGGGATTAAGAATTACTTACCACAGTGAGTCACACAAAATCCCAATACTTGGTTTCTTTCCAAATAGTCTTACTAGCACACAAGGTTGAAAATTAACGATTCTTAATAAACGCCCTTGTTGTTTTTGTAACATGCTATTCAGCATTCATAATCAGCTGTAACAAGATGTCAGTTACATATGCCAATTAGGGGCAAATGGCACTGAGGGAAAATTTCCAGTTAAATATGTTACCTCACTGTTAAGAAATAACTCATTCCAATTTTAGTAATTGTCCTCGATTTCAGACTCAAATGTTTTCATGTATGATTGTCTTTTGATGAAAATGTCATACAGGTCAAACTGAAGACAGTTTATAACAAAAAATAATTCATTTTGTCAATATTTAATTATAACCACAAATAATATAAAATAACCAAATACCGTCAGTCATTGACATTCAAAGTATTTATCTTTTAAAGTTGATATTTTGGTGGGGTTTTTTGCATATACATATATACATTTTTAATCTCAAAACAGTGTGCTAAGTGCTTACATAATTGCATGATATTATATTGTATTATATCAGAAATTACATGTGATCATGTAATTAAAGATTGTATCATAATAATTAATACATATGCACACTAAAAATATGGGATTAGAATGGAAACTGTATGTGAATTTAACTACAGACATTGCTACCACTGCTACATGCAATACAAAGGACCTGATCCTGTAGTCACCCTGCATGCAGAACTCCCATTGATCTTCCACTGTCACATGGAGAGGCCCATAATGAAAATATATAAAGAGTAAAACTATGCTAGTCTCACTTTGCTAATCCACAAACCAATTAATTCTCCCACAAAATTGGGTGGGCTTCACTCAACTTCCTGGCAAAGATTTAAGACCAGAGTGTGAGGTGTTATGTCAGTGGGGGCCCTATCTACACTACATGAATATAGGGTGACCAGACAGCAAGTGTGAAAAATCAGGACAGGGAGTGGGGTTTAATAGATGCCTATATAAGAAAAAGACCCCAAAATCGTGACTGTCCCTATAAAATCGGGACATTTGGTCACCCTATATGAATAACTGGTTCCATCAAGTTATCTAGAATTGTTCTAATATTTTATTACAGTATGAATCAACAATATGTTTATAGAATTGTTTTAAGAAATTGGGTTACATCCTAAATTAACGACAGTCAAACAGAATAGAATATATTACTTTAAATTGGTTCCCCATTCGCCATTCTGTCCACTAGTTAAGGGATTTCCTGAGTAAGTGGTTTGTACTTTTTATAAACCTCAGTCAATGTTTTTTGATCCCCTGATAATATTCAGTCCAAGGAAGCTTTTAAAAGCCGAGTGTTTGTTGTAAATACTGTAGCAATATTTTATATTTACAAGCTTTCCATTGTCTCTGAAAAAGTAATTTTAAAAATGTATATATTTTTCTGAAAGCGGTTAGAACAGCAGCTGTTTTATTATTCTGGTTATAGAGACCTCAGAAATAAACATTGTCTTTGTGTTTCAGTTGGAACTGGATGCATATTAAACAGGGCTGGCCTTACCATTAGGCGAACTGAGGCGGCTGCCTCGGGTGCCAGATTTTGGAGAGGGCGCCACTAGGACCCAGAGTGTAGAAAATTGTGTCTGCTTCTGGTGCATATGTATTCTCTCTGCTCTAGATGCACAGAGATGATGGAGTGCTGTGCTGGAGGAAGGAGGGCACAAGAGACATAACAGGCAGGCAGGAGAAAAGGTGAGAGGGAATAACAGAAAGCAGCAGGAGCTGCAGGGAGAGAGAGGAGGAGGAGGAGCCTCTTACATACCTCTCTAGCACCCCCAGGAGCCTGGACTGATTAACACCAGCTTCTCAGGGAGCTTCCTGTTTCCTGCTGCTTCCCTGAACCCACTTGAGGGGAACAGGCAGTCAACTGAAGTAGTAGTAACTAATTTGAGTTAAAATCCTAAGGAAGACAAGACAAGTTTGTAGTTTGCACACAAGTTAGTAGATCAAGTTAAAGATTATGAGGGAGCCTAATCTTTAATTTGACCTATCTATTTATGTCAAAACTATAAACTACCTTGTCTTCACTAAGATTTTACCTTGAGTTAGTTAATGGGAGTCAGCTAACTTAAGAACACAACTTTACTTCCTAGTGAAGACAAGACCCATGAGGAAAAACAGTGTGTCCTCTATAATATGTTAGATCAAGTCTTGCCTCAAAAAATGGCTGCTGTTCCTGCTCACAGGCAGATATCTCAGGGTATGTCTACACTTACCGGGGATCGATGTAGTGAAGACCCGCTAAATCAACCACAGATGGCTCTCCAGTCGACTCTGGTACTCCACCGGAATAAGAAGCGTAAGGTAAGTCGACAGGAGACTTTCTCCTTTCGACCCTAAGTAGACACCGCAGTAAGTCGACCTAAGCTATGTCGACTCCAGCTACATTATTCAAGTAGCTGGAGTTGCGTAACTTAGGTTGACTTAATCCCGTAGTGTAGACCCGCCCCTAGACATTAACTTTTCATGGAAAACAAGCCTTATATCTTTTAATCCTTTACTCAAGTGTGGTGATGCTTTTAACTTGAGTTGGCTGGCCATCACCGGGTATAGACTAACGCCTGAGTTCACACAACCTGTCAGTTGCTAATGTAACCACTCTGCAGTGTGGACGCAGGCTTGCTCCACTCGAGTGCAGTGCCTTCCCACACTTGCCCCATATGCCCAGAAAGGTCAGACAAATTCTTCCACAATTCATCAAGAAAGAATTCATAGAGCAGCTCAATTTACTTCATCACAACGCACCATAAGATGTGCCCCCAGAAGTGCTGAGTGCCACACACTGGTGAATGCAGCACCAGTATGAACATAGCAGCTGAAGTGTTATTTCAGTGTGGCTCCTCTCACTTGAATTAGGCCAGCTCAAGAGAAGTAACTCGAGTGTAGATAACTCAAGTTTACACAGTAATGAAGACGTATCCATAGTCCGCAGAAAACAAATTCACAACCACCACATAGATCACAATTTGTTATTGTACAGTTGTTCATGATAATTGCAGGACTGTTGACACGAAGCCAGATTCATGCCTGTCCCGGTGATAGGGCTGGTACAAGGACCTAGGAGATGCGGTTTGCACATTCAGGAGCTATCAGGGTCCAACGTGGTTCCCAGCACAGGTTACAGCAGCTATGAGGACTGCCCTAACTTGTACCCTAGCTGCAATGATCCCTATGGATCACTGCAGGGGTACAGAACAGCTGGAGCATAAAGCATTCTAGTTACTCTTCCTGTCTCCTGCAGAATGTGTCCTGTGCTGAGGCCTCTTGTGAAGCCTGGGAGTGGGAAGGAACAGGAAGTATTCAGAGCTAGCTATGGCTGTCCTACAGCTCAGGCAAAGGACCTCTTGCTCCAGGTTTATTTCTGGAAGGGAGGTGAGGGAAGGAATCTTATGGCCCCTCTGAAGCTCTCTTGCACCAACATAGCTAGTGAATTCCTCCCACTGTGCTGGCTTATCTTTGTACAGAAAAACAGGCAGACAAAAATTAGCCCTAAATCTAAAATTACTAGTTTTCCTCCATTATGGATATCATAATGTTCTTTGTTCTCATTGGCTGAAAGAGAGAACCAGAAGAACAGTATAGATATGTGAAGCATTTACAAGGAACGGCCTCCTTCCTGGAACTTTAAATAGTTGCTATTAATGTGTTAGATTTCAGTGATTAAAACATCCCAAGTCTTACTATACCCATATTAATAGATTCTTAGGAATAAATAATATGAAACCATGGACGACAGATACTAAAGGGAATGGCCCTCTACAATCTATATCTCTATATTTCATCTTCTAGCCCAAGGCAGCATCAGTACTAATTGCTGATAACAGACAATAATATAACTACCACTGACTGAATAGAATTCTGGCTACCCACAAAAATACCCCCAAAATGGGTGCACATATATGCTGCAAAAGCAATATTATTAATCCTATCCGAAATGACCCTCTGCACAGACATCCTCATGTAGATCATTCTCAATAGGAGCACTAATAATCTTCATCCAGGGTGAGATAGAGTACACATGGGGGGCATTGTCAGGGCAGGGGGGTGCACACTAATGTAGAGAAAATCTCCAAACCTTTCCAACACCCCTCTGTGGAGCTTGTTATGGAAGGCCTGCAAAGCAGCACTGATACAAGTTTTGGGAGAGAGAAAATCTTGGTAGAAAGCTTCTGCCTCACCCCACATTTTCAGGCACTATCTAAATGGACCAGAAAAGCAAAATTTGTACTGTGATACAGGAGGGCCAGGGAGCAGCAGTAGTAGAGTGTGAGAGGGGAAATATATAAGCCCTAGGCTAATTAAGGCGTGGTTCCCTGGAGACTAGGGAGGGTGGCTACAGGTTAATTGGAGCACCTGCAGTCAATTAAGGCCTCTCAGGAACCTAATAAAACCCCCTGCTTCAGGCAGACAGGGGAGGAGGAGGAAGGAGTTGGAGCAGAGTGGTTTGGTGGTGGAGCAGAGAGCAGTTTGGAGGAAAGCAGAGGAGAGTTTGGAGCAGTGCTGTGGTGGGCTAAGAAGACCAAGACCCTAGGTAAAGGGACACCTGGCTTGTGCAGAGGGAAGGCAGGAAGCCCCACAAGCAGGAGAGGGAAGGAGCCCAGGGGAAAGTATCACTAGTACAAGTGGTTTACCCACTAACCTAGGGCCCTTGGGCTGGGACCCGGAGTAGAGGGCGGACCTGGGTCCCTCCCTCTCCATTCCCCTTCTCTTGGATACTAGTGGGACAGCTGATACCCCAGTTCAGGGGCAAGAAATGGTGCCCTGAAAACCCTCCACAAGAAGAGAAAGTGCGGGACCCTCATAGTAGTGCCAGCAATTTGCCACATGTGGTGTCAGGGGTGGGATTACCGCGCTGGGGACTTAAAGCAGGGTTAGCCAAAACAATCCAGTCCTTAAGATGGACGACGTGATCAAGGCCCTAATACAAGCCACCGCCGCTCAGCAGGAGGCTACCCGGGTCCAGGCAGCTACCCAACAGGAGGCATGCGGCTGCAGCAAGAGACCAATCGCCTAATGATGACCCAGGCTGCCCAAGATCGGGCCACGCTGCAGGAACTAGTGAACCAGATGAAGGCCCTTACGGAGCTGAGCCGCCGGTATGACAGGACACGGACCATACGGGCCAGCTACTGTCTGCAGAAAATGACCCGGGAGGATGATGTGGAGGCATATCTCCTTGCCTTCGAGAGGACAGCCCTGCGGGAGGCTTGGCCCCGAGATCAGTGGTCAGGCATCCTCGCCCCATTTTTGTGTGGGGAGGCTCAGAAGGCCTACTATGATATGACCGCAGAGGAGGCGGCAGATTACCCCTGACTGAAGGCGGAAATCCTGGCCAGGGCAGGGGTAACGACGGCCTTGCGAGCCCAGAGGTTCCATGATTGGCAGTTCTGTGAAGACAAGACACCACGATCACAACTATTTGACCTAATTCACCTAGCCTGGAAGTGGTTACGCCCGGAGGCTCTCAGCTCAGAGAAAATGATGGAGCTCCTTGTGCTGGACCACTATACAAGGGCACTAGCCTCCGAGCCTGGATAGGCCAGAATGACCCCTCCACCTCTGACGAACTGGTCACCCTTGTGGAGAGACAACTGGCAGCCCGTGAACTGTCTGAAACCCCGGGAGATGGAACACGGCGTTTCAGGAAACCAGTCCCAACCCTGAGGACCCGGATCATCGAGAACTCCAGGAAAGCCATAGCTGGAAGAACAGGCACCAAGGAGCGGCCTGAGACCCCAAAGGGACCTATGGGTCCTGGGGGAGAGGGTTGGAGGAGCGAGTTAGAGGGCCCAAGACAGAGGGCAATCTCCGGAATGAGATATCGCTGTTATGAGTGTGGGGAGTTGGGGCATATAGCAGCACAGTGCCCCAACAGGGAGGAGCCCATGCAATGTAATCTGGGGGATCCCGGAGACCAATGTGGCCTAATCAGCCTGGTGGGGGTCGTGATGGACCCACATGAGTACACCAGGCCGGTAAAGATGAATGGCATCCAGACCATAGCTTTGGTGGACTCTGGGAGTGCTGTCACATTAGTCTCAGGGAAGTTAGTAGGGCAAGACCAACTGAGCCGGGCCAAGAGTACCGGAGTGACATGTGTCCACGGCACAGTAAATTTCTACCCCACAATTCCAGTATGGATTGAGATCCAGGGAAACACTACCAAGATGACTGCAGGGGTAGTCCCCAAGCTCCCCTACCCGGTCTTAATTGGCAGGGACTTTCCTGGGTTCAAGAGCCTACTCCCCCCCATCAGGTTAGGGGAGGGAAGTAAACCCCAATCAGAGTTTGAGGTGCCCATGGAGGACCCTACCACAATTTTTGCTGGGTTTTCCCCAGAGTTATTTTCAAGCCCTGGGAAGTCCCGGAAATCCAAACGAGAAAGGAGGGCAGACAAAAGATTAGGAACCAGGATTTTGGCGGCAAACCAGAGAGCTGCCCTGGTTGGGAGGAGGTCCCGTGGAGACCCAGAGACAGCTCCCAGCACAAGCAGAAGCACCCCTAGAGAAGGAGGGGAGCCCAATCCAATAGAATCAGGCCAGATCGGTCCCGCACGTGAATATTTTGGGCAGGACCAAGCCAATGACCCACTGTATGCGAATGTGAGGGAGAAGGTAGTAGAGGTAAATGGTGTGCCAGTAGAAGGGAAAACCAAAGGCCCAGGGCCATACAATATACTGAAGCAGGATCTGTTGTACCGGGTAGTGCCAATACAGGGGGAAGTAGTAGAACAGCTCTTGGTGCCACGGAAGCACACAAAGGCTGTATTAGAATTAGCTCACAGTCATCTGTTTGGGGGACATTTAGGAGCAGACAAGACCCTGGATAGAGTCCTAAGGAGGTTCTACTGGCCGGGAGTACGGGCAGAAGTCCAGCGCTATTGCACCTCTTGCCCAGAGTGCCAGCTGCATAGCCCCCAACCTCAGTTAAGGGCCCCATTGGTACCCTTGCCAATAATTGAAGTCCCTTTTGAAAGGATAGCAATGGATCTAGTGGGCCCACTAGAAAGAACAGCCCAGGGCCACCAAAGTATACTTGTAATCCTGGACTACGCTACACGGTACCCCGAAGCCATTCCTTTAAGAAACCCCACGTCCAAGGCAACTGCAAAAGAACTGGTGCAGGTTTTTGCTAGGGTAGGCATCTCTAAGGAGATCCTGACAGACCAAGGGACTCCCTTTATGTCGAGAGTAATGAAAGACTTATGTACCCTGCTCCGCATCCAAGCCTTGTGGACCTCGGTCTATCATCCACAAACAGATGGTCTGGTTGAGCGATTTAACCGCACTCTCAAGAGCATGATCCGAAAGGTGGTGGCCCAAGACGGAAAAGACTGGGATACCCTCCTACCATACCTGATGTTTGCAGTACGAGAAGTTCCCCAAGCATCTACTGGTTTCTCCCCCTTCGAGCTACTGTATGGACTCCACCCACGTGGCATATTAGACATTGCGAAGGAGGAATGGGAGGAACAACCTAACCCAGGGAAGAACGTCATTGCACACGTAGCCCAGATGAGAGAACGAATAGCCCAAGTGACTCCCGTAGTACGAGAGCATTTGGAGAAAGCACAAGAGGCCCAACGAACCTACTACAATCGTCGGGCAAAAACACGGAAATTTCAACCAGGAGAACGGGTGCTGGTATTGGTACCAACAACAGAAAGTAAGCTCCTGGCCAGTTGGCGTGGACCCTATGAGATCGTGGAAGCCGTTGGGGAGGTGAATTATAAGGTGAAGCAGCCAGGCCGCCGAAGGCCAGAGCAGATATATCATGTTAACTTACTGAAACCCTGGTTCGATCGGGAGACATGCCTGGCCATCCTGCCGGCTCCATCCCAGGCAGATGGCCCACAAGGGCAGGTAAAGATATCCCCCGAATTAGCCCCAGAACAACGAACAGAGGTCATTGAAATGATCCAGCGGAACCAAGACGTGTTCTCTATACAACCAGGCCGTACGACGCTGATCCAACACCACATCGTCACCTGTCCTGGAGCAAGAGTGACGATAAAACCATACCGTATACCAGAGGCAAAAAGAGAAGAAATTAGGGCAGAAGTAAGGAAGATGCTGGAAATTGGGGTGATTGAGGAGTCACACAGCCAGTGGTCCAGCCCTATTGTATTGGTCCCGAAGCCTGATGGCAGCCTAAGATTTTGTAATGACTTCCGGAAGTTAAACGAGGTATCCCAATTCGATGCCTACCCAATACCACATATTGATGAGCTGGTGGATCAGTTAGGCAAGGCCCGATACTTGACCACCTTGGACTTGACAAAAGGCTACTGGCAGATCCCATTGGCTGAGGACGCCAAGGAAAAAACAGCTTTCTCCACACCCGATGGCCTTTTCCAATATACCGTCCTCCCTTTTGGGCTCCATGGGGCCCGCGCGACTTTCCAGCGTTTAATGGACAGATTACTTCGACCCCATGCCAAGTATGCTGCCGCCTATTTAGATGATGTGATAATCCATAGCCCTGACTGGGAGACGCACCTGGGGAAAGTAGAAGCAGTACTGGATACTCTTAGGCAGGCTGGCCTCACCGCTAACCCGTCCAAATGTGCAATAGGGTTAGCCGAGGCCAGATACCTCGGGTATGTAGTCGGAAGGGGCCTGGTGCAGCCCCAATGGAACAAAGTGAAGGCAATACAGGAATGGCCTCGCCCGATCCGCAAGAAGCAAGTCAGAGCCTTCTTAGGGATAGTGGGGTACTATCGCCGGTTCATCCCTCACTTTGCCACAAGGGCAGCGCCTCTGACAGACCTGATAAGAGCTCGGGGGCCAGAGATAGTTAAATGGACTGAGGCAGCAGAGGAAGCTTTCACAGACCTAAGGACAGCCCTTTGCAGCCATCCGGTGCTCATAGCCCCAGATTTCAAAAAGGAATTCATCCTACAAACGGATGCCTCAGAGGTAGGACTTGGGGCCGTCCTTTCACAGATGGTGGGGGATGAGGAGCACCCTATCCTTTACCTTAGCCGAAAGCTCCTGCCCAGGGAGCAATGGTACGCCGTAGTAGAAAAGGAATGCCTAGCGGTTAAATGGGCCATGGAGATTCTACGGTACTACCTGCTTGGGCGGAAGTTTACCCTTGTGACAGACCATGCCCCACTCCAATGGATGCACACAAACAAGGAAAGAAATGCACGAGTGACTAGATGGTTTCTATCACTACAACCTTTCCACTTCCAGATACAGCATAGAGCCGGAAGCCAACACGGCAACGCGGACAGCCTGTCACGACAACACTGTCTCTCGTCCCAAGTAGCCCAACCCCATGGTGTTGAGCAGGGGAGGGGGATATGTGATACAGGAGGGCCAGGGAGCAGCAGTAGTAGAGTGTGAGAGGGGAAATATATAAGCCCTAGGCTAATTAAGGCGTGGTTCCCTGGAGACTAGGGAGGGTGGCTACAGGTTAATTGGAGCACCTGCAGTCAATTAAGGCCTCTCAGGAACCTAATAAAACCCCCTGCTTCAGGCAGACAGGGGAGGAGGAGGAAGGAGTTGGAGCAGAGTGGTTTGGTGGTGGAGCAGAGAGCAGTTTGGAGGAAAGCAGAGGAGAGTTTGGAGCAGTGCTGTGGTGGGCTAAGAAGACCAAGACCCTAGGTAAAGGGACACCTGGCTTGTGCAGAGGGAAGGCAGGAAGCCCCACAAGCGGGAGAGGGAAGGAGCCCAGGGGAAAGTATCACTAGTACAAGTGGTTTACCCACTAACCTAGGGCCCCTGGGCTGGGACCCAGAGTAGAGGGCGGGCCTGGGTCCCTCCCTCTCCATTCCCCTTCTCTTGGATACTAGTGGGACAGCTGATACCCCAGTTCAGGGGCAAGAAATGGCGCTCTGAAAACCCCCCACAAGAAGAGAAAGTGCGGGACCCTCATAGTAGTGCCAGCAATTTGCCACAGTACCTAAATTTAAAATTACTACACAATCATGTGAAATCTACGCCAGATTTACAACTAAGAAACTGCATTGCTATTTACTATTTTTTGCTGTTTACGATTTTTAGCAGATTTCAAGAGCAAGTCCTATTGAAAAGTTCAGAACATTTTATTATTCCAGTGCATTAGGGCCTTTCTTGCTAGCCAAGAGGAAGTCGCACAAACAAACAACTGAATGATACTTTAGGAAAAAGCTGAGTCACAGTTCTGTTTCACTATGCAACATACTTTCCTTTGTATCCTTCCATCTACGGTTTTCTGTGACCTTCAGCTGCCAACAAGCTGACAGTCATGTTCAAAAACCAGACAAATGATGATTTTAGCAACTCTTGTAACACAGGTCACATGGATTTGCAAACATGATTTGGGGAAAGTTCCAAGTGTAGAAAATATTATTTTTCCTGCTCACTTTGTGTTGTAAGAGCTTCTTTGGTATACATTTTCTTTGTAATATTGTGTAGGATTTGGGGTTTCATCCTGAAAATAAAAATGACTGAAATATTGTTGGAAGCTGACTAATAGTGAGAATAATTAGCAATAGTGCTCCTTTATCATGCATAGGTGGTTGTTATGAACTACAGAGAATTATCAATACACTTCAATTACAATTTACATTAAACAATGCTTAGCACACTATCATGGGGCTTCACCCAAAGTTATTGGAAAGACTCTAATTGAATTCAGTGAGGTTTAAATAAGGCCCATGGTGCAGAAAGCGTACCCCCAAAAAGAGATGCAAGACCAACATCTTCAAATGGGATGACTAAAGTTAGTCACCTAAATCCATATTTAGGCTGTGAGTGGTCTGATTTTTCAAGGTGCTGAGCACTCACAACTCCCATTGACTTCAATGGAAAGTGTAGCAACATTGAAAATCAGTCCATTTGAAGGAGAAGCTTAAGTCATCCAAATATTTTATGGATGTTCTTCTGGCAAGTACGCCTAATGAATAGCTTTCAAATGAACAAGTGGTTTTGTAGAATGTTGCTTCAGTCCTTTGGTCTGAAATAGTCAAAATGAAAACCTCAGAATATTATCCAGAGCCAGGTGATTGTCGTTTACAGAGGTCAGCTACTTTTGTGTCCTAATTGGTGCGGGAATTCATCCTTTGGTTGATAGATAAAGAGGCATATAATTCAGCCAGCAATGAGCATTATCCTTCAGAAGACATTAAAAGAAGGTCCCTCTCAATTGCGGAGTGCATAGTATTTAACAGTTCCAAAATTATCACACCACTACATGTAAACATTGCTGCACAGCTTCGCCATGAGTTTGGGTCTCACAATTTAATTGTCATATTGCATCTTCATGGATTCTGCATCACTTATGATGAGCTGAGGTGGTTCATCATGAGTGCTGCAAAAACTGATGTATCACTTTATGCTGGCAGAAATCTTTTCCATGAAGGAGATGATAATAAAGACATCAACGAAGAGACCATTGATGGAAAGAATACCTTCCATTCAATGGCTAGAGTGGTATTTCAAGAACGGTCTTTTGACAGTCCAGCATCACAAGAAATATCACTGAAGCATGGGAAAGAAAACTTACTTACTCTGCCTGGGCAATCAGAATCTTTTATGCATTGTGCAGCATTTGGAAAACATAAGATGTCCAGAATTGAGTTGCCCTGAAAAACTACTTGAGAAAATAAACTTTTGTCACCTACAAATGAACATTGTCTGAGATCTCTACTGTTATCTTTTAAGATGACTACCTTGTGATGTCTTACCAATACCAAATGACATTGATATTGTTATTTGCCGTGTTGTAGCCGTGTTGGTCCCAGGCTATTGGAGAGATGAGGTGTGTGACATAATATCTTTATAGGACCAACTTCTGTTGGTGAGAGACAAGCTTTCAAGCTACACAGAGCTCTTCTTCAGACATGGGAAAGATACTCAGAGTGTCGCAGCTAAATTCACGATGGAACAGATTGTATAGCATAAGCAGTTAACACATATTCCAAGAGACCATTCAAGGTGAAGTGGCCCTTTAACACCTCTGCAGCGATAGGACAAAAAAGGGAAGTTAGGGGCTTACAGATTGTTGTAATCAGTCATAAATCCAGTGTCTTTATTAAGACCATGATTTTTAGTGTCTAGCAAAGTTATGAATTTAAGCTCCTAGGCTCATTTATTATAACCTAGTGGCAGATGATGTTGAACTCAGCTTAGTCAGGGGGGACTTAAAGCCGGCATTCTGCGCGATCCGTAATCTCAGCGGTCAAGAAGTAGTCACTGTGAACGGCATCTTGAATGACAGCCAAGGCCTTCCATGTAAATCGAATGATGACATCCTTTCACGCTGGGTGGAACGTTATCACAGCACCCTGAACCACCGCTTGCCGCTTGCTCAGAGCTGGATGATTTGTCAGCCACTGTGGTTTTGGACCCAGACCCTTGTACTAATGCACTAACATTGGATGACGTGAAGCACGCCATCAATCAGGCTTTACAAGGAACAGGTCTACATTAGATACCATTTTGGCCCTCTGCTTGTCAGAGATACATCGCGAGTTCAAGAAGCCCCTGCTTGTGGCATTTGTCAATCTTAAGGCTGCGTTTCATTCAGTTGACAGAGTTGCGCTATGGAAGGCCTTAAAGGGCATAGGTGTTCCAACCACTCTGCTGGACTTGATTAACAAGCTGCATAATGGAACCACTGCCTGTGTACGTCTTGGGAATCGGATGTCGGCACCTTTTAAATCAGTATCTGGTGTCAGGCAGGCCTGTGTCTTGACCCCTGCACTCTTTTGTTGGGCAATGGATTTCATAATGCATAGGGCCCTACCAAATTCACGGTCCACTTGGGTCAATTTCACGATCATAGGATTTAAAAAACCATAAATGTCACGGTTTCAGATATTTAAATTGTAAATTTCACGGTGTTGTAACTGGGGGTACAAACCCAAAAGGGGGTTATGGGAGGGTCACAAGGCTATTGTAGGGGGGTTGCAGTATTGCCACCCTTACTTCTGCATTGCTGCCTTCAGAGCTGGGCAGCCAAAGGGCAGCTGCTGGCTGGGCATCCAGCTCTGAAGGCAACGCTGCCTCCAGCAGCAGCACAGAAGTAAGGGTGTAGCAATACCATACCATGCCACGCTCCATAGGCGCCGATTCCAAGGATGCTCCAGGGTTGCAGTATCCGTAGAGAAAAATTAGCGGGTGCTTAGCACCCACTGGCAGCCAAGCTCCCCATACCTGCCGGCGGCCCTGCTGACCAACTCCTCCCCCTCCCTCCCAGCGCCTCCTGCCTGCCGCAATTCCATTATGTTCCTTTATGCAGCTTGTTAATCAAGTGGTTTGTGGCTTGTAGGAAGCTCTGGGAGGGAGGGGGAGGAGCAGGGATGGGACATGCTCTGGGGAGGAGGCGGAGAAGAGGTGGAACGGGGGCTAGGGTGCAGGGCGGGGGTGGGGCAGGGGTGGGAAGGGGCTGGGGCTTGGAGAAAGGGGTGGAGTGGGGGAGGGGCCTGGGGCATAAGGGGAGGTCGAGCACCCCCCGGCTAGAGGGGAAGTCAGCGCCTATGCCACTGTCACTTCTGCGCTGCTGCTGTTGGTGGTGCTGCCTTCAGAGCTGGGCTCCTGGCCAGCAGCCACTGCTCTCCAGCTACTCAGCTCTGTGAAATCTGGTTTCCTCTATAATAGCCAGATTTCAAAGGGAGAGACTAGATTTCACGGGGGAGATCAGATTTCACGGTCTGTTACACATTTTTCACAGCTGTGAATTTGGTAGGTTCCTAATAATGCAGCATTCCGTCAGGTCCATAAGCATTAAGATTGGTGATCTCTCGTTCTCAGACCTTGACTAGGGGGATGACGTTGTTCTTCTAGTACAGAGCCCTGACAGGTTTTGCAAGGCACTCCAGCAAATGGAGGAGGAGTCAGCTAAGATTGGCCTCCATGTTTCATGGTCAAAGACAAAACTGCAAAGTCTAGGATCAGCAGGGCCGGTGCAAGGAAGTTTTGCACCCTAGACGAAACTTCCTTGCACCAGCCCTGCGCCCCGCCCCTCCCGCGGCAGCCAGCTCCCCATACCCCCCACCCGCGGCAGCTCAGCCCCCGCCCGCAGGCCGTAGCAGCCTCCCCCCCGCCCGCGATGCCTCCCCAGCTCTTGGCTCCATGCTCAGCCGCTGACCGAGGAGCCGGGAGGCAGGAGGCAGCCGCAGTGAGTCGCCCCCTGCTTCCCGGCTCCACGCTCAGCCGCTGAGCCGAGCGTGGACCCGAGAGGCAGGAGGCAGCCACAGCAAGCTGCCCCCTGCCTCCCGGCTCCACATTCAGATGCTGAGCCGAGCGTGGAGCCGGGAGGCAGCCGAGGACAGATATGGAGTGATCATTTTGTGAAAAGTGTTTGCCCTTGGGTAATATTCTGTTTTTGTCTTTTATCATTTTTCTATTTGAGCTCATTTGAGAGCATGCTGATTGGCTCATTTCACCCACATAGTTGTTAATAGGGCATTTAGTGCTCTGGATAAAGTATACCACATGTTGCAATAGGCATGTATCGGGCCCCTGGATCATGAAAGTTGTGTTGTGGGGGTATCAATCTTTATGGCAGTGGAGATATGTCTGCAGGTTTTGCTTCTGTTGTTATGGCAGGGTCTGGTGCCGCTTTGGGTTGGTGGGTCCCTGTCTGTGGGAGTTTGCTTCTGATTATGAACCTGGTGAGGCTGTGGGGTTGTTTGAAGGCCAGAAGAGGACTTTTGGGAAAGATGTATTTAAGGATGTGGCCCCCATCAAGAATAGGTTTTAACAGTTTAATGATACCTCTGTAATTGAAGGCTTTGGCAGATGTAACAACAATAACTGTGAAAATTGCAAAAGAACAGTGCTGGACAGGACCTAAAAGTTGGATGTAAGAAATACTAGGTAATTGGTGGACACCTTGTGCCACCATGGAAAAAGTTTCTAGATGTGGCATCCAACATGGCAGTCACTTGTTAAATTCTTCTGTGAGTATATGGTTCAAAATGCACCTGAGCGCGTAGGAGCACACCCAACATAAACACTTCTTCTAGCTGGAGGCTTTTCCGAAGGGTGAAGTAGCAAAGTCGGTCATCAGTAGAGGTGTTGAAGAAGCCCAAGACATGTACAATATTCAAGAGGAGATGGACGCAAAGATGTTTTTGCATGCTGTATGTGCCAATATGACTTTTGAGTCTCTTGGTGTCAAAGGAACCAT
This sequence comes from Macrochelys suwanniensis, assembly GCA_033296515.1. Taxonomy (NCBI): domain Eukaryota; kingdom Metazoa; phylum Chordata; order Testudines; family Chelydridae; genus Macrochelys; species Macrochelys suwanniensis. The sequence continues at coordinate 159,038,642 of CM065777.1, forward strand.
AATAATTAGATCATCTGATACGTGTTTTGGTCCTTGCTGTTCAATACTTTCCAAAAATGGAACACATAGATAACATGTGGATTGAAATAGGCACCATTACCAGCACAACTGTCAAGCATCACTTCATACCTGTGCATGCAATTTTTGATGGAATCATTCCTGACTTCTGCAACATACTTGCTGCTGTGTACGTATTAACAGATGTGACTCTGTGTCATCCCTAGTTGGTATTGGGGAAAATTTTGTGCTTAATGTTGTCAAAACAAAGGGAGCTTACTGCTTCAGAGATCTTGCCAAACTGAGAGTGTGTGACAGACAAACCACAATTTCTGCAACAAGGAAATTGGTTGCAGTGCTGTAATGACCAGAGCGAGAAAGTAAAGGAGACCCAAGAGACCTGCATTGCTTGTGCCTTAATCTAGCCATCGAAAAGGACAAGTCACTGGCCAAACTCCCACTATATGAGGACAGTTTTGAGGAGTGTGTCAAAAGAGTGTCTTGGCAACAAAGATTTGGATGTCTTTGCACATAGATAAACCAAATATTGGATCACCATTGCAATATGGATGGAAAAATATGGATGATGAACTACTTCCTGTATTTTTCAAGGGCTCTATGGCATTTGAATGTCTACACCAGGGGTCTCAAACATGCAGCCCGCGGAGCTCTTCCCTGCGGCCCACCGGCCCCCCCTGCCCCCCAATTATTATTTTTTTTAACCCCCCAGGCAGTTCCCGCCGCCAGAACAGCTGTCTGGCGGCTTCGCGGTTTCTGGGAGGAAGGGGAAGGAGAGGGAAGCCGCACACACAGGGGAGGAGGTGGAGAAGGGGCGGGGCCTAATGGAAGGGGTGGAGTAGTGGCCTAATGGAAGGGGTGGGGGCGGGGGCAGCAAGGGGGTGGGGTCAGTGATGCGGCCCTCCGGCCAATGCACTAGTCCTCATGCGGTCCTCGTGGTAATTTGAGTTTGAAACCCCTGGTCTACACGACATTATTTGTGCCTGTATCAGGAAGGGTCACTGAACAATCAACTGTATGTGTAGTTAGAACAATCTTCCCCACACAGAACTGTGTACATGTCAAGGCAGTAAAGACTATGGTAACCCACACATTCTCGACAGGATCATAATGATGAATAAAATAATATAATGATCCTGGCCAGTAATGTCCCCGGTGCTATTACATTTCAATACCTGTACAAACTTATTATTAGATTTTGTTTTACCCTTTAGATTCTTATTGTGATTCTTTGAGCTCAGAAAGAAATCCAATTTTATGTCTTGAAATAATACATAGAGTCATTAAACTTAGAGAAACAAATGAAAATATTTCAAAGTGGTCATTTTAATATGCTGATAATGTCATTGTTTATCCCCATTTCTATGGTAATGGCACCACTTGACATCTCCAACTCATACCTCATCTTAAAGCAGACATAATAATCTTTCAAATGATGTATGGTGGTGGGGGGGTGTATAGAGGATACATTAAGTCGACCAAATCAGTGGTATCTGACACTTGCCTGTGTCACCTTCACAAAGAAAAGGGGTGAGGAGATTGCCCCAGCACAATTACCCTTACACACAAATACCACAAGATTTCTGTGATTTGCAAGGCCTGCTGCAGGGCCGCTGGATGCATTTCACCCTCAGGGCATTTAATCAGCCATAATTATTAATTCTAGAGAATCTCAAAACCCTGGATTGGTCTTTTGCCTTTATGTTCCTGTGTTATACAGGAGGTCAAACTAAATGATCACAATGGTTTCTTCTGGCTTTGGAATCTATGAATATAAATGTTAATTGGCTGAAATGAGGCACTGACCACTCAACGGTATTTCCTGTTTCTGACGCAATAACTGTTGAAAACTCCATCCAATCAATTCCAAAATTTCAGAGAATGTTCTGAGTATGAATGGGAAGAACCCTGCTGATTTTGGTGACAGTTGGAAAATTGGAAAAGCCTGATTTCCATTAAAATCAGGTGATTGGCAGATTTGCCTCTTATATCTCAATCCCACTAGGGAGCTTCTGGGTGCTGCGGGGGGGCGGGGGGAATAAGGAACACACAGAGCCCAAGCCAGGGAAGGATGAGGGAGGGGGGCACAGCTCAAATTGGCATGGAGGAGGGCAGAAAGGGGGGCACACAGGGTTAGGAGTACAGCTCATTGGAAATTTTCCAACAATATTTTTCTATCAGAAAATGCTGATTTGTCTAAACTGAAACATTCTGTGGGAACGGGTTGCTTTTGAAATTTGTTTTTGCTGGAAACAAGGGAGGCTTCCAGCCAGCCAGCCAGGAACCCCTGGTGTGTGCGGTGAGCTTGGCCTATAGAAGCAATGAAGTGTACGACCCCCTAGTTTATAACTGTTGTTTGTCTGATTCCTAAAGACCTTGTTGTGCAAGCTGTTTCCAGCTTTGAGGAGCAATGTGGGCTGCTTCACATGAACCAAAACCAAGGAAATATTCCAGAAATGCAGTTTTGTAACATGATGCAGCTTGGTTCTAATTTACACTCTTCCCATAAACAGTGTTTAACTCCACCAAAGTATTTGCTGTGGAGAGGAGAAGATCCATTAGGCCTGTTAGAGAGCAAGCTCTGTTTGATCACGATGATGACTGTGACTGTTATAAATGAATATAACCTCTAACACTCTGGTTGGGGAATTACGGAGCTGTGTAAATTGGAAAGTAACACCATATATTTCTGTCTTCCAAAAGGAAAATAGTTCCCCCTTCCCATAACACCCCCATCTCAACAGGGCCGTCTCTGGCTTTTTTGCCACCCCAGGCAAAAAAGCCGCCAGCCACCCCTCTCCCCTGGCCGGGGCGCCGGCGGGGAATGCGGCATGCCCGCGGCCCCACTCCGGGCGCCGACGGGGAGGGAGGTGGCATGCCCCGCTCTCCCCCAGCCGGAGGAGCGCCGCGGGGAGGGCGGCGAAATGCCCGCCCGCGGCCCCGCTCTCCTCCGGTGGGAGGAGCGCCGTGGGGAGGGCGGCGGCATGCCCACCCGCGGCCCCGCTCTCCGCCGGCCGGAAGAGCGCCACGGGGAGGGCCCCCCATGGCTTGCTACCCCAGGCATGCGCCTGGAGCCGCCCCTGCATCTCAAGCATTGGTTTACTGATAAAATGATGGTAAAATCACTAGTTTCAGTCAAGGCATCATATGATTTCTTTCTGTTTCTGTATGCCTCAATGTCATATACCATTGTATATGATCAGTTTCTAATAGAAAGTTGTCATAAATATGAGGGGAAGGGGGAGAGGGTCTGATGCAGTGCTATAAAATCCTCTTTCCAGTAAAGGGTTAAGAAATGCAGGTAGCCAGACTGACACCTGACCTGGCTGGCATCTGACCAATAAGGGGACAAGATACTTTCAAACTATGGGAGGGGGGAAGGTTTTAGTGTGTGTCTTTGTCTGAGAGAGAGTGATCTTGGAAGACAGAAGGAACCTGCAAAAAATCAAACCTCCCTTTTCTGAAGTAAGTTTAGATAGCATAGCACATAGATTTCTGTTTAATTTCGGCTTGGTGTATTCCCTGTGTTAGAAGGGGCAAAAGGGGTGGGGAGGTTATTCATGGTTTTCTGTAATTTTAAGGTTTTGTCCAGAGGGGGAATTCTCTCTGAGTTTGGAAATATAGTGCCCTGTAAAATAGTTACCATCCTGATTTTACAGAGATGATTTTACCTTCTTTATTTTTAATAAAATCCTTCTTTTAAGAAGCTGACTGTTTTCTATGGTGTTAAAACCCAGGGGGTGGGTTTTTAGATCACTGTGTAACCAGTTGGTTGGGAGATTGTTCTCAAGCTTCCCCAGGAAAGGGGGTGTACGGCTTGAGGGGGTATTTTGGGGGGGAGGGAAGTTCAAGTGATTCCTTTCCTGGATTCCTGTTAGATACTTGATGGTGGCAGCGAAAGAAGCATTTCTCAGGGTGCAGGGAATTTTGTACCTTGGGGGATTTAACCTAAGCTGGTAAAAATAAGCTTAGGGGCTCTGAATGCGGGTCCCCACGTCTTCACCCTAGAGTTTAGAGTGGGGAGGGAACCCTGACATGGTGGCAGAGCGGTGGGATATATTGAACCAGAGATTTTTTTTGAACCAGACACAGGGAGTTTAGAATTTTTTTTTCTTCTCTCTGACTCTTCCCTGTGCTGCTGGAAGCAGGGAGGGGGGAGGGGTTAAGCTGCTAGGAGCTAGAGTATCTACATATGAAAGCAGGTAGTTAACCCCTACAGGGAATACCGAAGCAAGTTTTTTTTTTCTTTTCTAACTCTATCGGGTTAAGACAGATTAAAAACAGAAAGGCTAAGATGACTGCCAGTGAAGCAGCTATTAAACTTGAGATAGCCCGGCTACATGCTGAGGAGGAGAAAGAAAGAGAGAGGAAGCATGCTGAGGAAGAGAGGAAGCATGCTGAGGAGGAGAAAGAAAGAGAGAGGAAGTATGCTATGGAGGAGAAGGAGAGAGAGAGGAAGCATGCCCTAGAGATGGAGAAGACCAGGGTGGAGCGGAATCTACCAGATAACACTAATAATCCTTCCCCAACAACCCACAAATGGGAGCGACTATGTCCACCGTATGATGAATCCCATGATATTGCTGAATATTTTCTCACCTTTGAGAGACTATGCAATCTCCATCACATTCCTGATGATCACAAAATGACCCTATTGGTAGCAAAGTTGACTGGAAGTGCTCTGGACATATTCAATGACATGCCTATTGATGAGGCTTCTGACTATGAGAAATTCAAGGATTTGGTTTTAAAACAATTTCAAGTTACACCTGAAATTTACAGAGTAAAATTTCGAACCCTTATCCGAGGGCCTGGACTAAGTAATGTAGCTTATGTAAACCGGATAAAGGAGCTGTTAAAAAAATGGGTCAAGGGAAGGAATGTTACTAGCTTTGAAGGAGTGTGTGATTTGATGGCTCAGGAACAATTCCTGAATATGTCCAAGGATGATATAAGACAGTGTTTATGGGATAAGAAAATGGACTCAGCAGACAGCCTTGCTGCTTATGCTGATCAATACGAACAGTCCCAGATCAGCAGAGGGGCAAGGAAATTTGGCACACAAGGGGTGCAGGAAGCAGAGAGGAACAACCCTGGTCATAGTTTGGGGAGATACCAGAAAGGAAAACCCGAGACCACACCCCCTCACCAGGAGCAGCCCAAGGCCCCACAAGGAAAACCCCAGACCTCTTATTACCCCACCACCCCATTCTCCAGCAACCCACCTCACCCCACTGACCAGTCAGCTGGGCGATGTTTCAAATGTAACGAATTGGGGCATGTGAAGGCCAACTGCCCCAAGAACCCCAACAGAATACAGTTCATTGCACCGGGGTCACACCAAAGGTCCTCAGGCCCAGATGCCTCCCAGATACCCTTGGAATGAAGGGAAACGGTGAGTGTGGGCGGAAAAAAGGTTACAGCGTGGAGGGACACCGGAGCACAAGTGTTGGCTATCCACAAATCCTTAGTGGACCCCAGCTTAATCAACCCAGAGGCACAAGTGACAATTCAACCCTTCAAGTCCAACTCTTTTGATTTACCTACAGCCGTGTTGCCTGTCCAGTACAAGGGCTGGTCAGGAAATTGGACTTTTGCAGTCTATGATGATTATCCCATTCCCATGTTGCTGGGGGAAGACTTGACCAATTGTGTGAAGCTAGCCAAGAGGGTGGGAATGGTCACCCGCAGCCAGGCTAAGCAAGCTGTCACACCTAGCTCTGTTCCTGAGACTTCCACCAGAACCCCATCTGTACTACCAGAGACCCGGATAGAGGTGGTGGAACCGGATACCCTGCCAACGACTGCAACAGCCGTCCTAGATCCAATCACAGAAACCCGACCCAAGCCAGTCTCGGAACTGGAACTGGCAAAGCAACCAGCACCAGAACCATTGCCAGCACTGAGTCCAGCGCTTGCAACCCCATCTACAGTGCCAACACCCGAGGGCACCACCGAGCCTGCAATGGCAGCAGCAGCCGATAACTCAATACAAGAGGCTCAGCCAGAGCCTGAATTACCACATTGTGCACCAGCGGAGAGCGGTTCACAGTCAACGGAAACAAACCCATCACCTGCATCACTTCCAGAGGGACCCAGCCCAGGTCCACAACCCAGTGAGGAACTGATGTCTCCAGCATCTAGGGAACAGTTCCAAGCCGAGCAGGAAGCAGATGAAAGCCTACAGAGAGCTTGGACAGTGGGACGGAGCACCCCACTGCCTCTCAGCTCTTCTAATCGATCCCGGTTTGTTATAGAAAAAGGACTTCTATATAAGGAGACTCTTTCTGGTGGACACCAGGAAGACTGGCGTCCTCATAGACAGTTGGTGGTTCTGACCAAGTACCGGCTAAAGCTCTTGAGCTTAGCCCATGATCATCCTAGTGGTCATGCTGGGGTGAACAGAACCAAAGACCGTTTGGGGAGGTCATTCCACTGGGAGAGAATGGGCAAGGATGTTTCTACCTATGTCCGGTCTTGTGAGGTGTGCCAAAGAGTGGGAAAACCCCAAGACCAGGTCAAAGCCCCTCTCTAGCCACTCCCCATAATTGAAGTTCCATTTCAGCGGGTAGCTGTGGATATTCTGGGTCCTTTTCCGAAAAAGACACCCAGAGGAAAGCAGTACATACTGACTTTCATGGATTTTGCCACCCGATGGCCAGAAGCAGTAGCTCTGAGCAACACCCGGGCTAAAAGTGTATGCCAGGCATTAACAGAGATTTTTGCCAGGGTAGGTTGGCCCGCCGACATCCTTACTGATTCAGGAACTAATTTCCTGGCAGGGAGCATGAAAAGCCTGTGGGAAGCTCATGGGGTGAACCACTTGGTTGCCACCCCTTACCACCATCAAACAAATGGTCTGGTGGAGAAGTTTAATGGAACTTTGGGAGCCATGATACGTAAACTCGTAAACCAGCACTCCAACGATTGGGACCTAGTGTTACAGCAGTTGCTCTTTGCCTACAGGGCTGTACCACATCCCAGTTTAGGGTTTTCACCATTTGAACTTGTGTATGGCCACGAGGTTAAAGGGCCATTACAGCTGGTGAAACAGCAATGGGAGGGGTTTATGCCTTCTTCGGGAACTAACATTCTGGACTTTCTAAGCAACCTACAAAACACCCTCCGAGACTCTTTAGCCCTTGCTAGAGAAAACCTAAAAGGGGCTCAGGAAGAGCAAAAGGCCTGGTATGATAAACATGCCAGAGAGCGTTCCTTTAAAGTAGGGGACCAAGTCATGGTCTTGAAGGCGCTCCGGGCCCATAAAATGGAAGCGTCATGGGAAGGGCCATTTACGGTCCAAGAACACCTGGGAGCTGTGAACTATCTCATAGCATTCCCCACCACAACTCTCAAGCCTAAAGTGTACCATGTTAATTCTCTAAAGCCTTTTTTCCCCCGAGAATTGAAGGTTTGTCAGTTTACTGCCCAGGGAGCAGAAGACGCTGAGTGGCCTGAAGGTGTCTACTATGAAGGGAAAAATGACGGTGGCGTGGAAGAGGTGAACCTCTCAATGACCCTCGGACGTATGCAGCGCCAGCAAATCCAGGAGCTGTGCACTAAATTTGCACCGATGTTCTCAGCCACCCCAGGACTGACCGAACGGGCATACCACTCCATTGACACAAGTAATGCCCACCCAATTAGAGCCCGACCTTACCGAGTGGCTCCTCACACCAAAACTGCTATAGAACGGGAGGTTCAAGACATGCTACAGATGGGTATAATCCGTCCCTCTAGCAGTGCATGGGCCTCTCCCGTGGTTCTAGTCCCCAAACCAGATGGGGAAATACGCTTTTGCGTGGACTACCGTACGCTAAATGCTGTGACTTGCCCAGACAACTATCCAATGCCTCGCACAGATGAACTATTGGAGAAACTGGGACGTGCCCAGTTCATCTCCACCTTAGACTTAACCAAGGGGTACTGGCAGGTGCCGCTAGATGAATCCGCCAAGGAAAAGTCAGTCTTCATCACCCATGTCGGGCTGTATGAATTTAATGTGCTCCCTTTCGGGCTGCGGAATGCACCTGCCACATTCCAGAAACTGGTAGATAGTCTCCTAGCAGGATTGGGAGAATCGGCAGTTGCCTATCTTGACGATGTGGCCATATTTTCTGACTCATGGGCCGAACACCTGGAGCATCTCCAGAAGGTCTTCGAGCGCATACGAGAGGCAGGACTAACTTAAGGCTAAAAAGTGTCAAATAGGCCTCAACAGAGTGACTTACCTTGGACACCAGGTGGGTCAAGGAACTATTAACCCCCTACAGGCCAAGGTGGAGGCTATCCAAAAGTGGCCTGTCCCAAAGTCAAAGAAACAGGTCCAATCTTTCTTAGGCTTGGCCGGATATTACAGGCGATTTGTACCGCACTACAGCCAAATCGCCGCCCCTCTAACTGACCTAACCAGAAAGAACCAGCCAAATGCAGTTCAGTGGACTGGTGAGTGTCAGAAGGCCTTTAACCAGCTTAAAGCAACACTCATGTCTGACCCTGTGCTAAGGGCCCCGGACTTTGATAAACCGTTCCTAGTAACCACAGATGCGTCCGAGCGTGGTGTGGGAGCAATCTTAATGCAGGAAGGACCAGATCAAGAATTCCATCCTGTCGTGTTTCTCAGCAAGAAGCTGTCTGAGAGGGAAAACCACTGGTCAATCAGTGAGAAGGAATGTTACGCCATTGTCTACGCTCTGGAAAAGCTACGCCCATACGTTTGGGGACGGCGTTTCCACCTGCAAACCGACTATGCTGCACTACAGTGGCTTAATACCGCCAAGGGAAATAACAAAAAACTCCTTCGATGGAGTTTGGCTCTCCAAGATTTTGATTTTGAAATACAACACATTTCAGGAGCTTCTAACAAAGTGGCTGATGCACTCTCCCGTGAAAGTTTCCCCGAACCAACTGGTTAAAATCGTCCTTGCAATGTGGACAATATTGTTTAGTCTTTATCCAGTTATTAGTATATTTGGAGATTCATGTGTCTTATTACTTTGTTTTCTTTTAGAGCTCCAGGAAGAAATCACAGCCAGTGTTTCACACTATCGGTGATTTGGGGGGCGTGTCATAAATATGAAGGGAAGGGGGAGAGGGTCTGATGCAGTGCTATAAAATCCTCTTTCCAGTAAAGGGTTAAGAAATGTAGGTAGCCAGACTGACACCTGACCTGGCTGGCATCTGACCAATAAGGGGACAAGATACTTTCAAACTTTGGGAGGGGGGAAGGTTTTAGTGTGTGTCTTTGTCTGAGAGAGAGTGATCTTGGAAGACAGAAGGAACCTGCAAAAAATCAAACCTCCCTTTTCTGAAGTAAGTTTAGATAGCATAGCACATAGATTTCTGTTTAATTTCGGCTTGGTGTATTCCCTGTGTTAGAAGGGGCAAAAGGGGTGGGGGGGTTATTCATGGTTTTCTGTAATTTTAAGGTTTTGTCCAGAGGGGGAATTCTCTCTGAGTTTGGAAATATAGTGCCCTGTAAAATAGTTACCATCCTGATTTTACAGAGATGATTTTACCTTCTTTATTTTTAATAAAATCCTTCTTTTAAGAAGCTGACTGTTTTCTATGGTGTTAAAACCCAGGGGGTGGGTTTTTAGATCACTGTGTAACCAGTTGGTTGGGAGATTGTTCTCAAGCTTCCCCAGGAAAGGGGGTGTACGGCTTGAGGGGGTATTTTGGGGGGGAGGGAAGTTCAAGTGATTCCTTTCCTGGATTCCTGTTAGATACTTGATGGTGGCAGCGAAAGAAGCATTTCTCAGGGTGCAGGGAATTTTGTACCTTGGGGGATTTAACCTAAGCTGGTAAAAATAAGCTTAGGGGCTCTGAATGCGGGTCCCCACGTCTTCACCCTAGATTTTAGAGTGGGGAGGGAACCCTGACAAAAGTATTGATGGAAAATGTGAGTAAATTGACAGCACAATCATTCCTTGTGAGACAGGTCTGCAGGAAGTAAGAATATGTGACAGCACAGACATGCAGATATTGTTTGTCATCCAAAATCACAGTCAATATTATTAAATGCTCTGATTTCAATCACTATGTTTATAATGAACTAGCGCACTCACTTTATACCACTTCCATGCCACCTTGTGCTTTGATCCTATCAAATATCATGAGGTAAGGGGCATTAGGTTGGGTTAGTATGCGGATCAGAGACATTCACTGAGCAGCTCTTTGCTCTAGGAACTGGTATTAATAGTTAAGTAGGTGGCACTCTTCCTTCTAGCATAGCGTAATGTAACACTGCTCCAGGAGTGCTACAGGAGGTGCTGTCTTATGGATGAGATGTAAAACTGAAGCACTACTCTGTGTATTAATTAAATGTCCTTTTCACAAGAGCACAGCTATTAACCCCAGTGTCCACAGTTTTTAGTTTAGATAGCTAACTAAATTCCTTTCATTTGGATAGTGTACTTCCTGTCCTGAACTGTTGTGTAATGTTGGTGTGCTTTGTTATACAACTGCTACCTTTTGCCCCATGGTGGTTGCATTTCAATGATGGAAGAAGTAATCCCTGAGGATAGTTTGTTAGCAAATTGTTTTTGGGTGAAAATAACTACATACGTGTGAATTTCATTATGTTATGTATTGAATAAACATTACTACAAGTATTATTATCACCAAATTCTGCCAAAACACAGGAGGGTTGCTGAGGAAATCCATCTGTTGGCTCGGGATTTTACCTGAGGCAGATTAGCTGTGATGGGTGTTTTGTTTAAAATTGCTTAGGTATCAGGCTGGGATGTTACTGTTTTGCCTACATTTTTACAATGTGTGTGGGGGTGTTTATTGCAGCCTGCTGTTGGCACCAGGGTGTTAAATTCTGTTTAATTTTGTACTATAAATGGACCAGGAGGCTATGCCAAAGGCATGTTTTTAAAAATAGTGATAAAATACAGACTAACATGGCTACCACTCTGAAATCTATTAACATATGAACACTTATGTTGTTAGGGTGCCAGCATATGACTGTAACTTGTTTCATTTCATATTGCCTTGCAGGTGATAAAACATTCCTTCCCTTTCTCACTCATTTCTAATCTTCTACAGATGAATGACACATTAATGCTGCCAAGTTTGTCATGTAAGACATAGCTGTTTCTTCAAAGGCATCTTATCAAAGAGGAACCAGTTTGATGGTGCCAGAGAGCAATAGAGTGTGGAGGTGAAGCAGTGGGAGTTTGTGATAATTATAACGTCTTCTCTGCCTCTACATTCCTTGTTTGGGTATCTACCTACTGCATTCTCCAGTCAAATGTTTTCACTCACACTATTGTGTATATAGGGCTATTAACTCTTGTTCACTTCAGCTGGTCAAGTGATAGCAGGGATGTATATTTACCATACTAATGCTGGATTCCAATCTGCGTCCATTTCTGGGCAGCTTGAAGAATCCATTTCTTCAAATATGCACGTCATAAATATAAAGGGAAGGGGTTGAGAGGCTCTGATGCAGTACTATAAAATCCTCTACTGATAAAGGGTTAAGAAACGCAGGTAGCCAGGCTAACACCTGACCATCAAGACCAATGTGGGGACAAGATACTTTCAAATCTGAGGGGGAGAAAGGTTTTTGTCTGTCTGTGTGATCTCTCGGTGGGAGACAGATCAAGCCAGCACCCATCCATCTTCTATGGCATTAGTGAGTATTTAGAGATAATGCGTTAGGTTTTTCTGTTGTTTTTAGCTTGGGAAATTCGCTGTGCTGGAGGGAATGTGTATTCCTGTTTTTGTTGCATTTTTCTGTACATTGAAGGTTTTGTCCGGGGGGAGAGGGATCCCTCTGAGTTAGGAAATTGAGTACCCTGTAAAATATATACCATCCTGATCTTACAGAGGTGATTTTTACCTTTCTTGTTTTAATAAAATCCTTCTTTTAAGAATCTGACTGTTTTCCATTGTTCCAAGACCCCGCGGGTGGGTTTTTGATCACTGGGTAACCAATTGGTTAGGAGATTATTCTCAAGCTCCCCAGGAAAGGGGGTGTACAGGCTTGAGGGGATATTTTTGCGGGGAAGGGGAACTCCAAGTGGTCCCTTCCCTGGTTCCTGTTTCAATCACTTGGTGGTGGCAGCAAGAATCTTTTACCAGGGTGCAGGGGAGATTTTTTACCTTGGGTAGTTTTAACCTAAGATGGTAAAAATAAGCTTAGGGGGTCTTTCATGCGGGTCCCCACATCTGTACTCTAGAGTTCAGAGTGGGGAGGGAACCTTGACAGCACATATGTCAGATTAGAACCAAGTCCCAAGAGACTTCTTCATCCTAAGAGAAGGACATTAGGGTTGGCTTGATTTTACAAATGCGAAGTCTAGAACTGTATAGCAAGTCAACCCATGTCTTCCTTTGACTTCATCTTATATGTGCTAGATTTTAGGAACTTAATGATTCTTCTTCAAGTAGCGTCCCTGTGAGTTCTCGAGCTTAAGTGTCGGTGTGTCCCTGTGACGGAGATCAGAGATTTTAGGTAACAGTGCTCAGTCGGGGCGCGCGTGCGCAGTAGATGTCTCATGGTGCCGTTGGCACCTGTTGTAGCGCATGCACGACCCAACCCTCTCAGTTCCTTCTCAACTGTCCTCGGCTGCAGATGGAGCTCAGTGGCAGTGGCGGCCATGACGATTGTCGTAAGGCACGCAAGACCCCATATGCGCTGTCTTCAGGGCTGGCTGAGCACCATGTATACGCCCAGCAAACACAGCCTAGCCTAAAGAGTCACATTGCCCCCAAAGGCCATCACGTCACTGCACTGGTGGACAAAACCAGAAAATGTCTGCACAGGGGTCCCCTTTCAACAGGACCCTCCATTCCTCATTATCACGACAGATGCATCCCTGATAAGTTGGGGCACTCATTTGGACCACCACATCATACAGGGCAAGTGGTCAGTGACAGAAACTCAACTTCACGTCAACCTCCTAGGGCTCCGAGCAGTACACAAGGTGCTATGTCAGACACCATAGTTAGCCTTACCATGCTCTTGACCACTACATGTATAACTCCGAAGCACCTACCGTCCACAGTGGAGCACTGCTCTACAGACACCTAAAGTGGAGCACCCACAGGGACACTACTCAAAGAAGAAGAAGAAATTACTCACTTTGTGCAGTAATGATGGTTCTTCGAAATGTGTGTCCCTGTGGATGCTCCACTACCTTCCCTCCTCCCCTCTACTTTGGAGTTTTTACTATCAGGCTCTGCGGTAGAGAAGGAACTGAAAGGGTCAGGGCATGCGTTCACTACAAGAGGTTCCAATGGCATCACAAGACATCTACTGCGCACACGCACTCCGACTGAGTACTGCTACCTAAAATCTCCGGTCTCCAGCGCAGGGATGCACCGACACCTAAAGTGGAGCACTCACAGGGACACACATCTCGAAGAACCATTGTTTCTGCACAAGGTGAGTAACTTCTTCTTATCTTGTATGATACAATGGTATAAAAGGCCATGATAAATCATAATGTACAATTTAGGATAGTATAGTTTGACCTCTCCAAAGTTGTTAATAAAACTTAGCTGTGAAATGCTGTTTCCAGCAAATCAGAGTAATTTGTTTGGGACTCCACCTCCTTTTGCTAGTTGCAAGGTCCAAGATTCAGTATGCTGCTTTTGTTGGCCCTGCCCAGACTGCTCTGCCATGCCACCTAGGAAAAGTGAGGAAGAAGTAATGTGTCCAAATCTGGTGCATGTTTTGGTGGAGGGAGTTGAGGGAATAGTGGCTAGAGCAGAGGTGAACAAACTATGGCCCGCGGGCCACATCTGGCTCGCGGGACCATCCTGCCCAGCCCTTGAGCTCCCGGCCAGGGAGGCTAGCCCCCAGCCCCTCCCCTGCTGTCCCCCCTCCCTGGCAGCCTCAGCTTGTGTGCCGCCAGCGCTCTAGGTGGCAGGGCTACGAGCTCCGTCCAGTCAGCGTGGCTGGCTCCAGCCGGGCAGTGCAGCTGCCAGTCCTGCTGCTCTGAGCGGCATGGTAAGGGGGCGTGGAGTGGGGGGGTTGGATAGGTGTGGGAGTCCTGGGGGGCCTGTCAGAGGACGGGGTGTGGATAGGGGTCAGGGCAGTCAGGGGACAGGGAGCAGGGGGGGTTGGATAGGGGGTGGGGCCCCGAGGGGGCGGTTATGGGTGGGGGGTCCCGGAAGGGAGCGGTCAGGGGACAAGGAGCAGGTGGGGTTGGATGGGTTGGGAGTTCTGAGGGGGGAAGTCAGGGGGCGGGAAGTGGGAGGGGGCAGATAAGGGGCGGGGGCCAGGCTGTTTGGGAAGGCACAGCCTTCCCTACCTGGCCCTCCATACAGTTTCGGAACCCCGATGTGGCCCTCAGGCTAAAAAGTTTGCCCACCCCTGGGGTAGGGGCTTCCCTATTAAACAGTAGGAGACTGGAACTCATGATTTATCCCAGCCAAAACTGTGATAAATGAGGAGACGCCCCAATTCCCCAGGGAGGCTCAAGTTATGTCAAAGCTCTGTTATTCATAGAGCAGCTTAGATTCCACACCAAGTGCTGCTGGAGTAGGGGCAGTGAACATCATACTGGCATTTAATCTTGTCCATGAAGGGGAGACTTGTAATCTGAGGACCCTCTGCAGCTGCAGGTTTGACAGCATTGTCCGAGCCAGGCTTCTCTATGGCATGTGCTAAAAGACAGTGTCCTATGTGACTTCTTTACCACGTGGGAAAGGTTCATGCTGCTGAAGTGAACTTGGGCCACCCCTCCAGTCACAGTCATGGTGGTAACTGGTTATTCTGACTGATTGTTTTTGCACCAGTGGAAAGATATTGCCATGGGTCATGCTACTGGGAGCAGTCATTTCCAGGGCAATGAAAGGCATTCATCACCTCACAGTATGAGATAATAGAGCAATTACCTCGTGTCAACACCATGTTTCACTTCCCCTATGTCCCAATGGCAATGTTTAATTTTCAACAGAATTGAGGTTCCTGATCCAAACTGGGTTGTTCAGTAGGAACCCCTTGAAAGCCACAAGAGTGTAGGAATATACTTTGTGGTGAGCAATTTTTAATTCCCTTATGGTTGAAAGAGAATTCTGTGCTTTGCCAGGCCTTTTATTTAAAGGCAGCTAAAGTTAATGGCAGTCTCTCTTTCAGTGATCATATTGTGGTATTGTATAGAATGATAGGTGTGTGTGGCCAGAGAAGGTGGCTTAGTTGTCTAAACCTCAGTTATGTAATTCATAGGATCCCTGAAGTCACCGATTCAAGTTCTGGTCAATTCTGTCTTTTATTCTCTGAGGAAGATAAACCGAGTGCCATGTGGTTATCCTTTCAAGGAGAAAGATAGTCTGCTAGAAACTATGAAGGGTCTAGGTCTTGTAACTAAAAGAGTCTATGACAGACTGCAGAACTAGCAAGATTATGATATCACAGATACCAAGCAAGTGAAATATGATTAATTGAAAAAGCAACTGATTTTAATTCAGACTTTTTAAAGCATTTTTTTCTTTTGTTAGCAGCTATTTGATTCAAACATCCTGTAAACAGTAGGAAGAAAAACTCATGTTAAAAGTTCAACACAGTCTTCATTTAAGGGTTGAGAGTGCTCCAGATCCACGTCTGGGTCTTCCAAGGACTTGTCTTGAGTAAGATTTAAAAGTATGCGCTTAGAATGTGCTAGCTAGCTAGCTAGCACATTCTAAACCCTAGTGTAGACAAGGCAAGTTGTACTTCAGTATGTGTTAAGTTCGTTGAGTTGAAGCCTTGGTGGGAAATCAGGCTTCAACATCAGCAGCTTAGCTTGTATGAAAACGAGGTTTGTCTGCACCATGGTTTTACCTGCTCACAAATTGCTGCCCTCGTCTTAAACTACTGTGTGTCACAAGCTCTGCATTCAAGCAAAATGGCAATCTTCTCTTTAGCTGTTACTTCAACCTGTACTGCCATCTAGGTCTAGGACAGGGGTGGGCAAACTTTTTGGCCCGAGGGCCACATCGGCGTTGCGAAACTGTATGGAGGGCCGTGTAGGGAACGCTGTGCCTCCCCAAACAGCCTGGCCCCTGCCCCCTATCCTCCCCCTCCACTTCCCGCTCCCTGACTGCCCCCCTCAGAACCCTCCTCCCATCCAACGCCCCCGTTCCTTGTCCCTTAACCACCCCCTCCCGGGACCCCCTGCCCCTAACTGTCCCCCTATCCAACCCACCCTTCTCCCTGTCCCCTAACTGCCCCGACTCCTATTCACATCCCTACCCCCTGAGCTTCCCCCCCCCGGACTCACGCCCATCCATCCCCCCCTGTTCCTCATCCCCTGACCACCCCCCAACCTCCACCCCATTCAACCGCCCCCTGATCCCTGTCCCCTGACCACCCCCCTGGATGTCCTGCCCCTTATCCAACCTCCCATTTCCCCGCCCCCTTACCATGCTCCTGAGAGCGGCAGGAGCTCGCAGCCATGCTGCCGCGCTGCCCGGCAGGAGCGGCGGGCCAGAGCACTGGCGGCGCAGTGCGCTGAGGCTGCAGGAGAGTGGGGACAGCGGGAGAGGATCCGGGGGCTAGCCTCCCCGACTGGGAGCTCAGGGGCTGGGCAGGACGGTCCCACGGGCCAGATGTGGCCCGCGGGCCATAGTTTGCCCACCTCTGGTCTAGGAGATGCACTAGCAAGTGTACCTGCCCCTTTCCATTGACCCGTGGAGTTACCACCACAAAGCATCCCAACCCATTGCAATCCCAAATTTAGCCTCAAACCCAGGTTTCCTCAAGGACAGGGTGGTGCTGTATGCCAAGCCATCAGGCCAGCCTGAAAGAGGGAGAAAGCTTTCTGTGGTTTAAAAATGAATCAGGAAAGGGTTAGGCATATACTGGACTCAGATCCACCAAAACTTTGGTCTTTCCTCCCTCTGCACCCAAAGAATGTGGGAACACCTGGCAATATGTGCAGTGTATGTTGGCCAAGTCAGAATCTCACAGCTTCCAGCTGCTGCCTCTCACTTTTCTCCAGGTCATGTCATGATGCGATGTAGAGGAGATGAGAGAGGCCCACCCAAAGTTTGTGGTGCACCTCCTAAGTCCTGTCCTGGCAGCAATCAGTTGGCTAGCAGCCATCAATCAGTTCTTTGTTCCATTGCCTGCTGTTTACAGAGGCACTTGTTCATGTGGGCCCCTCCAACTATGATAACAAGATACCTACAATCCACATACCAAGTATTCTGCCTTAATCCTTCCCTGCATAAATCTTACTTGGCATTTATTTGTGATTTAACTGGAACTTGGAATTGTTAGAACACCATCATTTACGTGTAGCTAGCCTTTCTGTAAGACATTTACAGTGTGCTGTAAGTGAAAATGAAAATGCATCATCTTGGAATCCGGAATCATGTGTTTAATTGCAAATGACGTCAGTTTACTGCATCTTATAGTAATCCTGTGATGTCCTCACCAAAGAAACAACACATGACTCTTTGTAATCGTGGGTACCTAAGAGGAAATTTGATAAAGCTTTCAGGATCTGTATTGTAAGAGTAGTAATAATTGCTCTGATCCAATAAGTGAGTCCTCTGGAGTGGCATCACCAGAGAGAAGGAGCATGGTGTAACTGTTGCTGACTTCTCGGATCACACTGTCCAATGAAAGATTAATGAGAAGATGAGGTTTTATAGCCAACATCCAATACTGCCACCAGGTCACAAGTTTGATTTGAATCAATCAGTATAACTCATTCTCCTGAAAGTAGCTAATGATAGCATGTTTATGAGAAGTAAAATGGTCTGCAATCCAGGACAAGCCTCCAAGCTCTCATTATGTGTCAGCTTTAAAGAAACAGTATCCATTTCAAAACATTACTCAAACCTTGGGATGTAATATCAGTTTAAATTCAGGAGGACAATAGTAACGAGTTTGTGGGTTTTTTAATTTAAAACTCAAAATATTAACCCCCTGAAAACCTGGAAAAGGAGGCGAAAAAATTTGTCATCTCAGAGTCAGTAGTTTCTGAAAGAGAGCAAATTAAGGTAGCCAGTGTATTGGATTTGACCTCCTGTGCATGCAGCACTGGATTAACCTATTGTGGGCCCGGTGCCAAACATATATGTGGGCCCCCATGGGGGCAATGGAGCATGGCACTGGGGGTAGTGGGTTGGTCCCTGGAGTGAGGGGCTGGCCAGGGCCAATGGGGCATGGCGTGGCGAAGGTGGCCCTGCTCTGCTCTGCCCAGCCCAGCGCGAGGGCACTGTTTACAAACTGGCAGCCACCAGATGCATACTGGCCCACCCAGCCCTGGCCTGACAGCATGCCCCTTCCCCGCAGGAGTGGGCCTGCACCGTGTGCTGTGCCACACCGTTCCCCCACCCAGAGCCCCTGCAACTCCTGAATCCCAGCACCCTCCTGCTCAGAGCCCTCCCCCCCGCACACCCCTATGCCCAGAATCGCCCCACTGAGACCACCCATAACCTCTCACCACAATTTCACACCACCTCCACACCACCACCCCGCCCAGCACCCCCCTGACCACAGACCCCCACACTGCCCAGTGCTTCACTACACCCCCCACCACAACTGCACAACACCCTACACAGACCTGCCCAGTGCCCCTCCACCAATCCTCCTGTGCCCAGTGCCCCAACACATACAAACCTCCCCCACCCCTTACTGCCCAGTGACTCCCCACAGACCCACTCCCCCGAGCTCTGCCCCCTGGCCGCACTCACTGGTCCTGCTGGGAGGTGACCGTGTCCTCCAGGCTGAGCCAGCAGCATGGCTGGGGCCAGTCCTGGGGCGGGGATTGTTCCAGCCTCTTAGGAGCAACGTGATCAGCCAAGCTGGAGCAGGAGTGGGGCTTACCTGGGCTGGGCTCCTCAGGACCCACTTGCCTGGCGGGGCTCGGCCAAGCCGCCTGCAGTACCCCCATACACACTGGCCAAGACCGGCCTGGCCTCTGCACTGGTCCCAGGCGGCTCGGCCCCGGGGAGGTGGACATGGCCTCACAGGTGGTGGGCAGCAGAGACCATTCAGAGATGGAGCCGCACTGGGGAGTGGAGCAGATTCCTGGGACACGACTCCCGAGAGTCTTCCTAGCCCGGCCATGCCCACTGGCCCTGCAGCCAGCAGCTCTGCCCAGCCTGCATGGCAGAGCCCAGCTTCTGGGTGATGAGCCCCCTACAGGTGAGCAGGACCTGCTGGCTGGGTGAGGGGCTGGTCGTGTGAATGTGTTAGATGCATCCATAATGGGCCCCTACCCAGTGTGGACCTGGCGCCGTGGTGCCATTGTAAACCCAGTACTATGCGCACGAGGATCAGGTTGCCTAACTGTAGAGAGGATATAAAGTCTGGTTGTTGTGCACGTGCCCTAATGTCTGGTAGTGACTGATTAGCCTGCAGAGGGCAAGGGGCCAGATCCTCAGCTGTGTCAAATTCAAACTTGGCACAGCTGAGAAAAACAAGGAGCGAAGTTGTCATTAAGCCATCTTTCTGCTGTGCTGATCCCGGGACAACCGGGGCCAAAATGGCCCTGACCTCACTCAGAGCAGTCTACAAATTACATTAAATTACACTCATTGTAGTTGTTTCATAAAGCAAACATAGGGCAGCAGGATACATGATTTGGGAGCTTCCTGGAGGAGGATTCAGTCCTCCTATAATCTCTTATGATAGGCAGGTTAGCCTAGGGGTAAGCGAGAGGGGACTAGGAGCCACAGAACCTTGGTGCTCTTCCTTACTCTTTCACTGAATCCCTGTTGACCAAATTTTGCCACCCATTTCAGTGAGGCAGCCTGTGGAGTAAGGTACAGCTAAACATGAGTAAAGGTGGCAGAATCTGGAGCTATGTGACTTTGGGCTAGTGTGCCTCAGTTTCCCCAACTGCAAAACAGGGATAAAATTTCTCCAGCTTTGGTAAAGCATGTTGAAATCTTCTGATAAAAGGTTCTGCATTGTATACGTGCACAGTACTGCCATTCTCTAGGGTCAGTGCAATGCTATCTTAAGTCTAGTAGCACCTCAGGAATAAAAATATTTCAGAAAAATCATATCTAAACTTTAAAAAAGAGATTTTATTAAAAACAAGATGGTTGCACCCTACATTTCCCAGAAATGGGAAAAGCAATGTTTAACATGTTCTAAAGGAATACAAGTTCATATTTAATACTTTGGGAGCCTCGGTTACCTGCCCATTTTGTGGTTTCTTTTCACCTGGATCAGCATATCATTAAAACTTGAATATTTTTCCAAATAGATGAAAACAAAAGAGTAGAGCTAGTTGGAAAATGGTGTCAATTTTTCACAAAAAACTCAAAATTCTGAATGTTTGAAAAATTTTAACCTGTTCTACAAAGGAATGTAAGTGACCAAATACACGATAAGGTCGGGAGACCCTTAGTGCTAACAAATCCTCAAGGTTTTGTATGCTTACATACTCTCTCATATATTAAGGGCACAAATTTACCATGGCAACCCTTTGTCCCCCTTGGCGTATCAGCTAGGTCTAGGGTATAGAGTAGTTTCTTAAGCAATCACACTATCGCCAATAGATTGTGAACTTTTGCCACTTTTACAGTCTTGTAAAGAAACAATATGTTGCCATAGACTGATTTATTTCTCAGGGTCCAGGCTTCTGCTGTCCCCAGTATAGTGGAAAAGAGACAGAAATTCATTAGTGCAGTGTTGGCACAGCTGCAGCCTGTAGTTGCAGCCAAATCCTAGTTTAAATCATATAATGTCCTGATGATTCTCTGATTAGAGTTTAATGTGATTTCTTCCTCTTCCTACACAACTGTATTCTGCCTCCAAATTGCATCCTGACCTGCCCACCTTTGAGTTTCTAAAGTAGTGTCAGCCTGGGTTCCCCACTTTCATGTCTGAATTTTTCTGTTTCCTTTTCCCCATCGCAGGGAGAACTTTCTATTCTGTGAATTGTGATATATCTGTCAGCAGCATCTCTTTGCAGTACAACTTTGAACTTGCTAGGAAACCTTCCTAGAGAGGCAGCAGATCTTAATAGACCACACATAAACCAGGGAAACAGGCACTGCTGTGCTCTAATCCCAGTTGACTCACTCTGTGGCTGCAGGTCTCCTAACTATCTGTCTATCAAAGGTGTTCTGAGGATTAATCAGTTAACGTTGCACAGCACTTTGAGGATGCCAAGTGCTATGTAAGTACTAAACATTACTATTTGAAGTGTGTGACTTCAGAAATACTGTATATTTACAGTCAGTCTGGAATATAAACAATCTGTGATGTTAGTGAAAAAGATGATGTTTCTGCCAGTGAAACATTTGATCTTCCCTGAAGAATGACAGTAGAGTTTCTGGTTCTGGTAATATGAGCTCATAATTGCACAGAGCTGCTTTCCAGGATGAAGCAGAGCTTTGTCATTCCTCTTTCTGCTGCCTTGCCTACATTTCTGATACACTTTCTTGTAAAGTTTAAGGGCAATGAATATTTTTATCTGTATTTGTGAGAACCCACACTGAAATAAATGATAGAGTTGCCACTATCTACAGCAGTGGAGCAGAAAACGGAGAAGAAGGACATGTCTAGAAGACAAATATTTGAAGTTTGACACCTGGACAAACAGAGGCTAAAGTATAATGCTGGCAATGGAACGACATTTTAATTATTTACATATGATAGATACCATAAGAAATATCCAAAGTAGGGAATGCTGTCAGCTTGTCTGAAGTATGATCAGATGGTTCTCTCTTCTTGCGTAACGGACACATTTTCTCATCATTTCAAATTTCTATTATTAATTAATTAATTAATTTACATTGCAGTTGCACCTGAGAGCCCCAGCCAGGGATCAGGCCTACATTGTGCTAGATGCTGTACAAACCCAGAACAAAACTACAGCACCTGCTGCTCCTGAGATTACATCTCAACCTCACATACTGCAGGACTGGGAGGAAGTTGTGTACTGTGGGTTGAACATTGGAAGTGTAGGGTTCAGAGCAAACGTGTAAGTGAAACCATTTCAGAGTCACAATGTACCATTAGTGTCAGCTTGATGCTCCTGATAATGGTGATAGTGGGTGATGACCAAGTAACTAGAAACAGCAGGACGGAACAGCTGCTCTTTGTAAGGCAGTTGTGTTACATTTGTGATGTTTGTTCAGTTCACTTTTCATAGGAAGTAAACCAATTATGCTGTATAGTATTAGACAGGCTGTGTCTGTGCTAGTCTTTTTCTAAGTTTCCAACTGGTGCAGCTCTCCCTATGCTGGTGTTCATATAGACAGCTGCCGGAGGTGCTGGCACTGGAGCTACTGTGTTATCTAACCCTGCTCAGAGCAGAACTAGGCAACACAGTTGTTAAAACACCAACAATCTGTCTAAATAAACACTTCCATTAGTGGTAGCACTCCTGAACAATTTTAAGAATAAAGTCTATTATAGAGAAGGCCTCTATGCGATGTGTATGGCTGCCATTAGCTGCATACATCAGGAAATTATTAACTTCTATAAACGGAGCAGTTTTCACCACAGGACTCAAACTCAAATATGCTCCATTCACTCTGATGCTCATGGCAAAAGGTGGCTATGGTAACCCTATGCTCACTTGCATGTCATTAGGAATTCAGGCATGAAAGAGGTAGGAAATGGCAGCTTTTTACTTTGGCTTTTGTGGATCGAATTCTCTCTCTTCTACAGATTTAAATGAAAAAAACATCACAAGCAGTGCTCAGGCTCAACTAATCTATTACATATTATAAGAAGTCCTCTAACCTTCTCTGTGCTCATCTATAAAATGGGGATAATAATACTTTAACCTTTGCAGTGTGTTTTGTGATTCATGAATCAAATGCTTTATATAAATGCAAAATATTATTTTGATTTATACTAGAGCTTCTGGGCCAGATTCTGCTCTCATCAGCACTGGTGCAAATTATAACTAATCCCACTGAAGTCAGTACAGTTACATCAGTGTAAAATGGGTGTAAGGGAGAGCAGAATCAGGCACTCTATCTCTAGCGTTCCAGCAATATTCAAGAGCTCTATAGTACCAGCAGCCCAGCTTTAGAAAGAATGGGTGAAATCCTGGCTCCATTGAAGTCAATGGAAGTTTTGCCATTAATTACAATGGAGTCGGTATTTTAGCCCATGTGTTCAGGTTTTAAAACCCTTCTTTCTTCCCTTTAGAACAAAGCTAACATCGAGAATTAATGGAATCTTCTTTTCCTATCCTTCCATCCCTCTCTAAATTAGATAAGGCTAAAATGAATGGTTCTAAGCTGCATGTTAATTACCAGTCTGGGCATATATTTCCAAATGTAAGCAATGTTAGGAATAAACTGATAATGGAATCTACTAGGCCATGATCCACAAAGGTTCTTTGGTGCCTAAGTTATAAGGTTGACACCTCCATCTCCTTCAGACATTTCATGTGGAGTGAGCCAAGCCCTTACTCATTCTCACAAGAAACATCTTAGGCACCTAAGCTGCCTGACCTGACTCCAGGAGAGGAGTTCCTGGTTGTGGATCAGTAGCAAAGACAGGCACCTCCTTGCAGTCCTGGCCTTAGGTGCCTATCTCTGTGAGAGGGGTGGGGCTTAGGATGCACCTCTGTTGCCAGCATCACCCTTGGCTAGTTTTGGTGGCTCCCCACCAAGTGTACTGGCTTTTGTGGATAGAACTCTAAAATGCGTGTCTCTCCCCATGAATTGCATAGGGAGCCTAGGCATCTAACTCAGGTTTTGTGGATCACAGTATTGTTCCTGTGATTTTCTAGACCTAAATGTTAAGTGCTGTGACACTGAGCATTGCAACACCTAATTCCTTTTGTAGATCTGGGCCCTCGTAATTAGATTGCTCAAAATCTGAGCCTCGTTTAGGGCCCCATTTTCGAATCCAGCCTTACCTTCTACACCTGTGATTTTGCAGATATAAATTACGTCATTTAGAAACCTCACTATCTGATGGTATCCACAGATCAGGCAGATGTTTAAATGACCTAATTTATACCCATAGTAATTTGCAGATGAAAAATGTAAGTGAGACTAAAGGGGGGAAGGGATAGCTTAGTGGTTTGAGCATTGGCCTGCTAAACCCAGGGTTGTGAGTTCAATCCTTGAGGGGGCCATTTAGGGATCTGGGGCAAAAATCTGTCAGGGGACAGTACCTGGTCCTGCTAGTGAAGACAGGGGACTGGACTCGATGACTTTTCAGGTCGTTCCAGTTCTAGGAGATTGGCATATCTCCATTTATAAAAAAAAAAAAGCACCTTTATAAATCAGGCCCTTATTGTTATCTGATCATATTGGGCTTGATTTTTCTCCCACTGAAATCTTTGGAAATTAACTTCAAAAGGGAGCAAGATGAGGCCTGTTCTCTAGAATGAGAGCATGTACCACATAGACTGATAATTCTGCAGTGCATCTGAGCACAGCTGCCTTATTCTCATTGGAATCTCTAAATGGTAAAAGGCTTGCCTGAAATCGTTTCCAGTATTAGTTCTTGTTCTATATACAGTACAGCATATAATTAGAGAAGCATGTTATACACCAAACTCACTTTGATAAATGGATTTTTAAAGCATAATAAAGGCAGTGACTGAAGTCCTGCCAAGCTGCATCGGGTACTCACATGTATTATATTGTAAACATAATATGATTATATTGTATGTTGTCATAATAATTGGCAATGGTTTAGGAGTCAGTCATTGAGAGCTTTGTTCATGTGATAATAAATGGCAAGGACTACAATGTTAGTTGGCAGCAAACTTGTTTTACTTTTGTTTTTCTTAGTAAATTAGTTTCAAAGAAGTTTTGTGTTTTTAAGCCCACTGTTCCAGTCCCCAGATTGCTTTATGTCTTTGTAACGAGATTTGGGAAGCTCTCTTTGTAAGTGGTTTTCACTCAGTGCTGTCACAAAGGCGATCTTGTTCATTTTTCACAAGGTATAACACTCCCACATTAGAGATCTATCATACATACTATACAGCACAGAGGGGTGGATTAAGGCAGAGTCCTTGGGATCCAAGGGCCCAAACTCAGCAGTGAGTCCCATGCAGAATGGAACATAGAAATTGTGTAGAAATTGTGACTCTGGGGTTCAGCAAATAATGTTCTCAGATAAATTAGCAGGGATAATTTAACTAGTAGTGATATTTTCTTTGTAGGCCTGATTCTTAAACCTTTACTCATGCTAAACATATCATGTACAGTAACTGCTCGCTTAACATTGTAGTTACGTTCCTGAAAAATGCTACTTTAAGCAAAACGATGTTAAGTGAATCCAATTTCCCCATAAGAATTAATGTAAATAGTGGGGGTTAGGTTCCAGGGAATTTTTTTTCACCAGCCCTGGAGCACCCACGGAGTCAGTGCCTATGGGAACATCACATGGCAGTGGGGGGAGGAACAGCTGAACTGCCCAGCAATTGATAGCCTGCTGGGTGGCTAGGCACAGGGAATTTAGGGGAGCTGATAGGATGGTTGCTGGTCCACCCTGGTTCCAAGCCCCCAAGCTAGTTCCAACGGGCTGCTCTCTGCAAGCAGTGGACAAAGCAGGCGGCTCCCAAACAACATTATAAGGGAGCATTGCGCAACTTTAAATGAGCATGTTCTCTAATTGATCAGCAGCGTAACAATGAAACAACATTAACTAGGACGACTTTAAGTGAGGAGTTAGTGTACTAATGCAAGCAATCCCAATGGCTCCCAGATGACTACTTATATAATACAGGCTAATCAATGTGAGTAAGCATAGCAGAATCAGGCCTTATATTTGTAATGGCTCTAGAGGGGCAGATCTTCCATCTGATACATCAGACTCAACAAGATAAATAAGAACTAGGAAAAAGCTATTTATTGCATTGAGGGGATTTCAGTTATCCCAATCAGAAATGTCTTGCTGGTGCTTTACATCATAAGCCTTTCTCCTATGAAGCCCTTCTCTTAGGAGCCAAATAATGTACACGCTCTAGGGATGTGTGTGGTACTAAGGAAAAAATAATGACAGATTTACATGGCATGGGTCACAAAACCCTTATTGTGAGGGTATTTGTAAGGCGCACAGAGTAACTTCCAGCTTAGTCAAGGTTAACATAGATCTGGCTTGGCCCAAGGGAGGAGGCTTCCTGCATTGGTTTCTTATCTTCCATCAAATTTAAACTTAGACTCAACTTCAGGGTCCTGCACAGCTCCACCCCAGCCCACATCCTATTTATCACCAGACTCTACTTCTCTTTGCATCCTACACCTTTGCTAGCTCAAGGCCTGATCGTGCTGTCATTGAAGTCAATGACAAAAATCCTATTGATTCCTGGGATTCAGGGTATAACCATTGACGTGCCTTGTTACTCCCTTGTCTCCATGCCTTTTCTCATGCTGCCCATATAGTTGGAAGATCATTCCTGATCCTGTCCATCAGGCAACCTCAGTCTTTTTCTTTCAATTCAAATCCTTCCTCAAAATTCACCTCTTTCAATTAGATTTCCAGCTCTGATCTCTTCCCCAACTTTGTTCCCTTGTATTGTACTGTTAGTGATTTATAAAAAAGGAACTAAGAAGATGTATGCATAAAAAAAGCAGATCTCGCCTTCTTCCTTTTGTAACCCTTGTCCTTCCCTTAACCAACACTAACACATGTCCCCTCTTTGTTATCTTCCTTTCCTGTGTTATGTCTGATTTAGATAGCAAGCATCTTGGAGGCAGGGATCCTTCTCTTTCACTTCTGTGTAAAGAACCATGCACAACTATGGTGTTATGTTAATAATAATAGGTTTACCTGGCAAAGCTGATGACTGTTGCTCATTAGGGCTTCATTTGAGTGCCAACTGGAGGCTGCATACACAACCAGTCCAGCCAGCAGCTGTGGGATTCTGCAGAAGTAGGAGTAAGCGTTGCAGAATCAAGCCATTGGGATGGTTCTGTAGTAATGTCTGGCTACCAACAGAAAGACATAACATTATTCTGTACTGCACTCATATTCCTATAGCATCTTTTGTCCGGAATCCCAGTGTGCTCAACAATCTTTTCCAAAGTGTTTATACAGAGATGGTTTTCTTCACCCACCACTAAATACCTACACCTCTATCCCAGCCTTTAAATAGCATTTAGAATTAGGAATACTACATAGAAGCATAGAAGTGTAGGGCTGGAAGGGATCTCAAGAGGCCATCCAGTCCAGCCCCTCCCACACTGAGGCAGGTGTCTGTCCAACCTATTCTTAGAAACCTCCAAAAACCTCTTCAAAACTTTGTCTCCAGCTGCTTGGATTCTCTGGGATGTGTTTGCTATCAGGCAAGAGTTTCTTTACATTCTCCAAACATCCAGTACTCTGTAACGTACTCACCAGCAAGTGAATAATAGTGTGGTGAGTTGGAGCTTCAAGGAGAATTTTAGATTGGCAGAATGTTAGTACCCAAAGTGGACTTTAGCCAGGTCATCCTCACCGCTACTGAAAATGCCACTGGCTCTATAACCTCCAGCAGTACAACACTCTTCTAACAGCAGACTGGGGGATTTAATCTAGTACTGACTCACATAAAAGAGTGCCATCTACTGAAGCACCAGTACTATTCCCAGCAGTGCCTAAGAAGTACCTTGGAGGTCTCCCATCCAAGTACTGACCAGGCCTGACCCAGATTAGTTTTTGAGATCTTTTAAAATTGCAGCCAAAGGTGGTATAGCTGCCTAGGAGGCTGCTTAATAAACTAAAACAAATTAAATAGTTGTTAAAAACACATTGATGTAAAATGGCTCTGATAAGAAAACAGTGAAGTAAGTTCTTTTCAAACATTGTAAAACTCTTATTTAGTGCTATGGTTTCATATGGCATGTGATGACACTGTTGCTGTGTGTTTCCTCCACTCAGAGCTGGTGAGACATGCCTGTACATATTCTTTGACACAATGAGCCCTCACTGCAGGTATTGTGATGATTATAAGCTGCAGATGTTTCAAGTGTTTTTCTCCTCAATATCCTGATTGCTAGTTATGTGGTTAGTCAGCT
Organism: Macrochelys suwanniensis; assembly: GCA_033296515.1. NCBI lineage: Eukaryota > Metazoa > Chordata > Testudines > Chelydridae > Macrochelys > Macrochelys suwanniensis. The sequence goes on from CM065777.1 coordinate 159,066,545, forward strand.
TTTGAAAACAAGGTTTGGCCATAAAGACCTCATTCAGCCAAATGGGACACGTTGACATGTTTTCATTTTTACACAAGTACTCTGAACAGGAAGATGTGCATTGACTACATGGTGAGCAAAACAAAATCCCATCAGAGGGGTTTTAATGGCATAGAGGATAGTTAAAAATTGCCATCTTAGGTTTTTAAAAACCTCTATGAACTTGCTCCAACCTACCTAACAAACTTTGTGGGGGATTCACACTGAAGGAGGTGGCTTGTACTTCCCCTATTTAGGGACTGCTGGGGGCCAGTCTGGTCTGTGGTACAGGTTAGGATAGCCCTAAAGGCTCCCATGTTTTGTGTCCCCTGCTGCCATAGCCCTCATGAACCTTATGTCAGTGGAAAACCATGGAGTGTAGAGATGCACAGCCACATCTCCTCCTGCTACTTGTTCTAGAAGACATCTGACACGACCCTTTCGGGGGGAAAGGGGCAGATACAAAGAGGGCAGAACCAGCTCTGTATCTGGCAGAAAAATCCACTGTACCCGTGTTATCCAACTGGGGATGGGGGGAAGGAGGAAGGCACGACTTCCTCTGTCCTCTTGTCCTTGCTCTGGCAAATCCACCAAAGGCCAGACTTTATACTTTTGAGACTTCTTGAGGTTTAAAAAAAAAAAAAAAAAAGGAGGGGGGAAAAAATAACCTTTAGTCCAGAGGAAAAACATCTGTCACTTAACATTTTTTTTTTTTGCTTCTTTATGATGTAAGGAGAAAGCTTGGAAGGGGTGTGCACATACGCTTTTTGCCTTTGTAAGTCATCTTAAATTCTCACAAACCCCATGTGAATTAGTTATCTTCATGTTAATGAGGAGATGGACAAACTGAGGCACAGAATTTAAATGACTTATTCCAAAGTGACACTGTACAGTAGGTCAATGGCAGAGCCAGGCACTCAGGCCCCAAAGCCCCCATTTTAACCACAAGACTACACTATCATATATGTGCATGTCTTGTTTCAGAGGTAACGCAAAGGGAGACAACATTTATGTGGGTGCATGCGCCAATGTTAGGGTAGTATTAAGCCATTTGTTTTTAGGAGAATAATCATGTATTCAATGGACAAGCGTTGTGTTGGCTGTAATCCTGTTAACAATGCAGTTTTTGCACTTCTCTTTCTATCTATCCAGGAAAAGGTCAGTGGGTTTGGACAGTATTGTTTTTAGTGCAGTTGATCTATAAATATGTCACAAGGAAACCACTGTATATGAGCAACTTACTGTGAAGCTTTATTTGGTCTTGATGTCTATAAATATATAAAACAAGGAAGAAGCAGCGTATGACACGGCTATTTATGGAAGGGCTCGATGTCATTGTTACACCACACTGAGAGTCAAGCAGCTGCTGCTGAAGAAATCATCATGTTAAGTAATCATAAATTAAAAAAGAAGAAAAACCCTCCATGCTGGTGTGCACACTTTAGCCCAGATCTTGCCTCGATGGAAGTCAATGACAAAGCACCTGTTGACGTCAATGGGATCAGGCTCAAGCCCATTGTCCCCTTTTAAACCCTCCTCTCCTTCTTTTATAGCACTTCTGAATGGACATTTTTTTCCACATGAAAATCCACACCCTGATCCTAAGCCTGAGGAAGTGCAAATTTTGAATTTCAGTGAGTGTTGGCATAACACGATATAGATTATTGCTGAAATGAATAGAGTGGAGTCATTTCACTTCAGTGCATGGGGGGAGTAAAATACACTCCCTGCATGAGCAGGGGCACTGCACCCCACAAGAGAAGGCAGGCAGTACCATCTGGGTTTCTTCTGTGGAGGGAAGATTTAAGTTGCAGGTGGTGCATCATAAGAGTCCTGCTGATGAAGGCTTCCCAGTGTTTTGCACTGACTCAACACATTTTGGAAAAGAGAAGCCTGAGAGGGGACATGATAGCGGTCTTCAGGTATCTAAAAGGGTGTCATAAGGAGGAGGGAGAAAACTTGTTCATCTTAGCATCTGAGGATAGAACAAGAAGCAATGGGCTTAAACTGCAGCAAGGGAGGTTTAGGTTGGACATTAGGAAAAAGTTCCTAACTGTCAGGGTGGTTAAACACTGGAATAAACTGCCCAGGGCGGTTGTGGAATCTCCATCTCTGGAGATATTGAAGAGTAGGTTAGATAAATGTCTATCAGGGATGGTCTAGACAGTAATTGGTCCTGCCATGAGGGCAGGGGGCTGGACTCGATGACCTCTCGAGGTCCCTTCCAGCCCTAGAATCTATGAATCTATGAATCTGCTACCTGACCTGGCTGCACTCCCTCCTTGGCCACTGTGGTGTCAACTCTTCTGGGCCATAAAGCGGTCCAACAACATCCCCAGTAAAAGTGAGGCTTCTAGCACTTTGTATCACTGCACATGCCCTCTGGGTGGACATCGGTGTTGCCAACTCATGATTTTGTCATGAGCCTCATGATAATTATTGTTTTCCTTAAAGCCCCAGCTCCTGTAGTCAAGTGGATATGTGACGATTTCAGCCTTTATTCTTAAAGAAAAAGTAAGTTTTTAGCCCTCATGGCTGTGGAGAAATGTGACACCAGTGCACCCTAAAGGCTAAAAAATCAGAGCACAAATAAAAAGAACACCAAATCTATTATTTTTACATAATCTTTTGATTTTAAAGCCAAACTCATGATTTTTGGTGAGCCTGACTCATGATTTTTGAACATTTGGGGTTGCAATACTGTGGACTTTCACCATCATGCCCTGCACCCCAACGTACAAAGCCAAAACCGGGAGCAAATCTAGCCTGTTGTCTGTGCCTAGGCTGGGTTTCACATTGATAATGAGGTAAGTCCCACATGTCCTTTTTTATTCTTGTGCATTCTGTTTTAGTGCTCTGCCGTCGCTTTTTCTCAAGATTATGCTCCATTTTGTTCCAGGATGGGGAATAATAAAATCCCATAGGGTGACATGAGGGACCTTGAAGGAACTCTTGGCACCAAACTGAGCTGTTAAGTGGACAGTGATTGCACTCGTTGGGCAGAGCACACTGCATGTGTTTGCAGCGAGCATTCAGTTTTGATCTACATCTATATGCTTGGGGGTAAATAAACGGAGAAGATGTAGTTTTAGAAATAACCACATTGCTTTAGTGCTTTAAGTCAAATACTTTCAGAGGCTAGGGCCATTGGAGCAGTTCTTCCCTTTGTTCCCCGAAAATATATCCTTTGTCACCTGATCTGTCACCACAAACACTCCACTCTGCGACCAAGTACTGTAGCTAAAAAGAATGTGTTCTCCTAACACAGGTATTTTGCAAGGGTACCTCTGGAATTTGTTTTGTTTGTAGTACTGTCACTTAGGTCTGCTAATTAGACAGAATGTTTAAGGAGTGATCACAGTAAACAGACCCTAGAGGGAATTGGAAATGCATAGTGCCCACTGTTATCCAGGGCACAGAAATGATGATAGGTTTTTAAAAAAATAGTCTGCTAACAGAGAAACAAAGCTGCACTCACTACTCTGTGATATTATAGGCTGCTTTGCAAATGAGGAAGGAGAGCATTTAACAACAAAAACAAACCAGAAACCGGAACAGCCAAAGAATTAAAACACAACAATCCTTCCTTTAATTAACACATATATTTTGTGCTCCCTAAAATGCTTGTTTTGATCATTTTTCTAAAGAAATATTTTGCCCTAATGAGAAGGTAGGAAGAACCATTTCTTCTAATTTAAAGGCCATGGGACTACTTACAGGTTGTACTATGTTAACGTGATAATTATCAGAGGAGCAGCCAGCGGGAACTGCAGTTTTCTGAGCCACAATCCTTTTGAATCCAGACTGTTGTTTCAGTCTTTTGGGAGAAAAAAAATGTAATTGTCACATGACTGCTGATTACTTAGTGACTGGATTGTTTTTAACTATGGTGTGTTTGGGGAGAGAGACTACAGCTGGGAAATCCCCAGCTCATGACTCAGTGCAGATGTATTGGATCATGTGATCAAGGTTTACTGTAGACCGAAGTATTTCACAGGGTTACATCTGTAGGTATAGATTTCCCACATGTTGCAGCATTCAAGTGATTGCCAGTCATTCCTTGTCATTCTTTCAGAATTTGCATCAGAGTTGGTACATCAGTGCAGTTTTTAACCTATTTCTATTGTGCTATTAAGAACAATAAAAACAGATGAAGTGTTATGAAGGGAGTGATATGACAGGACTTCTAAGACTGACAAGAAATTTTGGCATTAGGGACCTGCAACTTCAGGTCACCCACTTGCATGCCGTGGTGCCAAAGTGCAGTGAAGGTTATGATTAAATGGTTAGGCAAACAAGAAGCCGTGACTTCTGCTCTTCTGCTAAACTCTGCTTTATTGTTACCTCATTCTCTCAGGCCCTGCGGCCACCACTCTGTTTGTTTATTTCACCTAGTTGTTGTGTCCTGTTTGAAATTAAGATTGTGAACTCTCTGGGGCAGGAACGGTTACTTGTCTGTACAGTGCCTAGCACAATGGGACCTGATCCTTGACGGGTTTCTAGATGCTACCATAATGTAAATAATCATAAACCAGTCCACCAACTTTTTGACACCCTCTCCCCTAAAAGTCAGCACTACTGCTAATACTGTGCCCTGAAAAGACCCTCCCTCATAATATTCCTCTCCAGGGACTTCCCTCTCCCTATCAAGTGAGGTATCAAGCCCACCCTAGTAGGGATCCATCATCTGTGTCACCTAAAGTGACCACCTGTCCTGTATTTTAAGGGATGTTGTTTTTTTGGTGCCTAGCATCCTGTGGCCCATATCCAGTAAGAAGCTACCAAGAAACATTTGACCTGATAAAAAGGCAGCATTCAGGCAGCTGTCATGCAAAGGATCACACATTATAGGACGAATGCATTTATTTTGTACCATAGTAAAATATTGTGGACACTGTGTCCCTTGAAAATAAACTTGTCCCTTACTTTTCAGAGTTGTCCTTCCTTGTGTAGGTGGTCAATCTATTGCCCATTGCAAGTCTGACTCACTGCTCCATCTGGACCTTCCTGACCAGAGGCTTGGATTGCAAGGATCCTGCTTTAACCTGCCCCTTCCTAGGCTTTGCAAAATGTTCAGGTGTCTAGCTAGTCCAGCGGTCGGCTACCTTTCAGAAGTGTCAAGTATCAAAGGGGTAGCTGTGTTAGTCTGGATCTGTAGAAGCGACAAAGAGTTCTGTGGCACCTTATAGACTAACAGACGTATTGGAGCATAAGCTTTCGTGGGTGAATACCCACTTCTTCAGCATCTGAAGTGGTGTGCCGAGTCTTCATTTATTCACTCTAATTTAAGGCTTCGCGTGCCAGTAATACGTTTTAACCCAGGCCAGCAGCAGGTGCTGAGTGGGGCCAGCTGCGGGACCCCAGCTGGCAAGGGGCCAGCAGCTGGAATCCCAGAGCGGCGGCAGGCTGAGCCGCTCAGCCCGCCGCCACTCTGGGGTTCTGGTCGCGGGCTCCTGCCAGCCAGGGTCTCAGCCCACTGCCAGCCTGGGTTCCTTCACAGTGGGACTGGTGGCAGGACCCCGGCTGGCAAGGGGCCAGCAGCCGGAACCCCAGAGCTGCGGTGGGCTGAGTGGTTCAGCCTGCCACCGCGTGCCATCAAAAATCGGCTCGCGTGCCATCTTTGGCACGGTGCCGTAGGTTGCCGACCCCTGAGCTAGTCTCTCCTTATTGTGCATGGGTAAGTCTCAGTCATTGCCTTTTAAACAATGCCCTCTGTGACCAAGTCATCACTTCTTCCTGATGTTGTGATACTGGATTAATTATTTTAAAGCGTCTCAGAGGTGAAAATAGTATTAATGTTGGGTCAGATATCTGAAGGGACATCAGTCTCGTGTCTACACTTATTCCTGTAATTTTGCACCTTCAAATTGAGGCAGTCAGCTGTAGGCAGACACTAGAGCATTTAGTCCTCTACTAACCCTGACTGCATGTGCAAATCAAGTTATTAGACATGTGTTATACTTTGTGCTCAGAGTTGATTACACCCACTATTTTACACCTGCAATTGACAGAGTGCACAAGTGTGGGTACAAAAATAGATGTCATTTTAAAAATGTGGCCCTTCTTTCTCTAACAAGCATATCTCCAGATTGGTTTGTATTATTCTTAGAGCACTACTGATGTGACTGACCCTTTTAAAAAGACAAACCCCTGCAGTGAGGAGGCTAAGGGCTTGACAGAGTGAAAATCTAAGCATTCTCTACTCTCACTGGTTTTATTAGCTAAAGGCAAATGCTATTCCTTCATTGATTTTATTAGTTGGTCAAAGAAAAGTGAGAGATGGCCAAAAAAAAAAAAAAAGGGGTGGGGTGGGGTGGGGGGGTGAGTATGAGTTATGGAAAGGATAAAGGTTACAGCAATAGATCATGAGATGTGATTTTATTATGCACCCGACTTGTTGGTTCCCAATTTTAAAAATTATTCTTTTTTATAGACATTTTGAGGAAGCAAAGTCAGGCAAGAGGTCAGGATTGATTTATTAAAGTAAGAAAGCCTACGCTTACATATGCCCATGCCAGGCAGTGTGAGCCTGGTAGGTACTTACTTTGGTTCTGAAAGGTTTGGTATTGTGCATTTCCTTATGTCCTTTCCAACCCATTTCAGAGTGAAATCTGACTTAAATATCCATTTGGGATGAAGATGAGTTGTTTAATGTAAGTGGTGTTCTAATATAGTCTTAGGGAAAATACCTATTGAATTTAGCAGAAAATTATATCCCTATGGTAGAATTTAATAGGGTGGTTCAAAAACACCCTAGAAAGGTTAGCATTTTCTGTTAAATTCCATAGAGGAATTACTATAGAACCATCTTAGTTTAATACTTATTAAGTTGTATATGATAAGGAAAAGGAACAGATTTATCTTCAGTGGGCCAAATTCATCATGGCATTATTTCATTGAAAGCAAAGGAGTAACACCAGGGATGAACTTGGCCCATTATGTTTGAGGGTACTTTGGGAGGATCTCTCTAAAAAGGAGGTTGCCCAATAAGAGTTGTCTCTGGTGTAGGTTCCACTGTATCATCTTTAATTCTAAAATTTAATTCTAATTTCTCCTAACATATCAAGGCCCTATCCTCACTGAGGACTAAACTCATGGCAAGTCTGAGTTTTAAAAAATTAAACCATTTCTTGAGTTATCAGATTACAAAAATAACATCTGGTCAGTTTCTTAAATGGAGAACACCCCCTTTGTCCACAATCACAAAACTCCAAAATGGCCAAAAAGAACCACAGAGTCATATTTCTGCAAATAATGTGCTAATGAAAGTGCCTCTACAGCCTTAACTTCAGCAGAGAATCTGGTCAGTTTCTAATTCTCTGGTTAGATTCTGACCTGATCTATGAGATTTATGAGATTGTTTGTGGTGTGAGGACCCAATCCTGCACGTTGCGGAGCATCACTGATAGAAGTCAGTAGAGGTGAGGATGCTCATAACTTCCTGTCTGGGTCTCAGCACCTCATAGGATTAGGTCCTAAATCAGGGTGGAATTTGAGGACTGTCCATACCTGCTTCTGTTTTGCCTTTGCCCTCAATGGGAGCTGACTGGCCCTTGATACTGGAGAATGGAGACAAGTATGTACAGTACATTAGCTACAAATACATGCCTTCAGGAGTCCCTTGTATTTTGCTGTCTACTTACATTCATTGGCCATGGGATGATGGCCAAGCAGTCAGTTAGCAGGAATGTTTTATGGGTTCTGCACTTTTCAGAATCCCAACACATTTTAAAAATGCCTCCCTCTGCCCGTTGACTTGGCTAATATAACAGATGTGTAGTGCCTCATAGCAGTACCCGCTAGATTATATAATGTGATGAGACTTAGGCAACCTCACATGACTCAGCACAGTGTGATGGGTCAGTTGACAGTTTCGGGAACAAAATGCAGTAATTAGGGAAACTTTTCTTTCCTCTTTTTTTTTCAAAAGAAAACATTTTTGAAAATTGCATGCTAAATAAAAGGTGCCAGATTGTCAGCACTGGAAACTGAAGTATTTTCTTTATCCCTAGGACAGGTACAGCATAGACAGCAACAGCGCACAACAGCTTGCCTTTTGCTGCCCTGACAATGTCTCAATTCAGACAGAGGTACAACCCACAGGGCAGTTCAGGGCCACCATGACCTAATCCTCAGTCTCCAAGCCTTTTCAATACCAGACCTCATTGCTGAGACTCGCAGCAAGGGGCCTGATCCCACTCCCATTAAAGCCAATGGCAGAACTCCCATCAACTTTCAGTCGGAGCAGGAGCAGGTCCAAGATGTCCATAATGATGCTAGTAGTTGTGATGCAAACCCATGTTTTGCTACAGAGCCTACACCTTATTTGAAACCACCAGTTTTATTTCACCTAGATCACTAAAGCCAAAACTTTCAAACCTTGGTGTCTATAGTTCAAAACCCAAAGCCATAATTAAGCCCCCATCCAGCAAACTACTACTTGCTTAATTAACTGCAATGGGACTACTCACATGCTGAAAGATACGCACTTGCTTAAGTGCTCTGCTGGACAGGGGCTGTTGGGCACATTAAATAATGGGTTTGATTTTCAGAGATGCTGAGCATTCACAGCCACTATTGAGGTCAGTGGATTTAGGTGTCTACATTTAGGCCCCCAAGTGTGAAAATCCTGCCCCAAGTCACCATCACACACTGTGCATGAGGCGTTTTATTCTTGTTTTTCTCAGACTGCACCTCCTATTGGAATTCTAAGCGAATATATTCAGTAATAAAAATAAATACTGCATAGAACAAACAGGAAAATGATTAAATAGAAGGGTTCAGTGTAACTCTGACACTAGGTAACTCTATTCTCTTATTACCATCAGCGGGGGCTTTTGGCAGCAGTGTCGCTAAAATCTTTTTATGTATATTTCTGCTTTTCTCCTTGTGGCAATCTAGGAATAAATGTTGATGGGATTGAACAACTTTCAGATATTTTGCTGTGAACGTCTTTGGAATTTCCTTATTTCGTATCTGTGCTTTGCAGTGTTGCTGCTCTCTAGCAGACTCTGGGTTTCCTGTGGCTATATCTAGATTTTCAAAATTGATTTGCAGTATGAGCTGACCAAAATGGAAAGGGAAAGAAACATGACATTTTAAGGTTTGACCCTGAGGTTTGTAACTTCTTATCAAGGAATGCAACATAGGATCCTGCAAGTTGTTGATCACCTCCTAAGAGGTGCTCAATACCCTCAACTCCATTGAGATCAGCATCTACTTTGTTCAGGGGAAAAAATAAGGGACATTTGTTCCCCTGTGCACTTGTTTCTGTCTTTCTCTGTGTATGCTCCCTTTCCTCTGTGCTCAGTTAAGTCACTTCAGCTATATATAATACATCCAAGGGCAGGATGCAACTGGGTTAAAGGAATGTACTTGTAGGTACAATTTGAATATTCAGCCAACACACTATGGTGATGCCAAAATGCAAGGTGCATAAACAGTGGCTATAGGCCAGATTCTGGGCCCCACTAAGACTGTCTAGTGCTGCTTTGGTGGTGCAAAGCAGCTTTAAAGGCATCTTAGCCGGCTTCTAGGGATTCCCCCAGACTGGGGGATTGCCAGGTGGGTGGGGCCAGTGTAACTAGTTCTGTGCCAACCCTCTTGCAGTCCCTGAGGTAGATTGTAATTGGGGAGCCACAACCTCTGGCCAGTCCTCAGCTGTTGGTACAGCCCCTAGGTGGAGAAGCAGAAGGATGCAAGATAAAGCATTTTTGGGGTTTTTTACTTGTGCCAGATATTAGACTTCAATGAAGTTACTCTGGTTTACACAAAAGTAACTAAGAGAAGAATCAGGGCTTTACAGTTTGATACAAGCTAAGTTTTTAATTATATTACACCTGCAGAAATATTAGAGATGGGCCCAAAGTAGACACCCAGATCCAAACACCCCTGAACTTTGGGAAGCTTGCTGCTGCATCCAGTTCCCAACTTCGCAGCTGGCCCCTTTTTCAACTGTAGGCTGAATCTGAACCCAAACATGAAAGGAAAAGTTTGTATTAGCATCTGGTTCTGGATTGGAACCATCTCTGTTAACTACGGATGTAATTTTATCCTTTGATCTTGACATTTTTATTTAATAATATGACTGTGCTGGTGAGCAAGACTTGCCTACATATAGAATCTGCTAGTGAAAAGCATAAACCATTCAACAGAACAAGATCTATGGAAAATATGAATTTAGACCCACATGGCATTTCAAAATTCATTTCCAGTTCACACGATCCATGATTGGGCCTTGTTATATTGAATGGATACATTTAGAATTGTTTCCTGCCATCTCACACACAGGAAAGAAATTCCAAATCAATATAGTTGATATGTCTCTCCAGGAAAAACTGTTGCTTACAATATTGGGAAATCCTGGAATCTGTTCTTTTCCTAACATTTGTTTTAGAATTAAATCCTCATTGCTGCCTGAATGAACAAGGAAGGGGCATGGAGAGGAATTCTCTTCCCAGGCCATGAGCATCGGCAGAGCTGCTCTGTGAAGGTTGTTTCCCTCAATTCCTCTTATTTGCCTCTGCTGCGGGATCTGTTCCACAGCAGATACTCTGATCTCATCAACTGCCTGCTCTCTCTCTTTCTTCTTCCCCTGAATGCTGCCTTGCCAGCGGAGCTGCTGCAGAGTGGCATGCCATCCCATGCAGAAGATGTGCGTCTCCTATGTGAATCCTTCAAGTTCTGCCACTTTCTTGTGCAACAAAATAGCATCAGGGAGCCCTCATGTGGCCACAGAGGTGGAGGCAGTACTTGACCCTTTAATGCACATCTTGTAATTTCCTTCTGTGGATGCAAATGTAAAGAGAGAAAGTTCTCTCAAATAAAGAGTGTCATTTTCCCCTTTTGTCCTTTCTTTGCAAGCTTAGTAATAAGACTTCACTCTCTAGGGCTTTCCACCCATGGATCTCAGAGCACTTCACAAAGATAAGTAAATATCTCCCTATTTTATAGAGGGGGAAACAGGCACAGAGAGGTCAAGCGACATACCTAAGGTCACACAGCAGGTCAGTGGCAGTCAGGAAGAGACCCTAGCTCACCTGGTTCCCATCCCACTGCCCGATCCACCTCCATCTCACTGGGAGAATGTTTGTGTGGGTTGTTTTTCTGCATGATCCCATTAGCTCCATTAATGGCTTCTCAGTGAGTCAAACCCTTAAGTCCTTCCTCAGTTCACTCAATCTTTATTTGGACTTGCAGTTTTTCTGCTGAAGCTAATGAGAGTTTGCCTGAGTCAGGGCAGAAAAAATGAGAGATCATTTTAGGATTTGTACCAGACAGCAACATTAGAGCCATGTGAACTGTTTCTCTCCTCTATTACAAGATGAGGAGAGTAGTGTATGGTCCCTGTCTGGCACTATTGAACCTTCTCACTAGTGCATTATCCCACTAGTGGTTATGCAATGACACCCCTGTAGAGTGTCCCAGTAAATCAATAATTCTACATAAAGAATTGCACCATTCCTTCCCACCTGCCCACTTCCCTTCACTCCACTGAGACCTGCAATTAGACGGAACCATCTTATTTGTATTAGATTCTCAAACAGTAGTCAGTGCCATGTGTGTATTTGTCAACTACCATATATACCACAATATAAGCTACAAGAGTCTCTTTCATTGTTTGCATTACACTGTCCTCTAGTGGCACCAACCTTCTTTTCTGTGCAGCCTTGCCGTCACATACAAATAAACCTTTTCAGATGCATTCTTCCTCATGTATGTTATGTACTAATGCAGAAGACTCTTCCTACAGAAATGTTCTGCATAGTAACAATAACATTTAGCAAGAAGCTCTCCATAGAGGAAATGTGTTTGTAACAAAGCTTTGTAGGCAGAAGCTGTAAGCATGAGTGGTCATGTTACAGAGCTAACCAGTTCAGTTCAGGATTTGGCTATAGGTTTTGTTTGGCTGTCCTTTCACTCTGCCCCTTGAAGATGTGAAAAAAAGAATAGTCCAGTCTTGGGAGACCATTCTCCACTAGGAGTCATGAGATCTGGGTCATCTTTCTGTCTCTACCACAGAGTTCCCGTGAAACCATGGCTAAGTCACTTACGTCTTCTTCTCCTTCAGGTCTCCGATCTGAAAAATGGGGGTGATAATAGTACCTTACCTGACCAGGGTGTTGTGAGGGTCAATTCATTAACGGTTGTAAAGTGCTTTGAGTAGCTCAGACGGCAGGCACTATAGAAGAGAAAAATAATACTGTTTATTGTGGTAGCACCCAAAATGTGCTAGGCACTTTCCACTGGAGACAAAGTCCTTGTCCCAAAGAATGTACAATCTTTAAAGACAATCCTTATACAGTGCCTAGTCCAACAGGGCCCAATCTGGTTGGAAGAATCCCATTTCTGATATGGGTTCTCTGTGCACACAGGAGCATTCTCCTCCCTGTTTGTATCACTCAGATCCCCAAAGAGAATAGCTCTTACCAGATCTAGATTCTCCATTCTTAGGCTCCTTTTTTCATCCTAAAATATTTACCACTGATGCTCCAATGTGGCATTGGGATCTGTGTGGGTGGACTGCTGTATCTATGCCAATCACAATGCAGGATCAGGGTCTTAGAATAACCTCTGTTTGCAAATGTTCTCTATCCTTTATGTGGATACAGTAGAAATGTTTTGCTGAAGTGTTTGGGATGAGTTTATTAAGTCATCATAACTTGTGTAAATCATTAATAATGACTCATTTTATTTAAGAGACCAGTTGGGTGAGATAATATCTTTTATTGGACCAGCTGGGACTGACTAATGTTTTGGGACTGACATGGCTACAACTACGCCTCATTTTATTAAAGATACTTGAAAGAAAAAATAATTTAAAAGACGCTTTGTTTGGTGGCCTAACTGTTATGTTCAGGAAATGACTCACAACCAGCTATTACTATTTGGCTGCCTATAAGAATAGGGCAAATGTAGTGTACCACGGAAGATTGTGTTACGGCATAGCAAGGGTGTTCGCTTTCTCACATTGTTTCAGCGGTTATCACAGCTCAAGGCCGGCCAGCTGTAGTTTGTTATGAATTAGTTAGAATTGCTTTGCATGGCCTTGAGCCAGGAGGCGGCCCCTGCTTGCTTCTGTATGAGATGTCTGTATATAGCTGTATGAGTCCGCCCCGTTTTTGGCACTTCGTACCAGGCCCAGGTTATGGTGCGCTGGGTTCCCCATCTCCGTGACAGCAACGCCAGGAGTCCCCGTTGCGGATGTGTCACTTTGCCTTCAATAAAGCCAATAACTCACAGAGTGTGTGGGCCTCGTTCTTGCAGAGCACCCTGGGTAGGCCCGCAGCCTCCCACGAACGTAACATTTGGCGCAGCGAGCAGGGTGCTCTGGGAGACGATGCCGTTTTGGCCGAAGGTAGGGGAAGTAGGGAAGCCGCCGCTGTCCCTACAGCGCATACCTGGGTGGCCCCAGACAGAGCTCTGGGGGCCGGTAGCGCGGGTTCTGGCCGGGTGGGCTGCCCCGGCCGATTGGCCGGAATCCCAGCAGGTGGCTGGGGTTACCCCCGCACAGCTGACTGAGGGTTTACAGCGGGTGCGGGCGAACCGGCGTTCTGGGACGGAACGGCGAGCGATTGGGGGGCCAGGGTGGCTCCTCCTAACCGCCCTCCGGGCCCAGGATGGGGAGGTGCTCCACTTACAGCGGGCACTGAAGGAACAGACGCAGGAGATTGTAAAGACGTTTCGTCAGGAGCCCGGGGAGGGCGTCCTGCGGTGGCTGGTCCAAGCCTGGGACAACACTGGCAATACGGTCATGCTCCTCCGGTATGAGCTACAACAGCTGGGTGTCCTGTCACAAGATTCCCAGGTACGTGCACAGCTGGCTAACCCCCCGCAACCCGGGGGGGATACTGAGTCGCCCTCCCTGTACCGTGGTTAGCGGCAGCGGTAAGCGCGGCTTACCCATCGGTGGGGGAACTGGAGGCACTGGCAGGCCCCTGGAAGACTATTGCCGAGGGAGGGCAGATACGTCGGCAGTTGGGGATGGCCGGGGCCCTAGAGATGGGCAGCACGGGAGGGCCAAATGATATACTGGTCACAAAATCCATTAAGGCCACCCTATTGTGCTTGGCCCCAGGCGAGCTGAAGCCCTTGCTCCTTGCAGTAGTTATGGCCGCGGATGGGCGTGTCGGGGACCCGACTGCCAGTCTTATGGAATTGGAGACCGCTCTGGCCGGGGCACGGCCCAGGGCCATCCGAGCCACGAAAGGACAGGCCGGCAGGGGACAAGAGAAGGGAGAGCTGTGGGTGCCCCGGAAGACCCTGTGGTTAGATTTTTTGCAGGCCGGTGTCCCTCGAGAGGAGATCAACGGGAAACCGACAGCGGACCTGTATAAGCGGTGGATGCAATTACCCGCCTCGAAGCGGAGTACCGGAGGCGAGGGAGAGAGAGGCGTGGAACAAAGCAAGTCCGCAGCACCTGCTGCTCCACCCGCTGAGTGGCAACTGCCGCGCCCCTATTGAGGGCGTGGTGGGTCCTCCATTCCATGCGTGGCGGCAGCCACAGGCGGGAGGGAAACGGGGGACCGACGCCCCTACGTGCCCCTGGTGATCCGTTGGCCGAGGGGAGGAGTTCAACATGTCTTGGCGCTACTCGATACAGGTGCTGAAGTCACGATTTTACACTCTGCGCAGGCTCAGGGCCGAGCTACTCTGGTGAACGGCCTCGGAGGAGCTGAGACCCCGGCGTATGAGGTCATAGTCACCCGGGCCCGGCTGGCGTGCACCAAGGTGGGCACTGACCCGGTGCCGTGGGAGCAAGGGGAGGCCCTGTGTAAATTTATTCCCTTACCTCCTGCAGGTTTGGCGCCCCTCGTCCCCAGTGAAATGGGGTGGCGCGTGCTAGCCAACGTCTGGTGGACAGTGCCGCAGCGAGAACCGCAAGCCGCCGTGGTTCTGGCCACTGGAGACGGATGGGCGTATGTGCTACCGGAAGGAGAGGACTATCCTCGTATGGCCTTGCTCTCCCGCTTATTGCTGTGCTCCTTGTGAGGGGAGGTACTGCCCAGGGAGCTGTCCGTCCCCCCCCCAACCCCGGTTAATTCACGGGTGGTACTCTCCCAGATTGCTGTGAATGCAATACCTTTTTGCCTTCCCCGTGTGTATGCTTTGGGCCCCGCCCAGTATGTTTTAGATACAGCCATGTATTCTCTTCGTTCTGCTTTTTGGGGTTTTTTTGTGTGTGACCTGCATGGCCGTTGCTGTTGTTTTTGCTGCCCTGCGGCCCCCGCCCCCCCCCGGGGGGGTGTCTATATGGCCACTGACGTCGCTCGAGAAAGCGAGGGGAGGATTGTAGGGTACCACGGAAGATTGTGTTACGGCATAGCAAGGGTGTTCGCTTTCTCACATTGTTTCAGCGGTTATCACAGCTCAAGGCCGGCCAGCTGTAGTTTGTTATGAATTAGTTAGAATTGCTTTGCATGGCCTTGAGCCAGGAGGCGGCCCCTGCTTGCTTCTGTATGAGATGTCTGTATATAGCTGTATGAGTCCGCCCCGTTTTTGGCACTTCGTACCAGGCCCAGGTTATGGTGTGCTGGGTTCCCCGTCTCCGTGACAGCAACGCCAGGAGTCCCCGTTGCGGATGTGTCACTTTGCCTTCAATAAAGCCAATAACTCACAGAGTGTGTGGGCCTCGTTCTTGCAGAGCACCCTGGGTAGGCCCGCAGCCTCCCACGAACGTAACAGCAAAGTAAACAATACATATTTTTCTCTCCTGTTGTGTAACTTATATGTAAATAAGATGCACAGAACAATTCAAACACCCAGTCTTTACGGGAAGCGCTCTCACTGTTCATGTTGCAGACTATTTGCTAATGTTCACACAGAGAGAGGGAGAGAGAAAGAAGATGAAAAGGAATTCAGTTCACTATACAGTTTCAGTTTGCACAGGTGGGAAATCCAGTTGAAATATATCTGAGAATATATCCCACAGCCAGCCTTTTCAAAAGGTTTCAGATGATAAAATAGTTTTGTGGCATGTCTAATAATTTTCCATATTCCTTGCCTTGCTCATCCATTCAAAACACAGGAAGAAAAGCAATGCTTTGACAAATAAAAATAAATAAATAAAGGCCTAGGCACTGTGACATTACCCAGGGTACAGTCTGGACTGTTGAACAGCTGTGTCTCCTCAGTACTCCAACCTGGGGTACCTTTTACATTGCTTCGCTGTGTGAACAGCCATTCCTGGCCTGCTCACTCACAGCCTCCAGCATGTAAATTACTCCCAGCTATATTGCAAGAGTGGTACAGCTAACCACTCCTAAATTATATTGCAAAGTGACACCAGCAAAATCCCAGTCCCAAACTTGTCCCCAGAAATATGCATCTTGTACTGGCCAGCTCTCTCCTTCTGGACAATACAAGCTCACAGAAAGTCCGTCATTTTATTAATAGAATAAATTCACCAGGAACTGCAAATTATTATTGCATTACAGTAGTACCTAGAAGCCCCAACTGAGATTGGTGTCTCATTGTGCTAGGCACTGTACACACACAGAGTAAGAAACAATCCCTGCCCTGAAATACTATACTTACAATCTAAATAAACAGGACAGACAAAGGAAGTATTATTATCCTCAGGTGGGGAACTGAGACAGAGATACATTAAGAGATTTACCCAAGATTACACAGGAAATGTGTGACATACCTAGAAATAGAATCCTGCTCTCATGAGCCCTTTTTCAGTACCTTAGCCCCAAAACCATCTTTCTGCTTTAGTACTAAGGACCTCCGAAAATCAGACCTCATATGTAGGTGTCTAAATATGGAGCTTCAGGCACCGAAGTTTGAAGATGTTGGTCTAAGTGACATGTCCAAGATCACATACAAAAATCCACTTCAGAATGAAGAACAGAACCCAGGAGCCCTGACCGCTATAGCCCTTAGCTACAGTTTTTATTCCTGTGAATAATTCTTATTCACGTGTGTAGTTTCATTGTCCTTTATCAGTCATTACAGAAATGTAGGCATGACATGACAAAGGATGTGCCACATTAAAGGCTGGGTCCTCAGCAAAAGTAAATCAGTCTAGTGCCACTGATTTCAATAGAGCTGTGCCGATAGACATTAGCTGAAGATCTGCCCATATGAGCCTGATCTGGCATTCCTTAGTTACCCCCAAAACTGTGCAAGGAGTACAGGATTGGGTGTTAATTCTTACCTACTATTATTTTAGTCAGGGGTGAAAGTAACTTAAGGGACTTACCACTATGCAGCGTGGCCAAGGTCCCAAGCAAGGTGGGGGCGGGGCTTCAATCGGAAGGGGCGGGGCTGTGGCCAGACTCCCCCAGCCAGCCCTTCAGCGCGGTCAGCAGTGATTTAAAGGACCTGGGGCTCCTGGCCGCCGCCACCGCTAGCATTACCCTGGGGCTCCGGCAGCGATTTAAAGGTCCGGAGCCCCGGGGCTCCCGGCCACCGCCACTACCCTGGGGCTCCGGCAGTGATTTAAAGGGCTGGAGCCCCGGGCCCCGGAGCTCCCGGCTGCCGCTGGTACGGTCAGCTGTGTACCGGCTCTTACCGGTACACCGGACCGGACCAGCTTACTTTCACCTCTGACTTTAGCACTCAATGTTGTGTGCATAATCTTTATATCAGTCGTGCTATGCTATGTATATATTTTATTTACAAAGCCTCAGAAACTGTTTTTAACAGTACCAGGTGCCACATTTCATATGAAAATCCTTCACACACTGGTCCCAATTTTGGATATTAGCTCTTTTCAGGTCACTTGTGCTCTCCTTTCTACCAAAATACTTTTTTCAGATACGTGTTTTAATTAAAAAGATATGTATTATTATTTATATCTTCACTACACAAAGATATGCCAGGCACTTCTCTGTAGATGTAGAAAGCTGCAGTCTCTGTCCCAACAAGCTTACACTCTGTAATTTAGATATGGCACAACAAATAGGGATGTGGAATGATCTCCTAGGAAAAGCTGTACATGGTATTGATTTACATTGATAGGTTTAAAAGTCTTTTTCCCCCCACTTTGACACAAAGATTAGATCATTGGGCCCATCTCAGTATTTACTACATTTATTCTGTGGTATTTTATGTCGTTAAAGATTGTACAGTAAATATACTTCCCAGACAGAAATACATGGTTAAAATGGAGATAACTATGCTTTTTACATCTAAAGTTCTATTCGAGTAGCTTCAAATATCTGAAAGGCAGGGAAATTAGGAGGAGATCCTCAGCTGATATCAACTGGTGTAATTGCATTTGAATTAATAGAACTATACCCTTTTACACCAGGTGAGAAACTGGGTCATGAAGTTAAACGTGTAGGGGGAAAAAACAGATATAGGAACTGAGACATGGAGAGGTGAAGTCACTTGTTGTAGATCACAGAGAAAATCTATGGCAATAGAAATCAGATCTCCTGACTCTCCATCCTGTGCCTCAACCAGTGGATGATCTTTCCCCAGGTGCTTTAATCTCGTAAAGCAGGGGTTCTCAATCTTTTTCTTTCCAAGGCCCCCCCCCAACATGCTATAAAAACGCCACGGCCCACATGTGCCACAGCAATAGTGTTTTTGCATATAAAAGCCAGGGCTGGTGCTAGGGGGTAGCAAGCAGGGCAATTGTCCGGGGCCCCATGCCGCAGGGGGCCTCGCGAAGCTCAATTGCTCAGAATTCGGCTTCAGCCCCAGCGGTAGGGCTTGGGGCTTCAGCCCCAGGCAACGTAGTGGCAGGGCTCCAGGGCTTCTGTCCCCATGGTGCAGCAGGGCTCCGGGGCTTTAGCCCTGGGCCCCAGCGAGTCTAATGCTGGCCTTGCTTGACGGACCCCCTGAAACCTGTTCATGGCCTCCTGGGGGCTGTGGACCCCCCAGTTGAGAACCGATGTCTTAAAGTATACATATGTACATACATAAGAATGTGGGGTATACACACAAATCTGATAACATATCTCGTTATACATAAGAAACCTGCAGTTTAACCAGTCAGACACTGGATGTCTCTGTTGTTTAAAAAATGCAAAATGAAGATCCTGTTGTCTTTCAGTCTGAACAAGCGAATCTCAGAAAGATAAATGGGTCACTATGAAAAGACCAGCTGTCAGACCACTGACCTGCTGATATATCATTCCTGGAACTACCAACTCCCAAAGGGACCCATAGTGACTGACCTACAGTGGGGACCACAGCTGACAAATGTATTTATCTTATGTTTCAGCTCACCAGACAGCATTTCCTATCAGCCCTATTCTCCTCTAGATTCCAGCAGTCAGCAAAACTGAAACTAGAGAGTTTAATACTGAATAATTTGCTGCCAGCAACTGAATATAATTTAGGAACTTAAACTGAAATCACTGGTGCCTGTTTCCACAAGTGGCAGCTTTAAATAAATGTTCACTGTCCAGCTGGGCATGCATGGTAACTGCTGGTAATGCATCAGTTACATTTTTGTTTAAAAAAAAATACCCATAAAAGTCAGGTTCTGGTTTGGTAATTGGATAAAGAGCCTTCTACCTTGAGGTTGCTGGTTGAAGTCAGCTCAGGTTGGTTGGTAGTGACTTAAACTTGTTGCCATTTCATCACTGTGTGGTGATCTATAGATAGGAAATTAATTGTGTGGTGTTAGTCCATTTCTCACTGGATACGTTCCTACTTCACCAAAATTACCACACCATTGGCATTAACTGGCCTCCTGGCTGGCAGCTTTGGTAGAGGGGCCAAGGACTGAATTGGCAAGATGTCTCACTCAATGTCTTTGGGCCTGATTCTTCTCTCACTTGCATAAGTGTAGATCAGAAGTATGTCTATTGAATTCAGTTGAGTCACACTGGTGTAAAAGTGGTGTAAAAATCAAATTCAGATCTGAGTTGGACCATTTTTTTTCAGCCCTCCAGGTGAGAATTGTGGTGTAGTGTGGAAGAAACGGGTGCTACCTGTTCTGTGGATAAATAAAGGACTTTGTTCTCCAGAGTCGTTAATTTGGCACCTTTAACCAGCAGCATGAAAAAAATCAAACCAGCTCCTCACAGATATAATCTTAAGAGATAGAATTGGTCAAAACTGTATGTTTTATATGGGAAAATTAAAATTATTTTTTCTCAAAATTTTAACAAATATCCAAAACTTCCTATGAAAAAAATTGAAACAATTTTCCTCCCTCCTTTCCTTCCATCTCCCTTCCCCCTTTTTTGCTAGCAAAATTGAAGAAAAGGGGCGAAAGAGAAGAAAAGGGAAAAAAGGGAAGGGAAAGGGAAAGAGAGGAAGGGGGGAAATGAGAACTGAATTTTTTCAGGTTTGGGAGGATTTTTTCCTCAAAAAAAAAAAATCAGAGATTTTCAAAAAAGTTAAAAAACTTCCTCTACAGTTTTCATATTTGAAAAAAACCATTTATTGTGAAAAAAATTGTGAATGAAAAATGTTGACAAGCTCTATTAAGAGACTTATGGAAAGGAAAATAGACTGACAGTTTGTTCCATAGAAATACATTTTATTTAATGTCAGAGTGATTTTATATGTTTGATTTTGTTTGTTAGATTTTGGACTCAGTACTTGTGTCTGGATAAGATGTTTTAAAACCCTTCTGTGAAATTGATAATTCTCACCAGTACTCATAAAATGTAATGTAACACTGTAACTATATCTATTCATTCTGCCTGATAGAGGGATATCAGTAAAATAAAAAAAAGTCAGGATTCTAGCAGTTTTCTCTAAAAATATAGTCTTTTTAGTAAACAAAAAATAGCAAAACTGATTTTTCTATTAGGAATATAGATATTGTCATACCTGATTAGACCAGTGGTCTGTTTAGTCCAGTATCATGTCTCTGACAGTGGCCAGTACTAGCTGCTTCAGAGGAAGGAGCCAATTATAGAATACCAGGTGACAGGGAAGTTTCTTTCTAACCTTTGTCAGTTAGTGGTTGTTAAACCTTCATCCTTCAGGGTACATATGGGCCTGATCCAAATCTATGGATCAGTGGAAAGATTCCCATTGACTCCAATGGGCTTTGGAGCAGGCTTTATAGTCTCTTTCCACTTGTATTCCAGTGTATGTAAGTGTGGATATTTTTGGCACCTTAGAAACTAACAAATTTATGTAAGCATAAGGTTTCGTGGGCTACAGTCCGCTTCATCGGATGCATAGAATGGAACATACAGTAGGAAGATATATATACATACAGAGAAAATGTGAAAAGGTGGAAGTTGCCCTACCAACTCTAGGAGGCTAATTAATTAAGATGAGCTATTATCAGCAGGATAATATTATTATTATTAATTATCATCCTGCTGATAATAGCTCATCTTAATTAATTAGCCTCTTAGAGTTGGTAGGGCAACTTCCACCTTTTCACATTTTCTCTGTATGTATATATATCTTCCTACTGTATGTTCCATTCTATGCATCCGATGAAGCGGGCTGTAGCCCACGAAAGCTTATGCTTACATAAATGTGTTAGTTTCTAAGGTGCCACAAGTACTCCTCGTTCTTTTTGCAGATACAGACTAACACGGCTGCTACTCTGAAACCTGTGGATATTTTTGTTATCCATATAAATATCTAATCCTTTTTAGACTTCTAAGTTCTTGAACTCTCTGATACATTATGGCAGTGAGTTCTGTGCTGTGTGTAGAAAAGTGTTTACTCTCCCTTTAAATAAAATCATGGGTTTAAATTACAGAAAGGTTTATAAACTTGAACTAGATTTTGCTAACTCCAAACTATCTTGGAGCCAATGGGAGTGAGCCTTCCAGCCTGGGTCAATAGACTCAGGCTGGTGGGGATCGTGCTCTAAAAACAGCTGTTGCCAGCACTTTGAAGTTGTGGCTCAGACGGAGCTCAGGCTCTGAAGCCCACCTCACTCCCTAGACTTCAGAGCCCAAGCTCCAGCCCGAGCCACAACTTCACAGCGCTGCCTACACAACTATTTTGGGAGTACTAGTGCAAGCCCCACTAGCCAGTCTGTCTCACAGGGTACGTCTACGTGGCAATAAAAGACCCATGGTATGGCCAAGGGTGGTCTGGATCAGCTGACTTGGGCTTGTGGGGCTTGAGCTGTGGGATTAAAAATTGCAGTGTAGATATTCAGGCTCAGGCTGGAGCCCGGTCTCTAAGACCCTGTGAGTGGGGAGAGTCTCAGAGTGTGGGCTCCAGCCTGATCCTGAACGTCCATGCTGCAATTTTTAGCCCAGCAGCCCAAGCCCCACAAGCCCAAATCAGCTGACCCAGAGTCTGAGACTCGATGCTGCAGGTTTTTTATTGTAGTGGACCCACAGACTCATAGGCTTTAAAGCCAGAAGGAACCATCATGATCATCTAGTCTGACCTCCTGCACATCACAGGCCACAGAACCTCACCTACCCACTCCTGCAATAGGCCTATAACCTCTGGCTGAGTTGCTGAAGTCCTGAAATCATGATTTAAAGACTGGATGTTACGGAGTATCCCTCATTTACTTTAGTTAAAACCAGCAAGTGATCTGTGCTTCATGCTGCAGAGGAAGGTGAAACCTTCAGGGTTTCTGCCAGTCTGACCTGGGGGGAATTCCTTTGTGACACTAGCAGACCAGGTGTCAGCTCATGCCAAGGCCCCAGGACTCACTGAACACTGACAAATACATAGCTGGAAACCAGTCTGGCTCACCTGTGGGTTAGCATAGTTAAAATAGATATTAGTGTTATAAGAATGTGTTTAGTGTTTAGAGACTTTATGGAATGCTTGTAGGATGCTGCATGAATTAATCCAACCTATAATATCTGTATCCCATGCTTTAAGGTAATACTTAAGTGTTTGCTCTATAACTGTAAAATGTTTGTTCTGAAACGTCTTTACTGGCAACGTTGTCATGGCACAGCGCAGGGAGAGAGCTCTCCCAGCGCTCTGAAAAACCCACCTCCACGAGGGGCGTAGCGACCAGTGCTGGGAGCTTGCGACCAGTGCTAGGAGCTGGCTCCCAGCGCAGGTGCACTGTTTATACCGGCACGTTACAGCGCTGAAACTTGTAGCACTCAGGGGGGGTTTTTTCACCCCCCGGAGTGAGAAAGTTGCAGTGCTGTAAAGTGCCAGTGTAGACAAGCCCTATATAACTCACGAAACGGGAAAAAAACTTCATCTAATGCAATATGCTGGATTCCTACAGTTAGTTAATGGGAGTCAGCTAACTTAAGAACACAACTTTACTTCCTAGTGAAGACAAGGCCCATGAGGGAAAACAGTGTGTCCTCTATAACATGTCAGATCAAGTCTTGCCTCAAAAAATAGCTGCTGTTCCTGCTCACAGGCAGATATCTCAGGGTATGTCTACACTTACCAGGGATCAACGTAGTGAAGACTCACTAAATCAACCGCAGATGGCTCTCCAGTCGACTCCGGTACTCCACCGGAATGAGAAGCGTAAGGTAAGTCGACAGGAGACTTTCTCCTTTCGACCCTAAGTAGACACCGCAGTAAGTTGACCTAAGCTATGTCACTCCAGCTACGTTATTCACGTAGCTGGAGTTGCATAACTTAGGTTGACTTAACCCCATAGTGTAGACCTGCCCTTAGACATTGAAAGATATAAGGCTTGTTTTCCATTAAAAGTTAACTTGAGTTATAACTCTAGTCCTGTCCATGCACAAAAATACTTCACTCAAGTGTGGTGATGCTTTTAACTTGAGTTGGCTGGCCATCACCGGGTATAGACTAACACCTGAGTTCACACAATCTGTCAGTTGCTAATGTAACCACTCTGCAGTGTGGACGTAGGCTTGCTCCACTCGAGTGTAGTGCCTTCCCACACTTGCCCCATATGCCCAGAAAGGACAGACAAATTCTTCCACAATTCATCAGGAAAGAATTCATAGAGCAGCTCAACTTACTTCATCACAACGCACCATAAGATGTGCCCCTAGAAGTGCTGAGTGCCACACACTGGTGAGTGCAGCACCAGTATGAACATAGCAGCCCAAGTGTTATTTCACAGTGTGGCTCCTCTCACTTGAACTAGGCCCAGTGGCCTCCCCAGGAATTGAAATTAGGGGGTGGTGTTCAAATTTACTCGGGGGGGGGGGGGCACGGTGTCACTAAATTGGCATGTAACTAGTTCACAAAACTGGGGGGGTGTTGGGGAAATTCAGGGGGGTGGTTGGGAAATCACTGACTAGGCCAGCTCAAGAGAAGTAACTCGAGTGTAGATAACTCAAGTTTACACAGTAATGAAGACGTATCCATAGTCCGCAGAAAACAAATTCACAACAACCACATAGATCACAATTTGCTATTGTACAGTTGTTCATGATAATTGCAGGGCTGTCAACACCAAGCCAGATTCATGCCTGTCCCGGTGATAGGGCTGGTACAAGGACCTAGGAGATACGGTTTGCACATTCAGGAGCTGTCAGGATCCAACGTGGTTCCCAGCACAGGTTACAGCAGCTATGAGGACTGCCCTAACTTGTACCCTAGCTGCAATGGTCCCTATGGATCACTGCAGGGGTACAGAACAGCTGGAGCATAAAGCATTCTGATTACTCTTCCTCTCTCCTCCAGAATGTTTCCTGTGCTGATTCCTCTTGTGGAGCCTGGGAGTGGAAAGGAACAGGAAGTATTCAGAGCTAGCTACAGCTGTCCTACAGCTCAGGCAAAGGACCTCTTGCTCCAGGTTTATTTCTGGAAGGGAGGTGAGGGAAGGAATCTTATGGCCCCTCTGAAGCTCTCTTGCACCAACATAGCTAGTGAATTCCTCCCACTGTGCTGGCTTATCTTTGTACAGAAAAACAGGCAGACAAAAATTAGCCCTAAATCTAAAATTACTAGTTTTCCTCCATTATGGATATCATAATGTTCTTTGTTCTCATTGGCTGAAAGAGAGAACCAGAAGAACAGTACAGATATGTGAAGCATTTACAAGGAACTCTCTCTTTCCTGGAACTTTAAACAGTTGCCATTAATGTGTTAGATTTCAGTGATTAAAACATCCCAAGTCTTACTATACCCATATTAATAGATCCTTAGGAATAAATAATATGAAACCATGGACAACAGATACTAAAGGGAAAGGCCCTCTACAATCTATGTCTGGGGCGGCAGGTTTGTAGAAATTTTGGTGTTGCCCAGAATGCCCAGAGTTCGCCTTCCCAAACTCCATCCCACCTGCCTAAGGCTCTGGGAGGGAGTTTGAGTAGGGAGAGGAGGTCTGGGGTGCAGGCCCTGGGCTGGAGCAGGGGATTGGGTTGCAGGAGGGGTTCAGGGTGCAGGCTCTGGGAGGGAGTTTGGGTGCAGAAGGGGTGAGAGGTTGGGCTCTGGGAGGGAGTTTGGGTGCTGGGTGCAGGCTCTGGGCTGGGGTATGGGGTGGGAGTGCAGGAGGGGGTGAGGGGTGCAGGCTCTGGGGCAGAGTTTGGGTGCAGGTTCTGGGCTGGGGTGCAGGCTCCGGGCTGGGGCAGGAGGTGGGGGTGCAGGAGGGGGTGAGGGGTGCAGGCTGGGGCAGGGGGTGCAGGCTCTGGGAGGGAGTTGGGGGTGTGTTGGAAAGGAGTGGGGGGTCAGGCTCTGGGAGGGAGTTTGGGTGCAGGCTCTGGGCTGGGGTAGGGGGTGCAAGCTCTGGGAGTGAGTTTGGGGGCAGGAGGGGCTGTGGAGGGAGGGGGTGCAGGCTCTGGGAGGGAGTTGGGGGTGTGTGGGAAAGGGGTGGGGGTGCAGGCTCTGGGGGGGCAACACTTACCTGGGGCTCCTAGGCAGGGCGGGCCGGGGGGCCACCTGTTCCAGTTTGAATTCATCTTTCTTAAACATGGGAGACTAGAATTGCACACAATATTCCAGATGAGGAATACTGTCGACCCTGGCCAGGAGGCTTGCTCCCACTCCAAAATGCTGTGTGGACATACCCTAAAGTCCCAATTCTGGAACTGATAGGGCACAGGCAGCGTGCTATGCCTGTGGGGAACTCCCTGATTTCAGCAAGGCTCCCCTGGAGGGCAGTGTCAGTTACAGGATCTGGGCCTAATCCTATTCACAGCATATAAAACCACAGTCATCGGAATCCGATATGCACTTTAAGAAAGAAGTAGATGTTTATTCATTCTGATTGCCTGGGAGATTCCTGAATTTTGCATATTAGCATGCAAGTGAACAAAACCCCATTTTGTTTGTTTTTGAAAGTCAAGAATAGGTAGCATCACAAAACGTGCTTTGTTCATGTAGCATTTTTATGAACTTTTTATGCATCAGAATGCATTGGTAATTATTCTATACTGTATTTTGCAAAAATAACTGTTTTAGTATTATGAAAAACTCACTGCAATGCTGAGCTATTAAATCTTTGCTTGCAAAGTGAGGTGCTACCACCATTTTGTGAGTGGAATATAAACGTGCAGATTAGCAAAATTCAGAGTATTGAGGTTTTATTCTGTTTTCAATCACCAGGAAATGTCTTTATGGCTCAAGAATTGTGGCAGGAGGTAGGTCTGTGGTCTAGCTCATAATGGCCATAATAAATGAGATCCTCTTTTGGGGGGTTAAGCCACAGGATGTGGAATTTATGGACTGCTGAGCTATTCTAGGATGTCAATTCCTATGCTCCTATGATAGCAAACCTGCTGTGCAAAATATTACAATGGCCTACGGAAAGGACTGTAGATCAGATTCTAAAATTGTCAAAATCAGTGTAGTTCTGTAGAAGCACGGTAGCTACATTGACTTACACGAGTTGAGGAGCTGACCCCATGACTTCAACTTGGATAAGAGCAGATGACCTTTTACAAAACAAAACAAAAGTTTTCATGCAGTTGCCTTAACGTTAAAGAATGAGGGAAGAAAAATACTGTGGGAACAAAAATGTTTCTAAATTAAATTTCTACTAAAGTTTCCCTGGAGGCATTGAAAGTTTTGGAAAGTGCAGATTGATATGTAAGGCAGCTCTTTGATTGCTGTTTGGCTGTATTGTGATGTTATGTTTACTGTAAGAAGCAAAATTTATTTTTCATATTGCTATACTGTCTTTTTTGAAAATGCCCTGTGCTTCATAAACACCTTAAATGCCATTTGCTATGATTGTTGCTAAGGGAGCAGTTTAATATTTTCATGACTGCCAAAGTTAATAGGTTCATAAAACCAAGTGAAATTCCCCATTGGCAATTAATTGCTGCTCTAGTACTGAAATAATGTAAAGTCTGAACTCTCTGGGTTTCAAACTTTGACTTATAGTTTTTGTGGGACTAAGTTTATGTAATAATATGTATTGTACTGCTTCCTTCCTACTCCATTCAGTACTTTTGATTCAATTATGTGTAATGGTAGCACGTAAGTGAAGAGTACCAAAGCACCTGAAGATATAAAGTGGCTTGGTAAATGATTGGAAACAGTAAACAACCTGGGGGAAGTAGTACCTGTCCACAATAAAATCAGAACCAGCCTAGCAGGGATCTACTAGGGCTTTACAGTCTAGTGGGGAATTATTTTTTCTGAAGATGCTGATAGCCAAGACATACAGCCTTTCTCAGACAAACTATCCCTGACTATGGTGGTCTGGGAAACCATGCTAGAACCTGTTAGTAACAATTGTGTTTAAACGTTGCTTTGACGGTAGTATGGAAAGGGACTGGAATAATCGTGGCCCAACAGTTTATTTGTTAGCAAAACGAAAATAAGAAAGAAAAACTTGTAGCACCTTAGAGACTAACAAATTTATTTCAGCATAAGCTTTCGTGGGTTAATACCCACTTCATCGGATGCATGGAATGAAACATACAGTAGACAGATATTTATACAGTCAGAGAAACATGATAAGGTCGAGGTGCATAGACCAACCTTAAGAGGCTAATTAGTTGAGAGGCACCATAACAGCAGGGGACCCATAAGAGGTTGAGTGAATGGTTGATTCAGGGAGCAAAATCCAAACTCATCCAAACAGTTTGCCAGATGGAACCCCAACATTGTGGGTTAGGGTGATGCAGCATTGCAGTAGCCTATAAAAACCCATGCTGTAAGAACCCACCCAAGAGTCATGGAGACCACTACATCACCTAGAACAGGGATGGCAACCCTTCCTGTTTCTTGATCAGATTCCTCAGATAGGTAAAGGCTTTTAAAATATTAATTTCTGGACATTTAAAATAACATTGGGGTTGCAATCTCTCCTGATAAAAAGCCAGGACACACACACACAGGCGCACACAGTGTCATCAGTGTCGATCGAGGACAAAGTGTATTCCTTGACTTTAAACACTCCCACCAATGCCACTTTGTCTTATGGTCCTGATGGTATACATTTTTTTTTTTTGAGAGGGAGGCTAATTTTTCTATTTAAAATAATAATAAAATAAGTATGAAATACCTCACATTGGTTGACCTTCAGGACCACAGCAAAGCCTGTCTTTTCCAGAGGGCATTTGAGGAGGGTTGAAGGCCTTTGGGCATGAGGCTTCCTTAAGGAATCTGAAGGTAGAGATCAGGACTGATGAGAAAGGAGAAAAGGAGGCACAGTTATACCAGGGCCCTCAGCTCAGGGTCCCTCCCAAAACATCTGTAACTGGGCTGAAATGGGAGGGGATAGGGACCCAGCAAACATGATGTTCCAGGTCCCCAAATTTCTCTCAACAGGCCTGGTAGAGACGCTTTGTATTGTTTTGTTAAGTGACTGTTTTGTATGGGGTAGGATCTGCTGCTGTTTTGTTTCGGGTAATGGTGTGGAGGTCACCCTAACATGCCCCCCCATGGTCAGACATGGTGCTGCAGGTGAGCCCCTGCCCTAGTTTTCTCTCACCCTGGGTATAAACAAGTCCAAGCAGGCTTCCCCAGTATGAAAGAGTGCCCTCCTTGGAATGTCTACTTTATTTAACAAAACAGAGCAGCAAAGTACAAAACATAAACAAAAGCTTTAGTCAGCTCTGCCACCAGAACCTCTCTGCCCCTGGGTTAATCAGTCTTACATCTTGCCCCTCTAGCCCTAGAGCATTCTCAGGTTGAATTCTCTGCCGGGAGCTTGGGCCTCTGCTGAGTGTTTAGCTAGATGCCTATTTCCCCCCCAGTAGTGTGTTGCTCTTTGCTGAGCCAGTCTCAAGAGGTTCCACACCTAGATTGTTCTCCTGGGCTGCTCCAGTCCCTTGCCTAGGAGTACTTTCCCCCTGGGCCTGCTTCATGAACCTCTCCTTTCTAAGGAAACGTCACTGAGAGTAGCACTGTAACCAATTCTCCTGAGGAATTACTCTCCCTAGAACAGGGGTGGGGAACCTATGGCCTGCAGACAGGATCCGGACCATTGGTTAATTTCATCCAGCCTGGCGCATGGGGCTGGAGCTGCAAGCCCTAGCTCACCTCGCCACAGTGGGGAAGCCCTGAGTCTTGGTGCCCCCCAGGTGGGTGAGTGGCCCACAATTGATTTTTTTCTGTGGGTCAATGGCCCATGACAGAAAAAAAAAAGTTCCCCACCCTTGCCCTAGAAGCATCCTCTCTTTTGGACCTTCCTGGCTGAGTCCTCATACGCCTTTATTAGGCTCAGGTGCTTGTATCCCAATTGAGACTGCCACCTAGCTACTATCCACAGGTGGATCTGGATTGACTCATTCTCCTTAGCAGAGCCTGTCACTGTAGGCTGGGTCCTGACCCCCTCAGGGGCCAACTCCTGTGACATTTTGTCATGACTTTTATTGCTCTGGATTGTAATTTTGGGTGTCAGGGCTCCAAGAGCCTGGGATAGGCCGCTTTTAAAGTGCTGAATTGAAATACATAAATGAAATCAATTCTTTCTCCCACAGACTCAAAGGCCAATAATGTGTGTATAAGCCTCAGACCTGGAAGGCTTAAAGGGAACCAGAGTTCTTTGCTCCCCATATAGATGTAAGGAGAAAATCTAGCTGCTGGCAGGCTTAATTTACATGCAGTATCATTTTGCTTCCTTGCACTTCTGTACAGTGCTTTGTGTTGTATTACTGGGAGTTTATAGTCTGCTTTTAGGAATGTTATTAAACGGTTCATATAACTGTATTTATGTAAATTATGGAAGGCATACTTGGGAGAAAATGTGTTACCCTAAGCTGATGAATAGTGAGTTTGGATTGGGTAATGAGCCCAAAAGGAAAAAGAGGAGGGATTGTGGGTGGGAGAGGGCTTGCTTTGCCTTAGGCTTCATACCTAGAGCTCTAAATCCTGAACACAGCAGCAGACTAGTTGAGCTGATTCTGCTGAACCCGGACCTGCTAGTAGCAGACCTAGTGAAGATAACTGCTGAACAGACTTTAAAGTAGCAGATTAGGTAGACTGGATTTTGCTGAATCAAAACTGGCCACAGAAGACTAGAGCAAGCTCTGGTCATGCTGACTTTAGCAGATGATATCAGCAGCCACTTGACTGCCATGGAATCTAATTGGATCTGTGAGTGGCAGGTGAGTGTGGATTCTGCTGAGCAGGAATTCTGGCCACAATTAGGTCTTTTAATAACAACTAGGATGGTGAGGACTGCTCTACCCCTTGCACTATTCCTGAGTTTGCTAATTTCATGTGTGAGACAGCTGATTATCTTGTTTCCATAATAAAAAGTGTTTGTGTTTCACATTCCGAAGTGCTTTGCCTGTGGGGAAGAAATACCTGTAAAGGTGTTTAGATTGTTTGTTTATTTTTAAAACAAGTGGAGGTTCAGTCAAATATTTTACTTATTTTATACAAGGACCCCTAGATAGCTTGTTGAACCAGGCCCTTGTTACTGCTAATGAGCCCTGGCAGAAGGGTTACCTATGTAAAATGCATACTGACTAAGAAAGAGAGGGGCACATTTTAAGGTGTTAGTCCAGAATGGATAGAGCACTCATAATCTGCCTCAGATGCCATTTTTCTTCAAATCCACCTTGATGTGTAATGTCTACAGCAGGCCTGCACAACTTGTAAAGTGGTGAGGGCCACATTACTCCAAAGAAAAAAACCGAGGGCCGGATGCGAGGAAAGTTGTTGAGCAAAAAAACCCAAAAAACTCTCGAGCAAAAGTTGTTGAGCGGAAAAAAAAAAAGACAGAGACAACAGAGTATGTTGTGCAGGCCTGGTCTACAGCATGAAATAATAACCTTCTGCCAACAAGGAGTCTCAGCATTTTAACTTCCATTTCCTCTTTCTAAAGGAGGTTAAACAAAAACCCTTGTCAAGACTGAAAGGGAAAATATGATGTGATTTAAAAAAATTTCCAGTCACTTGGTCCAATACAAATTATGACTAAATCACTAGTATTTATTTATTTAAAATGTTCATGCTGTCTCCCTAATATACAAATCTGAAATAATGAGGCAGGAAGCAACCACATTATCAGTCTGGCTTTGGCCTTCTCTATTCTGCTGTAACTTGTCACCAAGATTTCCAACCACCTTTCCCTAGCTAAGTCACGGGGCTTCCTCTTTGTCCTCAGTCTCCTTGCTCTTTCTGTTGCTTTCAGTTGCTTTTTTCTCCTCCTCCTCTTTTTCACCCTTGGCTTCCTTGGTTCTGTCGTATCTTGGTTCTCTTCCTACCTTTTAGTTTGTTCTGGTTTGCAGAGTTGGATCCATTGTGTGTTCTTTTCTTTCTGATAAGGGTTGCTAATACATAGCATCCCTCAAATTTCTCAGGCTGCTGTGTAATTGGATTCTGTGTACAACACTAATCATTGCTTGATTATTCTGACATTCTCAGTAAAGAAATGTGGACTTCAAAATCCTAATGTAATTACACTCTGGCCTCTGGCATGAATATATTTCACTCTGACTTCTCACTGACATTGAAAGCATTTAGAGGACCCAATGTCTATCTCATTTTGATATACATGTAATGGGCTTGAAATAACTTTTTAAGGTGGAATTGTGTATCTAGTGCTACTTACAGCTAAGGATTTTGCTTCCCACTTGATGACATATCATAACTGTCAGCTTTTTATTAGAGCTTCTTGCGTAGGGTTAGACATTTGACTTTCTCTGTGAAATAGGCTGCTAACACCGCTGAGCTGGCAGGTTAATGATGAGGTTTCATTAATATTAAAGGCTAGTACCAAAACAAAACTCTGAGAGATGCTTGTGCACAGATTTAAAGAACCTGGGGTCACCACCTGAGACAGCTGGCTCTATATAGACTTTACTTAGAAAAAAAAGAAAAGAAAATTATGATGAATAATAAGATGTTATAAACCAGAAGATCAATTTGTTTTGCAGCATCTGAAAGCTAAAGATTGTGATTTAAAGTCTAAACAGTAAGCACTCTGGTTTCTGAAATAGATAAAGACATGCACAGTAAATAGTAGTTGCTTTTCCCTCACCTTTACTTTGTGTTTTGAAATAATTTCCGAGCAATGTGAACAGTAAAGATGTGCACCAGCAGTGGGGCTTAGCTTTAGGGGTCATCCCGACTCCCTCCTCATGACTGCAACTGTCTTCCCTCACTCTCTGTGATGCCTTTCCTATTCCGTCAGTTTCTCTTATCATTAAAAAGGCTATGTTGCAAGACAGTGTAATAAACTAGCTTAGTGCATGTGCTTATGTCTTCCTCTCACGACAGAGCACTAGACAGAACAAGAGCCCTCTGCTTAGGGTGTTCCTTCTCTTAGTTCAAGAGGTAGAAGCTTGTGCTTTGGGTGGTGAAGGTCTGAAGTTCAGTCACTGAGGATAACAGTGGTGGCCTTATGTGCAAGTAGATTCAGTTCATTACCATAGTTTATTTGTCTCTTTGTGAGAGCCAGTTAGCTAATCAACCCCAACATGCTTAGGAATCTTCTTATCTCATTAGATGCACAATGTATTCTAGAGCATGTCCTTAAGAAAATCCTTTGGTTTAATATGCTATAACTGCCTGTCCTAAATTACACATGGAAAATCTCTTCAAGACAAACTACTGATCACAGTAACAAAAATGTAAATTTGAGGTAATTCCGTTGACTACAGTGGAGTTATTCTGAATTTACATCAAGGTATTTAAAAACAAAACGTTATCCATGATCTAAAGAGTAATTTCTGTTTTTCAGTAATAGATATATTTCAGAACTGTGGGCCAGATCCTTAACGGGTGTAAATCGCCATAGTTTCCTTGACATCTATGGAGTTATGCCAGTTTACACCAGCTAAATATCTGATCCAATGTCCCACATCCACCTAGATGACTGAAATTAAATAACTAAGAAACATGTCTCTTCTGAGATATTCTGTCTAAATACAGTTCCATTTTTGTGCCATCTTCTGTTCTGAGAGGATAAAAAGGTAAGGTACAAGCTATTTTTAGGTGCAATGAAAGTCATTTTAAGTGAATTGATAGAAAAAGATCTAACTGAAGGAACAATAAAGTTAAAGGAAGTTATGAGTGTAGTGTTTTCAGAGTTTGTTTAGATCAATGTTTCCCTAACTCTGATAGGCAGATCACTGATGATCTAGGGCAGTGGTTCTCAACCAGAGGTTCAGGGACCCGTGGGCAGGTTTCAGGGGGTCTGCCAAGCATGGCTGGCATTAGATTCGCTAGCGCCCAGGGCAGAAATCCAAAGCCCCACTGCACGGGACTGCAGCCCAAGGCCCCAAACCCCACTACCCAGGGCTGAAGCCGAAGCCTGATCAACTTAGCTTTATGGTGCCCTCTGTGGTGTGGGGCTCCAGGCAATTGCCCAGCTTGCTACCCCCTAACGCTTGCCCTGGCTTTTAAATGCAGAAAAATAGGTGTTGTGGCACAGGTGGGCCATGGAGTTTTTATAGCATGTAGGTGGGGAAGGGTGTCTCAGTAAGAAAAATGTTGAGAACCCCTGCTCTAAGGAGCACTTGATGGCTTAGGGAGAGCTGGCTGGTCATATGGTGCCGGCTGTTCTCCTTATTCCAAGCTAAATTGCATTAAAACCAGAAAATACATATATAATTTCTTAATATGACTCTTCTATATAAGTAAGTGCTGTAATTGCTACAGAGAAGTTATGTGATTGGGAATGGTCTGTGCTTTCACAAATAGAAAGGGGAGTGTGGCTGCATGATCCTAACTGAAAGTAAGTGATCCATGAGCAAATCTCTGTATTACGATGTGGTCTGCATTATGAAAAAAATTTGAGAATACCTGGTTGAGATGCTTTGCAGTGAAATACACCAAGTGCAGTGGGATGGGAGTGATTCTTAAGGGTAACACGTACTAGATGCATCAAGAAAACAGCTATATCTCGTTGTGTTTGCACTTTTACAGCACACCAGAATGTATGTCAGTATTGTAACACTAGGCTTGCAATGACGAGAGCCATATACTGAGTAAGCATTGTGAATATTGGCCCATGTATTAAATGCACCTATAATCATGATGGCTTTCCACTTGGGTGGCATATTCTAATCGGGTAATTTTGTAATTATTTTGATTAAAATCTGGCTTATTTTTAACAGTGCTTCCTCAGTCATTGGAAAGATCATCAGACTTCTTTCAGACATTGCCACCAATGAAAAATTATTAGTCCACTCAGGGTACAGGAGTTACAGACTCCTGTTATAGAATTTGTAGACCTTTTCTTGTTTATCTGAAATCATTCAAACTTACCATAAAATATTTTGATTATGGCTAGTAGATGAAATTTTTAGCATCAACCTCTGTCTGATCCTTCTCCCCTTACTCTCTACCTTCATTTCTTTCACTGTTTGGACTTACCATCTCATCTTGTGCCTCTGTCTTGTACATGGTGAGAAGTATTACCTTATAAAACATGCTTGCAGGTAGCTGAGCCAGGAATGGAGGACTGGGCTAATAATTATTTCAAAGCAATATTTCAGTAAATAAGTGACTATGGTCCAGCCCACACATGGGTATTGACTTTATTAGCTCCGTAAGGATGGCAGGATCAGAATTAATAATTAATTGCTAAAATACCCATCCCATTTGCGAACCTAAATAAAATACCCATCCCATTTGCATACCTAAATAACCAATTCTCCTAATTTCAATCTGTAGCTTGTTCAGCAGATAAACACATAGCAGCTGCTTCCACCCAACCAGCATGGCAGTCTGGATTTAGTCATCCAATAGAGAAAGTATCGTGATTTCACCTCTCCACCATTCATCACTGAACTCAGGGAGGTTACGCCACTACTATTTGCACTTGCAAATCACATATATGTGGAGACCAAACTGCATGCCAACTATAGGACGCATCAGGTAGATGGATGTTAATAAAATCTTCCAACTCTAACTAAAAGAAATAACACAGATCCTGTGGACCCTTTAAAGAAATAACATAGGAAGCTCTTAATATTATTTGTATTACAACTGCACTCAGGTCCCTGCTGTGATAAGTGCTGTACGTACACAAGAGACACTACTGCCCCAAAAAGTTTACAATCTCAATGGGAAGACAGACAAGGTATTATCTTCATTTTTCAGATAGGGAATTGAGGCACAGAGATTGTGACTTGCTCAGAGTTATGCAGGGAGTCTGTGGTAGAGCTGAGAATTGACTCCAGATCTCCTGAGTCCCAGACAAATCCATCAATCACAAGACCCCAACCTTCCTTCCTAAATTATAACACCCTTTTTAATGATGTAATGTGAAAAATCCCAAGATAATGGCTGAACAGCAGTGGCCTGCTTTTCAGAAGGGCTGAATACCTGCAGCTCTCATCCAAGGCAAACGGATTCAGTATTTTTGGAAAATTAGGCCAGGATGTCAAGAAAAGAGCAGGCTGAGAGTCATGATCTGTTTAATTCATGCTGTTTTTCACAGAACTGTATCTGAAGAGGGGGGTCACACTTTTCCATTCTCAAGTTCAGCCTTTTCCTCTGTTGCATCGGCAAGTTTCACCACTTCTGAAACCTTACTCTCCTCTGGGTTATTTATAACCTTCTATTGCTTTTCAGCAAGTAGCATTTCATTTCATTTACTCCTCTCTACCCCAGACTCTTACATGCCACTGGCATACTGTTGATTTGTACCCTTCATCCTTTCACCAGCCAGCCTGTCTTTCTCCAGCACCAGGACCTCCTAAATTCAAAGGGGTCTCTTCATGCAATAAGAAATGAAGCATTTATTCTAGGCTGCAGCACTTCAGGAGTATGTGTAATATTAAGTATGCAGAGTGTCAGAAACTGAATACATGTTTCTAAAATGTCCCTACATGTCTGGAGATCATATCACATATTTTTAAAGCCCTACCAAACCTACTAAATTGACATGTTGGTCTTTCTCACTCTACAATAATGAGAGCTTTTCTGCAATCCTGATAAATTCTAGCCACCCCTTCTTTGTTTGTCCACCATTAGTGCTGTGGATTATATTTCTGACCTGTGCAGATTCAATTTAACAATTATATGGAACAGAACTTTTCTTAGTCATAGAGATTAGATTTTTCCCTCGATGTAAACTGCTAACTGTGTGTGTGTGTGTGTGTGTGTGTGTGTGTGTGTGTTTATACCTGTGTGTCTGGTCGATTATGTGCATGTGTCTTTGTGTAATGTACATGATACATGCAAAATGCATTAAAATTGCAATTTTCCCATCCCTAAAAAAATCTGTAGCTATTCTAAAATCCCGGTGCATGGCTAAACAATGATTAAGAGGTGTGGATGTAGTGAGGCAATCTAGAACGTAATGTAAGGTACAGCTAAGCATGTCTCTCTTGCCCTAAGGTTATCAATTTTTTAAGCATACGTTCCCTGGAATCAACACTTCTGCCACAATGAAACCTATTTCCATATGGGAGAAATGTTGGCAATGAAAGATGACTCCTGAAATTGAAATGAACACTCTCCCTCTTGCAGAGTACTATTTATTTCTTTAAATGATGCATGGCCCCCATTAGCTGGGTGCCAGCCTCACACTAATTAAAAATAAATACAAATGTAGTAAACATACTGTGTTTGATCTACTCCATTTTTGTCCCTTATCCTTATCCTAGCACTAAAATGTAAAACAAATGATCCCTTTAATGGACTAGCCTCCACTCAAAAAGATAGCTATACTGGGATACTCTTAAGCACTTGTAAGTGCTTTAGGGACAACTGTCTGTCTAACTCTCTCTCATGTACTCCACAGCATGGTATCTTGGCTCTGCACATCTAACACAACTATGCTCAGATAGCCTTGAGAAGGGGCATGAGTTGACCAAACATGGGAGGTATTGGTCCTACACATCAGCAAACTCCATGTGACTATATCTGTGGAGGAACATTTAATGAGTCTGAGATAATTCACATATTGGCTGGAACAAATGCCACACATGAGCTTCCTCCTCGGATATGTAGGCAAGAGAGAGCTTTCTAACTACCAAATATGGGCTCACACCATGAAGTTCAGGTCCAGATTCAAACTTTTCCCCAAGCTGTTTGGATTTAGAGCTCTGGTTCCACCTGTTATGTAGTATCTGTATAACTGTAATATCTAGAGCCCAATCAGATATGCCAGAAAGTGAATCAGAACTTCCGTAAAGTTGGGGTGGGGATAGATCAAAGTTTCTGCTTCAGTTTCATTCTCTGCTGTTTCTGCAAATGATTTTACAGGACTTTCAGCAAAGTCTGAGATCTAAATACAGAATCCAGCACATGGGAATGGGGATTTGTGATCTCCAGTGGAGTTGGATGTTTTTTCATCTATGATCTATACAGTGTTGATATTTGAATGTAATCCAATTGTAATTTGGTGTAATTTGCTAATATAAATTAGAAATAGTTTTCATTTTCAATAGCTGTTTCAGAACACCTTGTATGGGACAACTGAGGAGCACTATGTACAGTATGAGATGACACAACTTAGAGGAAATACTTTATGAAACTGTGAGAAGAGACAGTAGCCCTTTGAGAACATGTGATCTTCTTCTCAGAGAAGAGAAAGGCATTTCACACTCTGGTTTGTCCTGAGAAGCAGGTCACATAGGCTGTGAGGTGTCTCTGCTGAAGAACCAACCTTGTACTGTGTCTTCTGTGAGAGACATAGAATTATAGAATTGTAGGACTGGAAGCATAGGCGCCGACTCCGTCGGTGCTCCGGGACTGGAGCACCCACAGGGAAAAATTGGTGGGTGTTCTGCACCCACTGGCAGCTCCCCACCCCAGCTCATTTCCGCCTCCTCCCCTGAGTGCGCCACGTCCCCGCTTCTCCTTCCAGCGCTTGCCGCCGTGAAATGGCTGTTTTGCGGCATAACAAGCTGTGGGAGGGAGAGGGGAGCAGCGGGAATGAGGCACGCTCAGGGGAAGAGGCGGGGCCAGGGTGGGGATTTGGGGAAGGGATCCAATAGGGGCAAGGAGGGGGTGGAGTTGGGGTGGGGACTTTGGGGAAGGGGTTGGAATGAGGGCAGGGCAGGGGCGGGAGGGGGCGAGGCAGGGGCGGAGTTGGGGCAGGGTTGAGCACCTACCGGCGCCAGGAGAAGTTGGTGCCTATGACTGGAAGGGACCTCAAGAGGTCATCTAATCCAGTCCCCTGCACTCATGTTAGGACTAAGTATTATCAAGTGAAAAGTGCCTGCACAACCACATGTTTTAAAGTATGGCAGCATTGTGACGGGGTCCTCAGGGTGCAACCTGGAGTGTGGGGCCACTGAGCCCTTCAAACCCACCCACCAGAGCTGGCCCTCATACTGTGATGCTGATGTCAAGCTACAAACCTCTGGCAGGTACTGCACTTACATAGACATCCACAGGCAGGAACACACCCAACTGTGTCACATTAATGATGTCCCTGCCACTCATGAACCATCAGTAGGGAGGCTCCAGACAATTCCCTCCAACTCCCCAGTCTTGTACTCCAGAACTGTACTGTCTTACACTGCTCAAAGCCCCTTGGGGGCAGTGCAAGTTCATTAAGTAGTTCACCACTCCCTCAATGAGGGATGGACTCAGCTGAGATTTCCCAAGCACTTTGACCAAAACACACTGTTTTAGGTAAAATATAAAACAGGTTTATTAACTACAGAAAGATAGATTTTAAGTGATTATAAGCAGCAGGTGTAGAGATCAAAGTTGGTTACTTAATAAAAATAATTTTTCAGTTTAAGTTCTACAAACTAAACAGGATTTGAATCAAGCAGCATCTCACCCTGACAGATGGTACAAGCAGGTTACAGATCCTCAATACACAGGCTGGCACTACCTTCCAGCCTGGGACCACCCTTCCCCAATTCAAAGTCTTTGTCCTCCAGATGTTCCTCCAGGTGTTGAGTTGGGGAGAAGGGGAAGAGAGGCGAAGTCATGATGTTACTCCCTCTCTTTTATAATTTCTTCCAGCTTGCTTGATAGATCCTTGCTGTGATGTGAGGGTTAGGCAGCCCCCATTGGTCAGATAGTCTCCATTGCCTATTTGCTCTCTCTGATAAGTCTCTGGGATGGATGTTGGGAGGCTGGATTCCCTTTAATGGGCCATCAACACATGTCTGGCTGTCTTTTGTTGAAGGCACATACAATAAAACAGGAGATTAATGTTCAACAGATCGAGACTTTTAAAATTATACCTCACTAGGCATACTTTGTACAAAACATATCCTAATTATATGTGAGTGGTGAATATGGGAGTTCCAGGGTGCTACTTTGAGGTACAGAGTGCCACAAGCTCATATTAATCTGATAGTATTTCCTGGGTCGGTGGAGTTTGTGATTGCAACGGATACAAATAGCCAAACAGAAAGGGTGGCAAATATTACATATTGCATAGTATTTTCTGTAGTTCTGCTTTTTGAACTCAGCTGTTCCAGATGTATATCATCTCAATTTCTATGTTAAAATGCTAGTCTCAGTTTCTATCTATTTTATTTGTCGTAGGTTTTCATAAAGCCCTTGCCCTCCAGTAAACAAGATATGAGGGCTTACGTTTAGGTCCAGTAAACACACCAGTAGGAGTGACATCCTGCACTTAACAGCAAGAATGAGACACACAGAAAGGAAAATATTTTAATACAGACCCATATTTGAGGATAGATCTGCCAAAACAAGCCAAGCCATATAAGGTGTCTTCATAGCACATGGATACACCTGCTTTTCCCATTTAATGCCCCCGCTTTTTTTTAAACACCAAGTTCAGAATCACACTCCTTAGGGCATGTCTACACTTACCTCCGGAGCGATTGATCCAGCAGGGGTTGATTTATAACGTCTAGTGAAGACGCGATAAATCAACTGCCGAGCACTCTCCCGTTGACTCCGGTACTCCACTGAAGCGAGAGGCGCAGGCGGAGTTGACGGGGGAGCATCAGCAGTCGACTTACCACAGTGAAGACACCACGGTAAGTAGATCTAAGTACATCGACTTCAGCTACGTTATTCACGTAGCTGAAGTTGCGTAACTTAGATTGATTTCCTCCCCACCCTCCCCCGACCAGGCCTTAGTATCACTGTTTGCAGTACCATCATTTGAGCAGCTTTCAATATCTCCCATGCACTTTTGGCCTTTCAGACACTAATTTAGTGGAATGAAAACATTCTTATCATTTGTTTGACATGGACCTGCTCACTGACATGAGTGACAGATACTTTAAAGAGATTCAGAGGTACGCTATAAATAGCAAATGCTGACTCAGCTGTGGTGCTAGCTGGGTGAACTACTAATTACAAATATAACCACTCAGTAATGAAATATTCAATATTTGTTACAAATTCAGCCTTTTTCTTAATCAACACACTCACAGACCCAATCTGATTTTCTTTGAATGTATTGATTATTTGTAAGTATTTGCTGAATAGTCTGGCTGAATAATTTACAAACAATTGGTTGTTAAGGCACTTTTCACTTGGACTACATGCATGTTTATTACTGATGTTGTGGCGCTTATTCACCTACATCACAGGTTGTCTTTTGTATCCTGATTGGATGACAAACGTTCTAAAAAGAAGACTAATGAATAGCAGATAATACCCTTCCTGTATGAATTTTCATAATTCATACAGCTTTTAGGAGTTGCTGGCATCTTTGTGAATATCCTCTGGCCACAACAAATCATAGCCATTACATTCACAATGAACCAGGTCTTTTACAGTTTGACCAGATCTGCTCAGAAATCACTATTGGATTTCTGCGTGCAACTCTTCAGAGCACTCCCATTCCCTTTATAATAAATGCAAATTGGGTTGAACAGGTTTCAGGCAAGTTTATTTATAAATAAGTGCCAGAATAATTTTTTAAAAATCAGCTAAACAGTTTTCTTCCTCTTTCCCTCCTGCCACATCAAGTGATTTCCCGCCACCGCCCACACACCACACTCAGTAGTTTTGAAAAAAAACAAGCTATAGCAGCAGAACACCTTTTCAAAACCAAACACAAGGCAGAGGAGTTGATTTACTGTTCCTGGTGAATTTTTTACCTTGCCTCCAATGTACTGTAGCTAAATAGAGAAGCATCCTCTGTTCTCACTATTCTTAGTAAGATGGAGCCTTTTCTCCTGAGCATTGTTCCCAAACATGAAAAACTCTTCCTGGTCTGAAATGTGATCTAAGATTGATTCCTATAGTACTACAGGTATACATTTGATATCCTTGGATCACAAAGACTCTTGGGTAGTGTAGCTGCAATTTTCAAAGAAACCCAAGGCCTTATCTATATGATAAAACTGTACCAATTTAATGAAATTTGGGTAGAAACTGATGTTAAACTGATGGAACTCTCATATTGGTTTGAGTCATGGCAGTAAGTGCGTTCACCCACAGGAACACTGAAATGTGTCCACACAAAGGTGTTGGAATGACTTAATGAAATCAGTTTCTAAACTGATTTAGTTTTAAAATGTATAATTTTCTCATGTAGACAAGGTATAAGGGAGTTAGGTTCCCAACTCCCATTGAATTTCAATGTGATTTGGGCGCCTCACTGCATCAAGCTTCCTTTGAAAATCCCAACCCTAGTGATTAGAACTAGGATTCAGGGCTCCTAGGTTGTATTCACAGCTCTCTTCAAATTTAGGTTTTGCCTAGATTAGAAATTAAAGATATGCTGTTAGCGAATGTGCTAGCAACACATTTTACATCCTAGTCTAGACAAGGTTTTAACATGAATTCACTTTAATCTGTTTCCAATCTGCAAATGGGGATAAAAACACAGGGGCATTGTGAGATTTGGGCCAGATTCTGAAGCCCTTCTATTGAACAGCAGTTACCTCAGCAACTAGTACCATTGACTTCAAACAAGTGGCACTCAAAGTGATGACTGCAGAATCTGATTAACATACATTGAGGTCTTAAAGCACTTTCTGTGTGTAATATAATCAGCATTTCTAAAGTGCCTATTGCTATAGTATTTAGTTAAATGTACTAGGATAAAAGATAGAATATTTGGAGGGGAGGGGAAGGTCATAAGAGGGAAAACAGCAGTGTTGTGTAAGTTATTCCTGTGTAAAGAGCTCCCTTTGGTAAACTCCATTGCATTTTCTCAACAATGAGAGAGGCTCCTTGAGATCCTCACCAATAATTCACTCCAGAATGTAGAGTAAAACAGTATTAAAGAATAGAGTAGGTTCTTTCCTGTTATGGCAATTCATGAAAACCTTCTCGAATCATGCAGACACCCATGGTAAATTAACAAGAGGTAGATTAGCGGCAGTAGAGTAATTTTCTGGAGGCTACAAGTGGATTACAAAGAAATTAATCACCCTTCAGGGTATGTCGGGGGCCTGTAATGGGACCTCTCACTGTTTGCTTGTTTAAGTGCAAATTTCAGATAGATCAATAGTCTCATTGAAATGATGCAAAACTCAGGCTAACAAAACCAGCTCTAAAGAAGGGGTGACAATAAATGTGATCTTTTTAGGAAAAACAATTAAAAAAATGTATAGTTGACATCATACACATTTCTGTCTCCAAGGCAAATGTTACCCTTCAGCGGTGTAAAATTCAGCCCCCAATCAGCCCCCTCACCACACCAAAAAAGATATCTTACTTATATACATACTTACATATGACTTGGCTGTTTTTTAAAAGGGTACACTCTAATGCTTACCATACTAGAGTGGGACCCAAGATATAATGGTTGTGACGTTCCCCTCTGGTGTTATCTGGACCAGTGATCTGCTTGGTCACTCCAATCCTTGACTCTGGGAGCCAGCCTTACCCTGCTCTGCTGTGAGAACCCCCACTCCTTGGCTGTTCACGCACAGCCTCTGGCACGTAAGCTGCTCCTTGGATTGTGCAACCAAATGACACTAGCCAATACCTCCGGTCCCAGACACAACCCTAGGCACCTTCGTCTTGCAGTGTCCAGTTATGCTCGCTGGATGCTGCAAGCTTATATGAATTCATCAGTTTAACAAAGAAATTGATATGTACCAGGCTTGTTATCCCAAGGGGAGTCTCTGACACGCTTCAAACCAAATGCACTGCTTCAGGTAGAATAAAGAAACAGATTTATTAACTATAAAGATAGATTTTAAGTGATTATAAGTCAAAACATAACAAGTCAGATTTGGTCAAATGAAATAAAAGCAAAATGCATTCTAAGCTGATCTTCACACTTTCAGTGCCCTTACAAACTTTGATGCGTCTCACCACAGGCTGGCTGGTTGCTCTTCAGCCAGGCTCTCCTCTTTGATCAGCGCTTCAGTTGCTTGGTGGTGTCTGTAGGTGTAGGTGGAAGAGAGAGGAAGAGCATGGCAAACGTCTCTTCCTTTTATCGTGTCCTTTCTTCCCCCTTGGCTTTGCCCCCGGCCCTTCATAGTCAGGTGAGCATTGCTGAATCTCTCCAAGCAAGGTTGAGCAATTCCCCTGGTGTGGCCTCATGCAGGTGAGTCATTGCATTGTAGCTCCCTTGCTGGACAATGGCTGTTGATGGGTTGTTTGACACCCCGTCCGGGCATTGGTTACTTTCCTTGCTGTTGTCTCTGGGGAGCTAATATCTAGCTGATTCCCCCAACTTACAGCATGTTTTAGTGACAACCATACAACACAATTCTCATAACTTCATATGCATTAATAAAAAAAACAGGAGTACTTGTGGCACCTTAGAGACTAACAAATTTATTTCAGCATAAGCTTTCGTGGACTACAGTCCGCTTCATCAGATGCATAGAATGGAACATATAGTAAAAAGATATTGGTAGATGTGCAGGTGAACGAGCCCCTGATGGCACATCTACCAATGTCATATATGCTGTCGTGTGCCAACAATGCCCCTCTACCATGTACACTGGCCAAACTGGACAGTCTCTACGCAAAAGAATAAACAGACACAAATCTGACATCAGGAATCATAACATTCAAAAACCAGTAGGAGAACACTTCAACCTCTCTAATCACTCAGTGACAGACTTAAAGGTGGCAATTTTGCAACAGAAAAGCTTCAAAAACAGACTCCAATGAGAAGCTGCTGAACTTGAATTAATATGCAAACTAGATACATTAACTTAGGTTTGAACAGAGACTGGGAGTGGCTCGGTCATTACGTTAATTGAATCTATTTCCC
This sequence comes from Macrochelys suwanniensis, assembly GCA_033296515.1. Taxonomy (NCBI): domain Eukaryota; kingdom Metazoa; phylum Chordata; order Testudines; family Chelydridae; genus Macrochelys; species Macrochelys suwanniensis. The sequence goes on from CM065777.1 coordinate 159,110,808, forward strand.
TTAGTTAAGTATCCTCACACCTTTGTGTCAACTGTCCGTAATGGGTCATCTTGATTATCACTTCAAAAGTTTTTTCCCCTGCTGATAATAGTCCCTCTTAATTAATTAGCCTCTTACAGTTGGTATGGGTACTTCCCCCTTTTCATGTTTCTCTGAATGTATAAATATCTTCTTACTATATGTTCCATTCTATGCATCTGATGAAGCGGACTGTAGTCCACAAAAGCTTATGCTGAAATAAATTTGTTAGTCTCTAAGGTGCCACAAGTACTCCTGGTTTTTTTGCTGACACAGACTAACACGGCTGCTACTCTGAAACCTGTCAATATGCATTAATGATATACGTATATGGATAGAGAAATGACTTTCAGCAGTTCATAACTTTTCCCCTGATGCCTGACATGACATGCTTCATACGTACAATCACAATTATATGAAAATGAGGACTATGGGGATTACAGCACGCTCCCCCAAGGTATAGAATGTCCCAATGGTTCAACAGACTTTCTCTGTGACATTGTGCAAGTCATTTTATCATTTTGTGCCACGGTTGTTCATCTAGAAAACGGGGAAATGAGAGAATTCTTCCCTAAGTAGGGTGTTCTGAGAATAAATTAATTAGTGGTTCACAGGTGCTCAGATAATTTGGTGATGATCCTCTTATGAGTAGGTAGATGGGTCAAATGAATTTTCGGTAAAAAAGCTTTTACAAAACCTACTGTGTAATCAATAGCAATATTTCTATGGCCTTTATTAAACATCAGTCAATAGTAACAGTTTCTGAAGAAAAGACTCATTCCCCTGTCCTGTTTGCAGCCAGGGAATTGTAGCATTGTGAAAGTGCATTGGAATCTGAAAGTGAAGTTGACCAGGAAATGATTACACCAAAGTGAAAGTGACTAGTCATTTTATTGTCCTAACTGAGAGAAATATAGAAAGGAAAAGGAATAAATTGTAAGAACATTTCATTTTAAAAATTCATTCTGTTTAGATTATCAAAAGTGTCATTAATAACAGAGCTAAGGAAAGTGTTATTTTTAAAGGGGGCTGGAGCCTCTCTTTCCACATACGTGAGTGGGGATAGCCACTGTGGGCAGATCTCTCACACAAAGAGGTCAGAGGGAATACTACCCTCCATCCTGGAGACCTCCATGTAAGCCCCTCATTGGAGATCCATGGGGTTAACATAACAGTGACCATACTGGGTCAGACAAATGGTCCATCTAGTCAGTATCCTGTCTTCAACAGTGGCCAGTGCCAGATGCTTCTGGGGACTGAACAGAACAGGACAATTATTGAGTGATCTATCCCATGTTGTCTACTCCCACCTTCTGGCAATGTTCTTGTGTTCAAATAGGGAGAAGAGAACATTGTTACACCATATGCAAACCCACTTGAAGTTTGTGGGTTTGAATCTGCCCCTCAAAAATAAGTTTGCATGTACAACATTTAACATGTTGGTAAAACTTCTGATCAACCATTGAAAATAATCTTAGCAGTGTAGCTCCTCCAGCTGCCCATATCAGGAAGTAGAGTGTCAAATTGGAGTGGGACAGGAAAAGAAGGAAATATTACTTAGTACTTTTATCAGAGGAGCTCTGCTCTCATTCTCTTGCATTCCAATTAATCATCTCTTCCATATTCTTATTACCCCTTACACTTGGACCACCCATCTCCTCATTCAACTCCCTGAAACACATTTCTCCCACAATGCCTCTCAGTTATGGTGTCTACACCATTCTGAGAATGAATCTTCAGCCTTTGTACAGTATCATGAATGAGTTAGACCAGGGGTGGGCAAACTTTTTGGCCTGAGGGCCACATCTGGGTGGGGAAATTGCATGCAGGGCCATGAATGTAGGTCTGGGGCAGGGGTTTGGGATGCAGGAGGGGGTTTGGTGTGCAGGAAGGGGCTCAGGGCAAGGGGTTGGAGCACAGGAGGGGTGCGGGGTGAAGGAGGGGGCTCAGGGCAGGGGGTTGGGGTGTAGGAGGGGTGTGGGGTGCAGAAGGGGGCTCAGGGCAGAGGGTTGGGGTGTGGGGTGCAGGAGGGGGCTCAGGGCAGGGGGTTGGGGTGCAGGAGGGGTGTGACAGGAAGCTCAGGGCAGGAGGTTGGGGGCTCAGGGCAGGGGGTTGGGGTGTGGGAGGGGTGAGGCAGGGAGCTCAGGGCAGGGGGTTGGGATGCACGAGGGAGTGCGGAATGCGGGAAGGGGCTCAGGGCAAGGGGTTGGGGTGCAGGGGGGTGCGGCTCTGGGTTGAGCAGCTCCGAGTTGGCAGCGGCACACAGTGTGGCTAAGGCAGGCTCCCTGCCTGCCCTGGCCCCGCACCACTTCTGGGAGCGGTGTGGGGCCAGGGCAGGCAGGGAGCCTGCCTTAGCCCTGCTGCGCCACGGAGCTGGCAATCCCACGGACCGGATCCAAAGCTGTGACGGGCCGGATCCGGCCTGCGGACTGTAGTTTGCCCACCTGAGTTAGACTGCAAGCTATTTACAGTTTGCTTGTACACCACCCATCATCCTGCTGAAGCTTAGTTTTAGAGCTGGTTAAAATTTGTGTTGGGGGTGTGATGTGTTGTGTGTAGTTTGTGGATCTGGGGATTTTTTTGTGTGGAAAAATTGCTTTTCAACTAAAACAAAACCATTTTTATTTTGGTTAACATTATCTGGGGTTTTTTTGTTTGGTTATTTAAAAAAAATAAAAAAGAGGGAGAAACTAAAAACCGGAATATTCTATTTTCAGCAAAAGATTTCTGTTTTCAAAACCCAGCGTTTTTTTATTAAATAAGTTTCCATACATTTCACAAGCCAAAAATTTTCAGGTTTCATTTTTTTCACTGAAAAACGTTTGTGGAGAAATGGATCTAAAAATGGTTTAATTTCCTGCAAAAACTTTAATAACAACCAACTGTAGCTTAAATACAAACATTTATTACTTAAAGAAAACAAGAAAAATACCTGTGGCACCTTAGAGACTAACACATTTATTTCAGCATAAGCTTTCGTGGGTTAAGAACCCACTTCATCGGATGCATGGAATGGAACATACAGTGAACAGATATTTATACATTCAAAGAAACATGACAAGGTGGAAGTGTCTATACCAATGTTAAGAGGCTAATTAATTGAAAGGAACTGTTATCAGTAGAAACTTTTGAAGTGATAATCAACGGGGCCATTACAGACAGTTGACACAAAGGTGTTAAGGGGGGAAATAAATTCAATTAATGTAATGACCGAGCCATCCACGGTCAATATTCAAGCCTACGGTAATGGTATCTAGTTTGCATATTAATTCCAATTCCGCAGTTTCTCGTTGGAGCCTGTTTTTGAAGTTATTTTGTTGCAAAATTGCTACTTTTATATCTGTCATTGAGTGATTAGGGAGGTTGAAGTGTTCACCTACTGGCTTTTGAATGTGATGATTCCTGATGTCAGATTTGTGTCCGTTTATTCTTTTGCGAGCCATTTACAACACAAACTTTGCTTCTTTACAAAAGAAAAAGGACACTAAACTATCTAAACTGCTGCATGCCACAAGGAACCACAACAGTAGTTTCCTTAACCCACCCAACAATATTGTTAATCTTTCCAGCTATACTCTCAGCCCAGCAGAAGAATCTGTCCTATCTCGGGGCCTCTCCTTTTGTCCCTCCAGACCCACGAACATGATACAGTTCTGCGGTGACCTAGAATCCTACTTTCGACGTCTCCAACTCAAAGAATATTTCCAACACACCTCTGTACAACATACTAACCCACAGAATCCTTCCTACCAAAATTACAAAAAGAAGGATTCTGCGTGGACTCCTCCTGAAGGTCGAAACAACAGACTGGACTTTTACATAGACTGCTTCTGTCGACGTGCACGGGCTGAAATTGTAGAAAAGCAGCATCACTTGCCCCATAACCTCAGCCGTGCAGAACACGATGCCATCAACAGCCTTAGGAACAACTCTGACATCATAATCAAAAAGGCTGACAAAGGAGGTGCTGTCGTCATCATGAATAAGTTGGAATATGAACAAGAGGCTGCCAGGCAGCTCTCTAACTTCACATTCTACAGGCCATTATCCTCTGATCCCACTGAGGAGTACCAAAAGAAACTAGACCATTTGCTCCAGAAACTCCCTGGAAAAGCACAGGAACAGATCTGTACAGACACGTGCCCTGAACCCCGACCAGGGGTATTCTATTTGCTACCCAAGACCCATAAACCTGGAAATCCTGGATGCCCCATCATCTCAGGCATCGGCACCCTAACAGCAGGATTGTCTGGCTATGTGGACTCTCTCCTCAGGCCCTATGCTACCAGCACTCCCAGCTATCTTCGAGATACCACTGACTTCCTGAGAAAACTACAATCCATCGGTGATCTTCCAGAAAACACCATCCTGGCCACTATGGATGTAGAAGCCCTCTACACCAACATTCCACACAAAGATGGACTACAAGCCATCAGGAACAGTATCCCTGATAATGCCATGGCTATCTTAGTTGCTGAACTTTGTGATTTTGTCCTCACCCACAACTATTTCACATTTGGGGCAATATATACCTTCAAGTCAGCGGCACTGCTATGGGTACCTCCATGGCTCCACAGTATGCCAACATTTTTATGGCTGACTTAGAACAACGCCTCCTTAGCTCTCGTCCCCTAATGCCCCTACTCTACTTGCGCTACATTGATGACATCTTCATCATCTGGACCCATGGAAAAGAAACCCTTGAGGAATTCCACCACGATTTCAACAATTTCCATCCCCCCATCAACCTTAGCCTAGACCAGTCCACACAAGCGGTCCATTTCCTAGACAGTACTGTGCTAATAAGTGATGGTCACATAAACACCAACCTATACCGGAAACCTACCGACCGCTATACTTACCTACATGCCTCCAGCTTCCATCCTGAACACACCACACGATCCATTGTCTACAGCCAAGCTCTAAGATACAACCGCATTTGCTCCAATCCCTCTGACAGAGACAAACACCTACAAGATCTCTATCAAGCATTCTTAAAACTACAATACCCACCTGCTGAAGTGAAAAAACAGATTGAGCCAGAAGAGTACCCAGAAGTCACCTACTACAAGATAGGCCCAACAAAGAAAACAACAGAACGCCACTAGCCGTCACCTTCAGCCCCCAACTAAAACCTCTCCAGCGCATCATCAAAGATCTACAACCTATCCTGAAAGATGATCCCTCACTCTCACAGATCTTGGGAAACAGACCAGTCCTCGCTTACAGACAGCCCCCCAACCTGAAGCAAATACTCACCAGCAACCACACACCATACAACAAAAACACTATCCCAGGAACCTATCCTTGCAACAAAGCCCGACGCCAACTCTGTCCACATATCTATTCAAGTGACACCATCGTAGGACCTAATCACATCAGCCACACACACCATCAGGGGCTCGTTCACCTGCACATCTACCAATGTGATATATGCCATCATGTGCCAGCAATGCCCCTCTGCCATGTACATTGGCCAAACTGGACAGTCTCTACGCAAAAGAATAAACGGACACAAATCTGACATCAGGAATCATCACATTCAAAAGCCAGTAGGTGAACACTTCAACCTCCCTAATCACTCAATGACAGATATAAAAGTAGCAATTTTGCAACAAAATAACTTCAAAAACAGGCTCCAACGAGAAACTGCGGAATTGGAATTAATATGCAAACTAGATACCATTACCGTAGGCTTGAATATTGACCGTGGATGGCTCGGTCATTACATTAATTGAATTTATTTCCCCCCTTAACACCTTTGTGTCAACTGTCTGTAATGGCCCCGTTGATTATCACTTCAAAAGTTTCTACTGATAACAGTTCCTTTCAATTAATTAGCCTCTTAACATTGGTATAGACACTTCCACCTTGTCATGTTTCTTTGAATGTATAAATATCTGTTCACTGTATGTTCCATTCCATGCATCCGATGAAGTGGGTTCTTAACCCACGAAAGCTTATGCTGAAATAAATGTGTTAGTCTCTAAGGTGCTACAGGTATTTTTCTTGTTTTCTTTTTGCTGACACAGACTAACACGGCTACTACACTGAAACCATTTATTACTTAGAACTTTTGTGATGCAGTTAAGTGGCACAGGTAACCTGAGGTACACAGAAACTTGGTGGTGGAGTGTAAACACCAGGAGTCCCTTGCTTTAACCTCTTACCCTATACTGCTGAATGGCTATAAGGGAAAAAAGGGGCTTAAGGCACAAAGCAAATTTAGAGTAAATATCAATGCTGTTATGAAAGGGATAATTTAAAAAAAGGTTTTTCTTTTATCAGACAATTGTCCTTCTCCCACAATACAGCATACAGATCCCAGGAGAGGGAGAATAAATGATTGAATCATTTACTCTTTGAAAGAAAGCAGCCAGGAGATTAACATAATGAAGCAAATTATCTTTAAGAAATTGGAAGCAGCTGCTCAGTTTCTCAGTGCTAATTCAAACGGTCATGGTGGCAGGTAAATCCACATACATGACAGTTAGCATTTGACTTCAGTTAGTGGAAGTCAGTAGTTAGCAACACTTGGTATAGCACAAGCATTTAACGTTCTCTGGTTGCTATGTAAATTAAAAGTAGCCTGAAAGACTGCCAAGAGAAATCTGACAGAGGAGAGGACTTGTTTTCCCCCCAGCAGGACCTGGAGTTGTAAATTAGGTTAAACAGAAAAAGAACACACACCCATCTTTCAAGGGAACTGGAGTGATCCCAATGATCAAGCTAGAAAAAGTAATAATGATCAAGCTAGAAAAAGTAATAATGCAGAGAACCTGATAGAGATTAAAAATGGAAAAAGCACTGGTAGACAAGGGTGTACAATTTGTGTGTGTGTGTGGGGGGGGGGTGGTGCTGAGAGCCCTTGAACCAAACTGTAAAGCTTGCATATGATGATAACCACTTCAAGCCAGGGGCTGTGGCAGCACCCCTAGTTTCCGCACCTATGTGTAGAGTCAACCAGAGAGTTTAACTGACATCATAAAGAAGCTGGGCATATTCGGGTCAGACTGAAATAATCACAGTAAACTTATACTTTACAATATGCGAACAAAGACTTTACGATAACCATAGGTCCTAGGTTATAATTTCTCTTGGTGTGTGGGAATTAGGAGTTGAGGATACTAAAGAACCATCATGACCTAATTTTAAATGACAAACCCATGTAAATGTATCACAAAAAAGTGCTATTTTGCTGAAACTACTACAATAATAAGAGTGAGTTAGGCCATGTCTACACTACCACTTACGTCAGTAGAACTTATGTCACTCAGGGGTGTAAATAAGCCACCCCTCTGAGCGACATAAATTACACCGACCTGTGTGCTGGTGTGGACAGCGCTATGTTGGCAGGAGAGCTTCTCAGGGCAGGGGGTTGGGATGGAGAGCTTCTCCTGCTGACATAGCTGCCACCGCTTTTTGGGGGTGGATTATTTAAGGCGATGGGAGACCTCTTTCCTGTCAGTGTAGAGCAGCTCCACTAGAGATTTTGCAGCGGCGCTGCTGTGAGCTATTGAGTGTAGCCATAGCCTATATCGAATCAAAAGGTAATTAAATATTACAGTGTTTCCCAGAAGAAAAATCTTCTTTGTTTTATAACACTGGGCTTTGCATAAACACACAGCATTTAAGTACATTTCGGGGAAGTCAGCATTTATATATCCACTGTAATCAAAGAGGACGAATATTAAGCCCCACACCACTCCTCTGAGATAGGAAGCCTTATTACACCTATTTTAGTGATGGAGAAACTGAGGCATGGAGAAGTGAAGTAAGATGACTCATGTAATACAGCAAGTTTGCAGGAGAACAGGGAACAGAATCCAGAAATGGCAAACCCCCTAGTCTCATGATTCAGCTATTAAAGGACACTTTCTCTCCTTTAGGGAATGAGTCTTTAGTTATCCAATTTTTATTTTTATATTAAAAAAAGAGAACTCAAGATATTGGCAGTGAGAATTTTATTGAAATAATTCCCCCCAGTCCACAAATATGTGCCACTGATTAAATTTTATTTGGTTCACTTTTTGAAGGAATTCACACTAGTAATCAGCCATTATCCTCGTTTATCGGGGGTGCGGATAACAAAAATACAAAAGATACATATTTCATAGAAAGTGTTCTTCGGTCCTAGAAACTGTCAATGTTCCCCACTCATACAGTGTTCTACAATGTCCATCTGAGGATTTTCAGGATGCTAAAACTTCATCAAAATTCATCTCTAATGCTGAAAAGTGGCTGATCCTCAGGTTTAAAGTTGTGATTGGGGCTGCCATCCTCATTCAGAATTCTTTGAGAAGTGTAGCCAACAATAGGGTATTTAGCTTTGTACACATCATTGAAGATGTCATCCAGGGATTTTAGCTCTTCTTCCGTGAGTCCTGTCTAAATGAAATATGGGCAAGAAAAAATGGCAGGTATTTACATATGTCTTTATTTATGTTGATCATCCTAACCTCAAAGCCAGTCTTCAGATTTAATTTGCAGGCACAGAAACCATGGAGGGCTTAAGTAACTGGCAATCGGTTATTTATTATAAAACCTTTTACCCCGGTCACTTATTCAAATTCAACCCAGTAGTGACAAAGCCTGACATCCTCAGGTAAAGTGAGTTGTTGGTTTCAATTCATTTCCAAAAAACACCATCACAGTTGGCCCGTTTGGTATTCTCAGCAGAGACACCAACGACTGACTTGGTCAAGGAAACTGAACTACACATTTTTAGATGCTGTCCCCCTCTAAGGTATGTTGATGGGGTAGCTGCTGCCCAAGTTGTGTCTGTTCTACTGATGGAGAACTTGTCTCTCTAGGGCTCTCAGTTTGGTAGCTTTCACCAGTTCTAAATGTACTTTTTTGTTGTTTTAAATTTAAAGAGTAGCTAAAACCAACGTTAGAGGAAAACATGTGTAAATCTATATAATGGAAGGTGTCTCAATCAGATTAAAAGGTATTACGGCATTTCTTAGAAAATAAATATTTTCCTTATTTATAGGATTGGGCTTTGCATAAATATACAGCAGGGAAATATATTTCACGGAAGCCAAGAAAAAAATTGAAATTTTGCAAAGAAGGAATTAAACAAAATCCCATTTCTTACTGTGTCATGAGTGAGATCTTCTGGGTCAAGTGACATCTTTGCAACTCCTCGTGTTGAGTCCTTCCCAACGAGGGCATTGTATGGGGCACCTTTCCCATAAAATTCTGTTCAAGGAGAGGAAATCTAGTAATGCTCAGACTATTGATAGTGAAAACAATGGGCCAGATTAAGCATCTGTTTATACCAGCATGAAATGAGCCCATTATACTCCTAAATGAGTCAAAACCAAGGACTCGGATCTGAACGCTTTTCCTCCCAAAATTTTGGTGAAGTCTCAAGACAAACTAGCTTACCTGGACTAGTTAATGTGGCCTAAAATGGCAACTGCCTGTCTTCACTAAGATTGTAATACAGCTGCTGCCCAAGTTGTCTCTGATCTACTGATGGAGAATTTCTCTCTCTAGGGCTCTCAGTTTGGTAGCTTTCACCAGTCCTAAATGCATCTTTTAAAAAAAAAAAAAAATGTAAAGAGTAGCTGAGGGAAATGTGTAAATCTATATAATGGAAGGTGTCTCAATCAGATCAAAAGGTATTACAGCATTTCTTAGAAAATGATAGGATAAGAAGAGGATCTGTTCTGTTCCAGACACAGAGGTCAGTATGAAAGGAGTTGCAAAGCTGAGGGTGGGAGAAGGCAGCTTCAGAGGAGGATGATTAGGAATTAAGAACAAATGAGTATGTTCTTTGTATTTAAATAGAGTATGAAGTTTCTTAAAAGTTTAGGATGTTTAAGAAGAAAAATGGGATAATGTGAAAGAGGAAAAACCCCATGGAGAGAAGTCAACTCACCTTTTCCAGAAGTGACATCAAATACTACTCCCTTCACGGCCATGTAAATAGGTTGGCCCTCCTGGAAAAAAAGAGGGAGGCCAGCAGGTGCTCAAAATAAAGCCAGTATGTGTACAGCACATTGAGGAGAGAATGAACCCCTTACTATGTGTTCTCTAGCAACTTAAATCATGATCAATGCACAAAAGATTCACAGCCTGGAGTTTTCATTCATCCTCCAAATCAATTACATGCTGCAAAAAAAATGAATAAAGATTTCTCTGTGGGTCTCTGGGCAGCAAGAAGCTGGTTTTCTATACCTCGCCATTATGACTGCTGTCAGCTGCCAAACAGTCATGCATCTCTGTGTGAGCTGCTGGCACTATACAGTAAAGAGGCCATATGGGGGCGGGAACAAAGGGTGCAAAGCCTTCAGGTCACATGCAGGTTAGTGTACAAAAAATCATGTGATAATTACGTGAATAATTTCCGCTGGTATCCAGTGATGTGTAGTTTATTGGTATCTAGCTGTGATGCCAAGTTGAGTGTTCACATTCTGAATACCATGTTGTATATGGAGAAGATGTAGACTCCTGTTCTCACTACTGGAACTTGTTTTCACTATTAGGACACCAAATACTAGTGGAATAGGTATGTTAAAGCCCTGTTTATTTCTGTGCTGCATCAGTTTGTCTCTTGCTCCCATAGATGATGATTCTTGAAATTCCTGGAATAAACACTGGTACTTGAAATAGTATATGAGAATCTTTATGGATTTAACCCCAGAAAATGATGAAAGTTCAAGGAAGAAACTGTTCTGTTTGGAATCTAGTAGTCAGACAATACACTTCTCCCTTCTGTGTCTTTTCTGGAGTCAGTTCATAATACTTGTTTGTTCCAAGATGATTAAGTAAGTCATTCTGGAGGTGGATGTTTTCTGAGGTGAAAGGGTGTACGGCAGATGGTATTCTGCTTTGATCAAGAGGATAAAGCAAACACACGCACACACAAATCTGATCTGCTGACATCTGTTTTGCTTAATAAACAGTTGATTCCACTTTGTCCTCCCCTCAAAATCTATTTTCTATGTCAATGAGATGCTGGTTCGTGTTTCTGGAGACAACCCCAAGGAGGCCAACCAGCAAGCGCTTCAGAGAAGAGATCTGTATAAATTTAGCAAAGGATTTTATCATTTTGAATTTGTTAGCTAAGATTTGTTTTCACCATAGAAAGCTAAAACTTCTGAAGATTGAATTCCTGTATTAATTCTATGATATTTTTAGAAACTGTCTACATACTTGACTTAATGAGCTAGAAGAATACATTAAGGGAAGATTTTGAATCCATTGGCCTAAATGTCCTACCTGGCAGGCAAGGATTAGAGGAGGATGGATACTTCATTTAATCCCTACACATCTCTGAAGGCTATGGAATTAGCTCAGTGAGGACAATAACTTTGTAAATGGGAAGAATTTTCTTTGAGGGTTACCTCATTGGAGGGATCACCACAGGTTTTGGAAGAATAAATAGGTAGCTGTGATTCTGTATAAATTTGAGGCATCAGTAGTTATAGTGCTAGTGATGAGGGAGAGAGTATCAAAAGCTCTGTATTCCAGTATCCTATTGAGTGATTTGGTATTTATGGTGAAGCACATTCTACTGACCTCTAAAACTGAGGAACTATCTGTAAACACTCAGATGGGAGAAGGTATCTGGTATCTATTCTTTTTCTGTTAGGAAGGAAACAGGAAGAATATCCTGTTCTACCATTGTGGTGTTCATCCTGGGGAAAAGGGGAGATCTAACAAACAACTAGAGACTTCGGGCCCATTGCGTGATTATTTTGATGGTTCTCTTGAGCAGCCTGGGAGTAACTGACCTGCTTGGATAGATGTTTAAGAACCTTGTCCCTACAATACCTGAGATATCCTTGAAACTGACTGTACTATTTCTACACTATTATTTGAAAAGGCATTTCTATTATTTTATATGCCTGAGATGGGTAAAGGACTGTTTAGTGAACTTGGTCTGTCTCACTAGACAAACTCTCAAACAGGGCTATCTATAGAAGAGTTTCCACCAGTTGCACATTTTTTGCTCTATTATATACATGGGCTGTGCATAAGAACTGGTTAGAGAAAGAAATTAGAGTCAGGAAACCTGGATTCTCTTCCAAACTATTCACTGTGTGACTTTCAGCAAGTCACTTACCCACATTTGTTTAGTGTTTTGAAAACTTTGCATGAAAGATACTTGCAAATTATTATCATAAGGCAATACAATTACCTTAACAAAGGTAATACAGCTTTCTTTCCTCCTTCTCTAAAATACTTTAAAATAGTGCTAGGAAGAAAAAAAATATTACTTCAGAAATGTTGGTGTTCTGTTTTTAAAAAAACAAAAGGAAATTCACACACACGCTTAGTTGAGAGTTAAAGATGTCAATAGATATCTATTTTATCTCATTTTTAGTTTAAAATAAAGTCAGGGGGTTAAGATCCCAGTAGAAACTTATCTCTACTCCTTAGCCGCTCCATCATCCCCATTCTAACCTTCAGCTATGAGTCACAGATGCTCAGTATCTCAGGGAAAAATTCTGGCCTGCAAACTGTTAATATACCACTAAACAGCTGTGACCAGACTTTCTAAAGTGCCCAGCAGCCAGCAGATCCTATTGAAATCAATGGGAGTTTTGAGGAGCCGAGCTATTTTGAAAATCAGGGCAATAAAGAACTAGACTCTCCCCCTGCCTTCACAGTACAGGACGAGACCAAAACATGTAGTTACATCCATGGCTGCAGCTGACCGTTTCTGCTAGGCTTATTCAATCTTTGCCTTACTGATTGTCACCATCAACTGCCATACTATCTGTCAGTTCCTTCCCATTAATATATTGATCACTAACCTTTAACGTGCCTTGTTGACTGTTCACTTACTGACCATCTTAACTAATCTCACCAACCTCTGCCTCCTTTGCCATGCCTTCTTTTGTCCCCTCATTCCACTCCACTACTCTTCTCTCTCTTCCTCCCACTACAGTCTGATCCCCTCTACCGTTCTCATGCACACAACACAACAATCTTCTTCCACCCCCAACTCTGCCCCTCTGTCCACTATTAACCTCCTCTTCAACTCTCTTGACAATAAGGAGAGAAAAAAACTTTAATTTTGCACTAAGCAATATTAATTTGTTAAAATATATGTGGAAATATCAAGATGCATGCAAAAGACAACAAAGGATTATAATTTTGTAATCCTTGTTTTCCCTTCCCCCAAACCTCCTCCAGAGTCATTACTTATCTATTTCTAAATGTAGATTGTAAGCTGGTTAGGCAGTATCCTGTAATTCGGCATCTGTATGTAAAGATCCATGTACTCCTAAGGACCTGTATAAGTCTGATCTCGTTGGACTTTATTGCTGTCACTATACAGCACACCCCAATTACTCAGAACTTCATTGCAAGAGTACAAATAGAAGTTGGATCCTCCTGCTCCAAAATCATAGGCCCTTATTATCTAAAAGGGAATTGCAATAAATTGTTAAAAATATAGGACCTATGACACATACTTGAGCAGTTCCATTGTTACCTAGTAGAGAGCAATGGTACCTACATATACACACAAGCCAGCTCATTACAAAAACATGTCATATTAGCCTCTGCATATGATCTATAAAAGCCTGCCATGCCCACCATCCCAGTGTGCTTGTCTTCACTGCAAATTTTAACTCGAGTATTGCCCCATCCACACATACATCCTTTAGTATGAGGGCTGTAGTGCTTTTAACTCTTATGGGCCAGCCTGCCCAGTGATACAGACCAAATCTCAAGTTAGCAGCTGATGAGTTGTGCTAACACAACCATTCTGTAATGTGGATGCAGACTAGCACCTTTTTCATCTGCTTTAGTCACTTCTCTGACCATACAAAGTGTGGTCCCCTCATCTTCACTATAAATTACACATCCTCGTAAGACAGGTCTCAGATCTTGTATACATATAAACTGGAAGTGTGCGCGTTCAGTGGGGAGAACAGAGTGCAGATTATATCTCCATATAACAAAAGATCATACCACTGCAATTCATATATACAATGGGAAAGACTTGTGTTTCTTTCACATGGCAACAAGTGGTGTTCTTCCACAGGTAAGGAACAGAGTTAAGGTTGAGTTGGAGCCTTAACTGAAAATGTCCAGACTGTCAGATGTTTGTCATTGTAACTGCACTGTTCTAATGTCCTGGCTTGCACAAGTTGGTTTCTTTTATCGCCGTCTCTGCGTTTGTTTCCCAGCAATGTTTTTAGTCTGAGTGGTGACTATGCTCCCCATTTGGAGAGAGCTGATTACGCAGCTCCGGTGTGTGATGACACTTGGTCTCCTTTGACATGAAAAGTATTAACATAGCTAGGAGAGGGATGGTAGAGTTGGCATCAAACTGCTCCAGACACAGCAGGGCTGTGGCTAGTTTCTGGGGGGGGTATCACACATCCGGTAGTAATAACAACTCCACCCCAGCTCCGCAGGGGGCAGCGCCCTTCCCCCACCTAATCATGCCCCCCCTCCGTCCCCAGGGAGCGGCGCCCCCCCGCCCCCAATCGGCGACGCCGCCCCCCCGCCCCCAATCGGCGACGCCGCTCTCCGCGCCAGGCCCGGCGGCCCCTCCCGTACCTCCTGCCCGCTGTATCTGGCCAGCTCGGACTCGGTGAAGAGCCGCACGGGGGTGGGGACCGGGGTCGGCTTGAAGCGCAGCTGCTGCTGCTCCGCCAGAGCGGCCAAGGCGGCCAGGCAGCCCAGGGCCAGGGGAAGCAGCCGCCCGGGCCCACCGGCCATGGTGCAGCGGAGGCGGGCAGGCAGCTCCGGGGCGGGGCCAAGGGCCTGCGAGGCGGGACTCGGGGAGGCTGTGGGCTGGCATCGGCCCCTTTGGGGAAACACCCTGCGTTCGTCCCACCCCTTCAGCTGCCCCTGGCCCTGCCCCGGCTCCCCCCCATCACCCCTCCCCAGACCTGCAGCTCCCCCGCCCCAAACCACCCCACCCCCTCACACCCCCTGCACCGCAACACCCCCAGCTCCCTCCAAACCAACCCCCCGTCACCTGCCCCAGCTCCCCCCATCACCCCTCCCCAGCCCTGCAGCTCCCACGCCCCAAACCACCCCACCCCCTCACACCCCCTGCACCGCAACACCCCCAGCTCCCCCCCATCACCCCTCCCCAGCCCTGCAGCTCCCCTGCCCCAAACCACCCCACCCCCTCACACCCCCTGCATCGCAACACCCCCAGCTCCCTCCAAACCAACCCCCCGTCACCTGCCCCAGCTCCCCCCATCACCCCTCCCCAGCCCTGCAGCTCCCCCGCCCCAAACCACCCCACCCCCTCACACCCCCTGCACCGCAACACCCCCAGCTCCCTCCAAACCAACCCCCCGTCACCTGCCCCAGCTCCCCCCATCACCCCTCCCCAGCCCTGCAGCTCCCCCGCCCCAAACCACCCCACCCCCTCACACCCCCTGCACCGCAACACCCCCAGCTCCCTCCAAATCACCCCACCCCTCCCCAGCCCTGCAGCTCCCACGCCCCAAACCACCCCACCCCCTCACACCCCCTGCACCGCAACACCCCCAGCTCCCTCCAAACCAACCCCCCGTCACCTGCCCCAGCTCCCCCCATCACCCCTCCCCAGACCTGCAGCTCCCCCGCCCCAAACCACCTCACCCCCTGACACTCCCTGCACCGCAACACCCCCAGCTCCCCCCCATCACCCCTCCCCAGCCCTGCAGCTCCCCCGCCCCAAGCCACCTCATCCCATGCACCGCAACACCCCCAGCTCCCTCCAAATCACCCCACCCCTCACCAACCCCAACTCCCCCAAATCACCCCTCCCCAGCCCTGCAACTCCCCCGCCCCAAACCACCCCACCCCCTCGTACCCCCTGCACCGCAACACCCCCAGCTCCCTCCAAACCAACCCCCGACACCTGCCCCAGCTCCCCCCATCACCCCTCCCCAGACCTGCAGCTCCCCTGCCCCAAACCACCTCACCGCCCCAAACCACCTCACCCCCCCTACACCGCAACACCCCCAGCTCCCTCCAAACCAACCCCCATTTCACTTGCCCCAGCTCCCCCCAATCACCCCTCCCCAGCCCTGCAGCTCCCCCGCCCCAAACCACCCCACCCCCTCACACCTCCTGCACCGCAATACCCCCAGCTCCCTCCATACCAACCCCCCCTTTCACCTGCCCCAACTCCCCTAAATTACCCCACCCCTCACCAGCCCTGCAACTCACCCGCCCCAAACCACCTCATCCTCTCACACCCCCTGCACCGCAACACCCCCAGCTCCCTTCAAACCAACCCCCCCTTTCACCTGCCCCAACTCCCCCAAATCACCCCTCACCAGCCCTGCAGCTCCCCTGCCCCAAACCACCTCACCCCCTCACATCCCCTGCACCGCAACATCCCCAGCTCCCTCCAAACTAACCACCGCACCCCTTCAACTCCCTCTGCCCCACACCACCCCTTACAACAGCCCTGCAGCTCCCCCATCCCCAAATCACCCCACTCGCTCACCTCCCCTGCCCTGCAGCGCTCCCCATCCCAAACTACCCCCATTCCCTCACCTCCTCTGCAGCTCCCCCAACCACCTCACCCCTTCATCTTCCTCTGCCCCACACCATCCCCATACCACCCCCAAAACCATACCATCCCCTCAGGTCCCCTGCCCTACACCAGCCCTACAGCTCCCCCAGCCTCAAACCACCACATTCCTTCACCTCCGCTGCCCCACAACACCCCCAGCTCCTTCCAAACCAACCACCCCACCACTTCATCTGCCCTAGTTTTCCCCAAACCACCCCCACCCCTCATTTCACCGTGCCCCACACCTTCCCCTACTACACATCACCCCCAGGTCCTTCCACACCAGCCCTGCAGCTCCCCCAACTCCCTCACCTACCCCCTATTCCACACCATCTGGGCAGCTCCCCCCAACTCGAAACCCCACACCTCCCCTTTACCCACACCAGCCTTGCAGCATACTCCAAGTCCCAACCTCTATGTCCCCCCACACCCACCCTGCATCTCCCCAACTTCAAATCCCTTACCTACACCTACCCCACAGTATCTCCCTTCAAACCACTCTCGTAACTCCAATTCTTCGCCTTCACTCCAATTCCTACCTCTCATCAGCCCTGCATCTTCCCCCAGACCACTCTCCTAACTCCTGTTCACTCCCAACCCCTACCTCTGCCCAGCCTTGCATCTTCTAATTCCAACCCTTCATATATCCCCCCGCAACTGCTGTCTGTCATTGCCAGCAACCCCTCACCAGTCCAGCATCTCCCCAACTCCAGCCCATCACCTTCTCAACTCCAGCCATCCAATCCCATACCTTTCCCACTACCCCCATACTGACACCTTCATCCCTGACTTAGACCTCATTCCATTGCCTGGACCCTAACCCAACCCTATCTTCCTCCTAACCCACAATCTAATCTAGGCTCCACTGTTTTCCTTAACCTAACTTCAGCCTCTGGCTTTTCGTCTAACCTTCCCCTACCATCTTTCCAACACAAAACCCCATAACACAGCTAACCCTCCCTCTCATCTCAGGGCCTAATCTTAGCTGTTTGTCATCTCTTTTACACCACACCCTAGTTCCAACTCCCCCTTTTCCTCTATGAGGTATATGAATTAGATATAAGGATGTGGACAAACTGGAAAGAGTTCAGAGAAGAGCAACAAAAATGATTAAAGGTTTAGAAAACCTGACCTATGAAGAAAGGTTGAAAAAAAACTGGGCATGTTTAGTTTTGGGAAAAGAAGGCTGAGGGGCAACCTGGTAAGTCTTCCAATGTGTTTTTATAAAGGGCTTTTATAAAGAGGAGGGTGATCAATTGTTCTCTAGGTCCTCTGAAGATAGTACAAGAAGTAATGGGCATAATCTGCAGCAAGGGAGATTTACGTTAGGTATAAGGAAAGTTTTTCTAACTGTAAGGGTAGTTAAGCTCTGGAATTGGCTTCCAAGGGAGGTCATTGGAGTCCTCATCATTGGAAGCGTTTAAAAACAAGTTGGACAAACAACACCTGTCAGGAATGGTCTAAGTTTATTTGGTTCTGCCACAGTGCAGAGGGCTGGAGTTGATGACTTCCCCAGCCCTACATTTCTGTGATTCTGTGAGTACTGCAGGTATTTATATGTAGCAGTCTGACAGTGTGTTTGATATTCCTGTTTAAACAAGTTGATGTCTTTTTTTTGCAAAGTACAGGGGAAGAGTTTAAGCAAATGCATATATGCATAAAAATTAAACAAGGATCTGTAAAGTGCCTGTTATTACTCAGAGAAAGAATAATGAATGGTTCACAGCTGTAATTGGTAGAGTGGTGTTCCTTAAGGTATAAGCAGCCAGAATTGTAACAGACAATAGCTAATAAAAGATTCTTTCATTCCATTCTCTGAAGTTTCTCTGCTTGCTGTCTCAGATGATTATGCAGAAAACCGGGGAAAATAAGGAAGGTTCCATCTTTGTGACTTAAAAACGTTAAGATTTTCAAGCTGAGGAGCAAGTGGAAAAATATGGAGATAGATTCCAATTATCAAATAATATGATTTCACCCTGCTAGAAAGTATATTGTAGGGAAACGTCCTGCACTGAAAAGGGGATTGACAAAATAGATGATCTAATGTCTTGTGATTCTGTGTAAAATTAAAATCAGGTTAAACTATTCTTTTCAGTTCAGGTTCTGGTACCTCCCTCATCAACGTAGAATCTGAGTGCCTTCTAGTAATAGCAGTATGACTAACATCAGTCGTGGACTGTTTTTGTGGAACACAATCTGATCTATCATGAGTTATTTCTTGTAATCACTGATCCTACTACACTCATATTGTGAAAGTCAGAGTTTTCAATAAATATACATGCAAAAAACTAAAAGGCATTTTCAATACCATTTTATGTGTACTTGAAAGTTTTTTAGATATGGTCCAAAGCTTGCTAAAACCAAGTGTGTTCATATTTGATTTTAGTACAATTTCCCCCTTTTCCTGTGAAAACTGTATGTTTCTTGTTTAAAGCATGTTCATTATTAAAATTTGTGAATAGTCTTGGGCTGAGAACTTTGGTACCATGCTAGAAAACCCCCAATAATTGATAATTCCCTGTTAACAGGAAATTTTATCATATTTGATACTGGGAAATTGAAAGGAGAGAAAATTATTTTTCCTCTTGTGAATTTTTCAAGAATCTTGTAATATTTTGGAATTTATTAGTAGAGCATTGAAAACAGAACATAAATTTTCCATGAAGTTAGCTCTCTGGAAAGGTTAATATAAAATTGATCCTGAATATCAACATATGAGAAAAGTGGGCCTGACCTTGAGATTGTATTTTCGCAGCAGAGTTTATCTGGGTCCAGACACCCAGGTATGGGTATCTGGGTTAGCCAAGAGTACCTGCAAGCATCCATACCTTGAAGCAGTGATGAGCTGTCAAAAATTTTAACAACCAGTTCCCTATAAAAAGTTGTGATTTAAGGGATGTGCCACAGTATGTATTTTTTGTACCTTTCTCCATAAGAAGTGGCAATGCATTGAGTCATTGGGAGTCATACTTAACAATAACAAAAATAAAAAACATTTTACATGTTTATTATAATAGAAACAAAGTATTGCTTTATTAAACAAATTTAAAATACATTTGAAAAGAAGAAAATATGAAGAAGAGATGTATGAGTAAGCAAACGATAATAATACTTAAGAATGTGCATATCAACATAACGAACGAGGCAAGTGCGACCCCTGTTAATAAAATAATAAACTAGACCGGGGGTGGGCAAACAGGGTTGCAAAATTGTATCGGGGGCTGGGTAGGGAAGGCCATGCCTCTCAAAACAGCCTGTCCCCGCCCTATCCACTCCCCATCCACTTCCTGCCCCCGACTGCTCCCCTTAGAACCCGCAACCCATCAAACCCTCCCTGCTCCTTGTCCCCTGACCACCCCCTCCTGAGACCCCCCACCCTAACTGCCCCCCAGGACCCCACCCCCTACCCAACTCGCCCCGCTCCCTGTCCCCTGACTGCCCCGACCCCATCCACCACCACCCCGACAGACCCCCGGAACTCCCACGCCTACCCAACCCCCCCCCCCGTTCCCTGTCCCCTGACCACCCCCCCTAGAACCTCCGCCCCCTCCAACAGCTCCCTGCCCCTTATCCAACCCCTTCTCCCAGCCCTGGCCAGGCCCCCTTACCATGCTGCTCAGGGCAGCGTGTATGGATGCCGCGCGGTCCGCTGGAGCTCGCAGCCCCACCCCCTTACCATGCCGTTCAAAGTGACAGGAGCTGCCCAGCTGCCCAGGAGTGGTCCAGAGCGCTGGCGCTGGCAGTGCGGCATGCTGAGGCTCTGCGAGGGGGGGGGGGGGGAAGGCGGGGGGGGGGGGCCCGTAGTTTCCCAGATCACATTTTTTCCCTTTTTTAAAAATAGGAACTATATCAGCAATTCTCCAGTCATTGGGTATGACCCCCAAGTCTACAGATTAATTAAAAATACTTGCTATTGGGCTTGCAGTTTCACATGCCAGTTCCTTTAATATTCTTGGATGGAGATTATTCAGGCCCCCCAGTTTAGTCCCATTAAAATGTTTGAGTTTGACTTAGAAATTACCACATCCGAGTTGTAAGTCTATCTCCATATCCTCATTCCCATTAGCCACCCTGCCTCTACTTCTAAGCTCTTCATTAGCCATATTAAAAACTGAGACAAAGTATTTGTTTAGGTGTTGGGCCATGCCTAGATTATCTTTAATCTCCACCCCATCCTCAGTGGTTAGGGGTCCCACTTATTCTTTCCTTGTTTTCTTTTTATTTATGTGGCTATAGAACCTTTTATTATTGGTTTTAATTCCCTTTGCAATGTCCAACTGTTTGAAATGCTTACTCATCCAAGTTGTTCTGCAGCCCTTCCCTACAAATTTTTCCTCTTGCTTGGGATGCAGGGGAAACCACCTCTATTGAAACCTCAATCTGAGACAGTTCCTCAGATTTGTCACCTAAAAAAATGATTTGGGTATGGGATCTCCCCGATATCCTCTGCAGTCAAGACCGCTGCAAAGAATTCATGGAACTTCTCTGGAATGGCCTTGTTTTCCTTGAGTGCTTCTTTAGCACCTTGATCATCCAGTGGCCCCACTGGTTGTCTGGCAGGCTTCCTGCTTCTGATGTACTTAAACAATTTTTCTCTGTTAGTTTTTGTGTCATTAACTAGTTGCTTTTCAAACTGTTTCTTGGCCTGCCTGCCTTAAACTTTTACACTTGACTTGCCAGAGTTTATGCTCCTTTCTATTTTCCTCAGTAGGATTTTACTTCCAATTTTTAAAGGATGCCTTTTTGCCTCTAACCACATTTTTTACTCTGCTGTTTAGCCTTGGTGGTGTTTATTTTTTTGTTCTTAATGTTTGATTTTTATTTGGAGTACACATGTAGTCTGAGTCTCTTTGATGATGATTTTAAATAGTCTCCTTGCAGTTTGCAGGCATTTCACCCTTGTAACTCTTCCTTTTAATTTCTGTTTAACTAGCGTGCACATTTTTGTGTAGTTCCTCTTTTTGAAGTTAAATGCTACTGTGGTGGGTTTCTTTTGGCATTTTTCCCCATGCAATGATGTTAAATTTAATTATACTATGATCACTCTTACTGAGCGGTTCAGCTATATTCACTTGGACCACTCCTGTGCCCCATTTAGGAATAAATAAAGAATTGCCTTTCCCCTTGTGACAAGCTGCTCCAAGAAGTAATCATTTATGGTGTCTAGAAATTTTATCTCTGCATCACTTGCTGAGGTCACATATACTCAGTCAATACAAGGATAGTTGAAATCCCCCGTTATTATTGCATTTTCTGTCTTGCAGCTTCCCTAATCTGCCTGAGCATTTCACAGTAACTGTAACAATCCTGGTCAGGTAGTTGGAAGCATATTCCTGCTGCTATACTCTTATTGTTCAAGTATGGAATTTCTATCCATAGAGATTCTATGGGACAGTTTGATTCATTTAAGGTTTTTACTTTATTAGACTCTATGCCCTTTCTTTCACATATAGTGCTATTCTCCCACCAGTGCAACCTACTTTGTCATTCCTATATATTTTGTATCCTGGTATCACGGTGTCCCAGGGATTATCCTCCTTCCTCCAAGTGTCCATGACGCCTATAATGTCAATATCCTCATTTAATGCCAGGCATTCTAGTTCACCCACCTTAGTATTTAGACTTCTAACATTTGTATATAAGCACTTGTACATTTTGTCAATATTCAGCTGCTTGTCTTCATGTGTTATATATAAATGGGATTCTTACGTTTGACTTCTCCTCACCGGCTCCTACCTGTACTTTACCACTTCTTTCCTTCCTCTTTACTGGGATATAGAGTTCACTCTTTTAATAAATTCATCCCTAAAGGGATGTCTCTGTCCAAACCTTGTGCTGCTCCACACCTGCAGCCTTTCCCCGAGCCCTTAGTTTAAAAAAACCTTTACAACCTTTTAAACTTTAAATGCCAGCAGTCTGGTTCCATTTTGGTTTAGGGGGGCCCATTCGTCCTGTATAGGCTCCTCCTTTTCCAAAAGGTTCCCCAGTTCTTCTTATACTTAAAATCCTCCCCCTCAAACCATTGTCTTATCCACACATTGATGCCCTGCAGTTCTACCTGTCTTACTGGCCCTGCGTGGGGAATTAGAAATATTTCAAAGAAAGCTACTGTGGAGATCCTGGACTTTAATCTCTTACCTAGCCACCTAAATTGGTGTCCAGGACCTCTCCTACCTTTTCCTATGGCACTGGCTCCTCCCTAGCACTGCACATAAGTCCGTCATAAGTCTGGCAGGCAGTTTACCATGTGGTCATCTCTTGGTCATCAGAAACCCAACTAACTATATTTTTACCACTCAAATAGTATTTTAGGTGGCCATAACTTCTGCCCACAGGATGGGGAACTGGAGACATTAATGGTAGATTACTTTACAGTTTTCTTTAAGGAAAAGTCTTCCTTATGACCACATCCTAATTTTTTACCCCAAATTTTCTACATCAATCAGGTTATAATTCTTCATGCATTAGAATCTATAAATCTATAAGGCAATTAAGGACCAAGTTTAGATCCCATATAGGAATAGACTTCTTTAATTGTGGTGATATATTAATCAAAACCTTTAATAAACCTTGTCTTTGTGAGGTGGGCAAATACTGAAAATTCGTCCGCAGGTGAATCATAGGAACATAGAACTGGAAGGGACCTCGAAGTCATCTACTCCAGTCCCCTGCACTTAAGGCAGGACTAAGTAATATCTAGACCATCCCTGACAGGTGTTTGTCCAAACTGCTCTTAAAAATCCCCAATGATGGAGATTCCAGCACCTCCCTAGGCAATTTATTCCAGTGCTTAACCACTCTGACAGTTAGGAAGTTTTTCCTAATGTCCAACCTAAACCGCCCTTGCTGCAATTTAAGCCCATTGCTTCTTGTCCTATCCTCAGAGGTTAAGAGCAGCAATTTTTCTCCCTCCTCCTTGTAACAACCTTTTATGTAAACTGTTATCATGTGCCCTCTCAGTCTTCTCTTCTCCAGACTAAACAAACCCAATTTTTTCAATTTTCCCTCTGGAAGGGTGTCATAGCCTTGAATGAACTTTACCTGAACTCCTAGAAAGACCTAACATTTTAACTCCAACAGGTAATCAAGAACAGCATAGAGAGAGTGAACTGGTGAAAACTGCCATTGGACGCATCAGTGGTGAAATCTCTTCCTTTTTGAAGATAGGCAGTTCTAATAGAAACCTTTCTGCTGTTTAACAGGACCTGTTGTTCTTCTGGTGAGCAGGAAACGTCTATTCCAAGAATCATTGAGAAGCCAAGCTCTGAGTCGAAGAATTCCCAGGTTGGGGTCGAGAATCCAACTGGAGTTCTGAGATAACAGGTGAAGAATGGATCAACAGCGAGGCGAATCAGGTAAGGATATCATACTTGTCTTGGCTAAGTTGGAGCAACTAGAATGACCTTTGCTCTGTCCTGATTGATCTTGTTCGGCACCTGTAGGAGCAGAGATATGTGTGGAAACACATAAAAAAATACTCTTTCTCTAAGAGATGAGAAATGTGCCCCCCCAGAGAGTGGTGACCCAGACCCCGTCTCGACTAGAATTTCTAGCACTTACTGTTGGTGGGAGTTATAAAGATATCCACTTCTGGAAAACTTCAAATTAGAAAAATGTGTTTGAGAATCAAGGTCCCACTTGTAATCTTGGGAGACGTGCCTACTCAGATTGTTAGTGATGGTGTGTGGAATGCCTGGAAGGTAAGAGGCTGAAATAAGGATGTGATTGGCTATACAGCTTCACTGCTTTAGCACAGAGGGATAGGGAAGCAGCACAGGTATAACCTGTCATGTTGGGTTATAAAGGTACACACTGCCATATGTCCTAATAGTTGGAGACAGTTTCTGTCACCATCTGTGGGGTTATTTAAATCTTCGAAATTAGGTTTGTTAGTGTCTGCCTGAAGGTAAGCCTTAGCTGTTACGGTGTTCAGAGAAGCCTCTATAAAGAATATTTATTGTACTTTGCTCAAAGTGGACTTAGTGTTGACTTGGAGACCTAGCCTGTGGAACAGGTATATGGCTGTCTGTACAACAGAGAATGTCATTGTATGACTGGCCCTTGAGCAGCTAGTCATCAAAGTAAAGGAAGACTATTATCCCCGGCCACCGTAGGTAAACAGCTATCGTTGCTATGATCTTTGGGAATACCCTTGGGACAGAGGAGAAGTCAAAGGGAAACACTCAATACTGGAAATGACTCTGACTGCTTGTAAAACAAAGAACCTTTTGTGAGAGGGTGAATTGTGACATGAAAATATGTGTCCTGAAGGTTGAGGGCCATGAACCAATTCCTGGAATCTAACTATGGAATAATAGCTGTGAGTCACCATCCTGAATTTCTGTGATTCCACAAAGGTGGAATATATAAACTGGCCATCAGGAAGTTTAGACTTGAAATTAGACGAAGGTTTCTAACCATCAGAGAAGTGAAGTTCTGGAACAGCCTTCCAAGGGAAGCAGTGGTGGCAAAAGACCTATCTGGCTTCAAGATTAAGCTAGATAAGTTTATGGAGGGGATGGTTTGATGGGTTAACATGATCTTAGTCAAAGGTCAGTTACTTGCCATCAGTGGTAAATAGGACCAATGGTCAGTGATGGGATGTTAGAAGTTACTACAGAGAACTTTTTCCTGGGTGCTGGCTGGTGAGTCTTGCCCACATGCTCAGGGTTCAGCTGATTGCCATATTTGGGGTCGGGAAGGAATTTTCCTCCAGGGTAGATTGGCAGAGGCCCTGGAGGTTTTTCGCCTTCCTCTGTAGCATGGGGCACGAGTCACTTACTGGAGGATTCTCTGCATCTTGAAGTCTTTAAACCATGATTTGAGGACTTCAGTAGCTGAGACATAGGTGAGAGGATTATTCCAGGAGTGGGTGGGTGAGGTTCTGTGGCCTGCATTGTGCAGGAGGTCAGACTAGATGATCATAATGGTCCCTTTTGGCCTTAAAGTCTATGAGTCTATGAAGTGTTTATCAGTCTGAGAGCTAATATTCGTCTCTCCATCCTCTGTTCTTTTAAGGTATCAGAAAATACATGGAGTAGAATCCCTTCCCTCTCTGCTGGAATGCATCTGTTTCTATGGCTCCTATGCATAGAAGAGAGATGACTTCTTGTCTCAGTAAAACTGTTCATGAGATAAACTGGGTTGGTAAAGAGGGTGGGCTGGGGGATGGAGGTGAAATGGATTGAGTAACCTGATGTTATGGCCTCCAACACCCATCTGTTAGACGTAATCTGTTCCCAAGCAGGTTGGAAATGGGAGAATCATCTCCAAAGGGAGGGAGGTGAGTGCAGCTGAACATTCATGAGGTGGGAATGTTCCAAGCCCTCAACCAAACCATCAGAATTGATGGTTGGATGAAGAGGACAACTGTGTGGTGGTAGCAGTCACAGTAGATAGTCTCTTCTTTTGACACCTAGGCCTGCCTTTCGGTGGTTCAGTAGGCCTAGGGTAGGTAAAGAACTGAACTGGATGAGATCTCTGTGCCATTTGTGATCTGCTACATTTTCTTTTGTGTGCAGGCATGTATATGCTAAGAGCTCTAAGTGTGGCGCTGGAATCTTTCAAAGCTGGAGAGATTCATCTGTTGATTCATAGGAGAATTTAAGTCCATCAAAAGGGAAGTCTTCTACAATATTCTGGACCTCCTTAGGAAAACCAGATAGCTCTAGCCAAAGTGCTCTACTAATGACAACATCAGTAGAGGTGCAGTGGGCTACTGTGTCACCTGCATCTAAGGAGGCTATCAAAGAGGCTCTTGCTAAGAACTGACCTTCGGCTATGATGGTCTTGAACTGCTCACAATGTACTACAGGTAAGTGTTCAGTAAAACTGTTGAATTTGTCATAATTGAAATAGTTTACTTCACCATTAGACCTTGGTAATTTGCAATCCAAAATTGCGGAGTGGCTGAAAAGTAGCTCTTACAACCAAATAAGTCAAGGCACTTCTAGTCTTTATCACCGGGTGTAGACTTTGAAAGATGTTGCCTGCCACGCTTGTTAACAGTCTCCACAACTAAAGAATTTGGTGGAGAGTGGGAGAACAAAAATTCCACATATTTTGTTGGGATGTAATATCATGAGCCCGCTTGCAAGTGGGTGGTGTGGTGGCAAGGATTTGCCATATGGTTTTGGCAGGATCCAGTAGAGCCTCATTCACTCATAAAGTCACTCAACCAGATGATGTTGTATGTAAAATGCCAAAAGTTTGTTGTGACTCTTGGGCCTTCTTTAAGGGAATCTCTAGCAAGTCAGTATACTTGGGAAGAAGTCTCTTCTGTGGCAGGTAGGAGATCCCTGGACAGAGATCTGGGAGTCAGAGGACTCCTCTCCAGAATAGTCCAAAGGTGGGGTGAACACTGAAGGTGAAGATAGTTGTCCACCTGGTGTGATACGTACCGGAGAGCTGGTCACTGGGGCTGGGTCCAAGAGATACAGGGAAGTAAAGGATGCTTTGTACACCCACATATCCTTGCTTTCTGCGGGGAAATGCATGGAGCAATGTGATGCTGTAGTGTACATCTGAATTTATCTATATGCTATTATTATGAGAATTTGGTTTAAACCTCCTTCCTCCTCTTTGTTTCCCAAGTACTAACACCCCAATAGATTGTACAACCAAGTACTTTATTAAAAACAAATACAGGTGTTCCAGCTGCCAATACTAGAGAGTGCAGTTGTTAATAAAAGTGAAAAGTGCAACATGCAATGAAAACCAACAGTGACGCCAGTCTGTGCAATGTCACTGGAAATGGAATTGCCACCACCAGTGTAGCTGTTCTCTACCTGCGGCTGAACGGGGACAAACTGAACAGGGTACATCTAATCATATACACTTCCATTCCAGGAGTTCATCAACTGATTCTTTGCCTACCCTGCCCCCCACAATTGTCCAGTGGCTACATTGGCTGCAGGATGTGGAGCATGGAGGAGGGTCCTCTGGGGATAGTGTTGATGCAGATTTTAAGGTCTGCTGCTTGCTGACCATCACACTGAGCAGTCACTCAAACATTTCTCTCTGCTGCTCCCAGTCTTGCTCAACGAGTTCCCTGTGCTGCTGTCAGCTCCTGTTCCATTCTCACCCTGTCATGCTCAAAGTACTCTGCCACCAGTCTCTCCTCCCTCCCACTGTCCGTTACTTCTCTTTTCCTCTTCCGCTTCACCATTTCCTCTTCTGCTTCACCTGCTGGAATTTCAGCTGTTGGTTCAACCTGTGGTCAGAATCCCTCTGCATGTCCTGCAGCAGGTCGTCCCTAACCCTTTGTCTTTTCTCCTGTTGGTTCAGGGTCCTTGCCCAAAGAGGCTGGGTGGCTGCCTTGGTCCAGCAGAGGTAGAAGGCCCTGCCAAGGCAACGAAAGAGGATATTACCTTTTTGTCCAGGAAAAGAACAAAAAGTTCCTTCCCTTTTCATGTTCCGCATCAAAGTAAGGCCACAAGTTAATATTTTTATCTACCTGGTAGCATGCCTTTATTCCATCTGCCCACATTTGCCTGTTCAGAAGCAGCTGCATTTCAAGTCACCAGCCCGTGAAATAAATCTTTTATATTTATTTTATTTAAAAAAATCAATACATGTTTTTGGCCTAGACAGGAGGGGCTTGGGGCCCACAGGCCAAGGACCTTTTACCAGTACTGGTCTTAACACTATTTCAGGCAGTGGTATGTAGGAGACAGACCTCAATATTGAGTCAAAAATAGTTATCAGTAAAACTATTATAATTTATTCTTATAATATTAGGTCATTACAAACTTGCTTGCACCTTTATGAATTTAAAATATACTCAATATTTATACAGGATGCTTAGAAAAATATCAACACAGTCTTATGTTATCAGTTGCTTATTTAATTGTATGAAATGTTCAAGTTAGAGAAATCTGCCTTCTGTCAACTAGTGACAAACTACCAAAGTGTCAAAGGAGGATAACCACCCCACAGCCATAATATCTCTTTGTTTACTCTGAAATGCCGCTTTTATATGTTCTATCGTGCCTTAACTTTCTATATTATTTTATTTTATGTTATGTTTTGAAAGATGTATGTAAACCTTGGTTGTTATGTTTTATGTTTTCTATAGAATGCTTTATTGAAGTTTTTAATTGCAAGTTGTAAATGTACGCAAATGGCATTTTTTAAATCTAAGGGTCATTTTGGACAAAAGACCAAAGCACATCTGGTATAAGATGCAAGTCTACTATAGAGATGAGTTTTATCTCAAGCAAAGAACTTTGTAGGAATGTTTAGCGATGTATTGTGTTATCAAGAGCCATAAAAGTAGGCCTTTTACAACCCCCATTCTCTTTGCAAGAAAAAAATGTTGGTTTCAAACACACAGAAAATATGCTAGAAAAATATCCTATTAAAATTAACCCCTTTTATAAACTCTCTAAAGACTTAATTCTTCAAATGTTAAGGAAAACATTTATGGCTGGGGAATGTTTTGTAGCAGAACTTTGTAACTTCTACATTCATGTTCCACTTGAAGATGAAAAACCTATGCCTGTCACTTAAATGCTTAAGAGTTAATCAGCTTCTTTTGAGATGTATATTTGCAAGTGCTTTGTCTCTAACTGCAAACCGTCTAATGTAATAACTTCCTTATATCATTGTATGTGAACAGTGGCATGGTTTATGTGCAATATAGTAAGGTCATTTGATGTTACAACTAGTTATGCATATAAAAGCCATTTGAGTATAGAATATTTTATATTAATTAGGGAATTTAATTGATTATCTGGCTTAAACTACTGACTGATGTTGGTTATTTGCCTCTGGAATATATTTCATAATGAACCAGTGTTGTCAAGCAATTGACTACACAACTTATCAACACCGCTCCTCACTGACAAAGTAGCACTCCATCCTTTCAGAGTATAAAGTGCACCATGGGCATGCAGCATATCGGTACAGGAGGAGAAACAGTCAGACCATATCCTCAGTAAGGCAAACGTCTCATTTAGAGGGCAGGCTTACTGAACACCAGCTGGCTACACCTGACCTGTACTAGACCACTTCACCTGCTCTGTCCAAACCACCCCATAGTTACCAGATGTTACTACCCCCTGACCTTTGTCGTAAGGATTCCTTCTGGAACAGCCCCTTTGCACTAACCAATGTAACAGCACAGAAATGAGGGGTATGTGTTATGACTCCTCTGGGCGTAGATGCGCCTCTCATATTGCCGTGTGAGCCGTGGCAACCTGCTGCAAATAATATTGTGTCAGTCAGTACAGTTGTCCCCTACACCGTGAAGGGCAGTTGGGAGTGCATGCAGACAAATGAGAACACAATTCTGTAGGGCACAACACATCCTATGAAATGGCACATTTACTTAGTCATTCCTTATGCCTGATTATAGGACAGTCCAGTCTGAAATATACAGTACATCCTCAGTTCCAGGGAGCCAAAATTTAAGTTACAAGGCTGAGCTGTGTGCACTTCCTTATTTTCAGAGGTTTAAGTATAGGTGCACTTCCCATTCTGCAAGGGCACGAGGCATTGCCAGTCGAACTTATTTTAGCGTTAAAGATTTTCGGCAGTGAATATAACATCTAGCCTTTACATAATATTTTTCATTCAGAGCCATCCCAAAGCACTTTAGAAGCTCACAAAAATATGTTGTGAGGAATCACATCATAATTTCAAGTTCTCTTTCAAGAAAGTCAAGATACTCTATGATATTCCTGGGCAGAGCAAAGCTTTCCCCATGCCCTTCCTTCCACCCCAGTAGCATAGTAGCGTAAGCTCAAAAGTTTGTCTCTCTCACCAACAGAACTGGTCCAATAAAAGATATTACCTCAACCACCTTGTGTCTATAATATCCTGGGACCAACACAGCTACAACAACACTGCATAGTCCTCTCCAGTCACTGATCTGCTGATCAGTCACCAGGCAATAAAATATCTCCTCACGCCCCTGCACCTCAACCCCCTGCCCCAGCCCAGAGTCCCCTCCTGCACCCAAACTCCTTCACGGTGCCTGTATCCCCCCAACCAGCATCCCAGAGCCCCTTCCCAAACCCCTCATCCCTGACCCCAGCCCAGAGCCCATATCCCCAGCCGGAGCCCTCACCCCCCTGCACCTCAACCCCCTGCTCCAGCTCAGAGTCCCCTCCTGCAAACAAACTCCCTCCCGGAGCCCACCCCCCAGCCCAAAGCCCCCTCCTGCATCCCAAACCCCTCATCCCTGACCCCAGCCCAGAGCCCATACCCCCAGCCGGAGCCCTCACCTCCCCCCCGCATCCCAACCCCCTGTCCCAGCCTGGTGAAAGTGAATGAGGGTGGGGGAGAGCGAGCGACAGAGGGAGGGGGGATGAAGCGAGCGGGGGCTTGGAGAAGGAGTAGGGCAGGGGTGGGGCCTTGGTGAAGGAGCAGGGGGTCCATGAAAAATTTTAAATCAAAATGGGGGTCCTCGGGTTACTGAAGTTTTTGAACGGCTGTTCTATATGATACCGTTCTCGGGGAAGCTGTCTCATGTAGTGATGTTACGTTCATCTTATGTGGAAGGTGTGCTCCCAAAGGTATACCACTTAAAGCCCTCTCTTTATAGCCTATTTGTTTACCAGTAAAATGTACTATATACAGCATCTGAAACTAGATTTAACCAACTAGCTTTTTACCTTGCTTTTCTAGTACCATGGTGTACCCTTTATCTTTGTTCTGAACATATGCAATTCCAGGTACTAATGGGCATGAAAACACCTCCTAGTCTGTCCCAGGGTAGATAAGCTTGGGAGGGTAACTCCCTTTCTGTTGCTATGATAAAGTAAACATATGTCCTGATCCTGACAGCTTTCCTATCTACTTAAGCCAAAGCTTACTTTAACTAATGCAAGGTGTTATGGGATACTTAGCATAAGTGAACAGATTATAAAGGTACAGGGCAATTTAGGCTATGTAACTG
Organism: Macrochelys suwanniensis; assembly: GCA_033296515.1. Taxonomy (NCBI): domain Eukaryota; kingdom Metazoa; phylum Chordata; order Testudines; family Chelydridae; genus Macrochelys; species Macrochelys suwanniensis. The sequence continues at coordinate 159,142,226 of CM065777.1, forward strand.
CTATATTTATGCTTAATATGTAGGGTGCAGATAACAAATTCTATCAGTATAACATATGTATACTAGCCAACATATATTGGTCAACAGCAGGTTGAGGCATGACTCAAAGAGGGCAGAACTAAGGTTGCGGGGTCGGGGGAGGTATGTACTGGTTTTCAGAGGTTCAAGTTCGTTTTACCATAACTGTTTATTCTCTGGTTTTTAGAGATTTAAATATAGGTGCCTTTGTTCTAGAAGGGTATTAGTAAGCTTGGAAGAATTAGATTTTTAGCAGTGAATGTTGATAAACATCAGCTTCACTGTACACACACGCACAACCCAACAAAAATATTTCCATCGGTAATAATCAAAATATCCAGATAGCATTTTTCTTAATTTGGCTACTTGAGAATTTGATTTAAGGATATTTACTTTGTATATTTTGACATAATGTTGACAACTCATGTTTTAATGGTTATAAACCTTTCACTTTTTGAATCTCAACTGACTCCCCAAATGCCCAATAATTTCCCACAACTGTGAAAACTTAAACAGAAAAAAAATAAACATCAGTATTATTTGTTGAAATTACACAATTGAATTCTGCCAAGCCTAGGTATGAGGTACTCGCAAGCAGCCTGAACTCTGCATTAATAAGTTTTGGGACCATAAATTTCCCATATTTTTTGAGGAAATGGGGCGTGTGTGTGAGGGGCTCACAAAGAGGCTTCTTGAGAACACCTCACTGTCACTTAGCTACCTGATGTGCCCTGGTCCTGGCCTCTCCATGCACCCAGCAGGACTGGAGGCCCATGGGGGGGAAGGAAGAGGGAACCAACAAGTTGTGAAGAGCAGCAAGAGAATGAAGGGCTGCTTCAGATTTTTGTACTCCACTTTTGGGCAAATGTAGGGGGAAAGGCTCCACACAACCCTCTGCAGTGTGGAACAATTGCAGAGGTGTGAGGTGGCTCATTCATCTCAAGTATGAATATCATTTTGAAAATGTTTATTGCAATTTATGCACTGCTTGATTTTTTTATTTTTTTTTTAGGTGGCTATTCGGGGGATATCATTTGAGGATTAGTATGGCTATTTTAAAAAGAACCACTAGGGAAATGCAACCTAGATGGAGCTACTAAAAGGTGGGTGCATAACTGTTTGGAAAACCATTCCCAGAGAGTAGTTATCAGTTGTTTACAGTCAAGCTGGTAGGGCATAATAAGTGGGGTCCCACAGGGACCAGGTCTGGTTCTGTTCAATATCTTCATCAATGATTTAGATAATGGCATAGAGAGTACACTTATAAAGTTTGCGGACAATACCAAGATGGGAGGGGTTGCAAGTGATTTGGAGGATAGGATAATAATTCAAAATGATCTGGACAAACTGGAGAAATGGTCTTAAGTAAATAGGATGAAATTTAATAAGGACAAATGCAAATTACTCTACTAAGGAAGGAACAATAAGTTGCACACATACAAAATGGGAAATGACTGCCTAGGAAGGAGTACTGCAGAAAGTGATCTGGGGGGTCATAGTGGACCACAAGCTAAATATGAATCAAGAGTGTAACTGTTGCAAAAAAAGCAAACCTCATTCTGGGATGTATTAGCAGGAGTGTTGTAAGCAAGACACAAGAAGTATTTCTTCCGCTCTACTCCATTCTGATTGGCTTCAACTGGAATATTGTGTCCAGTTCTGGGCACCACATTTCAGGAAAGATGTGGACAAATTGGAGAAAATCCAGAGAAGAGCAACAAAAATGATTAAAAATCTAGAAAACATGACTTATGAGGGAAGATTGAAAAAAATGGGTTTGTTTAGTCTAGAAAAAAAGACTGGGAGGGGATGTGATAACAGATTTCAAGTTGCCTAGGGAGGTGGTGGAATCTTCATCATTGGAGATTTTTAAGAGCAGGTTAGACAAACACCTGTCAGGGATGGTCTAGACAATACTTAGTCCTGCCATGAGTGCAGGGGACTGGACTAGATGACCTCTTGAGGTCCCTTCCAGTCCTGTGATTCTATGTGACTAATTTTTATAATGTCTGACATTTTATTTGGTCCCTTCTTTCACAGAAACTATAACACTTGAACAGTAAAATCGATAAGTATGAACTTTGGTTTGTGTAGATGGTTGAAATCTGGAAGTATAGGATACTGTCATCAGTAAAAACAGTACCTCAGCATCACATTAGTCATTGTTAACTTTATGCATGTCCTTGGAATAAGGCTCTTTTTTTGGTGGGGAGAGGGGGGTTCCTAATGGTCAGAAACCCCTTTATCAGGCTGACATTGTTGAGAGTGACAGCTATTTTCTTTTCTTTTATCACACTCAATCATATGATCGTGGAAATGGGTAAGGATTCTGAGAGATGATTACATTACCCTAATCTATTTCTTATTAGTGTCTTTCATTTTCCCTCTGTTTGTTTAGTGCTATTTTTTCACAATACTTCTAAAGTAAAATCTGAGTATGGATATGGATTTCAGAGCAATTTGAAATATTGGCTCATACCAAAAATTTTGCTCTGAGAGCAAAAATTCCAGAAGAAGCCCCTGCACAACAAAACTAGTATCCATAACATACAGTCTTAGAAAGCTGCCATAGGTAGGACTCAAATTCTAAGTTCATGGGTCTTCCTTAGGTACAATGGCCACAGCAGGTCACCTGGAGCCACCCCCTTACTCTGTTTACCTGTCTGCAAACAATTTGGCTTTCACCAGAATCCCAGTCCCGCTGTGAAATGCTCAAATAACTTTCTCCAGCTTATCGGCTTGGCTTGAGCTACATTATAGATCCAACTTTAACCCTAAATCACTTTTTAAATAGTGATTCCCGTGGGAGCAGTGGGTTTTGGACACTAGCTGAGATCAATTCCTAGCAGGTGATATCAGTATGAGGAGGATCAGAGCCCTAGTTTTTTGTGCACACCTAGGGTTCAAAACATAAGAACTCTAAAATGTTGATCTCACTCTTTTTTTTTTTTTTAGAGTGGAGCTGTATCTCAAGTACCCCTTGCTCAAACGACCTCATATTTGGATCACTATCTCTACCCCAGATCCTCGTTAGGCACAGGAATTTTCAAGACAATGCACATAAGCATTTGAATTTTAGAAAAAGCTGTTAAGTAGTAAGCTATCCTATAGTGGTGCTGCTGTAATGTTAAGTTAGTTCGTTAGTTAGTACCCCTTACGGTTCTGGCATTTAGGGCAGTGATGAAGCTCCTCCACTCCTGTGTGTTTCTGGCAAGTCTTTCAATGGTTACCCAGCTGTGCCCCAGGTTTTTCAGCTCAGCTTCCACAGTTCTTTGCCATGTTGTTTTTGGGTGACCTCGTTTTTGCTTGCCTTCAGGTGTTCACCTTATTGCTATTCTGGTGATGAAATTTACTTTGGATGTAAAGTTAGGAGTGGTTTGTATATATATTTTTTTGAATTTCAAATGTAACAGTCAGTTGCATGATAGGAGAAGCAGCACTAATGCTATTTAGAATGTATTTATATATTATTTGCATATGAATAGGTTGCCAGTCTGCATTTATGTAGCACCCTTCATCTCCCAAGCATGTCACTATATTGGCTCTGATCCTCCAGTCAGATCTATGTGGGTGGATCTTTGCAGAGCCCCACTTAAGTCTGTGGACTCCATCTGGGCCTGACTGCGAAATCAAGGTCCATTAACTAGATATTATATAACACCCTAGAGAGGTAAGTAGGGAATTAGAAATGGTGTGTACCTTAGACAGAGATTGTAAAATTGCTTTTCCAACCCAGTTTCTGAAAAGCAGCACATCCTATATTTTAAAATATTTAATTAAAACACATGCTTCCTATCTAACCTGTACATCTTTACCAGACTGAGGCACTTACTATAACCTTTGGTATTAAAAATATTTTAAAATCAGTCTGACAACCTCTAAAATGTAGTATTTACAAAAGATGTGTAACCCTTTTTAGTCTGTTGGAATTGTATTGCTCTGTGTGATGACTGTTTATTCCCATCTTCAGCCCCAAAGCAGGATTCACCAGCAATTACTAAAGAAGTTTAGAAAGAAAATCACTGTTGCCAGCTCTTGTGATTTTATTGCAAGTCTTGCAGTATTTGGTGTATTTATTAAAGCCCCAGCTCCCAGAATCCTGTGATTATGTGGTAACCTCACCTTTTATTTTTAAAAAAGCAAGTTGCTAGCCCTCTTAGAAGAAGAGAAAAACTTGAAACTCTGAACCTTAAATGTTCCAAAAACAGAATGCAAAGAAAAAAGAAACCGTGATTATTATTTTAAGCCTATCTCATGATTTTTGCGGGCCTGACATCATTTTTGAATTCCTGGGACTGGCAGTTCTAGAGTCTCGCCAACTATTCACCCCTCTGCTCTGCCTCTCCTAGCGCTCCCACACACGGAGACCCTTGGATTGCTGTCTCTAGGGGAGAAATTCTGTTGAACGTCGTGGTGCTCGCCACAGACATGCACAGAAAATGCTGTGTTCCTGCTGCACCCTGGACAGTCCATGGGCTGCTTTAAATCATTCGAGGCTTCAGTGGAAAGGCTCGTTGGGTGGCCGCAGCTCAGGACAGAGCAGGGGCCCTGCATGCTCGGTTTTAAACTACATTTCCCAGAATCCTGCGCTTCTCACGCCCGTGCTGCCGCTGATCAGCCTGAGAGAAGGGGGTTGGGGGTAGCCGCGGCAACTGCAGCCGGCGGAGGAGCTAGAGGGTGAGAGGCGCGCGCCTGCGCCTGCGCCCGCCGGGTGGGCACTCGGTGAAGGATCGGTCTGGTACTGCAGCGCCTCCGGCTCCTCGCTGCTGTGCGCCCGCCGGTCACTCTCTCTCCGCCCCTGGGGCTGCTGCAGATGCTCGCTCCAGCTCTCGTCGCTGATGCCATGCTAAGACAAGAGGCCGCCACATCTTACCAGGAGGTACGGAGGGGCGGCGGGGGGCCGGAGGGGGAAGAAAGTTAATTGGATCGTGTGAGTGCATCTGCGTGGGGAGCGCAAGCTGCAGTGCCAGCGAGTGGGGTCTTTTGTTTGCCGAGCCAACTCCGTAACGGACTGAGCAGCTGTGCACCGGGAAATGGGTTGCGGCGGTGGTTTAAAACCTGCAAGACAGCGACGGCGATAAGAGCAACAAGGTGCCGGAGAGCAGCCTTATAGGGTGCAGCCGTTTCTAGCTCGGTGCAACAATCCAGTGAGGTGCACATTAAACCCCGAAGCTGCAATGAAATAACACTGCAGCGAATTGCGGTGTATCTATGCTCAAGCGGAACACAGGCTCAGCTATAACGTGAGCGTATGTGTGTTACTCCCCTTTCCGTCTATTTAAAAGCAATTGCAATATCCTCTTCTTGGCGTCAGTCACTGCCCTTATTAAACATTCATCTTCTGGTTATCCAGCTGTTCAGTGACTTTGGTAAGTCACCTAGGGCCTAGAAAGTCATCTAGGTCACATTTTAATTTTAGAGCCGAAGCAAAACTGACTAGCGATTGGCTTTATGAAAATAAGAAAGAAATACTTGTGGCACCTTAGAGACTAACAAATTTATTTCAGCATAAGCTTTCGTGGACTACAGTCCGCTTTGTCGGATGCATCCGACGAAGCGGACTGTAGTCCACGAAAGCTTATGCTGAAATAAATTTGTTAGTCTCTAAGGTGCCACAAGTATTTCTTTCTTATTTTCTTTTTGCTGACACAGACTAACACGGCTACTACACTGAAACCTGTCATTATATTGGCTTTATGTTGCCATAGGCAAACTGGAAAGTGTCCTTTCCTTCCAACCTGCAGTCACTCAAAGAGATCCCCTCATGAATCATTTTGCTGCCCAAGGCATCCACCTGCTTTCTCTGTATGGTAGAGCCCTGATCCCTAGGGTCCTTGTATTTAAATACATAGGAAAAAAACATGGTTCTTTTTGATATAGGCAAATACATATTTGTATTTAAAAACAAGGAAATGTCAGTTAAAATACAGTCAGTCGTAATACTGTAGGAAGTATAGGTACGTACAGGGGACTTTATCACTTTTATAACAAAGGAGGGGCCTGTCAGACATGAAAAGTGATACTGAAGGCCCAATTGTAATCCTGCCAGAAGCTTGCGCCTAGCTTGTATATCAAACTCATATATAAGCATAATATTATACTTGCTTGTATTTGTATCTTTCTTGGTAGATTCATAGAAATTGTCTTGTTCAAGTTAATCAGCAATAAAAACCTGCAGCTGGTCACCTTTGCCTTCACCACACAGCTGTTTACCTCATTTTAGAAAGTTGCAGGCTACATTTGGCCTTGGGCTTGCACTGTAGGAAGCCCTAGTTTAGCCTATCAGCATTTATCAGTTCTTCTCCTATTTCTCCTGTTAGACTAGAAGACAGTAAAAGATTCAAATAACCTCATGTCCAAACAAGTGAAACAGAACATTTCTCCCTTCATTTATACCCCCCAGCAGGGTTTTCTCTGACTGGATGAAATTCACTTCACTCACATAAAGGTAGGAAGTGGGTGAAGAGCATGTGGTGCTGCTATTTCTGTAACCGCCCTTGAAGTGTGGGTTCTGTATCCCCCCCTGATTTACCCCTATCTCCCAAGTCAGTGTTGACACCCATTAGGTGATTGCTACCAGTCCTCCTCCGCTCCATGCAGAGCCCCCTTACATTGACCGTTCACACCAGGATGAATTTCACCCACTGTGGCTTCTCATCTTCTCTGTGTCTTTTCCTTTTATCCTTCTTTTTCTTTTCAGCTGAGGGGCATAGAACATCTAAATGTGAGCTTTCCTTTGCGCATTTGACTCCAGCAAGATTCCACGCTTAAACAGTGATTTCCTTCCACAAGGCCAATGACCTGAGCTATATTAGCTTAGACAGAGATCCTAGAGTTGTCACCTTTAGTTTTATTCTGGGCTGCCAGTTTCCTCATGTAATTCTACTTCCTCCCCTCTGCACCAACAACAGTTAGGAGTGCTGCATTCATTCTAGAGTGATTCTCTCCCTTGAGACTGCCGCAGAACTTTGATATGCTTTTAGGTGGTGTGAAAGTGCAGAGCCCATTCTCTCCCACTTCTCCCAGCTGCTGGAGACTGGGAATGTAATTTCTGTAATGATTGCACCGCTAGTAGGAATATCAGTGCTGAGATCAATTCCAGTTCTGGGTCTCGCATGATGCTGGAACCCTGTGTTACCCCGCACTTAATGTCCTTGCCTGTCACCTAAGTATGTGGTGGAATATGGTATGTTGGGCAGCTGTCACCATATTTGGCTGGTCCATTGCATGTACGCAGTATATGTAAAATGTTGGTCTGAGAAGGTGACTGCCACTGATGTACATCTGTGAATAGTTACAATGCAACTTTCATTCATTTGGGCGTATACTAGTACATTTGAAGAAACTGGAACAAACTTGCGTGATAATGCTGCTCCGGCTATCCTGTTATTGGTGGACCGGAGCTTAGTGTGTATGCAGATGGAACTGGCTACGAAATAGGTCTTGTCAGGTAGCATGCACTCATTCTGGATTGAATGCTGTGCTCCCAAGATGTAATGGCTTACCCCATGCTCGAGTTAAGCTTTTGAAGTCCAGTGCTATATGTGATTCTTAGTGGTTTGGAGTGAATTTTGTATGCACGTTTGCGGTCAAATGAGTTTTCTGGACTTCCAATGAAGTCAGTTGTCCTTACAAGCATTAGACCACCAGCACAGCTCACCTAGTTACTGAGGGTGCAATCCACAAAGGGACTTAGGTGCCTAAGTCTCTTTGTGGATCTGGGCTCAAGGGTTAGTGTTTTTTACACTGGGCTGACAGCCCTTTGATGGTTTTAAGTGTAAGAAGTTTGTAAAAAAGAACTGTCTCACCAGTGCAGAACTCCAGATGTTGTATTTTGCTTCTGAAGTGCATTGAAATGCTCTATATTTTGATTTTTCATCTTTCTTCCATTCCTGCATATTAAAGAAGGGTCATTGTAGATTTACCCTGAGAGTGTAATTAATGGTGTATCATCATATGTTTTCTACTTTGATATTGCACTGAAATTTATTGCAGTCATTTTTTCCATAGGTTAATTTAATTTGACATGGAAGTTCTCTCTTACTGCAATTTGCATATTGCTGTGAATTGGAAACAGTTGTGGCTTATTCAGCTTCCCAAGTTCCACTCTACTCAAAATCTCTCATTGCACTTGGTTTTATTGTTTAGACCTGATGTGACGAAGTTGCAGGTTTAAAGAAAGCATGGACCATCTGTTGTGTTAATTATATTCTATGCTTCTATAGGCGCTTTCATCTGAGGATTTCAATGCATTTTACCTTGATTAAACCTTCAAACACCTGTGTAGAGTAGATACTAGTATTCTCATTTTACAGAGAGCTAAACTGGGGCATTGAGAGGTTAAGAAATCCATAGTCACACAGTCTGGCAGTGGCAGAGCCCAGAATACCGAATGCCTTTAACCCCCTAACTAGACAATATAGGTAGATGAAGTGTCTGTGTATTAGGAGGAAGTGTGTCTAATGGTGAGAGAAGATTAGAAGTCAGGAGTTGAGGAAACTATTTCTGGTTCTGCCACTGACTAGGTCTGTGACTTTTGATAAGTCCCTTAGGTCTTTTCTACATGAGGAAGTTGCACAAGTATAACTTGAGTCAACTTTTAAACTGATAAAAGGCTTGTCTACAGCAACGATCAGTTCATGGCAAGCAGCGGTGTGACTCTATCCTGCAGTAGTCTGTGAGGGGCTGTCCATGTGAACCTAGCTGAAATGTATTAACAGTTAATGCCATTTGATTAGCCCCATTTCAAAGAGGACTAAATCAAAGGTCATTAATGGGAGTCAGCAGGGTCTGCGCACACAGTTAGTCCACAGCAGTCTTGTGCGGGGTAGAGTCACACCCCACCTTGCGCCAAACTAAATGTTCCTACAGTCTAATCTTTAAGTAAACTGGTGCTAAAGGCTCTGCAGACACTTTTATTTCAGCATAAGAGTGTCTTATTTTGGTGTAGCTAAACCTGTTCCTAATCTATTCAATAGTCCACTGCAATAATCCACTCTTACACAAAGCAGTGTGGACTCTTTTATTTCAGTTTATCTGTTTAGCTATGGTCATGTCTACACTACCACTTTTGTCAGTATAATTTATGTTGCTCAGGGTGTGAAAAAACACCCCCTCCCCCGAGCGACATAAGTTACACTGACAGAAGAGCTGGTGTGCACAGCGCTACGTCGGCGGGAGAGTTTCTTCCGCCAACATAGCTACCGCCGACTGTGGAGGTGGTTTTGTTATGTCAACGGGAGAGCTCTCTCCCATCAGCATAGTGTGGCTACACAAGCAATCTTACAGCGGTGCAGCTGTATTGGTACAGCTGTGCTGCTGTAAGCTCACTAGTGTAGACATGGCCTTAATGTGTTGAAATTCACACTTTAAGTTATACTGGGGCAACAAAACCTCTGTCAACAAAACTCTCTCTCTCTCTCTCTGCTGGTCTGAGTCTCTGCTGCCTCACCCCCTGAGAAGTCAGTCACACCTGTGCAAAGTGTGTGTGAAACAGCAGTAACATTTTGCGCTGGCTTTGTGCAGGTGTGAATGACTACATAAAGTTGCAAGAAGAAAGGGGAGAATCGGTCTCTTTGCCTAAGAAGATTTTGCATCTGTAAAATGAATAATGTTTGAGATCTGGAATATAAGTTGCTAAAAAGTGAAAAAGATCAATTAGTATATTTTATTACAATGTTTAAAATAAAAAATGTGTATTTTAAAATGAGAAAGACAAAAGTTGGTGCAAAGGAAGTATCCTTAGTCCTTCAGCTTCCACGAGGGACACCTGGGGAAAGATGATGGAAGGACGTTTTTCTTAAATAAAAGGAAAACCTAGTTTTCATTGTTTGCGTTCCATGTGTTCCCCAGTTCTTTGTGTAGATGCTTTGTGGTATATATTATATTGATGCCCATCTCATGTGACAAGCTTACGACATTGACTAAAATGTCCTGGCAGTTTGGGCTCTGAGTTGGAACAAGAAAACGTGTGGTCGCTATTACTTCTTTGCAAAGCACTGACTTGTTTGTTAGCAGCTGCACTGAGCTGAAAAATAAAAAGCAGCGATCTGTGGACGTTTTGACTGTTCATTTGTAATGACGCATCCGCTGAGGTGGTTTGGGCTGCGTGCTTGAGTAACTTGCACTAATATCTATGTTAAAAACAATAACATTTCTTGCATGCCCTTCTGCTTGCAGTGTGCTAATGCTTTGTCCTGTGGCACAGATTGTGATTTGTAATAATACATATGTTAAAACATGGACCTTCTCCACTCCAGAACATGTTGAGATCATGAGACACTATCTTAATTTTGAGGGTTCAAATGTGCTGAAGATGCTGTTGAAAAGTGCTGTTTTTTAAAGGGTGGTGTTGGTGTGCTGGACAGAGACTCGAAAAATCTGGGTTCAATTTCAGGCTCTCTCACTTCCGTTGTTGTCTTGGGCAAGTAATTTAATCTCTCAGAAATGGGGATAATTCTTCCTTTCCCCCATCCTTAGTCTTGTCTCTTTATGTTGTAAACTCTTTTCCTGTGTATTTGTGCAGCACCTAGCACAATGGGGCTCCGATCTCAGTTGAATTCCACTGCACTGCTATAATACAAATAAATAATCATTATTGTGATGATATAAAAGTACATTTGAAAATGGAATGTATTTCCTCAGCTGAGTGAGGAAGTGGAGCACGTAGCTGAGCATCCAGAGCAAGTGGAGGAGGGGGAAGTGGATGACAATCAGGAGGATACCAGCTCAGCTATTTTACCAGGTGAGAGCTGCTGTTCCAAAAGTCCTCTATCAAGTGCCTAATAAAAGCTGCTTGTTTGGCCTTTTGGGGAGCAATTGAAACAATAAATGGCTCACTGTCAGGAGTGAAATACTGTACCAAAGGGGAGCTGAAGAGTTCCTTACCCATGAGACCACATCACTGTATCTCCTCTGCTACAGATATTAACCTGGTGTTAGAACCAAACCAAAGAAAATCCAGCAAAATCTATTTAAAAGGATGCTTCTCTGCCTCAGAAGGGTGAAGTGCTGAGCTGACCCTGCTGGGATTTGAATGTGCAATTCCAGGGAGCCAGTATATTGCAACTTTGTGGCATAGGTGTTGTCTACCTAAGCAAGTTGCACCGGTTAAACAGAAGGTGTGGTTTTAAACCAATTTAGGCCTTGTCTACACTACAGAGTTTTGTTGACAAAAGTTATGCCGCTTTAATTAAACTGCTGTTGCATGTCCACACTATGCTCCTTCTGTCGGTAGAGCGCATCCACACTAGCAGCTCTTGCATCAACACAGAGAGCAGTGCACTTTAGGTAGCTATCCCACTGGGCAACTGGCTGCAGGGTGCTTTGCAATGCTTCATGGGGCAGGTACAGTGTCACATGATAAAGATTTCTCAATCCCATGGTTCCAGGGGCATCCTATACATTGCCAGCTGCTTTTCAACTGAAGTGTATGGGGGGGGGGGGAAGGGAAGGGGAGGAGAGTGTGTGACGGAGTGTGTTTGTGTGTGTGTGTGTGTGTGTGTGTGTGTGTGTGTTGGGGGGGAGAGAGAAACAGTGTGTGTTGGTGGAGAGTGTGTCGGCATGCTTTCTCTTTAAGTTCAGACAGCAGCCTGAGCAACCAATCCTGAGGCAGGAGGAGGGGGACACATCAGCCCTGGCTCTGCCTGCCGCTGTGTTCCTCGTGTGGGGGAGAGCAGGATTCCACATTAATGGTTCTGTGATTCCTTCTGAGTTCTCCCACAGCCTCCTCAGCTGCCGGGAGCGGCATCCTGAGCAGCTCTGTGAGCTCTCCATGCTGAGGAATGTCAAAGCTTCCCAGAGCAGCCAAGTTCAAAACAGTGAGTAGAGCAGTCTTGGTGGGAATTGTGGGATACCGAGGGAGACCAGTTATGGTGACATAATGAATGGCAGCATCTACACTGACGCTTTGTTGCTTTAACTTTGTAGTGAAAAGCTTTATGCCTCTTTGTCGATGTGATTTTATTTTGTTGGCAAAACAGCGAGAGTTTTGCTGCCAAAAGTAGCTTTATAATGTGTACACCTCCCCTGTTTTGTTGAAACTGTGTCGTGTAGACAAGGCCTAAGTTCCAGCACAATAAACACCGTGTGGATGTGCATTTTGATTTACATCAGGTTTATTGCAGTTTAGATGAAGTTGATTAAGAATAGGTGTAAACTAAGTGTCCATACTCGCTTTTGCACTTGTTTGAAAAACAATGCAAGTTTAATTGGTGCAATTTTCTTGTGTAGATAAGGCCCTACTTCTTTAGGCTGTCCTCTCCTGGCAGTAGCTTTGTGGGTCTGGCCTGTGTGACAGTGGGATCGCATTATTTGACTAGGCACATTTTCACTGGGAGCTTTTAAAGGGTCAGTATTTACTATGGTAAGGAACAAAAACCTCAGCATACTCCTACATTAGAAGGATAGGACATACTGTGGCATGATAAAGGCTGATTTTTTTTATATGGCCCCGTGTAAAAGACCAAATTGTCAAAATATAGCCACCACTTCTTGCATGTGCCATTTATAACACCCATTTGTGTGTGCGACTGTATAGTGCACATAGTTAAACCTCCTTGTGTGTAAGTCAAGTGTTGGTTCTAAAAAGTTGTGCAGACAAGTTGTGGGCAGGGGTGTGTACACATACCAAGGGAAGCTGATTAAAGGACTTTGGACAGTATTACCCATCCTGTTGATAAAGATAGTGAAAGTGTTTGAGAGAGGATAACTTCAGATTTGTTCTAGAGTTAATTGGAATCCTTCTCATGTGCAACTTTATATAATACGCATACGGAGTTAGGTGTTAGAGTTTAGTCTTTAAAAATGTAAGGATAACATATAATTGATTGACTTCTAACCTGGTGCATGCATAGAGTTGCCAACTTTCTACTCGCACAAAACTGAACGCCCCCGCCCCATCTCTGAGGTCCCACCCCCGCTCACTCCATACACACACCCCCCCATCGCTCACTCTCCCCACACTCACTCACTCGCTCATTTTCACCGGGCTGGCTCAGGGGATTGGGATGCAGGAGGAGGTGAGAGCTCTGGGTGGGGGTGCGGGCTCTGGGGTGGAGCCAGAAATGAGGAGTTCAGGGTGGGGGAGGGGGCTCTAGGCTGGGGGTGGAGCCGAGGGGTTCGGAGTATGGGAGGGGGCTGATGCAGGGGGTTGGGGAATGGGAGGGGGATGAGGGCTCTGGGCTGGGGGTGTGGGTTCTGGGGGGGGGGCAGAAATGGGTTCAGGGTACTGGAGGAGGCTCCGGGCTGGGACCAAGGGGTTTGGAGGGCGGGAGGGGGATTGGGGCAGGGGGTTGGGGAGGGGTGCAGGCTCCGGAGGCAGCCCTTACCTCAAGCAGCTCCCAGAAAAAGTGGCGTGTCCCCCCTCCGGCTCCTATGCAGTGGCACACTGCTCAGTCCGCAGACGCCCCACCCCCTGCAGCTCCCATTGGCCATGGTTCCTGGCCAATGGGAGCTGTGGAACTGGCGCTTGGGGCGGGGACAACATGTGGAGCCCCCTGGCTGCCCCTACATGTAGGAGCCGGACGGGGGACATGCCACTGCTTCCGGGAGCCATGTGGAGCCACGGCAGGCAGGGCACCTGCCTTAGCCCGGCTATGCCGCCGACTGAACTTCTAATGGCCCAGTCAGCAGTGCTGAGTGGAATCTCCAGGGTCCCTTTTCGACTGGGTGTTCCTGTCGAAAACTTGACACCTGGTAACCTTGTGCATGCACACTGCAGTTAGCTAGCTACATAAGAGCACTACAGTGCTGAAAGCCTTTTTCTTGATGCATAGATCACATTTGGCCCGGATCAGTTGGTTCAGACTTGGGATGAGTCTTCTGTGCTGTGGAAAAAAAGGCTCCATCAGGGGACTTTTCGCTGTGAACTCTGAATTTTTCAGCTGAACTGGCCTCTTTTAAATGTATTTTTCTTCTGTCTATTGTGTCCCTAGGCACAATCTGTAATGCAGGAGATAAAACAAAGGCAGAACCCTCTCCTTACTGATTACGCCTCATCATGTTCATGGGAAGTAACAGCTGACTGTTTCCTTATCAGAACACATTATTTATTTTTTCTTGTATTTTAAATCAGACTAAGCCTGTTGTTCCCTGTTATTTCAAATGGTTCATCTTGAAATTAACACTCTGCTTGATTCAGTGTGGAAGACTGTAAGTAAATACACTTACAAATTTTAATCCCATATTTTGTTCAGTCCTAGATAGTGAATCAGGTACCAGTAGCCCTTCTGTGCGTTTCAGCAAGACCTGCCTAAAGAATGTCTTTTCAGTAATTCTCCTCTTCATTTATCTGCTGCTCATGGCTGTAGCTGTGTTCCTTGTCTACCAAACTATCACTGACTTCAGGGAAAAGCTCAAACACCCGGTGATGTCTGTCTCTTACAAGGAGGTGCCCTTGTATGATGCACCCGGTAAGTCTCTGGAAACAAATCTTCATAGTGGTGAAGTCCAACTGTATCGTAAGATGTCATTCCGATCTTTGCATGTGTTACTGACAGCATTTTGCATGTAACAAGTGCTGGTGCTGTTTACTCTCCATGTCAGTCCAAGTGATGCAAAAAATGCTTTGGGCTTTGCTTCTTTTTTTGTTTAACCCATGGTGGTGGTGACTTCAGTGCATGGAACTTTTCTCGGTTATTATGAGACAGATTTGCTGAATCTGAACATGTATAATGATAATACGAGCTTTAGAGGCTCATGCAGCTCTTCAGTAGCTCATATGAGGCTTTTTTTGCAGAGTCCATAGACTTGAATGGGCTCATCTTGATCTCTTGGGAGTGAGAAGAGCATTGACCACAGGAGTGCTCCTTAAGCTACTTAACCTAGCCAAGGCAGCACATCTGACTGCTGCCAGGATCCCTGCCCCTCGAAGTATCAAGGAAATAATGGTGGTCAAAAGAAGGCAGAGCTTTTGTATTAAAAGGATTTTTTAGGCAGCCACAAAATCAGCATACTGTGATAGTCTGCTGTCGCACTGCAATATTTACCTTATGGCATTGCATCAGTAGGCAGAGACAATGAAACCGCTCCACCCTATCAGTATCACAACACCACAGCAGAGCATCATATGGCAGTTATTTGGTGACTTTATTATTCTTATTAAAATGCTTTGGAGTAGTGTTGTGCATGTGTATAAAAAATTAACCAGTTAATATTCACAGGGTGGTAGAGCATGCAGTTCAAATCAGCATTAGCAGCGGTTTACTCAAAGGGACACAGTCAACTCAAAAATCACACTTCTGTCTGACAATTTTACCACCTACTCTTGTTAGGAGTAATCCCTCCCATGACTATTGTTGAAAGATTAGAGAGAAAATATTTGGGGGTTTTTCAGCTACACTGTGTGTGCATTTGACAGCATCCTGTGTATAGTTAGTTTAATTATTTCCTCTGTAGTCAATTAGGTCCCAATTCTGCAATCAGATCTTTGTGGGGAGCTGCATTCACAAGCTCAGATGTCTACTGACAGGGATCTGATTGTAAGGTCAGGGCCTTTGTCTGTTTCCCCTATGGTTTGTGTGAGTCTTTCACACACTGCAGGGGAGAAAAAGACATTTTAAAAAATAAAAAAAAAATCTGATTGTAAAATCACAAAAATTGGCAGTGGGCCCAGAGGCAGTTGTAGGATCTGATATTACCTTTAACTTTTTTAAAAACTGACCAGATTTTTCTTCCAAGCATGGAACACTGGAGATCAGCAAAATGTATTTTAGATGCTCTTCGCTGCCCTTTTTGACTTCTTAAGTGAGGGCATACAGGTTATTTCAGTAATTGGTGTAGGTTTATAAATCGTATGGTCATTTAGCACATGTAGCATATTTAACTTTTTTTTTTTTTTTTTTTTTAAGTAGTTGATCTATATTATCTTCAAGCAAATCTGTGTTTCCCAGACTAAATGTGGCATAAGAGCTTTGCTGGTTTTCAAGAGGGGGAAGCCAGAAAGAAACACGTGAAGTTTTTATACCCACCATTGGACTTAAGCATTGTTGTACTTTATGCTAAATATATTAATTGCAGCATAGGTGGAAAAAATAGCCTGCCCACCTGATAACAAAAGTGATGAGAGAGGATAATTTGTTGACACGTTTTATATCTTTGATTTATCTTGCTATAGTATTTAGTAATTGTAATGTCTATTTGATGCCATAGGAAGGAACATCTTTTCCCTTTTATTTTGTCAGCCAGTGACTTTAGAGATTCCATAGACAGTACATTACTTCTGTTGGATATTCCCAATATGGGTTTATACAATGTGGTTTAAGGGCTTGATCCGGTAAAACAGTTAAGCACTTTAAGTATTTGAGGAGTCTCATTGACTTCAGTAGGCCTGTTCACATGCTTAAGTGCTTTTCTGGGTTGGGGTTTTAGGGCCAGATCCAGCACCTTCTGATGTTAAGGGAAAGATTCCCGTTGACTTCGGTGGGCTTTGGATCAGGCCTTGAAAGAGAAACAGGCAAGGTTTTTGTTTTGTTTTTTAACCTGCTACTCAGAGCTTAATCTTGCAAGGTGCTGAGCACTCTAGCCCTGGTCCAGCGGAGCATTTAAGTACATGTTAACTTGGAATGCTTTGCTGGATCTGGGAGCTCAGCACCTTGCAGGGTTAAATCCTAGAATGACAATCCACTTACTTGGGCAAAAAATCAACACTCATTTACATTTCTTCCAACTTTTTTTCCTCTGAAACAGGTATTGCACTTTACCCAGGCAAAGCTCAGCTGCTTAGCTGCAAGCATCATTACTATGATCACATTCCGCCTCTGATAAACCCAGGTCAGCCAGGAGGAATTGAGTGCACCACTCAGAGAATCAACTACACAGATCCTTTTACTAATCAAACCATGGTAATAATTAAAAAGACAAAGGAACGGAGTTCAGCGGCTGGAGTTGTTTTGTGCACGGCAGCATACCAAAGTAGCAGTATATGTTATCCAGGAACTGCTGTGAAATACTTGTTTTCTTTTTTCTTAACTTTTTTCGAACAATCAGTCCTTATTTTTAGAAATATGAAAGACATCAGTTGGTTTATTTTATTGATAGCTGAGCGATATGTGTGTCATAAGAATCTGAAGAGAATGGAACGGAATAGATATTTTTGACAGTGCAACTTTTGGTTCATTTCTTAGAAAAATCAAAACTGGCTTGCAACTTTAGGTTGTGAGATACGTTCAATTTGTTGAATCCTGCTTCGGTTGAAGGCAGAAGTTTTTCCATGGACTTTCAGTTGGAGCAGGATAGGTCCTTAGATTCCCTTTTTACATATTGCATGTGTGGATGTACATACATATATTGTAATGTCATTTTTACCAAACTTGCTGAAATCTTCATATGAATTCGGCACCCAACGAAACTGATTAGAATTAGGAAGGCACACTGAATGTCAAGTGAACCAATAGTGGTGATGCTCACATAAAAAGGAATTGAGTTGTAGTCCACCTTTATTTGCTGCATTTGCAAGAGCAATTTTTTATCATATTTAGATATTTTTTATTTAAAAAATAGGCTGAAATATGCCAGTTTGTTGAGTTTAAAATTGTTGTTCATGTTTAATTTACTCTTTTTAAAGCAGTCTGTGTAAACACCCCTTCATGCCAACCATTTTTCCTCTTCTTTGCTTTTCCCATGGTCTGTCCGCTTCTTTCTGGGGAGCTGCCCCCCACCCCTCTTCTTTGTGTTGATATTTAAGAGCAAAGGCTATGTTAGGTTCAGTTGTAATGTGTTCTCTCTCTCTCTGTCTTTGTTATGAGTGCCCGTTTCCGTGTGCTAAAGTCCTGCATTTTGTGCTGGACGTATTAGATACATTTTAAGAATCTCGGTGCTCTTGTACGCTCTGATCTTGCACTTGACTCTGCGCTGTCAGACCTCTGCCTGCCTGTGCGGAGTCCCATTGGAGTCAACGGGATTTCTCCTGCAGGCAACAAATTGCAGGATCAGGGATCTATATTGAACATGCTGTCTGGTATGCAACTTCATGTCCAATATTATGTTTTCTCTGCTTAAAGTGGGGTTCTGCTCCCTGACATCACTTTTCAAAGCCTGTCAGTCAAGGTTTGTCTATCGTCAGTGTTGGATCTTAGAATTATATTCATTTGAGATGTTTGGGCTAGATGAGTGACATTCTGTTTTGCAGGGAATCCCCACCTTTTCCTCAGGTAGACTCTCAAGTCATCCAGGGGCTGCTGGAAGAGGCTTTTAGGATCCAATCCTGCATTCCTTATACACACAGAACTCCCAGTGACTTCAAGGCAGGTTGGAGTCAATAGGAGGTGTGATTCCATAAAGAATGTATGATTGGGCCCTGCAAAGGTACTGGCCTTTATAACATACATTAGTATTCTGTAGCAGTGGCACAAAACAGTATCATCCTTACATAGCCCCTTTCATCCAAATCTCAGAGCGTTTTACAAGCATTAATTAGTTAGCACTTCTTTGACTGATGGAGAAACTGGAGTGTAGAGGCTAATGTTGCCCCAGGTCACAAAGTGAACAGAACCAGAGTTCCGGGACTCTCAATCCTCTAGATTGTACCCTCTCACCTTACAATAATCTTACTGTAATGTCATGGACTTTTACTACAGCATTTTATGGAACACTGCTCTTCCAGTGGGCCTCCACCTAGGATATGTCTACATTTTTGAGCCTCGGATGGGTATGTTTTGGGGAGGCTAGCCCCTCCTGTCACTTGTGCTGCTGGGACTACACTGTATTTGTAGGGTATTATTTTGGTGAGACCAGACATGGGTATGGCTCCTTGAACTGGGACTCCCATCAGTGTTCCCTCTAATTTTTCCCACACATGTGTGGAATGGATTTTGTTATGTGCACCAATATGGAGGTGATGTGTGACACATCACCTCCATATTGGTGCACATAACAAAATTCATGTGGTGAGGGTGGGGCCGAGGGGTTCAGAGTGTGGGAGGGGACTCAGGACTGGGGCAGAGGGTTGGGTGCAGGGGGTGAGGGCTCTGGCTAGGGGTGGGACCAGGGATGAGGGGTTCGGGGGGCGGGAGGGGGCTCAGGGCTGGGGCAGAGGGTTGCGGTGCGGGGGATGTGGGCTCTGGGGTGGAGCTGGATGAGGGGTTTTGGGTGCCCTGGGACTGTGGTGGGGCGAGGACTCCCCCCCGCCCCCAGCCCTCTCTTGCCACAGCAGCTGGGGTCGGGGGAGAGGTGCCTCTCCCTGGCGGTGGCGGCTCCAGCTCTAGCAGGCCTGGTCTGGGCCGAGGGAGAGTCTTCTTTCCCCGGCAGCTCTGGTGGGCCTGGGGAGGGGCTTCTTTCCCCGGCAGCTCCGGGGGGACTGGGCCAGGCCGAGGGAGGGGATCCTCTTCCCTGGCCGTGGCAAGTCCGGGGCAGAGCAGGTTCATGTTGGAATTGGCGGGGAGGGGCGCCTTTCCCCGCCGCGACAGGTCCGTGCAGGGGCTTAATAGGCAGCTGCGCGGCCACACAGTTTAGAGGGAATTTACACTCACACCCCCAGCTTGAAGTGTAGACATACTTCTAGACTAGCCAGGATCACTCTCCAGCTTCTAAGAGCTGAAAAATCATAGCTTCACAGTTTTTAAGGTCAGAAGGGGTTATAATAATCTAATCATACATAACATTGGCCATAGAACCTCACCCAGTAACTTCTGCATCAAGCCCAATGACGGTAGTGAAACGAGAACTTTTAAAAAGACATCCAATCTTAATTTAAAGATGTCAAATCTCAGGCAGCGTCTGCACTGCAAAGTGAAGGTGTGATCATAGTATGGGTAGGCATACCTGAGTTAGCTTTAATCGAGTTAGTTCGGGTAACAAAAACAGCGTACACATGGTGGCCCAGACTCCAGAGTACAAGCCCTCCAGGAACCCACGGTACTTATTTGGGTTGCTAGCCCATGCTACTACATCTACACTGCTGCTTTACCCGTGCTAGCTAAATGTAAAGCTAACACAAGTATGCCTACCTGTGCTATGATCACACCTTCTCTTTGCAGTGTAGATATACCCTTAATCAGCAAGTAGGAATTTAAGTATGCCCTGGCATTTCTCACTGGACATCTTAATTGATGCGTACTTACTCAAGGCATGAAAATCCCCATGTATACTAGGTTTCTGTCATGCATTAGTGACAGGTGGCAAGTTCAGTGACAGGAAATGAGGATTCCTTTACTTTTTTCATAGTTCTATCAATAACTCTCTCTCTTTGTGCTTCTAGAAACATGCTTTGATTGTCCAAGGACCTCGAGATGTGAAGAAAAGGGAACTGGTGTTTTTGCAGTTCCATTTAAATGAAACAGACCAGGATTTCAGTGCAATAAACTATCTTCTGTTCTCTTCTTTCCAGGAGTTCCTCAACAGGTATGCACGGGAATAAAGGGTGTGGCCTAGCAAATATACTATAAGATGCATATTGTTACAAGTAGAATGAAAGTAGGGCTTCTTGTTTTCCACTTCTGTTTTTACTGATTTTTAGGTGTGTGTTTGGGCTAGCTTGGGGCACTTTCATGCCTTCGAAAAATTGGTTTCTAGTCATTAATGTTGGTGACTGAAGAATTTTGAGCTGTGGAAATGGTGTTCAGTGGCAAAAATCACCTCTGATCAATGTTGCCACCACTCATCACTTGACTTTTGGCCATTCAGTATCTTTGGTGTAGTCTGTGCTGCTGCTAGGGATGACCTGGAAGTGAATCTCAGTGGGCGGCACAAACAGGAAATACATGTTAAAGAATGATCGTTTTTTGTTTTTATTTCTGTTAGGGGCTTTAAAAATCAATTATTAAAAAGAAACAGTCATGTTTTTATCTGAAAGCTTAAACATAGTTACTCCGGACCCTTTTGTAAGGCTCTACAAAACGATTCACCTGTTTGGGTGGGATTTCCAAAAGCACTCAGCATCAGACAAACTCTGCTTCCATTGAAGTGAATGGTAAAACTCCCACGGTCTGTCTGCACTGCAGCTGGGAGCAAGCCTGCCTTGTGCTCGTGGGGCTCACGCTGGCGCACTAAAAATAGCAGTGTAGACATTGCTTTGAAGTTGTGGCTTGGGCTCAGAAGACCCCTCTCCCCAGCTTGAGAGTCTAAGCTCCAGCCTGAGCTGCAACATCTACGCAGCTATTTTTAGTGCACTAGCGTGTGTCCTGCTAGGAAGAGCCTGCGGTTCCAGGCTGAGAGGCTCGCTCCCAGTTGCAATGTAGCCATATCCCCACTGACTGTAGTGGGAGCAGAATTGAGCATTTTGAAAATCTCCCCCTTTTATTGACTCTACGTTACCTGCAGGGGGGATTTTATTTTTCTTCAGTCTTTGCATTTAATTACAGTTACTTGGTTCTGCTGCTCTCTCTGGCCCTGATCCAAAGCCCACTGAAGTCAATGGGAGTCCTGCCTTTCTATTGATTTCAGTAGGCTTTAAATCAGGTCCTAAATTGGGAGAACAGTAATATTCACACACATGGTAAGAGAAAAGAGAGCAGAGCCAGAACAAACACACACCACAGCATAGTTCATATGGATTATGGGGACAGCCAGTCCTCTGAGGCGGGGAGAGGAAAATAATATTTTTAGTATTATCATCCTCAGCATTTGTATTTCAGTAGTATCTAGAGGCTTCAGCCAGGTTGGGGTCTGATTGGACCGCAGCCAGCACAAACAGAACAGATGCCTCAAAGGGCTTAAATTGCAGGTGCTTTTTGGTAACAAATGATTACTTTTTTTCTGAAAAAATGTTCCCAAAGCATTTGTCCTTCAATGAGAAAGGGAAAACATTAGCTTTCATAATAAGTACTGATCTTCTGTAATCTTACTTAGTGCTAGAACATCCCAGAAAGTATCAGTGTCCAGGTATTTAAAATGTACTATTGCTATTTCAGTAGAGGAAAACACTGTTTTATAGCTTTCAATATAAATTAAGCTTAACATGAATCGTATATTTTACAATCTGCTTTCTTTTTCTAGTGTTTATGTAATATATGCTGCTGCCTTGGTAACTTACAATTAGCTACCGTATAGAGTCAGTCAGCCGGTCGTGCAGTGCCTGTCTCTTGCTGACAGTGTACACCGTCTGAATACTGGCACCTCCAGATGCCTGCCCCTTTTGTGCCATATTCAGGCTCTGCAAGGGTGGGTATGTGTCCAAGTGAGTAGGCAGGAACTGCTTAAAAATGAACATTACAAAGAATCCCAGTGCACTGCAGGATTTAAGCACAGTTTACATAATGGCACTGTATGTGAGACAGCTTATAGGCACAGTAGCCGGGAATTGTGTTTGAGGGAACTGGATTCTACACCCTGGCCCCCAGGTTTGCCATAATTAGGCAGATCAGAGATGACATAATTGCTTAACCAATGGGAAAGGGGCAAGTTGCTCCGCCCCTAAAGAAGCTGCCTGCTGACCCACCTGGCCCTCAGCACTGGAAGGCACCAGAGCGGCAAAGGTGGAGAAATCAAATGGTTTAAATTGGATCCACATGTAATCGGGTTGATGCAGTGACAGAGCTAATGGGGGTGAATGCCCCTTCGGCAGCCTTTGGGTGTGTGGGGCTTTTTCACATGGGGTTGGTGAGCAAGCCTGCACTGTGCTCCCCTAGCAGCGGTGACTCCTGTCCTGTGGGTCTAGTTCCAGCTCCCTGCTCCAACTGTTGTAACATGGTGCACAGGGTTGTGTGGCAACAGGTTGCAATGCCACTCACTCACATTTGGTCCGCCCACCCCTGGATGGCACTGTGAGCCCATGCACCATCGTGCCATGGCTGGAGTGGAGAGCCAGGCCCAGCCCCACAGGACAGGAGCCGTCACTGCCAGGTGACTGTGGAGTGGGCTCGCTTCACTCTCCATCTCACCAACGACCCATTGCGCCTCCCCTGCCCCCAGTTGCAAAATGTGACTCTGAAGAGCCTGTATGTCCATTTGCAGCAGTAAGGCAAGCGGGATTTGACGTAAATGTTGAACAAACTAGGACTTACAGTCCTTTAGTAAACTTGGCAGTATATCATGGGTTCAGTTAGGGTGAACAGAGCCTTAACACGGCAAGTGCTCTAGCTGAGAGGCTGGCTTTAAATGAATTGTGGGTAATGATCTGATTCGTAACTTTCAATATAAATTAAGCTTATCACAAATCATTTACTTTATAATTTGCTTTTCTTTTTATTCTAGTTTTTCATGTACTATATATTGCTGCCTTGGTAACCTACAATTAGCTACAGTATTGAGAGCCTTGGAAATGAAGTGGGTTGAATAATTGAAGAGTCCAAGCTTGACCATGAAATAAATCTAGAAACCTTATAGATTCATATGTGGAAATGCACTTGCTCTGACTTGGCCAGATTTCCAGTAGATGTCTAGTTAAGGACATATCTTGTTTAAATAATTTCCATACAATTCACTCCCCTCCCTCCAATTACTGAGCTGCACTCTGATGCAGGAATGAGCACTGAGATGTTTATAAAACATCTTTTGTTTTATTTGTGTCACTTTGTTCTGTCTCTTAAAACTGTAGTTATTGGCTTTTGCTCAGTGTTAATATTCACTCACTGTAATGATAGGAGGTGATGCTAGGTCTGATGAGGAAGGATGCATCATCAGTGACATGCACAACAGTTCACATAAAGTAACTCCTGTTAAAGACACGGTGCAATATGATGGCTGATGGGTTGTATCATATAGAATTCCTGCATTCCTATGCCACGGCTGCAGTTAGCTTTTGAGTTGCTTCGGAGAATAACTGATCGGCTGCTGTGAAATGTTCTCTGTTCTTAGGGGCTTTTGTCCTCTATGGACATGATCCAAAGGCCCATTGAAGACAGTGGAAAGACTCCTGTTTACATCGGTAGGCGTGGATCAGGCCCTACATGATTGTCTTTTGACAGAAATTCCATGGGACAGTGTCAGTCTTTATTATATATCGTATGTCTGTGCTTAATATTCTACAGCAAATGACATCAGTGAAGGCTGCCGCGGGCCTCTGTTGTGTCTGGAGATTTGTATCCCAAGTCTTGTGGTTAACCAAGCGTAGAAACCTGTGCTGGGCCTGACTGTCTCTAGCTGAGTTTAACCAGATGTCAGAATCACAGATTTACTCACTGCTTGCTGTGCTCTTTTGGCCTTTGTAGAATGTGTGCTATTTCTGGAGCCTGAGTAGTTGTTGGTTCTGCCAATTGTGTGTGTGTGCGCGTGGTTTTTAAGGTTGCTGCTGTACATGCCAGTGGTAATTGTAGTGAGGAAAATTACTGAAACATTTATTTATAAAAAGTGAAGCTAGAGAATAGAGTTTTTCTTTCCTTTATTATTAGTTTAACATGTGAGTTAGAAGGAAGGAAAACAAAACTTCACCGAAAATCTAGAAGTTAGGTAACATTTTAGCAAATCTAAAATAAAATTATTTCTTTATCGCTGTAGTGTTGCAATATGAACAGCAGTATTAAATCAGAACTGCCCACTTGGGAATGGAGGCTGTGCTATTCAGTGACCTAATTAGAATTCACTACTGGTCCCTAGTGCCTGGATTGTCATGCACAGAATTACGCACTTAGTGAATTGCAACACACAAGGAACAGCACTTCTAAAAACATGGCATTCCCACGTAATTGACTCTCTTGTATCTCGTGACTTGCTGACTTTAAAAGAGACTCTTACACTAGGGCAATAATGAAAGGAATCAATAGAAATTTGGTTCAATATATTGGCATTTTTGTGGTGGCAGAACTAATTTGGGGGGTGGGATGGGCAGATGTGGGGATGTCAGACCCCCCCCCAATACTTTTCAGTCCACTTCAACCACTGACTGAAGCAATGACAGTGCAGCCTTTGCAGCAAATGTACCATAGGAGAGTCAAAAGGAAATTAGTCAGTTTAAATGTATGTATTTAAAATACAACAAAATTTTACCTACCTCACTAAATACAGGTTAAAAGTGAATTGAACACCCCAATTTTCTCTTCATTTTTTATGTAATTTGGAGCAACCTCCCCCACCGGAGCTTGGTCTGGTATTTTTTTTAGTCCGTTTCATTTTCTGATTCTAATGCTCTAGTACAGTGCTACAGTGGTCTGGATTGGAAACACGTGCAGGAGCATAGATAAATGCTTTCTCATTGCTACTTCCAAATCATTGAATTGAACATTTTAAAAGCCCACAAGTGCTGCATTTTGGGCCTAACCGATCTATCTATGTCCCTTAATTCTGAAAAGTTAGGGCTGCAGGATTCAGATTGCTTTCATAACTTACTGCCTAGATTTTCCATTTCCTTGTATGATTTGGCTTGGAAAGTTCTTCCAGGACATTGTAGGTTAGTCATTCCTCAGGCTTGTGATGGGCCTGTTTGGTTGGTAAACCTCTAATTATACATTTTCCGCTGCAGAGTGATAAAGCATTGGACTGTTCTGGATTTGTCCCCATGAGATATGGCTGTGCTGCTCATTACCGTCTCTTATAGCTAACGGAGAATGAGCCATTGTCAAGTCAGTCTCACTTGAATCATGTTTTGTTTCATTTGCTTTTTCTTTTTCTTTGATGTTTTGCCCATTTCCTTTTTGTGTGGGTTTCTTGCATCCGAAGCTTGGTCCTTTTGTCTGAGTGCCTTAACAAACAGCTAGCTGATCTAAATGTTCCTAGAGCCACTAAAGGCCCTGGGATTTGATCTGCCAAGGTGGGGGTGGAGATAATCTAAGGCTTTTCCTTTGAGCAATGTTTTCTTTGCCCCTAGTTCTGCTTCCTTCATGTATATAATGAGGTTTGAACTTGGGTTTCTCTTGAACATTTGAGCGTATAACATAGCGCCTCACCTCCCTGGCAGGGGTGTCACTTTTGGATGGGGCACCCGCTTCCATGCACACTTGCATATTCATGTTAAGCCAAAGAAGGGCTGATCAGACACCACAGCGTAAGGCAGCCATCACCAAGCCTGGTCAGCTGCTGCTCTCCCCAGGCTTAGCTCCCACCACACTGCAATCAGAGCTTATGGGTCGGTGAGAAGAGAAACAGGAGCCCAGCTGCTGAGTGTGCAGGAAAAAGAGGCTTGGACCCAGCAGAGGACACTCAGCAACAGTCCTTGGTGGAGAAAGGCAAGCTGGATTGGCCAGGCTTCTGCACTTTAATGGAGTGCTCATAGCCTTTAAGGCCGGAAGGAACCATCATGATAATCTAGTCTGACCTGCACATTGCAGGTCACAGAACCTCACCCACCCCTCCTGTAATAGATCCCTAACCTCTGGCTGAGTTACTGAAGTCCTCAAATCATGATTTAAAGACTTCATGTTACAGAGAATCCACCATTTACACTAGTTTAAACCTGCAAGTAACCTGTGCCCCACACTCCAGAGGAAGGCAAAACCCCCAAGGTCTCTGCCAATCTGTTTCGGGAGAAAAATCCTTCCCAACCCCAAATATGGTGATCAGTTAGACCCTGAGCATATAGGTAAGACCCACCAGCCAGACACCTGAGAGAGAATTCTCTGTAGTAACTCAGAGCCTTCCCCATCTAGTGTCCCATCACCAGCCAGTGAAGATATTTGCTGCTAGCAGTTGCAGCTCGGCTACATGCTGTTGTAGGCAGCCTTGTCGTACCATCCCCTTCATAAACTTATCAAGCTCAGTCTTGAAGCCAGTTGGGTTTTTTGCTCCCAGTGCATCCTCCGGAAGGCTGTTCCAGAACTTCTGATAGTTAGAAACCTTTGTCTAATTTCAAGCCTAAACTTGTTGATGGCCAGTTTATATTCATTTGTTCTTGTATCAGAGGGGTAGCCGTGTTAGTCTGGATCTGTAGAAGCGACAAAGGGTCCTGTGGCACCTTATAGACTAACAGAGGTATTGAAGCATAAGCTTTCGTGGGTGAATACCCACTTCTTCGGATGCAAGCAGTGGAAATGTCCAGAGGCAGATTTGTTCTTGTGTCCACATTGGCGCTTAACTTAAATAACTCCTCTCTGTCCCTGGTATTTATCTCTCTGATGTATTTATAGAGAGCAATCATATCTCCCCATAGCCTTCTTTTGGTTAGGCTAAACTAGTCAAACTCTTTGAATCTCCTCTCATAAAGGTAGGTTTTCCATTCCTCAGGTCATCCTAGTAGCCCTTCTCTGCACCTGTTCTTGTTGGAATTCATCTTTCTTAAACATGGGAGACCAGAATTGCACACAGTATTCCAGATGAGGTCTCACCAGTGCCTTGTATAATGGTACTAACAGGTCCCTGTCTCTGCTGGAAATACCTCGCCGGAAGCATGCTAGGACTGCATTAGCCTTTTTCATCACTGCATCACATTGGCGGCTGATAGTCATCCTGAGATCACCCAATATACTCAGGTCTTTCTCCTCCTGTCACTTCCAACTGCTGATTCCCCAAATTATAGCAAAAATTCTTGTTATTAGTCCTTAAGTGCATGATCTTTCACTTTGCACAATTAAATTTCATTCCATTTCTATTACTCCAGTTTACAAGGTCATCCAGGTATTCTTGTATGATATTCTGGTCCTTTGTATTGGCAATGCCTCCCAACTTTGTGTCATCCGCAAATTTTAGTAGCGCACACCCACTTTGTGCCAAGATCATTAATAAAAATGTTAAATAAGCTTGGTCCCAAGACCGATTCCTGCGTAACTCCACTGGTAACCTCCCGCTAGCCCGACAGTTCACCTTTCCGTATGACCTGTTGTAGTCTCCCACTTAACCAGTTCCTTATCCATGTTTCAATTCTCATATATCCTCATCTTCTCCAACATAACTAATAATTTCCCATGTGGAACTGTATCAAATGCCTTACTGAAATCCAGGTAGATTAGATCTACTGCATTTCTTTTGTCTAAAAGAATCTGTTATCTTTTCAAAGAAAGAGATCAGATTGGTCTGGCATGATTTATCTTTTGTAGCACCATGTTGTATTTTATCCCAATTACCATTTACCCCTATGTTCTTGACCACTTTCTCTTTCAGAATTTGTGCTGCTCTCTCTGCGGGGAGTAGTTCACTCACAGAGGTCCTGCTCCTTTGTCTCTCCCCTGAAGGATTATAGACTTCCCTAATACCTCCCAGCAGATCTGATTGTTAGTCCCAGGTGCACATTCTTTTCACCCCAAGAGGTGAGCTAAATCTGGCACGGGTGTGGCTGAGCCCCAGCCTTCTTGAATGGTTGGATTACCTTATACCATGCTCTTTAAAAATCAGCTGCCCCTGGTTAGTAAAAATGATCAGCCTGTGCCTTAACAAATCATAACATTGGTGGGGTTCAGCTGCTCATTTCTCATGAAAATGTATTTAAAAATGGCTTCAGGGATCGGCATGAAACAGAAGGGGGCTAGAAGCACAGGGATGTGCAGCCCCACAAAAAGATATTTATTGTTGGACCAACTGACAAGAGGTTAATTTCTTGTACTCTTTACCTTTTTGATGAGAGGTTGGGTGGAAAACAGATGCTATACGCAGAAGAATTAGGCCGCCTTTCCATTCACTGTCAAACAGATATCCACAGTTTAAAAAAAGTCAAGCCTACAGTACTAAAAAGTAACCTATTTTGCTATTACAAGTCACTGCAGTTAGGTGGTAATGCCTTCATTTGGGAACAATCAAGTTATGAAAACAACTGCTATTATTGCGGAATGGGAGTTTCATTTTAAAATCAGGCCTTCAGTATATATTCCAGGAACAAACAAAATGTGAGTGTCAAAAATTAAGGTAACTAAGGGTACCTCTATACTACCCGCCTGATTCGGCGGGTAGCAATCGAACTTCTGGGATCGATTTATCACGTCTCATCTAGACGCGATAAATCGATCCCGGAAGTGCTCGCCATCGACACCGGTACTCGTGCTCCGCGCGAGGAGTAAGCGGAGTCGACGGGGGAGCCTGCCTGCTGTGTGTGTAAGTGCTTTTTAGTTCGAACTAAGATACTTCGACTTCAGCTACGTTATTCACGTAGCTGAAGTTGCGTATCTTAGTTCGACCCAGGGGGTTAGTGTGGACCAGCCCTAAGTGACAACACCATACTTATCCTATCACATCACCAACAAAAGTCAAGAACTTAAAAGCAAGGAAATGAGAAGTTGTAGACAATTATGTACAGACATAAAACACATTCTTATCAAGTACACAGAATGCACTGCGAGCATATGAGAGGAACCTCTGCTCTGCACGTACAGAACCTAGCCTGAGTAGAGGGACTCTGATTCTGACTGAGGTCTCTAGGGGCTGCTGTAATACAGGTTGTTAATTGAGTGGAGACTTGATTGCTGAGCATCCTGGAGGTATTTTACCAAGAAGGATTGACAAGCAATGTCATTCAGAGAGGAAGGTTGGTCTAGTGGTTAGGGCCATAGCTGGGACTTGGGGGACCTGGCTTCTAGTCTAGCTTCACCCAGCATTTCTTCTGTGACTTTGGGACATCATGTAATCTGTGCCTCAGTTCCCAGTCTGTAAATTGGGGATAATAGCATTTCTGTACCTCGCAGGGCTGTTGTGAGGGGAAAATACATTGCAGATTGGATCAAAACAGGTGTGATAGGATTTTAATGTTTGTCTGTATTACACAAGTTATATTTTAGGAGTTCTGTATTTGGAGTCCAAACAAGCAAATCCTAGTTAAAAGTCAGAGGCATTTTAAAAGGCCTTCAGTTTTGCAATTTGAGCATCCTGAAGTAGTAAAATATTTTGGTCCAAATTAGAGAAGTAACACTATCCCTTTTCTCCCCCTCTAGTCCAGATAAAGCAGAATTCATGAAAGACTGCGAAAGCTCGTACTCCAGCTGGAAGTTCTCTGGTGGTTTTCGAACCTGGGTCAAAATGTCCTTGGTGAAAACAAAAGAAGAAGATGGGAGTGAGACTGTGGAGTTCAAACAGGAGGTAAGTAGTGCTCTGTAAGGGTTTTCTGAATGTGGCAGACCTTAGCTGATTGGCATTCTTAGTTGCAATGAGAATCATTCAATACAGTGCTACAATAATAACCTTGTCTAATAGAGCTTCTCGTCAGAGCAAAAGGCAGCATGGCTTTGAAGAAGCTTGCTGTGCTGCATAGTGGCAAATACGACTGACTTGCATGTTTCATTGGTCCCTTATTCCAGCTCACCAGCAAGCAGTTTCAGAGTCGCTTTCCCACATTTCATAAAAGCATAACACAGCAAAGAGTTTATATTGCCCTTATGGCTTTACTGATGTGGCCTGGAAAAACTTGACTGGACAGAGAAGCCAGGAAGCTGCTTGTCCTTGTTTATGTTACACTGGTGAGACTAGACCTAGAATATCAGAGTAAGGAGCTGGAGCGATTAACTTGTTAGAAAATATTAACAAACTTTAGTTTAAGGCTGAGACTTTCAAAAGGAGCCTAAGCTACAACGAGCACCTACAAATATTTTCAAGAGTAAGAGGAATTGTCTAGGTTTGTCCTAGGGATGGAAGTCAGAGTAATGGGAAAGGAAAATTGAGGCTGAATTTTAAGAAACAGTTCTTTAAAAGATCATCAAATAAACTGTAGAATAGACAAAGGAAATTAAGGAAGTAGAACAGACAGTGCACTTCAGAAAACTTGGAAGTGAACACCTGTTCAGTGGTGGAAGATGACTACCTATGTACCCATCTCTACCTATGGAATGGTTTTACCCTGAATTTCTCCCAGCACTAAGACACTGAAGGGGCAGAGTAATAATAAAGAAAGAGATGGTCTACACTAGATAATTAGGTTAGTTTAACTACATCCCTCAGGGGCGTGAAAAACTCTCTCTCTGGAGCAGCATTGTTAAGCTGACCTAAGTCCTCTGGAGACAGCGCTAGGTCCATGGAGGATTGTTCTGCTGATGTAGTTACCGCCTCTCGCGGAGGTGTATTACCTACGCTGATAAGAGAACTCCTCCCGTCTGTGTAGGTAGTTCCAATGCTGAAGCGCTACAGCGGCGCTGGCTGTGCCGCTGTAGTGTTTTAAATGTAGACAAGCCCTAACCTGTCTCACTCCCTGTGTTGTTTGGAAGGAGGCATTTTGCAAAATCAATAGAACTGCAACTGTCTTGTACAAAACCATTGATTTGGAGAAGGGCAGCTGTGACTAGCAGGTGAAACATTTCTTCGCTAAGAGCAGAATATATCCATCTCTTTTTTTAGAAAAGCATGTTTGTTAACCTGTTGAACACTTGGAAAGAGAAAAGTTCATTGTAACATGCTGTTTTGCTCTTTGAAGGGCATGTCTTCCAGTTCTCACACTTAGCTCCCTATGTGCAGAAGCAGCATGGGGGCAATTGCAAAGTAGTGATGTCAGGAGGGGCTTGAGAGGAATTCCGAAGTGATAGTCAGAATATAGTAACAGGTTAAAAAAAAAGTTGAGCAATATCCCCATAAATGGGATAAAACTCAAGAGTTAACCAGAAAAAGCCATTTTAGAAAGCAATGAACTATGTAGAAGCAAATCATGGGTTCATAAGGATAGATGGTTGTGGGTGTTAATGACTAAACTGAACTTCCGAGAGATCATTATATTGGAGGATGAGTTAAGTTTATTTTTCTTAAGAATCTGGCGATAAGGAAATGAGAAACAAGACTCTCTCTCCTTATTAACATTTAAAACACTTTAGATGGGTGCAAATTAGACCTTGCTACAATTTATATTGAGATTCTAGAGAAATCCTGGTATTGAATAAATCAAGTGTGATCTATTCATCCAGTAATGGTATTTGCCCTTGCTTTGAGGGTGCTTCTGGCTATTTTTGTTCCCTTATTAACAATAGTACCTGAACTCAGGGTGGTTTGATTTAAATTAAGGAGATCTGTCATAAAGCTTTTTTTGCCTGGTAGACCTTCAGAATCTGGTCTTGCAGCATCTTGAATTTCTGCAAGAGAGCAAGAAAGCCTTTTGGAGGTGGAGTCAACTTGTGACCTTTAGTGACCATCCTCTGAGCTGGGATCACGGAATTCTTTTCCAGTTTGAACCCATGTTCCTCGGAGGGATAGCAAACCCTTGAGGTGGGTTCCACTGAGTCCTGGAATGAGCTTTTTATTAAAATGTCATCTAAATAAGGAGATTTATGCCCACTATTTTGAGGGCTGCTATTACAATTATATATTCTATATAGCTTCTTATACCGCCCTCATTACTGTAGTATGAGTGTCTAATAATGCATTGAGATGTGACTAACTTCTGTTCCATGTGATTTGTACTGCCCACGCAGTGGAGAATGTAGCATTTCAGTTTGGTAATGTTATTTTTATATACATGCTGCTATGGTGTTAAAGAAGGCAAGGAGTGCTTGGAAGATGAGGTTTGTGATGGAGGAGTTAATTCCAGTTTCAGATTGGCCTCTGAGAAAGTTCTGTCTCTTGCAAAGGCAAGATTTACCCTGGTGTTCAAAACTGTCATTGTGCCAGAGTAGCAGAGTTGCTGACCACCATCAGCATGGTGGAGCTTTAAGGCAAAGTGAGATATCCTCAGGCCAGGCCATGGACTGAGAGCGTGATTCAATATTATAGGGGAAGGTAGCGTAAAGAACAAAGGACAGGTTTGATGTGCTCATGGTAGCCATGTTGTGAGATGGGCTGATGCTTTCTGTTCTAGTTGGAGTTTCCTAAGGGCTGATGTCTTCATGCCCAGGTATATTGCATTGCTGTAGTCTAGATGAGAGGTAGTCCATGAAGGAGTGTATAACTAAGGCTAGGTCAGCTGCCAGGATGGGGTGGAGTCTCTTAACCAACTGCAGAGGGTATAAAACATTACTTGTGGATGCTGCTCTGAGAGAGTTTAGGATCAGTAAAGAGCACTCAAACTACAGACTAAATTGACTAATTGTGGGCATGTACCTTCAATCAAAGGAAGCTGCAAACTCCTCCAAGAACTTTCCTCTGCCCTGTAGTTTAGCCTCTGTCTTGCTCAGGTTCAATCAAATGTTCTCAATCCGTCAGTTAAACTGATCCAAGCATGGGGTGGCAGTAGTATAGTCAGACATGGTGAGAGATATATAGGGATGTCTCATCTGCATAGTGTTAGCACTTACCAGTTTTATTTTTTGAAGTCATCCTTTAAGATGCTGGAG
The DNA here is from genome assembly GCA_033296515.1 of Macrochelys suwanniensis. Classification (NCBI taxonomy): domain Eukaryota; kingdom Metazoa; phylum Chordata; order Testudines; family Chelydridae; genus Macrochelys; species Macrochelys suwanniensis. The sequence continues at coordinate 159,175,213 of CM065777.1, forward strand.
CCTGTGAAATGCACCAATTGGCAATGAAATCTCCACTCGAAAAACCTGTGTCTGTGATAGTAAGAATCCCTCTAGTCCAAAGATGTCATGTAGTCTCTGACCACCTGTGTTAGCAGAACTCTAGCCACTGTACAAATTATAATTTGCACTTATTTTGTGAGCTAAGCTTAGCATATGGAAAAACAAAAAACTTGAGAGCTAACAGCTAAATATCAGAGTTGTACATTGTGTCTGAAGTAACAAATAGAAAGCACTTGTCCCATCTCCAAGACTCCAGTTGAGGCTAAAGTCTTGACATGTACATAAAATACTAATGCATGACAGACAGGTTTGTACATCATATACATTAGGGTTAAAAATTTTTTACGGTCAGTACAGTAGCTTGTATTAGAAATTTTTAAAAAAGACTAGAGCCAAATTCAGGTGATAGGAATTTTCCATTATTAAAATTCAAAGCTACTAGCAGCAAGCTATTTCATAAAACAGCTTATGTATTTTAATTTTTTCTTCAGAAATACAACAAGGCCGTGACAAATAAGCATAGTCTGTGCCTTACTAAAAACGACAGCGTGTATAGTCTGGGTTTACAGGTTATGAAAGGTAGGTGTTTAAACTGTATGGGGGTTGACCACAGAAAAGTTTACCATACTTTTTTGCTACAGGCTAGTGAGAACTACTCATTCCAGTCCACTACAATCTCCTGTCCAATTAAAGAAGTGTACTTCCAACTCCACTACTGTCATTCAAGAAATTTGTATGACAGGAAAGGAGTAGTACAGTAGAAATCTAAGTCAAGGAAAAAGAAAAAGACAACCTAAAGAAGATGGGACTAGTTCCTCACTTTCAGCAGGCCAGAGCAGCTATTCTGTGGTTTGGTATTGCATATTCTACATGTTATGTCAACAGAAGCTTGCGGGTTGTAACAGACCAGTTGCCATGTTCCCATCAGTCACTACTTGGTTCAGGCAAAGTAGGTCACCTTGTCCACATTAGCTGTTAGGGGCCCACGTTGGGAAGTGACAAAATTCTAATTGAGCTTTTTTAGCTTGGCAGTGGGCACTTGAATAAGCATGGCTCTTCCCCCTACAATAGTGTAGTCAATTCTACCTCAATATTTATTCACAGTAACTTTACATCCCACTTTTCAAAGTACCAATATAGATCTATTCCTTCAGGTAAACCAAAATTGCACACAGTTTGGGGGAATCAGGACATGCAGATAAGTGTGGTTTGCCTTTAGCTTTGAAAATGACTATGGGTAAAGTATGGTTGCATATAATGATGGTGTTTCTTGACCCTTTTGGAACAAACTTAGCCTCTCTTATTGTGGTACCTGGACATTCAAAGACTAAGTAGCCACATTTTGTAAAGTAAGTAGAAAAGAGGAGGTAGATTAGGTTAAGATTGAAACAACTATGGGAACCGTACCTTTCTACTCATACAATACCTAACAGTTACACCAGACCAATACTCCCTTCAAGCTACTTAAAAGCCCCATTTTAAAATCAACCTTGTCTGGTAACTCTTCCCTCACTCCTCATTTAATGTAATAGCAGGTTAGACTTTTGATGGAAGAGAAAGTTAACTTGCCTTTTTTCCCCCCACCAGACTAGTGTGGTGAACTACATTGACCAGAGGCACAAGCCGGCAAGTGACCAGTTGTTTTTTGTGGTATTTGAATGGAAAGATCCTTTTATACAGAAAGTTCAAGATGTAAGTAAATTCTAGTCACTCCTCAGCCTCTTGCATGACTTAATTTAAAACTAAGTAGAAATTCAACTTTTTCTGAGCACTATATGCTGGAGGAAGGCTGATGTCACGTAGGAATGATTAGGTTGAAATTCTCAGAGTTCTCACCCTAATCTAAATGTTGCTGAGGTCAAGACCATCTTATGCAAATTACAAGGTTAAAGAGAGGCAAAATAATTACAGTACTTCCTACTATGGCTGTGCACATGCACAGATTAAGACAAAACTTGCTTCCCATAGGCTCTAGCCAATTTTAATTAAGTCTGAACTGCTGTTTGAGAATAGATCTCTCCTGAGATCAGTGTTTTCTTCCTGGCTAGAGGATAAAACACCAAATCAGGACAATGCTTTTGGAGACTAGGAGCTAATATTGTATAAAATGTATAAGGCAAAACAATTACAGTTTGAAATGGAATTTAACAACAGATTGAACAGCTGTAACATAAGTTGTGTAAGAGAAACTGTGACTTTGTCTCAACTCTTTTGCAGATTGTCACTGCCAATCCTTGGAACATGATTGCTCTACTATGTGGTATTTTCTTGGCTCTGTTTAAAGCAGCAGATTTTGCCAAACTAAGTGTTAAGTGGATGATCAAAATCCGCAAGAGACACCTCAAAAGGAGAAGTCAAGCAATGAACCACATAAGCTGAGGACTAAACCACCTCTAAAACATTTTTAGTACACTGGATAAAATTTCAACCAACAATGCAGCAGTTACATAAACTAAAAAGAGTTGTGCATTTAAGTAGAACTACTTACCTTTGCTGGAGTGATAGCCTAAATGAACTGACATGAACCTTAAGAGGCTAACTCTGTAGAACAAGCCTACTAAACAGTCTTTTTAAAAATGTAAGTTATGAACTTCTTTACCAACCTTGTGTCAATTTATTAGGGGTGGAATGGAATTCATAAAGTGGTGGTCAAAAAGTCAGCATTTTAGACAAGAATACAGACTGTTTGTATTTAGTTTGTGTCTAGACAGTAGTTTAAGCTTTTCTCCATGAGCTAAATGGACCGCCCCTGCTACCATAAGAGGGGCCAGAATCAGTAAAATGATTTGTCATCCTCAGTCTGATCTTCCCACACATAGTTACTATCTATGACCAGTAAGGAGCAAAGCACTTACAAGAGCAATGTAAAAATGGGACAAAAGGTTTAATCTCTTAAATCTCCAACCTCTTACATAGAATACCTGGGATTTTTATCAAACATTTCACATTTGGTTAAAATGCACTGGCTGTATTAAAGCTACTTTAAAAGCAAGTTACATGTAAGCCATGTGGAATATGTCATGGATCACTGCCAGTTACTTCTTCTTAAACAAAGCCTCGTGTCTTAATACTTCATCTGTAGAATGATTCTTCCATAAACCGGATTCTCAAATACTTATGTACCACTTCCATTGAAGTCAATGAGAGAATTTGACCGTAAAATTAAGTTTTGACCATTCTAGTAGTTAACACACAAACAAGGTTGTGGAGTTCTGTCCAGAAGAAGGTTGGGGACAGCACAAAAGGTTTGTAGAACTCAAGATGATGAGTTACTGAACCTCAATTACACTGAACCTAATTGCTGGGAATAATAATTTAGGAATGAGAAAAGGAAATTGAGCCTATAAAGGCCTAGGACAGTATAATTCTTAGTCCATTTACCGAGAGTTCTATTTTGAGAGGTATAATGTTTTCTATTGTGCTTAGAGCTTTAAAAAACCCCACAATTTATACTGCTTAAGTCCAACCTGACCTTATATATACATACACACTTAATTTTTCTCCATAAAACCTAATTCCAATTTCTGTCTCCTAGAACCCATACTGAGTTCTTGCCAGTACCTTACCTCTAGAATGCATTTTTGAGGGGGTATAAAAGAATTTTCATAAAACCAAAACATGTAGCTGACTCCAAAAATATACAAGTCAGGAAGAATATCAAATGCTAGTTCTTCAGCATTTGATCATTCTAAAAAGGTACAAAGCTTTTCTTGCTAAGACTTAGGACTGAATTCAGCTCCCACTTGTGCCCCATACAATTCCATTACTCTAATGTTCCAGGAGGCAGAACAAACTGGGAGTCTTGACCAAATGGGCAAAACCAAGCCAATTGCCTGTGACTAACAGTTCTGGGATACCGTCTAAGCAGCAAGAACAGATTTGCAATTGTAACACGACTTTTCCTCTATAAAGGAGGAAGGAGATTATTAATAGAGCCCTGCAAATCTGTAGATATCCGCTTTATATCTGCAGATATCCATAGCCTATGTTTGTGAATCACAGATGGATTAGGATCCAAATTTTATACCTAGAGCCCTGCAAATCTGCAGCTATCCACAGACTATCTTTGGGGGTGGGATGCAGATACAAATTTTGTTTCTGTGCAGGGCTCTGATTATCAGTATTAAGTGATCCAGCTGGTTAGTATAAGCATTTAAGATGGAATTCCTAGCCCCAGTGAAGTCAGTTTTGTCAAGATTTCACCCTATTTCTTTTGGAACAATTGCATAGGGATAGAAACTAGTTTTCTTTCTACTCAGGAGTAGTACTACAGCAAAATCTTAAATTTAAATATTCAGGCAGTTCTATTTTTGGGAAATAGACGTGAACCAACAAAAGAATCTCTAGGGGTGACATCTAGACATAACTAAACACTTGAGTAGCCTTTTCTTAAAAGGGAACCAGTTTTGGAGAAAGCCTCATTACTTCTGTATTTAAAAATAAGTCCTTTGTAACGCATGGGAGATGCACAGGTAAGTAGAGCCCCTCCTTGCGCTGGTGGTGATTTCAAGATCTCCCTCCAAATTCCACTAACACATTGTATAGATCTCTGTTAGCATTAATTTTTTGAAATGTTTGGGATGCATGTCTTCTACCTTAGCCTAGTTTGCCAAATGAGCTATCTTTTGTTAGCGTTTGAACCTATTCTTATGGCTTTAACTACCCAGATTGATTGTGGTTTCTGGCGTCTTGAAGTATCTCAAACAAGAATTTCTTCTATGAGGTCTCAAAAATGTAACATTTAGCTGCAAAACACTGAGTGGTGCAGAATCAGCTGCAATGAAAAAGGAACCAATGGTGGTATGAAATTGCCACTGTTTAGGTAGTAGGAACATAAAATAGGGACCTATTATGCAAACCTTACTCTTATGTATCAAAAAAGGTAAAAAATCTTATACTTGAAGCCAATCCCATTCCTCCCTTCAGATGACGAAAAGACTCTCCAATACATAATGAAAAGAAATTAGGCATGATATTTGCTCTAAATATAAACTTTCTATAAAAGAAAACGTACTTAACTTGAAGGTCAGTTTGTCTGCCAAAGACACATCTGAGCAACTACAGCATATTTCCGTCTCCTATTTTTGCAAGTGTACCATTACTTTTCTTTGAATCAATACAGAGCATTTGCTCTGTAAACATGTTGTCCATTTTGATTTAAGATTTGCTGTGGTGTATACTGCTAAAGAGACTAAGGCCTTGTCTGTGCGGCAACTTTCTCCCTCGGGTGTGAAAAAATACCCCTGAGCGCTGCAAGTTTCAGCACTGTAAGTGTAGACAGTGCACCAAAGCTGGTAGCTACTCCCCTCATGGAGGTGCTTTTTTTTTTTTTTTTTTTTTTTTTTTTAACAGTGCTGGGAGAGCTGCTATGCTCTGCCTCAGTGTAGTCATGGTTCCCAAGGAAAACACTACTCACACATTTTTGCTGATTTGGTGGGCTTGCAGTTCAATCATTCTAAGGGAGCCCAGACAGTGCACAAACGCTTATCCAGGACCAGGCTGTTCAAGGAAAACATTCTTTGGTAGATCCTACATCCCACTGAGTCCTTCCCCATGCAATTAGAGGCCAGGGTCATTGTAGCAGGGTGCTGCCCCACTGAAGCGAAGCAGGGCTGGGGAAAGGCAAGAGGGGCTGGGGAGCTCCAGCCTGGCAACTCCCCAGGCTGCAGGCCTTGTTACAGGCCCAAGAAAGGTACTGGGGGCTGCAGAGGGGTAGCACATGGATAGGCAAAGGCAGCTGGTCCTAACCCCTTGCCAATGATGAGTGGCCATTACACACTGCAGTCTGCCCCAGTGAGCAGGGGCTAGATGATGACTGGCAGTAGCCACTGAGGCAAGGTGGGGTTAGAGGGTTGGGGGTTCCCTGGGAGGGGAGACCCAGAGTCTGGGGGCACTGCCAGGGGGCAGCACCCCAAGGTAAAGGGGCACCGGGGTCCAGGAGGGACACGGGGACCTAAGGCAGGCGAGACATTGGCCAGCAGAGGGTGCTCCAAAGCTGGAGTTGAGCTAATTCCCTGGATGACCAGCAGGAGGCGTCATGTCACGGCAGTGAGTCTCACCTCGATATTGCTAGTGATGTCAGTCAGTTTTAGATATCTTGAAGCTGCTGCACAGTCCCAATTCCTTTCTGAAATATAACAATCCAAGACAAAGAAAGGAGTAAGGAAAAAGTATTCCGCTACAGAAAAGTGGCACACCTAATTCAAATATCGTACAGACTTGCCTACTGAAGCCTGTGTGTACCTTTTGCTTTTTTCTTCAAACTGGAACTTAGCAGCAAAGAAATCTCTTTACAACTAATCAAGGAAAACGAGTCATTATCTCTAGGTGTCAATTAGTTCTCACATCTAAGCGGATACACAAATGAGGCCAATACTTTTAGGAATATATCACCTACTGGTGAGGTAGTTCAACAGCTAAGAACAGGGCATTGAACATTCAATACTTGATCAACTGCACAGCCTGGACACAAATGATCTGTAGAAACATACCATTGGTCAACCACCTTTATGCTTTGTCAGCCAAGATGTAACTCTACTCCAGAGCTGGAGTTTAGATAGCTTAGGGCACATCTTCACTGGCAACGCTAAAGGGCTGCCACAGCAGCGCTTTAACATGGCTGTGTAGTCACAGCAGCGCTGGAAAAACCCCCACCCCCACGAGGGGCGGAGCTCCCTGCGCTGGTGCACTGCCTATACTGGCATGTTCCAGCGCTGACACTTGCAGTGCTCGGGGGGGTGGGGGGGGGTTTCACACCCCTGAGCGAGAAAGTTGCAGCTCTGTAAAGTGCCAGTGTAGACAAGCCCTTAGGCTTTTCATTTAGGTTGAATATTGCACACATTCCTGCATAACTCCCTTAACATAAGCCTTCTGGTCATCATGGATAGACACAAAAAGAAGGCGATATACAGCATTAAATACAAACATAAAGACTTTATTGAATGCTGCTCAATCCCCCAGTGAAGATTTTATTACAAAACAGTTTTCACATAACTGCAATTTAAGAGATTGGAATGGTACGTCTGATAAAAGATGTGAGCAAGACTTGATTAAGTAAAACAAACGACTTCTATAGTCAGCTCTCTCCATATTTAAGAAGCATACTGCATTTTCACTAAATAAAACAAGGCATTTGTGCTTAGTGCTCTGCACTTCCATAGAGAAACCTTGTTTGGAATGCCAGATTTCGTCTCGCTCCCCAGGCCCCAGCAGAAGCTGAAAGTGCTGCAGAAACAGCTCAATCAGCCCCTGAAGGAGGGAACTGCATTGTTCCACAGAGATTCCTTGGGCTCACATAAGAGCTTCATTGATGGGCTCTAAAGGAAGCTCCATCCTCAGCTATAGGATAAGAAACAAACTTAAACAGACCCAGCAGAGAGAAGCATGGAGGGGGCACGTGAACAGCAAGGCATTCATCAAAGTGGAAGGTCAGACACAAGATATACGGTATCTATTCAAACTAGAGTTTTATTTTATGTTTTCATACTTCATCTTATTTCTAACTTGTGCTTTTCATAATTAAAAATTTAAACCCACTGCATAGGCATCTTCACTCAGCGGAATTCTATACAACATCTTTGAGATCTGTAATAATAAGGGGCACACAGTATCCCATCAAGTTACAGGTAAAAAGTAATGTACCTTAGTTTTATTTGAGAAAATACAGCAGAACTAGAAGCCTTTTCTAGAATCTCAACCAAGGTTTGCAGCAATGTAAAAAGCATGTATAAAACAAGGGGAAAATGTACATAGACTACACCACCTATGTGCAACACAATCAAAAAGAAAATTCAAGTCATAATTCTCACCACTCCCATAATTCTCACTCAGATTATGGATAAAATTCATTTCTGTGAAACTTCAGAAGTGACATATCAATGATTAGACAAATTTACAAGATGCTGTGGTAATGATATATCATTCAACTATTGTATTTAAATTCATAGATTTTTTTTCCATTTACATTTTGCCAGAAAAAAAGTTGGCCATTTCTACTATAGTGATGAAGTTTCTGTTTTGCAATTTTTACATATTTCAAAAATGTGTACAAAAGTAGGTCTATCAAGCAGAGGTCATTGTTTCTTTATTTGGCACTTGTACTGTTTTGTGCATTTAGCACATTGTGAGCACTGTTTTGCTTTTCAACCAGAGTCTTCTTTAGCTTTAACTCATCTAACTTTCTCCACAACTCTTCACGTTCCAATTCCTTCTTTTTTTCTCTACAGAAAAAATAAAAGGATTAGACATGTCTAGGTTCCACATGCAATGAACAGTATAATTACTTTGATGAAACAGCATATGCTATTCTTGTTTATTATAAATTCCTCTTTAATTTTTTATTTTTTTTTGACAATTTTTTTACTCCTATAAGGAGTCAAGATTTTCCCCATGCCAATTATCACTTTATTGATTCTCAGTGGCAGAATGTGACATTTGTCTTTGAGAGATTATATCATCCTTTGACAAACCATATCAGTCAACTGCAAGTCTTCTATGAGCAATTAATTTCACTATAAATACTGCAGTTTTATTCACATTAATAAATTCAGTACATACTATTTTTTTCAGGTGATACATTTCAGAAACACAAACTAAGAAAATGATTACCTTTGTCTTTCTGCTTTGTATGAGCTTGTAAGTTCATCAAATAGCTTGCCATTCATTTCCATCAATGTTTTCAGCACATTATACACCAGTGCTACAATGGTCCTAAAGTAAAAGGAAGGCACTGTAAATTATTGGATATAGATTTGTTTACTAGCATCTGTTTTAAGTGTCTGACTTCCTCTTTCTGTTCCAGCCCTAGTGCATTTAGACAGTATTGTAACGAAGTTTTAAATGCAGATGTTGTTTAGTCTCCTGTATGCATGAACGTGAAGATTTATTAAACATGCATTTAGTACATTTGGCTCATTGCCTTGGTTTATAAAACATTAAAACTGGAAAGCTTCACATAAACCAGCCATAGTGAATGATTTTTTAAAATGTTAATATCCTCCAAGGCTGTGAAAGGCTGGAATCTGATTAAGGTAACTGTCACAGTGTTTCAATAGAATAAATTATATTAAAAAGTAAAATGGGTAATATAATACTAATGTCCATAAAGAGAAAGGTGGCATGGATAAAATCCTCGAACTATAGACTAATGAGCCTCAAGCAAGGGAAAGAGTTTGACACAACTGCTAATTACACTACAGAAAATGCTTCATGGAGAGGGGAAGTTATTTTGGGGTGATCTGTGCCACCCTCCCTGTTAGAAAATTGTTCTAATGTATAATCATGGCACCAAGACACCGGCTTCATGCCTGATTTTGTAGGTAAAAATGTAAAAACAAAGCTCAGAGATTTGTGTCTAGGCTGCTCATTTATTTTCTTATATGTCTATCAATAATCCAGTTTAAGATTATGCTCCTCTACCAATACCAGGGGAAAAGATGCTATTCAGATATATTAAGACCCATCTCCCTTAATTCCCCTCCAGAAAGTTTAAAATAGGTACTACACTTGAGAGTTAACTAATAATCCTTCAAAAGAAATACTGGAACATTTTCAGGATAGAAGTGGATATACTTTAATTTATGAAACCTTCAAGCTGCAAATATTACTAACTCAAGCAGCAGGGTGATCTAGTTGTTATAACCCTTATCCTCCCCTTCTCACTTTCTCCGCTAATGTTCATCTTCCCTTGTCAAGTTACGTCTCAATTTAAACTACACCAAAATAATAGTCCCAGCCCCGAAGAGCTTAGAGTGTCATATACACTTATGACACTGTATATACTGTTAAATAATTTCAAATATTTACGAATAAGTTTCAAAGGAAATAAAAAGGTATGACAGGTTTTCTGTTTTCATCACACTATGTCCAGTTATAATTCACTGTTAGGAAGTGCAAACAGCAAGTCCATCATACTAAACAAATAGGAAGCCAAAATTCACCATACTTTACTTGCTTACCCCTGACCCTCCCACAGTACCAGGATGGAAACATGTCCCAAACACAGCACAAATAGAAACTTTAAAATCCAATTTAAATACTTAGTATGTTTACTGACTGCATCCCCACAAAAGTTTCCTCACAGCATAAACTTTCTCCTTCAAGATCATATTAAAGCTGAGTAAGCTCTTATTTTCTGTTAGAGAAAAAATCATTTTGAAGTATATAATTCTGAAACATCTGTATCGAGGCATATCAGGGAAAGTTTTTCTTTATATCTCTATTATCTGGATGGAAACAGAATAAAAGAAACCTTTCTGAACTTATTAATTAGTCCTCTATGTATACTTTAGTTATTTAACTCATCTAGTTTATGGAATAACTTCTCATGAGAAGAATTGAGGCAAAATAGTGACTTCTCTTGTGACCGATGAAAAGGGGGATTCACTTAAGGTCTGAATTTTGATGAGGTCCCAAGAAATACGAAGCACACAGAACTAGTCTTCTGTCTAACATTGACAGTTCAGTCTCACAGCTGATGTGCTTGCAGCTAGATATACAGTCTTAATAAACGTGGAATGATCCACTTCATAAACTCAAATATTGGACTCAATAGCCCATATAATCTGGTTCAAAGTTTATACTGGTCATTTGTAATGATTTAACATGTCTGTCCGCATAGACTTTGTATTATGTGGGTGAACTAATCTTATACGTTCATTAACTCCTATTACACTGCTCACTTGCACCCTTGACATACCAATGCAGAGGCACAAAAAGTAAATTAGTTTCTTCTATAAAATTAATTTCACCTCGGTGTTAGAAATGGGATCTATCAGCTGTGAGTAAAATGGATCCTCAAACTCACACACAATTAGAACTAGATATACTTTTGTTTCTCTTTAATACCAAAGTTTGTTGGGTAGCTCCAGTTTTTACTATCTGCGTGAATATTTGTAGGTGAAGACACGTTCTCCTTGAAGCATTAATGGTTCAATCGATTAGCTCAGATTTAGTAATTCTGCTTTTCATATTAAATCAAACTACAGCTATAACTTTTCAAGCGAGTTCTTTGTAACTCCTGCATCTCTAGCAATAAAGTTTCTGCATTTAGAACTTATTTAACAGGTCTGTTGATTAAGCATGAGCCAGAACAGTATTCAGCTCATTTTCCCACAATTGTACAATTCTGTAGTGGCCAACAGAATAAAGATATATACAACCAACCCTCTGAGCAGCTCCCTGTGTTTATTTGGCGTCAGTTGCTTATGCTATGATTAAAATAAGGTTTTACTAGTCAATACTGAGGGTAGGGTATCACTTAAAGATGGCAGAATACTGAATAGCCCCAAATCTGTTATTTCTAAGTCATCTAACATGTAATATTCTCATTCTTTCATTCCAAAACGTTTCACTAACTGAAAAATAAACACTTTGGTATCTTAATACTTAGCTGCAATAGTGATTTTACTTTTTAAGTGAAACTTCACACAATAGGCCTCATTATTTAACATTTAGGAGTTATATATTAATTATAGCATTCAACAGTCACTTCTCTTCTCTTGCATTCTTTTGTATAACCAGATGGTGGGCACCATTTTACATGCAAAATCCCCCCCCCCCCCCCCCCCTTGCTTGGAGTTTAACATTTTTCTTTATTACCCTGGACAACAATAAAAGTACTGATGTAGATGTTGCAAGAATACTGTGGGTCATGGTCCTTTCCTTTGATTTTGATGCATCAGGGTGTATCGGAAGTTTTCTAATGTCAGTTACTAAATGTCATTTTACAAATGATATACAAAGTCAAACCTGTGTAAGAACCACACCACCATCCAATTTCCTTGGACATTTTTTCATTAAATTCCAACTTTTCACCATAAGGGTACAAACCAAAGAAAGATGTAGACGTGAATGAAATCCAATATATTAATTCAAGTAACTGGAAAACATCTTACTCACTTCAGTTAAGTAATCATTTCTATCTGTGGTAAGTGGCGCCTGGGCGAACATAAATTCCCCTAGACAGTCTACCTCAAAGTATGCTTATTAATATAAAGACCATTCTCTTAGCACTTCATCTCATTTTGAAGTCAATGAGATTACTCATCTGTATCAAGTTAAGCATCTGCGTAAGTGTCTGCAAGATCACAGTCTAAGACAGGAATGTAGGCTAATACAATTTATTACTGATAATACTTTAAACAACAAAACATCAGAATAAGCAATACATACGGATTCCAGTGTTCTTTGGAGATCTTGTATAAACTACCAAACATAATTGGTAGAATTTTGTCAATGTTCTCCTCAATCAGACTAAGAATGTATTCATTATTCCAGAAATACAAAGCCCTTTCTGCAACCTGAAATACACATTTCAGAATCAGAACCATAAAACATGATAGTACTAATTAACGTAAAAGTCAAATGTTCAACACTATTGAAAATACTATTTAATACCTGAAAATGGGAACTTGACACACACTTGGATATCTGCTTAAACAGAGGTTCTTCTATTTTTTTGAACTGGGTTGGTTCTATTACATCTAAGATTTCTTCAATTTCACCTAAAAACATCACCTGTTTTATAAAGAAAAGTTTTTATGTTTATACATGCCATTCAGAAGATAGATTATATAAACTTTCTATATATCACATAGCTAGACTGAGGATACCAACTGAATAATCAGTAAAATAGGGTACATACTGACAAGTATGCTCCAAGAAACATGGTATATTACTGCTGTTGCACATTATCACATTGTGCAAGATTCCTTATTGCAATTTACTATTTTTCTTCTTAATCTTTGTAAGGGGGCTTACTTATTGGTTTCAGTTACCAGAATATAACAACCATCTTTTACTGCCTCCTCTTCATGGTTGCTTTTAAAGTTTTTAAAAAGTCATTTAATTTTAAATGATATTTTGAAGAAAACCAGAAGAAATTTTATGTCTTCAGCTTTGGCTGCAGAGAGACTCATTCTTCTCCATTCTGGATTATTTTTATAAATGCTTCATTTCAGTTTTAAAATGCCAGGAGTATAACAGTACGTAGGCAACACAGAAAATTGAAAAAAACTGACACAAGAGTCTTAAAGGACACTGCTTTCATATAGAACTAGAAGGTTTCTTTGACAAATGAAGCCACCATGCTCCCAACTATCTTAATTGTAATGACACGGGACAGAGCCAATCAGAAAAACAGATTTCACAAGACCATTTAGAAAAGTACATTTTATGAATTAGACTATTGTACCTGCACATGAAATTACAATGTATAACATTTTTTGTAATAAAGTAATGAATGTTTTATTTAATGCTTTAGCCACTGACAAAGACCTGGTCAAACTTTCATAGTGTTCAAGGTCAGCACTCGTTGCAGATGGACTGCACTCACTGTAACTACTAAAATGCTTTAAAAAAAAAAAAAAAAGCTTTAATGTTTCTTTTGAAAAATTATACTAATGCCTACCAAAGCACAGGACATTCCTCTCAATGATAATACATTATCCTAGGAATCTTTAGTGATAAACATATTTTCGAGCATTTACTATTAGTAGTGCTGTCAGATTTAAACTAAAGTAGTAAGTTTGCACAATTTGTACAGCGAACTTCAGTCCCTGAAGAAATCATTGAGAACCACAAAGAATTCTGCAAGATCCCACAAACAGCACAACAGCTGTAAAACACTTCTGAGCCTGCGGCACTTTTTTATATCAGTTACAAGAGAATAATTCATTAAAACATAACAAGACCAACCTCTTTCTGACTGCAAGTTTTTGGCCAAAATTTGAGCAATCCTCTGATAACCTATTATAAGGATAAAATCAAAAAATTAAATCAGAACAAGTTTCCAGTATGTATTCAACTAGATTTTTAATATTAACAACATTAAAATATCAGAATATTAATATTATACTACTTATCAAAAACTAGTTCAAAGGGTACCGAACCATTTTGGGTCATCTGACATTTGTTTCGCTTTGTGTTCAGAATACTTCAACAACTTTACTCTCAAATTTACACGGCTTCAAAAAGTTTCCGGAGCGTCCAAACAGCCCCACTATTGCATGTAGCTAGATCTCCCTCTAAAGATCCATTCTTTGGGGAGCACTTGCCCCAGCAACTCAAGACCTGGAACCATCTAAAAAGTTGCAGCTGTTGGACCATGCACTCTCTCTCAGATCCAAACAACTTTTACAAGGCTAGATAGAGGAATCCAAGCCCCAAACACCTTTGACCCCATCTGAAATGCCAAAAGACACAAACCGGAAAAGGATGACTATCCGCAGAGAAAATATATTCAGATAACTCTATTGGGAGTTACTGTTCTGAGATTGGTAGAGACCCTAGGAAGACTTAATTAGAAGTTGCATCCTGCTCCAGATGGTTGATAAATTGAATAAATTAAAAATGGAAGGACTTCTCTCTGAAAACAAATATTTGACTTTGCCTCTTAATTGAGAGAGTAGTGCTGACTAAAAGTGTAAACAGGAGTTCCATGGGGCAATTTTACGTATTTCAGAGATGGAGACATTTCAGGCATGACAGACTGACCTCAAGGAAAGGGCCCCCAATCTTCTGCTACAGTCAGACCAGGTTGATCAAAAGAGGACTGAAATGAGAGCCTGATTTACTTGGACAATCTTTCAACAGAGACTGATTGCCCCAATGGATTTGTCCCCAGTGGCAGCCAGCTTGGAGGATTCATGATTTTTTTGTTTTGTTTTACTTAGATAATAGTGCAAATCTTTTGTAATGTACTATATTGTCTGTAGCTTGGTTTCTCCAAGTAAATTGTGAGTTTTAGAAAAGAGTGATGAACTCTCTGAAATAGCAATTCAGAGAATCTCTTCTTAGGAGGCGTAATTCTTCCTGAGGTTGACTGTGGGCACGTTATTATTTTGTTTCATTTTTAACAGAACACTGAGGATTTTCCATTAGCAGCTGGATCTCACCTTCCTTCTCAATGCAATGCTCATGCAGAGGCAGTACAGAGAAAACTGTCCTACGGGCTCAATAGGAAAGTTAGTCATTTTAAGTCCCTAAAATAGACAGTACCACAGAAAACAGATGTGGACCAGATCACTAAGAAATATGTATTTTGGGTAAATACAAGCAGAGGTTTTTGCATGGAAGGATAAGCTGCAGCAGCAGCAAGAACTAGTTCAAATTGTAACATATAAAGCAAAAGCAAGCATTTCAAGATGTGTGAAAAAGGGACTAATAGAGACAGATGTAAGAGGCCTCAAACCCAGTCCTCTGGTCTGGCCAAACTAAGGGGCTTTGTGGCAGATGGATTGTCAGAGCACAGGATGTTCCCTCTTCTCTTCTCATAAGGGAAGAGGACGGTGTATGACAAAAAAACTAACTTCCAAGTTATTGTGGAAAAATGCCAAATTCAGCAGCCACGAAGTCTATAGGACCTTGTTGGAGATGAAACAGGGCATGTCACATCTCTTAGAACTATTCAGGTAGTCTGGCATGTATCACTGCACAGGTTCATATTTTCAATATTACCATAGCCTCCGACTTTGAAGGTCTATTAAAGCCCTCGTTCTAGGAGGGAAGCACCTGCTGCTGTTGCAGAACTGAGTATCACTTCAATGAAAAGTGAATGAGAGTGAACATGATCAGGGTATCAACCAGGTAAGTCCCAAGTTCAGATTCATGAAAAGGAAGCAAGTTATATGCAGAGAACAATAGTTCTCTTGTGAAGACCAGTCTTAATGGGAAGCTTAGGGAATGGGGGTGGGCTTCAGAGCCTGAGCTCCACCCCAACCTGCAACTTCAAAGCACTGTCTACATAAAAGCTATTTTTAGAGCACTAGCACAAGCCCTGCCAGCCCAAGTCTATCAACCCAGGCTGGGAGGCTCACTTCTGTGGGCTGTGTAAGCTTACTCAATAAATCAGTCATCTAGAAAGGCAGACATGGACAACATGACTCCTGAAACAAGCAGTCATCACTGCTGGACACTTGGTGAAGAAATGAGGGGTCTTAGCCAAACCAAATGGGGTTACAATCTTGCAACCTGAAGTGTTGAAATGAACTAAGGGCCATCTTGCAAGGTACTAGTCCAAATGGCATTACTTTTTAGAGGATTCTGAGCTCATCCGCTACTTTTCCAGAGTGAGAACAGTAAAGACAATAAAAAAGGGGTGGGGGGATTTAAACTCCTAAATTTTACTGAGACTAACCTCTGATTTTCCTTCACACAGATCTTCATTGGTTACCATTTATCTGCTTCTCCACCACACTCAAGAGGTGTGGAAAGGGAGTCACTCTTATTTAAACTAGTTGTCCAAATTTTGCTGGATTTACAATGTTAAGCAGTTTATTTACATAAATACATTTACTTAAAATGAAGTCTTGGTCATTTTTCTGTTGCTTAATTAGCTTACAGCTTAGTTACTTAATTATATAATTATGCTGAGACTTTGTTTCCTTGGTTACATAACAGAAAAATTTACAAGCATAATAGCTTATTCTCCTGACTGCCTCCCCAGGCACAAAACAACCTGAGCAATGCAAGAGAAAAACAGATATTTTCAGACAGTTAACATTTGCCAAACAAAACAGAATAGTGAGAAGTTACTATATACACCTCTACTTGGAGTATGAATTCATTAAGCTCAAGTTCTCAGGTGCACAAAACTAAGGGTTAACTAAAAGTCTAAAGTTTCCATAATTTCCTGGAGTCAAAGTGTTACGGACACTTAATTGTGTCATTTAGTATCGTTAAATGTCTTCTTTCTCAGCTGGAATGAGTAAATATGTCATGCCCTGGCCTAAGAAGTAAGTAAGGTGTGTCCCTATGGGGATATTACCTTCAAAGAACTCCAGCAGCATAAAGAAATAGCTTTGATTTTTTATTTTGCAAGTATGCATCAGCTAGATACCCATTCCTGGAAATTACAATGCTAAGGAAGCCTACAAAGAACAGGGACCAGGTACTTAACAGGTACTGCATATTTTAAAAAAGTGTTGCTTAAGCATTACTGTTTAAATATTTTCTTCAAAACATACTAAAACCCCAAAAGTCTATTTACTAGGGCTAGCACACAAACATTTGACTTAGTGCTCACACTAGACAAAGTGTTTACAAAATTTGGATACTCCGATCTTGACAGCTGCTTTTGGCTGCTTTAGACTTCACAGGGGTTCAACTACAGTCATATGTACCTGTTGGACAATCCCCATTATTTACAGGAATTGTGTATCGAGCTTGCTGCTCACAGAACCAAGCATTCCTGAAGTGTCAAGACTACAGCGCAGTGACACTCAAAGTGTCTCCTATGGCTCTTTGAAGCACATGATATTAAAACACCAGTTAATAATTAAATCACATAATCAGGATGCTTTTACTATAGTAACAACCAATTAAGTTACCAACTTGCACTATGTTGTTAATCTGGATACAAGACAGTAAATTCCCTCGCACCTGTTGCGGTGGGAAGCGGCACCTCTTTCCCAGTGCACACCTGCTGCAGCGGGGAGCGGTGCCTCTCCCCGCCGGCCCCAACACGGACCTGCCCGGACTTGCTGCGGCCGGGGCAGAGGAGTCCCTCCCACGGCCCAGAGCTGCTGCGGTGAGAGAGGGCTAGGGGGAGTCCCCTCTCCCCACCGTAGCCCCGGGGCAGCCTGCACCTCAAACCCGTCATCCCTGGCCCCACCCCAGAGCCTGCACCCCTGCCCAGAGCCCTCACCACCCCCCACACCCCAACCCTCTGCCCCAGCCCTGAGCCTCCTCCCACACTCCGAACCCCTCGGCCCCACCCCCACGCCATGAAATTTGTTACGTGCACCAATACGAAGGTGATGTATCACACTACCTAGAGCTTTAACTAGAGCTCTATCTAGAGCTTTAACCACATTTGAGGAGTTGACCTGGGAGCAAGCTGGAACAAGAGGTTTAATTTATAAGATAACTACAGTTTTGATTGAAAAAGATATTGCTAGGAAAACAACCCAGATGAAAAGATGGGAGAGGGATTTGGACAAAGAAATTGATCTAGATGAGTGGGTCTCTGCATGGGAAGAGGAGGTTACTCAACTTGTGCAGTAACTGACTTTCTTCGAGATGAGTGTCCCTGTGGGTGCTCCTCTTCAGGTCAAGGTGCGTCCCAGCACCTTTGATCTGAGATTTCTACAGCAGTACTCCTACGGGCTGCGTATGCGCTGTGCCTGCCTCTCGAGCGGTCAGTGTTTGAACAGTGCATGCACAGCTCGGGCTCCTCAGTTCCTTCTCTACAACAGAGTGCGTTATGAATTCCGAAGTACAGGAAAGGAGGGCGGGTAGTGGAGCACCCACAGGGACACTCATCTCGAAGAACGTCAGTTACTGCACAAGGTGAGTAACCTCCTCTTCTTCTTCAAGAGATGTCCCTGTGGGTGCTCCACTTCAGGTGACTGAAAAGCAGTATTCCTTAGGATGGTTGGGACTTCAGATGAGGCAAGAAGGCTGCTGACAAGACAGCTCTACCCAAACTGGTGTCAGACGCTGCAGTGTGGATGAGAGCATAGTGATTAGCGAAGGTAAGTTTCGATGCCCAGGTAGCTGCCTTGCATATGTCAGAGAGTGGAACATTACGGAGAAAGGCCGTGGAGGTGGAGTGTGTTCTAATTGATGTAGGAGGTTATATTTGCCTGATTTGGTAACAAAGGCGTATGCAGTCAGCAATCCATTTGAAAAGTCTGTGTAGAGATAGCATTTCCTTGTGAGTGCTGAGTTGTAGAGACAAAAAGTCTGGGGTTTTTTCTGAAGGGTTTTGTTCTATCCAAGTAAAAGGATAATGCTCTGCAAACATCAAGAGTGTGCATTGTTGTTTCAAAGGCATTAGCGTGAGGTTTTGGGAAAAAATGTTGGTAGGTGTATAGGTTCATTGAGGTGAAAGAAAGTGTATCTTAGGTAAAAACTTTGGATGTGTGGGTAGTGTGACCTAATCACAAAAGAACGTGGTAAACGGAGGGTCCACCATAAGCGCCCCCATTCACCTACTCGTCTGGCAGACGTGATTGCTATGAGGAAGGCTGTCTTCATGGACAGATGGAGAAGAGAGCAGGTAGCCATCGGTTCAAAGGGTTTATCCATCGGGGCTTTGAGAACTAGGTGTAAATCCCAAGGTGCAGCAGGCGGTTTCACGTCTGGATATAGTGTCCGGATACCCTTCAGGAACCTTTTGGTGATTGGATGGGCAAAGACCGTTACGTTGTCAATCTTATGGTGGAAAGTTGTGGTTGCCGCGAGGTGGACCTTGAGTGAGCTCATAAAGAGGCCAGATGTTTAAGGTGTAAAAGGTAATCAAGCATCAGTGGAAGTGAAGCAGAAACTAGAGAGGTCTGCTTGTCAGCACACCAAGATGTGAAGCATTTCCATTTATGCAGGTAGGTAGTGCACGTGTTGTGTGTTCTGCTGTGTAACAAGACATTGCGTACTGGGTCCGAACATGTTAACTCCGCATTAGAGAACCATTGATCAGCCAGGCCCTCAGGTGGAGATGATGTACGTCGGGGTGAAACAGTCATCCCCTGCGTTGTGATAGAAGGTTGCTGAGTGGGGGAAGGGGAATAGGTGGCTTGACTGACATGCAGAGGAGGAAGGGGTACCAGGGTTGTCTGGGCCACAGTGGGGCTATGAGAATGATGTTGGCTCTGTCTGTTTGTATCTTCTGAATTACTTGATGCAATAGAGGTATTGGTGGGAACACATATATATGAGGGTTTCGGTCCAAGGGAGCATAAAGGCGTCTCCCCGTGAATGTTTCCCCAGGCCTGCTCTGGAGCAGAATGTCAGGGATTTTTTTGTTTGTTGCTGTAGCAAATGGATCCAGTTGGGGATAACCCCAGGTGCGGAAAATGTTGGAAAGAATGGCGTTGTTGAGTTCCCACTCGTGCTGTATGGGGAATGATCGGCTGAGTTCATCTGCAGTGGTATTCTGAGAACCTGGCAGGTATGATGCGGAGATATGGATATTGTGTTGAAGGCACCAGTTCCAAAGTTTTACCACCTCTGTGCAGAGGGATTGGGACCGGGCTCCCTCCTGTCTGTCGACATAAAACATGCACGCGATGTTGTCGGTCATGATTCGAATTTGGTGGGTTTGGATGATGGGAAGGAAATGGAGGCAGGCATAGCGTACACCTCGGAGTTCTAGGAAATTTATGTGAAGCTTGACTTCTGAAGTGGCCCAGAGACTCCAAGTGGTGAGGTGACCAATGTGTGCACCCCATCCTGTGAGGGATGTATCTGTGGTGATGGTAATTGAAGGGGGATCTTGTCGGAAGGGAATCCCGGTGCAGAGGTTGATGGGAGCGGTCCACCAGAGAAGTGAGTCCTTGACATTCTGGGGCATAGTTAATAAACTTGTTTAGTCTGTGCTTGTTTGGTTTGTATACCGTGGCTAGCCAACCCTGAAGGCACCTCATGTGCCGGCGACGGGGCTTGAAGTAGTAGGGGAGTACTGAAGATATGGTGTTAAGGATCTTGGTGACAGACTGGTGCCGAGAAGAGGAGAGTCAGGAGCATGGTACACCCTTAATTCCTCTGGCTGTAAAAACTGCAGTAGTGCTGACTGACCAGGAGTCAGTGCTGATGTAGCTGGTGGAGGCAGAGTCTGCTGCGGCATCTGCTGGCGCACCGAAGGGTGTCCCAGGGGCACAAGCAGGCTCTGGGTAGTAGGAGCCCCTGACGTAGGCACTTCAAAGGAGGCTGGAGTCCTCAGGGGGCTCGGTGCGGAGAGCAGTGACTGTAGAAGCGGCACCGCAGGATCAAAGGACAGTGCCGCAGCTGCCGCTTCTGCTTTCGGCACCGTAGCAGCTCTCGGCACCGTGCTGACAGCGGTGGCCAAAGGAGAGCTGAAAGAGGCAGGCAGCTGAAAGCCCTGAGCCTCAGCACCGTGGAGAGGGGCAGCCGACATACGGTCAGTGCCTGAGGTGCTTGCTGCATGAAATGAGCTAAGCAGCAGCTACTGAAGATAAGAGAGCCGGTTTTAACTTTTTCTCCGAATGTCCCGAGGGGAGAGGAAGCTGGCCGTTTTTGTGTCTTTCCTTTACCTCTGGAGGATGGTCACAGAGGTTTGCTGGCCAGGGTCAGACACTGGTCTGAGTGAGTTTTCTAGAAGCAGCATTTTAAGCCTGGGCTCCCTGTCCTTGCGTGTCCTCGCCTTCAACTTATTACAGTGGATGCATTTTTGGGGTATGTAGCGGGGTGGCTATCCCTCTCCTGCCCTGAGGGGCTTAAAACAGCCATGGGAGAGGGCTGTGGAAGCAGCCGCAGCTGGGCCATGCTCCAATCAGGCTGCAGCAGGCCCTTATAAAAGGGCTGCTAGCCAGGAGCTCAAAAAGTCTCCTTTAGCTGTGGAGGGAGATGGGCCTGGCTGCTGGGAAGCCTGAGCAGGTACCTGGTATGGAGCAGGGCTGGGGAAAGTCCAGAGGGGCTGGGGAGCTCCAGCCTGGAAACCCCCAGGCTTCCAGCCTAGACTAAGGCCATAAAGGGTACTGGGATTGCAGGGGGCAGCCCACGGGTAGGCAGAAGCAGCAGATCCAAAACCCCCTTGCCTATGATGACTGGCTAATACAGACTGCAGTCTGCCTCAGTGAATGGGGGCTTGAGGATGACTGGCAGTAGCCCATAGGCTGAGGCAAGGTGGGGATAGTGGGTGGGGGTCCCCCTGGGAAGGGAGACCCAGACTAAGGGGGGTACTGCAAGGGGGGCAGCACCCCAGACAGAAGGGCACCGGGGTCCGGGAGGGACACGGCTGCCTGGTGGCAAGCGAGGCACCAACCTGCAGAGGGCGCTCTGGAGGTTGGCAAGCCAATTCCCTGAGAGACCAGCAGGTGGCGCTGCAGGGGTGAGTCCCGCACTGTCACAGGTACATGAGACTCCCCCAAACAGCTTACACACTGTGAATGCCCATCCGAGATGGGGATGGCATCCTTACAGGAGATGTCTCTCTTAAAGCCTGGGGAGCCAGGCATGTCGGAAACTGCAGAGGTCTGGTTTCTCCCTCCCCCCACCCCCGAAATAAATGCAGCAGTTAATGTAAGTAATGTAAGTTAATGTAAGTAGTAACTCTAATGTCTAAAACTATCTAACTAAACTTAGAAACAAACTATCTATCTAATCTCAAAGGGCACTGCTGAACTCCGTCTCTAGCCAGGGATGGTAGAGAAGGAACTGAGGAGCCCAAGCTGTGCACGCGCTGTTCAAACACTGACAGCTCGAGAGGCAGGCACAGTGCGTGTGCAGCCTGTAGGAGTACTGCTGTAGATATCTCCAATCAAAGGTGCTGGCACGCACCTTGACCTGAAGTGGAGCACTCACAGGGACATCTCTCGAAGAAGAAAGGGGATATACATCTTCAATTTGTGTAGCTCACAAAGAAAAATGTTCATAAATTACTTTATAGATGGAATTTGACTCCAGTTAAGACCCATCATATTTTTGCTACTCAGGAAATACTCTGTTAGAGGGGATGTGCAGAAAAGGGAGCATACTTGCACATGTGGTAGTTGTATTGAAGTATAAGACGGTTTTGGGAGAAAATTATTAGAGATTCATTTTATAAGAAAATGCCAGCTTCCTAGAGATCCCCTGAACTGCTTACAAAATGGTCCAGTAAAGGATCTTCTCTTTAAACTAAATGACAAATTAATTTTTTTTTATTGTTAGCAGCAAGATTTTGTATTGCATATTACTGGAAAAATGTGATTTTACCTATGGATTTGTGGTATAGTAAAATATAGACTGTCTTTGTAATGGAAAAAGCTTTCACACCAATTACGTACACATGAGAAGCACCAAACAGATAGGTATTTAGAAATTGTCACCTTTTTAGTGTACTCAGGAGAGGAAGGGTCCCCAGCCAGCAAGCCAGAATCTTCAGCTAGGTGCTTTGAATATTAACCTGATCCTAAGTAATAACTAATGTATGATGTAGTATGTTAATGTTTTATTATAACTTTGCCTTAACAATAAAAAAAATAAAATCATAGTACTTTGTTTAGGAAAGTGGATCACTGCATATGCACAATTTTCAGTTTAAAATACAGTTTTCTGCAAAAATAGGGTCTTCTCAATGTTCCACATGTTCAGTCAAAATCATAGTTGCTTATTTTAAGCAGTAAGAGTAAGTTTTTACTACATTTTATTCTTGCTAGCAGATTAGAGCTGGATTCTGTTCAGACTCATGCACCTTTAAAATCTAGTTAAAATTATTTTGATCACTGGGCTAAATTCTGCCCTGTGTTACACCTGTGCACATTCTTTGACAATGGCAGGACATGAATTGAAAGCAACAGTATATAACATGATGGAAGTTATAGGATTTTTGTGCTGCTTTATCTACTGTAGAGATTTGAAACCTTTCAAAGTTGCTTTACATTTCTGGTCTCTTTCTCCTTTAAGCTGTTGCACAATTCTGTCATCTACATCCAGGACCTTGTGATCCCACTTCTGAAGAACTGTACTCCAGAATCTCAGCTTTTTTTTTTTTTGCTTTTTTTTTTTTAATAAATATATTTCTAGCCCTCATGGCTGCAAAAGTGTAAGCCAATGTTGTCTCTCTGAATATACAAAGAACCTGAAATAAATCTTCAAAAGGAGTAAACTGCTCCATTCATCTCAGGGTACGTCTACACTGAAATTCAACACTTGCGGCTGGCCTGTGTCAGCTGACTCAGGCTCATGGGGCTGTTTGATTGTGGAGTAGACGTTCAGGCCTGAGCTGCTCCAAGCCCAAACATCACCAGGTGTTGAATTCCAGGTGTTGAATTCTGAGACACACACTCAGAGCCCTGTGGATTGTCTGGCCATGGAATTTAACATTTTTGCCACCAAAATCTGACATTATGTTGAAGCCAGGTGCCTGATACTTTGTTTTCAATCTCTTTGCCCTGCTGGGACCTGCCTGCAGCTGCTTCTTGCTTTAAAGCTTTCCCCACAATGGGGAGTTAATTGGATTATAGTGCATGCTCTCTGCACTGTTCTGGGGAGACAGACAGCAGGGAGTTGGGGAACCAGAACTGGAATATGGCTTGCACCTGTGGAGCAAGAAGAATGACAGTGTAGTCTGGCTAGCAGGGCTACCTGGAGCCTAGGGCTGCAGTAAGGGCCTGCTGCAAGCCCTCTCTTCCGTGACATATATGGGACAGGGACGAGGGGTCACTGAGCCATGGTCAGGAGCTGCTTCCAGAACATAAAAGTCCCATTTTCAGAAAATAATCTGACAAATTTTGTGTTACAGTAACCAGAATTATAAATCATAATTGTGTGTTTTTGTAGGGGTGAAGAGGATTGGAATTAAGTTTATTTCAAAGAGACAGAATAAGTTAGCCCTGCAGAAGAATTTGGTGTTCTTGTTTGATAATTCAGCTCTATTATGTTGTGTGCCCCTCATTGAACATAATGTACTGCTACTTGGACCTAAAAGCTGTGACACGATCACTAAGTTCTGCAGCATGCTGCTAAAGCAGGCTTGAAATTTTACAGTTGTTTCATTTACCTTTTTAAAAAACAACTTTTTAAATATTTTAAAAATACAATCAGCACAGTATCCTATTTTTATATTAAATATGCTGTCCCCAAAATTTTTTAGTTTCTTTATTTCTTATTTTGTTTTGATGATGTATAATCGCAATGTTGAAGTTGTTAAGGACCAGGTTGGAGGATATAACAGTTGAGGTAAAGGACATTTGAGGCCTTTGGCACTTGCACAGTGTCAGAGGCAGCTTGGGGTTATGGAATATTTGCTGAATGTTTCTGCTAAAATGATCGTCAGTGAAATAGTGAGTGTTGATATTTAAATTCATCTTTAAATTTCAGACTTAATCCATTGATCTGAATAAGGCAGTTCATACCTCTTCTTGAGTTTCTGTTTCAGACTGTCTGAAGACCCAGGAAGACAACACTGCATTGATTTGCAATCTGTTCATGTTTTCGAGGTTTTCTTCAACCATAAGAAAACAACTTTTTTAAAAGTTTGGATTCTGGATTACAGTTTGTGTCCATAGATTCTTATATGCCGAGAAATTCTAACTTTTGTCATTTGCTCCAACTTTTTTGGGCACCTACACAATCATATCTAAAAAATATTTGCTGTGCACATGTCAATATTACTGTCTAAACACAATTCATTTTTCTTCTTTTATTGAGAAGAACCAAGCCTAACTGACCAAGTAAACAACAATCCTGTACAGTAAATAGAGCTGGTCAGTAATTTTGTGTTAAAAAAAATTTGGTTTCAACAACACTGAATTTTTTTGGTGGGAAAATTTCAGTTTTATACAAAAAAAAATTAATTTCCCATTGGGGAAAAACAAGATGAAAATTTTATTTTGGATCAGATCATCCCAAATCGAAACATTTCAGTTTGTTGGCTGACCTGCTGCTGCGTATCATGGGAGAGGGAGTCTGGCCAGGCCCATAGAGAAAAATGGGGTCAAAAGCACCTAAACTACAACTCCCATGAGGCACTCTGGCAGCTCAGACACTTAAATGTTGAACTGACTTCAAAACAAAACATTTTGATTTTGGAATCAGCAGGTACTAGCCCCTTGGTGACCGATCTTAAGCTGGAACATTTTTTGGGGGCCCCACCACACTACTAAAACAGGCAAGTTCTCATAATAAAAAGTGCATAGGGGACCCTCTTGAGCTGCTTGAGGCCCTATGCAATTGCGTAGTCTGTTTATGCCTAGTGCCTGCTCTATTTAGAATGTCACCAAATAGGGTTGCCAACTTTCTACTCGCACAAAACTAAGCACCCTTGCCCCACCCCCTGCCCCAGCCCTCCTCACACCATGCCCCCCTCCCTCTGTCACTTGCTCTCCCCACCCTCCCTCAGTCGCTCATTTTCACCAGACTGGCTCAGGGAGCTGTGGTGGAGGAAGGCTCTGGCTGTGAGTTCCAGGGTGGGGCCAGAAATGAGGGGTTCAGGGTGCGGGAGGGGGCTCTAGGCTGGGGTGCGGGAGGGGATGAGGGCTCTGGCTGGGGATGCAGACTTTGGGGTGGGGCTGGGGATGAGGGGTTTGGGGTTGGAGGGTACTCCGGGGTGAGACTGAAGGTTAAGAGGGTGGGGCGGGGGGAAATCAGGGCTGGGGCAGGGGGTTAGGGCACAGGGGGGTGGAGGACTGGGGGTGGAGAGGAGTGAGAGCTCCAGGCAGCGCTTACCTCAAGCAGTTCCTGGAAGCAGCCGGCATGTCCCCCCTCTAGTTTCTACGCAGAGGCACAGCCAGGCAGTGCTGCTTCATCCGCAGGCGCCAGCCCCGCAGCTCCCATTGGCAGCGGTTCCCAGCCAATGGGAGCTACGGGTGCAGCGCTTGGGGCAGAGGCAGCGTGAGGAGCCCCTTGGCTGCCTCTATGCATAGGAGCCGGAGTGGGGACATGCCGGCTGCTTCCCAGGAGCCGCATGGTGTGGAGGCTAGCAGGGAGCCTGTGCAGCACTGCCAACTGGACAGTCAACAACCAGTTAGGGATAAAAACAAATGTTAAAATATCAGAATTTCCAGTTGGACAGAAAAATCCAATTTCTGATCAACTAACTGGGAAGGCATGGCCAAGAACACTGAGGATCTTTTCCCTATACTGAGGTCAGTCACATGATCGCAGCAATTTAACTATTTTCTAGTCTATATTCCCATTTTTGTTACAAGTTATTACCAATAGATATAGCTGTGCTTTCAAAATAAAAAAGTATACATCTTTTTTGGCTAGTCTCCTGGATTTACAAACCCTAATTTTTCCTGAAGTGTCTACAGTTAATTACTCAAAATTAGTATTGGCAAATAATGCCATCACTGATGTGAGAGTTGCACTGACATTTTAGTTTAGATGGGAAATACAAAAATAAAATACTCAGTTGAAAAATACTTACTGGTTCTGTTAATGTCGTATCTTTTTCCAGGAACTGTACAACACAATAGGCCAGCTAAAATATAAGTAATACAGTTATTTAACTATTTTACATTGACACTGACTATTAAGACAACACAACGTAACTAAATATCACAAATGATAATGGAAGCACTTTAATCTGCAAAATATCTTAGCCTTATCAGATGCAGGCCTTTTTAATAAGT
The DNA here is from genome assembly GCA_033296515.1 of Macrochelys suwanniensis. Lineage (NCBI taxonomy): Eukaryota > Metazoa > Chordata > Testudines > Chelydridae > Macrochelys > Macrochelys suwanniensis. Next base: position 159,202,248 of record CM065777.1, read on the forward strand.
GAAGGATATAGCTAAATGTAACTAAAAAAATGGAATATTTCAGACTATTGTATCTTTTAAAAGCCTTCAGTATGTCTAGATGCTTAGTTTCTTATCCTAGAAAAAGGCTTCATTTTTTATTAACCACGAGATTCGATTACTATAATGCAGATCCAGCATTTAACCAGGGGTCTCAAACTCAAATGACGACGAGGGCCACATGAGGACTAGTGCATTGGCCTGAGGGTCACATCTCTAACACCCCCCTCACTGCCCCCGGCCCTGCCCCCACTCCACCCCTTCCATGAGGCTCCGCCCCTGCCCCACCTCTTCCCCGCATCTTCCCCTGAGCACGCAGCTCCCTGCTCCTCCTCCCTCTCTCCTGGAAAGCGCTAAGCGCTGCAAACAGCTGTTCGGTGGCGGGAAGGCCTGGAGGTAGGCGGGGGTGAGGGGGCGTGGGGAGCTTGGTGGCTGCAGGAAATAACATGGGGATGTGGGGAGCTTGGCGGGCCGCAGGGAAGAGCTCCACGGGCCGCATGTTTGAGATCCCAGATTTAAACAAACAGTCTTCTTGACTTCAGCTCAATTAGGAAGTATGTATCAATAAGCTTTGTTTCAATGTCATGCACATTCAAAACTATTGCTAGCCCAAAATCTAGGTTAACATTGAGTTAAGGTTGAGAATATAGATCACCAATTTAAGGGTAAAATCTAGGAAACTGGAAATCTAGGAAATGAGGTGGGTGAGGTAATATCTTTTAATGGTCAAACTTCTGTTGGTGAGAGAGACGCTTTTGAGCTTAATATACAGAGCTCTTCTTCAGTTCTGGGAAGAGAACTCAATGTCACAGCTAAATACAAGGTGGAAAAGATTGTTTAGCATAAGTAGTTAACACATTTATTTTCGTTTTGCTGACACAGACTAACACAGCTACTACACTGAAACATATTTTAAGGGACCATTTAAGGTGAAGTGACCGTTAACACCAGCTGTAAGCAGGGGTGGGGAGGTAGCTGATGGGAGGGGGAAGGAGGTTGTTAGTTATAGATTGTTGTAATAAATCCTCAAAATCCAGTGTCTCTATTCAGTCCATAATTTTTAGTGTTTAGTAAAGTTATGAGTTTAAGCTCCCAGGCTCATTTTTTGAAAATGTTGTGCAAGTTTCCTTTGACGATGAGGACTGACAGGTCAGATACAGAGTGACTGCTTTGTGAAGAGCATTCGCCCACAGGTGATATGGAGTTTCTGTCTTATTATTTTTTGTGGAGTGTCCTTTTTCTGGTCCTCTGGACAGACAACTTGAACTGCCTCAGATTTCCACCACAATTTCAACAACCAAAACCCATCCATTAAACTCTCTCTGGAACACTCCCACATTAGCATTAACTTCCTTGACAACACAATCAGTGTCAACAATGGAACCCTACAGACAACTATATACAAGAAACCTAAGCGTCATCCACACCTACCTTCATAGATCCAGTACCCACCGCAAACACACCAAGAAATCTGTTATTTACAGCCAAGAACTCAGATACCACAGAATATGTTCCTATGAGAAAGTCTAGGATATACACCTTAGCACACTCAAAACTGCCTTCAACAACAAACCTCCTTTGACCACACCCCGCTAGTTGTCACCTATAGCCATCTACCACTGGAACCCATACGGGGTATAAGAACAAAAGAACAGCCATACTGAGTCAGACCAAAGATCCATCTAGCCCAGTATCCCGTCTTCCAACAGTGGTCAATGCCAGGTGCCCCAGAGGGAATGAACAGAACAGGTAGTCATCCATCCAGTTGCCCATTCCCAGCTTCTGGAAAACAGAGACTAGGGACACCATCCCTGCCCATCTTGGCTAATAGACATTCGTAGACCCATCCTCCATGAATTTATCTAGTTCTTTTTTGAAGAACTATCTTGGCCTTCACAACATCCTCTGGCAAGGAGTTCCACAGGTTGACTGTGTACTGTGTGGAAAAATGCTTTTTTGTTTTAAACCTGATGCCTATTAATTTCATTTGGTGTCTCCTAGTTCGTGTGTTATAAGGAGTAAACACCACTTATTTACTTTCTCCACACCAGTCATGATTTTATTGACCTCTATCATATCCCCCTTAGTCATCTCTTTTCCAAGCTGAAAAGTCCCAGTCTAATTAATCTCTCCTCATATGGAAGCCATTTCATACTCCAATCATTTTTGTTGCCCTTTTCTGAACCTTTTCCAATTCCAATATATCTTTTTTGAGATGGGGCAACCACATCTACAAGCAGTATTCAAGATGTGGGCATACCATGAATTTATACAGAGGCAATATGATATTTTCCATCTTCTTATCTATTCCTTTCTTAATGATTCCCTACATTCTGTTAGCTTTTTTGAGTGCCGCTGCACATTGAGTGAATGTTTTCAGAGAACTATCCACAATGACTCCAAGATCTCTTTCTTGAGTGGTAACAGCTAATTTAGACCCCATAATTTTATATGTAGAGTTGGGATTATGTTTTCCAGTGTGCATTACTTTGCATTTATCAACATTGAATTTCATCTGGCCCTTTGTTGCCCAGTCATCCAGTTTTGTGAGATCCTTTTGTAGCTCTTCAGAGTCTGCTTGGGACTTAACTATCTTGAGTAGTTTTCTATCATCTGCAAATTTTTCTACCTACCTGTTTACCCCTTTTTCCAGATCATTTATGAATATGTTGAATAGAACTGGTCCCGGCACAGACACGTGGAGGACGCCACTATTTACCTCTCGCCATTCTGAATACTGACCATTTATTCCTACCCTTTGTTTCCTATCTTTTAACCAGTTACTGATCCATGAGAGGACCTTCCCTCTTATTCCATGACAGCTTACTTTGCTTAAAAGCCTTTGGTGAGGGACCTTGTCAAAGTCTTTCTGAAAATCTAAGTACACTATATCCACTGGATCCCCCGTGTCACATGCTTGTTGACCCCCTCAAAGAATTCTAATACATGGGTAAGGCATGATTTCCCTTTACAAAAACCATGTTGACTCTTCCCCAACAAATTATGTTAATCTATGTGTCTGAAAATTTTGTTCTTTGCTACAGTTTCAACCAGTTTGCCCAGTACTGAAGTCAGGCTTTCCAGCCTGTAATTGCCGGGATCACCTCTGGATCCCTTTTTAAAAATTGGCATCACGTTAGCTATCCTCTAGTCATATGGTACAGAAACTAATTGAAATGGTAGGTTACAAACCACAGTTAGTAGTCCTGCAATTTCACATTTGAGTTCCTTCAGAACTCTTGGGTGAATACCATCTGGTCCTGGTGACTTATTACTGTTTAGTTTATCAATTTGTTCCAAAACTGCCTCTAATGAGACCTCAATCTGGGACAGTTCCTCAGATTTGTCACCTAAAAAGGGAATCCCAAATCACATTCTCAGCTGTGAAGACTGATGCAAAGAATTCATTTAGTTTCTCCGCAATGGCCCCAGTGGTTGTTTAGCAGGCTTCCTGCTTCTGATGTGCTTAAAAAAAAGTATCAAATAACTACAACCCATACTTGATAGAGACCCCATCCTGAAAGCAATCTTACCTGAACCGCCTTTTCTGGCCTTCACACAACCCCCCAACCTCTGTAATCCCATCATCAGAAGCAAGCTCCCCACAGACCAGGACACAACTCAAAGCAGCACCAGACCCTGCTGAAGACATATCTTCACTGCTGCAATGATCAAACCCTCCACAACACACCTTTCAAGATCCATGGGTCCTACACATGGGTCATAACATGTTGTGTACCTCATCCAGTGCACTAAATGCCCCAACAACTATGTGGGTGAAACCAGACAATCACTATGCACTTGAATGAACTCACAGGAAAATGACAAAAAGACAAAAACACATCACCTGTGGGTGAACACTTTTCACATCTCAGGCACTGGCATTCTTACAGCAGGATTGTCTGGCTATTTGGACTCTTTGCTCAGACCCTATGCTACCAGCACTCCTAGCTATCTTTGAGACACCACCAACTTCCTGAAGAAACTACAATGCATTGGTGATCTTCCAGAAAACACCATCCTGGCCACCATGGATGTAGAAGCCCTTTACACCAATATTCCACATGAGGATGGACTACAAGCTGTCAAGAACAGTATCCCTGATGAGGCCACAGCACACCTGGTGGCTGAGCTTTGTGACTTTGTCCTCTTATACCTTCAAGTCAGCGGTACTGCTATGGGTACCCACATGGCCCCACGTATACCAACATTTTTATGGCTGACTTAGAACAACCCTTCCTCAGCTCTCATCTCCTAGCGCCCCTCCTCTACTTGCGCTACATTGATGACATCTTCATAATATGGACCCACGGGAAGGAGGCCCTTGAAGAATTCCACCTGGATTTCAACAATTTCCACCCCACCATCAACCTCAGCCTGGACCAGTCACCACAAGAGATCCACTTCCTGGACACTACAGTGCAAGTAAGTGATGGTCACATAAACCCCACCCTATACCTGAAATCTACTGACCGCTATACTTACTTACATGCCTACAGCTTCCATCCAGGACACATCACACGATCCATTGTTTACAGCCAAGCTCTAAGATACAACCGCATTTGCTCCAATCCCTCAGACAGAGACAAACACCTACAAGATTTTTATCAAGCATTCTTAAAACTACAGTACCTACCTGGGGAAGTGAGGAAACAGACTGACAGAGCAGGATGGGTACCCAGAAGTCACCTACAACAGGGCAGGCCCAACAAGGAAAACAACAGAACACCACTGGCCATCACATACAGCCCCCAGCTAAAACCTCTCCAGCACATCCATGATCTACAACCTATCCTGGAAAATGATCCCTCACTCTCACAGACCTTGGGAGGCAGGCCAGTCCTTGCTTACAGATAGCCCCCCAACCTGAAGCAAATACTCACCAGCAACTACACACCACACCACAGAAACACTAACCCAGGAACCAATCCCTGTTAGAAACCTCGTTGCCTACTCTGTCCCCATATTTACTCTAGCGACACCATCAGAGGACCCAACCACATCAGCCACACCATCAGGGACTCATTCCCCTGCACATCTACTAATGTGATATATGCTATCATGTGCCAGAAATGCCCCTCTGCCATCTACACTGGCCAAACCAGACAGACAATCTCTATGTACAAGAATAAATGGACACAAATCGAACATCAGGAATGGCAACATACAAAAGTCAGTAGAACACTTCAATCTTCCTGGACATTCTGTAACAGATTTAAAAGTAGCCATACTTGAACAAAAAAAACTTCAGAAACAGACTTCAAAGAGAAATTGCAGAACTAAAATTCATTTGCAAATTTAACACCATTAATTTGGGTTTGAATAGGGACTGGGAGTGGCTGGCTCGCTACAAAAGCAACTTTGCCTCTCCTGGAATTGACACCTCCTTGTCAATTATTGGGAGTGAACTACATCCACCCTGATTGTATTGGCCCTGTCAACACTGGTTCTCCACTTGTGAGGTAACTCCTTTCTCTTCATGTGTCAGTATAATAATGCCTGCATCTGTAATTTTCACTCCATGCATCTGAAGAAGTGGGTTTTTTACCCACAAAAGCTTATGCCCAAATAAATCTGTTAGTCTTTAAGGTGCCACAGGACTCCTTTTTACTTTCCACAAAGCGAACATGCTATATCTGACCTATCAGTCCTCATCAGGAAACCTGCACAATACTTTCAAAAGATGAGCCTAGGAACTTAACTTCATAACTTTGCTAGAAACTAAAAAATCATGGACTGAATAGAGACACTGGATTTTTGCCTTATACAACAATCCGTAACCCTTTAATTCCCCACCCCCAGCTACCTTCTCCTCCTCCCCACCTTTCCTTACCCTCCCTTGTGACTGGAGAGGTGTTAACAAACCATTCCACCTTCAACAGTTCCTTGAAATATGTGTTAACTACTTATGCTAAACAATCTGTTCCACCTTGTATTTAGCTGTGACACTGAGTACATTTCCCAGACCTGGAGAAGAGCTCTGTGTAAACTTGAAAGTTCACCCACCTTTTCTCTCTACAACACTGCATACAAGATATAGAAGTGCACAGTTAACGCAGCCAAACAACTAATTCTGTTGTGTGCTGAAACCATGCAATAACCATGTAACTAAGACAAAGGCATTTTAGTGTTTGCAATCCCAGATTTTATTAAAAGGATTAGAGACAGTTCCCTCTGAGTACCTTAATTGTGCATTTCCATAGTTAATATGTTTGGATTTCTTTTAAGTGTAACCTTAATTCTGAATTTCCTGGGTTTGTAATGCTCGAATTTGGTATAACTGCAACATCTCTTATGTTTTTTACCCTTAAATTGTTGATACATATTCTCAATCTTACCTCCATTTTAACAGTTTTTGGCTGGAAATTTTTTTAGTTTTTTTTTAATTAAATATTATATATGAACACAAACAAGAAGCCCAATTAGAATATTACCACGTGAGATTTCCAATTATTTGAAGATACACAGCTTCAACCTTAAATTATGTTTTTAAATTTTAACTTGTAAGGGCATATTCACCAGCACAACATAAGTAGGGCCCTACCAAATTCATGGTCCATTTTGGTCAATTTAATGGTCATAGGATTTTAAAAATCTTAAATTTCATGATTTCAGCTATTTAAATCTGAAATTTCACAGTGTTGTATTGTAAGGGTCCTGACCCAAAAAGGAGTTGTGGGGAGGTGGGGTCACAAGGTTATTGTAGGGGGGGTTGCGGTACTGCTACCCTTACTTCTGCATTGCTGCCTGCATAGCTGGGCCCTCAGTCAGTAGCTGCCACTCTCTGGCCACCCAGCTCTGAAGGCAGCGCAGAAGCAAGGGTGGCAATACCACAAACACCCTAAAATAACCTTGTGACTCCCCCAACTCCCTTTTCGGTAGGACCCCCAATTGGAGAAACACTGATCTCCCCCGTGAAATCTGTATAGTGCAAGGTAAAAGCACACAAAAGACCAGATTTCGTGGTCTGTGACACGTTTTTCATGGCTCTGAATTTGGTAAGCCGCTAAACATAAGGCAGTCAGAGTGCACTAGGTAGTTAACCCAGATTTACAGCTACTTTGCATTTCCAGAACAGTACAAAGCAGCCAAAATGTACTGGTGAATCTGCCCCTTAATTTGCAAGTGACTTATTGGTTTAGAGGGCTATATTACAAAGACTGGCACTATATGAAAGGACGAGCAGGAGAGCCCAGTCTGAGAGTCCCAAAGTTCCTGTACTTTTAAAAGCTTTGCCTATGCTCCTGCCTCACTTCCCCGGCAGTGCTACTTCAGTGTGCATCACAGCTGAGGCACTAGTACCACAGAGAGTCTTTCAGGCACTGATGTCCAAATAGCTGGCAGGCATGGAACCTTTAAGAAAGTAGGGACAGTTTGGCACAGTAGTCTACTAACTTCACGTGTCCAGTCCCCCTGCTTACAACCAACGGAACTGTTGCATGCCAATTGGCTATTGAGGAATGGTGATTGGTTAAATTAACTCTGATGCCATGATGACCCAATTAAAGAGTTACCTCAGCTGTTGAGCTGACCCTACCTGTAGCCTGTATAAACAATTTGATTCAATTAATTACAACCTAAGGTCTTCAGATATAGTCTAAACCCAAGATTTCAGGAAATTAAATCACAGGAAATTTGAAGTTCCTATTATGTTCATATCATTCAGGAGAAAGGAAAGACTAACAGATACTAACTTAAAGGAGCCAGATTTTAAATAGTTATAACAAACTAATTATCAGATTTATTTGTAAATTCACAAAGTGCTGTAAATTTGGGGAAGATTGTTATATTTGAAAAATACAGCATAACAGGTTGAATCCCTGCAAAAACAGAACTCAACCTTAACTATGGAATTGAAACTGGCACTCCATAATGAACATCCAAAAAGCTACAATTATATATCATTGGTTTGATATATTTTTTAAATGTACAATATTTACTAGGCAGAGTGGAGCAACTTTATCTGAATTGTTTAAGCCCATACAAAAAAATGATTACTCAGCTTCTTGTAACTGTTGTTCTTCGAGATGTGGTGTTCATGTCCATTCCAATCAGGTGTGTGCGCACACCTGTACACAGTAGCAGGAAGATTTTTCCCCTAGCAGCATCCGTGGGGTTGGTCTGGCGCCCCATGGAGTCGCTCCTTTATGGTGCCCAATAAAGGGCCCTGCAGACCTACCACCCCCTCAGTTCCTTCTTGCCAGCTACTCCAACAGAGGAGTAGGTGGGTAGGTATTGGAATGGACATGAACAACACATTTCGAAAAACAACAGTTCCGAGAAGGTGAATAACTGTTTTTTCTTCGAGTGCTTGTTCACATCAATTCCAATCAGGTGACTCATAAGCCCAAGTTCAGGAGGTGAGATCGGAGTTGTCCACTGACTGGCTCGTCCGAAGGCCGCATAGTTTCTGGCCTGGTGGGTAATCACATAGTGCATAGTAAAAGTATGAATAGAGGACCACGTTGCTGCTCTGCAGATTTCTTTAGTGGGAACCTGAGCCAGGAACACTGTTGATGAAGCCTATGCCCTGGTGGAGAGCGCAGTGATTGGAAGTGCAGCAACCCCTGCCACAATGTAGCACTCACGAATGCAGGACGGGATCCATGACGAAATAAGTTGCGACGACATAGGCAGACCTTTCATTCTGTCCACCATTGCAACGAACAACTGGACCAATTTTCTGAACAGCTTCGTTCTCTCAATGTAAAAAGGCTAGTGCCCTGTGGACATCCAGTGAGTGAAGTCCTTGCTCCCTGCTGCTGGAATGCAGCTTAGGGTAGAATACCGGGAGAAAGATGTCCTGGTTAATGTGAAACTGTGATACAACCTTCGGTAGGAAAGCAAGATGAGGTCTGAGCTGATGTTAGGGCCTTAAGTTCAGACACCCTCCTGGCCGAGATTATCACTACCAGGAATGCAACTTTGTAAGAGAAGTAGAGCAGGGAGCAGGATGCCAAGGGTTCAAAGGGCGGTCCCATGAGTCTAGAAAGGACCAAATTGAGGTCCCAAGCCAAGACAGGCTGCCGGACTTGAGGGTATAGCCTGTTGATACCTTTTAAAAACTGGCTGACCATCAGGTTAGCAAAGACAGAGCAGCCCTCCGTGCCTGGGTGGAAGGCTGAGATGGTGGCCAAGTGACCCCTTATTGATGACACTGAAAGCCCCTGCTGCTTCAGATGGAGGAGGTAGTCCAGAATAAGCAGCACTGAGGCTAGCATCGGAAACGAATGGTGCTGTGCTGACCAGACTGAAAATCTCTTCCACTTGGCAAGGTAGGTAGCTCTTGTAGAGGGTTTTCTGCTGCCAAGGAGGATTTGTCTAACCTGGTCTGCCCAGGAAACCTCCATCGGGTTCAACCATGGAGCTTCCGCGCCTGAGGGCTTTCTGGCACAGGGGAGAAGAGTGTGCACCCCTTTGTTGATCTAGAACATTGCTGTGGTGTTGTCCATCATAACTGATGCACATTGTCCTGTTAAGTATGCGTGGAAGGTCTGGCATGCCAGGGGCACTGCTCTCCGCTCTCTGACGTTGATGTGGAGAGCCAGATCCTCCTGAGAACAGAACCCTGAGTCCTGAGGTCTCCTAGATGTGCTGCCCAGCCCAAGTCTGATGCGTCCGTCACTAGCAAAAGAGATGGTTGTGGACTGGTGACGGGGACACCTGAGCACACCTCTTGAGGGTCAAGCCACCACAGAAGGGAGTCGAGGACCGGGCAAGGGAGAGTCACGATTCTGTCTAAGCTGTCCCGGGCTGGTCGATACACTGATGCTAACCAAGACTGGAGCGGTCGGAGCATGAGGTTGGCATGCTGTACCACGTAGGTACACACAGCCATGTATCCCAGAAGCTTCAGGCAGTTTCTTGCTCTGGTGGTGGGAAACTGTCTGAGACCTCGAATGATACCAGCCAGGGTCTGGAACCTCGCTTCCAGCAGGTATGCCCTGGCTTGGGTTGAGTCCAGTATTGCCCCTATAAACTCTATCCTCTGAATGGGGGGACAAAGTTGATTTTGCTTCTTTTAGAAGGAGACCCAGGTTGTCGAAGGTGGCCCTCATGAATTTGACTTGAGCTTCCACTTGGGTCCCGGAGTGGCCCTTGATCAACCCGTCATTGAGGTATGGAAACACCTGTACCTGGTGCCTACGCAGGAACACAGCGATGACTGCCATGCACTTGGTGAAGACTCAAGGTGCTGCCGACAGGCTGAATGGAAGGACTGTAAATTGGTAGTGGGTATTGTTCACCACAAACCTGAGGTACTTCCTGTGGGGCTGAGTGATTGCAATATGAAAGTAAGCATCCTTCAAGTCAAGGGTGGCATACCAGTCTACTAAATCCAGTGAGGGGATGATGGAGGCCAATGAGACCATGTGGAACTTGAGTTTCTTCACGAACTCATTGAGTTTTCGCAAGTCCAGGATGGGCCTGAGGCCGCCTTTGGCTTTCGGTATTAAGAAATACCGGGAATAAAAGCCCTTGCCCCTGTGTTCCTGAGAAACCTCCTCCACTGCCCCTAGATATAGGAGCGACTGCACCTCCTGGATAAGGAGTTGCTTGTGAGAAGGTTCCCTGAAGAGGGACAGGGAAGGTGGGTGGAAGGGCACGGAATTGGATGGAGTACCCCGCTCTACTGTGCGGAGCACCATGCAGTCTGAGGTGATACGGGACCATGCACAGTAGAAAGGGAATAGTCAGGAGGAGAAGGTAAGGCGGGGTGGATCCAGTCTTTGGTGTGGTACACCATCCTCGACCGTGCCTTCATAAGGCCAGTTTGGGCCCTGAAGACGGCTTGGGTTGTCCCGGGCCTTGGCCAGAGGGTTGACACGGCCTTCTGCCGGTCCTGTTTCTCCCTCTGGACCCGTCCTGGCAGGTTTTGGTGACCGAACCGCTGAGGAGGCTGCGGACGGAAGTGTCTCCACTGCGTTGACGGTATATAGAGGCCCAGGGACCTGAGGATGGCTCTGGAGTCCTTCAGGCTGTTCAGCCTCTTGTACGTTTTCTCCAAAAAAGTCTCACCCTCAAAAGGCAGGTCTTTTATGGTCTGCTGGACCTCATAAGGGAGACCAGAAACCTGGCGCCATGAGCTCCTTCTCATGGCTACTCATGTGGCCATAACCCCGGTGGCAGCATCTGCTCCATCAAGTGTGGCCTGCAGGGACGCCCTGGAGATGAGTCTCCCCTCCTCAACCAAAGCCAACAATTCAGCACAGGAGTCTGAGTGGAGCAACTCTGTGAATTTAGCCATCGCCGAGCAGGTATTGTAGGAGTACCTGCTGACGATGGCCTGCTGGTTAGATATTTGGAGTTGTAGTCCCCCGTTGAGTACACCTTTCACCTGAATAGGTTTGTTTTTTAGCATCCCTATTCTTGGGGGAAGGGCCCTGAAAGCCTTGCCTCTACTACTGGTTAGCAGCATCCACCACCAAAGAGTCAAGCTGGGGGTGGAAATATAGGTGTTAAATCACACTTGGAGGGCACAAAGTACCAGCGTTCGTCATGCTTGGTGGTGGGTGGCAGCGAGACTGGGGTCTGCCACAGGGTCTTAGTCATGTCCGTAATTGTTTTATAAATGGTAAAGCAATACGGGAAGGACCAGAGGGGGCCAGGACGTCAACCATATGGTCTGCATCATCTACCACTTCCTCCGCCTTAATGTCCAGATCCTGGGCAACCAAGTGCAGCAACTGTTGCAACACCCTGGAGTCTTCCAGAGCTGGGGCTATGGACGTGCCCGCCAGCACCTCGTCTGGTGAAGAGGAGGCCGCCACCAGAGGAGGTGGTTGCTCTCTACCATCCCCATCCGAGGGATCTCATGACCTCGGGGGGACTGTGGTCGGTTGACCTGGTTGCGTGTATTGGTGCCGACATCGAGTCCCACGCCGGTGCAGACGTCTGGTGTAGCATCTGCGCCGGGGTCTTCATCAACACTGTCGCACCCAGCGTCGATGACAGTGCCGGTGCTGTCATCGGTGCCGAAGGCGCAGCCAGCACCGTAGCAGCAGGCTGAGGCGCTGACGGCCTCCGGTGCCGATGTCGGTGCAGCGGCCGATGGCATTGACACTGGAGGTAATGGCTCAGTTGCTGGTCATGGTGGAACAAATGTTGTGGACGCCACTGATGCAGCTCCCGAGCGGGATCCTTGGCTCTGACCCTGGCCTTGATGAAAAGCCCACAGAGTCCGAAAGGGCCACTGAGCCGGGTTCTGCCATTGTGAGGGCCACTGCATCGGGTGGGACCCTCTATGGTGCCTTGAGCTGGACCTTCTGCTCCTGCTATAGACAGAGTGGTACATGTCCAACTCTGATGTTTCAGATTAGGAGAACCAGGGCAGCGCTGCACCTCTCGACATAGAGCTTCGGGAACCTGGGGACCGACTGTGCTCCCTGGATGGAGGCGCTGGTGTCGGGGGGGTGCTGAAGTGACAGGGATCGGCGTGACATCATCGCCAGCTTTCCTTTTGACTGAACGGGGTGCCGGGATGGAGTCTGTGGTGCCAGCGCGTCCTCCTGCCTCGGGGGCGAGAACAGCGCCGTGAGTCTCAGCAGGTTCTGCACCGCCACAAAAGCCTCTGGGGTGGACGGGAGCGGCAGGTGCTCTGAGGAGTTTGGTGAGCGCAATGGGCCCTGACTCAACTGCCTCACTTGGGCAGGAGTCGACGTAGCCCCACTCTGAGCCTCGGAGCCGTGGCCCAACTGAGGTGCCACTGATGGCTGGTCCCTGGATCTTGACAAGGAGGATCGGCCTCCTTCTGTCGTCTTCTTCTGTGCCAGCGATTGGGACTGGTACCGAAGGCTGGAGTGCCCCCGAGAGGCTCCATGACGGTGCCGAGCCCCCTTGGCAGTGTCTTTCTTTAACGCCAGATCTCTCAAAGACAGTGCTGGAGAGCTCCGCGCCAAAGACGACATACTGGGAGTGGGATCCTCGGCACCTGGGTCCGACTGAGGTTAGAAATCTGCCTCCATGAGGACGATTTTAAGCTGCTGCTCCCTTTCTTTAAGAGTTCTCGGTCAGAATTCCCGACAGATCTTGCAGTGGTCTTTTTGGTGACCCTTGCCTAGACACTGTAAACAGGGATGTGGGGGTCACTTTTAGGCATGCACTTTGCGCATTCTTGGCAAGTCTTGAAGCCCGGAGATCGCGGCTCAGCTGCTTGCCGAAGCAAGAGCAAGGGGAAGTTCCAGCTACTGTCACTGGCGGTAGGAAGGAACTGCGGGGGTAGTGGGTCGGCAGGGCCCTTTATTGAGCGCCATGAAGGTGTGACTCCAGGGGGCGCCCAGGCCGATCCCACGGATGCTGCTAGGGAAAAAATCTTCCAGCTACTGTGCACATGCACGTGCACACACCTGATTGGAATTGACATGAACAAGCACTCGAAGAAGAAAAAAATATGCTTCTCAAAGAAAGACATTCAAGATTCCTCAATTTTTTTGTAAACAGTATTTGTTACATGAAGATGACAATACAAAAAAAGTACCAAGCTTAAATAATGTCTGAGTTGTGATAAACCAGTAAAAAACAAAAAGTTTTCAAATGCAGGCTATGACTTCTCAATTTCTTTTTCCCAAGTATGGAAAAAATTGTAAGGTTTATATATACTTATATAGTAATAAAATATATTCTGTTCCAATAATTTTACAAATAACCTACCTGTGCATGAAACAAAGCTAATCCCTTAGCAGTATGCATAGGAATCAACACCTTCATAAGAAACTGTTTGTGTTCTGCTTTCAATGGCAGTGCAAAACCATTAATAATGCTGAAAAACATGAATAAGCACAATTATTTCATCTTAAAAAATGGGGGAAACTCTCACTTTCTTGGTAGATTAAGAACGACTGTTCTCAAAGCTATTTTTTATGTGTACTTTACAAAACGTGCCTATTACTTTAGGGCCTGGGATGTGGGCAGGAAGCCCATCCTCAGCTATTATCAATAGGTATAAGGCCATACCTCAGTTATCAATGTCTGTCGTAGACAAATTCAGTTCTTTTGTAATGTCTGGTGATAATCTAGACTAAAATTTCTAATATTTTTCCATCTTTAAATCACTGTGGTGCTTAGCAAGGCACATTAACCATAGAGCTTAGTGAGATTGACACACTGTCCACCCACAATAATTAAAAGGTGACCTTGAAAGAGAAGAGATAGACTTATGTCCTATTTTACTACTTTGACACATAAATATGGCCTGAAAGTTTATTTATTTGGGTGGCTTTTTTTTTAAATGGGGGCTTGGGAGGAAGTAGTAGTTTGCTTTTTACCTTACAAATTCAGGTCCTGCTTCTTAAGGGTAGACACCATTGCCATGTGTACACCAGTGAAATTTACCAAAAAATCCTCAATGACTTAGCTAATCCTGTTATGGGAGTCCTACTGCAGACATGCTCTTGCAGGAAGAATCTGTTTTAGTTAAACCTGCTAAAAGGCAGGTCTAATTGAAGCAGTAATAAAAATGGTTCTGATCACTGAAGCTCTGTCTCACTCCAGTTCTCATCAACTTTAACAAGTATTCAGCTGAACCGGTGGGAATTTTTTTGGTAAATTTCACCAGTGCAGAATAGATCTATGTCAACTGTGCAGTACCATCACAAAAATCTCAGAGTGGGAAAGATGAGCAACTGTGAGGGGAAAGGATATTCAGTCAGACTGTTTTAACACCTACAAAGCTTTAATGACTAACATGGTAGAGAAGGAAAAACCTGTAAGAGCTAACAATATACTCCTCTGAGATACACAACTAATCTCTTAGCAAAGCCAAGATTGAGAAATGTCGATATTTTTAAGAAAAAGCAAGGGAAAACAAATCCCTTTTAAAGGAAAAAGCTACCTTTCATGCTTTTCATGCATCATGCCAAAGCCAAAAAGAGAAGCCCAATTTAAAAAGAAATCTTTTGCAGATCATCTCTAAGATTTACACAGAGAAAGTGCACTTTTCTAATTCTATATTTGCATAGCAACATGGAAATATAAAAATACATCAATGACCTCAGTTCATCACTATAAGCATCAGAACAATTCTTTCACCCCACCCCCGAAATAATTGGATAGGAACACAAGAAATAATGTTCAACTGTTCATTTTATATTATCGAACCAAACTTACCTTCCCAATATCTCAAGTAGTTCAGCAACACCATTAAAGTGTTCTGTTTCATATATAAACCTGTTAAAAATAAGATGTAATAGCAATCAATACACTAATAAAATGAAACTACGAGGGGAAAAATAATTTCTAAATGTGAAACTTATCAAATGTACTTTATTTTATTTCTAATATTTGTTTTTCTTCAAAGTTAAAAGTCAGTTGGTTCTTTTGGGGTTTATGGTATGTCTTCACAGCAAAAGCTAAGCTAGCCTACCCAAGCTAGCTTGAATCCAGCTAGTGTGGGTAACAATAGCAGTGAAGTCAGAATGAACTAGCGATCCGAATACCGACCCAAGGTCTGTGCCAGGCTTGTAATATCCACACTTAATCCCACAACAACACTGATTTCACTGCTTTTGTTACCCATGATAGCTGGATTCAAGCTAGCTCAGGTAGGCTAGCCAATGCATAGCTTTTGCTGTGCAGACATATGCTTAGAGTTCATTCTTCCTTCACATTAAGCTAAATCAGTTACAGTGTGATTTAAACTTGTTTAAGTAAGTATATTAGGGATTTGAACCAGTGTAACATTAAGTTTTAAATTTTACAATTAGTGCAAGTTTTCAAGCATAATCAAGTCAAGTCCTAAAATAAAGGTCTGATCCTGCAAGGTGCTGAGCTCCCTCAATTCTCATTCATTCAACATCTTACAGACCAAGACTATGTAACGGACAACTATATGACTTCCCTGTTAGCTAGATACACCTGCTATGACAATTCTGCTGGAGAATCTTTAAGTTAAAGGAAAATATTTATCATCTAGGCTATATAAAGAACTAAATCTGTAATGTACCTGAGGAAAATGTTGTTGATTTGTTTTCTGATGAATGCCCTTAAT
This sequence comes from Macrochelys suwanniensis, assembly GCA_033296515.1. NCBI lineage: Eukaryota > Metazoa > Chordata > Testudines > Chelydridae > Macrochelys > Macrochelys suwanniensis. The sequence goes on from CM065777.1 coordinate 159,218,251, forward strand.
CCAAGGAACTTTCCATAAATTCGATGAAGGACTGTCTTTAGGAAATCACGCTCTCGTGGGTCTTCACTATCAAAAAGCTCCAACAGCTTTAAAAAAAATTCTGAGATATTACTTTTTAAAAAGAATTAAACTGTCATTTTGTTAATTCTAATTCACAAATTAAAGTATTATTAGAAGCAAACAACATTGTTACTTACAATTCTGTTCAAATATTCAATATTAAATAAATTAATATAAACTTGTTAACTCAGAAGCTTTATTTTACTGTCCCTTAGCATTTAACCTTCTAAAAATTACATCCAAACCCAACATGAAGCTTCTTATACAATGCACTTCAGTTAAGTCATTTCAACTGGGATTAAATGTCCTTAGATTAATTATTTAGATTACAGTTATGTATAGTTTTATCTAATAACTCAACATTTAGAAAGCACTGCACTTTATAGCTTCAAAAATTTGTAAACAATTCTCACAAATGACGGTGAGGTATTTATTTAAGGCCCCTATCCTCAAAGACATACACATGCTTAAATAGGCATAGATAGCCTACTGATTTCAACAAAACTACTCATGTGTGTAAAGTTAAGCACATATATAATAAGTCTTTGCAGGATCAGGGCCTACATTCTGTAAACTGAAAAGATTATAAAGAATTATGTACATTTTCTCAGGAGAAAGGAAAGAGTGATGTTCTGACAGAATTATGGTGCTTTTATAAAGAAAGCTGTAGAACAAAAAAAAAAATCTCACAGCCATCACAACTATGAGTACTTTCTGTCTGGATCTGATATCAGTATCAGAAAATATATCTGCTCTAAATGACTTCTCCTCATTTCAAAACAAATATGATGCATTCCACATTTTATGCTTTTGCTTATTCTGACTGGTTTCTTGTTCATAACTTGTCAAGATTCATAATCCCTATGAGATGTAAGTATAGGTAATATTTAGAGAATAATGTATTTATATTTAAAGTATGCTTAAGGACTTGGAGTAAACGTTAGTCACACAGGGATTACATACATCTCAGTGATGGCTCACTCAAGAAAGCGAGTTGTCACCCTGCCTTGGTTAGCCAGTGATGGAGTGCAAGGCTCAACTGTCTAGCCTTGCTTGCTCCATTCCAAGACTTTCAACAGAAAACCACCAGAGACAACTGCAAGTAATCGAAACCACTTGGAGGTAAAAAAGGAACATTACAACAAACAGAGAATCACCCTGCCTATGAATAAAGACAAAAGACTGTTTCAGCGTAACAGTGAGAAAAGGCACTTTGGATCCTTTTATTGAGGAGACATCCTGAGGAGCGGGGGTGTTCTCATGAAAAACTGGATCCTAGTTCCTGTGAAGGCAGCCAACTCTGCAACAGACTGAACTTTGGGATAAAAACCTATTTTTGGATAGGAAAGATTAGGGTGACCAGATGTCCGAATTATATGGGGACAGTCCCGATTTTGGGTTTTTTTTCTTATATAGGCTCCTATTACCCCCCCACCCCCTGTCCCGATTTTTCACATTTGCGGTCTGGTCACCCTAGGAAAGATAAAGTGTTGACCCAGGTTTGAGTTTTATTATTTTGTTATGCACTGTAACTATTTGTTTCCATCACTGCCTCTTGTTTGTAGCATAATCTCTCTCCTTTCTTAAATAAATCTTCTGTTTTATTACAAGTGCTGTGTGTTATACAGGAATGGTACTTTAAGGTAAAACTGGTAAACTTGGGGTACTTTTGAGGCAGAGGACCTGGGATTTCTGTGAATAACTGGTCTCATGGGCTGGATATAACAACAGAAAGTTTCAAAAGGGACTTGGGGACTGGGATGCATCTATTGTTAATATGCAAAGCAAAAACAAGGCTGGCAGGGACAAGAAGAGAGCGCTTGAGTGGCTGAAAGGCTAGTAGTGTTATGGAGCTGACAACCAGCTAGGCACAGGCGAGTCTCCCTCATTTTGGATGCTGGGGGTAACAAGGTGACTCACAGTCCTGGGTGCCCTGAGAATCATCACACAAATATTAGCTTATGTAGTGAGAGTCACAAAGCCATTACAATAGAACAGCACTGAGGATTATCTATTTCATGGAAAAACATTTAAGTACAGTATATATCACTAAGAAACTTGAATTTGTTCCACAAATTGAAACTATTGTATGTTAAGAAAAAAAATTGTAACAGAACTCAGTATTATCTCTACGTTTTATATGTTTCTGAATTCCCAGATTACATGTAATCTATGTAGATGTTCCTCTGCTAATAGAATAGTTGGCAAACAAAGGATTCTCATGTTACAACACAAAGAATTACATTTTAATAAAGCTGGTTATTTTATGACCTACACAAGTAAAATTATGATGTATTATTTAGATATTCAGCTCCACAATACAAACCAACACCACCACAGCATCCCTTTCAGTTCAGAGTTAATTGACTATTAAATATAAAAATGTTACACTCACCTGCTGTACAAATTTCTGATCAATGTATCGCTTTGCAATACTAGGCTGGAAATCTGGGCTCTCCAAAAATCTCAGGAAAAATTCATACACCAACTACAACAAACATTAAAATGAAAACTTTGAAGAAGTTACTACTACTCTTTGCTAAACTACTAAAGGTTCAAACTACCAAATGTATTCTTATTTCTAGTTATTTTAAATGGGGAAATAGGCTATTGAACATATTTTAGCATCAGAAGGGTACAATTAAATGCCTGTATAACTTACAGAGGCGAGGACTCAGATATGAATACAAACAGACCTGTGTGCATCATTAGAAAATTCCTTTTTTAAAAAATATATATTAATGAAAGTTTGCTTCCCAGAGCTGGATATAAATTATAATTTTTAAAAATTAGTCTATTTTAAAAAACTGGATGAATGCACTAAAGTTTAACCTTTACTATAAAGTAGGCTTCTGTATACTTGATACCCCAATCCAAACAGCAGAGTCTTGTTGCAGACTTTAGACCCAACATGTTACAGCATATATAGTTTTACCCCTAAAGTGTTCAGAAGGGCTGGTCCCCCTCCCATGGGCCTTGGCAGATCCACAGGAGGGAAGGGACTGAGGGGAGCAAGAGACTTGTAACAGACCTGAGAGGTATTGAGGGGCCAGAGTTAATGTCTCACCCTTGAGATCCTTAGAAGCAAAATGGCATACCTCAAGTCATAGTAGAAGGGGAGGGAAATGCAGGGTGGCAACTACAATCTGTCTCTCCTCTCCCAACCCACCAGATGCACAAGAGTGGGGCCTCTTTATGCAGTGAGAGCTGGGGGTGGGAATGTGTTTCATAGACGTAGGGTGTGGCACATAAATTTAGGCATACAGTGTCATCGGAGATATGAGGCCTTGGTTGTAACCAACTACCATTTTAGCACGGCTGTGTGTATTAAAACCCTGTTGAAATGCTATTGTATAGCCACTATTGAGTGGGCCTTAGAAACTTATGAGGAGTAATACTTTTATTCACATATTTAAATTACAGCCTTTAGAACATCAGGTGATACATGGATGGAATCCTACTGAAGGCTCGTCAAATCCTTTTAGAGAACCAATACCTAAAAAATTAACTAAACTTTCTAAATAAAGAACAAATAAGGTAGTAGAAAAATGCCTGTGATGCACCATACATGATAAATGCATAAGTGCCTGTATCTGTTCGTGATTAGCATAACAATTATCAATTAAGGGGTTTTGAATCAGTGCACCTGATAGGCCTAAGAAAGGAAATTTGCAGTATTTCTCCCAATATTTCTCCTCTTTTTCCTCTCTGACAAATTCCTAGATTCTGACAGAAGGAATTTAGCAGTATCCATTTAAGAGGGATATGAAACTATACACATTACATAAAACAAAATTATATTAAAAGAGAAAACATTGCAAAGTCAAGCATGCAAAAGTTAGAAAATGCCAGAATAAAGTTTGCCCATGCAATTCTAATTCTACTCCCCTGTGTATATGCATTATGATACAGTTAATTACGTGGTCACATAATATTTTTGTGATGGAGGCACTAGAGCTTCTCAAAGAACCTTACGACAAATTTGTCAACTTGGTTAGAAGAATATATTTCCCCTAACCTTCTCATAAACAGCTGAATCATTTTTGCTGAAGTTCCCACCCACACATCACCTTTAAAAAGAGAAAAAAAAACGCAAAAAACCCCAGGCAGACAGGCATGAAAAATTCCAGCCAGAACAGTTCAAGTTCGACAAAGTTATTGATTTTGCAATGGGTAGTAGTAGGCAACCTGAACTATAGGTGTCATTACATGTGCTGCCTATAAAACAAGACTGATGCTAATGAAAGATTCCTGATACACTACAGCATGGCACACCCTGCTGCATGTCTGACTTCTACTAATTGCATTAATGACCATGTGGCTGCTTTACATATTTCCTCATATACTACATGCAGTTCTGGAACCAAGGTTACTGCTATTGTTCTCAAAGAATGCACTTTTCAAAGTGAAAATACTATGTCAGCATTCCAAATTAGACTTCTGATATACACCAGAGGAGAATCCTGAACACTTGAAGAGAATTTAAGTAGCTCTGCTGGCTCTAAGCAATCTTCTGGTATCTAGGCAGTCTTACCATTTGCTATTTCTAAGACACAAAGCTGATAACTTGGGCTTTCTAGAATGCTTTCTTTGAAAACCCTCAAAAGAGGATTATTCTGTAGAAATTCTAGAGGTCTATTGATTTTGTGCCTTGATGTTTTTTCCTTGGAGACCACTAATATATTGCAATTGTGCTTTGATGCAAATAACTCCACTGTCAGCAAGTCCCACAATTTCTTATACTGAGAAATAGTTATTGGTGTCATCATCAATGTTCTTGATCTAGACCATAACAGTTCAACCAAACTATCTCAGAATTGCTTTTGACTTGCTGCACTATTTTTACAGCTGTGCCACATCTGGGACAATTGGATCTTTAATACTGATTATTTTATTTGAAGATTACAGCCTTTTGGATTGTGTGCTAGCAGGCTGGTGGTATAAATTACAGGAACTCCTCACTTAACGTTGTAGTTATGTTCCTGAAAAATGTGACTATAAGCGAAATGATGTTAACTAATCCAATTTCCCCATAAGAATTAATGTAAATGAGGGGGTTGGGTTACAGGGAAATTTTATATATACATACATATACAGATACATACACACACACACACACAGTTTTAAACAAACAATTGAATACTGGTGCACAGCGATGATGATAGTGAAGTTGGTTGAGGTGAAGGAGTCAGAGGGTGGGATACTTCCCAGGGAATGCCTTACTGCAAAATGAACTAAGCAGTTGGCTGAGTCCTCAAGGGTTAACTCTCGCACTCTACAAGCCAGCAGGAAAGGAGGGAGCGGAGGGCAGACAGACACACACACACACCTGTGTTTGTTTCAGAGATAGAGATGCGCGTTTCTCCTTTAAGTATCAAGAGTGGGGTCAGAAGTACACTGCCTTGTTAATTAGATCAGCAAGCCCAGCAGCTGCAGCTTCTGCCTAAGGCAGCAGCTCCCTCTCTCTTGTGTCCCCCCACGCTCTATGGAAGATGCAGGAGCAGGGGGGCATTAGCCCCCCTCTTTTTCCCATCCTCCCCCACATAGCAAGCAGGCAGGAGTCTCGGGGAGCAGCACATGGCAGTGAGGGAAGGGACAGTTGAACTGCCGCAATTGATAGCCTGCAAACGACAGTTAGAAGGGAACATTTCACAACTTTAAACGAGCATGTTCCCCAACTGATCAGCAACTTAACGACGAAACAACACCGGGACAACTTTAAGTGAGGAGTTACTGTACTACACCATTACCTATTGCATTGCTCTGTGGATAACTGCAAACAGGCACAATAAAATGACAACTTGGGACAGGTTGCTGTGGCTCACACAGAAGAATCTGTGAGGAGACAGAGAAATTCAGGCTTCCTTTTATTCTGCAGAGCCCAGCTATTTGAAAGGTCTGTGGTAGAAAAACTGCAACTATGGGCTAGAACTCTGCTATATTGTTGAAGGAAGCCAGTCATGGGTGGGACAGGATGCACTGACACACAAAACACAAGAAACCAGATCCTCAGGCTATTCTAAAAGCACCAACAGGTTCCAATTACTGAAAATCCAATTCATCTGATTCTCCTAGCAGTCAGAGCTTCTTCAACTCAAAAGCACTCAGTTTTAAAGAACAGCAATCCTAAAGCTGCACTCTCATTGAGAGGCAGTTTAAACTGGTGTTAGGGCTCAGTGCTGCTGCAGTCCAGCAGTGGACATCTGAACTTGGAAGAAGGGAGAGAAAAAGCCAAACTGCTTCCATTATGGTGGAATGAACAATTCTGACCAAAAGAGCAGCATCCAAATCTAATGAATGACCATGTACGGGAAAAATAATGAATCAATAATTAAGTTGCCTGGCCAAAACCTGTTCATCAGGATGAGTAACTCAGTAAAAGGGTGAATAGCTGACAACAATTTCAAATAGTATCTGTGGAGTTCAGACTCTTTAATTGATTCCTCCTAGACAAATATACAGCACAGAAGGAGAAGTTACTCACTTAGTAACTTGATATTTTTGAGATGTTTTGTCCCTATGGGTGCATCACCATAGCATGCACGCATGTCTGTGCACTCTCAACTGGAGAATGCAAAGCAGTATCTGCAGGCCTATGCAGACCAGCACCTCATGCTTCCAACCTAGGGAATATAAGCAGGCGTGGACCCACTGCCACTCAGTTCCTGTTCGACCACAGCCCAGGGGAAAGGAGGGTGGGAAGTGGAGCACCCATAGAGACAAAACATCTTGAAGAACTCAAGTTACTGTAAGTAACCTCTCCATCTTTTTCGAGTATGTGTCCCGATGGATGCTACACTGTAGGAGTCTCCCAAGCAGTAAACTCAGCGAGAAGGTGGGTGTTGAGAAGGGAAGTTCAAGACGGTTAGGAGGACTGTGTCATCAAAGGTAATATCTCTGGAAACAGGTAAGATGGCGTAATGCTTGGCAAAAGTGCGAATGGAAGACCAAGTTGCAGTCCTACAGATTTCTGCTACAGGATCGTCTTTCAGTGGAGCTTTAGACTGAGCCTTAGTGAAGAGTGCTATCAACTCCGAGGGGGCTACATCCCAGCAGATTCACAACAGGTTAAAATTAGGGCTGTCGATTAATCACGGTTAACTCATGCGATTAACTCAAAAAAATTAATCACGATTAATCGCACTGTTAAACAATAGAATACCAACTGAAATGTATTAAATATTTTTGGATTTTTTTTACGTTTTCAAATATATTGATTTCTATTACAACAGAATACAAAGTGTACAGCACTCACTATATATTAATTTTTATTACAAATATTTGCACTGTAAAAATGATAAACAAAAGAAAGTATTTTTCAATTCACCTCATACAAGTATTCTAGTGCAATCTCTTTATCATGAAAGTGTAACTTACAAATGTAGATTTTTTGTTGTTACATAACTGCACTCAAAACCAAGACAACGTAAAACTTTAAAGCCTACAAGTCCACTCACTCCTACTTCTTGTTCAGCCAATTGCTAAGACAAACAAGTTTGTTTACATTTACAGGAGACACTGCTGCCTGCTTATTTACAATGTCACCTGAAAGTCAGAACAGGCATTCGCATGGAACTTTTGTAGCAGGCACTGCAAGGTATTTACGTGCCAGATATGCTAAACATTTGTATGCCCCTTCATGCTTCAGCCACCATTCCAGAGAACATGCTTCCGTGCTGATGACGCTTATTAAGAAAATAATGTGTTAATTAAATTTGTGACTGAACTCCTTGGGGGAGAACTGTCTGTCCCCTGCTCTGTTTTACCCGCATTCTTCCATATATTTCATGTTATAGCAGTCTTGGATGATGAACCAGCACACGTTGTTCGTTTTCAGAACACTTTAGCAGATTTGACAAAAAGTAAAGAAGGTACCAATGTGAGATTTCTTAAAATGGCTACAGAATTTGACCCAAGGTTTAAGAATCTGAAGTGTCGTCCAAAATCCGAGAGGGACAAGGTGTGGAGAATGCTTTCAGAAGTCTTAAAAGAGCAACACTCAGATGCGAAAACTATAGAACCTAAACCACCAAAAAAGAAAATCAACCTTCTGCTGCTGGCATCTGGCTCAGATGATGAAAATGAACATGGGCTGGTCCACTCTGCTTTGGATAGTTATCGAGCAGAACCCATCATCAGCATGGACGCATGTTCTTTAGAATGGTGGTTGAAATATGAAGGGATATATGAATCTTTAGCAGATCTAGCACATAAATATCTTGCGAATGCCTGTTCTCACTTTCAGGTGACATTGTAAACAAGTAGCAGGCAGCATTATCTCCTGCAAATTGTAACCAAACGTGTTTGTCTGAGTGACTGACTGAAGGAGGACTGAGTGGACTTGTAGATTCTAAAGTTTCACATTGTTTTATTTTTGAATGCAGGTTTTTTGTGTGTACATAATTCTACTTTTGTAAGTTCAACTTTCATGATAAAGAGATTGCACTACAGTACTTGTATTAGGTGAACTGAAAAAAAACTTTTGTTTTTTACAGTGCAAATATTTGTAATCAAAAATAAATAAAGTGAGCACTGTACACTTTATATTCTGTGTTGTAACTAAAATAAATATATTTGAAAATGGAGAAAACATCAAAAAAATTAAATAAATGGCATTCTATTATTAACAGCGTGATTAATCGCACGATTAATTTTTTAATTGCTTGACAGCCCTGTTTAAAATGCATCCTGCAACCCACTTCGATAGTCTGCGTGGAAATAGGCTGTCCCTTCACCATCTCTGCAAATGATACAAATAATCTGGAGGCCCTGAACATCGTAGTCCTGTCAAGGTAGAAGACAAGAGCCCTTCTGACATCTAGGGTATGTAGGCTAGTTTCCTCTCTGGAGGCATGAGGCTCTGGGTAGAATGGGGGAGGGATAGCTCAGTGGTTTGAGCATTGGCCTGCTAAACCCAGGGTTGTGAGTTCAATCCTTGAGGGGGCCACTTAGGGATCGGGGGCGAAAATCTGTCAGGGGACAGTACTTGGTCCTGCTAGTGAAGGCAGGGGACTGGACTCGATGACCTTTCAAGGTCCTTCCAGTTCTAGGAGATTGGCATATCTCCATTTATATTATATTATTATTATAATGCTGGTATATGGATTTCTAGATTAATATAGTATTTCAAAGAGACCTCAGGGAGGAAGTGAAGATGGAGACATAGTTTAACTTTATCTCTACTGAAGATAGTAAATGGTGGGTCTGCGATGTGAGCACTGAGCTTTTCCATTTGTCTAGTCAAAATGATAGCTATAAGGAATAAGATCTTGAAGTGAAGGAGGGAACAGGTAGCCACTGGTAAAAGGGGGGTTTCCTCAGGGCATTGAGAACCAAATTAAGGTCCCACTGGTGGGCCGCGTTCCGTACAGGGAGAAAAAAGTTAAACATGCCCTTGAGGAATCTGGCTGTAGTATTGTGGGCAAAAATTGAGAAGCCCTCAATGAGTGAGTGGAAGGCTGTGATAGCAGCCAAATGTACTCTGACCGAGCTCGCTGATAAAACCTTGAGTTTTTAAATCAAACAGGTAATCTAGGATTTTGGACAGTGGAACTTCTGATGCTTAAGAAAAGTGAAGAGAACACCGGGAATGGAAGTGTAAGGTAAGTTTTGCAAAACTAAGGTTTCCTGGTAGATAGGAGAACTGACTGGACTTATCTAAACAGGTTAGCTCTAGGCTCAATAACCATCCTCTCAGGTTCAGGGAGGAGGGGTTTAGACGGATAAGGGTCCCAGAGTTCTGTAACAGGAGATCCTTCCTGAGAGAGGAAGACAGAGAGGCACTGCCACAGATAGACAAAGGAGGTTATTGTACCACATTTGTCTTGGATAGGGTGGCGCTATGAGGATAACCCTTGCTCTTTCCTGTTGCAGTCTGAGTAATTTCTTGAGAATAAGAGGTAGCAATGGGTAAGCATATAGCAGGATATGGGACCACGGTATTATCAGGGGATCTCCCAATCAACTGCAGCCCCATCCTCCCTTAGAGCAGAAAAGGTGACATTTCATGTTCTTTGGGGTGACTAAAAGATCTGCTTCTGGGAGATCCCAGGTCTGGCAGATGCTGTGAAAGACAGAATCATTGAGCTCCTATTCATGATCCTGAAGGAATTTTCTGCTCAAGGAACCTGTAATTGTATTCTGTAGGCCTGGAAGATAAAATGCTGAAATTTCCATCTGACGGGAATTGCATCAGTTTTCCATCTGATGGGAAATGCACCAGTTCCACAGTTTTAGTGAATCTGCACGCAAGGACTTGGCTCTTGGCTTCACCCTGTTGGTTGCTATATTATATTGCTTCCCTGTCGTCCAGCACTATTCTGATGAACTGGCCCTGTATGGTGAGCAGGAAGTGCTGATAAGCATACTGAACAGGATATTGAGGTGGAGCGAGTCCTCTGGTGTGGACCACTTGCCCTGGGTTGTGGCTTCTTGGAGGTGAGCTCCTCCTGCATCTCAGAAAAGAAGAGAGATTTATCTACTGGGAGGATTTTTGAGGGTAGGTGGTCTAATGAAGGGGTTCCTATGGAGATCTTCAGTGGGTCCTTCCACTACCTGAGAGAGACCAAAACTTTGAGATACTGTGATGAGTTTGCAGTCACTGTTTGGGATGTACACAGTGTTAAGCCACATGTGAAGGTACCTGAAGTGCAATCTCATTTGAAGCATGATGAACATGGAGGCCAACATGTGGCCCGAGTTGTAGGCAGGTTCTTGCAGTTTGCAGGCTGTGCTGTATTGCTGAGATTAGACTAGACAGAGTGGAAAATCCCTTTGGGGAGATAGGCAGTTAGGGAGTCTACAGTGGCTCCGAAAGAGTCTACTCTTTGGACTTGAGTCAATGTAGACTTCTGCTAATTGATACAAAGGCCCAGAGACTGAAATAGGGTTAGAGCCTTAGAAGTTGCCAACTGGACCACTCAGGGCTGATTGACCCCTCAGGAGCCAACTGTCCAGGTATGGGAATACTGCTAAGCCCCACTGATGTAAATGAGTCACCACTGCTGAGTGCAGCTTTGTAAAGACCCCCAAGACCATGGAGACCCCAAAGGGAAGGACTCAGTACTGGTAGAGTTCTGAGCCTATTATGAAACACTTGTGGGATGGGTGGATGGCTACATGAAAGTAGGCATCCTGGAAGTTGAGGGTGATTAACCAGTCTCTCAGATCTATGGATGGAATTATAATGGCTAGCATCAGCCTGTTGAAGTGCTGCGTTAGGACATGTGTGTTCAGATTTCTGAGGTCAACAATCAGTCTCCATCCTCATCCCTTTTGGGGGACTAGGAAATAGTTGAAATCAAACCCTCTTCCAACAAATTCTGGGGGAACTGGCTCAATCACCTCCAGGAGTAAGAGGAACAGGACCTCTTGTTTTAAGAGCTCTTTGTGGGAGGGGTCCCTGAAAAGAGATGGGGAAAGGAGGAGGGAGATAAATAGAGTGGAAGCAAATGAATAGCCCATGCTGATCACCTCCAATATCTATCTGTCCGAAATAATGTGTTCCCACGCAGGAAGTGGATAGTCTGCCTCTAAAGTGGGGATGGAGTCATGCAGAAAAGCATCTGGGAAAGTAGATTGCTCGAGGCCCCTGAACCCTTGAGAGATGCAAGGTCTCCAGAGAGTGGGATTTAAGGTGTGACTTACCCCTCTTCCTTGTTTCCCTTGCAAGAGAAAGGCTTCTTTTTGGATGTCCTAACCTGCAAAGATGCTGCTGGAACTGCAACAGCTACTGGAGCAGCCTGGGATGTTGAGGCCAATGTACTGGAGGGCAGGGAGAGGAGTGGATCCCGCTGGGGCTAGTGAGCTTTCCATTAGAAGATTCTTAAGTCTAGCCTTTCTGTCTTTTCTAGACCTGCCTTTAGCCCCCGTGCAGACCATACATTTTGACAGGATGTGGGTAGGTGTCTCCGAGGCAGTGGAGGCAGCTCCAATGCCCATGACTAAGGGGCAAAGACCTGTGGCAAGTCTGGCAGGGCTTAAACCCCAGGGTCTTCTGCATAACCTGGAGTGCTAAAGGACTAAAAACATGGGTTCTAAAGAAAAAAAAAAGGGGGGGAATAAAGCCCCCTTCTAAACAGAAGTGAAGAAATAAAATAACCGAACTAAAGAAAAAAAAGAAAACATCTATGTTAAGAAAAGTAGAAAGCTGAGAATAGTGGACATACAACTGCTCTGTCTCAAGCCAGAGGTGGTTGAGAAGGAGGTGAGTGGCAGCAGCTTCGTGACTGCTTATACGCCCTTATTTGGAAGCACGAGGTGCTGCTCTGCACAGACCCACGGACACTGCTTTGCAGTCTCTGGAAGAGAGCACAAACACACACACACCCCATGGGGTGGAGCACCCATAGGAACATATACTCTAAGAAGAGCTGAGCATGTCAAGAGAACCATATCACTTCTACAGGGAGAGGTAGATCTCTGTCTTATGCCTGCAAGTGAACTTCACAGGCATTTCTAAGTTCTAACTCCTGATGGACCAAAGTCCTGATCTATGTGCTGACTGTATGTAGGAGCCATCTGCTCTAATCTCCTTCCTTTCATCAAGCCTCTGACCCATTGCAATTATAGCTATTTCTCATGCAGGTAAAATTCAGTCAAAGACATTTTCCTTTCCCCCAGGGGGTTAATAGTTATTAGGAACCTTAGGCTGAATGGTCAGCGCTCAGGGAAATGTGTATCTTTAATTTGACTAAGCGTCCAAATACTGCCTTGAACAGGTACTTTTTGTAGGGAATATTCATGGCACTATTTTCTGTTATTTAACTACAGTGGCACAATTATGGATTATATAGTCAAAAAGTGGCATTTGAAATCACCAAATGATATGTAGTGGTGCGCAACAGGTAGTATAATTATCTGCTCCCTATTGATTTACTGCAAGAGGACACCCCCGCACAAAACCAGGCTTTAAATACTAGATACTTCATTATTGAAGCTAATGTATGGTCACTACATGTGATCAGAACCCTGCTGACTACAACCTAGGTTTGCTTGTTCAAATAAACAATTGTGAGAAAAAACGGTACCACAAATCAATTGTGATTAATAGAGCACTGCTACAAAGTCACGAGGTTGCTACAGTAGTGAAACAATGAAATAACTCACCAACTGTTATCCAACTACAATGCCTGTATTGTAGGCTTTTTGGGGGGGGGGGGTGAGGGGGAGAAGAGGGAGATACTTGTCTTGCTCAAAAGAAAAATTAAGTCTATTGCTCCTTTTTCTTTACTGTCAAAAGGAAAACTAATTTGTTGATATACATCTGTACTTTAGTTAAATCATCCAGAAAACCCGGTATTAAGTGTACAAAATGTGCAATACTTAAAGAGGATTGTGATAAAAGTGAAGCCAAAATACTGCTATATTGTACATGAAACACATATGCCAGGTTTTCAGCTATGATAGGATAATAAAAATATCGGGGCTTGGTTTCAAGAATCAAAACACACCTAACTCCTTTCTGAGGGGCTCATGTGTGTAAGTGTGGCAGAAAGATGCATTTAAACTTTTTCAAAAAACAATCCAACTGTTTTTAAATTTAGAAGGGAGAAGGATAAGCAAATGCAATAAATTGTTTTTTCTGAGAAATATCCATAGGAATACATCACCATTTAGTTTCTACATTTCAAGAATGGTTGAAAAAGTAATCCCATACCTGTATGTGAGGCCAGGAGGCTTCAAGGGTAGGTTCATCTTCTTCTGGATCAAAATCTGGATTATCACTTGGTGGAAGTGTTCTGAAAATATTAGAACTAATCTGCAAAGAAAAAAATTGATTACTTGTAGTGTTGCTCATCAAATTTCAAAAGCCCAAGCTAAACAATTGTCGTTATCTAATATCAAGATGAACTGAAACAAGAATGTTTTTAAACAACTGGTTTTCCCTTTTCTTTTCACCTTTTCATTATCATCAGTCCCAAATATTCAAAAGTCATGAGTCAGGCCCCAGAAAATCACAAGACTTTTTAAAAATTAGGTACAATTTTGTCTTTCAGTTTTCAGTTTTCTGGGCATTTGGGATGCATTTTCAAGCTATTATTTGCAAACACAAGGACTAGAAACTTCTCTCTTTTTAATTAAAAGCTGAAATTTTCACATAATTACATGACTGCAAGAATCTCGCAGTCGGAAACAGAGCGCCTGATAACACTCGTAACACCATCTAGTTTCCCTGATCTACTCCCTGGAAAGGGAACAGTACCTACTACCCTGTTTTAACTGCTAGTTCACTCTCCTTCCTACAATGCCGTGCATATTAATCAAGATGTTGAAAGTGAGTGGCATAAGAGAAGCTCAAATGGACAATCAATGAAACATTTCTACAGCATCATTAATATCTTTATGAGACAGTGGGGGGGGGGGGGGGAGAAGAGAGAGAGAGAAAGCTCATTTACTAGCAATATACAGTCCAAACAAAATGAAACTATGAACAATTTTAAATAGCCTCCAAAATCCGCTTGTCCATTGCAGTCTTTTTCCATTACTAAATAAAGTATTGAAGACTTCTTTCCCAAACTGAACGTTTAGGCAGGCAAGTCATGAGTTATTCATGTAGGAAGGGAAAATACGTCTTGTTGGCATTTTCCTGCTGAATATTCTCTCTATCAAATCCATTGCCTTTCCCTCTTTTTTTGTGTTTACTCCATGTGGGGTCTTAGAGCTTGGGCTCCAATCCAAGCCTAAACATCTACACTGCAATTTTACAGCCATGCAGCCTGAGCCCCGTGAACCCAAGTTAGCTGACCTGGGCCAGACGCAGGTGTTTAATTCTTGTGTAGACATACCCTAAGGGGACCACCTAACAAAAGAGGAAGTTACTCACCTGGTGCAGTAATGGTGGTTCTTCCAGATGTGCGTCTCTAGGGGTGCTTCACTGTAGGCGACTCCTGAGCAGTACCCACCACTGGAGGGTAGGACTTTGGAGTGGAGTCTATTACTACAGAGAGTACTGTGGTGCCAAAGATGACATCAGAGGCTGAATTTCCAGTGATCGCATAATATTCTGCGAAGGTGTGGGCAGAGGCCCAAGTTGCTGCTCTGCAGATTTCCAAGATAGGAACATCTTTAAGGAATGTGACCGAGGTAGAAACTGACCTTGTGCAGCGCGTGAAGACTCTGGATGGAAGCAGCAAGTTGCGCTCTTGATAACAATTAATGCAACCAGAGACCTATTTGGATAGTCTCTGAGCCGATATTGTGGTGCATTTGGATCTTTTCGCGAGCGAAAGGAACAGGTTAGGGGACTAAGTCCTGTCCAAGTAGAAGGCTAGTGCTCTAACATCTAGAATATGCAGAATCTCCTCCCTGATGTTATGATGTGGTTTTGGGGAAAAAAACAGGAAAATGGATCTGTTGATACATATGAAAAGCAGAGGCAACTTTAGGGAGAAACTTGGGATGCGGCCTCAGAATTACTGTATCTTCAAAAAAGACCATGCATGGTGGGTGTGCCATCAGGGCTGTTATTTCTCTTATGTGCCTAGCGGAGGTGATGGCAATTAGAAATGGACAGGTGTAGGAGAGAGCAAGTTGCCATGGGCGCAAAGGGAGGTCTAGTCAAAACCCTGAGGACTAGGTTAAGATCCCAGGCTGGAGCAGGTGGTCTCACATGCAGAAAATGATTCCCAATGCCTTTAAGGAACATACGTGTCAACAGGTGACCGAACACAGAGTATCCGTCTACCTGGCAGTGGAAAGCCGTGAGCTGAATGAGAGTTTTGATCTTTTGAGGTCTAAAATGTAGTGTAAAATCAGAGGGAGGGAAGATGAGGTTGGGTCTATGTGCTTAGAATGACAACAAACTTGGAATGGTTTTCCATTTTGTAGATAAGTAAATCGAGTGGTCAACTTTTGGCTGTGCAGCAACATGTCTCACCTTGTCAGGGCAATTTGCCTCTAAGCCTTGGAATTAAGAAGGAGCCAAGCCTGGAGGCGGAGGACCTGGGGTGAAGGATCATCCCATTGTTTTGAGAGAGCGGGCGAGGAATGGGCTGAAGAGGAACCAGAGGACATACTGCCATCTGTGTCAGGTAAGGGAACCAGATTTGTCTTGGCCAGGAAGTGGCAATCAGAATAACTCTTACTTTGTCTTGCTGAATTTTCAACAGGACCTTGGATAGAAGAGGAAAGGCATACAAGAGGTCCCTGTCCCACGGGAGGATGAGGGCATTTCCCAGTGAATGTTTCCCCAGGCCAGCCCTGGAACATTTCTTGTTCTGGTAAGTAGCAAAGAGATCCGTATTCAGGGTTCCCCAAAGGACGAATATATCAAAGAGTTAAGTTCCCATTCATGGTCATGAGAAAAATTCTGACTGAGGCTGTCAGCTGTCACATTCTGTATCCCGGGCAGATAGACAGCTGAGATGAGCGCATTGTGACAGATGCACCAATTCCAAAGTTTGAGTGCTGCCATACAGCAGGAGGAAGATCTGGCACCCCCCTGGCAATTTATGTAAAACATACAGGTCATATTGTCTGTCATGACTTTCGTGTGGGTGTTCTTGATGAAAAACTGAAAGTGTGCATAGGCATTCCTAACAGCCTTTAGCTCCAAAAGATTGATATGGAGGGTCATTTCTGTGGAAGGCCACTTTCCCTGAACCTTGTGGTTGTGTCGGTGAGCTCTCCAGCCTATTAGGGAGGCGTCCGTCCCATTTGAGGAGAAAGGCATCTGTTGTTCGTCAGCGTCGGTGGCAGTTGCATTAATAGAATGCCTGCTTGGACACTGGATGGCTCTTTTCACCAATCCAGGGAGTGCTTTACTGCAAAGGGCAGTGATAGCAGTTTGGTTAGTCTGTCCCTATTCAGGGAATAGATAGAAGTGAGCTATATCTGAAGACACCTCATGAACATCCAGGTGTTTGGGGTGACAAAGGTGCATGCTGCCATATGACCTAGCAGCTGCAGGCAATTCCTGGCACATGTTTGGGGCTGGTCTGAACTGTCTATGAGACTCGTAAGAGTGGGGAGCCTGAGTAGTGGGAGGAATGCTCTCGCTTGGACTGTATTGAGGTTGGCACTGATAAACTCCAGTTGCTATACCAGGGTTAGTGCACCGCTATGATGGAGAGAATATTGGAGAATACCCTGGGTGGAGCAGCCTGTACTGATAATGGTCCAGTCCAAAGGTAAACCATAGGAATTTCCTGCACGATGGTTGTATCAAGATATGGAAGTAGGCATCTTGTAGGTCGAGGCCCGGAAATCGATCTCCTTGCTCTAGAGCTGGAATAATGGCTATTAGCGTGACCATCTTGAACTTCTGTACCTTCCCATATTTGTTTAATGCCCTTAGATCTAAAATGGGCCTCCAATCTCCCTTCGCCTTGGGGATCGGGAAATAATACAGTAACTCCTTGCTTAATGTTGTAGTTATGTTACTAAAAATTGCTACTTTAAGTGAAATGATGTTAAGCGAATTCAATTTCCCCATAAGAATTAATGTAAATGGGGGGAGGGGGGTTAGGTTCCAGGGAAATTTTTTTAGCCAGACAAGAGAGAGACACACACACACATATATACAGTGTAAGTTTTAAACAAACAATTTAATACTGTACACAGCAATGATGAGTGTGAAGCTTGGTTGTGGTGGTGGAGTCAGAGGGTGGGATATTTCCCAGGGAATGCCTTACTGTTAAATGATGAACTAGCACTCGGCTGAGGCCTCAAGGGTTAACACATTGTTGTTAATGTAGCCTCACTCTCTACAAGGCAGCACGAATGGAGGGAGGAGATAGCATGGCAGAGAGAGACGGTGTGTGTGTGTGTTGCACATTGCCCCTTTAAGTAAGCTGACCCACTCTAAGTAGTGGCTTTGACTGTCTTTTGTCTGACTGTCTTTTTAAGTAGATCAGCAAGTTGAGACAGCAGCTGCTGCCAGCAAGCTCCCTCCGTCCTGAGCCCCGTCATGTCCATCAGTCCCCCTGCTCTGTGGAGATGGGGTGCTGGAGCGAAGGGAAGAGCAGGGGGAGGAGGACACCCTGACATTAGCAACCCTCATCCCCACCGCCTCTGCACAGCAAGCAGGAAGCTCCTGGGAGCAGCTCCAAGGCAGAAGCAGGAGCAGCACACAGCAGTGGGGGAGGAGGAGGGAGGGACAGCTGAACTGCCCAGCAATTGATAGCCTGCTGGGTGGCTGCCACACAAAACTTAGGGGAGCTGATGTGGGGCTACTGGTTCACCGTGGTTCCAAGCCCCCACCAGCTAGCTTCAACAGGCTGCTTTTTCTGCAAGCAGTGGACAAAGCAGGTGGCTGCCAAACAATGTTATAAGGGAGCACTGCGCAACTTTCAATGAGCATGTTCTCTAATTGATCAGCAATGTAGCGACGAAACGACGTTAACCGGAATGACGTCAAGTGAGGAGTTACTGTAGGAGTAAAACCCCTTGCTCCTGAGTTGTTCCGGGACTGGTTCTATGCCCCTAGGCATAACAAATTATCCATTTCCTGATGAAGTAGGTTCTTCTGAGAAGGGTCCCGAAGAGGGACAGGAAGGAGGGTGAGGATGGGGGAGGTACATTAATTAAAAGGCGTAACCCTTTGAAATAATCTTCAGGACATCTCTCAGAGGTGATATTCTCCCAACTGCTGTGAAAGAGGGCCAGGCAACTTCTGAAGGGGCATGACAAGTGTGTAGATAGCAGCTGATGAAGCAAGGTATAATTGTTCAGGCCCTCGACCAACCTGTCAAACGTGCTTAGGAAGAGGCGATCTGAGAGGTCACAGATTGGAAGCAGTCAGCACTCCACCTTTGAGCCCTGGTCCTCTTACACTTCGGCTTGTAACAGTGCTGGAATGCTGGGTATTGAGGAGGTTGTGACCTGTGCTATGGCTGAAAGCTATATCTTCTCTTCTGTCCCACAGTGTAGATTCCCAGGGAGCATAATGTGGCCCGGGAATCCTTCAACGTGTGGCGAGAAGAATCTGTCTTCTCCACAAAGAGCTTGGGCCCTTCAAACTGGAAATCTTCTGCAGTTTTTGGGCAACCCAGAAAGGTGTAGCCAAGAAGCCTGCCTCGTTACCACTGTCATGGAGTCCAAGTGGGCCACTATTCTGGCTATGCCCAGTGCCATCTGTAGCGCCATTCTGGCTATTAACTGACCCTCTCTGACACTAGCCTGAAACTGCTCCTTTTGCATCTTTAGTAAATGTTCTGGAAATGCACTGAGTTTCCCACAATAAAATCATATTTGGCCATGACAGCTTGGTAATTCGAGACTTTAAACAGTATCATCACCACAAATACGCCACCCTCTCAATTCGTCAACTTGTCATGATGCTGCTTGCCTCGTGCATTAACTGCATCCACTATGATGGAGTTGGATTGCAGATGTTGAAACAGGAAGTCTGCCTCTTTAGGAGGGATGTAGTATTTTTTGTTGGCTCTCTTGCTGGTGGGTGCAATGGAGGCTGGTGTCTGCCAGATGACTGACAGGATCTGGAATTGCCTTATTAACTGGATGAGGACGAGGTATGCAGAATATCCACCAGCTTGTGATATGTATCTGCCACCTCTTGTAGGGGAATTTGGAGCTCATCTGCCACCCGTCTTGGTAAGATTCAGAAAGTTCTTTAAATTATCACCTAGTGATGGGGGCGAAGGGCATTACAGCCTCATCTGATGGAGATGAGAAGTTTGCTTGAGGGGTAGCTTCCCCTTCAAGCCCTTCTTCCTGTTCTGCAAAAGCTTCTTCCTCACCTGGCTCAGAAGCTCTGGACGCCAAACTGTAGGAGACCATTGGTGGACTTTCTCTGAGAGACACTGGACAGCTGCAACGTGTGGGATGTGTACGTCGCCTAAGGATCCCAATACAGCCATTGGGGGGAGGGGGAAGAGGGAAGGCATGAGCTGGGAGATTACCCCATGGGGCTTGTGCCACAATCATGGGTCGGCTCGATGGAATTGAGGAGGACCCTTGTATTGTGATGGCAGGCCACAATGAGGGGCCAGGGAAATGACTTCAGCCTGGTCACTGTCAGACTCATCAGTGGGTAAGAGCGGTGCTGATGGGGTATTGGTGGTAAATGGTCCAGTGCCGAAAGCGATTCCGTGTGCCAGGATGTGATCGGTACCTGGGCCCCAGTACTGAGTAATGGGGATTGCGGTTCTTCCCCAACCGTCAGGTCTCCAAGGTACTGGAGCTCACGCGGTACCGTGGACTCACTCGTATGTTGTCAGTACCGATGGTTGAGAAGGTGCAGAGCACTCCCTAGCTGGGAGTTTTGTCGCACTCGGTACCGAAAGTTTTCTCGGTGCCACTCTTTTAGAGACACTACGGTAATTGTCACTCTCCTTATGAGGCGGTGCAGTTGCTTCAGAGCCTGAGCCCCTGGCTTCTCCAGGCTGTGCGGCGGAACTCATAGCGGAGGCCCCCTTTAGGTCCATGCTTCAGAGCTGCCCGTACCAAGGTGGCTGCACTAGGGAACCCCTCTGGCTGGCCAACGACTCAGAGCCCTCCCGCCCCGCCCCCCCGAGCGTTTATGGGGAGAGTCCACTGTTTTTTTTCCATGACTCTACCCCCTTTGAAGTTAAAGGCTCTAGGGTTGATTTGGGATCCGCACCAGAGTTCCCTGGAGACTGAAGTGCCTTCTCCATAAGAAGGAGTTAACTTCAGTTCCCAGTTCCTGAGAGACCGCAGCTTTGGCTGGTGACAGAGGGAGCACTTCTGAGGGATATGGGACTCTCCCAGGCATCAGACACAGTAAGAGCGTCTGGCCTACAGGAATCGACTCCTTGCAGGAGAGGCACCTCTTGAAGCCGGGATAGCCTCCCCCTGCCCCCAGGGACATGCCAGGCTATCACCCTCTAAGCAGTGAGGAATGCAGAAGAAAGGTCTTCTTTCCTCTTCTCTCTCGCTCTCTCTTTTTTTTTTTTAATCTCAAGGGGTAAAAAGGAAAAACTATTAAAGAGAAAAAAAAACAAAAACAACTACTATTTATGCTAATAACACAGATAAGGAAGGGACAACTGCTTGCTCCATTCGAGGGCTCTAGAGTGGGGCCAGGGATGAGGGGTTTGGGGTACAGGCTGCCCCGAGGCTGCAGCAGGGAAAGGGGACTCCCCGAAGCCCCCTCTCACCACAGCAGCTCAGGGTCTGGGGAGAGGTACCTCTCCCCGGCCGCAGCAGCTCCAGTGGGGCTGGGCCAGGTGAGGGGCACCTCTCCCCACCTGTGCCGGCCTTAATAGCCTGCTGCACAGCCACGCAGCTTAGAGGGAATTTAGGTGACCCCTGTTTTTTGGGTTATGTGAAAGAGTTAACACTTCCTTATTCACTTTCTTCACACCAGTCAAGATATCATACATCTCTATCATATCCTCTCTTAGTCATCTCTTTTCCAAGCTGAAAAGTCCGTATGAAGAGATATTAAAAAGACTGAGACGCTATTCTACACCCCTAATTATTTTGTTGACCTTCTCTGTACCTTTTCCAATTCTAATATATATTTTTTGAGATTTGGTGACCAGAACTGCACACAGTATTCAAGGTTTGTGTGTATTATCAATTTATACAGAGGTATATGATATTTTCTGTCTTTTTATCTATCCCTTTCCTAATGGTTCCCAACGTTGGTAGCTTCTTCCTCCCCCTTCCCCCCCTCACTGCTGCTGCACATTGAGTGGATGTTTTCAGAGAACTATCCACAATGACTCCAAGATCTTTTTTGAGTGGTAACAGATAATTTAGACCCCATAATTTTGTAAGTATAATTGGCCATGTCATTACTTCATATTTATCAGCACTGAATTTCATCTGCCATTTGTTGCCCAGTCACCCAATATTGTGAGATCCTTGTGTTACTCTTCACAGTCTGCTTTGGAATTATCTTGAGAAAAACACTGAGAATCTGCCACCAAAAGTACTGATTGTGGCCCCTGAACCTCTCAATCACTGTGGACATTACCACCATCCTGCTTGTCATTCAGACCTATAACATGTCCATCATCTTCAACTCAGGCTTCTTGCTAGAACCTCACATCCAGGCTATGTCTAAATCTTGCTGATTCTTTCTCAACTGCTCAAAAATAAGGTCTCTCATCCATCCATCCAGTTAAAACTCATCCAAGCTCTCATCATCTTGTGTCTTGATTACTGTAACTTCCTTTTTTTCTGGTCTTGACAAATGCAATCTTGCCCCACTCATATCCATTCAGAGTGCTGCTGCAAAGATCATTTTCCTAGTCTGTTTTAATCATTTCACCTCTTTCTGTGATTTCTTACATTGGCTCCTGCATTTTTATCATATCAAACATAAGCTGCTTGTATTCACTTTCAAGGCCCTTCATAGTCAATCCCCATCCTACTTGTCATCTCTTATTCACTACTGAGCTGTGGATGCTTACCTCTGATCGGCCCACGATACCAACTTCTATCGTTCACTCGTTAAATTTTTCAACAAGCAAGCACCTGTGTGCTTTCTTCCATGATTTCCCACATGCATGGAGGTGCTCCCTGTAAACAGTTGCAAAGCTACCTTATTACCCAAATTCAGAACCTTCCTCAAAAACTCTCCTTTGCCTACAAAAATACTTGATAAAGATAAATACTGTTGGTATGCAGAGCCCACTCCCTATATTACTGACCAATACTGCCTCATTGTTCACTTGTACTCCTCCATGTGTGTCTATCAATTCTCTCTTGCTTTATATTTAGATTAAGCTTGGTAAACTGGTCAACTGACCAGTCAAATAATGTCAACTGACCACCTATTTGACCACAGTCAAATATTTCAGCAACAATGCTGATGCAAGCCATGGCCTACCATTCTGACTGCATCATGGTGCTATCTGTTGCTAGCTTACCTAAACATCTTGATCACTCATTTTATTACATGCTAATGCTACCTGTATTGAAAAAATTGAACAGCTTGATTGACTGGAATCTTCTAGAATATGTATATCTTTATTTGTATACCAGGCCATTAACGTATATGGTGGTTTACAAAGCACATTTAACTAGTTAAAAGACGCGGTTCCTATCCTGAAGAGTGTACAGTCTAAAATGACTAGATAAACATATTGTAATTAACTCAGAAAGGAATGGAGGAGGGAGAGGAGGGTTCACAGTTATTAAACCTCCTTCCTCCAACACAACGAAAAGATGCAAAGCCATTAAACTGCCTACAGAGTTGGCCTGTTGCCTACCTCACATAAGCACATTTTAAATGATTTTTCTTTAATAGTTCCTCTGTGTTTGGTTTATTTCTGTTTAATTTTCTTTTTTTGTAATTGTTCAGTCTTGAATAATGTTAACATTTAAATGATAACTTAACATTGCTTTAAAAAGTAGTAATTAAATCTTCATTTTTTATAACATTTCATTGTGTTTCGCATTTTTCTGAATTTACAAAAACTAAATTACTTAACTTAGTTATTTTATTAGGGCATAAGTATCTAAGGCTAAGCCTACTGGTGACCATAAAGTCTTTGTTACTGTTACTTTGTTACTCTTTGTTACTGTTCTAATAAATTAGCGCTTTAAAATAGTTGACTATTTTTGACATTTGACAACATCTGACCAATGTCTGTCTGACTGGCCAATTGACTGATTATTTTTGGACCAGTCAAATGCCCAACCTACGCTGAGTACACTAAGGGTAGGTCTACACTTACCCGCTGCATTGGAGGCGTCCAATCGATCTTCTGGGTTCGATTTATCGCGTCTTGTCTAGACGCAATAAATTGAACCAGGAAGTGCTCCCCCGTCGACACTGGTAATCCTGTTCCACGAACGGAGCAGGCGGAGTCGACGGGGGAGCCTGCGCGCCGCGGTGTGGACCAGGGGTAAGTACTTTGAAGTTCGAAATAAGATACTTCGACTTCAGCTACGTTATTCACGTAGCTGAAGTCGCGTATCTTACTTCGAATTTTGGGGCTAGTGTAGACCAGCCCTTAGATGGTTAAATTACTAGCAGCCACCTGAAATCCCATCTACATTAACACTGCTATTGTTTACTGAAACCAGTGAGGATGAAATGGCAGTGGTAACAGTAGGACATTTTTGGCACAAAAGCCTAATGCATAAACAGCCCTGGTAGCACTAAATGTTAAGGTCACTAGAATACAATACACTCCCAGCGCTTTCTGCTGAGAGAAAAAACAAACAGTACAGGTAACGCTAGCCAATGACAGATACTGTGAATTCAGTCTTCTGCCTGAATTTTCATCTGGACTATTTACACCAGGTTTTATCAAACTATGTGGCAATTCTCACCGATGGGGCGTGATGAATAAGAAGATCTAATACAGTTAGAAGTTCATTTAGACAACCTTTAGGAGGAAAGGCTCCAGACAGTCTTAGGGGAGCTTCTGAATGATTTGGTCTTGTCCAGGTAGCATAAAAGAGCCCTGACTACAAGAGTGCAATTGTAGAAAACTGGGAAATTAATCAACTGATTTAAATGAAAATCTGACACAAGCTTAAGTCTCACCTCAAGTTCCTGCTAAAGAGTCACCTTATCTTTACGGAACACTGAAAATTGACCTATCATAAGGGTCTGAATTTCCCCTACCCTATAACAGATGTTAGTTATGGACACTAAAAAGTCAGTATTCACAAACCAATGGGGAGGAGGGTGGGGTATAAAAGCAGTTTGCTAGGGGTTCAAAACAGGTGTCCATTACATCAGATAGAGGTTTTTAAGAACATGTCGTGGTTTTAGGAAAGAATAGGCTCTCAGACTGAAGAAAAACAAAATCATAGAAATGTAGGGCTAGAAGGTCATCTAGTCCAGACTCCTGTGCTGAGGCAGGACCACGTATACCTAGACCAGGGGTCGGCAACCTTTCAGAAGTGGTGTGCCGAGTCTTAATTTATTCACTCTAATTTAAGGTTTCGCATGCCAGTAATACATTTTAACTTTTTTAGAAGGTCTCTTTCTATAAGTCTGTAATATATAACTAAACTATTGTTGTATATAAAGTAAATAAGGTTTTAAAAATGTTTAAGAAGCTTCATTTAAAATTAAATTAAAATGCAGAGCCCCCCGGACTGGTGGCCAGGACCCAGGCAGTGTGAGCGCCACTGAAAATCAGCTCGTGTGCCGCCTTTGGCACGCGTGCCATAGGTTGCCTACCCCTGACCTAGACCATTTCCTACAACTGTTTGTCTAACCTGTTCTTAAAAACCTCCAATGACAGGGATTCCACAACATCCTTAGGAAGCCTATTCCAGTGCTTAGCTATCCTTAAAATTAGAAAGCTTTTCCTAATATCTAACCTCCCTTACTGCAGATTAAGCCCATTACTTCTTGTCCTATCTCCAGTGGACA
Source organism: Macrochelys suwanniensis (assembly GCA_033296515.1). NCBI lineage: Eukaryota > Metazoa > Chordata > Testudines > Chelydridae > Macrochelys > Macrochelys suwanniensis. The sequence continues at coordinate 159,243,581 of CM065777.1, forward strand.
TGTAGAACGAATGATCACAGTCCTCTTTAGAACAGCCCTTAACATATTTGAAGATTTATCAGGTTCTCCTCCAGTTTTCTTTTCTCAAGATTAAACTTGCCTCATGTTTTTAACCCTTCCTCACAAATCAGATTTTCTAAACCTTTTATCATATTTGTTGCTCTCCCCTGGACTCTACAATTTTCCCATATCTTAAAGTGTGGCACCCAGAACTGGACACAATACTCCAACTGAGGCCTCACCAGTGCCAGGAAGAGTGGGAAAACTACCTCCCATACCTTATATACCATACTCCTGTTACTATACTCCAAAATACTAGCCGTTTTTGCCACTGAGACACATTGTTGGCTCATATTCTATTTGTGATCCACTATAACTCCCAGATCCTTTTCTGCAGTACTAGTGCCTATCCAGTTATTTTCCATTTTGCACAAGTGCATTTGATTTTTCCTTCTTAAGTTCACTACTTTGCACTTGTCTTCATTGAATTTCGTCTTGTTAATTTCAGACCAATTCTCCAAAATGCTTCCAACCCCTCCCAGGTGGTGTCATTCGCAAATTTTATAATCAGACTCTCCACTCCACTCTCCAAGTCATTAATGAAAATGTCAGTCCTGGGTCTGGCCATTGACCCTGGACCTACTAGACCTGTCCTCCCAGTTAGACCGTGAATCACTGATAACTACTCTGAGTATGATCTTTCAACCAGTTATGTACCCACCATCGACTAATTTCATCTAGACCACATTTCTATAGTTTATGAGAATGTCATGTGGGACTGTCAAAAAAGCATTACTAAAATCAAAATCTATCAAAATTTACTGCTCTCCCCCATCAACTAGGCCAGTAACCCTGTTAAAGAAGGATATTAGGTATGTTGGAATGATTTGTTCCTGACAAATCCATGTTGGCTATTATGTTATCTTATGTTATCTCTAGGTACTTACAAATTGATTGTTAAATGATGTGTTTCAGTCTCTTTCCAGGTATCAAAGATAGGATGACTGACCTATCATTCCCCAGTTCCTCTCCCCCCACACCCCTTCTAGATATATGTACTATGTTTGCCCTTCTCCAGTCCTCTGGGACCTCACCAGTCCTCCATGAGTTCTCAAAGATAATTGCTAACAGTTCCAAGAGTTCTTCAGCTAGTTCCTAACTTCCCTAGGTTGATTCCGTTCCACCCTGTGCCAACTTGAATATACCTAACTTATCTAAATATTATTTAACCTGTTCTTTCCTTGTTTTGGCTTGTGTTCCTTCCCCCTTGTCAATATTAATTGTGTTAAGTATCTAGTCAATTAATCTTTTTAGTGAAGACTGAAGCAAAATAGGCATCAAACACCTCAGCCTTCCTGATATCGTTATTAGCTATCCTTCCCACTAAGTAGTGGACTACACTTTCCTTCATCTTTCTCTTGCTTCTAGCATATTTAAGAACTTCTTTTTACTGCTTTTATGTCTCTTGCCACATGTAACTCTTTTTGTGCCTTAGCCTTTATGATTTTGTCCCTACATGCTTGTGCTATTCTTTTGTATTCATCTTTAGCAATCGGTCTACGTTTTCCCTTTTTGTACAATTCCCTTTTTGATATTCAGGTCATTATAAATAAATGAGACCTTTGAGGACTCTAGCAACTGGAGACGGGGAAAATATAGGAGGACTCTGCATGGGCGAATGTGCAGACATTGCTGATGAATATATACGTATAGAGCTGATCAAGTCCAAAATGTTTTAAAGAGAGTTAATATTCCAGAATAGCAGAAACAGGGGCTTCCACACGAGACAAGTGACACTGCACAAATAGAAAACCTCTTCCATTCTGCTATGTAAATCAGTCAAGTACTTGTTTCTTCTGCTCTTTATCAAAGTGAAGAATGGGATTTTTCTTGCACTACCTCTACTGGAATCTCCAAGTAGCCTGTCATATTGCAGGAGGTCTGGAAAGATCCTAAAATCAACCACCTGTCTAGGAGTAGAAGGGATGACTGCCTCTTTGGTCAGCTCAGACAGCAGCAGACACCCCCCCACACACACACACTAATGGATTGCTTTGTCCCGTAGCAGATAAGCATGCCGGCTGTCAGAAACGGAGCTTTGAAAGGGCGTATCCACATTCCTACAGTCGAGTTCAAAACAATGACAAGAGTGGCCACCTGGCTTAAGGGGATTATGGGACGTTTCCAGAGGCCGATCAAAGCGCAGTAATGCAACAGCTCGTTCACACTGATGCTGGGGCATTTCAGCCAAGGTGCAGCAAGCGCTATGCTTCTCGTAAAGGTGGATTACCAGGAGTGCTCCAGCTGCAGAGTCCAGGCGCTCTAAGCGCCTTGCCAGTGTGGACGGGTCGTGAGTTAGGGCGCCTGGGGCTGTTTTAATGCACACTAACTTGCAAGTGTAGCCAAGCCCTGAGGCTGTAGACACTGATCCTCTTGAGCAGACCTACAAGGTCTCATGAAAGAGGGAGATTTAACTGTAGAGGTGGGCAGTTGAGGAAGGTTTCCTATCTGGTTGTCCCAAAGGAGCCCAATAAGGTTTAGGCTTCACTCGAAACTTCAAAGCGCTGCCGCGGCAGCACTTTGAAGTGCAAGTGTGGTCGCGCACCAGCGCTGGGAGAGAGGCACTCCACCTCCACGAGGGGAATAGCTTACAGCGCTGGGAGCGCGGCTCCCAGTGCTGGGGCACTGGCTACACTGGTGCTTTACAGCACTGTAACTTGCTGCACTCAGGGGGGTGTTTTTTCACACCCCTGAGCGAGAAAGTTGCAGCACTGTAAAGTGCCAGTGTAGCCATAGCCTAAGACAGTATGTTTTAAGGATAAGTGGCTAGGGGCTAATTGGGTGGAAACCAGGGTGAATGTTTCTCATGAGATCCAAAAAGGGTGGAGGAGATACTCTACTGAAGATGCTTCTTCTTGTATTTCTGGGTGACTCTCCCAGATCATATCTTCAATAGATCTCCACGAGTTTCTGATTCATCCTAATATCTTCTGTCTCAACTTTCTGAGATCAATGCCTTTTCCCCTCTGATTAATTTTCAATCAACTTTTCATTCCACTCCTCTATACACCTGTCTTCCAGCCACCAGTCTTCCTAATGGCCTCTTCACTATACTTGACCCTCTTCTACTGCCTAATGCCAGTTTTCTTCACCTTAAACACCCAGCTAGAATCTCTCAATCGTTGTAGAGAGAAAGGAAAATTTAGCTAGTTTTACAACAGGAAAGTGAAAAATATTAGGTTCAACAAGGTATGGGGAAGAATTATTCTATAACTGGATGGTAGACCATACTTACGAAGTTGTTGTCAATCCATCAGTATTACTACTACATTTCAAAGTCACAATGACAGATTGAGGTTTTAAAGATCCCTGTACGTGAGAGAGCGCTAAGAGATTTTTTTTCTCCTATATTAAAGTCTTCAAACTGTTGCTTAGAAGAATATAGATTGGTAAATTAAAAGAGCTATCAGTCAATCAAGATTTAAATACATGGAATATGTGTGTCAAAAACAAAAAGTGAATGAGAATCAGAGATTGCTTTGAAACACAAACATCTCTTCCTTACATAAGAGCTGAAAAAACAGAAGTTACTGTAGTTAACAATTGTAAATAATTTCTTGTTTGTTCTATAACCACAGTAATTTACAGAAAGAGCTCTGCATCAGTTTATGCTGACTCTAGACTATACAGTTACACCTAAATGATTTAAGGTAGTTGTAAGTGCATTTACTCTGAGTAGGACCAGTTCCTTCCTCCTTGTAGAGAAACTTCCTTTCTATTGATTCTAACTTCAATGAGAATCTCTCCCAGAGTTTTAGCTTCAGTACTCACCCTTAAGAGTCCATAAATCTATTGCAATTCTCAAGAAAGAAGCACTGGCAGAACAACTCAAAATATTCTCATATATGAACCTTGTGGGATTTTTTTTCAGCTTGTCCAGAAGCTAACTTTCTTCATATGTCACATCTAAAAATTTAGCTATACTGCATTTATCGTACTATATCAAATAAAGCAACTTTTCAGATTTGACAAATTCAGCAAAGCTTTCTAAATAATTCTTTAGGCTGTTTGAGTTGATTACTAATGAACTATACTAAATTTACAGGCAGTGTCAGCCACGGCACAATATAAATTCAGACAGAAGCTAATGATCAGTAAGAAATATTTTATTTAGTTTTAAATATATCAAATAAATACTGTTCAACTCCAGTTTTTACTTACCATTTTCACTATGTCAGCATATGCTGACTCAACAATCACACCACGAGTTGTTGAAACGTATTCAACCAGTTCATTCAATGTGGCTCTCTTAATTTCTTTGCTCTTCAGGTCTGAAACAGAGTCCATGAAGTCAAACAGTATACAACACTGCTGTAACTTCTGACAAAAGAGATCTTGCTGTTCATTTGAGGTGGCATCTATAAGCATAAAAAAGAAAAAAAGCCACTTAAGTTTTTAGAAATTGAAGCATTGATTTCTAAATATCGTATCAACCATAACTCAGTATTAATAGGGAAGACTAGGTTTGGCTGGCAAGCAAGAGAGATCAATGTTCAATACTGTCACATTGAAAATCAAAGTTGTTTGTGCCACTAACACGAAATTTAACTGAGGTTTTGATAACATATCCATAACGAGTAAGAGATTTTAAATGGGGAATATATAAAATGTAATTAATGAATAGAGAAATTACACTTTTTAAAAAACTAATGTATTCTACACAAAAAACTTAAAACAAGTACCGACCCCCCCCCCCACCATCATCATGGAACTCAGAACTCAGTCAGGTGATTTGTTGCATTCCATCAATTAATTCTTTATTACATTGTTTATTTAAAAATTAAAAAATCTGCAGAGCAGACACCTTGTTTTTTTACCCATATGTAAAGCTCTTGCCATCACAGGATGAATGCATCAGTGGAGAATTGACCCCAGTATTTCACAGAAAATATTTTATCCTGGACTTCCACATCTTAAATTAACTCATTAAATTTCTCTAGTCTATTTTATTATTTAAATTCTCCAGTTTGAACAATTTGTGATCACTTAAGACCATATGTTTGTCTTGACTATGACTGCATTTTCATAAAGCATCAGTCTTTGTACACCTTCCCAGCCCACTACTGAGCAAAATTCTTCTTAATGCTATAGTTTGGATCTGTGGCAGAGTGATTTTAATAGTTTTAGAGTATTAGTTAATTACTAAACCATATTAAACTTACTGGAAAATAATATTTTGAGCAAAAAATATTTATGACCCTCTGACTTTTGCATACATACAAATTCACAACAAAAACAGGCACAGTTGTTATGGTTAATGATAAATCAATTCAATTTCACATAGCTTAACTGAATTCAAGGGGGGGGGGAGAATTTCCCTTTTCTAATTGCTGTTTGTATTCTGGCAACAACAGTATGGATGAGTCCTCTCATCTGTCAGTCATTTAAAATACTATGTGTCATGCTGCAGAATTTTCACTCTCATTTCTCTCTCTGAGCACTCAGGCAGACTTACCCAATTGAGAGTTTTCAGAAATGGAAAGCAGCTGTAGTTAGCCTACACTACCTTGACTATCTGATCAATACTGGCATGTCCCGTGGAGTGTCCAGACTGGTATTGCCACATCATAAAATATAAGCAAGTCAAGAAAAGGAAAAACTACCTTGGTAACTGCTTTGCTGAAGATGTACATAAGAACGGCCATACTGGGTCAGACCAAAGGTCCATCCAGCCCAGTATCCTGTCCATCGACAGTGGCCAATGCAGGTGCCCCGGAGTGAGTGGACCCAACACACAATGATCAAGTGATCTCTCTCCTGCCATCCATCACTCCCCTCTGACAAACAGAGGCTAAGGACACCATTCCTTACCCATCCTAGTTAATAGCCATTAATGGACTTCATCCCCATGAATTTATCTAGTTCTCTTTTAAACCCTGTTATAGTTCTAGCCTTCACATCTTCCTCAGGCAAGGAGTTCCACAGGTTGACTGTGCGCTGTGTGAAGAAGAACTTCCTTTTATTTGTTTTAAACCTGCTGCCCACTAATTTCATTGGGTGGCCCCTAGTTCTTCTATTATGGGAACAGGTAAATAACTTTTCCTTATTCACTTCCTCCACACCACTCATAATTTTAATATACCTCTATCATATCCCCCCTTAGTCTCCTCTTTTCCAAGCTAAAAAGTCCTAGCCTCTTTAATCTCTCCTCATATGGGACCCATTCCAAACCGCTAATCATTTTAGTTGCCCTTCTCTGAACCTTTTCTAATGCCAGTATATCCTTTTTGAGATGAGGAGACCACATTTGTACGCAGTATTCAAGATGTAGGCGCACCATGGATTTGTATAAGGCCAATAAGATATTCTCCATCTTATTCTCTATCCCTTTTTAAATGATTCCTAACATCCCGTTTGCTTTTTTGACTGCCGCTGCACACTGCATGGACGTCTTCAGAGAACTATCCACGATGACTCATAGATCTTTTTCCTGATTAGTTGTAGCTAAATTAGCCCCCATCATATTGTATGTATAGTTGGGGTTATTTTTTCTAATGTGCATTACTTCACATTTATCCACATTAAATTTCATTTGCCATTTAGTTGCCCAATCATTTAGTTTTGTGAGATCTTTTTGAAGTTCTTCGCAGTCTGCTTTGGTCTTAACTATCTTGAGCAGTTTAGTATCATGTGCAAACTTTGCCACCTCACTGTTTACCCCATCTTCCAAATCATTTATGAATAAGTTGAATAGGATTGGTCCTAGGACTGACCCTTAGGGAAAACCACTAGTTACCCCTCTCCATTCTGAAAATTTACCATTTATTCCTAACCTTTGTTCCCTGTCTTTTAACCAGTTCTCAATCCATGAAAGGATCTTTCCTCTTATCCCATGGCAACTTAATTGACGTAAGAGCCTTTGGTGAGGGACCTTGTCAAAGGCTTTCTGGAAATCTAAGTACACTGCGTCCACTGGATCTCCCTTGTCCACATGTTTGTTGACCCCTTCAAAGAACTCTAATAGATTAGTAAGACATGACTTCCCTTTACAGAAACCATGTTGACTTTTGCCCAACAATTTATGTTCTTCTATGTGCCTGACCATTTTATTCTTTTCTATTGTTTCAACTAATTTGCCCGGTACGGATGTTAGATTTACAGAATTCTTACTCTTGTGACATGCTACCAGAGTGAGCCATACAGGAAACTCCCCTTGCTCTTAAGGTTTTTGGCCCTCTGCAGTTAGGCCAGCTGAAGGGCTTTTGTGTATGCTCAGAGGGACAGTCTTAGGCCTGGTCTACACTATGAGTTTATGTCGAATTTAGCAGCGTTAATTCGAATTAACCCTGCACCCGTCCACACAACGAAGCTATTTATTTCGACATAAAGGGCTCTTTAAATCGATTTCTGTACTCCTCCCCGACGAGGGGAGTAGCGCTAAATTCAACATGGCCATGTCGAATTAGGGTTAGTGTGGACGGAATTCAACGCTGATAGCTCCGGGAGCTATCCCACAGTGCACCACTCCATGGACACTCTGGATAGCAGTCCGAGCTCGGATGCTCTGCCCAGCCACACAGGAAAAGAGCCGGGAACATTTGAATTCCTTTTCCTGTTTGGCCAGTTTGAATTTCATTTCCTGTTTGGACATCGTGGCGAGCTCAGCAGCACTGGCAACGATGCAGAGCTCTCCAGCAGAGGTAACCATGCAATCCCAGAATATAAAGAGGGCTCCAGCATGGACTGATCAGGAAGTGTTAGATCTGATAGCTGTATGGAGATGAATCCGTGCTATCAGAGCTACGGTCGAAAAAACAGAATGTGAAAATTTATGAAAAAATATCCAAGGCCATGACGGACAGAGGATACAGCCGGGATGCAACGCAGTGCCGCGTGAAAATCAAGGAGCTGAGACAAGCGTACCAGAAGACCAAAGAGTCCAACGGGCGCTCCGGGTCTCAGCCCCAGACATGCCGTTTCTATGCAGAACTACATGCAATCCTAGGTGGGGCCGCCACCACTACCCCACCCCTGTCCGTGGACTCCGACGATGGGGTTTTATCAACGGCCGCTTCCTCGGAGGTTTTCGCGGATGAGGAAGATGATGAAGGAGATGAGGAGGACGACGCAGTTGACAGCGCTTTCAACGCTGATTTCCCCGACAGCCAGGATCTCTTCATTACCCTGACGGAGATCCCTTACCAACCCTCCCAAGGCAGTAACCCGGACCGTGAATCAGGGGAAGGATCAGTAGGTGAATGTTTTAAACATATCTTTTGAATAGAATAGACATGGTATTTTAGCAATGGGTTTTTAATGATTACTTTGACCTAGGCGCTCTAGCTGCATTCGTGGCCAGTGCAGCTACTGGAAAAAGTCTGTTAACATGTGTGGGGATAGAGCAGAAATCCTCCTGGGACATCTCCATGAAGCTCTCTTGGAGATACTGTGAAAGCCTTTGCAGAAGGTTTCTGAGGACAGCGGCCTTATTGCCTCCTCCATGGTAGGAAACTTTATCGCGCCAGGCCAGTAGCAGGTACTCCGGTATCATGTAGCAGGTACTCTGGTATCATTGCCTGACAAAGTATGGCAGCATACGGCCCCGGTGTTTGCTGGCATTCACGCAGCATACGGTCTTTCTCTGTCTGCGTAATCCTCATCAGAGTGATGTCAGTCATGGTGACCTGGTTGGAAGTAGGCAAAATTTTTTATGGGGACTGTTTGACTGTTCCTTTAAAAAAAATCTACCCGGCAGTTTCCAGCCACGTGGTGGGGGCGAGGAAGGGGGGACGTTCCTGCTGGGTGGTTCGCCGGCAGCATGCAGGGACCGTTCCTGGGAACAGCCAAGCGTTGAGGTGAAGGCTAAACCAACCATCCCAGAGACTGGGATGGCTGGTGTTACTGTGGTTTCTGCAGCTGCACGTTAACACGCACAGCACAGCAGTAACTGGCCAACCCTAGGAGCTCTGCTTGGAACGGGAAAGGAGGGAGCTGCTGTAACTTAAGCTTTCAGCGGCCAAAAGTCTATGGCTTACCATGGCCGCCTGCTAGCCGAAATCCGTTGCCCGGCCCCGCTTGTGTGATCTGCACACCAAGACCTCAGGCACTCAATATAAAGAATAAAACTGCGACCTTGTACTGAAAGCATATGTGATAGGTAGTGTGCATGGTCTTGTTCACAGGAAAAGACTATAATCATTGTTCTGGAAAATGTATCTTTGTAAAGAATTCACTCCCTTTTTTTCATCCCACAGCTGCGAGTGTCTCTCGGGTTCCCCCGGCATCTCCCTCCCAAAGGCTGGCACACATAAGGCGGAGAAAGAAACGAACACGGGACGAGATGTTCTCCGAACTCATGCACTGCTCCCGCACTGAGGCAGCACAGCAGAGTCAGTGGAGAGAGAACATGTCGTGAGCATCCAGTGAACGGGAGGAGAGGACGGAAGCTCGTGAGGACAGGTGGCGGCTGGAAGACCGGCAGGTGACTGAGACGCTGCTTCGGCTAATGCGGGAGCAAACGGACACGCTCCGGCGCCTTGTAGATGTTCTGCAGGACTGGAGGCAGGAGGACAGAGCCCCGCTGCAGCAGATCTCTAACTGCCCTCCCCCGCCACAAAGTCCCATACCCCCCTCACCCAAAGTCCCAAAAAGGAAGGGTGGCAGGGTCCGTGGAAACAACCAGTCCACCCCTGCAAACTGCTCAAGTAACAGAAGGCTCTCATTCCCCAAGTTTTGATGCGTCCTTTCCTTCCCTCCAACCGCACCCCACCCTAGTCTCTGTCCCAGTTTCCTCCCTTTACTCAAAAATCCTTAATAAAAAAGATGGTTCTTGAACAATGTTTCCTTTATTTTCTTTTAAAAGGTGTGTTTGAAGGGGGGGGGGAAGGGGGTTGGTGATTCGAGAGGATAGGCAATATTAACAGGGTAAAGAAAAGGGGGCAGGTTCATCTCCTGTTTACACAAACCTAAGAGTCACTGGTTACCCTGGTCAGTCTGGAAGCTAGCTTTCAAAGCTTCCCAGATGCGCAGCGCGTCCCGCTGGGATCTTCTAATCGCCCGGGTGTCTGGCTGCGTGTAATCAACGGCCAGGCAATTTGCCTCAACCTCCCACCCCACCATAAACGTCTCCCCCTTGGTCTCACAGAGATTGTGGAGCACACAGCAAACTGCAATAACAATGGGGATATTGGTTTCACTGAGATCTGAGCGAGTAAGTAAGCTTCTCCATCGAGCTTTCAAACGTCCGAAAGCACACTCCACCACCATTCTGCACTTGCTCAGCCTGTAGTTGAACAGCTCCTTTTCACTGTCCAGGGCGCCTGTGTACGGCTTCATGAGCCAGGGCATTAGCGGGTAGGCTGGGTCCCCAAGGATCACTATAGGCATCTCCACATCCCCAACAGTTATTTTGTGGTCCGGGAAGTAAATACCTTCCTGCAGCTGTCTAAACAGACCAGAGTTCCTGAAAACGCGAGCGTCATGAACCTTGCCCAGCCATCCGACGTTGATGTTGGTAAAACGTCCCTTATGATCCACTAGTGCTTACAGCACCATTGAAAAGTAGCCCTTTCGATTAATATACTGGCTGCCCTGGTGGTCTGGTCCCAGGATAGGGATATGCTTTCCGTCTATAGCCCCACCGCAGTTTGGGAATCCCATCGCAGCGAAGCCATCTATTATCACCTGCACGTTTCCCAGGGTCACTACCTTTGACAGCAGCAGCTCCACGATTGTGTTGGCTACTTGCATCACAGCAACCCCCACTGTAGATTTGCCCACTCCAAACTGATTCGCGACTGACCAGTAGCTGTCTGGCGTTGCAAACTTCCAGAGGGCTATGGCCACTCGCTTCTGGACAGTCAGGGCTGCTCACATCCTGGTGTCCTGGCATTTCAGGGCAGGGGACAGCAAGTCACAAAGTTCAAGGAAAGTGCTCTTACGCATTCGAAAGTTTCGCAGCCACTGTGATTCATCCCAGACCTGCAGCACTATGCGGTCCCACCAGTCTGTGCTTGTTTCCCGGGCCCAGAATCGCCGTTCCACAGCATCAACATGACCCAGTGCCACCATGTCGTCCACGTTGCGGGGTCCCGTGCTTTGAGAGAGGTCTGTGCCCCTCTCATCGTCACTGTCCTCACCGCGCTGCCATAGCCTCCTCGCCCGATTTCTCAGCATCTGCCTCTGAATAAGGTGGACGATAAGGCGCGAGGTGTTGACAACGGCCATAACTGCGGCGATGATTGCAGCGGGCTCCATGCTCGCAGTGCTGTGGCGTCCGCGCTGTCAATCAATGGAAAAGGGCGCGAAATGATTGCCTGCCGCCGCTTTCACGGAGGGAGGGGGGGGAGTAAAGGTTGAATGACGACAGTTACCCAAAACACCCGCGATACATTTTTTGCCCCATCAGGCATTGGGGGCTTGACCCAGAATTCCAATGGGCAGCGGGGACTGTGGGATAGCTACCCACAGTGCACCGCTTGAAATGTCGACGCTTGCCCCGTTACTGTGGACTCACAAAGTCGAATTACTGTGCTTGGTGTGGACACACACGTTTGACTTTGTAATATCGGTTTCAATCGGTTTAAGTAAAATCGAACTACTCTCGTAATGTAGACATACCCTTAGATATCTCAAAAGCCACAAAATATTTCCATAATTATTTTAAAAAGTGAGAATTAAGAGTCCTCCTAAACTCCAAACTACATACAAATAAGTCTGTAAAGACACCATCATTGCAAAATTCACTCTTGAAAAGTAAGTAGCGATATCCCAATAATGTGAAATAATAAAAATAGCGAAAATAGTTAAATCCAGTGAGGTACAAGAGTGAAAACAACTTGTTTCTCCCCTCATCCCCAAACTCTGGCTCAGTGGAGTAGGAGTCATCCTGAAAGATAACCCCTGAAGATGGAAGAAGAATTCAAGCTCCACATTCTTCAGAAATAGAGTCTATGGGAAGAAAATGACGTGGGATTTCTTTCTACAGGTCACGTCTGAGTAATAATGCTTGAAAATGTATTTAGCATGAATAACGTGGTTGACTGAAATCTTCCTGTGACAAGCAATCGGAGCTCTCCTGTTTAGGATTACCATTGATCTCCAGACCTAGACAAGTAAAGACTGATAGTCTGCGCATGCAAAAGAAGGGTCCCCGGGGCCTGTTCAAACACCATTGCAGATGGTTCATATTCAAAACCATGCGACTCTTGTAGACTCCTTCCAAGATGTCAGGAGTTGGAAGACCTGACCGGGGATACCATATCTACTGTTCTGTACCCTATTTGGAATTAATTGCATTCATGCACTGAGACAGAGTAAAGCACTCTAATTGTCCAAAGCAACATTCTCAGTCTATCAGGATGGGACTTTGCCATCCAAAGGAGAATAAGGAATCATCCATCTGGGACTCTAGAATAAAACTCTTGCCCCATGACCTTGACCAAGACTTTGATACCAGAAATACAGGTGAATTGCCACACACTCCTCCTTTCCCAGTGAATGGAGAAAGCATCCCTCACTAGCAGAGTTGTCCCTCAAAGAGAAACAAAGATCACTGGTGGTGTATCTTTTTGTGAGTAGCAAGCCTCTGGTCACTATTCTAAGACCAAGAAGCCATCAGCACGGGTCTACCACAGATCTACTCATTCTGTGAGATATTTCTTATCCATCTTGCTGAGTAAGTAGTCACCAGAAGAGTTTTGAGAGAGTTCATTCTCACTCCCAAGGGGTCATCTACATAGGTGGCACAAACCAGTATCTGTGAATGATATAGAATACAGAAGTCTAATGACCCAATGATGCTCTTGTTTTGTGATAAAACATACCCCCTTTGTGTATTCATAGCTGCCTCATTTTCAGAGCCTTGATGTACAGTTACAGTTTCTGGAAACCCCAGGTGACTCCAGAAAAAAGAAAATCCCTTTTGTCTGAGCCTCTCTCCTAAATTGAATGCATATGAGCTACAATAGTCTGAATGAATGGGTATGAGAATGTACATGATATACTGTGGTAAAAGCACTGGTGGCCATCTGAATCTGTCTAAATTAGTATTTCCACCACTGCCACCACATGTTAAATCATGGGGAGAATTTTTTCAGAAAAGACAACGCCTTAAATAAAAAGGAAAAAAACATACACGTTTATTTTAAGGTAGAGACTGCCAACCAAAAGAAAATTTCAATTTAATGTGGGGGTTAAAAATTTGAAATATAGTAATTGGGGAAGATGCTTCTAAAAAGTGAAAGTAAAGCAAAAAGGAAAAAACACCACATTGCACTGCACTCTATTTTTACTGTCAACTTATTCTGGTAACTTATTCATGGATGTTAAGTCCATTAATGGCTATTAGCCAGGATGGGTAAGGAATGGTGCCCCTAGCCTCTGTTTGTCAGAGGGGGGTGATGGATGGCAGGAGAGAGATCACTTAATCATTACCTGTTAGGTTCACTCACTCCAGGGCACCTGGCATTGGCCACTGTCGGTAGGCAGGATACTGGGCTGGATGGACCTTGGTCTGACCCAGTACGGCCATTCTTATGTTCTTATCTATTTACCTTGATGTATAATGTATTTTGTACGATACCAAGATACTAAAGTGATGTGAGCTTCCTAAATATTTTGAATACATAGATGAACTAAATTACTTAACTCACTATTAAAATAAATTTGTATTGAGAGTGGTTAAGGGTTTTTAAAATAAAAATTCACTATACAAACTTTTCACCCGATTTATTTCCCGATGAGGCTAAAGTAACAAGCTAGTTTTTTAAAAAAAAAATATCTTACCTTAGTTATTAAAGCCTTTCCTTTCTAGAAGAGTATTTACCAAATCAGGCTTACAATTTTTATTATTTGCTCAGAGCTTCTGTTTAAATATGTTCTAAGGCAGGTAATTAAAAGTTTGCTTTGCTGCAGAGGTAATGGAGTAACCATTCATCAGCTTCAGTTAACAGTTGATCCATAAAACTATACAGACTGGAAGTATTACACTAGGCAAGTAGAGTGTAAGCCACCCTGCATGTTTGAAAGATAAGGTTGCCAAGCCTTCCGGTTTTGCCAGGAGTCTCCCAGAATCAGGCTCTATCTCCCAGAGACTACTGAAGCCAAACTGGGAGATTTTAAGTGCTAAAAGTCCGGCGGCACAGCAGGGCTAAAGCAGGCTCCCTGTTGCTCCTGGAAGTGCCTGGCACGTTTTGGGGGTCTCCCTGTGCTGCCCCGAGTCGCCAACTCCGCAGCACAGATTGGCCACGAACTGCGGCCAATGGGAGCTGTGGGGGCGGTGCCTGCAGGCAGGGGACGAGCGTGGAGAGCCCCTGACCCCCCATGCCTAGGAGCCACTGCCAGAGGGATGTGCCGGTCGCTTTCAGGAGCTGCCCAAGATAAGTGCTGCCTGGCCTGAGCCCGCACCCCTCACCCCTTCTTGCCCCAGCCCAGAGCCCACAACCCGCATCCCCTCCTGCACTCAAACTCCATCCCAGAGCCCGCACCCCAACCCTCTGCCCCAGCCCAGAGCTGGCAGTCCCTCCCGCACCCAAACTCCCTCCCAGAGCTGGCACCCCCTCCCGCATGTAAGCTCCCTCCCAGAGCCCGCATCCTGCACCCAAACTCTGTCCCGCACCCCACACCCCCTTCCAGGGCCTGCACCCAAACCCCCTGCCACAGGCTGGTGAAAGTGAGTGAGGGTGGGGGAGAGTGAGCCACAAAGGGAGGGGGGATGGAGTGAGCGGGGGCAGGGCCTCAGAGAAGGGGTGGGACAGGGGTGTTTGGGTTTGTGCCATTAGACAGTTGGCAACCATATTGAGAGAGGATGACTTAACATCTTGAACACCATTGTGCACCACGGAAAAAAAAATTTAGATTGTTACTGAAGATCACAGTTCAAACAAAACTATCACTCAATCTGAAAACCTCAACAGTTCTCAGAATAAGAGGCAATTATGAGAGAGTAATTAGAATGAGTTTTTAATAGCATATGTATTAAAATGAGAGTCAAAGCTAAAGTTTATTATTTCTATTACAGAGTTGCAAAATATTATAAGTCCACTGTTAAATTTATCTGCAAGCAAAATGCAAACCTGATCTTAATTAAGTCACAGATCTTAATATAAGTAGAACATTTATTTTTAGTTCTAGAATAGCACAGAGTATGCCTACCCTTGTGGTTTTCGTGATCTCCCAATAGAACGTTTCTATTGACAGAAACCTTATACATAATGTTTGAAAAATTTACCAGACATGTATTAGTTAGATGCAGATACAAAAAGATTTGAGGGCATGGGGAGACACCACCAAGATCCAGGAACAGTGCATTGGAGAAGGCCAGGTTAGTCCTCCTCCAGGTGCTGAAAAGAGAAGGGGCTGGCATTTTACCAAGAATCCTGGAATCCCTGCTTGGGAGTTAAATCTTTTTATCAGACTCTGGCAAGATTACATACAATAAAGCCGAATTACAAATCTAATCTGCTTCTTAAAAAACAGTGTAAGGAACAAACCCACTCACGCTTTGTCAGACACATGGAAGTGGAAAAATGTATAATAGATTTAGAAAATTATTTCTGAAGCAGATTGTAATCTAAACAGAATTTATACAGAGAAAGGATGACTACAGGGAAATAATTGCATTTTGTCTCCCGAGGATAGAGGATCCACCTACTCCTCTCTTTCAAGTAAAGAAATGGAAGGTGAAAGTTACCAAATTTTAGAAAAGGAGAGTTATGATTAGTTTATCATGTACTTTGGACGGCACTTCGGATTCTTAAATCTTGAGCCGAGTTCTGTAGCGATCTTTAGATGTCGTGAATAGCCTGAAAGCAGGACTGAGGAAGGAACGCTCTGGCTTGCTTTGAGTTTAACACTGCCCGTATGAACTCTGTTCTCTAAGTGGGGGCTAGACTTTTGTGCATTCGGCAGGAGATCCAGTCTGTCAAATGTGGACCTTATCAAACTAACCTAGTGTTCCACTTGTGTCCTGGAACAGTCCTTGACCAACCAGTCGTTGAGGTATGGGAATATCCGAACCTGCCTTTTCCTCAGGAAGGCAGCTACGACTGACGTGCATTTGGTGAATACCCGAGGGCCTGATGACAGGCCAAAAGGGAGAACTGTAAATCGGTAGTGAGTGCATCCCACTACAAATCTTAGAAACTGCCTGTGGGGCAGGAATATGGAAATGTCGAAGTCTGCGTCCTTCAAGTCGAGGGTGGCATACCAAACTCCTGGATCCAGGGACAAGATAACGGCGGTCAAAGAGACCATACAAAACTTTAGTTTCTTTATGAACCTGTTGAGATTGTGCAGCTCCAAGATGGGCCTGAGGCTCCCTTTGGCTTCCGATATTAAGTAGTACTGCGAGTAAAATCCCTGCCCCTTAGTTCCAGTAGAACCTCCTCCACTGCCCCTGCCAAGAGGAGGGTTCGTACCTCCTGCATAAGGAGTTGCTTATGAGAAGGGTCCCTGAAGAGGGACGGGGAAAGAGGGCTGGGGGGGAGGAGAGGGTTTGAACTGAATTGAAGAGAATATCCAAGTTCTACCATGTGAAGGACTCAAGAGTCCAAGGTAATTTGAGACCACGCATGGTAGAAATGGGATAGACTAGCTGAAAAGGGTAATAACTAATCGCATGATAAAAAAATTAGTCACACCATTAAACAATAACAGAATATCGTTTAAATATTTGTGGATATTTTCCACATTTTCAAATTTATTGATTTCAATTACAACACAGAATACAAAGTGTACAGTGCTCACTTTATATTTATTTTTGATTGCAAGTATTTGCACGGTAAAAAACAAAAGAAATAGTATTTTTCAATTTATCTCATACAAGTACTGCAGTGCAAGCTCTTTATCATGAAAGTTGAACTTAGAAAAGTAGAATTATGTACAAAAAAACTGGATTCAAAAATAAAACAATTTAAAATTTTAGAGCCTATAAGTCCACTCAGTCCTACTTCTTGTTCAGCTAATCGCTAATACAAATAAGTTGGTTTACATTTGCAGGAGATAATACTGCCCGCTTCTTGTTTACAATGTCACCTGAAAGTGAGAACAGGTGTTTTCATGGCACTGTTGTAGCTGGCCTCGCAAGATTTTTACATGCCAGATGCGCTAAAGCTTCATATCTCCCTCGGGGGATAAGATGTCCAGCACAGGGTCCAACAACTCGGCGACCTTGTCCATCTGGATACCTAGATCCTGTGCCACCCTTCTCAGAAGTTCCAGGTGGGCTCTACTGTCCGGTGGGGGAGGCCCAGAAGAGGTTCCCACCACTGCCTCATCGGGCAAAGATGAGGAGGCGGCTCGGGCCAGAGTATGACTTTTTCTGCCCATCCAGCTCATCGAAACGGTCCCAGTTATCTGTGGCTGTGCCCGACTCGATGCTGTATGCAGCACCAGCTATGGCGCCGACTGTGGCGCTGGCCTGGTGCCAGCTGTGGCAACGGTGATGCACGCAGTGGCGGCACTGGTAGTGGTAGCCATGGCGATGCCATGAGACAGCTCCCTGGTCCGGGATGCAGCTCGTTCATCAGATGCGGCCAAGAAGGATTGCCTGGAAATGGACCCCTGGGATTGATAGTATGCCCGTGAGGTCCAGAAGGGCCACTGCACTAGCATCTGCCACTGCACTGGCCATGGCACAGGTGGAAAGGCCTGTGCCATTTCCAGTCTCTGGGAGTGTCACTGTCCCTGGTGCCAGCTCCTCCTTGACAGGTAGGAGTCCGCCTCACAGTCAGACGCCTCGGAGTTTGAGCGTGGCAACCAAGGCGAGGCCGGGGAGAGGGTGAGCAATGTCTCGTCATTGCCGGTTTACCCCTGGACAGCACCGGTGATCTCTGCAGTGCCAGAAGCTTCAGGGCCAATGATCTCTCACGCTGGTCGGGAGAGTGTGGACTGGCTCAAAGGTCTCTGGTGTGGAGGGAAGGTCTAAGTCCCCCACTTGACCCTTCATTGGCGCCGGAACCCTCTGTGGGCCCAAAGTTGACAGTGCCAGCTGCTGTACAGGCAAGGAGGAGTGGCCCAGCACAGGTCGCACTCCTTCAGCAAACTCATGCTCAGGCACTTGAGGAGGGGAGCGCCCAGTCAGTCTTCCTGTGCTTCTTGCATGGCACCAGTGCCTGAGAGTGGTGCCAAGATTCCGACCACAAGGCAGTTTTCGGTGCCTGGGTCTGTCGCTGCTCAGGGTCTCGAACACCAGAGTCCTTCCTCAGTGCTGCATCCGTGATTGAGGCTGGTGTGCTGAGCACCGATGCTGAGAAGCCTGGTGCCAGGTCCATGGGTTTCAGACTCCACATGTGGCTGTAGGGCTGCCTTCATCAGCAACAACTTCAGCCTGTGGTCCCTTTCCTTCTTGGTGTGGGGACAGAATCCTCTACAGATTTTACACCTGTCTGTTTGATGGGATTCCCCCAGGCAGGACGTGTGTGGGTCATACCTTGGCATCAGTTTCTGGCAGACCCCCACGGTTTAAACCCCTGGGCCCAAGGCATGCCCTGGCCCTAGGAGAGGGAAAGGAACGGGGGAGAAACCCTCGCTAACCAGGATTCAAACTAACACTTATAACTAATGTATTTTAAACTATTTACAGATATTAAAGAAAACGACTAGGGGATCACTTGAAACGAGAAAACACTTCAAGGACCATCACTGGGGAGGCAGGTTGGCGGGGCCCTATGTGCAGAGCCATGAAGGCATGACTATAGAGGGTGCCTGGACCAACCCGACGGGTATTGCTAGGGGAAAAACCTTCCGGTGACTGTGCATGGAGCGTGCACACACCTACTTGGAATTGACATGAGCAAGCACTCGAAGTATTTTTACAGCTATTCCTAAATTAAAATTTATGTAATTAGGATCTCCTCTATTATTCTACAATGGGTTGTTTGAGTAAATATCCTATCATAGCAGCACAGCACTACCACATCACAGTGACATGCTGAGGATGCAATCCAAAGAGGCTAATTTAGGACACTAGCAGAGGAGTACAGGACATGCTTTTCTTGGCATTGCCCCTAAAATGATAGCATTCCTCAAATGGGAATCTGAAATCTGTTTTCACTTGCAGTACCTAAAACATAACGAGGCTCTTATAAAAGAGCCTAGAAAGCACTTAAGAGCTGTAACTGTGATGCAGCTTACTCATTTGAACTTATCAATGAAAAAACTGAGTTTTAATTCTCAAATTGTAATTTAATTAGTAACAAAAAAGCAGATAAAGACATCTGAGCAGCCCCAGTGGTTTAATGGTCAAGACTAATTGTTTCATTGCACAAAAAGCCAACTTTAAAAGCAACTTTCAAAAAGTCAGAAAAACAAATATTTGGTCATCTTCCTAAAATATTGAAGAAAGCCTTGAAAAAACATTGCACTAATATCCCTAACTCAGACAGTAATAAAAAACGGTTAATCACCTTTGTAACTGTTCTTCGAGATGTGTTGCTCATATCCACGCCAATTAGGTGTGCGCACGCTGCGTGCACTGCCATCAGAAAGTCTTTCCCCTAGCAGCATCTGTCGGGTCAGCTGTGGAGCCCTCTGGAGTGAAGTCTGCATGGCCCTCAATATATGACCCTGCCGACCCGGCACCCCTCAGTTCCTTCTTGCCGGTTACTCTGACAGAGGGGAAAAGGGGGCGGGTTTGGAATGGATATGAGCAACACATCTCAAAGAACAATCACAAAGATGAGCAACCGTTTTTTCTTCTTTGAGTGCTTTCTCATATCGATTCCAATTAGGTGACTCCCAAGCCTTACCTAGGCAGTGGGGTTGGAGTGAAGGAATGTTGACTGTAGTACCGCTCTACCGAAAGCGGCGTTGTCTCTGGCGAGCCAGACGATGGTGTAGTGCGAGTTGAAGGTATGCACCGAGGACCAACTCGCTGCTCTGCTGTTTTGCTGAACGATGGCCTAAGTGAATTGCTCCTTTGCACCATTTAAGCTTGAAAGAGGGAATTCTTTACACCATCTGAATCCATTCTCTCCATTAAGAAGTCAACTGTAAAACTCCAGTTTGACTGAAATCATAGCACATTTCATGTTGCTAATGAAACATGACAAACGGACCTTTCCAAGTTAAAAGTTATTTATATTGGCTTTCAGAAGCAATAACCGCCCCCACAGTTTAAGAATATAATTAATCTTTTAAGTAAAATGCCGGAGCAAACTGAAACACACTGGAAAATACAAGTCAAGGTCACAATTGCTTAGATTTTTTTAAATTTTCCAATACTATAGAAACAAATTGAAGAAATGCTCCTATGCTCTCTTTTCACAAGGCAAAAAGCGCCTTTTCTTTTGCAAAGGAGGAGTAGCAGCAGCAACAGAGACAGCTCACAGAAGTACAGGAAGATAGGGAAAAATACCACACAAATCTTTAACTCACAGGTACTCTACAACGATAACTCTGCAATGGGAGGAAGATAGCATGTCATTAACATCACTGCTAGCTCTTCTTCTGCCTGCACCTGTGCGCCCCCCCCCTCCAGACAGGCAGGCTGACCTTGGAGGCTTCACCAATGCTCTGGTCTTGACTTCCTGTGAATGTGGCCTGCATGTCCCTGCTGAAGAAAGCCAGGCAGGGGGAAACCACCCCATGCGAGAGAGGTTTCATGAGGGACTCCACCAACAGAAGCAGGTAAGAGAGCTGCAGGAGAAGGTGGCTTGTCTGCATAGCCTCCAGGGAGTATGAGGACTTCATCAACAGGATATACATGGAAACATCAGGCACAGAGGATATTAGCTAAATAGTAATAACTATAGCACCACTAGAGGAGGAAGGAGAATCGGCTGCTCTATAGGGAGGAGACTGTCTGCTGGTCACCTCGAGCAGTAGACAGTGCTCCACCTCCCACCCAAGTCCCCCATCCATCAAGGTCAAGAACTGGTACGCTGTACTGGCAACAGGAGATAAAGAACACACCTCAATGGCTGAGGAGCAGCCATCTACGCCCAAGGCTGGGAGGCTCACAGCCACCACATCCAAGAGGAGGCAGTGTAGTGTGCTGATGGTTGGAGACCCCGTCTGAGGGGGGACAGAGGCATTCATCTGCCAATCTGATCTGATATCCTGGGAGGTGTGCTGTCTACCTGGAGTCCATAAGACATTACAGAAAGGCTGCAGAGGTTCATCCATCCCCCTGACTGCTACTCCATGCTGCTCATTCATCTGGCCACTAGTCATACTGTCAGGTATGACCCTGGGAAGATTAGCAGTGATTACAGGGCTCTGGGAGCAAGAGTGAAGGTATCAGAGGTCCAGGTTGTGTTCTCGTCCATCCTCCTGGGTGAGGGTAAGGGCTAAGGCAGGGACATGCGCATCCTGCAGATGAATGCATGGCTGCGCAGATGGCTTCCTCAACCACAGGATGATGTTCCAAGAATGAGATCTAGTAGGAAGAGATTGGGTCCACCTGACCAAGAAAGGGAAGAGCACCTTTCTACACCGACTCGCCAACCTAGGGGGCAGGTGACAAAACCCCACAGGTAAGTATAAAATAGATGACCTTAAAGAGGGCTAGATGTTGGGAGGGGAGGGACGTGGAAAATTACAATAGAGTCATAGGAGCAACAAGAGGGAAATCCATGGAGAACTCTTCTCAGCATCTTAGACGTAGTCCTGCCTCAGTGCAGGGGACTGGACTAGATGACCTATTGAGGTCCCTTCCTGTGCTAAATTTCTATGATTCTATGTCTATCCATAAATGCAAGTACATAAGCTAAATTATAACTTAATTGGCATCACAGAGACTTGGTGAGAGAAGTCTCATGACTGGAATATAGGTATAGAGTGGTATACCTTGTTCAGGAAGGACAGGCAGGATAAAAAAAAAGAGATGCTGTTGCATTATACATCAACAATATATACACTTGTTCTGAGATTCAGAAGGAGGTGAAGAGGCAGACCAGTTGAAAGTCTCTAGGTAAAGATAAAAAGAGTAAAAAAAAAAAAAATAGGGGTGATCTTAAGGTAGGGGGTCTACTACAGACCACTAAATCATGATAAGGAGGTGGATGATGCATTTCTAGAATATCTAAACCTCAAGACCTGGTAGTAATGGGGGAGTTTAACTACCCAGATATCTGCTGAAAAAGTAATATGGCAAAACACAAAATTTCCCATAAGTTCTTGGAACGTATTAGGGACAACCTTTTGTTTCAGAAATTGGAGGAAATAACCTGGGAGACTGCCATTTCAGACTTCATTCCGACCAACAGTGAGGAAGTGGTAGTGATTCTGAAGGTGGAAGGCAATTTGGGTGAAAGTAATCATGAAAGGACAGATTCCATGATTCTAAGGAAAGGAATGAGTGAGAGCAGCAGTATAAGTACAGGTTTCAGAGTAACAGCCATGTTAGTCTGTATCCGCAAAAAGAACAGGAGTACTTGTGGCACCTTAGAGACTAACAAATTTATTTAAGCATAAATAAATATTTATGCATCTGATGAAGTGGGCTGTAGCCCACGAAAGCTTATGCTTAAATAAATTTGTTAGTCTCTAGTATAAGCACAACGGACTTCAGATTTTAAGCTTAGACAACTGGTAGGTAAGGTCCTCTAGGAAGAAAATATAAGGGGAGTTCAGGAGAGCTAGCAGTTTGTCAAGGAGACAGTAAGAAAGCCATAGCTGCAAACTATCCTGATGCAAAGAAAAGGTAGGAAGAATAGCTACAAGTCAATATGGCCCCATCAGGAACTCTTTACTGACCTGGAAATATAAAAGGAATCCTACAAAAGAGTGGAAATATGAACAAATTGCTAAGGAGGCATACAAAAGAACAGTACAAGAATAGAAGGACAAAATCTGAAAGGCTAAGGCACAGAATGAGTTACACTGAGCAAGGGACATAAAAGGCAACAACATCTCAGCCTTCTTAATATCATCAATTAGCTCTCCTTACTCTTGCCCAGCTGAGTCGAGGACCTACACTTCAACTTTCTCTTGCCCCTAAAGTATTTTGCGTCTATTTTGTTCCAATCTTCAGTAAAATAGTGAATGGTAACCAGATAATTAACACCATCAATATTAACAAGGGGGAAGGAAAGCAAGCCAAAATAGAGAAAGAACAGGTTACAGAATATTTAGATAAATTAGGTGTAATCAAGTCAGCAAGGCATAATGAAATTCATCCTAGGGTACTTAAGGAGCTAGCTGAAGCAATCTCAGAACTGTTAGCCATTATCTTTGAGCACTCATGGAGAATGGGTAAGGTCCCAGAGGAAAAGGACAAACATAGTACCTGTCTTTAAAAATGGGAATAAACGGGAACTAGGGAATTACAATCTGGACCAAATTATTAAACAATCAATTGGTAAGCATCCAGAGGATAACATTGTTATAAGGAATAGCCAGCATGGATTTGCCAAGAACAAAATTATGCCAAACCAATCTAATTACCTTCTTTGAAAGGGTTACTAGCTTAGTGGATGGGGGGAAGCAATAGCTATATCTTGATTTTAGTAAGAATACCGACAGTCCCACATGACATTCTCTTATGCAAATGTGGTCTAGATGAAATTACTATAAGGTGGGTGCACAACTGGCTGAAAGACCATACTCCAAGTGTAGTTACCAACGGTTTGCTGTTATACTCTGAAGACATATCTATTGGGATCACACAGGGATCAGTATTGAGTCCGGTACTATTCAGTATTTTCATTAATGCCTTGTATAATGGAGTGGCGAGTATTTGTACAGAATATGCAGATGACATCAAACTGGAAGGAGCTGCAACCAATTTGGAGAATATAATTAAAATTCCGAATGACCTTAAGAAATTGGAGAATTGATCTAAATTCAACCAGATGAAATTAGACTCAGACTTTAAGGTCAGAAGGGACCATTATGATCATCTAGTCTGACCTCCTGCACAATGCAGGCCACAGAACCTCACCCACGCCCTCCTGCAATAATCCTCTCACCAATGTCTCAGCTATTGAAGTCCTCAAATCATGGTTTAAAGACTTCAAGATGCAGAGAATCCTCCAGCAAGTGACCCGTGCCCCATGCTGCAGAGGAAGGTGAAAAACCTCCAGGGCCTCTGCCAATCTACCCTGGAGGAAAATTCCTTCCCAACCCCAAATATGGCGATCAGCTGAACCCTGAGCATGTGGGCAAGACTCACTAGCCAGACACCCAGGAAAAAGTTTTCTGTAGTAACTTCTAACATCCCATCACTGGCCATTGGGCCTATTTACCACTGATAGTCAAAGGTCAATTAATTGCCAAGATCATGTTATCCCATCAAACCATCCCCTCCATAAACTTATCTAGCTTAATCTTGAAGCCAGATAGGTCTACTGCCCCACACTGCTTCCCTTCGGAAGGCTGTTCCAGAACTTCACTCCTCTGATGGTTAGAAACCTTTGTCTAATTTCAAAACTCATTCCCTTGTGCCCTCATGTCACCTCCAACCCACTTTCCCCCAACATCTGGGTTCTTATCGGCACCAGCTGCCTCCAACACCCATAGCTTTACTACCCAGCCACGAAAACTACGACCCTTATTCACTGCACTCAACCTCCAACACCATGCATTATAGACATCCTGAAGTGCAGCACTCTTTGCACAGCACTCCAGACAGGAAGGCTAAGTATGATAACAGGACATACGCAAGTCTGTGATTGTACCGTTCCCCACCCCACCCCCTTGCCCTTTCTGTATCCCAAGCAGTTGTGTTTTTTTTCTCCAATAAATAGATTTTTTGGCTTTGAAAACATACTTTATTATTGCATAAAGTAAAAGATACCTTAGCCCAGGAAAGCAACAGGCACTGCAAATCAGCGTAGCAAACACATATTCTTACTAACACTGGAACCACTGCACTTCACTCCCGTGCAGGGCACCAGACATTACTGGTGGCTTTCAGCCTCAAATTGCTCCCTCAAGGCATTCCTAATCCTTGCAGCCCCACGCTGGGTCCATATAATAGCTCTGCTCTCTGGCTGTTCAAATTCAGCCTCCAGGTGTTGAACCTCCAAATTCCATGCTTGAGTGCCATGCCTTTCACCCTCCCCTTCACAAATGTTATAGAGGGTATAACATGCGGCTATATCAGTGGGGATGCTGTCATCGGCCAGGTCCAGGTTCCCATACAGAGAGCGCCAGCGGCCCTTTAAATGGCCAAAAGCACACTCCACAGTCATTCTGCACTGGTTCAGCCTGTTGTTGAACCGCTCCTTGCTGCTCCCTGTGTAGGGTTTCATGAGCCATGGCATTAAAGAGTAAGCCAGGTCTCCAAGGATCACAATGGGCATTTCAACTTCCCCTACGGTGATGTTCTGGTCTGGAAAAAGAGTCCTGGCTTGCAGCTTCCTGAACAGGCCAGTGTGCCGAAAGCTGCGTGCGTCATGCACCGTTCCGGGCCAGCCTGCGTTAATGTCAATGAAACGCCCACAGTGATCCACAAGCGCCTGGAGAACCAGAGAGAAATACCCCTTCCGATCAACGTACTCGGAGGCTAGGTGGGCTGGTGCCAGAATTGGAATATGCGTCCCATCTATCGCCCCTCTGCAGTTAGGGAAACCCATTTGTGCAAAGCCAGCCACAATTTCATGCATGTTACCCAGAGTCACGGTTCTTCTGAGCAGGATGCGATTACTGACCCTGCAAACTTGCATCAACACAATTCCAACGGTTGACCTTCCCACTCCAAACTGGTTAGCGACCGATCAACAGCTGTCTGGAGTTGCCAGCTTCCAGATTGCAATAGCCACCCGCTTCTCCACCCTCAGGGCAGCTCTCAATCTCGTGTCCTTGCGACACAAGGTGGGGCGAGCTCATCACACAGTCCCATGAAAGTGGCTTTTCTCATCCGAAAGTTCTGCAGCCACTGCTCGTCATCCCAGACTTGCATGACGATATGATCCCACCACTCGGTGCTTGTTTCCTGAGCCCAAAAGCGGTTGTGGTGAGCGTGTCCGTGAATGCCACAAGCAATCTCATGTCGTATGCGTTACTCAAGTCGATATCATTGTTGGAGTCCTCACTGTCAGTTTGTACCTTAAGGAGTAACTCGACTGCGAAATGTGATGTGCTGGCGACACTCGTTAGCATATTCCTCAGCAGTTCGGGCTCCATTCCCGCAGATCAAAAGGGAAGACAGAGCGTGCAGCACAAAAACCGTTGAAAGATGGCACCAAAAGTGGACGGAAGCACAGGGATTGCTGGGATGCAAATCAATGCATCATGGGGCGTTGGGACAGGACCCAGAACGCCCCACACCTTCCACCCACAGTGCCAGAATGGGAAGAGGTGCTCTGTGGGATAGCTGCCCATAATGCACCGCTCCCAATGCCGCTGTAAGTGCCGCAAAAGTGGCCACGCCAGTGTGCTGTCAGTGGACAGACTGCAGCGCTTTCCCTACTGCGCTCTCCGAAGGCTGGTTTAACTCAAAGCGCTCTACATCTGCAAGTGTAGCCATGACCTTAGGTTAAATAGTAGAAAAACCTAACTATTGTACAAGAGTAATTAAGCTCTGGAATATGCTTCCAAGGGAAGTTGGGGAATCCCCATAACTGGAGGTATTTAAGAACATGTTGGACAAACACCTGCCAGAGATGGTCTAGATTTACAGGGTCCTGCCCAAGCGCAGGGGTTGAACTTGGTGACTTCAAGGTCCCTTCCAGGGCCTATATTTCTAGGATTCTATACAAGTCAGCAGATGTACTATGTATTATCTTAAAATTCAACACACTTGGAAGAGGAAACATGTGGTCTAATCTAGCAGAAACATTTTGCTAATAGAGGAAAGATCCAGTTTTCCTGGGCTGTTTTACAAAACTGTCCTTCTCCCCTCCACCCACTCCCCCCCACATATGAATCTTAATATGGAGAAATTAGAGTTCTTCGAATAATCAATTTTAGAAAATAGCCAAATATAATTATTTTCAAAATATTTCCAAAACAAAAAAAGAGAATTCGTTATAGTAGACAAGAATTTTGAGATAAATAGATTGATACCTGAGGTGAAATTCTGGCTTCCAGTGACAAAACTCCCATGGACTTCAATGGGGACAACTTTTCATCCCTGGTCATTAATGAGGGATACTTTAGCAAATATATATGCAAGATGTTTTTAAATCAGTGGAGGACCTCATTACCAATGGTGCTGAAATTAAGCATCCAGTCCTACAACATATTACATTTGAACTAGTTTTTAATCAACATTGAAGTCCACCCTTCCCCTCCCCACACTCACAATGGTTCTTCAGAGTTCTGTAGTGATGGATACTGCACTTAAATAAGATTCAAATTTGGGTGGCTTACAAAGGATTTCTTTTTTTTAAATTGGGCCTGTGTCCATTAGGATGTGCAGAGATGACAACTTAGAATTCTTTTTCTTCTTAAAATTAATCTTCCCTTATTTTTTACCTTAATTATTAGCAACATCAAATCTGATCCTCCCACCTTTTGTTGGGGGACCTGCTGAATGTCTCTACGCATCTTTATTGTAGACCCTCATATATTAACTGAGAGCGTGGTAGTGAATCTTTGACAAAGCCATCCTTTAATCAGCATTTATAAAAAGTTGAAATTGACTAAAAATTCCTTCTCTATTTCAATTGCTCAGCTTTTACTCTTGACTTTTGTGATATCTAGTTCTTCTGTCATCAAGATGTTTTAGGGCAGTCAAACCCTAAAGTACAAAACAGGCAGAAAAAAATGTCTTTGAACAACAATCTTCAAGGCAGCTTGTACACATTATAGAAAGCAAAAAAGGCATTGTCCCATCAGCAGTAACACCATATTCCATTATTTTAAGGTGCCTCATTGTTGGTTCATTCCTTTCATACTATAGAAACCTGGAACCTCTTTAGTTTTTCAAATCAAAGCACAAAGTTTAGCTACTGACAACCTTAACTCCATCTCAACTATCCAGTTATTAAAAAGGGAAAACCCCTTGAAAATAATGCAGTCTCAAAAAACACATTTGAAAGGCTGAAAGTTCAAAGCTACAGTAACAAAAGAAAGTTAAAAAGAGTACAGAAATTCCCAGTTTAAGTTACAAAAACAACCTGAACTTTGCCCTCTCTCTTCATTCTCTCCAGTGACCTCTCTCTTCGGTCCGCATGATAATGGGGACATGGAGACATTTTGGTAAGGATGTTCTGACAAGGACATCTTAAGTCTATTTTATTTGTGGTTTGCCTGTAGAATCCAGCAACTCTGAAGTATGTTACAGCTTTGGTTTTGTACATTCATAAAAGCAATTCCCCACCACTGTGTTCCTCACACATAAGCAACCTAATTTTTGATCCAACCTTTCTGAGTTTTCTAGCTTCAAGTACAGTAGAGATGTGCCTATGCCAAATCTTATATAAGCAAAAGGCTTTTAGATTTGAAACCCCATATACTTTTGGGGAACTAACAGCTATCCTGAACGTAATAAATTCTAGTAAAGAGATTTAAAAACCTCCCCCTTCCCCAATAAAGCTTTAAAGAAGGCAGGAGTAGTTGTCATGAAAGATGCACTTCAGTTTAAATGTAGCCATGTGGTAGATTAACAGCAAGAATAAAGTAGCCCAGTTAGATCACATCTTAATTTTCAGTCACTTATGTAATAACGTGCAACTGTTTGAAGATAGGCGTATCCCCTGGTTTTCAGCTGTTCTGTGAGCTCTTAGGGGCAAAGGCAAAACTGATCCCTCTTTCTTCTCAGACTAACTGCTGTGGCGTTATTTTCCTCTTCAGACCAGCCTTCCCATCCCATGCAACACTCATTCTCCTCTGGACCCACCCAACTGCCTCCTCCGTCCCTCCCCCTTCCTCTCACATGTGTATATACCCACACACTTCTCCCAAGCATACCCATAATTTTCTGTTTTACTGCTCTTCTAATCAGGATCATGATAAGTTTATAAATGCCTCATCAGGACCCACTACTCATGAGGAAATTTTTTTAGTTAACGTTCAACACTCACCCATGACAAATAGAAAACTTCCACCGGTAACTGAAGGAATCACTCAAATGTAATTTTAAATTCTTCAAAAAAAAAAAAAAAAAAAAAAAAGAGAGTTACTTTAATTAAAATTAAGTTCTAATCCTTTCGTTTGTAAAGAAAACCTTCCAAATATGAACTGACGCAGTGCTGTCTTCAGTGCAGTCAGCTCTAGTACTTATGCCTGGTACAGATTTCCGTTTCAGCAACAAAGCAAAACGTACATTTTTATTCAATGTGAGGTGAGGGGACTCAAGACAGAGACTGAAGAACGAAGCCAGGAGACAGAGAATAATTCAACCCTTAACCCTCTGTTCCCCCCAACTTCCAGCATTCACAACAGCATTATGCCCCACTTTTTAGCCGATAGAAGGGTCCCTACAATTCTTACCATGCTGTTGCCCCGGTCATCACTGGTATTGGCCCCCGTGTCCCTTGCTTTATTTCATAGTGGCCTCTAGCTAGTAGTGACTTAATTTTTAGCTGACTAGGATCTAGCATTTTGGATCTATCTTTCCATCAACCTTCCTCCCTTCTCACACACACCACCATTACTCACTAAAACAAACAGATGAAACCAAATCTGGTGCTCTGAAACCATGATGTTTCTAAGTTATGATGAAACAGAGTTAGAACAATGCCAAGTAAAATCAACTCAATTTATGAAGCCTTGTATCTCCAAACACCTCGTTTGATTTTTTAAAGATTTACAGAAAAATTGTACAGCGGCATAAGAAAAATGCCTGTGAAATTTTAGACAGATTGGTTTAGCTTTATTAAAAGTCATGGGAAGTTCAAAATCAGACTTATAATGGAAAACAATGCAGAGTCTAACAAAGAGGGAGACAAGAAACACTTTGCCAGAAGGTTTAATTGCTACCTTCTGACAGCAGAGGAATGCTGAAACTCTCAATCCTGGGTCCTATTTCAGGTTCTAGAGGGGAGTATGGGCTGGTAGACCCTTCTGTCCTTCTCTTCCCCTTGCCTGTCTC
The DNA here is from genome assembly GCA_033296515.1 of Macrochelys suwanniensis. Classification (NCBI taxonomy): domain Eukaryota; kingdom Metazoa; phylum Chordata; order Testudines; family Chelydridae; genus Macrochelys; species Macrochelys suwanniensis. The sequence goes on from CM065777.1 coordinate 159,273,504, forward strand.
TCTCTGCTGTTATCATCCCAACCTGCCTGATTCTCAAACACACACTGCTCTGGCATTTAAGTCAAGCCATTTCCTCCTATTCCTGAGGTCCAGCAGCAGTTAGCAATAAGGGCTCTCTCTTTCAATGCCTGACCTGTCAGCAGTCCAGAGAAGCAACTGCAGCACCCCTGAGGGGCGGGGGATGACACCTGCTCAGTAGAGATGGAATCTTTGGATAATTTTGTTGCTAATCTCCAAGAAGCCTCTACAAAGAATGTGCAAATGACAATTTTCAGAGTTGTATAATTTGGCCAAATGTGGACTGATTTTCACAGAGCACCTCAAATCCCCTGCCCCCAAAGTACGGTGGTGCTAGAGCTTCACAACAAAAACAGTTGTAAGTTTTCCAATACTTTTTTTTTTTTTAAATGTATTGTGAGTGATTATCAATACAGTGGAGGATCAAAATATCATATAGGAAGAAGTGGAAGACCTTGAGGATCAGAGTAATAGAAATCAGACTAAAAAATTTCTGCCATAAGCAGAGGGTTCATCAATGGAAAGCAACATAGGAGGAAAGAAACCTGTGTGTGTATGGGCAAATCATTACCATCCCACGAGCCACCTACGTGATGCAACTGAAAAACTGATTTTAGGATACATCAGAAGTGGTATTTCCAGCAGCAACAGAGAAGTATTAATACCATTGCACACGGATCTAGTAAGACCTCATTTGGAATACTGTGTACAATTTTGGCCATCCATGTTCAGAAATGATTAATTCCAACTGGAACAGGTGCGGAGAAGGGCTCAAAGGATGATCAGGGGAATGGAGAGCCTGTCTTATGAGAGGAGACTAAAAGAGGTTGGTTTGTTTAGCTTAGCAAAATGGAGTGAGAGGAGATCTGATTGCACTCTATAAATCTACCAGGGGGTAAAAACCATGGAGAGAGAAGAGCTTTTCTGCTTGCACAAAATCAAATGGATATGAACTGGCCATGAATAAATTTAGGCTGGAAATCAGAAGTGTTCTATCAAGAGAGTAAGGCTCTGGAACAGCCTCCCAATAGGACCTGTGGGATAAACCTTAAATTTGTCAAGCTCTAACTTAAAGGTAATTATAGTGGGATTTTATGACAGGGTTGCCTAAGGTGGTGGGCGCAGGGCTCAGCAGCCCAGGAGGGGGCGGGGGTCTCCTCTGGTTCATATCTTATGTCCTAAAATCTCATGATTGAGGGATTCAGCCAGCCACCTGTAGGGATCAGGAAGGGAATTTTTCCCCCCCATAATGTATTTTGGGTTGGGTTTTTTTGAGGGGGAGAAGGGGTCTCCTTTCTTTGAAGGATTGGAGATGGCCATAGCCAGAGATGAGACACTGGACGGGGTGGAATGGTGCTCTGAGGTGGTAGTGAGAATTGTCTCAGGTGCTTGGCTGGCTGGCTGGCTCTTGCTCACATGCTCACGGTCTAACTAACTGCCATATGTGGGGCTTGGATGGAATCTTCTCCCAGGCCAGACTGGCAGGGACCTTGAGGGAGGGTGGAGGAGGGGTTGCCTTCCTCTGCAGTGAGAGAAGCAGGTCACTTGTTAGGATCTGGGTATTTCTCAAATAATCAATTCCCTGTCATCGCAGAGGCCTTGGTGCACCATAGTCCCTTCTATTCTCTACCTGTGGCACACAACAGTTTAGCTTCCTCCAAGATAGTTCCAAGTGGGCTTCGTGGCTGGATGGTGTTAGTAGCCGAATATACAAGAGGTCAGACTAGATTGTCTGGTAGGCCCTTCTAGCCTTAAACTTTATGACTAACTATACCTCATTCTTAGAAACAGCCTAAGTTTCAGCAGAAACAGTTCAGCTGTGTCTACACTACAAAGATAAATTGACCTATGTTAGGTCAACTTACAGCCACCGCATTAATTACTGCAGTAGCTGATGTCCACACTACCATCCTTCTGTCGGTGGTGCATGTCCTCACCAGGAGTACTTTCACTGACTGAAGAAGGGAAGCGGAGGGGAGGGATTGAGAGCCAAGGCTCTCAGCTCCACACAGCTCCCCACTGGGAGCCCAGCTGCCTCCCTGGGCTTCACACTCCCAGCCAGGAACGGCGGGGAGAGGGGGAGCAGGCACCCAGGGCTTCTCGACTCTGGTGGGGAGATCTGCGCTGGGAGTCTGGTTGGCATCCATGCTCCTGGTGGGAGCAGGGAGTTAGAATTGGGGGCTGGGGGGGAGAAGACGGAGAAGCGGGGCAGCAGGGAGCCCAGGCAGCAGCCTGGCCTGGAATAGAGACCAGCCAGGAGCCAGCTTTCTGGTCAATTTCACAGCTCCAGCAGAGACTTGAAATTGATAAGAATAACAGCCAAAGGAACACGGTCTACACCAGGGGTCTCAAACACGCGGCCCACGGGCCACATGCGGCCTGCGGAGTTATTTCCTGCGGCCCGGCATAGGCGGCGACTCCACTGGCAGCCAAGCTCCAAACATTACTGAGTGTTTATACTTTATTAAAACCCCTCTTTGCATTACAGTTTTTAAAAAGTTAATACATTGACTTTTAATAGAATACTATATTACTCTTCATTTTTTTCATTTTTGACTACACTTTTGTATCATTGTATGAAAAGGTTTCAGTGATGCGGCCTTCGGGCCAATTTAATAGTTCTCATGTGGCCCTCGCGGTGATTTGAGTTTGAGATCCCTGGTCTACGCTGCATCACCCTAACTACACCGACATAAGACCTACACCTCTCGTTAAGGTGGTTTTATGTCATTGACCTAGCAGGGGAGTTACATCGGCGCCAGTGGGAGGAGCATGTCAGTGTGTACACCTCCACTATTTTGTTGACAAAAACTGACTTATCAACAAAATTGTGTAGTGCAGAAAAGGCCTAAGAAATGTAACCGGAGGCATGGTTCAAAAAGTTTTCCATACTTGGCATGGAAAACTTCAATCCAAACAGTTATAGCAAAGTTATAAGCAACTGAAAACTAGAACCTTGTAAAGGAAAGTGTTACACAAACTTTACCATAGGCAGTCCTGCTTGATCTGCATGTAGTAAGTCTAGAGGTATTCCACTAGCAATATCTTTAAGACAGATAAACTTCCCCAAACATGAAAGCAGCAAAACTTTCAGCAAAAAAGGGAAAGGAATAGCCCAAATACACAGACACAAATATAATTAATTTGCCTATGAAAAATAAGCTGCTGGGTTCAGTCAAGTTCCTAGCAGTTTTTCCCACAATACCACACAGAAAACTGGCATTATTTAATACTTATTGTCCCAGTAAGGCAATGGCTCCACCCTCTCCTCCAAGTCCCTTTTCAAACTTCACTTCCTTCCATTAGGCCTGTAACCTTAGTATTACCTCCCGGTCAAGATAACAGGGTCAAGATTACATGGGCATGAAAGAGGAGCTACATCATCAATGGCCATTAGGCCCTTTCAAGTCTAGGTTACAAGAATACTGGTAAGGAATCTTGAAAAGTTGCTGTGCATCCTATACCTGTTGTGGATAAATAAAAATGGTCTTCTAAGGGCTGTTGATATGGCACTATTCAAAAGCACAGAATTCACTTAAAATGTATTAGGGAGTCCCACATATCCTTCCCAGATTGATATAATGTTCTTTTGATCAGATAAAGGCAGCATGTCTTGAGCAATAAATAATTTACATTTAGCTTTCTTGATTGGACAGCTAAATTACTTTAAACTCAGCACCTGTAAACCCAATATCAGACTAAACTATAAAGCAATGAATATCGAAAGAAATCTAATACTAAGTTGGCACATAGAAGATGTGAAAGATTTAAATAGAAAAGTTCTTCATGTGAAGACTGTCAATAGGCTCTATATTTAGGAATTACACTTGATGGAAGTATATTCTAAAACTAAAAAATCCAAGTCTAAGGATAAGAAAGGTCACTTCTTGTAAGAATTAGAGCCCAGACGTTCCACTTGATAAACTAGTAATAGTTTCTTAATTTGGAAGAAATTCAGTTGCTCCGATTTTTTGTACAGCACTCCATACCAATCCAAAAAAAGAATTCTGTATCAAGTGCTAAAGAACTGTTCTTGGTTCTCTTTCAAAATTATGAACTTCTTCCTAGACTGAAGAGTAATTTTTGCTACATCTGTGTGTACTGTAAATATATTTGTAACATTTATATAAAAAACCTCACAGATCCTCCACCCAATTAAGAGTTTACTCCCCTCAAAGGAAATCTTATCCACCATACTAGTAGCAGTAGGAGATCTTGATAAAAGATATAAAAATAGAGAAATAATAGGGGTGGCCAAGGGTGAATCCTCAGGAATGTAAGTAAACAATTCACCAAACTATGAAAGATACTGCACACAGACATTTCCTTAATGTATAATGGACAGACATTTTTATTAGGTTGACATTACAGTGGACCAGGCTAGTATTTTTGATAGATGCTTTCTTTGGGGAAGCACAACACAACATTACAAAGAAACTCAAAACCTTGTGACAGGCTCGCTGACCCTTTAAGGAGAGTTGGGCTCAGCCTTACCTGTGATGGATCAGCTACCCCTCACACACACACATATCCAACTGATCCTAATTAGATGTGGATCAGATGGGTTGGTTAAGTTATCAGACCCAGCTGGAAAGAATCAATTGATGCCCATAAAAGGCTGGGAGATCTCAACCAGGGAGGTTGTCTCCTGTGATTGACCCTGAAGGGAGAGGATGATGCAAGAGAAGGAGGTTCCTACAGCAAACACTGGAGAGGGCCAAAGCCCAGGCCAATAGTCTGAGGTAGACTGGATCAGAATCCAGCCAGTGGAGAACGAGATTGGGGAAGGAATCTAGGAACAAAGCCCTGAGGGTCAATGGCTCAGGTAGGAGCTGGACCTCCAAGGATGGTCTGGAGGGTCAGAACTCTATTTGAAAAAAAAGTAGGCTGGAAAACCCTGCTATGTTATGTTTCCTTTAGTACTATTGTTTAAGTTTGTTTTCCTGGCCTTGCCTGATGATGCTGAGACAGATAGTGAGTCACAATGGGGTGCTGTGGAGGCTGACCCTACTACACAACTTTTATAGCTATCTTTTTGATTAGAACTATTTGTTACTCTGAAACACAGCAATGGCTTACAGATATCCAAAACATAAATTTAAGGTTCAGGCTGATCTTGATGGATTTAAGTTGTGTACAAGTTCAACTTTAATAAAAGTTTTACATATTTACATTTTTGTAATGTCACCATTAAAGCTTAGCTGAGATGTAGCATCTGGTTTTCAATGAAATCCAAACTACCTCCCTGGAGGGTTAAGGAGTAAATACTATTGTTGCTAGTTTTTAGATCCCATATTTGAATGTTCAAGTTTTTATACTGGAAAAATCCTTATTAAAAAGTCTCTAATTACAGGATTCTCCTCCCCCACTGTCGTCATCCCTAGCACAGAGACCCTATAGTCTTTCCCAAGCCTTGCAGCTGATACATTCTTGGACCTGCTTCCAATTCTTCCACTGTAACAGCAAATCTGTTTTGCACCAGGAGCCAGCCTCATTTGGAAACAAATTTAAGTAAACAAAACCTGATTTTACTATTTTAATATTGTTCTTTTGTTTCCATCATGCAGGGTTTGAAAGTGTTTTTTCTTCATTTACAGTTTGAGAAGATTACAGAAAGCCATCAGGAAATTCTTATTCCTTATAAATACAAGGAGAGTGTTGTACATATTTATTGTATAACACTCTCCTTGTATTTATAAGGAATAAGAATTTCCTGATGGCTTTCTGTAATCTTCTCAAACTGTAAATGAAGAAAAAACACTTTCAAACCCTGCATGATGGAAACAAAAGAACATCTACTTTACTGCCTGTACTTAATCTTTAATAATTTTGCTCTCCAGAAGCAATGAGTTGCTTGCTTTGCAAAAAAAGCTTGTCTCACTGCTTGTGATGTCTCACCATTTTTTAGTCAGTAAAAAAGTTTTCTTGCTTCAATTCATAAACACAAGCTAATACACTACTTTCAAAACTACTCGCATCAGATTGAGGTAAAATTGCAATAATGCTTTCTAAAGTGAAGTTTAAGAATTCCATGATTGTAGATGTTGCTATACTGCAATGTGTGTGCGAAATATATTCTCAAACACATGTATTGGTTAAACATGTATTCTGTAAATACATACAAGTGTTTAACCCTAACACTATGAGAGATCATACTTAGTTTTGAATTTTGGTGTTATCCAACATTGTATTTTAGAATTCAAGTACATAACATTCTTCGTTTGTCTAAAGTTTCACAAACTCAAAGTGAAAAGGAACAAGACTGTTAATGTACAATTTTTTTTTTAAGCCTGCCACAGCTTTAATTATTTTTAAAGCCTTACCCAGGAACAGTTTCTTGATTTTTTTTATTTAGGTAATATCACAAAGTGGACTCTGCCTGCATCATGTATGTACAAGGAAAACATAAGACAATTTGACTGAAGGAGAGCATAATTCTATTTTAATACACTCTGCCACTAGTAAGGCTTGCTGACTATTTGTTCAAAATGAAAAAAAATGGTTTATTCCAACATGCATGCACACACACAATCACAACCTGAAAGAACATCCATATTCATAAAAAAAATAAAGCTAACAGCTATTTCACATAGGATGGTCTAGTTATACCTGTAACTAGCAGATTACTTACTACCCGAGTCGATTTCTCCAACTCTTGTGACACACATCTGAACGAATAGATTTTTGGTACTGCCCAGCCATAGTAATGTGTTTAACCTTAATATATATTACTCTGGAGGGCATTCTGCACCTAAAAATTATGCGTACAATATTTTAAAATTCTGCAAGTTACATTTGTCAAATAAATGCAGAGGCTCCAGCATGGCAGTGGGGAGCAGAGGCCACTGGTTACAAGAAGGTGGAGATCACCCTGCAGCCCTCCCACCCCGGAGACATGGACTTAGTGGTGAGGCTGCACCCGACCCTGACCCAGCACAAGGCCTGGGCCTGCCCCATAAACAACCTGGGGCCCTGCCTCTCTGCTCGAGGAGCACCAGGTATGGGGCAGGCAGGCTCAACCAGGCAGGATCCAAATGTGGGGGGATCCAGGTGTGGGGTGAGGATTCTGTGCTGGACAATCTGGGAAATTGTCCCACATGTCCCCAAAGCATGCAGCTCAGTGGGTGTTCCAGGTATGGGGGGATCTGGATGCTTGTTGGGTGGGGGTTGTCCAGGCACAGGGGCAATGGGACTCTGCAGGGGCTTCCAGGTGAATGTGGTTGGGGCTCAGCAGATGGGTCTGGGTGCTGTGGGAGTGGGGCCTGATGGGGTGGGGATCTGGGTGCAGCTAACTGGGGGGCAGTAGCATGGGGGTCTGGATGTGGGGCCTCGGGGGGGGGCTAGTCAGAGTGGAGGTTTGAGTGCGGGGAGCTCAGTGGGGTTGGTCTGGGTGGAGGGGTGGGGGTCTGGAGGCATGGGGCTCCAAATGCAGGGGCTGAGGTTCAATGGGTGGAGTTCGGGTCTGGAAGGGGGGGGGGGGTCTGGGTGTACAGGGTGAGGCTTGGCAGAGGTGACTGGTATGGGAGATCCGGATGCAAGAGGGTCAGGTGAGCAGCTCCCTGTATAGTGACCCCTCCTCCCACAGCTGAGGAGCAATGGGGACAGGGAGCAGGGGATGACGCTGAACTTCCTGCAGCTGGGGGAGGGACTGACACAGTTCTAGCCACTCCTTGCAGGGGAAAAGGAAGTCCTGTCCTCTCCTGCCTCCAACCCAGCCAGAACTCACATCTGATCCCAGATCAGGGTAGGAGCCACTGGCTTGGGTGTCCCTAGCCCTCTCCGCCAGCTGCTCCGGCAATGTACCTTCACTGCTAGGGAGTGGTGTGTGACTGCTCTTGCAGTTCCCTTTGTTTCCCTGTCAAAGCCTTTTTGGGGGTGGGTTGGCTGGGAAGCAAAGAAATCTGCAGGGGACATGAATTCTGGCACAGAATTCCCCCAGGAGTAAATATAACAAATGTTTACAGGTTTTCAAACAGTACTACTTATATCCTTGTGGAAATGTAGGAGACAATTTTTGATTAAGAGGTTCAAATTCTAGTCACCCACCAACATTTCCTAGATTAGTTCCTTTTTAAAATCTTTTACCCAAACAGACATTTATAATAATGATAGGAGCCTGATTATTTTTGGTGCATCTCTCCTGCCAGGAAAGGAGTATGAGCATTCTAGACCAGTCTGACAGAAACTTACAGGTTGTTTTGAAATTTTTATTATGTTTGCATTTTCTATAAAATGATGGAGCAGTTGTGATTAAACTATGTTACCTATATTTTAGGTATAATAGTCAACTGTCACTTTATTTACCTAATACTTCCTCCTAACACAGCAGGCTTTAACTTTTCTTTAAAAACAAAAGCTGCCTGGGAAAACAAAAAAATTAACCTAATTTCAGAAGTGTGTGCTTAATGCCCCTAGACAACCAACATAATGCCATTTTTCGTTTTTAGCCCCTTCCATGGACCGCTGCCTTCTACTTTATGCAATGACCCAGGATGTACTACAGTCGTAGCATCACACCTACCACAGAACTCTGTTTGGAACTGGTCTTAGAGTGAGGTCAAACTGTATTTTCTGAGGGGGGAAAATGCATGATTAGGAATAAAAGTTCTATGAAACCATGCATTTTTGGAGGCCAAGCCTATTTGAGGGGCAAGTGTGATGCTACTAGTACAGTGTATGCTTCAGGAGAACCACATGGAGCAGGAGCCAGCAATCTGCAGTTTAGACAGATTTCCGAAGAAATGGGGAGGGGGGAGAGAGAGAGGGAATATGCACCTTTTAAAGTAATAGTGTGCCACCTGCCTTTCAGATTGGTTATTTGGGACACTCAGCATACATCAACAGTTTGCAGTTTTGAAAAATAGTTTAATGACAGGTTCTATTTAAAAAGAAACTACATTTTGGTTGGTTAATTATGTTTTGAAGCAATTCAGATTATAGGTGCTTCTGTGGATTAAAATTAAACTAGGAGCACAAATAAATACAGACAAACAATTCCACACCCTTAATTTAGGTCCCTTCAACCCCAATCATAGAGCTCCGTGCAGGTGTTTTCCCATACAGATTCAGTTTGCAGGTTTAAGGCTTTATAGCAGGGGTGGCCAACCTGTGGCTCCGGAGACGTATGCGGCTCTTCAGAAGTTAATATGCGGCTCCTTATATAGGCACCAACTCCAGGGCTGGAGCTACAGATGCGGACTTTCCATTGCTCACTATTCAACCCCTGCCTTTGCCACAGGCCCTGCCCCCACTTCACCCCTTCCCCCAAGGCCCTGTCCCTTCCCTGAGCCTGCCCTCCCCCTTCTCCTTGCCCCCCAAAGTCTCCTGCATGCTGCTTGAGGCACAGGGATGGAGGGGAGGTGCTGATCAGCTGGGCAGCTGGCATGTGGGGAGCTAATGGGGACTGCTGACATAATACTGTGGTTCTTTGGCAATGTACATTGGCAAATTGTCTCCTTCTCAGGCACAGGTTGGCCACCTCTGCTTTATAGGACTTCTAAACCCCCAAATCTGGCACTTTACGGGGATTGAGATGGTTAAGTGACCTAAACTGTAAGTATAAGTAATTGTGGAGACCAAACTGCACACACAAAATTGAAAGCCTCACTAGACTGATTGAACAGTTGGCATTAAAGCCCCAATTTAGGAGAGATTTTAACCATGTACCTAGTTCCACAGATTTCAATGGGACCACACATGCAAGAAGTTAAGCATGTGCTTGAGTCTTTGCAAGATGAGGACCTAAGATTCCTGTAAACAGTCACCATATTGCTGAAAAAGTCACCCATATGTGATCTCTAATACAAGGGCTCTGGTATCAGCTATTGAGAACTTTTAATATGGTTTACTAGAGGTATAAAAATCAGAACGCATTTGAGCAAAATGTATTACTATTAAACACAATGGAGTTTAGACTTATGAACTATAGGAACTTAGTTCACATTTCAAACAATTTTTTCAGTTTTTTTTTTTTTACCATCTTACCTGAAAATTATACTAGTTTGCAAAAATTGCATAAGATATTGCATAGGGGGGAAGAAAAAGTCACTGATCTGTCAAAGGAATACTGAACTGTTTGAACATATTTTCCCCCTCCTGTTTTATGAGCTGTGATGACTATAACAGATGTGGAAAATAAAATCCCCCATTCTGTTTATTTGCATTTAGCAGCAGTTGGATAGTTTCACTGTTTCCCCTACACAGTCAGTCACTTTCCTCGGAGCGGGTCTGTTAAACATTTTTCTCATTCAGTTTTCTTAAAATATACAACTGTGACTACAAAAAAATTAATGAATAGGGAGATTCAGGGCAAACCTAGTAACTGAAACTACTTTGAAACTTTTAAATTAACCATGTTATACAGAACCTTGCAGCATTCTAATCCTGACAATGGTGGGATTTTTCACAAGAGCTTTTTTACTAGTCTGTTTACAAAACAAGTGTGACACGCTTTTGAAGCTATCAATAAGCTGCATAACCTTTAAACTAATACAACTCGTCTTTACCTCTAAGGTTCTTTTGAATTTTGTCAAACACGGTCTTAAATCACAAAATTTGTATTCACCATCTAATCACCATGTTTGTATTATGGTGGCTTTAAAGACCATGCACAACTTTAATATTTAAAATATGTGCAAGACTATATGGAAATTTAGGTTTATTTTGGTAAGAAACTAGAGCCTGTCCTGCAATATCCTCCTGAGTCTAATTTCCCTGTAACATTTAAATGTGGTCTAAGACAAAAGATAATGTACAAAAAATACAAATACTTTGTAATTTGGCTAATTTAGTATTAGTGCTGCCAGCATCTAAAAATCTTAGTTGAACATGTGAGACTGTATCAGTGGGAGGAGAACATTTAATGGTAATTTGTGAAGAATTAAACTGAAACAAGAGAAACGGTTTACTCAAAATCCTCTAACACTGGTGGGAAGGAGCAATTAGGCCAAAACAAGTGCCACAGGTGTAGCACAGTTTCTCTGGATAAATTAGATTATTATACCACAAGTACAGTGTGTGCCAGAGTAAAATAAACCTCACAGGAAGAGGAAACTCCACTCACTCCAAGATTTTAAAAACAGTCAGTTTCCTTCCCCCCAGAACAACTTGCAGTCACGAAAGAAGAAGAATTTTGAATTTCACTAACTTGCTGGGTCAAACCCAAGCATTTAATCCCAATTACTCAGAAAAGGGCTTGTAATCTTGAGGCACTAGCTGGGTTAATCCTTCAACAGGCAGCAAATTGTAACAGAGCTGTTGGACGTTTGTTTACATAAGACGAATATAGACCCCCCCGGCGAGAGAAGCTCTGGGTTTGAAAGTATTTGTGGGAGGCTTCCAGCTCCTGACAGTGACTACTTGGAAAATACAGGGAGAAAAGCGAAAGGAGAACGGTCAAGGAGGACTAAAGGGGCCAGAAGAAGGCGAGCTCGGGGCTTGGAGATCCAGGAAAGGAAAAAGAGGGCAGGCAAGCCGGAGCTGGGGATTGGAGCGGGGAAAAGCCCAGAGATGGAGAAACGGGGCAGGCTAGAACGAGCTCGGAATTGGAAAGGTGGTTAGTAGCTCAGCAGTGGGCGACTCAGTGCAGCACCTGTAGCCCAGGGCTAGGGAGTGTCGGGCCGTACCTTTGAGCTGGGGCAGAGGCGAGAGCTCCACCTGGCTGCTCTGACTCCGGAACTGCGAGGAGCCCTGCGAGCGCTTCTGCCGCTGAGCCTTGCGCACCGATTTCCGCGTGAAGCCATCCACCTTCTCCGCTGCAGAGATGGCCGCCGACATGGCTGGGCGGTGAAGAGGGGGGCGCCGCTCCCCAGAAGCATATATCAAAGCGGGGGGGGGAGAAGAGGGGCGGGAAAAGGAGCCAAGATCCCCCCCCCCCAAAAACGGAGGGGATCCCGACGGCGAGCGGGCAGATTCCCCCCCCCCCGCCTCCTCCGAGCGGCCCAATCCCGGCCGGGCTCGCTGACGGAGCCTACTTTATCCAAGGGCTGGGAGACTCCTCAGTCCGAGCCGCGGCGTTCCCAAGTTCCTGCTTCGATCGTAACTTCCTCCCTGCGGTGCCGGCTCCCGAAACTTTCCCTGGCGGAGCCGCGGGGCGGGCACGGCCGCCACACGCTAAACTTTCCGGCGGACGGGACGGGAGCGGTCCGCGCGGCTCGCGCTCTGCCCGCAGCGAGCGCCGCCAGAGATAGCGCGAGAGCTGGGCTCGCTTATGCCCTCCTCTCCTCAGCCGGGCTCGCCTGTGCCAGTGCGCGCGGAGCTCGCTGTCATGGGCCGAGCTCGCCTGAGAGGCACGTTCCGCCCGCCCGCCCCTCAGCCACCGCCGGGAGCCCCCCGCGCCTCCGCTGTCATCATGCTCCCACGCGGCCCGGTCGGCTCAGACCGCGGTTTCCCGAGTGTCTCCGTGTCCCCCCGGGGCCGCTGCAGCTCTGGCCCACTCGCGCCGTGAAGCCCCCAGAGCCGGCGAGCTACGGCGTCCGCTGAACTTGCCAGAGGTAGGAGGCGAGTCCTGAGGGGGAGGGAAAGAGGCGGGGCATAGGTTGGCGGGGGGTGGTTGGGATGGCCGTTGCTGCTTGCGCGTGAATGATTGACGGGAGAAGAGCAACCAATTAAAAGACCGAGATGGCGGTGGGGGCGCCGATGCCGCGCGACCTCCGGCCCTAGTGATTGACAACAGGGTTGGCCAACAGAAGGTGGGAATGTGGGCGGGATGCCGGAGAGTGATAGGAACTGAGTAATGAGGCGGGGTGTGCGGGAGCCAATCCAGAGTGGGGAACCATTTAGCGTTTGTATGGATCGGTCCCTCTTGGCGGGAGGGGCAGCAGGCCTCTTGGCGGGGGCGAGTCTGTCAAACTTGTCCGGGTGGGAGCCGGCGGAGGCTGCTCTCCTCAGGGAGCGGTGAGGCGGCGGCGGCGGAGGCGCCAGGGTCGCTCCCTTCCCAGGCAGCGCCTTGCGCCCGGGTGTCAGGCCCCTGCCCCGCTAACGCACTCCCTCGTGCCCGCTGCAGGGATCATGCCCGGCGTAGTATCCGATGCCTCGGGTTGGATCTATGCCAAGCGTCTCTCCGGGGTGTGCTTAGCACGTCGCTCAGTGCTGGCTAGCGAGGGAGAGCTAATGGCTGCGGTATGTTGTGAGGTGTCACAAACGGCAGGTGCACGCCGAGATGTCTGTCCGTGAAATTGCTGGGGTTGAAATAAACCCGTCACTTAACATCCCTCTAAAAGGAATCCGGGGCCTCCAGCGTCAACGGCAGGTGCTGCTCATACACTGAGTGAGCTACTGAAACCGTTTTTGACCATGAAGAGTGTACGTTGTTAGTTATGTAGAAGGGATTAATTGACTTGTGTGTGTGTGTTACTGTTGTCCTCGACTGGCCCCATATCCGATGTTTTCAGGTGTTTCTCCGTTTCTATTACCAGTAACTGATCTAGTGGAGCTACTCAGCTCACTATTCCTGTGCTGTAGCTTTTTCTTTAACCCTACATAATGACTGTGACGTTAGTTGATGACCACAGTGATTTAGGCAGTGTGAGTTATTAGTTTGTATTACACAGTAGTCCTTAGAGACCCTAACTGAGATGGAGCCCCATGATGTTAGTTGCTGTACACGCATGCTTGACACTGCAGAGTGCTCAGCACTTTAGTCTGAGTCTAGCAAAGCACATAAGCACATGTTTAACTTTAAGGACATGAATAGTCTACTGGTATCCGTGAAATACTGAAGTTTGAATGCTTTACTGAGCCAAAGTGCTCAGCAGCTTGAAGGCTTGAGCCCACATGTAGTAAGAGACAGTGCCTCGCCTGAAGAGCTTACAGTCTATAGATAAGACAAAGGGTGGGAGAAAGGAAGCATTATTCTCCCTTTACAGGTGGAAAACTGAGGACAAGAGATTAAGTGACTTGCCCAATGTCACACAGGAAGTCAGTGACAAGCTAGAAACTGAATCCCCATCATGTCTTAACCACAAAATCTCTACACTCCTCTCAAAAAGTAGAAATCCTGTGTAATTCACTTTCTAGGAGTTGGACTTGGGCTTCCTAGGTGAAAAACAGCAATCCCAACTGCTAGACTACTTGGAAAGTGTGTGTGTGTACAGTATACACCCACATTAAAATTTGATTCCACTCCTCACACACACATTGCCCCACTTTTGAGACATAAACATTTGGATATCTTAGCTCATGGTCATGTAAATACAGATGATGGACTGGCTGTATATGCATGTTTTTCTTATTTTTTACAGTGTTTCGGCTCTGATTCAGCAAAGAACTTAAGCATCTGCTTAACTTTAAGCATGTGCTGAAGTGCCAGTGATTTCAATGGTACTTACATACTTAATGTGTGACGTGTTTAAGTACTTTGCTGAGTTGTTTCATTGTTTTCATACATACATAATCCATAACAGCAAAACACAGATTAGGTGATAGATAGGTTTACACAGTTTTGGCATGAATCTAAATTTACTGTATTCCAGATGTACTGTTGCCATTTATACATTACCACATTTTATTATATCACTTCTATTTCCTTATAAACTCCAAGAAAGGACTCAAAGCAAAATAGAAGCCTGAAACTTAAGATATCCTACCCACATTTCTCCCTGCTGACATATATTGTGTCAGTGTCATTCCTTCTTTCTTGTTACTTAAAATGCATTCAGGAATTCATTCCCATACCCCCATCATGTGTTTTTGTTTTGTTTTGCTTTCTTTTAGTGATCTTTATGCATCCTATATTATGTTCAGGAAAAAATGTATGTTGCACCCAACCTATCCAGCCTCGCTGGTGCTATAAATCAATCTTTCCTAAAGAATGGGGAGCATAAGCTCCTTCTGTTCATTAAATAAATTCCATGCAGTGTTTTTTTCAGTAGTTTAACAAAATCCACTTCCTAAACAAAGTGGCAATGTTTAGCTGTTCATTCCCCTAAATGGCTAGTAGGAGACCCTGTTCATGTCTATTAAAGCAAATTCTGGCACCTTTTATATAGTAGGCCCAAATTTCAATATATAGAACACAGCATCTTATTCCAAGAGATCATAGGCCAGAATATGTTCTCTCCACTGGTATCGGAGGGAGTGTTCCTCTATTCCCACTTACTCTCCAATAGCTGTCAATTCCTCCCCCACTCGTTTTTAGAAAGTGACACTAATCACCGCATCCTATGCACTGTTTTATAGCAACTCAGTCCTTCCCTGATGTCTAGCTGCCTGTTCCCAGTGCAAAACAGTCAATCTTCATTTTAAAGTCAAGATCTATGGGTGAAAAGTATTATATAAATGCTAAGTGCTAAGTTAAATATAAGAAACTTTTGTGAGCATTCAGCTTCCTTCCCAAGATTTTCTTTAAAATTAGTAATCTTATTGGGACTGCCAAATTCAAAATAAATAAAATAAAAGTCCACCTCTTGAAGTCGCTGAGAAAATGCAAGACAATGGTTGAGGCTGCTAACCTTGGGAGACTTATCATTAGGTAGAAGTTGTGTTCTGCAGTAATGAAATTAAATCTCTCAGAAGTCTTGTGTGGGGAACCCACACTGCTACTGAAAATATTTAAGCTAAATATTTTAGCTTACCTTCATACCTCACCTCTAAAAGAAATATCATTAACAGCCCAACCAACCCAAGAAAAAAGGAACAATTTACAGCAGTTCATTCTGTCAAAAAGTGAGACCTATTTTTTAGTTGGGTTTATTTAACATAATTTTCCTATTTTGGAAAAGATGACGAGACAGCTTCATTTACAAGTTTCTAGAAGACTAAAGTGAAAAGAAAATGTTTGGATCTAGGTCAGTGGTTCCCAAACTGGGGTTCGTGAACCCCTGGGGGTTCGCAAAATGTTACAGGGGGTTCTCGGGGAAAAATTCCCTAATGGCGGACAGAGCTGTCCCTGGGGACCGCAGGACTTCCAAGAGCTAAGCAGATCAAAGCAAGCATATCTATCACACTGAGGTGATTTAAACGTCAAGACTCCTTACAAGAAATGGAAAGGGAGATGGATATTTTTTGCTGTTTTTAATATTAAATAGGCAGCTAGTATTGTTTTTAAAATTATTATGAAGAACAAGTTTAAGCTTTGTTGTAAGGTGCGTTGTTTGCCTGGACTGCCCAACACCTGAATGCTTGTGTAGGAGGAACTCTTTGAGTTGACTTCTTAAATACCTTCATGCTGTTTCACCTCAGATACTCCTTGATGAAACATAGGAGCCTTGTCTTATAACAGGGTTATTCAAAGTGATACCAGCTGTGAAAGTGAGATCTTGGAAGAGTGTTGCCATTTTCATAATGTAATAAAAATACTGTAATAATAAATAATCATTAATAATAAATAGTGTGTAATAAGCATGTCATAAAAACAAATTTTATATTTCCAAGATCACTGCTTTTATAATTTATATTCACGTAAAGGAGAAAATCCCCGGAAATATTCATTTTTAGGAGGGGGTTCACGAGACTTGACATTTTAGTGAAAGGGGTTCACAGGTTGTTAAAGTTTGGGAACCACTGATCAAGGTTCTGCTTTAAGATAGATTCTACTTACAGCTTTTAGGAATGGTGCTCCATTGAGGGGGAGGGGAAAATTACTTTCTGTTCAAGATTTTAATTTTTAAGGGGACACTATGAACATGATTTTTTAATTAACTAATTTAAAAAATCCAATTTTTGCTAGAGCTTCCTTTGAACAGTATGTCCTAAATTTTTAAAAAAATAATAATTAAAAAAAAAACCTGAAAGGGTTTTTTTGTTCCCCTGTTGATGTTTTTAAAGAGAAAATTACTAAGGGTTTGATCCTACAAACAGTTACACAAATAACTTTACAGATGTGAGTGGTTCCATTGAAGTCAGTGGGACTGCTTGTATGAATCAGACTACTCGTGCATACACATTTAGAGAATTGGGCTACATGAAGGAAACAATGAAACCAACAATACACAAAAATACTGATCCTGCAAAGACTTATGCATGTGCTTAATTTTACTCACATGAGTAGCCCCATTTTAATGAAGGGATTGTACCCTTAATTCCCAAAGTCAGTCCCAGAGTTAATCACTCTGGGAAGAAGCAGTTCTGTCATGCTCAGTAGTAGTTCATCTGGCTCCATAAGAGATGCAAAGCATCTCCTTGGGGGCATAAGTTTACAGCTAACCTTTCCAAGTCACTTAAATGTCTTTGCCAGAATGATGTTCCCTTAGCAAAATTCTGAAGAGCAGGAGTATGTATATAATGAGACAAAATCATCAACAGGTTTATTTCTTTTATTCAGATTTAACAAATGGTATTTCTGTTAACTGAAGTTTGAAAGTAAATAAATAGTACTAATTTCTATTGCCATTTCCAAAATGTTTATGTTTGTAGCA
Source organism: Macrochelys suwanniensis (assembly GCA_033296515.1). Lineage (NCBI taxonomy): Eukaryota > Metazoa > Chordata > Testudines > Chelydridae > Macrochelys > Macrochelys suwanniensis. The sequence goes on from CM065777.1 coordinate 159,290,876, forward strand.
AACCAGCCCTTCATAAATACCAACAAGTGCTATCCTTTACATATTTGTAGTTTTCTGTGATAGAGTTGAACACAGAGACTAGAAAATAAAACGGAACTATTTCTGTCCGGAAATGTTTGCCTTTTAACTGAAGATTTAGAAACTAGTCCTTTAAGAAATATTTCCTAATGCACAATGAAGGGAGTAAATCTATCAATGAGCAGCTAGTCCTGTAACCCACAAGAGGAGAGGCAATTCTTGATTTAGTTCTAAGTGGAGCACAGGATCTGGTCCAAGAGGTGAATATAGCTGGACCGCTTGGTAATAGTGACCATAATATAATTAAATTTAACATCCCTGTGGTGGAGAAAACACCACAGCAGCCCAACACTGTAGCATTTAATTTCAGAAAAGGGAACTACACAAAAATGAGGAGGTTAATGAAACTGAAATTAAAAGATACAGTGCCAAAAGTGAAATCCCTGCAAGCTGCATGGAAACTTTGTAAAAACACCATAATAGAGGCTCAACTTAAATGTATACCCCAAATTAAAAAACATAGTAAGAGAACCAAAAAAGTGCCACCGTGGCTAAACAGCTAAGTAAAAGAAGCAGTGAGAGACAAAAAGGCTTCCTTTAAAAAGTGAAAGTTAAATCCTAGTGAGGAATATAGAAAGGAGCATAAATTCTGGCAAATGAAGTGTAAAAATATAATTAGGAAGGCCAAAAAAGAATTTGAAGAACAGCTAGTCAAAGACTCAAAAAGTAAGAGCAAAAAATCTTTTAAATACATCACGGGCCAGAAGCTTGCTAAACAACCCGTGGGGCCACTGGACAATCGAGATGCTAAAGGAGCACTCAAGGATGATAAGGCCATTGAGGAGAAACTAAATGAATTCTTTGCATCGGTCTTCACGGCTGAGGATGTGAGGGAGATTCCCAAACCTCAGTCATTCTTTTTAGGTGACAAATCTGAGGAACTGTCCTAGATTGAGGTGTCATTAGAGGAGGTTTTGGTGTCCTGCAGGGGTCTGTACTGGGCCCAATCCTATTCAACATATTCATAAATGATCTGGAAAAAGGGGTAAACAGCGAGGTGGCAAAATTTGCAGATGATACAAAACTACTCCAGATGGTTAAGTCCCAGACAGACTGCGAAGAGTTACAAAAGGATTTCTCAAAACTGGGTGACTGGGCAACAAAAAGGCAGATGAAATTCAACGTTGATAAATGCAAAGTAATGTAATCCCAACTATATATATAAAATGATGGGGTCTAAATTAGCTGTTACCACTCGAGAAAGAGATCTTGAAGTCGTTGTGGATAGTTCTCTGAAAATATCCATGCAATGTGCATCGGCAGTCAAAAAAGCAAACAGAATGTAGGGAATCATTAAGAAAGGGATAGATAATAAGATAGAAAATATCATATTGCCTCTATATAAATCCATGGTACGCCCACATCTTCAATACTGCATGCAGATGTGGTCGCCCCATCTCAAAAAAGATATTTTGGAATTTATTTACTTCTTCTCATAACTCAAGAACTAGGGGGTCACCAAATGAAATTAATAGGCAGCAGGTTTAAAACAAACAAAAGGAAGTATTTTTTCACACAGCGCACAGTCACTCTCTGGAACTCTTTGCCAGAGGATGTTGTGAAGGCCAAGACTATAACAGGGTTCCAAAAAATAACTAGATAAGTTCATGGAGGATAGGTCCACCATCAATGGCTGTTAGCCAGGATGGGAGGTGATGGTGTCCCTAGCCTCTGTTTTCTAGAAGCTGGGAATGGGCAAAAGGGGATGGATCACTTGATGATTACCTGTTCTGTTCATTTCCTCTGGGGCACATGGCATTGGCCACTGTCAGAACAGGATACTGGGCTAGATGGACCTTTGGCCTGACCCAGTATGGTCACTCTTATTTTCTTATCAAAAAGCTTACCAATTTGAATTGTGTCTGCCTCTCAGCAGGTTCCTGACATGAGTTAATGCTTGTTAGAAATAAGTTCTGATTGGAAAACTTAGTGATTGTGGCAGCCGATATAAAGCAAAAAATGGCCCAGGCAAATAAAATAGATACATAGGCCATAACAAAGAGAAGCTACTAGAAGAATGGATATGCTTAGTAAATCCCATGGTGAGATGCCAGAAGTCCAGTATACAGGGGTTTCAAATACTTTCATAATGTAGATCATGTCTTAATATAGAACTTTTTTGTGGACCACTTCCTATTCCATGGACTGTTCAAGGATGTTTTTGAAACTTTTCTTCAGAAGTAGAATCATAAAAACAAGAAGCAGTATTGCTAGTCTCCAGTGTTAAAAAATCATGAGTCCATGCCAAAAAAACATGAAGTTTTAAAAGATAATAAGTTTGAATTCCTTTGATTTGTCCTCTAGTGTCTGAGCCTTTAGAGTGCACTTGCTTCATGTTTTCAAGTTTTTCTCCACAACAATGAGAGCTAGAAACTTTTTTTTTTTAAAGACAGTTGAGATTCTCATGTAACAATATGAGTCAAGGAGCTGAGTCCTAAATTCAAAATACTGTGATACTCATGATAAAATCATGAGAATTGGCCAGGGGCGGCTCTATGATTTGTGCCGCCCTAAGCACTGCAGTCAGGCAACCGTCGTCGGCGTTTCTGCGGGAGGTCGCCGGTCTCGCAGATTCAGCGGCGTTCCTGAGGGTGCTCCACCAGTCCCGCGCTGTCGGTGTTCCCACCACTGAATTGCTGCCGAAGCTGCGGGACCGGTGGACCTCCTGCAGAAACGCCGCCGAAGGCCACCTGACTGCTGCCCTCACGGCGACCGTCACGCCACGCCGCCCCCACCCCCCCGCCCCCAGCGGCTTGCCGCCCCAGGCACATGCTTTCTGCGCTGGTGCCTGGAGCTGGCCCTGGACTTGGCAACTCTTAACCATTGTAATCAAAGTTCTGAGGGATGTCTTTGCCTGTTGGTAAGGCTAGGTCTAGTGGATAGAACACTGAACTGGGATTCACTAAACCTGGGTTCTGTTTGTGGCTTGGCCCTAGGCCTAGTGGGTGATTTTGGGCAAGTCACTTCCTTCTCTGTTACTCAGTTTTCCCATCTGTAAAATAGAGATAATGATCCTGACTTCCCTTGTAAGGTGCTTTGAGATCAATGGATGAAAAGCACTTATTAAGAGGCAGGTGATATTATTATTTATTACAATCAGTTTGTTTGGTTTCTCCTGCATACCATCCATAACACATTCCTTGCAGCAGGTTAAGTAAACATTATTGAAGTTACGGGAGAATGTACATTCATGTTAGGACTGGTCTACACAAGGAAATATGCCAGTATAAGTATAGCAGTATAATTATGCTGGTATAGTAACTCTGGTAAATTTCCTGTGTAGACGAGCCCTTAGTCACGGTGGTAAAAGCAGCAATGCTTGTTTCTGCCACAGTGTAATGTGACATTATAGCAAAGACTGCCTCCAATGTGGCGCTTAATCTTCAGAAGAACCCCAGCATTTCCATCTTGCTGCGTGGGGATGGAGTACCTAAAGTGACCCGATCCACCCTCTTTCCAACAGACCTGACACCCCAATCACTAAGCACAGAACATGCAGCAAACTCACTTAGTCCTTCCCAGTGAACACGTGAGCCACAGTTTGTGTTTCAGTCTGTAAATTGTTTTTTTGTTTTGCAGGCTTTACTGAACACAATTCATGTGACTGTGCTATTTATGGAGGAGTAAATATTGCCTGGGGTCTGTTTAAAAAGGCCAATGACCTGGATTTTTTTCCATTTGAATTATCTCCACGAGTCAGACATATTTAACCACTGATTTTTTCCCCTCGTTGCTGCAGACTGCAGTCATTTTTAACATCTTGGAACAATACTAACTAAAAAGATCAACATCCAAGGGGAAAGAAAGCCTCATATTGTAAATGGCTAATTAGACAGGGTGCTACCCTTTCATTTCTGGAAGCAATTTAATCCAGAATCACCAATGAATGTATCTGTGTAGTATGAATTTTACCTCTAAATATAACCCACTCACAACTTCCACAATGTCCCTGTAATTTAGGGTCATAATTCTGGTTTTGTTATTTATTATTATTATTATTATTATTATTATTTTTACAAACCCTAATATTTATAGAAATGTTTTAATGAATTAAAAAGTAATTAAATTTAAATGGATGCTTTGAGGGGACAGAGACTTTGCATTCTCCTTGGTGTGCTTGCAGTCTGAACAACAGTATTGCATTAATGCATAAGAACCTGAGTGTTCTAGAAAATATACCAGTCTAGTTTCACTGTCCAGAATGAGTGATGTGAAAGTAAATAGGTAGCATAAGTGGGGGAATACTTAGCACTTCTTTATGTATTCTTAAAAGATGTGCCCAGCACATTTGTGGAGTAAATAACATTCTTAAGACCATAAACTTAGTTGATCAAAGTCAAACTAAATATAATAGATTCAAACCTGACAGTTATGCAGTAAATATACTCTTCTATCGCCACTTATGCAAAAGCCTGAGAGAAGGTGATGTTTGTGTCCTGAAGGACAACAGATCTGTGCTCTGTCAGACCAATGAGGAAATTAATTTCAGAGTCAAGGGCCTTCTTTCACTGAAAATAACGTAACCCTAAGTGTTCAAATCTAAAGCCTGTCTATGCACAAGTTATAGTGATAGAGCTTATATGGAGGTAAGTAAACTAGTGTAACCACACCAATTGAAAGCTCTCACTGCTGCATGTACACTATTTTAAGCTAGTTCCTCTTGGAAGCCTTGTATCCACAGTGCACAGCATTGTGTTAAAAAATTGTTTAGATATCAATAAATTAAGAGCTGCAGAGTTGGTTGAAACAAAGGGATATAGTCTGCCTTTTGCTTGAGTTGATTAATTTTTTTTTCAAAAATGAAATTTCAGCACGAATCAGAAACAAAAATGTTTGCAACATTTATCCTCCCCAGTTTTCTACAGCAGCTCTACTTTTGATCTGTGAGCAACTTCTATTTATATCAATAGCAATATATGGCCCAAAGGTTATAAATTATGGCCCAATCTTAGCTTTAAGCATGCATGTAATTTTTTTCAAAATTGGAGCCTATATTTATATGCTCTAAATCCCCAAATGAGCAAGCTAATCTGTGTATGAGACTCCATGCAGACATAATGCTCCACCCATAAGGATCATCTTGAAAGGTCTTAGGGGGTCTGCCTAAAGATCTAATCAAATGCAGGATCAGAATATAGGGTAGTACATAAGTAGTCTAGCTTCTGTACGAATATATATCCTCTCTTTGGCATTCAAGTGACAGGATATAATTAAATTAAGAATACACTTTCAATGGATTCTTCATTGTTGCTGTGCTGCTGATAAATCAGAAGAAGATTTTGTTAGAACTGTATGGGACTTATTGTCTAATAATCCATTTTTAGTTGTAGAGGGCTTATCTTTAACCAGTGTTTCTTTTTTCTTAATTACTAAATTCACACATGGTATTCATGAGGGATGGACAATACTGACTTGAGTTAGACTTAGTGCAGACACTGGAGAATGAGCATGCTATGCAAGTTTCCCCATGCACAGCTCTGCCACTATTCCTCAGTCCTCCAGGACCAAACCAAGGAACAGTGGCAGAATTATGCCTGGAGAAGCTTTCTTTTCCATTCCTGGGTATCTCCTTAGCAGAGGCAGCCAGTTAGAGTTGTTGGGAGAAATATTCTGCACCACTAATGGAAGTGATGAAATGCATGTTTTTACTGTATCAGACAAAACAAATTTATTTTCCACATTTTTTCCTCTAAATCAGAGGGATTTGCACATGTCCCTCCTGGTTAGAATTGCTCCACATTTTTCACCTCTTTTGAGGCTTCATAGCTGATCAGTGGGCTGTTCCACACTTAGGATGATAGTTTGCCCTGAGTCATAATTGTTACTGCAATATCGTCAACTGCCAGCAGCCATCAGTGCCACCTGCAGCCTCCATTAATGTTATTTAAAGAAGTGTTGTTTTATCTCATTTGTGGACTAAAACATGTTTTTTAATTCTAATTTATATTCCTAATCAAGGGTTTGCACGTTCTCACTGAGAGAATTTTTCAGAATTAAATTAAGTGAAGCCTTAATTGGCATTCAGTTGATCATAACAGATTGCAATGATCCTGTACAGACTACTCCTTTCTTGAAGTTAAGGTACCTTTGGCTGATTTTGAGGAATTAGTGGGTACTGTGGATGATTGTCTCTGAAAACAAAAGGGAGGTGGTGATGAGGAGTATATGATTCTATTTGGGTATTGTTTGTTTGGTAATGTGTACTGAAGCTGGAAAGGAGGTTAATTATGCTAATGATGACTAATCAGAGGATTTCCTTGCCTTTAGTTATTGTGTGGATAAAAAAAAAGTGCTCTGCCACTGACTTGCATGAGCGTGGTCAAATCATTTAACCTCTCTCTACCTCCATTTTCTCCATGGGGATAATAATATGTGCCTAATTTACAGGGGTATTATAAGACTTACTGTTTGTGAAATAGGTTGTGATCCTCAAATAAAGGTACTTAGAAGTATAAAGTGACATTGTTTGATTGAAATATAGTATATGTCAGGTTTTATATACTGAAAAATCTTGAAAGCATATTTAACTGGTTTTAATGAATTATAGTTACATTATATGAACATAAAAATGGCCATACTGGGTCAGACCAAAGGTCCATCTAGCCCAGTATCCTGTCTTCCAACAGTGGCCTATGCCAGGTGCCCCAGAGGGAATGAACAGAACAGGTAACATCAAGTGATCCATTCCTTGTTGCCCATTCCCAGCTTCTGGCAAACAGAGGCTAGGGACCTGTTTGCCAGAAGCTGGGAATGGGCGACAAGTAATGGATCACTTGATGATTACCTGTTCTGTTCAGCCTAAATTAAAACCAAATAATTCTACTTGGAAATGAATCCTACCTCAGATTACCTACACTACCTTAAAGGGACATATTTTGGCTAAGTTGCTGTCATGTCAACTCTTGTCCATGGACATCAGAAAAATCTACATAAGAACTGAAAACAGTCCACATAGCAAGAAAACAATTTCATATCTGTATTTATGGAACACTGAACAATCAGTAGGTTATTCAAATACACAGTTTAATTTATCAAAGCAGATATTTTTTTTCGAAATTTGCAAACAAGACTCTTTTGTTCCTGATAAATTCCTATAATTCTTATGCACTGGGCAAAAGTGTGTTTGATTTGTAATATAAATAATCTTCTTACAAGTAAATTTATCATTGTAAAAAAATTATCCAGCATCTAACATTGGATTATGAAAAGAATGTTTTTATGAGCTAGTAGATCTCTTATTTCATACAAGCCAAGAGTGGTAAAAATATAATTGCAATTCCTTCTGGCTGAGATAAGAACTGTCAGTACCAGACAGGGTTTTTCTTCACATGCAAGGTAGAGGCACAGCACTGTTTTGAAAACAACAAGACCAAAGTCAAGGATTTGTGCTCTTAAACATGACCTGCTAGTAATTGTGAATAAATCTAGCTATTTTAGGATGATATACTGGATACTCCAAATAACCAAGACATATGGGGTTAAATTTTAATCTTTGAAAATTTTGACAAACTCCAGTACACTTTTAGCATTTGTGCCTAGTGGGAGATTTTTCAAGTCTAATTAGTGGTACTACAACCACCTATCCAAAATTGGAATCAACTTTTTATTCTTCTAGCTTTAATTAAGTGATATATATTCAGTAAACTAGAATTTGATCTCAGATGCTGATCTTTAAAATCTGACATCTGGACCATTAGGAGATGTTTTGTGATAAGCGGTAATATGTTGAAGTTAGAACCTAGCCTATTATTCTTTTTCCTGTAAGATTTTTCTGTGGCCTGTTGGAGTTATGGCTTGTGCTCTGTTCTGCTATCACTGACCTCAAAAGTAAAAAAAACTTAAGAACTAGGCTCTTCCTGGAGTCTTGTTAGCTAAAGAGCTAAGACCCAGGAGTAAGAATCCTTCAAGATATCTTCAAAAGGTAAGTCATTTTCTCTCATCTGCCCTTATGTCTGGAGGGCACAAAAGATAAGAGCTTTTGAGATATCAAATAAGTTGCTTATTTGCATGCTGATCCCTGTAAACTAGCAAGAGATGGATCAAATCCGCTTTGAAAAGAGTAGACATTGGTCTCTCTAAAAAGAAATCCCACCTACTATGAACAGCCAGAGTCTTTACACTGAATTGATTTTAGATTGTTAGGACAATTTGTTCCAGGTCCAGAATACTTAAACACAGATAGAAACTGGCTGTCTTTCATTGTGTACTGTACATGTCACTTTGGATCTACATTCATAACAGAAAAACAACGTGCATTTTTGAATTTGTGACCAGACAATGTTACTGTTATGAGGTGGGTGAAACCTTCTTAGGGTCGAGTTAAAACCTCACTGAGACTGATGGGTGTGAATTTACCCTTCAATTAACATAACTGTAAGAATAAATTAATCGCTACCTAAGATAAAAGGGTTGTGAACCTGCCCAGGACTGAGTGAGTGGAGGTTTTTTGATTATTTTGCTGAGTACTATTTATGTTTTCTGTGGGGGGTGGGGAGAGAAAGGAGAGGAAGAACACACAAAAACTGAGAACAGACAGAGGTAAAAAGCAAGAAAGACAAGCAGTAACCTGTGAACACAGTGTGACCCTGGAAAAAGCTAGAGAGAGAAATTTTGGGTCTGGTGTTTGCCAAAGCTCGGCTCTGAGTAAACTTTTGGCGATGATTGGAACTTGGCAAACGCTAGTTAGAAATCTTATGAAAAGAAAGATCCGATTTGCAGGGCACATTTTAAGAGGTTTAATGGGTGATGCATGTTTACGGGCACTGGAAGGGGAAAAGTTGATAGCAGAAAATGATAAGACAGAAAAAGATCTTGGATGGATGTTGTGGTATCCTGAGTGGATCAAAAGGACTATTAATCCACAAAGAAATTAGCAGAGGATCATACAGAATGGGCTATCATGGTTTCAGACCTCCAGTAATGAAGATGCCATATAAGAAGAAGTAGTTGGCTGAAGAGGCTTAGGGCTGTAAGTTAAGAAATTGCTCATTTATTTCTTGGTTCTCGATGTTCAGAGAAGCAAGACTTTTTACATGCCTTGTAAATAAGCAAGATTGCATCAAAGAAAATATCAGACTCCATCAATTTCTGCTTCCAACTGGAACATCCCAGAGCCTGAACATTAACTAGTTGCTTAGATGAAAAAGGAGCAACAGTATTTGATGAAATCCCATTTCCTTTCCCTCCTTATTTCCATATAGATCTGACTAAGGGCATTGCTACACTTGCAGATGTAGAGCACTTTGAGTTAAACCAGCCTTCGGAGAGCGCAGTAGGGAAAGCGCTGCAGTCTGTCCACACTGACAGCTGCAAGCGCACTGGCGTGGCCACATTTGCGGCACTTGCAGCGGCATTGGGAGTGGTGCATTATGGGCAGCTATCCCACAGAGCACGTCTTCCCATTCTGGTACTGTGGCTTGTGGGTGCGGGGCATTCTGGGTCCTGTCCCAACGCCCTGTGATGCATTGGTTCGCATCCCAGCAATCCCTGTGCTTCAGTCCACATTTGGCAACATCTTTCAACATTTTTTGTGCTGCGCGCTCTGTCTTCCCTTTCGGTCTGCGGGAATGGAGCCCAAACTGTTGAGGAATATGCTAACGAGTGTCGCCAGCACGTCATATTTCGCAGTCGAGTTACTCCTTTAGATCCAAACTGACAGTGAGGACTCCGACAATGGTATCGACTCGTGTAACGCATATGACACGAGATTGCTTGTGGCATTCACGGACATGTTCATCATTGTGGATCGCCGCTTTTGGGCTTGGGAAACAAGCACTAAGTGGTGGGATCACATCGTCATGCAAGTCTGAGATGACGAACAGTGGCTGCAGAACTTTCAGATGAGAAAAGCCACTTTCATGGGACTGTGTGATGAGCTCGCCCCACCCTGCGTCACAAGGACACAAGATTGAGAGCTGCCCTGAGGGTGGAGAAGCGGGTGGCTATTGCAATCTAGAAGCTGGCAACTCCAGACAGCTACCGATCGGTCGCTAACCAGTTTGGAGTGGGAAGGTCAACCGTTGGAATTGTGTTGATGCAAGTTTGCAGGGCCATTAATCGCATCCTGCTCAGAAGAACCGTGACTCTGGGTAACGTGCATGAAATTGTGGCTGGCTTTGCACAAATGGGTTTCCCTAACTGCGAAAGGGTGATAGATGGGACGCATATTCCAGTTCTGGCACCAGCCCACCTAGCCTCCGAGTACGTTGATCGGAAGGGGTTTTTCTCCAGGCGCTTGTGGATCACCATGGGTGTTTCATTGACATTAACGCAGGCTGGTCCGGAAGGGTGCATGACGCACACATCTTTCGGCACACTGGCCTGTTCAGGAAGCTGCAAGCTGGGACTTTTTTCCCAGACCAGAACATCACCGTAGGGGAAGTCAAAATGCCCATTGTGATCCTTGGAGACCCGGCTTACCCTTTAATGCCATGGCTCATGAAACCCTACACAGGGAGCAGCAAGGAGCGGTTCAACAACAGGCTGAACCAGTGCAGAATGACTGTGGAGTGTGCTTTTGGCCATTTAAAGGGCCGCTGGCGCTCTCTGTATGGTAAGCTGGACCTGGCCAATGACAGCATCCCCGCGGTTATAGCCGCATGTTATACCCTCTATAACATTTGTGAAGGGAAGGGTAAAGGCATGGCACTCAAGCATGGAACTTGGAGGTTCAGCTTGGCGGTAGCGGCGGCCGGAGCCCCATCCATGGAGCTCTGCTGCCGGAGCCCTGGGGAAGCGGCGGCAGGGCTCCGGGGATGATTTAAAGGGCCCAGGGCTCGGCTACCGCCCCGGGGCCCTTTGAATCGCCGCCCCAGCCCCACCGCCGCTACCCCAGGGCTCTGGCAGAAATATAAAGGGCCCGGGGCTCCAGCCCTTTAAATTGCGCCTGGGGAAGCCGATCCACCCCGATACGGCGCACCGGCTCTTGCCGGTACGCCGTACTGGGGCATACCGGCTTACTTCACCTCTGACCCTCCATAACATTTGTGAAGGGAAGGGTGAAAGATTCACTCGGGCATGGAACTCATAGGTTCAACACCTGGAGAGTGAATTTGAATAGCCAAGAGCAGGACTATTAGAGGGGCTTAGTGAGGGGCTGTAAGGATAGGGATGCCTTGAGGGAGCAATTTAAGCCTGAAAGTCACAAGTAATGTTTGGTGTCCTGCACGGGAGTGAAGTGCAGTGGTTCCAATGTTAGTAGGAATCTGTGTTTGCTACGCTGACTTGCAGAGCCTGTTGCTTTCCTGGGCTAAGGTATCTTTTATTTTATGCAATAATAAAGAGTGTTTTCAAAGCCAAAAAATCCATTTGTTGAAAAGAAAATTCATTTATTGAAAAGAAACACAACTGCTTGGGAAACAGAAAGGGTAAGGAGGTGGGGTTGGGAAGGGTACAATCATTGATTTGCGTATGTCCTGTTATCATACTCAGCCTTCCTGTCTGGAGTGCTGTACAACAAGACTGGCGGACCTCCCGCAGACAAGCGGAAGCGGTTTCGGCGGCAGGGGAGGACCTCCTGCAGGTAAGCCCCTTGGAATTTCTGCGCCCCTGCCTCGGGCGCAGAAATTCCTAGCTATGGCTCGAGGTCCAGCACCTCGCCATTGCTCCATATTGGGGATCGCCTGGCACGTGGCGGCATGGTCACCTGGAAAGATACGCTGAGGGCACTCCATGCCTTGCTGAGCAAACAGGAAGGGGATTTTCAAAATTCCCAGAGAATTTAAAGGGCGGGTCTGATGGTTGGTCACCTGAGGGCAGGGCAATAGAGTTCAAAGTGATGACCAGAGTGGCTAGAACAGGCATTGTGGGACACTTCTGGAGGCCGATCAGAGCGCATTAACAGACCCCCATTATGCTGGGAGCTCTACAAATGTATAGAAATACAGTAACTGCTCCAGATTACACCCCAATCCTCCAGAGATTTACATATGTGCTTAACTTTAAGCTTGTGAGTAGGCCCCTTGAATTCTCATCCAAACAGACAAGACAGACGAAGGGTGGGGGAAAGGGATACAACATACAAGAGGTCAGAGTGTCTAGCAAGTGTCTTGTTAGATCCAGAGACTTTTTCTTTATGTGCTTCTGCTGTTGTTTTTAATGGGGATAAGATGGATAACAGGGAAGAATGTAGGGAGTGAAAAAGAGAGGAGAGGGGAGGAAGTGCCAGCAGAAGACTGAACAGCAGCAGATTGGAACAGAGTTAAAAGTTCAAAACCAGATATCAAAGCTGATGTTCTGGGGCCTAGAGTGTGAAGATAGGTAGGCTCCCACTGCAGCTGGTAATGGGAATTGGGATCAGTTCAGGAGGCTGGGGCATTTCATAGGTTGCACTGGAACCAACCCTTAGCCAGGTGGGTGAGTGAAGCTTTTGGGGCCCTGCTCCCCACAGCTGCTCTAACGTAAGGCCCTAGATGCATTACAGTTCCTACTGCATATTAATATGCCTATTTTGTCTTACTGGATAGAGTAGTCCAAAATATTTGCAAAAACCTTGTTAATAATCATCTTAAATTAGAGTAGCACACCCTTGCTTGTATTTGCCAAAAATGTACTAGACCAGGGGTCGGCAACCTTTCAGAAGTGGTGTGCCGAGTCTTCATTTACTCACTCTAATTTAAGGTTTTGCGTGCCAGTAATACATTTTAATGTTTTTAGAAGGTCTCTTTCTATAAATCTTTAATCTGTAACTAAACTATGGTTGTATGTAAAGTAAATAAGGTTTTTAAAATGTTTAAGAAGCTTCATTTAAAATTAAATTAAAATGCATAGCCCCCCGGACCAGTGGCCAGGACCCGGGCAGTGTGAGTGCCACTGAAAATGAGCTCGCATGCCTCCTTTGGCACGCATGCCATAGGTTGCCTACCCCTGTACTAGATTATGTTTTTGTGAAGACTTTCATCTGTTTGTTGTTCTGCTCTCTATTTTGGTGCTGGTTCTTCTATTTAAACATGATGCTATGCTGGAATAGTCACCAGTTCCGTAAAATATAAACATAAGAATGGACCTACTAATTCATAAATTCAGTAGTAATCTCTCTCTGCTTAGGTTTGTCATTTTGATTACCCTAGCTATTCAAACATTTCCTCATTTTGAGTGGACTTCTAAATAAATGGTGCTGAAGTCCACTGTCACTTGCTGAAAAATGAGATCACGTGATTAGAGATGGGGAAATTAAACTTGTGGGTTTGACCAAAGAATATCGGTTGGAGCTATCTCTTTAAATAATTTAGAAAATCTTAATCTTTTTGTCTTCTCTAATTTAAGATCCTGAGTAATGTTCCCTTGGTCTAGGTTCTATTAAAGTAAGTTACCCATTTTTCTGGTAAGACAGGAGTACCATGGATGCTACAACTGTTGCTCCACAGACTACAGTGAAGTATTAACGTTAATATGTTTGCTTTTATTCCCCTAAAATCAGTACAGTAGATAGTTTATATCATCCTGACAATTTCTTTATCATGTATTTTCTCTCATGCTGAATAACTCTATGGGTGCATCTGTGCTAGTGATTACCACCAGAATGCCATATTATGTTAAAAAAATTAACATGAAATTTACCTTGTGCAGAGGGCCAGCACAGGACCTATGGAGCATTTAAGTCCCATTTAAGCCCCCAAATTAAGGTTTGTGTGAGAGTGATGCATAGGTCTTGCACACGTCCTCTGCACAGCAGTGAATTCATCCTTAATAAATAGGGAGTTTTGTTCTTTAAATTCCTTTTACACGTTAAAATGCTTACAAAGAAAGCAGCCTGATAGTACTGGTGGCTGGTCGGTACTAGCAAGTTCTGTCTGAGTGCGGGTAAGGAAAAAAACAGAGTTTGCTTCTAAAAACTTGGCTCTGATATCGTCCTGTGTGTTTTTTCAAGGCATAGTTCAGATTATTTGGGCTAAAGGAAATCCCCCTTCTCATTTCCCAGATAATTTAAAGCCCACCTAACAAGCCCTGGCAATTTTGAACCAACCAGGTTGGAACCAGTTCTGCTGTAATTGAAGACTGTCTAGCCCCAAATAGTCTTGCATCTCAGATGGTATTCCGTCACTCTGTGAATCTCAATCTCAACCCCACTCTCTACTGCATCACCGGTGCACCCATAAATTGGTCTCCAGTATCAGTCTCCTCCTTTCTTTGCTGATGTTTGGCCCCTGAATGATCTCTCAAGGGATCCAGTGTTAACCACATTTTCAGTTTTCTTCCCAGCTCCCGGACATGATGTTTTGATTATAAAAATCTTCCTTCATTGGCATCACTTGCTGCAACTTGGATTATAATTGATGGGAGCTGTCCAGCATCCTTTAGAATAACTGATACCTTTATTGTGATAGCATTTGTCCTGCTAACGGGGAGGCAGCATATCATCCTGTTTTCTATAGGCCATAGATGTTTTGGGCTACATTTTTCACTATGTGAAATTAATTTATTAATTTCTGGATCCCTTTAGGTGCTTGCTTTTGGTCAAAAGATTGCAGTACTGATTTTGAGACAATACCTTCATCAGGTGTTGGTGGTGACTGGTATGGAAGACTCCATATCAACAAGTGTCCTCTTTCTAGGAGTCAGTTCTGTTTTATGTCCACTCATGCCCGTATACAAAAGAGCAGATCTAAGAAATTAATCTGTTTTTCTACCAGTAAAAGCAGTGTTTTCTAAATGAAATTGTGCAAAAGAAGCCTTTAAATTCCAGACACCACAGCTAGGTTGCCATGAAGAAGAATCATCCTCTCTCTTGAACAGTGGGAGGGGAAGGGGGCTCCCTAAACCCACCCCACCAAATCCCACTATCCATCATTTACCTTCTCTTCTACCCCAGTTGGCAACACTTGAGGCTGGCTGGAATGAGGGCTAGTTTCTGACACCCCCTGGATGTTTGGCTTTATTGGCTTAGTTTCTTAAAGTCTATTGCCCTTTTGCAGAGACTATATCCTACCCCTCTTCCTGGGGTGTATTGTTTTGCTGACAGCCAGAATGGCTCCGGGAGTGGCATGTCCCACAGCTGCCTCCTCCTCAGCTGGACTACCTTTGTTATCCTCAGTCTTTGGAAGAAGTAGCCTTCTTCCAGTTCACCACCCCTTCTGCTGGAAAATTTCCCCTTTGAAGCACCTCTTTCTCCAAGCTGAACATGCCTTGCAGGTGTGCCTTGTTAGCACACTACAGGCCCAGAAGAGCTCATTAGCCTCCTCCAGCCCTGTGGGAGGGTGTAGCCCTTCACAAAGACAGAGTTCTTTAAAGGGTGTGGATTATGTCAGACCCCAAATTTACTGAGCCTTTAAAGTTGAACCTTCTTGAAGCAAACTAATTCTGTTTTGAAACTGATCCCTTTGGTTCTGAGTCATTTAAAAAAAAACCACAATAACATGCTGCTCTTAGTGTAGTTAGTGCACAAAAATAGTGGTACCAAGCTGTGCTAACAACACACAGAGGTGAATTACAGATCACCTGAACTGTTTTAGAAGATATATTATGCTTATCAGTCTCTCAAAGCACAGTTTCCTCCTTGACTGACCTTTGAGAAACATATTCCTGAGATTGTTGAATTGTTCACAGCAGACTTAGTTCTCTGTATGTAGAATAAAAAGATAAAAGCTTAATTGCTGAAGAAGAAAGACTTTTGTTCTGTATATTGTTGTTAATTTATGTTTCAGGTTATTTCTGAATTGGAAATGTGTCAGCTGGTTACTACTTACCTTGGTTTGCAATTGCTGCTCTCAGGCTTAATCATCATGTTCATAGCTGGGAGTGTTCCCTTCTTAAAACTAAAGACCCAGTGGATGGGCAGCTAACCACAGTCTTCAGCATTTTAACCCATAGACTACCAGTGTTTTCAAGAGTGCCAGCCATATTAATGATTAGGATGATGCACATGTCTGTGATGTCCAAAGGGGATTTCCCCCAAAGTTCAGTTTATAATGTGACTTGCCGACTAATTCAAATACATTACACTCCATTTCTTGTCTATCACTTTGCTTCCAAAGGGTCTAAGCCAAGAAAGAAAACAAACTTTTTTTTGGCCACACATTAATCTTGTTGAACAATCTCCCCTGCTGATTGAAGTCCTTTGTATCTTACAAGGTTTGAAAGAAAAATGGAAAGAGGATTTAATAGCTATGACTATGTATCTAATCTTATCTGTCTTTCGTCTAAGCATGTATACCACAGCCATGAGAGTATCTGAGTGCTTAACAACTATCGCCTTAAACAGTTTATGCTTGTACTTGCTAGGTGTATAATTAGAATATATGAAGTATGGTATATGTTCATGTCTGCATATATAATACAGAGTACTTGTATGTGCCTTCTTTGTTACCTATATTGCTGTTGGTCGCCTAACTGTTCCAGGATGTAGATGAAAATAGGACCACTGCAGTTCCTATCCAGTTTTTCCCTGATAATTAACTAATAAACTTTTTCGTTGCTCACCACTGCACCCTTTCTTTATTATTTATTATTTGTTTTGCAGTAGCACCTACTGGCCCCATCCAGGACTAGAGCCTCATTGTGCTAGGCATTATACAAACATAAAGGAAGATGAAGGTCCCTCCCCTAAAATGCTTACTACCCTTTGGAAAAATCTGTCTGTCCTTAACTTTGATCACCCAATATGCCATATACTAGCTGAGGTCTAAACCACTGCATTTACAGAAAAAATATCTTGTTATACTTGATTTGCCAGATTTGGCTTTGGATCTTTCTTCAATCTGCTGCAACCTAATAGCTCAGCATTGTGTTTACTTTCTTTATTGAAGCAGCATGGTGGGGTACAGGCTCTTCTACAGGGATTTCAGATCTCTTTTCAAATCAATATACTGTTGATGCTGATTCTCCATTTCACAGCTGTTTCACCTATTTTGCACCTATATTTATTCTACATTTACCACCATCCAAATATAATTGCCCTAATTTAGCCCAGTACTTAAGCTGTCTCATTTTTTTCCTGTATTTTGTGCTGTTCCTGAGCATTTACATTTTTGATCCTTTGCATCATCTGTACACTTACAAAATATTTTGTATCACTACCATCTGAATCACCTAGAGAATCAGTATCACGAGTATGTTACATGACGGCTTTTGCTTGTAGAAAAGACAACACATTTAGGTTGCAAAATGATTTCCATTGTTCCTTTGTTTTCAGAGGCACATAATCTTCTGAGAAACTTGTCTTTGGGGCTGATATTATCTGTTCTTGATCTGAGCTCAAAGGTGAGTTTTTATTTTATTTAAAAAACTTGAGGAAACAGGTACAGTGAAAATGGCTGAAGTGAAGCTTTTTGTATTGGTGGTCCTTAACCAGGAGAGGAGACTTTGCTAGGCCTCTGGGGAGAGGGAAAACTACAAATTGAAAGTCACTTCAGAACATACTCCATAGACATCTGCTAAAATTATTTTAGTGGTTTAATGAAGCTCCAGTACAAGTTAGTCCCTAGTCCTGCAAAGTTTTATGCATGTGCTGAACTTTACACACTGTGCATAGACCTGCAGATCACTCACAGTGTATAGAGTTAAACATATGCACAAGTCTGTGCAGGATCAGAGCCTTGGGGTGGTAATGGCTGGTACCTTCAGGTGACATGAGCAAGAGGGAAAAAAAGTTAAATTAGCCCAATATGCCAGAGGGCTTGTCTTTGCTGCAGAATGTACTCAAGTTATAACTCAAGCATTGTGCCTCACTCGAGTCCTGTCCACACACAAAAACTCTTAACTAAAGTATGGTGGTGCTTTTAACTCGAGTTGGCCAGCAGTCGTGGGATATAGACTAAAATTTGAATTAGCACAACGTATTAGCTAACATAACCACTCTGTGTAGCCTGAGTGTTCTCTCACAGTGTGATCATTCTCACTTGAGCTAGGCTACCTCAAGAGGACTTAACTCAAGTGTAGATAACTTGAACTTGAGCTGATACTTCAAGTAAAGACATACCTAGAGGTGGCAAGTCTAGTAGTAGCTTGAGAGCAGCAGGAAAGTTCACACGTCAGTGTCTGGGCTCCCTAACTTTGTGTTCCTCTCCTGCCCCCGCAAAGAATTACTATTATTGATAATTGAGATTGATTCTTTGAGAATGTGAAGGAAAATTATATTTGCAATTATTTGGAATGTTTAGAAATAACTGTACCAAATAATAGGAAAACAATAGAAAAGGTAGACATAAATATGGAGGAAAAGTTAGCCGGTTGTATAGGGTAGCATAGGGGAACAGATCTATATTTGGAGAAACCTCTTTGTAATGAAAAGTAGGCCAGTCAGGTGGCATGATGCTTTTATGACTTTGAAATGCTGAACCCATATAACAGAAGATACATTCACATTTGAACTAGAGCAATTCTGTATACTCTGATAAGGGAACAAATTGGTATGAACAAGCTGGCAGTGTTGCTTAACAAACATTCACCTTATTAGTAGTGGCTCTGAGGCTGGATGAGCAAGGGTTAACTGAATTTGTGTTGACCCTCTTCTGCAGCTGGCTTGTTAACTCGCTTGACTGGAAGGAAGAGAAAGTAGCTCTCAGAAATAAAATTAGGGTTTGAACAGACTTGTTTGATCAGAGAGGGTTGAGCTGCAGTTGTAGTATACTAGTATGGTTGGGACAGGAACCCTGAGTGGAACCAACCTTGTGGAGAAGGTGTAACAGTGGCAGTATAGTGCTCTGGGTAACCAAGAGCTCTAAGAAAGGGGACTCCGAGAAGAACTTTTGGGAGGACTTTAATTATAGAGGGTAATTTGGGTGAACAGACCATAACCCAGGCATAGGCACTGACTTCCCTTCTTTTCCCTGAGTGCTCAACCCCCGCTCTGCCCCCACCCCACCCCTAGTCTACCTCTTCCATGAGGCCCCGCCCCTGCCCTGCCTCTTCCCTGCCCCCATTCCAACCCCTTCCCATAGTCCCCGCCCCAACTCCACCCCCTCCCTGCCCCTATTCCAACTCCTTCCCCAAATCCCCACCCTGGCTCCACCTTCCCCGCCTCCTCCCCTGAGCGTGCCATGTTCCCGCCCCTCCAAACAACTGTTTGGTGGCAGCCAGGTGGGAAATGCTGGAAGGTAGGTGGAGGAGCGGGGACGCGGCACGCTCAGGGGGCGAGGAGGAGGAGGTGGGGGGGTGGCTGCCAGTGGGTGCAGAGCACCCACTCATTTTTCCCTGTGGGTGCTCCAGCCCTGGAGCACCCACGGAGTCAGCACCTATGAACCCAGAAGTTGTGATTCTGACATTGTGTTGTCTTTTGTGAATAAGGACCCAGTTAAGACTTGGGCTTAGTCTATGGTTAAAAAGTTTTACTGGCATAACTATGTCAGTTAGGAGTGTGATATATATATTTAACCAAGAGAGTAAAAAGGGAGAGGAATTATTTAAGCTCAGTACCAGTGTGGACACAAGAACAAATGGATATAAACTGGCCATCAGGAAGTTTAGACTTGAAATTAGACGAAGGTTTCTAACCATCAGAGGAGTGAAGTTCTGGAACAGTCTTCCAAGGGAAGCAGTGGGGGCAAAAGACCTATCTGGCTTCAAGATTAAACTAGATAAGCTTATGGAGGGGATGGTTGGATGGGATAACATGATCTTAGTCAAAGGTCAGTTAATTGCCATCAGTGGTAAATAGGACCAATGGTCAATGATGGGATGTTAGAAGTTACTACAGAGAACTTTTTCCTGGGTGTCTGGCTGGTGAGTCTTGCCCACATGCTCAGGGTTCAGCTGATCGCCATATTTGGGGTCGGGAAGGAATTTTCCTCCACAGTAGATTGGCAGAGGCCCTGGAGGTTTTTCGCCTTCCTCTGCAGCATGGGGCACAGGTCACTTGCTGGAGGATTCTCTGCATCTTGAAGTCTTTAAACCATGTTTTGAGGACTTCAATAGCTGAGACATAGGTGAGAGCATTATTCCAGGAGTGGGTGGGTGAGATTTTGTGGCCTGCATTGTGCAGGAGGTCAGACTAGATGATCATAATGGTCCCTTCTGACCTTAAAGTCTATGAGTCTAAAAGTCCTATTGTAGAGGCAGTTATACCAATTCAGTGGTGTTTTATACTGCTATCCTTTTTTGCTTTGTGAAACTGGAATAAACTATGCTAGCACAACTGCATCCATGCTGGTAGGGGCTGGGCAGAGTTTGCTGCTTTAACTATACCAACACAGTTTAAAGCAGCAAAATTTGTAAGTGTAGACAAAGTCTTGAAGAACCTGGAGTCTTGTATGGTGTCAGGTGGGAAACAAGACCCTGCTTACACAGTGCTTCTGTAATGATTTTTTTAAAGAATTGTTTTCACTATTATTATCACACTAAAATGTTTCTTTAGCAAAATATACTCTTCTCTGCAGTATGTGCTTTACTGCATATGCTGGTTTGTTATTGTAGGATTGTTGATGTGCTGGGCTGCTGATGCTTTTTTTAGGAAAGTGCTGACTCCGTTTTTAAAGAGGTGGAGAAAAGATTGGGTAAATTAGGTAAACGATTGACAAAAGGGGAATAATTAAGTCAAAGATTAGCCAGATCCTAATTTTCCTGGAAGTTTTGGATGTGGAGGAATCCAGTAATGGGATCTAAAGAATGGCTCGGAAACCTGAAGTTCTGGAAGGAAATGCTATCAACAGATACATGTTAAACACTGGCAATTCCCAAGATCCCAAGCATTATGCTATATCAAAGGAAATATTTAGATGATTCATAATAAAGTTGATAGATATTATAAGGCAGTAAAAATGTATCCTAAGACAAGATATCTTCAAAAATCTTTATCATAAATAACTTATGTGAAATACTATAACTTCAACAAAAATAATGGGGTAAGACTTCCCACTTCCTTTGCAGTCAGTGGGGGAAACCTGCTGAAAGAATGCCCAGGAGCCATCGTGCCTCAACACTTGACTAGATAAGCTAGCTCAAGAAAGTATGACTGGTATTTGTACATCCCTAATGAAGAGGAGACATATTTTTCTCTGAGGCACTTAAGAAATATGTAGCCTGCTAAGGAGGAGTTCTAGCAACAGCCACTAATGGGATTTTAGCTAAGGAACCAGTAAGCAGTTGGGAGGATTTTAGAGCAAGAAGTGTACTGACTACAGGTAGATATACAGCTCCTAGTGGACAGAATTAGAGCTGCCCACTCTGTTATAGGCCAGATACTGCTAACCGCTAATGAAGATTTGCCTTTAGTTCAAGTGGTAGGGGTATGGCTTTTGGAGCAAGAAGATCTTAGTCCTGTCCCTCTGGTGCTGTAAAAGTTTTGCATTCCTATAGTATGCTGAGTATGCAAAGGGACATCTGTGGAATGCTAGGTGGCCACAGACTCGTTTCAGAGTAAGGTATAGCATTCCTTTGGGAGGAAAGGCTCTAGATAAGTCAGTATTATAATTTAAAGGTGAACTTGCAAGCTTTTTACCTGTCAAGACATGAATTCAGATCCCCAGGTTTCTGTGACTTTTGCATCACTAACATTGTATGCTCTCTAGAGCAGGGACCATTTTCTCATTATGTATACACCATGCCTGACATATTGGGGTCCCAATCCCTTTTCTGGGTCTCTAATATATAAAGCAAATCAGGAGCAGACTGCCTTCTCTAAATTGCCCTTAAGTATTGTTATAGCCACTGTAGACATGAAATGCGGAATAGTAAGGGCCTGAACTCTGGTCTTGTGTATGACGTATAGAAGGAACTAGTTTTAAAATGTAGTTGTGATTTATAAGTCTGGGCATGAATTTAGGATTCTGACATTTTTATTTTTTAAAGTGTTTTAGTTCACCTCTGTAACACCCTCTGTAGTAATGCTAAGAATGGTTGGATTTAAGGTAAACATGGATTGTATCCTTCTCTCTCCCAAGTTCACAGATCAGCACTTTCAACTGTGAGCCATACGTTTAGTTTTGCAGTTTAGGAGTCCTGCAAAAAAGTCTGACTACAGAAATTCTTTCACAAGCTCTAGAGCCAGAAGAATATGGTAAAAGAAAATTGAGGGATTAAGTAGACAAAAAAGCAAAAAATAAGACAAACCAAAGCTGCAGGAAACTGATCTTGAATGTAAGAGCAGCATCTGGACAGAGTGGGAAGTTGGATTTGGCAGGGACTAAAGTGTTGCAAGCACTTCAGGAAGAAATTTAGGTCCTGATCCCATAAAATTCATTCTCATATGAGTAGTTCTTGCTCGTGCAAATAACCCCACTTCAGAGGGATTACCAAGGGCTGCAGGATTAAGCTCTTAGAACAAATCAGCTGTTGTTATTGGCACACCAAGGATGGAAGACAAAGATAGAAGTACTGTAATGTAAAAGGTGAACGGATTGTTCAGCTGTTCTTTAGGGGGTCTTTGGCTAGGTCAACTGAGTCAAGCACACTGGAAATCTAGTAAATACTCTTTTATAAGAGCAATGTGGCTGTTTAGGGAAATTATGACTCTAAAGAGGGGTGTATTTAAAGTATACATACTTGCCAGATCTCTCTTTCAGCTGGGACACTCCTTGCTTTTTTTGGACTCTTTCCCAGCCTCCTGTAGATTTTGGAAAGCCTCCCAGTCAGCTGCCATGTAACGGGCTTTGAACTTCAAATAGGAACACCCAGCGCTGGAGGGGACACCACCACCCTTCCTCAACTCCTCTATTGTATTTGGTGTGTAGAAATAATGGAGTTCTTCCAGACTGCAATTGCCAATAAACTGGCAAGAATAGTACCAGGGAATCTGAGAGCAGAGTTGGGTTTAAGGCACGGAGAACTTACAAGACTTTGAAAATGGACATTTGTATGTTATAATACAATGCCTAGTATTACTGGGGGGAGAGAGAGAGAGAGAGTGCGTGCGTGCGTGCGTGCCCCTGCTATACCTGGGACAGAAATGCCACTTAAGTAATATGAAAGAAAATATAGAATCTGAATTCTGATGCAACTCTAATTATACCAATTAAATTATACCAATGTCTTTAAATCATTTCTGGTTTGTGTGAAGCCAGTTCTGAAAAATGCTGACTGCAGTGGCACAGTTAACAAATAGGAGTAGTTAGTTTATTAACCATCATTCAGGCAAGATTACCTGCTATAAGCTGAAACTCCGGGGGGCATGGATCAGCATTCATGTCGCACTCCCCATCAGTACCCGGCCCAAGATGGGGACGCTAATGATCCAACCAGTGGAACAAATTCGGTGATGAATCCTGGTCATGAGCCATCTGAGGCATGTTGCGCATACGCTAAAGGAAAAAAGCTGAAACCCCCAGTAGCACTCATGCTTCCATCCCACTACATTAGTGGGTAGTAATATGGGACTTGCCATATGGTTCAAATCAACCAGACCCTCTAGGTAGGTATGCTGGCTCTAGCCAGTACCATCTGGTTCAGAGGGTGCAAAAATCTCCATAATGGACAACAACCATGGAATAATCTGACTTTAGGAGAAGTTTCTTCTTAATCCCAGGCAGCAAGGGGTTAACATATACCCTGAAACATCAGAGTTCATATCCCTTATAACTTCTTTGGCCCAGAACTGCGGATGTTATTGTCCATATAATGACTATCCTGTTTTAGAATTCTGCTGACTTATTGGGGACAATGATATGTTGGGGCAGTGAGTTCCACAAATAAGTTTATGGAGGGGATGGTATGATGGGATAGCCTAATTTTGGCAATCAATTGATCTTTGACTTTTAGCCGTAAATATGCCCAGTGGCCTGTGATGGGATGTTAGATGGGGTGGGATCTGAGTTACTACAGAGAATTCTTTCCTGGGTGTCTGGCTGGTGAGTTTTGCCCACATGCTCAGGGTTTAGCTGATCACCATATTTGGGGTCGGGAAGGAATTTTCCTCCAGGGCAGACTGGCAGAGGCCCTGGGGGTTTTTCGCCTTCCTCTGCAGCATGGGGCACAGGTCACTTGCTGGAGGATTCTCTGCACCTTGAACTCTTTAATCCATGATATGAGGACTTCAATAGCTCAGACATACGTTAGGGGTTTATTACAGGAGTGGGTGGGTGAGATTCTGTGGCCTGCGTTGTGCAGATCAGACTAGACGATCATAATGGTCCCTTCTGACCTTAAAGTCTATGAGTCTAAGTGGGTTTATTTTTTTAATGAAACCCAACTTTCTGTCATAAATTGTAATATATTGCCTTGAACTTGTATCATGATAAAGTGTGTAGGAATACCTGGTTTACCTTTTCTGTACCATTTATAGTATATACCTAATCAAATCCTCTTTTATTCTTCTCCTCCAAATATTTCTGTATATGGAAGCCATTCTATGCCTCTAGTCATTTTTGTTGTGTACTGTTGACCTCCTGAATTTCTGTTTTCTGGTGGGTTTTTTTAGAGATTTGATTATAAGAACTAAACACAATATTCAAGGTGAGGGTATATATTGACATATATATTGGCATTTTAATATTTTTGACTTTGTCCTAGGATTTATATATTTTTGTTTGCTTCTTGAATGCGGCTGACACTGAGCTGAGATCTTCAGTGAATGATCTACAATGACATCTAAATCTTTTCCCTGAATGATGACAGTTTATTTAGGACCAAGCAGGAATTCCCAGAAGGAATAACTTGAACTACTCATGCACTGTGCATTACCTTGCTGTCAGTGTCATTTCCTCAGCACTGAACTTCATCTGCTGCCATGCTGCTCAATCATTAAGCTTTGCTAGGCCCTTCTGATGTTTCTCAGTCTTCTCTAGTGTTGACTAAACTAAATTACTTTGTCATCTGAAAATTTTGCCACCTCAGTGTTCACACACACCCCTGCTTCCTAATCATGAATTAATATGTAATCACATAAAAGCCAATTAACAGGTTTCTATATTTCTTGGCAAAATCAAGAGTGTTGTCTTGCATGTTCTTAAGGTGAGAGAAGTGCAAAGTGAAGCTGAGAGTTTCTGCCACCCGAGGAACACAATAGGTGATGCTCTTGACTTGCCAAGAATAGCAGATTTTGTTTCATGAATACTTCAGCAATAAGTTTAATATATTGAATGTTACATCTCCTCCAAAACCAAGAATAGCTCATCTGCGCTCAAGAATGTGTGATTATTCTGCCTCAGCAGAGTGATTTGCAATGATCTGGTTCATTGAGTGCTCAATCAGTACTGTCATTTAAGAGATCTAGGTCTAATTCCTAGTTCTGTAGTCTCAGTCCTTTGGGCTACATCCCAAATTACATGCCAACTCAAAACTGAACCCCTGTTGGCCCCAGAGTCTCACCATGCCATTCTGGAGTGGCACTGATGGGTTCCAAAAGGAATCCATACCCAGGTTGGGAGTGCTTTTGATACAGATTCATGAGCTATTCTGGGAGTGGGATCCTCAGAGTTTCATAGTGGGTGTAGAAGGCAAGTTATATTCTTGCTTTCCTAGATCACAACAATATATATATTAGTACTCACACCGAAAATCTCTCCATATAGTTTCATCACAGCAGTGGAGGTTAAAGAAAAAGGACTGTGAATCAAAGCTGAGAGGCCACATTTTGTTTTCAGGTACATCCGTGTAAATCTGGAGTAACTCCACTGTCTTCAGCAGTTACTCCTCCAGAGCAACACCAGTGAAAGGGCAGAATTCAGCCTGAGCTTTACAGTCTTGCCTGAAATGGAGCAAAATTCTCATATGAAGTGGTATCAGGTACATGTGTGGATTTATCATTATGCAACCATAAATAATTTAAAATAATCCTAAATTTAGAAAACTGTTGTAACTATTGGTGGATGTGTTTAAACAGCAAGTCTGGGTTTTATTTTTATGAGACATATCTTTTAAATTATTTTTAAGAGGTATTAGTATATTCAGATGAGCAAATCTATGTGGGTGAAAAGGCATAGGAGCTTTACATTGAGGGCTGGAAACAAAAATGATGACTACACAGAGAAGAATGAGACCTTAAGATGACTTATGCAAATGCTATCTTACCTTGATAACAAACTGTTAAGGGTGAGAAATGACTGAATTTTTAGTTTGTTTTGGTGATAGTCATGACATGAAAGATAATACTGATATTAATGGTTTAGCTGAATCTGGTTTAACTTAAAATGAGTTAAGGACACATCCCACAAAGCTGTGTTGTTCTGAGCTGGTCCTTTAACCTCTCTCCCTTTCTCAGGCCCCATGTATACCCAATTTCTACCATATTATTATACATATATATTTTTTTAAATCATGGATGGGTAATGACTTTATGTCATGGGGCTGGTACACCCGTCACCCTTTGAGGGGTAGGAGGGGTATTCCGGCCCCACGGTTGTGTCTGTAGGGCTGCCCCCAGTTTCAGGGCTGCGTGGCCCTGTGGCCTTAGTCCGACAACCCTTGTGATCAGGGCAGCACGGCCTGACGGCTGGAGTCAATGATACATCCCCTGTTATCAGGGCAGTCTGGCCTAGTGGCCAAAGTCAGTACTACGGCCCCTGTTATCAGGGCAGTGTGGCCAATGGCCAGAGTCAATGCTAAGGCCCCTACTGTCAGGGCAGTGCAGCCTAGCGGCCAGAGTCTGGGTGGTGGCCAGGATAGGGGAACCTGGGCCTGCCCTCTCCACTGGGTCCCAAACCAGGGCCCTATCGGTGGCGGGGTTGTCCGCCACCAGCTCAATGGGGCTCCAACCAAAACACACCAAGCCTTGCTCTGGTTCTGTGACCGTTTCCCCACAAAATCTCCCTGGGTTACTTCCTACCCGAGTCTCTGGGGTTGTCTGTCTCTGGGATTCTCCGGTCTCTCCACGCCATTCCAAGCCGGTGTGTCGGGGTCCATCTCCGACTGGCTGGCCTCCGCGCCTTGGAGTGCCGGCAGTCCTCCCTCAGGAGCTAGCGACACACCTCCTTCCCTGCCAGCGGTCAGCCCAGACTGAGCTGCTCTGCTGGCTTTTATGCCCTGCTTCCAGCTGGAGCATGCCCAGCAGAGTCGGGGATGTGTGGCTAAGAGAGAAGGGTTAACCCCTGCTGTACAAGTGTGGGGCTAATACACCCTGTCACTCTTTGTCTAACTTTTTTTTTCATACCCTTGTGAGACTAGGTCACTGCTATCCACTTCTTAAAATGTTTTAAAAATAAGTTATGCCCCATCCATACTAGCAGGCACAACCGTGTTGACTGAAGCAAGTTTTAAGTAACTTGTTTTTAAAAGAGTTTCAGAACACCTTAGAAAATAGAGTGTAGTCAAATCTTTAGTTTCTCTATATTTCACAGAAGTATGGTGAGGATTAATTAGTTACTGTTCATGAGGATCATTGAAGATAGACATTATAAGTGGTGTATTAAATGATACACCCAGACTCTGAATTCCTGTTGTCTAGAGGTATTGGAGGGAGCTAATTTGAACAACAGAGTATTCAGAACATAACTGATATGCTAAACCAAGAGAACATTAATATCAAAAATGTATGCACTGCACTGAACAGAAACCCCCAGACCAAAATTATGTGTGTATGTATATATGTGCACCCACAATCATTTCAGTAAGAGAAGGCAACCTGGTAGTGTAATCTGTGCTTAAAAGTAATGGTGGTAGCCCCTATGATTAAATAAAGGCAGCCTGGAGGCTTTTTTTTTTTTTCTTCTTTTTTTTTTGCATGCCATCCCTGGACCACTTTCATTATAACCCTGTAGAGCATAGCCCATGGTTTGGTAAACCTGCCTATTTTTCATCTATAGAAAGGATGTGCAGAAACTTCCTGGAAGCATTTCCCTGTGCTACTTCAGGAAGGGGTGGATATTCTGATCTTTCACTTTTCCCATTTATTTCCAAAAGAGGGAGGGAGTATTTGTTAACAGACTGTCCCATGGCTATCAGATGATAGCGGTCCTAAAGGTGGGGTTGGCTTTTTTGATGCACACATTCTTGTTTTTTTTCCCCCTCGGGTTGTATATTGCGTCCAGTTGGCTTGAGGAGTTTTGTCAACAATCTGTTGGTAATAATACATGAAGGTCATTCCTTAATGCTGGCTTTTCAGACCTTGTTAACTATAGAGATGATGAGTGTTAAATCCTAACATTATTCAAAGAAACTGTTAGTAGTTCCTTCTTGATTTAAGACATGTTTAATGACTGCAATGCTGACAAGCCCAGGAAAAAGTTGCATTTCTCGCATTTTGTGAACAGTAAAATACTTTGTAGTTTTACCCTGAATTTTTGGCTATTGTTTCATAATAACAAAAAGCCATTTAAATACAAAATATTTTTTTGGCAGGCAACAGCCTATTTTATGCCATGGCACTGAACATTTTTGTGTGAAAATGGTTCATTGTAACTTGTAGCAGGCAACTAAGTGAGGCACAAATCTTGAAATTTTTGTGCAGGTAAAACCGTATCCGTTAGAGAAAATGTTAAAAAATCAATTTAACAAAATCTCATTAAATAATATTTTACATCTCATCTTTCATTCTAAAATACTTAACAGACTAAGTACCTATATATAGTACTGAACTGCAGCCACCTTTGGGAAGGAGAGTAGTAAATTAATTGCACAGTATTGAGGAGAGGAAAAATTTTGCTTCAGAGTCTACATTACTTACAAAAAGTGCCTTGAGGTCTTAAGGGCCAAACTTTTAAATACAGATGTCCCAAGGCCAATGTGCAAAAACTGTATGCATTTGTGTTGCAGCTGTACACTTGTATGTGTAGCATCCGATATGTGTGCACAAATGGGTATTTTTATATTAGGCTGTTTACATATGCAGTTGCAATAGTTGTCTGTTTAAATATGCATACATCTTTGAACATAGACCTTGGGCTACATCATTACAAAAAGTTGGTTATAAACACCTACACAAAGCAGACAGAACTTCTGAAAGACTTGCACATGTCAAACTGCATGGAATCCATTTTGTATACCAGTGAAGGGACCTGTGAATTCTTGGAGTTTAGGTATTTTAAACGTGATGCTTGGACCTCAAGACACCCGTTCCTCCAGTGAAATTCTGAGTTTCCATATGGAAAAATATGTCTAGAGGAAATAACTAGTTGTGCACTGCTCAGGTTCTGATGGAATGACATCTGCATTGCTTTGTAAAGAGATTTTGGGGAAAGCTCTGAAGATGTGTGTGCCCTCTTGGTCTGAAAACCAGCTTGTAAGTGCAGTTTACCATAGTCTCTCTCTGTAAAAAATGGCACCAAATGCTTCTCGGGGAGCAGATGTGCTGATTATGACTAAATGTCTCCTTCTTAACCTCTTTTCTGACCAAAAATGCACTTTAAATCAGAACAAAATCACCAAAGTATTTGTCAGGCACTGTCTCTGATAATCAGGCCTAAGGTTGGAGTGGGGGGTCACAGCTAGGCGTAGGTCTGACCTGGGCCAAGATCCAGGGCAGGCCAGGGTCAAAACCAAGATCAGAGTCTGTAGACAAACCAGGATCAGAATCGTAGCCAGAGTCCAAGAGCAGGCCAGGGGTCGAAGCTGCGTGGTCAGAGTGCAAAAACAAGCCAAGCTGATAACCAAGCCGGGGTCCAGATACGCGACGAAGGTCCAAACCAGATAGTCGGAATCTGGGGGTTTGAGGTGGGGTGGGAATCAGGAGGCGGAGGCAAGGCTGGAGTGGGTCGGTGACAAAGCTGGAGTGAGGTGAGGGCAGGGGCAGGCTGGGAGTTGCTGGAGTCTGGTGCGCTGTGAAGCAGCAGGAGGGTTCCTGGCCAGGTAACACTGTTGCTTAGACTGATCTGCAGCTGTTCTGAGGTTGCAGAAATACCTGACCCTGGGGTCATCTGACCCATGCTCTGCTTGGGGATAGGTGTTGCTGCATGCCCGAGAGCTGACTCACTGCAGCACCCGAGTAGGGTGACCAGACAGCAAATGTGAAAAATCAGGACAGGGGGTGGGGGGTAATAGGAGCCTATATAAGAAAAAGACCCCAAAATCGTGACTGTCCCTATAAAATTGGGACATCTGGTCACCTACACCTGAGTGAGCAGCCCTGGTTTGGCTGCAAATTTGCCTCAAGATTTAGCTGATACATATGCCATGGCTGAATTTAGTCCCACAGGGCGGGTGCATCTCCCTTTTACTTCTATGGGAGTTGTGGTTGCTTATGTTATGGATGAATTTGGTCTATGATATAAACACAAGTTCAGACAGCAGTCTTGCTAGTCCTACTCCTTCCCATTCAGCGGCTCAGTCAAGGAACTACACAGGATATGCTTTTCTGTCCATGTCTCTGATGTTTGCATACACATCAGCTATACTGAAACCAAATTTAAAGTAAAAAGAACAGGATTACTTGTGGCACCTTAGAGACTAACACATTTATTTCAGCATAAGCTTTCGTGGACTACAGCTCACTTCATCAGTGAGCTGTAGCCCACGAAAGCTTATGCTGAAATAAATGTGTTAGTCTCTAAGGTGCCACAAGTAATCCTGTTCTTTTGCTGACACAGACTAACACAGCTGCTACTCTGAAACCAAATTTAAAGTGTGGCTTAAATGGACAAAGAGAGGAAACTCCTAGTTATGGCTGAGAGTCTCCTTAATGTTTTTGATCCATGCTATTCAGTTTAACTTAGTATTTTAGCACACATGGTAGAAGACAATCCCTCTTCAAAATGGAGGTCCCCTGGTAAGAGCACCATACCAATGCCACACCTAGGTCTGGCAAGAGTACAGTACAGAGTTGCAGCCTGTGTTTATCTCATAGCTTCAGTCAGTTGAAGCCAGACTCTTAGCGTTGTTTGTTATATTTTGTGTTTGAGTTTCCTTTGGATGTTTTTCAATGTTTATTTAAAAATAAGAGCGTTGAGATGAGTTGCATACTTCAGACCAATTTTGAAATGCGTTTCAAAGCCAAGCATTAACAACCTGAGACGTTACAGTGGCTTCCTTGAAGTGTTGTGGTCAGCTGTGCAGATCCATTAAAAACACATAATATTTACCTATAATATATAATAATAACAAGATGTTCTAATACTACAGAGTCACTACTCACTTTCTGTCATGTAAATCTGCAGTGCTTTATACTCAGGCAGATCTGCCGTGGCTGTGTTGATAATAATCTTTCTTTGAAAATCTCCTAACTATGCAGATCCGCTGGTGGTAACAACAGTGGAAGTGCTAGTGTAGAGAGGGCAGTGATGTTTTTACCACTTTTTCTTTTAGATCTGCTCAGAAAAGGTCTAGAGGATGCAGTGGTAAAAAACATCATTGGCTCCTTGTGCCTATCTACTCTCGCACTCCCATATTTACCACCAGAGGAGCTGTAATAGTTGGAGACATCCCAGAAAAGGCTAGTGTAGATAAAACTATTTAGTTCCTACTGGAAGCAGAACTGTGCTAACTACAGGCATGTTCAAAAGTGATGATCTTTTTCATATATGGTTGTGGCTAGTGCCATTTTTAGTACAGTTTGACAGTAGAACATGGACAAGGTGGCATTAGAGATTACTGTGCTAGTGGAAATCATGCTCTAATTGTCCCCACATAGTTCTAAACACAGTGTTATTGTGCTGTATGTATGGACATACATCCTATTAGAGCAGATATGTGTTTAAAGTTGTTTCAAACATTGTTACAAGCCATAATGAGGACAGGGGATTACTAGCTACGAGAGTTGTTGGTACGATATATCTGAGTAAGACAATCCACTTTCTTCACTTCCTTCCTTCAACAGTTGTGTAAAGTTGCTGTGCAGAAAAGATGACTTGCAAGGGGGAATGAGATGGCTGAATCCTTTTTGCTGCTTTATGATGTCTAAAGCAGTTCTCAAGCATATTCCTTCATAATGCAGCAGAACTGTAGCTGACATCAGTTTCTGAAAACTTGCAGCTTGCATGATCCAGTGTTCCAGGGTGGACAGGGCTTTTGACCTCTGAAGAGCTTTCCAAAATGAAATTGGGGAACATCACCATTACACTCAGGAAATTGAAGGGGGATGGAGCTTGTCAGCATACATACTTGTCATTATCCTCTTTGGAAGGATGGTTAGAATGATGTGCTCCTCCAAAGCTACAACAAACAACATGGGCTTATAGGGACTGCTAGCAACTTAAAAGAAAATTCAGTGGAATAGAAGAGATTCTAGTAACTTTGTGTCTTAACTATTATTTTCTTTTCTTTTATTTAACAATCTACTAGAAAGTTCACATCTTGACAATATAATGATGCAAACTACTGTTAGAAAGCACGGAAAATTGCCAGATTTCAAAGTAGATAAGCCTTAGGGTTTTTTTTTTTTTAAGGATAATTTAAGAATTGTTTAATTGATAATAGAAAATTATGGAACTGCTCGTCACCTTTGAAGCTTTCTGAATCCCCTGCCCCTGTGTTTTCTAACCGTAAAGCCACTCCTATTTTGGTTTAAGCTGGGCTCTGCTGGGAAGCAAAGTGCTGTATCCTTAAAAAGGCAGCCCCCACAGAGAGAGAGAACAGTGACGTTCACTTCCTGGAGGTACTGAAACAATGATGGGGTCTTTTAAAAACTTCTACAAAAACATCTAAAAAAATAACTTAGAGAAAATCTTACTTTGCTAACTGAAAGCCAGCTCAAGAAAATATCTGCTAATTACCAGAGCTTTCCTTTAACAACATGAAAGGGAAGAGTATGTTTCAGTCTGGTCAAATGTCTGTTGATTTACATTTCTTCAGTAATACCCACAGGATTTTGTGTGAATACTACTATGACGCAAATAGTCTAACTTGGCAAATGTTGCCATTACTTCAATTGCATTTGTATCTTCCGCTGAGTCACACATGTTCCTGAGAAAATGGGCATGCTCGTGGCCAAATGCTGCACAACTGAGCTGCCAAAGCACAAGGCTGTCTGGAATCTGTTTGGACCAATCCATCATCACATAGCAAAGCTCTGGGATGCTCTCTCTGCCTATTCCTCTGCAGCAGCCCGGAAGCATGCAGGATCTTGTTCCACGTCAGCCACCTAAGGAAGTAGTTCTCAAGTATTACAAGGAAGTTAACTTAAAAGAGCTGGGGAACAAAATACCGAATGCTGCAAAGCAAAGAGATTCATCAAGCATTTTTCTAGGGAGGTGTCCCCAGGATCTCCTACGTTTGTCACTAGTATTTCTGCTGATAGACAGCATTCCGAAGGAGAAAAGGCTCTCCCCTAAAGGGTAAGTATACACAGCATAGTCTGGGTCTGTGAGACCCACACCTGCAGACTCAGTGTTTCCAAGCCCACACTTGAGCGTTCACACTGCATCGGAAACCCATACCTCCCAACTGTGCTGGGACATCCATATTGCACTATGCAAACCTGAGACAGAACTTCAGCTTCTGTGGGCTTATGCCATTGCGTCCTAGCATACCTAGCACCCTAGCCAGCTGTAGCTGCTCTAGGGCTTCGTACATACTAGGTTATGGTATGGGAGCACAAGTCTGTCCATGCTGCATGAGTTGTCTGGAAGTGTTTTGGTGGTTTTAGCCCATCAACACATGGAAGGGCTGGGAAGCACAGCCCCATGGGATTGTGAAATAATGTTAGGAGACTCCACACCTGAATCGGGTGACTCCCTCTTGAGCTGCATCCACATGCCTGGGCTTTGACCTGCGTCACAACGGGACTTGGGCTTTGCCCACCCCCTTAGCAGGATCTGGGGTCCTGCCCCAAATCAGACCAATATCTGTGTCTATGGAAGGGAGGCTTGGGCATAAACCTGAGTCAAAGTCCAGACTTAGCGTGCTGCATAAACATAGCCGCAGGGAATGACTACACTGCAATAAAAAACCCACAGCACCAATTCTCAGTCCTGGAGTAAGGTGATTCAGGCTCACAAGGCTCAGGTTGCGGGCTATAAAATTGAAGCATAGACATTTGGGCTTGGGCTGCAGCCTGCGCTCTGAGACCCCATGACGGTGAGAGGGTCTCAGAGCAGGGGTGTCTACACTGCAATTTTATAGCCCTGCATACCCTACTCTGCTGACCTGGGCTAGCTGCGGCCATGCTGCAGGTCTTTTATTGCAGTGTAGACATACCTAAAACGACCCCTGAAGCTGACTAGCAGACAGAGTATGTACTCTGAGTAGTTAATGAGAGCTGTGGCAATTCAGGACACTGATATCTTGGTATTTACATTCCAATGATTTGTGTGCAGACATAACTGGCTCCTGATAATAACAATAATATCTGTGTTACACAAATATGGGACTTGTTCCAAGCAACTCCATTGGGTATGTTTTAATATAAACACAGTAATGTAACCTAAGAATGCCACAAAGGGGGAAGGAAGGGTGTGACAGATTTAGTGAAGTGAACAATGCAACATTGATTTGCGTTGGATTATCTAATTAGATGAGCCAAACTGTAGCAGGTGTGTTAGAGGTTGGTGGAAGCCCCTTTGCCCCGTCAGCACATCTGCACAAGAGATAGTCACAACAGTGCTGGTGGCACTGCAATTGACCCCTTTGATAAAAAATTGACCGTCATCAATGTCCACTGCTTTTTTGGAGTGGAGCGATGCCAGTGGACATCTTCCGCAATTAGGGCTCCACTTTTCCCCATCCCTTCAGGGAACACACTTAGTCTGGAGGGCGGTGATGCTGTCTTGGGTGGGGAAAGGCATCCCTGCTACACCAATGTTCCCAACTCCCCTCTCCTGCCCTTTACTGTTCACAGTCAGCAAGCCAACTATGAGTCACTGTTTGCAAGTATCAGTTTTGCTATTTCTCAGACTTGTTTCAAATCACTACTGTGTGTCTTGATATAAGGCTTTGTTTTAAAACATATTATTAGTCACATGAGGGATGTCAGTAGACGCTTTGGAAAAAAACTACATAATTAGGTACTTTCTAAAGCATGTATTATGTCCATTTCAAATATAAAGCTTTCTTTGGAGCTGACAGAATCTGAGAGATCGGTGGTTAGGGACTTCTGAAAAAAATGTTTTTTACTCTCTTCAATTAACGATCTGTTGTGTCAGTGACTATTTATACTTTACATCAATGTTATTTTTCTATTACAGGAAGAAATATTACAGGGCCAAATCCCGAAGTCCTTACTCAGTTTTTATTCAGGAAAAAGGCTCATTAAGGACATTGGGATTTAGCTCAATGCTACTCAATAATTACTCATTGCCTCAAAAGAGAACATACTTAGGACAGATAATGGAGGAAGAAAACTCCTTGCAAGTCTTTGAATATATCTCCATACTATCTTTGTACAAGCACACTAAGCCCACAGAAATCCAAACAGGAAACAAACAAAATTCACTCCCCTCTCCAGTGCCAAGAGAAGGATCTGCTTAGCCCCTGGTACCCCTTTTGGATCTGAGCGGATAGCCAAAATTTAGGATCTTGCAGTTGTTTTGGTTAGGAGGAGAAATTGATGTTGAAGTCAGATATTTCTTTGCACATTCCCTATTTACAAAGAATGTACAAAGTCCTGTTTCTCTGAATACAGCAGGAATCAAGTGACAGGAGATAGTTTCTTTGCATATAGTCCCAAGCCTGTTTCATCCAGCACTGAGACCAAAAATGCATTCTCTCTAGTCTTTTCTCCGGACCATGCTCCCAATGCTTATTCAGGCCATGTCCTTGGCTTTCTGTTCTTTCTTTGAGCTTCTCTCTTCTTTTTGCTGCTTGCCTGCTTCTCTCCCTCTCACACACCCCTCCACTAAATAATAGCCAGGGAAATCCTCTGGGCTCACATGGCTCCATTTCTGTGTTGTTACATGTGCCTATGTTTTGGCTGGAAGCTCCTTAGGTTCCTGATTCTATAAATGAGCTTAATGACTTCTGACAGCTATCTTATTTGAAGGGCAACAGTTATACCCTCCCACTTCCGTGAGGTTTTGCCCAACTCATTAAAGGCCCGTTTATGCTGATGGAATAGTACTGTGTAAAGGACATGCTTGGGCAACTTGCCTTATCTTTGCATCAATGTCTCCAGCTGTAAGAAGGGGGAGAACACTACTTACCTACCTCACAAGGGCTGATATGAGTCCTAGGGCTTGTCTACACTTAAAATGCTACAGTGGCACAGCTTCGCTGCTGTAGTGCTTCTGTGTAGACACTACCTAATCTGACTGGAGTGAGTCTCCTGTCCATGCAGGTAATCCACCTCCCCAGGAGGTGGTAGCTAGGTTGACGGAGGAATTATTTTGTTGACCTAGCGCTGTCTACATCGGGACTTAGATTGGCTTATCTACATTGCACAGGGGTTTCAGATTTTTCACACACTGACCGACCTAGTTAAACTGAACTAATTTTCTAGTATAGACCATGTTTTAATACCTCAACATTTGAAAAGATCTCTGGATGCTGTGTAGTTAAAACGTACTGTATGGAGGGAGCAATCAAACTGCATTGTCACTGAACATATGCTATTGTTACTTGGGGAGCATGGGATAAAAACAAACGGCATATAGATTTCAAAATAGCCAATGGGTTCCAGAAACAAGTTGAGGGAACATAGAAGCCTAACAGTATCTTTCACGTATACTATACCTGCGTATCCTTGCTTAAGCCAAATAGATGTACTATATCAATATGAAATCAAAGGAACTGGGTAATTTTACAGATAGGTCTAGAATTTTATTGACTGGTGTTAAAATAAATAAGTGGTTTATTATAAATGAGTGATGTGATCTCTTGATGTATTGAGGCAATATATAATATTCAGTGATTTTTAGCAAATCTTGAATGTAATTTCATAGGGGGAGGGAGTATGTCTGCTGCTGTGGTGAAGTCAGCACCCACATGCTGATGGCGATTAATAATTTAATAGGGCACATAGGAAGAGCTTAAAACAGTTGTGATGCAGTAAACAATCCTTCAAATGTATATTATTTGACTTTGTGAAGGGTCTTAAATCTGCTTCTAGAGATTGAACCTACAGTAGCTCTCTGTTTGTACACTGAACGGCTCCAAGTTTTCAAACTGATCAACCTCCAATATTGTGCTTTCACTGTTTAAGGGTCCCCACCCTATAGTCTTAAGAAAAGATCTTTCCTACTGTGAGTAAAGAGTGCACATAAAGCTGAAGAATGAGATGATTCTCTGTAAGAAATATGAGCTAGTGTGCTTGAGAAATTTTGTTTTATATCTGGGGCGGAAAAAAACAGTACATTACTCTTTAAAAAATTCACCTACGCACAGTCTGACAAATCTGAGGAGTTCTCAAGCAGCACCTGGGCTGGTTTATGCAATCTCTAAATTATTTTCACCATGTGTACACTTAGTGCTGATAAAAGTAAAGCAATAAAGTGCTGAATGAGGAATAGTTTAGGAAGGAACTGTGTAAGCTTCCTTCAATTACCTCTGTCAATGCACCTCGCTATTGATTAGCCACAACATTACTGGCCAGTCCCAGGCTTCACTTTAGCAAAGACTGCTAATCGCAGCATGGATTTTTCTGAGATGCACAAATCAGGACGTATAAACACATTCAGGATTTTGAACCCAGGCAATTGTCTCCAACAGCGGAAATCGAATGGAAAAAGCTAGTGCATTGTTCCACAGTGCACACTTCCTAATGAGACAACTGACAGGTACCTTCACTGACAGTCTCAACAGGTACATCAGGAATAAATGGGTATAGAGACTAAACTGTCCTCACCCTTAGAGCTAATCCTAGCAGATCAGAGTTGAGGTGCATTGGTGAGGTGGCAAATTTACAAGTAACCTCATTGATTTGAATAAAATGTGACACAGCTGCACAAAGCTCAGCAGCTATGCTTGGGAGAGGATTACTCCTCTCCCATCTCCTTCCCCCAGTAAAGCAACTAAGTTACTTAGGTTGGACAGTGGATTTACTCCTAAATCCTAGAATCCAGCCCCCCTTTTATAGTTCAGAACCAAAATAAAGAAATGTTCCATTAACAACAGGGTCAAAAATGGAATAAAAGTTCTAGAATAGAGGTTGGGTAGCAGTTACATTTTAATATTCCTTTAACATTTTTATATGTAATCTATACTGTAGTTAAAAATAAAACTAGTTAAAATAATATTAAAGTTACAATGTCAAGTGCTCAGAAGTGAGGAAATGCCAGGATTATGGTTGCCTGTGAAACCATAATTCTGCCTCTTTCTGTGTATTATTTCACAGCCTCTAGTTCCATGATCGCATGCTACTTTTCCCCACAGGGATCATCTGTGGTGTTTGAACCCAGGCATGACCTTTAGAAGCATGGCAAGGACCTGTTCCACTTGAGTTAAAGAAACAGCTTGTAGCAGAAGTAGACTGTTCTCTGAGTGGACCACCTTCTAAAGGGGAATAAGGCATTTTGCCACAGGGCTGCACAATAATTTCTGAGACAGGAGTGGAATGTTGGGCACCAGGATTCCTGGGTTCTGTTCCTGGCTGTGAGTGTAGAGTGTTGTCTAGTCATTATATCACTGGTTAGAGACAAGATAGCCAAGTCCATAGCTTTGAGTCTGAAGGGCAGTGACTGAGTGAATGAGACTTGGCTCTGTCATATTGGAGAGCTCGATTCTATTCCCAGCTGTGCCTGAAGTGACCTTGTGCAAGCTCTCTTGCCTTATTTGTAAAATGGGAAGAATTATATTTGTCTGCCCACCTCTTGGAGTATGGGTATGAGTGGGTTAGCAGTAATGCTGTCTGCTGGATCCCAGCCCAGTGCACCTCCCTGTAGGCCAAAAGGTGGTCTGAGGGGGAGGATCTCTTTCCCTTATGCCCTCTGATCTGAGTGCAGGCAGGTGTGACAGGACTGCGAAATATATGAGTGTCATATAGGTCTACACAAGGCATTTGTCTTTGCTCCCAAGTATCCCCCATGTGACTCCCTTACTCCTCTACCTCCACCTATCTGCAGTGCAGAACTGTATTGGTTTCACTTTCAAGGGCCTCTGCACCCATAAATGGAGAGGTAGGATTCAGCCCTAAACTCCCATTTCTTCAGTGCAATTTCAGTTGACGTTTCCAGCCTATCAGTGCTGTAATTAACAGCTAACACCATAACATCCAATCCAATCCATAAGAATAAGTTAGAAGCTTTTGTAATGTTATATCTTGATTGATCTAAACTTAATGCAAGTCAAGCAACAAAGAAAGATTCATGAGAATCCTCCTTTCAGGACCCACTTCTGTTGTGCTGCTTACTGGGAGACTTGAATAGACTTGTATATAAATTGCCTGGTGGTGTGTCCATTCCCAAATCTCTGTCTGTTTGTCTGTCTATTCTGAGGGCTTGTCTTCACTACCCGGCGGATCGGCGGGTAGCAATCGATCTATCGGGGATCGATTTATCGCATCTCATTTAGACGTGCTTAATCGATCCCCAAACGCGCTCCTCCTCGACTCCGGAAATCCACCTCGGTGAAAGGCAGAAGCAGAGTCGACGGGGGAGCGGCAGCGATCGACTCGCCGCCGTCCTCACGGCCAGGTAAGTCGATTACGATACGCCGACTTCAGCTACGTTATTCACATAGCTGAAGTTGCGTATCGTAGATCGACCCCCCCCGCCCCCTCTAGTGTAGCCCAGGGCTGAGAAAGTAAGTTCCTGGGAGCAGCAGCCATCCTCCTTCTTTGGAAAGCATGTAGTGGGCACCACTGTAAATAAATCATGTTGTCCACATGTTGCAGTTTCTATTCCTGTGTTGCTTTTTAAGCAAATACATTGTTTGCAAATGTGTAATGTGAACAACATCCAGGCAGTGCAAGAGGAGAGAGGAAATGTTACTGTGAGAACCTCTTACTGTGGGCTGTGACAACATGAACCTGGAGTACCATTTAGGGTGCATGTTTCTTCAAAGTAATTCCAGGAAGAGGCTTATTTATGTTTGAGGGTTTTTTTTAAATCTGATGCATTTAATAAAATGCAATTGCTCACTGTGTTGGCTGTTACAAAACACATTTCCATGTTTTTCCGGGATGCGGGGGGGAGGAGGGAAACATCCTATTTTGGCAATATGTAGTTTCTCATAATAAAAAAAGCAAAACAGCAAAGGGTGCATAACATCCAAGCACAACAGTACTAATGCTGTTGCCTGGCAACCAGCAGGAAGTGTGTTGGAGAGCAAGCAGTGCTCAGATGAATGAACTCTGTTTTCAGCTGGCAAAAGTAGCTCTACCATTAAACATGCTCGGCCTGCTTGTATGAAACTTTGTGCTGAAGAGAGCAGGGATTTGGCATAGGCGCCGACTCCGTGGGTGCTCCGGGGCTGGAGCACCCACAGGGAAAGGCAGCTCCCCGCCAACACCGGGGCCCGCGCCCAGCTCCCCGCCAGCCCCGGGGCCTGCGCCTAGCTTACCGCAGCACCAGGCGATGTTGCGGGGCCCCGCCCCTGACACCGGGCGACGTTGCGTCGGCGTCGGGGCCCCGCGACGGCACCCGGCATCGGGGGCGGGGCCCGGCATTGGGGGCGGAGCCCCGCGACGTCACCCGGCATCGGGGGCGGGGCCCGGCGTCGGGGCGGGGCCATGCAACGTCACCCGGCGTCGGGGGCGGGGCCCGGCGTGATGCTGGGCGACGGCACCCACGGGCGCCGCCGGAAGTCAGCTCCTGTGATTTGGAGCAATCAGATTTTTGAATTGCTCTGCTCCGGCTCTGCTCCGGCTCTGGGCATAAACCTACTGCTCCGAGCTCCAGCTCCGGGCTCCTCTCCAAAGCCCTGGAAGAGAGGCAAAGGAAGCGCAGTTAGGGAAGGGCAAGATTTACTGGTAACAGTGGCATGGCTGGGGATTCCCTATCCATACAGCAGAATCACCTAACCGCTTCCTGCAGTCAAACAATGCCGGAGTAGGCAGCTAGCAGGGCTGGCACACAGTTCAGATTCACCTGTTATCAACACATTACTAATCATGTGGACACAAATTGTGGTGTTAGCCAGTTATGCCTCTAAGCAGTTAGAGGCACAGCACACAGCTGTATGGTGAAGACCTAAGAGGTGTAGTTTGGGGAAACTGACCCTGCTATCACAGATGAGAGGATCATCTCAACAGTGTTCTTCTATCTATGCAGGCCAAAGAGCAGGGAATTCTGTTGTTCCATTTCCTATGGAATATAGTAAAACACGGCACCTATCCACTGACTAGGCAGAGTTGGCATTTTGACTGTAAGATTCTGCTGGATAATTTAACAGCAAAAAAATGCATATCTTCACCATGAAGAAATTGTACTGTAAATTAATCTCCTTTTTACTATCTTAAAATATCACATATCAACTGAAATCAATCTAAGTATGAAGGGATCCATTGTAATGACCTACCTCCTCTCTATTAGCTGGGGTGCAGGCTGGGTGAATGGGAATTGAAACTGTTCTTTTGGCATCCCCAGCTTTAAGGAAAGCAGGCGCTGACAGTTTGTTGGATTTTTAGATAATGTGATTTTCCTCAGTCCTATGTGGGTAGATAGTGTGACATCCAAAGAATAATTGTACATTTATAGCTCCTCCTGTACAAAGATCTTAAAGCACTTTACAAATATTAGGTTCCATGATGTGCTGGTTAAGTAGGACAGCATGATCTTCATTTTACAGATGGGGAAACAGGTATAGAGAAATTAACTACGTTGCTGAAGGTCACACAGTTAAGCATTTGCTAGAGCCAGGAATAGCACCTAGAGCTCCTGGCTTTCATACCTGTACCTTATCTACACAACCATCCTTCCTCTCCATGGCTCCTGAAGATGAGAGACCAGCAGGATTTAAAGGAGTGCAACACATATTCCCTTGAACTAGTTAATTTAATTACTCACCAGCAGGCAGGCTAACAAGGAAGAATATCTGTCATACATGCAAATATGGGCCGTGGCCTCCTGCTTTGTGAGTGAGTGGGAGAGAAATTTAATGGACAAATAAAGCCTGGAGGAAAATAATGAGAGGAGAAATTGTGTTACATCAGACCTAATTTAACACTCAGTTTTTGGTAGGCGTTGAAGTCTTTCTATTTCAAGGTGGGGTTTGAAATACCACAGAACTGCACTTCCTATTTAGCTGCTGGCAGTGTGATTATCTCAAGGCTGCACAGATAAAGCAGAACTGCAGCTGACATGAGATAGAGTTTGAAATATTAAACTGTGCTTTTTGTTCATGTGGGTTTTTTCCCTCCATTGAGTTTCCCAACATGCCTCTGATGCACTTTGGAACAAGTAAACCTTTTGAAATGATTCTCTTTAACACAAAGAGAAATATTCCCCCCCCCCTCCCCCAGTTGTCTTTTAAAAGCTGGGCTCAATTTAAGCAGAGGCATACTGGGAAGAAAGAACAAAGGTGAAGCTTTTTGCCATGAAAAATGTGAACTCTGTTGACAGAATCTTATAGCTTGTTCAGCAAAGGTGGTATAAATAAAGAGAGTAACATACAGTACCATAAAAGGCATTCAAACTATGTTGGCAGCAACTCTCTTTTGTGCTAATGATGTGCTACAAAAGGTTTGAGCTTTAAATCAAACAAAGAAAAGACAGGGAAATTCATCTTCAACTCTAGACTAATCTATTGTGTTTACACAGCACTGCCGTCATCACTGCTCTGTGCCTCACTTCCTCCCTCTGTAACATGTAGCTAATCCTTCCCACCTTAGTAAAGCACTTTGAGATTCTCAGATGAAAAGTGCAGTGATTGCAAATTACCAGTCTATTTGTTCTTTGTTTTATGTATGAATCTAGTAAATAGTAATTGTGGAAGCATCCAAATTATACGGCAGTACTTCACATATGTTTGAAAGAGACACCGCTAAGGTATCATTTCTCCGTGGGAAAAATGTCTCAGTCTCACAGACAAATGTTTGACTTGCAAACCAACAACTGCAGTGATGAAAAATTAGCAGAATGCAGGGCATATATAAATCAAAATGAGAGGGAAGCAAATGCTTTCATGCATGTAATCTGTGTGCTGTTCCACGATTGCATCAGAGTTCAATAGCTTTCACCATTAAAATAATCCAGAAAAACTGCATATGTTTTTATCTGAAGACACTAGCATTTTGCTTCCTGCAGATCTGCTGAGATGAGATTTGTATTTTTATTGAGAAAACAAGATAAATAAAAACAGATAATTTATTACTGTGAAAAAAGTTTCCATGGTTCAGTTATGGTGAGGTTGCATAGGCCAGAGGCTTAGCAAATAAGACAGGTGACTGCAATGGAGCATGAAAGCACAGCTTAATTTAAACTAAGAACTGCCATCTGGTGGTGTTTGGTCTTACTAAAAATCTGAAATGACAATTCATTGCACTGAACCTATTTGAAAACAAAAATATGCAAAACAAACATGGTCATGGTGTGATTGGATGGAAAAGCTTCATCTCTTGACAGCTCTTAGATTGCTAGCCTATATTAGAATTGTAAGTATTTTTACGGAGGATTAAGCTTTATTATGTATTTTGAATAAATGCCATAGTTTGGAAGGACTACGTAAAAATAGCTTTTACTTCTTTAAAGGAGATAGGAGGTAATTATTTACGAGCCCTGTTTAAATCTATCCCTGGACAGAAAATTGCCCCCTCCTCCCCGATTATGTACAAGGTGCCGGACAAGAGCTAATGTACAAGGGGAACGCTCTCCAGTCGTGTGTGACAACAGGGAAGTTGCCTTGACATGAAAACATGCATGTTTCTTGTGCCTGCAGGAGATCTGCACAGAGACACTTGCAGGTTCTGTATCCTTATGGTTGTCCGCAAGCTTATGACTTTAGTGTTGATTGGGGGCAAAATTTTCAAAAGTGAATTAAGAGCCTAAGTTTCATTTAAAAAAATCAATAAGACTTAAGCTTCTAAATAACATGGGAGTTTTTAAAAAAGTGACTCTGCGTAGCTAAGAGCAAAACGATCTGTTTTCTGATTGTGCGTTCACTTAAAGCCCATATAATCAAGGACATTCCTCAGACAGAATCAACATCTACACCTTTTTCTCGTCTTTGCTTCTGCCCCATTGCACGATCTGTGTCATGAGCTTTCAGCTGGTTACTTACTATTTAGAAAGCATAGGCTTGTGTCAATTAGTTTACGAACCATAGTGGCACGATGGTTCATGGACCTGGTCACTGTAACCCTGAATGAACCTCTGTGCTATAGGAATCATTTGTGGCCCCTCAGTGTCATTGAATAATGAAACAGCTGGGGGGGTGATCTGGTAGTAGGATTTTCTACAAATGAGAGATCACTAGCAGCATTATAAAGCAATTATTTAGCAAACAGGTGTTCAAAGCCTGGAGATACCACTATAACTCTTGGACATGAGTGGAGGTTGCTACAGAAATGAGTGTGTGATGTTATCTTATGCTATTAAACAGTAGCTACGTTTCAGTCCCGAGGTAGTCACCCTTCCGTAGTGAGTGAACCATTTCATTTATATAATATATATACACACACAGCTTGTAAAGGGCCTTGGATCAATCTCAAAGAACATATTGTCAATGAGAGCAACATCTGATTACTAAGAGTTGGGGTCCTGGCCTGGAACAGCA
This sequence comes from Macrochelys suwanniensis, assembly GCA_033296515.1. Taxonomy (NCBI): domain Eukaryota; kingdom Metazoa; phylum Chordata; order Testudines; family Chelydridae; genus Macrochelys; species Macrochelys suwanniensis. Next base: position 159,335,207 of record CM065777.1, read on the forward strand.
AGCATTCAAGTCTATGCCCTACTTATCACAAGGATAATCTACTTGCTAATCCAGTTTTTAGATTGAGTGACTGGAAAAATGAAGTTTTGTGGGCAGCAGAGGCTGCATTTTGTTCTGCAGAAGGCTGGATTTTGCCATATGTGGATGTGAAAGGATGCACTCTCACAGTTTCCATCACTTTAATTATTCAATAAAATACACAGAAGTGGCCAGACTTTCTGATGAAAGGGTTGAAAGGGTTTGGGAACATCTTCTGGTACTTCCCACACACCTACATTATTCTGATACGCAGCAATGGGGCAGGGTATGTATCATTTCTGCTGAATAGTGCCTTGGAGAATACAGTCAAGTCTTCACCTAAATCTTGCTTGCATTGTGTCTTCTAGCTAGCATAATTTTGCCTCCAGGACCTGCAATAATTTTCATTGCTAATTCTGAGCCGCACTTGTCTAAAGTATATACTGGGGAATTTCTGTGTTGTAAAACCTTGCTCCTATTTATACACAGGAAAGGAGCTGTAGTATATTATGAAATGTAAATGTAGTATTTGTAAACTTGATTGAATTTGAACTTATCATAAACTTGGCCCAGTTAGAAGGTGTAGTAAAGAAGCATTTCAGCATGGCAGCAAAGCCGTGGGGGCTGAAACTGAGTAGTGCTCTTTTGAAAGCTTTGTTTAAAATTAAGATGTTAGGAAACTAGGTGCCCCAAGAGGACTGGGACAAGTGACCATCTGCTGGCCACATGAGCTACGTGAAGTGAGATTGGTCTTAGGCTAGGACCTAGCCTAAGTTACCATGCGTCCACCTCACAAAAAACAAACCAATCACAGTGCCACAATTGATCAAGTAGCAGCTTTGTTGGCAGAGATGCCAAGGAACGAGTAAGCCTGAATACTAGACCTCTTTGCCCAAGAAATGGTCTCTTCACATAAGGGTAGTTTGAGGAAGCTTTTGCCCCTGGTGTATCTGTACTATAGCTAAGCAGAGCTCCAGGATCCAGGGCTGTCAAGCACGCTCTTCTGACAAGCACTAACCTCACAAGAGTGCTTTTCAAATGAACACCTCTTGTCCCCACCCCTAAGAAAATTAAAGTACAAAGATATCGGGAATGGAAATGTGGTAGCAAGACAGCGAGTGCTTAGCTGCTGCAGGAATGCACATGATAGGACAGAGTGTAATATCATTTACATAAATCCAAAAGTGAGAGAGGCCCTTCTCAGCCAAGGAGGAAGAACAAGTCACTGCCACAAGGTGCAAATATTAGTCACTATAACCTGAAGAATTGCTCAGTGGAGCCTGAAAGCTTGTTTCTCTCACCAACAGAAGTTGGTCCAATAAAAGACATTACTTCACCCACCTTGTCTCTCTAATATGTTGGGACCAACACGGCTACAACATTGCAAACAACTATGACCTAGACATGATACTTAACATTTAACCGCCCAAGCCCATGCTATACAACATCAAGCCATTTTTATTGCTATTTCCTTTCTGATATACAATAGTGTTTCCATGATTGCTCCTGGGTACTGCTCCAGAGTCTGTCAGGGACTAATTGTCACATCTTAGCAAATTCCTTTTCAGTTAGGAGGAAGTTTTCCTAATGCCTTGTTCCTCTGAATTGTACTTTGATACTTTGCAGTTACATAGTACCTTTCACCTAACAATCTCAAGCCACCTTACTTAGGTGAACAAGCGTTATTGCCATTTCATAGATGGGGAAGTCAAAGCACAGGAATCAGAGTCAGATACAGGAATAGTACCTAGACCTCATGCCTTCCACTCCCTTGCTCTTACTGCTAACCAGTGCAGCTTCCCTGGAGTAAGTATCTGAAAGGGAATTTTATTGTCTACTTTCTTACCTGTGTCTTGCATAGAGTTTGTTGTTGACTTTAGTTTGATTCTTGCATGGCCAGGCATCTTTCTTGTCTACTTCACACAAATGTCAGTTACCCCCCAATTGCTTCATTACTCCTGTCTTAAAATGATTGCACTTGAACCTTCTGATGATGCAACTTTTCTAACTTTGTTACCTACCCACCAATGACTACACACAACAAGTGCACCTACAGCAAAATGCAGAGCCTGCTCAAGCAAATCAGGGCTTGTTTTATTTTTTATCTGTCACATGGTGTTTTTGGAATCCATTGGATTTCATAATCACACTTGGTAAACACTCTCCCCCTCTTCCCTCAGTATATCCAAGTAAGTTGGTGACATAGAAAATAATGGTGACACTGAATAATTCAAGAATGTGGTGTGACAATATTTGCTAAACTCATGTCAACACAGCAAGGCCTCCTGGCCTACTTTGTCATTGCTGTAACGTACAGTATGAGCCTGGTTTATAGTACTACAGGGAAGCGGGGGGTTATTTGATTACTATTAAATGATTTTATAGATGCAAGTTAAAATACCTTCTGCAAGAACAATAATAGAAAAATAAACTGAAGTGAGGCTTTATCGCAATGATGAAACAATTGGGAGGGTGAGAGCCATGAATAACAGGAATGTCTTGTTGTGTAGGCATAGGTATTGCAACAGAAGAATTCTGCATTCTGCTAGGTCAATTAGGCCTTTACTTATTTAGATATATACAAATTAAAGGGCATACTTATCCCTGTGCTCCAAGCACCCTCAGCATTAAATACATGGGCAATAGACCTCCCATGCAACTAGACAGCAGCTATAAGCTCTGTGATCCAAACCACAAATCCAGGCAACTGGATAGCTAAAGCTTCACTACCTAACTATTCACTTCCTGCCCAGTCCTCCTGCACTTTTTCAGACCAACATTGGGAAAGCAATTCCCAAGCTATAGGACCCCCAAGGAGACCTGCCAGCAGCTGCTTCTCATTTACACCAGTGTCACCCAGCTGTGATGTTATGCAGGGGGAAAGGGGTGGGCCGTCAGCTACTTCACTTAGGCCTTTAAACTGCTAAATACTAAAATACCCTCAAACTGTTTAGTTCAAAGAGAAGGTTAAGAGGTGATTTGATCACAGTCTACAAGTACCTACATAAGGAAGAGATTTTCTGACAGTAGACAGTTCTTCAACCTAGTAGGAAAAGGCAGAATGAGATTGAGTGGCTGGAAGCTGAAGTCAGACAATTTCAGACTAGAAATAAGATACAGATTTTTTAACAGCAAAGGAACAATTTACCTAGGGATGTGTTGAATTCTCCACCACTTGCAGTCTTTACATCAAGACTGTATATCTTTCTAGAGGAGGTCCTACAGCTCGAGCGGAAGTTACGGGTTTGATGCAGAAAATATTGGGTCCTGTGTTATGCACGTGGTCAGATTAGATGATCATAATGGCCCCTCCTGGCCTTCAAAATCTATGAATATCTGCAGAAGTTTGGGATAACAGGATCTTTCTATAGTAATCTATTCATGGCCTCAGACTGAGAATTGTTTCCTTAACCTGGGGGAAAAAAAGTTTGCATAATTTTAAGAGATTTTTGTTTTGTTTAAAAACAACCAGTTGGAAGTTTAGAAATGAAATGTAGTTCCCAAGCAGAATTTTGGTTTCATCTTCCAAGATTCGTTCTGCTTTAGTATTGTAGAGCTCATTGCTACAAAGCCACTGGCATTACTCCTCACCCCACCTCCCCTTTTCAAAGAAAAAAACAATCCCCTGAGTGAACTTTGGGTCTATTCCCTTTAAGCATCCCTTTAGACAAACTACTTTAAAATAAACGATGGAGGTGTGGTCCCTCCCATCCTTGGGACTGGCTTTATTCAGTCACTTTTTTCTATGATCTCTGGCTTTTCCCACTGTCTAAACAGAGCACTGGTAATGGTCAAAGCCACTCTATGGCTATTCCAAACCCATGAAAGAGATTACTGAGTAGCAAAACACCTTCTATGCCCAAAATCTGACATTTGGTCTAACTTGCAGGCTGGGAAGTCAAAGAAATCCAAAGGATGTCAATGAGCAATAGTTTTCTGCATGATGGCACAAAAATGCTACACGGGGGTAAGAAGTCATTCATTTATTTTACTGAGTGATTGAAAAGAATTAGAGGCTGACAATTTACCTCTCATATAGACAAGTGCTCAAGTCAGCATTAAAAATGTCTTGAGCACAATAAACCTGGGGACAGACAGACTCCCAAGCCCTGCTTCCCACCTACTGCCAAAGCAGTGGAATCGACAAGTCTTTTTAAGACGTGACCTTGAGAAATATTGAAAGATCAGAAACTTTTGGAAGAGATCTCAGAGTGCATGTGAGTGCAACAAAGGGACCTCTGAACATGGTGGCATATGTGGGTGTCTAATGGAGTCTCATGGCAAATTCCTGGTTGGGGAATGCTTGTTTCCAAAGCAAAATTGTATCACACAATTAAATTCCCAAATACAGAACAGGTTAGATAAAATATTAAATCCTAGGTTCAGCAATTCAAAACATTCATATGGGAACAAATTAATTTAACTAGCCAGAAGGATCTGACACAAACATTAACAGGAAAATGGACACTAGTTTCAACAGTCACAATAAGTAGTGAGTCTTAAGAGGGGATGTGCATCTGAAACACTATCATTGCCAGCACAATTATGGGTCACGTGTTAAAAAAAGCCTAAGTGATTTAGACTGTCCCTTTTTAAAAAGTGATTTAGGTGGCATTTGAAAATTTTACCTATAGTCTCACTTAGGCATTTCTGAAAAAGTTCAATTTTCCCAGTGATGCAGGAAGCCCATCACAGCCTAAATTCTTGCAAATATCTTTGCCGCGTTCAATAGAATAGGTGTGCAAATATTCACCAATACCACAACAGTATAGTTCTGAGAGGTGACTTACAGAAATCAATCTCTAGGGAGAGAGAAGATACAAGGAGGGCTAACCAAGGCATAATTAAGAGGCCAGACAATTCTGACTGGACATGTGACATCTGCAGCAGAATTCCCAGCATGAAAAAGATGCTAAAGAACGTAAGGCACGCCACATAAGACTATTGGGAAGAGAACCAGCACGCCTGTAGGGGATGGAGGAGAGCTAGAATACTAGGATTTTGGAATAATTTATTATGGAGAATTTTTAATTTGTTGGGTTTTTTTGTGAAGTCTGAGGCTAGTGAGTATTTGGGGATCATGTAGGAGAAAACTAGTTTTAGAAATACATTTGGCTCTTTCAAGACAGGCAAGTGGGTTCAATTGGTTGGGGACATACATATTAAATGCTTGAGCAGATGCCCCAGGTAAAGACATTACTAGTTGTCTTAAAGCACATTATGCAATTCTCCGCAGTCTGAAAACAAGAGACTGTCACATCACAAACCAAGTGATTCATACTATCAATTCCTTTCCTGTTCCCCTGGAGCCAAGCTTTTTGTCAGGATCAGACTGTGTCACTTTGACTACATAAGAATACGGGATTGAGTTATGTTTTGTGTCTTCATAGTGTTAGCCAAATTGATTTTGTGTGCTTGGGGTAAGAAGCTGTGCAGAGCTGCCATGAAAGGAGAAGGGCTCTCACATTCCCACTGAAGATTATCTGGCCAGGTATTTGCCCATTTACAACTTCTAAACCCCCAAATAATCAGCTGAGGAGTCGAGATGAGTAAGGGTTTAGGTGTGGGAGTTATTCCCAGAAGTGGAAAATATTATGAAAAATATGAGAGGGATTCGCTTCAAGAGGACCAAAATTTCACCCTCACCATCCTATTCCCTCACAACTACTTCGTTGCACAACTTCTTCGTTGCATCCGAAGAAGTGGGTATTCACCCACGAAAGCTTATGCTTCAATACCTCTGTTAGTCTATAAGGTGCCACAGGACCCTTTGTCGCTTCCCTCACAACTGTAACCTCTCACAAAGCTGGGGGGTGGGGGGGGAAGATACCCATGAAACTTCTGTGGGGGTTTATACTCGTTATGCAGCCCCCCTAAAACCACTGGTAATAGAGTACAAATCAGCAGAGTTTGGTTACAAGTGTGTAAGATACTTAGCAGAAGATGAAACTGTCCTATTGACTTTAGTTTGCCCTCTATTGTAAGTTTCAATTCCTCCCACTCTTTAAGGTCAAGTTTAATGCTGAGCTACTTTTGAACATCAAAGTGTCAGGTTTTTTTAGTCTTAGTTAACGCAAGATATTGGATTGACTCAGACACCACTTCAAGGTTCCAGCTTTCGAAGCAAGTTTTAATAAATGGATGAAGTATATTTTACTTGTCCAGTTTGTTAGTTTGATATTTCTCCAAAGCTAGATGGCTGCTGTCAACTTGAAACTGAGTCAATATTACAAAAATTAGAAAGTAATTTCAGGTTCTATACCTGCCTTTGAGTCCTCCTGCCAACAGTGCAGTTTTACTATCACAATTTTTTTTTAAAACATAGTGTATTTCTCTCTCTTCTTGCTGTGTAAAGAGAAGCTGGCGATACAGGGCTCAGTGAAACAGAGTACATAAAGTGCTTTCCAATGCACAGTAAAATATAAAACTTTTTTCCTCTAATCCATTTCAGTTATAGAAATAGATCACTTAATATTAGTGGGTGCAAAAGTTTCAGACAGAAGTGTGACTTAATTCTATTGTGTTTCTTTAAATAACATTCAGTAAGTCTGCAATCCTGAGGCTTGAAATAGACAGACTTTCATAGATTTTTAAGGCCAGAAGAGACCATTAGATCATTTAGTCTGACCTCCTGTAAAATACAGACCTTAGAATTTCAGCCAGTTACTCCTGTATTGAACCAGTAACTTGTGAGTTAGTCATCATTAGCGTAACATATCTATTTGAATTCTGTCTGGCTCATTACACCTCAGCGTCCCTTCATTACGTTTTAGCACCAGCAAGATGTTTCAGTCTGAACAACCAGCAGTGGTGACAAAGAGCTTTAGCTGCAGAATCCTGACCCATTTGGGACAGCCTACCATAATCACACTACCCAATTATATACATTATTCTCCAATCCACGCTTTTTAATCATCAATATTAGTATTACAACCTAAACTCTGTAAAGTGGATTTTTTTTTTTGCCTCCAACATCAAGACAGTTATGCTACAATTTACATCCATAAAAGGTCAATAAGCTAGTATGGAAAGCTTTCTTCTTAAGCCAATTTTGTTTCTTCTTAAGCCAATAGAGTAAAATCTGATAACTTCTAACTGACCTTGACGACACTTGATTTAAAAGGGGCGATCAGGCTTCCAGCCTTGACAGCCATGGTCTCCATGGTTACAAGACTACCGGGGTGTCCTTGGGCTAGCAGAGGCAGGAGTATGGAAAGCAGCAAACTTGGGAGGTGATGGTAGAGGGGAATTTTTTAAAAAAGGAGGCAAAAATGCCCTTAGCTATACTGTATCTTTTCTCACACAGCAAGCACCATATGCAACACTGGAACAGTAAGACAGACACTCTGGAACATTAAAATGTTTTGTATTTACAGGAAGTTAAGTCACATTTACAAGCTGCTTTGCTGAAATGGGAGAGTCATTGCTATACAAGAGGAACAAGCTGTAGAAATATCCTTTAGCAGAAATGGTGGCTCCCATTTATCTGCAACAACAGTTTCTCCACAGACATCTCTATTCAGCTGCTATCAAAAGGAGATGGTATGTGTTTTGCATAGTGTTCTTAAGTACAAAAGTTTCAAGATCAGACATAATAAAACAAATATCAACTGACAAGCTGTATTTGACTATGTTAATAACACACACAAAAGATGCTCTTTCCAAAGATAACTAGAGCATTTCACAGATGCCATGTGAAAAAGAACTCATGGGGGAACATTTAACTGAGTGACGTGTTAAAAGAAAACATATATTTTAAAATCCATCACCTACTTCATGTTAATGGCGTGTGAGTCTCCATTAATTAGCATCCTATGTGTTTCATGCTGAAATAACTTGAGGCTACAAAGTGTAACAGATTTTATAAAAGAATTTAAAGAACAAGAGAATAAAAAAATCCAACTTTATTAAGGGCCAACAATGCATTGGCTAATCCTAGTGTCTTCCTCCTTCTGTGTCGCTAAATCCACTCTTGGTAGCACCAGTGGTGTGTCAACAACCAGGGCTACAGTTCCTTTCAAGTGCAGCATACTGTACTAGTCATCCTGTGACTTTCGATGGAAGTACGTGCAGATCTTCCTCATAGAAACTGAAGTGACTGCAACCTAGAAGAGATTCAAGTCAAGTATAAACGTGTATTTGACAGTAGATGCCCCCATCTAGTTCCTCCAGGTTAAATTCTGCACACACCGTAAAAAGTCTTTTAAGCTTCTCCCCTTCATAACTGCGACAGCTTGCCTATGCTGAGGAGCTGCCAAGTTACATACTGTTAAAAGGACAACCATTATGTTCTTTGCAATAATTTGTATGGCTTCTGGGACATTCAGATCCTATTTAGAGACAGGAAACATTTGCTAAAATCCTGGAGCTAGCCTACTGCTCTATGAGAAGAGCTAGAGGCTCTAGTTTTTACCCTGTCTGCACCAGATACAAAATTTCATAGATTTTAAGACCAGAAGGCATCATTTTGATCATCTAATCTGACCTGCGTACACAGGCCATAGATTTTTCATTTGCATCAAGACCAACCTGTATTAGAGCTAGAGTATGTTGTTTAGAAAGACATTCAATCATGAAAGGACTAAGCCTCTGAAGTGCATTACTGAATGGCCTGTATTGTTAGCACTCTGTATGAGCCCAAGTGCTGGTGTGAGACAAAAAACTTAGGTTAATAGGAAGGGATTTTACCAAGATAAGCCCCAGTCATGATGACAGTTTCAAAGATAATTTGTAGCCGAAATTATATTCTACCATCAAGTTTCAAATTCTGGTGTAACTAACGATTGTAATAATCATATCTCAGTTATCAGTTTTATAAACAAAGCTCAGCAATCCTCTGAAAACTGACTTTGGAAGTTACGGGCATCATGGGATTCCATGTGTATTGATTCAATGACAACACGCAAATTGAGAATTTGCTCTAAAGCACAAAAAACTCCTCGTATGCCAACCATTGTAACCGCGCTGCAAACTCATCCTAGGATCTGAAAGTCAGGCTGGGTTCCTGCTTTCTTGCACAACACAAGTAGTAAGGAGTCTGCAGGCCAAGTTCTGCCCTCTGACAGTTGTGCAATCCCTTTGTTTTCAAAGGTTTTTCCACAGATGTAACCGAGGGTAGAATTTAGTCCCACAATTGTTACAGACATACAAATTCTGTTGATACAAGAGCTAGAATAAAATTCAGCTATTTTCTCCAAAAGCTGGGTTGGGTCTGCAGTGCTAGTTGGGGGCCAATTTATGTCACCTAAGTGGGCAGATATGGCTGTGAATACATGTAAGCAGCAGATCTGTCAAGTAAGTGCTGCTGTTATTTTCAGAGTAGAACTGCATTGTAAGTGCCAGTGTCATAGACAATGAACATTTTCCAATACTCTGTTCAAAATCATTTTCAGATGAGCAACACCAGTTCTGCTTCTCTCTCCCAAGAGTATGGGTGGCACTGAAGGATAACATCATTAGCCTGTATGGCAGAGATACTGGGGCTTATTATATCAGATTTCCCTTCCTTCCTCTCCCCCCCCCCGCCCCCGCCCCCCAAGCAATGAGGTCTGACGCTCCTTTTGATACACAAGTTAACTGCCTGCAAATGGGAGTTGTGCAACACAGCAAGGAGAGAACAGAACCCAGAGTTCAACCCTTTCTCTGCTGTTGTAACCATGCCTAGTCTACTTACAGATCCCGATGGACTGGCTGCAGTCGCTGCCTCTTGTCTTGTGCTGGGACTACGAGAGGACGGGGGGCTGTTGCCTGATGCCTTTTGGCTACTGGCCTTGCTAGTCTTCAGCTTCTCTCCCATTGCAGATAACCAGTTTTTTTCCCCAGGTGAATTATTCTCTTTGTCCAGCACATCAGCCCCTTTCCTACAGGAGTTCTTTAAAGGAAGAGGGGGAGTCTGGAAGCCTGCCTGATTAAGAGGCCTTTCAGGAAGGGATGGCTCCTTTGGGCTCTGGCCACAGCCTTCAGTTCCATTATTCAACTCAGCAAGGCTCAGACAGTCTTCATTACAGGCCTTTTGGCCTGCTGCCAAGAAGCACAAATCCAGCTTGGATTTTTTAGTCACTGGGTCCAGCTCAGTCACACAACTGCAGCCTTTCAGACACTTCTGCCCCATGTGATCTCCCTTGCTGGACTCCAGCCTCCTTTTGGCTCGCTTCTCAAACCGGGAGTGTGGTGTTACGGGAGTGCCAACTGCCTCTGGAAGACCCTGTGTGACTTCTGCCAGGGCTTTTCTTGGAGAAGGCGTCTTTGTTCCCATCCCTGGTGGAGAGGAGTACGGAGTACGGGTAACCCAGTGTTTAATGGACATCTTGGTGGAAGATGTTGGTTTGGGAGAAGTGCCTGATATGGCTTCACTTTGCTTCGCTGGAGTGTGGGCCTTGACTGTTGAGTTTTTGAGAGAGAATGTTGGAGTGTTGGTAGAAAGAGGAAGGTCCCCAGCATAGTTGGGAGCACAAGCTGCTGGCTGTGGTGAGGAAATGCATGGGCTACCCACCATGGAGACTTTTGCAGGAGTACTCTGCGTGCTGACTGGTAGTACTGATGGAAGAGAAACAAAACAGTCAAGTGAATGACATAGTACAGCAACAGCAAGTGAAGAGAGACAGATTAAAGATAGGCCTTAAAGAAGCCCCCCAAACTCTGGGACATTCAGAATCTGAATTTAGCAGCTTACCTATTTCTCTAATGCTCCCCACCCCAGATCTAAACACCTCTAAGCTCCCAGTGATTTCAACAGCAGCAGAGTTAGACCAATACTGAGCACTTTTGAAAACTCCACAGAGTATAGGCTGCTTAGTTGATGGCACTCGTCTACCTCAGTTGTAACTGGCACCTCTTAAAAAAGCTGCAATCAGAGGACTAAAATGGACAGAAGGATCAAGACGTATTTTAGTCATTGACCTTGTCCAGTGTAATCTGGCCTCCCAGCACAGCCGCAATGGGAAGAGAGGGAAGCATATTTTTAGAAAGTGCCTCAGCCCCGTTATTTTTTCCCTTAGGACCAATCTGTACAATAGCTATAACTGAGTCAGGATTTAGTGCAGTTAGAAGTTTTGTAGATGTGACCTGTATCCCTGTAGCTCATTTAAAACCCAGAACAGTCCAAAGCTTATGGGGACGTCATCAGATCCCATCTACATTACCATTTATAAGTGATTTTTAACCAGGACAGGAGACATTGCAACCCAGTCCCACAACCCAGTTGTAATGTAGATGAAGCCTTAGATTAGAATGCTCTCCATTATGGATAATTGTCCCAACTAGGTTTTGACATTCATACACCAGTAAGATAGAGAAGGTGGGAGCTAAGAAAGGTTTCACTTTACTCCTACTATCCTTTTGCTGGAGAATATTCTGCAAGGATAGGTTACCGGGTAGCAGTCATTTACGGTGCAAAGGGACAGGCTAGAAATTCCCCACATCTTGTACGAGGTCTTAGATTCCAAGGAAGATAAAAGTAACTGATGGATTGGTTGCCATGACAAATAAGTGATTTTTTTTAATAAGCAATTTCCATGTATGTATAGCACAGTGGCTAGTGAAATCATCAGCATGTTATGAAATAAACTGCATATAAATCCATCTACTCAACAGCATGCGCACTTTTTACGTTGTAAAGCAAATCATAGTCATCAGTGTTTATCAGCTGTGCACCAGGAATCCCACAATAAATCTGAGGGCAGCACGCATTTAAGATACATCTCAGGCCCAAACAAATCAGTAATTATTAAGTTGTTTTTTAAAGAGATATTTTACTTTGAAGAGAGATGATGTACTAATGTGTGTCAAGTGTCTGCTTTTCAGATGCTGGAAAGTCATGTATCTGAAGGAACCTTTTTGGCCCTAAACTTGAGGTGGTACAATTAAATAAGACAGCACGTTAGCCACCTTAAGCAAACAGTTTCACCAAGGAGCAAAAGGGCTCTAAACATTTTCTGCATACCAAGGATTTAGTCTGAAACTCTTAATTCTCAGCATTAGCTGTTATGTGGTAAAGTACTTAATTAGGATGCTGAAGTCTTGTGTGAATGAAGTGCCATTTTCTTTAGAATCTTGTACTTGCTTGTGAGATGTGCATAGTGTAAACACCTACATAACTTCTCAATAACACACTATACATAAGCTTTTTTTGACCCTTATCCTTCCTGAAGACTCTCATATAATATTGCCCAATACTGTCTCTGCACCTTTAAATTCACGTGCTGAGCAGAGTACAATACAAATGTAAACCACTTTAAAGCACAAGGTGGAGTTAAATGTTCCTTTCCCAATGATGTTTATTCGTCCAGACTGAAGCAAGTTATTATGAACTCATAGCCGGGTCACTGCTAAAATTTGGTCTTTTAATCTTGGCCTTAATGAGCACTTACTTACAAGACTATATTATCTCAGCTGGAGAATTAGTTGTGCTTAAAATGTAAGCTCTTAGATGTGGAAGAAGGGTAGTAGTGATCTCAGCAACTCCCTCTCACTAGTGATTAGCTACAAATTCATACACTAGAAATGTGGGGTGATGAGCTGGAAAGAGGATGTGGCTGCCCACAACCATGGCAGACTGAAAAATATATTCTGGAGTCACTACCTCTGGAAAAGTGGAAGCTATCTTGATTTAGATGCTGGATTGATGGGGATGATGAAAAGTAGCCTGTGATTCAGATGCCTATGTTCCCAGTGCTGGGAAACAGAATAGAAGCAGCAAGCTTTTTTGTAGCGGTTTGTGCACCAGTCAAACATTCAGACCTGAAATTCTGTTAACAAGTCAAGTCTATTGCCATTGATACCACTTACTGACATTCTGCAAGGCTGTTATATTTAATACTGAGTGCAAGCCTCTTCCAACTTGCCCGTCAAAGAATGATGTATGTATCTGTAGGGCTCAGACAGATAAATACACAATGTATACTAACAGTGGGGATTTCTCTCTTGCCCTCACCCTATCAATTTTCTACAGCAACATTATGGACTTCAAGAATCAAAAGAATCACAAATTCAAGAGACAGCCCAACTCTAGCAATTCTGGTTACATGAAGTGCAGAGAAATTAATATCATTTAGCAAATTTACATACATAATTTCCCAAGGGAAGGAAGCTGTGCTTGCTGCATGCCACAGTGCAGGTCAACAGTCAGCACACAGCCACAACTTCACAATCTGTTCCATTTAAATGGGTAGGATGCAATCTAGATTTCATCTAAGCAGTCCTGAAATGCTGTTTGGTTAGCCATCTATGAATCAGTTTGCAGATAGCTCCTGTATTCTAACAGCATGTGTTTTGTGTTCAAAGAGCCAAGGTCAGCAGGAAGCCTGCTGTTGCATACACAAGGTCTGTGTGCTTCCTCTTCCCTCCTGGGTTGTTTTAATGCATAGAGAACAAGGAGAAATGATATTTTATCTAGTATAATTGCCAAATTCGATTTGTAAAGATCCAGGGTACAGGCAACTTTGGGTTTTCAAGCTTCTCGACAAGACTAATGTCCATATTTATTTCTCAGGGAATAGAATGTGAAATAGTTTCTCAGCAGCTCACTGAAACAAAGCGCGTGTATGTGTGTGGTGAGCAACTATGGAAGAGAGCTGGCACTTACCCACCTATTGTCCTGCAAGTTTCCTGCAAGACAGTTACGCACTGACAAAAAGCTAATTTTAATGTTATCCTAGTCAGGGGGATTACAAAACCTTCCACTTGTATTTACAACAATGAAGGTGAAGCTCATTTGGAAAGTCAATAGAGGGAGATAGACACAAACTAAGTTAGCTCTCTGATCCAAGACTTCTCACACATGGTTTGGGATGTGATCAAAAGACTGCCTATCCTTCTATGGTCCTGCAGCAGTTTGGATCAGCATTGGAGCTAACGGACCCTTCATTTCCTTGGTGGGGACTCTGGCAGGGTGTTTACAAACAAGTTCTAGACCAAAGCTTGACATGCTTGGTCTCACAGAACCCAAGTCTGTTGACATTCAGGGCATACTGCAAGGCCTATCTGATCTCCCAGGCTTTCCAGAAGGGGATGGCATTTATTAACTAATCCTAACAAGTTGATGGGGGAGGAGTCTCCATGATTTATTATTGGTTTATTTTAGAATATCTCTGAATAGATTTCCATTTCCATGTACACACATCAGTGGTGAAAGAATTGGTGCATTTTAGAAAGCCATCACTGAACTGTACATGTCTGGGTCCTACAGTAAGTACTACTGTATTGTGCTGGAACAATAATTTACAGCAAGACAGAGTCAAATGAAGATTACATTTCTAATGGAATGTAAGAGTTTAGAAGCAGGTATGTATAGTTCTGGAATGTTGAAAAGGCACCTTGTCCTGTAGAAAGGGAGTGCTTTGTTTTGTTTAAAAACAAAAAGAGAGGACGTCAGTGTTATTTAATTGAATTCATCTGCTGGGCAAGGGGAAAATTTCAAAGCTCCAGGGCTGCATATTCAGTACCAGCCCTTTACTGGATGGTATATCAGGCCTGGGCAAATGCATGAATTCACATATCTAAAGAAATGAAGAGCAATAGCCAAGGGGAAAGCTTTTGCTGAACCAGTAAATACACAGAATTCTGGAATCCTCTTCCTCTGTTGTGGGACAAAATACCCCTAAGGGCCTTACCTATTCCATTTTGCTCTTCTGGTTTCTTCTGACAGACCCAGCCTACCAAGTTGACTTTGCCTGATGTCAGTCTCTCCTTATCACGGTCACGCCGTAAGCGCCAAATCCTCACAGTGTTGTCATCAGAACATGTGGCGATCTACAGCATAAGTCAGTAGGTTAGACCACTGTGAAGCCAGGTCCCAGAGTCACTGGCAAATCAATCCAAGAGAGCTGGTACTCTCAGCACTCTGTGCCAATAAGTGTTCTGCATGGAGCCTTCCCTGCCCACAAACAAATAGGTAAAGGAACTTCCAGCGAAAAACAAATGCCGTCTAATTACTGTACCAGAGGAAAAAGCTATCTATTTCCCTTGAATGTGATCTGACAGGAGAAAGCCTCCATCAATCCCTTTTATGGCAAAGAAATCGCAGCCTCCCCATTTGCTTTGTGAAGATTCTGTGGCAGGCAGCCATTTGCTCCACAAGTGCCATTATATATAGTATTTGTTTATTGACATTTCAGTAACTCAGTAAATAATAGCAGAAACCCAAACAGGATCCAAAGCTCATGTTCCAAGAGGAAACAGACAGCAGAAGATATTAATTCAACATTTTGCATCAGTGTCCAATGCTTCTTCGCTCACTCCTCACCTTTCCTTGCTTGGGGACAAACATTTGCAGTGTTCTAAATAGGTAATGTTGGAACAAGGATAAACGCTGGAAAGGGATTGCGTCACTAAGCAGTCTTTGCAGACTGCCATTATCCAATGTCAGTAGCACTTGATACAGAAAAGCAAGAGACAGGACTAAAGTTTAGGTACAGAAGATCCCTATATAATGGCATGTCGCACTTCCAAATAATCAATGGAACCTGCTCAACAAGCATCAGAACTTTTATTGATCTCCCTTTGTGCTATGTATACAGTGATTCACCTGGGAATTAGTAAAAAAAAGAAGAGCTAAGGCCTATGTTCACAGTGATCAAGACCCCTTTCGTCTGGCCTCCCCAACACCAACATCAGCTCTACAAAACACTGCTGGTAGGCTTGTCTTCCTTGCCTGGGGGTCAGACCGCATCACTTGCCTCTTCCAGTCTTTCCATTGGCTCCTCATCTCCTCTGCATCAACTTCAAGCTCCTTGTCCTTGTATTTGAGGACCTGCCTAACCACCATTTTCTGAACTGCCTTTGACTCCTTTTACATTGGCCTAGATTTTAATGCCCTGTTTGTTTTCTTCTCCCATGCTACCATGGCCAGGATACTGGACTTGATGGAACATAGGTCTGATCCAGCATGGCAATTCCTATGCCATGCGTACAGCTGGAAAGTACTTCTTGAGCCTGTCTGCAAAGCTACTACCCGATCCTAATTCAAATCCCTCCTGAGGGCCTACTGTGATGCCTAGAGAAACTAGCTGATTAACAATGGTGGGCAGAGCGACAACTGAAACCGCCAGCAAGAAACCCTATGGGACTCCTCGGATATCATAGCTGCGGGAGGGGCTTATTCCTGATTTGGAGCTAGACTGGTTCCTTAATCCTATTCCCCATGCCAACAATTCCCTCCCCTCCAGTGATGGCCAAATGGCGGAGCCACTAATGCTGACCCTTGCGTTTTCATTAAGATATGGTCCAGGACAGCGAAGCTCTCAGATTTAGCACTGAATTAGAAGTCATGTTGACAGACTCAATATGGCTTATTGAAAGGACAGACATTAATGTTCTTTCCATCCTCCCACTAAAGCTCTCACTGCTCTGCACTAGACTTGCAAACATATCAGTAGACAGACAGCAGAAGACATCAACAAAACTCATAAGCATATGAAAACCTTGAAGAAATGGCTTCAAAGTTTGGCAGTATAACATTTAGATTAATCAATTATCAACATATTTGTTAGCATAACAATTTCCATCAGGAAAGGCCTTCATACATTTCCAGGAACAGACTTTTCCAAGTTACTAATAGTTATCAAAGGACTCAGATTACCTGAAAAAATTCAGGTCAGCATCATACTGAATGCGCTTGAGGATTTGGTTGAAAATGTAGTGCGGGCAATGTGGGTTGATGCCACAAAAAATGGCCTCCCTCCCAAAAATTAAACATTTTGTGCAAAAAACATTTTTATTTTCTTGAAATTTTCCATTTCTCACTGAAAACTTTTGTTTACCATTTATAGCTTTTTTGTTTGCAGGGTTTTTTTTTTTTAAGTAATCACCTATTTTGATTGGTTAGCTTAGTCATTTGGTAGCATTTATCAAAATAGAAAACTTTTTTAAAATGAAAAATAATTGAAAATTCTGATTTTTTAAAAACATTCTGTGGAATATTTCAAAAAATGAAAAAATTAATCTAGACTTTAAACTCACAGCACTAAACCGTTTTAGGAATTGTCATGAAAACATTTCCGATTAGCTCTAACTCTATGTGAAGGGAAGAGTGTAGCAAGCCAGTTCATCTATACCATTCTCTTTTCAACCAGGCTTTCCATACAGAGAAGATTCTAAACACCCCCTCAAGTTTTGTAAAACAAACACTATCGTGGTCACATCTGGGCCTTCACTCATTGGTTTCACAGGAGATTCCAAAACAGTTTTTCTAGAAACTAACCTTAGTGAAGTCTGAAGGACACCAGGCAACGGAGGTAACCTCTTGAGAGTGGCCAAGGAGCATCATGGGAGGAAGATGAGGCTCAGAAATCTAAAAAACCAATCCACAATTTAAAATCAGATGGATTTCTGCATTATAAGCATCACTAAGAAAGGCTCCACTCTGCTGAAGTAGAATACTATGGTGTCTTTCATCAAGGATCTCAAAGCACTCTACAATTAAATAAGCTTCCCAACACCCCTCCGAAGTATGAAAGTATTTTCCCCATTTTACATAGATCTCAGGAACAAAGAGATTAGAATTGCCTGCTTAAGGACATGCTTGAAGGTCTGTGGCAGAGCTGAGAAGAGAACACAGATCTCCTTAATGCCTGTACTTTAGTCACAAGCCTATCCTCCAGGCCTAGGTATGGTAGAACCTCAGAGTTACGAACTGACTGGTCAACCATACACCTCATTTGGAACCAGAAATACACAATCTCCTCCCCCCCAAAAAGCACAGTATAGTACTCTGTTAAAAATAAACTACAAAAAATAAAGGGAAAGTTTAAAAAAAGATTGGACAACGTAAGGAAACTGTTTCTGTGCTTGTTTCATTTAAATTAAGATGGTTAAACGCAGCATAGTAAAGTTTCAAAGCTGTATTAAGTAGTGTTCAGTTGTAAACTTTTGAAAGAACCACCATAATGTTTTGTTCAGAGTTATGAGCATTTCAGAGTTATGAACAACCTCCATTCCCGAGGTGTTTGTAACTCTGAGGTTCCACTGTATCTTGTAAGGTATCACTTATTCCCAAGAATTCACCACAGCTTCTCTGCACTTATTGAAAACAATGCTCCACATGGAACTGAATGGCTCAAAGCAGGGGAGAAATCAATTTCACACCAATGAGTAAAAGTAGTTACTGTCTGACAGTTACTTAGTAGCCTATGTGAAATAAGTTGGTGGCCTCAGTCCAGTTCCTCATGGACTTGACAGCCACATCTAAAAAACACACCCTCACAATTAGTACCCTGTTGGCAGTCTTGGCAGACAGGCAAGGGACTGAATAAGCTCTAAGAACAAATTAGCATTTCACTCCTAGAGGTGAAGCAGCTGGGTCAGGGTGGAGTGCATTGACAGTGCCTGGGAAAACTTGCATAGGACTTTCTGCTATACATAGGACTTGTCTCCAGGGATGTCAATCCAGCGCCTTGCACAAGCACATTGCTACATTGAATAGCATGATCCATTTAAGGTTCCAGTAGCTCCTGTTGGGAGCAAGTTTGCCTACTCAGATTCTATGCAGAGTAGAAGGTGACATTTATAAAGCAACAGGAAGTCTTAAACCCAAGACCTACTTCAAAAAGAAGCAGAATTTGGTAGTTTACTACTTGCTTCAGAGCTAGTAGTTCATATACCAGTGTGTCTTCCAGCCAGCTAACCTATAATTAACTTTACAATCAGATAGCAACACAGTCAAGGTTCCTTAAAAGAAAAAAAAAAAAAAGTGATGAGACCATACAGTACACACAGCGATTAAACTGAACCCCCATCTGATACACCTTTGAAACTGAACCCCTATTTGATACACCTGTCTCCTGATCTACAGCAGCACCCAATCTTTATCACAGCTCATGAGACCAGCCATTAACCAGAGACTGACTTAGCTGAGGCTAATAATAGCCCTGCCACAACCAGGCAAGAGCAAGAAATCAGATTTAAGGTTCTTTTTATTTTGCAGACTTTCAGCAGGTTTCCTGAAGTTATGAGTCACCAGTAGCGATGTGACATTAGATGTGGGACTTGCACTGATGACTAAGTAAATGTAATAGATTGTTTAGCAAGTGGGAAAAGGCGGTTTTATACACAGATTCACAAGGATGCAAAATATCAGGGAGGGCTTCTAGTTTCTTGATCAATTTCCTTTTCTTGTCAAACTTTGATTTCTTTCCATGGCAGCCTGAAAAGCTGTAGTTAAGATTCTTAAGTAGAGTTTTTAAAGTTTGTCTGAACTAAACTGGTTCATAACAGGCTTTTTTTCCCTTTTTTTTAGTATGTGTGTGGCATGGTGGAGGCAACCACTTGACTAAGTATCTATTAAATGCCCTGTTGAGAATAGAACCTTCTCTGCCAAAACATGTAATACCATGGAAACTAAAATCCCATTTAAGGAATAAACTGAAGGAGTTCTTGGTACAGAGAACACCTTAGTTTACATTTAATAGATTTTTACTGCGTGTAGCAAGACATTTAATAATCCTTGATTACTGACAAGCGGGCAGAAGGAGAGAATTATTCTTACTGGGCCAGATTCTGCTCCTGTACTGTTTTCACACTGATATAATTTAACTGACATTGATGAAGCTGTACATAATTTCCACCAGTGCGAGTGAGATGAGGATCAAGGCATTTGTATCTGAAAGGGTTTGAGGAGGGAGGGAGGAACAGAGTACAAACTAGGTTGTTGATGCTGTATCCTTTGGGTTCTGGTAAAATCAACATCACAGGTGCTTTGTTACCCATGTTTTATTATGTAATTAGGATGCCAAAATGTACATATAGGTATAAAAATCGATAGGCAGTTGGCTATCTATTGGGATTCAGGATATGTCTTATATTATGTACACATCAGACTGCACAGGAACATATGAAGTGTGACACTAAGGGTACGTCTATACTTCCTTCCTTGTTCGGCGGGAAGCAATCGATCTTCTGGGATCGATTTATCGCGTCTTGTCTAGATGCGATAAATCGATCCTGGAAGTGCTCGCCGTTGACACCGGTACTCCTGCTCCGCAAGAGGAGTACGCAGAGTCGACAGGGGAGCCTGCCTGCCGCGTGTGGACCCGCGGTAAGTACCTTTTAGTTCGAACTAAGATACTTCGACTTCAACTACGTTATTCACGTAGCTGAAGTTGCATATCTTAGTTTGAACCGGGGGGTTACTGTGGACCAGCCCTTAGTCAGACCAAGAGTCCTCCTAATCTGGTATCCTGCACTGACAGTGGCCAGTACCAGATGGTTCAAAGAAAAGTACAGTTATGGAACCACCTGGCTGTAAAGGAAGTTTCTTCCTGTTCCTGGTCAGTTAATGGTTCAAAATCTGATGTCCATTTTAAAATAAATACTTTCCACCCCTACCCCTAATGCTAAGCTGAATGCAAGGGTTCTTATTACCGGACCAGCAGTTACTTTTCTTGAAGTGCTCACTACATGCAAGTGATGTCACATGCTGAAACATGGAACCACAAGGTGCTCCTTGTCTGGTCAGCAAGAACCTCTGTCCATGGCATTTCCTGACCTAGGTACAACATCCCACTACTGATCAAGAGTCTCCTGGAAATGTCTTGGGTGGACAATGTCCTCATTAAATTACCTTTTACCTACCTCTGAATTTGCACAGACAGCGCCTCTTCTCAGAACCCCTTCCCAGTTAGAAAATACGAGGCTACCCTTTGTCTCTGTTGGCAGCTCACCTGTATGCTTCTCAGAGCAGCTGGTCATATATTTTCTATGGCACTGATCATCCCAGTAGTATATTTACATCAAAATCAATAAAGTCTGGCAGTCTTCAGGGCACAGGAAGGACTCTGAGTAGGTAGGATTTGTGATAAGTTTTCGATTGTCAGTGTAGAGAACGCTACCACTACATAAAGTAGCCACAGGGTTAACATAATAATGGTCATCTGACCACCCTTCGTATATTTGTTTTAATTAATGTTTGGCATCTACATGCTACAGCACTGGGAATCTTATACAAATAAACAGATGGATTTTAAATTCATTTTGTCTGAATTTTATGAAGCCCTTAAATATTCCTGTGCCGTTCCCAGCATAGTTTCCAGGGAACCTTTTTAAAAACATGGACTTGAAATGAAATGTGCAATGCAAGATCCCACAGCCAGTTTGCTGGATAAGCCTGGTATGTTATGAACCACTGAAGGGCCTGGCGTGGATAAGCCTAAGTGGATACCTATTAATTTTGCTATGAAAGCAAACACATCACTGCGGCGCTGCTGCTCCTAAATAAGCAGCGACGAACCTTACCAGAACGCTTCTCTCAGACCCAAAATGGTTTCGAGTCTGAGCCAAGACCGCAGTTCTACGTACTCTGCACGCCTAACTTTGCTTTTATTTCCAAACTCATCGTGAAAAGAGACCAGGCTGGGAAAGCAGGTCAGGTTCGATTTTAGGACAGCTGACTTTGCCAGTGCCTGATATTAGAAGGTACATGTTGAATTAGGTATGGGCAGTAGTGAAAGCATCACATCAAATACATCATTTGGTAGTGAATATGACTAAACCAAGGAATTCAGAAGTGCTCAGGCAAGTGTGTTTGAAGCCGATTGGCTGACTGGATATAGGTCAGGTGAGCCACATTTAAATAGCTCTCTCTTATCCCCTGTAAGGGGATTAATTTTGCCTCTGAGCAACAGAAGACAGTGTAAAGGTTGCACAGTGCCATGAAAGGGTTACTTGGGGGAGGGCAGTTGGCAAAGGGTTTGGGCATGGAATGGAATATTAGAGATGAAAGTTAAGATGGGCTCTAATGTGGATTAAGTTGTGGTTGGTACTTAAATAGGTTTCTGTCTACTGAAATCCACCACCACAGGGCAGCTGCCAGAATAAGGAAATCCAAGGAAGAGAACTATAAATATACAGGAGTGGGGGTGTGCAAAAAGTCTACCTTGCAAACCAGCAGTACTGATTAGGGACAGCAGGAGCTTCCTGCATAAGAGTGGCTGCGTTTAGGCCAATGGTGCTAATGTAAAATAGAGACAGCAATAACAATTCTAAGATTGAGAAAAAAAGTCTCATGGCCAGTTAAGATGCAGGATTCCAAATTCACTGATTTCCTCAAACTTTACCCCAGGAACAGTAGTACGGTATTGAAAGACACCCCAGCTAGGGTGACCAGATGTCCCGATTTTATAGGGACAGTCCCGATTTTGGGGTCTTTTTCTTATATAGGCTCCTATTACCCCCCCACCGCCTGTCCCGATTTTTCACACTTGCTGTCTGGTCACCCTAATGCCAGCCAGGATTCATTGCAGCATTAAACAGCATAATCTGAAGAGTTACACAAAAAGCTTACACAGTCACCTAAAGAGTCTACCCATTTGTCTCTTTGTTTGAGAATGCCTCTCTTATCCACATTCCTGCGTGGATGAAACTCCACAATCTCTCCCCACACAACACAGCGGGGAACAGAACTCTCATTTTGAAGGCCCTGTTATTAACATGGTGACATTTGCATTTCCTACACGTCAGCTAGAGATGCCAAGTGACTAAGCTCCTCAGCTGTCAGCCAGCATTTCGGAATTTTGCTGAAGGCTCTGGCTGAGCCCTTTCCATAATACAAAGGCTTTAACTATTGCAAATTAAGCATGAGAAAAAGCTGTCTGAAGCAAGAGCTTATGAACTGGGGGGAGGGAGGGGGGAGTGCTCCTTAAAACAATTAAACTGTTAGACTCCACTAATGTGCACTGCTGCTAAATATGAACCAAGACCTTCTACCTGTCATAGCTGCTGAATAAACAGAAGATTTTAATGCCCATTAAAACCAGATTAAGATCAGCAACTTACAATAATCAGCAGTGATGAGAGACATGGTGGCAGGAGGTTACCTCTGTTTTACATTAATAGTTACATTCAGGTTTGACAGCTGTATACTCTGGGCACAACATGCCAGGAACTAAGCCTGTGCTGCTTTAAATGGGACCCCTCCCCTCTCATCTCCATTCACTATGTGAATGTGAAAGCAAACAAAAGGAGAAAAAAGAACAATTCTGGGACATCAGCTTGGGGCTTTGTGTCTGGGTTCCTTTCAAGTGTCTCACCTTCCAGATGTAGGCACTCTGGTCGCTTGAGCCACTAATCAGGAACTGGTCATCTGGGCTAGTGCTGGACTTGACATAAAAAGTGGAATTCTGGTGTCCATTGAAAACTGCCACTGAGACAAAAAAAAGTAATAAAAATAAATAAACTCAGAACATAATTCTGGAGTTCAGCTGGTTACACAACTAGGGCTGACATTACAAGCTTTTCCTGCCTGTTCACATAGCTCAAAAAGCAGTGGTTGTACAGACTCCCTTGCTTTAGGGCCCGAAGTTTTATCCACTAGCTAGCAGGAGGCACCATTCCCTTTTGCTATAAACTGACTCCTCCACAGCACAGTGGTGCAGTCATCTAATAGCTGTGTTAAATCCTCTTCTTCCCATGTGACAGCTCCAGGCAAGGACCTCCTCTGGACCCAGCCCAGGCCCCTCAGTCAGCCTCTTTGTCACCTATTCTCAGGGCCATGAGTGCAACTCTCCCCCCCCCCCCCCCAAAGAATGGGGAACCCAGTAATTGTTGTTTGCTAAGACCTGGCTTTTACTGAAACAGTGGAGGAGGCATTTGCTCCTCCCCCTTCTTCCTGCCAGTGCTTTATTTCTTAAGGAGAATATGTGCTGGCTCAGAGACACTGGTCACTTGCCTATTTTTAAAGTCTCAGTAACACCTCACCTGAACTATTAAGCCTTGAAACTACTGCCCTGAATAGCTGCAATTCTTGGTATGCCAAGAACCGGAAGTTCCAGCAGCCAACACGAGCAGCACACAGATGTAGAGCACTCGGCCACTCTGCACCCAGGCTCCTTATCAAGGTAGAAAGGGCAAGTTACCCAATTTAGCACGATACGTGACTGAGGCCCTCTGCCAACACTGGCATACGGAGCTAGGAAGTGAACTGTGAACATAGTGGTGTCTGATTTACAGCAGCAATACAGTAAGAACTTAGAGTAGCAGTTTAGCAGGTGTTTAGTTACCATGAAACTAACAAGATTTTCAATTCATTTACCAAAGCACTTACAAATACAAATAGAAACTGTATTTGGAGTATTTCATGAACTTGCATTTACAAAGGTCACCACACCCCGCTGGATCCTGTGGCTCTTGCCAGCTTTTGTTTCAATGCAGTGTTCAGAGTGACAGGATGCAGCGTGAGCTTGCATGCTGGCAACAGGGACAGATCTTACTGAAGAGCCATTTCCCTACTTCCTCCTTCAAATTAAAAGGGAACGGAATTGATTCAGACAGAGCTAAAGAGAAAAGCAACAGCAGACCCTGCTGGTTTTCTAGTTATTGAAGTGAATCTGCAAGAGTCTGCTGCCCTCTGCAGGGCTCAGAATAGGATGGACACATTCTGTTTGGCTGAGAATTCTTTGAAACAAAAGTGAAATGTTTTGCAACCAATAATACGAATGAAGATTTGCCTCCTAATGCTGATCCGTCATAGCATACAAGTCAATAGAAGCTAGTGACTAAAATCAAAAGCCAGACTGGAGACTGTCCTGTCCCTCTAGGACTAGCGCTGAGTGAATAATTTTGTGGCTGAACTGAAAAATGCCCCCAAAATGTGTTGAGTTTCACACCAAAACAGATTTTTTTCAGATTTTTACCAAAACATACAAACCAAACAAATTTTGTTCAGGTCGAGTGGAACCATCATTTCAAAACAAAATGTCAGTTTGAACCAGTTCATTTTGAAATGAAATCTTGAAAGGAACAGCTGACTTTTTCCATTCCCCACCCATTTTTTATGTGTCCGAAACCATTTGCTGAATTCCACACTAATTCAGGAATAGTCTCCCGGAAACTGTATTTTTCTGTGAATTTACTATTCAACTGAAGAAATTTGCCCAGCTCTATTTATAAACCTTATACAGGAATAATAAATTATTTAGTTTTTGTATAGAATAGTATAAATTCAAGGCTCTATATAGACATTATCTAATTAATCTTCCTTGGGGATAGTCGTCAGTGTCAACATCTCCATTTTAAATACAGGGAAATGGAGACAGAAAAGTGGAATGACTTGCCTAGGGCTGTACAGCAAGTATTACTAAAACTCAGACTTTCTGTTCATAGTGCAGGGGTCAAAAATGATCCACAGTGTGGGGAAAAGAAATATAAAAGATCCTTCTAGACACCTCCTCACTCAGCCTTGCAATCTTACGCCCTCCCTACAGAAATGACTGCTATTTAAACAAAACGAGACCTAAGGATGCTTGTATGGAGACAAGCTGAAAATAAATTAACATGATGGTGCTGTTGCTGGTTAGTTAACCCTCCCCCCTACTCCACCCCAATCTGTACTGTTTGTTTCCTCCCCTTGGATGCAGAGCTTCACGTTTATTAGCACAGAAATCTGATCTGTGATTTCTCTTCTCCAAGTGGCCAGGCTTGCCATTCTTATGTTTTCCCTGTGCTGTGCGGTTGAAGAGGCAGGACCAGACCTGGGGAAGGGAATCTCCTTCAGGAAGGCAGCCTGGTGAAAATGTTTCCAAAGCTGAGAAATAGCATATTTGACATCAACAGCTAATCTGGTAATATTGAGAACTGACACTACTGCTCAGCTCTGGAAGCATTCTCACTGGGCTGTCTTCCTGAAGAGGGTACAAAGTGGGGCCTTGTTCTTTTGAGTTCCATTGGCCGAGTGACTAAGGAAAGTCTCTGGAATTTCTAAAACAATGCCATTGACTGGGCTACATCTAGTAAGAAGTGTCACTGCGTATTGTGGTGAAGCATTTTTCGGTCTCTGACAGAAGCAACTCTGTGCATCACAATTCATTAACCATTGTGTTAGCATAAAGGTCACAGAGTCACAGCCAAAGCCATCTGAAAAGACAGTCTGGATCCCCGCTGAAGACCTCATTTAGTGTAGGAGTGTTCTGGGGACTGTTATAAAAACTCAACTCAGAATGGTGATGTCTTAAAATCTTTTGAGACAATTTATCATCAGACCACATGCATTTTTTGTCCTCATACATTAAGTCTTAATGAAACTTTAGAGTTCAGAGATGACACTAGAGTGTGGGGCATTTCAACCCTGAGTTCACTGGTTAAAGTGTGTTTACAGGGGTAATGACTGGAAGCCAAGCATTCCTAATCTAGTAGCTCTGGTCTCTGAGGCCTTGCCTACACTACCGCTGTAAATTGACTTAAGTTACACTACTCCAGCTATGTAAATAATGTAACTGGAGCCAACGTAGCTTAGGTCAACTTACTGTGGTGTCTACACTATGCTGCGTCGATGGGAGACATTCTCCCGTCGACTTACCTTACTCTTCTCGTTCTGGTGG
Source organism: Macrochelys suwanniensis (assembly GCA_033296515.1). Classification (NCBI taxonomy): domain Eukaryota; kingdom Metazoa; phylum Chordata; order Testudines; family Chelydridae; genus Macrochelys; species Macrochelys suwanniensis. Next base: position 159,361,528 of record CM065777.1, read on the forward strand.
AGTACCGGAGTTGACCAGAGAGCACTCTATCATCAATTTAGCGAGACTTCACCAGACCCGCTCAATCAACCCCCAGTGCATCGATAACGGCAGCATCAATCTCCGGTAAATGTAGACATGGCCTGAGTGAGCTAGTGGCCCTAGTCCAGTTCCTAGTTTTTATCCCAACTCCATCACGACGGATCTGAGCACATTACAAGAACAGATATCGTAACAGACGCTCTTTGTGGGCAGTCTCAGAAGATACAAAGGAATAAGTAGGCTTCTCGGTCCTTCAGGCAGTTCCTTCAAAACAGGGCACAAGTGATGGGGAAAACTTGCATTGCTACTATCCACATTGTGCCTGGTAAGTAGACAAATGGCACTTCAGTCTTCAAGGGTTAAAAGACACAATAAACTTTGCCCATCCTTGGACTCTCTACCAAAACTGCCAACAAATGGTTCCAGTTAGTGCCAGTTGTGACGGTGGTTTGTGTGGTGTGGATATCCAGGCTGAGACCAAACTAATCCACCAAATTATCATCCGTTTGCATCAGCTTTACTTTCATTACTGACCCGGACCCAACTTGAACTAGATGTGCAAGAAGAGGTCTGTACCCCTTTAACAATGCCCTGAGCCATCCTGACCCCAGATTTTAGCAGGTGCCTAACTTGTGGCTGAAAGTTAGAAACTGCATTTTACAGTGTCAGTCTAGCCATTGGGCAACTGTTTTCACGGGTATCATTCTTACCTGGAGTGGTCTTTAAACTTGTCATATTGAACATGTAAATATTGTCATCTGTGCAGTTTGCAAACAGACTGGTACCAGTGGAGTCCAAAACCAGACTAGAATATCCTGAAGACAGAAAGAGAAGTTCTGCATAACCAGTCATTCCAAAAAAACAACTGGAAGGCTTCTAGGCATCTCTATTACATGTGACGTTACTGGGATATTCTTTTTTCAGAGGGCACAGTGACTGGAGGATCAAATTTCCTAGAACTGCGCAGCATATTCTCAACCCCTGAACTCTCCCAAGACTTTATGGAGAAGTTTAGAAACCATCCATCTCACCTATATAAACCAGACTTTCAAAAGCAGCAATCTCACAGGCATTTGTAAAGTTGGATTTACATGGGTAACAAGAACATTCAGATTTATAAACAGTAAAAGATTAAGTAAATAACCACCAAGAGTTTTGGAAGGAACACAAAACTTCATGCTTCAGGGCACAAGCCAACCTCTAACTGATTAGTTAGGGTTCCAGGGTTAGGGGAAAGTGTTCCCCGTGTGCAGATTATTTCATAACCGCCTGCTGCAGGATTTCTTTCATCTTTTTTTTGAAGCAGCTGGTACTGGACTCGTACCGTCAGAGACAAGATACTGAACTAGATGGAGCACTGGTCCGATCCAGTAGGCTATTCTTGTGGAGTTTTACGATACAAGGATTTTAATCACTGTAAGTGCAGTGCAACAGAAACAAAATCAAGATTGTTTACAGTAAGCTGGTCCTAGTGAAGAAATCTACCATGTAAAAATAGCACCTTCTTACTCCCTGTGTGTATTCAGTTAGAGCTGCTTACTTTTCTGACCAATAGAAGTTTTACTGCGTTGTACCCTTGTTGGCTCTGCAGAGCCCACACAGCAAAGAGAGAAGGAGCTGAATTTGGTTTTAGCTCATTCATCATCACCAAGTTAGCTAAATTCAAATTGCAGGGCCATGTTCTCCACCCACTGGAGAACTTTTGTGCACCGCACTGGAAAGGCCCACAGGAGTTGTTATTACTGGTTTGATGATACAGAAGCAGGAGAAACAGCTTGACTTTCAGATCTCTGCTTGAATTTACAGTGCTGGCTGTTTAAAAAAAAAAAGTCTTGTTAAACCAGGCCAGTCAGATCTGGAAATCACTGACACAAGACATGAACCCCCTCCAAGCCATCTTTTTTCACATAATTTTTCAGATCAATCTGCAACTTTGAGGAGTAACATCATTCAATTGCTTACCCAGTTTACGAGTGCTGATCCCAGGGTAGCAGAATGACTTGAACGGCACCGGATCCTGCCGATACATGGTGTAGTTCTTGCGCAGGTCCCATACTTTGATTACACTGAAATTCAAGATACAGGCATCTTCAACTTCTACACCTGCTACAAAGAGCTGATAAAAGCATTCTACAGCAATAAGAGGATGGCTCCCCACCACTTGTATCCAGTGAATCTAGAAATACAGCATGACTGAAGCAAACCAGAGCAGAGGCCTACTCAGAGAATGACAACTGAGATTGCTGGGCTAGGCAGTGGAGTCATTGGCTGCCTTTCACCTTCCAGAATGTTCTATTTTTGCAACCAACATAATATATTTAAGGCTAAAGCATGGAAGTTTTTCAGTCCAAGAATTAGGTTTCAGGGAGAACTGAGATGCAATTTGACCCAATGAGATAGCAAAGTAAGTTAATTTCCTCAGATGAAAACTAAAATAAAGAGGATGCACTGATATTTTGACAGTCATACTGAAAAAGCCCTTCAAGCTTCTTCCTTGCTCTCCAGGAGCAAGCCTCTGTCATGAAGGCCCTGACCCAGCAATGAGCTCCATGCAGGTGGGCCCCAGCCCTGTTGACTTCAGTAGCACTCTGCTTGTGTGCAGCGATCTGGCGAGGTGGTTGCAGGATCAGAGTCTGAGAAGGTAATCTCCATATTAACCAGAAGAACAGTTTATTAGGACTCTGAAATATACCAACAGACCTGGTACCCCAAAAATGCACCCTCTGTAACTCGACAGTTTTTTTTATCCTGCACACTCCCACATATTCAGCCGCAGCTCATTATCTGAAGACTAATATTTCCACTCAGTAGTCTGACGGCTTCCCCTAAACAAAAATGGAGGTGCTAGAACAGTTAAAACAGCATCCATCTGGTACTTGGTTATGAAGCTTGAAAGAAAACTCAATCACTTGTCATGAAAGGCAGCAATACCTTGGGTTCACGATCACAACCCATTTTAGGACACCGGGCTTTTAAAGAGGTTAGTCACATAAGGCCCATAATTTTAACATACCTTTACAGGAGTGCTCTTTCCAAGCCAAGTTTTTTTTAAAAATTCACGGCTTGCCCTACTAATTAAATCCCCAGTAAGGAGGAGTAAGAAACACATTCAGAAGTGGTAATGCAATCCAGCAGATTCAGCACTGGTCTGGAGTCAGAAGGCTTCCTAGGGATTGTCTACACTGCAATTAGACACCTGCAGCTGGCCCACATCAGCTGGCTCGGGCTCACAGGGCTATAATATTGTAGTGTAGATGTTCGGGTTCATGCTGGAGCCTGAGCTTTGGGACCCTTTCCGTCACATGGTCCCAGAGCCCAGGCTCCAGCCTGAGCCATCTACACCACAATTTTACAGTCTCACAGCCTGCGCCCAAGTTAGCTGGCATGGACCAGCCACAGGTGTTTAATTGCAGTGTAGACATTCCCAAAATCACTTAGGGTAAGCCACCTAGCTGCTCTTTGCCTCTGTTTCCCCACCTGTAACACGGGGGAAATGCCTGCCCATCTTTGTAAAGGATTTTAAACTCTACAGATGAAAATTTGCTATTATAGTGCATTGCTTCCTTAAAAGTGATGCTATCAAGTCGCATTTAGATCTAAAATTAACATTGTTAGAGACCTTTCGAATTGGCAAGTAGAGTGAATTTCCCTACACAGTTAAACAAGGCATTTCATCCGCCCACATGCCAGAATACCAGAGCCTGAGCTTGCCTCTTGTTAGAACCATTCATGGCTCTTATTGTCTACTCTAGATTTTGTTAGATGGACAGTCAGTAACACTCGAGATGTTCACCAGCAATTTACTCTGATCCAAGCAATATGTAAAATCTATTGGGACCCATACAATTTCTGATCAGTTTCTGCCAGTGACGCTGAGAGGAAAATTCGGATTAGCTCAAAAAAACATCCATTCTCTCTCTCCTTACCCATCAACAGCGCCTGCAGAGATAAGGGTGTGTTCATCTTGAAGCAGCACCACTGTCACACTCTGCTGGAAATCCTAAAAGGAAAAGAAAGCTATTTGTTTTCTGTCAGAGTCAGTAGAGATTCTCTGCAAAGTTCAAGGTCAGCATGAATGTTTGGGAAATCAGTTCACGCCCCACGCCCCCCCAGACTCATTCTGAGTTCTGCCAAACTGTTAATCAACCTCAGTCCTGCTTTAGTATTAGCTCAATCCTTGGACTCCACCACGGTCGCAAAGTTTTTGTTGCCCAGCAAGTTAGTCACCATAGGCATACGAGACCCAGGAGTGCTAGTAGCAAGTTAGGACACCAGGTTCTGATCCTGCAAGCCCCCCACAAGTAAAATTCCCACAGAGGCCAATGGAATTGGGCTCAAATTTGAAAACACTCCTCACAGATTAGACATAGTAGGCTCTCGCACCATGGCATTTAGCGGATGAAATAGGCACAACTCTTATTCCCATCAATTATAAATATCAAAGCATTACAGTGTGAATAGCTTCCTGAAAAAGCCAATCGTAGACGCCTAGGAATGGAGTAATGCTGGGCACGGATCCCGCCAAAGTGAAAACACAAACGCATACCCGGTGAGGAAAGAACATGTGATTTGCTCAAGGATAACTGGATCTCATGTTTAATTCCCCACACAGGTGACCCAAATTGATCACAGCATCTGGTTATAAAACAACGATAAAGATCAGGCTTTGAAGAAGATACGTTTATCAGCATTTCAATCCCATTCAAACTAGATAGCTCTCCCCAATCAAGATGCTCTCTTGTTCATTACTTAGCATTTTGTGTTCTGGTAGCTTTGCAATCTTGGGAAGTAGATTTCTTTCACCTTCTAAATTCTTACCACTGAAGGGGCAAGTCCTCGGAGATTCTGCTTTTTCTTCTTTGGTTTGGAGAGTATCTGTCTGTCTACTATGTTATGGGCTCCTCCAATTTGATTCACCTGCCTGTAAAATCCATCTGAAAGACAGTTCCAGGAAGCCTCACTTATTACTGCTAGATTAGCTCCCATTTACAGCCATAGTTTTAATCAAAATGTACATGGAATGGAAATACATTCTAGGAAGTGACAGAGTGACCTTTAGTTTCATTCATATACTCTGCAAACAAGCATTTTCAATTATTTTTAATGCTGAATAGAAGCAGGAAATAAAGAACATGAGCATATATTGCAATAGCTGCCATGCAGTCAGGACTCTTCAATAGGTTAAATTCTTCCTGATTAAGTGAAGTGCAAACCATGGTTAGCCCTTTAGGACAGTGAGTTCTACAATTAATTTCACTAATGAAGTATCAGTTTAATACATTTAAATCCTGTTGATTTAACAATTAAATACAGTGTGTGTCAAGTTTCTAAAAGTTAGCACTTACGTAGCACTTCATTAACGTTAGCTAAATTGTGAGGGGAAATACATCTGATCATCTAGTCCAGTGCAGGATTGCTTCCACAGTACACTTGGAACCAGACTGGAGACAGCACTACAAGTACAATGAAGTTGATGGAGACTCAGTTTTCTGTTCATCCATCACTCCTGCACCTATCACCATGGTGTCTGAGTACCTTACAAAGCCATCTGACTGGTCTACAACTAACCTGAGTTCTGTCACATATGGTACAGCTTAGCGAGGGTGCCTTGCCCATGTGTCAATGCTGAAGAGGTTTAAAACCAATGTTATGGCATCATTTCTTGCATGAGAACTGTGAAGTCAAATCTCGGGCAGCTAGTTCTTGGATCAGATCTTTCCTCTTTTGATAGTACTCACTGAAATCACAGCATTTAGGACATCTACCAGCTCACAGCCCTAACCCTCACACACTCTCCTTTCTGGTTGGTCTTAGACATTTCTCTAACAATTTTTTCCCCCCTGCCTGATCCAGTGAGTTGAAGTCCCCAACTGATTGGCAAGAGCCTGGGTACAGCGGAAGTGTGGAGAACAGCATGCACCAAGAACTATTTCCTCCAGATGGGCATCTTGAGAATCTGGACAGCAAAAGCACTGATCAGCAGCTGAGAACAATTTGTAGCAACTCTAACTGTGAACAACAGCCCAATTATTAAACAATCAATTTATAAGCACCTACAGGATAATAGGGTTACAAAGAATAACCAGCATAGATTTGTGTAAGAACAAACCAGGCCAAATCAACCTTATTTCCTTCTTTGACAAGATTTCTGGCCTCGTGGATAGGGAGGATGCAAGACAAGAGATATCTTCATTTTAGTAAGGTTTTTGACACAGTCCCACATGACAGTCTCATAAGCAACGTAGGGAAACGTGACCTAGATGTAATTACCATAAAGGTGGGTGTACAGCTGGTTGAGAGACACTTTGGAAGAAAGGATTACAATGCAAAATAACCTTGACAAATTGGAGAATTGGTCTGAAATCAACAAGATTAAATTCAATAAAGACAAGTAAAAAGTACAAAAAATCAAATACACAACTACAAAATGGGGGGTTATAGTGGACCACAGATTGAATATCAGTAAACAATGTCATGCAGTTTAAAGGCTACTATTCTGGGGTGTATAAACAGGTGTGTAATATGTAAGGCATTGGAGGTAACTGTCTTGCTCTACTTGGCACTGGAGAGGCCTCAGCAGGAATGCTGTGTTCAGTTCTGGGCACCACACTTTAGGAAAGCTGTAGAGAAACTGAACAGAATCTGGAGGAGAGCAACAAAACTGATAAAAGGTTAAGAAAACCCTGATCTATGAGGGAAAGGTTAAAAAAAAAAAAAAAATCTCGGTGTGTTTAGTGTTGAGAAAATAAGATCAAGGGGGCACCTGAAAACAGTCTTTTGATATTTTAAGGGCTGTTATAAAAAGAACAGTGATTAATTATTCTCCATGTCCAGTGAAGGCAGGGCAAGAAGTAATGGACTTAATCTGCAGCAAGGGGGATTTAGATTAGATAGTGGGGAAAACTTTTTAACAGTAAGGGTAGTTACACTATCAAATAAGCTTCCAAGAGAGGTTGTGGAATCCCACTCACTGGAGGTTTTTAAGAATAGCAGACAAATACCTGTCAGGGGTGAGGCTTATTTGGTGCTCTCTCATCTTAGGGGGCCGGACTTGATGACCTCTCAAGGTCCCTTTCAAGCCCTACATTTCTGTAATTATGGCCCACAAAACATATCAATATAGAGACTAAGCCCTGGGCTACACTGGGGTGGGGGGGGGGGTGTCGATCTACGATACGCAACTTTAGCTACGTGAATAACGTAGCTGAAGTCGGCGTATCGTAATCGACTTACCTGGCCGTGAGAACGGCGGCGAATCGATCGCTGCCGCTCCCCCGTCGACTCCGCTTCCGCCTTTCACCGAGGTGGATTTCCGGAGTTGAGGAGGAGCGCGTTCAGGGATCGATTAAGCGCGTCTAAACAAGACGTGATAAATTGATCCCCGATAGATCGATTGCTCCCCGCCGATCCGGTGGGTAGTGAAGACAAGCCCTTAGGCAAATCTGAGAGTCCCATGAAAGTGGCAGTACCCATTAAATACAGAGAAATTAGATCCTTGGTTTTCTCCCACTAAAGCAGCTTTCCCCCAAAATTATCCATGTCCTGTTCAAGGGGCTTTGCCTGTATTGCAATAAACTGCATCAACCCAATGAATAAGCTCCAATACGGACCAAAAAACACCAGCCCCATTACACACATCTGAAAGCTCACCTACCTTTTTTGTTGCATCTGGTGTCCCAGAGCATGACGTTTCCATCTCTGCCTCCAGTACAGAAGACAGCTGAGGGAAACATATTTATTAGCTTCAAAAAATTACAAGTGTTCATTTTAGAAGATTAACTGAAGCCAGGGTGGCACCATCTCTGTGACAATGCCCTGCCTCATCTGCCTGTCCTAGCCCTAAACCTGGCAATCACATCTCAAGGCTGCAGGCTCACTGCTAAGGTGATAGATTTAGATTTAGAATCTGGGGAAAGGCAGCTTGCTGCTTGGTACTGTTTGGCAAAGGAGATTGGTGGGTTTTTCCTAGGTATAACTGACCCATAGGCAACAATTGAAGGTAGTAGCATATGAAACTACACGGAGAACTGAATGACTTAGGGGACCTCCAACATTAATTAGCTTAAATTTGGCTCAACTTAGTGATGACAAGAAGGTACCAGCATTAAATCACTTTCTGCTGTCCCATGCAGGAGAAGCCCCAAGCCCTGGCAGGTGCGCCCTGGAGAGCTGAAGAGACACCACTCCCCCCCGCCCCATCCCCTCAGAGCAGAAGCCCCTAGCCCAGGGGTGGGCAAACTTTTGGGCCCGAGGGCCACATCGGGGTTGCAAAATTGTATGGAGGGCTGGGTAGGGAAGGCTGTGCCTCCCCAAACAGCCTGGCCCCGCCCCTGACTGCCCCCCTCAGAACCTCCAACCCAGCCAACCACCCCCTGCTCCTTGTCCCACCGCCCCTAACCACCCTCCCAGAACCCCACCCCCTATCTAAGCTCCCCTGCTCCTTGTCCCCTGACCGCCCCCTCCCAACTGCCCCCCCAGGACCCCACCCCCTACCCAACCCCCTCTGCTCCCTGTCCCCTGACTCCTATCCACCCCCTGACAGACACCTGGGAGTCCCACCCCCTATCCAACCCCCCTTGCTCCCTGTCCCCTGACTGCCTCTCGGGACCCCCTGCCCCTTATCTAAGCCCCCGGCCCCCTTACCCCAAGCTGCTCAGAGCAGCCCCGCCCCCTTACCAAGCTGCTCAGAGCGGCAGGAGCTCAGGCCCCGCCAGAGCCAACCATGCCGCTGCAGTGCTGCCCGGCAGGAGCGGTGAGCCAGGGCGCTGCCCGCGCAGCGCACTAAGGCTTCAGGGGAGGAGGGAAGGGTCCGGGGGGGAGTCTCCCCAGCTGGCAGCTCATGGGCCGGACAGGACAGTCCCATGGGCCGTAGTTTGCCCACCCCTCCCCTAGCCCCACCACCCCGCCGCAGGGCAGAAGCCCCGAGCTCCACCCCAGACCCCCAATCTGGTAAACAGAGAAGTGGGGGGAAGTGCAAGTCCACGAGCCGCACTTTAACTGTAAAAGAGCCGCATGCGGCTCATAAACTGTGGTTTGGCCACCCCTGCTACAGTTCCTTATGTATTACTATCTAGCACAGACACCCTTGTTGTCACCTTCAACCCAGAGACCACTAAAACTGAGTGGGATTGGAAATTCAATCAGCCTTTCACCGCAGAGGAGGTCTCTACTGGACACAGTTGAGCCACATTGGAAGGGCAGTGTGAGGAAGCCTACTCAGGCATTGCCTGTGCTACAAACAGTGAGATTTGGCCTCCAGAGATCTCATCAGAACTAAGATTTACTTTTTAAAAAATGGGGAGAGAAAGATGAACATTTACCTTTCTCAAATTTAGAGAAAGCAACTGACTTGAGACTGCACTGATGACCTTTACATATTCCAATCAGCTCGCCAGCCCTCACATCCCACACCTTGGCTGTCTGGTCTCCTGAAGCTGTAACCTTGAGGAGAAGAAATGAAAAGATTTAGTCATTCTTTGCAGTCGTTCACCAGAGCACTAAAAATAAAGTCAGAGAGCACAAGTCATCTTACAATCCTGTGTTCCCCAGGCACCCAGGCAAGGTCGAAGACAGCATTTGAGTGAGCCAGCCACTCTGAAGGAAAAACAAAAGCTAAGATTAGTTCAGACCATGCAAAAAGTAAGCATCTTGGAAACACATTGAAGTGTGACATTCACTTGTAGAGAACTATGAACATTTTTTTTAATCCAACATTCAAATGACTGAATTTTGTTTATTGTTGTCAACAGCTTTTCACGGGTGCTAAAAGCAACATGGGACAATTTGTTTAGAAGAACAATACTGGGGACATGCTCACACTACTGCTTTAAAACAGAAGCCATGAAATTACAAAGAAGGAATGCAAGTACTGCCCATATTTAAGTATTAGTCAACACAGCAAAAGCACTTTTTGCTTCTAACAAATCATGCCAATTTTTTACATCAAGTTCAGATCTTGCTCTGTGTTACATTTACCTCTAAAGATCTGCTTGCCACTGTTTTGGGTTTCAGTATCATAAAGTCTAACAAAGCCTTCTTCATTTGCGACTGCAAGTACATGCTGCAGATCTGAAGCTGAAAGACAAATGATTGGAAGTTATGTTTTTTGTATATTAAATAGCTACCTCAATGTTTCCTTCCCAAAAGAGAACTGCAAACAAATTACTTAAATAGAATATACAGCAATTGCACAACTTTGGAAAAAGTAATTAGCACTTACATAGCAATTTACATCTTCATAGCACTATATAAACATTAATGCTCTATAACAGAATATGAATCGCCCACTTTACCAAAGGGAAAACAGAAAGCTTACATGACTTGCCAAATGCTACAGTGAGATTGTGGCAGAGCCACAATTAGAACTCAGATATTCCTAATTACTAGTCCACTGCTGCTTCAGTAGTTTATAAAGAATATCAGAATGGACAAATTAGAGAATTGGACTGATAGCAATAAGATGAACTTCAATAAAGACAAGTGCAAAGTACTACACTTAGGAAGGGGGAAAAAATCAAATACAACAAAAATCACTAAAATGGGGAATAACTGGCTAGATGGTAGTACCGCTGCGAAGGATCTGGGGGGTGTAGTGGACCACAAATTGAATATCAGTAAACAACATGACGTAGTCAAAAAAGGCCAATATTCTGGGGTGTATTAAGAGGAGTGTCATATGTAAGACATGGGATATAATTGTTCTGCTCTACTTGGTAATGGAGAAGCCTCAGCAGGAGTGCTGTGTCCAGTTCTGGGCGACACACTTTAGGAAAGACGTAGATAAACTGAACAGAATCCAGAGTACAGCAACAAAAATCATAAAACATTAAGCAAACTTGACTTATGAGGAAAGGTTAAAAAAACTGGGCATGTCTTGTCTTGAGAGAAGAAGACTGAGGGGGGACTTGATAAAAGTCTTCAAATATGTTAAGGACTGTTATAAAGAGGAGGATGATCAATTGTTTTCCATATCCAGTGAAGGTAGGACAAGTAGTAATGGGCTTAATCTACAGCAAGGGGGATTTAGGTTACATCAGCAGTTCTCAACCGGGAGTCTGTGGCCCCCTGGGGGGGCCTTGAACCCTTTCTGGGGGGCTGCAGGACCCCGCAGCTGGAACCCAGAGCCTGAGCCATGGCCTCCCCCACCATGGGGCTGAAACCGGAAGCCCCGGCACCCTCTACCGCGGGGTTTAAACCGGGAGTCATGGGGCTGAAGCCCCAAGCACTGGTTGCTCCCCCGCCCCACAGTCCCAGAGAGGAGCAGTCCCAAGGACAGCTCCACACACCCCTCTTCCTCCTCTCCCTGCCCCTTGGTCAGGTCGGAATCGGGAAGCTGGAGTTGGGCAGTGTGGGCAGCTGCTTCTCTGGCTGGTGCCATGGAGCAGGCAGCCGTGGCGTTCCGTCTCCTGGTGCTGGTGCCCGGGGTTGCAGCTGCTCCTCAGCTCATGCAGACAGTAAGAGCCACCTGGGCAGGGGGACCCGGCTCTGTGGCCGGCAGAGCCCTTGGGGAGCAGTGACCACAGGGGAGCCCTCCTGGCGCACAGCCCCTAGCTACCCCCCTGACCAGACACAGCTCCTAGCTACCCCGTGACTGCACCCTGAGCTACCCCCGCGTACCTGCACACAGTCCCTAGCTACCCTCTCTCTGTATCCTGGGTGGTTTTCAAACGTTTTGAGCTAAACTGCCACAACACACAACTCAGACAGGCTGGGTGGTCTGCTAAGGTGAGTCAGGGGGTGGAGGTAGCACTGCCTCCCTGTACCCTTCCGTGCGGAACTGGCCCAAGCCCCGTCGGGGCCTGCACCCACAAACAGAAGTCAAACGATGCCTATGTCCAAGGGCCCACCCCCGGCCCAGAGCCCCAAGTCTCCCCCCTGCCCCCTGGAGTTTTTATAGTATGCTGAGGGGGGGCCTTAGAAAGAAAAAGGTTGAGAACTCCTGGGTTAGATTGTAGGAAAAAGTTTCTAATGATAAGGTAGTTAAATTCTCAAATAAGCTTTCAAGGCAGGTTGTGGGATCCCAGTCATTGCCCAGAACAGGTTGGGCAAACACTTATTAGGGATGATCTAGGTTTATTTGATCCTGTGTCAGTGCAGGGGGGCTGGACTCTCACGGTCCCATTCTGCCCTACATTTCTATGATTCTATTGACTTATTTTATCCCAGAATTTTACAGATTCTAAATGCAAAGTGAGCCTTTAACTCCCCCTTAACTTTTATGAGTCAAATGTTTTAGAAAGAGAGTTTCTTCCCTAGATTCACAGTCAAGTCTTGGATTTGATCAGTTAACTCAATGTCACAGTAATTTTGGTCCTTTAATATATTTGTTCCTTGAATAAATCTGTTAGTTGAAATATTACTTTTACACAAAATGGTTTGATAGTGCAGACAGAATAACTAATTCCAAAGAGTAGAGGAAACAGATATCCTATCATTATTTGATGTTGTGAGGTTTTTAGTATGACCTCTGGATTTGGAAAGTAGCATATATGGGGGACTGGCTTGCTCAGGGAACTAGTAATGAGCTGCCAAAGTCTCCTCTCAAGGATGATGGTACAAACCCAACCCAGATGTGTAGTGGTCAAGAGCCATGGCCATCTGATGGCTGCCCAATGGTCCGTGGAAAATTAGTTGGCTTAGTTCATTTCTCATGGACAGGTATGCTCATCACCAAAGCCAGCACCCAATCACTCTTACTACTGACTGTCACCTTGTTCACAGTGTTGAATAAATATAAAAAACGAACTATCCTCAACATTCTTTGGTAGTCTCTCCAAGCCAGGGTTGGGACATGGGGCAGTGTGGAAAAACTTGCACACCTAATGTGAGTGTTATACCGGCAAATAGGGATTTCAGTATCCAGAGCTGTCAAATAAGCCAGCAACTTTCACCTATGCTATATTCACAGAAAGAGTTAAAAGGTTTTTTGTTATTTATTTAGTAAGAAGGGATACATATGGGATTTTAGTAGCACATCTTCCTCCTCACCAGTTTCCATTTACTACTGCTCACTCTGTTCCAGGTCCTAGTTACTTATGAACCAAGCCCAACTGGCCTACTTTTAAACCTGCAAACATCTTAGCTCCACATCAATGAGACATACTTTGCCTTAGACAAGGCTGAAATCAAAAGCTGTTAAAGTATGTAAATGTATTTAAATTCTTTAACTGAGCACACTTTATTAAAATGCACAGAAATCCCATGATCCTTCCCAAGTCCATCCTGCTGCATAGCTCTATTATATCAAAGTAAATCATAGTGTTACTCAGTTCACCTTAGAGAAATAATGGATTTTTGTATATAGCATCTATATGTGAAAAGCGGCATTGAACCTTTTGACCTAAGAGCTTATTCATTGCAAGTTATTGGTTGCTCTGATAGATGTGTCATTAACTGTCATCTACTTTGTCCTTGATATAAAATAAAGAACTCTTTATGAAACTTAATATTCAAAATAAATGGTTACAATATCTGTCCATCTTTATATGCACAGCTTTGGCTCTAGCATAGTATTTTAATTTCAGAAAAGAACACTTACCTGTAGAAAAGGTGCAACCAAAAGGAGGAACTGGCATTCCCATCTCTCCATAAGAAAGGTGGTCATCTTGCTGACTACACTGATAGCAATCCAAGAGATGTTGTAGGGGATATTGCAAGGACAGACCTAAAAATAAGAAAAATAATACATATGTATCGGGATTTTGAGTGGCTGAAATGAAACCCACTAACTTCCTTGGGTCAGAGGTCTTGTCCACATTTTGTGGACTCATCCACGTCGATGGGGTTCTGCACTTAGTCATGGAGCCGAAGTACTAGTCATAATTTGAACACTAAACAGAAGAATCCACGATTTGTGCCACGCATTTGCTATACCATGAGCTACACCACCCTAGTTAGAAACGTCTTATCGAGGAGACGCGCCAGTCAAACCCCATCATCATGGATAGCTGCGAGCACCTCCCCCGGCTGGACAGAGTCACCCGTGGGGTGATCGCTCCAGAGAAGGGGCGCCCCAGCGATGGGGCCGTCCAAGCCCGGGCAGAACACCAGGGGCCGCACTACATGGGGACACTCCCGTGCATCGGTCCCGCTCGCCGGGGAGAGAACGGGCACCCACCCCGGGCAGGCGGTGCCCGGCTGGGCGGGCGGGGAATCCCAGGAGATGCGGGCTCAGCACAGTGGGAGGCAGGGATCCAGCCACCCCGCTCCGGCGGGCGGGCAGCCCGGATCCCGGGGAGCAGAGGGGCAGGCCCGGGGATCGCGGTCCGTTACTCACGTTGCGGCCCGGCCTGGGCCCGGTGGAGGAGCGAGCGGCAGAGCATGACCCGTTACCCACGCAGCGGCCGGGACACGAGCGAACACAGCACCGAGCGTCCACTCCCGCCACCCGAACTACCCGCCAATTCGCCAAACTCCATTCCCGCTCCCCATTGGACAGCACGACGGGGGCGTAGCTAGAGGCCACACCCGCTCCCTCCCATTGGGCAGCGGCTCCGGGGCGGAGCCACGAGACCACACCTATTTCCATCGCTCCCATGGTAGATACTGCCGGCGCTAAAGCTAAGGCGGTGGGTAGAGGCGGATCACTGCACCAGGGCACCTACTGGAGCGCGCTGCGCATGTGCGACAGACCCAGGGGCGGGAGTATGAGCCTGGCTGAGTCCGCACGTGTGCAGCTGGTGACGGCGCATGCGTTCCTGGACGCGATGGCGGGAACGTATCAGTGCGTGCCGACGCTGTAACCCAGTCGGTGGTGTGGTGGATCGCGCATGCGCACCTGCACAAGACAGCTAGGGGCGCTGGTAGCCGCGCACTGAGTTTACGGGCCGAGCTGCGGGCTAGTATCGGGAGCGGGGAGCGCTATGGCCTCCGGCGCTAAGTCCTTCCTGGCGGACGCGGGCTACGGCGAGCAAGAGCTGGACGCCAACTCCGCCCTCATGGAGCTGGACAAAGGTAGGTGGACGTCGCCCACGGCCCCGCTGTGGCAGCGCAGCGCGCATGCGCGGGCATGTACTGGCAATCCCGCCTCGTTGTGGGGCGGCGCGCGGGTCTCACTCCCGGCCAGTGTGCGCTGCTTGGCGGGGGCCCCTCTCTGGGGCCGCCCTCGTCGTTCTCCTCTGGGCGGGCCCCGAGACACGCTGCCTTGTGCCCCCCTCCCCCAGCCCGGCCCCTGCCTCCTTCGCGGAGCCGGTGCCCCGCAGCCCGCGGTCGGGCTGAGCGGCTCCTTCCCCGGCTACTGTTCGTATTGCGGTCGGGTCCTTTGTGCCGCACAGGCGGCGCCCGGGGCGTTTACAGCCGCCCCGCCCTTTGCCTCTCCCCTGGTGTGACCGTCACCGAGCCCTCTGGGCATCGGGCGGGAATTCTGTTTCTCCTGCTATTCCTGTTCCCTGCAGCATCCGAGCGCCTTCCAGCTGTGCAGCCTCTGTCCCCTGTGCGTCCTCTCATCCCCTCCCCGTGTGCCAGAGAGTGTCCTGGCTGGGGGTTCATTTTAATTAGATCAGTGTAGCTGTATGGTCATGTTCGTGACGGCAGGGTCCCAGAACTGCCTTGGACTGGCAGCAGACGGTGGCTTGTGATGGCCCTTAGCTCCTGTGAAAGTTCATTGTGCAGTCTTGTTGGGCCGGCCCTTGAGCAAACTCTGTCCTGCACAGATGAGCTTTACCCTCATTGTGCCAGGGAAGAGACGTCGTTAACCACAGCCTTCATCCCAGAGCTTTGGTTGATCTCCCAGGGCAGGTCTACACTAAAAACACTGCATCAGCACAGCTGCAGATGCTCTAAGGTGAGGGGAGAGCTCTCCCCTCCTCATAGTTAATCCACCTCTGCAAGAGGCAGTAGCTGTGTTGGTGGGAGAAGCCCTCCCACCGACATACCCCGTCTATATTTGCACTGAGGTTGGCATAACTATGTGGCTCCAGGGTGTGGATTGTTCACACCCCTGCGTGACATAGGTACATCAAAGTAATTCTTGAGTGGAGACCTGTCCTTAGATACCTTGGGTCTTGATCAGGGATAATCAATGTATTTTTCATAAAGGTCCAAATTTCTTGGTCCAGATCCAGAGAAAATAATATAACTTATTAAATAATATATAATAAATAATAACAATAATAAGTAAATAAAATGATTTGTGGAAATGTCACTTGCACTGCTTGCATCCGAAGAAGTGGGTATTCACCCGCGAAAGCTTATGCTTCAATACCTCTGTTAGTCTATAAGGTGCCACAGGACCCTTTGTCGCTTCTACAGATCCAGACTAACATGGCTACCTCTCTGATACTTAATCCTTTCTAAAATATCCAGCTAAGCTTTCTGCCTCAATGATGTCTTGTGGCAATGGGTTCTGTGGGTTAACTGCATTGTGCATGTGTGAGAAGTGGTTCTTTTTTATCAGTTGCAGATTTGTTACCTTTAAATTTCATTAACTCTCCCTTTTAAGTTTTACTTGAGAGGGTAAATAGCCCAATTTACCGCCTATGTTAGATTTCAGTCATGCTCCATCTTATTTCCACTCTAGATAATCTCGAGTTTTTCAGTCTTTCCTCAGAGAAAACCATAGCTATACTGCTAGAAAATAATTGTTGTTGTTTTTCACATAGGCCTCAGGTCTGGAAAACTTGGGGAGCAATGTGAAGCTGTTGTCCGTTTTCCCAGGCTCTTTCAGAAATATCCATTCCCCATTCTCATTAATTCTGCATTCCTAAAGCTGGCTGATGTTTTCAGAGTTGGGTAAGTATTGTACTGCTTTCACATCCTTGATCCTCAAGTAATTATTTTCTCTGATCCATGTTCCTTTGAAGCCTAGATACTCTTCCTGCTTTTCCTACTTAACAGCTGCTATCCTGTCTAAGGAGGGTTGGAGGGACTCTGTTTGGAGCCAGCTGACATCATCCTTGGTGGTTTGGAGTGGTAATCAACAATTGAAGGCATTGTCATTCTGTCCTTCTAAAGCTTTGTCTGCAGTGGGAATTTGCCCCAGTTACAACCATTGCTGATCAGCCAGCAATGGAGATGCACTGCTGCAAATCCCTAACATCAACAACTTCAGAGATCTTGCATAGAAGATTAAAACACACTAGTTCTCTATTTGTGACATAAATAATGAAAGCCTGATCTGTAGCGGTTCCAAATGAGAAGTTCCTATTGAAGTATGTGACAGTATTGGGGCTGCTCTGTAACTTATGAATATTGTATATTGGCCTGGTTTTTGCGATATTTACTATATGAATATGTTGGTTTAGTTTTAACAGGGGGCTTTAAGGAAAAAAACAAGCAGGAAGGAAACCCAATGGCTTATCTCAAGCCAAACACTTGAGGTTGTTAAACAGGTAATGCCATTATTGGAAAAGGCATGCACACAACAGCCATCAACAAGACTATAGCAATTTGAAAAAAGGCACTCTCTTGAGAGGTGGGAGTGATTTGGTGAGAGAGACAGAGACATGGGGATCATGCTGGATCTGAAGGCGCTAAGCCTGCCTAGGTCATCATCACAGAATGGTAGGGCTTAGGTGGGATAGGTATGCATATGGACTTGGTTTGAAATCCTTTTTCTCTAAATTCTTTGTTTCTGCTGTTTAAAATAAACAGTACTTCATTATTTTTTTTTAAGACTGTTGTGTGATCACTATCATAGAATATCAGGGTTGGAAGGGACCTCAGGAGGTCGTCTAATCTAACCCCCTGCTCAAAGCAGGACCTAATCCCCAACTAAATCATCCCAGTCAGGGCTTTGTCAAGCCTGACCTTAAAAACCACTATATGCACCACTGCTGGCCACAGCTTCCCAAGGGAAGAACTGCAGTGCTGGACCTAGTTGAACCTGCTGGGTAATTGATACACAGGGTATTGTAGCCCAGGGCTCAGTCTAAGAGTGGAAGAGTTGCAGAATTCCAGCCCAGGATAGGTATAGGCATGATGCCTGAGGGGGGTGCACTCAAAGACAGACCACAAAGGGGCAGAGGTGCAGCTAGCCCTGTACTTGTGACAAGGTTAGTGGGTGTGTTCTGGGTATGGAGCAGCTGCAGGATCCAGTCCTTAAGTGTGCGTGTATATGGTAAACATAGGTCCCACTGACACCTGCATCCACTCAGACCTCATTGCAGTACTACTACTCCCAATATATTTAGCATCAAGACTGCCATTAACTTCAGTAGGAAAAGGATTGAGCCCAAAGCGTATACTAATCCTAGTACAAAACAAAGGTAAAATAGGGTGTTTTGTAGTGGTCTGTAAATTTAATTTATTAACTTAAATCGGTTATAATCATTCTGATTCCCAGCCTGTTTGTGAATTTCCATTACACAGAAGTGTGTGTATGTATATATCTATCTATCTTCCAATAGAAACAACTTCTTGAGGCTGTGTGTCCTGAAAGTTACTCAGCAGAGTGAAAAGCACTTAGAGAAGATCTTGAATGTTGATGAGTTTGTGAAAAGAGTTTTCTCTGTAATTCATAGCAATGATCCAGTTGCTCGAGCAATCACACTCAGGTATGTCTTTCTAATTTAAAACTACTTATCGCAGGGCTTTATGTAACAGCTGTTTAGTTCAAAGAATTGAAAAACATTTATTTTTCTGAGTATTTAAAAACTGGAATTAATTCTGCAACATTAAGAATGAAAAAGCAGGCTGTTTCCTCTTATCCAAAGGAAAGTACAAGACAGCTGTTTTAAAAGGAATAAGGTAACACATTTGTGACCAGAATAAGGAGGATACTAAATATCCATTTGACATGGTCAGAGTTGCATAGATGTATCAGAGAGCAAAACCGCATCTTATATATGCAATATAGGTGGGTTGCATGTACAAGTACCTTAATTTGTGTTTTCTGCCTCCTGGAGTGTATACAATGTGTATGTTATGTTAACACACTTGCGTTTGATATATTGAGATCACAAACTGTGCATAAATTTCCAGTATGGTCCCGTTACTGGTTGTACAAAACTTTAATTGAGCCCTGCTGATATAGGCTTCTCAGGTGATGTCTTGGGTCAGCACAAGTTATGATCACATCTTGATGAATTAATTATAAGTGCTTGCTGGTTCAGCAATTAAAAAAATCTACAGTTGGTTAGTTTTGTCTTCAGTGAGCAGTTGTGAGGAGAAGGAAGGCACAGAGTTTTGTGGCTAGGTAGGAAGCTTTTGACCATATATTATGTATGTCTGAGCTTTCTTAAAGGAATTACTGCAGATCTAATTCCTATCTTCATAGTTGATTTTCACTCTGGTTCACATTTCCCTGCACACTGAATTACTGGTTCTGATGTCGCTGTGATTTATTTCTGTAGGATGTTGGGGAGTATGGCATCCATAATCCCAGAAAGGAAGAATGCACATCACAGTATTCGCCAGAGCCTGGATTCCCATGATAATGTTGAGGTCGAAGCTGCTATATTTGCTGCTGCTAACTTTTCTGCACAGTCAAAGTAAGCTGTAAAGTCTTCTGTGCTCTTATTGTTCGTATTTTAAGAAGTGGAAGCGCTATTAATACAGTAGGACTCTTCACTATCCTTCAATAAATCTGGGATCACCTTCTGCAGTACTTGCCATGCCATATATGGGGAGGTACAAAAGAGATCTGTGCCATTTATAATGTACAGCATGAATGTTGCAGGAAACTTGAAATCATATTTAAAACCTCACCCAGCAGGGGCATTTGAATCTCATTGAAATTTGCTTGCATTTTTTATAAAGCTGTGAGGAAAAGTTAAGGAATATAAGGGGAAAGAAAACTTTAATTGAACATGTCAACTTAAAAATCACACTCTTATCTAATTTTTCTTTCCTTTTTAAATGTAATCCCTAAAATTTCTGTAATTGAAAGGGATTCAAGGGGAATTTTTCCCCATTTTTTTTACTTTGTACTTTAGACCATATTTTGCTTCATTTCTCCTTTTATAGTCAGTTACCCGTGTTTTTGTGAGTTCTTTCACCAAGGTGAAGATGATTTTAAAAAATCCCTAAGCCCAAAAAAAGGAAATGAGATTATAAAATGGCAAAAATTGGTAAGGGGACTCTGTGGCAGATATAGTGTCTGAAACTACTTTCACCTTTTTTTAAAAAATAATGTATTTGTCTATTTCAAGTTGGTGGTGTTGCTCTAAATTTCCTACAACCTACTCTTAAAATGTTAAGAATGTCAGAAAAGTGAGTGAATCTGGCAATTACAATTGTATTTTTAAGTGAAAAAAATTCAGTGGACTCCATTTAAGATGAGTGTCAATATTTTTCCAAACCAAACTGCCATTTTATACAGTTCCTGCGGTTACTAACTGTGAACTATGTAGGTTGTGGGGTTTTATTAAAAGAATCTCCAAAACCTTCTTGTGCAATTTTAAGAGGAAAATATTCGGTAACATTACATTACCTGTGTTTTAACAAAATCTGAGTCAATTTCCACCTCCCTGGAATCTGCACTGCAGACTCCCTCATTTCTCTCGGGGGGGACTAAGTGATAAATTGTCCTAAACAAAAGTTTGAAAGAACCATCCCTTCTGTTTATGGACACTTTAATAAAAATCACCATAATCTTAGTAGCTCATTTTAATAGAACATGTGCCTAAAACTCCTTTATCCTGCAGGTTCAGTAATCAACCCCATTAACCTATTTTTTAAAAATCAATTGTCTATTACACCTGAAGTCCCCTATATTTTGTTCTACGAATAAAGATTGGGTCAAATAAAACTTCTTGCTGTTCAGATAGCGTTATACAAGGGTAGGGAAAGCTTTTGGTTGTATCAGTCTTTCCCGAGAATATTACAAGAGCACTTAAACAATGTAATTTGCTACAGCATATAATATAGTGATTTTAAAAGAATGTTGGCATTGGAGCAAATGTTCCTACTTGCGTTGGTGCGGATAAAGCTGGCCAAGAGACTCAATTCTATAGTTAGGCTAAGTGATAGACTTGGTAGATCTATAATCTCAGTTTTGAACGTCTAGATTGATGGAAACTAACTATGCAACAAGTAGCTGAATGTAGCATTATTCTGTGATGTTGACTAGTAGCAGCACATTTCAGTCAAGCAAACAAATGTCTTTCTGGATTTGGAAAATTACTCTTAAATCTTGACGTTCACATGCATAATCCTGCTTTTTATAGTCCCTCTTCATTTCTTGGATCATTATTAAACCCTAAGTCACAATTTGCAGTTCAGTTGTGTCTTTTCTCTTCGCAGGGATTTTGCTGGAGGAATATGTAACAAAATCAGTGAAATGATTCAGGGTATGTAGGTGTATTGAATACTGGGAAGAAAAGGAAAAGGTTTTAGTATTTATTTTAGTAATGTCCCTCCTAATGTTTAAATGCTACCAAAATCCATTGCTCCCTCATCCCTACGCTTCCCTGAAACATTCCAGTTGCATAAAGTTAAGTGAGCTAATGATTAATGCAGAGCAGGGCTCTGGACTATAGCTTGAATGTCTTTAAAAATGTAAATGTCCAAAGCATGTTCTAATGTATTTGATGGTAAACTGAACCTGTGTCCAAATTCTATGTAATGTGGGTTTTTATGTTGACTTAGAATCTCTAGGTTTCTCTCTTGCCTCTATTCTCTGACAAGGCTGCTCTTCTGTCTTGAGCCTTTTGGAGTGACTTAAATATTATAACACTGGTCTCTTTCCTTTTATTATAATTGGAATAATGTAATTTAATTTGAAGGATGACTATTAATATAATTTAGGCACATCCGAAGGAGGAGTAATTGTTTCCCAGCCACTTTACCCATCCATTCTAAAGGCCATTCTGATTGAGGAATGCTGGGTCCCAGTCTCTTTAGAGACTGACAGTACAGCTCTTTAATGGGCTGGTAAAGTCGGTTTAGCACTGAGACCCGCTGTTTCAGGAACTGAGTCCTTTCTCCAGCACTTCTAGCTGCTGCTTCCCACTACTGGCCTTTACATTGACTTTTTCTGCCTTTGTCTCAGTCACCAGTGTCATTTAAAAGTTCAGGGTTCATTGAGATCTGCTCTGGCACCTGAATACCTGTTTCCATGCACTAGGCTTAGCCACACCAGTGGACTTGAAGCTGAAGTTGATCCCCATACTACAGCACATGCACCATGATGCCAGCCTGGCTTCTAGCTCCCGTCAGCTTCTCCAGCAACTGGTAACATCCTATCCTTCCACCAAGATGGTCATTGTTACTCTCCACACCTTTACCTTGCTTGCTGCTTCCTCTTTGGTGGACATACCCAAACAGGTAACACTTAATTGCGCTAAAGGTAATCCCTTATTTGAAAGTGCAAAACAGCTTAAACAGCTCAGTTCCTTTCTGATGGCAAAAATATTTAGATCATAGTCTGTGTTCTGTCCTACTATGCCTGCTGCAGATGAGAAGTATCCTAGAAACTGCCTCCCCCCCCCCCTTCAATCCCCCCCCTCCAAAAAAAATTTCCTTCTTAAAAGGGGCAATAACATCTGATACCCTGCTTCTCTTGGAGTTCTTACGTCTTGCTTCTTGTCCGCAGGCCCCTGCACTAGCTCCTGCTTCTCACCCTATTGCCTTCTCTGATCAGTTGGGATCCTTTCCTTTCCCCAAACCCAATCTCTTATCTGCTGACTAGAAAAATGAACATGCATTTAAAATCTTTGTATGTAAAGAGTCAGTGGCATTTTAACCCACTGATGTAAATTGCAAATTTCAGTCAAGACATGGAACTATAGTGACACTCTCAGCTTAAAGGGAGAACGTTTTCCTCTTATGTATTTGTAACTCTGTGGGCCCAGACAAGTGATGAGCACACAGTAAATCCATACATAAATGAAATGTGGTATTGAGTTAACGCATTCTTATTTAAAAAAAAAAAATCATGAAAATCTGTTGGTCCACTCTTAGCCTCTTGTAGCCACACTAGACCACAAGATCTACCACTGACAGCCTTTAGCCTAAGAGAACAACTCTGTCTGAGGTGGCGTGGGTAACTGCTTCTCCAGTTCAGAAGCCACTGTTGATAGTATTAGATACAGGCAACCTGAAACATGTTAGGCTACCTGGTGTGCTCCATTTTTATGGCAATATGTAGACTGCTCTCCCAGCCCTTGGGTGTCTAGCAGCATTGCTGTCTGAGCTCTGAACAGTCCTGAATGCTTTGAATATACATGTGCGTAAAGATATCTTGTGAGCCTTTTTTTGAAAGGATTTCTCTATTGTAACCTATATTTATGTTTTTGTTTTTGTTTTTTTAAAACTAATTTTATCTACAGAATCCTACTTAATATTTTAAACATTGTTTATTGTTGCAGATTCAGCTTTTGTTGCAATACTTGAAAAATGACCCCAGGAAAGCTGTAAAAAGACTTGCTATCCAAGATCTAAAGTTATTGGCCAACAAAACCCCACATACATGGAGCAGAGAAAACATTCAGGTTTGCAATCTTTAAGAAACATTTTTATTGTAAAATTTTTCAACTAAATGGAGTCTTTTTATAAATGAGTATAGAAGTGTAGATGAGATGTCACTGTTAAACATGGGAAACTAAGCATGTCCATTTTAAGAAGAAATGTTAGCGTTAAAAGCAGCAGAAGTGCTCCTTTTAAGCAATTCTTGCCTTCTGATAGGCTTTGCAAGACAAACTCACATCAGGCTTCTCTCAGCAACACTAAGCACTTTCATATTGGGCTCATTAATGAGTTAGCTATCAGAGTGGGATGTTCTGCTACCTCAGATTAATGAGTTTGGTTTTCTTGCCAGATTGACAAGTCATTTCTCATTGTAAACATGCCTACTGCATTTCAAGTTTTTCTTAATTTTAATCACCCTCAACTGTCCACTAATGGCTGCTTGACAGAGTAGCTTAATTTTTAAAAAACCTTGGTTTGTGCATTGGCTGTGTTAATGCATAATTTGAGTTGGCCTCCCATACCCCAGTTAAAATACTTGGGTCACTACATTTTAATAGATTTTTTTTTTTTTTTTTTTTAAAGCATAAAATACAATACTTTACAAGCCAGCACAGAAATGGCTGTACTACCAATGCAGGTGGGAGTTGATGGGGAAACTTCATGAGTTGGACATTGCATAGTTTTTCTCAGCTCATTTGGTAGGGGTGAGTACTTAGACATGTGAAGAGACAGCTTGAAGAGGAGGTCTCGAATATAGCTAGATTTATCTCCATATACAGTTTTAAATCCCAGCAGTAGCATCTTATATTAATTAGGGCTGTCAAATGATTAAAAAAATTGTGATTAATTGCAGTTTTAAGCACTGTTAAACACTATTAGAATACCAATTTAAATGTATTATATTTTTGATGTTTTCTACATGTTTCAAATATATTGATTTCAGTTACAACACAGAATACAAAGTGTACAGTGCTCACTTTATATTTTTTATTACAAATATTCGCACTGTAAAGAAGATAAATAAAATAAATAGTATTTTTCAGTTCACCTCATACAACTACTGTATTAATACTCACCCAAAAATATCTAGTATTCATCCAAAAATATAATATATATATATATATATATATAATTTCAATTGGTATTCTATTCGTGTTTAATGGTGTGATTAAAACCGCGATTCATTTTTTTTAATCAAATGAATTTATTTTGAGTTAACTGCGATTTAATTGACAGCCCTAAATTTAATATGCTCTCTCCTTAGCTGAGAGATCACAGACAGGCCTGTGGTAGGACTGCAAACTCATCAGGACAAGGAGTGCTAAGACCAATGGGATTGGGACCTCCAGAAGCGACCATAACACAAATAGATGATGATAACCAAGAACATTCACGATGTTTATTATCAACAAGCTTGAATCTTTATTCATTTTCCATTGGATAATTTTTCTCTTCTATTAAAAACACTTTTTTGTAAGTGGTGTTGCAGGAGGTGACACTTGAAACTTTGTTTACAGACAGATCTTCTTGAAACAAGGACCTTCACGGATTGTAATAAGTTGAATACTATATGCACCATCTGCGCAATGGTGGATAACTTTGTTTCCAAATTCTACTGAGGTTTTATTATTGAGAAATGTCAGGTGAAAAGTTAGTGGTCATTTAACAAACATAATTATATTATTGCTTGTATGATAATTTGTGAAAGCCAGTGTCACTTTGAGGACAAGACTTGTACCCGGTCTATTAAAATTGCTTTAGGATAGTGGCAAGTAAAGAAATATATTTGCAAGATCTGTATTTGGTGTCGGTAGTGATTTTTCTTCCTATAAATTTTAATACAAGTAAAACTGTAACTACAAAGTTTAAAACAAAAAAAAAGAGCAAATATTTATGAAGAGGGTGAGTTCGAAGGATTTTTGTCTCTCCATAGTCTTTTCTCTTTGTTTTTTAGGCACTCTGTGAATGTGCTCTTCAAACTCCTTATGACAGCTTGAAACTAGGCATGCTATCTGTCCTTTCCACGCTGTCAGGAACTATTGCCATCAAACAGTACTTCAGCATAGCTCCAGGTAAGAAGAGTAGATTAGATCAGCCAAATTTTAGCACTTTTTTTTTTTTTTTTTTTTTTTGTAGGGGTTTGGTAAGTGTTGCTCTTCAGCCACTTTAATATTGTTAATAATACCTTACATAACACTTCCCTGAAGGATCCTAAAGCACTTCCTAAACCATGAACTTTAATCTACCCCTATTAAAGTCCATGTATAATTTTTATATTGTGTATATAAAAGATTGCTTAATTAGGGTGGAGTGTAGTATATTAGAGCAGATCTCAGACATTCAATGCCAGGTTCTGGCTTCAATTTGTTGTGGGACTTTGGGTAAGTCACTTACTCCTGTGCCTCACTGTCTCTAAGTGGGGCTATTAATATTTACCTAGCCTGTCAGTATTGTGAGGCTTAAATCATGTATATAGGGTGCTTTGAGATCATAGGATGAAAAAATCCATAGATGTGCAAAATGCTTGAGAGAGAATGAATACATGGAGTGATGTAGTTTAGGCTTTATTGGCATGAGACTGGGACAGTTGTATTATCCAGGAGAGGTAAAGCCACTGGATAGTTATGTGGGGGATGATGCACACAAATGCCAATAAAACCTTTCTTCGACACAACTCTGTGTTCTGGATGTGTTGTATATTATACTGAATAACTTGGGAAATCTTTCCAGGATCTCTTAAAATGCTCCTGAGTGGTATTGGTTTTTTTTTTTTATTCCTTATTTCTTAGGCCACACTGCCTTAGTTGCTGGGAATCCAACTGCATAGGCCATGGAGGCAGAGAAAAATAACCAGTACATTAACAAAAAAAAACAACTGTCAATGACTTGTAGCCTAATGAAAGTTTGAATTTGGTGCATAGTCACAGTGTTCTCGAAATTTGTGAATTTGAATGAAGTCCATGACCCCGCACCGGCGGCTCCTGTTCCTCGGGGCTGGGCCTGGCTCCCTGCTCCCGGTATTGTTATCTGTCCCACATGGTTGCAGCACCATTCAAGTTTGGTACTTCCACCACTCTGTAGATGGAGACAGAGGGGTGGATGTACTAAACCTGAGCAGTGTTGTGACCAGGAAGCTAGGCTCAGCCCCGTGGGACAGGAGCACTGTTGCAGGGTGAATGTGGGGTGGGCTCACTCTTCACCTCCAGGCTTCCCACTTCCCCTATTTGTGATTTATCGGGATTTTTTGCACCTCTGCTATGAAATGTATTAAAAATTTCTGTGACACAATCATAACTTACTTACGTGTAATAATGATCCCATGGTATCCGATATTCATGACCTTCTTGCAAATGCCATGTCCCATTGGAAAGTTTCGTTCACAAATATTAGCCCTTAAACCTGAAGGCTGCCTATAAGAGATGTACAGCTTATGTAGCATATGTGCATGCACACTGACTGGGGAGAGGGAATTCCATGTGTGGGAGAGGATACATTTGAGGATAGGATCGGGGAATGGGAAATTTAACTAGAGAAACAGTCAGCCAAGCAGAATTGAAGTTAAAACTATGGAAAAGATCTTGTGACATAATTATTACGTTGCTGCACTGTCCTCCTTTTGTCTCCTTATTTAGGAACAACAGCTACAACAGCAAGATCGTTTGACTTAGTAAAACTGGCACAGGAATGCTGTTACCATAATAACCGTGGCATTGCTGCTCATGGTGTGAGAGTTCTGACTAATATATCTGCTTCTTGCCAAGAAAAAGGTAACTCACAAAGTGGGTGGTGGAACAGTTCAGCTCATGATTGGGCTTTTGTGCACTTGTTGCAGAGAGGCTTGCCCTGTCCCCAAGTCTCTTGGCTTTCTTTGGAATTGTCCCTCCTCAGATTTGTGGACCGTGGAGAATGCAGACTTGTAACCAATTATAAATATTTTAGAGAGTTTCATGAAGATTCTCTCCACTGTTTAATCCCAGGATCCCTCTGAAGAGGGTTTCTGCTTGAATGGGTGCTGATCTCCTCTGTAGCAGCCCCTGTACCATTACCAGAGGCTAGAACATTGCCCTTCCCCCTCTGGAGAGCTGTTGTACAAACCCCAGTATAAGTGATTGTCATAATGTTCAGTAGTTTTGCCCTACTCCAGGCTTGTGCACATCATAAAACTATAGCCTCTACTAAATAGTTTCCTGAAACTTGTAAAAGCAGACTTGTTGCTGATCAGAACTGAGGTGCTGTGGCAGAAGCGTGCGGAAAGGTTGCATTATCCTGCTGTTGAACCCTCACAATCATGAGCACTAGATTCACAATCATGTTCAAAAATAAGAACAGAACTGAATGCTTTACTCTGTTCCTCTCTCCTAGATCTCCTGGCTTTGGAGCAAGATGCTGTCTTTGGCCTTGAGTCTCTCTTAGTTCTTTGTAGTCAAGATAGCAGTCCAGGTGCTCAAGCAACCTTAAAGGTGAAAAGAGTCATTATATCTGTCATTTTTTTTAAATCATTGAAATGTTAGGCTGGGAGGGACCTTGAGAAGTTATCAAGTCCAGCCCCTAGTGCTGTGGCAGGACCAAGTAAACCTTATAATTCAACTGTCAATCATATTACATCTTATACATTAGAAAGATCTTAGTGTGGCAGGTGTTCTAGTGGGAGCACAGTGTGCTGCCAGGGAGATCGAAGTTCCTCGGTGCTTTGCTCCCAAGCTGGTAAAGAGTCAGGAGCACAATGAAGCCAGAGGAGTGGAGAAGCCATGCCTCCTATAGCAGCAACTCCTGTCAATTCAGAAGTAGAATTGGTGGCCTCAGAGAGTTAAGTCCTGCTCTTTTCAACTAGAGCAACAATTGTTGTAAAGCAGGGACTTGTAGATGAGGGGAGGAAAAGGTATTCAGGGATCTGAGGGCACCTGGTTTGGCTGGTGGAAGAACAGAAACGAACATAAGTGACCACCACACTTTTGTGAACAGTTACCCCTTGGTCCTACCTAACAAGCTATTACCAAGCAAATAATTTTATAATATTACTTTGACTAAACTCGTAAGAAAAGAAAATATTTTACTGCTGTTCCTCGTATGTGTGTGTGCTTTTAAACTGTGTACTCTTCTGGACAGAGATGTGGTGGTTTGGCAGAGTATACCTCTAGTACAGGTTTACAAATACGTCATGTTTTCAGTTATCTCTGTAATTTAATTATAGTCTGAATTTTGTGATAGTTCCTTTATATTTTTAAGTGAATTTAATGTTGGATGGTGCTTGATGTTAGAACATTGTGATGTTTGCGCATTGCAGATTGCACTAACTTGTATGGTGAAACTGGCCAAGTGTCGTCCCCATCTGAGCCAATCGGTGGTTGAGTCCTTGCTGACACAGTTGCACAGTGCTCAGGATGCTGCTAGAATTCTCATGTGCCACTGTTTAGCGGCAATTGCGATGCAGCTGCCTGTTTTAGGTGATGGCATGCTGGGAGACCTAATGGACCTCTATAAAGTGATTGGACGATCTGCTACAGATAAACAACAGGAACTTCTGGTAAGAAACTGCTTTTCAGGAGAACGGTCCTTGGAACAAAGTCCTCATGGAATTACAATGGAAACTAATTGATATTTCATGAACTGGTTTAGCTAATCATTACATTGGTGACAGAAAATGCGAATCTGTTGTCTCAGCAGGAATATATCAGTTCACTGTTAACTATATACTTGCAGAATGGGAAATAATAGTACTCTCAATATGCAGCACCAAAGCCAGACCTCTGTTAGCTTAGCTAGAAGAAAGAACTGAAATGTTTGATCCAGTCTGATCTGTATTCCGTCCAGTAGATGGCACTAGTTACACATAAGCAAACCAGATCATAATGCACTGCTGGAACTCTTGCAGACACACTGGGTCTTTTGCAGACGTGCTTCTCGGCAAGAAAGATGGCAGTTCAGAAGTAGATACCTCAATTATACATGGGCCGTCAAATGTGGTTTAGAGGGTTCTAAGAGACACAAACCTGTTGAGGGGATTTTAATTGGAAATGAGAGCTTAAACTTGGATTTGAAAGGCTGCACTCAGTGTAGCTTCATCTAAGACCCATTAACAGTCATGGGATTTAGGTTCCTAAGTGCCTAAATCCCTTTTGAAATTGAGGCTTGGGCTTCTAAATCAGTTAGACACAACATTGAGTACAGCAACACCTAAATACATGTAAAAATCTGGGCCTTAGTCTTCAAGAAAGTCTGTTACTCTTCTTTTTCATTTCATGTAATTATATTTTTACAGTGCTTTACTATGACTGTTAGCTTGAACGTATTTTTACTTTAACATTCTAATTGAAAGTGTAAATTTGCCAAACTTCAGTGATGAAAAAAGCCCTTCCGTTGCCTGTTTGTTTGAAATCCTGAACGCAGATTTGACTCTCAGTTCTCCAGTTCAGAAGCAAATTTTGTCTTGTGTGTGGTTTTTTTTAAAGAAAGTTTTTATACAATCTTGGACTTACTTGACCCAATTACTACTTCTGATGCTTTCTAAAAACGTACAAATGAAAATGTTTCTTCCATGTTAATGGTTGTTTTCCATTAGGTATCCCTTGCCACAGTGATATTTGTTGCCAGTCAAAAAGCTTTATCTTCTGAAGTTAAAAATGTTATCAAACAACAGCTTGAGAATGTCTCCAATGGATGGACAGCATACAGGATAGCCAGGCAGGCCTCCAGAATGGTATGTGCAAGTTTCTAGAAAGAATTCTTCAGTAGAAAGTATAGTCAGCCACACTCTGACTTGGGAGTGGAGAGTTAAGTAAGCACTCAGAGGGAGGATGAAGGTGGGGGAAGGAAAATAGAATTTTTCCCTTTTTATTTCACTGCAACACTGGTTCAGGTTTGTGAAACAGGAGAGTTATATCGTAAACCTCAGCATTGGAGGCTGTCATCCCATCTCTCACTGTCATAGGTGTCTGAAAGCATGTGGTGACCAGTGAGTACTGCAGCCTTAAGAAAGGCATAGTCTGATGATTAGGAATCAGAGATATGTCCCCCAAACCCTACTCTGACTAGTTTCCTTTTTGGCCTGGTAAAGTCATGTAGCTTCTGCTATGTGTATTTCTCCGTCTGTATAACTGGTATAATGACTCTTTACTACTCTGAAGTGAAGATTGATTAATGTTAAACACTTCGGAGATGGGAAATGGAAAAACTAATGCAAAATTCTGTATTAATGTTTTTAGAGCTGAATCTCTGAGCTGTCTTGTTTAAACAATAGTACTTCCTACAAGATTATATATGCCAGACATAAGTAATTAACTGTTGCATCTCAGCAGGGTTGACTTGATCAAATGTTGATGATGTCTCTCACTATTTTTAAAGAGTAGTTTTTGAGGGCTTGGGTTTTGTTTTGTTTTATTTGTTGCTATATTATTTAAGTGCAAGATCCTCCTTTTTTTTTTTTTTTTACTACTTGCCCTTTCTTAGGGTAATCATGACATGGCCAGAGAGCTGTATCAAAGCCTGCTGACTCAGGTGGCTTCAGAACACTTCTACTTTTGGCTGAACAGTTTGAAGGAGTTTTCCCACGCAGAGCAGTGTCTGACCGGGCTTCAAGAGGAAGATTATAGTTCAGCACTCTCTTGCATTGCTGAATCTTTAAAATCTTATCACAAAGGGATAGCATCGCTAACGGTTAGTATACATCCTCTACTCTAGCAATGGTGGTCTGTAGGTTGTAGCAATTGTCCTTGGTTTGGTTTTTAAGACTTTTTTCAAAAGCTTGGAGAAATTGTTCTTAGTGAAGCCTGCAGGAACTCTTCTTTTTGGAATGGCATGTAGGGAAAGGTCAGTTGTAACTAACTGCTGGTTGAGAGAGGGAGCATAATCTGTTAAGGCACTGTACTGGGATGCAGGAAAACTGAGTTCGGTTCTCAGCTCTGTCACTGACTTCCTGTGCATGACTTGAACAAGTCACTTAACCACTGCCGGAATTCCCCATCTATAAAATCAGGATATTTCCTTTCTTCCATCCTCTGTCTTTATTTAAATTGTAAGCTTTTTCGGCAGGGACTGTCTGTCACTATATGTTTGTACAAGGCCTCGGTAACAGGGCCTTGATTTTTGTTTGGGCCTTTAGATGTTACCATAATCGAAAAATGATTGTGGGAATATGGCATATATTCTAAGATGGCCATTGGTTTGAAATAGCTATGGAGAGGGATTAAACAAGCCTGTCCAGTTGACTATTCAAGCAGGATTAAGATGATGCCCAATTTATATAGAGCAGAAAATTACTTAATTGTTTAACACGATGAAAATAGTGAGAAGTTGTAAATAGCCAAACATTGATGCAGCTGGAAAAATGTTTGTTTATATAAACCCTAACTGCCCACTGTCAAGTCACTTTAGTTTTATCATAGCCTTTGAAGTTTGAACATTCTTCTTTACGTATTTTGTCCTTCCAATTAGTCAGACATAGATGTGGTTTTTCCTGTGCTTTTTGAATGGAGCTGAAACTAACAGGGCTCCTATTTACTTGTTTGTGCATTAGCATGCTCAGTGTCAGCACAGCTCTGGCAGTAGTGTTTATATTCATTAACTGCTGCAGTTGAATCAGCAGAAAGGACCTAAACCACATCTGTGTGTCCTTCATGAATACAGTGCACTCTCCCTTCCCTTTAAATTTGTGTGTGCTTAATTTATTGGCCAAATGAGTGAGGTTTTTTTAGTTTTAAAATTTCAAGGAGGGTTGCCTACTGTTTTTTTTAAAAATTACATTTTTTTTTAATGCGCCATTTTAACAGTCACTACAAGCAAAAGTGTAACGTTTAAAACAGGCCAATATAAGAAGTACAATAACTTTTTCATAGCCATTTTCCAGATTCTGAGGTTCTGTTAAATTGGTGGGGTTACTGTCCTATGCTGTTTCCACTCTTTGCACTCTGTGTAGGCTGCAGTCAGGAAGGAAGCCTTTGCTCTTTCACCTTGTGGGCTGCTGTGGTCCAGAATATTAAGCAAAGAGCTGGCAGTCAGGAGAGCTGCTTTTATTGCTGATGGTGTCACTAACTTAGTGTGATCTGGACAAATTGCTTAACCCATTTGTGCCGCACTCACCTGCTCATCGTTATGGAGCACTTTCAGATGGATGCAAAGTACTATAAGAACCAAATATTTTTAATACTCCCAACTTCATTCTCCTTTCACTCTCCTTGTGTGACTGTCAGCCTGACAGTCATTGCTGCTTAAGAATAGCTTGTGACCCATCATTGCAGTCGCTGTGTATCCCTGTTTTAGCAGTCATGTAAGCAGCTCCTTCAGGTGCAGATGTCTCTGTCCACATTATGGATCAGCAGCACATCCCAGATGTGTGAGGAGAGGGAGGAGCTTCTCTAGCTTGCCAGGGAAAGTAAAACTTCCACATTTGACATCACAACCTGCCAACCGTTGCCTCCACTGAGGCCCTGTGCGAACAGCATGGCATCAGTTCAGCTAATGGAGCACTGCTTATTTATAGGTCTTGACTGTCTTGGTAGCAAGGGAACAACTGGGGCAAGCTGACTGACATCCTCTTTCTAATCACCTCATTCCAGCTGGAACACAGCATGCATGGTAACTTGCTCCAGCTGTTCAGCCCACACAGTATGTCGAGTCAGTGCACCACCTACTACCCCCATATTGCTGCAGCTGCATGATTCCTTCTGACCATGTACACATGCCTCCTTCTTACATCTGAGCTTGAAGCTCACTCTCCTATCTACCCTAACACTTCAGCATAAACAACTTCACTCTTCTAAAAATCAAATATTTCTGTGAAGTTTTTCAGTTCCAGTCTCCATCTGTGACACTGTCCTCCTTGTTCACATAGTAAGATAGGCCCATTGGGACAGGGCCTGCTCTCTGGCACAGAGCATCTATTATACATGAAGCTGTATGCTTACTGCCCAATAAAAGTATTACCAATGGGGAGAGACAAAATACAAAACTCTGATGAAGCAATTTAAGCTATCATTACTTGGAGCTCACATCATACATGCTGCTTTGTCAGGATCACTGCAGTATAGTCTTGAGACTCTAATACTTTTAGAGTGTATGAGCTTCCTTCCACAGAATCAGATTTTCAGAAGCAACTGTTAAAAGAGAACTCTAAACAGGTCTCTCTCTGTCTCTTAGATCAACAAAACATACGTCAACACTGGGTCTTCCCATTTTCAATCAGGATTCTCACAGGGCTCAGCAATTCCTTGCATACTCCCACTCTCAATGGAAGTTCCAGCCTGGACCCCCAAACAAGTGCACTTAGCAACTCCTTTCAACACCCATCTGCACTATCTGTTCCAAGCCACTTGCTTTTAGACATGTCTTTCCTCAAGGGCCTCCTAATTCCCTCTTCAGGATTTTTGCTCCCTCCTCTCATTGCAGGTTGTGGCAGCTGCTAAACCTTTTCTTTTTGCTGGTGTGGAGAACTCCTTCCCTAGTCCTCTCTGACCCTGGGTCTCCTGCAGCCAGGGGTGAAAATGGGCTGGTAAGGCGTGCCGGTACAGGCCTGTACGCAGCCAACATTAAAGCGCTGCCGCGGCAAAGGACCCTCCAGCGTTTTAATGTCGCTGCCTCTTCTCCCTCCCCCGTCGGCGGCCCTGCTGGTAGGGCTGCCGATGGGGGGTGGGGGAGGCAAAAGGGTCAGCTGCCCCGGGGCCAACAATTTAAAAGGGCCCGAGGCTCCCGGCCGTCACCGCAGCAGCGGCTAGAGCCCCAGCCCCTTTTAAATCGCCGCTGGAGGCCCGGGCCGGGCCAGACAGTGCTGAAGGGCTAGCTGGGGGAGACTGACCCCCCCCCCCCCCGAGCCCTGCCCCTTCCACCCGAGGCCCCACCCCTTCTGGGCGCCCAGAGCCAGCCCCCATACCAGTAAGAATTTAATATTACTTTCACCCCTGCCTGCAGCTCTTTGTCCCCTTATAAGAAACACTGCCTCTGGGCTATCATGTGCTGCCTGGTCATCTGACCGAACCACCAGCCTGTTCCCAAACCCATCACCCTGAAGTGGATAACTAGGCATAGGTGCAGCTGAACCTTAAAGGGCTAGCCCACCCACTGCAAAGACTTGAGTTATTCAGGTCAGTTTTGTGGGGGCGGAGTGAAACCTATAAGGTTATATTTTAGCAACTTAAGTGGCAGCTTCTTTCAGAAGTTAAAATAGTCTTGTGGAGTCTGAACTTAAATTCCTAAGTACCTACATCCAATATTAAAATTTTTATCAGGTCTTTTTAGCTATTATGCCTTTTTAACCACAAATCAGTTAATTTGTGTAATTATATCTTGAGTTTTAAAAAATAATCTTGGCATCAAAGCAGATATTTCCCTTTGATGAAAAAAATGTAGTGATATTGCAAGGTTCTTATAAATGTCACGTATGTTTTTGATCTAGACTATCAACCTCCTGATTTTATTTGTTTTTCAGGCTGCCAGCACACCACTTAACCCTCTGAGCTTTCAATGTGGGTTTGTCAAGCTCAGGATTGACCTTCTGCAGGCTTTCTCTCAACTCATCTGCACCTGTAACAGTCTAAAAACTAGTCCACCACCTGCCATTGCCACAACAATTGCAATGACATCAGGAAATGACCTCCAGAGATGTGGGCGCATCTCTACCCAGGCATGTTCATTGTTTCTGTCTTGTGCAGAAAGAACTTGGTCTACCTGTTGAAATGAGAAAATTTAGCTCTCTGATTGGAGGAATGAAAGGGAAAGTATTACTGGGTTTGTCATTGCATACTGGGCCTTGTTTTTCAACTGCAGTGCCCACAAATGTCCATGTGCCTGTGCAAGCCCTCATTTTGGTGCATCATCATATATAATCATGGGGTGGTTACGTATGCAATTAGCCAATTAATGCACTCGTATTTCATAAGGTTACAGAATATTTTGGAGGTATTATACTGTCTTGAGGATCTTACAGTCTACATAGAGGAGCTGTAGATTAGACAATAACTGAGACATACAAAAAGACAGGTGAGTATCAGTTAGACTCAGAGAGGTGCAATAGTACTTTATATAAAGTGTGTATGACAACAGTTATTGAATGGTATATTAGCATTTTGTTAATAGGTTTAGAAGTAACAGCTTAGTCAATGAGTGATTTTATTTTGTAATATCTACCATATAGCTTTCTCTCTTTGGCAAGTCTCATCAATGTAAGATAGAGGGCACTAGAGGTACATTGCCAAAATATTTATGGCCTTACTCAGTTCAGTGTTTGTAGAACAGTGGTTCTCATCCAGGGGTCCAGGGCCCCCCGGGGGGCCCTGAATAGGTTTCAGGGGGCCCGCCCGAATAAACCAGAGAGCAGGGCCATTGTTAGACTTGCTGGGGCCCAAGGCTGAAAGCCCGAGCAACTTAGCTTCGTGGGGCCCCTTGTGGTATGGGACCCTGGGCAGTTGCCCTCCTTGCTACCCCCTAACGCCAGCCCTGGCTTTTAATCTACTGCATATGCAAAACAAACCAGTTATGGCACAAGTGGGTTGTGGAATTTTTATAACATGTTGGGGGTAAGGGGGCCTCAGAAAGAAAAAGGTTGAGAACCCCTGTTGTAGAACTTAGCTGTGGTATTTTATTTCTGTTGATCAGCAACATGGGTTTTTTTGCTGTAGATGAAACTCTCTATGGAAGAATTCCGTAACCTGGCTACACGATATGGGGATCTGTATCAGTCATCTTTCGATGCAGACTCGGCAACTTTAAGGAATGTAGAATTGTATCCTACTGTTCAGAACTCAGGATTTGCTTATTTTTATTTGGTTGCTTGTAAGGGTGATGTAAGGCTCAACAATCCTAGTTTATGAAGTGTAATTCTGAAGCTGCTAATAACTCCTTTAAAAATCTCAATATTGGTATTTTGAAACCTGTTCAGAAAAGAAATCTATCACCCTCCCTTCATGTTCTTTTGTTGTTTGGAATTGCTTCACTTATTACACAAGCTTTGATGGGTATGATCTTGGAAAACTAGGAGTTTTTGGTTCTTGCCCTGTAACTGGTGCAGATACTTATGGCAGTTACCTCATTATATTCCTTTAGTTGTCATAATGAAAAATGCCAGTAGGGAATATTACTTTGTGTTGAGATAGCATGTCTATACATCTTTACTATAATGTCAGACAACAGCAGAGCTGCCTATTGATTTCGCATGCAGTTGAAGCCCTGATTTTGGATCCAGAATCTGCAAGGTAAGTCTGATGGTAACTCTTCTACTCTCTTCACTCCCATCTCCCTAACTTAGTTTTCTAAGAGACCCTATTAACAAGGGAAAAATGCAGAAGATATGTAAATGTACCCTTGATTCTACACTGGGCACATTTACATACACAAATCAGCTGCAAAGTTCTGATCTTGCTATGCTTAAATTGAAGATATCCTGGTAGCCTCCATTCAAATTGTCCTTTGTGTTTGGTTTTACTCCAAATTAATTTCATTTTTATGTAAAAGATACTGTAATTAAGTAGAATTGAGCTGGTTTTGGATTTATTTATTTATTTATATTTTGGGGTCAAAAGCATAGAAGTAACTTCCCAGATACTTCCTCTGCTGCTTGTTCTATTGCTTTTAGCTCATTGTTTGATACCAGTGATTCTTTTGGGGTTTTGTCATCTGCTGTTGCTCCCTCCTTACATGCACCTTCTCTCTCATTCCTCTGGAGACCTTAGGATACATACTTAATAGGTTACATTTTCTCTGGTGTAAATCCATTGACTTCAGTGGAATGACACGAGGGATAATTTTTTCACCTCATAAGACTGATTAGCACTAATAAAATACCTTCATTTGGGCCCAATCCAACTTCCTTTGAAGTTAATGAGTGCTAAATCAGATCCTTTGAAACTCTCCAGTTGAGAAATACAGATTGTGTAAATATGTTCTGTTTAATCAAATAAAATTTAGCTCTGTAATAATGACTACTCTCAATTTAGGAGTTTTGAAGTAGGTTTCATAGGGGAATCAGTCCTAACCATTATTTCCATTAATGAC
Organism: Macrochelys suwanniensis; assembly: GCA_033296515.1. Classification (NCBI taxonomy): domain Eukaryota; kingdom Metazoa; phylum Chordata; order Testudines; family Chelydridae; genus Macrochelys; species Macrochelys suwanniensis. The sequence continues at coordinate 159,398,872 of CM065777.1, forward strand.
TTGGAGGATGGATGGGAAGCTATGCTAATCAAACTTAAAAATATTTAACAGCAAGGGTTCACAGATAATTGGTATGTTAGGATGCAGGAGCCTCTGCAAAGCTCCTAGCCCTTAAAGAAACAGTGATGGAATTTTTCTCCCAATCACCATTTAGTGCCAGGCCAGCATCCTCTCGATCAATAACATCTAGGTCCTTTTACACACTCATACTCTCACTCTGGACCTTTCAAATCTTGACGGGCCAAGCCATGTGACAGGTTGGACTGACCTGAAGGCACCACTCTTAAGAGGGCAGGGTTATAGTGAGTGAAATGTAGTGATATGACAATGTTGCAAAAAGGAAAATATGGACCTAATTTTGCATTTACACCTATGTAACTCCCGTTGTTGTCAGTGAAGTTGTGTATGTGCATTTGGGCACAGGATTGTGCCAAGTCCTGAGTGGCTTTTAACAGGACTGTTGTGTGGGGGTCAGGGATAAAAAGCAAGGTAATTATCCTGTGCTAGTCTTCAGTGGTAGGGCCTCAGCTGGAGAACCTCTTTTGATTCTGGTCACTGCAAGACCTTGACAAAATAGAGTATTAGGGAAAAGCAATAAAAATATTGCACAGTTTAAGAAATAAAACTTGTGAAGAAAAGCTAATGGAATTAGAGATGTTGGCTCTAGAAAAAGATAGACCTAATTGTCTGCAAAATGATGGTAAAAAGAGGGCAAAACAAAGTCATGGAACTATGAGAAGGAAAACTTTGGGTTTAAATAGGAGGGATAGATTATAATTACAGTATCAGAATAGCCAAGGAACAGAACAAGCTGTTTGAAAGAAATGAAATCTTCCTTACTGAAGATACTTAAAGCTGGAATAAACAACAATCTTAACTGGGACTTGTTTGAGGATGGGACTAGATGACGAGGATGGTTGGAGTATATCTGGCACAATTGAAATAGCTTATTTTCTAGTTTCCAGGAGTACACCTCGAGTGGAGCAGCACATGTTGAGAGTGAATATGAAAGAAGAATGATGTCTGTATTTAATCATGTGTTGGAGGAAGTGGAATCACTGAACAGGAAATATGCTCCTGTGTCTTACTTGGCAAGTAGCAGCTATAGTATAAAGAGAGGTTTCTAAAACCTTCTGCAACTCATTTCTTTGGTGTTGAAGGATACATGCTAAAGAATACATTAATTCAGCCCTTCATTAGCATCATCTACAATTAATGTATCTGTTCTCCAATGAAGAGGGGGTATCAGTAGTGATGATGTTGCACTTGGAGCTATGAAATTAAATAAAATTAGCCCGAAGAACAAAGCAAAGTTAAAGGTAGCTCACATACTAACTAATAGCATTTTTCATGTTCCACAGTCTTGTCTTCCATAGCACTAGTTACAGCATCTGTAACATTAATGCTCTGATCGGAATGGACAAAAGTCAAGAAATACAAAGACTGATACGATGCTACTGACTGGGGAGGGGGAAGGGCATTACAGTAAAAGTTAAAAAAGGAACGTTAACATTACATATTCTGGCTTTTGTCAGTTTGTCATATCCTTTACTAGTGCTGTAGTTGCTGTCATGCAGCAATCTTGTCTATGAAATATGTGAAATGCTGCAGAGTCCATATCAGCCTTCCAGCTTTGCTTTATTCGTCAGGCCAGTGGCATTTCAGCACAGTGCTTTCCAAGTGTAGTGTTTCTCTTATTGGTGCAGGTCATCGGAGAACACAATGCAAATTGTACTATACGCAAATACAGAGCTGATAACATACTGCTATTTTCTTCACTGCTGTACTGTTCTAGTACTTCTTGTTTCTGGTAACATTACTGGCCATGATAAAGCAGAAATGCAAATTATAGGAAACCATGTTTCACGCACGGTATTTTGCATCTACTTACTTTAAACTGACCGCCCATTTATTCTAAAGTGAACTATAAAACACAGCCACTGTAAACTTTGAAAGATTATTAGACTCTCTTGGATATTTTACTAAGCCCAGGGCTACACTAGGGGAGGGGGTCGATCTACGATACGCAACTTCAGCTACGGGAATAGCGTAGCTGAAGTCGGCGTATCGTAATCGACTTACCTGGCGATGAGGACGGCGGCGAGTCGATCGCTGCCGCTCCCCCGTCGACTCCGCTTCCGCCTCTCGATGAGGTGGATTGCCGGCGCCGATGGGGAGCACGATCGGGGATCGATTAATCGCGTCTTAACGAGATGCGATAGATCGATCCCCGATAGATCGATTGCTACCCGCCGATCCGGCGGGTAGTGAAGACCTGCCCTTAAGTCTCTCATCATGAACTCCCTTTTCTGTTGCTTTCCAGCTCTGTTGCTTTCCAGCTCTTCAGTCTGTGTATAATATATACAAACAAACTGAACTCTTTCCTTGATTCTCCCATCATGCCAGATTTAGACCAGTGTAGTTAATTTTACTCCAGTGGCATTACTCCTGACTTACATGAGTGAGACAGTGGAATTGTTTTTAAGCCAGATATAAACATCAATGTGCTAAATTCAGCCTTGTAAATGGGTGCAACTCCACTGACCTCAGCACTCTTACATTACAGCTGAAATAACACTGCACATATTCCTTGTAGGTTCTTCTTGGATATCTTGTTGCTCTGTCAAGTCAGGACATTCTGTGTTCTGCCCTTCCAGAGGAGAGCCCTGATGATCTAGTGGTCTCTTTCCATCTCTGCTAGTAAATACGTGCTATCCTGCAACCTTGATGATGCATATATTGGTCTCTTAGGGTATGTCTTCACTAGCAATGTTAAAGCACTTTAACGTGGGTGTATAGTCACTCTCCCAGCGCTGTAAAAAACCCACCCCCACGAGGGGAGTAGCTACCAGCGGTGGTACACTGTCTACACTGCCACTTTCCAGCACTGAAACTTACAGCGCTCGTTTTTTTTCACACCCCTGAGCGAGAAAGTTGCCATGCTGTAAAGTGGCAGTGTAGACAAGGCCTTAGTGAAATGACTGCAGTATTAGTGCTTGAAGTACATGCTTTTTCAGATTGCTGTTAAAAGAATTTCATCTCATTTGCCTTGTCTCTGTTTACAGCACACAGCTTGCCTGTGCAATGCAGTCATCGCCTTGCTGAAAGTTCCCCTTTCATTTCAAAGATATTTTTTTCAGAAATTGCAATCTACAAGTATTAAGGTAAGCCATGCACAGATTGGATTTAGATTAGAGTTCATGCATAAGAATCTTATGGGAAATATAACAACCGTCCTAAAAAAAGAAAAAGATATGGCTCTAGTGTTCATCATGCTAGAGTAAGGAAGCTGCCGGTCTATAGTAGCTCCCAATCAAAATGTAGTCTCTCAACCTGGAAGCAAATTTGGGGGATTTGAGGGGGTTTTCTAAAAGCAGATTTTTAAAAACAAACAAACATTCTTTCAGGCTATTTAAGTCACATTAAGAAAACACTAGAAATTATTGAATTCTGATGCTGTTTTCCATTATGACTCAACCAACTTCAGTTTAAAAGAATGAAATGTGTGGTATTGTGAGAGGAAGAATATAACTGGCTGAGTTATGGTTTAATACTTAGCTATCAAACAGGATCAGTAAGTGTTTTCCATAAAAAAAATGTTTGTTTATTTTAGAACACATTTTTGATTTGGTTATGTACAGTAGCTAATAATTGCAAGTTAATAAGACTTAAGACAAAATTTTCAAAAGCATGTAAGTGTCTTAGGAGCAAGTCCAAGTCCTACTTTTCAAGAGTGATTTAGACACCTAAGTCTCAGTGAAACTTAGTGTGGAAGGGGCAGATTTTTAAAGGTATTTCTTTGCCTAAATACCTTTAAAAATGTGGCATTTGCAGCCTAAATCACTTCTGAAAATACTTCCCTTATTTTCTTTTGAAAATGTGACCCACCATCCATATGTAGCACATTCAAATGAAACACTGGTAGCCAGCCTCTTGTAACATTCTTTGCTTTGTGGACCGTTGTGGGGAGGGTTTACATTGTAATTTCCCATCTCACTAATTGTTGTTCTGAATTTCTATAACATGGTATGTGTGTTGAGATAAGTGGGTTTTTGTTAGTACTGTGATATTTTGTAGCTCTTGGCCATTTTCATCTGTTGCCTGAAGGAGGCAGGATTTTGCAATGCTATTGCTAAGTGCATTAAAACCAACATCTGAGTTATCAACCTTCTTTAGGCACAAAATTTCAGGCCTCTTGGTTGTGCAAACAGCACTTGAGCCTAGGTCTATTTGGAATAACTTGGTGTGTGTGTGTATATAAGATTATCCAAGTCCTAACCTTAAGGGCTCTTAACAAGCAAACAGAATTAAACTTTGCAATTGTAGAGCCTTGAAGATAAAATCTCTCACCAACTTTCCTCAGTCTTGGACAAGGAAGGCCTGGCAATGCTTAACTCCTGGGGGAACATCTCCTGTCACTCTGCAGTAACCTTCCTTTCTCATTTATAAGTGGTGCTTACAGCCTTAGACTGAACAGTGTTGCCTCCTTCCTCAGCTTGCAGGACAAGAACAGCCAGGCATGACGTGAGGCCATTGAGGAGGGAAATGGAAGGGAGCCTTGGAGCTTGGAGGACACCCTTTTCCACTAGGGGAGGGGCATATCCAATCTTGACCGTTACACCTTTTAGGAACTATGAAGCCAAATAGACTCAGACTTTTAATCTGGTATTTAGTTGTGGGTATTTAGAGGGCTGTTTAAGGAGTTCCTTTCACAGATGTGTAACTGATGCTACAGGTGCAAAGAGCATGTCTGGTGTTCCCAAGGCCCTTTATTAATTCTCATGGTTTGGGAGACTCTTCTCTCTCCCTTTCCAGTTCTATATTTTCATCTGCTGCTTCCCCCTTCCAGTTTACAGGGAACTGTTCCCTTCTACCTATGAATTGCACATTTCTCCAGAGAAGAACTAATTTTTGAATCTCTCAGTCCGTAATCTCCACTCCTGACTTCGTGTGTTTCAGCTCGCTCTGTCACCATCTCCACGGAACCCTGCAGAGCCCATTGCAGTACAAAACAATCAACAGCTGGCCTTAAAGGTGGAAGGAGTGGTTCAGCATGGCTCCAAACCAGGACTCTTCCGCAAAATTCAGTCCGTCTGTCTAAACGTATCGTCAACACTGCAGAGCAAATCTGGACAGGACTACAAGGTATGGGTAGTATAGAGCCATAATGTCCCCTATGGCTTTATTAACAAATAGCTGTCAAGAGCAGAACATAGTCGTCTATCACTTCTGTTGGTACCAAGCATCCTTTCAGCATGTTTCCCCTTCATTCTCACCAATTCTTGTACTAAATGTGAATGCATGTTTCTCATTTGTATTTCTATACTAGTTTTAGTGCTCTTGAAAGGAAAACTTATAGCATTGGTTAGAGCGAGGCATAGTGCAGATAGCTAGCTTCCTCATGCATTGCTGTCTGAGTTCCTCAGTCCACACCTGCTGCAAACCGACACAAAGAGCCCCACAAAGCCCTTATGTGAGGCTCTTTGGAGCAGAAACTCATCATTCTAACTGTTGTGGGAATTTGCTTCATATCGTGGAACTTCATTCCCTTCTGAATGCAGCCAGGCCACCTGAGGAGAAAGGCAAGAGTAGCTAATTCTCTACCAGCTAGCCCCACAAACATATTTGAAACCCCTTTGTGTTAGGCATTGGGATTTCCTGCTGCCTTGAATAACTAACAGTAGGAATGCAGTCTGCTGTAAATGAATAGTCGTTAAATACAATTACGTTAAATTCAGGTGAACAGTTCATCAAAGATCCAAGCTTCTGAGGTGTACAAACTAGGCAATTTGTAATATTCAATGAAAAGCCAACTGAAAAGTAGACCAGTTCTAAAGCTACTAGGAAGAATGTAGTGTTTATCCTACTTAGATACTAATTTAAGATTTAGACCTGCTTGAAAATAACTGACGTCAGCTACCTTGTCGCTATTGGTGGATGCAATTTGCACCTATCAACAGAGGATGGGTGAGGCCTGGCTCAAAATGGGGCCTTAGTTGATTTGGGAAAAGTGAGAACAGAGTTAATATATTGTTCTCGCTTGTCTTTCCGCACTGTACTACACAGAATGAGCGGTAGCTTGTCAGGATCTGAACATTCCCTTTAACAGATTGTCTAGAATGACATTCTGACCGTTCATGTATTCCCAGATCCCCATTGACAATATGACCAATGAGATGGAGCAGAGGGTGGAACCACACAACGATTACTTCAGCACTCAGTTTCTGTTGAACTTGGCGATCCTTGGCACCCATAACATCACAGTAGAGTCCTCGGTAAAAGACTTAAATGGTATTGTTTGGAAGACAGGGCCCAAAACCACCATTTTTGTTAAATCTCTTGAGGATCCCTACTCCCAACAGGTTCGCCTTCAACAACAACAGCAAGGACAGCCACCGTTGCAGCAGCAGCAGCAAAGAACAGCATACTCACGTTTTTAGTCACCAAAAGTGCCATTAATTTTCATGGGGCTAGACTACAGGCATCTCACTTTGCTTGGATAGTGTCTTTTGGAGACATTTAAATGCTTTGGTGGTCCCACCAGTTTCCTCCTCTGTGTTCTTAGTGCCATTATTGTTGCACTTAAACTAGTCATATGGACCACCTGAGGCTATGTCCATGATACAAGCTATAAGGTTGTGATTCCCATCTTGTATACACACATTCACGCTAACTTGATAAGAACTAGCACAAGAGTAAATAGTAGTATAGCCATGATAGCATGGTTTAACCATACCGAGTACAAACCCTCCTGAACGCCATGGGTGTCCTCAGGATGGCTTAGCCATCCTGCCAGTGCGCACATTACTGTGGCTACACTGCTATTTATACTCATGCTGCACCTCTCACTGCAAATATGTCTATACAAGCTGGGAATCACACCCCTTGGTTGTGTAGACAGCCTCAGTCCTAGTGTAAATAGGTACAACTTGGGTTAAGTCTGGAGTTCCATTTTTTTATACTAGGTCTACAATTTGTTCCCCCAGCTGTATATTGTCCAAGACCAATGGCAGCCGCAGTCTATGAAATTAGCCAGTAGAGGAGACTGTGAGAGTTGTGTGGATAGAACCTTTCTTGGTAACCTAGCATATCAACTCTGCTATGCACTCAACTGCCATTTCCTGAGGAGTATATGTTCTGGTGTTTGGGCTCTCAAGCTTGGACAGTTCAATACAAAACAAAACAGTGTTACACAAGGTGGGTGTCTCATAATGTGAAGCTGTTGGCAAGAATGTCCGGTCATCATACTGGATGATTATAGTAGTAATTTTGGTATGTGAAGCTGAAAAATATTGTGGTAGCATTCCAGCCGACAGCATTGTATTTAATGTGCACACAGACCTGTCTTTGCTCATTCTCTTGCCTCTGTATGTACTTGTCCTGAAGAGATGCCACCTGGAGAACAGAGAAATTACTTTTAAAGGGGAAGTGAAGTTTCAGTAATGGGAATAAATGATTGGTTGTGCCTCCTCAGACAGGAAGATAGAAATGGCTTTTTTGTTTCATCTTTATCTGCCTTTGCAAGGCTTTATTTACTTTTAATTATTTTTTTTAAAGAGGAAAGGTTAATTTGTAAATCTGTTTAATGTTTAACGTTTAACGTTATAAGTAGGGGACTATTAAATGCCAAAGCTCTGGTGCCTAGCCAGTATGATCTTTGACCGTGTTAGTCATTTTAACAGGGATTTCTTGAAGCATTTCGCCATAAATAGCACTACTAGAAGTCTAATACCACCTGATCACAAATAGTTTTCATTCCTCCTTTGAAATGTGAAACCTTGAAGACTGTGGAAGGACTAAAATCCACTACTGCCTGCACCCCCAGAAAATAGATCATGTGGCATACCCCTAATCTATCCCTATTGGGAAATCCCTGTTTAGTGCTCCAAAGGAAGATTGGCCCCTGCCAGGGTGCTAGGGAGAAGCTTCTTTTGGACTTCGCATCCACTTTAATTCCTATGCATGGGAGCAGGAATTGATTTTGTGAATGTCTAATATACCCATCACTCTGATATTTAGGTGCCATCAGCTAAATGCTGTATATGAACCTCACTCATTTTAAAAAAAAAATGTTTAATCTGGTAGCTGTAACATGGCATCTCTAATAGGAGCTTGAATGCAGTTGTTTTTTTAATTTCAATATCTGTTCAGATGGGCTTCACTCTAGAAGCTGGCCAGAGCCTCTGACCTTGTTTTTTGTATGTATAGAAATGTCCTGTTTTTCAACATTCACCTGCTCAGCATAGCTGGATGATGTGTAGGCGTCTGTTACCTCTTTTCCTCCTTAGGCAATAGCCTACTTTGCCTCTTCTTGACTTGTGACTCTCAAAGAAAGAAATTGGAAGCAAGCATGGGTGGGCTTTATCACCTTTGGGTATTGCTGTTTGGAATTAATTCCTGAGTGTTTTGAAAGAAGATAAGGGGGATACAAGAGACAAATGGGAGGAGTGTCACAAAATAAATTACCACCTTCCCCAACAACAACAAAATAACAGATTTCCTAATTTCTAACAGGAAATCTGCCCTTTGCTTATGGATTCTACTAGTAGTTCATTTGTAGGGGAGGCGGGGAGTGGCTGACAGGTTGAGACCTGGTCTAGGCTTAACATATAAGTCAATACACCTATATCACTTGATGTGTGAAAAATCCACCCCCCTAACTGCTGTTGCTATGCTGTTTTTACCCCCACTATAGATGCTGGTAGGTCTTAACTACTGCCATTCTGGGAAGTGGTGTTCCCACACGGACAGCAAAAACACCTTCTATCGGTGTAGGTTGTGTCTGCATTATGCCAGCACAGCTATGGCACCATTGCTGTTCCCGCAGTGTAGACATATCCTAGGTGAAAAGGAAATGGATTTTCTTGATGTGCACAGTGGTACATGACCTAGCAGGATATTATAAATATCAGCCTGGTTCTTGAAAGAACATATCTGAGTGGAGAAATGAGGCAGAAGGCAGATGGCCTGTAAAAATGGTACCATGTCTTTTAAAGGTGATATTTAGGTACGTACATGGTGTCCTCACTGTAATATCCAAGTTCCTCACAAACATTAACTAACTTATTCTCAGGATGTGCCTGTGAAGTGACGTATTCCACCCATTTTACGGATGGAGAACTGATGTCTGGAGAGAGAAATGACTCAGCTGTGGTCACATGAGAAGTCTGTGGCAGAGTTGGGAACTGAACTCGTATATCCTAGTCCCAGTGCCTTAACCACAAGACCATCCTTCTTAATAGGTAGAGACTCCATATTAAATTCATTTATGGAACAGAGAGATGAGCTAGGGGCTTGCTGCATCCACTCCATGCATGGAGCTGGTATTTGCAGAGCTTCCAGGAATAGGGAGGGTTGAGGGGGGTGACCATCCTTATAGTGAAAATAACAAAAGAAAAGGTAAAAGGTTAAACTCTTCAGCTCCTACTCTAGGGAATGAATATTGGTTCTTACCTTATTATAAATTGACATAATATATGGATGAAAATGTGTTGACTGCAACTTTACGAGACAACCAAGATCTGAAAGGAAATTGTGACAATGGGACTGTAGATCTTTCTTAATTTGGAATTAATAAGTGACAGGAAAGTTGGTTTGTCAAAATGTTTTTCACACAATATAACTAAACTTGAGGGTAGGCTAGGGAAACTTGCCCAATGCCAATATCGACCTAATTATTTTCATAGCAAAAAAAAGCCTATGTCCCTCAAAGACAAGCTTGTTAATCTGATCTGACAATCCCTTAGAACTCCAAGCACTCTGATTTTGACTCCAAGCAATGAGACTGAAACTGAAATTGTCTGACCTCAGTTTTGTTGTAAATGCCCCAGAATGGCAGTTTCACTCTGCTGTATTTCAGGAAGATCATGTACATGATTAGCCACATGCATTCTTCCCAATGTGCCAAGTGGCACATAAGTGGCTAAGGGGAGCCAGAACAGGGAAATTTAACAAATCAGCAGTCAAGGCAGGTGGTAAGTCCTCTCATTTGTCTATCCGTGTCTGGTGCCATGCTGATGAGAGCAGTATGGTTACAAGAAAACAGGATGCCAATTTCCATTTTCAGCCTGGGGTGATGTATGCTACTTTGTCAGTGTAGCAAGGACAACAAAATACAGGCCAACAGCTCATTCAGCAGTGAGCAAGTTACTCCATTTTGCTTGCCCAGATCAACCAATTCTAGGGATTTTCAACATCTGCTACATTGTTTGTAAGTTACAAGAAGAGCAGGCAGAAGTTACTGTACTCCTAAAACCTCAAAACCTGCTCAGTGTTCACCAAGGGTTTTTTTCTGTTTTTGGGGTGTGGTGTTTTTTTTTTTTTTTGTTGTTGTTTTTTGTAGGTGGCTAGTTTTACAGCGTTCATACTCGAGAGGGCTTTTGTTTTTGTCCTTGTATGGGGGAGATGGGGGGGAAAGAACCCGCTAAACACTAGAAATGGATTTGTATAGAATGACTGTTTGCTGTGCAAGTATCTGCATTTCTTTCTGACATGCTGAAGGAGTTTTTCACACTGATTAGTCAACAGATGCACATGTGAAGATTAAGAGATTTTTAGATATAGACTGTCATAAGGCATATAAATTAGTCAATTTAATAGTCCTTTGTATTTGATACTTCATAATAATTGGATACATAGTTTGAACCCTCACCCAAGGAGGTATTTACCCAAAGGAACTGATATGATTTGAGTGACTAGTATTGTGTGTGTTCTTAAGAAAATAAGCACAAGTTAGATTTTATGTATAAGTAGTTAGTTATATCTTAAAGGAGACCACAAATAGATTACTAAAAATTGTAGCAGTTTTAGAATTCTATGCTGAATGCCCAAAAGATGAACACTAAAGAAAGAGCGTTCAGCAAATAATTGACTTGAAATGTAACCTTTGTATTCTTCCATGGTTAAATCCTATTACACATTATGCTTCATATCCCTCCTTACTAGTACTGTTTGGGACATTCATCATATAATTATGCTGGATTTTTCAGTACCCTTGTAGGTCACCTTTAAACCAACCAAAACCATTGTTAAGGCTGGAATAGCACCCTCAAATCTCATCCCCATGCCTGGGTATTGCAGCTGCAATTGGCCTTTAACAGGGTAGCAAGCCTCCCACCACAGGTCAACAGACTCAGGCTAAGGGAGCCGACCCCACTCCCTAGCTTCAGAGTCCAAGCTCTAGTCCAAGCTGCAACTTCAAAGTGCTGTCTACGCAGCTAGAGCACTAGCATGAGCCCCATTAGCCCAAGTCTGTTAGTCAGATCAGTGAGTGGAAAAAAATGTCACTTAGGTGACCTGTCAGAACTAACCAGCCTAGCTCTAGTGACTAACATGAAAGTCTTTCAGAGCTGTTCAAGAGGTAAAACAAGTCTCATCAAAAATGTTCAGTAGTTTCAAACAATAAAACTGAATAAATTGCCAGCTTCTCACAGATGTTCCGTAACAGGCTTCTTTAATCCAACTGTTGGGTATTGTTCACTCAGACTCTCCATAGAGTTACTGCAATGTGTTCTAGTTCCTACGCTGTCCCTTTTCTTCTACTGCATACTTCTCTAAAGAACCCCTCTGCCTGCATTTTCTGTCATAGACATAGAAAAGGAAAGGTTTACATGATCATTTTCTGTTTCCCAGTGACAGAAGTCCATAACATTCCCTGACTGATGTATTCCTATTGATTGTAAGTTGTCAACGTTTGTACATACATATTCTTAAGATTTGGACTAGTCTAATGGGAAGATGAGTCAGCAAAAGAGAAACCATTCCAAGAGCAGCAATTGGACACCTCAACCTGACAAACAGCCTCAGAGAGAGAAGTATCTCTGTTTCTATCATTAGCACACAGCACACCATCACGTAAGAATTCCATTCTTCATTCATCAAAGGGGCAGGATGTCATAGTGGTTAAAACATAGGACTGGGAGTCAGAGGATCTGTGTTCTGTTCTCAGCTGTCTGTCATGCTTTCTGACATTAAGCAAGACATTTAACTAACATGAGCCTCAGTTTGTAAAATTTGTAAAATGAGAATACTACTTACCCTCCTAGCAGTGGTTTTGTGAGGCTGAATTCATTGTAAAGCACTTTGAGAGTCTCAGGTGCTATTAAGTGCAAAGTATTGTAAGCTCTTTGGGGCTGGCAGTGTTTATTCTGTGTTTGTACAGTGCCTACTACAGTGGGATCCTGGTCCGTGACTGGGCTCCTAAGTGCGATAGTAATACAAATAATTATTAGAAGAGTGTATCTGACACTGGTTTTTTACCTTTTTGCTGCTTTTGAGTTAAACACTGATAGAACAACACTCAAATTTTAAAATGGCATTTTATTTAAACAAATTGTCTTCTGTAATTTTCGGTTAAATCCTTTCTTAAACTTAAATTTTGGAAGCTACGTAATCCTGCCCTGAGCTAGGCCCTGTCATTGCTCTTGTGAATGTAGAGTGTTAAATGGTGGTTAGGTTTGACTGTCTGCACACAAAGTTTATTCAATTAATTACTGACTTGCCAATGAACAATTGACTGAGTCAGAGGGAAGAGGTAACTCATTTGGAAGTGTTGTTAAATGGGAACCAGCCCTGTAATATAAATAGACTGAGCCTCTCTCTCTGATGACAACACCAAGTGGGTGAGAGCTCCCAGTGACATCTCCCTCCCTTTGCCCCACCACCTGCAGTGCCCCACTTGCTGCCTCTCCTGGATCCTAGTGCCCTCCCCTCACATTTTCCCTTACCTATAGCTGACACCCACTAATGGTAATGCTGAGCAGATTATTAGGAGTTGTAGTCCTTAAAGTACTTCTTTATAGCTACAGTATAATATCCCTTCCCCAATTCATGTGAGCTCTCACCTAACCCCTCCTCTCACTTCCCCACCAACAAGGCTGAGCACAATTCCTTTATTTTGCATCTGCCATCAAAAGCTTGTGGGATTGAGAAGGCCACTTCCTGCTGTTTCCATCACTTCTTCCAGTGATTTTTAGGGGCTTATTCAAGTCAGGCCAGTATTGCCAAACCTATGCATTCAGATTGTCTTAAACATGAGATTTTTAAATAACTTCATACAATTATATTTTCTTTCTGGCCTTTGAGTCTTCACATTTCTAACCTACCTTTCCAAACATGAGGGCTAGAAACTTTTTTTTTTTTTTTAATGAAAATCACGTGAAGCCAGGAGCTGCAGCTTTAAGTAAAAGACCAAATATTGTAAGATTTGTGACAAAATCCCAGAAGTTGGCAATGCTGTGAATACTGTCTTGGCATCACAGACTTTCTGGGTTTCAACTGTGATTATGATGGGGTCCACTCACTGCAGTAGTGTCTCCTGATAGCCATCCTGGGGATTGGCTCTGCCAGTTGGTGTGCCATCTTCAGGTGACGCCTCTCCCATCTTTCTCTCACCCTGCAGACCTGCCTCACTCCAGGAACCGCAACCTCCTCTTCATGACTTGACCCTCTGGCTGGGTCATCATCCAGCTTTCCCCCTTTCGGGGTAACTCAGTCCTTCTCTACAAACAGTCCCAGAGAGTCTTCTCCTGTGCTGCCCTGATGGTGCCACTTCCCCAGTGGCCAATAGGGGAACCTGGGCCTGCCCTCTAGAAGTATCAGCTGCAAACCAGCTCCCTCTTCCAAGGGAGTGACTGCCCTGTTTGCAGCCAGTTACCTGGGTTTATGTAGGCTCTGTCAGATCCAGCACAAGTGAGCCTGTTCCTAATCAGTCAGTTCCCAGCTCCCCGGCTCTCCCAGGTGTGGTCTAGAGAGTTAATTGGCCAGCCTGGCCACCTTAACCCCTTCCAGTCCTGTCAGGTGGACTCCCCGTCACACAAACAGCCACTTTAGCCATGGCCTTTTGAGAAGAGCAGAAACTACATTATTGGAGTCAAATTAAAAAAGCAGGGTGGAGATGTTAGTCTTCCGTTCACTCCAGTTAAGAGTCATGGGACCTTTTTGCCCAAGAAGCCTATAGTGAAGAGCATTGTGTGAGATACACATACGTATGTTGGCTGGGCTGAGGAGAACAGACACTACAGTGGGAGCTTTAGAAATATGTCGTAATGATTGGCTCATTAAGGAGGAACTCAGACTCCACCTTTTGGAAAGAATTCAGGTTGAATCCATAGCGGAAGTCATTATGGCTAGGAAAATGATCTGTCTAATAAACTTGATCTAACAGGTATTGAGACTAGAGGGAACAAAGGGTGACCTGGATTTCTTTGGCCTTTAACAGGCTTGCTTCCACTTTACCCTCAAAGCATTAATCATGGTTTTCTGAAACCATGCAGAAAATAGTTTGTCATGGCCGTTTAACCAAGTTGAGCACTGGTTCAATTGCACCCATTTCATATCCCTGCGTTGGGCAATAGGAAATTATCCTAGTGTATACTAAGCCTTAAAGGTGAAGAGAAGGAGCTAGCCCTAATGGAGATTAGTGGTTCAAACATACATTAGCCAAGGCTAGCAGACTGTCCAATAGCTTAGACTGAGGCAGAGGAACTTGACAGGAATCAAATGTCCAAGTAAAAGTTAAATTTCCCTGCGTGGAGAATAAATTATATAAATTGCATGCCCTTCTTGTGTCAGCACCTTGATGGCAAACTCCATGATAGATTTCCAAGCTGGACTTCTCTATTTCACTATAACATTATTCAAAACCATGTACATAATTTATGCTAAATGTAGGGGACCAGGCATGACTCATTTATACCACTATGAAATATTAAAGCTTCCAAGCCACTTCAGTTACAAACCAGGCACGCAGGACACAAGAATTGGATATGTTGAACTATGATACTGTGTTCCCAATCCTTACTGCATTGCAAAGAATGTAGAATCTTACCCAATGGAGAATAATAGTATACAGGGTAGAGAAGGCTATGATAGGGTGGCTGCCTCATTAGTTAAACAAAGTTAGGAGATTAATAAACATTTTGCACTTCTATTGCATCTTTCACCCACTGACCTGAGAAACTTTTAAAGACCCACCTTATCCAGCAGGCAAGCACTAGGGATGTCTGGGGAAACTGAGGAACCAACCAGACAGGTTAACACACTTGCCTAATGTCAATGCTTAAAGTGGCTTGGGTTGCAGCCGTGACTTGGAAGGGTTGTGGGGAAGGGAAAGAGGACTCAAAGTAGGTTGCTAGTGACTAGGCATGAAAATTGCATTTGAATATGTTATCCCAGTGTTAATATTAGTTATCAACTAATGAAATCCCAACATTAGGCAGTGACCGACACAGGACAACTTGATGGCCATCCCAGTACCTGCAATAAATACTTGCTGGCCAAGTTGACTTCTGGGTCAGTGAGAGCCAGGAATAGAAACCAGGGTTAGTGATTCAGATTTCCTTGCTCTAACCAATGGACAACATATTCTCAACAAGTAGAAAACAAACATCAGGCCTAGGACTGAACCTGCATCCTCTGGTTTACCAAGAGCATTATGCTGAAAACCAAACTATGGAGAGACACCTTGTAAGGAGACAGAGCATGAGAGGCAGAATGCCCTTCATCAGTATAGTCTTGATTTGAAGAATGAACAATTGTATACATACTTTTATTGCAGAAGTGTCTGGATTTTGTAATCTATATAGTTAGAATTCCCAAGATGGTAAATGTTTTTGAAGATGGTTTTAAGTGAATAAGGACCACAGCGTCATATTTATGCCTTAGGTATCAGCAGTCAGAATGTTCCAGCACCAGGCCAGCCCCAAAAAACACAGGGGGAGGGGGGCAGATGTTCAAATGTGATCTCTAATTTTGTGTTGACGTTCTGTTGGCCTGTCCTTGCACTTGCATAGGAATATGACTGTGCACAGAACTGAAAGCATGCAGATGATTGTATACAGGAAACTAAACCAGATTGAGGTATTCATTGAAAATCTGACCCCGTGTGTCTCGGCTACTGTTTCCTACATAATGAAGTCGCTGGCAGATTGAGATCAGCTTACATATACGTCAATACTAGATCTTTGTGCAGAAAGATTTCAGTCTGAGAACTGATTTCAGGTAATAGTTCATACTGTTCACCCTTATAATGCATGATGACAACATAAAACATGACACTATTAATTTGCATGACCTTTGACGTGGGAAGCCTGCAGGATCTTCACAAACATTCAATTAAAATTAAACATGGATAGGAAGGATCACAATACACTTCTCCAGCCAACTTTTGAGTATGAGGAAGAGGTCCAAGGATGCGGACAAATAGGTTTAATAGAATGAAAAGGTCAGATTCAATTTGAATTTTTTTTCTGACCAGTAATATTGCAGAGAGAACAATGTCTAAACCTTTCAATAAAATAGAAACTAATGTTTGTCTTTTCTGTCTCTCTCTTATCTGAGCATTAGTCGATTATGCACATCCCCCTGTGAAATAGCATAGGTGGATAGAGACCTGAGGCACAGCAAAATTATCACTTGCCCAAGGTGTCACAGTCATTTTGTGGTAGAGCTGGGAGCAAACCTAGATCTCCTGAATCCTAATCCAGTGCCTTATCACAAAATCATGGGACAAGGAAACAAAGATTTCGGTGCCATAAAGTGTGAAAACCAGAACAACGGGTGCTCTAGGATTTCACTGGCACACCCAATTGATACTTTTTGTCTGTCTTTGTATTGCGCTATTGCTAGCTTTTAGTAACTCTGTGCATTCATCAAAGACTGGCAGTAGGGTTTCACTGCTATATGCAAGTTCAGCAGTTCCACAACTGTGGTCTGTAGCCCATGGAGCACTTACTGGCTGGTCTGCTCAAAGAAGGCTGGACACATGGTGCTCCAGCTTCTTCAATTCAAAGAAAAGCCTGGTGGCTTGTAAAGCAGCTGGAAATGAGGAGAAGCCAATTTATCTGCCTCTGCCAGGGGTCACTGCTTTACAAGAGGAGAGGCGTGACCTTGAGGGAAGAGAATGAGGCTGCTGTCCAGGGGCAGTATCCCCAGGGGAAGAGGGTAGCAAGTAGTATGTCCAAGGGTAGAGGAGGAAAAAGGGACCAGACAGCAAAAGAATAAGGGGAGGAGAAGGAGAGAGAGAGCGATCAAGAGAACTGATGAGAAGAGTTGAAATGAAGACCAAAAGTGTGATTCCTTTCTTTGTAAAAGGACAAATATTTATTGTGTTAAAGACAGTTAAACGACATTATTAATTTCCTAGTATGACTGTTGTTCAGTATAAACAATAGCTGAAGTTGCCACAGGGATCTTTTGTGAATGGGAGGTGACGGTCTCTGAGACAGACTCTCTATTAAGTTGTCCACGCTATATGAAAATGTTTGAGAACCTCTGGTAGACCTACCATTGTGCTAGCATCTACTCTGTTCTGATCCCTGCTGTGCTGCTAACCCATCTGTGTTGCCTTGGGGTACTTAATCTTGGTGGACTTGTTTTCAGTAGAAAGCTGTATTGTGTTTGAATGTGATTGTGAAGAGTTGAGTTAGCTGACATGACACTGACCATAACCAACCAGTGTAGACTGGGTCAAATAGTATTCAGTATTGTGTCAACTAATTGCATTTTAAACCTGGCTGATACCAGGGACTGCTCTCACTTACACCCTGGCTGCTGCAGTGCCCAAGAGAGTTGCCTGCACTCTAGCCATTCACCCATGTTCTTCTGCCCCTGGTCACAGCCCTACACTGGCACTGGTATTGTGCCATCTCTTTGTCTCTGGGGAATCCCCCTTTCATTGGGGGGATTGCCTAATGGGGGGAGAGTTTCTGGCTCTGGGATGCAGCCCAGAATTGGGACCTCTGCTTTTAAGATCTCATCCAAAATATCTACACCTAAAAATCACAGGATGTACGCCAATTATCTGTTCTTGGAGGAAGAAAAGCTGAGTCAGCTGTGAATTCAGGGAGTCTAGCTATTTCCAAATCTGATTCTTAGGTCACTCAAGTATTTTAATCATCACTAAAATCCAGTGTTGCCAAACCCTTCTAAAAATATCAAGGATATTGGGTTTCAGTGATCTCCACCTTGTACTGATCATTTGCCTACACAGAGCAGAAAATATTTTCCAAGAGCCGTTACTATTGGTATGCATGTGTTTGCCCCAATATTAGAAGCCAAGATCTTATCAGGATTCAAAAGTGTAAATTTTTAACTGTGTGAGCAATTAACTATTGGAAAAATTTCCCAGTGTATGAGTGATAACCCCAGAACCATGGTATAAAATATTAACTCGGGTAACATTTTTATTTTGACAGCTCCTGCAATTCAAAAACATCACATGGGGTGGAATATTGGCCCCACTGAAGTCAATGGCAAAACTCCCACTGATTTTTTTTTAATAGGACCAGGATCATACCCATAGTTTTGGTATGCGAGGCAACTGTAGTCCAGTGATATTGTTAATTTTAGTCGGTACCTTTCCTGAAAAGATTCTTGGACAGTCCAGAACATGTTTTATCACTGGCAACTGGATTAAAGCATTATTAATATGAACCACTATCCCTTAAGTCTAGGCAATTCATTTTGTATGGCGTTTTCTGTAGGTCAGCATTAGCCTGAATTTTGTTTCACTCTGATTTAACATCTTTCACCTCTATTAGCCAAAATCTTGTGTAAGCAGAGTCAGAATGAGCTCTCCCCTGACATCTGGTGGTGAGCTGTGGAAAAGGACTTCAGGGGCTGATCTCGTTTGCATGGGCAACCCACCCTGCCTAGCATGATCGGACTGCTTGCCCAAATGGTCACTTTGGCTGCTGTGGAATCCCCAGTCTCTTTGTTATTGGGTATGGGGTAATAAAGTGTTGTTATCCTGGTTATGTGAATCAAGGACAGTAGAATTGTACTTGGCATTTTATGACTGAGGGACTCACCCTCAACTAAACAGCGCTCGCTAGGCAAGGGACATGGGTTCCAAAGCCCAGTGAATTAAGAGAGAGGGTGTGTGCGTCCGCCCGCCCGTCCCCCTAAGGTCCTTAAACACCACTTTGACCCTTTTTTCCTCCACTGTGTAATGACAGAGCTAATTTTGACTCCATTAGGAGTCTTGGTATATACTGCAGATCTGAAATCACTGTTTGGGCTAGTGGTTCTGATGCAAGAAGATTATCCAGGTGTACCAGCACTGAGGTTCCCCTGCTAATGGATGAGATCACTGAGAGCTGGTTACTAAGAGCTCAAATTACTGAGAACTGCGGGGGCTGAAGACATATTGGTGAGTGGCTAGCAGAATGGCTAGTGGAGAGGTGTGGCCAGCTGGGTGGCTGGCGGAGAGCCGTGTCTGGTGGTAAAGACTGCAGCAGAACCCCATGGAGAGGTGTGGCAATAGGCTGTTGACCCGAGCGGCGGAGCGTGTGAGGTAGGTGCCACCCATACCTCCTCCCCTTCCACCCAGGCTGGGAGGTAAACGCTGCAGATGAACTTCTGAACTCTGGGGCTGCACTGACCAAGGGCAGAAACTGTGGGTGGCGTGACTTTTGGGTTGCTGGACCCAAGAACCAAAGGGCAAGGACATGGCCCAATCTACTTGGGGGTAGGTCTTCTGTTGCTCATGGTTTGTGTTATGAATCCTGTTTGTGGTGTTTCCCCAACATAATGCCGCATTGTTTCCCTCCTTTTGCTACACTCAGACTTTGCTTGTGAGAGGGGAAGTATTGTCTCTTAGAGGCACCCGGGGGGTGGGGGTGGTAGGTGTTATGTAATTGTCCCAGGTCACTGGGTGGGGGCTCGAGCCAGTTTTGCATTGTGTTAGTGAAAAGGAACCCCTAGCTACTGAACCTTTGCTGCTGCCAACTCTGATGGGCAGAAGGGTTACACTTGAGAATTCTAAGAATATGAATAGATGGAAAGATTTGGTTTTAAAACCTTTGCTATTCTCTCTCCCTTCCATTAACAGAAAGTCTTGTTCACCAAGCTTTCTATTTAAAAAAAAATGACAAGAATATGCCTATTTTATCGGTGAGGAGAAAGCCAGGGTGGCACTACAGCTGTGTATCGTCAAGTAAGTCTGTTTATTTTGAAATCATTTATTTTGTTTTTGTTTCCCCATTTCCTTTCAAAATGGCCTGATTTTTGTTCTTGCTCTGTTATGAGGTTTACTCTGATCAGATTGAGCCATCGCGTCCCTTGTGGTCTTGCTAGATTCATCCAGGCCATCAGGATTCATTTTTTAGCCCCTGTTAACAACAGTAGTAGAGCTTTGATAAGTCTTACGAAGTTTTAATACATCAGTAATGTCAATAACACATAACTGTGATATTTGAGGTATGACCATTTTCAGCATGTCTTTAATGCACATACCCTATCCAAAAGGTTTGTGTCAGTTCATATGACTGTCAGGCATAAAAATAGGAGGCTTCCTGTAATTTACATTTATTGCAAATGTTGTGTTCTTTTTGGCATATTCTGTGACATAACCCCAAAGAACTAAAACTCCTAGGAATTATAAAATTCTGTCAATTGAATTGTCTCATTAGACTGACCTCACATTTGGTAAGGCAACTTGCATCTTTTCATGTATTGATACCTGCTCCTATATTTTCCACTCCATGCATCTGATGAAGTGGGTTCTAGCCCACGAAAGCTTATGCCCAGATAAATTTGTTAGTCTTTAAGGTGCCACAAGGACTCCTCATTGTTGTTTCTAAATGCTTTACTATAAGAAATAGTATAAACAGAATTTTAGATTTTTCCTTTTAAATTGTTGGACTATCACATACAAGTTCATTAATAAATAGACACGGCAGTGTCGCTCATGACCAGTTTGCAATTTCCTTATCCGACAGCATACTGTATGCAGTGAGTTCAGACATTCCAGAATTGAAAGAAGCAAGGACAGTTTGAACCATCTTAAAAGCCCTTTTGGTGTTTTGATATATAATCTCTCTGCTCTATCCACATGGCAATGTGCAATTGCAACTAGAAGTTTTGCTAAGACTCTGAAAAGCTGTCACTTAGGGACAGGTGCTCTCACTGCTTGCATTTCACAGTGAGGCAGATTGCAACACAACCTTCCTCAAAATCCTATGTGCATCCCCCTGGGGAGCCTGCCATTCCAACTTTCAACACAGATAGGTCTGCAAACTCAGAAGAGGTAAGTGTGAACTGAGATGTGGGAGGAGTCAAGGCAAGCCAAAGTGCAATGTATGCTGTCCTGGCAAAACAACTTACATTGCCCTGGTTTCTGTTGTCAGATAAGGCTGCTCATAGGAGGAAGAGTGGAGTACTCTGCACCTTTCACAACTAACTCTCTGAAATCTCTTCAGCTGACTTTTCTAGCCTCATCTATTGCTGGTTGCACACTGTAAGCGTGTTTTGGTCATGGCAAGTTGGCATATGATGTATGTCAAGATTCAGCTCATATTTGTAGTCAGATTTTTATGGATCCCATCCCATTTCTAGACCTTTTACTCCAAAAGGAAGCAAACTTCCTCTATTGTGAAGGTCTGTCTAGTCCTGTGTAACTGAAAATGATTACTGATTAACCAATGCCAGTGGCAAAGATCTAACCCAACTCTTTCCAGAAATACCTGTATTTGCAATGGCTGCTTTAATACAAACCTTACCAATGTCAATTAGCAGAGAAACAAAAACTAATCTTTCACCCATAAAGTGATGACAGGGATCACACAGGGCATAGATGAGGCTGGAACATGCAAATGACTACTGCTGCTTTTCAGGCTACATTCTTTTTTTAACAGATGAGCAAGCTGCAACTTGTTCTACAGAACTTTATAAGTAACTCATGGTATAGGCGTGTGTTGATTGGTAACTACCTTTGTTTTGGTAACCATTTAAAAACGTATTGTGTCCTAAATATCTGATATGGGTCTACCAAACCCTACTGAAGTCAATGGGAGTCCTTCTATTGACTTCCGTGGACTTTGGATCAGGCCTCAGGTCCCAATCCTTCAATCAGATCAGCATTAGTAGACCTTTGCACCTTGCACAGAGTTCTGCTGATGTCATTTAAGTTCCGCATAGGTGCAAATATCCTCTCCTTTAAAATGTGGATCTCATTGCTGGATTGGGCCCTTCATTTCTATCTTTTCCTTTAATGGTATTTTTCCAGTATATAGGATTTTTGTTATTTATGTGTATAATTCCAAGAAGAGGAAAGAGACTAGAGTATTGTGAAAGCTGCTCATTTTTAAACTAACCATTATTTAGGGGGTGAAGTGTGAAGAGCACATTTCTTTACAGAAATAAATATTTAGTGTTTTTATGTTTGCAAATTGCTATAAAACGTTGATTGGATGTTGATAAGAGCTTGCCAAAAATAAGTTAAAGACTAACTGGCTAAATGTTGACTTTAAATGAACCGGAATGGGTGAACTGGTTGGAGGAAAATTAATGCTTGGCAATATCCTAGTATCTTCCATTTGAGGATCACAAACCATGTGATTTTAATGAAGACCCACAGCCCACCTGTGAAGTGGGTAATTTTACCATTGGGGAGACTTGAGGCACAGAGAGATTAATTCATACACTCAGTAGCAAACAAATTTGCAGTGTGAGGGACAGGCCCACCAAAATCAGGCAAACCCAATGTAAACCCGTTTAGCAACATCCCCCACCCCCAAGAGAATCTCCCAGTGCTACTACCCATACTCTGCTTGTTCTGTGGATAAATAGGGTACTCCAGTCTCCACTACAGTCAGTCCCTTACCTCTCACTAGCAGCAATGAATTTGTTTTACAAATGACTAATTGCAAAAGAGCACAATAATCAATAAGTAGTACATTTAGAAGAATTCCATAGATCTAGGGAAACATCACAACATCTCCTCACCAATGTTCCCTCTAATTTTTGACAGGCCGTGTGCGCAAAAAAATTCTTCTGTGCAATTTTTTGACAGGCCGTGTGCGCAAAAAATGTCTTCTATGCAAATTGTTGTGCTTCTGTGCAAATTTTTGTGCGCGCAGTGTTTCGCCCTGTGCGCGGGGTTTAGGATCTGTATGCGCACACACGCACAGCTTAGAGGGAACAGTGCTCCTCACTTGCACAACAGATGCACTCCTTATACCATACTTTATGCAAACAAGTATTATAGGCTTCATGAAAGCCTTGTAAAATGAAGCGTCTTGTATATAGCCAGAATGTCATATTGTAACTTGCAGTTGCCTGTGAAGAGATGACTAAACTAAACAAGCTAGCAATTATTTGGTTATGAAATCTACTATAAAAATGGCATGCAAAGGTTCAGTAAATTAGAAATGGCAAGTTATACTGATGCACTTTGTAAAAAGTAACAGTTATTCAGATTCTGATCTCAGGGACAGGCTAATACTGATGTAACGGAGATGAGAAGCTGGCCTTTTGTTATAATCTCATTATTCTACCTATTGATTTGGGAAATGCTATATAGCATAAATGCACACTGCAATGTCATAACCATTTTAATGCATCCATAACTGACTACAGTAACTCTTCACTTAAAGTCGTCCCGGTTAACGTTGTTTTGTTGTTGATCAATTAGGGAACATGCTCGTTTAAAGTTGTGCAATGCTCCCTTATAGCATCGTTTGGCAGCAGCCTGCTTTGTCCACTGTTTGATCTAGCTGGTGGGGGCTTGGAACCAGGGTGGACCGGCAGCCCCCCTATCAGCTCCCTGCTCCCCTAAGTTCCCTGTGGAGCAGCCACCCAGCAGGTTATCAATTGCTAGCAGTTCAGCTGTCCATCGTCCCCCTCCCCCCCACTGCCATGTGCTGCTTCTGCCCTCTGCCTTGGAGCTGCTCCCGGGAGCCTCCTGCTTGCTGTGCAGGGGGGAAAGGGAGGGGGCTAATGTCAGGGTGTCCCCCTTCCCCCCTGCTCCTGCACCCTGCTTACCCCTTCTCCATATAGAGCAGGGTGGGGACACGGATGGAGAGAGACAAAGAGAGCTTGGGGCAGCAGCTGCTGTCTCAACTTCCTGATCGACTTAAAAAGACAATGTACTTAAGAGTGGGGTCAGTGTACTTAAAGGGGCAATGCGCATCTCTCTCTCCCACACACAGGGTGTGTGTCTCTGTCTCTGTCTGCCGTGCTGTCTCCCCTCCCTCCATTCGTGCTGCCTTGTAGAGTGTGAGGCCACATTAACAACAATGGGTTAACCCTTAATGGCTCAGCCGAGTGCTAGTTCATCATTTAGCAGTAAGGCATTCCCTGGGAAATATCCCGCCCTCTTCCACCCTCTAACTTCACCACCTCAACCAAGCTTCACAATCACCATCACTGTGTACAGTATTACATTGTTTGTTTAAAATGTATACTGTGTGTGTTTGTCTGGTGAAAAACATTTCCCTGGAACCTAACCCCCTCATTTACATTAATTCTTATGGGGAAATTGGATTCGCTTAACATCGTTTCGCTTAAAGTCACATTTTTCAGGAACATAACTACAACGTTAAGCGAGGAGTTACTGTATCTGGTTGCATTGTGGTGCATTCTTTATCCATCTCTAATAATTGGTAGTTTTAATGAGAAATTAAACACTGTAAAACATCAAAATAATCCAGTGCTTACTGGTAAGAGTTTTACCATGAACATTTCTCTGTAAATTGTAGCCTAGGACAAAGAAACATCATTTAACTTGCATGTGTTTAACAAGGCTGAAATGTCTGCTGAGTTGGCCAAAGCAAAATGTTGGAAGTTTTACTCCTCTAAATGAGGGGCCATCATTTTTAGCCTGTCTCCTCTTCTTGATGACATTAACTTGTACCAGGAAAGTTGTTCCTGTAACAGGTAACCTATCAAATCTTTATATTAGTTACAGAATATGTAGTGAAAACAGGAGACCTTATGACTGATAGATCAGCTCAATCGCCAGAGGAGCTTTTGGAGAATTGGATATCTTTCTATATGAGACATCTGTGTATCTTAGTGCCACAGATGGGATTGTTACAAAGGCCTATAAGTTAAAATTCTCAAATCTTCATGAAGCAGATGAAGAGGAGAGGGGTGAGTGATGCTATTAGCCATGCATTCCATTAGTCCTGTCCAATGGCAAGTGATGTTCAAATATGGTGTGTGTTCTGCTTTCCCAACCATCTTACAAAAGGTAAAGCAAGTTAACAAACTGTTAAGTTGTAACTAGAAATGCATGTGAGCTGCAAAGTTCTCATCTGGATCCAAATTTTCTTGGCATTCAATGTGGTATTCAAACCTGAGGCTTTGATGTGTCCCACTGATAGACACAGCTAGCCACAAAGTTCAGATTTGAATCCACACAAATTCCTGGAGGATTCAGGGGAGTTTTGATTCACCCAGGCATTTTGCTTTGGGTCTCTCTCTAGTCAATATAGACTTCTTAGGACTGTCACACTGTCTCACCATGAAGCCTAGAATGTCTTGAGACAGTGTGAAGCAATAGAAGCCACCACAAGCATGGCTGAGAGCTCTTTTTGTTCAGAATATCACCAGGTTCAATCAACTCCACTCAGCCAGTTTTGGCTTTGTTACTAATTATAACTAAGGTTGCCAGGTGTCTGGTTTTTGACAGGAACACCCGGTCGAAAAGGGACCTGGCAGCTCCCGTCAGCAGCGCTGACTGGGCTGTTAAAAGTCCGGTCTGCGGCGCTAAGGCAGGTTCCCTGTCTGCGCTGGCTTCGCAAGCAGACAGCAGGTCTGGCTCCTAGGTGGCTTGGGCCTGGCGCCCCCACCCAGACACTCACCCTCCAGTTGAACCGTTGCCTCTGGCTTCTACCCCCAGCCAGGCCGCTACTTCTGGCTCCAGAGAATGAAGGGTGAACGCCACGGCCAAGAAGAGCTCTGAGGGAGGTGGCCAGCACTGCACAGCACCCCCTGCAGCCAGTCCACCCCGGCAGCGAGGATCCCGTGGGGACCCAGCACCATAGGCCTCAGTAACACCGCCCATGTGCCACACTGGGCACGGAGGGGGGGAAGCGTTTGTGCCCCCTGAGCTGGAGATTTACCAGCCCGAGCCTTCCTGCGCTGGAGGCTGGTGCCGGACTCCCCATAGGCCATGCACAGGGATCCCCGCTCTGACTGAGCGTCTCCTTGCAGCCGGCTGGAGCACACCCCGGCACTGCAGGTCAGCAGACTGCAAGTTAGGAGTTGGAGCTGGTGCTAGCTCATTGGGGGCCCTAGGCAGAATATTTTGGCCCCCCTCCCATAATACTGAAACAGGCAAATAAAAAGCAAATGGGGGTTGCATGGGCTACCTAAACAGCTGACCTGGCTTAAGTGTCTCACACAAGGGGAGTGTTTGCAATTGGAGACTCTGAGCAGAAGAAGCCTCCCTGTCCCCTGTATGCCTAGGAGCTGGACATGACGGCTGCTTCCGGGGCGCCGCGTGGAGCCAGCGCAGGCAGGGAGCCTGCCTTAGCCCCACAGCACTGCCAACCGGAGCCGCCTGAGGTAAGCACCACCCGGCCAGAGCCCGTACCCCAGCCCTGAGCCCCCTCCCGCACCCAAACTCCCTCCTGGAGCCTGCACCCTTCCTGCACCCCAATCCCCAGCCCTGAGCCCGCACTCCAAACCCCTCGACTCCAGCCTGGAGCCCCCTCCTACACCCCAAACCCCTCATCCCTGACCCCCACCCCAGAGTCTGCACCCCCAGCTGGAGCCCTCACCCCTTCCCACACCCCAACCCCCTCCCGCACCCTGAGCCCGTCATCCCCCACCCCGGAGCCCACACTCCCAGCTGGAGCCCTCACCCCCTATCGCACCTCAAGACCCTGCAAAGTGAGCGAGGGTGGGGGAGAACGAGCTATGGAGGGAGGGGGAATGGAGTGAGCGGGAGGTGGGGCCTTGGAGACGGGATGGTGCAGGGGGTGGGGCCTCAGAAGGGGCAGGGGCGGGGCTACGGTGTTTGGTTTTGTGTTATTAGAAAGCTGGCAACCCTACTGGTTGGCATTGCCAACCAGGCCATTAAAAGTCAGGTGAGTGGCACAATGAGGTCTGGGGCTAAGGCAGGCTCCCTGCCTGCTCTGGCTCCACGTGGTTCCTGGAAGTGGCTGCTGGGTCCCATCAGCTCCTAGGTGCCTGGGTAGCCAGGGAGGCTCCGCGCCCTGACTGCCGGCTAAGCAGCTCCCATTGACTGGGAACCGCAGCCAATCGGAGCTGCGGGGGGTAGCGCCTGCAAGCAAGAGGGCAGTGTGCGGAACCTCCCTGGCCGCCCATGTGCCTAGAACCGCAGGGACCTGACTGCCGCTTCCTGGGAGCCGTGGTAAGCATTGCCGGGACCCCACACCCTCACTCTCCTGCCACAGCCCAGAGTCCCCTCCTATACCCAAATTCCCTCCTGGAGGCCACATCCCGCAACCACCCCTGCCCCAGCTCTAAACCCCCTCCTGCACCCTAAACCCCACCCCTGGCCCCACCCCAGAGCTCACACCCCCAGCCAGAGCCCACACCCCAACTTCCTGCCCCAGTCCTGCACCCCCTCCTCCACCCCAAACCGCTCATCCCCAGGCCCACTCCAGAGCTCGCACCAGCAGCTGGAGCCTGCACCTCCTCCTGCACTCTGAACCCCTCGGCCCCAGCCCAGAGCCCCCTCATGCACCCCAGCCTCCTGTCACAACCCGGAGCTCTCTCCCTCACCCTGAACCCCTCATATCTGTCCCCACCTGGAACCCGCACCTCCAGCCCAGAGCCCCTATCCCCCCAATACGAGTGAGTTTGCTCTTTGGTAGAATTTTCCACGTAAAATAAATCTGAAGAGAAAATAATCTCTTTATTGGACAGTAGAATGTGAGCTGTTTATGCAGACTCATTTGCTTCTACAGCTTTTACTGTACTTTAGCCAGCCAGAATTGTAATTATTATGCTTTAAGACAGCATAAAAGAATTCACATTTGATTTGTTCCTGGACCCAGAGGCTGGATTTCTTCCATGTTATGCATGAATTCCCTAAAGCAACACTACAGATGCCATACAGTGTGTTACAAACCAGTTATATAAATCCATTTAGACTGATTAAAATTTAGGAATGAAATATTACAACCCATTCAAACTAAACTGGATTCTTCCATAGATCTGAATAATTCCAATGAGGCCTGTTTTAAGTGAAACCTAAAATTGGGGGCAAATTTAAGCTCACAGTGTCTCTTTAATAGTGTGGTTATGATTTCTTCAGAGGAGATACCTCTGCTCAGTCAACCTTTCCACTGCTGATAACCTGCTACACTGCCTTCTGGCCTATTGAGTCTGTTGTGGAGTTCTGAGGTTATTTAAAATAAGGGGAAAAACCCAACATCCTGCAGCCTTAACTTGTTTCACTACCTCCCCTCTTCAGAAGTAGTATGAATTTTTAAGGGACAGAACTCAAGACCATCAGAAAATCTCATGACTCTATTGTGTGAAGACTGAACAGATCAACATGAAATGACTTCTGGCAGCAATTGTTGGACGTTAAACAGCAAGGTACAGTAATTTGTTTTTCTTAATGCTTCAAAAGCAACTCTCTTCTAAATTCTGAATCTTAGCAGAGCACTAGTAGCCAAGGCAACAAGAAGTAAAAACTTAACTTGTGTTGCTACGTATGTGCAAACAGATTCTTAGCTTTACAATGATAAGCAGAGCTATTAGCCGAATAGTCTTATTTAGACGTTATAGAAGTAGAAGACCTTGGAGATGAAAGAATCTCCAAGCACCTTACAAACTATGGGCCTGATCCTTCTTATTGCACTTGGGTCGCATTTTAAAGCTTTTTCTCTGCAACTATGACAGAGAGGAACATCTGTTTCAGCGAAAGCTCAGATTCTCACAATCACATGTTTCAAGGAGCTGGAGAGTTAAGAAAAACTGCAGCTATCACATGACTTACGATAAAACAGAGAATGGGCAACCCGAGCCCAAGACACTAGATTCCAGTGACAGAGCATTGTACATGGATTTAGCAGGGAGAGGTTACTTGTATGGAGGTATTTAGGTAATGAATGGGGTATGCAGATTTAGAGTTGCAGCTTTGGCGACAAGAATCCCAAGTAATCCAGAAGAGAGAATGTGGAGAGGACGTCATCTGTTCCTGCTTCCTGAATGGACCTGCTAAAATCTGCACATAGCAAAAAGGACAAGGCTCACCTTTCTGCTCCTGCATGACAACTCTTATGTCTGTTTAGACATACGAAAGTATTGAAATGCAAGTTTGCTTTAACGCTTTCAGAACGAAGGATGGAGTGGCAGCCTTCACTCGCATTTTCAATTTACTTTTTAAAAATCTGTTAAATCAAGACCCTACTAGCTCAACATAACTTTTGGTTTCTGATTTCTTGGCTTTTTAAATCATGACATAACCTTTTATGGGATATTTCCACAGACATCACAACAATATGAGAATTTGACAACTTGATGTTGTAGCAGGCCTGGACAATAAAGTGCAGTGAAAGCATTGCATGTCTATGTATCTCTAAAATTTCTCTGACTCTTTTTTAAAGAATACATGTCTGAAGTTCCTGAGACCACTGCCTAGGACCAGCATTTCAATCTCTGGTTCCATGCAATGATTTTTTAAACACCGTTTTAGACACTGCAGCATTCCATTCTTGTGCCTGATAGTTAACTGTTAGGAAACATGTTGACTACTGGCTGTGCAATGCGTGTTATATTTCAACATTTAGAAGTGAAATATTATATTTGACTCCATTTAAACTCATTTTTTCCCAAACACACTAGTTGTTACCTGACAATTTAAATATCCTATGTATTGACTTTAAAAGTTTTGAACACAGTAAATGACTGTTTACCAGTCAATATGGTAGATCCATGAACAGATTCTCCATGTAATAGTAGTAAATCCATCATGCTGGGCTGCAGGAGCTCCGAGGTAGAGCATGCAACATTTTTCTTACAATACTGTTCGAGCCTGAACTTGTACAGATCTAGCATTGAAAATCATAATTCCAACTATCCATACAAAATGATGGGATGTAAATTAGCTGTTACCACTCAAGAAAGAGATTATGAAGTCATTGTGGATAGTTCTCTGAAAACATCTGCTCAATGTGCAGCGGCAGTCAAAAAGGAGAACAGAACATTAGGAACCATTAGGAAGGGAAAGGGAATAGATAACAAGACAGAAAATATAATCATGCCTCTATAAATCCATGGTATGCCCACCTTTTGAATACTGTGTGCAGATCTGGTATCCCCAACTCAAAAAAGATATATTGAAATTGGAAAAGGTACAGAGAAGGGCAACAAAAATGATTAGGGGTATTGAACAGCTTCCATATAAAGAGAAATTTAAAAGACTGACTTTTCAGCTTGGTAAAGAGACGACTAATGGGGGATATGATAGAGGCCTATACAATTTGGACTGGTGTGAAGAAAGTGAACAAGGAAGTGTTATTTATGCCTTCTCTTAACACACGAACTAGGGGTCACCCAATGAAATGAATAGGCAGCAGGTTTAAAACAAACAAAAGGAAGTATTTCTTCACACAACGCACAGTCAACCTGTGGAACTCTTTGCCCGGGGATGTTGTGAAGGCCAAAACTATCACAGGGTTCAAAAAAGAACTAGATAAGTTCATGGAGGATAGATTCATCAATGGCTATTAGCCAGGCTGGACAGAGATGCAACACTGTGTTCTGAGTGTCCCTAGCCTTTGTTTGCCAGAAGCTAGGAGGTGGATGACAGGGGATGGATCACTTGATGATTACCAATTCTGCTCATTCACACTGAAGCACCTGGAATTGGCCACTATCGGAAGACAGGATACTGGGCTAGATGGACCATTGGTCTGACCCAGTATGGCTGTTCTTATGTTCTTATATGTTCTTATCTTACTGTGCAACTATAATATTACATGGGTATAATGCAATGAACTATATTTCTTAGGGTTTTTGTTTTGTTTAAGGTAGGTGGAGAAAGCTAAACAAAACCTGGAGCTATTGGTCTTGTGAAGCTTGTAGACTCCTTGCAATGGTGCTATTTAGCTTGCTAGAGCATGTAAACATTACAGGTTTTATTAGAGGTGCTTGTAAGTTCCTCACACACTTAACTAGCTGTACAAGCATACTCAGCCTAGCCGATTTAATAGTACTGATACTTGGCTCTTATCTAGTGGTTTTCATACATGGATCTCAAAGTGCTTTATAAAAGAAGGATCCTAATTAACAACTAAAGTGCTTTGCAGTTAGTGCTGACACTTATGCAGCTGTTCTTGGATTGTGAGTGGAGTTTGACATGATTATACCATTTCCTACCTGCTCAGCTCAGATATGGAAAAGGAAGTTGTGGCGGGCTTTGCACTTCGTCACCCCTTTGTTTCCAGGGGGGGACGAGGTTAACCCCGCCTCCCTGCGCTTATGGCAGTTCGACTACCTCCCCGGTAGTCAGGGCCGTCTGGCCCAATGGTCAAAGTCCTTCTAAATCCCCTCCCCGGGGGATCACGGGGCCTAGCGGCCGGAGTCCATCTATCTCCTTCGAGTTACGAAGGGGGTGGGTGAAGTACGTCTCCACACTGATGGAGACTGGGGTTCAGAGACCCCCGGTAGGGGAGCCCGGGGCCCACCCGCCTCCACCGGGCTCCGACCCAGGGCCCTGTCTTTAACAGCGTGGTCCTCCCCGGGTCAGCGGGGAATCCTACCGCAACACGCTGCCCTTAGAGTGGTGGGAGATACCACTCCCTTCCCTTCCCTGGGTCACTTCCTACCCCTTCTCCGGATGTAGCAGTCCCTGGGTCCTCAGGGTCTTCAGATTCTTCAGCCCCCAATGCTCCCTGGGGTTCTGACAGCTGCCAGTCTCTGGTCCTACTTCCCGGTCTCTCAGTTCCCTCCTGAACGAGGTACTGCTGCTCCTGGGCTGGAGCTTCCGCTGGGCTTCCTCCTCCCTCAGCCACCAGCCCTGACTGAGCAGCTCTGCAGGCTTTTATACTTGGCTCCCGGTTGGAGCATGCCCAGCAGAGCCTCAGGGGCGGGACTTCCTCTACCAGCAGGGAAGGGTTAACCCTCTCAATACCAGTGCGGGGCCAGCCTGCCCCGTCACAGAAGTGAAAAGTGGGAAACTGAGCCTACAACTATGCTTGGGCAATGAGGCCGAAGAAAGCAAATATGAAAGCGGCAAAGATGCCCAGCAAAATAATAGATTTTGTAACTGCCACCATGGCAGGAATTTTCAACCAGAAAAAATGGAAAGCAAAAGTAAATGTATGAATCAAAAACGGTCAGGTTAGATGAAGGATGAGGATGAGCCACAGGGCTAGAGTGGCCTGTCATCCTTGCAACCCTGTTTCAAGGGGTGCAATGACAGATGGATCAGTGTAGCAGTGATGCTGTCTTTTACTCTAAAGAGCCACTGCCCAGAGCTGTGA
Organism: Macrochelys suwanniensis; assembly: GCA_033296515.1. Classification (NCBI taxonomy): domain Eukaryota; kingdom Metazoa; phylum Chordata; order Testudines; family Chelydridae; genus Macrochelys; species Macrochelys suwanniensis. Next base: position 159,431,064 of record CM065777.1, read on the forward strand.
ATGTCATCCCATGGAATTGGACTCCATTGTATACAAAGGCTGTATACATCCTCAGTGCAGGTTCCTGAAATCCTATCCCCAAAACTGTATGGTGTTATCAAGTTTGTGTCAAATTCTCATTTATGCCACGTCCTCTCTACACTGAGATGGCATTCTAAAAAGCTCTTTGTAGAACTGGCAGCTGGTGGGAGCAGCACCAGAGCGGTGGTTTGCCTCCCATGCCTTGTGGTAGGCATTCTGCAGCTCCTTCACTTTGACCCTGCACTGCAGTGTGTCCCAGTCATGGACCCTTTCCGTCATGCAACGTGAAATCTGTCCATAGGTATCATAATTCCTATGGCTGGAGCGCAGCTGGGCCTGGACAGCTCCCCAAATGCTGATGAGGTCTAGCAGCTTGGCATTGCTCCAGGCGGGGGATTGCCTGGTGCGTGGAGCAGGTATGGCCACCTGGAAAGATGCGCTGAGACCACTGCAAGCATCACCGAGCAAACAGGAAGGGGACTTTCAAAATTCCAAAGGAATGTATGGGGTGGAGATGACGGTTGGTCACCTGAGGGAAGGGCAGTAGAGTTCCAACCGATGACCAGAGAGGCGAGAACAGGCATTGTGGGACACCTCCTGGAGGCCAATTGTGGCACTGAAATCGACCAGGATGTCTACACTGGCACCGTGGCGCTGTAGCCCCGGTGCAGACAGCTGTACGCCTCTTGTCGGGGTGGGTTTTTTACAGCGCAGCAACTGTGCAGTTTCTGCACACTAAGTGGCTTGGCAGTGTGTACACCTCGGGAATTACAATGCAGAAAGCTGCTTTCCTGCACAGAAACTTGCCAGTGTAGACAAGGCCTGAGTCCAAATGTCTATACAGAAATTTTTAGCCCTGCAGCCTGAGCCCTGCAAACCTGAGTCATCTGACTTGGCCCAGCCACGGCCAGGCGTCAGATCTTTTTAACATTTAAAATTTTTATTAAAGGTAATGTTAAAAATTATATAATATATAGGTTGGGAAAAAAGTGACTGTACATCCAGGTATAGTGCTTAGATCATCCACAAATATAAAGATACAATGTAGACGTACCCTGTTGCTAAGAATAAGGGAATAAGCCTGAGAAGAGCTGATTAACTGGTAAAGAAGAATGTGATCTACAACTTCCTCCTCCTTTGCCCCTTCCTTTCACATCTGTCCTTGCTGCAGTCCCTACAAAATGTAGTTGTTCAGATCCTCTTCCTTTCCTGTCCTTCTATCCATACTTCCCTCTTTCTTGTTTCTTTAGACTGGCTTCCCTTCCTCTTCCACGTTGTTTCAGCTATTCTCTTCATTTGCAGAGCTCTCTCCTGCTCCACTGCCCCTGCCTGCGTCTGTCCCTTTTCATTCTACATGCCCTACAGCAGGGGTAATCAATTTATTTTTGTCAGGGTCCAAATTTCTTAGTCAAGGTCCAGACTCCAGAGAAAATAATATTGATAATAATAATAAATAAAAAGATTTTGCAGTCCGTTTAAGTGTCTGGCGGTTCAGATTTGGCCCCGGGGCTGCCTATTGAGTTACCCTGTCCTACAGATTTGTACACTCGACTCACACATCTGTCCTGATTGTTCCCTGTGATAGTCTTCCAAGCTCCCAACTCTGCAATCTCTCATGCTGTCCCCTTTAGTGCCCCTCTCAAAGCCTCACAATTAGTCAACACCAAGCTCTTGAGAGCTTTAGCTCTTTCCTTTCTGAGAGGTGCAAGGGGTGGTTTTGTGCAATCACTTGTCTGCCCTGAGTAATCTCCTCTGTGAGTTTCCTAGTCTGTTTTCTTGTCCTCCTGGTTCACTATATGCAAGGCAATTTGGGCTGCAGTGCCATCAGTATGTGGATAATATGTACCTGTGTGTCTCATTTTCATCAGGCCCGGTAGTTGTGCTTTCTTTGTGTCTAACTGAAATGGCATTGGAAGAGTTGACTGAAGCTCAGTCTGGACAAGATGAAGATGATGTCATTAGTACAGGAGGATAACCTTTAAGGTATTGTGTAGTTTCTGTAGCCATTTGTGAGAGGTTTTGTCCAACCTTTGCCCAAGACAGGCACAATTTGGGAATTCTTTTAAACCTCCTAACGACTTCTGGAATTCCAAAAACATCCCTCCTCCTTGTCATATCTGGGTAGGCATTTGTAGCCTTTACACTTGCATCAGGACTCCACCATAGCAATATACACCTTTGTGATTTGAAGATTACTTGCATGTTTGGAATGCTCTCTACTTGGGTCAATGCTTGCAGGCTACTCAGAAGCTACTCCGACTACAGAAGGCAGCGATCTACTGTTGGATGGTAACTTATGGGGATATCAGTTCTTCAATGGCTATACTAGCTGCCTATGTGCTTCTGGGTACAATTCAAGGAATTTTGTGATCTATAAAATCCTTTACAGTTTTGTTGATAACTGAGAGACCGACTGTCATCCTGTGGTCAGCTGGAGTAGTCAAATCCAGCCTCTGGTGAAGTATTTGGAATCTGTCACAGAGTTACCGCCTGGGGATTGTACAAGTGCACTGTGGTTCAGGACAGAATTTGATAAATTGTTAAATTGTTTACTGCTTACCTCTACAATAGAGTTGTAGACTGAATAATATCCAAGAGTAACCACATAGGTCCAGGATGTGGCTCCCATTGAAGTCTTTCCCTTTTCTTTCAGTGGGTGAAGGAATGGGCTCATATAGTTTACTTCTTAGTGTCAATTATTGTAAATAGTCCAGATCTTTTGTATTCTGCAGCAAGATGGACATAAATTCTGTATGTTCTTCTACGCTTTTGGACGGCAGCTTCAAGTAAATCAACGTAAGTTTTTAATGAGTTAAATATGAATACGAAAATCCTTGTATTCCCTATTTTTAATATTAAACTTATACTTCCTCTATATTTTCTACATGTTATATTTTTGTTGTGAGAATATAATACTTTTATCGTAGAAGATGTCACACAAGTTTTTGACACCTGATACCCCCAAAGCAGTTGGAGATTGTGAAGGAGATGTCTTTTCCCCTTTCTTTGTAGGCAGGAGTAGGGGTGACTTGATTTTTTCCTTTGGGAAGAAGGGTGGGAGAGCTGTGAATTCCAACATATAATTCTGCACCCCAGCAATCTTTTACACCAGCCAACTACCATATAACTCCTTGTCCAATGGTGTCTGCATCTAACAATGGATAAGGACAGTAGCAGATGACTTTTGGTAAAATAGTCAGTAGTGACAGTCTCCTCATCAGAATGGCCAGCCCCAAGCATTAACAAATCATGAGATTAAAAAAAAAATGTGGAAGTTCTTTTTTTTGCCATCTAGTTTCTGAGCCTTTAGGGAATACTCTGCTCATGTTCTCAGGCTTTTCACCTTAACCATGAGGGCTAGAAACTTTTAAAAAAAAGAAAGCAGAGATTGTTTTGTGATCACTCACCTCCAGTTCCTGGAGGTTAAGAAAAACATCTAATATTGCAAGTCTCAATACAATCATGAGGATTGCCAACATGCTCCATGAATGTTTATTGACATGATTGGGAGAGGTTTAATATTGTTGTATTTTAGGCTCTTTGTTTATTGTCACGGAAAGACAACTGTGTATGAGTTTACATTTGGAACATTTCCTTTACAATTTTAAGGGCTCTGTCTAGGCACACTATTTAAATAAAAGTTTCAGGCCAAATTATACCCTCAGATCCATGTAGTTCACTCTGAAGTATACAGATGTTACAGGCATATTTAATCTATGTGCCGGATTTAACCCGTTTGTGCTGGAGTACAGTTATGTGGGTATGGGTGGATTCTGGAGGTACTGATTGGTCTTAGGGCTACAGGAAGTCTAGGAAATGAGCAGTAAGAGTGGGTCCTTGAGATTAGCTCATTCAGCAAAATGCTCAACCACATAACTTCCTAAAGTGTAGGACAGTCAGTCGGATACTGAACTCAAAAACTTTTCTAGCAAAACATCACAATAACTGTCACTATGAAGAAGAGCCCTGTGTAAGCTCAAAAGCTTGTCTCCCTCTCCAACAGAAGTTGGTCCCATAAAAGAGATTACTTCACTCACCTTGTCTCTCTAATATACTGAGACCAGCACTGCTACAACAACACTGCATACTCTTGCAATACATGTTCTCGGTTCTTCAAACAAGTCTGAGACGCGTTGTAGAACAAAGTGGGCAGAGACCAACATTTCCTCAATTATATCAACATTTTCATTCACACACTTAACAAAAATACTCAACTAGGCAGTATTAGTAGCATCACCACTGTCATATACTGCAAGTGAAAAATATTTACATGCAGCCATTGAAAAATGTAATCTGTGCTAACACATCATGGGATGTCTTCTCATCACTGTGTTATGTGAAACTGCAATCTCATCAACTACTTTCTGGGTTTTTGGGTCACCACTATGTGCAGCAGAAATTTACAGACTCTCCTTCACTAATTTCTTCCCTCTGAAAAACGCTTTTTCTGAGGAACTAGAAGTATTTCTTATGATACCATCACCACTGATTTCAATTCCTGTTTATTTTTTACTAAAAAAAGACTGCTGGGCCCAGAGGGCATTCTTTATTTTTGATAAAATCAGATCGCAAAGCCGATCTGTTGGGATATAGTGTTTTAATTTTGGCATTGGTTTGTGTAAAATGCTGCTCTGTGTTGAAGTTTTTCCATACAATAGGGATATTTACTTTAGAAAGGAGATGAATAAGAGGGGACATAATAAAAGTACATAAAATTATGAATGGTACAGAGAAGGTAGATTAGAAATTACTATTCTCCCTGTTTTACTCGAACAAAGAGCTATTCAACTAAAAGGTAGGAAATTAAAAACCTGATAAAAATAAATATTTGTTCACACAACATGGAATTTGAACTCTGAAATTCATGGTGCCTAAAAGTCTCTGATGCCAAGAATTTAGCATGATTTAAAAAAAAAATTGGACATTTACATGGATATCAAGATTATCCAGAATTATTATTATTGATAATAACTCTTTGAAGGGATAGTAAATCTAATGCTTCTGACTTTAAGGCAATCTCTAACTATTAAAGTTCAGGATGAAGCCTATCATGGGTGGCAGATTAACCCACATCTACCTATGACAAACTTCTTACACCTTCTACTGAAGCATCTAGTATGGGCCACTCTGACACATGATACTGGATTAGATTAGATCAGTGGTTCCTAAACTGGGGTTTGTGATATGTTACAGGGGGTTCTTGGGAAAAAATTCCCTAATGGCGGACAGAGCTGTCCCTAGGGACCCCGGGCAGCACGGGGCCAGCAGCCCAGAGCCCCTGGACTTCCAAGAGCTAAGCAGATCAAAGCAAGCATATCTATCACATTAAGGAGATTTAAACTTCAACACTCCTTGTAAGAAATGGAAAGGGAGGTGGATATTTTTTGCTGTTTTTAAAATTAAATAGGCAGCTAGTATTTTTTTAAAATTATGATGTAGAACAAGTTGTGTTGTTGGCCTTGACTGCTCAAGACCTGAATGCTTGTGTAGAAGGAACTTTTTGAGTTGGCTTCTTAAATAGTTTCATGCTGTTTCATATCTGATGCTCCTTGATGAAACATAGGAGCTTTGTCTTTAACAGGCTTATTCAAAGTGATACAAGCTACGAAAGTGAGATCTTGGAAGAGTATTGCCATTTTCATGTAATAAAAATACTGTAATGATTAATAATAGTGTGTAATAAGCATGTCATAAAAACAAATTTTATATTTCCAAGATCACTGCTTTTATAATTCATACTCAGGTAAAGGAGAAAATCCCTGGAAATATTCATTTTTAGGAGGGGGTTTGCGAGACATGACATTTTAGTGAAAGGGGTTCACAGGTTGTTAAAGTTTGGGAACCACTGGATTAGATGAACTTCCGTTCTGACCCAGATGACAGTTCCTGTGTTTTCAAAGCAGGGGCCTGAGACTGTGGCATGTCTAGTTGAATACATATTTGTAAAATATTTTTCAATTAAAATACTCCTATCACTGCACCATAGCTAGAAATGGTCATGATTTATTAATAAATCATGAACCCTAACATTTAAAGGAATGTTCATTTTAGATTTTGTTACATTCTAGAAGTGAATCAACATTAATTTCTCAAAGCTGCCCTTTCTTTGGTAGTGGTATCTAGGGCAAAAAAGGATATGCTTTAAACCTAACACAAAAGTCAGAATGGGGCCATTTAAAAATGTTTATAATGCGAACTATTTAAAGATATGTAGTTTTTCAGATCATTCCTCTGTCTTCAGAGCAAGTGCTGGATGGGATGAGATGGGTGGAGACACATTTCTTATGTAAATAGAGCGTAATTCCAGTGTTATATGCAAATCTCCACTCGACCTGAACTGTGGAGCCGTCTCCGGTGGCTCTACGCCATGGCCTGGGGGTGGCTCGCCTGTGCCAAGGGGAGAGCATTTGGGGAAACTGGAGCTCCTGCTGCTGGGCTCTGCGCCGGAGCTGCTCTTGCCCCTAGCAGTGGGCGTGTGAGCGCCGGGGGACCCGAGCGCCGGTGGCAATGGGGAAGGGATGCCGGAGGGCTGGGCGTGGCGGCCGGCGGGAGGGACGGGGAGGAGCCGGCTGGTGCTGTCCTACCCGCCGAGGGCGCAGCCAGCCTGCGCTCATTAGAGGGAGCTGTCGGCCGGAGGGAGCCGCGCTTGCTGCAGTGTGAGCCCCGCTCCTGCCTCTTGCAGCCGCCGCTTCCTCGGGAGCGAGCGAGACAGAGTGAGGGGCGAGCAGCCACGGCGGAGACCCAGCCTGGCTGCGGGGGTGGATAGGCAGCGCGAGCCGGCGGCGGCATGAATCCCTCAGGCCCCCGAGCGCCTACCACGGGGACAGAGCCAGCGAGGCGGAGGTATGGAGCCCCGGCACGGCCTCTCCCTGGGAAGGGAGACCCAGCTCGATGGGTGGGCGGGAATGGGCCAGGACCCCTGCTGCTCTCCGAGGGAAGTACCTAGAGCTGGGGGTACGGTCCCCCCCATCGCTCCTCCCCGGAGATCCCTTTCTCCGGGGATGGGGGGGGCCCTCCCACCTATCGCTCCCCCGATCCCCTTCTCGGGGATGGGGGGGCAGGACAGGGACTCCTCCAGAGACCCCCCCCCATTGTTCACCCGGAATTGCCTTCTCGGGGATGGGGGGCAAGGTAGGGTCCCCCGCATCGCTCCTCCCCGAAGATCCCCTTCTCTGGGGATGGGGGAAACGATCCCCTTCTCAGGGATGGGGGGCAGGGATTCCTCCAGGGACACCCCCCCCCCCCCATCGCTCACCCGGGATTTCCTTCTCGGGGATTGGGGAGGGGAGGCCCCCATCGCTCCTCCCCGGAGATCCCCTTCTCTGGGGATGGGGTGGGAGGAGCGGTCCCCCCATTGCTCCCCCGGGATTTTCTCCGGGGTACAGGGCAGGGTCCCCGGAATCTCGTTCTCGGGGATGGGGTGGGGGGAACGGTCTCTCCATTGCTCCCCGGGATCCCCTTCTCGGGGGAGGGGGTGGCGGCCGGAGCAGGGACACCCGCTTGCTGCCCTTAGGAGAGCCCCCTGCATGGGGGGTGGGGCGGGTGACCGGCTGACCCTGGGGACAGTGCAGGATGCCGCCCCCGGCAGACACGCGCCGCGGCTGTCAGGCCGGCTCTCCCGGGCGCGGAGGGCTGCTGTAGGGCGCGGGAAGGAGGGGCGCCCCGCGAGGGCGGGGGTGGTGCCGGGAGGGCGCGATAGGCCCGAGACCCGCCGTAGCCGGAAAGCGGGACGGGGCCCGGCCAGCCCTTGCTCCCTGCCGGCGCGAGCCCTGACCCCGCCCCTCTCTCCGCAGGCGGCTGCAAGGGGAGTAGAGCGGCCGGCGCGGAGCGCTCCCGGCCCGTTACCCAGGGCCCGGCCAGCCACCACCGGGTCCATGAGCCCGCCGAGCCGCCTCCAGCCGCCGCCAACCGCGACACGCACCGCCGCCGCCTCCCGCCGCGGCCTCCTCTGTTCCCCTGCGCCGCAGGAGGTGAGTCCCGCTGGCCGGGGTCAGTCACCCGGCGAATGGCCCCTGCCACCGCTTCCCCTCCCCGCTTCCCCCCTTGGCTGCCCTGGTGCCCTCCCCAGCCCCTCACTCGCTGCCCGGCGCTCCCTCGGCGGGTCTAGCGCAGCTGGGGGAGCTCGCCCGGCTCGTCCTCGGCCAGGCTTCGCCGCCTGAAGGGTGAGGGAGACCTTGCCTAGTCGGTGCTGGCTGTCGACTTTGGCGAGCCCGAGGAGAGTGTGTCATTATTTCCCTTTGCCTCCGTAAAACCCTCTTGCAAACATTAGATTGTTTTCCCCTTTTCCGAGCCGGAGGAGGAAAATTCCTGAGCGTTTCTGCCCCTTTTGGTGTGAGCCATGGCAAGTCACTGAGTTGGAAAGGGAAAGGAAAGGGACTATCACCCCATCCCTCCCCGGTTCTGCTATTTGGTTCTCAGTGATCACTTGCTGCCCAGCCACAGGGAATGTGTTCTCCTCCCTCTCTTTCTCCAGGGTATGTTTATGTAATTTATATGACCACTTGCTGAATGTACAGTTTGATATGTAGGCTTGGCAGAATTTTTATTTTTTATATTTTTGTCAGATAGCTATTTGTTCTTAAGCATCTTTTCTATTTTACATCCATTTAAATTTTTACAGGTGTGGGAAATTTATGGTAACCTGGAGTCAGACAGTAATTATTTATTGACAGTAGATACTGAGATTCAGAAAGCTAAAGCTTTATAACCGTTAAAACACAAATTACCAACATCACATATTAAAGCAAAAAGTAAATATGCTTAAATCAATCTCTAATAAAAGTTCTTGCACCATTTTTCTTACTTTGCCTATCTGTAAATTTCAGTTATCAATGGAAATATTTGTTCCTTGGTTTGTGTGTGTACAGTGAAACCAATGTCTACTGATAAAACCTAATCCTTCCAAGTCTATTGATATGCCACTTACCTTAGTTCATAGCTGTAGGTTTTTTATGTGACTCCCAGGAATTTCTCAAATCACAGCTTTTTCATGCAGGTGAGTATCACGTTGATAGTGTGTGGTGGTAACTTTTTTTTCTTTCTTTCTCTGGGACATGGAAATATTCAATGTACTTTATTTTCATCCTCCAGTCTGACTAATTTTGAGCTATTGTAGAGATAATTAAGGGCTGCAGATGCTTATGAAAATGAATTGGGGCTGAAGTAGACAGCTTTGTTAAGGGGACGCTGTATGTATCTCACTAGCATTTTTGCTCCGTAGAGAGTGTTTTTTTTCCATTTTATTCTGTAAGTAATGGCTGTATCTTTTTCTTCTTTCTTTTACTGTAGGAAGAGCCCACATACTCTGGTGTGAAGAGAATGGCTGTGACTTTAGAACAGGCCCAGAGGGTGGGCTATACACTTCTGAAAGGACTCCTGAGGTTCGGCTTCATGGTGGCCAATAACCTGGTTGCTATTCCATCCTACATCTTGTATTTAATTATACTGCAGCCTCTTCGACTGTTGGATAGTAAGCGGTTCTGGTATATCGAAGGAGTATTATTTAAATGGCTTTTAGCTATGGTGGCTTCCTGGGGCTGGTGGGCAGGATATACAGGTAAGAGTGTTTTAATACTTGGGAAAAAAAAAAAAGTACAAGTATAATAATTAAAATAAACTTTGAAACACAGGCATTAATAGTGATGTATATTCATACAGTGGGATGATTTTTCCAGGATTCTTATACAAACATGCACTATATTTCTGGATGGCAACATAACTGAATCTAATATTTATCATATGAAAACTCATCTTTCGAAAATATCTTAACGCAATGCATAGCATGTTTGGATTGAAAAGAACATATTAAGCAATAGAGGTGTTGGGCTCTCAATCAGTATTCTGCTTGTTGTTAGTAAGATCCATGGCTTTAGGAGTGCTATTTTTTCAAGGCCCTAGATTATCTTGTTTTGATGTTCTGTGGAGTAGTAGCACCTCTGAAAAGAGTTTTTCTGTTGTGTATGAAGGTGAAATACCCACACTTTGAACAAACCTCCTTTAAGTATGCATGCAGTGCATATCTCCAGATCACTTCCACTTAGAGCATCAACACACAAGAGTAAGTGGTTTGCAGTGAAGTTCATCTCTGAAGAGAAGCTCTTAAAATCCATATGTGTTTCTTTTTTGCTGCTTCTGTCATGGATATAGATGAAAAATAGGGACACCTCTCTAGAGCGTGTAGGTCTTCATTTACCATTAATAGAGCTAAAGTTTTGACTATATGGTTTTATATCTTGTATGCATTACTCTGTAATTATTATTGAACTTCTTTTTGCCTGTTAGCCTTTGTAGGGTCATCAGAGTAGTAGACTGAGCTGAAATATTAAGGAAGGTTCTAGACTTGTCCTTGGACACTCTGACTTTCATCTTGGCTGCTGCACGCTGTGCAAGGAAACAACCATCAACACTTTGGAAAGGGGCGGTGGGTAGAGTAAATGTGTCTAGAGAGAGCAGTATGTGAATATCCCTCCTAAAATTGTCTATCTTCCCTCTTTCCTGCCCAGGATGCATCTACAGGCCTTTTCCATGCATAAAAGGAATGACAGCCTGCAGCTCTGATGGAGTCTGGTCGGACTCCTAATTAGTCAGGATTCTAAATGTTGACCCAGATGGATCTTTCTCACTTCCCAGAAAAAGCATTGATTAGGCTACAAGAGCTGAAGTCCCCGTGATAACGGGCCTTTTGATACCTTGTCATGCGTCTTTTCAAGATGCACATGTTCTGTGGATATTCTAGGTGAGCTTCTGGTTCTTCTTGAGGAGGTTGTGGCGGCAGCAAAATTAGTTTCCAGTCTGTGGAGCTAGAACTGTCACAAACATTGCACTGCTTTAGAATTGTCTTGCCTGGTACAGTGTGAGCTTTTCCAGATGTGCTAGTCTTTTAATCTTTTATGTTTACATTTGCTCATTAAAAGAAGTCCACATGGTATTTGCAGTGGCAGGTGCTTTTTAGATGGCCACTTCAGTCTTTAAACACAATAAAGGAAAGCTCTTCCAACAGGAAAAGAGAGACCTTTATGCTGTTGAGTGTGTGTGTTAATTGGATACGTGAAAGTTATCAGCATAATGGTAAGGTAAAATTCATTCAGCATATGACCCTGGGGATGGTATGTGCGGATTGAAAATGCTAGTTAAAATTCAAGCCATTTTCCCATGACTATATGACTGTCGGTGAATTTTGAAGGCAGTTTCTTTGGGATCTATTCCCTGCTGACTGCAGAACTGTGTGGTTTCTTTTGCCTCTTGCATGGAAAGTGGTTTTGACATGATCTGCATACATCTGCTAATTGGCGTGCTGTTGCATTTTGACAATTTGAACAGCTTTGTTTTATTATTGAAGAACTCCTTAGTATATTTATTTATTTAAAATTAATTTGAACAGGAGAATGAACACCAGGGTGGAAGTATTTTCTTGGATGATTTTAGGGCAAGGGGACCCTATTCCCCGCTTTCTACTATGAATTAAGGCATTTGTCACTTGTGGAAGAAAGTCTTAAATCAGATACAGAGCCCTTCTTATCAAATAAGAGAATACACTTAAGCAGGTGCTGATGGAACAATAATATTCTGTAGGCTCACCTGCAAAAGAGGTAAAGGGTGCATTTCCTCTCTTTTCTTAGCTCTTCTTTCCTTCTCTCTGGTGAGGGTGCAGCATATTGTGTGTGTGTGTATATATATATAACACCGACAGACCCTGGTCGTCAGCGAGCGGGATCGAACCTGGGATCTCTGGAGCCTAGTGTATGAGCCTCTACCGCATGAGCTAAAAGCTAACTGGCTATTGGACAAGGCTGTAGAGCAGACTCATTAATCTCTTTCTGCCTCTCTCTGCCACTATATGTGACAGAACACCACATCCAGGAGGAGTGTGGGTTACATATAGTTTTGGAAAATGTGTATAAAATGACTTAATTGTATGTATTAAAATCTCCTCATCTGGAGTACATACATGTGGAGTACATATGGGGCCCGTCTCTTTTTTAAGATATATGGCGGATGTACCACTTTCATTCAGAATTCAAGTGCTACTCTTACTATTACCAAATGCCAATCGCATCACATGGGCATTTAACTGATAATGTGGAAGGATAGAATGTGGTATAGAATACAACTATTTTTTTCAGTGTCCAAAACTAGGACTAAGGCTAGTTACTTGGTGCATACTAGTTCCAATATATCTCTAATTTTTAATGCATGCAAACAAAAGATAAGGAGTGATGGTAGCTGAATGTACACCTGCAAATTAAGTTGCATGTATTGACTATATGAAGGATTTTTCACTTTTCTGACCAGTAGAGAAGCTAGCTATTGGATATCTTATGAGTAATACATACCCTTAATTCAGAAGAAAAGTAAGATGCCACCTATATTTGATGTGGGGGATAAAGAACACTAATATGCCCTCTTTGGCTAATTTTACGTAAACTGGATTAATTAAGAGTGATGGCAGTGGGGTAGAATGAAATAAGGTGGGTGTTTTTGGACCTGAGAATGTTCTGCTTCAGGTGACAGGTGATTTCTTTCTGCCCTCCTTGGCAACCACAACTTGGAGAGGTGGAGGAAAAACACTTATTATTTCATAATCATAAAGATAACTAAATTTGATTTTAAGAGCTAGGAGTTTGAAGATCAAACAAATTATATATTTAAAATATACTTAGTAGTTAGAACAAAGAACTGGAAGTCAGGATTACTAGGTTCTGGCTTTCAGCTCTGCCACTTAATTGCTATGTAACCATGGGTAAAAGCATTTACCCTTTGTCTATCAATTACCCTATCTGTAACATGAGTAGTACTCTACTTCACTAGTGTTTGAAGCTTTGCTAATGTTTGTAAACTCAGGCTATCAGATAGCTGGTGATACACATGCAAATAAGTATATATTTATAATTAATGGCCTAGAGTCTGGCTGCTTTTTTATTTTGTTTTATTTTAAGGAAATGTATATAATAGGGTCCAGGAACAAATGAGGGAAAGACCTCAAGTGCCTCTCTCCTCTGCCTCTTGTATTTTCTATTTCCCCATTTGCCCCATTCCTGATATTGTTTGGATGTGGCTTATGTACAGTGGAAGAGTATAACTGGGCAAACTGAAAAGTGGGAAGGAGGTATAAAGAAGAATTAAAAAAAAATAATTAAGAAATAGTACTTGGTCATAACTACTTGCCCTTACTTGGTATTACAAAGGTTTCTTATGCTCTGCTTTTTAACATTATTCATAAAAACAGAAAATGGAATCATCCATTTTTCATGCAGTATATCCTGTACTTTATTAAAGCAGTACTGTCGAAGGGGTTTTAGTGTAGCCTTGTAGATTCCATTTTCAGGTTTTTCATAAACTAGCTTTAAGCCATTTTATTGTTCTCCGACTAGGCACTTTTCTCTGAAGATACTCTGAATCTGTTTGCTTTGTTTATATTGGTCATTAGAACATTCTGGAGTGCAGTCCAGACCAGTGAGGGGTTGTCACTGCCTGCTCTGTATCCCTGAGTGCCTCAAAATGCTCTGCTGCTGTAGCTCCCTCATCTGGATGCTTATAGCCAGCGTACATGGAGTGTCTTGTGTATTAAGCAACTGACTCGGCAACTCTGATTCCAGCAGCCCGCTTGTTATACCACTGCCACGTTCTGGCCTCCACCGGCCTTACTTACACCTGGCAAGATGACCCCAACACCATCCAGTCTGGAATTTTCCCCAAACCATGTGCTCTGCAACATCCAGCCTTCTCTTGGGCCATTCAGAGAGAGATTAAGGTTGGTTTGTTCCTTTAAATACCCAGTAGCTTGCCACTTTAACTGGAGTTAATCTTCACTTTAAATCAAACACAGCACTGGGTTGGTTTAGATTAAAGGTAAAACTGCACAGGGAGGAGATTCTGAGCCCAGGGGCTCCCCCTGACCATATACTCCCTGACCACCAGGCCTGTGGGGAGCCAGGGGTGAGTCCTGCTTCCTGTGCATCCCCACCAGGCTGGCAGCTCTGGGCGGCATTGCCTGCCCCCTGCCTGGCTGGCCAGGGGCTTCAGCCCTGGGCTTGTCTGCACTCGCTTTGGTCTGGCAGCCCAGGTCCGCCATCTTGCTGCACTTGGATGGCGCCTCTCCCGACCACGGCTCCCTGGCCATGATAGCGGCTCAGACTAGCAGCCCAAGTACATACCCAGGTGGTTGGGCGAGCTTATACTTGGGCAGCTAGCCTGAGCTGTCACCATGGCCACAGCTATTTTTAGTGTTAAAATAGTTAAAACTATTTTTAGCAGAGCTAGCATGTGTCTGTCTACTCGTGCTGGAAGGTACACTCCTAGCTACAGGTAGACGTGTCTTGAGTGACTGCAGGCTGGAACTGCACCTGGGAACTATTTCAGGCAATAGAGGGGAAATGCCTTCTGGATAGGTGAAAGTGAATGCCTCCACTGTAGGGGCAAAAGTGGAAGAATCTTATTTAGGTTTTAAGCTCTTTGGTGCTGGGATTGTCTTGTTTCAACAGCACCTAGCACAGTGGGACCTGGATTCTGATTTGGGGACTCTTGGAACTACTATAATATAAACAATAAGCTTAGCCAGTAAAGGTACGATGTTGTTTACTCTGGTAGAGAGGAGCTAGCTTCTGGTAGCAGTGTCCGTCTGTGGCTGGCCAGTTGCATGGTCTCAGCGGCCACCCTTGTTCCTCCAAATCACCCATGTAATCAGCCAGCAGACTTTCAGTTGCCTTTTCTCCACCAACACTAAAATCGGTTGTTGGAAGTTTCCTTTTAGATGCATAGGACTGGAGAAGCAGGTGGAATCTTTCTCTTATGGTGTTACATGAGTGTCTAGTACACTCACTGTCTTCTCTGCTCCTTGTGTTGCTTTAGCTCCTATTTTCAGCCAGGAAGTGGAACGGGTTGGAAAATAGCAGATAAGATCTAAAAGTAAATGTTTTGCTCACCAATTTACACGACCTAACCTCTTCCCTTCTTGCCACCATTTCCTGCTCCCCTACCTGTCCCTGACAGTTTATTTTTAATTTTAATTAGGAGTATTTCACTGTATCCTAAGCAACGTTCACTGCCATAAACTAAAAAAAAAATCTCAGACATCCGATTTTGCCAAACAATATTTGTTTGATATTTTCTTTTAAAAACAAATCTTTGGGGATTAGCATTCACTTTTGTATTTAGTGTTCATAAATGTACAAACACTTTGTCAGTTTTCTAGTAAAACACTTAATATTTTTAAATAGCATGAAATACTGAATTTTGAAAAATATTGTTTTATTTGGAAAGAGGAAGGCGTATGTGAGGGATGTATTTGGTCTGTGGTCAGTTGCTTGGACATGTGGAAAGAGGTCTCATGTCACTTAGTAAGTTTGGATGTCAGCTGCCCTGATGTGTGTTATATCATACATTCCCCAATAGTCCCTGATTCTGTAGATGCAGCTGTTTGTGGTCTGTCTAATCTACAAATGGATTATGTTGAGTCCAAAGAGATTAACCTGATTTTAATAACCATTTCTTTATGTAAACAATTATTTAAAACCTTTACACACGCTTTATGTGAAGTGTTGAGTTAAAATAAAGCTGACAAGAGAAGTTCAGAGTTGAGGATGACATGATGTCTCTGATTAATTCCATTGTGCCTTGGGGCAAAGGCTCATCTTGCAAAAGTGATAAGGTTGTAATGTAGAACTTACTGTAGATGAAACTGCACCTGGTAAAGATACATTATTTTGTGTAAGTTGTGTATGCAATCTCTACATACATGCACACAACCCTACTTCATTTTATGATCTCCACAGTCACCAAGTAATTCACTTTTTTTTTTTTTTTTTAAATTCTTAGTACAAAATTTGTGCACTTTACCCTAGTTCTTTCACTTTGTTTTTCATCCAGTATCAATAAGGTATCACTGGGACTAAATTTATCCTTCAGCTGCTTCTTGCAGTTTATCCTTAAAATGTCTCTCAAAAGAGCAACAAGATATTGAAGCAGTGCTGGTGCTTTACCTGCACTTTTTTTTTTTTTTTTTTGTATTGTTTTAAAGCAAGCTAGTGCCTTCTGGCATAGAAAAAACAAAAGTGGAAGCAAACAATGCACTATTTTTGTTAATGACAATTTAAGCATATTTTGTTTTTTTTCTTTGTTACACTGTAAGAGAAAAATGTGGGGTTTCTCTCCCCTCCAAGTCATTGCTTACTTTGGGCTGACTTAGCATATTGTTGTTGTTGGCGTCCGTTAGTCTCGAGAGACGATGGATATGCGCCCATGGGGAATGTTTAGTTGATGGTTTGTGCAGCGTCTGTTGTGGCTGTAGAGCCCCACGCGAGAGTGGCAGTCTCGATTGCATTTGCCGCATTTGAAGGCGGTGTCAGCTGTGGGTTGGAGCCGCTGCTTCCTTTTTCGTTGAACCCGCTTTTCCTTGGCAAGCTGTCTTCACCAGTTTTCAATCCAGTGGTCCGAGCATGTCTCCATCTGCATCTGTCCTGGGCAAGCTCTTCCCAGCTGTTGATGTGGATTTGAACAGTCTTCAGGTCCCTCTTACAGACATCCTTGAAGCGAAGGTGGGGCCGTCCTGTAGCTCTGTTTCCGGAGGCAAGTTCAGCATACAACAGGTCTTTGGGGATCCGTCCATCTTCCATGCGACTTAGATGGCCAAGCCATCTGAGGCGATGTTGACGGAGGAGAGTGAACATGCTGGAGATCTTGGCACATTCCAGCACCTCATTGTTCGTCATTCGATCACTCCAAGTGATCCCGAGTATGTGACGGAGGCAGCGCATGTGGAAGGCATTCAGTCTCTTTTCTTGCGAAGCGTAGAGGGTCCAAGTTTCGCTTAGCATATTAACCGGTCTCTTAAAAAATACACAGATTCACTAGAAAAAAGTGAGGAAAATGTAACCATGTTTCTTTCTAATATCACTGTCTTTAAATCGCTAGGTCTCTACTGAGCATAGGGCAGACATTTCAAACTTTCAGGATAATCTCTCTATATATTTTGGGCCATATAACAGCTCTAGGATTCCATTTAAATTAAAAAAAAAAAAAACCAAAAAAACCCCCTGCTGACACAACTGCATCTTTAATGTAAAGTCAAGCACTCAAAAGTTAGGAAATGCCAGAATTGAAAGTTTCCATGCAATTTAATTTGGCCCTCTTGTGCATCTGCATCATGCTGCAACCTTTAATTACACAGCTCTACAGCCAAAATGCTTCTGAAATAAATGTAGTCAAACTTTACTAATTCTGGGTCATTGAACGAAAATGATGCTTAAAATTGTTGATTGGCTCTAGTTTTCAAGACATGCTATTGGGTCAGTATATACGACCCTTGACTTGGGAAAGACGGAGGATAAGTGAGTTATAAAGGGAAGGGATCTCAATTTAAACCAGAAATGACTAAAATACATCTTTGACTGGATCTATGAATAATTCTATGACTGGGTTTGGACAGTACTTGCTTTTTAGGCAAAACAATGAATGATGCAATCTCAAGCTGGTATTGCGTCATACGTGATATAAATTGCATCATGTTATTCCTAGAAGTCATGGATGATGCAATCATAACGAAGCTTACATCACTCTGCTGAACAAATTGCCCTATATCAGCTCTAGAAATCATACAGTGTCGTGCTCTCTTATTTGTCAGTGTTTGATTTTGCAAAGGGACACATTTCTGTTTAGCCAAAGTGAGCAGAGATGCCTCGTACTTGTGTGAACGGTGCAGATAACTTCTGCTATGTTTGTGGTGAAGTGACTTTTGCATCACAAAAGCGCAGTATAACCACTATGGTTAAGAAAGCCTATCACCTTTCTTTTGGCTGCAAAATTGGAGATCAGGACAAGAGGTGGGCCCCCCACATATGCTGCAACACTTGTGCACCAAATCTTCGCCAGTGGTTGAACAGGAAAAGGAAATCTATGCCTTTTGCAGTGCCAGTGATTTGGAGAGAGCCAACAGATCATACCAGCAATTGTTACTTCTGCATGGTGCCTCCAGTTGGGAAAGGTGTGTCAAAGAAGAAAAAGTGGTCTGTGTATTATCCAAACATTCCATCAGCTATACGCCCAGTACCCCACAGAGAAGGACTGCCGGTTCCTGATGCACCAGAATCATTCTCACTTGAGTCAGACGAGGAAGAGGATGAAACTTCTGGTCCTGAACCATCAATGTCACGGGATCCACATTTTCTCCCATCCTCCTCCTCTGAACCACACCTCATAACACAAGGTGAACTGAATGACCTTGTCAGGGATTTGGAACTACCCAAGAGTAAGGCAGAGCTTTTGGGCTCCAGACTACAGCAGTGGAATCTTCTGGCAGGTGATGTGAGGGTTTCCATGTTCTGTGACCGTCAAAAGGATCTTGTCCCATTCTTCTTCATGGAAGGTGATCTTGTAGCCTGCAACAACATCGATGGTGTGATGGCAGCCCTCAACATCGTTCACGATCCAGATGAGTGGAGACTGTTCACTGATTCATCGAAGACGAGTCTTAAAGCTGTTTGCCATTATGCAGTAAATGTTTTGCCATCAATTCCAGTTGGTCATGCAGTCCATATGAAGGAAACCTATGACAACATGAAACAACTTTTGAGGTGCATAAACTATGACCAACATCAGTGGCAGCTTTGTGGCGATTTGAAGGTTGTTGTGCTCTTGCTTGGTCTGCAGACTGGATACACAAAGTACTGCTGTTTTCTCTGCGAATGGGATAGTCGTGCAAGAGATTCCCACTACATCAAGAAAGATTGGTCACTCCGACAGTCATTGGAGCCTGGGAGGAAAAGTGTTCAGCATCCACCACTTGTTGAATCAAGGAAGATTTTGTTACCACCCTTACACATCAAGCTGGGTCTGATGAAGAACTTTGTCAAGGCCATTGACAAAACACCAGCAGCTTTCAAGTACCTCCGTGGAAAATTTCCAAGGTTAAGTGAAGCTAAGATAAAGGAAGGTGTCTTTGTTGGTCCTCAGATTCGTGAACTTCTTCGAGATGATGCATTTGACCATGCACTGCGTGGCAAGGAAAAAAAGGCATGGAAAGCCTTCCAGTTAGTGGCAATAAATTTTCTTGGAAACAACAAGGCAGACAACTACAGGTTGTTGGTGGAAAACCTCCTCAAGGCATACAAAAGCCTTGGTTGCAACATGTCACTAAAGATACATTTTTTGCGCACTCATCTAGATTTTCTTTTCCCACCAAACTGCGGAGCAGTGAGCAACGAGCACAGTGAGCGATTTTCACCAGGACATTGCAACAATGGAGAAACGCTGTCAGGGCAAATGGAGCCCATCAGTGCTTGCAGACTATTGCTGGACAGTGACAAGAGATGCTCCATTTAATGAATACAAGAGACAAGCCAAGAAGCGCCGAGTAGACACTGAATAGGACTAAACTATATACATAATAGTTTGTTGCCTTTTGTTTCATAATAAATTTTATTTATATAATCCCTTTGCTGATTTTTAAAGTGTTACATAAACAGGACAGGTGAACTAGTATCATGTAAAGCAACCATAAACACATGAAAAGACCTAGGTTTACAATTTATGATTAAAACTCTACTATCTACACAATATACATAGACATAAAATGTAAAAACTTAAATATCTTAGAAACAGTAGCTTTAAAACAGTTGTTTTAATTGTCATATTTGAATTCAGCACATCAAAATACATACTAAATAGCACATTTTATCTCTGAAGCAGACGACTTCTCAAAAATTGTAGACCAATGTTACATGACCTTATACTATTTCCCACTCCCACCCCCAACCTCTGCCTCATTCAGTGCACAGAATAGAAGGTGCTCACTGATAGCAGTGTGAATGAACAGCTAGTCAATATTTTGTTTGATCACTATTCAGAGTATGGTCCTCTGTCTTTATTACTACACACCATTCAAACTCTGCTTTGAATACAGAATTATTAGTGTACTCGTGTGCTTTCTAGGGTGGTCTTCAGTATAGCATCTGAATGGTTCACAAACATTAATTAGTTTGCATCCAATGAAGTGGGTATTCACCCACGAAAGCTTATGCTCCAATACCTCTGTTAGTCTATAAGGTGCCACGGGACCCTTTGTCGCTTCTAAACATTAATTTGTTGTCACTAGTGCACCTCACAGGGGGATTGTGTTATCACCATTTTACAGATGAAGAACTGTGGCACAGACACTTTAAAGTCAAAAGTGAACACCCAAAATCCATGTAAAATTTGAGATGCCTATGTCCTGATGTGCATAGCATTTTATAGCACTTTATATTTTCAAAGCAAAGATCCCATTGACATCAGTTGAAGTTGAGTGCTCAGGACTTCTAGAAATCAGACCATTGGTGTCTCAAAATGAGCACCTAGCAAACGAGGAACAAACTGAAAATTTTGGTTTAGGAGACTTGACCAGGATCACACATGAACTCTGGGGCAGAGGCAGGGATCGACTCTGATTCTCCATGATGGTGTTCAACTGCTTTTAACTATGAGACTCTTCTTTCTTTCTTCTGCAGTCCCCTGCCTCGTTCACTACACACCTTCCAACAATTAGTCCATGCCAGTAATTTCAAATAGTACATACCTTCCAACAAATGAGGCAGTGGTTGTACTCTCCTCCCCCACCAAAAGAAGCCTTGTTTACTACGCAATCCTGACTAATTCTCTGAGCATCATCCTCCGTGTGCTCTGAATGAGTCAGGTGTCCTGTAGGAAAAATAGTATGCAATCATGTAATTAAAGACTGTATCATCTTGCAAATGCAGAAAGGGCAACCTTAATTGTTTCATTTTCTAATTTTGGAGTGCTTGATTTTGTAACCTTAATTTTTTTAATCGAGATTTTTTTTTTAATGTAATTTCCTAGGTTTGGGGCGGGGGGGACACCTGGAAAGGGAGGGAGTCCATCATGTGGAAGTACATTGACTTCTACATGGTTCATCAGGAGGATTATAACGTTTAGACCCACTACACAGACCTGTGTCATTTTGAGCTAACAACCTATTACTGCTATCAGCTGCTGTCATCCTCTGTGGACCAGTCACTAAATGGAGATGATACATTTTGCCAGTGGATTTTGCTGGCTACAGAGGAATATTGAGATTTGAGAGGTTCTAGGTTCTGTTCCAGGTTCTGAGAGGAGTATACTCATGTGGTTACAGACCCTTGTTCCCCTGTCCCTTTCAGCCTGGTCCATTATCAGTTTTCTCTTCTCAGTTTTCACTACCACACCCAGGCCTGGTTCATCACCCCTCTTCATTGTACTCAGGTTGCTTCTTTCTCTCTTGTTGCTTTGGTGCATGAGCAGCAGGAAGCATTGAGAGCAGAATAGCGAAGTCTCTCTGCTTTCAAACAGAACCTTGGAGAATTTAGTTGCCAAACTCTAACAACTCTCTAGTCAGCATGTATGAAGGAAGATTTTCAGAGACATAATTTGGTCAAGACAAATTTAAGTCCCTGCTCCAAAGCATGGAGGAGCTAAGGGTTCTCAAGAAGACAACTATAAGAATTTTTAACACTGGCAAGAATCAATGTTTCCCTATTCTCATTTTGAGAAACATCTGAACAACTTTTGCTGAAATTTGCCAAAAAACGTTAAGCCTGAGGCAAAACACCAGGCATGAAAAAATTTGCGAAATGTTAATGTGGCAGAATTATAAATAACTGAAAACAGAGTCTTATAATGGAAAGTGTTGGGCAACCTTAACCAAATATGCTTCACTAGCTGTGATACCTATAATATAAAACTTGTTGTGTAACCTTCCAAATGTGAAGTGACACGCGACTTTCATAGTCTAAAACAGCTCAAAGATGTGTGAATTACACTCCACTGTGACAAATGGGAGCAAGTTCTGAGTCTAATGTGAACCCTTCAAGTTTCAGATAACTTAGGGCTTGTCTCTGCTACAGAGCCTTACTTGGGATAGCTATGCTGGCAGAGCCCCGTAGGGTAAGTGCAGCGTGCAGAAGGAGTTTTTCGGTCAGCACAGCTAAACCATGTCCCTGAACCGCACTAGCTATCCTGACAGAAGCCCTCTTCTGTTGTCATAGTTGCGTCTACACCGGGGTTTTGACAGCAGAGCTATGTCAGCTAGGAGATGGCTTTTTTAATCTTATTTTTACACTCCTAGCTGACATAGCTATGCCAACAATCTTTGTACTCTAGACCAGGCCTTAGGCATGTGATTGTGTGTCTAACCTGTAATTGCAGTTACCATACTGTGATTGCAAATTGGGTAATTTGCCTGAATTTAGAGTGCTAATTAGTCTTCACTGGGACTGCTGCTAACATTTCAAGCCTCCAGTCCCTTTCCTAAATCTCCCATGTATCTCATTCCTGTATGAATGAGTCATGGTTACAGGACCAGCTGAGCCTTGTTACCCTAACAGAGACCAGAAAGAGGATGTCCATACATACAGAGCTGCAGCGGCGCAGCTGCACCGATACAACTGCGCTGCGAGCGGCATAAACTATGTCATTGAGAGAAGCTCTTCCACCAACATAGTGCTGTGCACATGACTGCTTATGTCGGTATAACTTATGTCGCTCCGGGGTGGAATATTCACACCCCTGAACAATGTAAGTTTTATCGACATAGGCTTCAGTGTAGTGCACTCACCCCAGAAGTTTGGCCTTTTTCTCTTATCTGTCTTGGGGTGTGTGATACAGGAGAGCCAGGGAGCAGTAGTAGAGTGTGAGAGGGGAAATATATAAGCCCTAGGCTAATTAAGGCGTGACTCCCTGGAGACTAGGGAGGGTGGCTACAGGTTAATTGGAGCACCTGCAGTCAATTAAGGCCCTCTCAGGAACCTAATAAAACCCTCTGCTTCAGGCAGGCAGGGGAGGAGTTGGAAGGAGTTGGAACAGAGTGGTTTGGAGTTGGAACAGAGTGCAGTTTGGAGGAGTTGGAGCAGAGTGGATTGGTGGTGGAGCAGAGAGCAGTTTGGAGGAAAGCAGAGGAGAGTTTGGAGCAGTGCTGTGGCGGGCTAAGAAGACCAAGACCCTAGGTAAAGGGACAGCTGGCTTGTGCAGAGGGAAGGCAGGAAGCCCCACAAGCAGGAGAGGGAAGGAGCCCAGGGGAAAGTATCACTAGTACAAGTGGTTTACCCGCTATCCTAGGGCCCCTGGGCTGGGACCCGGAGTAGAGGGCAGGCCCAGGTCCCTCCCTCTCCATTCCCCTTCTCTGGGATACTAGTGGGACAGCTGATACCCCAGTTCAGGGGCAAGAAATGGTGCACTGAAACCCCCCCCCCCCCCCCCGACAAGAAGAGAGAGCGTGGGACCCATCATAGTAGTGCCGGCAATTTGCCACATGTGGAATCTCATGATTTTTCCACTCTTAGAGCTTGTCTACAGAGGGACACTTAGGAAAGCTGAGGCAAATCAACCAAAGATGTGAAGTTAAAGTGCATTAAATTCCTGTGTGGATGCTGTCTTTTAGGAGTTGTGACCTTAGTTTGCTGTAACTTCCTTTTTCAGGGAGCAGGATTAAAGGTTCATAAAAACCTCCAATGAAGGAGATTCCACACAACCTCTCTTGGAAGCCTATTACTCCAGAATTTAACTTTCTAACTCAGGGATGTCTTTACTACTATCTAACCTAAGGCTATGTCTACACTAGCACTTTTGTCAGTATAACTTATGTTGCTTGGATGTGAAAAAACACTACTCTAAGGGTACGTCTACACTACAGAATTAGGTCAAAATTATAGAAGTTGATATTTTAAAACCCGAATTTATGGAATCGATTGTGTGTGTCCCCACTTAAGAGCATTAAGACCATGAGGTCGACGGACTATGTCCACAGTATCGGGGCTAGCGTCAACTTTTGGAGCGTTGCATTGCGGGTAGCTATCCCACAGTTCCCGCAGTCTCCGCCGCCCATTGGAATTCTGGGTTGCGATCCCAAAGCCTGATGGGGCAGAAAACATTGTCGTTGGTGGTTCTGGGTACGTGTCGTCAAGCCATCCCCCGTTCCTCCCTCCCTCCGTGAAAGCAGTCTTTTTCGCGCCTTTTTTCCGGGGTTTCCGGCTTTGCTACGGCAAGCATGGAGTCTGCTCAGCTCACAATTACCATACATCTCCAGCGTACGCCCGGATATTAGGTCTAGTGGCGATTCAGTCGCACTATAATACGGGCAGAGGGATAGCTCAGCGGTCTGAGCCTTGGCCTGCTAAACCCGGGGTTGCGAGTTCAATCCTTGAGGGGGCCAGAAGATGATGATGGATATCAAGCCTATTGAACCATCTGCAGCTAGAAGGGAAGGCGCCTAACCCTTGCTCCCCGCATATTGTACCATCTGCTGTTAGAAGGAAAGGAGCCTAACCCTTGCTCCCCACTCCCTCCGAGAAAGCAGCAGAGGGGGGAGCCCAAAATCCTTTCGCGCCTTTTTTCATGCAGGCGCCATATTGCTGACACCATTGTTATCCAACCGCTGCTTCTGCTCCCACTCTGCTGTCCTGCAGACACCATACCAGGGAAAGCATGGAGCCCAATCAGATCACCGCGGCTGTTCTCGCCCTTATGAACACCACGCACATTGTCCAGGAGTATATGGAGAATGAGAACCAGGAGCTGCTACAGCTACAGCAGGCGAGGCGGCGACGGCAGCGCCCTGAAGACAGTGATGAGGACATGGACACAGACCTTTCTCAAAAAAGTGCCCCCTGCAAGGTGGACATCATGGTGGTAATGGGGCTTGTTGATACAGTGGAACGCCGATTCTGGGCCCGGGAAACAAGCACAGACTGGTGGGACCACATAGTGCTGCAGGTCTGGGATGAATCCCAGTGGCTGCGAAACTTTCGCATGCGTAAGGGCACTTTCATGGAACTTTGTGAGTTGCTTTCCCCTGCCCTGAAGCGCCAGAACACCAAGATGAGAGCAGCCCTCACAGTAGAGAAGCGACTGGCAATAGCCCTGTGGAAGCTTGCAACGCCAGACAACTACCAGTCAGTCGCGAATCAATTTGGAGTGGGAAAATCTACAGTGGGGGCTGTTGTGATGCAAGTAGCCAAGGCAATCACAAAGCTGCTGGTACCAAGGGTTGTGAGTCTGGGAAATGTGCAGGTCATACTGGATGGCTTTGCAGCAATGGGGTTCCCGAACTGTGGAGGGGCGATAGACGGAACCCATATCCCTATCTTGGCACCGGACCACCAAGCCAGCGAGTACATAAACCGAAAGGGTTACTTTTCAATAGTGCTGCAAGCACTGGTGGATCATAAGGGACGTTTCACCAACATCAACGTGGGATGGCGGAAAGGTACATGACGCTCGCATCTTCAGGAACTCTGGTCTGTTTCGGCTGCTGCAGCAAGGGACTTTCTTCCCAGACCAGAAAATAACCGTTGGGGATGTTGAGATGCCTATAGTTATCCTTGGGGACCCAGCCTACCCCTTAATGCCATGGCTCATGAAGCCATACACAGGTAGCCTGGACAGTAGTCAGGACCTTTTCAACTATAGGCTGAGCAAGTGCAGAATGGTGGTGGAATGTGCATTTGGGTGTTTAAAAGCCCGCTGGCGCAGTTTATTGACTAAGTTAGATCTCAGCGAAATCAATATTCCCATTATTATTACTGCTTGCTGCGCGCTCCACAATATCTGTGAGAGTAAGGGGGAGACGTTTATGGCGGGGTGGGAGGTTGAGGCAAATCACCTGGCCGCTGGTTATGCGCAGCCAGACACCAGGGCTGTTACAAGAGTACAGCAGGGTGCGTTGCGCATCAGGGAAGCTTTGAAAACCAGTTTCCTGAATGGCCAGGATGCTGTGTGAAAGTTCTGTTTTTCCCCATTACTGAAAAGCCCCACCCCTTGATTCATTCTACTTCCCTTTAACCAAACCACCCTGCCCACCCCCCACCCCGCGGTCACCGCTTGCGGAGGCAATAAAGTCATTGTTGCTTAGCAATCGTGCATTCTTTATTAATTCGTCAAACAAATAGGGGGAACTATGGGGGGTAACTGCCACGGTCGCCCGGGATGGATGGTGGAGGAAGGGAAGCACCAGGATGGGTGGTGGAGGAGGGGATGAGGGAAGGACAAGGACACACAGCACTTTAAAACTTATTGAATGCCAGCCTTTTGTTGCTTGGACAGTTTTCTTGGCTTGAGTGGTTGGGTGCACGGATGCCGCCCAAACGCGTTCTTGTGCGTCTTGGTGACAAGGTTATGGGACTCGGGGAGGAGGGCTGTTGGTTACACAGGGGCTGTAGCAGCGGTCTGAGCTCAGGCGGCCTTTCCTGAACCATACGCCTTTCCGCAGCCATAAGCTGGAGGATTTCCATTTGATCCTCCAGTAGCCTGAGAATTGCATCCTGCCTTCTCTCAGCACGCTGACGCCACCTGCTCACTTCAGCCCGCCACTCATTGTCTTCAGCACGCCACCTGTCCGCGCGATCAAATTCTGCCATTCTGGACTCCCTCACTGTCTGCCTCCACGCCGTCTGCTGGGCAGTTTCAGTGTGGGAGGACTGCATGAGCTCTGTGAACATACCATCTCGATTCCTTTTTTTTTTTTTTTTTTTATAACACTTCTAATCTTTGCTAGCCTCTGGGACGGTGATGAAAGGGGTGGCGTTGAAACATTTGCAGCTGCGGGAGGAAACAAACGGGAGAGGAGTAGTTTAAAAGACACCTATTAGAGAACAGTGCTCCAAACGTTACATAGCACATGTGCATTTGGTCCAAGGGTGCACTTTGCCTGTTATCTTGAGGGTCTGCTGGTTTGGTGTGTGAGATCACACAAGCAGGTCCGGCGGGCAACAGAATTCGGCTTGCAGGCAGCCATGGTAAGCCACAGTCTATAGGCTTCTTTAACCTTCATAACATGTGGGAATGTTTTCAAACAGCAACCCCCTCATTTCCCATAACAAACAGCCTTTGGGCTGGCAATTTACAAGTGGTTGGCAATTGAAAAGGGAGGGGTGGCGGTTTTCAGGTTAACATGCAGCGCAAAACTAATCGACACCCCCCCCCCCCCCAAGACACACATCCAAGATGTTCGCTGTTCCCCCTCCCCCCACCGCATGGGTCACAGCGGGGAAGATTTCCGTTCAGCCACAGGCAAACACCCCAGCAGGGACGGACCCCTCTGAATGCCCCCTTAATAACATTCCCCTATTTCAACCAGGTGACCATGAATGATATCACTCTTCTGAGGATAACACAGACAGATAAAGAACGGATGTTGCTTGAATGCCAGCAAACACCGGGACCATACGCCGCCATGCTTTGCAATGCAATGATTCTAGACTACGTGCTACTGGCCTGGTGTGGTAGAGTGTGTTACCACGGAGCACAGGATAAGGCTGCCCTCCCCAGAAACCTTTTGCACAGGCTTTGGGAGTACATCCAGGAGAGCGTTCTGGAGATGTCCCCGGAGGATTTCCCCTCCATCCCCGAACATGTTAACAGACTTTTCCAGTAGCTGTAGCTGTACTGGCCGCGAATTAATCATTAAACACGCTTGATTATAAAACATGTATTAATTTAACAGAGGTACACTCGCCAGAGGTCCCTTCTCCGGCATCAAGCACGCTTTGGGTGGGTTCGTAGGGTACTGGCTCCAGGGTGACAAAGAGTTCCTGGCTGTCGGGGAAAAGGGCTTCTCCGCTTCCTTGCTGTGTCTGTGCGCTATTTTGAGCATCATTATCATCATCTTCCTCTCCCCAAAAATGCTCCTCTGTGGTTTCTGATGATTCACATACGGAGTCATACCACATGGGTGGGTCAGTGCTGGCTGCACCTCCTAGAATGGCATGTAGCTCGTCATAGAAGCGGCATGTCTGGGGCTCTGACCCAGAGCGGCCGTTTGCATCTCTGGTTCTTTGGTAGGCTTGCCTGAGCTCCTTAATTTTAACACGGCACTGTTGCGCGTCCCTGTTGTAGCCTCTGTCCTGCATGCCCTTGGAGACTTTGGCATATGTATTGGCGTAAACTTCTTTTGGACCATAGCTCTGCTAGCACGGTTTCGTCTCCCCATACTGTGATCAGATCGCGTACCTCACGCTCGGTCCACGCTGGAGCTCGTCTTTGGTTCTGGGACTCCATCGTGGTCTGCTGATGAGATCTGCACTCACCTGCAGCTCACCACGCTGGCCAAACAGGAAATGAAATTCAAAAGTTCGTGGGGCTTTTCCTGTCTACCAGGGCAGAGCATTCGAGCTCAGACCGCTGTCCAGAGCAGTCAAATGTTGCACTGTGGGATAGATCCAGGAGGCCAATACCGTCGAATTGCATCCACACTAAGCCTAGTTCGAGTCGGCAATATTGATTTTAGCGCTAATCCCCTCGTTGGGGGTGGAGTGGCGAGATCGATTTTCAGAGCCCTAGACGTCGATGTTAATGGCTTCGTCGTGTGGACGGGTGCACGGATCAATCGATATAATGCTAATAAATTCGACCTAAACTCGTAGTGTAGACCAGGGCTGAGTGACATAAGTTACACTTACAGAAACACCAATGTGGACAGTGTTATGTTGCCAACATAACTACTGTCACTTATTGGAGGTGGTTTAATTATGTGGATGGGAGAGTTCTCTCCCATTGGCATAGAGTGGCTACACGAGCGATCTTATAGTGGTGCAGCTGCATCGGTATAGTTGTGCCGCTGTATGCTCACTAGTGTAGACATGGCCTAAATCTCCCCTGCTAACGATTAAGCCCATTACTTCTTGTCGTACTTTCAGTGGACAAAGGAGAACAATTGACCGCTCTCCTTTATAACTGTCCTTAACACATTTGCAGACTTAACAGATCTGCCCTCAGTCGTCTTTTCTCAAGACTAACATGCCCAGTTTTCTTTACCCTTTCCATAGAGGTCAGGTTTTCTAAACTTTTTACTGTTTTTGTTGCTCTTCTTTGGACTCTCTCCAATTTATCCACATCTTTCCTTAACTGTGGCACCCAGAATTGAACACAGTACTCCAGCTGAAGCGTCATCTGTACCGCATAGCATGAGACATTTACCTCCCATGTCTTACATGTGATACTTCTGTTAATGTATCCCAGAATTGTTAGCCTTTTTTTGCAACTACATTGCATTGTTGATTCATTTAATTTGTGACCCCCTCTAACCCGCCAGATCCTTCTCAGCAGTACTGCCATTTAGCCAGTTATTCCCATTTTTGTAGTTGTGCATTTGATTTTTTTTCCTTCGTAAGTGTAGAACTTTGCACTTGTCTTTGTTGTAATAAGCAATGACCTTCTCAAGTACTTTGTGTTCTTGTGTCAATACTGCCCCCAAACTGTAAGCACTAGCATATGTATCCAATGTGAATGGGTTTTTGAAAACCAGGTAGGCTAAGGCAGGTGCAGTCCTTTATTGGGTCACAAAGGCCTTTTTCAACTTATAAAATGCGAAATCACACTCTGCTGACTACTGAAATAGCTTCCTTTTTTGAACCAACCTATGCAGTGGTTTTGCAATATTGGGAAACCCACAAATACACCTTCTGTAATAGGATCAGAGTCCTACAAAACTCTGTGTATCTGTGTCTGGAGAGTTGGCCAGTTCCGTACAGCTTCTACTTTCTTTTTTTGAGTGGAAATTTCCCTGTCACTTGTGCACAAAACAAATTTACCTTTTACCTTTTTTTTTTTTTTTTTTTTTTTTTTTTACAAATTTTACCTTTTATTTTAATAATTCCTCATGTTTCTTTGGGTTCAATTTCTGCTTCTGCTTATCACATCCAAATGTATCATTTCCTGGTCAAAGGTTTTTAGCACACACCAAAATATCATATAGATATAACAGGCAGGCTGAGTGTGCATGGAGTACCCTCTCCAATGTGGCAGGTGCATTGCACAAGCCAAAAGTCGTCATTCTAAATTGCCACATGCCTTGTTTTGCAGTGCAAGCAATCTTTTTACTGTCCTTTGGATCTGCTTCTACTTGCCAGTACCCACTTCTAAGATCCAGTATGGAAAATCACATTGAACTTGCATTTAGGATATCATCCATTTGTGGTAATGGATAAGAATCCTTTAAAGTGATGAAATTTAGTTTTTTTTCTATAGTTCACACAATCTGGTATTACAGGTACCACCTTTTTATCTTAACTGGAACTATGGGTAAGGTTAAAGGACTGGTATCAGGAGGGTAAAATTGAGCTTTCAACATTTCCTCAATGGCCTATAATGCCTCTTCCCTCTTTGCTACTAGTAAACAGTGAGAGGGCTGTTTAATTGGCAGTTTCTTCCCTATCTCCAAATCAGTCTTGTGCTGGACCACTGCTTGCATCCGAAGAAGTGGGTATTCACCCATGAAAGCTTATGCTTCAATACCTCTGTTAGTCTGTAAGGTGCCACAGGACCCTTTGTCGCTTCTACAGATCCAGACTAACACGGCTACCCTCTGATACTTGTAGCACGATGTATATCTTGGTTGGATCAGAACAGCCCCAGATTTTTAACCAGAATGTCTCTTAAGACTGTTCTGCTGTACCTCATTTAAGGGTACAACACTGCTGGAATAAGTTAAATAAAAACTCTGGCAGGTCACCTTCAATCTCTTTTCCCCTATAGTTTTCTTTTATACGAGCATCTTCTAGATCCTCTGGTTCACATTTTGTCCACCATTTGCTGTTTTGTGACCGATGTGAAGCAAGCAAACAGGAATCCATTTCTGCTTCAAATCCACAAGAACTTCAGCAGCCAAGATTCCCTCTGGGACTCGAGATCTTGGAGCAAGTTTTAACCATTCACCTTCTTGCCTTTTTTTGGTGTGGAAAATTTACCACAGCATGTAGCTGTTATGGGGTCTGCCTCTGGTGTCAGGACAGTTTGTTTGCAGCAAACCAATTGCTTACCAAATCATTTGTCTCACCTGTGGATCATCTTTAAAGGGAATTTCCACAGGCTGAATTTGTAAGACACCTTTCCTGGCATGTATTACAATTGTGAGCCATCATGAAATCCACACTGATGATTAGCTCATTCACTATCTTGGTATCCAGATTCTTTGCTTGTATTCCAGAGGTCCAGTTTTCAAACCCAATTTTCCACATTTTTTGGACAGGTGCATGTTCTCCAGTCACTATCTTACTTTGAGACTAATTAGGTGGTTCAGTTTTGGATACCCTATTCCTTACCTTATTAGCGTATTGGGTCTAATAACTTATGCTTGAGCCATTGGCCGTTCTGAGGCATTGCTTCAAAGGGAAGAGGGTCGCATAACCTAGGAATCACTAATGCTACTTTTTGCAGCAGCTGGCTTTCCTTGAAGGTGTCCCATTTATACTTATATACTGATCAGGCCCAACCCTATTACAGTACGAAGGTGGTGTGGCTGCAGAGAAAACACTTGCAGATCACATTTCATTTTAATGTGTTTAAACAAAACAACCTTTTTGTCTTATTGGCTTGTGGTACTGGGTATTTGAATCTTTGAGTCCAGAAAAGTACAGATTAGATTTGATATAAAGTTACTAGTGTAGTAGGTTATGTTTTTAGTGGAGCTAGAGTGATGACATGAATTCAGTTCTTATGGAGGGATATAGTCCTCTTATGTGTCACTCCCATTAACTTCAGTGGAAATTACACATTTAGACTGCAGAATCAGTCATGATACATGCAATTGCTGGTGACTCAGATGGAAACTGCAGTAAGCATATGGTAATTCCTGTAACTGCCCCACCTGTGTTCTGCTAATTGGATAATTGACTCTACAAAGACAGTGCTGATTCTTGCTGATTCTGGATCCTGTGGGCATGACAGAGGGTGCTCCGTTAGTGGGCTCTATTGTAGTAGGAGAGAATGCTCTTTCTTATTTTAAAATACCCAAACAATTCCCACCCCCACCCCAAAAAAAGAAAAAAAGCTGTTGCTTACAGGTTATACAGTACTTCATGGACTTATGTTTAAGGAGGTTGTCATAATTTTTTTTTTTTTTTTACAATATTTTTGAATAGCCTTCCTTTTCCAAGGAAACTGCAAGAAATTGAAAAGCTATGGAAAACCATATCTCAAAAGTTGACTTGCTATTATAAACTTGTGCCCCACGGTCTGCCTATCCACCCAGTTTCTCTGCTGAAACAAACAAAAAAACCCCAATGATCCTTGCATTTCAGATGGTGTGTGGCCAGATAATGCATCTTTGTTGTAGTTTGGTGCTATGTTTTATCTCAAAAAGGCCTTGTCCTAGAAACTTCAAATGAGGTTTTCTTCAGAAGAGAGCTGGGGGAGGTCTTGTGCCTAGGACCAATTTTGAGATGGGGAAAGGCATATTTATGAAACTGTCTGGCAAATGAGTGTCAGTGGTCTATTGGGCTTTGGTGCACTTTTAAAAGAACAACTAAACTCTTTGAGGGCCTAAGCTTTCATTAAAAAATTTAAACTGACTACTAGTGTTGAAATCACTACTGTCAAAATGCAATCAAGCAACTTCCTTTTCAGATGATGACACACCTAAAGATGTGATTACACTGCACACTAAGTCTAGGCTCTGACTTAGGTTAAGTCCATACCCCCTTCTGGCCACACACATCAGTTTGACTTGGGTCCTAGGGTTCTGCTGGAATGGAGGGTCAGAGCCTGAGTCCTACTGTGACATGAGTCCAAGCAGTGTTGTTTCAGACATAGTTCAAGCTGCAGACCCGAGTTAGGAGGTCTGTATAGTGTAGTGTGGACATGTTAGCATGAGAGACCCAGGTCCAGCCATTGTAAACCTTGGTTTACAGTGCAGTGTGGACACTCAAGTGTGGGCT
The DNA here is from genome assembly GCA_033296515.1 of Macrochelys suwanniensis. Classification (NCBI taxonomy): domain Eukaryota; kingdom Metazoa; phylum Chordata; order Testudines; family Chelydridae; genus Macrochelys; species Macrochelys suwanniensis. Next base: position 159,463,754 of record CM065777.1, read on the forward strand.
TGGAAACAGAGGCCATAAGCCCGACTCCCACAGACCTGCACTTAGTGTACAGTGTAGACCTGCTCTGCGGGTTCACAGATAAGCAACTTTGATATATAATCTTCATTCAGTGTTGATAAGACATATCCTAAATATATTTCATGAGACTATGGGTAAATCTACCCTGCAGTTAAAAACCTGTGGTGAGCTCGGGGGGGCTTTGGCTAAGGGTCTGTTTTAATTGTGGTTTAGATGCTCAGGCTGCGGCCTGAGCTTGGGGACCCTCTTGCCGCGCAGATCCTAGAGCCCTGGCTCTAGCCTCACCCAAAGTCTACATTGCAATTTAAATTGCCCTGTAGTCCAAGCCCAAATCAGCTGGCTTTGGCCAGCGTCGGGTTTTTAATTGCAGTGTAGACATTATACCCTATATGTCAAGCCACTTTCCAATCAGGCAAGTAAGTCTAGTTTAAAAAGAAAAATCTGCCTTAGTGTTGTGACATAAATTATCTTAGTATTGTGGAGGCCCATAGGAGCCCCAGTCACGAGCAATGAGGAGTCTGATTGCACCTTAAAGACTAAAAGATTTATTTGGGAATAAGCTTTCGTGGGTAAAAACCCACTTCTTCAGATGCATGGAGTGAAAATTACAGATACAGGCATAAATATATATATTGGCACATGAAGAGAAGGGAGTTACCTTACAAGTGGAGAACCAATGTTGAAGGCCAATTCAGTCAGGAAGTTTGCAGATGAAGAAGTGGGGGTTTTACCCACGAAAGCTTATGCCCAAATAAATCTGTTAGTCTTTAAGGTGCCACTGGACTCCTTGTTGTTTTTGTGGATACAGACTAACACGGCTACCCCTCTGATATCCAGTCATGAGCGAGGACTCCATCGTGCTATGCACTTACAAACACAGAACAAAAAAGCTTCTGTTGTTAAAAACATGCTGGTAGGTGTCGAATTTCTCTGCTCAGCAATTTGGTTGTCATTCTCCGGGTTCTGTAGTCTGACTGCCTAACTCTGAATTTTGAGTATACATAAAATTGAGGTTTGTTTGAGGCGTTGGGACATGGATTCTTAAAGAGAGAAAAATGACTATTATAAATGATAGTGAGGGTCAAATTCTTCTCTCACGCTGGTGTGAAGCCAGTAGAACTCCACTGAGTTTGGCAGGAGTTACTGCTAGTGTACATCAATGTGAAATTAGAATTGTCTTTCTCTGTTTAAGTTTTATACTGTATATTAAAATTGCAATAGATTGTTTTTACAACATCTTTTAAAATGGCACCATCTCTTTTTTTTGTGTGTCCAGGATCAGGCAAGCTATTTTTCTGTTTATCATCTTTCATTACATATTGAAAGCTTGCTGTGCAAGATGACTCTTTTCATTCTATAAATTATTTAATACTTCATAAGAGACAGGTGGATGGTTGAATAGAAAGCTTCAAGAGTCTGTAAAAGTTCAAATTACAAAGGTGGGAAGGGAGAGAGCAACATTGAGATTGCAGCAGTCTGTGTGATGGGGAGCCAGACACATGCTAATAATGTAACCTGGTGCTGTCACATACATACTAGCCTCTACCACCTGGAACATGAAAGTGTAATCTTTTTAGATGAACCTTCTTTGTGCTATCCAGCAGCTGAAGCTCTATTAGCTGTGTTATTTTCAAATGTTGCTTATGAATACTTATGAATTCTTTACTGGGCTAACTAAATCTGTCGTGGGAGAGAGAGATGAAAAAGTCATTCCTCTGTACGTTCTGTGGGTGGGTGTGCACTAGAAAAGGTGGTGGTGGGAAATTGGGTTTGGGAGATTTGTTGTTTGGGAGTATTTCCTCTGCTCTTGTAATAATTTTTCACATCACTTGTCTCTAGCAAAGTGCATATGCTGTGCTTGAGCTTGTTGTAAAGCAGTGGCCCATTTTGCCAGAGTCTCTCATTTAATATAGATGTGAAACAAAATTATAGGGATGTCCCTCTTTCTGTGCTTTATTAATGTTAAAAGAAATAAAGCAAGGGAGGGTACGTGTTGTTTTAAAAGATCACTTACTAAACTTCTAGGAACTGTTAGAGGAAGTGAAGTACATTTTAAAAGGCATCTGAGTGTGTTTTTGTTCAAGATATTCATTGTGACTTTTGTGATGACTGGCACAAATCACTGAAGTTATGTTATATATCATAGAATCATAGCTCTGGAAGGGATCTTGAGAGGTCTTCTAGTCCAGGCCCCTGCGTTCAAGGCAGGACTAAGTATTACCTAGACCATCCCTAGACCATTTGTCTAATCTGCATTTGTAAGTTACACTTTCACGATAAAGAGATTGCACTACAGTACTTGTATGAGGTGAATTGAAAAACACTATTTGTTTATCACTTTTACAGTGCAAATATTTGTAATAAAAATAATAGAAAGTGAGTGTACACTTAGAAACACTTTGTATTCTGTATTGTAATAGAAATCAATATATTTGAAAATGTAGAAAAACATCCAAAAATATTCAATAAATTTCTATTGGTATTCTGTTGTTTAACAGTGCAATTAATCGCAATTAATTTTTCTAATCAGTTAATTTTTTTAGTTAATCATGTGAGTTAACTGTGATTAATCGACAACCCTAGTTCCAGATAAAGGTAAAAAGGTTCTGTCTTCTTTTTTCCTTTTATCCTAGATAGCTACTTTGCCCTGCTGCTTAATTCGCCAGGTCACACTGCTGTATGGCAGATGAAATAGTTTAATGATTTTAAACCTGATGTTTAGGCCACCAGACTTTCTGGAATGATATGTTCAAATCCCAGTAGAATAGTCTTCAGCCCTTCTTCCTCTTATGACCGATAAAATGAATATCATGCAATTTAACTCTTTGTGGATTAGACATTTAAAAAACATACTTATCTGCTCTCTGTATAGTAAAGATCCAGTGGCACTTTTTTTGTAAGACCGAGTGTCCTTTTTAAAAAGTCCTATTGCATAGGAGAGGCAGATATAGTGGGCATGGATCGTTGGCTGCTTTTCGTCCCCGCTGTGGTTGCATATCAGTGATGCTGTATAGTTTTGTAAAGTACTTTAGGAATCTTAAGGATGAAAGTTGCTGTGAATACAAGGTGCTGTCTATTTAATTTTTACTCAAAACCACCTGTACTTGTAACCATTGGTATGCTTTTATAGACCAACTGAGAAGGAAACTATTTCCCTCTCCTCCCCATAGACCAACTGAGAAGGAAACTATTTCCCTCTCCTCCCCATAGATTCGTTCTGCCTTATTGAACGAGAGATTCTTATTTAACTGTTTGTCAGAAAGATGTTCCAGTATTGTTGCAGTTTAATTATATTTTGATTCCTAAGTTTCCATGTCTTCAGGATGAATTATTTCATATTTACTGTAAGACAACATTCAGGCAATCCTTGGTAAGATAATACAGACTTTTAAATGTGGCCAGTGTATAATCTTTCTGTATTGTATACTGTATTAAACTGTTGTTTTTATATAATATATTCTCTCTCTCAAAACTACATGTGACTGGAGTTTATAATGTCAATATATGCAAATTCTAGGCTGTGTTTTTTTGTGTGTGTGTGTGTTTTTTTGTGTTTGCTAGAAGCAAACTAGCCAGTATCAACAATGAATGACTGAGCATTTATCCACTGCATAAAAAACCCCCATCTGAAATACCAACCCCCCCGGATTGTATCTGAGATCCTCTGTTTGAGGGTCAAGAGGGCATCTTTCCTAACCAGAAGGACTTCTCATTGCAGCTACTGGCCTTCTAGCCTAGGAGGACAAGACGGGACTCTTTTTGCCCAAATAAGGATTGGCTATAAGGTTGATGTTGAGTGGGAGATGGTCTGGTCATACCCAAGTGCCAGTTCATATGATAAGGGTTGATTGTGTTACCTCTTCATCATTCTAGTCCATAGCAGCCCAGGTAGCAACAACAGGATTTGAACCAGAGTTTCTCATGTGGCATTGCAGAGAACTGTCTTTAGGTCAGTGGACTGATCCTTCTGGGTATGTCTACACTGGAAAAACAAATGACCTCCCCACAGCAGCGAGTCTCAGACCCTGGGTCAGTTGACTTGGGCTTGAGCTACAGCACTAAAAATAGCAGTGTAGATGTTCCCATTCAGGCTGGAGCCCGGGCTCTGAGACCCACCCTGCTCGCTAGGTCTCAGTGCCTCGGCTCCAGCCTTAACGGGAATGTCTACACTGCTATTTTTAGCACTGTAGCTCAAGCCCGAGTCAGTTGACCCAGGCTCTGAGGCTTGCTGCTGTGGGTTTAGGTTTTTTTTGCAGCGTAGACCAGGGGTGGTCGAACTATGGCCCCCGCTCTGGCGCTCCAGCTGTGGAGCATGGTTGGGGGCCGCTCCGTGTGACTCCCGGAAGTAGCGGCATAGCCCCCCTCTGGCTCCTATGCGTAGGGGTAGCCAGGGGGCTCCACTTTGCATGCTGCCCCTGTCCCAAGTGCCGCCCCCGCAACTTCCGTTGTCCGGGAACCATGGCCAATGGGAGCTGCAGGGATGGCGCCTGTGAATGGGCCAGTGTGCAGAACTGCCTGGCCATGCTTCCACGTAGGAGCTGGAGAAGGAACATACTGCTGCTTGAGGTAAGCGCTGCCCAGGGTATGCACCCCTGAGCCTTTTCCTGTGCCCTAACCCCCTGGCCCAGCCCTGATCCCCCTTCCATCCTCCAAACCCCTCGATCCCAACATGGATCATCCTCCTGCACCCCAAACCCCTCATCCCTAGTCCTACCCCAGAGTCTGCACTCCCAGACAGAGCCCTCACCCCAACCCCAATTTTGTGAGCATTCATGGCCCGCCGTGCAATTTCTATTCCCAGATGTGGCCCTCAGGCCAAAAAGTTTGCCCACCCCTGGTGTAGACAGACCCACTGGGATTTTTGTTTTTGATAACTGTCACTTCCACATTGTGGAATACAATCATTAGCAAGCTCAGTAATCTTGTCATCACTCCATTTAAAGAGCTTGGCTGCTATCCTCCTCTGTGGAAACTCTATATGCTTGTATTACATGACTGCACACGGAAGGGCAGTATAAAGAAAAACAGTGTTCTTTTGGGCATGTCTAACAAGGATTAACAACTTGCAACATCAACCAGCAAAAGGCACAGTTCCAGCCTTGCACATCTGCCTCCTTTGGCTTGTAGGAATCAAAGGCAAGCCCTTGTACTATATATCACCATTCAACGATGCTGGAAATTGTCTTGCTTCTCTGTGACATTTTTGTTTGTGGATTGACACTGTTCTGTTCTTTTGAGTTCACTAGGGGTGACCAGCAGCAGTTGTCCGTTATCTGCCTTTTTAAATATGAACTGACTTGATCACAGTGACTCTGATGTTTCTCTAGTCTCTTCCCAACCCCTTCTCTTTCAGGCACCTGAGTGATGCACTTCCTTTTTTACTAAACCAGCTCTCTTGTTTTTTCAGATACTGAAAAACTGCTCTGGACTCTTTCTCCTAAATGTAGCCTTTATTTTGCTTAGTCTAGTTAATTTCACTTAATGAAAAACTGACCCTTTTGTTCTGATATTTCATTTCACAAAAAATGCCGCAGATTTAAAATTGGACTCTACCATAATTTCTTTTAATCTCTCTTTCAGTGGAAAAAGTTTGGGAGACAATCCCATCAATGCTTTTGTACCAGTTACATGATTATTATTCTCCTTCCCCATTTAGGTCCTAACTAAACTATAGTATTCTGACTATTAGAACATAGAATCATAGAATATCAGGGTTGAAAGGGACCTTAGAAGGTCATCTAGTCCAACCCCCTGCTCAAAGCTGGACCAATCCCCAATTTTTGCCCCAGATCCCTAAATGGCCCCCTCAAGGATTGAACTCACAACCCTGGGTTTAGCAGGCCAATGCTCAAACCACTGAGCTATCCCTCCCCACTGCTACTGGCATTTTAGGGCATTGGGAATGTTATCATATGACTTGATGGATGTGGTAATGCTTCTCTGGGTAGTTTTTGCATCTTGCAGACTTGTCAATGGGGAGGACAGTGTGTGCTCTGGCAAGCTTGCTGCTTCACTGAGCAAATCTTATAATTTTGATGTCCATGTAAGTCAAGAATGCTCTGAGAGCTGCTCTTGGCATCTATTGTAGGCATTTAACGGGATCTTTCACATTTCAGTAATGGGTGACCTGATACTAGATTCTGGTAGGACATAATCAGAGAGGCGTGTGTGTCCATCTATCTACCTACAATGAGGACTAAACTGTGTTCAGATTATTCTTTAAGTGGCTCGGGCTGGAAGGGCTTGCCTCATCAGTGTTTTTGGTTTCATGCAGTCTTCAAGTTTAAATACAAACTGCCCAGGCAAACATGTTAGCCTGAACAGTTTTCTGACAGTACATGCTGGTTGTGTACCATATGTTGGAAAGGGAGAATACTTTTGTAGTGAAATTGTGGCCTCGTAAAGTCAATGACAAAACTCCTATTGATTTAATGGGCCGAGATTTCATCCTTGGTGTGTTGCAGTCATGTGTGGATGCATGGATGCACTTGCAGACTTAGACATACAGAGAAATTGATTGTGATTTGCTCATTTACTGCCCTTCTCAGATGACTAAATTCTTCCCCTCCACCATGTAGAGCAGTTTTTCAGGAATTTCTGTTGCCCTTGTCTCTCTTTTGGCTAGAAATTGAGCTAAGACTATTTTCTCTACTCTGGCATTCAGGCTACTGAGAAATACCCCAGCTGATTGAAAAAGTTGATTTTTATCTTGCTATTTGATATTTTCCAAAAGTCACCTTCATACTTTTTGTGGCCAAGACTACTAGCATCTAAAGTGAAATGTCTAGTATGGTTTAAATTATCTCTAGGATACAGAAAAAATGAGGGCTTAAGTCTCTCTCAAAATATATTGGGTCATTAGAAAGTGACCCAGTAGGTAACAAGTACATCCATAATATCTGAAAAAACCTTCTAAACTCTTGTGGTTGTAATAGTAGCTAACTTTAGCCAGTTCAACTGTTTTTAGGCTAAATCACTGACAAAACCAAGATGAAATTAGCACAGAAAATACTGTAGTTATATGTTCTGCATGCTTTTTGTTTTAATCACTTAATACAGTAATTTTTTGTTGTTTTGTTCCTATAGTAACCTTTCTGTTCTGGATTTCTGGTTCAGTTTCTGCCAGTATCAATCTTCACTTACCCAGACAAAAGGACATGATCTATTCTCAGGAATGCTGATGGCTAAGATTAGGTTTGGAACAGGGCTGCCAATGATGGAATTCTCTGAAATAAATTGATGGGTGTAACCAAAGCTGGACATATGTTAATTTGACCTGATTTTGGTAATGCTAGCTGTTAAAAAGCTGACCCTCCAGGGTTAAGATATTCTATCTTTCTTGGACTGATGCTTTCTGTAATCATAGAATCATAGAATCATAGAATCTCAGGGTTGGAAGGGACCTCAGGAGGTCATCTAGTCCAACCCCCTGCTCAAAGCAGGACCAAACCCAATTAGATCATCCCAGCCAGGGCTTTGTCAAGCCTGACCTTAAAAACATCTAAGGAAGGAGATTCCACCACCTCCCTAGGTAACCCATTCCAGTGCTTCACCACCCTACTAGTGAAAAAGTTTTTCCTAATATCCAACCTAAACCTCCCCCTCTGCAACTTGAGACCATTACTCCTTGTTCTGTCATCTTCTACCACTGAGAACAGTCTAGATCCATCCTCTTTGGAACCCCCTTTCAGGTAGTTGAAAGCAGCTATCAAATCCCCCCTCATTCTTCTCTTCTGCAGGCTAAACAATCCCAGTTCCCTCAGCCTCTCCTCATAAGTCATGTGCTCGAGCCCCCTAATCATTTTTGTTGCCCTCCGTTGGACTCTTTCCAATTTATCCACATCCTTCTTGTAGCGTGGGGCCCAAAACTGGACACAGTACTCCAAATGAGGCCTCACCAGTGCCGAATAGAGGGGAATAATCACGTCCCTCGATCTGCGGGAAATGCCCCTACTTATACAGCCCAAAATGCCGTTAGCCTTCTTGGCAACAAGGGCACACTGTTGACTCATATTCAGCTTTTCGTCCACCGTAACCCCTAGGTCCTTTTCTGCAGAACTGCTGCCCAGCCATTCGGTCCCTAGTCTGTAGCAGTGCATGGGATTCTTGCGTCCTAAGTGCAGGACTCTGCACTTGTCCTTGTTGAACCTCATCAGATTTCTTTTGGCCCAATCCTCTAATTTGTCTAGGTCCCTCTGTATCCTGTCCCTACCCTCCAGCGTATCAACCACTCCTCCCAGTTTAGTGTCATCTGCAAACTTGCTAAGGGTGCAGTCCACACCATCCTCCAGATCGTTGATGAAGATATTGAACAAAACCGGCCCCAGCACCGACCCTTGGGGCACTCCACTTGATACCGGCTGCCAACTAGACATGGAGCCATTGATCACTACCCGTTGGGCACGACCATCCAGCCAGTTTTCTATCCACCTTACCGTGCATTCATCCAGCCCATACTTCCTTAACTTGCTGGCAAGAACACTGTGGGAGACTGTATCAAAAGCTTTGCTAAAGTCAAGAAATAGCACATCCACTGCTTTCCCCTCATCCACAGAGCCAGTTATCTCATCATAGAAGGCAATTAGGTTAGTCAGGCATGACTTGCCCTTGGTGAATCCATGCTGACTGTTCCTGATCACTTTCCCCTCCTTTAAGTGGTTCAGAATTGATTCCTTGAGGACCTGTTCCATGATTTTTCCAGGGACTGAGGTGAGACTGACTGGCCTGTAGTTCCCCGGATCTTCCTTCTTCCCTTTTTTAAAGATGGGCACTACATTAGCTTTTTTCCAGTCATCCGGGACCTCCCCCGATTGCCATGATTTGTCAAAGATAATGGCCAATGGCTCTGCAATCACATCGGCCAACTCCTTTAGCACCCTCGGATGCAGTGCATCCGGCCCCATGGACTTGTGTTCGTCCAGCTTTTCTAAATAGTCCCGAACTACTTCTTTCTCCACAGAGAGCTGGTCACCTCCTCCCCATACCGTGCTGCGGAGTGCAGCCGCCTGGGAGCTGACCTTGTCTGTGAATGCATCAAAGAAAGCTTTCAGAGCAGAAATGGCAGGGTTTTGACTTAAGGGTAGTAGATGCTCTTGGCAGTGTAGTCTGTCAACACAGCTTTTTTATTTTGGAGACTGACGTTCAGGTGGCAATCCCAAAACTACTTACAAAGACATTGACTTCCAACACATCTGAAACTGATCTTTCAGTAGCATGTAGATAGCTGTTGAATTGGCCAAGAACTAAGCAATTCCAAAGAATCCTTCGTATAACAGAGAAACGACCTACTATTTACTGAAACAGTCCAAATGATGTGTGTTCTAACATGTTTACTATTCTTTTCCCATAAGTATCTTCCTTAACGACAACTTTCTACTTTGCATACTTTGGATTGGGCCGATAGTCATGATTGAAGAAAATGAGACTTTGAAGAAAATCATACGTTTAAATTTTATATCTAGTTTAGTTAATTCCAAACTAGTCATAAAAGTAGGTTTGTAATAAAGTTAAGCACATAAGAGTAGAAACTTTATATACTGTGTGTATTCCAAAAATAAACTTCACTTCAAACCCCATCTAAGGTTGCTAAGTGAGAACGTGTAGCTGCCTATCGCATCATTTTATAAAACTCAGGGATTGTCTACACTGGCACTTTATAGCGCTGCAACTTTCTCACTCAGGGGTGTGAAAAAACACCCCCTCCCCCGAGCGCTGCAAGTTTCAGTGCTGTAAAGCACCAGTGTAAACAGTGCACCAGCACTGGGAGCCGCGCCTCTTGTGGAGGTGGTTATTTATTTATTTATTTATTTATTTATTTATTTTAAGCACTGGGAGAGCTCTCTCCCAGCGCTCTGCCGTGACTACACAAGCCATGTTAAAGCGCTGCTGTGGCAGCACTTCAGCGTTGCCGGTGTACACTAGCCCTCAAACACTTTTTTTTTTAAAAAAAGAAGGAAATGACTGGTTAAGGACAACATAAATCTCTCATTGTCTGTCTGCATAAGTGCTATATCCTTTTCGAGTTTAAAGAAATACATATATCTTCACAAAGCAGCCTTAGTTCTGACCTCTTGATCATTGTGAGGCTTTTTAATGCATTTTTTTTCCTTAGGGGATAATATTTATTTATCAATTGAAAATAAAAATTTTGAAGTCAAGTATTCCATTACTACTGTTTCTTGAAAGTAATGTTATACACTTTCCTGTTTAAATACATATAAATTAATAACCCTAATATTATATTGCTCTAATCGGGTACAGGGTGCCATTTTAATAGCTTGTACAAATGTATAGGAAGACAAGGTCCTGACCTTCAAAGAGTTTAGTAATCTCCACAGACAGCACACAGTGCTTCTGAAAAGGACATTTTTATTTTTACAATAATATTTATTTAGAGTCAGATTCAAGGCATTTGTTGTAAAACATGCATTTCTTTATACTTGGTGAAAGTGTATATTATGTGGGTAGTGCTTGCTTATGTGATTAGCTCTGGTAAATGATGTGTTAAGTAGATTTTTATCACTTAGTAATTTTAACTGGTATTTGAAGCCAAGTTTTTGTTTCTTGAATTTCCCAGGATTTTTTCCTTACATCTTTCGTTATATCTTTTTAAGTAGGTAAGTGACAACCGCTTAAAAAATATGAAATGCTATAGTGTGGTCATCAGTTACATTTTAGGCATGAAATGTACTGTTTAGGTTAAAAATGGCTTCTGCAGAGTCCTGTTTCATGTGATATGCATCTGACGTTCATAAGCATGTTCACTGTTTAGCTGCATTGTCATGCATGTGCGCTCAGTGAGCTCACTATAACTGGAAATACTGGTAAAAAGTGTAAAGAATATTTGGCAAAGTAGCAGAATCAAAACTAGACCTCAAATTTGTGTTTATCAATCAATGCCTAGTTCACTAGGCCACAGGTGAAGTCACTGAACCTCTGTGCCATACTTGTCACACATGAAAAGTGTCTAAAAATACTTCGAAATCTACAGATTAAAAAGATTTTTTCCCCCCCAGAGGTGTTCTCAACATTATTAACCAAATTTGACAATTGGCCTATTTGAAGTAGAGGGTTCGAAGCATTTTGTATAAGAATTGCCATACTGGACTTGACCAATGGTCCATCTAGCCCAGTAACTTGTCTTCTCTCAGTGGCCAGTGCCAGATACTTCAGAGGGTGTGAACAGAACAGGGCAAATCGAGTGATTCATCCCCTGTCATCCAGTCCCAGATTATGGCAATCAGAGGCTTAGGGACACCCAGAGTGTGGGGGCTGCATCCCTGACCATCTTGGCTAATAACCATTGATGGACCTATCCTCCATATCAGAATGGAAGGGAAGCATTACAAATGCACCATCTGATATGGTGTCTAGAAATTTTATCTCTGCATCCCATCCTGAGGTGACATGTACACAGTCAAAATGGGGATAGTTGAAATCCCCCATTAATATTGGGTTTTCTGGTTTTGTAGCTTCTTTAATCTCCCAGAGCATTTCACAGTCACCAATGCCATCCTGGTCAGATGGTGGGTAGTATATTCCTACCGCTATACTGTTTTACTTTTTGAGCATGGAATTTTTATCCATTGAGATTCTATGGTACAGTTTGATTCATTTAAGATTTTTACTTTATTTGACTCTATATGGTTTCTTTCACATATAGTGCTGCTCCCCCACCAGCGTAAAATACACTGTCATTCCTATATATTTGGCATCTTGGTAATACTATGTCACATTGATAGATTATCATCGTTCCACCAAGTTTCTGTGGTGCCTGTTTATGTCAATATCCTCATTTAATACCAGGAACTAAAGTTTACTCATTTTAATACTTAAACTTCCAGCATTTGTATACAAGCACTTCTAAAATGTTAATATTTAGTTGTCTGCTTTCATGTGATGTAATTGAATGGGAATTTTTTGTTTGACTATTTCTCTTTAATTCCTACTTGTACTTTATCAACTTCTATCCTGTCTTCCTTACTAGGATATAGAGTATCCCCTTTAATAAATCTTTCCCTAAGAGATGTACAGAGAAGCACATGGCTTGGGCAGAGACCTGTTGGCTTTCCCCCAGCCCTTAGTTTAAAAACTCTACTACGATCTTTTTAATTGTGCATGCCAGCAGTCTGGGTTCTGTTTTGGTTTAGATGGAGCCTATCCATTCTGTCTAGACTCCTTCTTTCCCGAAAGGTTTCCCAGTTCCTGATACATCTAAATCCCTTCTCCCAACACCATTGTCTCATCCACACATTGCAGTTCTGCCTGTCTAACTGGCCCTGTGCGTGCAACTAGAATCATTTCAGAGAATGCTAGTATGGAGGTCTTGGACTTCAATTTCTTACCTCGTAGCATAAATTTAGCTGTTATGTATTATGATGGTGTAGAGATGAAGGCATGAATCTGCCACATCTGAGATCAGGATTCCTTTTCCAGCTTTGTCACGGACAGTGGCAAGTCATTTAACCTCTGTTTCTCCATTTGGAAAATGAACCTGTGCGCACTTCTATATCCAAGGACCCATTTTATGGGAAATGGAGGAGAAGTTTTCCCAGATTCTTTTTTGTTTCGTTTGTTTTCCTGTTTTCATTTTTCAAAGTGTTGTAGGCCATTTGGAGGTTGAGTATAGAAAATATCGTCACCATTCCCCACCCCTCCCCCCCAGTCGTCTTCATTAATAGAGAATTGTGTCTTCATTTTGGATAATAAGTTTCTTCAAACATTATATTATTCCTGCCTTCAGCCCATGCAGATGTAGGTCTCAGTGTCAAAATCTGGCAGTACTCAGATTTTGTGATTACATTGAGCAGAAAGAAGGGCCCAAAAATACTTTGCAAATTTTTGTTTAAAGACATACTCATCCATTTTTGTAAATACTTTTTTTTAACTCTCATGCTTAATCAAATTTAAAATTACAAAATGGTCTGGGGCAAAATCAACCTTGTGATGAGATCCTGATTGGCATCTTGGCTATGGAGAGGCTTCCACCTTTCTAATTCCAAGACAAAAAATTATTATAAGATACATTTACGGTTGAGTGTGTATATCAGCAATTTAAGGGCAAAAAAACAAAATAAGGATGTTGTAGTTATCCCAAAATCAAGTACTACAAACCCAGGCAATTTGGAATTAAAGCTATACTTAAAGCACCCGAGCAACTTTAACTCTGTCCTGTAGTGACAGCATATAATACCCATACAATTATGATTAAGGCTAGGGTGACCAGATGTCCCGATTTTATAGGGACAGTCCCGATTTTGGGGTCTTTTTCTTATATAGGCTCCTATTATCCCCCACTCCTGTCCCGATATTTCACATTTGCTGTCTGGTCACCCTAATTAAGGCATTTTAGTATTTATGGTCCCAGATTAGATATTAAACTGATTTTTAAAGACCCATTTTTTCTCCTCATACTGTGGCTTCATGTGTAGCAGAGGTCAAATCCCTGCTTTAAGTTTAAAACACAACTCAGACTTAACTAAAGAGCTCTGACTGCTGCCTTCATAATAAACTACACTCACCAGCAGAGCCAGGACTAGAACTCTGCTTCTACAGTGCCAAAACCAAGTCTGTCACCTGAATTAAACAGAGTTTTGTTAGCTGTCGGCTAATAGAAGGAACTTTGTTATTTGTAAGCGGCAAAGAGCCAATTGTGGGCAATATTCTCCCACACGGAAGTCAGCAGCAAAACACTCACAAATATCAGTGAGTGCAAGGTTGAGCCCCAAAATACAAGCAGCAATATCTGTTATTGGATTAAAATTAAACAACGTTTTTCTTCAAATATGCCCAGTGTATGAGTTTTCAAGGCGTTATAACTATGCTAAAAATGTGAAGTTGTAAGAACAAGCTCTTTTACTTAGTGGCAAGCACAAGACAAAAGTAACTATTTTCAAATGGAGTATTTAATAATCCGTTACTCAGAAACCATCTACATTTTCTTCAGAGTTGATAGAAACAGTCTCCTTTTTCCTTCAATTAATCTGGCAATTTACAGGGCAAGCAAATTCGGAGGCACAATTTTCCAGGCAGTAATACAAGGCTATATAAAACAGGTGGTTGCAATCTTGATAGTGGAGAGGCCAACCTGCCAACAGATGGTAAATGCAGTGTTAATCACCTATTTCAGCGGTAGTCAATAGGTTGGCCGCAGGCCAAATCCGGACTGCCAGACCTTTTGTACAGACCCTGAAATCTTATTTACTTTATTATTTTCTCTGGAGTTTGGACTTTGACTATAATACATTGACCAAGAAATCCGGACTTTGACAAAAAAAATAGACTACCCCTGACCTATTGTATATGAACAAGCAAGATAGTGCTGGAAGCAGCTTTTGGCAGCCCAGTTTTCTGCTGTTTCGATGGCTTGGGCAGAGTATCGTTTACTGGCCATCAGGGTGGTAAATCTGGTAAAATCTTGCCGCATTTAGTTGGATTGGCTGAGCCACTAGAAACTTCACCTGGGAAATAGTTCTGAGTTTAAAGGACCATCTCAGCAAGTTTGCACTCACTGGAGCACTTCATTAATGGATCTGTTCAGGATGGTAAGCAATAGCAAGCTTCCATGATTCTGCACTTGATGGAGACCTCCTCTGTTGTATGCTTCTTCCCTCATCCATTCATTGGTCACATTCTTTGAAAAATCAGACTGACAAAGCACATTGTCAGCTGCATTGCTTTAATCTAGCCTTGGCCTGCCCCTTCTAGTCATGGTATTTGGAGCTGTAAAGGTTAGTGTCAAAAGAACTTCTAGCCCTCCGTTAGGTCACATTCTGTTATTTTGGGGAGCCAGTGGGTACAGTACATAAGAAAAGCTGCACCTATAAAGCCTTGTGTGCATCCACATATGAAGGAGTCTGTCTTCAGAAGTAATTGGCACTCTCTTAACATTCAAAATAGTGTCTTTCCAAAATAAAGTGCTATACTTAGTTTCATCGTTAGCTTGATGAGAGAGGTGGGAGAGTCAAATACAGATCTAATTTAATTGCCATCTATTTTAATTCTCTTCTTACCTAAAGAGGTAGTTTGAGTGACTAAGGAGCTGAGCATTAGTTTGCAAGTGACCACTGTGACACACTGTACTTCAAAGTAGCACCCTGTAGTCCCCATATTCATCATTCATATATGGCTGTAATATTTCATATAAAGCATGCCACGTAAGATATATGAAAGGTCATGATCTGCTGAAACCCATTGTTCTGTCAAAGTATGTATATCGTTGGCATGTATGAAGTTAGGAGGCTTTGCTGTATGGTGGTTGTTGAAATATGTTGTAAATTTGTGAGTCGTCCATTGCTAGTTCTCCAGTGACAACAAAGGAGGTGAGCCATACCCAGGTGGGTGTTAGATGACCATCAATCAGCAGGGGAGCTGTAAACAAGGTATTTACAATTCTGTAAGAGAAGCACCACACAATGGGGGTTGCTCAATCCTGTGACACAGGAAGGCCCACCAGATATGCTTGGATGAGTTTCTGTCCAGGGACATGGACTAAGAGTATAAAGTAAGGGACAGTGGCATCGTACCTTTACCTTTCTCCTCCCCCACCTATGCTGGAAGCAATAAGAATGCTCGGAAGACAAAGACTTGAACTGAGGAGACTGGTCACAGGCTTAAAGGGAAAGCCTATGTATTAAGGAGTGTAACCTACCCGCAACATCCAGCGGGGTGAGAGAAACTGCTTGATCCAAATACTGCTTAGTCTAATAAGGTTCAGGATTTAGACTGCGTACTTGCCTTTTATTTTCTTCGGTAACTAGCTCTGACCTTTTATGGCTGCCACTTATAATTACTTAAAATCTATCTGTAATCAGTAAATTTATTTTAATGTTTTATCCTTATCAGTGAGTTTGTCTGAAGTGTTTGGGAAATCTGCTCAGGTTACAAAGGTTGGTGCATGTCCACTCTCCTTTGACAAAGTGGTGAACCAATTAATAAACTTGCATTGCTCAAGAAAAGATCTGGAGCAGTGCAAGACTATGTATTCCTGGGTTCCAAGGCTTGGGGCACGGGAGATTTGCTGGTGCCTTTCTCTGTGTGATTCGTGCATTGCTCATGCAATTTAGCTGGGTGTAGTGCTCCGTATGCTGTTGTATTAAGTGATAACAGTGCCCAGAGGAGTTTGCTGCTTGTCACTAGCAAAACATTGAGAGAGACAGCCCCGGCTGGAGAGTTAAGAGGACACAGCGGTACCCCAGTTCCAGGTTGTACCATGGGGATCCTGTCGCAACCACCCAAGGCAGTGGTGGAGTAATTTTAAGACTGACTGACTTTATAAACTCCAACAATGAAAGCGAAGGGAAGCTATAACTAGGAGTAATGGGATGAAAATAGAAAGAAAATATAAGTTGAATATCAGGAAAATGAGCTGTTTAAGGGTACAGAATAGTCTTCCTTGGGAAGTGATGGAAGCTCAGTGGGACAGGTTAAAACTAAATTTGATTTAAGTCATTAAGAAAATGTATAGTGGTAAACAGGCCTTCATTGCTGAGGAGACGGTCTCTCCTGTGATTCTATGAAGACTGAGACTTAATAGGGTATTGATGGAGGAAGGGAAAATTAACCAATAGTGTAATTTAGAGTTGTTGCAATAATACTGAATTGAGTTAGTCATAAACATGTTCTTTAGTAGTCGACATAACAAGCAAAGATTCATGTCCTTAGAATTTTATGCAGTGTTTGTAGTCGTGTTGATCCCAGGATATTAGGCAAGGTGGGAGAGGAAATATTTTTTTTATTGGACCAATTTCTGGTGGAGAGACAGATTTACTTCTCCCTTTCTTATACTTAATCCTTTTCTTACTGGCATGCTGTCTCTGAGGCTTCATTCTTTCTCTTGAGGATCACTCCCCTACAGTTGTATGTACTAGTTCTTGCAAACTCTGATCCAAAACTGTGATATCCAAAATCTGAATTTGGAGCTCTGGGGTCCTGTACATGGAAGCTCAACTACGCTTGCGCTCCCTGATATGTCCCTTTCAGGTCAGAATTGAGGTAGCTGTAGGTAAAGCTTTTTCCGCTTCTAACTATGTTTGTGTGTATTTTTTGTGGGTAGAAGATTTCAGTATCCAGAAGTCTTAATCTGGCAAGTTTCATCAGCACTAAATTCACCATGAGTTTAAAATTGTTATCTGTAAATTAGTATAATGAAATCTCATTTAACTGAAACAGGGCCTGGTCCCTGCTTATTGCGGACATAATTAGGTTTCAGATAATAAAGGCATAATACTCGGAAGAAGGAGCACCAGAGAGGCCTCAAAAGCTGCCTGATGCTCAGTGCTTATGGGTAAGGCTACAGTTTTATCACAGAGGTTGTGGAAATCACGGAATTCGTGACTTCCGAAGGTCTCAGTGACTTTAGCTCACAGATGGTGCGGGAACCCTGCAGTTCCCCGGGCCACCCTGTGCGGCAGGCGAGCAATCTCCCCCGTTCCTTGGTCGCTATGGGTGGCAGGCAGGGGACCTCTGGAGGGTGAGGGTCCCCGGAGCTCCTAGCCAGGCCCCTGCAACTGCCTAGTGGCTCCCCATTTTGTGATGGGTATTTTTAGTAAAAGTCAGGGACAGGTCACTGGCTTCCATTAATTTTTCTTTATTGCCCATCACCTGTCAGTGACTTTTACTAAAAAAAAAAATCAGTGAAAAAAGTCTTAGCCTTACTTATGTATTTAGGGGCTTGATCCAGCTTCCATTCAAATAAGTAGGAAAATTTCCCATAGACTTGAATGTTTCAAGCCCTTGGGACAAAGTTTCTGGGACACCTCCCATCTCCTTTGTCCCAGGTATGTACGCCTTCAGGAATCTCTGTCCTGAGCTGGCTGTTCATAAGCAGGGGAGCCAGCCAGATGGTTTTGGTGTCTATCCTCGTGGTTGGTGAAACCCCATGCACAGATTTCAAAACCTGTTTAAAACTTTACCCAAGTTTATTCCCTCTTGTGTTGATATTCTCTGTCCCTCATTGTGCTGAACTGGCATTTGCAGAAACATGATTTATTTCTGGAGCTGCTAAATTTAGAATCACTGTGATATGCAATGTGTCTTGGCAATGGGAGGCAATTAGGAGAGGAGCATTTGCTGCTGTTCAAGAGCCCCAAGTAACAAATGTTTGTCACTGAACTGTTGCCTTTCCTTGGTGAAGAACAGCAGTGTCTCCTTGTTTTGCTGCCACACACCTGATGTTTGAGCTGTGTTTTTCCACTTGCAGAAGTGAAAGCAATATTACAAATATCCCTTAAAGAAAAAATGCACTCATTTTCCTTGTCCTAACAGTCTGAAAGTTTACAAAGGCAGGAGTGCCTGCCATGATAGAACTATGTATGTATTACACTGAAGTCTAAAGGGACACCACAAACTTGAAATTATACTTTTTTAAAAAGTTAGAAGTAGTGTCAGTACCACACCTGCCTCATTGATTGGTGTCCCTGCCTATTTTGGGAGGGTTTACCATTATATTTGTTTTTGCAGGTTTTTTTATTTATTTATTTATTTATTCTTTAAGAAAACTCACCTGATGCTGCATGCAAGACCCATGTGAACAACTGTGGAGTCTGTCTAAAGTATAGCCAATTGGTTGACTGTCCTTGTAATTCAATAAGAAAAATAACCAAATAACCAAAAGATAACCAAGCTTATCCAATTTATTGTCTAGACTCTAAAGATCAAGTTGTACAATATGAAGAGGAGGCATACATACCACTCCTCCCAGGAAGTACTTCTCATGCAGCGTGTAGTTCAGCTTGCGAGAAGGTGTGCTCCCTATAGGCATGCAGAACCAGTCATTTATACATTTCTCAAAAATAAATAAATCTTGCAACTTTTTGAACAGTGGAAATAACTGCAGTTTAAAAAATTGACATTTGGCAAGGAAATGGCCCTCGTTGGGCAGTCTCCTTTTTTGAGCAAATCTGGTGAAAAAGTGGTTTGACACAGTAAGAGTTAGGAGCCTGTAAAAATTGTACTTTGCATATGTATAATGTATTTTTGGGGGGAGGGAGAGGCGTAAAGCTTTGGAAGCACAGCCTTGAGGCAATGTTATACATTGGTGAGTTGTTAATTTAGCTGCATAGTGAAAGTATACTGAAAGTACGCTTTCATAAAGGATCACATACTATGGTATTTCTCATGTGAAATGTCAAATCATCATCTTTTCCCTATAACCTCAGATATATGGATAGTATCTCTCAGTACTGTGTGTTAATTCGTCTATATAGGTACATGACAGATGCACTGTAAACTGATTCTGGGTTCAGGTAATCTCCTCCAAATAGGATTCTGTTTATAACTTTAAGGATTAATTCAGGGAGGGACAAAATTCTCTAGAGAGAGAATTTGCAAATGGTCAAGGAGCCAGTTAGGGACAGGTAGAATCTTCCAGGTGTGTGTTAAGCAAATAGAGGAGGGTCTGTTGCGTCTCTCGCTGTGGACAGAGGGCAGGAGGATATATATGGTACCAGAAATCTTTCTCCCAGTATCAGTCATCTGATTTGTTGAGTTGGGGTTCAAATGTAGAGTTTAACTTTTTGTATTTAAGACTCAATTCAACACTATATTGTAGCTGTCAGATATGGCCAAAAGCTCTGCAAGTCTCCTGAATTCTGAGAGTTCAGTGCTATCTGGATTTCTGAGGATTCATAGATTCCAAGACCAGAAGGGACCATTGTGGTGATTTATTCTGACCTCCTGTATAACACAGGCCATAGAACTTCCCCAAAATAATTCCTAGAGGGTATCTTTTAGAAAAACATCTAATCTTGATTTAAAAATTGCCAGTGATGGAGGGTCCACCGTGACCCTTGGTAAATTGTTCCAATAGTTAATACTCACTGTTAAAAAATATACACCTTATTTCCACTCTGAATTTGTCTAGCTTCAATTTACAGCCACTGGATCATGTTCTACCTTTCTTTGCTAGATTGAAGAGCCCATTACCGAATATTTGTTCCCCATATAGATTTTTGACTGTGATCAAGTAAGATTGAGCTCCTTGAGTCTATCTCTGTAAAACATGTTTTCTAAGCCTTTAATCATTTTCAAGACTGTTCTCTGAACCCTCTCCAATTTATCAACATCATTCTTGAATTGTTGGCACTAGAACTGGATACCGTATTCCAGCAGCAGTCACACCAGTGCCAAATACCGAGGTAATATAACCTCTCTACTCCGACTCTAGATTTCCCTGTTTATACATCCAAGGATCACGTTAGCCCTTTTGGTAAAAGCATTGCACTCGAAAGCTCATGTCCAGCTGATTATCCACCACGACCCCCAAATCTTTTTCAGGGTCACTGCTTCCTGGGATTGAGTTCCCCATACTGTAAATGTGGCCTGCATTCTTTGTTCCTAGATGTATGTTTACTTTTAACCGTATTAAAATGCATATTGTTTGCATATTGACTGCTTACCGAGCAGTCCAAATTACTCTCTATCAGTGACCTTTCCTCTTCATTATTTACCACTCCCCCAATTATTGTGACCTCTGCAAACTATCAGTGATTTTTGCTTTCTTCTAAGTCATTGATAAAGTGTTAAATAGCATAGGACCGAGCCAATCTCTGCTGACCCCCCACTAGAATCATACCTGTTTGATGATTCTCTATTTAAAATTACATTTTGAGATCTGTCACTTAGCCAGATTTTTATCCATTTCATGTGAGCCATGTTAATTTTACATTGTTCCAGCTTTTTAAATCAGAATGTCATGCAAGTGAAATGCCTTATAGAAGTCTAAGTATATTGCATCAACATTATGACCTTTATCAACCAAAGGAGGAGAAAATAAACTTCAAAAGATGTCCTTTTGGTAGGGCTTGGAAATTCATGTTATGCACTGATTACTGCTTCCTGTCTTCAGTGGGTATATCCTGTTGCTGTGCTTAGTTCAATTACTGTACAGATGATGGATGGGGGAGAGTAATAAGAGTGCAATTTACTGAGACTCCTGTGTGGTGAGCCCTTCTCTGGCTGGCTGAGAGAGCTGTTGCTGATGGCAGTCATGGATTACTGTACTAAAAATACTGTGTTAACTTCTGTAGGACAGGGTGATAGAGGTGAACTCTAATATGTCTGTCTCTCTCTTGTGATGATTTTAAAAACGGGTATGTTGTTCAGCCAAGTAAGAACTTCATGGGGCAGTGGATAAAGCTGCCAAAAAAACCCCACCAAACAAAAACACCTTATCCAGCATTTTCCTTCTGAACGTAATAGAACTTCTTTACTGCCTTCCCTCTCCTTGTGGTCCTTGCATCTAAGTGACTGTCCTTTCAGCTGAGGAGGGATTCTACTCACTCGAGTCTTTCTTTGCTCAGGCAACAGGCTTGTGTGTTTTTGTTTAAAGGTCTCTCATTTGAACTAAGTTTTTACCAAAATTTCATCATCTCTGTGCTCCTATAGGAGGTTGTCTCTTTCATTTCTGATTTGTCACATTGTGACCATCAAGTCAAGAATGTTGATGTCTGCCTTCTGACCTCTTCTGGTAGTTTTGCTTGTTCTTGTAAATTTTGGATACCACAGCTGCTGATTAACATCCTGTCACCACTCTTGCCACACACATTTTTGGTCTCAGCTATACTAAATAATGACTAATTGTTCCTGTTCTTTGAGCAACTCATTCTCTGAACTCACACTTTCTCTCCTACAAATAATTTTCTTAAGTTTGGAGAAACTGTTGGTAAGCTTATGTAGCTTAGGATATTAAGCATGTTAAATTTACAGGGCTTTTTTTGTTTAACCAGAACAGTTTCTTAAGAATAAACATGGAGGTGAAATAAATGTGGAGACTAAAATTTTACATTTTGGGCCACTTCTGCATCTAATGAGGGGAGACAGCTCAACTTGAAAGATGGGTCAAAAGTTTTATAGTGGGTTTTGAAGGCCCAAATATAGCGTGGTGACTGATATAAAAAAAGAGATTTATTTTGTGTGTGTGTTTGTTTTCCGGTAGATTATTTCAGTTCTTTTTACAGTGCTTGCTGATTAAAAGTTACAAACTGGGTTCCTGTTTTGCTTGGGGAAATGGCATTGCTAATCTAATGATTGTCCAGTGTTATGTGCCAGTTTAAATTGGCCTGCAGCATGTAGGTTTCTTTTTGTAAGACTTCTAGTAGCTTTAAAAATTTGATCAGATTTAAAGCTTTACTCTTTCCTTTTTTTCTTTTAACAGTAGTCGAATGGGGAGATGATGTTAAAGTGGTTTCAGAAGATGAAGCCATGATGTTGGTGAACCATCAAGCAACAGGAGATGTCTGCACACTAATGATGTGCCTTCAGGATAAAGGCACGGTAGGCTATCACCAGGGAAATGGGCTATTCTCTGTGTATGCAGTTGTTGGTGAGGTGTATGTAACAATGAAATTGATAGGCAGCAGGTTTAAAACAAAAGGAAGTACTTCACACAATGCATAGTCAACCTGTGGAACTCAATTCCAGGAGAACTTGTAAAGGCTTAGGGACACCCTGAGTATGGGCTTTCTTATGTTTTTTATATAAATCTGCCATTAATAACTTTTTCCTTTGGTATGTTACTCTCCTTTCCCCAGATGATTCCCCCGCCCCCCCCCCCCCCCAAATAAAACCAAAACAACATCCATACAACAAAACCCCACCCAACCCTGTATCAGGTCTTGTTTTTTTATGTGACAGCCAGTAGTTTAGAGCAGATTTATGAGATTTTAAATATGGACTTCTTTAGAAGTGAGTTACAAGACAAATATATGTGGGTGAATTGTGAAGAGGCAAGTCTTCTTATAGTTAATATTGAAGCAAACAGTCAGTCATAAATGTGGCCTTTTTTTTTTTTCCCCAGGCCAACACACACAACTCGTTCCAATTTTGCCCCAAATAAACCAATACATGTGAAATTTCACATATGTTTTTATTCCAGGAGAGAATTTTTTCCAAAAAGTGTGACACAAATTGGATGAGGTATTTCAGAGAGATGAGAGTTCAAAAATTGAAAGTGATCTCTTGTGACCATTTTATTGATCCTGTTTAAGTTGTCAGAATTGCTTGGCCTCATTCTAAATTAGGCTTAATATGTTGGATTTGGCAAGGACTGGTACCTTTTTAGTAGTGTTGGAAGTTTTGTTAGTAATTGTCATTGCAAAGTTTTCACATGCATTATGGGTAAGGCTATGTTTTAGCCATGGGATCTTTAGTAAAAGTCATGGATAGGTCACGGACAGTAAACATAAATTCACGGCCCATGACCTGTCCATGACTTGTACTATTTACCCATAACTAAAACTTGGGTCGGGGCCCTTGGGTACTCGGGGGGGGCCCGGGAGGCTTCTGGCCCGGGAGGCTAGCCCCTGGTCCCTCCCTTGCTGTTTCCCCCTCCCCCGTAGCCTCAGCTCACTGCTTTGGGCAGCACGGTGGCATGGCTGGCTCCAGCCGGGCAGCACGGCTACCTGTCCTGGTGCTCTGGACGGCACGGCTGTAGCGCTGCCAGCCACTGGTGCTCCAGGCAGCGCGGTAAGGGGGCAGGGACTGGGGGGGTTGGATAGAGGGTAGGGGAGTTTGGGGTGGTGGTCAGGGGGCGGGGGTGTGGCTAGGGGTCAGGGCGGTCAGAGGGTGGGGAACAGGGGGGTTGAATGGGGGCAGGGGTCCCGGCGGGGGCAGTCAGGAAGGAGAGGGGGGGTTGGATGGGGCGGCAGGGGGCAGTCAAGGGTGGGGCCATCAGGGGACAGGGAGCAGGGTGTGTAGGGATGGGGCCTGAGTCCTGGGGGGACCGTCCGGGGGCGAGAAGCAGGTGGGGTCGGATAGAGGGCGGGGGCCAGCCACGCCTGACTGTTTGGGGAGGCACAGCCTCCCCTAACCGGCCTTCCATACAATTTCAGAAACCTGATGTGGCCCTCAAGCCAAAAAGTTTGCCCGCCCCTGCCTTAGTCTATGTGCTTGGAGAACGCGAGTCCAGGCATGTCTGGTGGGCATTGCTGAGTCACAAAGTGAAGCAATACCCCCTGTATGTTTCCTGTGAGTAAGCCATTCTATTGTAACTCCTCCGCTGGACAATGACTGGTAATGTCCGTTCAGCACCCACCTGGGCATTGGTTACCTCCCTTATCGTTGTCTCTGGAGAGCTAGTATCTGTGCACTTCCCAAACCCACAGCATATTTTAGTGAAGACCATACAACACAATTCTTATAATTTTATATGCATTAATGATGCACATATTTACGTAGAACAATGTCTTTCAGCAGATCATAACGTTTCCCTTGATACCACACATGGCATGCTTCATGTGAAATATCACAATTCTATGTAAGTGATGAATATGGGGGCTACAGGGTGCTCCCCCAATGTATAGAGCGTCACGGGCATATAGTGTGCGTGTGTGAAGTTACACCATATGAGTAGCAAAGTAAAATTGTACGCTGACTCTAAGGAGAGCGGTCATATTAGGCCCCTTCCTAGAAAACAAAATGGCACTTGAGCCGTTTTCCCCTTTTGAAGAGCTAATACCATTATTTATGCATTAGCTTGTGGGTTTGTTGTTGGTTTTTGAAAAGATGATCTCTCAAATGTCTGATTCTTTGCATGCAGTATATACTGACATGTCCTTTTCTAAACTTTTTCAGGTTGTCCGTCAGATGATGTGGCTGATGGATCATATTTTTAAGTACACAAACTTTGGGATTGTATCGCTACTCCACGGAGACTTCTTTATAAGACAGGTAAACAACAGATGTATGGTAGTGCCTTGATTTATCCTTGTAGTCAATGCTCTGTTTTCTAGATGCAAAATTTCAGTGTGGCCTGCTAGGCTTTATCTGTAATTTCTGTAGTGGGGATTACAAGGTGAAATCCTTGTGCTGAAATGTACTTGCTAGAGATAGATAGGCATTGTGGGAGTTGACGGCAACCCACGTGCACTATGCACGCAACGGTCGCTGAGCGGCGAACGGCGTCAGGAACATTCCCTCGACCGAGACCAGTACCGCCGTCAATTGTGAGGGCACATTTGACTAGGGCACAGGCCTCGTCAGCTGCCTTTTTGGTCCATGTCCCCATTCAGGACATTTGTAGGACTGCCACATGGTCTTCAGTTCACACTTTCACCTCGCATTATGTGATCATCTCCCAAACCAGGGAGGACGCCGGGTTCGGCAGGGCTGTGCTCCGTCCCGAGAATTTGTGAACTCCTACCCACTTCCAACAGATATAGCTTGGAATCATCTATTGTGGAATACACATGAGCAATCACTCGAAGAAGAAAAGACAGTTACCTTTTCCGTAACTGGTGTTCTTCGAGATGTGTTGCTCAAGTCTATTCCACATCCTGCCCTCCTTCCCCTCTGTCGGAGTTGTCTGGCAAGAAGGAACTGAGTGTGGGGGGAGCGCGCAGCGCCATGGAGGCGCCACTCCAGGGGTCACTGGGGCGCTCCCCTACGGGTACTGCTATTGTGGAATAGACATGAGCAACACATCTCGAAGAACACCATTTACGGAAAAGGCAGCTGTCTTTTATTCTATCATACGATGTACCAAGACAGTAACAAAAGTAAATTTCTGTCTTACCACACTGGTTAACAACAAGTCAAAAATGCCATCGCCTTAGGCATTCCAGCCCTTATTTCACTACCCAAACACTAGACTTTATTATTGAAAATCAGTTTTATCAAACAAAGGGTTCTTCCGATCTCAAGAGATCAGCCACATAGCCAGGTCAATATATAACTCAGATCTTACCCAATAAATACGCTGTTGCCAATCCTTTAGTAACTAAAACATAAAGGTTTATTTATAAGGGAAAAGAGGGAGAGAATTAAAATGGTTAATAGATCATGTACATACAATCATTGCAAACTTCTTATCTCAGGTTTGTAGTAGTGCTGGAACAAACTGCTGGCTTGTAAAGTCTCTGGTAACTTCCAAAAGATTGGAAGGTCCTCAGTCCATAATCAATATGTTCCTTTCAGTTGTAAATCCACAGTCCAGAGAATCAGAGCAGGAAAGAGGCAGCATGGAGATGATTTAAGGGTTTTTTATACCCTCTGCCATGTGAATGGAATTTTACTGTCCCAAACAAAATGCACAACACAGGAAAAGTACAGGCACAAGATGAAGTCCAGGGTTACATGAGCATGTCACATGCCCTTACATGGCTTGCTGACTCTCAGGAACCAGCCATTGACCACTTGGAGGCTAAGGCATCTGCAGGAAGAGCCATCTGGGTGGAATGAGTTTCTTTTATGGCCCCATTGTGAGAGTTAATTGCCTTTAATGGGCCATGAACACAAAGCCATCTGGCTTCAGTGTACCTGGTAGGTGTTACCCCAGGAACAACACATTTGGTTGTGGTTTTGTATTCATAACTTCAGATACAAAAATGATATATGCATATAAACAGGATAATTTTATTTAGCAAACCACAACTTTTCCTTTGACACCTTACATGATATAATTTGTACAAGATTTGTTGCAATTGTCTTACAACTGCAATATTAATTATATACATGGTCAGACATCCCCCCTCCCCCCAAATAAAATAACAAAATAAAAACAGTGAAAGGCATCAGTACAGTGGAGTTTCTAGGTAAAGCCATCTTTGAGTTGTCACAAGCCAAAGTAGCATTTCTTGGACTTCCATATCTCTCAAATGTCTTACTAGATTTGCTTCAGGCTTCTCAAAATAATGCCACCTTGGCATACGTTCATCTATGAAGGTTAGGAGGGATTGCTTTTGAATTTGGAGGGGCAGGGAGGAAATTGAGTTTTTAGCAGAAGACCAGTCTTCAGCATTAACTTTGCAGAAACTAAATTTTCTTCATAATTTGTTACACCTGTAATTAAAATTGCTTATTAATTTTTATATTGAGCATATAATACATAATTATTTTGTCATTGGCATTTAAATATGCGGGGTGTACGTATGTATGTATGTATGTATGTATTTAAGCAACGATGTACAAGCCAGGATATGATTGTATCCTTGGGTTCTGGTATAGATGAGATATAGGGCCAAATTCTCAGCAAGATAAAATGATTAGGTCCATTGTCTTCAATTAAGCTATGCCATTTTACATCAGCTGCAAATCTGTCCCATAGAGCCTGCTCATCAGTTGAGGATTGAGAGAATTGCAGCTGAAGAGCCCAAACCTACAAGTGGTCATTCACATGAAGGAGTCGTATGAATCCAGGGGCTCTTAATGAGTGAGGGTTCGTAAGATTTGGCCCAAGATTTCTATCGCAACTTTACTTGCTCACTCTTTTACTCAGAGAGGAAGTCAGGACCTGCTATTTTATATCTTTAAAAAAAATCAATTTTTTTAAAAAGGGCATTTTGAGACTGTATTAATATATCAAAAAGTAGTAAAGGGCAGAAGCATAGTCATTTTTTACTTACCACTTCAGGTTTAATAACTACTAGAGTCCTCAGACTAGCTACCTTGGTGCCAACTTTTCACTCTTCTAATATCTTGTCCTGAGTAATGCTTTGTGTTAATGGTGTAGTCTTTTTTTGGGACAAAAGGAATGACTCGTCTTAGATAGCTGCAAAGGTTAGCAAGGAATTTATTTAGAGCTGTATACAAATCACACTCTTGTCTTCTAAATAGAACAGACAACAATACATAATTTCAGAATCACACACCAAAAAATGAATCTGTGCCAGTAGCTGCCTACCTCTATAGAATGCCAAAATGTAGCTTGTGGCTCCTCTCTCTCGTCTAACAGCAGTTGTGTTTAGAAACAATAATATGAATGTTTATGCTTGCTGGCCTGAATGTTTTCAGGGAATTCCTCCTAATTGAAATTTCTCATATAATCGCCATATTTTATATTATATAAATTAATTTCAAATTACTTATGATGTTTCTTTTTAAGAAAGGAACTTTTTTCTTTTTCTTGGCAAACTTTTACTTCATTTAAAATGAATACCTCTAGTTTTTGTCTTATTTCTTCTTTCAGTTTATCAAAAGCCTACTTTTATAAATGCTGAATGCTGGTACATTATTTATACATAATCGTAAACCAACTCTTTTAATCCATGACCGAGGGAGGAAATGCCTTCATTTTACAGTGCAGTTCTAATCCTTTTTAAAAATAGTGTTTTCTTACAGAGAAGATCTTTCCCTGGTGTATTCATTGTCATAACTGCTAGCTTTAGCAAAGAAATAAGCAATACGTTCAGATAGCACAACTATGGGAGAATGAGAAGAGTTCTGTGATTGGCTTGTATACTATCAACAGAATTAAATTCTAGTCTAGTTAAACCTTTGAAACCCTACTGAAGAAAAGAGACCAGTACTGAAGAACTTGTCCTATCCCTTTGCATTGAAGATAATGGGATTTCACAAGGGTGAATGCAGTGAGGAGAGTTTTGTCTTGCAACCACATTATTATGAGTGGTGGTGTGTGAACCATCTTGACTCTTGGATTCCAGGTTGATTTTTCAGTTGCAATAAAAACTTTTTTTTTTTTTTTTTAAACACGTTAACTTTGGCAGATTTGATCAGAGGACCATTAACAGTTAAATGTTCTGGGGTTCCATATTTATTATGTTATACGGAATCCCTTTTTAACAGTATAACTGCTCTTTAAAGATTACACTTAAAGAAGAGAACTGGTTAGAATGGCAGTTTTACTTGCACTTTTGAAAACCTTTCTTCATCCCTTATGACGGTGGCATTGAGTTGACCATCAGTGGCTGCCTTTGGGTAAATAGTATTTATGTTGGCATTGAAGGTTTATTATGTAGCGCTCTGAGAAAAGACAGAGTTTAAACATAATTTTAATTGGTAAGTTTTTAGAATTTTTAAAAATCTGCTTAGATTTTAAGACTATTTAAAATATCGCTAACCTTTCTCTGTCCTCCCCCTCCCAGGGAAAAGCTCACCGTGACCAGCAACTTGTGCTCCTAAAGGACCATCTAGACAAACATTACAGGAGCCGTGACCGGAAGTGGATTGTACTGTTTCCAGAGGGCGGCTTTCTTAGGAAAAGGAGGGAAACAAGCCAGGCATTTGCCAAGAAAAACGATTTGCCATTTCTTACACATGTCACCCTGCCAAGACTGGGAGCAACACAAGTTATTCTGAAATCACTTGTAGCTCAGCAAGAAAATGGAACCCCAGCAGGTGGCGATGCGATGGTAGCAGGTAGCAATTATTGTTATGAAATCTCAAAATAGCTATTGTTCAACGTGAATACATAGTTTTATTTAATAACTTCATGATGCTTTGAGTTAGAGGTCTTTTTCAGCCAGATCACTACCTGAATGTGTGAAATATTGTTCAAAATATGCTGAAATTCTAATTATTGTAAGTATTGGTTGACCATAATTTTCTAAATTTTTTAGTATTTGCACTTTGGTTTCAGTCCTTTATTTCTGGAACTTGAAAGATATTTTTGGTTGTATTCTCAAACTTTCTGTTCCATTTAGCTTTTTATACTCTGCACCCATCATAGTGGTATTTGAATGCCCAACCTGATGTATCGAGATTCACTCCACCAATTCCCTACTCACAGATGAAACTATATAGTCTGTTGGTTTGGAATATGCAGACTAGTGGGTTCATGTGTGTCATAGATAACAGTACATAACATCTTTGGTATGTTGTATGCAAGTAGTTAATTTAAAATATTGTTAAGTAGGGAGTTTACAAGGGGATTTAACAGATTGAAGAACCAAGATGCAGCGTCAGTGTTCATGATGGAAGCCTGCTCAATATAGCGATCAGGAGGTGACTGGGAATCAGGACTTCTCTTTATAGTCATGGTTCTCTCTTCATATATAACTTTAAGTAGGGTAATAGTAGCACCTTTGCAGCAAAATTGCTTCAAATTCTTCCATAGTGGACAAATTAATCCATGCATATTTAACTCTCATACCAAGTATCAGACTATTCTAGAATCACCTAGCTGCTTTTAAATTTTATAGAGAGCATCATGCTTACTTACAAGTGATTATAGGGGGAGGCTGTACTCTGCAGACACTGAGATATATAGGATCCATAAGCATCACACTTTTACTGTTAACATTTATCACAAACATGACGTCTTCCTTATCCCTAGAAAGAGAAAACTAGATAAGAGAGAGACACTTATTAATGGCTATGTTTTGAATAGCCATTAACAACCATCTTCTAATAAGAGTCCTTCTAGGTTGACATAATCTTTCTGCCTTAAGATTCCTCTTCTGATACCATCTATCTATTTCCTCTCTCTGCTGTATTCAGAAACTTGAATGCAGAGCTTTTGTTCCAGAATACATGGATCTGACCCTTAAATCAGACTGCTTCATTGGTTCCCTCCATTAATAACTGATTTATTGGAGTAGTTTCCTTCCTTTGGCTTTGTGTCAGGAAACTGAGTAATAGAAAAAGTAATCTCTCTTCTCCCCACCCCTCTTATATAAAAGATCCCAACCCCTTTCTCCCTCCCTCCACTGGGCTACCTTTTAAGATTCTGTCTTTTTCCCCCTCCTATCTTTGATAATACCATAGATGTCATGCTTGCAATTTCCCCCATTCCGATAGGGACATGCATTATGGGAATTTTATTGCAACATGCAATGCATGCAGTCTGTTTTTCCTTCATCAGTGTGTGTGTTCATGAGATAACAATTTTCCTTTTCCCACTGAAACTGTGCTTTCTTCTCCAAGTATTCCCAGGAAATGTATATTATTTTGCTTTCCACTTTTCTCTCCTGGCTTTTATAACTTTTTATCTCAAACTTTATTATCTTATCATGTCATGTTTGTTTCATTTTGATATTTTTCCAATGTTTTCTGCTTTACTCTACAGCTTTTACTGTATCCCATCTACTTTTATGATTAAACTTTTCATTTTTGAGTCTTGAGATGTATCTGAAGGGTTGTTTCATATGTTTTTATGGTGGAGCAGTTCTAAGGAATCAATAATACTTACTTCTTTTTGTCCTGGAGTGTTTGCATTGGAGAGGGAATAATGCAATAGTGTAACTCAGGGCCCTAGTAGTGGGGGTTGATGGTTGTGGCTTTAAATCTGTCTAGTCACTTAAGTTTTTTTGCTTTTTGGCATTTTCAAACAGTCAGTGGGTTTAGATCTACCTTGACTATAGTTATGGGATTTCCATCACTCATAGTAGAGGCAGTGGGTTTTTTTCATGTTGAAACTAGTGTTGTGTGTAACTGAACCTAAAGAATTATACATCATAACTAAATTTGAGAGTAGGGATTCATCCTTTCCTTTATGAAAACCTGGCACATCAGTGATTGGGTTTTTTTTCTTTTCTTAAAACAGTGTGGGGATTGGTCTTCAAGTATATATGCAAAATGATATATTGAAATAGATATTAATAACCCTATTAATGAAAGTAACCGTGCCTACCTAGGAAACGGGAAGAAATGGCCTACTGATAGGGGTTGATTTTTATTTTGGAGATAGCAGAAGTGTTCTGCTTAAAATGAATTGCAAGTTGAGCTGTGTGAATTTTGCATCCCTTAATACTTGGTGGTCTCTCCAGCTACATACAGAATGGAGACAGAATCAATTCTCTGAGAAGATCTAAAGGAAAACCAATTTTTATTTATTTTATAACAAATAATGTTATGGGGGGGAAAGAACATTCATCTATGCTAAACTTTCCTAAAAGAAATTACAAGCTCTGTTCTTTGGAACGTGTAAAACTACAACTGACAAAATGCTAATAAATGAGCAACAGAGAATAATCCACCAGTGGCAGGAGCGTGGACTAAATGACCTGTTAGGTGCACTCTATTTCTAGATTCTATGAATAAAAGCTAATAA
Organism: Macrochelys suwanniensis; assembly: GCA_033296515.1. Taxonomy (NCBI): domain Eukaryota; kingdom Metazoa; phylum Chordata; order Testudines; family Chelydridae; genus Macrochelys; species Macrochelys suwanniensis. The sequence goes on from CM065777.1 coordinate 159,495,495, forward strand.
GTGCTGCTTTATAACTTTGCTTAGCAATGAGAGATGCTTTTTTAGGACAGTGTTTTGTGATATATGTAACTAGTATGATTCTCTTCCCCTCCCCCCCGCCCGCCCAGGTGGCTAATGTTTTCTCCCCCATTCCTTGGTCACAGACACATCATTCTGGGATGTATTAGCAGGAGTGCTGTAAGCAAGACATGAGAAGTAATTCTTCCACTCTACTACACAGTGATGAGGCATCAACTAGAGTATTGTGTCCAGTTCTGGGCGCCACAGTTTGGCAAAGATGTGGACAAATTGCGGAAAGCTCAGTGGAGAGCAGCAAAAATGATTAAAGGTCTAGAAAACATGACTTACAAGAAAAGACTGAAAAAACTTGGTTTGTTTAGTCTAGAGAAGATTCGCGGGGGGTGGCGCTGGATAACTGTCTTCAAGTACATAAATTATTGTTATAAAAAGGAGGATGATAAATTTTTCTCTTTATCCATTGAGGACAGGATAGGAAGTAATGGGCTTAAATTGCAGCCAGGGAGATTTTAGGTCAGACCTTAGGAAAAACTTCCTAATTGTAAGGACTGGAACAAATTACCTAGGGAGGGTTCCGTCATTAGAAGTTATTAAGAATAGGTTAGACAAACATCTGTCAGGTATGGTCTAGATCAGCGGTTCTCAAACTTTGGGACCCCAACGTGGGTCACAACCCTGTTTTTATGGGGTTGCCAGGGCTGGCTTAGACTTGCTGGGGCCTGGGGCCAAAGTCCGAACCCCACTGCCTGGGACTGAAGCCCAAGGACTTCAGCCCTGGGTGGCGGGGCTCAGGTTACAGCCCTTGAGCTTTGGCTTTGCCCCCTTCCACCCAGGATGATGGAGCTTTGGCTTTGGGCCCCTTCTCGCAGGGCAGCAGGGCTTGGGCAGGCTTAGGCTTCGGTCCCTGCTTCTGGGGTTGTGTAGTAATTTTTGTTGTCAGAAAGGGATTGTGGTGCAATGAAGTTTGAGAACCCCTTGTCTAGATAATACTTAGTCCTCCCTCAATGCAGAGGACCAAACAAAATGAGCTATTGAGGTCCCTTCCAGTCCCACACTTCTATGATTCTGTAGATTATTTTATTGAATGTAACATTGCCAACTAACTTCTTATTTCAGTCTTTACTTTTCTGACTTTATATTTGAAGAGTGCTATTATCCATTGCTTACTCGGCTCTTAGGTTATTTTCATAGACTGCTTAGTGCTAGTAATTGTTAAGCAGATAAGTAAATATTAAAGGAGGAAGACTTTTTTTTGTTCTCAAACTTCTTTTCTAGTTCTACAACAGAGTATTTATGTAAGCTTATGTTTGTATTACACTTAATTAACATAAAACAAAGAATATAGAAACAGGAACACTGATTTACCTCACTCTGAAATATGATCACTAATATTTAGGTTTATTATTTGTCTCTTAGAGGAGGTCTCTGAAAACATTAAATGGACAGCTTTGTATCAGTAAATTTAACCCTTTCTGTTGTTCCTACAAACATTCTTAATCAGCTAAACTGTACTTTACTTTTTCTTTGGATCATAGGATTTGACATAATGACTCAAACTGCTGATCTGTCAAGTAAACATCTTACCACTAGCCAGTACTAGACATTTAGGGGAACCTGGACTGAAATATAATGCATAAGGTACAGAGTGGTTGAGCCCCTGCAGCTCCCATTGACTAGTGGTTACTGCTCAGCACTTCTGAAAATAAGGCCACTTGCCAATTATGTAATGTTCTGTTTGTGGAGTAGGATGCTTTGGGGGGTTAATCAGACATCCCGGTATTCCCAGTTTTCCTTATGCCGACCTGAGCTACTGGTGAAATGACGTGCAGCAAATCACAGCCATAATTTCCCACTGCTGGGGAACTGGATGGAGGTTAGGATGTGAAGTGGAGATTAAGATTTTCCTTCATGCTTCGCACTTTGCATCGCCATCCAAGTATTCCAGCCACAGTGTGCTATGTCTCTGTTGTTTCTGCACCTGAAACTGGGGCGGTGTAGTGGGATGAAACTTGAACAAATGGGCAGGGCAGGTCCAGTGGCAACACATCTGAGTTCAGAACCAGACTTCTCCCTCATACCTGCAGGGGTGTCCTGTACGATATAGTTAGTGTTCTCTCTTTTTCTGGGGGAAGATGTACATTGAGTAGCCAACTCAGGACACTTGAGGGCTTAAGTTTGCTCCTCTTGACGTTAACAAAAGTTTTGCAATTAACTTAATTGGAAAACCAAATCTGTCCCTTTAAGAGCAGCATCAATAGAGTTCCAGATAGATGAATGTCAGAGGAAGGCGTGCGTCTGTCTCTCTCTCCTTTTTTTGGGGAGAAGAGCAGAGTAATAGGGACAAACTAGTTGGAGGAATCCTTGAACAACATTCCTGCACCCCCTCACCTGCCTTTGGAAACTTTTTAAGTAAAGGGCAGTGGGAGGTAAAGAATACTTTTTACATTGATTTCCCTATTCGTGTCAGAGTGAAGGAGAATGAGTGACAGAGGAAAAGAATATGTGGAGAAAGGAAAAGACAGAAATAAAAGGGGGGGGGGAGAACAGAAGCAATATGTGAATTTCATATTTTAGTAGATTATACATTAGGTATTAGTTTAAAAATAAAAAAGGAGAGAAAAGGGCTCATTTTATCTTTACGGAAAAAGTATTTGGGTTGGGGTGAAATCTCCCCTAATCTGTATCCAGGATGAGAAGCTATTGTCTGGTTCACATTACTGTCTTCTAAATATCTGGCCGTTTGAGTTATCCTATTAACTGGCAGGAGCTATCCTTCTGAAGAATGGAGAATATTTAGTTAAAAGAAGTGAATGTTTGACATTAAATTCTTAATGTGTTCTTGGAAATAAATATTATTCTTATAAGTAAACAAAAATCTTCTTTGCTTTCTTGTTTAGAGATCAATGATCGTGTGTAATATTGAGGCTGCAGATCAAATCTAGAGGGAAAACTGACATTCCAGTGACCTTGACCTTCAACTCCTAATGGAATTTCATTCATGTTAGGCTAGCTATTCATGCAGGGTCACCTGATAATATGACAATGTAATAATGGCATAACTCAAAATTAGAGAAGATAGAAATAATTTACAATCCAGTTGTTTTAATAAGGAATTAGTCTAAACACTGTCTAGCTTTTTTAGTAGATTTTAGAGGAAATATAAAAAGTAAAGATATATTAAGTGGTAAACTGCTTGTGTGTACAGAGTAAATGTTCTCAGAAATTTTAATATGAGTGAAGCTATCCAATCCTTAATGTATATTGTACACATCTTACAATAAATTGATTAATTATGGAATTATTCAGCAGCTGCCCCTGTATACCTGGCCAATAACTATCATGTAATTAGTCATGTGTTAGTGTACAGGAATATGCTGTAAACCTAATACGTGTTAAATTATAAACTAACTGTGTGAGGCATGCAGGGAGCCTTGCCAGTTGTCTAGAGATGATAAAATAAGTGGGATTTTTGTGACAGTTTGGGACAGGCAGCCTGGCTACAGGAACACTAGGTTAAAAGAAAGGTGGTCAGACAGCACCAGCTGGTGCATTGTAGGATGATTTTAGTTCAGGTACAGCCACAGAGTTTGGCAATTGAACCTGACCCTGGTCCATCGAAAAAGGCTGCTGTTTCCACTCAGAAAATGCAACTTCCTTTTTTTTTTTTTTTTTTTTTTTTTAAATGGCCCAGATTCAGATTGAAGGCAATGGATCCTATAGGACAATCTAAACATGTTTCTAACATTCGAGAACCTGCCATAGCCATATGGTGGACCTTGTGTCAAATTCAGTACAGGCATATAATTATAAGCTAATGTCCCGCATTACTTCAGCTATTGTAGACACCTGCTACCTTTTGGAATTTGAGGGGGTGAGCATGGAAACTACTAAGGGCTTGTCTATACTGGCACTTTACAGCACTGCAACTTTCTGGCTCAGGGGTGTGAAAAAACACCCCCTGAGCGCAGCAAGTTTTAGCGCCAGTGTAGACAGTGCACCAGCGTTGGTAGCCGCGCCTCTTGTGGAGGTGGTGTGGTGTGTGTGTGTGTGTGTGTGTGTTTTGGTTTTTTTAGTGCTGGGAGAGCTCTCTCCCAGTGCTCTGCCACAACTATGCAAGCCATGTTAAAGCGCTGCCATGGTAGCCCTTCAACGTTGCTAGTGTAGACTAGCCCTAAAATATACACATTACTTACAATGAAAGTAGCTATTTCATACACTGCAGTGTTTTCTTCCTAATATATCTTTATTCCTTTCTTTCTATGAAGACTGTGGACTTTGTAGTCACATTAATATTATAGACACTTGTTAGGAAATATTATGCACTGTCTAATAAGTATGCATATTGAGTCCCTGTTCATACAGTTAATTAGGTGAGAAACAAAATACTTTTAAAGACAGTCTACTGTACAGGCAACAAGTTGCTGCTAACAGGCCACAGTTAGCTAGTTTTTAAACTTTTCCCTTTGCAATTAAGATTTGGTAGCTCAGACAAGCTGGCCTTGGTTAACAAAGAAAATATTCACAACATTCAGTATAATACATTAACAACCAACACTGAAGTAACACTTTGCTTTTAATTAAAATTAAAGCTTGACATGGCTTTGCCAAATCCAAAGGGCTGCCTTGGGGCAACATACTTTCTCTGTTTTCAAGGAAGACATGCGTAATTGCCTGGGCAGCAATCCAAGTGTCAGGTTTGTTGTTTTTAAACTGCATGTGACTTTTCAAATATTGCTATGTTGTCATGCACAGGTATCAGCCTAAAGTAAAGGGAAGTGGGTGTTCTTACCATTGTTACAGTATTAAATGAAGTTAGAGAGGTTACTCATCTGGCAAAGATCATGTAAAAGGAAGAGTCCAGGGAATTCTATTCTAATTAGTATCTACATGCTGTCTCCTGAATTTGTCACAGCTTGTCATATTTTGTAATTTAGAATCTCTCTAATAGATGTGGCCTAGTAAATGTAGTCCAGATCTGGAATAAAGGTATCTAGCTCTACCCAAGTTTTGCAGTAAAATTTCACAGACTGCTAAGCCTGTACGTTAATTGGATAAATGTACCTACCTACATTGAGGAAAACATTTATCTACTGCTGTGTAGGCATTTGAAGGTCACAGCTAGGCTTGGAAGAATCCCATTAAGAGGAACAAAGGAAGCATACCCACCTGACAGTAATATTGCTCAGGTTTGTCTGACTCAAGATCCACTGAGGGCCTGATCCTAAACCCACTGAAGTCAATGGGAGCCATTACACTGACTGACTGCAATTAATTTTGGATGAGGCTCTAAAACAGAAGTGGATTTGTTAACATAGTAGAGACTACCATAATTAACAAGTATAGTTTCCCTCTCTGTTGTACCCTTCTTGAATGTCTTGATGTCATTTCAGACTCAATATGGCTAAAACAGAGTTGATCTTTCCTCAGTCCCCTGCTCTGTCACTGTCTTTCCCATGATTCAAGGTCACAATTATAGTGTCATCTTGCATGATGGGCACTGTAGAAATACTTAAATTATGTAAATAGATCTGACTCCTTTTTGCCTCCCCTTCTTTATCCTTACACCCAAGCAGTTACCAAAGCCTTCCCTGCTTTCTCTACAGCATCTCTGAAATCTGTGCCTTCCTTTCAATCTTTATTGCTCATACTCTAGTCCACAGCTGATAATTTCCTGTCTTGCAACCTGCCCCCTTGTTGGCCTTCCCGTGTTAAGGGCTAAAGGTCACCTAAATTAAACAAAACCTTACAGGAACTTTTAATGTAGTATGGCAGCATTTTGAAAAGTTGTTTTTTGTTTTGTTTTGTTTTTTAAAATTCATGTTGCTTTAATATAAAGGACTTGACCCTGGCAGTAAGAGGAAGCTCCCATATGCCTTCCCACCAGTATCTCTGGTAGAAAGGTTTCTGACTAGTCTTGGACAGGCAAATCTCTGGACAGACAAATGTCAGTGATACTAAAAGCCCTGTATTAGCTGAGACAGGTATGTTTGGCTTTTTTTGACTATGAAATGATCATTCTAAACCAGGCACCGCTCTACATTTGGAATCTTTCCTGACTCCAGGGTGGGTAGAGGTTGAGACATGGATTTCCACTGTTGAGAACATCATGGAAGCCCTAGCAGAATTTGTATCTTTGAGAAAAGAAAATAAGTTACTTGCGCATCTTACCAGAAAACAAACCAAGATTATCATTCACTCACTGACCTCTCAGATTTTGGGAGGATTTTTCTTGATTTATATAGTTCAAGTGGTTATTATTAGGAGTTTGCCTCCCATTTGAAAAATAACTCCGGTGGAGCCTGAGGACAGTACAGGTACTGGTATCTGGTGAGGTTCCCCCCAATTACTTGACATGCCCAAAAACCTTAGAGCTATTGAAGTCCCTGGCTAGCCTTGGTCTACCAGCATGGATCCAAGAGCGTTAATCTGATGAAATATATATTAAGGAACAAGAATTACAGGAAAGCAATTTTCATAATGGAAAAAACAGTGGCAAACACTGAGTATGTTCATAGTCAGTAAAATTATATTTCAATTAACATTAAATGGACTAATGATAGATGTAAATAATTGTGTGAATTATGCATTGAATCAGATGCTTGCTAGAAATCTCTAGACTTTGTTATAATTTTGTGTTCTGAGATTTTTTGTGATGGAATAGGGCACAATGTTACAGTAATTCAGATATTGAATCCACAAGATAGTATCCATTTGTTAAGGAATTAATGGATTTATTAGGAGAAATGAAGCATTAATTATCCTGACAACTTTGGATGTTTATGTAGTGTCTCAAAATTTTGAGACAAGTTAGTTATCTGTCTTCAATAACTTTAGGTGACCTGCTTGTTTACGAGTATAGGAATTGCTATACAGGATCAGACCAGAAGTCTGTCTAGTCATAGATTATACATTCTGAAGGAACAATTGTGATCAAGTCTGATCTCCTGGAGGATTTTGTTGGATCTTGTTATATCTTTGTCTGCTAGATTGAAGAGCCCTTATGAAATTTTTCTTCTTCTTCTAGACTGTGATCAAGTCAACCCTTAGGGATTGTCTACACTGGCACTTACCGCGCTGCAACTTTCTCGCTCAGGGGTATGAAAAAACACACCCCTGAGCGCTGCAAGTTTCAGGACTGAAAAGTGCCAGTGTAGCGCTGGTAGCTATTGCCCTTATGGCGGCCAGCTCTTTAACGTTGCTAGTGAAGACATGCCCTTAACTTTCTCTTTAAGATAAGTAGATTGAACTCCTTGTGCCTTTCAATATAAGGCATGTCTCTTCTAATCCTTTAATCATCCTCAAGGCTCTCCTCTGAACTCTCTCCAATCAATTAATCAACATCCTTCTTGAATTGTGGACACCAGAACTGGACATGATATTTCAGTAGTGGCCACACCAGTCCCAAATGCAGAGGTAATATAACCTCTTTACTCTTATTTGATATTCCTCTGTTTATTCATCCAAGGGGATCATGTTAGCCCTTCTGGCCACACTAGAAGTAGCACTGGGAGCACATGTTCGGCTGATTATCCACTATGACCTTCCAAGTCCTTGTCAGAGACTCTGCTTCCCAGGATAGACCCCCCTCCCATTCTGTAAGTATGGGCTACATTCTTTGTTCCTAGATGTATGACTCTATATTTCAACACATTAAAATACATGTTGTTTGCCTGTGCTCAGTTTACTAAGCAATCCAGATTGCTCTTTATAAGTGACCTGTCTTCATTATTTACCACACCCTCAATGTTTGTCATCTGCAACTTGATTACTAATGATTTTGTTTTCTTTCAGGTCACTTATAAAAATGATAAATAGTGTAGGGTCAAGGACCTAGCCCTGCAGGACCCCAGTAGAGAAACATCCTGTCTGATGATGATTCCCTGTTCACAATTACATTTTAAGACCTAATAATCAGCCAGTTTTAATCAATGTATTGTGTGCAGTGTTGATTGCATCATTCTAATTTTTCAATCCAAATGTTTTGTGGTACTAAGTCAGATGTGTCACAGACGTCTATTTACATTAACACTATTATCTTTATCAACCAAACTTGTAATCTCATAAAGTTATCAAGTTAGCTTGCCATCTATTTTTCCATAAGCCCATGTTGATTGACATTAATGATTGCTCTTCTTTAAAACTCCATTATTTTGCCTGTAGTCAAGTATCCTGTCTGACAGCAGTTGGAACCAGATGCTTCAGAGAAAGGTGTAAGAGCCCACAGTGGGCAGATGTGGGATAATCTGCCCCACACGTATGTCTCATCTGGTCTCTAATAGTTCGAGATTGGCTTAAACCCTGAAACTCAAGGTTTCAATACTGCTTCCAAAATTTTTGTCATTAATTATAATAATTCTGGATATTCTTAGTATCTATGTAAATATCCAATTCCTTTTTGAGTCTTGTTAAGTTCTTGGCTTCAATGACATCCTATGGCAATGAGTTCCTCAGTGTTGTTACACTTTATATTTCCTTTTTTGTAAGGTTTCAATTTCCTACTTTTTAATTTGAGTGCCCCTGTTTTGTTGTGTTATGAGACAGGGAGAATAGAAGTTCCTGATCTGTACTCTACCATTCATTATTTTATTTACTTTTATCATATCCCCTTTTATTTCTTTTATTTTCAATTTCTCTTCACATGAACAGAATTTTTCTAGGTCTCTGATCATATTTCTTCTTCAGCCTGATCCAAGAACCTTAAACCTATAGCTTACATCTATGTAGAAATGTATCTTAGTTTCTTTAGGTACTAAATTATGTAAGTACAAGTGAGTTGTTCCTCTTGTACCTGGACTGCACTCTTTAGATAAACTTTTTTTTTTTTTTTTTTTTTTTAATTTAAATTAGCCACACTGAAAGTACAGGACTCTCTCCCAGGAGTGAAAAGGAAAAATAACTAGTGGAATTGGTGCCAAGGCTTGATGGCTTGTTGTCCTTAAGGGTGAGAGCCCTTGATGCCAGAAAGGAAGTGCCCTCTGTCTGTCTGCACACAAAGATTTAAATGTTCATTTTGGCACCTGATAAAAGCAACCCTGCTGAGGAATCCAGTGTGTCCCACATCAGGATGCTGTACTATGGAGCTCTCTGCCCAGAGAGAGGAATCTGTAGAGAGTAATAGGTAAAATACATGCTGCACATACACCAGCAATCTAATTCTCCATGGACTGATTTTCTTTCAGAGGAAACAAGTGCCTAGATGTATGCTCAAGGGGCCTGTAAAAGTCCCTTTCAGATTGTCTCTCTGAACTGTTTGCAAAGCTATATTTCTCCATGTAATTGGACTTGATTCTCTGACGGGTTTTAAAAACAGAAAAATGGTCTGGTAGAATTCAGGTTTATTTTACTTTGGTTTAGAAGTCTCTGCATTTGAATATTACTAAGCAAAAGCTAGCAAGTCACGGCGGCTTGGGGCCCATTGTTCACTGAAGATATACATTCCAGAGCTTAATTCAACCAGCTTTGCTTTGGTAAAATAAGGCAGTGCAAGAATCCACTGTATAGCAGACTCTGACAGGCTTCTTCCATGCATTTGATTCTATTTTTGTTGAAGTCAGATCTTAGGGCCTTCAGATATAGTCCAGTTCATCTTTATTACTTAACTTTCGGAAATGGCTTTATTAGAGAACCTCATAAATTCACTTTTCTCTTTTGACAAGATGGACACTATTGCATTGTTTTTTAATTCATTATTTTTTTAAAATATAATTTTCTGATACATATCTTTTAAATAGTATGATCTACTATTTTTAAAAAAATCATTGGAAAGAAAAGCATTTATATGGATTTTTCTCTTCCTTGATGGTGATTAGAAGGGGGTCTTTTCAGCAAGCCAGAGAGCAAAAACACCAAACCTTGGACCCATCCCTCCATCCCCCTACCTTCCTCTCTGTTCACACATCTGTTTGTTTCTTTTGTGCTGCTGTCATTGCTGGTAAACAACCTCTTATCAGGCCTGAGGATGAGTGTGCACATTAGCTCCCTCAGAACTGCACATGTTGCCAACATGCTAGTGTATAAGACGGGAAGTACAATTAACCATCAACAACACACTGAAACTTGACTCTGTACAAAGTGCTGTCAAATGGCCAAAGTGAATTTGCTGAAAAACAATAGAGTAAAATTGTTTTGAGTTTAATCTTTCAGCTGTAGTAATTTCAGGTGTTGGCTCACACCAGTTAATTTCACTTCTATTTCAAGTAGAAGTAGTAGCCTTCAAGTTTAACCATGGATGGTGGACCCTTTGCTTTTCAGATCAGAGCCCAGTGGTGGCATGTCACCCAACTCTAAGTCAGAGGCAGTCCTTCCCCTTCACATTCTCCTTTGTTGCTTTACCCTATTCCCATGGCTGATGCTGATCATCTGCTGGGAGACACGCATTCCAAGGGGTTCAAAATTTCCACTCCTGTCAAGGCCAAATGACTCAAAGGAAAAAGAGGGGCCCAAGATTTGGTGGATTCAGATGGTCAGCCTGAGTCTAACAAGCTTTAAAACTCAACTAATAACCATTTGGACTTGGCCAGCAGGGAGAATTTTGAACCTCACTGAATCTCTCATAGTAGCCAGTCAGTGTATGGGAGGAAGGTAGAGCAATAAAGGAAGATCTTAAGGGGAGCCACTGCACAGGCCAAGTTTTGTGCACTACTAGGCACTGATATGAAGATCAAAGGATCCACCCACCCTGATAGAATGAGAACAGGGAAGAAACAATTGTGAAAATTCACCACTTCCATTATTTCAGAAGAAAAAGTACATTAAGAGACTACTTAGCTTTGCTTTCCTAGCCAAACAAATATTCCCTTGATTGTTGATTATTCTTATTTTTGTGTGTCCAAGTACTAGGAAAAAACAATAGTGCATGGTGTGTACCTCTCAGAAGGTAGCCTACTTCTACATGATTTGTGTAGAACTGTATATGAATGGGATCCCTGCAGGCTATTTTGAACATTCATCCCCTATTAAAAGAGAAGAATCAGGGGTGTGAATGTTTCTGAATTACTTGGAGAAACTAAAAGATTAAAATAATATGGCTCACAGTAAAGTGTTTTGGAAAGTAGCAGCCCAGGTGAAACCTCATAAGGAGAAAACACAAGCCCCCAGAAAGGTCAGTTTCAAAGTTGTTCTAGCTAGCTGTTGCTTCAGAGAGCTCTCTGGTAGTCAGGTTGTTTGATCTTTCCGCGTCTACCAAAAAGGCAGATTGAGAGAGTCTTTTAATAGAAATTGAAAGTTCAAAATAGCTTGGCTGCCAGGAATGGTTGTGGTTGCCCCGGTCACACAAAAGCTGGAGGGAGGGCTTCTTGACAGACGCATGTAAAGCATGTTTACACTACAAATTGTCAGGACTTCAATTACAACAGCGCCCCTTGTTTTTTACATCTAAATGGGTGTGTAAGTTTGAACTAGGTTAAAACTGAATCAAAATTATAGCCTGGTTCTGTTCATCCTAAAAATGGGGCTGTGCATTTATTGTGTAGATGTGCCTTATATATGTGTTAGGAAGTCCAATTGTCCTTCAACCATCAGGATTTTAAATTCTGGTGCTGGGTGGACTGGAATTGTAGTGAAAATTGCCAAGACCTTTTTAAGCAAAGCAGAACCATACTCTCCCTTATGTATGATGAACATTCAGTGCCATCTAAGAATGATTTTTCAATTCAAATTCATAACGAAACCAAAAGGGGCATGGTAAGCTTGAATTTTTAATTTTTGTTGTTATTTCAAAAAGATCAGTTTTCTGATGTAGCAAATGGCGTGCCCTGATTTTTTTTTATTTTTTTTTCTAAAATAATTTCTTGGGTTTAGAAGTATGTTTAGATGGACCTGAGAGCAATACCATCAAACGTGCTCAGGCGGGCATAGACCTGCTCTGTTTTTGTGCAACAGCCTGCTTCCTCTTGAGTTTCAGTATCAGCTTGAGCTTTGCTGTTATTGGAAACACTTTCTCAGGGAGAACATAAATAGTGCAATTCAACAAAACCAGTGAAACTGACTATACATCCAGAAATGTACCAAAAATAAATCTCTTTTCCATTCTAGCAGTTGTAGGGGTTAATTGCAACATTATAAACATTAGTAGGAATAAAATGTTCAGACAGAAATATGATTACTTGCTGAAAATGCTGACATTTGTGTTGGTTTACATTTGTGTGAACTCCTGTCTTATGCGACAATAAATTTTAATGACCAGAATATTGCATCTAGTATTTGACTTTGCCAGCAGCCGTACAAAGTGTCTACTGCCCTTTGCTATTCTCCTTAAATTTCTGGCTTTTTATGATAGTAGATAGTTTTAGTTAATCACATTTATTAACATCGTACTTGTGATTTTTTTTGTTTACTAAGGCTTTAAAAAAATGTTTTCTTACATAATTTTACATATGCCAATAAATTAACATTTTATCAAGAAGCAATGTTTTTTAACTCCTCTCTAAATAATAAATTAATGCTTTATTAGAAAACTGTTTCTATTGGAAAATTCAAGTTGACAGTGTCTGTAAGTTTTCAAATGAATGAATAAGGCCGAAGTCATGAATTCCTTCACATTCCTGATTTAAAGTGTGTCTATGACTTTGATAAGTTGGTATCTTTGTGGTGGGATGCAATAGTAACTAATTAAGAGCTGCCATGTTGAAAGCTGAGGTCTGTGAAAGGCTGAAAGAGTGCAAGTCCTTTTATAATTCGGGCTAGTGGTTTGTCACAGGACTCAGTTCTGTGGTTTCTCTTTGTGTTGTGGTGGAGCTGGTTTGAGGCATCCACACAGCACTGCACCTCAGTTGCTACTAAGTTAGTACAAGCAAGTAGGAAAGCAACACAAAAGAGGGAGGGAGGCGAGGCAGCAGTGGCCTTCCTGCAGTGATGGAGTCCGAACCATCAGGTGTTGAGACAGCAGTTTTAAACCACTACTTATTTTTTATTAAATAGCTTAGAACAGTTTTTATTGGAAAATAAAAAGATTTTGGTTAAAATATTCTTCTGATACTTCTTACTAGTAATGATTTGTGCCTCCCGCCCCATAATAAGACTAGTGTTAATAGTTCATTTTTATTTCACACTATGGGAAATAATAAATTAATTCTCTCGCTATATCTATACCCATACCCATACCCATACCCACAGAATTGCTTTGGATTTGCCATGAATTACTTTAGCATTAGATTGAATTTAACACATTGCTAACATTAAAAATATGACTTGAGTCATTCTTCTCATCTTTCTAAATTATTTGTTCATGTTATTCAGCTAATAATAGTGGCTACTGTTTGATATTTGGGCCAGACTTAAAATCAATATTTACTATTGTTGGTTGAAACTCTGAAATTCCTTTTGCAGTAGATGTTTGCTGGGTTTTTTTTGTTTTTTGTTTTACTAGTTCTATAGCGTGGATGAAATGTTTTGAAAATTCAAAAATATACGAATTGTTTCATGAAAATGTCTTTGGGTTTTGAACCATTTCCTATTATCTCATTAGTATGATGATAACATCTGCTTACCTTCATGCACTTTTTTTTGTTGCATTTTTGAGTTATCAGTTTTCTGGAAAGGAAAAGGGTTTTAATTTGAAAATTTTGTTCACTTCAAGATACTTGGAGAAGGGAATGATCTTTCTCGCTTAAAATGCTGGCTTGGGAATGTGCTATTCCGAGGCCTGCCACAAATTTTCATGTGATTTTAGGCCGGTCTCTTAATCTCTATGGTTACATTTCTCTCTCTGTACAAAGAGGACAGTAAAACTTCCCTACTTAACAAGGGTGTCTTGAGGGTAAATTAATTAATGATTTATGTATGTTCAGATAATGCAGTGGTGAATGCGGTAGGAAAGCCAATAAATATATTAATCAAAAAGTAATTTAGGCTTAGGTGCTTTTTCACCATCTTTTGGAGTCGTGTAGGGGAAGGAGGGCCTTTACAAAAATCTAACGCTAACAGAAATATTTCCCCTGACATGTTTTAAAATTAAACTAATTTTTTAAACTTTTTTGGGGATATTTTTGTCTGCATTGTTTACAAACCAAATGTTGCAACTTTGTGCTCGTGCATGAGAGAGCAGCAAATTAAACTTCCCAAACTGAATGAAATACGGAATGAACTGAATGAAAAAGTAAACTGCATAAATAGTTAAATGTAACTTTAGGTTTCTAAAAATCTATCAATTTTGATAATCTATGGTGGCGGTGTTTAATAATGTAGGAAAGGGGACTTTTAGATTTTTTTAAAGAGAAATATTGTGGCTTTCTGTATAAATACATATAAAAAGCAATGTATCAAAACAAAGTGAAACAGTGGGCATGCTGGGACAAAGCATAAATCATGTCAATACAAATTACACTAGTTAGAGACTCTAGTAATTACATTGAGATTTTGACCATATTTCTGGGATTTTACTTAGAATGAAATTCACCATGTCCTTAGTCTTTCTCCTGATTTACCTGTTTTTTGGAGATTTAAGTAATGTTTGTACAAATTAAGTGATATAATATTAAGGAAATGTAACACTAGAACGGATGTCAAGCCAATGGAGTATAATTTGGTCTAACTTTTAACACCCCATCTTCTTTCTTCCACTTTATTCATAGAGAGCAAATCAAAAGGTCTTCAATGGGTGATAGATACAACCATTGCTTACCCTAATGCAGAACCTATAGACATCCAGACCTGGATTCTTGGCTACAGACGACCGACAGTCACACATGTACATTACAGGTAGGAAATAAAGTTTTAGTACACAGTTTAATTAAGGCCTAAAAATCAGTTTGAGTCCTGCACAGCACATTTCAGAATATTGGAGAGAGGTAGTAAAATCTTTAGTTTCTGTATTTAGAAGTGGTTTATCTAGTTGGTTAGACACAGGACTTGGGAGGATGTTGTATGTTTCTGAATAGTGTGATGTATTGTGCTCATTGACTGATTACATTCAACAGCTATTAAAACGGTGTTCTACAGGCTATGGGTTTTACCTCACTGTGTTGGTGGTGTGTGTTGCAGTTGCATTGTAACTGACTTCCCTTCTATGTTGCTCATTAAGTTTCACCTAAACTGTGTTGTCTTCTTAAAGGAGGTTATAACCAATCAATTTGGTTTTTCAAGTATAAGATTCTTCCATTAAGTAAACTTGAATCTGGGTTTATTTTGCTTGAAAATTAGTTTATGGTCATACTCTAGATTTTTCCAGCCCCCTCCTTCACACTGTCAAATCTACGATGCTACTCCATGCTCATAGCCACTGCTTTCAGCCAGGGCGCATTTGTCTTTGTTAGAAAAGTATGTGGTTAAAACACAATCTTGAGGAATAGTGTTAACTAATTAGATGTGGACCATTACCTTGCAGTGAGGGTAGACAGGGAAAAATCACATTCAATATCATGCTAGCTGGACCATGGGTAAATCTCAGGGTTTACCCAGAACCAACTGACATGGTGTTGAACACAACTTGTATCTGTGTATGCGAACTGCTCACACAGTCAACATTGTGATTTGTTAACATCACGGCTGAAAACTGAGTTCAATTTCCATGTAATCTTTTAACCAAGACAACCCTTTTCTGGATAAAAGCTGGTGCTAAGGGAGCTAGCAGAGTAGCATTAGGGAAATGACAGCATCCCATAAGAGCTTAGGTGGGGACATCGGTAAAAGAGAATTCCTCCTGTGCTAGCCTCTTCTCTAAGGGACCAGTTTAGTGAATGAGGGAAGAAGTCTATTTGCTGGTGATTTATCTGGAGGGGGAGGGGGGGAAGGAAAAAAAATCTAAGTTTTATTTTAAGGTTGTTCACTTGGTCTGTCATATGAGGCTCTTGGTTAGATAACTCAGAAAAGAAACCTTCCCCCTAAAAGGTTTGCAGTGCACTTCCATCCCCGGACAGGTGCGTGCATGTGCGCGCACACAAAATGAAACCACTGACTTTGGATGCATATAATCATTCTCCCACTGCTACATCAATGAAGCAGAGCAGGGTATTTCACTAATTCTTGGTGTGGGGAAGGAGGGGGCACAATTCTTCTGTGAATGGTTTCTTTGGAAGGAAACTGGCAATAGTGTTGTGACTTAATGTTGGCTGTGAAAACGCTATTAATCCCTGTTTCCCAGAAAACAGGTTGCATGTGTATCATTGGGTAAACAGTTGACTACAGACCAGGTTGGCACCAGCCTTGAAATGATCCTTCAAGGGTGTTTACTGTTTGTTCTAGTCAGCGGAATAGGTTTCCTGAAAAATTAAATTGGCATTTATTAACTGCACTATATATTCTGTTAAATGCTGTCATTGGGCATGTCCTCTGTACTGAAAACACACGTGTAGCTATTGTGGTAGTGTGGAGCAGCTCACAGGCCCAACGAAAGGAGAGGTGGGGCAGATATTTTTGTAACAAGAAAACTATCATTGTTGCTTGTGGTGGTCTTTCATGCACTATTCTAACAATATGTTCAATTTTAATGCATATTCAGGACATTTAAAATAAATATAGACTTTAAATACAAAAGGACTTAATATAAACTATTAAATAAGAGCTACATTAGCAGAATGAGGCAAGCTAGCTGCTTTTGAAGACCCCATAAGCAATAGAATTGAAATTTAGAAATGAGCTACATTAGTCTCATTGTAGTTAAATTTAGTTCATCTTGAACATTTATGTTCTTAATTTTCATAAAATGAAACTAGATTGTAAGGAGACATAAAATTATGGTTGGCACGTACACTGATTGCACTATAATAATAATTTATCTGTGCTCTATGTTTTGGGCTGAAAAACAGTCAAGCAGTTGTTGTTCTGATCTTGATTGTATTGCTTTGGTCTCATTATACTCAGAGGCCCTAACTCAGGTTATGAAGTTTATTACTGGGAGGTGCTCAAAGGTTATGAGGAAGGGACCATAAAAAGTACCTACAGAGAGAGAGAGGTTTAAATATCAACATTGTTGATTATTTTGCTTATAATTACATTATCAGAAATGTTCAGTTTAACCATCTTACTTGGATGCAGTTGCAGAGGGAAATCAGTTAATGAAGAGTTGCTGGGGCAGGAAATCATTGTTTCCAGTTCCTGGGTTCTAGACATTTGCATAATTCTGAGCTATACTTTGAACAAAAAGCGGCATTATGCCACCTTTGCTCTCCCTTGTTCTTGGGAATGTCAGGCCTGACTCTTTGCCTCCTCCCCCCCACCCCCACCCCGCAGATAATGCACAGTCATCTTAGGCTATTGTTAGCAGCTAGCAATTGGCCAGGGTTTGGGGGTGCCCTTACTAGGTCCCATTTTCTTGTGGCCCATTCCTACTATACCAGAGCCCAGGAGATACAGTAACTCCTCACTTAAAGTCGTCCCGATTTAACGTTGTTTCGTTATGTTGCTGATCAATTAGAGAACATGCTCGTTTAAAGTTGTGCAATGCTCCCTTATAACGTCGTTTGGCAGCCGCCTGCTTTGTCCACTGCTTGCAGGAAGAGCAGCCCGCTGAAACTAGCTGGTGGGGGCTTGGAACCAGGGTGGACCAGCAGCCGCCCAGCAGGCTATCAATTGCCAGCAGTTCAGCTGTCCCTCCCGCCACTGCTGTGTGCTGCCCTCTGCCTTGGAGCTGCGCCCAGGAGCCTCCTGCTTGCTGTTCAGGGAGTGGGGGGCTAATGTCAGGATGTCTCCTTCCCCCCTGCTTCTGCACCCCACTTACCCCATATCTCCATGAGGGGGAGCATGACAGGGCTCAGGACAGAGGGAGGTTCCTGGCAGCAGGTTCTGTCTCAACTTGCTGATCTACTTTAAAATGCAGTGTACTTAGAGTGGGGATAGTGTACTTAAAAGGGGCAATGAGCATCTTTTTCTCTCTCACACAGTGTGTCTCTCTGTCTCTGTCTGCCAAGCTGTCTCCCCTCCCTCCCTCCATTCGTGCTTCCTTGTAGAGTGTGAGGCTACATTAACAACAATGGGGTAACCTTTGAGGGCTCGGCTGATTGCTAGTTCATCATTTAGCAGTAAGGCATTCCCTGGGAAATATCCCACCCTCTGACTTCACCACCTCAACCAAGCTTCACAATCACCATCGCTGTCTACCAGTATTAAATTGTTTGTTTAAAACTTAGTGTATGTGTCTGTCTGTTCTTATGGGGAAATCGGATTCTCTTAAAGTCGCATTTTTCAGGACCATAACTACGTTAAGCGAGGAGTTACTGTATTGGCATAGGAACTTTACAGCCACGCTATGCAACCAGAGGATTTCTCCACCTCAGGGAACTCCTTTCATGATTTTTTGTTTGTTTTGTTTGTTTTTTTGTTTTTAAGATGGGTTTAAGCCTGCTTTGAGCAGCAAACTTGAAGCTGCTATAGCAGGGCGGAGGATTTGGCCCTAGGAATACAGGTCCCTTCTCCCAAAAATGTCTAGTCACCTGTGTCCCTGTCTACAACAGGAGAAAGGGAATGAATCCCATCCTCAGTGCCAAAAGCCTCTACATCCCACTCCTCCACAAATGTCAAAGGCTCCCGGGGTTTCCTATCCAGCTATCTAACCCTCTAGATTCCCACTTGATAACTTCTATAATGCACTTATGTGTTTAAATATAAAATTTCACAGCATACTGAAAATTTGGGGATGGTGTACAATAAATTGTGTTTAACATTAAAATAATAATCCAGTCTCCTATATAGATTATATTTATCAGTAAAAACTTCCATTTCCTAGTTAACCTGAAGTTGCCTGAGATTTTCCAGTTTGCCATACTGGAAAGAGAAAAGTGAATATGGAAGTATTATTTACTCCTTCACATAGCACAAGAACCAGGAGTCACTCAATGAAATTAATAGGCAGCAGTCTTAAAACCAACAAAAGGAAGTACTTCTTCACACAACTCAGTCAGCCTGTGGAACTCGTTACCAGGAGATGTTGAGAAGACCAAAACTATAACAAGGTTCCAAAAAGAATTAGCCATTTAGGGACCTATCCTCCATAAACTTATTAGCCAAGATGGTCAGGGATGCAGCCCCATGTTCTGGGTGTCCCTAGCCTCTGATTTGCCAGAAACTAGGAATGGACAACAGGGATTACTTGATGATTGCCTGTTCTGTTCATTCCTTCTGAAACATGTAGCATACTCGGAAGACAGGGTAATGGGCTAGATGGACTGTTGATTTGACCCAGTAGGGTTGTTCTTAACTAGGGGGCCTTGCCACAGAGATTAGGTCCAGCCTGCCACACAATAGACAAGGCCTTGACTACCTTTGTTTTCAACGTCTCATTTCCAAGAACACAATATTTAAAATTAACATTTGATTTTGAAAGATACCTCTTACAATCTGACTGCATTTCATGCAATAGTCAGTCATCTAACCTGTAACACTAGTTAACTAACCCACTAGAAATACCAATAATACTGACAATAGTCTATAGTTAAGGCTACAATTAGTCATGGGTATTTTTAGTAAGTCATGGACAGGTCATGGGCAATAACGAAAAATTCACGGCCCATGACCTGTCCATGACTTACACCATAAATACCCCTGACTAAATCTTGGGAGGGGGTGGAAGAGGGGCGCCGCTGGGGGGTATGGGAGCCTTGGGTGGGGGCTGCGGGCGGCTGCTCCGGCCACCCGAGACCACTACCTAGGCAGTCCCTGGGGCCAGCCGCATCGACTGCTGCTGGGGTGGGCCCTGGGGCCAGCTGCCCGGGGCTGCCTAAGCAGCGGCCAGTGCGGCTGGCCCAGGGGCCATGGCAAGCAGTTGGCTGCAGAGCTGCTCAAGCAGCATCCAGTGTGGCTGTCCCTGGCACCCCCTGCATGGGGAAACCCTGGGGTCAGCCACACTGGTCACTCCAGAAGTCACGGAGGTTGCGGAAAGCCACAGAATCTATGACTTCCGTGACCTCCATGGCAGACACTGAGTCCTATCCATAGTGTATCTTTGTGACAAACAAAATACCTGCCCCCCAAGAGCTCTTGAATCTCCCTGTAGATTTTTTTTTTTTTAATTACCCTGCAGCCTGCTTTTAGGGGACTTTGCTTTCGATCATTTTATAACTTAAGCTTCCATTGGATGAGAAATAGTTGATCTCCTGACTACAGGCAGCAGGAAGATAATTCTCTCCCATAACAAGGACTGGGTGCTAATCAGGAAATCTCAATCCTTCAGGCATGAGGTGGGAACCATTTTCATGAGGCTGGTCAATTTCTACCTGTGGGAGGCATGCTTTAATGCAACTTCCAACACCATACATTGTGCATAGCCTAATGATTCTTGGGATTCTCTCATCCGACTAGTGGGTTTAATTATGCTTGCCCTTAATTATGCTTGCAGATGATGTGAAAAATGGAAATTATGGAGTGAAATAACAGTGAAGTGAATGTTGTGCTTTTTGTCAGTGTTTAAAATGTTCTTAAGGTAACTGCAACACCAGTATTCAGATAATTTCACACTTGCTGTGCGCATCAAGATGTGTGGGGGGTTTATGCTAGAATTAAATGATTTTGTCTTTCTAATGAGAAGAAGGGTTAACTAAGCCCCCTGAACTTGTGTTTAGTGTTCTATCCTGTGAAAGTATTTCCAACAGTACTTGTTTACAAAATAAAACAAAACAGCAAAGTTTTTCTTGAAATACCTAACTTGTTGCTTGTAAAGACTTTCATTATTTCTGTGAACTGGTTTATATTGGAAACATAATATAGTTTTAGGATCAGAATCCTCTAGTTCATAATGTTGGAAGCTTCCTCATATTGAATTTTTATGTTACGTAGTTTGTTGGATTTTAAACCTTGATAACTGATTAGAAGTAATTGTTGATCTTTCTTAAAATGCTCTATTTATGCTCAGAGAGAGGGGGGAGGGATAGCTCAGTGGTTTGAGCATTGGCCTGCTAAACCCAGGGTTGTGAGTTCAATCCTTGAGGGGGCCATTTAGGGATCTGGGGCAAAAATTGGGGATTGGTCCTGCTTTGAGCAGGGGGTTGGACTAGATGACCTCCTAAGGTCCCTTCCAACCCTGATATTCTATGATTCTTAGTACTTGACCTTACCCCATACCTTCATATAATGGTCAAAGTGAGTTCTGAGCTGCACTATTTTGGAAAGATAGAGATTTTATAGCCTTCATTTGGTTTAAAAATTAGCCTGATATTGAAAGAATGGAATAGAAGCTCAAAGGGAATAATGCCTGAAAGAACTGAAGAGAATAATTAAGCAATAAAAAAGTTGAGGGGATTTCTTTTGCAATGCATACTCTAAACTATCCCATACATCTCCTTGTAATGTGAGTAATGACATTATAGGGAGTTGTAGCACTTCAGAGATGCCCCCAACTTTCCTTCTCACTTTCAGCACTGATTTAAAATGCATTTGTTCTGCACAATATCAGGTTAATAATTTTAAATATTGACTTTTCTGAATAATAAATACACACACAAGAACAAATTAGTTATAGATTCAGAGATACCAAGGCCAGAAGGACCATTGTGATAATCTAGACTGATCTCCTTTATCACACAGCCCATAGGACTTCTCCCACCCTCTAAGATCTTAAAGCAGGTCTTTTTAAAAAAAAATCCCATCTTGATTTCAAAATTGCCAGTGATGGAGAACCCACCATGACCCTTGGTAAATTATTCCAGTGGTTAATTACCCTCACTGTCAAAAATGTACACCTTATTTCCAGTCTGAGGGAACACCAATTTCACCCATTATAGTGAGTGTCTTTTTCCCCTTGGGCATCCTCTGATCAGAGGACTGTCCCTCCACTTCTTATTTTACCTCACTCTACCATGGAATCAGCCACTATTGTTACATAATTGACTGCATGGTCAAAATGAGGGACTGGTACCCACTTCTTTCTCCTCAGGATTAGAGTATGCAGCCTCTCAGTCCCTATCAGTTTAGGATGGTTTTTCCCCATGACAATCATTGCTCAAGACAGTAAAGAGTAGAAAGCTTGCAAGCTACTATACACAATGATTTTTCTCCCTACTTAAATGCTTAGTGTTTCATTTGCAACTATCATGTGGCTATTTTAAGGTGGATTTTAATTTAGAGCTGGATGATAGAGGTGTGATTCATGACTTGCTAATTTAAGTTGCAACTCACCTTGCCTCAAAAATAAATTCTGCAGTTGTGGTAGAGGAGGACAGTCTTTTGCTTTACATAGCTGATATTGTTGAACAAGTTTTAAAGCTGTAATGTTTCATAGCCTTTTTGTGTCAGCAAAGCCATTGTGTAAGGCAGCATCTACCAAAGTGTCCAGGGGGCACCCCCAGGACCCTCCTAACTAGCACTAGGGCAATTACCTACAATATTCTGGAGAAATCTTATTGAATTAAGTTTAATACCGCTGGGCTCAATTGTATTAAAATCTAATTGTTTGTGTGTTGTTGTAGGATTGTATGCAACTTTTCTAGGATACTGACTAATGTAAACCTTGGGGAAGATAGGAACTTCATATGTGTTATCCCAAACAGTTCTTTGAAATGGATTTCCTAGGCCTTGTCTACATTGCCACTTTACAGCACTGCAACTTTCTCGCTCAGGGGTATGAAAAAACACACCCCGCCCTGAGCGCTGCAAGTTTCAGCGCTGTAAAGTGGCAGTATAGACAGTGCACCAGCACTGGGAGCTACTTTCCTCACGGGGGTGGTTTTATGTTACAGTGCGCTTTAACGTTATTAGTGAAGACATACCCCTAGGAGATTTTTGGGAGGCCTTTTGAAGCTATGTTTTGGGGAGAAAAGCCCATTATCTACTGATTACATGCTCCTGGAAATTGCAGCTCAAAGACCCCTGAACTGTATAAAGGAGGGTCTGAGCTTTTTATCAATGAGCTGAGGCTGTTATCCACGTGTGACTATAGAAGACACCTTTGTGGGGTTTGAAGGACTGATCACCTACCAGAGCCCATGTCGGAGATGGGGTGATCTCTGGTAAGCTTATTAGCGTGTAGATTCTTTAATTGTTTTAAAGGTGTTTTCTCTGTAATGCCTTTACTTAAGAATAAACTTGCATAGAGCGGTGTGGCAGCTTAACTGTGGATTGTTGCATGTTCATCTCTGAAGAGAAGCAAGCAGACTTGCTTAGTCTGTCTTTTTGTTGGGAATAACACAGTGAAGGCAGGGAACTATTCAGCCTGGAGGCATATCTTCACCTAAAGCCAGAGAGCGGTTGTCCTTGCTGCACCATAGAGGGGGGGAATACAGGTGCAGTTTCCCTGAACTGTGACACAGACATCTCAATTTTTCTCCAGAGCTCAGCTGTCACTTGAAAATAGTTTCTAGCTGTGGCTAAAAATCCCTTTAAAATATGAGCAATACATTGGTGTCTTCCTGCGTGTCCAGTGAGCCAGAAATAATAGCTCTGAAGTGAGAACTGAGTTTGTCATTTCAATGGGAAGTTTAGCTAAACATTTTAATCCAATAAAAAACTTAAACTCTGACACAGAAAACACACCTAAGAACACTGATGTGTCAGTTTGTAAGTACATTTTCTTCGAGTGCTTGCTCACGTTGATTGCACGTTAGGTGTGTGCGTGCCCAGGTGCACAGTTGTTTTCTGGGCCAGTGTTAGTTAAGTTTGTTGGAATGCATAAGGTGAATATTCCCCTTGCTGTTTTTGATAATCAAATAGGAAGTATAAAGTGTAATGGAATATTCTTCTTTGAGTGCTTGTTCACGTCGATTCCAATCAGGTGTGCGCGCGCTGCGTGCACGGTCGTCGGAAACTTTTCCTTTAGCAGCTCTCATCAGGTCGGCTAGGGAGCCCCCTGGAGTCACGCTTTCATGGCGCTCAATATATGACCCTGCAGCCCCGACCCCCCTTCAGTTCCTTTTTACTGTCCGTGGCGGCCATTGGAACTGCGTTCACTTGCCTGCAAGTGCTCCCTTAGCCTAGTGTCTAGTTCTTACTAGTTTTAGTTTTAGTTGTTAGTGTTGTTAGTTTAGTTAGCAGTAGTGATTGGTGACTGGGATCCTTTGTATCCTGTTACTCCGTCATGGGCTGCGGGGCATGCCGCAAGGCCAGGGGTTTAAGTCCTGCGGTGTTTGCCGGAAGCTTATGCCCAATAATGACCCCCCACGACTCATGCCTTAGGTGCTTAGGGGAGGCTGATCAATCAGAGCGCTGTAAGATTTGCAAGGCTTTCAAGCCTAGAACCAAGAAGGAGCAGGACTTCTGTTTAAAACAAGTATTGATGGAAGCAGTACTCCATCCCGCGGCACTGGGCCGCCCAGCCCCGGGCCCGAGTTCATCAGTGCAGAGTGCCCCATCAGCAGTCTGCGACTCGGTGCCGAGGAAGGACTGGCGGGAGAGACTCTCGGCACCGAAAATCCCCAGCACCACAGCAAGAAGCAGTGTCCCAGCACTGCTCCATGTCCCCGGTGCCACACAAGCGGCAAAAGAAAACAGAGAGAGGGCGCCCTCCTCAGAGGTCTTCGAGATCATTGGGGATGCTATGCTGCTACAAAGGAAAGACTCGGCCACCAATCAGCAAGAGCCCATGCCGTGAGTCAGTGCCTGGGGCGCCAGTTGAGTCCCACACTCCAGTGACTCTCGGGCAGTGCCTAGTGGAGGTGTTAGCTACCCTCCACCCCAGACTCTTTTTAGGCTGCTAAGGACCTCATCGAAATTACAGCGCTTCACCCCTCGACCGTCAGAGAGAAACCTCCGGCACCGCCTAGACTGATACTGTCTAGATTTGTGGTCAGACATTCCAGACTGAGACTCAGGTCACTCCAGGCTTGGCTAGCCTCAGTTTATCATCCAGGCTGACACAGTTTGGACTCGGTAGTAACAGTGCCTGGACGAGTCCTAGGCACTCTACGATGGTGGCTGGACCCTCATATGATATGCGAGGGAGTCCCATTCAGGACTCCCTCGCAGCGCTCCTCTGCCTTCCATGATCTTGGTAATGGATGCATTAGACCTGGGTTGATGGGCCCACCTAAGAGATCTACAGATGCAGGTCAGGTGGTCGCAGTCAGAGATCTCGCTCCACATCAATATAAAGGAACTCAGAGTGGTGAGACTAGCCTGCCTGACCTTCAAGGACAGACTTCAAGGTCACTATGTGGCAGTGTTGACCGACAATACCACCACAATTGTTTTACATAAACAGGGCGGAGCCTGCTCCTCCCCTATCTGTCGGGAAGCTCTCCAGCTCTGGGATCTCTGTATAACCCCTTCTATTCACCTGGAAGCGTCCTATCTCCCAGGTCTGCAGAACGAGATTGCAGACTGTCTCAGCAAGTCATTTCTCAACCACAAGTGGTCAGTCCATCAGGACGTCTTACATTCTGTCTTCCAAACGTGGGGCTTTCCCCAGGTGGACCGCCTTATGTACACCTTCCCGCCGGTCCCACTCGTCCACAAGGTGCTGCTCAAGATCTGCAGAGACAGAGCAGACATGATCATGTTTGCCCCAGCGTGGCCACGACACCATTGGTACTCCATGCTTCTGGAGATGTCTGTGGACACCCCGATAGAACTGCCATTTTACCCAGATCTGATCACACAGGACCATGGTCGCCTCTTTCACCCAGACCTCAATCTCTTCATCTCATGGCTTGGAAGCTTCATGGTTAAACCCAATAGAGCTCCAATGCTTGGATTTGGTGAAGGAGGTGTTCCTTGGTAGATGGAAACCTTCCACCAGGGCCACTTAGCTAGATAAGTGGAAAAGGTTCTCGTACTGGTGTGAGCAGCGTCGCACATGTCCACTTCAGACATCTATACCAATCATCCTGGAATACCTACTACATCTGAAGCAGCAGGGGCTGGCAGAATCATCCATCGGGCTACACCTTGCGACCATCTCAGCGTTTCACCTGAGAGAGTCAAGGCGTTCCGTATTTGCCAACTCCACAGTGGGCCATTTCCTAGGGGGTCTCGACCACCTGTACCCACTGGGATCTCAATCTGGTCCTCTCCTGACTAATGGGAGCCCCATTTGAATCAATGGCTACATGCTTCCTTCTGTATCTCTTGTGGAAGGTGGTGTTCCTGGTTTCCATCACTTCGGCCAGGAGAGTGTCTGAGTTAAAAGCACTAACCTCCAACCCCCCACACAAGGACAAGGTACAGCTCAGGCCTCACCCAGCCTTCCTGCCCAAGGTGGTATCTCAATTCCACATTGGACAAGACATTTTTCTACCAGTCTTCTATCCCAAGCTGCATGCCAGTGCGCGGGAGCAGAGACTTCATTTGCTAGACGTCCAGAGAGCACTAGCATTCTACATAGAGCGCACAAAACCTTTCAGGAAATCGAACCAACTGTTCGTAGCGGTGGCAGCCTGGATGAAGGGGCTTCTGGTTTCCACACAGCGCATTTCGGCATATTCAACAAAGGCTCACGCCTCATCCACCACTTTCCTGGCCCAAGTGCCCATTCAGGAGATCTGCAGAGTGGTGACCTGGTCATCTGCGCACACATTTACTACCTACTATGCCATCACCCAGCATGCCAGAGAGGACACAGCTTTTGGCAGGGCAGTT
This sequence comes from Macrochelys suwanniensis, assembly GCA_033296515.1. Classification (NCBI taxonomy): domain Eukaryota; kingdom Metazoa; phylum Chordata; order Testudines; family Chelydridae; genus Macrochelys; species Macrochelys suwanniensis. The sequence continues at coordinate 159,521,946 of CM065777.1, forward strand.
CTCCAATCAGTGGTTCCTTAACTCTGCCCACCTCCAGGGGAGAGTGTGTGAGTCACCCGATTAGAATCAACGTGAACAAGCACTCAAAGAAGAAAAAACAGTTACTCACCTTCTTGTAACACTTCTTCGAGATTTATTGTTCATGTCCATTCCAGTACCCACCCTCCTTCCACTCTGTTGGAGTAGCCGGCAAGAAGGAACTGAAGGGTAGTCGGGTTGGCAGGGTCATATATTGAGCGCCATGAAGGCGCCACTCAGAGGGCTCCTTAGCCAACCCAACTGGAGCTGCTAAGGGAAAAATTTCCAACAACCGTACATGCGGCGCACGCACATCTGATTGCAATCGATGTAAACACATCTCGAAGAACAAGAGTTACAAGAAGGTAAGTAACTGGGTTTTTTTAATTTGTTTTGGTTAATTTTATGCTTAAAACTTTTTTTTTTTATTTTTAAAAATTGTGTTTTGTGTAAGGGTTATATTTACTATAGCAACATTAGTTGTAAGCTAAGAAAGTTGTTGGTGAAATCACTTGTGTTATGCCATATGACATGACCCAGTTCAGTAGCTAGTGCTAGGCATGTACAGTAATACTTCCATTTAGACCTCATTCCAGGTATTGTCTGTCACTTTACCAACCTACCAGTTATCCTCTGTCAGGTCACTTATTGGCTTTACTTTTCAATAACTTTTTTGGCTGGATGTTGCACAGCTGCATTTCAGTGACAACTCTCTTCTTGACTGTTTGAAGTCTTTTCGGGAACAGCAATTGTCAGAACTGTTGAGAACCTGTGGAGACAGAGAGGGGTGTGTGTATGTGTGTGTAATAGAACAATAGATCAAGTTTAGAAAAACGGTTGTCATTGAGGTAGCTTGCAGTGTTAATGAAAATCTGTTAGTTCTACTGTCACAATACTGGAACTGTTCCAGAAATGAGAATTCAGGTTAATGGAAGCCCAGTGAATTTACATCTGTTTCTTTTGATTTTGTTTACTTGTTTTGAGATAGGCAGCTGGACCAGACTGTTGCCAGATTGTGTGCCTCTGAAGTGTTTCATACGTATATTCTTGTAGCAGCCTCACTTGTCCAAAAATACAAAGGTTGCAGCTGTCTCGTGTTCACTGTCAGTTCTTAACCAGAAACTATTCTGAAACAGATTTAGACCCACTCACGCAATTTTATTTTGCCCATTTCTGCCCACCCTTTAACAGCCAGCCTGATCCCTGTCACATTATTCTTTCCCCCCTGCCCCATCCCTGGTTGGAACGGGGAAATATTACCTTCTATTGTGCTAGATGATATATTGTAGACTTTTTAATGCAGTAGAGTTTCTCATCTAGACTTAGTTGAATGGAGTTGGACCTACTAGACCAGGGATCTCAAACTCACATCACCACGAGGGCCATATGAGGACTAGTACATTAGCCCAAGGGCAGTATCAACTGACACCTTTTCATACAAAGATACAAACCCCCCACCGCCTTTGGCCCCGCCCCCACTCCACCCCTTCCATGAGGCCCCACCCCTTCCATGAGGCCCCACCCCAGTCCCGCCTCTTCTTCGCCTTCTCCCCTGAAGCCCTGTGTCCCAGTCTTCCCAAAGTCCCTGCCCCAGTCCCGCCTGTTCTTCACCTTCTCCCCTGAGTGCCCTGTGTCCCTGCTCCTCCCCCTCCTCCTGGAAAGTCCTAAGCACTGCCAAACAGCTGTGGGAAGCGCTGGGAGGTAGGCGGAGGAGTGTGGATGCGGCGTGCTCGAGGGGGGGGGGCAAAGGGGGCTGAGAGGAGCTATGGCGAGCCACAGGAAATAACTCCGCGAGCTGCATGTTTGAGAGCCCTGTACTAGACCATGAGTGGTTAAAGGGTAATTGAAGGTGATAATGTTGCAGGGAAACATAGTGACTCCTTTAAATTGATCTTTGCCATAGGGACCAAAATATTGCAGTAATGCTATTGTTAGTTATAGAATTTTGGATTGTTAAATTAGAGTACTCTAGATTTTTATGAATAAGTTACTTTATAGGTAGAGAAGTTGAGTCACTGTCAGAGTTATAGGCCACTGAACAGCCATCAGATGTTAACTACTTTTGGTCTCTAGTAACCCGGGCAAGATTCAAACCACTGACCAAAAAGTGAAAGGCTCCATGTTCTGTTATTCCTTGAGCTATGCTTCGGGGTATGGGAGATCCTGGAGATATAAAGTGCGGGGGGGGGGCTGGAAAGGAAGCAATAGGGGTTGCGAAAATCTGTGGGGTTAGTGATTTTTATGCTATTTTTATTTATATATGGTAATTTGAGGTATTTTATTAATGTAAATGTATTATTTATTTTTAAAACATTATTTTAGTGGATAAAATAAAATGAAAAATTATTAAAATTTAAAAAGAATTTTTACAGGGCACTACTGATGATCACTGTATTACTGGAGAACTTAGAGGGAAGGTGGTATGATTACACACATTTTACAGATGGCAAACTGCGGCACAGATTAAGTCCAAAACTGCTGAAAATGTTCACCAATTTTGGATGCCCAACTCAAGATGTCTAGAATCTGACGTTTTTCAGAGTGCTTAGCATAATATAGTACTCTATGGGTAGGTCTACACTGCAATTAAAAACCTGCCGCTGGCCTGTGCCAGCTGACTCAGGCTCGCGGGACTTGCGATAAGGAGTTGTTTAATGGTGGTGTAGATGTTCAGACTCGGGCTGGAGTCTGGGCTCTGGGACCCTGGAAGAGGGGGAAGGGTCCCAGAGCTCTGGCTCCAGCCCAAACCTGTCTACACCAGGGGTTCTCAACCTTTTTTCTTCTGAGCCTCCCTCACCTCCCCCCCACCAATCATGCTATAAAAACTCCACAGCTCCCTGTGCCACAACTGTTTTTCTGCATATAAAAGCCAGGGCTGGCATTAGGGGGCAGTAGGCAGGGCATTTGCCTGGCGCCCCACGCCACAGGGGCCCTTGCAAAGCTGTATTGCTCAGGCTTTGGCTTCAGCCCCATGCAGTGGGGCTTCGGCTTTCTGCCCTGGGCCCCAGCAAGTCTAATGCTGGCCCTGCTTGGCGGACCCCCTGAAATCTGCTCATGGCCTCCAAGGGGGCCCCGGACCCCTAGTTGAGCACCACTGATCTATACCACAATAAAACAGCCCCTTAGTCCAAGGCCCGCAAGCCTGAATCAGCTGGCATGGGCCAGCCATGGGTGTCTAATTGCAGTGTAGGCATACCTTGAGAGTACAGGAGAGACCGTCTGTCTCCCTGCTATCTTTTCAAAAGCTAAATGTCACAGTGGCCCTTACCAAATGCCAGAGCACCTTCTGTAGCTGGGAAGAGCAATTGCAGGGAAATTTCAGCTCAGCCCTGTAGCCTTGGGCTGGATCATGCTTATTTTGTATGGAATGTTTGAAGAGTTTAGCTTTCATACTCTGAGCCTCTACTGAGATGTGGTAAATGACTATTTTCAGAAGCTTATAATGTTGCTATATTTGGGTGGCTTTTCACAGGGATGGCAAAAAACACTTTCCTGCCAAATTTAGCAAGAGGGTTGCCTTTTTCAAGTCCTTACTTCAAAACGTGAAGACGTTTTGGCTGTTTTAGCTGAGAAGTTTATCAATTTTTTGACACTGGAAAAACAGTGTATTTTTCTCTAACCTCATTCTTGGAAACAGATGAACAATGTTTTGCTTGCTGAAACTTTAAAAAATAAAAAATCAGCCTGAGGCAGACAAAATTTCTGCCTGAACTTTTAAAAAATTTGGTAAAGTTATAAGCAACTGAAAACAGGGTATTGCAATGGAAAGCGTTGGGCAACCTCAACGATAGATGTAACTACCAGCAACTACTACGAACCTATGAGAATCCACTAGAAAGGTTCATTGTTTTCTTACTTTCTCAGATGTAATTCATGACTCTGCTCTTGAATCATGATATGCACAAATATCTCTAGGTTCATGCCTAGGTATTACAGTGATATACGCAGTAGAAATAACTTGAATGGTTTTATGTAAAAATTAAAAAGCGCTTGGAGGTATGGGTAACAGGACTTTTTCTGCAGTTCAACGGTACTTGTAGCTATCCACGTATAACCTGCCCTTTAGATGTTGCTAAACCAATCTTTTATTTAGTCACTGCTTTGGCATTCTTCAGCTAGTCTCTCTGAGCATCCCAAACAACAGCAGCAGAATTCTCCTTTGGTGCCTTACTCACTAGCACGTTTCAGTCTCCGAAACCCAAATTTAATAATCTTGGAAAAACTGGCTAGAAGGTTTCTCTTTGTTACTATTTTAAATTTTCTGTCCTGGCCTGCATGTGTGCCATTATTTCTTGCTATGTCCACTTCTGTCTCCGTTAAATGCACACTCCATATCACTCAGTGTCACCATTTCTGACTTTGTGGCTTCTGTCATACCACACTGTACATCTGGAACAACCATTCAGTTAATTATGCCAAGCTCTGTCAGTTTCCTTTTTTTTAAAAAATGTGCCTATATATCACATCCACAGAGCATCCCATCTATGAGGTTCAAACGTTGTTCTGTTTTTTCCCTGCACTGTATTTTACTTGCTGTGCCCCTGAAAGTGGTAAGCTCTGTGGAGCAGATCTATTGTTTGGCACAGTTCATCTGCTGTTTAACATCGTGTACGTTGACTAATTAAGAAAAATCTAAAATCATAACTAATTCTTTAAATTTGATTAGCTTTCTTGATGTAAACAATATACGGTATAAAAGTAGGGATGATAGGGTGTAAGGGGGAAGCAAAGGTGAATTTGTGCATATGAGTGTGTTTCTCATACTGAGGTGCGTTGGAAAGTACACTCATTAGTTTTCTTCTTTGACAGTTTTCTGGAGAACATAATCTATAGAAATTACATCACTTTTGAAGAAACTGTGCTTTGTGCTTTTAGCTGCCTTGAGGGCCTAATTTTTTTAGCAGTAGGTGAAGTGAATACTTGCACCAAATGAACATTTTAGAGATGAGCACTTTTCTGTTCACCCAGATTAATGTTTACAATTTCAGAATTATAACTGTGCCTGGTCCTTCTCTCCGCCCCCCCGCCCCCCGTGCGCGCAAGTGGCTGTCTTTCGTGAACTGATCATGCCATTGGCAGCCTTGCCAAGATGTGTTTGCAACCAACCTCACTCTTCTCCACTAAGAAACACAAGAAGAAAATAATTCTTTCGCTTGTTTGCATTCCCTCTTCCTAGACTATTTATGCTAGTTGGATTACTAATAGACAGTTTTATTCAGGAAAATTGAGACAGCTACAAATGATAGTCCTTCCATCTGATCAACACTGTCTTGCGTTGCATCATTTCTCCTAAGTGCTACTGCTAACAAAATGCTGCTTTGAATAACTTCAGAATATTAGCCAAAATAGATTAATTTATACTGTAATATCACTTTGACATATCCTTTCGCAAGCAATATTTGCTAGTAATGTTTATACAGGTGATTTTTTTCAGTGTGTATTCTACTTTTTGAACGGAGGGTGCAAGGGAAATATCCTGAGGACAGATAATTCAGAGCCAGCCTATTCCTAGTTATCCTGTCAATATGCAATCATCACTTTTTTAATAACATATCATTGTAATTCTAAACTATGGGAGCTTTCATCCCATAAATACAACTACATTGGCATAATATAAGTCGCAGCTCCTGCTATTGCCAGTGAGATTGCCTATCATAACCATTAAAATCAGTCATTTGTATTTTTTTCCATAGAAGCTGAGCTGATGCAATGTGAAACCATGTAAATTCGCAAAACTGCGTGATGTCAAACCAGTCTGCTGTGCCCTTTGTTGCTCTGACTAAATCTTTGTGGTCATGATTGAGATTGCATAGTGGTTTGGGCCACTCTGCTGTAAATGGGTTCAAAATTTTTGCAGTAAATAAGCACATCCAGTTTGCTGGTTGTACACCCTTGTAAGCTTTCCTATCAGGTTTCCTCCTACAAACCATTTGTCACCGATCAAGTCTGAGTTCTATCAGCACCTTCCATTTTATTGCTTTTTAAATGGATTATTGAAACAGTGAGAAGTTTTATGATTTAGCAAGGGCAGAAGAGAATATAGAAGCCTAAGAAAGGAAAATGGATAGATAGTGAAGAGTAATTAGCAGACCATTTTCAAAGATGGATTTTTCAGATCTGGAAGTTTTAAATTGTAGGACTGTTCTGCTTTGAATTATTGCATCTCATTTAGATGGGTCTTATTTGGTCTTCCTTGGCTAATGTTGCTGAAAACATCTAATATCATGCCTATTAAAATGACTTCGCACCTTTTAAGAACCTGTAATATTCAGAAAAGGAAGCATTAAGCTGAGTAGCCTGAAATCATTAATTTAACTTGATCATGATAAAACAAAGCTGTTGATTTTATATTGGGAAACTTCCCCCTCAATCCATTCTTGCAGATAAGGCAGAACTTGTGCTGTAAATGCTTTTTCTTTGAAACTCCAGTGAACGTTTTTTAGGCTACTTTACTTTTAGCCTTTGGCAACATAACTGTTTTTTGGCCTGTTTTGTGTTAGGTTTTTTTTTTTTTTTTGCTGAATTTTGCCCTGAATTTTAGAATAGAAAAAAATGTACGAAATAAACTTTCACTTGCTTTTTGCTTGTATTTTTACTCCTGGGGGAATTCTGTGCCAAAAAATTAAATTTTGCACACAATATTTGAAAATTCTGCAAATTTTATTTGTCAAAATAACCCAACATAATCATGCCAGTTTCCATTATTTTGGTAATTTATTTCAAAATGTCTGTCAACAAGTATGTCTTAAACAATTCAGACAACAAAAAAGATTCAGGAAATGTTTTTTAACAAATAGATTCCTTACTAGGCATATTAATGCAGAACTTTGAGTAATTCATTTAAACTACAACACAGAAATTATTTCCCGCACCCTTCAGACATTCTTCCCTCCCCCTCCTCCCCCCGAGCAGCCCCAAAGGCATGGTGCTGTGAAGAACACAGCCTCTTCTCCCTATCCGCAGCTGGCTGCTCCTGCCCCGGGATCAGCTGCTCTCTGTTCTAATGCCACAGCAGTCCCTGGTGGGCGAAAGGCTTAACTGCAGCGCCTCTCAAGCAGAATGTATTTTCTGCAGAGAAAAAAAATTCTGCGGGGGATATGAATTCTGCACATGTGCAGTGATGCAGAATTCCCCCAGGAGTAGTATTTATTTGATTAGTCTACAGAAGATTTTGGCTTTTTTTAAAACTCAAGGCACTTTCCCTTGGGAGATGGAGCAGTTTTAGACACAGTGCAGTGATCTAGCAGATGAGATCATTATTAAAGGCCAGCTGCTACATAGTTTGGTATGATGGAGTTGCCTTTGCAGATTATTTGTATTGCTCAAAACCAAGGACAGTTTAATCAGATTTTAATTCACTGTGCATCCATCAGGAATTTAACTAGTAACATAGTGAGGATTAATCTAGGAATCCTAATTAAGATAGCAAAAAGAATCCTAGATTTGTTAAAGTATCTAGTCTCCATTATGGCATTCATTCCTTAAGATTTATCTTACTAACAAGGTCTGCTATGCAAAACTCAAAATCAGCTTTATAAATTCTGCTCTTCTGAGGCTGTTTGCAGAATGAATGGTTTTTTTAAAAATTATTTTGAGAGGTTGTTTGTGAATGAATGTAAACTAAGGCCTTGTCTACACTTACCGGGGGTTCGAAGTGCGGCGATCGATACATCGGCAGTTGATTTAGTGAGTCTAGTGAAGACCCGCTAAATCAACCGCAGATCGCTCTCCTGTCGACTCCCATACACCACCTGAACAAGAAGCGCCAGGGGAGTCGATGGGAGAGCATCTCCAGTCGACATCACATAGTGTGGACCCCGTGGTAAGTAGATCTAAGTACGTCGACTTCAGTACGTTATTCACGTAGCTGAAGTTGTGTAACTTAGATCAATCTCCCCCTGTAGTGTAGAGAACGCCCAAGAGAGCCATTGTTAGCAAAAGAATGAGATGCCACTGTCCCTGCCACCAGGTAGGGGATCTTGGGGGACAATTACTGCACTGGTGGGCTGCAAAATAAACTTTATTAAGAAAATATAAAAACAGGGAAAAATTCAATAGTGAGGGGTATGGGGTTTGTTAAGGTAGACAATTGGGGAGGGGTTTCTTTTAGTAAACAGGGTAGGGGGTTTCAATAGTGGGGTACAATACAGTGGGGTACAATACAGTTGGTAACCAATTAACAGTGAAGTATAAATGTAACAGGTAGCTAACAATTTCTATGTAAAGGGTGTGTCACAGCAGCATATAACCAACTAACAGTTATGGGTAAAATGTGTTAAATAACCAACAACTCTAGGTAAAAATGTGTCACAGTGGTGTAAATGTAAAATGTGAGGTGTGTTAGAGAGAAAAAGGTAACCAATGGGGTTTTTATGCTAGATTTTAGTAATGCAATTGAGGTTTGGCAGCTATAGGAGTGGGGGGTGAGCACGTGGTGGAAGGGATTAAAAGAGAGAGAGAGAGAGAGAGAGGCAGTGGTAGAGGAATGAGGTTGGGGGGTTTATACAGAACACAGCAAAATCTTATCTATGATCTATCTTAACCAACATTACACAAGTTAGCAAGTAACAGAACACAATGCAACAACTTACTTACAGAGCACAATACAAACAATTCTTTAAAGCTAACTTAACCACAGCTATGCAAAATGAAATTACAGTTTATCTAGACTAAAGACTAAACCTAATGGGTGCACCTTATACTAGGGGTAGTTCCAGAGGGCAGAGTGGTGTGTGCCCAGGATACAAACCAAGGAGTTAGCTTGGGTCTGCCTGCTGGGGAAAGAAAGCCAGCAGTTAAAGCAAGGGAAGTGTGCAAGAGGTTTTTTTCTTACCAATCCCCAAAGCAGCAGCAGCAGGAACAGCAGTTTCAGCATCAGAGGACGCAGAGAGGACTCGATTCGCTTACAATAATCAGGAGATCTCCAGGCACAAATTCGTTGTTCATGGGAGGGGAGTTTAAAACGGGGGTACGCTCAAAAACAAACGAGAGCGGGGAGAGGGACCCCCAAAGACCCCTAGCTGATCAGACCAGGTGGCAAAGCAAGGACCTTCTCCGGGGGTCTGATCAGAAAATGTCTGGTTTTAAAGGCAAACTTAGGCAGTCTCCCGCCAGTAACTCTGATTGGTTCCCCTTAATACGGGGGAGGAGAGAAGGCAGGGAAAACTACAGGTAAGCATAGGCATGCCTGGGCATGTTCTGAGCCACAGGTATGACGCATATGCTTAGCTATGTTGTCACTTTAGGTCTTGCATACCTGGACAGAGCACCCCTACACCGAGCCGGGTCCGAACAAAGAAGCTAGACAAAGGAGCGAAAAGCCCCCTCCTTCCTGAGCAGAGCAATGGCTCCAGTCAGTCTGCATAAGCCATTTCCATGAGCAGGGCCAGGCTGTGACTTTGGTCAGTTCCATGGCCTGGGGGGCGGCCACTCAGCACAAACAGAATGGAAGGGGGGAAAAGAGTCCAGCAGGGGGACAGCTGTAACAGACAGCCACAAATTATAGTAAGCTGAAAACAAGTTGAAGGAGAGGTGAAGTAAGTGTGTAGGACGATACATTTGTGTATGCTATAATTCTTACAGCATAGCTTTAGGTGTTTTGTATTCCTTTTTTGGGGGAGGAGGGGGTAATACTTTTGTATTACCATAGTGTTGTGGACTACAACCCCACTGTAGTAGAAGCTGTACAAACACAGAACAAAAAGATAGTCCTTGCCCCAAAGAGCTTATAGTCAATTATTTTATTACCCTAAAAAGTATCCCAATAGATATGTCTACACTACGACAGTAGTCTGATTTTACAGCAACCGATTTTTGGGAATTGATATTATAAAGTCGAATGTGTGTGTCCACACTAAGCATATTAATTCAGCGGTGTGCATCCACAGTACCGGGGCAAACGTCGACATTCGAAGCAGTGCACTGTGGGTAGGTATCCCACAGTTCCTGCAGTCCCCGCTGCCTATTTGAATTCTGGGTTGAGCTCCCAATGCCTGATGGGCCAAGAAATTTGTTGCGGGTGGTTATGGGTAAATGTCGTCATTCAACCCTCCCTCCCTCCGTGAAAGCAACGGCAGACAATCATTTCGCGCCCTTTTCCCTGGATTGCAAGTGCAGACGCCATAGCATGGCGAGCATGGAGCCCGGTGAGATCATCGCAGCAGTTATGGCCATTGTCAACATCTCGCGCATTATTGTGCACTTTAAGCATAACCTGAACTTGAGAAAGCAGGTGAGGAGGCTACGGCAGCGCGGTGATGACAGTGATGAGGACATGGACACAGACCTTTTTCAAGGAACGGGACCCTGCAAATTGGACATCCTGGTGGCAATGGGGCAGGCTCATGCAGTGGAATGCCGAGTCTGGGCCCGGGAAACGAGCACAGACTGGTGGGACCGCATAGTGCTGCAGGTCTGGGATGAATCCCAGTGGCTGTGAAACTTTCCTTGAACTTCGTGACTTGCTGTCCCCTGCACTGAAGTGCCAGAACACCAAGATGAGAGCAGCCCTCACAGTTGAGAAGTGAGTGGCGATAGCCCTCTGGAAGCTTGCAACACCTGACAGCTACCGGTCAGTCGCGAATCAATTTGGAGTGGGCAAATCTACTGTGGGGGTTGCTGTGATGCAAGTAGCCAATGCAGTCGTTGAGCTGCTGCTGTCAAAGGTAGTGACCCTGGGAAATGTGCAGGTCATAGTGGATGGCTTCGCTGCGATGGGATTCCCTAACTGTGGTGGGGCTATAGATGGAACGCATATCCCTATCCTGGGACCGGACCACCAGGGCAGCCAGTACATTAACCACAAAGGGTACTTTTCAATGGTGCTGCAAGCACTGGTGGATCTCAAGGGACGTTTCACCAACATCAACGTCGGATGGCCGGGAAAGGTTCATGACGCTCGCGTTGGATGGCCGGGAAAGGTTCACGGTTGGGGTACGGGCAGAGGGGAGGAGGGAAGGAAAAGGCCGCTTCAAAACTTGTTGAATACCAGCCTTCTGCTGCTTGGGCAATCTGCCGGGATGGAGTGGTTGGGTGCACGGAGCCTCCCCCCTGCGTTTTTGGGATTCTGGGTGAGGAGGCGATGGGATTTGGGGAGGGGTGAGGGCGGTTACAGATGGGCTGCAGCGGCGGTCTGTCATCCTGCTTCCGTTCCTGCAGAACCTCCACCAGACGCCGGAGCGTGTCGGTTTGCTCCTGCTGTAGCCCCAGCATTGCCTAAGTCGCCCTCTGATCTTCCTGCCGCCACCTCTCATCTCGAGCGTCCCTCCTGTCCTCACGTTCACTGCCCGCTTTCTTGTATTGGGCAATTGTGTCCCTCCACACATTCTGCTGAGCTGTTTCAGTGCGGGAGGACTGTATTAACTCAAAGAACATCTCGTCGTGCATGCATTTTTTTTGCCACCTTATCTGGGATAGCCTTTGGGAGGGACATGCTGGGGGAAGCCTCGAAACAGTTGCAGCTGCGGGATGAAAAAAAGGGAGTGACGTTTTTAAAAAGATACATTTTACAGAACAATGGGTATACTCTTTCGCGGTGAACAACACCATTCACAGTACCTAGCACATGTGCTTTCAGTACAAGGTCGCATTTTGCTTTATATTGAGTGCCTGGGGCTTTAGTGTACAGATCATACACGCAGGGCCGGGCAACGGAATTCGGCTAGCAGGCGGCCATGGTAAGCCATAGACTTTCGGCTTCTGAAACCTTACTTAACAGTAGCGTCCTCCTTTCCCGTTCCAAGCAAAGCCCCTTGAGTTGGCCAGTTAGTGCTGCGCTTTGCAGGTTAACGTGCAGCAGCAGAAACCAAAATAACCCCAGCCATCCCATTCTCTGGGATGATCGCTTTACCCTTCCCCCCACCGAGTGGTTGGTAACAGGGAAAAACCCTGCTAGCCGAACGCAAACTGCTCAGCATCAAGGGTCCCCCCTCCCCGCCCCCACCGCATGGCTGGTAACAGGGAAAAACCCTGCTAGCCGAACGCAAACTGCTCAGCATCAAGGGTCCCCCATCCCCGCCCCCACCGCGTGGCTGGAAACTGCGTGGAGGATTTCTTTTCAGGCCCAGGCAAACAGCTCAGGAGAAACGGCCACCTCTGAATGTCCCCGTAATTAAATTCCCATATTTCAACCAGGTAACCATGAATGATATCACTCTGATGAGGATAACACAGACAGAGAAAGAACGGATGTTGCTTGAATGCCAGCAAACACCGGGGCCATATGCTTCCAGGCTTTGTCATGCAATGATACCAGAGTGCTTGCTACTGGCCTGGCGTGGTAAAGTTTCCTACCATGGACGCAATAAGGCTGCTCTCCCCAGAAACCTTCTGCAAAGGCTTTTAGAGTACCTGCAGGAGAGCTTCATGGAGATGTCCCTGGAGGATTTCCGCTCCATCCCCAGACATGTTAATAGACTTTTCCAGTAGCTGTACTAGCCACGAATGCAGCCCAAGTCCTCAGGGCAAATTAATCATTAAAAATCACTTCCTTTTAAACCATGTCTTTTCAATTCAAAAGATACTCACCCCGTGTGCCTTCTCCGGCTTCACGGTCCGGGATACCGGGTTGGGAGGGTATTTCTGTCAGGATGATGAAAAGATCCTGGCTGTCGGGGAAATCAGTGTGCTGTGCGCTCTCGACTACCTCGTCCTCATCATCTCCATCATCTTCCCCGTCTGCAAAAACCTCAGACGAAGCGACTAATGAGAATACCCCACCGTCGGAGTCCACGGACAGGGGTGGGGTAGTGGTGGCGGCCCCCCCTAGAATGGCATGCAGCGCAGCGTAGAAGCGGCATGTCTGGGGCTGTGACCCAGAGTGTCTGTTTGACTCTTTGGTCTTTTGGTACGCTTGTCTCAGCTCCTTAATTTTCACGCGGCACTGCGTTGCATCCCTGCTGTATCCTCTGTCCATCATGACCTTGGAGATTTTTTCGTAGATTTTTGCATTCTGTTTTTTCGAACGTAGTTCAGATGGCACGAATTCATCTCCCCATACAGCTATCAGATCTAACACCTCCCGTTCTGTCCATGCTGGAGCCCTCTTTCGATTCTGGGATTACATGGTCACCTCTGCTGAAGAGCTCTACATCGTTACCAGTGCTGCTGAGCTCGCCACGGTGGCCAAACAGGAAATGAAATTCAAACTGGCCGAAACAGGAAATGAATTTCAAAAGTTCGCGGGGCTTTTCCTGTCTACCTGGGCAGAGCATCCGAGCTCGGACTGCTGTCTGGAGAGGTCACAGTGGTGCACTGTGGGATAGCTCCTAGAGACCAATACCGTCGAATTCCGTCCACACTTACCCTAATTCGACACGGCAGTATCGATTTTAGCGCTAATCCCCTCATCGGGGAGGAGTACAGAAATCAATTTTAAGAGCTCTTTATGTCGAAATAAATGGCTTCGTTGTGTGCATGGGTGCATGGTTAATTCTATTTAACGCTGCTAAATTCGACATAAATTCTTAGTGTAGACCAGGCCTTAGACTGTGTGGTTTCAACTACCAAGAATATGGCAGAGAAGGAAAATGTCCCAGAATAACTCAAATCCCCCAACCAGCAAGGATTTGCCTATCTCTTCAGGGAGGGCACTATGAGACACAAAACCGGTTGTGTTGAATCCACTCCCTCAGGCCTTGTCTGACATCTTCACTGCCAACAATGAAGCTATCAACAAAAGATTAGGGAACAATATACAATAATCCCACACATTGGCTCCAGCAACAACAGGGTGAAGGTTCAGTTTTTGAAGTGTTATATTAAGGATTGCATCCGATGAAGTGGGTTCTAACCCACGAAAGCTTATGCTGAAATACATTTGTTAGTCTCTAAGGGCAGGTCTTCACTACCCGCCGGATCGGCGGGTAGCAATCGATCTATCGGGGATCGATTTTTCGCGTCTCGTTAAGACGCGATTAATCGATCCCTGATCGCGCTCCCCGTCGGCGCCGGCAATCCACCTCATCGAAAGGCGGAAGCGGAGTCGACGGGGGAGCGGCAGCGATCGACTCGCCGCCGTCCTCATCGCCAGGTAAGTCGATTACGATACGCCGACTTCAGCTACGCTATTCCCGTAGCTGAAGTTGCGTATCGTAGATCGACCCCCTCCCCTAGTGTAGCCCTGGGCTAAGGTGCCACAAGTATTTCTTTCTTTCTTATTTTCTTTTTGCTGACACAGACTAACACGGCTACTACACTGTAACCTATCATTAAGGATTGTATTTATTATTCAGAGTTCCTGGACAAATTAATCCTTTAAAAACAGGACACAGTTAATACATTGGGAATGTTGTGTTGATTTGATACCTTAGTTTGTATTTGGGCAAAAATCCTGAACTACACTTTTTTTAAATGGCTACCTGAAGTATTAGGATTATTGAATTTCCCTAAACTTTTGCAGTTGCAATGGGTGATACTTTACCATTTATCCCAATATAAGGACAAAAATGCATCAAAACAATTCTTATTCCCTGGCAACCCTTAATCTGAGAAATAATTTCAAAAGCGTCAAACTCTGGAAGAAATATTATACGAAAAATTAGTGCAGGTCTATCTGGATTAAGAACTGGTTAAAAAGAGAAACTGTTTTGGAAGTGAAAAAGACAAGACTTAGATGGAACAAAAAGCTGCTGGTTCCAGTAAAGCTTAATATCTCATGGCAGGGTTATATCACACACCCAAGTATATACATATCATCCTTTGAATCAATATATAGTAGAATCAGTGAGCAGATCGAGGAAGCCAGTTCTCTCTAAGAATTTCTCATGCTTCCATTACTATAGTATTCATTTGTCATGTTCATTTATTAAAGATGTCAGGTACTCTCTATATCTAGGTTCAGTGGGTCATCTTGGAGGAAGAAAAACTTGTTACTGACACTTCTCAGAATTAAAACTTGGTTTAGAAACTTGTGAGGTTGTTCAAATCCAAGCTTCACAGAACATACTTGTAGGGATGGCATACTCTCTACATCAATAGCAGAGGCAGTTTGGTGGGTAAGGATTCTATATCATGGGGGGAATTTCTGTTTTCCATTTTTTATTCCCCCCAGCTTTCATGTATCCAAGGAAACTGTATGTTGATAAGAAATAAATATTCAGCAACATAAAATATCCTCAAATTACGTATTGTGGTTTGGTTACTTGAACTTGAATTATTAGGATCCTGCTTAATTCGGGTCATCTCCCATATTGTTCTTAGGAATGCTTATTGCATGTGAATATACAATTGCATGTTCTTCAATAATATGAACAATTGTTTAGGCCCAGGGAGAACAGATTAATAGTTTAGGCAACTATGTGGAGAAGGGGACGTCAGAATTTGGTGAAAGCCTATAAAGATTTTCATATGCAATTTTTTGTGTGTGCTTGTGAAAACAATTGTTTTCAGGGTTGACAACTTAAAACTTATAAAAACTACTTTGAAACCATGTTTTTCATTTATCCTTTCCATGCTTCTTTTGTAACAGATAGTTTTAAATATTACTACTACTAATACATAACTCTTGTATAGTGCTTTTCATCAGTAGATCTCAAAGTGCTTTACAAAGCGAATTTTGATGATCATTTTACTTGCAACCCATTTAATACATTTGGCCTATTCTTGCAGTCTTAAAACTTGAATCAATGACCACTGAACTCAATGGAAATGACTACACTGTTAATGTAGACAAAACTCTCACTGAGTAACACAACAGGACTTCACTGGGAACACAGCCTACATCAGGACTAAACCCACCGATGGCCAATAAATCTGACAATAAGAGAATTGGTCTGTTTCCACTTAATGATTTTTGGCTTGAGAATGAGGAACCCCTGGGCGATTTTTGGGTAAAGCCACAAGTTCTAACACTGATGTGATTCTGGATAGTTTTAATTCCTGTTATCATGGTTGTCCGCCCACGCCTCCCCTCCAATCTTACTCTTTTTAGACTAAAAATGCCCAATTCTTTCAATCTTTCCTCATAGGTCATATCTTCTAACCCTCTTATTTCTGTTGCTCTCCTCTGAACTGTTTCCAGTTTGTCCACAACTTTCTTAATGTGGTGCCAAAAACTGGATTCCGTATTCCACCTGAGGCTCACCAGTGCTCAGTAGAGTAGAACTATCTCCCATGTCTTACATAAGATATTAGTGCTAATACAGGCAAGTCTCATCTTACGCGGGGGTTCCGTTCCACGGTTAGCGCGTAAAGCAAAAAACCATGTATAGTGAAACGCCATTGAGTTGAATGGCGGACGGAATTGCCTGTAGTACCGATGCCATTTTAAAATGGTTATTTTTCTTTTTTTTTCTGTTTTTGCCGACCGCGCAAAGCTGAATTCACACATGTTAAATGCGCCTAAGATGCGACTCGCCTGTACATCCCAGAATGACATTTCCCTTTTTTCGAACAGCTTCACACTGAGTCATAATCAATTTGTGAACCACTATAACCCCCAGATCCTTGTCTAGCTAATTGTCCCCCATTTTGTATTTGTATTTAATTTTTCCTTCCTAAGTGTAGTACCTTGCACTTGTCTTTATTGAATTTCTATTGATTTATCATTTTACATCTTCTCTCATCCTCCTACTGGTTACATTTCCCTCTTTAAAAGCTTCACTTCCTTCCCCTTAGCATGTAACTTAGCATAAATTGATATAATTTACATGCATGTAACTTACACATGTAACCTTTCTGAATTTGGCCCCACTATCTTCTGGTCTTATCATTTTTGTTGTTTTTCCCTGAACTTCCTTCCGTGCAATACATCACCATCCTGTGGGTAAAGTGCTGCCTAGAAATTATTGCTGTATTCCAGGTGCAATCACACCAGAGCCATTTAACCATCTGTGAGTTCCCTGCTACACAGCAAATATTCTAAGTGGTGGAGGCCTGGCCGGTAGGTCTCTGAACTATGTAGGTACACAGCACAGGTCAAAACTTGTGTAGGGAGTGGGTAGCAAGATGCATCGACTGTTGCAGCCTCCCCAGAATGGCTGAGCATTGGCAATTGCTCTACATCTTGAGTCTGAAATGAAGGTTGTGGGGAGGAGAGGAAGAAAACTTTACTTGTGGGTGTGGAAGAGCATTTGGCCCTTAGTATGTGCATATGCTTGCTTAAACGGTGGTGTTTTTTGGTGGGTGGGGAAAGTCTATCCAAATCTCTGAAAAGTATAGTGCTTTCTACTGGACATAGCTGACTTTCCTGAATCCACAGTTATTGACAGAGCATGCTGCCATTAAGACTATAACATTCTAAAATAGGACTGTTCATAAAAAATCTCTAGCTTTCTCCCTCTTCCCGTTTGGGGTAAGAACACTATTCGGCATTGGGTAATTAGCTGCATTTCATTCATGTTCTATATGTGTAATGGATAAGTGTTTAGTGTTTTATTCTTCTGGCATCCGAAGTGAAATAATTATTTGATCTGGCATAAGCGACCATCTGTGTGGTAAAATGTGAGTGATTTGATTATATAATTACATAAAGACAACTTCATTGGACTCTTATTTCATGAGTGCGGCCAAATTCCCAGGAAGGCAAAGTTGCGTGACAAGGTTCTTGCTGCAATTAGTGAGATGGACTTTGATATTTCTTTACGAAAGTGAAGGAAGTTGAAGCTTAGTTAATTGAGAGTCTCTAGTTTTTCTCAGCTGATCACTGATAAATAAGGATGTAAAAATAGGGGTAGGGTTTTATAGCAGAGCAGTTTTTCCCCCTGATAAAAAAGAAATCAAGATAATTAAATTCCATTCTGCTTGAGCTTTTTAGTCTTGTTTGTTTCCTTCTATCTAAACCTATTAATCAGGAAATTGCAGTCCTGGGAAGAGAGATGCCAATACGGTAAAACAAGATAAGGCTAGTTAAAAAACAAAACAAAACAAACCGCAGGTTTTGCAAATAGACAGGAGAGTGGCACAATAAAGTAAATCCAGTTTAACATCAGTGCTGCACTAACTAGAGATGCCACAAAAAATGAGCAGTGTTCAGATATGACCTACTGGAATGCAGGCCTGAGACCATCTTTAGGTTCCTGTAACAATACATTCTGAAGACTTTTACAGTGGAAGGTTTACAGTTGTTGAAGGACCACCCTACTGAAACAGAATGAGCCCATAGAATCCTAAAAAGTGAACAGTTTTAGAAGTACAAATTCTAAAGGAGCCACCTTGTGGACAAAAAAGATATTTGTGGCAGCATGTGAATTTTTTTAAAATGAATACCTAATTTGAGCTGCAGCTCACAAGACACATTGTGGGGTTTGTTCCAGCTTTTAAAAAAACGTAATAAGTAATATTGTGTCTTTGTTAGCTCACACCCATTAATCTGAAATAGTAAGAATAACTTTTTATCTAGAAGATATTTGAAAATGTCAAAATATACTAGAATGGACGATTGCTACGATACCAAACTATGACATCCTACGTTATTGGAGCCGGTGATGTTTCCCGGGGGTATCCATGGTTGTGAGGCATCTTGCTAACCCCGAGGAAGACTTGTGCCTGTTGAGGATCCGGTTTCCAACTTTACTGGCCGGGGGCATAAGGTTGCCAGGTGCCCAGGGTACCAGGCAGTGTCTGGTCAGATGTATTGACCGGACACCAAAAGTCCGGTTACCTGTGGGCGGGCAGGCTCCGCATCAGGCTGTGGCTCTGGAGCAGAGGGAGCCCAGGAGGGAGGTGGAGAGGATCCATCTATGAGGAAGCGGAGAGCAGCGAGCAAAGGGGGAGAGGAGCAAGTTGGGTGGGGCCTTGGGGGAAGAGGTGAATTGTGGGGCAGGACCTCAGGGGAAGGGGTAGGGCAGGAGCATCTGGTTGTCAGCAATTAGAAAGTTGGCAAACTTACACGGGCAACACAAGCGCTCGCTCCCCCTCCCCCCACGCCCTTGGAGGCCTACGCAGGCCCCACTGTCTTTACAGGTTAGCAATAGGCATGTGCCAACTCTCGAGTCCTCTGAGCATCTCCCTGGAGTATAAATGGAACACCCAGCTTACCAGTTCCTCCTCAGAATTCTGCTCTGTTTCACATACAGGTCTCTCGCGTCTTACGCGGGGGTTCCGTTTTGCGCTGAGCGCGTAAAGCGAAAACCGCGTATACCGAAACGCCATTGAGTTGAATGGCGGATGGAATCGCCCGCAGTACCGATTCCGCTTTTAAATAGTTATTTTTCTTCTTTTTTTTTCTAGTTTTGCCGACCGCGCAAAGCTGAAATCGCGCATGTTAAATGCGCGTAAGACGCGAGAGACCTGTACAGCACTTAGATGTGTTTTAGAGTGAAATCAATAATAGGTTTATTTTAACAAAGAATAGAGATTCAAGTAATAGCAAGTAGAAGTATGGAAAGAAATTGTTACAAATAAAAATCATAACATGCATTCTAGAGCTTAGACTTAATTAACAGGCTACTATCATATCTAATAAAGTATTGCTCACCAGTGCTTTACAGCTAGTTTGACTGTGACCCCTCTTTCATGAGGCACAACATGTCAGCTTGTGTCCCTCATGAAGGATCCAGTGTGTTTCTTTGCATTTGATCTTACTTGTAAGCAGGACATCCCGCTGCCGATTGTTCAGGTTTTTTCCCTGTAGATTTTTTTTTCTCTTGGAGATTTCACAAATCTTTCAACTGGTATCTGGCTCAGTATGCAAATAGGCATCCATTGTGAGGCATACAATACACAGTACTTTCATGGCCAGACAGAGAGATAAGCGTCTTGTTACCTCCTGTCTGAAAGGAGCATGTCTGAGATATGTTACCTCCTGGTGACCTGCCTTAACTCACAGAATTTAAGAACATAATTTTTAGTATATAGGACTGTCAATTAATTGCAGTTAACTCAAAACAAATTAATTCAATTAAAAGAATTAATTGCAGTTTTAATCTCACTCTTAAACAATATTAGAATACCAATTTAAATGTATTATAAATATTTTGGATTTTTTCTACACTTTCAAATATATTGATTTCAATTACAACACAGAATACAAAGTATACAGTGCTCACTTTGTATTTTTGATTACAAATATTTGCACTGTAAAAAAGATAAACAAAAGTCTCTAAGGTGCCACAAGTATTCCTTTCTATTTTTTTTTGCTGACACAGACTAACACCAGTAGCGTAGCCAGGTCTTGAGCACAGGGGGAGCGGCGGCGCTATAAAAAGGCGCCTCCCCCTCCCCCTGTACTCACCCTGCGACGCTTTAAAGGTCCACTGCAGAGCCCTGGCCCTTTAAAGCGCCGCCACCGGAGCCGCTGGCAGGGCCCGCGCGCCCACTAGGCGACCCTAGGCAGTCGCCTAGGGCGCCAACATTTGGGGGGCAGCGGGCAGCTGCCCGCTGCCTCCCCGCTCAGCGGCTGAGCTGTTGAGCGGGGAGACAAGGGGCGGCTTCCCGCTGCTGCCCCTTGTCTCCCCGCTCAGCGGCTGAGTGGGGAGACAAGGGGCGGCTTGCTGCGGCTGCCCGCTGCCTCCCCGCTGAGCGGGGAGACAAGGGGCGGCTTCCCGCTGCTGCCCCTTGTCTCCCGGCTCAGCGGGGAGACAAGGGGCGGCTTGCCGGGGCTGCTCTTTGTCTCCCCGCTCAGTGGCTGAGTTGCTGAGCGGGGAGCCAGAGGGCAGCCGCAGCGAGCCCGCT
This sequence comes from Macrochelys suwanniensis, assembly GCA_033296515.1. Classification (NCBI taxonomy): domain Eukaryota; kingdom Metazoa; phylum Chordata; order Testudines; family Chelydridae; genus Macrochelys; species Macrochelys suwanniensis. Next base: position 159,542,574 of record CM065777.1, read on the forward strand.
GCCCCCCCCCCCAGCACCTGAGCTGGGAGCCGCCTCGCTGCCCCCCTGAGCCGCTCCCCGCTCAGGCTCCGGCAGCGGGGGGGACAGGGGCGCTTTAAAGACCCGTGGCTCCCCGCAGCGGCAGGAGCCGCAGGCTTTTTAAAGCGCCGCCCTAGCGAGGCTCGGGCGGCGCCTTAGCGCTGCTTTTCCTCATGGGGGGAGCGTCCGCTCCCCCTGCTCCCCCCCTGGCTACGCTACTGACTAACACAGCTTCTATACTGAAAAAAAGAAATAGTATTTTTTCAGTTCACCTTGTACAAGAACTGTAATGCAATCTCTATCGTGTAAGTGCAGTTTACAATTTACAAATGTGGACTTGTGGGCGCTAAAGTTTTACGTTTTTATTTTTGAGTCCAGTTATGTAAAACAAATAATTCTACATTTGTAAATTGTACTTTCACGATTAAGAGATTACACTACAATACTTGTATGAGGTGAACTGAAAAATACTGTTCTTTTCTTTTTTACAGTGCTAATATTTGTAATCAAAAATATAAAGTGAGCACTGTACACACTTTGTATTCTGTGTTGTAATTGAAATCAATATATTTGAAAATGTAGAAAACATCCAAATATATTTAAATAAATGGTATTCTATTGTTTAACAGTGCGATTAAAACTGCAATTGATCGTGATTATTTTTTAATCTCAATTAATCAGGATTAATTTTTTAATAGTTTGACAGCCCTAATAGTTATATTACTCATTAAGTATTATTTGTATATACATTTCATGACCATTATGGCAACCAGTAGGCTCTTGATAGAAAGTGCGCACGTCACTCATTGGTGAATTATTATGCATATATCAGACCCAGGCAGTCCCTGTAAATCGCTGTGCATCCCTGTGCCATTTGTCAGTTGGCACCAAGAGTCCCTGGTTCACAGAGCCTTAGTTCTTCTCTTGTCTGACTTCATATTGATTCAAAATTACTTTGATTGTTTAACTGATAAATTATTAAACTGTAACATTTATTGGATTATGTCCAATGATTAAGGTAGTCAGGTACTGTGGTGATAGAGTCCACATAATCTAGATAGATTAAAGCAGGAAATTGACAATACAGCCTTCCCTAGGCCTCCCATAATACTAGTGTGATAGATGATGCATTCTTTGGACATCACCAGTAAATTGTAGGTTCTTAAACACTGTGACACTCTGTACCTCGGGGGAACACCCTACACCCCCATGTTCATCGTTATAAAATTATTGTGTGGTATCCAATGCAAAGTTTGTCATATTGGGTGTCTTCGGAAGGCTCATGATGCACTGAGCATGGTTGTTATAGTGATGTTATAGTAATTGTTACAGGTTATAATTGAAAGTGTTCAGATCAGCTTAGAATGCATTTTGCTTTTAATTCATTTGACTAAATCTGACTTGTTATGCTTAGATTTTAAGTGATTATAAATCAATCTTTATAGTTAATAAATCTGTGTTTGTTCTACCTGAAGCAGTGCATTTGGCTTGAAGCATGTCAGAGGCTCCCCTTGGGATAACAAGCCTGGTACATATCAATTTCTTTGTTAAATTGATGAACTCGTATAAGCTTGCAACATCCAGTGGGCATAACTGGACACTGCAAGACAGAGGTTCCTAGGGTTGTGTCTGGGACTGGAGATATTGGCTAGTGTCATTCAGTTGCAAGTAGCTGGGAGCAGTTTACATGTCAGAGGCTGTGCGTGAACAGCCAAGGAGTGGGGGTTCTCACAGCAGAGCAGGGTAAGGCTGGCTCCCAGAGTCAAGGATTGGAGTGACCTAGAAGATCACTGGTCCAGATAACACCAGAGGGGAACGTCACAAACACCCACTCTATTCACACGCTATTTTTTTTTATTCTGAAAACCTTGTAACAAGAGGAACTAGGTACCTGCTCTGAATATACTATGCTTAACTGGGTTATTGAGGTAGAACCCTTAGGTAACTGAGGAGTGAGGGTGGTGATAAAAAATGTCTTTAAGTAGAAATTAAAAGTGAGGTATGCCTGGGTCTCTGTAGTTGATCCCCCCCTCAATAACCAGGCTATGCAGGACATTCAGCAAAGTAATGTGTTATCTAACACATTAAAGTTGATTTTCTCTCTTTGAAGACTGAGCCCCTTTCAAATTTGAGCCAGCAAGCATGTTGTCTTTTTTACAAAATTTATAGCTTAAGAAACATAAGAATCGTCACTCCTTGTTCATGGCTTAAGAGTTTAGTGCTCATATCCTGAGACCAACTTAAAAAAGAGAATGAAAACAGTGTCTTAGGGCCCCAACCATGATTGGAACCTTATTGTTCTAGACATCTCACACAAGACCGTCACTGCCCCCATACAGCTTATACCTAGAGCGGATTTCTTTCTATACAGTTCCACTTTTATCTGTATACCACATCTGAATTTAATTGAAGTCTTACCTAACCCTCTGCCATGCTGACTACAGTTCTGGTTTACTTTGTTTTTCATGGCTTGATCGCACAATCACTAACTTGTAAACTCATTTTATTTGACCAACAAATAATCTATAATCATTGCTTTGGGCCAAAGATCTTTTTCTTCAAAAATGGCAGCTATAAGAAAACGATAGCTTATATAAAGTGAGGGACAGTATTTACCTTTTTATTGTGACTGGCACTGATACAATGCAGAGAAATGTACACTCGGCAACAGGATGCACGAAGATTACAGCAAAGGCTCCTGAAAAGTGCTGAGTGGAGTAAACAGAATTGTAAATCCTATGTAGGTAGGAGGGGTAGGTCTAGTAACTCTCGTATGTAGAAATAACTAATATTAACCATCACACAAGGTTGGGTGTGTGTGGAATGATTATTAAATATATATCAGTATAATGTTATGGTGCTGAACAGGCAATAAATTGTGCATCCATGTGATAAATGCATCATAGGTTCTACAAGTTATCAAGCATCTTTGACCATTTCACCTAACCCTTGCTCACTAATTCATTTTACCCATCCTAGATTACAAATCTCAAAGCAGCTTCATGACGTTGCCATTATTTTTGTCAGCCTGTTACAGAGACGTTTTTTCCTTCTTTTCTTCCCCTTCAAGTATAGAATTGTCCCGCTCTGCTCCCCAAACTACGTTCACCCCAAGTTAAGAATTGGCAGTATTTAGTTCTGTGCCAGTGATGGGTTTGAGGTCTTGTCTCTCAGCCCTGCATAGGTAGAAATGGAACATTTTATAACACTGGGAAAGGGAGATTTAAAGTTTTGAGCTTTTAGGTATAGAAAAATTGGTTTACGGTTATTTTAGAAATGTTTATGGCTCCTTCTGAGTTCTCTACAATTGGACTCATGGTAATAAGTAGAGCCCCATGTTTTTTGCAAATATGAAACACAAAATAAAACTAAAAACAATAAAATTCACCCTGCAGCTGTGTCTCCTGTCCTGCCGGCCTGACTCCCTGCTCTGGGTGTTGCAGCCTGACATATGTGGTCGCAGAACTGCTCAGGTTTGGTCCGGCCATTCCACTGTCATGGTGATGGGATGAGTGGGGAAAGGTAAGTGAATGGCATTGCAACCTGGCACATCGCCACTCACTCAAATTTGGCCCAGCCACCTCTCCATCATCACAAGCCAAACCTGAGTGGTGCTGCCACCCTGTGCACCAGATTGTGATGCCCAGAGCAGGGAGCCAGACCCATCCTGCAGGACAGGATCTGCCAGTGTGGGGTGGGCTTGCTCTGCAACCCCCCATGCCCCTATGTGGGATAGAATAGTTATTCCATGTGGATAAAATAGGTAAAACAAAATAATTCAAAATTCCAAAAAAAAGCACACGAAAATTATTTTAAAAATAAATTTTTCACAGGGCTCTAGTAATAAAGCAGAGGCTTTATAGGCAAAGGAATAAAAAAACCTCAAATGTTTTTAAAATGGACTAAAATCTGGGCAATATGTGGCATATACAGAATATATGGTTCTGTGGTGTAAAGATTTTTTTTATCAACATTCATTGGAATGACCTGCATAATTTATGAATGGTGAGGCCACAACCCCAAACTCATGCTGATAAAACTTTCATTACACACCTCACAGGCATTCATGTATATCTTATCGGTACTGATTCCTATCACTCTAACAGAGGTTTTTCTTGAGCTGGGAGTGTATTACTTTGAAACTTTCCTGGAGGTATGGTTTAAAAAGCTTTCTCTGAAGAAAAAAGTGGGTCTGTGAAGCCCTGTCTGCTGTTGTCCTGAAAGTTTGTTAGCCAGAATCCTAGTTAAAGCTAGACTGCTTTATATAACAGTGCTAATGGACTAGGGAGGTATCTACACTTGAGAAATACCTGAATTTGGCATTGGATTAGACACTAGCTGCCCCAACCTTCTCGTCCCTAAGCTGGTATTAAATAGTCCTGCTAATGTGGATGTGGTGAACAGATTTCAAAATTCATTGTGGCAAAGTGTGCTAATCAACTAATTTTGCCATGTCTGTTGTGCTTTGCTATGATGAGTATTGAACTCTAACTCCCATACACCCTAATGGAACAAACATTTAATATTCACTTTGGGGGAGAGCCAGGTGATGCTGTCATATTTGTCACTAGGTGTCAAATAGAGCAGGTTTAGTAGGGCCATAGCCAAGAAAGGGGCATGTAAAATGGTTTAAGATAGAGGGCGTCTCTGTCTATCTTGATCAGGGAAACCATGCCAGCGAGAACAATACTTAAACATAAAGCTTCTTACTACTGGCCGTCTCTTTTTAATGTAGGTTAGACCTAAAGTCTGTATTCAGACTTTTCAGCTTGGCTAATTAACAATACCTTAAGTAAATTCTTTTCTATAAAATGCTCCTGTAAGCCTAGGTTCTTAGTGCCTACATAGTTTCCACATCTCCGTTTTCATCTGCAAAATATATTCTTATGCAAATACAGCAGAGATGCTACCAGCTTGAAAAGAGCTCTGTTTAAGCTTGTCTCTTTCACCAACAGAAGTTGGTCCAATAAAAATATTACCTCACTCACCTTGTCCCACCAGCTTTACTGGAAACTGTTTGAATAACTAATTTCATGCTGCTTGATCCATTTTAGCTTGCTTAATATCTCTGCAAATACAGGGGTCAGTTGTATTTTCTTTTCCCAGGTAGCTTTTATTATACTTTTAAATAGTGATACCCATATCTTTTCAAAGAGAAAACACCTTCCTTAGAAATATTGTCTGGAGTGAGTGCTCTTCACATGTAGAGGCACAGGTAGAGCACAGCAGACAGACAAACTCCAAATAAATTTAACCGTGTTGTAAGCAGGGGTCAAATTCTGGTCCTACTGAAGTCAATGGGTATTTTGGTGTTGATTTCAGTAGGACAAGGATTTCATCCCAGGTCTCTCTAAAGGACTTCTCTACGCTAAAAGTAGAATTATGTAATGGGATGTAGTTACACCAGGGCTGCATTTGGACTGTCCAAGTCCTTAACATTATTCAAGGACCCAAATAATGTTCCATTTAACTATAAAATGGAACTGTTATAATCAGAACAGCAGACAACCATACTGCAACCTACTTTCTTACATTTTTATTTGTTGTGTAGACTGGCTTAAATTACTCTCCCCTGTGGCACCAAAGAAGGATAATCTAGTAAGAGAGTTAGGTCTAGTCTATGTTGACAAGTTACATGGATGTGAAAAAACCACCCCCGCAACCAACGTAGCTATGCTGACAAAACTCCCGGTGTAGATGCAGCTGTGTCGACAGAAGAGAGCTTCCATCAACACACATAACTTAGTTCAGGGAGATGGCATTCTGACTCAGAAAAATTCCTTCTATCACCGTAAACTGCATCTATGCTAAAGAGCTGTGCCGGTATAGTCTCTCTAGTGTAGGCATAACCTTAAAATGCTTCCTGTGGCTCCCCCACAGAAAAGCTTTATTACACCCAAAATCTAGGACTTTAACACTAGAACCAAAGGGAGTCTTCTCATACTGGTCTACTACTCTGGTGATCTTGTTATATTGCAGCAGAATTGCTCATGCTGCCACAGTTGCTGTTGACTGATAATGGAAGCCATGTCAGGTTAAAAATCTTACTTTTAAAAACTCTTTTGTGTTTAAAAAAAAATTGTTTTATTATCATGGAAACAATTTAATATATAACTTTCACGGTTAATGCTTTTTACTTTTTCTGTCTGTGATCTTAATGATCAGTTTCTTGTCTCACTTTCTGATTCTCATATACTATCAGAATACCATTTTAAATCATCTGAAGTCTTTAATCTTACAATTGTATAGCATAGTTCATCTGAGGATCTCTGGGTACATTGCAAACATTAACCCTGCAATTACCTGTTAGCCAGGGTAAATATTATCCCAATTTTGCAGGAGGGCAAACAGATAAACTGAGAGGTTAAAGGCCTTATTTTCAGAAGTACTGAGCACCGACTCCTCTGGCTGAAGTCAAGAAATAGCAGGTCCTAACGTGACTTGTCCAAGGTCAAATACAGTCTGTGGAAGAACTGAGACTAGAACTTAGATCTCCTGACTCCCAGCCTTGTGCTTTAATTAGAAGACTGTGCTTCTGTATTTGTAAGCATATAGTACTACTGAAATGCAGCCACCTCTGGGTGTTTCTGATTTTTGTAATACTTTACCTAAGTCTGCTCTCAATAGAACAGTATCTATAGTTTTATCAGAACATACAGTATTTCTTTTGAGCCCTCTATACCCAATGGTTAACAAACTAGATGACACCAGATTTGCATTAATAGCAGTTGTGAAGAGAAAACCTATGCAGAATTATGAAGCAAGTTAAATAAATGCTGGCTGATTCTTGACACTCAGTGCTTTTTCTAAATATACTGACTTTTGTTTATGCTGTAATTACTTAGTAAAATTCATTTAATTAAATACTGAAGATAATTAAATGTTGCAGCTGGTAGATTCTAAAACAAGTTGCTGGGAATGTACTATACTTTATTTCTTATCAGGTTGGATAGTGCAGATTTCAGTTCATTGGAGTTTTGGCACTGTGGGTGTGACAGGTTGGATAACAGAAACCCCCTTAGGGTTGCCAACTGATGTGCCAAGACTACTTCTGCCCCTGCTTTCCTGCCCTGGCAGCTTCAGACTCCAGTACCTTAAATTTACCATAGTTTGAAGCATCATCAATAGGCATCTTATTGAATATGTCCAGAGCTCTGCCAGTCAATTTTGCTATCAATGTGGTCATCTTTTGATCTTCAGGGATTACATGAAGGGTGCACAGCCTCTCAAAGGTGATGAAATATTCGGCAGTATCACTGGATTCATCATTCTGTGGGCATAGTCGCTCCCATTTGTGGATTTTTGGGGAAGTGGAGCCAGCAGCTAGAGGGTTTTGCCTCTTCAGCTCCATAACAGCCAGTTCATGCTTCTGGGTCTCAATCTGGACCTCCATAGCTCTCTTGTGGGCCGCTTCCTCTCTGGCTCCTTCTGCCTCCATAGCTCTCTTGTGGGCAGCTTCTTCCCTGGCTGATTCTGCCTCCATAGCCTTTCTGTGTGCAGTTGCCTCTGCTTCTTTGAGTTTCAATTGAAACTCCCGGTCCTTTGCCCTCTCTTCAGCTTCCAGTCTAGCTAGCTCTAGTTTAGTAGCTGCTTCACTGCTAGTCATTTTCCTGCTTTCTTGTGCTGGGCCACACCCCTTCTGCAGTTCACTGAAACTGGGATGCACTCAGCTCAGGGGCTTCTTAGTTTACAGAGACTTTCCCAGCGCCCAGTGTTCAGCCTTTCTGGGCAATTTGCAACCTGTGCAGTTCTAGCTTCTTCTGATCTTCACTCTTACTTATTTTGCTTCCTTTTCTGTCCCTATTTCCCTTACCCGAAATAAGCAAACAGAAAATAACAAACCAGTAACCACTTTGTCTGTTTTCCAGCCACCAAACTTAAAACTCACTTAAAATCATTACCAGTATCTCAAAGCAATCAGCTGTGCACAGATCCTGCCGACTACGCCACTGTGACGGGTTGGATCACAGAAACCCCCTTAGGGTTGCCAACTGATGTGCCAAGATTACTTCTGCCCCTGCTTTCCTGCTCTGGCAACTTGAGACTCCAGTACCTTGCCAGATTTGAGCCAGACCCATTAGCCTGCTTCAAACCCAGACCCAGGTCTGAACCACATCCCCTAACAGCTAAGGCTTTCCTGGAAGCAGCTTAGGAAGTGTTCCTGTCTTTAACACTCAGATGCTCATCTCCCAATGGGGTCCAAACCCTAGATAAATCTGTTTTATCCTGTATACAGCTTATACAGGGTAAACTCATAGATTGTTCGCCCTCTGACACTGATAGAGAGATATGCACAGCTGTCCCCCCCCCCCCCCCCCGCACTAATACTGACTCCAGGTTAATTAATAAGTAAAAAGTGATTTTATTAAGTACAGAAAGTAGGATTTAAGTGGTTCCAAGTAGTAACAGACAAAACAAAGTGAATTACCAAGTAAAATAAAATAAAACACACAGATCTATCTCTAATACAGTAATAAAACTGAATGCAGATAAAAGCCTCACTCACAGCGATGTTTCAGTGAGCTTTTACAGACTAGGCTCCCCCTAGTCTGGGTCCAGCAATCACTTACACCCCCTGTAGTCACTGTCCTATGTTCCAGTTTCTTTCAGGTATCCTTGGGGGTGGAGAGGCTATCCCTTGAGCCAGCTGAAGAGAAAATGGAGGGGTCTCCCAGGGGTTTAAATAGACTTTCTCCTGTGGGTGGACACCCCTCCCTCCCCCTGTGTAGAATCCAGCTACAAAAAGGAGTTTTGGAGTCACATGGGCAAGTCCAATGTCCATGTATGACTGAGTTTCTTACCAGCCAAGCCACATTCCTGGGAAAGCTCAGATGTGGATTGGCATCTTCAAGATCCATTGTCCGTTAAATGCTTCTTGATTGGGCATTTAACTTGCACATTCCTTTCTCAAGAAGCTGACCAAATGCTTACTAAGGCTCTTTAAAATCAAACAAGTATACAACCAACATTCATAACTTCGAATACAATAATGACACATGCATACAAATAGGATGAATAGATTCAGTAGATCATAACCTTTACAGAGGTATGTTACATGGCATATGTAGCATAAAACATATTTCCATAAAGCCTTATGGGGTGCACCGTCACAGTGGGAAAGAAGGAAACCAAAGAAAGACTTATCAACCTGATACCGCTGAGACAGCAGAGAGGAGCGTATGTTTGGCAGTGTTTTGTTAGTGTTGTGATATTATGAATAGAAGTTGCCAGAGAGATTGTTGTGGCTATTGGGAAAGGGGACAGGAGGGATACACTGCTACTAATAGCTTCAGTTTAGAATGTCTCAGATATGGAAATGTAGCATCCAAAAAAAGTGGTGTTTGGAATAATGAGAGGAATAAAATGCAGCAGCAGTGCAGTCAGGGTCTGGGAAACTTCATGTTGGTTTTGTGACAGTGAGGGGCTATTAAGCAGGGAGAATTGAGGAGGGAGAGAGGCATGAGTGACATAGCAAATGAACAAGAGAAAATGCAAGGATGAAAAAAGGTCATTTTTAAAGAGTCGTTGCCTAGCATTTCATAATGCTATTCGGACGCCTCCCAACCTTCCCTAGAGGGCTGTGTTGTTTAAAACATTACACAATCAGCCTTAGGTTGTTCTGTTACCTCAAATCCTTTTCAGCCTAATGAATTCCATGTTTAAATAGCAGTGAAAAGTCCACTAAAGAGAATAAATGCATAGCACAGCGTGAGAAGGACAAATGAAAGGTGCAGCAGAAAACAGAATCTATTATAAAAATAATTTCACTTCAGACTGCCTTTTTCAGGCCATATAGATACAGTTGTCTCTTGCATTTACTTGGGAGGCCAAGGCGCGCGCAGCAGTCTTATATAAGAGAAGCCGAAAGGCACTTACATTAGAGAGTCCACTAATGAGAGGGGAGAGCATTTGTTCCCTGACCTTTTTTTTTTTTTTTTTTTTTTTTTTTTTTTTTTTTTTCTTCCCCAGGCTTGCTGAGGCTAAAACATGCTTTCTGAGAAAAGGAAAGTGAGATAATGGGGATGGTAATTGGTATAGTGAAAAGGGTGGCTTTTATTCACAAGATGTTTAATGAGCAAATTAGTTAGATAAGAGGCCAGGTTTATGGGGAAATATGCATTCACTATGCAGCTTCACTGGCCTTTAGGCCATAGTTTAAAAGTTAGTGATCCTCTTCATACATCAGGGGAAATGTTTCTAAGAAGCACTTCATAATAAGCCACCTCATTTTGACACTTTGACATAAGATTGGTTCTTTGGTCCCACTTCTGTAGTTAAATGTAAAAAAGTTACTGGAACATCTAGAATCCAACTTAGATATACTGACAAAAGCACCAAAATTGGGAGGCCAAGCTTGAAACCCCGTAACAAGGTTACAAAGGCATTGTAATTGTCACTCCCTTAGAAAATATAAAGAAAACTACCAATCCACTTACCTTGGCATCCTGAAAGTTCAGAAGGCAAGAAGTGTGCTTCCTCAGGAGTAAACAATGTAGGCTATATGGAAATAGTTTTAAATTTTAATTGATGTTTCTGAATCTACTGCTGGTGTTCTGGCTTAAAATAGCTAGATCGTTTGTGGCAGCTTGGGAAATTAGATTATATTGGTTTCAATACTGGTATAGCAGTCTGGAAAAAAAAATCCAACTTTATTGCTTTATGTAGAATTGTTGCATGTGGTGTCCCATAATTATCATAGAATCACTGGTTAACTTTGTAAACAGTTGTGCCATAAAGTTCTCTGATTTTGCCCCTCCACTGCCAAAATTGTAAAAGGCAGTGATTTTTAAATGGCTAGCCTACTATAATCTTAAAATTGTTCTTCATTTCTGGGGGCAGGTGTGGATATTCTAAAGCACACCCGCATATGCAACTACCTAACCCTGCTCAGGTAGGCAGTATTTGGCTTATACCATAAAACAAAAGAAATGGTTTTAATGGTATCACTGGGTAATATCTTCTTGCCCTCCCCTCTTGTAGCAATATTTCAGTACACTTATACGCTGTAGATTTAGCATTTGTGTAACCTGCTTTATAAATTCCAGACAGATATAGAGCAGCTTCATTGTTGGGCATAAAGGGCTATTTGTTCTGAGACACAGAGGAGCTATTAATGTTAACTACATCCTTCACAAATCCTCAAAGAAATTCCTTCCCAAAGAGGGTAGAAGAATCTTCTCAGGGTGTGTGGTGTTGGGGTGGATTTGTTTGTTTTTTATCCACCAATTCTATTGTTTGTGGATTATTTTATAGGAAAAATAGGAATGAATACCACACTACACCTTTTTTTCTTTCTTTCCCATTTAACCCTTTGTACACTGCAGAGGTGTGTGGGTTCTGTGCAGCCTCAATTATGTTCTGTAGTTGCTAGGTACTGATGATTTTCTATGTCCTTCGCTTTCATTTGACTGGTGATAGTGGAATATTCCACTGTTTTGAAGGTTAAGTATTATTCGAGCTGTAAGTGAGAGGGAACCACAGACCATTTTAAGAGTTTTATTCTGTTCTCGTGTATTTTTGAGGGAAAAGTGGGGGGCTTTCTTACATGTAGAATGACTTTAATAGATCCAGTCACATTGTTCTGTTCTTTCTTTTGGTAGGATTTTTCCAATTAAAGATGTACCTGCAGAACCTGAAGCCCTCACTGATTGGCTATATCAACGGTTCATTGAAAAAGAGGATCTCTTGTCACATTTTTACAAAACAGGTAGCATGTTGTTTCTCCCCTAAGAAAATACTTAATAATGGTGTGCATTTCTATAATGGCTTTCATGCATCTCAGAATAAGTTTAAGAAAATTAAATTACTATTCATAAAACCCTCATGAAATAGACATTTGTTATCCATGTTTTATGTGTGGGGAAAATATATAAAATAATGACTCGTATACAGAAGATAGCTTCTGTTCTTCCTGCCTCAGACCACAGGTGAAATTGAAAGGTGACACATGCAAAGCTGTTAAAAGGAAATCCCGTTTTCAGTCACCATATACTTAGACTATGGAACTCATTGCCACAAGATGTCACTAAGAGCAAGAATTTAGCAAGATTCAAAGAAGGGCTTGATCTTTATATGTATACCAAAAATACTAAGAGTTAATGCTTACAAGTTTGGGAAGTGATATAAAACTTCATGCTTCAGGGCTTACATTTTTAATTAATAGGGGTTAAGATGAGGCTTCCATGGGGGGCAAATTAAAGCACATCCATTGTTGGTTCTTACACCTTCCTCTGATGCATCTGGTAACTGGCTACTGTTCGGGACAGGATTATGGGCTAGATGGACAGTGAGTCTGATCCAGTATGGCATTTCCTATGTGCCTATTAAACTGAAGCACAAAGAGGTTGAGACTTGCCCAAAGATTCACAGCAAATCAGTGGCATAGAACTCAGGAGTCCCAGTCCAAGCACCAGACCCACACTCTCCCTCAAAACATGAAGGAATATTGTAAATACAGCACAGCATACAATAAAGTATCCTAAATGAAGACCAATCACAGAGTTCTAAACAAATTATGGGACGCTGGTGATGTTACTGAAGGGACACTGGGAAGTATCACACATTTTGTAACTTCATTTTTATATGCACTCTCCTTTGAAAATAAAGCTGGGGATACATTTCCTCAAGGTTTTTATCCTTTTCCATTTGACAAACAGTGAAGTTTACCAGCTGTTCTCGAACAGCCTTGTGTTTTTGTACTGTATGGAGAAAAGATAAATTAATCATGATGAGAAAAAAACAGTTTTGTTAGTTTTTATTTTGGGAGGCTTTTTGGTTTTTCCTTTATAAAACTGGATGAGTGAAAAACATTGAGTTTCATTTAGACGTTTATATGTAGGAAAGGAAATGTATCAGATGGTGATGTTACCTGATTAGAGTGACTGGGTTTGAAATGCTGCAAATTATTTGCCTTTTTTATAGGAAAATAAAGCTTCTTTGTTAAATTTCTTACGCAGTTGCCTAAAACAGTCATCCAGTCAGCCCACTCAGTTAAGTTCAACATTCAAAAGTGTCTCTATGGTAAAAAGAGATTGGATTATTCATCGTTAATACTAATGGATGATCATTTCATAAAACTTTAGAGTAGAGTATATTATAATTATTTGTAAATACGGTGGGTGCTTGAAATATTAGTAAAATCTTATAACATCCTGCTATAATATGTCATGTGCACCTCACTTTGAGAAGAATAACTAGCCTTTTGCCTTATCAGACTCCTCTCATTCATCAAAATACTCAATACAATGGATGAATCCTAGTGGATGAATCCAAAAACATCTCTGTTGGGTCAGATCCTGTGATGTGTTGCATGTGGGCAGACCTTACACAATTACAAAGTCTCAGACTTCATTGGAGCCCTGTGTGGGTGAAGTACATTGCAAGATTGAGGCTTTAGGGCAGGGGTCTCAAACTCAAATGACCACGAGGGCCGCATGAGGACTAGTGCATTGGCCCGAGGGCTGCATCACTGACCCCGCCCCCTCACTGCCCCCAGCCCCGCCCCCACTCCACCCCTTCCATTAGGCCCTGCCCCTTCTCCACCCCTTCTCCGCCTCCTCCCCCCTCCCTCCCAGAAACCACGAAGCTCTTCCCATGCGGCCTGCGGAGCTCTTCCCTGCGGCCCACTGGGCTCCCCGCGACCCCCCCCCCCCCTTTTTAAAAAAAAAAATTTTTTTTTTAATACCCCCAGGCAGTTCCCACTGCCAAAACAACTGTTTGGCGGCGGGAACTGTATGGGGGTTAAATAAATAAATAAATTAAATAAATTTTTTAAAAGGTGGGGGCTCAGGGAGCCCCGCGGGCCGCAGGGAAGAGCTCCGCGGGCCGCATGTTTGAGACCCCTGCTTTAGGGTATGTCTGCACAGCATTTTGTAATGAATGGGAGCGAGTCTCCCAGCCCAGGTCGACAGACTCAGGGTAACTGGGCTCGTGCTGGTGTTCTAAAACCAGCTATATAGACAGTGCTCTGAAGTTGTGGCAGTGAAAAACCTAAATGATTTGATTAGCTAAGAATTCCCAAGCAGCAAAATGAAAACCTCCTAATTCCTTGCTCAAAAACTATTAGCTCTAAGTACATTCACATATGTAAGCCTCTATTTTTCTAAATAACATTTTATTCAGAAGAGCTAGATTATAGTTTATTCATTGATGCTTAGTACATTGTCAATGGAAGTAGTCCATTAATTAATACACCCTGGAGCAGACCCTTAGCTTGTCTAAATTAGCTTAATTTAGTTATGAAAGTTTATACAAGCGGAGGATTTGCTCCCATAATTTTACACTGTGATGTCTTATTGCAGAAGAGCTGCTCTCAATTCAGTGACAATACTTCCAGTAGGTCCTCAGGCCAAATGTGAAGGGAATGTCAGAGCTTCGGTGAAGCACTTGCTTTTTTTTGTTTTGCTGACACATTATATGTCACTGTGTGTGCTGCAACAGCTCAGGTTGTTTCACTTTCTTTATAAACACTATTTTAGTAATTCATGTCTCAGCTTGTAAAGCTTTCCCCAGACTGAATTTTGGCATGCAATAAATTTACTCAGAAGCAAGTTACTGTGCAGTATTAAAAACATAGTAGCCCAGTGAATTATCAGTGTTTATTAAAAAAAAAGTACAGTTGAGGGTTTGTATATAATTTTGTTTTTAACTGCAGTAATAGAATTCAAACTGTTTTAAACTAAAAAAAAAAAAGACAAGCAATCTATAATATCTCTTCTCTATTGGAATGTTTTTATTTGGAGAGAGCGGGTGAAATTAATCTTAAAAATAATTGAAAGCATACACTTTTTTGCAAAACTTTCCTTTTTGCTGACTAGATATCAAGCACTCTCAAATTAGACTGGAGAAACTCTATCATATAACCCCGGAGCACTTTTGAAGAGACTTTGCTGAGAACCGAGACAGGAGAGAGAATTGTTTATTTGGGTAGAGATGAATAAGAATGAATGCAGTGGTGACTGGATAGATAGATAGATGTGCAAAGGGTGAATTGTGTGTGTGTAACAAAGTCTGAGTTGTTGGTGAATAAATGGGGAGGAGAGGTTGTCTTGAGAGAGAGAGCGAGAGAGCGAGAGATTCTCTCCAGGCTGGTGGGAAGTAATTTGTCAAGGTTTCTATATGACATAGTGTGTGCGTAGAGAGAGAGGAGCGTTGTCTACACTAAGCTTTTTCTTAAACATTTCTATGGGTGCAGATCCACCAGAGATAACAAATGTGGAAGCAGTAGTATGTATGTATAAACTCACTGCTATATCTAAATCTATGCTGTTTGTAGAATCTAATGTTGTTGTACTAGTATGACTTTCCTCTTACATCCATCCACTTCTTTTAGACAAAACTTAGTGGTGCTCCCATAATGCCCCTGCAAGTACTTCTAATTCCTAGTATTATGAGGGGGTTTTTTTAATACCAGCTTTGCACATGAAAATGGAAAAATCTGATTCACAGCTGCCAAGTTTTGTGCAGCTCTGACATTTTATGCAAATTATTTCATGTACGAACTTGCATATTTGCAAATACTTTGCATATGACCATAAAGTTCAGTTTATGATCAACTTTATCCTGCCTCAAGTTGTGGCAGGGATAGGACACAGCTGTGCAAAACGTGGCAGTTATAAGGCTTTAGGCATGCATAGGGTGGGCAAGTGGGAATGGAGTCTAGGGGTTCTGGGATAGGCTGCAGTCGGGTGTCTAGGGGCTGGTCCACACTGGGGGTGGGGGGGTGGGGATCAATCTAAGATATGCAACTTCAGCTACGTGAATAACGTAGCTGAAGTCGAATATCTTAGATCGATTTCAAAAGGTACTTACCCCGGTCCACACCGCAGCAGGCAGGCTCCCCCATCGACAGCGCTTCCTCTGCTCTCGACGCTGGAGTTCGGTGTCGACGGGGAGCGGCTCTGGAATCGATTTATCGCGTCTAGACGAGACGCGATAAATCGATCCTAGAACATCGATAGCTACCCGCCGAATAGGGCGGGTAGTGTAGACGTAGCCTAGGATTGCTGAGTTATAGATTGGTGTGGGGGTGTCTGGGATAGGTGGACAGGTGCTGTCTGAGAGAGAGAGAGATCTGGCTAGGGTCTCTCTGGGAGGCATGAAGTCTGAGTTTCTGGTTGGAAGAACCTGAGGGTAGTACTGAGTCCTCTCATCTTCTGTTCCTACTGGTCAGCCAACACCTGCCGCTGTTCAGTCCCTACTCAGATCCAGCATTGGGAGTAACCAGAGGAAAGACCAGCAGGCCACTTGCTGGCCTGAATGCAGGCTCCATAGCAGCCTCTAGTCTGGTGACCAGATAGAAAGTGTAAAAAATTGGGACAGGGTGGGGGGTGATAAGTGCCTATATAAGAAAAATGCCCAAATATCAGGACTTGTCCCTATAAAATCAGGACATCTGGTCACCCTAGCCTAGAGTGGCCATAGGCATATTTGCTACTCTTGCTTGCAGCACAAGCCCAACTCAGTGAGTGAGATTCTGGCTGAGATGTGGGCAGACACAGGATTGCCAAATGCATGATTGTCACATAGGGTGACCAGACATCCCGATAAAATCAGGACTGTCCTGCTGATTTTTCCTGCTTTGTCCCGCGTCCCGACCAATGCATGGTCGGGATGCCATTTGTCCCAATATCAGGGCTTCATTTGTGCGGGGCGGGGTTCCCCCTCGGAGAAGGTGGTTTGTTTGTTTGTTTTGTTTTGTTTTGTTTTGTTTTTTCTCGTGGAGATCTCTGGCAGGGCTCGGAGAACTCTGGCAGGAGGTGGGTTGTTGTTGTTTTTTGGCTCAGACAAGTCCCGATTTTTGGGTCCTTTCATCTGGTCACCCTATTGTCATGTGAGATGACACTTGGCAGCCACCCTGGCTGGGGAACGTTCACACTGAGTGAAACTAAAGCAGAGACTTAAATTCAAAGAGTGAAAGAGATGTGTTTGAGATAATGATCAGATTGGGAGGGAAAGCATTTTGACAAATAACAGCTAGAAAAATCCATGTTGGGCCACCTAATTGTACTTGTTTTTACCAGTATGGAAGGAACGCTAATTTAACTTTTTTCTCCCTCTGTAAAGACAGAAATTGTACTGTAGGAGATTTATATTCTGAACAATTACCACCCTAAGGCAGACAACCAACGGATTCCTTGTAACCACCATCACTGTCAGCACAGGCAATGCTGCTAAAGAATAGTGCACTCGGAAACTATAGCTCCTATTGCAGAAGGATTAACAATGCTATTTCTTGTCTTCTAGGAGCATTTCCTCCTCTTCAGGGTCAACCAAAGGCTATTTCCCGAGAGATGACCCTCAGCAACTTGTGGCTAATTGTTATACAGTCCCTTGCATTTTTGTCGGGCGTTATGTGGTACTGCATCTTTCAGTATTTTTATCATTGCCTATTTTAGAAGTTGAAAGGGACCTGAGGACACTGAGAAGCCAGGCTCTTGCAAATCTGCATTATGTTTATATGTGCAAATGTGAATATACAAGAGTAAAGGAAAATGCTGGATGGATTTTTACCCCTCTTAGGGGAGATTTTAAACTCCACTAAAAGTGAGGATCAGTAATATCGTGACCTGATGATGTATTTTAAGAACTGTCCGTATTTTTAAAAGGTGGATACCCCCCACACTCTTAGCAAATTCAGCATTTGGACAAGAGGTGCAATTGTACAACCACCATAGAAGAAAGTCTGCAACAAGAAAGTTCTACCACCGCAGGTATTTCTCGGCATTGTAGTTAAAGTTCAGAAAATTCAGTAATTTTGTTTCTTCAGTAGTCTGTACTACAAGTTGTGTGGTTAGAGATCCTTCATTTGCAAAAACTCAAGTTTTACTGATGGGATCAGTTAAACATATTCTGCAGAGCTGGTTACGGTATCTTAACTGCTCCT
Organism: Macrochelys suwanniensis; assembly: GCA_033296515.1. Classification (NCBI taxonomy): domain Eukaryota; kingdom Metazoa; phylum Chordata; order Testudines; family Chelydridae; genus Macrochelys; species Macrochelys suwanniensis. The sequence continues at coordinate 159,560,476 of CM065777.1, forward strand.
TGATCAGCCATCGTTGTATTAGACACACCATTCCTAAGGACAACACCCAAGTGAGAGCCAGTGTCAGCAATGTTTTTTGGGAGAAAACAGTGCTCAGAAAGGTGTTTCAGTATCATAATGTGTTTAAAAATGATGTGCACCTGATAAATCAGCCCATTACCATTGATTTCCATGTTCCAGTGTATTCCTTCTTGTGAGGGAACTTTAAAAAGTCACATCACTTGATTAGTTCCCTTTTGTGTTTAAAATGTGTTCCATAAATTGATGATTGTCTTTTTGCAAAATGCACTTTTAAAGGTGAAAATACAGTGAAGGAAAGGTAGATAGCTTAGGGGGAAAAGCAAGCTTTATCTATAGCAACTTGGAATTTTAAGAGGCATTAACTCTTCCTGATGCCCTTCTGTGTTGGACACCAAACTTTAGCCAATGTGACGGTTTTATAGCTTAGAGACCTTTTTTCCATTTGTTACAACAGCACTAAATACATTTGTGGCAGGGTTTAAGCAAATCAATGCCAAATCATCAACATTTTGCTTAGGAAGAATATTAGGAAGCTGGTGTCTTTTAAAAAAGTGGGTATAAGTGCTGGCCTAAAGCTATAGGAAAATGTTCAACCTACTTGTTGGGGGGAGGAAAAAAAGAATAACTATACAGAGGGCAGTATTAACTTGCCACCATGCTGAATGTGTCAGTCTCACTAAAAAGAATTAAAAGGCAGCCTGGCACAAAATAGATTTTCCTATGTCTGGCTTACAAATCTTTTGATGGGAAGTCAGCGCTGTGGGTTCTCACTTCTGACAGGTTTAGTTGGCATCGTGTTCATGTGATTAAAGAGATGAAAAGAACTATTCCTAGAATACCGTTACTCTTTATAACTACAGAACCATGTAGTCAGAACTTAGTTACAATGGTGTATTATCTTTCATGGATTGTAACTTTACTGAGAGCAAAGTAAGCCAACAGTAGTTGTCTATGTTGAGTTAGTGGTATAGATTCCCTGTTTTTCCTTAAGCTCATGAGAACCAGTTTTGATAAGTAGTGTACAGAATAAAAATATAAAACATAGCTTCATATTTTTCCTTTTGCTTGGGGGGGAAAACAAACCAAAAAAGGGAAAGATGTGAATTTTCCCTGGTTTAGTGGGGGTAAAGTGGCCTAGTTAAATATGCCAAAAAATACAATGACTTCATCATAAGGTAACTCAGTGTGGCTGATAACAAAATGTTGCATTATAGAAGATCAACTGAAATACCTCATTGACTATTACGATACCACTACAGGTGAAATGCAGAAGACAGTGTTAATGTTTAGCTTAGTGTTCAATGTAAGCTGCAGTTTTCAAACTCAATTTTCTGATAACTAACACCCACACACCCCCTACACACTGAGCTGAATTGCAGTGTAAGAACAAAATCAAACAAAATACTGCAAAGGGAGGCCAGTTTGGAACATGAGAATTTTCCTTTACACTTTAATCCATTCTTGTTAAACTATAGCTGAAGTGAGCAATGTATTTCATCTGCCATATTTCAGGAGGGTGTTCAGGAAGTTCAGTGCCAACCATCATAAATGTGGCCGTAAATAGCAGGCCAGGTCTGAACAAGTGTGTACTGGAAATGATCTGCAGAGTGCAAGTGGCAGACTGTTTGTTTTTATTTGTCTTACATATGATTTGGTTGGAACTACGTTGTTGTTACCCACATTCCAACAACTTATTTTGGTTTGAATTGGGAATGGAGGGGTTGATATAAAAAGGAAAGATTGTGTCTAAGCAAGTTGCACCACAGTAGCATGCATCAGACTACTGTTCATTAGAAACCTGATACTGCATACAAAGCAGTATACTGCTTTTCTAATGCAGTATATTGTTTCCAGTGGCCTAGCGTGACACACTAAGTACTCACATGCTGCCTAATGAAATAGTAGGAGTGAGCAGTAGTGTGCCGAGATGGGCATATGATTTACCCAGTCTGTTTGGTTATTATTCAACCTGTTCCCTTTTTTTTTATATTGCAAAATATTTTTGTTTTAAGGCACTGATTGTAGTTTCAATGGGGAGATTAAGTCACATTAGATTGGTTCTCTCCTATCTGCACTGGAAGATGTGAAGAGAGTGTGTCATGTCTTAGTATGGTTGAATTAGGTGACATTGGAAAGACACTGCTGTTTAGGAATTCTGAGTAGAAGTACCATCCCATCATGGACTTAGATGCTAGTTTATGAAGGAGAATACAACAGGAGTGATAAAAGGATTTTTTTATTAAGGGAAAAAACATATAAAATATAGGTAATATATAGGAAATATGGTAATTAAGTACCCTGCTGGTCTAGACTGTTCGGAGATTAGCAGGCTATCTTGTAAAATATGCAACTCCTTTGAGTGATAGTTCAGTTACCTGCACCTGGTTAGTGATCATAGCTGTAGTGGACACTTTGCTGCAAGCCACCCAGAGGGTTTCTGTTCAGAACAGTTTTCTCTGGAGGGAAAAATGCATCTGGTAGAAAAATAATTTAATGGTAAAAGTGACCTGCCAAGTTGCAGTATAATTAACGCAACTTTGAATTGGTAGTGTAAGGAGCAGTATTGTGGAGGAATATATAAAACAATGCAGGGTGGAAAATATCTGCAGGAAATTTAATTATACAGATTGTGGAACTGTTAATTTCTCTACTACTTTAGAACATGAGGGAGAACTAAAGAGAATTTTTAAAAAATTGCAAATGTTGGTTCCATGTTTTAGATCGTACATCTTTTAAAATTGTTTAATAACCACTTTGTGAACAAACAATATAGCCTTAGTAGTTCAGAGTTGCTGCTTTTTGGATCCCATAAATGATGAACGTTGTACCATTCACAAGTTATGGAACCGCTGTTGTTTTTTTCACTTTTGTGACAATCCTTTCCTTACAGGTCCTCTTGTAACTTACAAACCATTTTACCAACTATTTCAGTCATGATTTGTCTTGAAAGAGAGTTTTTTAAGTTGCTTTAGTCATATTTTAAAAGCCAGGCTTTTATTTGTGTTTATCAAGAGAAAAAAAAAATCTTTCTCTTCTAGAAGTCATCAGAAATAAGGTGCAACTTACTGCATCTGAAATATAACTACTGTTGTGGTGGTATTCATTATTCACCCGTTTCACAAAAAGATGGAGCTAACTGTCTTCCCCCCCTCCCCCTTTGCCACAAGTGCTGTGAACCTTTACATTTGTTTGTAGAAAACAATAAAAATACCGAATACTGTGTGTGGCAGGTATTAGACTGGTCCACTTTACCTTGGCATAAAATTTACCTTGGGACCAAAGCTATTTAAATCTGGGATTTCCAAATTGCAAAACTGTCTGGGGGTTGATGTTTGAGGTTTGTTTGTTTTTTGGTAGTTGGCCTGAACTACTTTGTGCTGATCTAACAAAATCAGCTGGAATAAAGTAACTGTACAAATGAAGGTACTGTACTGTTTGGAAATAATGCAGCCATATGAAAGAAAATGTGGTATTTTGCAAAATTGCATGTGTGCTAATTTTTACATTTCATTGTTTTTAAAACAGTTGGAAAAGCAAAATTATAAAAGAAAAACCACCTGTACTTGAGTTGCAAGGTCTGCATACATTATTAACAGTTCCGAATTGTTTTATTTTTATTGTGTACAACTGTAGGCTACATGGCTGTGATACAGAGAAAAATCTTTAAAAGTAAGGAGTCTATGCATTTTACAGTTAAACTTTTTATTTTACCATTGGGTAATAAAACAATTATACATTGAACAGCTGTTGTGTTAAAGTGAGTTGATTTCCTTTAAACTTATTACAAAAGGGTGTTTATTTTGTACAATGAACTTTAGTTTTCTTGATGCCATATTGTTAACGTTAGTCTCTCTGAATTTTCCCTCTCCCTGTTGTGTATCTGCGTTTTGTTGTGTATGGTCAGAATGGATGCAGAAAATTGTAGTTAGTTACTAAAAGTGATTTTGCAAAGGGCTGGTCACACTCAGATTTAGTTTACTTCTTCCTTGGATATTTTTATCAAATCTTTTCAACAACCAAGACATTTTTCAGTAATTTAGATACAGATACCAAAAGAGATTTTTTCTTTACAGAGTAACAGATGACTCTTTTTGTTTAAGTGTGACAAAATAAAGTTGATTTTTCAAGATTTCATGTGCTTTTAATCCTTCATCATTGATACGATATTTTTGTTTGATGTGGGAGGGTAAGGTTGTATTAAATGTCCACTGTTTACACCATGGAAACATCAAGTAGCAAAATTGTGTTTCTGCTCACAGTGCAGCTTGGGTTTTAGTTAGCGCATATATGTTATTACTGTATTTCAGTATTAATTTAAAATTATAGATGCTGTTTCTGGAGACTTGTCTTTCTGTGTCAGAAGCTGATTTTTGAACTAACAAAAGAAAAAGGTGGAAAGAGGAAGAGCAACTTCTGCAAGTCCTTTCTCCAGCAAAACTTTCTTTACATTTATTGGAAGCTTTGCTGGAGTAAGGACAGCAGAATTTGGCCCAAAGATTCTAGAGCCAGGCCATGCATTCTTTCTACATCTTTTCAAAATCCTCCTTGAAGTTGTTGGAAGTTCAGAGCATGTAAAGAATACAGAATCTGGGCCCTAAGTAAGCCATGGACTGCCTTCAAGCTAGAAAGATGGGAATTCAATTTTTTCCTAGAAAGTGTTGCCATCTTGTATGTTTCTGATGTGTGAAGCGCTCTAATTTTAAACAACTTCAGCTAGGCAAAGCAGTATATGCAGCGCCGTACATTCCATCGCCCTAGACTATATCTCTTAACAGTAGCTCTTACTAAGTGTCATTTTTAGTTTTGTTAAGTTAACATTTTAACAAATAATATTGTATACAGTAATAGGTAACAGAAAAATGGAACTCTTTGGAGTACACTGAGGCATCTTGCACAATCTGTAGAACCATGCAATGGTTGTAGTTATGTCTACCTCTTCATTTCCCTTCTGGGGTTTGTTTGTGTTGTGTTTTTCTGTGATCAGTGAAAAAAGTGTATAGAAAAAAGGGGATGAGGGGAAATGTGAAAGCTGAATGTAAAGCACTATGAGATCCAGTGCTGACCAGGCCTGTTCTCATGTGTTGAAAAAAGCCATTGTGTTTAATTCCTGCTTAATATGAAAATGTTTTGGGGTTTGTTTGTTTTTAAAAAGTTCCTTCCTGCTGGAAAAAAAATATTTTTAAAAGGAAAAAAATTCCCTCTTTAGCTATGAGAATGTCAGCTGTATGAGCAGGTGTGACCATATCCTAACATACTGATCAGATATAAATCAATACATTTTTACCTCTCAGGACTCTGATAATCTTGTACTTTTGCTTTTCTGGTAATCTATTAATTTGTCTGGTGGATTCCTGGCTCAGCAAACACCAAGAATTTCAGCTGAGGCAGCAAACAACAAAGGTGATTTGAGTGACATGCGTGTGCATGCGCGCGCGCACACACACACACAGCTTACAAAGGAATATCTTTGGCAAAAAATGATGTACAGTGTGAAACTGACTCAAAAACATAGTCCTTTCTGAGGCTGGTTCAGTGGTGATACTGGGATGCAAGAGACATGGGGTTCAATTTTCAGTCCCAAATTTGTTTCTCTTACTCCCTGGTTCTTTTCATCCCCAAGCTGATAAGGGCTCAGAATGCTGTAAATATGGTTCATTTAACCCATTTAGAGGAGAGAAAGTCAGTGCCCAGCAATACATTTCTCAACTGCTACCTCTCCATCTCATTGAGTGTAGGCTTCTTTTAAAGGGAGCCATGGCTTCATGTCCATCTTTATAAGCATGGTGGCCACAATGCTGGGACCATGAGTTGGAGGTAAAAACAGGGGTATCTGTAAGAGCCTGACAAACTCTGAGAGCCTGTAACGGGATCCATTCATCACTCCAGCCCGTCGTCATGCCCAATATGGGAATTAGCTCTGGTAGCCAGTGCGCCTTGCTCTGGTGGTGCTCTGCCCATCACCTCTTCTGTTCCTGGAACCATGTCCCTCCAAGGACTGCGACATCCTCTTCATGACACAGCCCTCCGGCTTTGTCGCACTCTGTGCTCCCCCAGTTCTGGGGAATGTACTGCAGTCCGACAGTCCAGCCACTTCCCTGAGTGGCAACTGCAGCCCAATGTCTGGTCACTTCCTTAGTGGCGAGAGGGGAGAGAGACCTGGGCCTGCTCAGGGATTCTGTAGGTGGCCACCACTTGCTGCTTCCCCGCTGACTCCTCAGTAGATCTCCCTAGGCCACTTCCCTGCGGCCCCAGCACCCTCTTTGCCCTTGCCTCATGGCCTCAGCCTGCAGCCCACCAGGAGCTGCCTTTAGCTCCCTGGGTCTCTGCCTGCAGCACTGCTCTGTCCGTGGTGCTTGCTGCCTTCAGATTCCTCCCTCCTCAAGCTCCAGGGAGTGACTGAAGCTGCTCTGCCGCCCATTTTTATATGGGCCTGCCCAGCCCTGATTGGCTGTTCCTCACAGCTCCTCTCTGGATGCTTCCTGAGCAGCCTCCCAAGGGCTCTTTTGACCCCTTAGAGCCCAGTGTGGGGCAGGCACCCCATCACAGAGCCCAATTGTAGGGAAAATGTGTGACTCTGAAAAGATGAGCATGGCTTCAACCATTGCAGGTTCAAAGGAGAGAACACGCTACTCACTGTTCCTGGGAAGGGACCCTTTTACTAATATCCCTGTGTAGATGCACCCCTTTAGGGGACTTCAGCCCCAACCGTGCATAAATTGACAACTGGATCCATTTTGGTTCTTCATCTTTCTGTTTCATCTCTATTTTCATACATAGCTAGCTGGCTGATGTGATTAAGTCCTGCCCATGAGAGTGGGGCTGTGATGTTCCATGGAACCTCAAAGATAACTGGTTCTAATATCTTAAGAGGTGGCTAGAAAATGCTTATTTAATAACATTCTTAAACATTTTTAATTTAATTTTTGAAACACTCCTTGGAAATACCTGTCAGTTATTGGGGCATTTAGTGCACTGGATGAAGTACACCACATGTTGTGATAGGTATGTGTAGGACCCACGGATATTATTTGAATATTAAACATTTTTAAATTGACAGGAACAGCCATCTTGCACCCAAGAATATTGAAAGAATTGGCAGAGGTGCTCACTGAACCATTAAGGTTGATTTTTGATATGTTTTGGAATACTAGGGAAATTTGAAAGGACTGGAAAAAAGTTAATATTGTGCCAGTATTTAAAAAGAGTAAATGGAATGACTCAGATAACTATACATCAGTTAGCCTAAACAATCAGTAAATAATTAAAAGATGGTAGCATAATTAAGGCCAACCAACATAGTGTTATGTGGGGGGGAAAAAGTCTTGACAAACCAACTTGATACTGTGTTTTGATGGGATTACAAGAATGGCCGATAAAGATAACTATGTTGATGATAATCTGCCTCGGCTTCTGTATGCATTTGCCTTATTCCTGTATGGTCTGATTTAAAAAAAAAACAACCACTATACAAAAATCAATGTAGTACATATGAAATGGATTAAAAACTGGTTAACTGATAAATCTCAAAAACTAATTTTAAACAAAATCATCTTGTGGGGTACCTCCATCGATCTGTTCTAAGCCCGATGCTATTCAATATCATTATCAATTATCTGGAAAAAAATAAGAAATCACTGCTGGTAAAATTTGCAGATGACATACAAAATTGGTACAGGGTAAATGATGGGGACAGGTCAGTTATATAGACCAAGTGGATCACTTGTTAAGATGGGCTCATTTGAACAACATAATTCAGCCAAATGCAAGCTCTTCCATCTAGGAACACAGAATTGAGGTCACAATTAAAAAAATGGGGGACTACATTTACAAGCAGTGATTCTGAAAAGGACTTGGGGCCCAGGGCAGTGCTGTAGCTAAAAGTGAGAACGTGATCCTTGAATGTATACAAGGGTATAACAAGTAGGGGTAGAGTGGTGGTATTTAGTGAAACCTTTACTGCACTACTGTCTCCAGTTCTGTGGTCCTCGCTTCAAAAAGGAGGTTGACACATTGGAAAGGGATCAGTAAAAAGACCCACAAGAATAATTCCAGATCTCCAAAATCTGCCTTAGACTGAGATTTTAGTCTCACCGTATTTAGTTTCTCCAAGAGAAGGCTAAGAGGAGACATGACCACAGAGTCACAGAGAAGAGATTGCTGATAGTAGACAGCTCTGTAATCTAGCAGGAAATGGCATAACTAGATTCAATGGTTGGAAGGTGAACCTAGACAAATGGAGTAGAAATAAGGCACATTTTTAACAATGAGGGCAATTAACCCTTGAGCTGCCATTTCATCGTTACTTCCCAGCAGCAAGTTCAGTCAACTGACATATTATTGTCCATCCCATGCACATGTGCTCCTTTGTGTTGAGGGGGTGACAGATACACAAAGGAGGAGCCCAAATGGCATCATCCTTCCCCAGATGCTGCAAATGCTGCTTTTTGAGGGTACGGGCTTCAGAGTGACTGCTCTACATACCATCATCTCCTCCAAATTTTCTGACAGAGGTGTGGCTAGTCAACAAGCACTCAGCGGTAAGAGCTCAAATTATAGCAAAGCTGCCCCTCTGCACTGACTTCCTGAGATGCATGCGGTTGTGGGCTTATGCCCCTGACTCTTGCGTGAGGAGAAACCTTCCCTCTGGATGGGGTGATAGCTCACGTGCAGCCACCCTGGCCAGTTCAGAACCTCTCTTTCACCACTGATGCACCTTCACTGGGGGTAGCGGGGCTTGAATATTCAGACCACCTGAGGCTGGTTAAAGCACTTGAGCCTTGAATATGCTGTGTCTGCACTGCTGCCGCCACGGGTGAAGCCGCAATGATAGTAAATCATGGATCTTAAATTTTGCCAGGGTAGGCCTGACCCTCCAGAGCTCAGAGCTGAACCTCATGGAGCTTCCTAAGGAAATGTTTACAGTGCAGTCCAAGGCATGATTGCAGCATGGATAGACATATCTGTGCTAGCTTTACCTGCCCAAGCATGGCTAAAATAGCAGTGTAGACGTGGTAGCACAGACTTCAGTGTGGACTATACACTCAGTCTGGGGACCCTGGGTACATATGTGCATTGATAGCCCACCCTGAATCCCATAGCGCTGCAGCTACACTGCTATTTTTTAGCTGTGTTAGTGCAAGTAAAGCTAGCTTGGGTCTCATGCCCCTGTCACCCCTCAAACTGTAGTGCAGACATTCCCTTAGGGCTAAGTCTACACTGCAGCTGGGAGCGAGCTTCCCAGCCCAGGCAGACACACTTGTTGCATTAGCACACTAAAAACAGCTGTGTGGACATTGTGTCTTGGGTGGCAGCTCAGGCTGTCAAGCCCCCTCCTCCCCGGTTTAAAGTGGGATGGCTAGCCCAAGTCCCCACTCGACCGCCAACGTCCACACTGCTAATTTTATCACGCTAGCTCAAGCTCTGCTAGCACCATTCTGTCTACCCAGGCGATGACTTTTGTTTTTGCTGGTGTGAGCTCCTCTCCACCTCCTATCCCCCATGCGAGCGGCAGGCGGAGCCTCCAGGGGAAGAGGTTGAGTGGGGGCAGGTCCTCGGGGCGGAGCATGGGCAGAGTAGAAGGCGGGGCCATGGTCTGGGCACGCAGGGCCCACAAAAAATCCAGCCCTGCGGGTGCTGAGCACCTCCTCTTCCCCCTCCCCCCCCAGTGCTTGTTTGAGCCCCAGAGCACCCCTGGAATCGGCGCCTATGCTCCCAGCTGAGATGTAGACATACCATAATTGGCACATCCCCTCCCAGGAGGAAGCAGACAGTCTGGGCCACCACTGGTGATAAAGAAAAAACTCATTAGCAGCTGAGTGGGAGAGCAAATGGAGCACAGCTGGAGACTGTCACAACTTGTTTAAAGGAAAGTTCTAATAGTTACTTGGCAAAACATGCAGTAAATGATGTACCATATTCATAGCTAAACCAACGTTAGATTAAGAAGAAGCATTTTCTAATAGAACTTGGCCCAGCTTTTCTCACTGCTTCCAACGTGGAGCACTGCTTCCTTGTCACAAAATCCTGTGTTTCGACGGGTTTCCTGTCTTTAGCTATTCTTGTTATATTAATTTAAAAGGCATTGTTATGTTCTCACTATTATTGTAAAGGAAGAGATTGTAAAAATGTAAGTTGCAGTTTTCATTTTTCACTAGCGTTTTTTCCAGACTGCCAGCCAAAACAATGCTTTAGGAAGGGGTGTCCCTAAGCTACAAACAGTTGTTATGGTATCTGGAGCCAAGACGAGAAAGCCCTCCAGTAAGTGTGATTATGGTGAAAAAGGGACCTACCTAAAATGTAATTTAACACAGAGTCCCTATATCTTTGAATCAAATCTGCTTGCTTCCGTGACAAAAACCAGTTTATTTAATTTTGTTAGCACTGCCAATTCGATACAACTGTGGGATTGTGACTACAATTGTCTTTTGCCTTGTGCATTGCAGATGGCAGTCAGCTAAGTCCTGATAGCGGAATCAGCTTCAGAGGCAGACAGAGCTCACCTTGGTTTTCTGACATCAGCTGCAGTTGGAAGAATCTCTTCGACTTGTACACTGAGAATAGTTAATATGAAAGTCTTCAACAGGGTGTACTGGCCCTGTAAGTGTAGAGGGGCTAAAAGACTGTTCCAGGGAGTTGGACTGAACAAAGGCCCAGGAAATAGCCTGGTAGCAGAAGAGAGGAAGCTGCCCTACAGAACTAGGAGCTGGATGGGGGGGAAAAATGCCAGGATAGTTCTTTTAAGGGCCCAGGATTGGGAACCCTGTGGTGGATCAGGGCTCCCCTCTCTTCCAGCCAATCGGCAGGAGCTCTCTGGAGGAAAGCAGTGGATAGACTGTCTTCTCCCTCAGCACAAGAGAGACACTGAAAGTGAAGGAAGCCAGGGCTAGAGGGCTGAGCTCCAGTCAGAAAGGTCTGGGACTGGAGGCTTCGGGTGGAGCACACTGACAGGAGGAGGAGCTCTGGGTGTGGCAAAAGAACTGGAGCAAAGTCTGAGCTGTTGGAGTAGAGTTATGGACTTTATGTTGTGGACTCACTGAGGATTGTTTAGTGATTAAGGCCTCTGAGCCTTATGAACTTTATTTGATATTAAACCAGCCATTGGTAGTGGTGCTGTGAGCTACAACAGAAACTGTGGAGTGCTAAGAAGCCCACACAAGGAGGCTAATGGCCAGAGTGCCTGCAAAGCAAGCTGTGGCCACAAGGGGGGCTCAGATAGCGACCACCCTATTACAAAGCCATCTGGGGAGAATGAGGGGCCTGCTCAGTAAGAACTTGAAGCTAGGTTAAAGGTCCCCAAACTGTGGGGCGCGGTCCCGTAGGGGAATGCAGAGGGACAGTTGGGGGGGAGGGGCACGGCTGGGATACGGGCCTGCCTCCACGGGGGGTGAGGAGAGAGTGCCACCCAGCTCCGCTCCTGGTCCCAGCTACAGGGTCCTGGCTGCTGGCCTCAGCCCCCAGCTTCTGGTCCACTCTGGCTCTGCCCCTGCCCCCAGCTGTGGCCCCAGCCTTGGCCCCCTTACCCCTGTCCACATCCCCCAGAGGCGGAGGCCCACTCTGTGGATGGGGGGTAAGCGGGGGGTGGTGTGAGATAAAAAGTGTGGGGACCACTGGGCTAGGGTGTGTATCCTGTGGCAGAATAAGGCCCAAAGTATGGAATTCTTAGAGCCCCTTTCTTGTTTACAGCCATACTCTGATTCTTTGGTTTTCTGGAGGCGCTTATGGCAATGCATTTTTTTTAATAAACATACATGTTATATAACATAAATGATACATGAAGTTATTTTTATCTGTTACTCGTCCAACTTCAAAATCAGCCTTTTCTTTTGAAGGCTGAATGGATCATTTTGAGATCAGTGACCTTCAAAATATTTCCCCTTTTGTTTTGTATCTCAATATCTTCCAAACAGCAGCTTAGAAACACATTAGAAATCGGAGAGCAGATCAGAAAGAGCAGGACAGCTCAGACAGCTGGGAGAAGCCAGGACATGTAAATTGTATAAATGGGGCAGTGCTTGGCATTAGAGAGCTATTTTAAACTCCTTAGTCATGGCCATGGTGTCACTGGGTAAGAAGGGCCATGGAGAACTTACACAAAAATAAATCTGGTATTTTGGAGCTGTTACTAGCCGCTATGCTGCATAAATCATTTGGACGTTCTGAACAGATGAATGGTTAGATGCATACTCCTGCAGTAGGAGGAGTTGAGAGGTTGCACCTTCTGTCATTGGCAAGGTGACTTCCCTACATTTCCAACAAGGTTTTAAATTTGACCTAGGCCCCCCTCCATTCTGCAAGGCAGGTATTCGTGAACACCTTAAAGGTAACATATAGGCAAACTGAACTCTGTTTTGTTAGGGTTGCTAGCTAGCTAGCTATTTGTGTATGTATTGTGATACAGCATGGCCGAAGACAGCAGGAGAGTGATCTAGGATGAGGAGAAGCCTTATTCCCTGTAGATTAATTAAAAGCACCTGAAACCAATTAGAGCACCTGAAGCCAGTCACCTGATAAAATCCCCCTGCTTCAATCAGCCAGAGGAGGAGTTGGAGCAGAGTGAGGAGGAGTTGGAGCAGTTTGGAGGAGTTAAAGGAGAGTGATTTGGTGGTGGAGCAGAGAGCAGTTTGGAGGAGTGAATCAGAGTGGTTTGGTGGTGGAGCAGAGAGCAGTTTGGAGGAGTGAAGCAGAGTGGACTGGTGGTGGAACAAAGAGCAGTTTGGAGGAAAGCAGAGGAGAGTTTTGAGAAGTGCTGCGGTGGGCTAAGAAGACCAAGATCCTAGGTAAAGGGACACCTGGCTTGTGCAGAGGGAAGGCAGGAAGCCCCACAAGCTGAAGGTCAGGAGAGGGAAGTAGCCCAGGGGAAAGAATCACCGGTACAAGTGGTTCACCTGCTATCATAGGGCCTCTGGGCTGGGACCTGGAGTAGAGGGCGGGCCCGGGTCCCTCCCTCTCCACTCCCCTTCCCTGGGATACTAGTAGGATAGCTGTTACCCCAGTTCAGGGGCAAGAAATGGCACCCTGAAACCCCCCCACAAGAAGAGAAAGTGCGGGACCCATCATAGTAGTGCCGGCAATTTGCCACAGTATGTATGTAAGTTTTGTATTAATGTAAAGGGATAAATTCCATTAGCAGAACTCTAAATTCTAGGATTTAATTTACACTCTAATTCTCACGAGAGGAAGGATGTTGACCAAACTGGAAAGAGTACAGAAAAGAGTTACAAGAATAACGGGGGTCTGGAAAACATCCCTTCTAGTTAGACTAAAGAAGCTCAATCTATTTAATCAAAGAGCAAGTTAAGAGGTAACTTGATCATGGTCTACAAGTACCTACCTGGGGATGAGATTTCCTAGAGTAGACAGCTCTTGAACCTAGTAATAAAAGGCCTCACGAGATCCAATAGTTGGAAGCTGAAGCTAGACCAGTTCAGACCAAAAATAAGGCACAACTTTTTCACAACTTCTCAGGATGTGATGGTTTCTCCATCACCAGGGCTGCCTCTAGGCACCAGTGAAGGAAGCAGGTGCCTGGGGCGGCAAATGTGAAGGGGCGGCACTCGGGCGTTTTGTTTTGTTTTCGGTAGCATGCAGGGCCGGCTCTTCCACTAGGCGACCCTAGGCAGTCGCCTAGGGCGGCAGGATTTGGGGGGCAGCATTTCACCGCTCTCCGTGGCATTTCAGCGGCAACTCCCCGGCAGCAATTCGGCAGCAAGAAAAGCGGCCGCTGAAAATGCAGCGCCGAGCGCTGCTGCCTAGGGCTACTGAGTGGAGGTGAGCTGCTGTGGGAGGGACTGATGTGGGGGATGGCTGCCGTGGGGGGGTTAGTTGCCGCAGGCGGGGGGCTGGCTGCCGTGGAGGGGGCGGCTCCTCTGGTGGGGTGGATGGGGTTAGCTGGGCGGGAGGGGGGGGCGCAAGGTGGAAGTTTTTGCCCAGGGCGCTTAACTTCCTTGCACAGGCCCTGGCGCCACGGCTGCAGCAGGTCCTACAGTACTTCCTCTTTGGTGGCTCGGCTGCAGCAGGTTCTACATTGTTTCCCTCTTCGGTGGCAGCTTTTTTTTTTTTTCCCCCTTCACTGCTTGTGGCGGCAGAAAAGCTAGAGCCGGCCCTGTCCATCACTTGCAGCCTTTAAATTGACACCGTCTTTCTAAGAGATGCTATTGCTCAAACATAAGTTATGGGCTCGGTATAGGCATTACTAGGTGTCCTATAGTACACCTAGAGTACTATAGGACACCTATAGTATTATAATGGTCCCTTCTGGCTCTAAAATCTATGAAACTCCTAATTGCACTGGGAGTCGTGTGGCTAAATCCCTTCTAAACTTTGGAAATCTCAACCCAGGTCTCTGCCTCCAGGAGATTACAAGCAAAGGCTCTGTTCCCGCAAACATAGGTGCCGACTCCGTGGATGCTCTGGGACTGGAGCACCCATGGAGAAAAATTGGTGGGTGCAGAGCACCCACCGGCAGCTCCCCACCCCGCCCCCCCACCCCAGCTCACCTCCGCTCCGACTCCGCCTCCTCCCCGAGTGTGCCGCCGGGTCCTGCTTCTCCCTGCCAGCACTAGTGCGTGAAACAGCTGATTCGCGCGGCTGGGAGGGAGGGGGGAAGAAGGGGGAATGCAGCACACTCAAGGAAGGAGGCGGGGCCGGGGTGGGGATTTGGGAAGGGGACCAATAGGGGCAGGGAGGGGGCGAAGTTGGGGCCGGGGACTTTGGGGAAGGGATGGAGTTGGGGTGGGGCTGGGGGGCCAGGGGAAGTTGGCGCCTCTGCCCCCCAAACACTTGTGTGCTTAACTGCATGCACAGGCTCAGTGAACTTATTCATGTGTATAGAGTTAAGTGTGAACATAAGTGTTTGCAAGATCGGGGTCCGATACTGTAAGTAAAATCTGAAACAAAATAACGTTAAGGAAGGCCATCAAGCCACAAGGGGTGGGGCCTATGGTGCAATACCACAGGAAGAGAGGGCAATAGCTGCACAGGTTATCTGTGATTTGCACCTGATAGAACTACAGCGAACCATCTTTAAAGAAGGCCTGCCCTGAAGAGGTGAAAACAATGGGTTACTGCACTTTTTGCTGCTTTACAGTATACAGCGAAGGCCGGGTTGGTTAAAAAACTGGCAGATTCTTCTCTCCCCCCCCCCCCCCCCCCCCTTAGAAATATCAGGTCTGGTCTTTCCTGTTTTGCCAGAGCGTTTTTGTTTTGTGTTTTTTGTTTTTGTTTTTTTACAGCGGATGCAGCACTGAGAGCACTCTCAGCCCTTAATTGAAGGGACAGGACTGTTTAAAGATTTAGCAAGAGTTCCTATTTCTCCCACTGATTGCCAGGCACTAATGTACCTGTTAAAACCAAACCCCATGTTTTTAAGTACCCAGATTAAAAATCCCCTCCCTCTCTATCAAGTTTTACTCCCGCAGTATCTGATGTCATAAACCAAGGCATTTCAAGCTGGGGCTTGCATCCCAAAAGGCGCTAGGGGATTGTGACCACATTGCCTTTCCAACTTTACTAAATGGGAGGGAGTTTCTGGTATAGAAAAGGATGTGAACCACTGTCATAACTTGGGGTTCTCCAGGGGCCCACAGAGTCTGCTAGGAAAAAAAAAACTAATGCAGACAAAATCTATATTTCTTTAAAAGAGCCTGCTTACTTTTTAAAAGGGAAAAAGCTCATCTTTCAAGGCCTACCTCCTACATACACCCCAATGGACCAAACAAGGCACAAATCCTGTTTTCTTTCCCTGGCAGATCACTTTTAAAACTGGTGGGTTAAAGCTCAGTCCTCATAATACGAAGTCTTCCCCTCAGCCCATCTCAATGGAACCAGTTTAGCAGATGCTGCTAGTGCCGGCGGAAGATGAATGAGCAGTTGTTTTGTTCCAGTAGTTTCATTGTCCATCTAACTATGACTTTTGCCTTGCTAACGTCACAGCTTCCTACTTGCTCCTCTGAGCTTACAAAACACAGAAGAGAAAAATGGCTGACTGTGCTATTTAAATCCCTGTAAGCCTTGTGCTCATTAAAGGTAAAGACGTATAACTGTAGTCTTAGCCAGGATTGCACTAATTAGTGAAATTGGCCCTTCTGACCTCCTGATATCTATCTTGCTACGTTTGGGTTTCACTGCACTGCCTGCATTGCCTTATGAAGCGTGTACAGTATCTTCTTACACAGCAAAGTGTTCTTGAGAGTGACATGTGAGCTGGAAAATAGGACAGTAGCCTTTTTGCGATACTTACCTGCAATTTTCTGCATTCTTCTACTGTTGCTTAACAGATAAAGATTTCAGACATGTTATTTTTATTACAGTAACGCACAGAGGTCCAAACTAAAGCCAGGCGCCTCACTCTGCTGGCTGTTGTACAAACACAGTAAGAAACAGAGCCTGCCCTAAAGAGCTTTCAGTCAATGGCCCTGCTTCACTGTTAGCACTCAAACATGTATTTAATTTTAAACATGTGGTTATGGCCCATTGACTTCAATGGGCTACACGCACAAGCTTAAAGTTAAACGTATTTAAGTGCTTTGCTGAATCAGCTCCTAAATAGATAAGAAAGGGTAAGGAGAAAGGAAGCAATTTTCTGCTTACTCTGACACATTTCTCCCTTGGACTATCTTCTCCTTTTCTTTGATCATGCAGTGAAGTCCTAATCGTGTGTGAGAGAGAGTTATTGAACTACTGCCATAAAGAAGATTGTGATATCAATAACTCAGTCATAGGACTTCACTGAGGGGGGAGGGGAGAGGTATAAAGGAGTGGAGGGGGAGAGAAGAACATAGTTATTGCAGAAGGAAACCACCGATGAAGTAAAATATGTTTGATAGCTGGCAATAATGGAAAGTGTATGAAAGATGCATGAAAGACAAGTGGATTAGTGCTTAAATGAGATCTCAGATCATGGAAAACCCTCTGCCCTCCTGTGGGGTTATTTTTATAATTTGATTTAGAGGTATAGAACTTGGGGTTCAAATTTTTATAATTTGAATGTAAAGATTTGGCAAAAGAAAAATGCTTTTGAACAAAATGCATTACAGGAGTTCCCCTGTCCCTCCCCCAATATACATCACTCATTGTCAGATACTGGGAAGCACTATACATGATTAAATGATGATTGTTAATAATTGTTAACCTATTTCTACACCATCAGGCATTCGCTTAAAGTGCTGTAAAAGTTGTTCTGTGTTACTCTCACACTTGACATTTGTGTCATTTCAGCAAAGACTCGAGATGTGCTTTTTTGTTTTTTAACTGTCAGTGGGATTTTTGCTTTATCCATTAAATATATATTTACCATTTTATTCATACCTGTCTGGTCAGAGCCAAGACACCACTCATGGCAGAGGCCAAGGATAACCTTTAACATTAAATTGGAGGCTTGCCACAGGCTGTATTCTAGCTGTACAGTTTATTTCCTTAGCAAGTTTCCTTAGCATTTTCTTTGGGATTTGAATGTAATGCTGATGCAGCAGAAATAGAGGGGTTAGGCTATGGGTGATGAAAGTGATTAGAGGCATGAAGAGAGAGTGAAACAATTAGGACTGGTGAGTTCAGGGGAAGCCTAGAAAGGCTGGAAGCACTAGAGGTATGTAAAGCAATGAAAGGTTAAACAAGAGCTCCTTCTCGGTACCAGTCTCATAATACAAGAACAAAGAAAAAGCCAATGAAACTGAAAGGCAGTGCATTTAAAACAGAAAATTTTTAAAAACCAACAACATAGGGCATGACTAGCACATGAACTCATTGTCACAAGGTATCCTTGAGGCCGAAAGCTTGGTAGGATTCATAAAAAGACTGTCAGTTTATATTGATAATGAGAATATTCCTAGTTACATTAAACAGAATAAAAAACACAAGGGCTACAACCCCTCAGATGTCTGGACGTAGGCCAACCTCTAATAGAGGGGATTAGGAACTTCCTCTGTAAGCAAGTTCTTGTGTCGTTTTCCACTTCGGGACGCCTTGCACTTTTCTCTGAAGCATCTGGTTCGGGCCATTGTTAATGACAGGATGCTGGACAAGAAGAACCACAGGTGTGATTCAGTCTGGCAGTTCCTATGTCTACATAATGGAGCAGATCTATTGTTAAGAGCTATTCCCAAAGTCTAATGCATCCAATATCAAATGAATAAATGTTATGACTATTTAATATTTTCTGTTGCTGCCGGTTCCTGTGCACACAAGGACCTCTCTCTCCTTCAAATCCTTCTGCCCCCACCCCCCTTTGTGTGTTGTTTCCCCACCCAGTCCGCTCGGGAGTGTTCAAGTACTGCGGCTGCAGCTTGCCATGAGTGGATTGTACAACTCCGAAAAATCATCCCCTAACCAGCAATGTAGCCTCTCTTCCTAGTGCGCGTCAGATTGGAGGGTTCTCTAAAGCATTGGTTAAATACGTGTCTGGATCATGCATATAGTGAAATCCTGCTCAACTATTCCATTTACCTCTTTTATATAGATGGGGCCCAAACAAAAATTGCAACTCCTTCCATCTGAACTCTGGCATTGGTGGCATGAGGATCTAAGATGGATCTGGAGCTGAGCTGAATTGTGCTTCTCACCCCTATCTATATAGTGGTTTGAACCAAAACTCCACATCCAAACATTGAAGGATTTAATATCCAGATCACCAGCTTCATAGCTCAGGCTCATCTGCACCCTTTGATGTAAGCAGCCTGGCAGCCTAGTCAGAAACTGAAGGTTAAACAAAACCTCCCATGTTTTAGCTGCACTTGAGGTTCTGGCGTGCCTACTGCCTATTGTTTGTTCTTCATACTCCAAACAGAGTTGACACAAACATAATTGTACAGGCCAGACCGTGGGAGGGCCTCTGACTTCTGGCAAACTCTTTTTAGAATTGCTTTAAGATGCTAATTGTCTCAGCTAAGCACTTTCCAAATGTCAAATCCTTCTGAAAATCACCTGCCATATCTCCCCATTCTTCACTAAAGGTCAGGGAATGGCTCGGAAATAAAAACTGTGTTGCCATAAGGGAGTCCTAGGTCACTTAATGCCTTGTCCTTCAACTACTGCAGAATCACAGAGCATTGTGCATAAAATCAGTATTTGGGCTGCTCTAATTTGACTGGGCACCTATTGCCTCAATCCTGCAAGGGGCTGAGCACCTTTCACTTCCATTGAAGTTGGGAATGCTTAGCAGCTTGTAGTACTGGGCCATTGCAGTACTGGGCCCCTCTGTGTGGAGGGGATAGGAGGAGGGTTTTCAGATTAACCAGTTATGTTTGAAAATCTGGAGGGTTTTAGAGTTATACCAGATTGCTTCCCTTGATTTTCCTCTGGTAATCAGTGGACTCGGCTTCACAGCTAGTTTACCTACTCCTAAGCTATCTACTCAGGTAACTATCAACTGGATGTGATATGGAGTCCTTATTTTCTGTATTATTGGTTTAGCACCACTAGCGCTTGCTGTAATCTGCGGTTCTAACAGCCCAGATGGAAACCTATAAAACAGGGGTTCTCAAACTGGGGGTTGGGACCCCTCAAGGGGTCATGAGGTTATTACATGGGAGGTCGCGAGCTGTCAGCCTCCACCCCAAACCCCACTTTGCCTCCAGCATTTATAATGGTGTTAAATATATAAAGTGTTTTTAATTTATAAGGCAGGGGTCACACTCAGAGGCTCGCTGTGTGAAAGGGGTCACCAGTATAAAGGTTTGAGAACCACTGCTATAAGACACGGGTTTGTACAAGTGTATGGGATGTAGATAAGGCGGCTGTATTTGCTGATGATGATTGAAAGCTCTTACAAAAAACATCTAACCTTTCCTGCTAAGTGGCCAAGAGAAAGCTGCCTTTTCATTATCCCAGCTCCCTTCCCGTGCCTGTTCTTTCCCAGTGCTGTGGGAGGACACTGTTGCTAAAATCTTCTTCACCAGCATTTTAGCCAGTAGTGGCTGTAACAGGATAGTTGGCCCCTTAAATGAAATTGGATCCAAGGCTCCTGTTCTAGACCAGGTGTGCCCTAGTTTGATGTGATGAGAAGAGTGGGGTGGCTCCAGGAGCTATAAAAGAAAGAGCCCAAAGGTGTGCAGGAGTCCAAGGAAAGAGAGAAGGGGAGGAGCTGGTGGTTTCTAGAGAAGTGAAGAGGAGAGCTGGGCTCAGAGCTTCAAGGAGGGGCTGCCCCAAAGGAGAAGCAGTGAGAGTTCCCTAATGAGCCATGGTGCCAGACCAGGCTGCTGAAAGTAGAAGGTATTTGGGGGTCACATGCAAACTTCTCCAGGCCAGAGAGGGCTGAAGGCTGAGAACAGCAGGGAGACACCAGCTGGCTCTCTGAGCCAGAGAGCTGAAGCGGGGGGGCGCGGCGGCGGCGGCAAGGGCTGAAGCTGGGGAGTGATGGAGGGGTGAGCTCACTAATGTCTCTACACAAGAGCTAGAACCATACCTGAGAATGAAACAGGGCAGAGAAGCATCCCAGCTAGAGGGGAGGTGAGAGAGAGAGATGCTGGAGCCCTTCCTGAGCATCTAAAGAGAGACCCTGGAGTTGGACTTGGTGTGTTGATGGAATATTGGGACCGGAAAGGTTGAATGTACTGTTTGGAAATTGAAGCAGGGGACACTTGCAGGAACACCAAGGCCACGAGGGGGTCCGCGAGTGCCGTCGTCCTATAGCAGCAGCCATTGGCTACAGCTAGTTTTTATCATTGGTTGTTACCCAGATCACAGGGCAACCATACAGTGAAGAGGGAGGATTTTCCTCAGTGCAGCATGGCTAAAAACAACTAAAACATCTGACAGTTGTTAAATACTAACACATGTAAGGGGTTAGCAACAATAAAAGAGAGCAAGAAAAAAGAGGAAGGGGAATATCAGTGCAGGGGTGGCCATACTTAAAACCAACTACTCTCTGAAAATAGAAGTTGTAAGGTGATGGTTAGAAGTGGGGTAGGAGGGACTGAGAAGGTGTCGGGGGAATGCATTGCAGAGCACAAGCTGGTGGTGCAAAGGTGGGATAACTGGTTGCCTCCCTCAGGTGGGACACCCCATGGAGAGATACTGCATGAACTCAGCTGGCCTTCAAGCAGCAGATCTACAGGCTGCCACAGTCTCTACCACTAAGGCATTAAAAACCAGTTTGAAATCAGCACACACCCCTCCCCAATTGGGCACAGCTGATGTAAAGAACAGTCCCTGACATGACAATGCTCCTTTAGACTGTATTGTGCTAGCTTTCCCCACCCCCACCAAAGTTACCCACTAGTGGGCACACTTAGCCATACTGTCCATCTGTGTTTCTGACACCTTGCCATCTAACCCAGCTCAGAGCAGATCTACACAACGAGGTGGGTAAAGCGCCCACTGCCTTGTCTGCACCAGCGCTCTTATTACTCCCACAAATGGAGTTGTCAGCATTAGTAACAGTGGGAAATGTTAGGGATGCTATGATAAGCTCTCTAAGGGCTTCTCAGTGACAGACTTGAGGGTAGCAGTGTTGCGACAGATTAACTCCAAAAACAGACTTCAAAGAGAAACTGTTGAACTCGAATTGATATGCAAACTAGATTGCATTACCTCAGGATTAAATAAGGACTTGGAATGGCTCCGCCATTACGTTAATTGAATCTATTTCCCTTTAGTTAACCATCCTCATTCACACCTGTGTGGCCATCTTGTTTATCACTTCAAAGGTTTTTCTTCCCCTGCTGTTATGGTTCCTCTCAATTAATTAGCCTCTTAAGGTTGGTCTATGCACCTCCACCTTACCATGTTTCTCTGACTGTATAAATATCTGTCTACTGTATGTTTCATTCCATGCATCCGATGAAGTGGGTACTAACCCACGAAAGCTTATGCTGAAATAAATTTGTTAGTCTCTAAGGTGCTACAAGTTTTTCTTATTTTCGTTTTGCTGACCCAGACTAACACGGCTACTACACTGAAACTCTTCACTAGTAAGTTCACCTGAGTTCATGGCACAAGTGTTCCCATTGAATGGTGCATTTGGATTTCGTGACTTGGCTGGAGGGCCAAACTCGATCTGATACGGAATCCTTATCTTCTGTGTCATTGGCTTAGCCCTGCTAGCGCTTGCTGTAATCCGCGTTTCTAACAGCCCAGATGGAAACCTATAGGACAAGGGTTTGTACAAGTGTGTGGGATGTAGACAAGGCCTTTATATTTGCTGCTGAGGATTGAAAGCTCTTACAATGAACATCTAACTAGAGAAGACCCACCAAGGTCAGTTGGCAGCTTGCAGGGGGCACCAGAGGTGAGAAAAGAACTGTGATCTCACACCCTGCTACACCTTCCCACAATCCTCTAGCACCCCACCCCATCGTGTCACACAGCAACTGCCGTACAACTCAAGTGTTGTTGTGCAGCATGGGTGCATTCTCTCGTGCTAGGAAGTGACTGAAGGTTGACGTGCTTGAGTGAATGCTGTAGTGTGGACACACCATGTATCTTTGAGGAGGACCTAGAATTCCAGGCATAGGCAAGTGCCCACGGACAACTGAGGTGAATGATTTAAGCAGCGTTCCAAACTTGGCAGTGCTGGTATCGAGCATTCAGCCAACTCCTCTGCTCTGCCCTCTTGCATGCTCTTCCTTATCATGGGATATGCAGGACTGGTACCAAGTTACTGCAGCATTATTATTGTTGCATTCACTGCGCCCTCTTCGCTTCTGGGTTATCTTTCCCAGAGATTCCAAGAAAACCATTATTTCTTCATTGGTGAAATTTACTCAGGCTTAGTTTAGGCAAAAAAGTTAGGTCAACTCAGCTACATTGCTCAGGGGTGTGAAAATCCACACCCTTAAGTGACATAGTTAAGCCAACCTAACCCCCTCTGTAAACAGCATTAGCTACCCACTCTAAGGAAGGCGAGTTACCTGCCCCAATGGGAGAACCCCTCCTGTAAGCATAGGTAGTGTCTACATTGAAGCACTATAGCTGCACAGCAGTGCTGCTGTAGCATTTCAAAGGTTGACAAGCTCTTAGATGTTAGAGTTTGGAAAGCTGCTGCTTAGGGGTTGTGTACACACAAGTTGAACTAAACTGGTGCAAAACCCTGCTGTAGACACTGGTAATTTGCTTGAAGAGAGGCCCATTTGAGTTTAACAAAAACCTGTTCCTAACTGACTGAAGCAAAACTGAAATAAGCCTGGTTTAAAACGTGGCCCTTTGCACCACTTTAACGACAGTAGTTTAAAATCACACCTTTCAGTTCAACTGGTGCAACTCCGCATGTAGGCCAGCATCCACTTTCCCCTGCCCGGCCCTCCTTAGTAATGCAGCAGCAACACAAAGAGGGATGCTTCCTCTGACAAGTTGTATTGTGCTTTGAAATTTGCTTAGCACAAGAAGATAGAGACGATCCCTTTTTACCTGAAGTTAGTCTGAATTGTTCTCAAGGAAGGGAGTTTCAGCCGATTCTAAATAAAACCAGCCAACTTGCACCCATTGTCTCAGGGAGACCTTTTTCATGCCATCAGCATATTGCATTTCTCTGTGGATAAATAGGAAAGCCCATCCCTGAAATCTCTCTTGCGCCCTCCCTGACCACTGATGGTGATTGTTGAAGAAGCATCGTTATACAATTGTGTTTGTTACAGCCAGTGAAACCTTAGACCCTCATGACATAACATCCTGTATTAAAGAAGGAAGCAGCTTTGTCCTAAGTATCAGAGTCAATGTGAGCACAGCTCAGGTGTTGTTACAGGAAATTTTATGCCACAGTGAGGTTTTTTTATTAGCTTTTAAGTCCTGTAACTTGTGTGTGTGTTTTTGTTTTGGTTTTTTTTAAAGACATCTGAAACTACCAAAACTTCAAGCCCAATGATTTGTAACTTAAGGTCAGTATTGGACAGCTACAGCCATATTTATATAATATACTGCAACTTTGAATGTTCAGACCTCAATTACCCAAACCTCCCCGTTGCGTGTTTTCTAAAAGGGTCATGTCCCCTGATGTCTACTAATTAAAATTTAAAAATTTAAAGTGCTTTCATTTTTCTGAAGCCTCAAACTTATTAAATATCCCTGCTGAGAGAGACTGAAAATGTGAGACATGATGAGCATTCATCCAGTTCATCAGGGTACTATTGATCTTGACTTTGAAATCACTGGGACTACTCCCATGCTTACAGTTACATATGTGGCCTAGTGGATAGAGCACTGCACTGGGACTCAGGAGGCATGGGTTCTGTTGTTGCTGCTGGGTGACTGGGCAAGTCATTTTGCTGCTCTGTGCCTATTTCCCTTTCCTATAAAAATCATACTGAGCTCCCGTGTAAAGTGCTTTGAGATCTATGGATGAAAAACCACCCTGTAAGAACTAGGCATTAATTAATTAATGTGCTTAAGTACCTTGCTGAATCTAGGACGGAGGTTTAAACACTCAGGAGAAGAAAAGAACTTTCTCTTCTCTCCATAGATAAACCTCTGTTTCCTTTCATTCTCTCCTCCCTACACTCTGCTCTTATGCCCTCATGCTGCCTTACTCCTTTTTTAAATTACTGTCCTGAGCTTTAAAAAAAAAAATGTATTGTCTCTCTGCCCCACCCATCTCACCTCAATCACTAGCTGTTTCCTTCCAACACATACACTCCCTTTGCTGGAAATTCACTTCTCGCTTGTGTCACAGTTGAACTGTCCTTCCTTTGAAACTCCCCTTTACTTACATCAAAAATGTCGCCTCATCACCTGACGTTAACTAGGAAATGTTAGTTATGTTTCAGGCCTTGTCTACACCCACAAGCTTCATGGGTTTAAGTTAAACTAGATTTAATGAGGCTGATGTGAGTGTGTGGACCCTTTTTTATTTCACTTTGAGTGATTTATTTTAGGTTAGTTTAAACCAATTCCTAATCAATTTAAAATTAACTGAAATAAACTCAGTTTAAAATTACTTTAATGCAGCTTTCAAGCACAGACGAGGCACGAGCCCTCAAACACTGATTGCTGCACTATTATTTTTCCCATGTCCCTCATTTAGGGTTTGTCCCATCACATATCCTCTGTTTGGAGGCGATCTGTTTGTATCCTCTTGTTACTGACCTAATCCTGCCAGACTCGGAGGAGCCCTTGACTCCCTCTGACTTTAGTGGGAGTGGAGGGTGCTAACAGGTTACAACCTGAAACGGCAGGACCTTGTGCTCACTTTACTCAGAACTGCCATGCTTTGATTAGCACTGGGGTGATGCTGTTGCAATGCAGAGCTGTGTTCTGTGGATCTCCACGAAGGGGCTTCCATCAATAAGAGTGGGTTTTTTAAATATTTTCAGTATGACATTTTTTACTTGGGTAAGGTTTTTTTGTTGGTTGGTTTTTCCGTCCTTTTCAGGTTCCATACAACATTCCCTAAGCAGAGTGGATTTCTCCCACGGGGTAAGCAGAAATTTTACAAAGCACTTCCATTTGGTTTGCTTCTTTTAAAGAAGTATCCTCAAGCAGCTTGGCAAGTACCTGAAGACAAAGGGCTCTCTGCCGCTGTTGGTTTCATCAGACAGCTGACACAGAAACTGCTTCAGCTAAGTTTGTTTTTACTTCAGGGATCAAAGCCTTTAGGGAGCTGTTCCATATGCAAACACTGAGCTGGCAATGTGAGCCCTAGATGTCAGGTTTGTTTGCCAGGAGCCATGTGGTATTGAGTTACCCAGAACACTGAGTGGCACATCATCGGCAGATGTAAATAGTGCCACCAGATTAAAGAGGGCTACTCTGGTGCAGTGTTGTGCATGCGAAGCACTTCATTCATGGTTACTTGTTATCTCCATAGAAGGCTAAAGCAGAACCAAGTTGCATTGGTATAATATGTGATGGGATTTCTAAATCATAGATACATGTAGCTCTTCAATGATCAGCTGGAACATACACGTAATGTAAAACTTATGCCTATAAACATGAACACTGCTGCTTTTATAGCGTAAAGACACAACTTTGGCAGATTTAATATTCTTAACAATATTGTTTCATATTAATTACCTTAAGATAATGTTGAGAATCTGTTTGGGTTTTTTTGTCTCAATCTTTCCCACTCTGTCTCTAGGTTCTCACACTTTAAAGTCCATCAGAATAGAAACACTGGCCAAAGCAGCAGATCCTGATGGGTAAGCAGGGCAGCTAGAGTTCGCCTGCTCTTGAAGGTGAATGAATCCTGCAGAAGTCAGGGAGGGGCAAGATTGCCAAGTATGTTGGAGAATGGTGATTCCGCACCGAATCTCTGAGCAAGCAGTTTGACTTGCTAATGGGCATGTTTGCTCTGGGGGCTGGGATGGAGTTTCATAACACCTTACTTCTGAAATTCTTAATTTAAAAAAAAAAAAAATCTCTTCCCCACTTCTGAATGGTTCCATCCTCTCTACCCAATTTGGGCAGCTGAAACGGCGGACTAAAGTAGAGAGCAGCCCAAGGAGAAGAAAGCAAAGAGCTTGTGTAGATCTAGGGCTCCTCCTCCCTTCAGAAAACAGCCCTATTTCTTTAGCAGCAGCTGTTCCGCTTTTTCCTAAGCTCCTCTGTTTTCTCCCTGTCTCTGTGCCTGGGTCTGCAGATTTGGTGTGGGAGCCCCAGAGCAGGCCATCTGGCTCCAAGGAACTCCCTACTCCCACCTGTTCTTTTACTCTCACCCACCCCTCTGGCAGCAACAGAGAGCATTCCAGCATGCATTTCCATTCCGTCTCATAGGCATTGCTCGGCACAGGCACAGGAAACAAAACCCTGCTCCAAAGTTTGAATTCATATTATTTCTGTGGGAAAGGATCAATTCCATATTTTCTGCAAAAGCTCCCAAATGGCCCAGCTCAGATTAGCACTTGTGGCCTGAAGATGGGGGAGAGAGGTAGGAAAAGTAGATGGCCCGTGGCTTAGCTTCAAGATACCAGAGGCCAAGGAGGCACTGCAAAGAAAGTGAAGTGAGAATAGGCTTTGAGAGATTGGGGAAGGCCAATCTCCCTCCAACTGGTGGGCAGTTGGAGGGAGAAGAGATGAGGAGCTCAGAGATAGCAAGGAGCGGGAAGAAAGAAAAAGGTATGGAGACCAGAAAGGGAACAGACCTGCAGTCATTGAGAATATTCCTGTGCTTAAGTGCCTTGCTAAATTTGGACCTAAAAATAGATATAAAAGCAATGCCACCTGAGGAAGGGCAAGAATGAGAGAGTCAAAAACTGCTAGGCTCCTCCCTGTGCTGCCCTGGTGGCACCCAAGGGGGGCGGGGGTGTATATCTGCAAGGGCAAGACTTAGTTTTTGAAGAACTATTCTTTCTTGGGAACTTCCTGCAACACACTGTATCTTGGGGGAACACCCTGCACTCTTATGTTCATCCTTATAATTGTGTGGTATCCAATGCAAAGTTTCATGATGAGTGTCTGCGGAAGGCTCATGATACACTGAGCATTGTTGTTATAGTGATGTTATAGGTTATAATTTCATGTATATAGTTATGAGGCTGAAAATGTGTCCTCGTGGCTTAAAACAAGCCCAGGCAAACTCTCCAGGAACAGAGGGGCAGTTCACATCTCATCAGGGCATGTATGGGACAAACACAGCCCAGCCTCACAAGAACAAAGGACACTGGCCTAGGCAGCAACAAAGACTCTGTTGGACTCCTGAGTGAATCACCCCCCTTCCTTTGGTCAGTCAGGGACTACGATGAGGTAATTCTCACCTGACTCTGAAGGTTGGGGGCGGGGGGGGGGGCACAAAGCCAAGAGGACAGAAAGAACATGATAAAAGGGAGACACATTTGCCATGCTCTCTCTCTTCCACCTACACCTACAGACATCACTACCAAACGACTGAAGCACTGATCAAAGGGGAGAGCCTGGCTGAAGGGCAGCCAGCCAGCCTGGGGTGAGAAGCATCTAAGGGCTGGTCCACACTAGGGGGCGGGATCGATCTAAGATACGCAACTTCAGCTACGTGAATAACGTAGCTGAAGTCGAATATCTTAGATCGATTTTTAAAAGTACTTACCGTGGTCCCCACGGCAGCAGGCAGGCTCCCCCGTCGACTCCGCTTACTCCTTGCGCGGAGCTGGAGTTCCAGTGTCGACGGGGAGCGCTTCTGGGATCGATTTATCGCGTCTAGATGAGACGCGATAAATCGATCCCGGAACATCGATCGCTACCCGCCGAATCGGGCGGGTAGTGTGGATGTAGCCTAAGTTTGTAAGGGCACTGAAAGTGTTAAGATCAGCTTAGAATGCATTTTGTTTTTATTTCATTTGACCAAATCTGACTTATGCTTTGACTTATACTCACTTAAAATCTATCTTGTAGCTAATACATTTGTTTGTTTATTCTACCTGAAGCAGTGCGTTTGGTTTGAAGCATGTCAGAGACTCCCCTTGGGATAACAAGCCTGGTACATATATGAGTTTGTCAATTTAACAAAAACTGATAAACTCAGATAAGCTTGCAGTGTCCCGCAGGCATAAGTGGACACTGCAAGATGGAGGTTCCTAGGGTTGTGTCTGGTACCGGAGATATTGGCTAGTGTCATTCAGTTGCACAATCCAAGCAGCGGCTGGCCAAGAGCAGCTTACATGCTAGAGGCTGTGCGTGAACAGCCCAGGAGTGGGGGTTCGCACAGCTGAGTAGGGTAAGGCTGGCTCCCAGAGTCAAGGATTGGAGTGACCTAGCAGATCACCGGTCCAGATAACACCAGGGGAACATCACACTTCCTGCAGGAAGAGTCCTCCCCAGCACCCATGTGTATACTGACCTCCTCACAGAGCAGCTCACAGGCCCCTGCAAGGACTAACTCCAGTTGCCCCCACCCTGTGTTTTCAAAGGACAACTCCCATTTTCAAAGATTCCCAGGCCAGAAGGGACCATTGTAATCATCTAATCTGACTTCCCATTTAGCACAGACCCTGGATCTCCCACCACCCCCCAAAACAATTCCAAGAACAGAGCTTTTAGAACAACAGCCATTCTCTCATTACATAATGGGTATAGCTAATAAGTTACTAATTGAATCCATTTCCAAAACTGCATGCCTAACACATGTTAGGGCGGAGCTGCTGGGGTGTATGAAATCATGGTGCCCTCAACTGGCTGCAATCTGGATTTGTATAAACGTCAATAACACTCTGTAAGCGCAAATGTTTCATGGATTATCACTACTTGTTTACAATCAACTATCTCCCAGAACTTGCTGTAAGCGATTAATAGCCCCAGAAAACAGATACCAGCTAAGTAAGGTGATTTCACCTTAGAAGATAGCTTGGTCACTGGAAAGAAGCAACTTGACGCACTACACGTTTCCATTACCCTTGAAAATGGAGAATTTGCATCACACAGAGTAAGTGCAGGTATATTTGAAGTTGAGGGGAGAATTCAGGGTACCAACATAGAATTATAGGACTGGAAGGGACCTTGAGAGGTCATCTAGTTCAGTCCAGTGCACTCATGGCAGGACTCGGTATTATCTAAACCATTCCTGAGAATATGCCAAGTAATGTGGTAGCATGATGCTTTAAACCCGAAGTTCTCAAGTATTCTCTCACATCTTAACAGGGAGTGTATCTTATGAACCACCGTCTCAGTTAGGGTGACCAAGTGTCCGGTTTTCAACCGGAACACCCGGTTGAAAAGGGACCCTAGTGGCTCCAGTCAGCACTGCTGACTGGGCCGTTAAAAGTCTGGTCGGCAGTGCTGCGGGGCAAAGGCAAACTCGTCCCTACCTGTCCTGGCACTGCGCTGTGCCCCAGAAGCAGCCAGCAGGTCCAGTTCCTAGGTGGGGGGACCACAGGGCTCTGCGCACTGCCCCCACCCCGAGCACCGGCTCCGCTCTCCCATTGGCCAAGAACCATTTGGGGGGGCATGCCTGTGGGTGAGAGCAGCACGCAGAGCCTCCTCCTACCCCCCCCACCCTGCCTAGGACCCAGACCTGCTGGCTGCTTCCAGGGCACAGCATGATGCTAGGACAGGCAGGGAGCCTGCCTTACCCCTGCGATGCTGCTGATGGGAGCCACCAGAGGTAAGCCCACACCCCAACCCTGAGCCAACCCCCCTCAAACCTGGAGCTCCCTCCTGTACCCCAATCCCTCATCCCTGGCCCCAGAGAGCTCACCCCCCCTGCAGCCCAACCCCCTGCCCCAGCTCAGAGCCCCCTCCCTGGCCCCAGCCCAGAGCCCTCAGCCACTCCTGCACCCTAACCCCCTCCCTCAACCCGCAGTCCTCTCCTGCACTCTGAATCCCTTGGCCCCACCCTAGAGTCAGCACCCCAACTCCCTACCCCAGCCTGGAGCCCCCTCCCGCACCCTGAACTCATTTCTGACCCCACCCCAGGGCCCGAACCCCCTTCCACTCCCCAACCACCTGCCCCAGCCCAGTGAAAGTGAGCAAGGGTAGGGGAGTGCGAGCCACGAAGGGAGGGGGAATGTAGTGAGCAGGGGGCGGGGCAGGGCCTTGGGGAAGGGGTGAGGCAAGGGTGTTCAGGTTTGTGTGACTAGAAAGTTGGCAACCCTAATCTCAGTAGAGATTGCATAATAGCCCAGTGACAACTTCAGCATCTGTTTACTTGGAAAAGTATTAAGAAATTTACTACATTTTTAGGTTCCTTTCATGCAGTTTGGGAAGGGGGAATCCAGCACCATCTACCACCTGGCAGTACTCTCAGGAACACAGTTTAGGCCTCAATGTAAAGAAATTTGACTCAGAGTCTAGAGAACGATATGAACGTAGAAGAAAAGATACAAGGGTGACCTGTATCCACAAAGGCCGGGGGAGAGACCTCTAAACCCATTTTCACTTGTGCCCTCAGTCTTGTTTTCCTGAGGTGAAAGTCTAGTGAATTAAACCACCTGTCCACACTTACCCCTTCTCTCCCCATGCTTTCACTCTTATCTAGAAGATTAAATTCTGACACTGAATGGCAGCCAAGAGAGGATAACCTTTATGATTATGGCCCTTTCACAATGCCATTGCTTTCTCTGGTACTTTGTGTAGCTTTAGGTGCTGCTTGTTCTCTTCACTAGCTTAGGCAGGAAAATATCTTTGCTATTAAACCTATTTGAATGGAGCTAGGTGGTGATGGATAGTTCAGGGTTCAGACTGTTTAGAGAGACCCATGCTCACTTCCCAACCCAGCACCAATGCTAGCATGCTACATATAAATGCACTATTGCACCACAATCATAAAATGCTAAGATTATATATAAAAAAATATTACAGCTTGGCACCAGCATGAGGTATGTGGGGGTCTCGCCATGCCAAAGCACAGCCTCTTTTGTTGTACCCACCTTCTTTCTTTGTCAGCATAATGCCACCTCAGGGCCGGATCGGAGCCCCTTAATTCCCTTTGAATCTAGCCCTAAAAGAGTTAAAATAAAAAAAAATACAATAAATTTTTAAAATGATTTAAGCGTGATAGTAAAATAAATAAAATGATTTAAGCTTGATAGCACATTCTCTTTCATTTCTTTTTATGATATCTTAATTTAAAAAATAAGGAAATTCATAGCCCAAAGCTATGTTAAGACTGAGCTACAGTCGAGAGGCTATATCAGTAATTTAGGGGGAAATTATGAGAACATTGTATAGTTATTCCAAAACCACGTCTTTATGAACCCACATATGCATTCCAGGGGTAGGCAACCTAAGGCACATGTGCCAAAGGTGGCATGTGAGCTGATTTTCAGTGGCACTCACACTGCCCGGGTCCTGGCCACTGGTCCGGGGGGCTCTGCATTTTAATTTAATTTTAAATGAAGCTTCTTAAACAATTTAAAAACCTCATTTACTTTACATACAACAATCATTTAGTTATATATTAAAGACTTATAGAAAGAGACCTTCTGAAAACGTTAAAATGTATTACTAGCACGTGAAACCTTAAATTAGAGTGAATAAATGAAGACTCGGCACACCACTGAAAGGTTCTGAAAGGTTGCCGACCCCTGCATTAACCCTTAAGGAACTGGCTGATCCCCAAGAGGGATCCATCACTGACACCCTTGGGGACCTGACGGTTCTGGGCTAAGGGGAGGCTGCTAGGGGTACGGAGTCAGGAGCAGGGGCTTTGTGTTCCCGGGAGGAAGGGCCTGATCCAGACTCCTGCCTAGGAGTGACTTCCTGCTTGCCCACCTCTTCCCGGTCTGGAAACCCCATACCCACTCTCTGCCTTCATTCGTGCCATGCCCTGCTTCCTTCAGCTGCCAGCACCAGCCCTCTCCCTGAGACTGGCTCTCAGAACAGGTGACAGAGATCCTTGGGAGGGCAGGTTGGTGTCAGGGAAAAGCCACAGGCTATGAGATGGGCTGAGAGTGCAGAGCAGCCCTGGGCTGGGCTCCATGCTGATGTTCGGAGGAAGGTGTGAGGTATAAAGTTCCACATTTGCTGAGTGTGGGCGTCTGGTTGTTTGACGTGGACCCACACCTGGACAAGGGAAGTTGGAAGCATCTCCTTGGAGCTGGGGGTGGGGAAGAGAAAGGGAAGTGGGGGCTGCTTGAAGGGGGCAGGGAGAGAGGCGAGTTGAGTTTTCTTGATTCCTATTGCTCATAATTCCAGGACTAAGCATCGTCACCCTCAGGGTTGTGGGGTTAAGGCGTAAGGCTAACACCATACACAGCTCAGTAATGCAAACCATCACATGCATGTGAGGGAGTCCAGTTAACCGTGCTTTCAGACCCACAGAGCCCAACTCTCACTCCCACGGTGTAAGGAAGCAATCTGCAGGATCTGCACTGCTGTCCCTGCCATTACTCTGCAATGACACCAGTGAAAGTAAGGGCAGAATTCTGTGCATTTAAAAATCTAACTCCTAGAATGGTGTTAGCCTAGCCCTGTACATTTAATGCATCCTTCTACTGCCAGATTGCCTTGAGGATCTCAACTGGGCTGCTACTGGAGAAGGAAACACTCAAGAGGGAAAAATTGCCTCTCTGGATTGTGGAAGCAGCCATTGACTTCGTGCCCTGGGTAGCTTTGGCAACTGTCCCCGATCAGAGGGGAATGGAGCCTTTTGGTGATATGCCTTCTGCAGCCCCGGGTAGATGGCCTCCTGACTCAGAGTCAGAGCTGCAGGCAAGCTGCCGGGAATGGACTTGGGGCTCAGGTGCCCAGAGACCACTTAAAGCATAAAGTTGTCACCGTGCGTAGGCTTCGCAACATGTATGAAATGCAAGATCATCCACTATCCTGAGACCCCTTGCAACACAGAGGCTCAGTGGGGGTGAGATGAGGACAGGCTGGCAATGTTCATGGCAGAAATACCTCATAGTAATAGTTGTCATCTGCATTACTGTCAAATTAATCCTGAATTGTAGCCCATCAGCTACGGATTAGCTTGAGGGAAATGAAACGGTGTCCTTGCGTCTTTGACAGAAACACAGCTAATTAAGGCCTCTGAGGAGCCTTCCAGTGTGGCAAAGAAAATGTCAAGGAACATTTGGTCAAAGTCTCTTGAAACCCCTCAAAGAAACAATTATTCCTCGGGACTGTTTATCTCCACTATCCATTAATCGTTATCCGTGTAGACACAGGCACCAACTTTTATTTTTCCAGGTGGGTGCTCTACCCATGCTCTGCCCAGAGGCTCTGCCCCCACTCCACCCCTTCCCCCAAGGCCCCACCCTCACTCTGCTTCTACTGCCCCACCCCTGAGCACCCAGTCCTCTCCCCCCAGCGTCTCCCACCCACCTCTGCTCGGCGGGGCCCGCTGCGTGCTGAGCACCCACTATTTTTTTTCCATGGGTGCTCTAGTCCTGGATAGGGTTGCCAACTTTCTAGTCGCACAAAACCAAACACCCTTGCCCTGCCCCTCCTCTGAGCCCCCCCAATCACTCCATGCCCCCCTCCCTCTGTCGCTTGCTCTCTCCACCTCACTCACTCATTTTCACCTGGCTGGCTCAGGGGGTTGGGGTGTGGGCTCTGGGGTGGGGCCAGAAATGAGAAGTTCAGGGTAGGGGAGGGGCCTCCAGGCTGAGGTGGTGGGTTTGGATGTGGGAGGGGTGAGGGCTATGGCTGGGGGTGTGGGCTCTGGGAAGGGGCAGGGGATGAGGGGTTTGGGGTGCAGAAGGGTGCTCTGAGCTGGGAGCAAGGGGTTCGGAGGTCAGGAGGGGGATCGGTGAGGTAGAGGGCTCTGGCTGGGGGTGCAGGCTCTGAGGTGGGGCTGGTGATGAGGGGTTTGGGGTGCAGGCTCTGGGCAGCGCTTACCTGAAGCAGCTCCCAGAAGCAGCAGCAGCAGCATGACCCCCCTCCGGCTCCTACATGGAGGCATGGCCAGGCAGCTCTGCATGCTGCCATGGCTGCAGGCGCTGCCCCCACAGATCCCATTGGCTGGGAATGGTGGCCAATGGGAGCCATGGAGCTGGCGCTTGGGGCAGGGACAGCATGCAGAGCCCCCTCACTGCCCCTACGCATAGGAGCCAGAGAGGAGACATGCCGGTGGTTCTGGGAGCCGCAAGGAGGCTGCCTTAGCCCAGCTGTGCCGCTGACTGGACCTTTAACGGCCCGGTCAGTGATGCTGACCACAGCTGCCATGGTACCTTTTTGACCAGGTGTTCCACTTGAAAACCGGACACCTGGCAACTCTAGTCCCGGAGCACCCATGGAGTTGGCACCTATGCTTGTAGATGTATTGGAATAGAGATATGGAGATAGCACCTAAAAAAAAAAAAATTAGCTTTCAGCCAAAGCTTGGGAGTATTTGGGCGATATACAGCCCAAATTATCAACCATAGGTGCCTAAAGCTAGGTATGGGAGGAGGCATGTTCTGGGGGGAGGAAAACGGTTACTCACCTTCTCATAACTGTTGTTCTTAGAGATGTGTTGTTCATGTCCATTCCAATCAGGTGTGCACGCATGCACGTCAGCTAGAAGATTTTTCCGCTAGCAGTATCCATTGGGTCGGTCCAGGCACCTCCTGGAGTGGCGCCATCATGATGCTCAATATAGAGTCCTACCGACCTGCCACCCCCTCAGTTCCTTCTTGCCGGCTACTCTGACAGTGGGGTAGGCGGGTGGGTATTGGAATGGACATGACCACCACATCTCAACTAACAGTTACGAGAAGGTGAGTAACCATTTTTTCTTCAAGTGCTTGTTCATGTCAATTCCAAATCAGGTGACTCAAAAGCCTAAGTTCAGAAGGCGGGGTCAGAGTTGTCCACTGATAGGAGCACTGCTTGTCCGAAGGCTGGATCGTCTCTGGCCTGATGGGTAATCACGTAGTGCACGGTGAAGGTATGTATGGAGGACCACGTTGCCGCTCTGCAGATTTCCTGGGTTGGGACTTGTGCCAGGAATGCTGCTGAAAAAGCCTGCATCCTAGTGGAATGTGCTGTGAGCAGAGGGGCAGGCACCTCTGCCAGGTTGTAGCATTCACGGATGCAGGACGTGATCCACGAGGAAATTCGTTGGGAGTAGACTGGAAGACCCTTCATCCTTTCTGCCACGGTCACAAACAGTTGAATGGACTTCTGGAATGGCTTCGTTCTTTCAATGTAAAAGGCTAGCGCTCTGCAGACATCCAATAAGTGTTGCCTCTTCTCCCTGCCGCTTGAGTGTGGCTTAAGATATAAGTCTGGGAGGAAGATGTCCTGGTTGATGTGAAACTGGGAGACAACCTTCGGGAGGATAGCTGGATGTGGCCCAAGCTGAACCTGGTCCTTATAGACCACGGTGTAAGGGGGCTCTGATGTTAGGACCGTGAGCTCAGACACCATCCTGGCCGAGGTTATTGCTACCAGAAATGTCACCGTGTATGACAGGTAGAGCAGGGAACACGTCACCAGCAGTTTGAAGGGCAGACCCATCAATTTTGAAAGGACCAGATTGAGGTCCCAGATCAGGGCCGGTTTCTGGACATGTGGATATAGCCTATTGAGACCTTTCGTGAAATGACTGACCATGGCAAAGACTGACTGGCCTTCTGCGCCTGGATGGAAGGCAGAGATGGCAGCCATGTGAACCCTTATTGAGAACACTGACAGTCCTGCTGCTTGAGATGGAGAAGGTAGTTCAGTATGAGTGGTATACAGGTGAGTGTCGGGGACAAATGCTGCTGCACCGAACAGATTGAGAATCTCTTCCACTTGGCAAGGTAGGTAGCCCGGGTGGAGGGTCTGAGCAGGAGAGCTCCATGGGGTTCAGCCACGAGCTTCCATGCTGTGAGATGCAACAACTCAAGGGTCAGGTGCTGGAGACTACTGTGATCCTGAGTCATTAAGTCCAGGAAGAGCAGCAAGGTGATTGGGGCTTCCATGGACATTTCCAGCAGAGATGTGTACCAGTGTTTGCGGGGCCAGGCCGGAGTTATCAATATCACTGAAGCCTCTTCCCTCCGTATCTTGGAGGAGCACCTTGTGAATGATAGGGATGGGTGGGAATGCGTAGAGAAGATGGCCTCCCCATGGGGAGGCTGAACGTGTCCACAATGGAGCCTGGGCTGTGATTCAGGAAGGAGCAAAACTGCTGGCACTTCTTGTTGCATTGTGTGGCAAAGAGGTTCATCTGGGGAAAGTCCCACCGTTGGAAGATGGAGTTTGCGATGTCCGGGCGTAGGGACCACTCGTGGCCATGAAAAGACCTGCTGAGACAGTCCGCCAACTCGTACTGTACTCCCAGGATGTATGATGCTTGCAGGTGTCTTGAATGAGCTACACAAAAGTCCCACAGCATGAGGGCTTCCTGGAACAGGGGAGAGGAGCGTGCACACCTCGTTTGTTGATCTAGAACATCGCCGTGGTGTTGTCTGTCATGACTGATACACATCTCCCTGTCAAGTGGGCTCGGAAAGTCTGGCATGCCAGGTGCACCGCTCTCAGCTCTCTGACATTGATGTGGAAAACAAGTTCCACCTGAGACCAGATGCCCTGTGTCTTGAGGTCTCCCAGATGTGCTCCCCAGCCCAAGGCTGATGTGTTCGCCACTTGGAGAGGGATGGATGAGGACTGGTGAAGGGGATCCTGCACACACATATGTACAAGAGGCCATGTGTCCTAGAGGTTTCAGGCAATTCCTTGCTGCAGTGGTGGGAAACTGCCTGAGACTTCGAATGATGTCACCCAGGGCCCGAAACCTTGCTTCCGGGAGGTATGCCCTGGCCTGTGTCGAGTCCAGTACCGCCCCTATGAACTCTATCTGCTGAACAGGGGACAGAGTCGATTTCCTCACGTTCAGGATAAGGCCCAGTTCATTGAACGCTATTCTTATTAAGTCGACTTGTGCCTCCACTTGAGTCCTGGAGCAGCCTGTGATCAGCCAGTTGTCGAGGTACGGCTTAGTGTTGTGGCATGACATAGTGTTTGAAATACATGTTGTAAGCAAGAGACTCCAAGGTGTTGATCTTGATATATCTGGAGCAATGGAACAACTGGAGAAAGCAAAGTCATACCTACAGTCTTACCGGTCAGATGAGGGATTTCAAAACGTTCAAAAAGTTCTGAAGAGTGCACAGAAGTTGGCAGAGGAACTTCACACTGAAGCTATTTTCCCACCCATTCAAGAATACAAGAGTCACCGAAGAAGAAGACATTTTAATTACGATGCACAAGATAATCCCATAAGAGACCCCAAACAACAATTTAAAGTTGAATTCTTTAATCAGGTGCTAGATTATGCAATACAGTCAGCTGAAGAACATTTCATGCAGCTCAAGGAACACAGCAGTATATTTGGGATGTTGTATGATATTCCAAAACTCCTCACTATACCTGAAGAAGACCTACACCAGCAATGGAGGGCACTAGAGACAGTGTTGACACATGATGACATGCGTGATATTGATGCGAGTGATTTAGGTGATGAACTGAAAGCCCTTTCGATACATTTCAGCAGGATCAACTCCAAAGGCTGTTCTGGAATATATGTGCACAAATAAGATGACCACTCTCTTTCCAAATGCTTTTGTTGCTCTGCGCACACTTCTAACACTTCCTGTAACAGTTGCCAGTGGAGAACGCAGCTTCTCCAAGCTGAAGTTAATAAAAACACGTCTACGCTCCACAATGACACAGGAGAGGCTGGTCGGCCTTGCGACCATCTCAATAGAGCATGAGCTGGCCCAGACTGTGGACCTTCAGAAAGCAGTTCAAGTCTTTGCAACCAAGAAGGCATGGAAAGCACCACTTTGATTATTCAAACAGATAAAAATGCCAGTGTTTACTATGCAGACAAGAAAAGTTACATTTGCTGTTCAGGCATTTGAAAGTTAAGTGTTACTTAAAATTTTTGAACAAGGCATTTTAAGTTGTTAGTTCTTCTTTATTGGGGTAGGTAGCAGAGCAGTACCATGAGAGGCGAAGAACAGGAAGAAAGCAGAATTGAAACCTTTCAAAGTTTTGGCCCAAGCGAGGGGGCGTCTGTGATGGTGTACCCCATAAAGCTTTATGGGGAGAGGCTTATAAACGTATACAGGATATAACTGGTATATGTTTTATGCTACATGTGCCATGTAACATATCTCTGTGAAAGTTATGACCTACTGAATTTATTCCTCCTGTTTGTACGCATGTATCATTGTTGTAGTTGGAGTTATGAAGATTGGTTTTATATTTGCTGGTTTTGTACATAGCCTTTGTAAGTGCCTGGGATCATGTTTGGAGGAAAGAATGTGCAAGTTAAGTACAAGCACTTAACAGACAAAAGCAGTTGCAGACCCCAATCCACATCGGGGCCTGGTCAGGAATGCAACTGGTCGGACTGGTTACCGAGGGGTGCATGAACATGTGACTTGCCCATGTGATCCCAAAACTCCATGGTAACATGATGTTACACAGGGAGTGGAAAAAGACTATAAAAGCCCTTGGGAGACGCTTCCATGTTGTCTTCAGCTGGCTAAAGAGAGAGACTCTCCACCCCCTGAGGACACACCTGAAAGAGACTGAACAAAGGATAAAGACACTAGGGGGGTGAGTGATTGCTGGACCCAGGCTAGGAGGAAGATAGCCTGTTTACTGGACCTAGTGAGGTTTTTATCTGTACACAGGGTGATTAGACATAGAACTGCGTGTTCTATTTTATTGTATTTAGTACTATATAAAATACTTTATTTTATAAAGTAATAAGCTTTATACAGGGTAAAATGGATTTATTAAGGGTTTGAAACTCCTTGGGAGTTGGGCACCTGGGTGTCAAAGGCAAGAGCGCTGCCAGGAGCCTTACAGTTGTGTGTGGACTTGGTTTGGACCTGGGTCTGTGTTTGCAGCAGATCAGGGGAATCTGGCTCAAAACAGACAGGATTCGGGAGTCCCAAGCTGGAAAAGGCTTGGAAGCAGGGGCAGAAGTAGCCTTGGCACACCAGGTGGCAGCACCAAGCAGGTCTCTGTGATCCCAACCCGTCACAGCATCATTTGAGCTCCCCGCCTCAGGTGCCAAAATGTTGTGGGCCGACCCTGTACCAGAAGATTTCAATACCCACAAGGGGCTGGTCCCAGAACACAACCTACGTGACCAGACTGTTCACTGGGGATTGTGTGGAACAACTGCTCTTGTTGCATAAGGATGTGGGGTGTGAATACAGGGACTAAAGGTCATCCTCTGTCTTGCAACTCACAAAGTGGAGCTTGGTATGGGAGGCAGAGCAGGGCACTGCTGCAGACAGGTGGCTCTGAATAGTGCTCAACCATGAGTAAATAAAAATAGCTTAATTATTACATTCAAGATCTCTGTGCCTTACTGAGAAGACCACCACAGGAATCTTGGTAGGTGTCAAAGAGGAAGCAGCCATCCTGAGCCCCTCCACTGCCACTATTTCTGCCTTATGGCTCCTGTGTCCCCCTTCAAAGGGATGAAACAGAGAGTAAATCTGCATAGTCATAGAGCTACCCTTCCTGGTCCATCATCAAGCTCACCATGTGTTGTAGTGGAGGGAGCCCTCCTGTAACAGAGCTGGTACACAGAGAGTGTAGAATGTCTGCATGTGATCCTGGCATCTTCTCAGCCCCCTCTCACTAGTTCCCTGG
Organism: Macrochelys suwanniensis; assembly: GCA_033296515.1. Classification (NCBI taxonomy): domain Eukaryota; kingdom Metazoa; phylum Chordata; order Testudines; family Chelydridae; genus Macrochelys; species Macrochelys suwanniensis. The sequence goes on from CM065777.1 coordinate 159,600,358, forward strand.
TGCTTGGTGGACCCTGCACCTGTGGACGGTGGGGAATGGATGATGAGTGATGAAGGCTTTATTAGAAAGATGTCTGGTTCTGATGTCATTTTGAAATGACTGGGAGTTGGCATTGCAACTTCTGGTTGTTAAATTTTCCAGCCTATTCCATAAACTCTGGAATATAACTAATTAATAGAATCATTATCACCCCCAGCAGAGGGCACATTAACTGCATGAACTCTCAGGACATCAGAATTAGCAGATCACAGAACGAAGTGGAGGATGCTGAGAAATTTAATTAGCAAATTCTAGTGAAGTCGACCAAGAAAGGGCTTTATGCAGTCACGAGCATTAGGAGGTTAGCTCATTGCCCTGGGGAACTCAGACTAGGCAGCTCCTCCCAGAGATTATGCAATGGGGATGCTTCCTTGGGGACCTGTAGGAAATGAGCTTTGGGGTTTGTATTTATTGAACCTAATGCAGCCTTTGAATCAAATGATCTCATAACGGTGCAGCCCAGCTATGACAGAGCTATGTCATTTAGGCTGGAGTTGTGGACCTGTGTGAAGGGTTTTTCCCCACAGAAATTCTGCACCTACTTCTAACAACTTCTTTCCAGCAAGGTTTCTTTCCTTTTAACCCTTGATAAACCATGGGCTGCCAAAACATTGACCTTTGAACTTCAGAGCCATGCTGCTTCCCTCTCTCTTGTTTAATTAACCAGATGGGGATAGACTTTTACCTGAAATGCGGACAAAAACAGTATGGCAGGGGCTCTGAAAAATAGACTGTAAACATTGCCATCAAAATCTCTTTAGACTTTTCCCCATTTCCATCTATGAGGAACATCTCCCAATAGTTATAAGAGGATCCCAAGGAGAGGCTTCTCCCTGGTTTCAGGAAGAAGAGACAAGAATAATTTATAATTGGAGCTGGGCCTGAGATTCAAATTCAGTTCTGGATTTTGATCACTTCCCAAAGTTCAGGAGTTTGCGGTTCCAGTCGAGGCCCAGAGTGCATTGTTGTTCTTAAAATAATTTACAAAAAAAACTTGGGATCTATAGCTTGTTTCCACATACATCCAGGATACACACGCATCTATGAAATCTCAATATAGCTGACGTTATTACAGGTATATATGGTTTATCCATCTCTAAAACTGAACATAGTATTGTAGTGATCTCCCCATTGTCATACAAAGAGGGTGTGGCACTCTGTACTTCAAAACAGCCCCCTGCAACACTCATATTCACCCCACCACATAATTATGATGTGTTTCATATAAAACATGCCACGTACGTAAGATGTATGAAAGGTCATGATCTGCTGAAACCCATTGTTCTGTCAAAATATGTACATCATTAGTGTGTATAAAGTTATGAGATTTGGCTGTATGGTTGTTCCTGAAATATGTTATAAGTTTCAGAGTCTCCACCGCAAGTTCCCCAGTGACAACAAAGGAGATGATCCACTCCCAGGAGGGTGTTAAACCATTAATCATCAGGGGAATTATAAACAAGGGATTTATAATGCTGTAAGAAAGCTGCACAAGCATCACACAATGGGGGATTGCGCAACAATGTGATTCAGCAAAGCCCACCAGGACATGTTTGGACTAGTGTTTTCCAGGCACATGGACTGAGGATTATCTAATAGGGGACAGCAGCCTCATGCCTTACCTTTCCTCCTCATCCACCTATGCTGGAAGCAACAAGAACGCTGAGAAGACAAAGACTTCAACTGGGGAGACTGATCCCAGGCGTAAAGAGGAAGCCTGCATATTAAAAACTAACCAACTTGCAACATCCAGTGGAGTGAGAAAAACTGCTTGAGCCAACTACTGCCTAGTCCAGGGGTCTCAAACTCAAATGACCATGAGGGCCGCATGAGGACTAGGGCATTGGCCCGAGGGCTGCATCACAGACACCCAGCCCTGGCCCCGCCCCCACTCCACCCCTTCCATGAGGCCCCGCCCCTGCCCCACCTCTTCCCTGCCCCCATTTCAACCCCTTCCCCGAAGTCCTCACCCCAACTCTGCCACCTCCCTGCCCCCGGGGGTGCAGGAGGGGTGTGGGGTGTGGCAGGGGGTCAGATGGAAGGTGTGGCAGGGGGTTCAGGGCAGGGAGTGCTGGAGGTGGGCACGGGGCTCAGGGCAGGGAATTGGGGTGTGGGGTACAGGAGGGGTGAGGGGTGCAGCAGAGGGTCAGGGTGCAGGGTGTGGCAGGGGGCTCAGGGCAGGGAGTTGGGATGTGGGAGGGGTGTGGGCAGGGCTGTCCTTAGCTATTTTGGTGCCCTACACAGCCCCGCAGGCCTCCACGGAGGAGCGGTGGGGGTGGCTGGCCAGGCCTCCATGGGAGGGTATGGGGGGACGCAGGGTGGCCCCAGGCCTCCACGGGGGGGAGCAGGGGTGGCTGGCCCCAGGTCTCCATGGAGGGGACCGGGGGTGGGTTGCTGGCCCCAGACCTCCACGGGGGGGGGAGGCTAGCCCCAGGCCTCCAGGGGGGATGGAGGCTGGCCACTTCCTGTGGGAAGTGACCCAGCTCCAGCCTTCTCTGCTCCCCCGGCTCCTAGCCTTGCTGCCGGTGAGTGCGGGGGAGCGGTCCCCCCCTCCCACCAAGCCTGGGAGCCGGGGGAGCGGAGCAGGCTGGGGCCGGGTCACTTCCCGCAGGAAGTGGCCAGCCTCCATCCCCCCGGAGGCCTGGGGCTAGCTCCCCACCTCCCGCCCGCGGAGGCCTGGGGCCCCAGCCTGCTCCGCTCCCCCGGCTCCCAGGCTTGGGGGAGGGGGAAAACCACCCCCCAGCACTCACCAGCGGCGCGGCTGGGAGCCAGGGGAATGGAGCAGGCTGGGGCTGGGTCGCTCCACTTACCTTGCAGTGAGTAGGTCGAGCCTGGCTGCAGTCTTCAGGGGAGTGGGAGAGGGGCTGGGGGGGCGGGGCAGGAAGATGCGGGGCTGGGGGGGAGCAGGGGCTGGAGCAGCACACAGCTGCGCAGGGCACCAGGACATTTTTCTGGTGCCCTACGCAGCTGCTCGTGGTGCCACGGGGTAGGTAGCGGGGTGGGGGGGCGCGGGGAGCTTGGCTGGCCACACGGAAGAGCTCCGTGGGCCGCATGCAGCCCACGAGTTTGAGACCCCTGGCCTAGTCTAATAAGGTTTAAGATTTAGACTGTGCACTTACCAAAGAAAATAAAAGGTAACCATCTCCGACCTTTTGTGCCCATCACGTATAACGTATCTTTCTGTAGTTAAATGTGTTTTATATTTTACCTAAAACAGCGTGTTGGTTGAAGTGCTTGAGAAATCAAAGCAGTTTACAAAGGCTAGTGTGTGTCCTCTCCACATCAAAGGAGGGGCAGACTGGGTAATAAACTTACACTGGTCAGGCTTCTGATCAGGCCCAGGTGGTATATTCCATGGGTGCAAGGCTGGGGAGAGTTGCTGGTGCCTCTCTCTGTGTGATCTGAGAGTGGCTCATGGAGCATTCATGCAATTTAGAGGGGTGTGGGGCTCCACACGCTGTGTTGTGCTAGGTGATAGTGCCTGGAGGAGTTTGCTGCTTGTCACTAGCAAAGCATTGTGAGAGACAGCCCAGGCTGAAGAGTTAAGGGGGCACAGCGGTACCCCAGTTCCAGGTTGTACCCTGGGGATCCCGTCACAGAGGAACTCAATATTTTCTTTAAAATGTTGTTTGTACCATGTGGCAGTAGTTATTGCCATCATAACTTGACAGGTTTAAGGCCTCAGCACTAGCCAAGAGCACTGCTATATACAGGCGAGTCTAATCTTACACGCATTTAACATGTGCAAATTCAGCTTTGCACAGTGGGAAAACAAATAAAAAATAATTTAAATACTGTACCTGTAGTGCGGGCAATTCCCCCCGCCATTACACTCAATGTAATTTTGACTATACGCGATTTTCACTTTACACGCTGACTGCGGAACATAACCCCAGCGTAAGATGAGACTTGCCTGTACTAACAGTTCCTCTCTATTCTAGCAACTAATACTATATATCAAAAGTCCTGCCATGTAATATTGCTACAATATTGTGTTCTAGTCTCAGTACTAGAAGGATATCATTACTTTGGAAGGAATTTAGAGAAAAGCAATAAATCTGCTCAAAGCGCTGGAGGGATCGACTAGTGATGGTTAATGGGTGGCCATGATAATCTGAGTATTTGGAGGGTGTAGGTACCAAGGGCAGAGAGGAATAATTTACTATGCTTCAAGGGAATCTTGTGAGGTGGAATGGAATAATATGGAGAAAGGAAAAATCTTTGGCTCAATATCTGAAACTATTTCTAACACGGAGCTCTATTAAACTGAGATAATCTCTCATGGGAAGCAATGGATGTTGCATTGTTTGGACAATTTCAAACTAGAGTGCACAGTGTATTTAAGAAAATATGGCCATAAGATCTTTGGACAGGAAATGTTAACATTCCTGCACAGGTTGTCTGCTGTGAATTGCTGTGTACACCTAGAGTTATCTAGATCATAATGTGTTAGTGTGAAGTGTCTTGCAGCAAAGAGACTGGACTTGATAATGAATACAAGGGGAGTGGTTACTGAGGCTGCTGGAAACAGACAGACCCTACTGTATATTTCTTCCTGGCTCCCCAGCTCCCACACTGACAAACACAACCTGTGCTATCATCACAGTCTCCTTAAGCCTGGCTCTGCAATAGGAAGTCACTGAAGGAACTGCTGACTATACTACACTTGGATGATATTTGGAAAATGTGTTAAAATAGAAAAGGCTCTGGAAGTGTTAATTATTGTTATAATTATTGGAACGATCCTGCATCAGCAGGGTACAGACAAGCTGACCTAATGGGGCTTTTCCATCTCTAGGTTGTGTTAATACCTCAGTAACAGAGGATACACACATGCTGAATTTAGGAGCTAGGGGTCTGTCCTACCTCTCACCCTCCCATCGACTGCAGTCTGTGTTCTAGTTGTACAAGGAATGCAGGATCAGGCTCAACCGTTATGTCCCCAAAATGTTCATGTTTTGAACAAAATCTGAAGGCTGAGGCGGAACGCCACACCTGTACTGGCTGTTTCAATCTCGCAATGACTGCCAGCGGCAGCAACTGGCATATTCTTCTAATTAACCTGACTGCATTGTGCCTGCCATTTCCCTTAATGATTTCCGCTGAAACGTTATGATTAAACTCCATACTCCTTAGACTGGAGGTCATGTTACTCTAATTATGTCTCTTCCTGGAAGCCTCCTACATTAACGAGACTTAAGAAGAGAGAGGGGAAAGTAGGGTGGCCAGCTGGCACTTTTGGGGTTTGTGTCTACGTACTAACTCTGCTGGTGATTTCAAAGTGAAAAATCAATTGTAAAAAATTATATTAGGAGGCGAGTATGATTCTTTCTACCATGCCTGTGGTATGCTACCTGTAAAGCAGCATGCAAACAAGGACAAGTTCCTGTCCCAAGGATGGGGCAATATAAGGCCCTGAGTCTGCAAAAGATGGCATCTGGGCATTCACTCTCTCGCCTGTGCAGAGTCCCCTTGAAGCCAATAGGACCACCTGTGCAGGTGTGACTGTCTGCCTGGCTGTAACCCTTGAAGGTTCAGGGCATTATGGCTCAATCCTGTGAGGTGCTAAGCACCTGAATTAAATATAGCAGAAAGAAGGATGGTCAATAAGGTACGGAGAGAAGGCATGGGAGTGCGTGAGGGTTCCAACAGAGGAGCTACCCTGGTTGGAATCAAATACATTGTGATATTAGTAGTATTAGGACAGTGCCCTAGCGACGAAAGGGGCCCCACTGTAGATATACAGTCCTTGCCCCTAAGAGTTTACAGTCTAAATAGAGATGGCTGACTATATAGAGAGAGAGCTGAAGTGACTGGCCCAAGGTCACCCAGCAGGTCAGTGGCAGAGCCAGGAATAGAACCCAGGTGTCCTAGTCCATCAACCTATCTAGTAGGCCACACTACTTCCAATCGGTTTCACCCGATTATTATCCACTCAAATCTAATTTACAGGAAAGGATGTGTGTATGTCAGCTTTGTCTTTCAGCCATCACCTGCTTTCAACACAATTAAATCAGTCTTACTTTCCACCCAATCTTCTATTTGGGTCTACATTCTTTCAGGCCAGATCCTGTAACAGGTTAACTACCATTCACCTCAGTGGGAGCTGAGGGTACTATGCACCTCACAGATAAGACCCCCAGAGAGATTGTAATTGATTTGGGAGCACGATAATGCCACCTCCCTCACCGGTATCAATGGATTTAGCCTTCCAACATACCGGTGAGGTAGGGAAGTATAATGATCCTCATTTACAGATGGTGAAACTGAGTCACAGGGTGGCTAGGGCTGAAATTGTCAGGAGTGGCTTTGCATTTGGGTGGGTGGGTGGGGGCGCTTAGCTTTTGGGTGCCACCTTTGAAACACCTGAGGTATGATGTGGTGATCAGCATGTGCAATTCCAGCTGAATCAGTGGGAGCTCAGCACTTCTGAAAATAAGGCCCTACCTGTTACAAATTGGGCATCCACCATTAGGGATCACTGTTCTATTTCAGCCCAAAAGGCACACAGGAATTCTTGTCACGCTCACACAGGAAGTGTGTGGCAGAATCATGCCTAGATGCTGGATGTTCTGAGCCTGTGCCTTATCCATACGACCATCCTTCCTTTCTGATCAGTCAGCTACATCAGACAAGTATTATTCTCAGCCATCTTCACTCATGATTTCAGGTTTCTGGAAGTGGCCACGGTTTTCCCCTCGTAATTCAAAGAGAGGGGAAAGGACCCTGTCAGGGTTCCCTCCCCACTCTAAACTCTAGGGTAAAGACGTGGGGACCCGCATGAAGAGCTCCTAAGCTTATGTTTACCAGCTTAGGTTAAAACCCCCAAGGTACAAAATTCCCTGCACCCTGAGAAATGCTTCTCCCACTGCCACCATCAAGTGTTTTAAACAGGAATCCAGGAAAGGAAACCACTTGAAGTTAATGTTTCCCCCCAAAATACCATCTCAAGCCCGTACCCCCCTTTTCTGGGAAGCTTGAGAATAAACTCCTAACCAATTGGTTACACAGTGATCTAAAAACCCACCCCCTGGGTTTTAAAAGCCATAGAAAACAGTCAGCTTCTTAAAAGAAGGATTTTATTAAAACAAAGAAGGTAAAATCAGCTCTGTAAAATCAGGATGGTAACTATTTTACAGGATACTCAATTTCCAAACTCAGAGGGATTCCCCCTCTGGACAAACCCTTAAAGTTACAGGGGAAAAAAAAGGAATAACCCCTCCCTCTCACACAGGGAACGTACCAAGCAAAAATAAACAAAAATCTACTCGCTATGCTATCTAAACTTACTTTAGAAAAGTGAGGATTTGATGAAAAGATGACTGATTCCTTCTGACTCCAAGATCACTCCGAGTCTGACAAAGACCCACACACAAAGCTTTCCCCCTCCCAAGATTTGAAAGTATCTTGTCCCCCCATTGGTCACATGCCAGCCAGGTCAGGTGTCGGTCTGGTTACCTGCATTTCTTAACCCTTTACTGGTAAGAGGATTTTATCTGCATCAGACCCTTTCCCCTTCTCTTTATATTTATGACAGACCCGGTTATTGCAAATGTACCATTTATGCAAAAATGTAATTAGTGGCATGGTTCATTTGCAACTGACAGCACCATCTGCTCCACTTCAGGGATGAATGAAGCACAGGCCAAATCCTGGCACCCTTTAAATGTAAAGGCTGCTTTACCTGTATATTCTGCCCAGTCCAGAAGGGAATCACAGATCATCGGTGTGCAGATTACTGCAGCTCCTGTCAGGAGTAATATGGGTCAGGGGAAGTCCGGACTACAAGAACATTGGGGCTGTGTTAAAATGCACAGATCACATACTATAGCCTGTGCCAGGAATGCCACACATGCTTTTAAATGGCTCAACCTACAGAGCAGGGAGTCTGTCAGGGGGTGGGGGTGTGGATAGGGGTCAGGGCAGTTGGGGATGAGGTACAGGGGGGTTGCATGGGTGGGTTTGGGCAGGGGTTCCCAGGAGGTGGCGGGGGCCAGACTGTTTGGGGAAGCATGGCCTTCCCTACCCGGCCCTCCATACAGTTTCGCATCCCAATGTGGCCCTCAGGCCAAAAAGTTTGCCCACCTCTGCTATACAGCCAATGAGTGGTAGAGCCAAGACTAGAACTCAAAATGTCTGACCCTCACATTCTTCCAGAAGTCATTAGTCCACCTCTGTACTTTATGCTCCTTTTATCTAAGGAGGTCATGAGTGTTTTACAGATGTCCATTGATCACACATCCTTGTGAGTAGCTATTTTTGTAATTCTCGGGTATAAAATGAGACCTGGAATGGTAAGTGACTTGACCAACGTCACCCAGCAAGTCTGCGGTAGACCCGAGACTAAAACCTGGATCCCATTCATGTGCTCTAACCTCTAGTCCCTGTCTACAGGATTCCAAAACAAGAAAATGACTGATTACTGTTTAAAAAAGTGATTAGTGTTGTGTGTGGAGACTGTCTCCAAGATCATGGGACACTTGAGCTACAGACACCCTTGTTTCTCTGCCAGCATGAGTGAAACCCCAACTGCCATAAATAAATGAAAAAAACCTGCCCATTCCATGCTCAACCCATGTTTTCATTCCCTCTGCTTATGGTATTGTAGCTGTGATGTCACTTGTTACGGCAGAAGAAAAAGCAGGAAATCGTTAGCTCAGATTTCTCAGGATCATACTTGTTAAGAAAACATCAGCTGTAGCCTGACATCCCAGAATAATGCATTCTGAGGCAGTTCTAGCATATACAGCAGACCAGGGGAATTTCCCAGAGAGGAAAGCGAATGCCAGAAAGGGTTAGCTAGAGTTTATTTCTGTTGTAAAGGCTCTTCACAGCCTGACCATGGGAATGTGAAGCACAAATGGATTTAGGCAAAACAAAGCCTAGATTCTCCCCAGATGATGTTTCTCCCAGGACTAACTCTTGTTTTCCTCCTAACCACCCCGTTCATGCAAAGACTACCCCTCACACCTGTCCAGCCCCCAGGACTGTTCTCTTCTTCTCACTCCTAAATAGGGTGACAAGACAGCAAGTGTGAAAAATCTGGACAAGGGGTGGGGAGTAAAAGGAGTCTATATAAGAAAGAGATCCAAAAATCGGGACTGGCCCTATAAAATCGGGACATCTGGTCACCCTACTCCTAAATCTTTGATCTTCCTGCTGAGTGAGGATGTCCACTCCAGCAGCTGGGCAGCATCATTCCTCTCTGGGCTGTACTGCTTTCTGCAGGGTGGCCTGTGGGTCACTGCTCTGACCAGGCCTCCTCGGATTGTAAGGCTTGCAGCAGCCCAACAATCCTGTCTTAATCTGCCTGTAGCGGGGTGGCCACCCGCTCCAGCTCTGACAGGGTCAGAGCCAGCCCTCGGGGAAGGACTGGAGGGCAGGAAGGTAAGCTAGGCTGAGTGGGGAAGTAGCCTCAGCTGGGGGCCACGCCCCAAACAGACAAGCCTGGCCTTATAAAGGCCAGGGCAGCCAGGCACTCTAGTAGTCTCTCTCTGCATTCAGAGAGGGAAGGGCCTGGCTGCAGGGACCTGAGCAGGTACCTAGAGTGGAGTAGAGCTGGGGAAAGGTCAGAGAAGCTCTGGCCTGAGAAAACCCCAGGCTGTGGCCTAGGCCAACTAGGTACTGGGGTTTGCATGGGCAGCCCACGGGTAGGCCGAGGCAGCAGGTCCAAACCCAACCTTGCCTGTGATGAGTGGCTTATACTTCAGTCTGCCCAAGGGTGTGGGGGCTAGCTGGTGACTGGCAGTAGCCTACAACTGAGGTGAGGTGGGGATAGTGGGTTGGGGGTCCCCTGTGGAGGGGAGACCCAGATCTGGGGGGTACTGCCAAGGGGCAGCACCCCAGGGAAAGGGGCACTGGGTCCTGGGAGGGACTCGGGGGACCAGAGCGGTCAGGCAGATCACTGGCCTGAAGAGGGTGCTCTGGAGCTGGATGAGCTAATTCCCAAGGACAACCAGCAGGAGGTGCCACCGGGTGAGTCTGACCCGCTTACACTGCCCTTGAGTTCACCTTTAAGACTTCAACGGCATGTAAGGCCTCTGCTGGAAAATAGGATGTATCTGCTATAAGAGCTAACTGGAGACTGAGGGCTTGTCTACATGGTACAGCAATATGCACTAGAGAGATGATTTCTCAAGCACACTAATGTGCAGTGCACTAACTGGTCTGTGTAGACCCTCCCGGCACACACTGAAAGTTCATAGTGGGCGTTAGTGCTTTGTTGACACACAGTATGGAACTTTAGTGTGTGCCAAAAGGGTATGCATGGGTGGATTAATGCCCAGCATATTGGTGCACTTTAGAAATCACACCCCTCTAGTATGCATTGCTGTGCCATGGAGACAAGCCCTGAGATTCAGAGCAGTGACTAGTGCTGCCAGCTGGCAAGACAGCATTACTGTGACTGTCCATACAGGACCCAGTTTATCAGGAAATCCTCTCTCTAATTTAAAGGTAATCAATAGATTTCCTAAATTAGGGTTATCATAGTATCTGAGGGCCTATCAGGGCATTGCCCTGGGGCCTCCGGAGCTTAGTATATGAGCCTCTACCGCATGAGGCTAAAGCCAGCTGACTGTTAAATGAGTCTGCTCTACCGCCTTAGCTAACTCAAAGTGGTCTTGGTGTCACTAAATGGGACAGAACACCACACCCAGAAGGTGTGGGGGTTACACAAACACTAACATTCCACGCAAAAGTCTTGGGAATAGGTACTCTATGTAAAGGGAAATGCTAAAATGCAGGAAGACTTTTATCCTTCTCTATTTGTCATTGAAGCAGCAAAGCACACAGCGCCAAATCCTGCCTCTGCACTTGTAGAGCCAGAAGGGCGTTGGCAGGCTGGAAATCCTGCACAAGCAGCACTGAATGCGATTTCCAAAGAGTGCTGGGATTTGAACATGGTCAACTGCCACCTAAGGTATGGTCTGTGGGGAGGGTAGAGAGGGCATGGTGGTCCTCCAAACCTATGAATGCCCATGCCAGCTTCCATGTGCCCCGATAGCTACATGTTACTGCTGATCTGCAAGAAGCAGCAGAGACTACCCCCAAGTGTACAAAGCAGGCCTGCCATTTGAAATCCTGCTCTGCCTTTTCAGACAGGATTGCTTGTAAACCAGGAGACAGTTGGCAGACCTCTACTTCCCCCTTTTGTGGCCTTTTGTACACACAGATAGGAATTGACTCATTGCAGATTAAGAGCGAACTGCCAGACAGTTCGTAGGTGCATAGATTGTGGAGTGTTCTGGGAACAGATTTCATATAAACATTACAGCTATTTGTGATTATTACATTTTTCTGTCATTTTCAATACCTTTTTCTTGCATTCAGAAAGCAAGAGAGGGAAACTCTTCACTTACTTCCTGAAAACAAGTGAACATCCACATATTGGCAAATGAATGAATGGCCTGATGAAAAAAGTGTCTGCAACAGCAGTGCATTTTGATCCTGTGACAATTGTACTTTGGTAACATTTCTGTTCGCTTGTTTGAAGTGACTGCAAGTACAGATTAATGAATGAATAAAATCAAACTTTCACATTATGAAAGAATTTAAGTGGCACATATAGGTCAGCCATATAAACAATACAATTTACTGAATTAAAGCACCTTTCTGCCAAGGATCTTGAGATGCTTTCAGACAAATTAGTTATGTCTCATGACACCTCTGTGATGCAAGTTCATTATTATGCCCATTTTACCAATGGTGAAACTGAGGCAAAGAGAGTGACTTGCCTCCTGGAGTGAGTCACAGGCAGAGCCAAGAAGGAAACCACGAGTCTTTATGTAGTGTCTCTTGTTTAAAGCCCCGATCCTACAAGATGTTAATTTCCTCGGCTCCTATTGCCTTTGGGAGTGGAAGGTATTTGGCATCTCGGAGGCTCTCAGCACTTCAGGCTCTCAGGCACTACAGTTGGGACCAAAACCCCCTATTTTAAAAAGTATCTTCAATGATTAATTCAAGGTGCCCTCGGTCTGTATGGTAAATAATATTCATTTTCAGAATTAGCATGTGTACCACAGACATGTATGTTCACAAGAGACAGGGTCACTAGGATTCACTGGGTAAATAATCATGCACACTCCAGAGTGGATAGCTAGATAAATATGCTTTAAAATATGTCCAGCTGTCTATTCAGATTATTCCAAAATATAATGAAGTCAAATTTGGTCTTTCGAGTTGCATGCTGCCATATCTGTAGGCAGAAATTGTTGTATTTTTCACATCTTTTCCTCAGTAGTTCCTGCATCTTTGGTTTTTGTTTCCTTTCAGAATTTCATATGAAAAACTTAGCCTGCTGCTGGATTTGCTTTCGTACATGTGATCCTGTATTTTCTCACTCCTAATTGTAGGTATTGTGAAGCTAAAGGTGTGGCTGCCACAACTAGTTCCCCTTTCAAGGCTCACATTTGCTGCACACGTTTCTGTTGGTTTTCAAATTGACTTGGAATATTGCAGTTAAACTCAGGGTGCCAAGAAAAAAAAATGAAATGTAGGTGTTTTAATCCCCATAATTAATACTTCTAAATTTAGTTCTCTCTGTCCTGCCTTGTGCAAAAATCTCTTCAATGAAACGGATCTTGATTTTTTTCAATAAAGCGTTTCAGGAAAAAAAAACTAACTAGGAAGTTTGAATCTCTGGTATTTGGTCATTCAATCATATTTAACAGCATGTCAGTGTATCCTGCATGCCAAATGTGGCCCACAGAATTCTAAACTGCTGTCCACATCTTTAAAATGAAGGTGCAGCCCATGTGGACTTTCAAAAGCAACTAGTGATTGTGGTTGTCTTGATTTTTGTGGGCCCAAATTGAAATACCTTCAAGTGCCTGATTTTTAGAGAGTAAATGGCCAGCACTTTCTGAAAATCAGAGCCCATTAAAGTATCTCAAGTTGGGCACCCAAAAAATGGAGGCACTCCAAATCATTCATCATTTTTGAAATCCTTGGCCTACAAGAATCCTAACATGCAATGCTCCATCTGGAGTTAAACTGGGAGATTTACACACAAAGGTGGAACAGCAGCCCAACATGGTAGAATTTAATTTCAGAAAGGGGGACTACAGAAAAATGAGGAAGTTAGTTAAAACAAATTAAAGGTACAGCACCAAAAGTGAAATCCCTGCAAGCTGCATGGAAACTTTTTGAAGACACTAATAGAGGTTCAACTTAAATGTATAGCCCAAATTAAAAAACACAGTAAGAGGACCAAAAAAGTGCCCCTGTGGTAAAACAAAGTAAAAAGCAGTGAGGCAAAAAGGCATCCTTTAAAAAGTAGAAGTTAAATCCTAGTGAGGAAAACAGAAAGGAGCATAAACTCTGGCAAGTGAAGTGTAAAAATATAATTAGGAGGTTCAAAAAAGAATTTTAAGAACAGCTAGCCAAAGACTCAAAAAGTAATAAATGGGGGGGGGGGGAAAAGCACAATTTTTTAAGTACACCAGAAGCAGGAAGCCTGCTAAACAACCAGTGGACTATTGAGATGCTAAAAGAGCACTCAAGTACAATAAGGCCATTGAGGAAACTAAATGAATTCCTCACATCCTCAGCTGTGAAAACCAATGCAAAGGAGATTCCCAAAACTGAGCCATGCTTTTTAGGTGACAAATCTAAGGAACTTTCCCAGATTGAAGTGTCAGAGGAGGTTTTGGAACAAATTGATAAATCACCAGGACCAGATAGTATTCACTCAAGAGTTCTGAAGGAATTCAAATGTGAAATTGAACTACTAACTGGGGTTTGTAACCTATCATTTAAATTAGCTTCTGTACCAAATGACTGGAGGATAGCTAATGTGATGCCAATTTTTAAAAAGTGCTCCAGAGGTGATCCCTGCAATTACAGGCCAGTATGCTTGACTTCAGTACCAGGCAGACTGGTTGAAACTATAGTAAAGAACAACATTGTCAGACATATATGAACATAATGTGGGGAAGAGTCAACATGGTTTTTGTAAAGGGAAAATCATGCCTGACCAATCTACTAGAATTCTTTGAGGGGGTCAACAAGCATGTGGACAAGGGGAATCCAGTGGATATAGTGTACTTAGATTTTCAGAAAGCCTTTGACAAGGTCCCTCATAAAAGGCTCTTAAGCAAAGTAAACTGTCATGGGATAGCGGGAAGGTCCTCTCATGGATTGGTAACTGGTTAAAAGATAGGAAACAACTGTAGGAATAAATGGTCAGTTTTCAGAATGAAGAGAGGTAAATAGTGGTGTCCCCCAGGGGTCTGTACTGGGATCGGTCCTATTCAACATATTCATAAATGATCTGGAAAAAGGGGTAAACAGTAAGGTGGCAAAATTCACAGATGATGAGAACTACGTCGAGTAGTTTTGTAAATCCAAAGCAGACTGCGAAGAGCTAGAAAGGGATCTCACAAAACAGGGTGACTCGGCAACACAATGGTAGATGAAATTCAATGTTGATAAATGGAAAGTAATGCACACTGGAAAACAATCCCAACTCTACATATAAAATGAGGGGGTCTAAAATAGCTGTTACCACTCAAGAAAGATCTTGAGTCATTGTGGATAGTTCTCTGAAAACATCCACTCAATGTGCATCAGCAGTCGAAATGAACTGAATGTTGGGAAATCATTAAGAACAGGATAGATAAGACAGAAAATATCATATTGCCTCTATAGAAACCCATAGTACAACCACATCTTGAATACTGCGTGCAGCTGTGGTCACCCTATCTCAAAAAAGAGGTATTGGAAAAGGTTCAGAAAAGGGCAATGGGACAGCTTCCGTATGAGGAGAGATTAATACATTTGAGACTTTTCAGCTTGGAAAAGAGACGAGTAAGGGGGGATATGGTCTATAAAATCATGACTGGTGTGGAGAAGTAAATACGGAAGTGTCATTTACTCTCTAGTAACACAAGAACTAGGGGACACCAAATGAAAATAGGCAGCAGGTTTAAAACAAACAAAAGGAATTATTTCTTCACACAACGCACAGTCAGCCTGTGGAACTCTTTGCCAGAGGATGTTGTGAAGGCCAAGACTATATCAGGGTTCAAAAAAGAACTAGATAAATTCATGGAGGATAGGTCCATCTATGGCTATTAGCCAGGATGGGCAGGGATGGTGTCCCTAGCCTGTTGTCTAGAAGCTGGGAATGGGCGACAGGATGGATCACTTGATGATTACCTATTCTATTCATTCCCTCTGGGGCACTTGGCATTGGCCATTGTGGAACAGGATACCAGGCTAGATGGATTTTTGGTCTGACCAAATATGTCTGTTCTTATTGTATACTAGGACTATTGTCTCTACACCTCCATATGTAAAATAAAACAAGGTTGGCTGCAATATGCTCCACTATATGCAAATGTAACGCCGACAGATCCCGGTCATCAGTGGGCGGGATTGAACCTGGGAGCTTAGTGCATGAGCTTCTACCACATGAGCTAAAAGCCAACTGGCTGTTATATAATGAGTCTACTCTACAGTCTTAGCTATCTATCTATCTGCTTTTCTCTCTCTGCCACGAGATGGGACAGAACACCACACCCAGGAGGTGTGTGGGTTACACAGACTTGGTGCAGCCTCTGTCTCCTGTCAAATTGTCAGCAAGGCTCTTGGTCAGGCAAAATGTAGGCTTCCCTCTTTGGATTATTCTAAACTGCAGCAATAGAATTGAAACTGGGTGTTCCTGGAAGGCAGGTCGAGGGTGTGCAAGATCTTTGGAGAGTTTCTCTGCTCGGAAATCAGTGTCTAAAGCAGCTATGTTGATTGTTCTGGACCCTGTATTCCAAGACTGACCAGATTTACTTGTTCTAGGATTTGTACAGTGCAGTTTCAAGTTTTCATCCTGCCAGACCTTATTCATCTCTGCCTAACCAAAAGACCTTCAGAACAAGCTGCTGAGCAGCTTTAAACAATTTACCATGCTAGTGGGTAGTATGGGGTAATGTGAGCCCTGAAACAGAGTGTAATAGAATCTTTAGATGTGGATTTTGAAGGATAGAGCCAGCCACCAGAAAATTAGGTACAGAAATCATGATGTCTGTTTATGGTACTTTTAGGGAAATGTGAGATACTGAACACAAAAACAATATGGGGGGGGGCGGGGAAACTAGTGAGGACCTAAATACACAGCATAAGATCTATATACACCTTAGTACAGAAACAATAAGTCATTTATCTGGTGAAATGGAAGCAAAATAAAATGCCTGGGCCCTTTACCAATCCCTCTGGAATAGAAAGATTACTTTAAAAGTGCTTTTAAAAAAAGTTGTTTGCTTAACTTCTTTTACCATATAAATACAAGGTCCTGAATTTCTCCTTCTGACCTAAACTCTCCACACCATTCTCCCTGAATTGCTGGCAAACACTGAACCTTTGGTGACACTGTCACAGGGCACACCACTCACTGCTGGTCTGGTGACTACTCCTGGTCACTCTGGCGGCTAGCTCTTGAGGGCAACACCTGCTTCCACAGCTGTGGCCATCTCTGTCTCACACAGGTCTGCAGTCCCTCACTGGTCCCAGGAACTGCAGCTTCCTCTTCATGGCTCAGCCCCCTGGCTAGATCACTCAGTGTTCCCCCTTCTGGGGTAGCAAAGTCTCTTCTCCCTCACAGTTCTAGGCAGTCTTCCCTCTCGCTGCCCCATGATGCTACTCCTTCAGTGGCTTGTATGGGAACCCAGGCCCACCCTCTACTCCAGGTTCTGTTCCAAGGACCTTCAGCCCAGCAGTTCTGCGCCTTCCTCTCTCAGCCCTTACCCTTCCTTCCCTGGCCTGCTTCCTACCACACCTTGTTCCTCTTCTCTCTCAGGGTGTCAGGGCTGGCTCCAGATTTCCAAGCTAGTGGTTGGGGCAGCATTCAGAATGGGGCGACAGTCCGTGTCCCGCGGTGGCAATTCGGCAGCAGCTCCATCGCTCTTCCCGCCGCAGCGGCGGCAATTCGTCAGCGACTACTTGGGGCAGCAAAATTGGTAGAGCCGCCCCTGCAGGGTGTACCAGCTCCAAAGCCCTCTTCCCAGGGAGTGACTACTTCCTACAGCCTTTCCCAGTAGCCCTGCCTGTTACTGCACAGATGCACCTGCCTCTAATTAGTCCCCTGCTCACTGGCTCTTCCTCCAGGTGCAGCCTGTGGAGTTAATTGGCCTGTCAGGCCACTTTTACCCGTTTCAGTTCTGAGTGAGGTGGTCACCCCATCACACACACTTTAATTTCTTACAGTATTTTAAAGCTATTTGTTGCTGTGTTATTACATATTAACTATGCAAGTGTACTGGGCTGGATTCTCTCAGCAAAGTCTAATCCAATTGGTTGTTTGAACTATGTGTTGTTGTGTTTGTCATGTTATCTGTTTCCATGTTCAAAATAACCTGATTAAGTGGTGAATATAGTGGACTTCTCTATATCTTTTTTTTTTTCCTGAGTCTGAAATTTTGTCACTAGGCTCTTGAATATAGGAACAGGAAGATCTTATGACATCAGTGGCACATGTGAGTCAAATCACCTTACAGATTTGGTGGGCAAGAAATGCAAATATTAACTTCTCTTTAAGTTTTGCAAAACTATTGGGAAATGTGACAAACACTGACACAAAAGTATCAGAAAAATGTTGTTAAATCAGACTCTTTTAATATTGCTGTCAAGGTTCCCTCCCCACGCTGAACTCTGGGGTACACATATGGGGACCCCCCATGAAAGACTCCCTAAGCTTATTTTTACCAGCTTAAGTTAAAAATTTCCCCAAGACACACATCCCTCCTTGTCCTTGGACGGTACTGCTGCCACCACCAATTGATTTAGACAAAGATTCAGGGAAAGGACCACTTGGGGTTCCTATTCCCCCAAGCCTCTTCACCCCCTTTCCTGGGGAGGCTTGAGAATAATATCCTCACCAATTGGTACAGGTGAGAACAGACCAAATCCCTGGGTTTTTAGGACACTGAAAGTCAATTAGGTTCTTAGAAGAATTTTATTTAAAAAAAGTAAAAGAATCACACCTGTAAAATCAGGATGGAAGGTAACTTTACAGGGCTAATAAAAAGATTTAAAACACAGAGGATTCCCCTCTAGGCTTAGTTTCAAAGTCACAAAAAACAGGGATAAAACTCCTTCTCAGCATAGGGAAAATTCACAAGCTAAAATAAAAGATAATCTAACACCTTCCCTGCCTTACTTACAATTGTTGTAAACCTAGATGCTTATTTTTGGGTTTTAAGAGATGGGTTTTCCTGCCTGGTCCCTCTCTGGCTCAGAGAGAACACACAAACAAAGAGCACAAACAAAACCTCCCCTCCTCACAGATTTGAAAGTATCTTCTTTCCCCATTGGTCCTTCTGGTCAGGTGCCAACTAAGTTATTTGAGCTTCATAACCCCTTACAGGTAAATGATTCTGTACCTTTGGCCAGGAGGGATTTTATATTACTGCATACATAAAGGTTGTTACCCTTCCCTTTATATTTATGACAACTGCTTAGCAGTTTTCCAGGACTTGAAATACTTCGGCAGATCAGTACAAGTATTTTCACAACTAGGAAACTTTTCTAAGGATTGGCTGTGGATTAGTGATCAGAAAGAAAAAAAAAATCTATACCTAGAGCTAGCCATTTCAAACTTGATAACTGCATTCTTATCAGTGGAAGATTTGGGTGCTCAGATACTATATTGATAAGGGTCATATAGAAAAACATGGAGTAGATATTCCATTCTTTAATGATCGTTAGAATTTTTTTTTCTAAAATTGCAGAGCTACTAAAAATCTCTAAATGTTATCAGAGCTAAAGCTAGCTTTTGGAGGATGAAAGTTTATATGTACTTTGGCTCAACCTGCACCACTTAAGAAACCTGCAAAATCAGACTCCAGATCATACACAGTACTAAAAGTCTGATCTAATTGCTATTGAAGTATACATAGAAAAGGATTGTGACTAGGGTGACCAGATGTCCCGATTTTATAGGGAGAGTCCCAATTTTTGGGTCTCTTTTATATAGGGTCCTATTACCCCTCCACCCCTGTCCCGATTTTTCACAATTGCTGTCTGATTACCCTAATTGTGACCTGCTGCTAGTTTGAGATGAGCAGTGTGAAACAGATATTTTTTAAACTAAAAATTAAGTTTAGAGCCTTCCTAGTTCATATTGTAGCTTTGGTATTTTTATTGTCCTATGTCATTACCTATTTATGATGTTAATTATTTACTGTACAGCAAGAGGATCTTAATTTTATTAAAGTCATTACAATCAGAAGTACCAATGATTCATCTCTGTTATTCATTAACAGCAAAACCACAATGTTTTTACATGGTATTAGTGGTGTTGTGGCCATGTTTGTCTTGTGATATTAGGACCTGAAGAGCTGTGTAAGCTTGTCTTCCTCACCAACAGAAGTTGGTCCAATAAAAGATATTACTTCACCCACCTTGCCTCTTTACATGGTATTATTCATTTGCTCATTTTTTTTTCTTATGGGTGCAGAGACAACAGGTGGTTTGTGCCTTGCTTTCTCCTCACTGTGAAAATGAAGTTAAAGGCTGAGTTTTTCAAAGGAGATTAAGGGTGTTAAGCACCCAACTTCCATTGAAAGTCAGTAATATTTGGGCACCCAGCTCTCAAGCCCATTTGAAGATCCTAGACAAAATGATTAATGGGACAATGCTGAGTGGAGAAATTATAATGATATATGAGAAACTACTCTGTTCTATAGAGACAATCTCTAGGCTGAATCTGTGGGTATATCTACACTGCAATCACATGTGTGACTGCGACACATGTAGCTATAGCCCGACATAGCCCCAGCTTCACTGCTATCATTATTTGAGCTTGCTAGATCAAAGCTAGCTCTGGTAGGTCTACATGTGCTGCAGTCACATCTCTGACTGCAGCATAAACATACCCACAGTGCTGCTGTAATCCACCAGTCAGTCTGTTACATGTCGCCTTTTGTGGCCAATCCAGAGGATAAGGGTCTGTTATAGCACTCATCTAAAGAGACACAGGTTTTCAATAAATATTTAATTTTTTAAAATTTTTTGTCCCTTACATCTATTCTAAAATGTTCATGATTTAATTTTAAGTCTGAAACTCACGGGTATTGCATGTCTTGAAAAATCCACTATTAGGCTTATGCAGATAAACAGTGTTGATAGGACTGGAGAAAAACACTAATGTAATATCTAAAATTAGAATCTAGACTTTCTGCTTGACAATACTCCGAGCAGAACTACTGTTGATGTTCTGCTATTTGAATACAATGGTATATCGTAGGGTTTGTTTTTGTCAACATTTTGACTGAAAGAAAATATTCATCCTTCAGTCTGACTCACTTTGAGGAGTGATAGTAAAGTGCCATCCAGTGGAAATTTGGTATAACTGCAACACAACTAATAAAATGGCAACATAGTACGGTCTGGGTAAGCTTTGAGAATCTGCTTCAAGCCATTGTGTTTAGCACCTGTGGCTAAGATGTTCTGAAATAAAGGTCTTAAGTGAGGCTCTTAAATCCATATTTAGGCACCCAAATAAATGGTCTGATTTTCAAAAGAACCACTGAAGTCAGGGCCAGCTCCAGGCACCAGCTTTCCAAGCTTTCCGCCCCATGCTGGGCGGCATCCAGCATGTGGCGGCAGTCCAGTGTCTTCCCCAGGAATTGAAATTAGGGGGGGTGTTGAAATATTGGGGGGGGGGGGGGCGGGGGAGGGCCGATGAGGGCTGAGACCATGAGGACAAAGGTGGGCTGTATGGCAATATAGTAAAAACTGAAAAATGTTTCACGACCATTGTATTAGATTTAACTCATGTTTTAAAACCATCACAAAAATTAAAGTTGACTACTCAAGCCTACTATGAAGCACTACATCTACATCAGTCTTGGTTTCTTATTGTAATTTTGCACTCTTTGGTGTCTTCTTGTGTGTCCATTACTTCCAGTCCTTCATGATGTGCCCATGATCAGGCAGAAGGCGACTTCTTTCAGAACACAAAATTCTATTCAATGAGGAAAAATTATGTTCAGCTGTAGCTGTTGAGACTGGGATTAGCAAGAGATGAATTCCTACTTTCATCGCAGGAAACATAGCACAAAGATTGGGTCGAACCACTAGTGATGATAAAGAAGTTTAAGTTAAATCTTCATTGGTTCATCATATGATATTCCACTCTGTGTTCAAAATTCTCTATTCTGCCCTGATCACATAGCAGCCCCATTGCTGGTAGTGCCTCACTCCACTCAACTGTAGGTGTTTTATAAGACAGGCATCTATAAAAGCTACGTGGAGGTTGAATAGAATCCAGAAATCTCTATTGTAGATTTGTAAGAGTCAAGTCTTTGTACTTTTTCAGGTGGCTTAACAAACACTTCTTGTCCTCTTCACTTATGGAGTCAATATAAGTACCTTCATTAGTCAGCTTCTGGACTGAAGTCTTTGCTTCTTCCAGTACATTTTCAATGGATAGCTCTGATTGATCCAAGGATAGCTTCTATTTCTGGACAAAGATCTACTACTGTTGTAGCAGATGCCTAGATTACATTGTTTAATGACCCAAGTGGTTTCAACAGTAGACTTACAAGAGAGAGAATGGCGATAGTCTTCTCTGAACTTAGTAACAAAAGTAGTCCACCAGCCTCACTACTTAGATCTGTCCTATCTTGGTGGATACTTTCTAAAGCCAGTAATAACAGTTGCAGTAATTTTAAGACAACTGCCAAGAATCACTCATGAGAAAGCCAGCAGGTTTTCCCAGGTTGGACTAATTTGAACTTCAATCCCAGTGTATCTTCTATTTGTTTCCAAAATGTTCAGTCCTTTTGGACTCTTGCTAAAAAAAAGAGTATAAAAAAGCCATTAAATTTGTGGCTTTTAAATGTCTTTTGAAGATTCTGCAGCTTGTACTAGTGCTAGCTGGAGTAGATGGCTTCTACAGTGTGTATAGGAGAGATTAGGGTTACACTTTTCTCTGAGCAAAGCTTGTACTCCACTATGTCTTCCAGAGAAGTTTGTAGCTCCATCAAATGCATAAGCAGCCATCTGTTTGGGGTTCAATTTACAAGCATTTAACTCTAAGATGTCTCAGATGCAGCTGATGTGTCTATAACTGAACATCTAGAATGCATCTACTGGCCTACCACGGACATCAAGATAACATACGTAATGCCTTAATACTTGATGCCTATTTGCATTGGTGCATTTGTTGGTCATGTATGCACATATTTTGAATATAGTGAGAGAATTCTTCACTTTTTCAACTCCTGAGTCTTTCACTGTTGCACCACATGTTTCAAGAGAGTCAGCTGAGTTTTTTGCAGAAAGATAGTGAGCATTTGCCAGTCTTGTTCGGAACCAGTGTCCAACTTCAGGATTAACAAGTGACAATGTACTTAACATAGGCCTCTAGTTTGTAGTGTGTGGTATCTCTTGCTTAAATAGAGAGTATGATGCAATAGCCATGTTGGTTCACATAAATTGAGTTGTGTCTCCAGCATTCTTAACAGCCTCATTAAGTTCTTCTAAAATTGGCTTTGACAGTGACTGGCTTATAAGGCTTTCTGCATGTTGATGCAGTCCAGAAGCATGGTGTTTTGCAGCCTTTTCATATAGGTTGTCAGTATTGGCTTAGCTGATCAGTGTGGCAAACCAAGCTCTTCCACTTTTACTATATAAATCCATGACATGCCCACATCTTAAATACTGCGTGTAGTTCTGGTCATACCAGCTCAAAAAAAGATATATTGGAATTGAAAAAGGTACAGAGAAGGGCAACAAAAATGATTAGGGGTATGGAGCAGATTCCATATGAGGAGAGAAGACTGGGCCTTTTCAGCTTCGAAAAGAGACGACTAAGAGTGGATATGATAGAGTCTTATAAAATCTTGATTGGTGAGGAGAAAATGAATAAGGAAGTGTTATTTATCCCTTCACTTAACAAAAGAACCAGGGGTCACCCAATGAAATTAATAGGCAGTAAGTTTAAAACAACGTTTTAAAGGAAGTATTTCTTCATACAACGCACAGTCACCCGTGGAACTTTTTGCCAGGGATGTTGTGAAGGCCAAAATTATAACAGGGTTCAAAAAAGAACTAGATAAGTTCATGGAAGATTGGTCCATCAATGGCTATTAGCCAGGATGGGCAGGGATGCAACATCATGATCTGAATGTCCCTAGCCTCTTTTGACCAGAAGCTGGGAGTGGACGACAGGGGATGGATCAATCGATGTTTCCCTCTTCTGTTCATTCCCTCTGAAGCACCTGGAACAGTCACTGTCAGAGGACAGGATACTGGGATAGATGGACCATTGATCTGACCCAATATAGCCATTCTTACATAAAAAATAATTATAATAATAAAAAATTTAGTACAGAAATTCCCTAAGATAATGACCTCTTGAGATAGTGATGATGTGAGATAATGATCTTGGAAAATAATGCATTTTTAAAATCTTGGCCTACTAGGAAACATATATTTATATAAGTTTCCCAGTCACAAATATAGCTTCTGGAGAAAGGTCACTAAAACATAGTCCAATTAGGGTGACCAGAAAGCAAGTGTTAAAAATCGGGATGGGGGTGGGGAGTAATAGGAGCCTATATAAGAAAAAGACCCAAAAATCGGGACTGTCCCTATAAAATTGGGACATCTGGTCACCCTAAGTCCAATGCTCTGGCCGCTGTTGTTTGTCATGCCACCATTCACTCTATTGCTCTGCCCCAATAGCCCTACACTGTCACCTTCTGCTGCCACCTGCCACTGTGACCTCTGTGAGTCGGTCTCTCGCGGTTCCACCCGACTCTCAGTGATTTCAGCTCTTCTGGGTGGGGGGAACTTCGGTGCTAGTGCAGACTGGGCCGTCTCATCCACAGAAACACTGTCCCACAGCAGGTCTAAGCACTTAGACCTGATTATCAGAGATTTCAGCTCTAGTGGTCACTTAAACCAAAAGACTCTCTATGAAGCCTAATCAGCTCTGTCTTTAAACAGTGGAGAGGCGAAGGTCAAATAGTACTTGTGACTCAGGCAGACCATAAAGCAAAACACCTGTCCCCACCCTCTCTTTTGATGCCCTCAATCAGCACAGGCTAAGGACAGTTCTACTGCCCTTTACTTGTACAATAAAAACAACAACATTTAATTACCCTCCCGCATTCAAGTGATTTGTAACCCAACTCCAGCCAAAATCTATCACTTGGGCAACACAGCTCTGTTTGCTGGATACCTAGGTAGATTAGGTGTGAATGTAAATACAATCTGGTCCTGAAGCCTTTCCCCCCAGTCCCCAGCTCATCACTAGCTTTCAGGGAGTGTTCATTTAGACTTTGCTTACAAATCATCATTTGAAATTATTAGGTTGGCCAACATCACCAAAATGAATGCACTGACAGTCACAAAAAAACAAAGGTTGTATAAGGAAGCTAGTTTGTGTTCATACTTTTCAAATCTATTATACTTTTTCAGATACACGTATTTTATCATATACTTTATATGCTTTTAAAGTGTGTATTAATGTTTCAATTTCAATTCAAATTCCCAAATAATCACTAAATTGCCAACACTGCATGTAACCAGTTCACAAAACTGAGGGGGTGTTGGGAAAATTCAGGGGGGGGGGTGTACACCCTCACTTAGCGGGGGTGTAGGGAAATCACTGCGGCAGTCCGTGTCCCATGGCGGCAATTCGGCGGCAGCTCCACCGCTGTTCCCGCCGCGGCGGCAATTTGGCGGTGACTGCTTGGGGTGGCAGAATTGGTAGAGCCGCCCCTGACTGAAGTCATGGAAACTGCTGGGTGCTCAATGCTTTTGAAAATAGGGCCACTTATTAGGCACTCATTTTTGAAAAATCTTGGTATTTAACCAATGGCCTAGTACAATACCAACCAAAGTTAATTGGAGTCGTTCCATTGTCCTCAGCTGACACAGGATAAATCTCCAAATTCTGCCCCCAGTTGCATTTGTACAATTAAAAGAGACATGGTCAGGCCAAATTTGTCCCGCTATTTATAAAATGTAAGATCAATATGAGTGTTTCCATTAATTAAAAAAAAAAAGACAATGAAGCCAGTTTTAAACAATTATAATAATACCTAGCTCTCAGATAGTGCTTTTCATCAATAGATCTCAAAGAGCTCTACAAAGGAGGTCAATATCATTATCTCCATGTTAAACAAATCAGATTGAAAGAAATCTTTCACTTTTAATAAAAAAGGCATTATTTTTAACATTCATTTTAAAAAAAATATTTGGCCAGTTCTGCTCTCAGTAGTAGTTGATCTGGCAGTGTCCCTTTAAAGCTGCTTGCAATTGCCTATAACTTTGGACATTCTTTATTTTTGGTGCCCAATGTAGAAAGAAAAGGATGGTGGAACTGCAATGATGGGGCAGTGCAGAGCACATTGGGAGATGATCAACCAGGGGCAGAACAGATCCACTGAAGCCATCAAATAATTGTTCTATTCCTCCTTTCTTTCAAATGTTTTGCTTTTTCCTTTTGTTTCCTTTGTTTAATTTCTGCTTCATATTGTCTTGTTCAAGTGAAAAGGGAACTTCTTTTCTTCTTGAATGTAAATTCAGAAGATCTGAGACAGCTCCTGTGGAAGCAAAGTGTGGGAGTTCTGCTCCATGGAGCATTCTGAGCACTGAGCAGTGCTTTGTCATGTGCTATATAGCTATATGGTAGATATAGATGTATATATGGTATCTATGGATATATGTTATAGATATTGTTTCAGTAATTAGATTTTATGAAACTTTATATTCTGAATTTAAAGAACGTTATTTATAGTGAGGACCAAAGTAAGATAGAAGCTTAGACACTAAGCAGCTGACACAGCTTAAAAATATTTAAAGAATATCCTGACTTTCAAAGACCTATCTGGGTATAAAATAAAAGTGCTTGTTGTGGCTTATCATTCTGCGGTAAGTCTGGGTCTTTTGTTATGGCTTAGGGCCTAATTGTTAGATGTACTGAGTACCTGGAATTCCTCTTCAAGTCTGTAGGAGTTGCAGGTGGTCAGAAGTTTGCAGTATCAGACCCTTTGTGTAATAGGTTTGCAGGGCTGAATGACTTCTGTGACAAAGCTCTAACCTTATCTCAGTGGGTCCCACACTTTCAGGCAGATTACACTAGCCTCAGAGGCTCACTATGACCCTCCACATAGCCCTTCTCTCTAGAGGCAAGGGTCACAGCCTACTGAGCCATTTTCATCATGAGCCAGGAAGGGAGGTGGGACGAAGCAACCCTCTCTCACACAGTCGCGGTTGTCTCACAGGCTCTGTGATTAATCACAGAGAGTGGAGGAGGGTGCAGGGAGCCCAGGCCCACCCTCTACTCCAAGCTCCAGCCCAGGGACCCTAATAGTAGCAGCTATTGGTAGCTGACCTTTTGAAACAGGACGCCTACAATTCCCTGGGCCACTTCTCCCCAGCAGCCCTCACTTACTCAATATCTACTTCACCCTTACCTCAAGGCCGCCTTCCTTGTGCCTGATAAGGTTTGTACAGCCCAGTTTCTCCAACAACAGAGCTTCCTCCTGCAGCTCCTTACATATGCATCTCACTGACTAACTGGGAGGCTTTTAACTAGTTCCAGCCAGCCCTTGATTGGCTTCAGTTGTCCCAATCAACCTAGCTGTCTCCACTGCTTTCTGGAAGGATCTTAATTGGCCCCAGGTGTCTTGATTAACCTGGAGCAACTGCCATTTGGTTACCATGGTAACAGGGATTTGTTTAGCCTGTTCCTCACTACTTTCCTACAGCCATCTGACATTTGTAATGAAAATAGCACCTACATGTTAACATGTATCATGTAACTGCTCCAGACTCATCAAGAATAAGGCAAACAAATTGTAATTAGCCAAAAACTGAACTTTCTGTTGTTATTTCTATAGTGCCATAGGTGTGCATGCGAGCACCATCAATTCCTGGAGACAGTGTGACAGCAGAGTTGGCAGAACAAGGGGGCAAGAGGTGATTGGACAAGCTCTTGGGTTGTTCTGTTTACTGTATATTGGGTCCGAATCCCTCTCGTTGACATAGGTGTAAGTCAGGAAGTACTCCACTGCAGTCACTGGAGTTATACTGGTGTAAGAAAGGTGGTAGGGGGGAAAGGTCAGTGATGGGCTGTGATCATTGGGACAGAGTTGGGTGTGACCCTGAGGACAAAGCTGTATGTGTATGTATGTGTGTGTGTGGGTGTTAGTGGTTGGTCTGGTCCTGGAGCAGCTTTAGCATGGATGCCTGGGTTCATCTGCACCCACAGAAATTATAAAACCACGGGTGCACAAACAAGTAAACATACACCTCATTCAGCCTAGATGGGAGACCCTGAGGTGGGGGTCATGGTGTGTTGGAGAGCAGGCCCACCCCACACTCACCCGGCTGTAGTGGTTCCTATCCTGTGCAGCTGGGCCCAAATCCCCATTCCAGGCATTGCACCAGGTTGCAACACCACTCACTTAAATTTGGCCTGACCAGGCCAAACCTGAGCAGTGTTTTGACCCCGTGTGACAGGTCACAACACCTGGAGCAGGGAGTTGGGCCACACCCCCCATGGGGAGCTACCGCTGCCACAGGCTATCAGAAGACCTGCCATTTTCTATTCCTGGCTTTGGGACCATGAGCGAATCTCTTCACCGCTGGGTGCCTCGGTTTCCCCAACTATCAAAGAGAGCTAATAAAGGTTTTGTTCATTCTACCCATTTTACAGGATGGGAAACAGAGACATAGTTGGGACTTGTCTAGACTACAGGTCTGTAGTGCATTTGTAAGCTGCTGACCCCCTCGTGTTGTTCAGAGCCTATGGACAACACAGCTCCTAAAGGTGTGTTTGTTCTGTGCTTATCCCCTACATACCAGCAGGGCTGGACGACCTTTTCTCACTGTGCTGTGGGGAGCAGGTCCTGGGTACTAAGGGTCTGAAGAAGCTCACAAGGACTAACTTTTTAAAATATTTTTTATCAATGAATTGGGAGAAAACATAAATCACTGCTGATAAGATTGGTGAGTGACAAAATACTGGCAGAGTGGTAATTACTGATGAGGAGAGGGCAGTGATACAGAGCGATCTGGCTCATTCATCAAGCTGGACCCATTCAAAGAAAACAAATTTGACCAGAGCCAAATGCAAGGTCCTATACCTAGCAACAAGGCATGCCGGCCACACCTCCAGAATGGGGACGTGTATCCAGGAAAGCAGTGACTCTGAAAAGGATTTAGGGACCATAGTGTGATGCCACTCAACATGAGCTCCCAGTGTGATGCTGTGGTGAACAGGGCTAAAGCCATCCTTAGGCATAGGAGCAGAGCCGTGAGTAGGATAGGGAGGTGACACAGCATCGGTGAGACTGATATTGGAATAGTGCATCCAGTTTTGGTGTCCTCATTTGAAAAAGATGTTGAGAAATTGGAGCTGGGGCAGCAAAGAGCCACCAAATGTTCTGAGGACTGGAGAAAAATGCCTTCTAGTGAGCTATTGAAAGAGCTCAACCTGTTTAGCTTCTCAAAAGAAGATTGAAAGGTGACTTCAATTAACTGTTGAAGCGCCTTAATGGAGAGAAAATCTTGGGTATTAAAAGGCTCTTTAATCTAGCAGAGAAAGACATAACAAGACCCAATAGCTGGAAGGTGAAAAGAGAAATCCATATTAGAAATAAGGCACAAATATTCAACAGCGAGGATGATTCACCACAGGAAGAAGCTACCAAGGAAAGTGGTGGATTCTCCATCTCTTGATGTCATTTAATGAAGACTAGATGCCTTTCTGGAATGTGTTTGCCCCAAAAGTAGTGATTGTGGTATACAGGAGGCCTGTGATATGCAGGGAGTCAGATTAGATGCTCATTGGTTTCTTCTCGCCATAAAGTCTACTAATTTCTTAGAAACTGAGTGTAGCATTGGGAGCAGCGTCTGATGTTTTACTGTTTAGCGGGCTTGCTTCCTCCAATGAACACTCATTGAGTGGGGTGATCCACAGGGAGTAGCTCAAACCTTCAAAGTGTCTGGCCAGCGGCAGGATATTAGCACTGCAGGGGAGGGGTGGGTGTGGCAGTGACATCACAAAGGCCTTTTGCAGGACCTCAGCCTATTGGTCAAAGGTGGTGGGGAGATAGTGACCTCACAGAGAGATGCTGACGACAGCCAGGCAGGACAGGGGCGCAGGGCCAGGGAAACCTCAGAGAACCCTGTGGCTTTGCTTCAGCAAGTCTCCTTCTCCAGGTCTCTCTTTGAGGACCGAGAGAGTATTAGGGTTCACGTACGTGAGCGCGAGGAGGAACCACTTTCGAGTTTTCTCCTTTCCTTTTACTGATTTTACTAGAAAACAGACGTCTCTGTTTAGAAGGTAAGAGCCTCCGAGAGGTTTGAAACCTGTTCATTCTGATCCATCTGGTGCCAGCTGAATTCTAGGCATGGAAAACACTAGCTTAAGGTTGCAGAATTTTATTCCCCACCTGGGATTTTGTCCCTTAGAATCACTGGGGACATGAGGCTTTGTCCTTTTTGTTTTACCTTTTCCGCCATCCCTCCCTCCTTTCTCTTCATCTCTTACTTCTTTTGTCCTTTCCCCTGTTCCCCTCCCACCACCAGGAGAGGTAGGTAGGGGTGTGTGTGTGTGTGTGTGTGTGTGTGTGTGTGTGTGTGAGTGTGAGTGTGAGTGTGAGTGTGAGTGTGAGAGAGAGAGAGAGCGAGAGAGAGAGAGATCGCCACCAGTGACCTGGGCCATCCTTTGGGCTCTCTGGTGAGAACCCTCAGCCTCCCGCCCCTCAGTCTCTACCCTGATTGGCTGAGCAGGGGGTAATTGACAGGGAGGAGACTCAGGTCCTTGTTGTTCTCTTTTAAGACCAAGTAAATAAGTCATAACCAGTCATATGTTTGATGAATTTTGCTGCTTCTCTGCATTAATTGTCTCTGAGCAGTTCATGATTCTCTCTAACATTCCAGTTCTCCTAAAATACTTGCTGAATAATTACTATGAACTGTTGTTGGTCTGCAGATCAGATGATGACATAATAGAATAGCTGAAATATTCTATTTTATTTGTATTTTATTATTTTGAAATTGTTAAGAGCAGCAACTACTTACTTCAGACTGAAGCATTTTAGCTAATTTTCGAGATCTGTGTCTCCTCTTTGTGTACGATGAGACAATTTAACACACTGTGACAAACAGGAGATGCTTTTGTTTTGCAACAAAATATTTTTGCAAAGAATTTTCATCCCACTTGTTATGATTTCAAGAAACAAACTGGTTTAGTCTGAATGGGATTTTCTGACAGAAACGGTTTCAATGAAATTTCCTCACCATCTCGATTCCTGGGCTCTATCCCTGCCTCTGGTTGATTTGTTGTCTGTTAGAACAGGAGTCAGGACTGGTGGCTTCTCTCTCTGGCTCAGCCACCGCCTTGCTGTGTAGGCCCTTGAGTAGGTCACTTCCCTTCTCTGGACCTCAGGCTCCCCATCTGTCCAATGGGAACAGGGACAATTCTCAAACTCTGGGCAGTCATGAGCCTGGGTGAGATAAGGGGCGTTAAAGCCCTTTGTGAAGGAGAAAGGGGAGTTTCATGGTGTTGAGCACCAAGGAATTCTAAACTTTGCTAAAATGTCTAGTCTGCGGAAACAAGAAATGGTCAAGGCCAAATTTTAACTATTGTCTTTTTTAAAGCCCATTCAGGGACGTGAGTCCAACTCTTTTAGCTACATGGTGTTCTTTGCCAGGAGGAGAGAAGAGGTTCCTGCCTCCATTTTTGTGGCCTTAATAAACCAGGTGCCGTGTCCCAGTTCTCGTCTGAGATCCCCGAAAAAGAACATCTTCCCATCCATTAACAAGACAGTACCTATCTTTAAAGGGGGAACAAAGAGAACCCTGGGACTTACAAACTAGCCAGCCTCACTTCCATACCTGGAAAGAGACTGGAACACATTCTTAAACAATCAGTTTTTCAGCACCTACAGGATAATTTGGTTTTTAGGACTAGTGAGCATGGATTTGTCAAGAACAAATAATTCCAAACCAATCCTATTTCCTTCTTTGACAGGGTTACGGGCCTAGTGGAGGTGGGTAAACAGGAGATATGATCTATCTTGGTGTTAATAAGGCTTTTGACACAGTCCCATAGGACATTCTCACAAGCAATCTAGGGAAATGTGGTCTAGATGCAATTAGTATAATGTGGGTGCACAGCTGGTTGAAAGCCCATACTCCAAGAGTCCTTCTCCATGTTTGGCTGTCCAACTAAGAGGGTGTACCAAGTGGGTCCGGCAGGCATCAGTCCGGGGTCTGATACTATTCAATATTTTCATTAATGATTTGGGAAATGGAGTGGAGAATATGCTTCTAAAATTTGCAGATGACACCAAGCACTTTGGAGCACAGGATTAGAATTCAAAACGCCCTAAACAAATTGGAGAATTGGTCTTCTTGAGCCAAACTCCATGACTGGGCCCCTCTCTATAGACTGGGCTGAAGTGAAACCCCAGAGCCAAACACTCCTCCTCCTGGGCAGTGCACTCTGACCTTTAATGGTCAGATGCTTCTTAGCACTGTCAGAACAGCTTTTGCTGGGAGATTCTCCCAGCACTTTCCAATAGTGGGAAAGTATGAAATCCCCATTTGACTGCTGGGGACAGAGCCACAGAGGGGGGAGCAACTTGCCCAAAGTCCCACAGGTCAATAGGAAAAGCAGCAATGGAACTCAGGAGTCCCGACTCCCAATCCCCTGGTCCAGTCACTACAGCAGAGCACACTCCCTCTCAAAGGCAGGGGGACCGGACATGAGGGCCTGGTTGTAATTGCCAGCTGTGGGAGGGAGTGTGCAGCAGTGGTTAGTGAAGGGGCCTGGAAATAAGGACTGCTGGGCCCATCCATCTCTCTGACACTTGGTGTGACCCTGAGCCAGTAGCTTCCCCTCCCCAGGCCTGTTTCTCATCAATAGGGTTGGGGTCGCAGTCCCTACAGCCCAGGGGGGTTGGGAGGCTCCAGGAAGGTGTGTAAAGTGCCGGGATGTCAGGAGCTGGGAGGCGCTGTCACCCCCAAACTAGGACAGTGTTCTGCACCCCCTGCTCCTGGCTGAGTTTCTCCGTCCCTGGGCAATAAGACAGACTCTTGTTTTCACAGCCAGTCGATCGCCCAGTGTCATCACCCTGCCTGCTGGCTGGGCAGGGTAACTCCTCAGGTCACCACCCTCTCCAGCCTGCCTTTGGCTTGGAGAGTGAGGAGGAGGGAGAGGGACAGCTGGCGACTTTGAACATCCGCCATCCATCACTCCATCACCTAGAGCAAGTGAGTGGCATTAGGGTTCCTCTGTGGCGTTCCCTGTCTGTCTGGGGAGAGGCAGAAAGAGGGGGAGAGAATCTCTCCCAAAGAAGATTGGATTTGCAAATCGCCCCCAGGAGCCCCTCGCTCTCAGACCAGGGAGGGGCTTCTCCAGAGCTGCCTCCAGTGTGTTTGGAAAGATCCCAGCAATGGCGCTCTCAGCCCTTCCCTTGTGGAAGATTGTTCCCCGGGCTGAGAGTCTCTGAGCTGGGCCAGACCCTGTGAGCTGCTGAGTATGGAAATCAATGGGAAACAAGGGGGCCCTGGGCTTGCTATGCCTAAGGACTTTGACGTGAGGAATGATTTCCCAGTAGAAGTCCGGACTCCTGGATTCTGTTCCTTCTCTAGCCTGGTGGGGAGTGTGGCCTAGGACAGCAGGAGGGAGCTGCTTGTCCAAAGTGAGCGATGGTCTTTGTGACTGACCCCAGTGCTCGTAAAGGAGAAGACTCCCAGGGTATTGCAGCACCAGGGATAATGAGGGGAAACATTGGGAGCAGATCATGCAATGAGCTCCTGCCAGTGTGTGTAGATTGCACTCCCTGCACCCCTGTGTGGGGAGGAGGAGCTGCTCTGGCTGGGGCCGGGATGGGGAGGGACAAAAAGTCTGGTCAGTGAGAGGCTGCCTTGACCCCAGACTCACGCCTGCTCCCCGCTCGGTTCCAGGATGGCCAGGCTCCTGAGGATGCTCAGGAAGAAGGCTCTGCAGGTGGCCCCACAGCCTGAGGGAAGCAGCTGCCATCTTCCCCAGGAGCAGAGCGGCCCCTCCCTCCCCGCTGGCGGGGAAGGAGCTCCCGGCCGGGCCAGGAGGTGGAAGTGTCCAGCCTTCTGGCAGAGGAAACCCGCTCCCGGCGCAGGCGCCGAGGTGGGAGAGGCCAAAATGGATCTGGCTGGCCCAGGATGTGGCTAGGCAGCCCAGGAGGGGAGCCAGGCAGAGTGGCTCTGGGACTTGTTGTGTGGGAAGCACCGGCCCCAGGAGCCCAGCCCTGATTCCCAGCAGGAGGCATCGCCCTGCCCGGTCACCGACGACCTTCCAGCCTCCCCAGGGCAGGAGGTGGAGGATCCCTGTCCCAGCACCAGCAGCTCGGCCTGCTCCCCATGGGACAGCAGCAGCACCTGGGACACAGGCAGCAGCGAGGCCGATGGGCACCACTGCTTTGTTCCAGGTGAGGAGCCAGGCTGGGCTCAGGGAGGGGTGAGGAGGGGGCTGTAAACACCCTGGGCTCAGGCCCTCGACCAGTGCTATGGGGGCGGGTCCCCAGCCCAGGTGTCTGGCCTGAGGCATGTGAACCCCACTGACACTAGATGCTGCCACTTTGGTCCTTGGTGCTCCATTTGGAGAGGGGTGCACCTCCAGGGAGTCCAGGACAGTGTGTGTGTGAATCTCTTTGCTATGGGCTCCTGAAGGAGTTGGGGGCTGAAGGCATCACCGAGAGTGGGGAGTGGAGGGCCCAATCTGCCCTGGGTCCCGGAGGTGGGATGGGGCACATTACCCCACCATGCCCCTATCCTTCCCCTGAGTGGCAGCAGGCGTTACTCTGTCCCCTTCTCTCCCTGGTGCAGGGACCCCCAGGGACTCAGAGGACGAGGAGGAGGAATGGGTGGACGTGGCCACAGAGGAGGCTGCTCTCAAGAACATCCGAGAGCAGCTCCAGGGCTGAGAAAAGGTAAAAACATTCCCCAGCTGTGCTGGAACCGAGATTGTCCTGCCCCTTCCCAGCACCCTGACCCCTGCAGAGGGTCTTGTCTCTGATGATCCACCAGCCTTAATGGGGACCTTTCTCCTCCATGATCTGGGACCCCCAAGATGGGGGTGTTTGTCACACCCAGCCGGGGTCTCCTCCCCCACAGGCAGTGTCCCAGTTCCTGACCCTGTTTGTGCAGGAGTCGTGGGTGATTTGGACAATGGGTGGGTCTCCACTATCCCCCATTCAGGCCTGAGTCCTGTTGCTGGGGTGGGTGGGGCAGGGAGATCCCTGGCTAACTGGCTCTCTCTCCCCTAACCCCACTCCTGGTGGGTGCAGGATGAGGTCCAGCAGCTCATGTTCCTGCACGTCATCCACCCCATGTGTCTCGCTGCACAGCAGAGAGGGCAGGACACACTGGAGCGGCGCTGCTGCAAGGCAGCTGTGGTGGAGAGGATTGTGGTGAGCGAGATATGGTGCCCAGCAGCTGGAGGGAGGACAGAGACATGGTTGGGGCAGAGGTCTCTCTGGGCCAATGCATGGGGGATGGCTGGTGCTGGTGGGGCACCTGAGGGCAGGGATTGCTGGGGCTGAAGATTGGGGAGAAGAGACGGGAGAAATTCTGAGATTGGTCACTAGTGGGCAGGAATCGGAGGAGCGGGAGGCAGGTGGGGGGATCCTCCTGGCTGTGTGGGGCACTGGCTGTGTAATCTCCTCACTGGGAAGTGTCAGTGAGGCCCGAATCTCACACGCTCCTTTGTCTCCTTTGGGTCTCACAGAAGCTCATTGAGGAGCTGCCTGAGAACTCTCCACCCGGCGCCATCCTCGCTAACTTCCTGATTGCTGTGGGCAACCTCAGGTACCGAGACCCTCCCGCCCGGTTCTCCTAAGCCCGGTTCTGCTCAGGCCCAGGGCTGGGAGTCACTGCCCCTCCCACTCCCAGGTCACCTCCCAAGGGTGGCTCCTGTGGCAGAGGTGGTGGGAAGGTTCACTCTCTCCTGGCTGGGCTGTTCTTTTCACTCCAGTAACATTGCAATGGCTTTGGGGAGAGGCTCACTCCCAGCATCAGACAGAGGAGGGGCAGCAGGGGCCAGGGAACAGGCGCTATTCCTGCCCTGGCACTGTCTGTCTGGGAAATCTTGGCCTTGTCGTTCCCTGGCTCGGTGCCTCAGTTTCCATGCTTGGCAGCCTCTGCCTATTTCCCTGCAGTTTCACCTCCGTGTTGGTGCCAGTTCCACCCCCGCACTGCATGGTCTAATACCGGCTCCTCTCTCTTGCCAGCACCATAACACCTGCCCTGGAGCCAGAGCTGGAGACCCACCTCCTTCGAGCTGCCTTGCATGCCATCTTCACCCTGGGCACGGAGAAAGACACCACCCAAGTCCAGGTAGATCATGCTAAAGTCATGGATTGAAGAGCCAGCTGTCATCCTGCCATGAATCCTTGCTAATTGCCTGCAGTGGGATGTGAATGAGAGAGGCCAGGAGATGTGTTTGAGGGTCTCACCAGTGCTTCCCAGAGACCCCATCCTGTGGCAGATGTAGCCCCACTTTCCGTAACTCTGACCCATGGCTCTCCCTTGCTTTGCAGGATCTTCATAGGGTCTTGCCAGACCTACTGGATGCCATGCTGGGGACTCTGCTGGCAGAGTCCCCAGACACTGACAGGCTCCACTACATCTTGGAGGTGAGCCCGATGAGACGGGTGGGGGCAATTTTGCCTTAACTCTTAGATCCATTTTCCAGTCTGTCCTTCCTAGCTGGGCCCCCAGTGGGCCGTCCTTGGTCAGGGCAGCCAGTGCAATGCAGTGTCAGGCCCTTCCTCCTTGAAGGACAGAGGAAGGAGCTGGGACTTCAAGCCAGAGCTCTTCCTGGTTCTGTCAAGCACTAACCACAGGTTCCCTGGCTGGCTTGGGGAGTGAGAGTCTGAACCCCTCCAGTGAGATCCAGAAGATGGTCCTCAGAGAAGAGTCACAGGCTCCTTCCTAGCGAAACAGGAGGACCCCAGAGAATCAGCCCTTCTCTCCGATGGGCCCTGAGATTCCTGGGGGGATTGTGCTCACACTCAATCCCTTCACCCAACCAAGGACTTGAGAGCCAGGGAGGGGGGAGGGGTCTGTCTCCTTCCTGGTGAGCTGTTCAGGAATCAGGAGTTCAGGGAGGATGGGACCAGCCGCGACACCGAACATTGTCCCAATCTAGAGAGACAATGACAAGTTGTGACCTGCAGGATACAAGCATCGTCCTGGGGGCAACAATCCCCTTCTAAAGCTCTGTGATCAATGAGTCAGATATTCCACCCCGCACACAATGTTTCAGCCCCCTGGGGGTGGGGAGGGTCTCATTAGCACAACACGTGCACCTGCCCATTGATCCTGAGCTGCCTCCTTTCCCCACAGCCAGGGCCGGCTCCAGGCACCAACTTTCCAAGCTGGTGCTTAGTGCGGCATCGAGAATGGGGCAGCAGTGCGAGTCTTTCCGCTGCCGAATTGCCGCCACGGGACTCAGACTGCCGCCCCATTCTCGCCCGCCGCGGTGGCAATTCGGCGGCGACTGCTTGGGGCGGCAAAATTGTTAGAGCCGCCCCTGCCCACAGCACATTAACTACTGGATGGTGTCCAGGGTGTCACAAGAGAGAGCCAGGGCCATTAGGAGCAGCACGGCCCTGCTCAGATCCACCATCACCCTCCCTATGTTTGATGTAAGTGACCTCTGACTCCAGCTTCCTGACTCCAGGCGTAGGTGGGCTGGCTCCAACGGGCTGTAGGATCTGCTGCTGCAGGGGCTGTGGGTTAGGAGTGTTCCTCTTGGGGAGGCAGAGTCAGAGCAGAGAATGAGCTTGGCTTGAGTCAAGTTCTTCTTGTCCTGGTTAAGTGGTGACTCTGGGCTTTTAAGGGAACCATGCTCCAGGTTCATGCCTTCCTGTCATCCTGGAGCAGCTGGAGAAGCAAGTCCTCATGGAGGGCCCTGCCACATCCCTGTGCTCCAGGCTCCCTTGAGCGCAGAGAAAATTAAGGGTCCAGCTCTAGCTCCTATCCTCTAGCATCTCCTGCAGAG
Organism: Macrochelys suwanniensis; assembly: GCA_033296515.1. Taxonomy (NCBI): domain Eukaryota; kingdom Metazoa; phylum Chordata; order Testudines; family Chelydridae; genus Macrochelys; species Macrochelys suwanniensis. The sequence goes on from CM065777.1 coordinate 159,637,403, forward strand.
GGGCTGAGGAGAAGGAGAGTCCTGGCCCAGTGGGGGACTGGGAGCTGACAGGAAAATGCTGATGGAGTCCCCACTCCCTCTCCCTTCCATTAGAACTCAGCAGAATTCCCCAGGCTGGGTCACCATGTGGCACAGCTGGCTCTGTTCATTGGTGATGCAGCCAAGGACATCAGCCGACAGGCCAGGGAGGGGGTTTACCAGCTCTACCAGCTGCTGCTGCACCAGAGGGGTAAGGAACCCAGCTGGGAAATGGCACCCGATTGAAGAGTGAGACTGGGACCCCAGCCAATTTCTCTCAGACTGACCCCGACTGGAGGATGAGTCTCTCTCTATCTCTTTCCCAGGGCTGACCATCCATGAGGCCAAAGACCTGTGGTGCTGGGACTGGCACCAGGACAGCAGCTTCTGGGCTATAGGAACACATCCGGGGTGGGGGAGGTAAGGACACTCTGCCAGGGCATGACACAGCTCAGGGAGTGGGGGTGTGGCTGGGTCCCCTGCAGTGGCTGCCTCCTGGGGCCAATAGACAGAGATGCCGTTCTAGCCTCAGGATTCGGAGCCTGGTTCTGGGCAATCTGCTAATGCCTCATGTCCTCTTGGTTTTAGGTCTTGGGAAAGTTCTTCTCGGAGGGGAAGAGAAGATCTTTCCTCAGGACGGCAGTGCTGGCCATCCACGACCCCCTGCTGCGTGTCAGCCAGGCTGGGCTGCTCCTCACCTACTCCCTCCTGGGGGAAGCCCAGCAGCTGATGGGGGACAAGGTAAGCAGCTGCATTAGATTCAAGAGATTGCGGCAGGGCCCAAGCCCCATTCCCATCCTATGGCCATTCGCTGGCCTGGCAGCAAGGAGCCTGGTGGGGAATGAGAGTGAGAGCAGGTGCTACTGGGAAGGAAGATGAACCCACCTCCATGAGCAGGAGGGAGCCAGCTTGTCCCCGGAGCAGCTCCAACCCAGCTCTTTAGCAAGGCTAATTAATGACAAGCATTACCTCATCACAGACTTATGTTCTTGGGCCATGGTGCTATCGCTCTTGGGAAGGGCAGAAGAGTCCCCTAAATGCCCTCTGTGAGCCTCTCCTGTCCGACAGTTCCCAGTGGCCTAGTGTGCGTGTCACCCGAGCCACCACCCAGAGTTGCTCCCATAACTGGCAGCCTGGGAGGCCAAGGACTGTCTGGTGATGGCGACTGACCAGGCAGGGTGAGGCACATGGGCGGGGGAAGCTTGTACTGATGCTGGCAGTGCTGGACCTCCTTTGGAGAGAAAACAGGAGGAGTCAGTCAGCAGGGGCTGCTGATCTGCCCCTTTCACCAGGGCTGCCATCCTGCAGCTTCAGCATTAGTGGCTGGGATGACTTGGGAAAAGGTCTCAACCAGGGGCGGCTCTAACATTTTTGCCCCAAGCAAAAAAAAACAACAACAAACCTAAACACTGCGCCCCCACAAACAAAAAAAAACCTCCAACGCCCGCCGAAAAAAAGTTCAACGCCGGCCACGGAGAGTGGGGGCCGCGAGCATGCCGCACTCGCTCCCTGCCGGCCGGGGAGAGTGGGGGCCGCGAGCATGCCGCGCTCGCTCCCCGCCGGCCGCGGAGAGTGGGGGCCGCGAGCATGCCGCGCTCGCTCCCCGCCGGCCGCGGAGAGTGGGGGCCGCCAGCATGCCGCGCTCGCTCCCCGCCGGCTGGGGAGCAAGCGCGGCATGCCTGCGGCCCCGCCCTCCCCAGCTGGCGGGGAGCGAGCGCGGCATGCCCGCGGCCCCCGCTCTCCCCGGCCGGCGGGGAATGAGCTCGGCATTCCGGCTGCCCCGCTCTCCCCGGCCGGAGCATGCCTGGGAGGGAGAGAGAGACGCACGCCGCGGCCGCTCGAGTTCTCTTCTCCCCCTCCCTCCCAGGGTCTTAAGCCTGGGAAGGAGGGGGAGAAGCGGCGCGCGAAACAGCTGTTTCGCGCGCTGCCGCTCGGGGAGAAGCTGGCAGCGGCGGTGCCAGCGCAGAGCAGAGGTGAGCTGGGGCGGGCGGCTGGCCGGGGCACATTTCTAGGGGCGGCATGACCGGTGCCAGAATGCCGCCCCTAGAAATGTGCCGCCCCAGGCACCAGCTTGTTTTGCTGGTGCCTGGAGCTGGCCCTGGTCTCAACTTCCCCACATGCCACTTCCCTGCTGCTGGAATCCCTCCTGCCCCCCCGCTAGAGCCCCCTCCCTGCCCAACCTGGGTGGGGATGGGGGTGGAGGAGAGGGATCTGAGAACTTGTGCTGTGGATTGGAGGTGGAACAGCTGTCAGGGGCACTGAGGGGGAGGTGGCAGGAGCTCATCCTACAAGGAGGGGGGTTGGCACTGGAGGTCACTAGAAAGGACAACAAGCCTCCATTCTGGGGGTCAGGAGGGTGAATCCCTCCCTCAGAGATGGGCAGGTGCTGGGTGGAAATGCTGCTGGTTCCAGGTGCCCTTAGTTCCCCCTGATTCCTCGGGGGGCGTCTGCGTCTCTGACAGGTTCTCGTTCCCTTGCAGCAGGAGGACATCACGGCCAACGTGATGCGCCAGCTCCGCATCATCCGGCACTTGTGCCAGGTGCCTGAGGCGCTGCAGGGGCTGTGCCTCTGAGGCCACCAGCAACTCCCGCTCCCTGCTGCAGGTACTGCTCTGGCTCACTGTAAATGGGGAGCTAGTTAGTGGAAGGGGAAATGGAGCCCCCTGGCACTCACAGAAACTCTCTCCCCTCTCTGTGGAGCAGGGTCCTTCCCTCTGCCCCTCAAATTCCTTCATCTGGGGCAGGAGCTCTTCCCCTCACACCCATTCCCCTCCCCCCTTTCCTTGGCCTACCCCCATCCCATTCCCCCTGCTCCCAGGCAGAGCTCTCCCTGCCCCATATAGTGCAGAAGGGCCGTTGTGTCAGGGCCACAGCCCCTAGCCCCACTGAAGCTTGGAAAGCTCCACTTTCGAGGAGGTGGGGGTGGGACAGAGGCTCAGGGCTAGCTTCACCTCCTGCCCTTTATTCTCCCCTTGGCCCTTCTATGGGGTCTCTGGGTGTAAAATGAATAGGAGCCTCCTTCCCAGCTGTCTTCCAGGCCCTGGGATCTGGCCCAGCCTCCCAGACGGGTGCATCCTGCAGCTGAGACACCTCTGGGAGCAGTGGGGACAGGTCACCTCGTCCCATCAAAGCAAGCAGTGCTGGGTCTCTAAGAGGCTTAGATGGAAGACCCCACTCACTCCCTCATGGAGGTAAGAGCCATTTACTCCTTGGGGCATGTGGGTCACCTGGGGGAGAAATGGGATCCCCCATGAATACCTGTCTGGGAGCTTCCCCTGTTCCTGGCTCCCAGCTCTGGGACAGAGACGTCTCCATCATCGTACCACCATGGTTTTGTTCCTAGGAAGGAGCTCCCTAGAGATGTCCTCGAACCTGCACTCCTGAGAGCATTTCCAGGAGGAGGCTCCAGCCCCTCAGGCATGAAGAGAGAATCAGGTAGTCTCGTTCACATGGCATCTCCGGTCTCTAGCCCCACTTCCCGCAGCAGGGCAAATGAACCCATCAGCTCCCAGAATCCCAACTCCTTGACCTCCTTCTGCTCAGCAGTGGGATTTCTCCAGCCCCCTCACCACACCTGTCAGCCTCTGAATGATGAAGGGCCTGAATGTCAGAGTCACCAGAACAAGCAAACTCCAGTTCCAGGCAGTGGGGCCTGTGTGTACTCAGCCCCTCTGGAAACCAGGTCTGAAATGGGGAGCAAGGACCCCAGCCCAGTAACAGTAGGAGTGGGCAGAGCAGGCCTGTAACAGGGTGCTTTCTCCCGGGCTTCACAGCCTGGGGCTTAGCCAAGCTAATTACAGAATGAGCCCTAACTGAGAGGCACCATGTATCGCCCCCTAAAGAGCCAGACTTCAGTGGTGATACAGCCCCGCTGAGATATCAACAGGAATGAGAACAAGGTAGGAAGTTCAGAGCAGCAAGGAAAGCCTAGAGGGAACTTGAGAAGAGAGGTAGGAAGTGCCCAGGGAAAACTGCAGCAAAGTGAAAGGAGCAGACCTAGCTGTTGGGTACAGGGCCCTGGGCTGCTACCAATGTCAGGCTGGGACTGGGTTCCCCTACTGGCCCCAAAGAACGGGGTGTACACGCACCCGGAGAGGATTGCCAAGCCCAGCAAGGGGGCTGCAGGCTGAGCAAGAGCCCCAGCGATGGCAGAAGGACTTCTTTCTGTGGAGAGACCTCTTTGGACTTTTCGTGTGAGACAAGCTGGGCCCCAGAAGGGTGGATTAAAGGTGGTGACCTGGCCGGAGGGCTGAGTTACCAGGCAGAGAAACTGCCATAGTGCTGGAGCGACCATCGATGGGGGACGCTAGTCCATCGAGACGGATGTGATGCCATGTCTGGCCACCAGGGGGGGGCATGTAACAATGAGTAGATTCATTTATGATTGGCACAGTCAGGAGGATTGAATTCCCTCTGTGATCCGTGAGGGCTGATGGAAGTCTTGGTTGCTGAAGGAAGGTCTGACCTCCCAAGCGGGTGTATTGAGGGACCGAGCTGGACACTGGATTTCCCACTTCAGGTCCAGGGACTGGTTAAGCAGCCAAAGCAGGTCTAGGGGTTTCTCCAGCAGCTCCTAGAAAACCAACAGGAGCAGAAAGAAGTGTGGGTGGAGCTACAGATGCAGCAGCAGCAGCAATATCTGTGAGAGATCCTGCAAAGGGAAATCAACCCAGGGTCTTCTATGCCCATGGACAAAAAGAGCAGACAAGGAGAGCATGCCTGGGCTGTGCTGAGGTTAGCCCAGGAGAGCAGGGCATGAGAAAGTGTACAAGCGTGGCCTTATGCCTAGATGGGGACAAGGGTTCTTTGTTTTGTGTGCAGAGAAGCAGGCCATATCAAAAGACACGGCCTGCTTAGGAAATTGCTGAGTGGCAAAATGAGGGGCCAGGGCCCCAAGGAGGTAGAAAGAAAGGAAAAGGTGTCCTCTGACACAAACCCACATGAGGCAGGCAACGTGGAGGTGGCAAGGATGGCCGTGGACCTTGCAGACCCTCCACCAACACACCCTGTCGGGTGCTGCAGGGAGGTGAAGGACGAAATGGTTGGCACAGAGATGAAGCAGACTGAAGTAGGGACAAACACAAGGGTGGAGCAGTCCATGGTGGGTTCTTAGACCCTGAAGGAAAAGGTTTTGGCGAATGCAGCGGCAGTAGCAAAAAGGCTAGAGAAGAAGCTAAAGGCTTCAGCTCTGCAGGCATTTGTTAATGAGAATGAGTGGCTGCAGGAAGAGCGTTGGGATACTGCGGAAGAGAAGGATTGCCTCTTAATTCTGGTGAGTGAGCTGGCAGGGGAGCTGGAGACACTGTGCGTGCAGGCTGTACAAGTGCGCAGCCGGTGACAGCGACGAGATGACGAGGGATGAAGCTTGGACAAGAATTGAACTTGCTCCCTGTGTGGGCCAGGTTCTAAGGAGGAGGGTATATAACAGGGGGGCTTGGCCTGTGGGCTATAAAGCCTGGAGCTAGGCCAAATGGATTACAGAGTGAGCTCCACCTGAGGGGAAAACCAGGGAAAACCACAGCAAAGGTACAGGAGCAGATCTAGCTGTTCGGTACAGGGCCTTGGGGCAGAACCTAGAATCCAGGGTAGGACTGGTTCTCCCTTGGTCTCTAAGGAAGGGGACGTACAAGGCCATAGAAAGGGCTACCAAGGCCAGCAAGGGCTAGGGTGACCAGATGTCCCGATTTTATAGGGACAGTCCCGATATTTGGGGCTTTTTCTTATATAGGCTCCTATTACCCCCCACCCTCTGTCCCGATTTTTCATGCTTGCTATCTGGACACCCTAGCAAGGGCAGGCTGAGCCAAAGTCAGGCTGAGGAAGAGCCCCAAAGGGACGGAAGACCTTATTTCTGTTAAAGACATTTTGGGACTTTTAGTTTGGGATGAGCGTGACCCGGGAAGGAGTGGACTAAAAGACGGTCACCTGGCTGAAGGGCTGAGTTCCCAGCCAAAAAACTGCCAGAGTGCCCTAGTGACTATCGGTGGAGGAGCTAGCCCAGCAAGAAAGCTGTGACACAGGCCTTGCCAGGAAGGTGCACCTATCAGTGAGTGAACTCTGTTACAGGCCTGCTTCCATTATGGAAACAGCCTGGTATTGGAGAGTGGTGGGGATGGCCTAGGAGAGAGTATGGCTGGAGGGGTCATATAGGAGGAGCAGCAGGGTCCAGTGATGAGAGCAGGGAACGGGTTGTATTGCAGCCCTGCCATTGAGTGGTAACATGATCCTGGCCAGGTCACTCTCCCACCTGGTGCCTCACTTTCTCTCTCTTTGAAATGGGGATCATCCTATCTACATTAAGAAAGTGTTTGATCCTCTGCTCTTGCTCCCCACATTTGTGCCCTTCTTGCCCCACACAGGCCTCTGCCCTCTGTTCGCATTTTTGATTGCCGCTGCACATTGTGGATGTTTTCAGAGAACTATCCACAATGACTCCAAGATCTTTCTTGAGTGGTAACAGCTAATTTAGACCCCATCATTTTAAATGTAGAGTTGGGATTATTTTCCAATGTGCATTGCTTTGCATTTATCAACATTGAACATTGCCATTTTGTTGCCCAGTCACCCAGTTTGGTGAGCTCCTTTTGTAGCTCTTGGCAGTCTGCTTGGAACTTAATTATCTTGAGTAGTTTTTTTTATCATCAGCAAATTTTACCATTTCATAAATGATCTGGAAAAAGGGGTAAACAAAATGTTGAATATGTTGAACAGCACTGGCCTCAGTGCAGACCCCTGGAGGACACCACCATTTACCTCTCTCCATTCTGAAAACTGACCATTTATTCCTAGCCTTTGTTTCCTATCTTTTAACCAGTTACCGATTCATGAGAGGACCTTATGATGTACCTGTATGGCACAATAATTTGGCATTGATTCAATTGCTTATTCTTTGGGGTTCAGACCCTCTGTTCTCCCCCTGGGGTGACAGAACCCTGATTGTCACATCTGTCTTTCAGGCTCTGTCCCAGCCTCTCACACAGATGTATCCTGGAGCCAGCCCAGCACAGGGAGCAGTGGGGACAGGTCCCAGCACAGGGAGCAGTGGGGACAGGTGATCTCATCCTGTCAAACCAAGCAACATGGGTCTCATTGAGGCTCAGATGGAAGATCCTATGCATCTCCTGGAGGTAAGAACTGTTCACTGTTCCTGCCACTTGGGGCTCTTGCAACAAACAGGTGGCTCCTGCTACATATCCTGGTTGGGAGCTTTCCTTATCCCTGGATCCCAGCCCTGGTACGGAGACCTATTTCTCATCACAATATCCTCATTTTATTCTCAGGGTGTGTGTCCAAGATCCTGGATAATGTTTTCTGCAGGAGGTTTGAGCAGGGAGAGATCACTCACTGTCACGACCCAGGGGTCTTCAACCCGGGTCTGCAGGGTTCATGGGAGCAACCACACTCCAAACCTCCACAAGGAAGCCTGCTGAAAATTGCTTACCTAGGACCCATGAAGTTCAGTCCCAGTTTGAGGCTCCACTCCTGAGGTCCTATTGGAGAAGTCCCAGAGAAGCTAATTGGCCCTCTGGCCCTGCTTAAGGCAGAAGCAGGAACGGGAAGCCCATTGAACACCAGGGCTGCTCCCTGTTCTGCACTGTGTGCTGCCTCTTTCTGCTGCCACTCCCCTGGCGTGATTTCCTGGCATCTGATTTGTGGTTGTGATCGCAAGTTTGTCTTTTGCTTCTGATCTTCCAGTAGACTGACCCAGTTGACTCTCAACTCCTGTCATGTGAGTGTGGACTCTGGCTCTGACCAGTACGTCTGGCTGCCCTTGACCCAGCCATGACGTTGACTTTTGTACAATTTCTCCAATGCTCTTTTTTGCTGTCCAGCAAAAAACACCAGTATCTTAGCTCCCAAAGTCCTAGTTGCCTGCTCTTCAAGGGCTGAGGGGTAGTGCTTGTATTGCTCCCACTCCCACCCCAACTGCTTTTCCTATGGGAGTCTCCCTAGAGCAGAGGAGAAATCTGCTCCTCTCTTAGGATCAGTCCCAGCAGTAATTCTGCTCACCCTGGTCTCAGCTCAGCTACTTGGTTTACCTAGGATCAGGAATCACTTTTGAAGCCCTTGGCGTGTGGGTGGAGGTGGGAGCAGAGGCTGAAGCTCCAGCAGTTTCCACCAGAAAACATCACCCTGTCTTTCTATGGTCTGACGAGGGCTCACCATCCATCTTGGAGCTGAACACCAGATGGGAGCTGATAGATTGTCCCTGGTGGGCCATGTTCTTGTGTGTGATGGAGCTGTATGCCAGAGAGGGCCAGGAGCAGATGCACCATGCATGGCCAGGACCGGGCTAAACAGCCTGTAATGCTAGGTGAGTCAAACCATGGCCACATATAGACACCTTGGGCATCCATGGGGACTGAATCTGGGCCCTTCGCTGCCAAGAGCACAACTCACTCCAACTTGAGTCATTACGGTAGTGACCCCTGCCAGCCCCTCTGAGGGGGGTCAGTATTATCTCTGTTAGGTGGGGAACAGGGATGGAAAGCAACTGGCTGCCAGGTCACACACAACGTCACTGACAGAGGCAGGAAGGAAGCATGGTACTGATACCAATCCAGCTCCAACCACTAGACTGCACCCACTTCCAAAGCCAGAGAACCCAGGAGCCCTGACTCTGACAGCTAGGCCTTCAATGACAAGACCAACCTCCCTCCCACTCAGGAAGCCATACAAGGACATCTGCTGAGCTCTCTATTGCAATGCCACTGTCAGAGACCATTGCTAGTGGGTGCCTGGTAAAGATAAACAGTTAAAATCTATCTTTTATAGTCAATACATTTGTTTAAGTGATATTAAGTTATGTGAGGAAGCTTTTCATTTTCTCCACACCAGTCAAGATTTTATAGACCTGTATCATATCCCCCCTTAGTAGTCTCTTTTTGCAAGCCAGAAAGTCCCCCGGTCTTTTTAATCTCTCCTGATATGGAAGCTGTTCCATATCCCTTATAATTTTAGTTGCCTTTCTCTGTACCTTTTCCAACTCCGATATATTTTTTTTTTTAGATGAGCTGATCAGGACTGCACACAGTATTCAAGATGTGAGCATACCATGGATTTATATAGTAAAAGTGGAGGAGCTTGGTTTGCCAGACTAATCAGCAAAGCCAATGCTGACAATCAATGTGAAAAAGCTGCGAAACACCAATCCTCATGATTCTAAGGAATGGTAGGAAGGAGAACAGCAAAATAAAGATAATGGATTTCAAGAAGGCAGACTTTAGCAAACTTAGGGAGTTGGTAGGTAAGATCCCATGGGAAACAAGTCTAAGGGGAAAAACAATTGAAGACAGTTGGCAGTTTTTCAGAGACATTACTAAGGGTGCAAGAGCAAACTATCACACTGCATATGAAAGATAGGAACTGGAAGTATGGCAAGAGACCACCCTGGCTTAACCATGAGATCTTCAATTATCTGAAAATCAAAGAAGAGTCCTACAAAAAGTGGAAACTAGGTCAAGTTAACAATATAAACAAATAACACAAGTATGTAGGGACAAAATTATAAAGGCCAAGGCACAAAAGGAGATCAAACTAGCTAGAGACATAAAGGGTAACAAGAAAACATTCTACAAATACATTAGAAGCAAGAGGAAGACCAAGGACAGGGTAAGCCTGTTATTCAATGAGGGGGCGCGGGAAAACAATAACAGAAAATGTGGAAATGGCAGAGGTGCTTAATGACTTCTTTGTTTCGGTTTTCACCAAGAAGGTTGGTGGCGATGGGATGTCTAACATAGTGAATGCCTGTGAAAATGAGGTAGGATTGGAGGCAAAAATAGGAAAAGAACAAGTTGAAAATTACTTAGACAAATTAGATGTCTTCAAGTCACCAGGGTCTGATGAAATGCGTCCTAGAATACTCAAGGAGCTGACTGAGGAGATCTCTGAGCCATTAGCAATTATCTTTGAAAAGTCATGGAAGACGGGAGAGATTCCAGAAGACTGGAAAAGGGCAATTATAGTGCCAATCTTTAAAAAGGGAAATAAGGACAACCCGGGGAATTACAGACCAGTCAGCTTAACTTCTGTACCCGGAAAGATAATGGAGCAAATAATTACGCAATCAGATTGCAAATATCCAGAAGAAAATAAGGTGATAAGTAACAGTCAGCATGGATTTGTCAAGAACAAATCCTGTCAAACAAACCTGATAGCTATCTTTGACAGGGTAGCAAGCCTTATGGAAAGGGGGCAGGTGGCAGACGTGTTGTATTTTGACTTTACTAAAGTTTTTGATACTGTCTCGCATGACCTTCTCATATACAAACTAGGGAAATGCAACCTAGATGGAGCTACAATAAGGTGGTGCAAAACTGATTGGAAAACCGTTCCCAGAGAGTAGTTATCACTCCACAGTCATGCTGGAAGGGCATAATGAGTGGAGTACCGCAGGGATCAGTTCTGGGTCTGGTTTTGTTCAATATCTTCATCAGTGATTTAGATAATGGCATACAGCGTACACTTACAAAGTTTGCGGACGATACCAAGCTGGGAGGGGTTGCAAGTGCTTTGGAGGATGGGATTAAAATTCAAAATGATCTGGACAAACTGGAGAAATTATCTGAAGTAAATAGAATGAAATTCAATAAGGACAAATGCAAATTACTCCACTTAGGAAGGAACAATCAGTTGCACACATACAAAATGGGAAATGACTGCCTAGGAAGAAATACTGCAGAAAGGGATCTGGGGGTCATAGTGGATCACAAGCCAACTATGAGCCCTGCTTTGCTGGTGCCCTAAGCACGTGCTTAGTCTGCCTATTGGGTAATCCAGCCCTGAGTCAACAGTGTAACTCTGCTGCAAAAAAAGCAAACATCATTCTGAGATGTATTAGCAGGAGTGTTGTAAGCAAGACACGAGAGTAATTCTTCTGCTCTACTCTGCACTGATTAGGCCTCAACTGGAGTAGTATGTCCAGTTCTGGATGCCAGATTTCAGGAAAGATGTGGACAAATTAGAGAATCATAGAATATCAGGGTTGGAAGGGACCTTATGAGGTCATCTAGTCCAACCCCCTGCTCAAAGCAGGACCAATCCCCAATTTTTGCCCTAGATCCCTAAATGGCCCCCTCAAGGATTGAACTCACAACCCTGGGTTTAGCAGGCCAATGCTCAAACCACTGAGCTATCCCTCCCCCCATGAAGGTCCAGAGAAGAGCAACAAAAATGATTAAAGGTCTAGCAATCATGACCTCTGAGGGAAGAGTAAAACATAACAGTTTTCAAGTACATAAAAGGTTGTTGTAAGGAGGAGGGAGAAAAAATGATCTTCTTTATGTCTGAGGACAGGACAAGAAGCAATGGGCTTAAATTGCAGCAAGGGAGATTTACGTTGGACATTAGGAAATACTTCCTGAGTGGTTAAGCACTGGAGTAAATTGCCTAAGGAGGTTGTGGAATCTCCCCCATTGGGGATTTTTAAGAGCAGGTTAGATAAACACCTGTCAGGGATTGTTTAGATAATACTTAGTCCTGCCATGAGTGCAGGGGACAATCTGCTAGCTGTAGGAATTTGCTACATCGGGTAGCAGTGTTTTACAAGCGCAGGTAGCACATTGCTACAGGGAGCAGTTTCCTACTCTACACCGGCAGCGGCAGCGGTGTGCGTTGGGGTGAAAGTGGGGGGATCACAGCCCCGAAGCCCCTGGTGGGGTGGGTGGGACGTGTCCCCCTGCTCCGGAGAGGAGGAGGAGGGGGCGGTGCCAGGCGGAGCGACGCGAAAGAGGGCGGAGCTACGTGTCCCGATCCCTCCTCGCGCCCTGCCTCCCGCCGCCGCGATTGCCTAGCAGTGGTAACGGCCGTTACGTGACGTGTCTTGTTTACAGGAGAGTAGCCAATGGGAGGGCGGATGGTGGCGGGTGGGGCTGCGGCGCCGGGCCAATGGGCGGCGGGGGCGGCGCGTTTAAACAACGACGGCGACAGGTAGCTGCGTGGTCGCCGTGCCGTTGGCCGCGGTTCAACGTGTCGCGGCGCCATGCCGAGCCGGCCCGAGGACTACGAGGTGCTGCTCACCATCGGCGCCGGCTCCTACGGCAAGTGCCAGAAGGTGCGGCGCCGGGCGGACGCCAAGGTGAGCGGGCGGGGGGGCCGTGTGCGCGTGTCCCGGGGCTGCTGGGCGCTGCGCCTCTCTGCTGCCCGGGGCTGCGCGGCCCCTGCGGGCTCGATGTCTCGCTGCGGGCGCAGGAGCCGCGGCGCCCCGTGGGTTAGGGGGTGAGGCGGATCCGCTGGAGCGGGGACACGCAGCACCCCACGGGCCGACTCCGTGGCAGGTGAGTCGAGGCGGCTGCTGCACGTCGCCGGGGCTGCTCCGTGTTCCGCCGGCTCGCCGAGCTCTGCGAGCTGTCCGGTGAGCTCGTGACTGGGCTTGACCAGCTGCTGCTGCTCCCGGGCGCGCCCGTGCCTTGTCCGTCAGTCACCGCGTGAACTGTCCGTCTTTCAGGTCTTGGTCTGGAAAGAGCTGGACTATGGCTCTATGACGGAAGCCGAGAAACAAATGCTGGTTTCGGAAGTGAATTTACTCCGGGAGCTGAAACACCCGAACATTGTCCGGTATTATGATCGCATCATCGACCGAACCAACGCAACCCTGTACATCGTGATGGAGTATTGTGAAGGAGGTGACCTGGCTAGTCTAATTGCAAGATGTACAAAGGAAAGGCACGTGAAATCTGTTCAGGGGGATCTCATGCTCGCCCATCTAAACCTGAGCTTTTACCAGAATTAAGCATCTCTTTTTAATCCATTAGAAACTTGAGTTTGATCCATTTAATCACCTCAGACTTCTAAATTCTCTCAAGTCTCTCCTTAAGGTATAAGAAGGTTATTTTGTTTTAAAAGGTATAGTTTAGTGGAAGTTCTATTGATAAGATACAGGAGAACTGGGTACTTGACACAGGAATAGTCACTATTGTATTCCCTCCTGTGTGAGGCAAAAGCTACAGAAAAGAGAGCAAGTCTAAATACAGTAACTCTTCACTTAACATGGTAGTTATGTTCCTGAAAAATGTGACTAAGCAAAATGATGTTGAACAAATCCAATTTCCCCATTTTATATATATATAATATAAAAATATTTTAAAAAAACAACAATTTAATACTGGTACACAGCAATGATGATAGTGAAGCTTGGTTGAGGTGAAGGAGTCAGAGGGTGGGAATTTCCCAGGGACTGCCTTACTAAATGAACTAGCAGTCCACTGAGCCCTCAAGGGCTAACTCACACTCCAAGGTAGCAGGAAAGGAGGGAGGGCAGACAGATGTGTTTCAGAGATAAAGATGTGCATTTCCTATTGGGTACCAAGAGTGGGGTCAGAAGTACACTGCCTTGTTGATTAGATCAGTAAGCCCAGCAGCTGCAGCTTCTGCCTAAGGCAGCAGCTCCCTCCCTTGTGTGTCCCCCCCTGCTCTATGGAAGATAGGGTAAACAAGGTGCAGGGGGACATTAGCCCCTCTCTTCTTCCCCTCCCCCTCACACAGCAAGCAAGCAGGAGTTTCAGGGAGCAGCACATGGCAGTGGAGGAAGGGACAGCTGAACTGTCATTGATGGCCTGCAAACAATGATGTTAGAAGGGATCATTTCACAACTGTAAATGAGCATGTTCCCTAATTGATCAGCAACCTAAGAACAAAACAACATTAACTGGGATGACTTTAAGTGAGGAGTTACTGTACCCTGTTATGACCATTAGAGACAGAACTGTCAGAACTTGGGGGTTCTATTTACTCCACTACTGACTTGCAGAATGACCTTATTAAATCTTTTAACCTGTGGGCTTTAGATTGCCCATCTGTAAAATGAATACTACTTAACCTTGCAGGAGTAGCATCACTCAAAACTTTTTTGGGGAAGAATGTTATAAATGTTATAACTTGAATAGTTACATGGATCAAAGCTATATTGGAAAAGCTACCCTTGTATAAAATGTTTACATTCAAAGCTATTGCAGGGATTTAAAGTAAAACTAAGAAACTTTGCTAAACTGTCTCAGTTAAAAGCAAGTTCAAATATTAAACCGGTCTCAAAGCCCCTTTCCTGTCTTTTGGGTTTTAGAATTGTGCTTAAGTATTTTTTTCTCTCGAGTCCACTTGCCCCTAGATGTAAGAACTATCTACAAGAGAAATGGTGAAACTGGCCTAACAGAGCTCACTGCTTCAGCTCAGAGTTTTAATAGAATTTTGTCTGGCTTGGCTCTAACCATATAAGCCTCGGAGCACTTTAGAGTGGGTGATCTTGACAGCTCCTCCATGCTGTCTGATGTGTCCCAGGATGCAAAACTAAAATCACAAGTTGAGACTTTGAATTGAGTTAAATCACTTGAATTGTTCTACATAACAATGCTCTGGGCTCATCTTCTAAGTTTTGCTGTGTGATACTTACAAAGGAGGGAGAAAGGAATGGACTTTCTGACCCAAAAATGGGATGGCTGTGGGGCACACTTCCATATGGGATTAGGTGAACCCAGAGTCTGGGAAATGCTGCCCGACTGTCATCTTTGAAAAGGTCTTGCCATCCTAAGATTGGCTATCAAAACTGGTATTCTCGTATATCCAGTATACACCACCACCACAAAAAAGGAAATTAATGCCTTAAAACAACAACCCCCTGTACACTGTGTGGAGTTTTTTGGAACCTTTTTGGAATTAAACTCCATGAAGTCCACTAGGTGCTCTGAGCTTAATCCCCAAGGCCAATATTTTGGTGCTACTGGGGCCTTCAAAATCCCTATTCAGCTGCTGCTTAAAGCCCCAAGATATCCAAGTTTTTCTGCCAGTGAGCATTGTTCTAAGGCATAAGACCAGGTGTCTAAGTGTCAAGCCCTGAAGCATTGCCCTGCATATCTTGTCAGCAGCACCTAATTCATAGGGGTACTCTGAGGTTAATTAAACTCCCATGCAATAGTTGAGAGGTGGCCTCCCTTATCCCAGGGATGTGATCTGGGTTCAATTCCCCCTCTGCCTGATATAGAGAAGGGATTTGACCTTTGGTTTCCCACCTCTCAGGGGAGTGCCCTAACCACTAGACTAGAGTCATTCTCTCTGGCCCAGTGAATGTTTAATTGTTTATACACTGTGGACTGCTTCAATAGGAGAGAGTGAAACCCACACCAGCATAGCCCTGTGATTTGGACACTCGAGGTGGGAGTTCAAATTTCCTCTTCACATAATGCAAGTTCTCCCACATCCCAGGTGAATGCTCTAACCACTAAATACTAGAAAGGGCTAAATACTAGAAGGGAAGTTCTCTCCCCTTCCCCTGGCATTTCTTGCAAAAACCACAATTTAGGCACCCAACTCCAGGAGAGAGCTCACTGCTGAGAATACCAAGCAGAGATGGGCATTTCCCTCTAGGCTAGAGTTAGACACCTAAATCCCTTTGAGGGGTGTGGCTTCAGATCCACCCCTCTCCTCAGCATTACCTGTTGGAACTGCATAAGCTATCCCTGCCTAGTGTGCTGGCTATTTTTTGTAGATTCTTGGGTATCTAATTCTTTCCACGCAGTGAAAGCCTAGGTGCCTAACTTGAGGCTGTGGATTCCACTGGATGGGAATGTACCTAAAAGTTAACACTGTTGCAACACTCACATTATTTTGTGGACCTAGCCCTCTGTTACTGCTATTTATTTTGCATGGTAGATGCTAGGATACTATATCCATGGGTGGTAGTACAAAACCCTAAGATAGGAACAAATAGAGGGTGATTTATATACTTATCTCTCTATTTACTGTATTTACAAGATCTATATTACTCTGTTAAATTAACTTATTCTCCTTTCATAGACACTACTTAGAGGAAGACTTTGTTCTCCGCATGTTGACTCAGTTGACCCTGGCCTTGAAGGAATGTCATAGACGGAGCGATGGTGGCCACACTGTGTTGCACCGTGACCTAAAACCAGCAAATATCTTTCTAGATAGCAAGCACAATGTGAAACTTGGAGACTTTGGATTGGCTAGAATATTGCACCATGATACCAGTTTTGCTAAAACATTTGTTGGCACTCCATATTACATGTCTCCAGTAAGTGTTCCATGATCCTGGTTTCTTCTGCAACACCTTGCTTTTTAACAGAATTCCTCAACATCTTTAAAAGTTTTAGTTTATGAAACCTATAACTAAATCTTCGTTCCTGTAGCCAACTCCTTTTTAACAAGGGACAGACCTTTAAAACTTGTGGGGTGCAGGGAACTTGCTTGCAACAATTCTGCATCATATATCAGAATGGTCTTATATATGACTGACTTTCAAGTTTGATATGACTTAAGCCTCAAGTTTTTTGGACTGTAATTTTCATAAACTAAATGCTATACTGTTTCTGGTGTTAATTAGCTATAGCATGGGTCCTCAACCTGGGGGGTTGTGGACTCCCTCCCCTGCCATATTAACTGGGTTGCAAATGTGCTCAGGGGGTTGTGATCTCCCTCTTTCCTTATGGTGAGATGTGTAGGGAGGATAGTGATGGAGTTCCGAAACTTTTTTCCCTGCTACATGGAGTCATGGTATAGAACAAGTTGAAGACCACTGCCATCAGACTATTGTGCATACTTAACAAATCCACAACACCTTTCTCTCAAATCCATGTCTTCAAAGAGAGCATCTGTAGAATTCATTCCTATTTCTTGATCTCTGCTTCTGAATGAGGCTGGAATAGCTCCCTTGCCTCTTGATATTTTATTTTTGAGGGCTGCTGTTGCTGAGTAAAGCACAAATTAGAACTGTGCACTAGTCATCGCTCACCATCCTAAGTAGATCCTTTCAAAGGCAGCATTTTTAGTTCTTGACTACTGTTGATGTGAAGCGTTCTCAAGGACCTCCATCATGGCTACTGTTCCAGCTCTTCTCCCTGGAAGAACAGACTTCTTATGAGGTATCCTTTGTTAGTACCATCCTTGTCATCTTGTTAGGCCTACTCCCTGAAAGTCACATTTCTGAAGTATCTGCCTTGGTATCTTGGCACTGACTTTCATGTGATTCTTGGTCTTGTCACATCTGCATAGTAGTGCATCAGTGCTGCTGCAGTGATGGGGTGGGGTACTCTACCTTCTTCAAATGATTGATCTACAAGGGTTCTTGTCTGTGGAGCGTAGACTTGGGAGTGAAAATCCTGCAAGGTCATATCCAAGCTCACTCATTCTGAAGTAAGGCAGACATAAGGAAAAGTACTTCTCCTTTGTTTCTGTGCTCTATGTGCAGACTCTAATTGAAGTTTTTCCCCTGTATAATGTCTTGCATTTGTACTGATCAAAAAAACGATGCAGTTTGAACAAGCTTTACTCCAGCTCAGTTATTGTTGCTGTAATATCTTCTATATTCTGAATTGTACTAGTTTAATTCACAATAGGTACTTCAAGCTAACTCATCAGTGATAATTTAGTAGGTTGCACAAATATTAGCTGATCCTTCATGGAGAACTTGGTTCTGCTGCATTACTGTAAATGAATTGCTGTATACCTTCCTGATAACTTTTTTTTTTTAAAAAAGGCTTCTCTTTTTCTTAGGAACAAATGAACCGCATGTCATATAATGAAAAATCAGACATCTGGTCTCTAGGATGCTTGCTGTATGAGCTATGTGCACTCTCGTAAGTATAAAGAGAAATGCTGTGAGACTACTTTCACTTTAATTATAGTATGATGTGACTAAACTAACAAGTGAAGACCAAAGTTTGTGTCTAAAATAAATCTTAATCCAACAAACACAAACGGTTGTCTTGTTTTCAGAATATTTTAAAAAGCAAAAACAAGCTCTCTTCTAGCATCTAGAAGAACCTTGATTGGAGTGGTAAATGGAGATTTTCCTCAAATACATTGAAACCCTTTAACACATTTGCAGTTAAACAGTGAAAAGAGCCTTTAAGAAAATAAATACTCTTCTTCAGGCCTCCATTTACAGCTTATAACCAAAAGGAGTTGGCAGAGAAGATAAAGGAAGGAAAGTTCAGACGAATACCATATCGTTATTCAGATCAGTTGAACGAACTTCTTAAAAAGATGCTGAATTTAAAGGTAGGAACTGACTGCTGTTTTCACTAATACTTCAGTCTGATACTTAAAGCATTTCAGAGCTTTAATTTTACTGTAGGATGGAACTTGTACAGATTTGCCTCCATTAAGAAGGGAATTGGTGTTCTACGTTTCTTAAATTTAGAACAGCACTCGGACACTTGTCACACTCTTTCCCCGGCATGTTTCTTTTAAGGACTACTGTCGACCCTCTGTTGAAGAAATTCTACAGAACCCCTTGATAGCTGACTTGGTGGTAGAAGAGCAAAGAAACAGTTCCGAGAGGAAAGGACGAAGATCAACAGAGCCAGAAAGGCTGCAGCATTCAAGCACTGCAGTAAATGAGCTGAAACTGAAGGAACAACAGTTGCAGGAGAGAGAACAAGCCATAAAAGAGAGAGAGCAACAACTGGAACGTATGAAATTCCATTCTGGGAGTGGGGAGGTCAGAATCAGACTCTAGTCTGAAAGAGCCTGTGAGGGGGTATTCCAGATACAGCCTGTCAGATTTTTAAAACTACTACTTTATTTTGTATTTAATTAAACCTTACCTCGTAGTCTAATTCAGGAGTAGAAACCTGGGGTGGGATTGTGGGGGATGGAGAAGGCTGTTCATAGCAAGCAAAGGTTACCAAAACCTACAGAACATGGGGCCTGAATCTGCTGTCCTGAACAATGTGTAGCCATACAGGGTAAAATGGGTGGAATGCTACCAAATTAGAATGGTAGCATTTTACTCACTCTGCCTATTCACAGTACAGGGCAACAAATTTGGGTCCTTACTCTATCAGGGGTAGGCAACCTATGGCATGCATACCAAAGGTGGCACATGAGCTGATTTTCAGTGACACTCACACTGCCCAGGTCCTTGCCACCGATCCGGGGGGCTCTGCATTTTAATTTAATTTTTCTAAGTGAAGTTTCTTTAAAATTTTTAACTTTATTTACTTTACATACAATAGTTTAGTTATATAAAGACTTTTAGAAAGACCTTCTAAAAAGTTAACATGTATTACTGGCACACACAACCTTAAATTAGCGTGAATAAATGAAGACTCGGCACACCACTTCTGAAAGGTTGCTGACCCCTGCTCTATATAAATGCACAATTAGTGTTCGCTACAATCTATGAAAATTATTAGGTTGTGATGTGGCACAATTTAAAAAGGTGGGTGTGGGCAGCTACTTTGGAGACTGCCCATTGGAGTAAGATCCAAAACTGTTATGAAACAGAAATTGTCAATAGAGCTAATTAGCAGTGAAGCTATATGGTCAGTTCTTTAACTAATGGGGGTTATGCAATGGATAGCACTTGGGTTGTACTTGCCATCTTTAGTTGATGTTCCACGATGGAACATCTCTTTTGAAAATCAGGCCCTGCATGTGGCACAGTTAAAATAGTATATGTGCAAAATGGCAGGACTGAACACTAATATAGCTTTAGCCAACCATACATGATAGTCTTATTTCCTAGTCTCTCAGGGCATGATTGGTATTTTAAAGCAGTATGAGGATTCCATGATGGAAGAGTGGTATGCATCACTTAAACCCTTTAGTGTCCCTTCACTGCCATATCCCATGAAGTGCATGGGCTGGGAGACCCTGATTCTCTACACAGCAAATGTACTACCTAGAGCAACAAAGCAGAAATTTTAGGGGCTTGACACTCCAGTGACTACCTGCTTTTCTGCAGAAAAATCTGTCTTGGGACCAGGCCCCTCCTGTTTGGAAAACACCAGAAATCTAATGTTAATAACTTTCTTTGTATGCTTCCTTTCAGAGAGGGAGCGGGAGCTATGTGTGCGTGAGAGACTGGCAGAAGATAAACTTGCTAGGTATTAAGTTTAACCTAGGTTACACTGTAACTATTTCTACAGCAAACAAAATCTTAAACTTATCTCATTTCTAAACAGGGCTGAGAACTTGATGAAAAACTACAACCTATTCAAGGAACAGAGGATATTGGCAGGTGCAAAAAGCCCAGGTATGAGAATAAACAGGAAGCCACTTGAACTAGTAAACAGATTGGCACAGCCATGAGGATGCCCTGGACATTCTGCATGCCATGAAAAGTCCCATCTTACCAAACAAGCTACATAAACTTCTATAATGGTTTTGAACAGAAACTTGACCCATTTCTTTGTGTCCTGTGGCATGAAGAAAAACCACTCTCGAAGGAGATCACGTTTGCTGCTGTTAATATTTATTCAGCCTGAACATCAGAAATGATGTTGAGAAGGGGAGGGTGTCAGTACGAATTGCTGGAAAGTTATGAATTTACTTTCTCTAGTTCTAGGTTTCAGAATGTTACTAATTCAGTTTTGGAGCAGATTATGAAATCAGATCTATGTAATTATGATCTAGTTTTAAAATGTTAGTCTTTAATAAAACATAAGGCATGTCTTATGACCACTCAGCCTTCATTTCATGGCTGGCTTTAAAAAAAAGGCAGATTTACACTACCTTTTTTCACTAGGGTTATTCATAGCTCAGATATTCTAACATAGACTGAACTTGCGACTGACAGAGTCAAACTATACTCTGTAGAAACCTCGGGTGAATAAAGAGCAGCAATTTTCAAAATCCAAAGTAGCTGGGGGGCGGGAATACAATCTAAAACAGATATGGTACAATATCTTGCATAATTTAGAGCTAGATTCTGGAATTTAGGCACCAAATCAATTTTCTGAATCAGGCACTGTTGTGGTTCAGACCCCCCCCCCCCCCCCCCCCCATCACTCCAACCTCCCCCTTCATTCTGTAGGCACCTACACTTTTGCAGTAAAAGTTCCCTAGGTGCCTATGTTCTGTCTCTGGGCATGTGCTCTGCAACAGCATGCCAGGTACCTGGATGCCTAAGCCCAAGTGTGGTGCACAAACCAGGAAAAGAGAGGCATTCTTCTACCAAAGTCACCCATGCAGGGCCTGATCTGCTAAGCATGGTCCGTTTGCTTTCTAGATTGGGTCCCCCCATAAGCAAGTTTAGACAATAGCGTGGGGGGTGGAGGGGGCAGGAGAAGGAGGGTCACCTCCCTGAAACTCCTAGCCAAGTTGTTAAAGTATTCATGTGGGATGTAGGAGACACTGATCCAATACCCACACCGCTAACATTCCAAGTGGAGTTGTCCTCTGTAAGCCTAGTTCTATCTATCCTATGCTGCTTCTGCTTAATCACTCAAAATAGCATTGTTTCAATGTCTAATTGTCTGCCTATTAATCCCTTGCCTCTTGCAGTATTACTGTTTTCTGACATTCTCCCTTCACTGGCATAACAGGAAGTGAGGTCTGTAAGAGGTGTCCTGCATATTTTTTTTTTCTTTTCAAGCTCCTCCTCATCTTTGTAATTATTCAGGCTTGCTTAGTTATGCTATAACCTGACAATTCATAATTTAACATCCTCTGCATCTTCCATGGTTTTTAACTTCCTCTTTCTATAAAGAGTTTGCTTGCTCTAGAACAGACCTAGCTAGAAGGTAGTACCCAGGTCTCTACCTTCCCCATCTCACTAAGCTCAATTTTTTTTACTCTTTTTTTTTTTTTTTTTTTTTTTTTACAAAGGGCCTGGTTTTACTCTCATTTATCTGGTAGTGTGAGGTACCTGGAACAGAATTTCAATTGTTCTTTTTCTTATACCTTACAGCTCTGGTAACTTGCATGGGTTTTAACTTTAAGAAAATCACTAACTATGAGTTTATTTTCCCCTGTTAAGTCCCCTAGTATTTTCTTTCAGGACTATGTTCAATTGTTGCTACCACCAATGGTTTCTGCACTGGCAGAGGCTCCCTTGACAATCCATGTTTAGGCAGGTTGCTTACTAAGACCTTCTCACTCGCTGTGGTTTGAGAATCAAACAAGTTTTCTGCAAAACTGTGCAGAGAGCTGGGACTTATAAAACTTTCTTATGGAAGCATGGCTGAGCAAAATGAAAGGGGGTGTGTATGTGTGAATCAATGCATTAAAACTAAACTGCTGCTTGTGTCAAAGGGTCAAGTGTGAACTCTGTGTCCTCATCCTGAGTAGGGCTGCAAGCTACGCTATCGCTTAAAGACAAAAATGTGTGTATAGGTACACCTGGCTTACCTACACCTAGAGCAGGGAAAGACCATCCCTTACTTTATCAGAAGATACTGATTAAACTCCTCACTGATTTTTCTGAAATAGCATGTCATTTGTCCTGGCCTAGACTTGTAGCTAGTGTTCTCTGTACATTCATATGACTAGTCCTGAATCAACTACAGTATCAGTACATACCTTTTTTTAAACATAGATCAGGCCTCTGGGTTATGTAGCTGTTTATCCCCTACTTCACTGCAACACTCAAGCCCTCAAAAGAGTTTCTATAATTGAGTGCTGTATGGGGTGACTAAACATCTTTCATTATCCAGCAGCCTGCACCATTATTTTGACTTATAATGTATCACTGCTAGCTGTAGCCTTGCTTGTCTACAAAATAGGTCTCCTCTTCCTGTGTGCTCTCTGAAAAGAGATGACTAAAACCATCTTTAGTAAATAAACAGCAAGTCTCTACAGTCCTTTCTACCTTAAGTCTTCTGAAAGTAAAATTACAAGCTCCAGTAACCTCTAGCCCTGTCATATTAAATGGGGCTGTGGTATCCTATATAACTGTCTCCTAAATAAGGAAGGGGGGCAGGAGGAGAGCATTAGTTGGGAACTCTAAAGGGTGAATTACATATAAAAAGCATTTATATGATTCTATTGATTCAAATAAAGCTGTTGTCCCTGGTGGAGGTTACTCACTCACCTTAGCTTCGATCCAGATTAGATTCCCCTCTGCAAAGGACTGGCACTGATGTGAATGAATAAACTAATATTGAGGAACACATATTCATTCAATAAAACTCAAAAGCCCTTTTCTTCACTCTTTCTATCTTTAAGATGAAGTGCTACTCCCCTCTTCAACAAGAAAGAAGAAGGTTCATTTTGGTGCAAGTAAAGAAAACGCTATATCCAATGATAATTCGGAGAATTATCCTCTCCCAAAAGAGAAATGCTCTGAGCTGAAGAAACGCCTTTATGCTGCTAACCTGCGGGCTCAAGCACTGTGTGAACTAGAAAAAAATTATCAACTAAAAAGCAGGCAAATTCTGGGCATGCGCTGAAACTGTGTACAGTATTAACATTTTTAATGTAACTTAAAAATGTATCGGTACTACTATTGTGCTGCTTCTGCCTTGATTTGATTTTTTTTACCATCTGAATCCTGTTTTGTTTTAGCAGAGATGCTACCATTTTAACTTAATGTTTTACATAACTTCTTTTATGTATGTTTCCCTTTTCTATTAATTTTCCATCATACTGTCCATGCTTGAAAGGACACTTCAGTGGAACAGAAGGATAGCTTTGATAAATAGTCAAACATGAAAATACTTGTTTGATTTAGAGAGAGAGAGTAGCTATCTTTTTTTCCTCAACCCCATGTGCTAAGTTGAGAGAATGAAGGATGTCTATAAATTAAGAATTAAAGTTTGTTAATTCTGAAAAACTACGTAAGTGATGTAGGTAGCTTTTTTTATTATTTAAAAAAGTGTCTTGATGTGAGAAATAGATGTATTTTTCTTTCAGTTGTAAAGTCCCATGAAAACCTGTTAAAAATATTAGTGTATAAATTTACCTGTTGCACTATTTTACACCATTTCCTTTTTAGATCAAAGAAATCTTGTATCCTTTTGTTGCCACCTTATACTCTTATTTTAAAAGTATTTTCTGTAATATTGTAAACATACAACTGGTTGTAGCTATTCTTGTTTCATATGACAGTAACAGCAAAGATGTGAAAAGGTTGCTATTCCACCCCCTTTCACCAATTAACTGACCTACCTATAATTGAAGGTGGACATAATGTACTAAAATAAAAGTCTATTTTCCAACATCCATTTGCAGGTTCCTGATAATGGAGCTGTGTGTTATCTCTTGTGTGGCTAAATCATCCCAAATCTGCTGTGGTGGGCACGAAGGGGGTAGTAGGTAGACATCTATATATTTACCAAAGATTCACAATTCTAAACTACAGATTTGAAGCTGTGCAGGTGTAACCGCTATTTATAGCTTGACAGTGGTAGTGTGTAAGGAAAGACCTAATAGTTTCAGAGTTAAATATAATTAAATTCCACCTAAGTGTTTTTTAAATTAATATAGGTTGTTTGGTTTTTTTTGGTAGATTCTCAGCTGGTTAGGCCCATAATCTGACCTCCCTTAACAATGTTTATAACTAAGGAAGTACCTCTTATCAGGGTGGATAAAAATCAATGATTTTAAAAAACAACCAAAAAAAATGGATTTTTTTTTTTGATAAAATGCTTTTTTGGGGAAAAAACCTATCTAAAGCTAGTTTTAATTGAGATACATTATAGCTCAAAGATCTCATCATAGAATAGGGATTATTAATTCTATAGTATGAGATAATATATTAATGTAATGTTTAAGAAAAGTTTTGCAAATGAGTTCCAATAGTTCATGGATTAGGGATCCAAGATCATGGGGTTCCAGAGGCTTCTGTATAGATTATTTAGGTTAATCTATCTATCCAATGGAACTCAGTGCTCAGTCTAGAAGATACCATCAGAGGTGCTTAGTTTTGCAGTTCCCAAACTGGATTTGTGTGTCCAGAGATAACATGCTTGTTAACAGCAAAAATGTTTTAAATAAATAATATGTAGAGGTGAAAAATAACAGACCTCAACCTTCTTGTCCCTCTGCAAATTTGTATACACAGAGTCAATCCCTTACCTCTCTTTAAAAGTGCAAAGTTTCAAAAAGTTCAATGAATAGAAGATCTGGACAAGGAGAAGTCTGGAGATAAATGTGAGAAGGGAGGGACAAGCAGTAGAAACAAAAGTGAAACTGTTTGAGCAGCATATTCCAGAAGTCTTGAGGTCTTTCTGAGCGTAGCCTTCATTGATTTGAGATCTACCATACCATTCTCTCACTAAAAGAGAGACCCTATAATGGCAGCAGGCTGTAAAAGAGACCCAGCTTGGGAATATTTTAATGAAGTGAGACATGCATGGGTGTAAAATGCAAACAGTGCAACAAAGAAATGCAAGGCCTGGTTGCCTGAGTGAAACAACATCATGAGAAGTGTTCCTTCTCCGGAGGAAGCTGCATTGAAGATGATGAAAGGAACATGTCTGAACATGCAGGGTCTTCAGGTTGGTAAGCTTTTTTATTTCATATTTCTTAAGGACTGTCTGTCTTCCTTCTGGACTATTCTTGAATTCTCATGTTTGAGCAAAATTATAGTTGTTACTCTATGGTACTATCATTTTAGATGCAGTTGTGATCAACAATAAATAGCTGGAATAAGCAGATCTTCCTTTTACAATTTCACCTTTAAAGTAGTGCTGAGTGTCAGTGAATGCAATGAGTAATACTAAATGAGCAGTATGGTAATCATTAAATAACTGCATTGACTTTGTTTAGGAGAATCCATCCTCAGCATACAGGATTCTGAAGACTATCCATCTTCAAGATCACCATCATTTTCTATAGTTTCAGAGTTATCTGCCAATGATAGTGTTTCAGTCACATCATATATGTCACATAGTCACAGTATATCACCTGTAGCAAAAAGGAAAAAAAAAATCCATCATCCAGAAACAGCCGTAGATAAGTTTGTGATAAGAACCAGCAGATTATAAAAAGAGGTAATGGATGAAAAAATTGCCCGGTTTGTTTATGCAACAAACTCTCCTTTCCATATGATTAAGAACCCACACTTCATTAAAATGGTTCAGTCATTAAGACCAGGATACAGTCCACAGTAGATGTTGCAGGCAAATTGCTGGATAAAGTGTAGGAAAGAGGAATTGAGCAGTGTGCAAAAGGTCTAGAGGGTGAAATTGTTAACCTGAATCTTGATGGGTGGAGCAATGTCTACAATGATCCTGTTGTATGTGCTTGTGTGACAACAGAAGAAGGGAATGTCTTCCTTACAGAAACAATTGATACATCAGGAAATGTGCACACAGCAGAATACTTACAAGAAGCAGCAGTAAAAGCTATAACAAACTTTGAAAAAAAATGCAAATGTTTAGTACACAGCTTGGTCACAGACAATGCTGCAGATGTATCATTTTCAAGATGAGAAGAAATTTAGAACAGTGAAGAGAGTCCCAAGCTAATAACATACGGTTGCAGTGCTCATTTGATGCACCTCCTAGCCAAAGACTTCAGTGTTCCAGAAATAAAGGCTAATGTTGTTGAAATTGCAAAATACTTCTAAAACAAACACTTTGCAGCAGCTGCTCTGAAAAAAGTGGGAGGAACCAAGCTAATTCTCCCACAAGAAATGCAATGGAACTCAGTAGTGGACTGTTTTAAGCACTATATCAAGAATTGGCCTAATCTGATGATAGTTTGTGAACAAAATTGTGAAAAAATAGATGGCACTGTCACAGCCAAAGTTCTCAACATTGGGCTTAAGAGAAATGTTGAACACAGGCTGAGTACCCTGAAGCCTATTTCTGTAGCCTTGAAAAAAATGCAGGGAAATAGCTGTTTTCTTGCTGATGCGGTTGAAATTTGGAAGGAACTGAGTGAGATCTTAAAAAGAGAAATATGTAATGACAGAGTTAAATTACAAACATTAAAAAAACGAACAGGACAAGCACTATCGCCAGCTCATTTTCTCGCAAATATTCTCCATACTCGGTACCAGGGTCAAACCTTAACTGCTGAAGAAGAGGAGTTGGCTATGACTTGGACATCCAGCAATCATCCCTCCATAATTCCAACTATAATAAACTTCAGATCTAAGGGTGAACCATTCAAGAAATACGTTTGCTGATGATGTTTTAAAGAAAGTCACACCAGTGAACTGGTGGAAGTCACTTAAGCACTTGGATTCAGAGACTGTTGAAGTGATAATCTCATTTTTAACAGCAGTAGCTTCTTCTGTCGGTGTAGAAAGAATATTTCTTTCTTTGGACTAATTCATTTCAAATTGAGAAATTGTTTGGGACCTGAAAAAGCAGGAAAGCTTGTTTTTCTTTTCCAGATTATGAACAAACAGGAAAATTGAAGGTGAAGACGACTGAGTTCACAGCAGAAGCCAATATTCTTCTTCGAGCGCTTGCTCATATCAATTCCAGTTAGGTGTGTGCGCGCGCCGCGTGCACAGCTGTTGGAGACTTTTCCCTAGCAGCTACCCATCAAGAACCATGGGGTGCTGCAACGTAGAGCGGTACTGCTGCGTAGAGCAGTGCCGGTCCATCGAGCGATGACTGGGTCGATGCGAGCAGTGCTGCGAGGTCACAGATTGGGATCTGGACCTCGAGCGGGACCAGGACCGATCAGCTGACGAACAGCTCAGAGGGTCGGGGCTGCGAGACCACTGCCGCGAGTCAGACCAGCACGGGGCATATGTACAGTGCCGGGACTCAGAGCAGTGTGGAGATCCTGGTTGGGGGGCAGATGACCCGAACATAGCCAGTTTGCCTCTTGAGGGTGCCGGGCCTCGTGCTAGTGGAGGCCCTGGAGACTTGGGCACCATCATTTCAATAAGCCTCCTGGCGGCCTCAAAAGTGTCCAGTGTGGAGGGTAGTGTAACCTCCTCCACCTGCAGCCGCGGGGAGTCAGGAGTGTGGGGCTTCCTGGGAAGACGGGGGCCCGAGGAGGTTGAGCCCTACCAGAGGGTCTGTCCGCCGTAGGCCCATGCTCCACAGCATGCCCTGCTGAGGCTGCGATTTCTGTAGCAGACCGTTGTGGAGGCTTGTCCTTGGCCTGGTTCTTGTGGGCAGCCGGTGAATGGGAGCGGTGCCGAGGGGAACACTTCTGGGCCCCGGGAGACCGCTGGCCCCTGGGAAGGCGTGACGAGTCCTTTTTCAGTGCCTCAGACAGCACCACCAGAAGAGCACTCTGCCCCAGTCCTGCTGTGGACAGAGGGCAGACTCCATGAGGAGTTGTTTTAGACGAATGTCTCTCTCCTTTCTAGTGTGAGGCTTGAAGGCCTTGCAGATCTTGCACTTATCTGCCTGATGGGCTCCTCCCGGGCGACCAGAGACAAGAGTCGTGGGGATTGCCCCTGGGCATAGGCTTGGCGCAGGAGCTACAGGGTTTGAAGCCCTGGGACGGCATGCCCCGGAGCCCCGCGGGGTACTTGTTGAAGGGGAAAAACCCCCAACCACTAAGACTACGATTAACAAGTAGAAGAGAACGATTAACTAACAATAGGTAACTATATACAAAGATAAGCAGAAGAGCTAGGGATTAGTGGAGCACTTGTGAGCAAGAGACCACTGTTCCAACAACCGTCACTGGCGGTAAGAAGGAACTGAAGGGGGGTCGGGCCGGCAGGGTTGTATATAGAGCGCCATACAGGTGCCACTCCAGGGGGCTCCACAGCCGACCCGACGGATGCTGCTAGGGAAAAGTTTCCGACAGCCGTGCACGCAGCGCGTGCACACACCTAACTGGACTAGATATGAGCAACACATCTCGAAGAACAACAGTTACAAAAAGCGTGAGTAACCGTTTTATTTAAGTTTCTCATGTTGACCTGGCTGACATAGTCGATTTAATTTTTGTTTATTTTTAAAAAATATCTCATTTAACTATTTTAGTTAAAAACAATTTTAACAAAAACCTGATTTTAAAAAACTTGAATGTTTAAATTCCAAAATTCATATGCTTGTTTTGTTTAAAATATATGTTTGCTGTTGAAGAAAAAAATCCAGAATACATAACGTTGTTTTAGTTAAGTAAAACAATATAAATGTCTGTCTGGTGATGTTCTCCTCCTAATACAGTATGGCAAGAAAATCCTCCAAATATTAATGATTAACCTGTTATATTGGAGATAGTTCACCTCCCAGTGACTTCATAAATATCTGCTTCAATTATCTTTTGGTAAATGAAATAACCAATCATGAATTTTCTGATATAGCTGTAAAACTAATCTGAAAAGTTTTCAAAATAAATCACTTTTAAAATGTGTATTGTGTACCTTCTAAAAATGAAACCTACATCTGTCTCTGAGTTGTGAAGAATATGTATTGAGGTTATAACAACCAACAAGAATGCACTTTTATGTAGAAATCCATGATTAAATAGAGTCTTCCTGACTAGTGATTTAAATCAAATCCACCCTGCCTATTATAGATTTAAAACACCTATATGTGATGATAATTTGCTATTTGGCCAGAGGTGGTGATTTTAATAGTGTTGAGCTCTGCTCTGCTGCTTTCTTCCCATGTAGGAATAAGAGAGAAGTTTCAAAAACCCTTTTGTGTGGAGATGGGAACGTGCTTCCTCTCCTCTCAATTTTGAAATGACAAGCCTAGCATAAAGAATACAAATTCTCCATGTGCTCAGTTGGTTCTCTCTCTGTATGGGCCCAAGTCTGATCTCACACTGATGTAACTTCATTGACTTGAATGGAGCTACTGTTGATGTAAGTGAAATCAGACTTGGATCCATTTAAGCTCACATCTCTTTATATGTAAGTGATTTTACTGTAGTTAATACTACTATTCATGTCAATCAGATGAGATTTAGGCTAGGATTCACATTTTCCCTGTTTCACTCAAGAGGATTTTAGGAGTCTAATCGTGAGAGCCATTAGACCTGGAAATCTGGATTGACTAGAACATTTATCACTCCTTAGTGGTATATGAAATTACAACTGTTAAAATGAACTTGGAATTGAAAGGAAAGTGGATGCAAGAGCATAATAATGACATACTGTAAGAGTCAGAGTTTCAGGGATAGCTGTTCCAGATTCACTGAGTGGTCCCTTGAGGGCATGCATTTAAGGTTTCCGGCTCCTAGCTATCACCTCTCTTAAATGGACACCTGTACCTCTTTCCCTCCAGACGGGTTTTAGGCTAATAGTCCCTCCACACCTCACTGATTTCCTGAGCAGGTCTGACCAAGGTTCAGCACCCATTGTTAACTTTCTGCAGGGACTACAACAGTGTACACTAGTTGCCAAACAGCCTTCACAAAGAAAAATATATTTATTCTTTGGGCAAATGCATTTCAGAGAGAGCATAAAAACCAAAAACATTCCTATATGCATGCAAAAACCTTACTAGAGGTCATCCATCAGTCTTATGGTGCCCTAGTAAACCAAAGTCTTTCCAATCCTTCTGTGAGGGTTGGGGTCCCCCTTGGATAGAAGATCCTGTAAGCTTGTTAAATCAAAAGGAAGACCACAAGTGTGTGTAAACTTAGCTGGTTATATCAAAAGTCTTTTCTTTGTTGTTCTCTTGAAACCCAGTTTGAACCAGCATATGCACTCATCTCTGAAGGTGTTTACAGCCTGAGTGATTTGCCTTGATCCGCCCCTTACTCCCATTGTTTTTAGTTCCTGGAGGAGTTATAGTAACCCTTTCCCCACCCCCTGGAGTTGCATACAATCCTTAGCCCAGAATAAAATAAATATAATAATGAGAATAAGAATAATAAGAAAGCAAAAATAATAAACAGTGAAATATAGTCCCCAAAGATGTTGTGTACAACTGGAATATCTGTCCCAATAAGGTCATATCTGTGAACTGCTGAGGTAAGAAAAAGTGGTGATCCAGTATAAATGTTTTCAAGAGCAGTAAAGTTACAAGCACTGGTTCTTTGAGTGCTTGCTCATGTCCATTCCATATTAGGTGGGTGTGCTTGCCACATGTACCGGTGCCGGAAGTTTTTCCCTCAACAGTATCCATAGGGGACCGGCTTTGATGCCCTCTGGAGTGGCACCCACATGGTGTGGTTTGAGGGGCGCCGCCGGCTCCCCCCACCCTCAGTTCCTTCTTGCCACCAGTGACAGTGCTGGAACGTGTGCTGCTTTGGCTAGCGTTGTCTTGTTCTCTTGTTCGTACAAACTCCGTAGAACTTGTAGTATAGTTGTAAATAGTTGTTGTTACAAGTTAGTTACCCTTAGTAGTAGCTTTGAAGTTCTCATAGACCCGAATAGGACTCAGCCTGGGACTCAAGCTTTAAACCCTGTGATCGCTGCAAATGGCCTATCCCTGTCAGTGATCCACATACCAGCTGCCTAAGGTGCTTAGGTGAGGGGCAAATAAGCGACAAGTGTCGTATCAAACCTAGGACGAAGGAGTGTGATAGCTGTCTAAAAATGCTCCTAATGGAATCGGCACTCACTCCAGCACCCAGGGGAGCAAGCTGCTGGACCACCAATGGATGTGGACGTTCCCGCGGCACCAGTATTATCCTCATCGTCGCCAGATGAGGCTATCACGGGGGCCCCTCACCCAGTTCCTCAGGATGATGCCAAAGTGCACCAGGAACTTTTGAAGAGGGTCGCTTCCAACCTGGGGCTTCAGGCAGAGGAATTGGAAGAGCCCTCGGACTCTGTTTGACATCCTCTTCTCCTCGGCTCCTGCCAGGGTGGCCCTACCCGTTCATGAAGGAGTTTCCAAAATCACTAATGCCCTGTGGCAGACCCCCTCTTCCCTGGCCCCTATCTCTAAGAGGGCTGAATGCAAGTACTTTGTGCTAACCATGAGTACTTATGCTCCCACCCAGCCCCCAATTCCCTTCTGGTCGAGATGGTTAACCACAAGGAGCGACAAGGGCAACCCAGGGCCACCCCCAAAAATAAAGACTCGAGGAGGCTGGATCTCTT
The DNA here is from genome assembly GCA_033296515.1 of Macrochelys suwanniensis. Lineage (NCBI taxonomy): Eukaryota > Metazoa > Chordata > Testudines > Chelydridae > Macrochelys > Macrochelys suwanniensis. Next base: position 159,669,030 of record CM065777.1, read on the forward strand.
TGGATGTAAGATTTGTCTTCCAGCCTTCAGCTGAGAGTGGCCAACCATCAAGTGGCAAGCCATGGCCAAGTTCGAAGGGTCGCTCCCTGAGGCTTCCAAGAAGGAATTCAGAGCAATCCTCAATGAGGGCACGAATGTGGCCAGGGCAGCCCTCCAGGCAGCGTCAGATGCTGCTGATGCTGCTGCCCGCACCATGGCTTCCGCTATCTCCATGCAGCAAGCCTCCTGGCTGCTCCTCTGTGGCTTGTTCACTGAGGCCCAGCAGTCAATGCAGGACTTTCCCTTCAATGGTCGGGACCTATTTGCAGAGCAAACAGACAGCAAGTTGCATGGCCTCAAGGACTCCTGCACCACCCTGAAAATCCTGGGTCTCTACGTCCCAGCTCCGGCGTGTAAGCGGTTCAAGCCGCAGCAGCCTCAGGGTCTGGGGAGCCAGCCTTGGCAGGACCAGCCCCACAAGGAAACCAAGGGCTACAAGCACCGCCCGAGCTACCCGCCTCCATCCTCTGCCCTTTAGGGCTTGACCCGTACCAAACAAGGGTCTAAACAGTCCTTTTGAAGGTGTGCCCGATGGCGACCTACCAGACTATTCCCCAGATCCATCTTTCCCAGTGTTCTCCAACCACCTTTCCCTTTTCCTCCCTGCTTGGAAGGCTATAACTTCAGACCGTCCTTTTTTTGATGCTTACAGAGCGGTCCAATTCCTTCCCACAATTCTCCCACCACCTAAGGGCATGTCTTCACTATGGAGGTAAATCGACTTAAGTTATACTACTCCAGCTACGTGAATAATGTAGCAGCTGGAGTCGACGTAGCTTAGGTCAACTTACCCTGGTGTCTTCACTGCACTTCATCTACAGGAGACTCTCTCCGGTCAACTTCCCTTACTCTTCTTGGAGAACTGGAGTACCAGGGTCGATTGGAGAGCTCTCTGCCGTCCATCTAGAGGGTCTTCACTAGACCCACTAAATCGATTCCTGCTGCATCAATTGTGAAGTCACCCTGTAGTGAAGACCAGCCCAGAGATGGAACGCTTGGTTTGATGCCAAGCTCCCAAATTAACTCAGTCACCTAAGTTAGTTAAAAAGGCCTTTGGAACTGGTATTTCTGGGTGATGCTGTGATGTTACCCATAAATGTTCCCTAGCTAATGGCTGGAATTCAAAATACCATCACCAGAGATCACTTCACATAGCAATGGAAAGCAGCTGGTCTTCAAAATAATTCCATCCCAATTGCCTTTTGTTTAATATTATCTGCTAGAAAGCTAAGTCTTGAAGGGAGAGTATCACTTGAAACACCCATTTGGTGTTAACTCAGTTCCCAGTGGTCAACAACTCCTGTCACAAATACTGACATTGAAATGGGGACTTATTTTCATCCAGAAGCTAGACTAGTGGTTCTCAGCCTACGGCCGCTTGCAGCCCAATCAGCACACCCCTGCAGCCCATGTGACATCCGCAGGGCCATGCCGGTAGTGTATATATTGTATGGATGCGGTCCACATAACACACAGAGAGCTGCATATACGGCCCACAGTGGTAAATAGGTTGAGAATCACTGAGTTAGACCCTGGCTTGAATGAACAATAGAGAATGGACAAGAGTTGTGTCAGGATTAGGGTGATCAGATAGAAAGTGTGAAAAATCAAGACACTTGTTTTTTGGGGGGCAGGATGGGGGAGGGGTATAGATACATATATAAGACTAAACCCCTAATATCAGGACGGTCCTGATAACGTTGAGACATCTGGTCATCCTAGTCAAGGTCAGGGTTGAAACATATTGGCAGGGGATGCAGGCAGGCCCGCCGATTGGCCGGGGGCAAAGGCGGCAATTGCCCAGGGGCCTGGTTGTGCTCGCCTAAGAACCCTGCAGCCCTTTAAAATCACCCGGGCAGGCCGCAGGGCTCCTAGGCATGCGCGACCACTCTGGGCTTTGGGGGCCCTGTGGGACAGCACAATTGGCTAGCGCGGTCGGCCTCGGAAGTGACGGATTCGTCACTTCCGCCCTGGGCCCACCCTCCAGGGACGGCCCTGGCCCTGGGGCCCGGAATTGCTGTCGGCAGGCCTGGATGCAGTGTAGAAAGGGGGAGTTTGCAATGCCAATATGCATTGCTGAGAATAAATACAATATATGGGGCTCCAGAGCTGTAAATCTAGGACCTTTTAAAATTATTATTTAACGTTCCCATATTTGCCCTGAACGTGAAATCCTCCCTTGCTCTCTCTATTTTTGTGTTCACATTTTTAAGTTACACACTGTCTGCCCCTAACTATGGCAAAAATTCTCCTCTCTGATCTGTAGTGCAGATCTATTACCTTTCATCTGGATCTTCACTGCATATAGCAAAAATACAACACAAGTAGAGATAAGGCTAAGATTTGTCACGGATATTAGTAGAAGTCATGGACAGGTCATGGGCAAAAAAGAAAAATTCACAGAAGCTGTGATCTGTCCGTGTTTTTTACTAAAAATATCCATGACAAAATGGGGATTTGCGGGTCCCCACACGGCCTGAAATGGGGCAGCTCCACAGGGGGTAGGAGCTTCCTTCAGCAGCTGGGGACTGCGGGGTACCCCTGCTGCCTGCAGCTCTGGAGGTCCCCTGCTGTCCAGGGGGGCCGGGAGCTGTGGAGTGCCCCCACCTCCTGTGTCAGCTGGGAGCTGTGATGTACTCCTGCCACCTGCAGCTAGCTCCAGGGGATTGCAGCTGTGGGGAGCTTGGGGGTTCCCCCATGGCCCCAGTGGCTGGGAGCTGTGTGGGGTGCCCCTACCACCCGCAGCTCCGGGGGCCCCCCCCACCCACGGCAGTGGGAAGCGGCAGGGTACCCTGCCACCTGCGGGAGCTCGGGGGCTGCCAGAAACAGCAGGGGTATCCCGCAGCTCCCTGCCCCCACGGGTGGCGAGAGATCCTGCAGCTCCCGACCACTGCAGACTGAAGTCATGCAGGTCACTGGAACTCACGGATTTCGTGACTTCCATGACCTCTGTGACATAAACGTAACCTTAAGTATAGAATATGCAATAACATTCCACAGTTCTGAAAAGACCCACCGGATGTGAATGAAAGGGGAGAATTTTGCCAGATGCCTCCAGATATCACCAATGCAGACTCTGAGCACTAATTAATCAGAGGAAGAAATCAGGAAATTACAAATAATAATTTAAAAAAATGAAATTAGAAATCAGAAGAACCCACCAAGAACTGTACTGAAAAATGACAGCTGATTATAAATGTGTGTTTTAACCAAGGTTAAAATAAGAATACAGATCGACAATCAGTTTTCTCTTGAAATACAGAGATAAAACAAATCTCTCTTTGCAGTCAAAGTTAAAATGTCATTGGTTTATAGGCCAAACCAAATTTTTACCCATTTCTTTAATTCTCTGATGGCCTCAAGATGGTGCTGCTGTTCTTTGAGTGCTGTTAATGCTTTCTGTCTTGATATTTGCTAATTAATACAAAGTTCAAGAGTTGGTTAAACTGGATCTTTTCTTTCTCATGTATCCCTTTAGAAAAGCATAAACACATAGTGTTGCAACTTGCTAGTTTTATTTTTTCTAGGATACAGATCCCATAGAAATCAATGTGAGTTTTGCAATTGATTTTAATGGGCACAAACACTGGTTTCTGGTTTGGGGCCTGTGATTTGTGTTGCCAGGTGTCCAGTTTTCGACCGGAATGCCTGGTCGAAAAGGGATCCTGGTGGCTCCGGTGAGGGCAAGGGTGTTCCGTTTTCTGCATTCGGAAAGTTGGCAACCCTAGTTGCAATGAAAGTCAACTTGAAACCTTAATTAACAATTGCATTCAGAAGGGAAGATGTTCAGAGTAAATGAGATCACTTAGGCCTGGTCTAGCTATGGTGCTCAGGGATGTGAAAAATCCACACGTCCTGAGCGTTGTAGCTTTGCTGACCTAACGCTCTGTGTAGCTGCAGCTAGGTCAATGGAAGAATGCTTCCATTGACCTAGCTACCATGCTTGAGGAGGTGGAATTCCTACAGTGGCAGAAAACCCCTTCCATCACTGTAGTCTGTGTCTACTCCAGTGCTCCAACTCTCATGATTTTATCACGAGTCTCATGATAATAGTTGGTTTCCTTAAAGCCCCAGCTCCTGGAATCAAGTGGATATGTGATGATTTCAGCCTTTATTCTTAAAGAAAAAATAAGTTTCTAGCCCTCGTGGCTGTGGAGAAAGCTTCAAACTGTGACCCCAGAGCACCATAAAGGTTCAAAAAGCAGAAGGCAAAGAAAAGAACACCCGATCTGTTGTTTTTACATCATCCATGATTTTTTGGTGAGCCTGATTCATGGTTTTTGAACATTTGGGATTGGCAGTACTGCTACTCTGTGGTGTTACAGTAGCATCGCTTCAATGACATAGCTATGCTGCTATAGTGTCTGTGGTGCAGACCAGTGGTTTTCAACCTTTTTTCATTTGCAGATTCCTACAATTTTTTGAATGGAGTTGCGGACCCCCTTTGGAAATCTTAGACATAGTCTGCGGACCCCTGGGGTCCACGGACCACAGATTGGAAGCTACTCTTCTATGGTAATGACAACCTTTTGCAGACCTCTTAGACGTAGTCTGCAGACCCCCCAGGGGTCTCCAGACCCCTGCCTGAAAACCACTGGCCTAGACAAAGGTAGAGTCCAGCTGTTTCAGCTGCATTATCCAAGGTGCCCACTTGAGGCACTGCTATTTTAATACACTAATCAGAATTGCCTTGAGGATGTTATTAGAATGCTAACTGCACAGCAGTTAATAATCAAGGGTAGGTGAAGCACCCTAGGAGCTGAGCTACATTATCCTGCAAGTCTTTGGCTTTGGAATTCTTCTGAACTTTGCATTTTCCTACAAAGGTGCATGTGTCTCTGACGTGTCTTAACCACAGGATACAGGTTGTGTGTCAATGCTAATGAGAATAAAGGGAACTTACATAACCTATGTAAAACTGGGGTCCCTTAAGTTTCCAGGGGACACAGACCAATAAGAGAAAAGAGGGTTGACACTTTTATGGACAGGCGCAGAATGTAGGTATAGGTAGAATCACATTATAAAAAGGGGATGCCCAGAACAGGAAAATTGAGCTCCCTATGGGAGACTCCAGCAGGAACCATCCCTCTACTGATGATCTAGCCATGAGAGACCCATCAGATCCTAACTCTGTTGTTAAGGATGGGAGTATAACTATATTTGTAATTTGTGCATCAGTCTGTATAGAATTTCTATATGCTTGGGTGATCATAACTTTAATTGTAACTTTAATAAAACGTGTAGAACAGTCTAGACCTTGTACTTGTGAATGTCTGTGTGGTCACTACCTTTGGTCTTTATGTGTTCCTAGAGACTGACTCTGAAGCAAGTAGCAGAGGTGACTTTCACTCTGTTAAGCTTGAAACTGTAGCTGCCAAAGCCGAACCCGCAGTGGTGTACATTACCAAATTCACTTTAAATAAAACAAAAGGCTACAAAATACTGAGCTAAAAAATGCAGAGCCATTAATTCCCTTTCTAAACATAAATATTGCCAGACTAGAGAACACCTATTTGCCACTTCATCTGAATCCCATCCCTGACTGTAGCCAGTACGGGAGTAGAATCCTTATAGGGTAGCTAAGCATTCAATTCTCTACCATGGTGAAATACACAGCCCTGACTAGATCTTGGCAAGTAAACAAGGAAATAATTTTCAAGAGGTGCCAAATTCTTGCAGATGCTGTACATAGGGACCCACCAGAAAAATGCCCTGCAGGTAAAAAAAGGCAGTGCAAAGCAGAGCAGATGCTGCCTGCCACCATTTTGGCTGCCCTAAACCATGAATGGAGGCTGTTTCTTCCATAAGGCCCATTGCAGAAAGAGCATTGGAATTCAGAGTGTAAGCACAGCCTGCATGAGTGTCTGTTTCCTGATGCACCAGTGGGAAGGAACTATGACCCTACCCATGCAGGTTACTCTCCCAGAACTCGTAAATTAGTGGGAGGCAGGGCCTGCCCAGCCAGAATAAAAAGGGATTTAATGATGCCGCATTTAGTGTGTGGGCCTGATTCTCCACTCTGGTATGCTGCTATTACCCCATGTAAGTCCTCTGAAGCCAATGGAGATCTAGAAGCAGAAAACTGGTGTAATGGAGTGAAAAATCAGACTCCATATGGGACCTAGTTGGCAGGCATTTCTGCAGAGAGGAATCATGTGGCCTTAAATATGCACTGACTAAGTTTACATACAGTATAATCCTCATCTGGGGTTGGAAATTGTTGTTTGTTTATTTATTTATGTACTTTAAAAGGTCTTTTGGGCCACCTTAAAAACCTAGGTGAAGATTAATCCTTACAACTAATCAGCCTGCCAGGCGTTGGAATCTTACTAATATGTATTGTTACACTGCTTTTCCAATTAATTTTCTTTTTAGTCAGATCAGCAGTGCTTAAAAGTTACTAAACCAGACGTAAAGATGCCTTTATCTAATATTATATTACGCTGAAGGCAAAGTGCACACATGGGAATTAGTGCATCACAGGAAGGTAATATTTATTCAGAAGAAAACTCTGCAGTCGTTAGAAATGAGCTTATGCCACTGAATCCGGATCTAGATTTCAAACACCTCAAAGGTTCGATAATTCAGATCTGGGATTTTGGTTTGTCCTGTTGTGAAGACAAGGGGACATTGAGCAGATACATAATGAGCATTTGATATATTTTCAAAATGAAAGTAGGTGACTCACTCTGCTCTCTGATATGGAATGTACAGGATCATATAGTTCCAAATAACACTAGTTCTGAATTCAGTCTCTTTCTTGGTTAAAGAATCATTCATAAACACATCCTGATTTTCTTCAGAGGTGTTTGTCACTTGTAAATATTCACTGAATAGTTTGGATAATTAATTTTCAGCCTGTAGGCAGTTCTCCAACTGTTCACTTCAACTCTGGAGCACTTGTGAGGATTGTGTAGGGAGGTTGATGAATGCTGATTGTTGCTGGTTTATTTGGTTTGAACTGAGGTAACTGACAGGTCTGTTTGTTTATTAGCATATTCTCCTTTTATTTTGAACTAATTAACATCTAAATAAATGAATAAAATAATCTATTCACTATAAATATTGGCTGGCTATTTAAATCACATGCAATTGTTTCTGTTCCTGAGTGGAAAACTTTGAACGGGAAATGACGAATAGTGAATAATGCAGTTTCCAGCATGAATTGTCACACATGCATTTGTCCTAAAACTCATGAAATTTTTGGTACTTTTGCACATTCATAAATATTCAGCAGCTGTCTGAATAATTAGGAACAACTAATAATATGATTTCATAATTTGCAGTGACCTGAACTCAATATTTTTACTTGCAAAAATATCTGCTAATCGGTTTTGGGGTTTTTTTTTGCAGTTAACTAAGGTCTGGATCCTGTAAGGTAATGGAATTGCTCTCATGTGGAAACTGTTCCATTGTTTATAAATAAGGCTGCAAGTTTGTCACGGAGGTCACAGAAGTTATGGATTCCATGACCTCCGGGACTTCTGCAGCGTCCGATGTGGCTTACTCCAGGGCCTCCCAGAAGCAGCAGCCGGGCCAAGGGCTGCCCTCCCCCTCTCTCCACCCCATGGAGCGGCAGTGGGGCTGCGGGCCACCCTCCCACTCCAGAGCAGCAGTGGGGCCCCAGGTCTCTCTCCCCACCCAGGCTGCCCACCTCTGGAGTTCCCTTCCCCCAGTAGCAGCAGCAGCTCACATCAGCAACAGTGTCCGGGGGCCCCGGAGCACCTAAGATTTAGTTAGGGGTATTTATAGTAAAAGTCATGGACAGGTCAAGGCCATGAGTTTTTATTTATTGCCCATGACCTGTCCATGACTTTTACTAAAAATACCCATGACTAAATCATAGCCTTATGTATAAATCATTAATGAGTCACTGGTCTAGAGAGAGAGAGTGAATAGTCCAGTGTTTACGGCACCAATATGGGAGAAACAGGGTCCAGTCCCCCTTCTCCAATGACTCTTTATTTATCTTTAATGGATTAGCTTCAGCAGGAGAGACTGAGGGAACCCCACATCAGAATATCCCATAGCTGAGTGGATAGAGCAGCCTCCTGAGAGGTGGGAGATCCCCGTGCAAATCCTTTCTCCAACTCTGGCAGAGGGGGGGTAATGGAATGTGGGTATCTCAAGTGAGTGCTCTAACCACTGGGATAAAAGTGACAAGGTGGGCACCACCACCCCTGATTTTGAATGTGACCCTTCTTCTGGTTGGCTGCCTCTAAGCATGCAAGATAGGCAGGCAAACACCTATCTTCCTCTGATTTGTGGGTCACTCTGGGGCCTAGGCGGGGAATAGGTGAGACAGCAATGCACATGCCCATAAGAACAGCCATACTGGGTCAGACCAAAGGTCCATCTAGCGCAGTATCCTGTCTTCCAACAGTGGCCAATGCCAGGTGCCTCAGAGGGAATGAACAGAACAGGTAATCATCAAGTGATCCATTCAAAGTCGCTCATTCCCAGCTTCTGGAAAACAGAGACTAGGGACAGCATCATTACCCGTCCTGGCTAATAGCCATTTATGAACCTATCCTCCATGAACTTATCTAGCTCTTTTTTGAACCCTGTTATAGTCTTGGCCTTCACAACATCCTCTGGCAAGGAGTTCCACAGGTTGACTGTGCGTTGTGTGAAAAAATACTTCCTTTTGTTTGTTTTAAACCTGCTGCCTATTTATTTCATTTCAAGACCCCTAGTTCTTGTGTTATGAGGAGGAGTAAATAACAGTTCCTTATTTACTTTCTCCATACCAGTCATCATTTTTTAGACCTCAATCATATTCCCCCCTTAGTTGTCTCTTTTCCAAACTGAAAAGTCCCAGTCTTATTAATTTCTTCTCATATGGAAGCCATTCCATACCCCTAATCATTTTTGTTGCCCTTTTTTGAACCTTTTCCAATTCCAATATATCTTTTTTGAGATAGGGCGACCACATCTGCATGCAGTATTCAAGATGTGGGCTTATATAGAGGCAATATGATATTTTCTGTCTTATTAGTTAGCCCTTTCTTAATGATTCCCAACATTCTGTTTGCTTTTTTGACTGCCGCTGCACATTGAGTGGATGTTTTCAGAGAACTATCCACAATAACTCCAAGATCTCTTTCTTGAGTGGTAACAGCTAATTTAGACCCCATCATTTTATATGTATAGTTGGGATTATGTTTTCCAATATGCATTACTTTCCATTTATAAACATTGAATTTCATCTGCCATTTTGTTGCCCAGTCATCCAGTTTTGTGAGATCCTTTTGTAGCTCTTCAGAGTCTGCTTGGGACTTAACTATCTTGAATAGTTTTGTATCATCTGCAAATCTTGCCACTTCACTGTTTACCCCTTTTTTCAGATCATTTATGAACATGTTGAACAGCACTGGTCTCAGTACAGACTCCTGGGGGACACCACCATTTACCTCTCTCCGTTCTGAAAAGTGACCATTTATTCCTACCCTTTGTTTCCTATGTTTTAACCAGTTATCAGTACACGGGAGTTTGAGTTCCTTCAAAACTCTTGGGTGAATACCATCTGGTCCTGGTGTCTTATTACTGTTTAGTTTATCAATTTGATCCAAAACCTCCTCTAATGACACCTCAGTCTGGGACAGTTCCTCAGATTTGTCACCTAAAAAGAATGGCTCAGGTTTGGGAAACATGAGGCAGAAACATAGATGCCTAGGAATTTTTTTACCCTGAAAATGTAGGCACCGAGTTTAGGTGCTTAAGGGTATGGTGGGAGTTTTGTGGATCGTAGTGGAGCCTAAAACAGGGACTTAGGTGCCTAAACGCCAGCTTAATCACCTAAATCTGGGGTTTAGGCACCTAAATACTTTTGTGGTTTGGGGTCTCAGTTCATCTGTGAAGTCTAGCAAATCCTGACCCATACACAAGTGTCAGAGTCACTGGCCTACTTGTGTGCTAATTGCTATTAAAAATCTTGTCTGACCAGTCTTACTCAATATTTCAATGCCATTAGGGAAAGATAATATAAGTTTTCGGAAGCTAGGACAGTAATATAAACAAGTCCATCAAGATGGTAGATCATTACAGATAATGATTTCCTGGGGGCGTGAAATGAAGACATCATATGGCAATGATTTTGGTAATTAGCTAGACCTCAGACATAAGTACTTTGTTTTTAAAACTAGAAGTGGAAGGAGGACATGTTGAGGTGTCTCTGAAGGAAAATGGCATTATCAAGGCAGGGTACAGCTTAATTAAACATCAGTCTATATTTAGGAGGGTTATTACATACCTGTCCCCAAAGAAGAGAAAAATGTTTTTCCTTATAGGAACTGAAAGGTTAAAAATATGTTGTCACCATCATTAGAGACAGGTGTGGTTAGAAAGGTGGCGCTAATGCTGTTTGAGGCTCTGAGCATATCAGCCATGCTCTGAGACAGGTAACAGTGCCTGAATTTAATTGTGCTTATGATAATTTTGCACCAATTTAATTCAATTACTTCCAGTGGTGTTACTCCTTTAAGTGGATTAGAATCATGACCAGAATCCCTGTTCTGTAACCAAGAATTTGTACAGTGTGACTTAAGTTCCCTAAGTAATGAGTCAAAGCTCTCATTCTCTATTGTATCACATTGTATAATCTTACCTGGAAGCCATATCTAGGTGCTTTGTGTAAACTTGTTTGTCTTAATTTGGTGTTTGGGGCCCACTTTTGCAACGGATGTCTGTAGGTGGACGCTCACACCTGCACAGCAGCCCGATTGTATCTATCAATTACAGGAGCCAGGCCTTGGCGGGTATGTCTAAACTGTATTGTAAACCTGGGATTAGACCCAGGCTTGAGCCCAAGCCGTCCACACACAAATCTTTCTGGCTCAGGTCAGCAATGCTATCCAACAATCACCTGGGCCTGTGTTTCTTGACCCTGGAATCCCCAGACCTCCCACTCAATTCCCAGGAACTAGAAACAACCCCACTTGTCTGACTACAGCTGCTCAGCCTTTAACTCTTCCTTTCCATGCTGACTGCGCACCTGGAAACACGTGACAGTCTCCAGTGACAGCTATGGCCACCAGTGGGAAGAAGCCCTACTCCCAGAGTGCCACCTAGCTGGCCAGAGAAACACAGCTAGATTCTGGTTAATCTCTGGTGTGAGGCAAGCAAGTAACTCAGCTTTGGTAAGCGTGCAAGGAATGATCATGTCTACAAAGAAATGGAGAAGAAGCTTGCAGTGTTTGGGTGCCACCAGATCACCTATCAGTGCAAAGACTGAGTTAAGTGCCTGAAGACCAACTACCCGAAGGTCAGGGAGAATAATGACACCTCTGAGAACTCGCTGTCTACCTGCCACTTCTATGAGCAATTTGACCAGGTGCTGGGGGCTTCTGTGAGCACTGAGCCCACAGTGGTGCATGAACATCTGCTGAGCAGGGATGGCACCCGTATAACCCTGAGTCACAGGCACCACCAGAGGAGACCCAGCATGGATGAAAGTGGGAAAGTGACCATGGTTCTCATACCGGTCACTGAGGAGGTGATGCCCCGGAGCTACTACAGCACATCCCAGGTCCATAGTCAGAGAAGCTGTCTGGGAGGGAGTAGCCTGCACTGGAATTGGTGGAAGAAACAGAAGCAGCAGTGGAGTCGGAGCTGGAGCTGGAGCCAGGTATTTTTCAGCCTCCATATGTTTGGTTATTAATATGCAAATGGGAGGGATTTCTGGCTTATGACCCAATGTGAAATTATTATTACAAGTGGGGGGTTGTAGCCATTAATAGTGGAGCACACGTGAATTTTCACCCAGTCCCAGTGGCTGATGCTTGTGAACTTCTCATGGAGTCGGAACTCCAGATGGATGGTGACTTTTTGGGGCAGGGCTCCCTCTGTAGCTCACGAGTCCCCTCTATTCGTAGTTGTGCTGGGCAGTCACCAGAAGCCTAAAAAGCTCTTTGACATACATGGGCAGTATGCCTTTGGGCTTGGTCCCTCTGCCACTCAGGCACCATCTGAACAATTCTGTAGTTGGGTGGTTCACAGGCAAGAGGGAATGAATAGGAGACGGAATGGCCAAATATACCCTGTTTGCTCCTCCATCCCAGTGCAACCGTGGCCCATGTGTGCGAACTGCATTAGAAGGGCCAAAGAGACCAGAGGGATGCCCAGGATTAGTGAAACAGAGCTGGAGTGTTTTGCATATGCTGTTCACTGTCTTTGCACTGATTCTATGAATACTACGTACCGTTTGTTTTTTGCACTGCATTTGTTTATTGTGTTGTGTGTTTTGATAGCAGCTGGCCTAGTTATCAGTTTTTTAACACTGTCAGCTTTTATTAAATGCATGTTTACGAATCAAGTGTTTTGTTTGCACACAGGTGTCAAGAGCAATGTTTATAACATTTATTAAAGTTGAACTACATCACAGCAAACCATAAGCGATGGGTTGAAGTATGCCAAGAAATATAAGAAATATATATCTAATATGCCATCCCCCCACAAATAGTATTTCATTCCTTATTCACATTACTGCAAACATATATTCATACATATACTGTTCCCCCTCATCCATGGGGCCATGTAAACACACTGTGTGAGTGCATTCTGGATCCCTGATTTCTATTGCGCATGTGGATCCTGCCCCAGTAATGACAGATGCTCTTTCTGTCTCTCTGTAATGGTCCAGCAAACCAATAGTATCTTAAGTCCACTTGTGGTGAAATGACTCATCTTTGTCCTCGCAGACATTGGGAAGAGCACAGCAGGGCACAACAATGGGGACAGCATCAATGAGACTGGCATTCAAACAGTTTTAAAGGCTGCACCAGTGGGATTTCAATCTGCCAAATGCACATTCCACCACCATCTAAAACTACTGAATGTGTAGTTGAACCTTCTTTTGCCAGGTCCTCTGAAATCAGAGTAGTGTTTCATAAGCCATGGCAATAGGGAGTAAGGGGGGGTCCCCTAGAATAACAGTGGGGACAGAGAGTCCATTTCTAACAATGTCATTTGGTGGAATGTCACAGCTTGTCCATGAAGGTAAAGTCCTGATCTCAGGAAAACCTTTGCATCATGCATCCTACATTCTGCAAGTGCATCCCACATTCGTGCCCATGAATCTGCCTCCATGGCTGACCAGGACCTGCATAACAAAGGAGTACTATTCTTTGTGGTTTATGTTCTCAAGTGCAAAGGGCAAAGTATGGGCACATGAGTCCCATCAATGTCCCTGGCTCAGTTCAGAAAGTCTATTCTCTCAAAGCCAGCAATTATTTCAGGAACATTTTTAATGCCCACCTCCTTTGGGTAAATCACAGTCCTGATTGCCTCACAAACCTCCATCACCGCAACCCCATAGCTGACTTACCAACACCAAATTGGTTCGCCACAGACCTGTAACAGTCTGAGGTAGCCAGCGTCCAGATGGCTGTAGTGACCTGCTTCTGGACTGGCATGGCCTCCCTCATGCGTATGTCCTGATGCTGGAAGGTTAGAGCAAGCTGATCATAAAGCTCCAGGAACGTCTGCTTCTTCATGCAAAAGTGCTGGAGCTACTGCCGGTCATCCCAGGTCCTCATAACAATGTGCCCACCAGTCTGTGCTTGTGGCCTTGCTCCAGAAGTGGTGATTTACATGGGGGGAATCTGTGACTATGGCAAGAGCCATAAGCAGCATCAGCCAGGTGGTGTCTGCCATGTCTACTGCGAGGTGCCTTTGGTAGGTTAAAAAATGCCACTGAAATGTCCACCAGCATCTCAAGGATGCTCTGCCTGTGTCCCAGAACAGGAGTGAAAGTGCAAGCTGGGCCAGTTCTTCCACCAGTGCTTGGCCCATGTTGAGGCCTCCTGTTTCTGAGAGTGTGTGGATCCAAAGATGGCTCACCTGGATGTGTTGATAGGCTAAGACAACGTCTGGTCAAGTACCACAGGATAGACAGGTAAGTTTCCCCACAATACATCATGAACCAAGGCCTAGCGTGACTACTTCTGGCGATGGCACTAGGAACGCTGGGATACATTGGGACATCCCCCGGAAGCAGAAAGTCTGATGGGCCTCTGGAGTGCCGTATAAGTGCATCAGCACGGTTGCAAGACTGGGTCCTGCAACTGTAACCCTGGGTTTACAATGCAGTGAAGACACACCGGGAGAGGACAGGCTGACTATCCCTGACCGAGTGCTAACTTCTGTTCCCTTCCTCCCGCCACACGCAGGCAGGCAAAGAAGCATGACACTTACACACCCTATTTACTGATTGTAAGAAAGGAATTGGGGACTGAAGGCCTGATCCCTGCGCCATTGAAGTCATTGGAGATTTTGCAGGATGGAGTTCAGTGAGCCCATTTGCAATGGCTCCAAAGGCCAGTTTGCTATGGCAATCTGGACACATTGGGTAAAAGAGCATAGCGTCTATTTGTATGTGTTTTAATCTCTGTCTCTCCTTCCCCAGCTCTCTTCCTTTGGCTATCCTTATGTCCTATGCTTCTCTAATTTAGATTGTAAACTCTTTGGGACAGACGCCATAGCTTTTAAAATCTCTGTAAAATGCCATGCCAAATTTTAGCACTATGTTAAAAATAACAGAGGGTGTGTCTGCAGGGGCATTTTGCTCCTGACAAGTTCAATCATGCCGGATTGGTCCGTGGGGGAGGGACCGGACAAACTGTATGGAGAATGTACGAAGCAGAGAAGCTAGCTCGGGTCACAGAAGAGATGAGACGTTACAGCTTACACATCCTGGGTGTCAGTGAGAGCAGATGGACAGAATCAGGAAGATTAACAACGGCCTTGGGAGAAACTTTGCTGTATTCTGGATGGGATGATGGACAACACCATGAGGGTGTTGCCATCCTTTTGAAGAAGGGAGCGGAGCATTCCCTGCTTGAGTGGAAGTCCATCAGCAGCAGACTTATGAGAGCCAGACTGAAAGGGAAACACAATAACATCACCATGATTCAGTGCTATGCTCCAACAAATGACAGTGATGAAGAAGCATAGGACAAATTCTACCGTACATTACAGGCAGAGTTAGAGAGAGTACCCATGCCATGACCTAACTATCGTCATGGGAGGCCTGAATGCCAAGGTCAGTAAGGACAACACAAACAACAACAGAGCAATGGGAAGACATGGGTGTGGCACCACAAAAGACATGCCAAGAGGCATTAAATGGACACCCTTCTCATCCCTTAAAGACCTGGAATTCGCAGATGATCTCACACTCCTATCACATACCCAACACCATATACAAGAAAAAACAACTCGACTCAACACATTAAGCCAGCAAAGCGGACTTAAAATCAATCACAATAAGAAAGATATCATGTCCTATTGCCTCACCATCATGAGTGTGGTTAGAGGATCATGTTCTCACCAATGCAGAAACATTCACATATTTGGGCAATACCATCAGCGAGGATAGTGGAACAAGCCAGGACATCCAGAACAGAATCATTAAAGCCAGGAACACCTTCAGAAGCTTAAATACAGTCTGGAAATCATCAAAATACAACACCAAAACCAAACTCAAGATTTATCAGAGCTGCGTACTTTCAACACTACTTTATAGTGCAGAATGCTGGGGAATGAGAAAGTACGACATGTCCGAATTGTCTTCATTCCATACAACCTGCCTCAGAAAAATCCCCCGTATCTTTTGGCCCAGAAAAATCTCAAACCAAGATCTATTGATACAGTGCAGCCAAGAGGATCTGAGCACCATCATTGCTAGGATGCACTGGAGATGGATTGGCCATGTGCTTCAGATGGAAACCGATTCCATCAGCAGAACAGCAATAAGATGGACACCTGAAGCTAAGCAAAAATGAGGCTGCCCGAAAACAGCATGGCGAAGAGCTGTGGAAGTTGAGCTGAAAAACCTGGGGCACAGCTGGGGAACCATTGAAAAACTTGCCAGAAACAGACAGGAGTGGAGGAGCTTCATCGCTGCCCTAAACGCCAGAGGTGTAATAGGAACATGATGATGATGTTTAAAAATAATAGAATAATAGCCAAAAGGCCTGATCTGTTGTTTTAAAAGGCCACTCCTGATCGCAGATCCATGTATGAGTATCTTCAAAAAACTTTCTTATTTTAAATTATTAAAAGAAAGTGTAATGAGAGGGGCTGCCATGAACCCTGCTGCTTAGCATTCTTCCTCCTCCTTTGGATAGCACGTGATTACATGGCCTCAGTTTTACAAGATGCTGAGTACCTCCAATTCCCATAGATATCTAGGAGTTGAGGGTGCTTACAAGAGGTGCACAGCAGTTCACAGGGCCTAGATCTCTTATGTAAATTAAGATAATGGGGATCTGTTCTCATGCTCCAGGGCAGGAGAGGATGATTGCCCATGTATGGCCAGGAAGGAATATTCCCCCCCTCCTACCTAAAAGTGCTCTGCAGCATTGTACAACTTGTTCTTTTCAGTAGGGTTCCCCCCTTTCCTCTGAAACTTTGGATAATGGCCATTTATGGAGACAGGAAGCTGAATTAGGTGGACCGACTGATCTAGTATGGACAATACTATGCTGCTTTGCAAATTCTTTTTATTGCTGCACGCATAGCAGAATGCAGTTCCTCAGAAAAACCTCACTGATAGCTGAATCAGCAACTGCCAAGGTACAAACTGGAGGGAGGCTAGCGTTCAGGGATTCTAATAATTAACCCCATAAAATAAGGATTAAAGAATCAGGGCCAGATTTTCAAAGAGGTTAATCTTGCAGTTGTGTACCTAATTTGTTTGTGCAGTTACCATAACCGCAAGTGTAAATCAGATAGTTAGGCATGCACATCAGTAGAACAGTCATTGCAGTAATAAAATCTTTGCAAACCTAGCCTGTAATGTGAGCTGTACTATGAAGGGTTAAAGATCAAATTAAACTATACAACCTGACCAAGGAATTCAGCCTTAGATCCATGCAGTACATGGAGGGGCAGATTTATTTTCTATTCTAGTTCTGCAGAAGCTTGTTTTAATAAAACTTAAAACTTGGGCCACGCTTGCCCTGACAGTGGCCCTCTAACCAATTCCTTTTCTTTGTTTCCATGAACTTGTGCAGGGTTAGACTTCAGCTTTAGAGGTGGAATTATAGAACTAACACAGCCCCTACTAAGGAGCACCTATACGTTTCCATTGCTATGACAGTGTGTTTGCAGATGGCTTCCTATACCTGGATTGCCTCAGCCCCACACAAGACTCTCCATCCGCAATGGGGGCTGCATGTAAACATCTGGGCCACAATCCCTGGCCTTTAGGCCACGCATCACAATTTCTGCAGAACCAGCTTTCTTTAAAGGTTTATGTCACAGTTCAGAGCAACTGCATCTGTATTTCCTACTTGTGGTCCAGCAAGGTCATCCACTCTAGGTTCCCGGCTCCTCAGCAGTCACCTCTCTTGGGCAGAGACCCACAGCTCTCTCCCTCCTGACTGGGGTTTCTCCAGGCTGCACAGTTCCTTGCCTACGCTGTGAGTTCCCCAGCAAGCCGGACAGCCTAACCAGCCAGCATCTGCCTATTGTTTTCTCCTCAGAGTCTATAAATAGCATAATTGCCCATAGGTCGCAGTTATCTTGCAGTCTTTTCCCAGCAAGCATATTTATTCTTAAGGTGGAATAATGCCCGAGAAAATATATTAAAAACGATAAAAGAACTGACACACACGCTAATAGACTTAGCAGAAATCATCCCAACTCCAGCAAGGGCTCTGGCAGGTGATCAGTCCTTCACACCCCACCAAGGGGGTTTTCTGTGGTTACAAGTTCGTAATAGCTTTAAGCTCAGAACAAGAACACGCATGAATCTGTGAGTCACTCCTTTAGGCAGTTTGGGCCTTTCATTTTGGGATTCTGGGAACAGGTAATCAGCAGACAATCACTCTCTCCTCTGGGTGTAGCTTCAAAGGGCTGGGTTTTGGCATAATTGGAGGGAGGGGGGAATTTCCATTCACCTCCCCCTAGATATTTCCCAGAAAATCCACTTCACACCTTGTCCCAAAAGCTCATTCTTGTCTGCCACATTGCTCACTATAGTCCTTTGATCAGCCAGGCCCACACTAATACATAACGGCGTTACATCCACAGCTACTTAAACTTAATTCAATAAGAGCTCCCAGAGATGTTGCAGGAAATTGCCATATCGGTCACAGCTTGCTCCTCTGTAGAATGGGGGTGGTGATTCTTACCCACACTGGTAAAATGCGTTGAGATCAATGGATGAAAAAGCCATATGTAAGTGCTGAATATCCTAATTGTTATTATTTATTATTATTACAATTTTAATACTGGGCCACTTTTAGCTGTGGATTTATTGGTAGATTTGCTGAAGATATCTGTGCAACCAAGTAGATATTGGTACTTCTGTGGAATAATATAATATAATTATAATTAATTAATATCTCTCTTTAGTGTGCCTATTGTGAAACCCCTGTATTTTTCTTCTGCAAAAGACAGAGCAGCAAAAGTAATTGGGAAAAAATCCGTTCTCTTTAAAGGAAGTGGTAATAGTCTGACCTCCTGTATATTGCAGGGCACCACCTGCCCCCAACACCTGCGCACTAAACCCAACCCCCGAATGACACTGAAGTATTACAGCCATAGGAGACTAGACTGTTGTGTACCACAGGCAGATAACAGGAGGGACCAAGATGCATCAGTGCTTCAGGTCCCCACAATGTCAGGGAAATAATTAAGTGAGAAATCCCCAGATAATCCTGACAAGTGACCCACAGCCTCATGCTGCAGAAGAAGTCTCAAAGCATCTCAAAGTCACTTCCAGTCTGACCAGTGGAAAAAATTCCTTCCCAACCCCACATATGGACTGTGGCGGGCTGGACCCCTTGGGAATCACCTGATGTGCTGAGATACCACTGAGTTTACCTGTTCTGCCCGCATGGGCCCCCTTTAACCTCTCTTGTTGAGCCAGGCTCTTAAAACCTCATCTAACACACACAGGCAGGGCCACACTCAGCTGCAGATCAGCTCTGGGAAGACTCAGTTCAAGGGACTTGCTCCCGCACTCAGATGTCCACTTCCCTTGGCCAGAGCCGGATGAACGCTCCTGTGGGCCCGGGGCTATTAGATTTTGTGGGGCCCCCTGTATATACGTCTTTTTCCTAGGATGGAGTTTGGTGCAGGAGGGGGCTGGGGCAGGGGATTGGGGTCCAGGAGGGGGTGCAGGGGCTGGGAGGGAGTTTGGGTGCAGGAGGGTGTTCTGACCTGGGGCAGGGGGTTGAGGTGCAGGAAGGAGTGGTGCGGGGTCTGGGAGGGAGTTTGGGTGCAGGAGGGGATTCTGACCTGGGGCAGGGAATTGGGTGACAGCTTGTATATGCTGCTCGACCCAGCCTACTGAGTCCAGGGACATATAAGGGGTCAATTTGGGAGTGCTGATTAACCTGGTCCTCTCAGAGAGGTGTGTGTGCGTGTGCCTGCCGGATAGCTCCATTGGGAGGGAACTTGCAGCAGGGAGAAGTAGAGCTCCGTATGAGGACACAAGCAGTACACTGATAGAATTACAGACACCCCCCCTCCCCCGAAGAGTAACCCTAATGAATGAGCGCACCCCAAAGTAACAGGCAAATCTGGTAACAGTATCAGTGTGTGTATTTGTGTGTAGTCATAACAGGAAGCTGTAGGGAGGCAGTAATACATGCAGATGTTAATGCAGCATCCTCTGGATTGCCCCAGGAGTTTTGAGCCAATCCTGCATGCTGATAGCTGCACATTTTCCCCGTAGCAGGAACTCCAGATAAGTAGTCACGTTTCAGGGAAAGGTGTGTTTTCGGGACCACCTTGGTATGTGACCAGCCCACTCCACCTGAAGAAGTGCTGTTCAGTCACTATCAGTTTGAAAATTTCTATGGCTGGCTTGCCACAGGCAGCTTGGAATAAAATATGCCTTTGCCATTCTGGAGCCACAAGAATTCTTATGAAGCGACAAAGAGTCCTGTGGCACCTTATAGACTAACAGACGTATTGGAGCATAAGCTTTTGTGGGTGAATACCCACTTCGTTGGATGCATGCAGTGGAAATGTCCAGAGGCAGGTATAAATATGCCATAAGAATTCTTATCTCCTCCAAAACGTGGAATGCCTGAAATGATAGAATGGGCTTATGTAGTAAGATGCAGGCCACGCCCCACCCCAAACCCTAAGGCAGGCCTGTACAACATGCGGCCCAGGGGCCGCATGTGGCCTGCGTGGGCTCACTGTGCGGCCCACGGTGGGGGGGGGCAGGGATGAGTAGGTGGGCTCACTGTGCGGCCTGCGGGGGGGTGAGTAGGCAAGCGGCGGGGTGGGGCAAACCAACGGCTGGCTGGCTGGCTGGCGGGTGGGCGGGCTGGTGAAGATCCCAGTGGCAGGCTGGGGAGTGAGGGTGAGGCAGGGGCAGCGGCAGAAGGTAAGAGGCCAGCAGCAGGCAGGCAGGTGAGCTGGCAGTGGGGGGAGCTGGTGGTGGCGGTGGGGGGGCTGAGGAGGCGAGCCGTGCGGGCGGGCAGTGGCAGGGCGGCAGGTGAGCTGGCGGGTGTGTGTGTGTGTGTGTGTGTGTGTGCTGAGGCGAGCTGGGGTGGGGAGGAGGGATGAGCCGAGTGGGCGGGCAGTGGCGGTGAGGCTTTATACTGGGGCGGGGGGTGTGAGGAGGCAAGCGGCGAGTTGGTGGCTGGAGGGGGGCAAATCTCTCAGATTCAAAATCTGGGACTGTGTCCGTTGGGCCTTTTTGCTGCTTGTCTCTGGGCTGGGGGTTGTCCCAATGCTGCAAAGAGGGTGTTCCCAAAGGAAGGTGCTTGCTTCTAACCCCCGAGGCCGTCAGTATGTCTGCTCTTCTCTAGTCAGCCCACTTGACAAGTTTGATTGTCCTTGGTCTGGTTCCCATCCCCTCTCCAAGGGTTGCAGCTGTCTGGAGGTGCCTGCCTTCCACGCCTTCCTCATTCACACCTCATTCATTCAACAGGGCAATTGAATACAAAGTGGGGGGAAGATCTTATTCTACTTCTAGCAAAAATACATTTTTCTTTTACCTTAATTATACTACCTTAGGGGCCCGCTATAACATATTACCAAGCTTCAATACAGTCATATAAAAGTTATACAGAAATGCATAATGCAGAGATTTATCTACAACTGCATTGATTGACTGTTGTGTGCAGTAATATAGTGACCTCTGGGGGGGTGAAGAGGGGTGTGATGGTGGGGCCGAGCAGGGAGGGGGGTGGGTCCTATTTTAGTGCTGTGATCTGGTCACCCTATGAGCGCTGTTTCTTTCCCCCTCTACAGGCTTCCACACCCCAGCGCTGGGGAAGGAGGGGTTGTTTCCGCGGGGCGGGCGGCGCTAGTGGGGTGTTTCCACGGGGCCGGGGGGTTTCGGCCCTCAGCTGTTTTCTCTGGAGTAATATGGCCCTCGCCGCTTTACGAGTTGTGCAGGCCTGGCCTAAGGATTCACAGCAAGTGGAAAGCACAGGCAGGCTGCAGAGTTTGAGGAGAGAATTGTGGTGCAGGAGTAGACACGAGCATTGCAGTGGAACAGGAATGTTGGTTGAGGTAGGAAGACAGAGTGCAACAGAAAAGCCTGTTTGAGCAGCTGCCAGGGCCTGCTCTAGGATTTTTGCCGCCCCAAGCAAAAAAAAATGTGGCCGCCCTCCCCCACCCCACCCCCGTTTTATTCTTGCCCCCCACCCCACCCCTGGCCCCACCTCACGCACGGCCGTGTCGCTAAAAGTCGGACAGTGTAAACGCTGTCTGTCGGCACTTTTGCCGACAGAATACTTCCACCTCCTATGAGTGGGGTTCGCGTTGTCAACAGGAGAGCACTCCTGCTGGCAACGAGCTGTTTACACTGCCACTTGCCATGGCAAAACTTTTGTCTTTTTGTTTTAGGGGAGGGAGGCTTTTTTAAGCACCCGTGGATGACAAAACCATTCACCCACAGTTTTACTATTGACTTCAGTGGGGTCAGGATTTCACTCCAGGTGTTTTTTGTTTCTGTTTTTCCCCCCAAGGGTGATTTACTGTAATAAACCCAAGTCTGGAGAAGCAGTGTGATTCAGTGGACAGAGCACTGGGCTGTGACTTAGAAGACCGGGAGTCAGCTCCGCTATTGACCTGCTGTGTGACTGTATGCAAGTCACTCACCTCTCTGTGCCTCTTTTTTCTCTTCCTAGCCTCCTTCTGTCTTGTCAGTTTAGACTGTAAACACTTCTCTTACTGTTTATACAGTGCCGAGCACAACGGGGTCCCAATCTTTTGGAGGCTCTGGTCCTGATTCAGGAAAACACTTAATTGTGAATATAAGTCTCTCCCTTTTCAGCAAAGCACTTAAGCACATCCTTAAAATTAAGCATATGCTTAAATGCTTTGCTGAAAAGAGATTTTCTTTCTGAAATGGGGCCTCTAGATGCTACTGTAATAGAAATGAGAAATAATAATAATACTAATAAGCCTTTCAATCTAAAGGGAAGTTTATGCTATTTAATGGGGACTCCTCCTACTCCCCCAAGACAAGAAAAGCTGGAAGAGGTAGGTAGAAATCTTGGCTATAGTTGGTATTGTCTTTGTTGTTTTCCTTTGAGTTTTCTCTGTGTCTCTGCTCCATTGTGTGTTTTGTCCATTTTCTCTGTGTTTGTTTTTCACTCTGCTTATTTTTCAGTCACTTTGGTTTTTTTCGCAGGGTTTTTTCTCGCTGCTGCTTTCTGCTCCTTTTCACACAATCTGGAACGGGAAGAAGGCAATTGTGTGTGCGAAGAGCTGCCTATGTAATCACCCAATTTGTGCATCAAATGTATGTTTATGATGTACAAATGGATGCATGTGTACATTTTATGACAGTTTTGAAAATTTGCTCCCAAATAGGAATAATTCCAACCCACCTTGGAAATGCAGCCACCTCCAAGAGCAAAAGCAGCTCTTTGCCTCAGCAACAATAGACCAGAGTGTTTTTAGGACTGACTTACCTAACTGAAAGTATTAGGAATGTAGCACTGAAAATAGCATACTAAGTGAGACCTAGTTTTTACCTTGGGTGTCTGAATAATCCTTTGATATAAAGGAGAGCTGTATTCTTCCTAGTAGTTTGCTATGGAAGCATTTTTCTAGCAGCGAAACTAAAAAACTAGGTTTAATTATTAGCTCCATTGCCAGCACACTGAGTTCAGCAGGCTGTTTGTGTCCTCCAGAGATAATGATGCTCTGCCACACCCAAAGGCTTGCACACAAAGATGTTCATTACAATGGAAAGATTTGGGTAGACATTTCTCTTTAAAGGGTTGTGTCTAACTGAGATAAACCCATGTTTGGGAGAGGGGGTGGGGAACCTTTGCAAACCAACTTTGGGAACTGCTGCAGCTTGTTGTATCCCTCTTGCTGGGAGGAGCAGTCTTAATGCTCTCAGTATCCAAGCAGTCCCAGAGAGGAACTGCCCTTTTTATTTATTGGGCTTTCTGGGTGGAGCACTGAATGTGAAACATGAAACTGTCCTGCATCCAAGCATAAGTTTAAATTAGGACATGTCAGTAAGTGGATTTCTACTCTGAGTCTAAAACACCACAACAGGCTGTGCTTTGTTCATCGTCAGGAATCTAAGGACGGAATAGGGCTATATCCTCCTGGTGGAGAATCTGTAGGGGGATTTCCCAAAGTTCAGCAGATCACTGGGCACCATTTCTAATCCCCATCTATGTGGCAGGCTAGTTTGGTGTTTGTGACTGTGGTTGCTTACCAGCCTTATCACAGCCTTCCAACATTCAGACACATTTATTATCATTATTATTTGTATTATTGTAGTCATGGACCAGGACCCAACTGTGCTCGGTGCTATAAAAACACAACAAAAAGCCAGTCTCTTCCCTAAAGAGTTTACAGTCTAAGACAAGAGACAACAGCTGGAGAATGCAAAGAAACAATGAGACATACTAGTCTGATAGGCAGCAGTCTGTACAGAAGTTGGGCCAATAAAAGTTATTACCTCACCCACCTTGTCTCGCGAATAAAGACCTCACTCCTCATTCTCCACCATCACCAGTGTGTACAAAAATGATCACCCTGACACAAACAGACTGAGTCGGTTATGATATATGTGTGTGTGATGGGGTATTCACCACACTCTAGCCTGGAAAAGGGAATTATTGATGCTGAGAAGGGGTTAATTAAGCAAATAGGCCATGCCTGAGGAGAATTAGGTGGTCTAAGTAATTTCTGGTTGATTATGGAGCCCAGCTGAGAAGGAGCAGGTAGGGTTAATATAAAGCCAGGAAGCTGGCAGTAAGAGAGCTGTAGTTACTCTCTTGGTATTAGAGAGGGAAAAGGGAGAGGGGGTGAGTAGAAACCCAGGGGCTCCAGGCCTTGAAGGGTTTTCCTAGAAGGCTGGGGGCACAAAAGCCTGAGAGAGGCAGAGTAGGAAAAGGCTCAGGGAAATAGCAACAAGGTGGGATGTTGCAGGCCTTGGCTACTGATTAGAGGGTCCTTGAGCTGGAACCTGGAGTAGGAAGTGTGCCTGGGTTCTCCTACCAGCCACTGGGGAAGTGGCACAGTCAGGGTAGTGGATTTGAAAACCTCCTAGGACAATTCTTCCTGTGGGAGTTTGATAACCTGAAAGGAGGAAAATACGCAGTGACCTGGCTGGAGGACCAAGTCATGAAGACTGAGTACACCAAGAGGGAGAGAGGCTGTGGCAAAAGCAAATGATGGAAGAGGCTGTGAGACCTGGACAGAGCTAATCCCCTGAGCAGACAGGAGGAAGTGCCCTGACAGTAAGTAATGGATCCCCTTACAGTGTGGTTAAATAAAAGGATCAGAAGGGAAAGCATGGATATGAGGTCATCATGAATCTTCTCATTAAGCAGAACCTAACCATTTCCTATAGCAGAGAGCTTATAGCATCACGTAACAACTTTGCAGGACTGTTCAACAAGTCCTGATCATTGATACCAACAGTTTAGACCCAATACCAGGATAATACTACACATAATTACAGTGTGACAAGTCTCTATTAAAACAGAATGAAGAACCACAGCAACAACTATAACCCATCCCTTGTTGTTCTGCATCCCTTAATAAAGTAGAATTGAGTAAATGTTCATTAACATCCAACATTTCATGCCTTTGACTCCATTAAGAATACAGCCTAGAGGACAATTCACTGACAGTTGCCACATGTCCCCAAATGTAGCACTAAGTTGTCATACTGTTGGGTTCCCTCACACAAATGAATGACAAACGTGGTTCGCAGGATCCTGACCCATTTCACTGTAACGTGGATGCACAGTTAGTGATGCAGAGTCATTTTCAACTGTTTCTGGGTGCCTACATGCTGGAATTCAAGACTCCAGAGGTTCTGAGTATCATGTGGGATGGATCACATATTTCACAAGCTGCCACCCTGATCACATGCAGACTTGGTGGACAAGTTATTCTAGGGGTGGCTACAATCAACTCCATATTGTTGATGGCTTATGTTTGTCTTGTAATCTTAACAGTGGCAGTGCTGTTGTATAGATGGCTTCACCCAGTTGCATCTGCAGAGGCTGTTGAGCAGTAATTAATCCTTGTGTAGGGTGGAGGATCTTTTCTGCAACATGTAGTCTGTGTTCTCACAACTGGTGAGAGAGGAGAGTCTATATTGGTGCTGTGATGCGCTAAAAATGCCTCTTTTGGGGGGATCCTTTTGAGCTAAAGCAGTTGTGTTGTGCCAGGTTCAGAAATTCCTTCTGGGTGTAGATGCTTCTGGAAGAGCCACATTTTCACATTGCAACCCAGGCAAACAGATTTATCCGCTTCTTATCTCAGATCCACCATGCAGACCTCATGGATGTATATGGTTTACTATTTAACTAAGGTAGATATAAAGAAGGGAAATATAAGTTGTGCTCCCAGGTACATGCTACTCTCAATCACCATTTTACCATATGAATGACTTAATGAACTGTATAGAATAACAGCATGAGAGGTTTGGACCAAGAGTTTTAAAACTGGGTGCCTAAAGTTAGGCTTCTAAATCCTCATTTAGGTGCCTAAATAAATGGCCTGATTTTCAAAAGGAGTGAGCACCCAGCAATTCCCAGTCACTGCCATTTATTTAGGCAACTAAATTTGGATTTAGGGGCCTATCTGTATGCACCTGTTTTTGATGATGATGGTTCTGGTGTAGTGGTGTGAGGATGGGAATGGGAGGAAGGACCACTAAGTTCTACTTCTGGCTCTGACACTTTCTCTCTGGCCTTGGGAAAGTCACTTAGGCTCAAATCCTCAAAACTGTTTAGGTGCCTAACTATCCAGGCCTGTGGAGCGCCATTTAAAGTGGGGGTGAGGGTTTAGCTTTCCCTGCCCACCTGAACCTCTTCTTCCTCTTGCAGGTGCCCCCCCCCCACCCCATCAGCAGTCTGACCTTCCCTAATCCATTAGCACCTATGCCATCCCCCTTCCAAATTTAAGTGAGTGGTGTTGCACTCTGACCCATGGGGTCACAGTGCCAGTCAAAATATGGTTGGGCCATGGGCTGGGTGGCCCCCAGGCAGCTCCAAAGTGTATGCTCCCATTGATTTCCATCAGAATTAGGTGCCTAAATACAAATACCTTTTGAGAATCTGGGCCTTAACCCCTCTATCTCAATTAACCCTGTCTGGAAAATAACAACACTTACTTGTCTAACTCCAAGAGCTGTTGTGAAGATTAACTGGTCATCTAGTTGAGGGATTTAAAGGTAGAACACTTCAATTCTGCAAGATGCTGAACCCCCTCTCCCCCCACTGAAGGCCATAGGAATTGAGGGTACTCAGCACTTTGTAGGACTAGGTCGGAAAAGCATCAAATACTATTGTCCCAACAGAAAAGCAGTTTTTAAAATGTAATTAGATTTAACACACATACTGGCTGATCATTCGTTAGGATCCCTGTCCTGATTTAGAAGGTATATTTAGCATACAAGGAAAGCAATAGAATGCACAAGAGCTGAGAGTCTGGAATGCAGCATGAGCCAAACCATGGAACAGGACAGCTGGCAGGTCCAGGTAAATGTTAGTATTAGATGACTTAAAATTAGCAATGTTGGCAGACAATAAAATGTACCTCCAGGTGAAACTGGTGTTTCAAAAGAACCAAAAGTAGGTATTGAAAGAAAATGTTTATTGTGACTGTAGATCTGGTTGCCCAATATTTCATGCCACAATAGGATATTTCTTTTGTGGCAGCGTTTACATATGTTGTAATGTCACACAATTAGGGTCTGTTTCCCCACTGCATGTGTTTAACTAATTTTAAACTAAAAGTGGTGTTTTTTTCAAATGACAGATGTGCACAACTCATCATTTCCCCACAGCATTCATTTTTAGAAGTGTCAGAGTATCTTGTGTATCAAGCACCTTGCCTTCTGATGGATTTCTTCACAAACCCTATAAAATACATCACTGAAATTCAGCTGCATATTGAAATAATTGCCCCAGGTTCCTTAAGACATGAATTCTCAACCTGGGGATTGCAATTCTCAAGATGGTCATGAACAAGTGTCAGAGGGTCATGGTCACTCTTATCCTTTCCTTATGGCTAACTGGGAGGTGGCTCACAGGGGAGTCTTGGTATGGAAAAGCAGGTCCTAGAGTAGGAAAAGTTGAGAACTACTGCAATGAGAGATTGGGGGGAGGGCAGGAGAGGCCCCTGCTCCAAACACACAACACAAGAATGAGAGGAAAGCCCTGCTCTTACAAAAGCACCATGGAATCTTTAATGTCAGCACAGAGCAGACAGGACCTTCATCCACAATTTTTAAACTTGAGTGCCTAAGTTTGGCACCTAAATATGTGGCTTGATTTTTCAGTAGTGCTGGGCATTTGCTTCAATGAAAATACTCGGAATCTCTGAAATTCAGGATATGGGCCTAAATATGGATGCAGGTGCCTAGCTCTAAGGGCCAAAGTTTGAATATATTGGACTTATCTTTCAGAAGAGACCTTAAAAACTACTTACAGTGCAAATGGCTCTGCACTTACTTTACCTACTGTGCATCAGAGAATGATGAACTGAACTTGCTGGGATCTGACCCTATGGTTTTAGGGAACATAAGCATGCCTAGTAAGTTGCTTAGATCAGTAAGCCACTCCTCCTGATGATAGAGCTATATCTCTTAGGTTCTTTCTAAAGATAATCAATATGTAGTCTCAGCAAGAATTATGATTTGACAATGTGATTTATTAAAAATCTCACATAAAGGACTATTCACTTCAGCATTAAGATAGTTTTTTTTTTTTTTTTCCTTCCATGGGTTCAATATTTATAGTCTCTCTCTCTCCCCCTCCCCCCCACTGTTGAATCATTATTACTTGTCTTTCCAGCAGAGAACAGATGATAGTCTGGAAATATGGATGACATTCAAAGTATTTTTTTTCTAGAAGGTGATTAATACAGTGGTGAATTTTTCAGTTTAGAGTAATTCAGAATGGATGAGAGCTAAAAGTGCTACGGAGAAAAGTGTTAGCACTAATAATTTTGGAATGATTCTGAACTTCATAGCTGACCGGAGCAATAGTTTTTGCCTGTTTACATGTGAATTTAGAGAAAATGTCTGTCTGGCACTTAAATAGATCAAATGGTAATTAAAGCAGCCAGGAAATCTGTTGGAAGTTCAAAGGACAGTACACATTCAATGAAGATAGTCATAGATTGGGTCTGTATCTAATTATGGCAGATGGTCTGGAGGTGTTGTCGACTGTCGCATGCAACTTAATCAAATGAATAGATTGCTAGCAGGAACACAAACTGGTTAAATCTAATCAAGAAGGGAAGGCTCAAAAGTTGGTGGGAATAGGTCATTTTCCCCTGCCTTGCAAGGGTTAGGTTACAAAAAAAAAAAAGGGTGAAATCCTGTTCCCATTCAAGTCAACGAGAGTTTTGCCACTGATTTGAATGGGGGCAGAATTTCACCCAGTCTCTTTGGAAGAAGAAATATCTTTGCTTTCCAGAGTGATAAGATGCTCTTCCTGTCTTGTCTTTAGGCTGGTAACAGCAATATTTGTCTTGAAACCACAGTTCAAGAAATCACTTAAGCACATGCTTTAGTCTATCCCTATTCAAGAAAGCACTTGCATTGCTTAAGCATGTGCGTAAAGCTCTTTCTTGAACAGGGATGCTTTTGTGAATTAGAGCCTCAGATTGAATTGAAATAGGGCTATATATGTAGCTGATTTACTTTTAATTTGTATTGTTTTCCATCACAATACATGAACTTGTTTGTGTAGACGACTGTAGAGTAAATGCTGTTGTTGTTGCTGACTGGGTGTAATCTGAAGGTACATTTTAAAGACAGCTAACTGACAGACATTGCCTACTAGAATCACAATCTAAAATGAACACAGACTCTGTAGGCTTCAGAGCCTACAGTCTCTGAATTGGAGCAGACTGACAGTCATACTCACCAGAGTCCAAAAAGCCTCTCTTAGAAGCAAAGACCGCTCTGGTGACTGTACAGAAGGGGAACAAGTTAAATGTCCATAGCAGTCAGAGTGCACCGTGATGGCCAGTGTTGACAGAGCATAGAAGAATGGATGATGAAGAGAAGGAGCTCTGGGATTATCTGTCTGTCATTTATAGCATCTGAGCACATCCCAAAGTCCCTGGATGAAATCCTGGCCTCACTGAAGTCAGTGGGAATTTTGTCATTGACTTCAGTGAGAACAGGATTTTGCCACAAATGTCTGATTACTGCATAAAACACAACTTAATGTAAGTAAGCTTTTTTTAAAAAAAGAGGGACGGGGGAACTTCAGCAATGTAATTGCAAACTACAACCCACAAGAGGAATGTTGTGTGTGACTGCTCTAGAGGTTTATGGATAAAGTTTCACCTTCACAGAGTCCTGACTGCTCTAGAGGTATGGTACTCAAGAAGTTAATTCAAGTAGGGACAAAATGATCTCCTATAAGCATATCTGCATATGGCTTAAATCTGTGTTCCTACTTAGCCTGCATTTTATGAGGTAGTCCCATGGATTTGTCCAATGACCTACAAATCCCAAAATTAGGGTCTGCTCCTATTGAAATGAATGGAAATTTGGAGTAATATTACAGTAGAAATGTGTGGGAATGGCACTATATGACAATCTAGTTTATGGGAATGACACTGGAGTATGGCCAAGGAGATGCAATATTGTGAGGACAGGAGGAAGTGGCAGCACACTGAGGATGATAGATACAGTCGCCTGGCATCTTTGAGTAGGGTAGGATCTTCCTTAGTTGAGACATTTGAGATCATGTAACTTTGGTTTGGCTCCCCCCGCCCCCATCAGGCCTTCTTTACACTTCAGAAAGGAGCGAAGAAAGGGCACAAGTCATAGGATCATAGAGTTTAAGACCAGAAGGGATCATCAGATTATCTAGTCTGACCCGCTGTTTATCACAAGTCAATAAATGCTCCCCAGCCACCTCCACACCAAGCCTAGTAACCAGAATTAGACTAGCTCTCAGGAGACTAAACTTTTGTGTGCCACAGGCAGAGGAAAGCTAAGGTACACCAATGTCCAAGGCCCCTGCAATGGCAGGGAATTGATTAAGTGAGAGATAATCAGAAAGCTGCTCCAACACTTTCCCCTTCCTTCCAAATCACCTTTAAGAACTCAGATGAAATAACCTTGGGCCTTTTAGCATTTTTTTTTCTAGTGGGGGGCCCAAGTCTTGGAAGTAAAATAAAATAAGGGTTTAGTGATCATAAACAACTATTGTGGTTTAAGTTGTATTGGCTAACCTGATATTACTGTATTGATGCACTTTATAGGACTGGAGAGCAAGCCCAGTATTTTCAATCATCAATGAAATTCTACAGTGAGAGATGGGGAAAACAACTAACATTCCTGTCAATAGCAGTTGTAATGCAATAAATGACAGTTTATAGTCCTGGGCTTCCAAAATGCCTCCTGTCTTACAAGTAAAATTCCACTGGATAACAGAGTTCTTATAAAATTAAGACCCTCTCTACATGTGGGACAGGAGGGATTTTAAAGCATGAAAGCCATATTACCTATTTTGTTACCAGTTTATGAATAATTCTTGCTTATTAACTCATACTTTGATACAGAGGATGGTGATGGTAGTGGGGAACATGGAAATGCTCCATGTCAGTATAATTGGTCACCAACTTCCTGCTTATATATAATGTATCATTAAATCATATTTTGATACAGAGGGAGTGGGATGTTTTGGAAAACATTTCAGCAGTCTAATTATCAACTCTATTATAATGCCTCTCTTTATGAAACTCATTAAAGCATTCCATGCAGTTTTCTCCAGCAGAACAATTAAAATACAAACAAACAGACCTAGATTTTTTACATATAAACAGATGAACACAAAATGAGGTTCAGGAAACTGTATATAGGTTAATATAACTGGACTTGTACTGCCTGGCCAGTCTGAGTAATATGAGGAAGATCTAGCAGGAGGGAGGGAGAGGGCATACAAAATGGCATGTAGGATCAGATTAATGTGGATGATTATAAGGGGGTCACTAGACTATGAAGTGCTTGCCTGAGGCTGGTGGAAGCCAGTGTTAAACTGCTGGGCCTTGTTATGCTGCTTGGGTATTTCACAGGAGTAGGAACCCCCTCAGTAATCTTATAAATGCACTGGGCCTGGTTTTCCATCTCAATCTGTCTGAAACATATCTTATGCTCATGTATCACAATGCCTTTGATATTTCTACCTGTAGACTCAGTCTCTTGTCCTCCTATTGTATTCTCTTCCCATGTTCTTTTGGTATTTTCTATTTTCCAGCTATCTCTGCTGCCTCCACTTATATTCATCTGAATTAGTTGCAGCTACAGTTGCATCTAATCCCTCTTCACCTCACACCATAGCTCCTCCAGGCATATTGAATTCCTTCACACTTATTTTTTTTGGTTGTTATACAATGTTTGTTCTCTTTTGGCCTCTGAGAACACCACAGATGAGGCAGGGAAATCATCTCTGGAGCTCATTTAGACCTTTCTCATTCCTTGTGAAATTCATCTCAGTACAAAGGGCCCAAGTAAGGTTTCATGTAAATCCAATCTAGAGCTGGTCAAAACATAGGGAAAATGAAATTTCAATTTTTTTAATTAAATCAAAGTTGTTTCTGTTTCACACAATTTGAAACAGAATAATTGGTCATGTTCTACATTTTTCTGATTTTTTTTTAAAGATATTTCAAAAATTGGGTTTTTCCCTTTCTTTCTCTCTCTCTCCTCCCTCCTCAGCCCTTTTCCCCACTGAATACAAAGATGCTGAAACTAGGAGTGCTGCTGTACCCCCAGCTTGAAATGGTTTCCATTATATACTGGATTTACAGTTTGGTTCAATGGCTCTCAGCACACGTACTATACAAATTGTTCCAGCACCCTTGACTGAATATAATAAAATGAATGATGTCTAGTGTAGTCATGGTGATTAGGGTTTTTACTCTTTTAATTATTTATTATGGTACATGGTAACTTTTCAAAACTTCCTCAAGTTTGGAAAAGTTACAGAATGGCAAAAGGAAAAGAGAAAAAAGGAGGATGAAAAAGTAAAAATACCCCATTTCTCTCCCCCAGAGCTAGACAATTAATTTTGTTGTATTCAGTAGCAAAAAGAAATAGAGAAGAGAGGGGGGAAAACACACAACACTGAAACTTCAGAATTCAAAATCTTCAAAATTTGAAATTCCAAAGACTTTGGTTTCAACAAAAAATGAAAAATTTGGAAAAATGTAACCCTTTTGTGAAAATTTTTGGTTAAAAGGCTATTTTTCATCAAGGTCTAAAATGAATTTTTTTTATCAGTTCTAATCTAAACTGCCATGGAAGGAGCATGTCAGTATTAATGGCATGCAAGGAACAGATGCTTTGGCTCATAACTTGGTTGCAGAGCTGAAGATGACCAAAAGATTTGTCACACAGATAGTGGGGGATTAGAAAAAGATTACATCTAGAATCAACTTTTATCTGGATTAAGTAGCTGTCCCAGTCACAATTCCCCTTCCCCACGTGTCTCATTACACTGATTAGATTTGTATTGGCTGGGCCACTGATGCTATGTATGACTTGGTGCAATAAATAGATGCAACTTCTTTATTTATGTAGTGTGTGCATAGTCTTCTAGCCAAGCGATGGCATCTTCAGTTCTTGTAGGCCACCACTGAACCTAGTCAGCAGGCATTCATTGACAATGTGCATCATTGCCTGTGTTGTGCCACAGCTGCACAAAGGGCTTAATATTTGTCTCCTATTCAAACTTCTTAAACTCCATAGAATTTGGCCACCAGTTGAGGGCATTCTCCAATATGGGGCCAGCTAATGGAAGTGGAATTCTGCCCTGACAATGGGATATATATACTCTCTAAAAATAATAATGATTATGCCCGGGAACTGATTTTTCACGGTGGTGAGATAACTGGACTACAGAGGTGGTAGGGTCGTGATGAGGAAGGACCAAAGATTCACAACATTAATGTAATTTTCTGGGGAAATTCTTGTTCACTCATGTTCCTCTCTGAGTAAAGGCCAGTCCTGTTAAACCTCCTCTAGACCACTGGTGCTCAACCAGGGGTCTGGGGCCTCCTGGGGGGCCGTGAGCAGGTTACGGGGGGGGGGGGGGAGGGGGGGAGTCTGCCAAAATAAACTGGGCTTCAGCCCAGGTGGCAGGGGCTTGGGCTTCAGCCCAGGTGGGACTTGGGGTGGAAGTGGCACTTCCTCCCCCTGACTCACTTCAGTGGGCCACCCAGCCTGTCTGGGTTGGGGAAGCGGCTCAACCAAAAACTGCAGAGTCACTGCAGAAGAGAGATCTCCCCCTGCCATTAGAAGGGGTTGCCACACAGCCATTGACTCCATGAGCAGGCAGCAGCTAGCCAAGGAGATGTATCACTGCTCTGCCCTGCATCAGGACTTCAGGGAGCACGGTCAAATGGTAGGCAGAAATCTGAGGAAGGGGGCATGTGTCCTCACATGCCCCCCATATGTCACCTCTGATTGGGGGGTCTGCAGGTTTGTCTATTTAAGTTTAGGGGCCCTGAGTAAAAAAGGTAGATAACCACTGCTCTGGACAACAGAAAAACAGGAATAGCTATTATGTTTCTGTCTAAACATAACAGTAATGGTTATTTTGTAGCTATAGGAATGGTCACATATCACTTATTGCCACTGTTGCTGTCTTCCACCTCCAGCTTGCCAGGAAGCCACTTGTTTCATTTGATGTATCTAGGCCTGAAAAGTTGGAGACATTGGCTCCTACTTTGCTTCCAATGCCAATTCAAAGAATTGGTCTCAGTCATGAAGGCTGTGAATGGGTTAAAGTCTGGCTATATCAGAGACTACTTCTCCATTTATGATCCACCCAAGAAGCTGCAGTCCTTCGGGGTAATGCAGCAAAACATGACCAAGGTGAATCTATAGCGTGCCAGAGATTTTCTGTTAATGACCCTTGTCTGTGGAATGAATTACCAGAGGAGACAGAGCTTAACTTAAAACTCATTCATTTCTTAAATTTTGCACATCACTAAATCACCACCCTTGTGTGCAGTCTTAGTAGAGGCAAAGGGAAACTGTACATTCATTTCAAGAAATGTTCCCTCCAAAATGTTTTACATCCCATATTTTCCAGGAGCCTCCCTATTTCATTAGTGTGATTCTATTTCCTCTCATTGTGGTGCTAGGATGTTTGCAGCAAGAGGATGGGGGACATGAAAGATTGATATGTTTTGATGCAATGTGGTAACTCTTTCAACCTGTGTGACTGAATGCTACTGGCCAGGCCAAAAATCCAAGGGAGTTTGGCCAGTCCCAAGCCATGTCCAATTACTATTTTCATCATAACTGGTATCCAGAACAGGCAGCCACTGAGGGTTCAGTCTTGTGGTTGAGCTGTGGTCATAGGAGTAGGAGAAACTTTGCATGTGGAAAGAAGGTAGCCACAGGGTGATATTATTTTCCTCACTGTTGCTATTGAAGTGGTGAGCAGAATGGTTTGGAGGATACCCCATTAACAAGAGAATGGATGAAATGCTAGAATCAGAAAATTTCATGGCAGTTGGGGGCTTGACAATTGGGAATCACTGTTGGGTTGGCTATTGGGGAATAACACCAGAGGTTGGCTGTTGGATCTGGCAGGTGGAAGATTGGCTACTGGATTTAGTAATTGAGGGAGTAGCCTTTGGAACCATGGTTGTTGGCACCATCTGGCTCAGGAGAGCTGCTCTCATGATGAGGTCCTTCTGGTGGAACAGAAGAGCTGCTGATGGTTAAAGTAATCAGTAGCATATCCCAGTGTCTTATGACCGTATCTCTCTAATATCCTAGGACCAGCACAGCTGACTACAACACCACTGCAAACCAGTGTCTTATAAGTGATGAGAGTTTTAAGAAAAGAAAATATTTCAAAATAGTTAATGGTCACAGAGGGAGAGAATACGATATTTATAGAACAGGGAAAGGATTTATAGGAATGACTTATGGTGACTAGGGACCAAGAGAGACATTTCTGTGGCACTTCCAGTCTTCGGCCTTCTCCAGTGCAGCTCTAGTTAAGTCTCAGACATACATACCCCAGCAACCTCTGTATCCAGACATCTAGTCATTGTGCATGAGAACCTCAAATGAGGAAAGGATACATAACAGTAGCTGGGATGATGAGAGTGAAAAATCTTTAGCTACAATTAAGACAAAACACTTTGCAGTCTACATACTAGGAAAGCATGGAGTGTTTTTCATTACTTTTTTACTCATTGTAGAAACATTTGATTTAACAAATGTCTGGTTAAGAATCCGTTACTGATTTAGGATACAGTGATCAATATGGATAACTTCTAGTCCAGGTCTGCCCAGCTTATGGTCAATAAAGCAAAAACTTCATTTCCCTCCTTTCCTCTCCCATTCCTAACTTTGATGCTTACTGTGGGCAGGTGGGATTGGTTTACATAAGCATTATCCTAGCATGACGTACTGGCAACTCCAGTGCTTTACACAGGAGCACTAAACTTAACTTTCAAAATGTTGCAGAGAAGAAAAAAGGGTTCTCTGCCGAGTAATGATTATCTTGAAAGGAAACAAGCTGCTATGTTTCTGGTGCTATTTCCTCAGGCTGGCCTGAGCCCCCCGTGGCAGTATTCCCTTGAAGCAGGTGCTACTTTTGTGGTCTTGGAGGAGATGTAAGGGCCCCTTATTCTGAGGCTTGCAATGCAGCCGCGCAGGGGTGCTGACCCCAGTCAGGGTGTTAGGAGGTGGAGAGGACTCACTTTAAGCGGTTCAGAGGCGCCGAAGACGGGTGTTGTTGCTCCTAAGGGTGCAGGCCCCCTCGACAGCGCCCCTAGGTCCCCGCGCCCACGAGGGGGCTGGCTGGCGGCCGAGTCGCCTAGAGGTGCTGGGACCCCAGCGGTGAGGTTTGCGGCGATGCCCTGTCCCGGGGCGGGCGGGGAGCGGCTCACGGCGAAGCCCGAGGTCTCTGGGGGGTGGGGGGGTGCCTTTGCCCACGTCCCTGGCGCTGCTCTCGGGGGGGGGGGGGGGCATTTCCGTGCTCTCAGGGACCCGGGCCCCCTGTGGGGCGGCCCGGCCGGCTCCAGCGCCGCGGGGCTGCGCGCGGGGAGGGGAGGGGGCCTGTCACCGCGCGGGAGGGGCGGCTCCGTGCAGACGCTCCCTGGGTGGGGCGGGTTCCCAGCCCAGCAGCGGCGCCGGGCCGGCAGCGAGCAGCCACCCTCGCCCGCAGGCCCGGCCGGGCCGTGTGGAGAGCGGGCGCGACAAGAGGCTACTCGCCCCACGTAACCCCGTTTTGCACCAGTCCCGCAAACGCCCTCTCGGAGGGGGCGGGGCTAAGGGGACACCCCCCCCCCCGTCCCCGAGCGACAGGGAGAAGCGTCCAATCGGCGTCCTCGCCCCGCCTCATTGGCCTCCTCCCCGCTTCTGGCCCGGCAGGGGTGGCGGCCGGAGCCTATGGGCGCCGCGCGGGGGCGCGGCCAAGCGCTTGTCGTGAGGGCGGCGGGCCAATAGGGGAGAAGATGTGGGGCAGCCCCACCCCCTCTCGCCGCTGGGGCCGCAGCCAATAAGAGGCGCGGGGGAGGCGGCGGCGGTGGCGAGCTGGGGTTCCGTGTGGAAAGACTAGGGGGCTCGGGTGCAAAGTTTCGTTTCAAACCGTCTGCAAAGAGCGGCCGAGGAGGGGGGAGTCGGAGAGCGACGGGCCGCCGGAGCGGACCGACCCCCGCTCAGCCCGGCCCCTGCCGCCGCCGCCTCTCGCTTTCCATTCACGGCGGGTGCTGCCCCGCCAGGTGAGTGCGGAGCTCGCCGCCGCCGCCCGGTCCCCTCGCTGCGCCCCGGAGCCGGCAGCGCCGAGCCCCCGCTCCCCTCCCCGCCGCCTCCTCCCTGCCCCGCCGGGGCGGCCCGCGAGGATGGCGGACAACGGGACGGGCGAGCCCCGGCAGCCCCGCTACCGGCGGGTGCGGCTGATGTGCATGCTGGCGCTCACCTTCCTCTTCTTCGTGGTGGAGGTGGTGGTGAGCCGGGTGACCGCCTCGCTGGCCATGCTCTCGGACTCCTTCCACATGCTGTCCGACGTCATGGCCCTGGTGGTGGCCCTGGTGGCCGTGCGCTTCGCCCAGCGCACCCGCGCCACCCACAAGAACACCTTCGGCTGGGTGCGGGCCGAGGTGATGGGCGCCTTGGTCAACGCCGTCTTCCTCACCGCCCTCTGCTTCACCATCCTGCTGGAGGCCATCGAGCGCTTCACCGAGCCCCACGAGATCCAGCAGCCGCTCGTGGTGATCGGCGTGGGGGCGGCGGGGCTCCTCGTCAATCTGCTGGGGCTCTGCCTCTTCCACCAGCACGGAGGGGGCGGGCACGGGCACTCGCACGGCGGGAGCCAGCAGCACCACCACCACCGCGGCGGCAGCCGCACCAAGCTGGAGCGGGCTTCGGGGGAAGGTGATGCTGGGCTGCGCAAGGAGGAGACCAACACGCTGGTGGAGAATTGCAGCAGCACCAATGGAGTCAACCAGGAGAAGCTAGGTAAGCGGTACTGCCTCCCCGCCCCAGCCTCCCCGTAGGAGCCCTCCCTTAGCCTGAGGTCTGGAGGGGGGAAATCTCTTCTTGCAAATTTAGGAAGGAGAGGGGCTGATAGACACGCCTGTGTCAGATTGGGAGACGTGTAGGAAGGAGGTCCCCTTCCTCATTCTCAGAGGAGATGAAGTAGGACAAAGTAAGGGAGATATGACTTTGTCAAGTAATGTGGTAGAGGGGGTAATGATATCCTGTACTGCCGTGGATTTTGGAGGCCACTTGTGGAAGAAAGGTAAGAGACTCCCCCATTACATAGTAGTTTATCTTGGCACCAGTTGCTCTTCCTATATTAGCTAGTCAAGGGATCCCACAGGTACTCAGTACACTCATGCACCCTCCTTCCCTGACAACTTCCTTTCTGCATTGTGCCCTTATTTAGCAGTCCACCAGACTTCGGTGTGGGTTGGGGGGAAATGCTTCTCTACCAGACACCTGTCAGGCAAACAATGAATTACTTTACAGATTTTCGTTCTCTAAGTGTCTAGCGTAACATAAAATCAATCCGCTAATCGTGTAGCTGGGCTGTACGTTGGTTTTTAAAAGATGGGCTTTGTGACAATAGAGGAAGGTTGCTCTAGTACCTTAAGCATTAACTTGACCACTTAATAAGCCTTAGTGTTGTTTCACTTCCTAGGTAAGTATCCTAGTTTCAACATACAGTAACCCACTGAGTCAGAGCAACAAGGTTGGTAAGGTAATATCTTTTTATTGGCCAACTTCTGTTGGTTTGAGACAAGCTTACACGAGGGATTCTGTTTCCCAGACCTGAAGTACAGCTCTGGGTAAGCTCAAAAGGTTGTCTCTCTGACCATTTGAAATTGGGCCAATAAAGATATTACCTCACCCACCTTGTCTCTGTAAAATCCTTAGGCAGTTAAAGTTAAGGATATCTGTCACAGAACCTCATTAGAATATTGTAGTTTGTAAAGTTGAAATGCTTGGAAATCAGAAAATGCAGAGTTAAATTTCCATGAAAAATACGAATTCTTCCTTGTCATATCTGAACACTGTATACCTCTGAAATTTGTAGTATCCACTACATGCCTGCTATACTGTCATAGGTCTCTTCTACACTAGAAAACATTCTATAAATACTGGGTTAAGCATGACCACCTGATAAACTTAAAATATGATAGCCCTTGTCTATGCTGAGTACTAACATGTTTAACGTGTGTGTGTTAACGTGTATTTCAACACTGTCATATCCCAGTGCAGACAAGCACTAACAATCTACATTCTAATGGCCTAACCAACTACCTTCTATGTATGAGCCTTCAGTCTGTCTCTTCATCTCTAGTTCTTCTGTGTGGTCCCCATTTTCTGAGTACCTTCCAAAATTATAAAATGTACATATGGGTATATTTCTCTCCCTTCTGATCAGCAGTGACCACCAGACTTTCTTTCATAGTTATTGTGGAGGTGGTTGGCTGGCTGGTTTGCTTTTTGTGCATTTTGCTCTGAAAGTAGTGAAGTTTTGTAGTCCCCTTGCACAGTTGAACCTCTTTGAATAAACTACATCTTTTCTCTTACCTGTTTTATACAGACTTGTCCCTTGCTTATCCTACTATAGAAAGCACAACAGTTTCACAACTTGCTCTGTACAGATAATAAACACTCTTTATCCACGATTTTGCTATAAGCTACAAGGACACAAATTGAATTGCTGGGATATAACTGTAGGTGAATTGTGCAATGGTAGAGGATTTAAAAAGCAAAAACCTAAGTGAAGTCACTTTGCTACAATATTTCACTGTAGCAATGTGGTTTCTAAACTTGTGAGTTAATACCATGATATAGTAAAACGTTTATAGTATCTGATATTGTGATGTAGCATGTAACTGTTTCACTGTTTTCTTTGCAGGTGATGGCAAGGCGGAACTACAAGCGAATGGGAGCCTTGATCCTAACTCTCTGGACATTGAGGTTGAAGAAGACTCCAGTGGACAGCTTAACATGCGTGGAGTTTTTCTGCATGTGCTTGGAGATGCCTTGGGTTCAGTGATTGTGGTGGTGAATGCCACGGTCTTTTACTTTTCTTGGATTCCATGCCCCAAAGATGGGCCCTGTTTTAATCCATGTGTCAATAGCCATTGCATAGAAAATGCTACTGTAGCCCCACCGCTTGACAGTGCTGATCTGCTCATACAAGAGGGTATTCATGTAGCTGGTCCCTGCTGGGTGCTGTATTTAGATCCCTCTCTTTGTCTGATAATGGTTTGTATACTCCTTTACACAACTTATCCATTACTTAAGGAATCTGCCCTTATCCTTTTGCAAACTGTTCCCAAACAAATTGATATTTATTCTTTGAACTTGAAACTACGTAAACTTGAAGGAGTTGAAGCAGTCCATGAACTACATGTTTGGCAGCTGGCAGGCAGCAGGATCATTGGTACTGCTCACATAAAATGTCATGACCCTGCATCATACATGAAAGTGGCAAAGCACATTAAAGAGATTTTTCATGATGAAGGGATCCATGCCACTACAATTCAGCCTGAGTTTTCCAGTGTAGGCTCTGAATCAGGTGTTGGCAAATGTGAGTTTCCCTGCAGAACTCAGTGTGCTCTGAAGCAGTGTTGTGGGACAGCAGAAGGCAGTACTGAAAAGAAGACGGCAAAGACCTCTTCAATTGCTATTTCATGCTCAGAAATAATCATTGACTCTCCACACCACAAAACTAGGAGGACTAAATCTGAAAGTATACCTGCTGTTAAGCTAGAGGCAGACGATGACCCAGACACGCAATTTGAATCATCTTTGTAATTCCCAGAGTTGTGCTGTTTGAGTTTTGATGGCTTCAACTACAGCTTTATTGTGAGAGGAAGAGACTGATATTTGAGATGCAAGTTTGTCAAGCAGTGTAATTGCTGAAGTCCCTGTTCTTGTCACATTGCTAAATCTAGAATGCTTGTTTTAAAGAACATAATAGCATTGTCATGACACAATGTGTTTGTGTTGACTTTGTAATGAGCGGCACCAAAAGTGTGCCAATGCTGTAAAAAAATTGGAAAACTAGTTTCAACACTTCAGCAGAAAGACTTCTGTTGTGCTTCAAATTAAAATATTTTCTCCCCTGAAAAGCTACTTGAGGGATAAGTAAATCGGAACTCAGTTTGTGTTAGACTTCTCATTGGGGCTACTCTTTCCCTTAATATTTGATTTGTAGATATTTTAATATATTGTTTGTAACCCATATGAAAACCAAAGTTCATAGAATGTTTTTATGGATATAACATCAAACTAGAAACGACTTTGTCAGTGTCACACATTTTCCTTAAACTTATACAGTGAACTATGTGAGTGCTTTTTTTTTTTTTTAGTGGATTTATTGCATAGCATAAATAGTACTATATTTTAAAGGAAACGTATCACATGATTGATCGAAAACTGTCCAATTTTTTTCCCCACTGGGGCTATGGGGTAATTAAAATTGGCTGTAAAAATATCAGTTGTGAAAGTTATGTTCTGTTAAAATGTAAGTTCAACCTGCTGTATACTCCTCTGATCAGACCGAGATTAAGTGACTGATAAAGTAAGTAATTGTTGGCTAATTCATAAAATA
Source organism: Macrochelys suwanniensis (assembly GCA_033296515.1). Taxonomy (NCBI): domain Eukaryota; kingdom Metazoa; phylum Chordata; order Testudines; family Chelydridae; genus Macrochelys; species Macrochelys suwanniensis. Next base: position 159,710,606 of record CM065777.1, read on the forward strand.
TGCCTTCAGTGTTATTCCTTCTTCACAAGTTCAGTCACACTCTTGATTTCATTAGATCATTGTATAAATGTAAGAATTTGCCAGAACCTTTAAGTTCCAGTGCTATAACATTGGAGTTGGAACTTTTATTTAAAGGAGTTCGTATTTATCATAATAATGCCGACCAGTACTGTTAAAGTGGAGCGTCTGTCAACATTGGCATTATATTTCCTGGGTTTCAAGGGTTTAAATTATAACTGCAGTAAAAAATCATTTGGATGAAATTTTGCTGATAGTCTCAATGCAGCAGTAAGTACTTTTTACAGTAGGTGAAATCCTGGCCGCACTGAAGACAATTGAAGCTTTGCCATTGACATCAGTGGGACAAGGATTTCATCCAATATATTTTACCCTTTTTAAAGTAATGTGTGTCAAAGAATTTTACCTATTGAATTTGTAAATATTCAGTTTTAAAATGTTTGACTCAACTAAATAATAGACTAGTTCTGAAGAAGCTGTTACAGTGTGCCATGAACTCATACTTTCTCAAGAATTGGGTTATTGACTCTGAGTCAGTGGGGTATTGGGGAGAACAGAAGGCAATATAAAAGGGGACACTAACGGACTTTGGTCCCATGCTGAGAGTCGTGTTCCAGGCCAAAATGTACCCTTAAATCCACCTTTGGAGTTACATATATACAATGAGAAACAATGATTAGTAATTAAGCACAGGACTGAGAGTTGGAAGGACTGAGTTCTTTTCCCAGCTCTGCCACTTACATTGTGTGACCTTGGGTTAGTCGCTTAACCTCTCTCTGCCTCATTTTATCTATTTGTAAAATGCAGATAATACCTACCTCATGGGGTATTGTGAGGCTTAATACATTAGTTTCTAAAGACCTTTGAGATCTTCTGATGGAAGGCACTATAGAAGTGCAAAGTTGTTATATTGCTTGTTTTCCAACAGTGTCTCCTTTCACATATGTGCTGCAATAGCCAGGCACAACAGGATAATTTAAGGATCGTTTTGGCCTTATTTATGGATTTGCTGCATACTGTGTTTTTAAGGCCTTAAACAGTATTTAAATTAATATATTTTATATTAAAAATGTTTTGGTTAGTGAAGGAAATGTAGGTTCTCCCCCCCCCCCCCTTGAATATAGAGCTACTCACTAGTTTGCACGTCTCTAATGTTCCCTATAATACTCATAAGTGGTGCCCTTCCAGAGGGAGACTGGGCCTGTTCGTGACAGTGGGCTTACTCAGCTTCTCAGCAAAGCATTATAATGAGGTTTTACATTAAGATTGTTTGCAAAATATACTACCATGTATTTACTAATGTGCAATGAAGCATTGTCAAACTGCAGCTCTGACATGAACAAAGTGCACTTGAAATATATATCCTTGCTTTTTTTTCTGTAAGTTGTTTGACTAATATGCTTAATAGTTTGTATTTGGTCTCCCAGTCACTAGTGGGAATTGGCAAGGTCCTGCTGTATAACTATCACTAACAAAAAATATAAAACAGTTTTTTGCCAAAAATATAGTAGTACTGAAAGTCATGACTATTTGTTCTCCTTTTGCTTTTATAGAGAGGCTACTAGTCCTGACATGGTTGTCCTCTTTAGGTAACAGTCACAGATAAATACATTTGAATAGGTCTAGAAATGTAGACACTAACTCCATTGTAAATGTTTAATCTGTTTGTGCCAGAAATCATATTTTTCTAGTGCTATGTCATTGCAGACAATGGCTATCTTTAAATAGAAGGAAAAAAACTTCCTCCCTCTGCCCCCTGGATTTGAGTACAGTATATATTCCATTTTAGGTTCAAGGTGGGAGTTGTACAGCAATGGGAGTATGATTTGTACATTCATGTTGCTGTAATGAGCCCAAACTGTGTATCCTGATTACTTGCAATACATCTCAATCTTTTAATCTGATTTATGCAGATTTGATTTAATTCTGAAGACCATAATTCCAGAATACTGGTAGCTTTCTTGAATTACTGCATAAATCATTTTTTAAAGCATGAAATTAGTGACTCTCATATGAATAAGCACTTTACCAGGTGGGACAGGAAAGCAGCTAATTGTCTGTATTGTGCATTCCTGATTTTTGTTTTGTTCTTTTAAATAAAAACATAGAACACTGATTTTTAGGAAAAAGGAAACTGATACTTTAGTGTCTGTTTTTGTTTATGCTTCCCATGAAATGTTTCAGAAATATATCCAATGTTACTTGGTAGAGTATCTTACATCTGGTAAAATGTTTCATTCATAAATATATTTACTTTAGAGTCAACTTCCTAGAGGTGTGTAGTAAACAAGTAAAAGATCAAAATTGAGACAGCTTGAGGAAAACTATGTAAGGGCGTGATACTGCAAACATTTATATTCATGAGTAGTCCTGTTGAACTCAGAGGGCATACTTGTGAGAGTATTGAAATATGCAATAGGGGATATGGCTTTTCAAAAGAAGCCTCAAAAGCTAGATGCTGATTTTTAGTGATTTCATTTTATATTGATTTTAAAATAATGGCTGCTACTATAGGGTTTTTCCCATCAAAATTAGGTTACATAAGTAGTACTGGCTTTTAACTGAACTTTTAACTCTGGGTCTGATTTTTTTCAAAGGCATTGAGCACCAATGCTCTTTGACTTCAGTTGGAACTGGTGTTGCTTAGCACCTCCTGAAAAGTAGGCAATCAAGTAACTCAGTGGGTAGTTAAGAGGGAAACAACATGTCTTTCTAGAATGCACATTCTAACCTATTTTGCTATAGGGAACTATTTTTCTGAATATTTATATCAAGACAGCCTGATTTTTTTTCATGTGATGGGAGTGAGAAATGCTCTATTGAAGGGTATTTAAAACAGCATATTAAAACATATTGGATTTATTTCATAACACAGCATCAGTTATTTAGCCATCTTAGAATTCTGATTTTTATGTTGCTTACTCAGTTCTGTGATGTTTGATTTGGCCTTGTACTTGAACCTTTTATTTCTCTCATGGATGGAAAGGAGGGGGTTCTTTATGTGCCTGAATTGAGACAATCCGAAAGCTTTCCAAACCTGATGCAGCCTTACTGTTAACAGGAGGTCTGATTCTTCCTTACGATCTTTAGTTTGTGAAATTAATTGCCCACATGGGATACCTTTCGATATAAATGTGAGCCTGATATCTTCCATTCGTATATCTGAGTAGTCATTTAAAAAAATGCAACACAACACCTTTAGGCTATATTCCCCAAAGCATGTGGGTTTAGTTAGGATTCTTTTCTCACACCATGAGTTAATTTTGTAACCACTGTTGAGGGGACCTACTTGACATGTTTGTACCTATTGTCTAGACTTCATCAATGAAAAATTGGGTTTGGCGTCTATTAAATCAACATTAAAAGAAACAGCATATTGTAAAATAGTAAAGTCCTGTGAGAAAATGTATCCATTTAATGAAAAGCACTTAAATAATCTTCCTGTTCAGCTGCTTGACTATAGCAGTATACTTTTACGTGCATTCAGTCTTTTTAAAGATATGAACATTGTAAGTAGAAACAAAGTTGGGAAGTGAGTTGCAGAACCAAATTATCGTACCTCCTGTCATGGTTTCTGGTGCAAATATATGACTACTTACTGAGTTTGTGTCATCACAATACCTCTTCTTAAAAGTAACTACTGTTATGCAGCGATGTGGAGAGATTCTGATATTCAAAGATTTATTCAAACGCTGACTAAAGCAATTTTCAACATTTTTTTAACATGTAGGTCTCTGTCAAATTTAAGGTAGGTTTGCTAAATCTATGACATATACACTTTTCACTTTGCTTTCAGAGTTTGTAGACTTTAACTACTTTAGTACATAAAACAGTTTTGTGTTCTATAGTTTAAATTTTCAATCCAAAAACATTGTAGTCCTAAGGAGTTGTTGCGAGAAAAGGGACTGCAGCAAAATATATGCAGGGTTCATTAAGTCATAGGACAAGAATGCTCTTAAGTTAACAGCACACTGACATGCATCAGTGTGTTCTTCATGAAGCCCTTTTTATGTAACTTTAGTGTTTGCCAGGGGAAAAAGTGATGCAGTTTTTTGCAGTTGTCATCTCCCTAACTGCAGATCTGTATGTTTGGGTTCTTTTACTTTAAAACATTGTAATGTCTATGAATATATGTAATAATGTACATCATTTTACAAAGCTGTTTCTACCTCAGTATGAGGCTTTGTGAACTGTTCATGTATTATAAATGTTCTATGAGACATGCTATTGTGTTTATTTTTTCTATAAAGTTCAGTGGGTGATGGGAAGCTGTAACTAACTTTATAGTCCTGTGGGTGAGGTTCTTTCATCCATGCAAATCCTGGATTGTGACCACCTAACCTAAGTAGGCTTTGAGCCAGGTTCCTATTTAGAGGGGAGACCTGGAGAAAATCCTTATGCTGCCAGAAGTGGTGGTGATTGTAGAGTAGGTGGCATTTTCATGTGCATCAGTATTGTGCCAATGCCCTAGCATGGTGATAGGGAACACTGCCGTTGTGAAGGTACAAGAGCCCTTGACCTCTTCAGTTCATGTTTTAAAAAAAAAACAAACTTCATAGTAAATACAAATTTTAAAATAGGATTATCAACCCTGCTATTCTGGCCAAATTTTAATTCCCCCTGAAGCTTCTTGGGTAGGGTATTCACTGGCTATCCCCCTAAATTGTTAGCAACTAATTACAGCAAAAAGACTTCCTATCTCCCATCATGGACATACTTAATCCACCACTGAACTGGAGCTATGTAGATCTGAGTACATCCTGCAAATCAGTGTGAAGTATTGTGCCATCTGTCTATCTGGAAGGCGCTATTGGTGTCACTGTCATTGGAGATCTTAAGTAAAAAGGTTAGGCCTTGTCTACACTACCAAGTTTTGTCGCCCAAACTGCTGTTTGTCAACCCAAACAGTGAGTGCGTACACACTGCGAGGCGACTTTTGTCTGGGAAAATGCCCAGTTTTGGTGACGAAATACATCCACCCTCATGAGAGATTTATACCTTTTTCCTCTATATTTTTGTCAGAGTGTAAATGTAGACACCAAGCTTCATTTAATCACTCTAATTGGCCTGGAGGTATCCCACAATGGCCATCCTGACCATTCTGGTCAGCAGTTTGAACTCCACTGCCTTGCAGCCAGGTAAACAACCATCCGCCTCTCCCCCTTAGAAGCCCTGGGAATTTTTGAAATTCCATTTCCTGTTTGCTCGGCCTGGAGAGGTCTCATTGCATCTTCCCAGGTGACCATGGCAGGTTATCACAGCAAACACTCTCCTGCTTGGACCACTGCAGAGCTGTTGGATCTGCTCAGTATATGGGGCGAGGAGGCTGTGCAGTCCCAGCTGCGCTTGAGCCATGGGAATTGGGATACCTACGGGCAGATTTCTTGAGGCTTTTGTGAAATGGTCTATGATCAGGACATGCTGCAGTGCAGAGTGAAGATAAAGGAGCTGAGGCAGGCATTCCATAAAGTGAGGGAGGCAAACCAGCGCTTCGGTACTTCACCTAAGACCTGCTGGGCGGTATCCTCGGCAACCCCACCTCCATCACCAAGAGCCCTGTGGATACTTTGGAGGGCATGGAGGCAGCGGAAAGAGGACCTAACCCAGAGGATGAAGTTATAAATGAAGAGGTGGAGTTAGATGAGGTTGCCCGGTGGGGCAGGCAGTCAGGAACTGTTCACCACTCCGGAGGTGTCTAGCCAGTCTCAGCAGTTGCTCTCTGGTGAGCAAGAAGCAGGAGATGAGACTCCTGGTAAGTGGCTGTGGCTTGTATAGTGTGGAGGTGGGTTCAGGGCATAGAAATGGGGGAGGCTGGCTGTGTTTCTGTGAGCTGGACAGTTCTCTGTATAGATAATCAGTGTGGTGGAACAGGGTGTTGATGCATGCTGAGATCTCCTGGGAATCCTCCAGAGAGATCTTAAGGAAAGTTTCCTGGAGGTACTCAGGTTTCAGAGTGGTAGCCATGTTTAGTCTGTATCAGCAAAAACAACAAGGAGTTCTTGTGGCACCTTGGAGACTAAAACATTTATTTGGGCATAAGCTTTCGTGGGCTAAAACCCACTTCATCAGATGCATGGAGTGAAAAATACAGAAAGCAGTAAATATATTACAGCAAGAAAGATGGGAGTTGTCTTACCAAGTGTGGTGGGGGGGGGGAGTTGGGTCAGTGCTAACGAGGCTAATTCAATTAAGGTGGAAGTGGCCTATTCTCAACAGTTGACAAGAAGGTGTGAATATCAAAGGAGGAAAATTACTTTTGTAGTGCTAACAAGGTCAATGCAATCAAGCTGGACGTCGCCCATTTCCAACAGTTAACATGGGTTTTAGCCCACAAAAGCTTATGCCCAAATAAATGTGTTAGTCTCTAAGGTGCCACAAGGGCTCCTTTGTTGTTTTTGGAGGTACTCAATCCTCTGCCGACGGTTCCGGAGCAGAGTAGCTTTGTTCCTTCCCCCATTGTAGGAAACTTTCCCACGCCATTCAGCAATCACTTGTGCAGGGACCAAAGCGGCACATAGGCGAGCAGCATACAGAGCAGGGCAGAAGCCACAAGTATGTAGTAGATGTACCCTAGTTTCCCTGCTTACCCTTAGCAGTGAGATGTCTGCTAAAATTAATCCTGCTTGTGGAAAAGTATGGGAAAATTTTAGAATTTGTTCCTTAGAATGCTGCACCATGACCCTTGCAAAGAGTGTGTGCTCTTTACCCCAGGTGGAGCACCCCTCCCCCTGCCAACACTCACCGTGCTTTGGGTGTTTGCTATCACTTTCTCACTGACCCTAGCCAGGCATACATCTCTGCAATGTTGCAAACAGTGTATTTAACAGAAATGTTTCAATTCTGTGTGTGAATTTAACAATCCTGCTTCTGTGCATTGTCCCTTGTGTGTCACCAGATGTGGCCTTCAGGAACACCCCACCCGAGCGTCTCCCCTAGATAAGAAAGTGCCCAAGATGCAGCAAAAAAGACATGTTCTGGGAAGTCCTGCAAAGCTCCAATGCAGGAAAAAAAGGGAATGTAAGGAGTGCTATGAAGCCGAATGGCAGGACAGAACAGAGAATCATGCGTTTAAGGATGTTTCTGTGCGGATGATTAAAGTAATAGAGGAGCAAATGCAGATGCTGAAGTTCTTAATAAAGATGCAGACTGAGCAGATCAGTGCTCTACCTCCACTGCAGTACATTCAGAACACTTTTGCATGCCCTCCCCCTGAAACTCCGCCTTCACATTCCTTTCCATCTTCTTGGACTTCTCGGTTTCCCCTTCATTCCACTCCCCTAGACAACTTTTACAATGATAGCTGGACCTGCACACAGTTGTGAAAGTCTGCCCTTCCCTGGTTCCTCCTCTCACCCCAAGCATCTGTGTGGTTGTGTGTGCTGTTTCTTGTGCAATAAAAGCAAACTTTCGTAATGGTAAATCACCTTTTTTTTTCTTTTTTTTTCTACAAGATGAACTTGCAGACATTGCCCATATATGCACAGGCATTTTAATCATTTTATTACAGGAATATAAGGTCCCAAATGTCACCATTGCTCCCTAGGAAAACTATATGTAATCTAACATTGAAGCAACTCAGACAGCGATATACGTTACTGGTGATCATTGTCAAAGTGCTGCCTCAAAGTCTCCCTAGTTTGACTAGCTCTTCTCTGGGCTCCTCTAACAGCCCTGGTATCTGGCTACTCAAAATCAGTGCCTCAGCACTCTACCTCTGAGCAAACCTTTCATCCTTAGCTTCACAGAGATTATGCAATGTACAGAATGCGGCTATGACCATAGGAATATTATCCTCAGTGAGATCCAACCTGCCATAAAGGCATGGCCAGTGGGCCTTTAATCTGCCAAAGGTACATTCAACTGTCATCCAGCACCTACTGAGCCTGTTGTTGAACTGCTCCTTACTGCTGTCCAGGTGTCCCGTGTAAGGTTTCATGAGACATGGCTCTAAGGGGTGTGCAGGGTTCCCCAGGATCACTATGGGTATTTCAACATCCCCTTGTCCCCCACTGTAATCTTCTGGTTAGGAAAGAAAATCCCCGCTTGTGGCTTTCTGTATAGGCCGGTGTTCCTGAAGATGCATGCGTTATACACCTTCCCAGACCACCCCACATTGATCCACAACACCATGGAGAAGTGCCCCTTCCTATTGATGCAAGGTGGTTGGTGCCAAAACTGGAATGTGTGTGCCATCTATTGCCCCTCCACAGTTAGGGAAACCATTTCTGCAAAGCCATCCACTATTTCACACACATTTCCCAGGGTCATGGTCCTTTGTAGCAGGATGCGATTTATTGCCCTGCACCCTTGCACTAATGCAGCCCCAACGGTCGACTTCCCCGCTCTAAATTGATTCATGACCAACCAGTAGCAGTCTGGATTTGCCAGCTTCCATGCAGCAATTGCTACATGCTTCTCTACCGAGAGGGCAGCTCTCATTCTGGTGTCTTTATGCCACAGTGCTGGGGTGAGCTCTGCGCAAAGTTCAGAGCCCTTAATCCATGCAAGACCAGGAGCCGGACCCCCCAGAAAGGGCAGGGCCTCAGAAGGGATGGGACTGGGGGGGAAAGCCTCCCCCAGCCAGCCCTTCCACGCTGCCCGGCCCACGCCACCCGGGGCTCTGCCCTTTTAAATCCCAGGGCAGCTGCCCCTTTTGCCCCCCCTCATCAGTGGCCCTCAGGGGGGCAAAAGGAGCAGTGATGCGAAATCTCTCCTTGGGAAGGTATGCCTTTACTGATTCAGAGTCTATATGTGCTCCTCTTAATTCTGTTGTGTGCAGTGAAATACAGGTACTTCCTGTGGGACAGATGAATCGTAGTCTGGACGTATGTATCTTGGAGGTCAAGCCAAAACCTGTCTTGAGCCTGTAAGGAAGGGATGATGGAGACTAAAGTTACTACCTTGAATCTGAGACTACATGTGTATATTTTTTCAGTCTTTTTTTTTCCCTTTAGAGTAAGAAAATATTAACAGTAGAAACTTCTTCCCTTGAATTTCTTTGGTTCCAAGGTGAAGCGGGGGAGGGGGGGCAACTTCTTTCAGTTGGCTTTCATGAAAAGGGCCTCTGAACAGGGATGAAGAGGAGCTTGGTTACAAGGCAGGGACTGGAATTGAATAGTGTGTCCATGGTAGGGGATTTCTTACCCACTTGTTGGTGACTATTCCAATCCAAGCCTGGTAGAATAGGGAAAGATGGCTTCTGAAGACAGGGTTTGGGGATAGCTCTAGTCTGGCTAGGTTGTTACTCAGACATGATGGTTGAAACCTGCTTTCTTGATGATGTTGTAGGTTGGCTGCTGACTGTAGAATATGGAGGCCACCTTCGAGAGACCCTGAGTTCCTTCCTGTGAGCATAAGTAGGACGTTGTTGAGAGTAGGTGAGCGCTTTGTCTGGTCTGAGGTTGGTGTCTGAAAAGCTTCCATCTTGAGGCTGGGATATAAATACTCAGAGATCTTTAAGTGGCTCTGGAGTCTTTCAAGGATCTGTTAAATTGCTAACTAGGTCTGTGCCCTCAAAAGGCAAGTCATCTATGGTGCTCTGAACCTCCTTTTGGGATAGCTGATACTTGTCACCACTAAGCCTTCCTCTCTGAAACTTCTGTGGCCATGGAACGAACTGTGTCTCAGACGTGTCTGTGGCTGCTTGTAACAACGTTTTCCACCAGTTGCCCTTCAGAAATCATGGTTTTTAATTCCTCTCTGGCACCTGGAGGAAGCTTGTTCACAATGGGAGAATTTTTTGTCATACTTAGCAAATAACACTTGGTACTTTGCTACTTGTAGATGGCGTGAAGCAAAGGAGTAAGATTTACTTCCAAAGTGATCCTGCTTTTTGTAGTCTTTATCTTTGGTAGTAGCCTTTGGTATGTCGGACTGTCTAGCTTTCTCCTGAATCACAGAGACCACCAGAGACCTTGTAGGTGAGCACTCTCTCTGGTCTGAGATTAGTGTCTGAAAGACTTCTGCATTGAGGCTGGGGTTTAAATGCACAGATATCGCAAAGTGGCTCTGGAGTCTTTCATGAAGTGTAAGCTCTCATCTGTTAAATGAGCGTAGAATTGTTTGAAACCCTTCTGAGGCATTACACATCTTTTTTACTACTCTCTTTGCAGTTGGGGCTAAGGTAACAGGGGTCAGCCAGAGATCTTTGACTGAGTCCAAGATGCCTTCCTTTGTTTATAGGTTCTGCTCAGTGTCTTCATCAATGATTTAGATAATGGAATTGAGAGTACACATATAAAGTTTGCGGACGATACCAAGCTGGGAGGGGTTGCAAGTGTTTTGGAGCATAGGATTAAAATTCAAAATGATCTGGACAAACTGGAGAAATGGTCTGAAGAAAATAGGATGAAATTCAATAAGTACAAGTGCAAAGTACTTCACTTAGGAAGGAACAATCAGCTGTACATACACAAAATGGGAAATGGCTGCCTAAGAAGGAGCACTGCAGAAAGGGATCTGGGGTTATATTGGATTACAAGCTAAATATGAATGAACAGTGTAACACTGTTGCAAAAAAACGCAAACACCATTCTGGGATGCATTAGCAGGAGTGTTGTAAGCAAGACACGAGAAGTAATTCTTCTGCTCTACTCCTCGCTGATTAGGCCTCAACTGCAGTATTGTGTCCAGTTCTAGGCGCCACATTTCAGGAAAGATGTGGAAAAATTGGAGAAAGTCCAGAGAAGTACAACAAAAATGATTAAAGATCTAGCAAACATGACCTATGAGGCATGGGCGGTGGGTGAAGCTTCCCCTTGGGGAAGCTAGCCCCCTCCCTGCTTCTTCTGACCGAGGCACTGTGCTTGTTCCAGTTTTCTGATCTACCTCTTGGTGTGGAGGACAACTAATCTTTGGTGCTGGAGCAGCCATCAGTGCTGAGCTGGTCTGTTGTGTGTCATTTCTTATGGCCTATTGGTGCCGGGTCAGACTTCTTACTGATACTGGCCTTGGGAGTCATGTTCTGACTGACGAGAGCACTGACAGACTAGGACTTAGACGTGGAAGGTCCTGTCTTGAAGTTCTGTGCCCATTCTTCTGGGTCCAAAGTACTCCTCACAGACTGCTACAGAAGATAGACTTTTAGCTGCGTGTCTCTAGATTGTCTCTCTTAAGGAGAACAACTGGGAGACAGAGCAACAGTCAAGTACATAACTCTTGCTGAGACAAAATAAATGCTTATGACCATCTGTAAGGGAAATGAGGCCATCATAAGATGGACAGCATTTGAATCCTGAAGGCTTTGAACCTGCTGTTTGAAGTGGTTGTGGTGCAGAGCCTGAGAGAAATGTTTTTTCCATGGGTGCTGCAGCCCTAGAGCACCCTCGGAGCCTATGACTGGAACACCTTCTGGCTTCTTAAAATTAGAGCTAGAATTACAATGGAATTATGATCTGATGGAAAATAGTTTCCATAACATTGAAAACTTATATTAAACTACATTTCCTCATCAATGCATGCCTTGTGGGAGTTGTAGTTCAAAGCCCATAAGAGAGAATGGGAGCTTATCTCCCATAACGCAATGTGGATTCCCCTCTTATTGAGTTGTGTGGAGCATCATGGGGCTCACATGACTTCTTTTCAACTGAAAATGTTTAACAAAACATTTTGATGTTTCCAAACATAAATTGTTCAGAATTTCTGTTCTGCAAAAAGTTTCAAACTTTCAGCTTTTTGTCCCGATCTGTGATGAAACAAACATTGAAATGTCAGACTATCCCAGGGGATGGAAATTCCCAATTTCACTGAGCTCTGCTTAAAATGTATAGAAGTGGGTCTCCCAAGTGTGGTGTCTGGAGCACTTGCTAGCTGTGCACAAGGGGCAGGCTCTCCTTGTTTCCATCTGTGAACATTTACTTTCCTGATACTGTTTTTCCAAGTAAGCGATAACTGCAGAAGCCATAGCATGAGAGGCAATGGCCTATATAAGAGACAACCACCTACTCTGGGGGCAGTAGGACCCACGTCGTGTCTCCTTTCCATCCACCCATCTCCTTCCATGCGGAGGCAGCCAGAGACTCCAGAAGATAGGAGAAGAAGCTGCCAAAGCTGGGATTGCTGCACTGGAGGAAGAGGGTAAAATGGGTTCCAAGCAGGGCCACCCCTCCTCTCAGACATAGGCGCCGGCAACTCCGTGGGTGCTCCGGGGCTGGAGCACCCACAGGGAAAAATTGATGGGTGCTTTGCACCCACCGGCAGCCAAGCTCCCCGCCCCGCCCCCCCTCCCCAGCTCGCCTCCGCCTCCTCCCCTGAGTGCACTGCATCCCTGCTTCTCCTCCCAGGCTTGCCACTGCAAAACAGCTATTTCATGGTGTAACAAGCTGTGGGAGGGATGGGGGAGGAGAGGGGATGTGGCGCGCTCAGGGGAGGAGGTGGGGAAGAGGCAGGGCCAGGGCGGGGATTTGGGGAAGGAGTCCAATAGGGGCAGGGAGGGGGCGGAGTTGGGGCAGGGACTTTGGGGATGGGGTTGGAATGGGGGCAGGGCAGGGGCAGTAGGGGTGGGGCAGGGGTGGAGTCGGGGGCGGGAAGCACGAAGACCCACCGGCGCCAGGAGAGGTTGGCGCCTATGCTCTCAGAACTTCTCAGCCCAGAACTGTGTAGGGAAGACCCTCCACATATAGGGGGTACTAGGACCCAGGTATTGTCTCCCTCTTTCCCCCAAGTCCCCATGTGGGGGGTGACTGCACAGAGGAGCCAACCAGAGGCTCCGGCTGGTAGGAGTGAAAGATAAATTCCTGTACTTTTGACTGGACTTTCTCTGCCCTGTACTGAATGGCTGTTTGCTCCAACCTTCTCACTCCCTCACAGTCTCTTCACCTCCGCTTCATTCCACCCCCCTCCTCTCTTACCATTTTCCCCCTGCCCTGGCCCCCTCCTCACCCCCCTCCCCTTCCCTTTTCTTTCCACTTGGCTGATCCCCTGCTAAATTCCCCCCCACCCACCCCCACCCCCCCAAAATATGGAACTAGCATGTTTACTGCCATCACCTTTTAGACTGTAAGTGCTTTGGGGCCAGGACTATCACTTATTTGTACAATGGAACTCCAACTTGGTGGAGGCCTCTAGGTGCTATCCTAATACAGATGAACACTAGTGAAAAGTCCAGTTCTACCAGACACTGGAGCTAGTTTACAAACTACTTCCTAAATGAACAGTGCCAACTTGTACGTCATGACAAAGCCATGGTATCCATGACTGTAAAATGACGTCAGCACTGACCTTCTATGCAACATTATAATGTGTCACTTAGATACCAAAAAAAGATAAACCTGTGCTGCTTTTTTTTGGTGTGTGCGCGCAGTAAGACTATACTGCAACATCCAGGCAGAAAAATAGGGCAGAACGAATGTAGCTTCCCTTGGTAATGGAAGTCAAGCTGGCATGGAGGGAAGAAAGTTTATAAACTATTTTTTTCTTTGCATAACTTGTTAGATTGACTGAAACAGACTTCTGTTCTTAACTGTTGGTTATTAAAAACAAACAAAAAAAAGTATTGGAAAGAAGTTGGTGTCTGAGGACACAGCAGGGTTGTAGGATGCTTAATAAATACCCTGTTGTTATAATAGCCATCATTTTAGCATTAACAACCTCATGACTTTAGTTGTCTCATGATCACAGCTATGTTCTGTAGATTAGGGAGAGAGAGATTGGTAGACTTTTCAAGTAAAAGCTTTCTGCACAGCAGGATGCTTTAACCTCTCACATCCTGAATGCTATTGTAAAGCAAGCAGGCTGGAAGTGATATTGAGGAAGACTGCCGTGCCAACAGAGCAGGAGGGAAGCTGAAGCAGTTGGGCTCGCATGGTTTGGATTTTCTTTGATGCGCTGAGAAGCTGGCAGAGTCAAAATAACAGGAGTTCTTTTATTCTCATTTTACTAAAATTGGATTCTCCTAGAGGTTCTACAAAGGGAGAACATTCTACCTGGAGAGGAGATTTCCTAAAAAGGCTAAAGAAAATGTACATTTTGGATCATATTCTGCTGCTGTCGATTGGTATGGTGCTGCTCCGTTGAATTGAATGGCACTAATCTACAGCAGCAGGAAATTTGCTCCAATACCTTTATTCATTATAAAACAATGCTATTAAAACTCTTCATGTTTATGTAGTTGGTTCTGGTCCCTCTGAAGTCCTGAACAGCTACCCCACATCACCGCCTTTGGTGCTCTCATGCACCTCCCTTGTATAAGGGTATTTTCCTTTCTAGAGGAGAGAAATATTTTTCCATATCACTTGTAATTCTTCAGTTTTGTTTTTAGTCTTAGAAGGTGCTCCTAGGAAGCTATTTCTGCCATGTAAACATATTTTCAATTTATTTTTTAAATGTTCAATTTAATTTTTGTATTTTGGCCTCAGTGACCTGAAAGCTGTTTGCAATCATATATATGATACCACTGCAATGCATGGACCTGTGATACACAGCCTATTAGATAACAGAGGGAGGAAAGGGTATAGTAGTCATTGCTAAGGCAAACCCCTTCTCTTAGGGAAAATCTCATGGGACCTTTACTGTGTATGCAGAACAGACAGAACCCATGTTTTGAAAGTCTCACCTGAGAGATCCACACCTAGTTAATTGCATAGTGCTCAGTTTACCTCCCTTAGGACAATGAACAGATACATCTTCAAATATGTTAAAGGCAGGTATAAAGAGGACGGTGATCAATTTTTCTTCATGTTCACTGAAGGTAGGACAAGAAGTAATGGGCTTCATCTTCAGCAAGGGAGATTTAGTTTAATTAGGAAGTTTTCCCTCATATCTATAAGGGAAGTTAAACTCTGGAATAGGCTTCCAAGGGAGGTTGTGAGATCCCCATCACTGGAGGTTTTTAAAAACAGGTTGGACAAACACCTGTCGGGGCTGCTCTAGGTTTACCTGGTCCTGCCTCAGCACTGGGGGCTGGATTTTATGACTTCTCGAGGTCCCTTCCACATTTTTATGAGTCTATGAAACTCTGTTCAAGCCTGCTGAGAATCTAATGCAGGGATTGGTAATCTTTGGCATGCGGCCTGTCAGGGAAATCTGCGGATGCTGCAGGTAAACAAACCGTCCCGGCCCGCCAGCAGATTTCCCTGACGGGCCGCGTGCCAAAGGTTGCCGATCCCTGATCTAATGTATGATTCAAAGACATCTAAACACTCCAGATCTGGGGTAACAGAAATGCTCAAAGGCCAGATTTTCAAAGGCTTTAGGCTCCGAAAGATGCAGATAGATGCCTAGCAGGATTTGCAGAAGGGTCTAAGCTGGTTAGGTATCATGGGAGTTAAGCATCTGACTCTTTTGAAAATCCCCTTAGATGCCTATCTGCTTCTTTAGGAGCCTAAATACCTTTGTAAATCTGGCCTACATAACCTGTAGGAGCATAAGTCCAGTTGACTTTCAATGGGAATTAGGCTCTTTTCAAAATTTTATTCCTGATGCTTAAAGCAATTTTATTTTCAAGTCTGTTTCCCTTTATGTGCTTGCAACTTTTATGACTGTTAATGAAATGAGGGCAGATGGAACACTGAGAGAATGGACCCTAACTATGTATTTGAGTAGTAGCACTAAGATCTTGCAGTTAGGGCTGGGGTGTAATAACTCAAATTATTTTTTATGATAAACATTGAACTAAATGATTATCTAATGCTTCAGACAAACACTAACCCGTAGTACTCGCAGCAGTTCTCAAACTTCATTGTCCCATGACCCTCTTCTGATAAAAAAAAATTACTACACGACCCTAGGAGGGGAGACCAAAGCCTGAGCCCGCCTGAGCATCACCGCCCTGGGCGGGGCTCGGCAGGGCAGGGCGGTGGAGGGGGAGGAGGGTTGTAACCTGAGGCCCGTCTCCCTGGCCTGAAGCCTGAGTCCCTCTGCCCAGGGCTGAAGCCCTCGGGCTTCAGCTCCAGGCAGTGGGGCTCGGGCTTTGGCTTCAGCTCCGGGCCCCAGCAAATCTAGCACCAGCCCTGGCGACCCCATTAAAACAGAGTCGTGACCCACTTTGTGGTCCCGATCCACAGTTTGAGAACCGCTGTTAGGCTGCCAAAACAAAGATTTTCTTTTTTAAAATTAAAACAAACCAAACCTGGCTAGGACCAACCAAATGGTCAATTTTCAATTGAGAAACCATGTTAACAGACAAGTTTTCTTTTTAAAAATTTCTCTTTAAGAAAAGAAAGTAAGCAAAAATGAACATAAAAACACCCTGCCGAAGCCTGCCAATTTTGCAAACTTTAATTAGGAAAATCACAGTGGTGCCAATCAAAATGTCTTGGGTGCTCTAGAAAGGTCAGAGAGTAGATTAGATATATGGCATTTTCTAGTGGATACATGCTTGCAGTGCACATCTAGTGGCATTCCTTTCAGTGTACTCAGCAAATAACTAGGTTACAGTGGTATGGACTTGAGTGCCTTATAAGCTTGTGTTGTTCACTATCATATCTGTATGTTTAGGTGTCCACGTGCAGATTCTCTGTTGTGTAAGTGGTGTTGTAGGGCAGATCTCTCTCTAGTTGCTTCACAGATGACTAGACTGTACACGGAGTAGGAGGGGTGGATTGATTTCCAGGTGACTGGAGTTCAGGAGATAGCAGCAAGCAGGTGGGAGGAGGGCAACTGAGTAGAAGCGCTGGCAGTTGAGGGCGGGGAGGAAAGTCAGTCGTGAAACAGTGAAACTGAGCTGGAAATCTGCACGTTGGTGGGTGTATCTGGCTAGAAGTTGGTGGGCCAGGAGGGTTGAAACACTGAAAAGAGTATGTGGGGGGTAGGTTTCTTCCTGCAGAGGGACTCCATTTTGATGGGGCTGTTCTTTATAGAGGAGCCCTGGAATATTTTGCATGACAAAGAAGTTTGCCTTGGAGGAAGGGATCATTCCGAAATGATGATAAATGTATATTAAGGTAGTGCCCAAAGCGTGCTAGGCACTCTGCATACAAATACAAGACCCCCAAAGAGCTTTAAATACTGATGTATTCAGTATTTAAGCTGAGAGCGGCTGGAGCAAAGAGAGGCAGGTGAGTGCCTTCCTGATGCCAAAACAGGAGGGCTGTGGTACCTGAGAGAGAAGCTCAGAGAACAGGTGTCTGGATTTCAGCAGAGCACTGGCACCTCAGTGGGCCTGGCCAGTAACAGAAGCTCAAAGGATGAACTGGAAAGGGGAACAGGCTGGAATGCTGATATTTTGAGGTTGGAAGGGTGGTGGAAGCTCAGTAGGGGAATCTGAGATTGGGACTAAATCAGCTGCTGGGGTGGGAGGGGAAATTGTCCCGGCGCTCTGACATTGGAGAGGTGGAAGATGGTCGGAGGACTGGGCCGGCTGCTGGTGTGCAGGGGTTGGATGGGGTAGAGGCAGCTCACTGGGAGAAATGGGCTAGAGAATTTATATGCCTGGAGATTTGCAGCTCAGAGGGAGAGCTGGATCAGAGCGCTGATGTGTGTGGGTTAGGAAGGTGTTGGCGGGGGAAATAGGCTGGTGTTACAAAGGTTTAGGTGTAAGGATAGGTATCAACTTAGCTTATGGGAGTGACTATGCTAATGCCTAGGCTAAACCTCTGGGCATGCCGGGTGTGAGCTGGTTGGTTCCTGGAGCCTGGCCAGGCACTGACTTGCTAAGTGTTCACTTAGTTAGTAAAAAAATGCGCTACTCTCCCTCTGCCTAACCTGCCCCCAGCATGTTTTTAAATGTTACAGGGAGGGGAGTGGCAGCTTGGTGTGAGATGTTGTTTAGGGACTGTAAGTCTAGGTGTTATGGGGGAGTTATCCTGCTGGGGCACTGGTATGGACATGCCAGCTGAACAATCCCACCCGGACATGACCTGCACTTGCAAATAATATCAACCCTTTACTCCAACAGCAGCTTGTCTCCTTCTGGACCGGCCCAGTGAGCACCCCAGAAAGCACAAGTCACCCTGGTGGAACCCTCCCATACCAGAGTTCTTCAGATAGCCAATGTCTTTGAGAACAATTGCTACCGTGGAGCTGGAGCTTACAAGCAAAGAGAGCTGTAGGGCTTGTCTACACGATGGGGTGATGTGGTCTATGAGGGTGTGATTTTTAAGGCCCACTACTGTGATGCACAGTAGTTGGTCCACGCAGACCCTGCTGGTGCACTTTAACATAGTGCTGTTTGAAACAGGACTCCATGAAAGCACACTAGGGAGCCTTTAGTGCATACCAGCAGGCCCAACTAAATGGCCCAACAGCAAACCTGTTACCCTAGCAGTTGCCGAAATGCTATAAATTGCTCTTTACAGAAATGAAACTGCTGTTGCCAAACACATCCGATTAAAATATCTGAGCAGCACAATAGGCATTGTTAGCGGGAGAAAACCGGCAGCACCAATTTCCAATACAATTAATTTTTACCAAATCAGCAAATAGGTCCATAATCTTCTGTCCAATTTTTAGGGCAGTGGTGGGATGTAGCTTTCCTGTCAGGCAAGCCCGGCCCCTAACAGTGAAATAACTGGATCCAAACCCCCATGAATTGTAGGGAAGTTCAGAACAGATCTGCATCTGAACTCTTCATGTCAAGACCACCAGTACTAAGAATGAAGCTGGCTATTGAAGAGACTGGATCAGTTAGTGCTAGGGCTGCAGGGAGCTGTCCTTGTTTATTTATGGCTACAATATTCGCTGAGACAAGGGCGATGTGTCATGGGTTTCTGCGGGAAGGTGATAAGGCATTTAGAAGTAGATGGAAAGGTGTTCACCAATAAATTAAAAGGAAGAGGCAGTGGTGCAATTTCTCTTGTTACCAAAGCATGCAACGGTGCAAGGAAGAGAAACTGGCTGAGAAATGACATGACACAGAAGTAAAGTGACAAGCCACATTTGAGCTGCTTTGTGTTCCCAATGCTTTTTGTTCTGCCTGTAGCAGGACAATCAGTATGCCTTTGTCACCATTTAATGTTCCATCCTTGAAAATGATGGTGTATTCACAGGATAGGGCAAATTAAGTAAGGGTGACTGTAGTCTTTTATCAGGGCTGGCTCTGAGGTTCTTACCGTCATTATACAGACAGGGAAGTTAGAGATGGGCCTGGACCAAGATCTCTTTTGGGAACACCTTTGAACCACAGGAAAGGCTGGATCTGGCTTCATGCCCAAGCTTAAACTGGCCCCTGTTCTTTGCTGGGCCTAAGCAAAATCCTAGATTTGAACACACGGAGACTTTGAGGAAGTAACACTTGTGCTGAGCTTTGCCTGTTGAGCTCATCTTGCCGGGAAATGATTGACTTGCAGACAGAGACGCACACACTAAACACCCTGCTGCCTCTCTTATTGCATCACCCTAGTTCCTCAAGGAAAGAATCCTCTTGAATAGTGATTCACCCAATAGGCTTATAGAAAAACGATTATAAAATCCTGTCTATTTTAGAGAATAGTTTTACTTAACTCACTTATAGAATTCCACAGCAGGGATATTATCTCTTAAATTATATTGGATGATCTTGCCCCCAAAATCTATAGTAAGGTTATGGTTTTCTCTTCAGTTCTGTAGGACTTTTCCATAAGAGGTTATTTGCAGGTGTGCTGAACTTTCTGCTTCAGCAAAGATACCCAGAGACCTGTTAGGATAATCTAGAAGGTGATTGAATCCACACATACCCTACCCTCCAACATAGGGGGAGAGAGAGTGAGGCAGCATGCCCATAAGACTGTGTCTGAGTACTCAATATGGTCATGTGGTAACCAGTAAAGAGGATGTGGCGGTTGACAGGCAGAGGCAAGATAAGTGAGGAAATCTCTGGAAGACGGAGCAGGCAGCAAGAAGACAGGAGGAAGTCTATACATTTACTAGTGCAGCTGGTAGCAGCTCTGAGAAGCTTGTATTGGATGGAACGGATATGATAGAAACAGCCGGAGAACATGCAGCACTTCGGAGAAGGGGTTTTCAGAAGCACTCAGCATTGGCCTAGCTGCCCCCATAGAAATCAACGAGAGTTTTACTGTTGATTTTAGTGGGAGCGGAGGTAGGCCCGTGATGAATGCTTTTGGAAGTCCACCCTACAGGGAACTGCAGTTTGCTGTAGGGGCAGATCTGCAGGTGCAGGTGACTCTCATCTGAAATTCCAGCTTCTTTAGAGATCTGGAGTGAAAGAGTTCCACGTGGCAGGCAAAATAGCTTGCCTTGGAGCAGGGCCGGCTCTAACTTTTTTGCCACCCCAAGCAAAACAAAAAAACGAGTGCCGCCCCCCACAAGCAACCAAAAAAAACCCCCGAGCGCAGCCCCACCGAAACAAAAACAAAATAAGCCCCCAGCGCTGCCCCGCCGAAGTAAAAAAACAACAACCCTGAGCTCTGCTGTGCCGCCCCAAGATTGGCTGCCCCTTAGAAGGTGTCGCCCCAAGCACATTCTTGGTTGGCTGGTGCCTGGAGCTGGCCCTGCCTTGGAGGCCTGACAATAGCATGCTATGCAAGGTGTGAGATATGGGATCAGAGAGAGGCTCCCCTATTACAAGAAGGGACTGTGGAATGAATTTCCTCAGCAAAGTGGATAAGAACAGGCCCCTTTCTGACTAAAGACCTGCTGAGTGGCTGCTCCTACCATGGCTAGAGAATGGGTGTTGATCTTCAAAGACAAAGCGCTTCTGTGGGAAACAAAGAGCCTTTTATTCTATTGTGTAATCCTGACATGCATATAGGGAAGGACAGCAGCACTGCTCTGGCTAAACGCTCTTCATATGCAGATGAAGTCCTTAGCCAAATTTAGCCTTGTCCTAGGCAGTCACTACTCCCATTCAATTCAGTGGGAGCTGAGCCTGTCTATGCAAGGATGAATTTGGTCTTGTGTGCCAAATAGGAAAAGGAACTTGCTTGAAAGGAAGAGGAGGAGTAAAATAGGGTAAAATTAAAGGATTTATGTAATTGGCTACATGGAATGCTCTGATGCTGTGAAAAAGGAAGAGGTGCTTCCAGATTAAGGGCCTGATTCCCAGGTCTCTTACTGAGAGGGGTACATTGTCTTTTCCCTGTGAATACTCTACTTGGGCAACCTAATCTGTTGAGAAATATTCAGGCATTGTCTATTTGTGGATTTTGCAATCCTCTGGTACATCGGGGCATACATTTTGGGCAGGTGTGGGCTGCTGTGAAATTTCAAGGCAGTAAGCGCTGTTTGCCCAGCGGACGCATTGCGAGCTGCATTACAAACATCACTGTGCTGGTGCAAGCCAGCTGGTTATCGGAGGCATTTCCAATAACTGAGAGCTGTTTAGCATGCATTGATGAAAGACTTAAGGATCTGATCGTCTTTGATCTTCTAACTCCTGTTTGTTAATAAGATTTTGTGTCTTTATCTTGGCATGTTTTTAAAAAAACAAACATTTTTTCTTAAGTGCCCTACCGAGAAAAACATCAGTTAGTGTCACAGACTCCTAGGAGTTAGAGCAATTTGCCAGAGTAAGAACTGCAGGACTATGATGTGCTATATTTGTAAAAATGTAATTTTTTAAAGGAAAAAGCTAAGTTCACATTGTCCAGGAACCCCCATGCAGAAATATTCCCTCCATTATTTTTTTTAAAAACTCTCTCCGGTCTAGTTTTAAATGACTCAGACCAGAACTAATAGGTCAAATGAGTGAGTTATTAGATCCCGTAACTGAATGGAAGCTATGTCTCCATTGCCTTTGGTAACTATTGTGAGCGTGACAGTCTCAGGGACATACTATTAAGATATAATACAACTGGGAAAAGGCAACTGGACAGTTCTGATTAATTGTGATTAATTTTTATTTGTAAAAGAATGTGGTGCTTTACAATATCTAATAAGCCCAGATCCCTGCTGCAAATAATTTGCAATCTAACACAGAGTACTATAATTTAATGGGAATGAAATGCTATTATTTAATGTGTCATAACTCTCCTTGTACCTTTTTATGTAAAATTTTGTATTTGGAGTTATTGTTAAGAGTCTGGAGACAAATTAGAGTGTGTGTGTGTGTGTGTGTGCGCGCGCGCACATGCTCGCGTGTTTGTTGGGACTGACTTCCTTTTCTGAAAGGTAAGATCAGTTGCTTAATTAAAATGACATGACCCTGCCGTCATTGAAGTCAATGATAAAACTCCCATTGTCTTTAATGGAGAAGGAGCAAGCCCTTAGCTTTTAAGTTGCTTGGGACAAGGACCAACTTCTGTGTTTTGTCCTGTGCTCACTAAATAATAATAGCAACAGGAAGGGTTGCTATTTCTGGCCCAACTACCAGAAAGCCCTTTCTTACCAGACTTTCCATCCAGGTTTGCAGATGTAAGATTCTTCGGTGGAATATTGGGGTACACATCTGAGCTGAATCACTTAGGCTCGGTCAGCAGCTCATAGTTTCCTCATTCGAACACACAGGGCTGAAAAACACTTAATCTCCTATATGTTTCCAGCATGGGGTGCTGAGAGAATGGAAAAGTAATTTGGAATGATGACTGGTCACGAGCACTCATATTTAGAAATACAAATAGTTCCCGTGTAATCCTCCAGGAGTTTTGCTGCTATATGTCAGTTGACTCTTCTCCCTATAGAATGTATGTGGCACCTCATAATCCCATTCTGTGATACTGAAACCCTGCTGACTTAACTACACATTTCTAATGGGCTGATGGAGCAATGGACAATTTCTCAATTTCTCAGACAGTGTGTCTGTCAGGCTGGGGGTGGGAGGTTGCTTTTTTTCTTCTTCTTTAAATCCCATAGGTAATGCTCAAGTGGCTTCCATTTACTTGAATCCAAATTGTAGGCATCTCAGTGTCTTTCATACCTTGAGTTTAGTGATGGAGACTGGTTCAGATCACATCCCCAGCCCAAAACGCTCTGGCCTTGTCTACATTATAAAGCAGAACCATTAATGTTGTTAACAACATTCACAGTGCTGAGCATCATTCAGCTATAAGTGTAGACAAAGATAACCAGTGTCCAGCACCATATTAGGTAAATGCGGCTGCTGTTGTTAACCCTTGGTTGAAAGCGAGATTAACAACACTTAGCTGACACAATGATCAGCATGTTCAGCTGCAGACAGTATTAATAACTGTTGTCAGCAACAGTGATAAGTTGTGGTGTAGACCAGCGTTCCCCAAACTTGGGCCGCCGCTTCTTCAGGGAAAGCCCCCGACGTGCCCGGCCGGTATGTTTACCTGCCGCATCCGCAGGTTTGGCCGATCGCGGCTCCCACTGGCTGTGGTTCGCTGTGCCCGGCCAATGGGGGCTGTGGGGGCATTCCTGCAGCCCTCATTGGCCAGGCACAGCGAACTGCGGCCAGTGGGAGCCGAATCGGCGCGCCAGGGGCTTTCCCTGAACAAGCAGCAGCCCAAGTTTGGGGAACACTGGTGTAGACAATGCCACTGGGAGAGGTCAATGCTGACTCCAAACACAATTAGAACCAGATCAAATACCCATTGAATTCAATAGGGTTGTTTCTATTGGAATAGGCATTGGATTGGGCCATTAAAGAATAAGGGTAAAAATTTTAAAACTATCTTAGCCCTGGTCTACACTACAGAATTACTTCAGTACAACGACATCACTCAGGGTGTGTATAATCCACCCCTCTGAGCGATATAGTTATACTCACCTAAGCGCTGGTGTAGACAACACTATGTCAGCAGCAGAACTTCTCCCACCGATTATAGCTACTGCCTCTCACGGAGGTGAATTAACTAAGCCAGTGGGAGAAACTGTCTCACGTCGGCTTAGGGAGTCTTCATTAAAGCGTTACAGCAGTGCAGCTGCATCGATGCAGCTGCACCAATGCAGCGTTTGAAGTGTAGACTTGCCCTTAGAAGATTTATATCTTCCATGAAAATGAAATATGAAAGGAGATGTCTCATAGACTCATAGACTTTAAGGTCAGAAAGGACCATTATGATCATCTAGTCTGACCTCCCGCACAATGAGGGCCACAGAATCTCACCCACCCACTCCTGAAATAATCCTCTCACCTATGTCTCAGCTATTGAAGTCCTCAAATCATGGTTTAAAGACTTCAAGATGCAGAGAATCCTCCAGCAAGTGACCCGTGCCCCAAGCTGCAGAGGAAGGCAAAAAACCTCCAGGGCTTCTGCCAATCTACCCTGGAGGAAAATTCCTTCCTGACCCCAAATATGGTGATCAGCTGAACCCTGAGCATGTGGGTAAGACTCACCAGCCAGACACCCAGGAAAAAGTTCTCTGTAGTAACTTCTAATGTCCCATCACTGACCATTGGTCCTATTTAGCACTGATGGCAATTAATTGACCTTTAACTAAGATCATTTTATCCCATCAAACCATCCCCTCCATAAACGTATCTAGCTTAATCTTGAAGCCAGATAGGTCTTTTGCCCCCACTGCTTCCCTTGGAAGGCTGTTCCAGAACTTCACTTCTCTGATAGTTAGAAACCTTCATCTAATTTCAAGTCTAAACTTCCTGAAGGCCAGTTTATATCCATTTGTTCTTGTTGTCATGTCTGAATGTCTTAGATCAGTGGTGGGCAACCTGCGGCCTGTCAGGGTAATCCGTTGGAGGGCCATGAGACAGTTTGTTTACACTGACCCTCCGCAGGCACGGCCCCCTGCAGCTCCCAGTGGCCGCGGTTTGTCATTCCTGGCCAATGGGAGCTGCGGGAAGCGGCGGCCAGCACGTTCCTGCAGCCCAAACCTCAACCCAAATGGCTGCATAAGATCCCAGAATCCTCTCTTCTCCCTTCTTTTACTGTAAGGATCAAGAGTTTTCTAAGTGGTCACGTCTGATAGATCGCCTGTATGCAGGGCCGGCGCGCCCACTAGGCGACCCTAGGCGGTTGCCTAGGGCGCCAGGAGCTGGGGGGGGGGGCGGGGCTTGCTGCGGCTGCCTGCCGCCCTCCTGGCTCCACGGCTGAGCCACGAGCTGGGGACGGGGGCGGGGGGGGGTGGCAGCGAGCTGGGAGCCGGGGGGGCGGCTGCTGGCCACGGTTGCCTGCCACCCTCCTGGCTCCGCGGCTGAGCTGCCGCGGGGGGACAGGACTGGCTACGGTGCGGGGGGGGGGGGGGGGGCAGAGCTGGTGCAAGGAAGTTTCGCCTAGGGCACAAAACTTCCTTGCATCAGCCCTGCCTGTATGCAATCGCAGCTAAAATATTTCCCTGGTGTGTTGATCCCTGGCTATTTCTATCATAACATTTTAATTACTATGTCCAGTCTGCAAGTTACATTAGTAACCGTCTTTGGCATTTCCTGTTCTTGGGGTGGAATTTTCACCTGTGCCTTTCCTGGTTTCATACATTGAGGAAAATAATTGTGTGTTTGAGATTGAAAAGTGGGACCTAAAACACTATGTAACAGGCTGTTGAACTCTGAGTCCTCTTCTATGGATAGGGGAAAATGGGAATCCCTCCTCTCCCTTTATTCTTTCATTCTGTGTTATTTTTGTTCTCTGACTCAACGAAATTCTCCCAACCAGAGAAATGTATACAGCAGGGCAAGGAAAGTATGTGGCTTGGATGCTGGGTGAGAAGTGTAAAATGCTGACAGTACAGTAGGAATAATCGGAGAAACATGCTGAACAATAGAGAATCTTTTATGTATGATTGCTTATAACCATGTGACTGCTAATGTACAAGAAAGGGCTTCCTTAAAAGGAGTCGTCATAAGGTTTCATTTCCCAACAGAGAATTCACATGATATCAAAATATTTTTGCTCTTCCCCATTGCATGCTTTCCAGCAGCACTGATTGCTTTAAACATACTGGCTGGATTGTGCAGCCAGTTGGCTGATGCTAAAGTTTTCATAAGGCAAAAGCCTGTGGACTTAGCATGAACGAGTATGTGGAATCGTTCCAGAAAATGTGCTAAATAAAGCTAAATACACAGAGCAGTGCTTGAGTTTGGGGAACTGGAACACTTTGCTCAGTTCTGAAATCTATGCAGCCAGTTGTGGGTGCTTAACTATACCCCCGGACAGGGCATTTCCAGAGAAGTGATGATTTCTGGAAGGATTTGGGGCCTAGGTTCAGTGACTGATCAAATAGTGCTTAGCACTTAGGAGCCTAAATATCTTTGCGGATCTGGGCCTAAGCCTCAAAGCTACAACTGTCTGCCCCTCCTAGCTGGAGAGGGAAGGTGCTGCAGTGGGATTGGGGAATCAGCTGTAACAAGGAGTGAAAAAAGAGTTAAAGCAACCCACAATCAAGTCATTGGTTTTCCATGGGGACCCTTGTTTTAATACGTTATCTTTTTCATAAACATAAGGGAAAACCCCAATAGATGTATTTAACCCCTTGTGTGGAGAAACTTGTTTGTTCAGTCTGAGCTAATCTTGCCCTTTGTCTCCTGGAGCCATTAGTACCCTCCCACGCAATATATGTATCCCAGGAGGTATGATGTGAAGACAATCCCTAGCCACTCGCCTCTCCCACAATCAGCAGAACTTTGAACTCTGTTCTGTTAGTTATAGTGACTGAGGTGTTGAAGGTGATAGTTAAAGCTGGAATGCTCAGATTTCGTGCAATTTCACACATGGAAAAAATAGATATAATTATCACCGGTTAAACTTTTTACGCAATTACATTTTCCTTAAGGGCCTGAGGTGTCTGAGCTGTCAACTTCCTGGTTTCTCTGCCAAGGCGAATGACACTACGATTATTGTGAGCATGGGGGGTTGAAAGAAAATCTTCATTTCAGTTTCTTTTGCTTAGGGTAGTTGTGATGTCACTCATTCTGACAAAGAAACCAGGGAGGGTGCAGCTCAGATTTGGGGGATCTTTGAGCTGTAATATTGTTAAAGTGCAAAAGATACTTTTCAATGAACTCTTTAGGGTGGGAACTGTCTTTTTGATCATGTGTTTGTACTGACCCTAGCACAACAGTTTATGACTTGGGCTCCTAGGCACTACAATAATACAAATAATCGTTACAGCCATATACTTTCCCCCTCTTCTTGAGTCTTACTGACAAGTTGTATAACTTTGTGCCAAGCCTGTGCAGTTTATCCCTACAGTTGAAAGCTCGCTTACATTATAGCATGACACTTTGGGCTGGTCTTCAATATGGAGCAAAATTGGCGCTGCTGCAATCGATGAAGCAGCATCGATTTAGCAGGTCTAGTGAAGACACGCTCAATCAATGGGCAAGCACTCTCCCGTTGAGTTCTGTACTCCACCTCAATGAGAGGTAGAAGCAATGTCAGCGGGAGAGTGTCTCCCATCGACATAGCGTAGCATGGACCCGTGGTAAGTAGATCTAAGCTACGTTGACTTGAGTAACGCTACTAACATAACTCAAATTGTGTAGCTTAAGTCAACCAGCAGCTGTAGTGTAGACAAGCCCTTTGTGACTTAAACACCAGGCTGGATGTTGGGGTAGCTCAGATCTGTTCCTGGTTTTGCCATATCCTTCCTGTGTGCCCTCATCCACTTTGCTGTGCCTCAGTTTCCCACCTTATAAAATGACAAGACCAGAACTAATTTTACTCAGTGGGGTGTTGTGAGGCTGAATTAATTTTATGTTAAGTTCTCTGATGTGTTTGGACAAAAATAACTATAGAACTACAAAATACGGGTCTTTTTGAACCTCCTTATCAGCTGCTCATAAATTCATGAAAAAATATTGTTTCTATTTGATTTAGGTTTTTATACTGCTCCCATAAGCACCTGTAATTGTCAAAGATGGTGTATTTGCAGGGCTCAAAATATATGTCCTTTTATTAGTGGTTAATTTGGGCTTTTTTAAGCTTGAGAAAAATCTATTCAGTCATTTTTGAGTTAGGTGAGTGAGAAAACAAATATAGAAGTTGTGGTGGAAGAACAAGGCGTTTGAGCGGGAGATACTTCTGGAGCCAAAATGTCAAGTTCTGTGGCAGTTTGAAACATTTGTCAATCATCTGTTAACTGAAAAATATTTTATTTTCCAGAATTGGTTCTATTTTTTAAATCTCTGTCCATTGCAGTTGACAAGGGCGTAACATCAGTAGGAGAATGGGAGGAAGCAGAATTCAATGAGAGCCATAATTATTAATTACCCAATGCTGTAGGTGTGCAAGAAATAGTTTAGAAGGAATGAGAGGAGCTGGCAACTGTTGCAAATGTCTGAGCGCACCAGCTGATTCTGGCAGGCCTACAACAGCCCAAGATTTAGAACGCAAAACTTCCCTTCGAGGGAAAGAGCTACACTCTCAGAAATACAATTTTACAAATGGGATCGAGGTTCAAAATTGAAGAAATCTCTAGAGGTTACTGCTGTGACATCTTCAAAAGTTTCCGTTTGATCAACTGGTTTTGAGTCAGCATTCTTTGCTCTTCCGTTGTTATATGCCAATGCAATCGTAAAGCAATTTGACTTAATGGATGTCAATGTTTTATCCTGCTGACCTAATTGTTGATGATTTCATTGGCTGGGTCCTTTGGGGAGTGAGTGAGTGTGTGTGTGTGTGTGTGTGTGTGTGTGTAGACACTGCCTTTCTGCAGAACAGGTAGAATTTTAAAGGGACAGGACTCTAATTGATTTTGAACATGTTTGTAATTTATTTACAAACGTAGGTGATGCTTAGGCTTGATTTACACTTACAGATTTGCAGGTGTAGCTATGTTAGTTAGAGGTGTGATTCCCTCCTTTCGCCCCCCCCCGCCCTCCAGCTCTTGGACTAACATGGCTATATAGCAAATGCCCTCGTATAAACACAGTTTTGCTGACAAAAAACGTTCTTTTGACAGCTTTCTCCGTTTGGGGAACTGGAATAAACTACACTGGGAAAGGCACTCTCTTGTCGGTATAAGCTGTGTCTCCCACTAGGTGGATTTGCCATGTTGCTAAGCTGGTATATCTATACTGGAAAACCCTTTCTAGTGTTGACAAGGCCTTTGATAAAGGGCTATTGAAAGCAGAATGAGGTGACCTATAAGGCTATCTAACCTACACACCCATAACACTGCAAGATTGCTCCTCAGATTGTGTGAGTGTGTGTGTGTGTGTGTGTGTGTGTGTGTGTGTGTGTGTGTGTCCCTGTTTGAGGAACTGGTATAAGTTACACACCGACAGTCTGAGGAACAATCTTTCAGTGTTACGGGTGTGTAGGTTAGATAGCCTAATAAGCCACTTCAGTCTGTTTTCAGGAGCCCTTTATCTAAGGCAGGCCTGCGCAACTCGTAAAGCGGTGAGGGCCATATTACTCCAGAGAAAACAGCTGAGGGCCGAAACCCCCCGGCCCCGTGGAAACACTCCCTCCCCCAGCGCCGCCCGCCCCATGGAAACAACCCCTCCTTCCCCAGCGCTGGGGTGTGGAAGCCTGTAGAGGGGGAAAGAAACAGCGCTCATAGGGTGACCAGATCACAGCAGTAAAATAGGACCTGCCTCCTCCCCGCTCGGCCCCACCATCACACCCCTCTTCACCCCCCCCCCAGGGGTCACTATATTACTGCACACAACAGTCAATCAATGCAGTTGGGGCTGGGGGGGTGCTTTAAAAGGCTGGCGGCTCCTGCCACTGCAGGGAGCCGCCGGCCCTTTAAAGCACCCCCCAGCCCCGCTGCCGGACCTGGGCTGGGGGGGGGCGGGGTGCTTTAAAAGGCTAGCGGCTCCTGCCGCTGCGGGGAGCTGCGGGCCTTTTAAAGCGCCCCCCCCCGCCCCGCTGCCGGAGCCGGGCTCGGGCGGGGATTTAAAAGGCCCGGGGGCTCCGCAGCAGCTGGAGCCCCGGGCCCTTTAAAGCGCCGCTGGGGTGAGTACAGGGGGAGCCGGGAGGCGCCTTTTTATAGCGCCGCTCCCCCTGTCCTCTAAACCTGGCTACGCCACTGCATGTTCTATTTTATTTTGCTTGGTAATTCACTTTGTTCTGTTTGTTACTACTTGGAACCACTTAAATCCTACTTTTTGTAT
Source organism: Macrochelys suwanniensis (assembly GCA_033296515.1). Lineage (NCBI taxonomy): Eukaryota > Metazoa > Chordata > Testudines > Chelydridae > Macrochelys > Macrochelys suwanniensis. Next base: position 159,740,415 of record CM065777.1, read on the forward strand.
TTAATAACATCACTTTTTACTTATTAACCCAGAGTATGTATTAATACCTGGGGGGCAAACAGCTGTGCATATCTCTCTATCAGTGTTATAGAGGGCGAACAATTTATGAGTTTATCCTGTATAAGCTTGATACAGGGTAAAACGGATTTATTTGGGGTTTGGACCCCATTGGGAGTTGGGTATCTGAGTGCTGGAGACAGGAGCACTTCTTAAGCTGTTTTCAGTTAAGCCTGCAGCTTGTGGGGGACATGGTTCAGACTTGGATCTGTGTTTGCAGTAGGCAAGCGTGTCTGGCTCAAACAAGGCAAGGCACTGAGATCCCAAGCTGGCAGGGAAAACAGGCTCAGAGGTAGTCTAGACACATCGGGTGGCAGTCCCAAAGGGGTTTCTGTGATCCAACCCCATCACAATGTGCATGTATGTAAAGCTTTGTAGGGTCAATGCCTTCCTGACTGGATGCAAAGAACTGTCAAATGCACAAAGTAAACAAGCTGAAAAAAAGTAGAGACAATATTTGTCCTTACTAACTTCTTCAGTTAGAGTAATCTTAGGGGTCATGTGAATCAGTGTAATGTTTTCAGACAGAAATGTGATTTCCAGTCAAAGTTTTCCCTTTAATAACGTTTTTTAAAAAAATCTATACTGCAATTCATCAGGAGAGAGGCATGTTAGGACCCAATCCTGCAATTCACTGCCTGGATGCAATGAAGATTTCAACAGTGCTCATGCAGTCACAACAGAACTTCAGCACACAAGTTGCAGGACAGGGCCCCTAGCTGGTAGTAAATGGCCTCAAATGTAGCACAATAGGGTTTCAAACATTTTCTTGCTTCCCCCCCCACCCCCCATCTATTTCAAGGAATCTCTGATGCTGAAACATCATCTCAAACCAAATTTTATGTTTATTTTTTATTGAATGAATAGCTGGACCCCTGACAAAAGGCACAAGAATGGGGTCTTTTGCTACATAGGGGTAGGTTCAGCCAGAGACTCAGGGCTCCTGCTCTCCAAGCTTTGAAAGGTGCCTGACTGGAATTACAAAGTCCTGTTCTACCATTAAACTTCTCTGAGGGCATAGTCCTCTTTCCCTGCACTAAGCTGAAATCTATCTTTTTAGTGCTCTGTACTGCTGACCTCAGTGATAACATGACTAATGGAAAAAGACTAACTCTGTGCTGGCTTGCGTATGTAGGTGTTAGGGCAAATGTTTATCCAGTTGCAGCTCATGTGGGGTCACACCCTACGCGGGGGAACATGTCGTGCTGCTGTTCTTGGACCTGAGTTTAGGTGAGGGCTGGGATCTGCCAGCTTCATTGTGAGTGGCGCTGAATGCAACACGCAGTCAGGCAGCAGCAGGCTGCTTCCCAGGGTCAGGAGGGGTAACAGGCCTGCCTTTGAATCTCCTGGCAACTGAGGAGGAGTGGGAGGTTGAGGGCATGGGGAAAATGTAATGGAGCAAGCTTTAAAATGGCAGGGAGAGGAGGAAAGTGGGATCAAGGTACAGAGCAGGTAAAGGAGCTTAGAAATGGGTGAAGGAAAAATGGGGAAAGGCAAAGTGAGAAGACGTGCTAAAAATGGAGGGAAAGGAGAGGCAATGGAAAAACAGGAGAGACAAAAGCATAGAAAAAGTCCAAACCCAAGAAGGATAAGCTGGGGGGAAGATGGTGTGTGTTTTGGGGGGGGAGGGGAGGAGTGGGGTTGAATGGCTGGCTTCTACAATTTACCTTCTGTCCTGTAAATCCTGTCCGTAGCCCTGTTTGGACTCCTTGATTCTCACTTTGATTCTTTTTTTTAATCAGACCCCAAGATCTCCAAGTGAAACTTAATTCAGCCCTCCAATCTTGGGCCCAAACTATGTGAAACCCCTTGAGTTTTGGTGCTCTCTATCCAAAACCCTAATTATGGCCACAGCCCCTCAGAAGTGGCCTGCACCTGCCTTGAGGCTCATGAAGTTAGTCCATGTTTGGGGTTTGCAGTGAAACCAGGTGAGCGTTCAGTCTGGCCTGAGGTTTCACTAGCAAGATTTAACAGTGTTATAATAAGGGTCCTTAACACGAAATTTGGACACTCAGCCAACACCGTTAATTTAAATGGGCCAGTCACATAACATCACTTTCTGGATGATGGTATCTTTTAAGTTGCTTTTAGGAAGTGGGTCAGAGATAAATAGGGGACTGTTTACTAAGCACCCCTCACCCTGCCCCACCTTCCAAGATTATTATTATTATCATTAATAATAATTAATAATAAGCAGTACTCACCTACATTTGCCAGGGGTATTTCTTACTGCTTTTTGTATCACTCAGCATCTCCCAATCTTGTTGTACAGAGAAGAAAAAATAAGGGATTGTTGGCAACCCTAGTCAGAGAAGAGGGAGACTGTGTCCTGTAGTGTTACGCAAGCCTTGGAAAGACTTAGGAAATCACTTGGTTTTAACCAGAGTAAAATAATCCTTTATGAATAATGAATCTCACTGTAGTGGGATCTCTTGGATTCAAAGCACTGAGACTTGACATTAAGATACATGGATCGTGTCTGCACTGCATAAGTAGCCACAGAGCACTGGCTAAACTACCTGGGCCAAATTCATCCCTGGTGTAACTCCACTGAGGTCAATGGAAATACATCCAGGAAGAATTAGGCCCCAGTCTCCTGTCCCAGCATGCACTGGACAATCTCCTCTATGGCAGTGTGCCGGTCTAATGTTTTTAGAGGAAGTTTAAGAATGCCACTTAGGGGTACCAATGTCGGCAGTTCTCCATGCCCTCACCCTGGGCTTCCACTGCTCATTCATCACTGCTATTCACTTTTCTTCTCAGATTTACAAGAGATTGTTTTGGCTCCACTCCCAGCCCCTGTGCTTTAGCCAAAGATGCAATGCCCTGGGCAAGGGATAGCCATTGTGACAGGTATGGCAATTTCCTGGAATGTCCTGGACAAACCCTGTTGAATTAAGTTTAATGATCTTAGGACTTTATTGTATTAAAAATTCAAGTGTTTTTGTATTATTGTGGTGTCTGAAGGACTGATTCCTACCAGAGCCCTTGTTGGAGTTGAATGTGAGTAGGTTCTTTTATCATTTTAATATGTTTTCCACATAATGCTTTCACCTTACAAATAAATGTGCTTGCTTAGCAAGGGCTGTGTGTTAATTTTTAACAGTGGGAAATTACGTGGTTTTTGGCCTCTAAAGAGAAAGCAAAGCAGGCTGCTTAGGTCATTTGACTTGCTGGGGAACTCACAGTGTAGGCAGGGAGCTCTGTAGCTTGGAAATACCCCAGTCAGGAGGGAGAGAGAGATTCAGGTCTCTATCCTAGAGAGGTGATGGATGAAGAGCCAGGAGCCTAAAGTGGGGGCCCTTGCTGGACCATGAGGAGGAAGTACAGGTACAGTTGCCATTAACTGTGACAGCTATGTTCAGAATGGCTGTTGGCATGTCCCTAGGACTAACTCTGTTCTTTGCTTATTCCAGGTTCTGGTTAGGACTATGGAGGGAGATCTCCCCAAGACATTACAGGCAAATAACAGGCTCATCTGATATGCTTGTCTTAAGAAAGAATCCCTTTCATAAAGACAGGCATAGTAGCGCTGGCTTGAAAGGCCAGTTCTAGGAGCAGGATGGTTGCCTTGGGTGCCAGCTTCCAGGAGCACCGTACCACTGTTCCACTTGGCTTTACAAAAATAGTTTTTTGGCTCGGTTTGATGGGGGTGGAGGGGTGGCACACAAATGTTTTCCACCTTGGCTAGCAAAACTGCTGAGGCTGCTCCTGCTGGCTTGGCAGTTTATGGAACCATACTGCACTGTTGGGGTTGCCTCCTTTCAGGGTTGTTCTTGTGTCACAATGAAGCTGCCTGAATTGAGGCAATGTTTACACGCTGCAAAGTGATTAGCCACAATAGGTGGACAGCACCCAGAAGTCCCTATGCATATGGAACAATCCAAACCTCCAGAGTTAGAAAAATGTAGCTGGAAATCAAGGCCCCGATTCATCAAAACACTTAAACACAAGTTTAACTTTAAATTAAATGTAATGTTGTACTTCAGTGGGATTTAAGCACATGCTTAACATTAAACATTAAACGCTTTGCTGAATGGGAATGGAATTACTCAAATGCTTAATGTTAAACACGCGCTTACATGCTTTGCTGAATCAGATCCAAATGGAGTCAATTTTTCTAATGTGAATTCCTGTGCTTCCCGTTTCCACATAGTCCAGGGGTTATAGTTATTGTTTATCATTTGTATTGAGGTACCAGGATGGGGGGCTTGTTCTGCTAGGTGTTCTACACATCCCTTATCTTGTACGGTTCAATCACTTCTGTTTATTACCCCAATTGAAACCAAGAAGTGTGCATGAAAATAACAACAGTGTTTTAAAAAAAGGCAGTTGAACACTTTTGACCCTCAGGAAAGTTTTTCAGTACGGGTTTGATTTGAGTTTTAGGAGCAGATTCAAGTACGCATTGTAGCTAAACTAATTTACTATCCCTAGGAGATGTGGTGTCACTTCATAACGTAGGACCATCATTCCCTGATGCAATATTCTACCTGATTGTTTCACAATGCACATGCTGATCTTACAGGATCCTGTGAAACTGTGGAGCATCTGGAAAAATTTGTGCACAGTGGCAACTCTGTGTTGTCCTGCATGTGGCCTGGCTGTGGAAGTATACTGCAGGCAACTCATGAGATGGGCTTAAATTAGCATAACACAAAGGAAGCAACACTCAGTCCTTGATGGAGTGGAGAAGGGTAGGGGCTATCTGTCCAGTGAGCATTTCTTATACTTCTGAATATTTTGGAGGTAGAGTATGATTGTAATTGCACTGAATTCTCTCAGGGGCCTTAGGTGTTGTATAGTTAATCACTGATGTTGTCCTAAGAGAATTGCTGGTGGGATCTGGTAAGAAGAAAGAAGAGACTGATTTGTTTAATCGATTTGCCTAGGGTGCTGTGGTTTAATCACAATGACACCTGCTGATGGAATATAGTCGGTCAATAATGTATTTCCCAGTGCCCTTGATTGTCCATGTGGATAATTTCGGGCCTTTTTTTTTTTTACTTGAAAATTGGCAATTTTTTGTGAAATATAAAATAAAAATTCGATCTCAGAAACAAAATATTCCTCTCTCACCATTCATTAGATCTCTCAAAGCAGTTAGCTCTAACCAGATCATCATATGGACTTTGACCATGTTGGGACCATGTTCCTTTATGAATTAGCATCCTTTTTATACTTTGGTCTTCCTACTAAACATATGGCTCATCAGCACACCCAAGCACCTCTTCTAAATTCTGCGTCCCAGTAGGTTCCTTCCCTTGAGTATGTCAGTGGTTTAGTTGTCATCTGAACACAGGATTTGGGAGCGAGAAACCCCTGAGTTCTAATCTTTGCTTTGACACAGACCCCCTGCAGCAAGTCACTGTACAAAATTCAGTAATATGGTGCTGAGCTGGAGAGCTTTCTACGAGGGTATGTCTCCTAGTTTTACAAACACTGGTGCAATAGCATTGCTATTAGCAATGGTTGGAATGTTTAGTAAATATTTCCTAGCCCAGATGAGGTCCAAAGGGCAAATCCAGCCTGCATTTAACTTGTGTAACTTCACTGATATCAGTGGGGTTGTAATTAAGAACAGAATTTGGCCACTAACCTCTCTGGCCGTGCTCTTCAAATCTTGGGGCTTCTAGTTAGTCGCTGCTAAATAAGTGACCAGATTTTCAAAAGTCCTGAGCACCCATTGACTTCAATGGGAGCTATCAGAGATCATTTCCATGGAAGGACTCAGGGGCCTAATTTAGATACCCATGTTTGACAATCTAGGCTTCTTCCTCAGTTTCTCCTCATAAGACTTGCTCATTAACAGGGAAGTTGTGAGGGTTCATTTGTTAACATTTGCAAGCGCGTTGCAGATTGGAAGTGCTAAGTCTCAATGTTGTTCCTTCCACTTGAGCCACCAAGACCCCATTTTTTGGCATGCTTCCTCCTTTTCCCTAAGGCTGCAATCTCTCAGACCGAATCATGGACCTCCACGTGCATTGTAATAAGCCTACCAAAAAAAATGCTTTGAGTAGTGCCACAAGGGATGATGATGCCTGGGAGATTCAACGATGGTGGTAATGTTTGTTGGGCAAGCAGAGTTAAGTGTCACACACTTTGATACCGGGATGTGGCAAATATTGTGAGGTTCTGGCCACATCCTTCAACATGCTGATGAACACCAGCAGAGCTGAGGAGGCTCTAGTTCAGCTGTAGGCTGAGGATGGCCGATAACAATGAAGCATAGCTAATAGCTTGTATCATATAAATACCCAGGTGTTTGTCATGTATGCCACAGCATAAACGTTTGAATTGCCTGGGACATTTCTTACAGTTACTGATAGGAGCTATGCATCACTCATCCATCCCTCCACCCTTTCCTCACTGAGTAAATTTCCCTGTGCTATGAACCCTTTACAAAAGTCTGCCTTACTCTCCTCTGCAGATGTTTTGTGATACTATCAACTTCTCTGCATTTTGCTCCTTATTATGCTCAGAGGTCTGTGACAGGGCGGATCAGCCCCGCACTGATACGGAGGTGGTTAATCCGTCCCTCCGAGCAGAGGAAGCCCACCCCTGAGGCTCTGCTAGGCATGCTCCCCCTGGAAGTCAGGTATAAAAGCCTGCAAAGCTGCTCAGTCAGGGCGGACTGCTGAGGAGGAAGGACACTCGGTGGGGGCTACAGCCCTTACCTACAAGGGCTGAAGAGCCAGAAACCTGGACCTGCCGCTATCGGAACCCCAGGGAGTGTCTGGTGCTGAGGAGCCTGGAGACCCCGATACCATATGAACTACTGCTGCAGGAGAGCTGGTAGGAAGTGACCCAGGAAGGCTAAGGGAATGGTACCTCCCAGCCTTATGAGGACAGCGTGTTTTGGTAGGATTCCCCGCTGACCCCATGGCAGACCGCTCCGCCACTGGCAGGACCCTGGGTCAGGGCCTGGTGGAATCGTGTGGGTCTGGGCCCCCCTACTAGGGGCCACCACCCCCTTGTGATGGCCCCCAGCCACTAGGCCCCCTGTTTTGCCTCCAAAGGCGGCTGTATTGACTCTGGCTGCTAGGCTGCACTATCCCACTAGAGGAGGAGAATTAGGCTGACTCTGGCCATTGGGCTGCATTGCTCTAGGGACACATTGAATGAACTCCGACCACTAGGCCGCGCTACCCCATTAAGGAAAGGGGAATTAGGTGAGCTCTGGCCATTGGGCTGCACTGCCCTAGGGGCACATTGAATGGACTTCGGCTGCTAGGCTGCATTACCCCACTCAGGAAGAGGCAGTAGACAGACCCTGGCCATTGGGCCACACTGTGCTGACTACTGGGGGGTGGGGGTTAGAAAATGGACATAGATGTAGAGAGGTGGGGTTACCTCCCGCCCCCCCGACTTAAGGGGTCGACAGGGTACAAAGCCCGCCACAGGGTCTCTTTATGAATGTAGTGTGAAACATGCTGCCTACTGACATATGCAGTGTGGCTTCTGTCACCTTTATTACCCCACTCTTGGTATACGGTACAAATTAAGGTGTTAATAAAAGTAACCATGACACTTATTCAGTGAGCTGCTCAGCACCACCTGTGAGGTACGGAGCACCCTCATCTACCTAGCTGATAGGAGTTGAAGTTGAGAGGAGCCGAGTTTCACTCCCCGCATCATAGGAGGTTCAGCACTTGACAGCAGTGGGATCCACCTTTGCAAATGGATTATATTTAACAAGGTGAAAATAACACATTTATTTCCTCTTGTCATCACACTAAATGGGATTGATTTGACTGATAAGCATTGGAGATGGACCAGAAGTTGAAACCCATCAGACAGCTCCTTTGGGGACTTTGGGCAAGTTTGAATCTGTATTCAAAGCCACAGCTGGCTCCTTGTCAGTTTAATGGACTGATGGAAAACCCAAGATGTGAACAGTCTTGAACCTTCGTATAGCTGAGATCCAGTCTGAGATCTTAATATACACTTGGCTGCTTGGAACCATCCCAAGTATCCATGGTTTTGCTCAGGCAGTGGCTGTCAGGCAGTGGTCCAGCAAGGAGCTGGCTGGCTCAGGCTTCTGGCTCTCCTCTTTCCAGCTGCTAAATGGCACTAAAAGAAGTTAAAACACATTAAATATTTCCCTAATATTCGGTTTCCATATAAGCAATAGATGTAGTTTCCCCAGGATGCTGCAAGATCACAAATGGGAAGGGAGTTGGTCTGCATGCTGGCAAATGAGAGGAGAAGTGGTCCATAGCTTACTCTCTCTTTTCCCCCCTGCAAGATATTTTTATGGAATTTCCCCCCTTAGCAAACACTTACAAGATGAACTTGTCTGCTTACTATTATTTTGTTTCTTCATAAATTATATATACATTTATCCTTAATAATTTTTATATGGATGCTATGAAAAGATTTGAGACTCCCTGTGCTAAGGGATGGGCAAACTGGCTTTGAAAACTTAAGAGCTAGCCTTGACCAAAACCCACACAGTGAGATTATTTTTGAGAGTCTAAACATACTGGATTACTTTATTGCAAGTGTTTTATTATTTTCAGCAGCTCTGCAACTCCTGGCCCTTGTTGGGACCAGTGAAGGAATATCATATGCTATTTCTGGTTCAACAGGAGGCCGGGCATGCCAGAAATCTCACAAGAGAATCTGCTCTTGTGAAATATCCACCCTCATTTTGCAGACTGACGAGGTCCTGATCACTTGGATAAATGACACCGGAAACACAGGATTTACCATACCACAGCCTTTCCAAATTCTACCCACATACTTGTCTTAGGTGATTAGCTTTTTGATGAGTGAGGAAAATGTGTTTATTTTTTTCCTTATCCCCCATTTGTGGGTGAATAACTTTTTGTGCTTGGGCTGGTAAATGTTTGAGACAATTATGAGCAGCTGCCATATTGGGTCAGAGCAATTAGTTTGTCAAGTCTGGTATCCTGCCTCTAGGAGTGGCCAATAGCAGATGATTCAGAGGAAAGCAAAATCCCTTCCTAGGACCCTTGGCCAATGGTGCAGTGTTGTGTATATAAGGAATAGAAAGGGTAAGTTCCTTTCTCATCCTTCCTTTTATTCCGAAGCAGGAGGTTGGTTACCCCTTTAAGGACAAATATTGTAATAGTTCATAAACGTATCCAGCCCCTTTATACAATATTCACCTATGGTATTTGGGATCAGTCCTGATATTAGGCTACATGTACCATATATGGATGCTCAAAAAGCCACAGCCAGGAAGGGCAGTGTTGGGTGCATCTCTTATACCCAGATCCTGACTCTGTCAAAGCCAGCGGAGTTCACATGACTAAGCTAATGTCTGTGCACTAGAACATTGCTAGAGGCTAATCGTCACCTGTTGCTACATTAATGCACTGGCATTTATGGAGACTTGATGTGAAGCTGAGACATTCATTCTCCAAGCAGGAGATACTGATCCTGAGACGGTATCCTAGGCTTTATTTCTCTTGTACCAAATGATAGATGTTGATGCAAACACAGCTGTACACTAGAAACTGACTGTCAAGATGCATGATGGCATTCCATGTTTATGCTGTGAGCTCTTCAGGGCAGGCAATATCTCTTAGCATTTCTCTCTGTGCTAGGCCCAGCATGGAGCAGCGCCCTGTCCCCAACCTGCTTGGACCTCTAGGTGTTCTTGCAATATGAATAATAATCAGTATTGTCTCTTGGTAGTTCCAGATCAGATTTGCTCAGTTTACAAAGGTTTTTATCCACCCACTAGGCCATCCACAATGTGATGAGTGGCACACTTCAACAGATTTGATATTCTATCCAGCAGAGGGTGGTGGTAGACATGTGCACTGACCAGTAAGGTGTAACGCTTAACTCCCATTGATATGCATCGTAATTATATACATATGTAGGGTTACCAGTTAGCAATTGTGAAAAAATGGGATGGGGCAGGGGTAATAGGCGCCTCTATAAGAAAGTCCAAAAAAACAGGACTGTCCCTATAAAAACGGGACATCTGGTCACCCTGTGCATATGGGGACAGCAGAATAGACACCTGATCTAAAGGAAGATTAGGACGAACTGCTCTGGGACACCACAGGCCTAAATACTAGGGACTGGTATCGTCAGAACATCCATGGAAAATGCAACTGAATACTTCTGTTTTTACATCCCGACATTCCTCGGAGGGCAGGGTGAGGAGACAACGGCCTGGTTAATTATTAATGTCTTATACATAAAGAGGAAAACAGCAACATGGTAAAGGCTATTTCATCATTTTCATGAGAGTACAAAGGCTGCAATTTCATATTAACCATCCTATCTTCTTTTAGATCCCTTTTAAAAACATACCTCTGCCATGATGCCTTCAAATAGCTATCAGATGACATTGGCCAGGCAAGTGATGAACTGAGACTTCTGGGTTTATGCTAAACTCTGTTTGTTTAATTGTTTGTTTAATTGTTACCTCATACTTCCAGCCCTCTGAGCCCAGGCCCATTAGTTTGTTTTATCTATCTGTTTTGTACTGTCTTAGGCCTCTGGGGCAGGGATTGTCTTCTTTGTTATCTGTAGAGCTGATTGCAATTTTTCCAGTCATCGAATCATAGAAATATAGGGCTGGAAGGGACCTCAAGAGGTTATATAGTCCAGTCTCCTGCACTGACCTAGACCATCCCTGATAGGTATTTGTCTAACCTGTTCTTAAATTCTCCAATGAAGGGATTCTACAACCTCCTTGGGTAATCTGTTCCAGGACTTCACCTTATAGTTAGAAAGTGTTTTTTTCCCTAATATCTAACCTAAATCTCCCTTGCTTCAAACTAAGCTGATTACTTCTTGTCCTACCTTCGGTGGACATGGAGAACAATTGAATGCCCTCCTCTTCATAACAACATTTTATGTATTTGAAGACAGTTATCATGTCTCCTCTCAGTCTTCTCTTCTCTTGATGAAATGTGCCCAGTTCTTTCAACCTTTCCTCATAGATCATGTTTTCCAACCTTCTGCAATTCACTGTGCTTATCCCAGCAGGTCTGATTTTAGTCTAGCGCCTGCTGTTCTGCTCTCTCCCAGGGGCCATGAGAGTGGTTACCAGTGACCAGCCAGCTTTCACAAAGCGTAGTATGTTTATTTTTAGGACGAAAGCATTAAAGAGACAATATATAATAAAAGAAAAGTCTACATGAATGCTGGTTTACCAGGTATCATCCATCTTCTGCATGGAAACCCTGGCAGGTTCCAGTCCTTCATACACTTTCAGCAGGATTTTGCCCTCTTGGTTACAATCTCATGCCAGTTTTTGGATCACGATGAAGGAACTCAGTCAGTTTGGGCTGACCCATTGTAGCACAAGTCCTTCCTTTGTCTGCTGAGCTGCCTGAATCTGGTCTGAGCCGATATATGCAATTCACCACAGTTCGGGGCAACTGAACCTGGTATTCTCCCTCCATGGTCCAGCAAGGGTGCCCACTCTATGCTCCAGGATCCTCAGCAGTCTCTTCTCTTGAGTAGAGACCCCTATCTCTCTTCCTCCTGACTGGGGTTTTTGCAGGCTTCACAGTTCACCACCTACACCGTGTTATTCCCAGCAAGCCAGATTGCTTAGACAGGCCAATGTCTGCACTTTGCTTTCTCCTGACAGGCAATGAACTGGTTAATTTCTGGTAGTTATAAGTTATCACCCAGCCCTTTATAAGTAAGCACATTTATTCTTAAGGTGAAAGTATTACAGCGAAAACATATTAAAATGATAAAAGAACCAACACACATGCTAATAAGCTTACCAAACATCACCCACAACCTCTAGCAAGGGCTCTGGCAAGTGATCAGTCCTTCAAATACCACCAACGGGGTTTTCTGTGGTTACAAATTCATAACAGCTGTTAGCTTAGAACAAGCACACGCATGAATCTGTGAGTCACTCCTTTATACAGTTGGGCCTTTAATCTTGGAACCCTGGGAACGGGTAATCAGCAGACAAAGGTCCCCTGCTCAGGGAAGCTTCAAAAGGCTGAGTTCTTGCATAACCACAGGGGGTATATTAGCATTCACCTCCCACTAGTGATTTCTTTGGAAAGTCACATAATCTTGTTTGTCCCATAGGTTCATTCTTCTCTCACACATTGTTTCACATAGTCCTCTGAAGTTCATAATGCTTCCCAGGGTTTACCCGGGTCATGTCTCCCCCCCTATAGAAGATACATACAATTCACAATAATACATAAACTCTGCATTTATAATACAATGGACTCCAAGGTTATTTAAACTTAATTCACAAGGTTTCCCAAAGATACTGCAATTTTCTGCAGTATCTGTCACAGATGGTACGTCTCTAAAGTAGTTTACTTATCTTGGGATCTGAAGTCATTAAGAACATTAAAATGGCCATTCCAAGTCAGACCATCTAGCCCCATATCCTGTCTTCCCACAGTGGCTGGGGCCACGTGCTTCAGAGGAAATGAACAGAACATGGCAGCTTATCAAGTGATCCATCCCCTATTGCCCAGTCCCAGCTTCTGGCAGTCAGAGATTTAGGGACATCCAGAGCACAGGGTTACACATCCCTGACCGTCTTGGCTAATAGCCATTGATGGCCCTATTCTCCATGAATTTATCTAATTCTTTTTGGAACCCAGTTATACTTTTGGCCTTCACAACACCCCCGGCAACAAGTTCCACAGGTTGACTGTGCATTGTGTGAAATAGTACTTCCTTTCGTTTGTTTTAAGCCTATTAGTTACATTGGGTGAAGGGATAAATAACACTTTCATTTTCTCCACACCAGTCATGCTTTTATAGACCTCACTGATATCCCCCCTTAGTCGTCTCTTTTCTTAATCCCAGTTTTTTTAATCTCTCCTCATATGGAAACTGTTTCATACCACTATCTTTTTTTGTTGCCCTTCTCTGTACTTTTTCCAGTTCTAATATGATTTTTTGAGATGAGGCGACAAGAACTGCATGCAGTTTTGAAGGTGTAGGCGTACCATGGATTTACAGTGTCATTATGATATTTTCTGTCTTATTATCTCTTTTGCTAATGAGTCCTAATATTCTGTTATCTTTTTTGACTGCCACTGCAGATGCCTTCAGAGAACTAGCCACGGTGACTCCCAGATCTCTTTTGAGTGGTAATAGCTAATTTAGACCCCACCATTTTGTATATGTAGTTGAGATTAAGTTTTGCAAAGTGTGTTACTTTGCATTTATCAACATTGAATTTCATCTGCCATTTTGTTGCCCAGTCACCCAGTTTTGTGAAATCCCTTTGTAACTCTTCCACTAGTTTTAGTTCCTGGAGGAAGCTTGGTAACCCTTCCCCAGGGGGCTAGAATACAATCCCTAGCTCACAGAGATACATATAACATTATAGGTACACAAGTTTATGACTAAGCCTTCAACCCATAGAGTTTGGCATATCTCAGTATAATAGTCATTTGAAGTTTCAATGCTTCCAAGATCTCACATCTGTCACATATTGGTTTGCAGAGTCTAAGACAGACTTTTTCTTAGTCTCTGGTTATTGCAAGGATGCATTTGAATTTATATCACTTCCCCCCTCAGCAGAGGGGTTCAGACTATAGCGTATTTTCTTTCTCTCCTTTATTTTTGTGCTCTTCAATTTGTCTTCCTTCCTCCTCCCCTCCCCCGCACTTATTTTTTTTTGTACCTGTTCCTCTGGGGCACTGCCATTAAAATACAGCGCAGAGTTTTTAATGAGAATAGTGATGATGCAAAGCATAGACGTGATTCTATTTATATAACCAATACGTTATTTAAGGGATTTCTTTTTCCAGGGATAGATTAATTGTGCATGGGGAAGGTGAATTGAACGTTCCCCCGATTTGCCCTTCCCTTCAATATGAAGATGCCTGAAAGTCTTGGGCTACATCAGATCTGGATTCTTCAGCAGTGGATGTTTCACCTCTAACCCATTAACACTGATGTGCCCTTTGTAGGTTGAGAGTCTGATCTGTTCAATGAATAGCCGGAGGATTTGAAACCTAACTGTGCCTCTGAAACCTCATATTCTAGCACTCTGTGATCCCAGCTGAGCAGAAAGGGAGGATTTTAGTACATCACCAGTGGTTTTCTACTCATGCAATTTGTTTCTTTTAACTAGCCCTGGCTATATCCTCATGGATGGATAAGATAAACAGCATGCAGTGGAGAATAGAATGGAGTATGATATTGGATAGACTGTTGTGGTTAACTCCCATGAAGTTTCTGTTAACTTGGAGCAGGAGGGGATCTGCTCATTAGCACATATCTGTAGCTGCTGGAAAAAAGTTGGAAACAAAATGTTAATAGTCAGATTGGTAAAATATCACCATGTGGTAGTCAGCTATTGAGCCTTTCACCTCCAGATTCAAATAGAGTCTAGGTCATTTGTGATTAAATATTGTCACCAAATCATGGCGGTTAGATGATCTTGTGAAATGGATAGGTGGTCTTGCTCTTTTACCTAATGGGCTAATGTCACACCACAGTTGGCAGTCTCAGCAGCGATATCAAGGACTAGGGATATTTGAAGCTGAATGCCCTGCTCATTCCTAGAGGTGATCCCTCAAAACCAGAGTTGAGACATACTGGTGGACAAGCTATACTTGTCTATGCTGTACTTGTTCTGTGGGTGAATAGGTGACTTCAGACTCCAGGGATCTCAACCTGATGTCTTTCATGACTACTAAATTCACTAACTTTAGGATACTGTTCTGTACCTTTAAGGGATGAAAAGGCCAATAATTTGTCACCTGTTATTTCAGGAAGTCATCAGTTGAGCCGCTCAACTTGTATGAACTTTTTATTTAGCAGGTAATTGGGGCAGAAATATTTATGATTTAGGGTTCAGTGACTTAGTTGGCTCCATAAGGTTCTATTCTGCCCTTAATTATGGTCCTCAGATCTATGACTTCTATTTCATTTGGACAAATAAGTGTTGCCAAGTGCCTGTGTGATTCAGATCCAATCAAGTCGGCATTCTCTCTGCTAGACTCTGGAAGTGTGCCCATTGTGCGTGCCTGGAGGCGACAGAGTGGAAGGAGTGGATGGCATATTTCCCAAGACAGGTTGAAAAGGGTGGAGGGACTGGCCTGGTCCACACAAACAAGTAGAGTTACCCTTCATTTCTTCCTTTAAATTCCCAGAAGATTATGCAGAACTGTTGATAGTGGGGGTGGGTGGGGGGCTGGCACAATTTAAAGGTTCTGGTGGTAATGCAGCAGGATACAGGGCAGGGTATGTAAACCCTGGCAGAAATCGCCCCCCGATTGCCTCTGCCAGAGTTCCAGACTAAACTGGGTGTGTAAGTTTATCCCAGCAAGCCTCAGGCAGGTTTCATTTTATGCAGCCAGTTTTGCTCAGCAAATCAGTAGCCTAACATTCACTGGTCTTGGCGGCGTTTGAAAAATAAGCTCTTCTTTAGAAATCTCCACCTCTCAAACAAGCTTTTTCTGCAGCATCAGGCATTTACATGTACTTCTTTCAAATACATATTTTTGGGTGACAATTGAATAGGTGCAACTTGCTCAGCTCCGGATGGCTGAGTTCCTCCTCGGGGCTTAATAATAGCAGATGATTAGCATTCAGAGTTGGTGTGGTCAGGAGGAAAGGGCACAGGGGGAGGCACCAGGCAATCCTGTGTTCTAATCCTGGTTCTGTCACTGTGTGCATTTACACCTGCCCAAGATTATTTCATTTCTCCGTGTATCCTAATAGGAGAATGGTGACGCCCTAGCACTTGTGAGGATTAATTAGATAATGTCCGTATGGTGATTTGAACATGTCTATGCTCTTATCATCCTTAGATCGCTGGTACGTCTATACTACAGAATTAGGTCGAATTTATAGAAGTCGATATTTTAAAACCCGAATTTATGGAATCGATTGTGTGTGTCCCCACTAAAGAGCGTTAAGACCATGAGGTCGATTGACTGTGTCCACAGTAGCGGGGCTAGCATCGACTTTCGGAGCATTGCATTGTGGGTAGCTATCCCACAGTTCCCGCAGTCTCCGCCGCCCATTGGAATTCTGGGTTGCGATCCCAAAGCCTGATGGGGCAGAAAACATTGTCGCTGGTGGTTCTGGGTACATGTCATCCCTCCCTCCCTCCGTGAAAGCAATATTTTTCGCGCCTTTTTTCCGGGGTTTCCGTGTTTGCTACGGAAGCCTGCTCAGCTCACAATTACCGTACATCTCCAGCGTACGCCTGGACATTAGGTCTAGTGGGGATTCAGTCACACTATAATATGGGCAGAGGGATAGCTCAGCGTTCTGAGCGTTGGCCCGCTAAACCCGGGGTTGCGAGTTCAATCCTTGAGGGGGCTATTCCGCCTGAGGCTGGTAGTCGTGGAACTACACAGCAAAAGCTCCTTGCCTTCTAGCTGCAGATGGTGCAATATGCCATAAATGGTTGTGGTCGCGGGACCATACAGCAGAAGCTCCTTGCCTTCTAGCAGCAGATTGTACAATATGATTGGTATTCGTGTGCTCCTGGCCAGCGGCCTATGGTGTGGCTGGCCGGGGGCGCTTGGACATAAATGGGAGTGACCAGAGTGACTCTGGTCATTCTCTTTTTTACGTTTTGTTTAAGGGAGATTCAGTACTGCCTGGAACACGGGCGGAGGGATAGCTCAGCAGTCTGAGCGTTGGCCCGCTAAACCCGGGGTTGCGAGTTCAATCCTTGAGGGGGCCAGGAGATGATGATGGATATCAAGCATATTGTACCATCTGCTGCTAGAAGGGAAGGCGCCTAACCCTTGCTCACCGCATATTGTACCATCTGCAGCTAGAAGGAAATGAGCCTAACCCTTGCTCCCCCCTCCCTCCGTGAAAGCAACTGAGGGGGGAGCAAAAAATCCTTTCGCGCCTTTTTTCATATGGGCGCCATATTGCTGACTCCATTGTTATCCACCCCCCGCTTCTGCTGCCACTCTGCTGTCCTGCAAACAGCATACCAGGGAAAGCATGGAGCACGATCAGATCACCGCGGCTGTTCTCGCCGTTATGAACACCACGCGCATTGTCCAGGAGTATATGCAGAACGAGAACCAGGAGCTGCTAGAGCTACAGCAGGCGAGGAGGCGACAGCAGCGCCCTGAGGACAGTGATGAGGACATGGACACAGACCTCTCTCAAAAAAGGCCCCCCCGCAAGGTGGACATCATGGTGTTAATGGGGCTTGTTGATACAGTGGAACGCCGATTCTGGTCCCGGGAAACAAGCACAGACTGGTGGGACCACATAGCGCTGCAGGTCTGGGATGAATCCCAGTGGCTGCGAAACTTTCGCATGCGTAAGGGCACTTTCATGGAACTTTGTGAGTTGCTTTCCCCTGCCCTGAAGCGCAAGAACACCAAGATGAGAGCAGCCCTCACAGTACAGAAGCGACTGGCGATAGCCCTGTGGAAGCTTGCAACGCCAGACAGCTACCGGTCAGTCACGAATCAATTCGGAGTGGGAAAATCTACAGTGGGGGCTGTTGTGATGGAAGTAGCCAGGGCGATCACCAAGCTGCTGGTACCAAGGGTTGTGAGTCTGGGAAATGTGCAGCTCATACTGGATGGCTTTGCAGCAATGGGGTTCCCGAACTGTGGAGGGGCGATAGACGGAACCCATATCCCTATCTTGGCACCGGACCACCAAGCCAGCGAGTACATAAACCGAAAGGGTTACTTTTCAATAGTGCTGCAAGCACTGGTGGATCATAAGGGACGTTTCACCAACATCAACGTGGCATGGCCGGGAAAGGTACATGACGCTCGCATCTTCAGGAACTCTGGTCTGTTTCGGCTGCTGCAGCAAGGGACTTTCTTCCCAGACCAGAAAATAACCGTTGGGGATGTTGAGATGCCTATAGTTATCCTTGGGGACCCAGCCTACCCCTTAATGCCATGGCTCATGAAGCCATACACAGGTAGCCTGGACAGTAGTCAGGACCTTTTCAACTATAGGCTGAGCAAGTGCAGAATGGTGGTGGAATGTGCATTTGGGCGTTTAAAAGCTCGCTGGCGAAGTTTATTGACTAGGTTAGATCTCAGCGAAAACAATATTCCCATTATTATTACTGCTTGCTGTGCGCTCCACAATATCTGTGAGAGTAAGGGGGGAGACGTTTATGGCGGGGTGGGAGGTTGAGGCAAATCGCCTGGCCACTGGTTATGCGCAGCCAGACACCAGGGCTATTACAAGAGTACAGCAGGGTGCGTTGCGCATCAGGGAAGCTTTGAAAACCAGTTTCCTGAATGGCCAGGATGCTGTGTGAAAGTTCTGTTTTTCCCCAGTAATGAAAAGCCCCGCCCCTTCATTCACTCTACTTCCCTTTACCCAAACCGCCCTGCCCTCCCCCCCGCGATCACCGCTCGCAGAGGAAATAAAGTCATTGTTGCTTAAAAATCATGCATTCTTTATTAATTCGTAAAACAAAGAGGGGGAACTATGGGGGTAACTGCCACAGTCTCCCGGGATAGCTGGTGGAGGAAGGGAAGCACCAGGATGGGTGGTGGAGGAGGGGATGAGGGAAGGACAAGGACACACAGCACTTTAAAACTTATTGAATGCCAGCCCTTTCTTGCTTGGACTGTTCTCTTGGCTTGAGTGGTTGGGTGCACGGAGGCCGCCCAAACGCGTTCTTGGGCATCTCGGGGATGAGGTTATGGAACTCGGGAAGGAGGGCTGTTGGTTACACAGGGGCTGTAGCGGCGGTCTGGGCTCAGGCGGCCTTTCCTGAACCCTACGCCTTTCCTCAGCCATAAGCCGGAGGATTTCCGTTTGATCCTCCAGTAGCCTCAGAATTGCATCCTGCCTTCTCTCTGCACGCTGACGCCACCTACTCTCTTCATCACGCCACCTGTCCGCGCGATCAAAATCTGCCTTCCTGGACTCCGACAGTGTCTGCCTCCATGGATTCTGCTGGGCAGCTTCAGTGTGGGAGGATTCCATGAGTTCTGAGAACATTTCATCTCGATTCCTTTTTTTTTTACTTCTAATCTTCGCTAGCCTCTGGGACGGTGATGAAGGGGGTGGCGCTGAAACATTTGCAGCTGCGGGAGGAAACAAACGGGAGAGGAGTAGTTTAAAAGACACATATTAGAGAACAATGCTCCAAACATTACATATCACATGTGCATTTGGTCCAAGGTTGCACTTTGCCTGTTATATTGAGGGTCTGCCGGTTTGGTGTGAGAGATCACACAAGCAGGTCCGGCGGGCAACAGAATTCGGCTTGCACACAGCCATGGTAAGCCACAGTCTATAGGCTTCTTTAACCTTCATAACGTGGGAATGTTTTCAAACAGCAACCCCCTCATTTCCCACAACAAACAGCCTTTGGGCTGGCAATTTAAAACTGGTTGGCAATTGAAAAGGGAGGGGCGGCGGTTTTTGGGTTAACGTGCAGCGCGAACCTAATCGACATCCCCCCCACACACAGACACACATCCAAGATGTTCGCTGTTCCCCCTCCCCCCACCGCGTGGGTCACAGCGGGGAAGATTTCTGTTCAGCCACAGGCAAACAGCCCAGCAGGGATGGAGCCCCTCTGAATACCCCCTTAATAAAATTCCCCTATTTCAACCAGGTGACCATGAATGATATCACTCTTCTGAGGATAACACAGACAGATAAAGAACGGATGTTGCTTGAATGCCAGCAAACACCGGGACCATACGCCGCCATGCTTTGCAAAGCAATGATTCCAGACTACGTGCTACTGGCCTGGCGTGGTAGAGTGTGTTACCACGGAGCACAGGATAAGGCTGCCCTCCCCAGAAACCTTTTGCACAGGCTTTGGGAGTACATCCAGGAGATCTTTCTGGAGATGTCCCCGGAGGATTTCTGCTCCATCCCCGAACATGTTAACAGACTTTTCCAGTAGCTGTAGCTGTACTGGCCGCGAATTGATCATTAAACACGCTTGCTTATAAAACATGTATTAATTAACAGAGGTACACTCACCAGAGGCACCAGAGGTCCCTTCTCCTGCATCGAGCACGCCTTGGGTGGGTTCGTAGGGTACTGGCTCCAGGGTGACAAAGAGTTCCTGGCTGTCGGGGAAAAGGGCTTCTCCACTTCCTTGCTGTGTCTGGGCGCTATTTTCAGCATCATTATCATCATCATGCTCCTCTGTGGTTTCTGATGATCCACATACGGAGTTATACCACATGGGTGGGTCAGTGCTGGCTGCACCTCCTAGAATGGCATGCAGCTCATCATAGAAGCGGCATGTCTGGGGCTCTGACCCAGAGCGTTTGTTTGCATCTCTGGTTTTTTGGTAGGCTTGCCTGAGCTCCTTAATTTTCACGCGGCACTGTTGCGCGTCCCTGTTGTAGCCTCTGTCCTGCATGCCCTTGGAGACTTTGGCATATGTATTGGCGTTTCTTCTTTTGGACCGTAGCTCTGCTAGCACGGTTTCGTCTCCCCATACAGCGATCAGATCCGTACTTCACCATCGGTCCATGCTGGAGCTCGTCTTCGGTTCTGGGACTCCATCATGGTCACCTCTGCTGATGAGATCTGCGCTCACCTGCAGCTCACCACGCTGGCCAAACAGGAAATGAAATTCAAAAGTTCGCGGGGCTTTTCCTGTCTACCTGGGCGGAGCATTGGAGCTCAGACTGCTGTCCAGAGCGGTCAAATGTTGCACTGTGGGATAGATCCAGGAGGCCAATACCGTCGAATTGCGTCCTCACTAAGCCTACATTGATTCGGCAATATCGCTTTAAGCGCTAATCCCCTCGTTGGGGGTGGAGTGGCGAGATCGATTTTAAGAGCCCTAGAAGTCGATGTTAAGGGCTTCGTCGTGTGGACGGGTGCACGGATCAATCGAAATAACGCTAATAAATTCGACCTAAACTCGTAGTGTAGACCAGGGCTAAGAGAGGGAAACTGAGCTGAGTGAGGTCAAGTATTCTGCCTGTCTAGTCACTCCCATTCTGGTGCCCTATCAGCTAGATGAGTGGTTTTCAAACTTTTTTTCTGGGGACCCAGTTGAAGAAAATTGTTGATGCCCGTGATCCAACAGAGCTGGGGATGAGGGGTTTGGGGTGTGGGAGGGGCTCAGGGCTGGGGCAGAGGGTTGGGGTGCAGGCTCTGGGCTGGGGATGAGGGATTTGGGGTGCAGGACGGGCTGTGGGTTTGGGGGGCTCAGGGCTGGGGCAGGGGGTTGGAGTGCAGGAAGGGGGTGAGGGCTCTGGGCTGGGGGTGCAGGCTCTGGGCTAGGGATGAGGGATTTGGGGTGCAGGAAGGGGTTCTGGGTTTGGGGAGGCTCAGGGCTGGGGCTGGGGGTTGGAGTGTGGGAGGGGGTCAGGGCTCTGGGCTGGGGGTTCAGGCTCTGGGGTGGGGCTGGGGATGAGGGATTTGAGGTGCAGGAAGGGTTTCTGGGTTTGGGGAGCTCAGGGCTGGGGCAGGGAGTTGGGGTGTGGGAGGGGGTCAGGGCTCTGGGCTGGGGGTGCATGCTCTGGGGTGGGGCTGGGGATGAGGGGCTTGGGGTACAGGACAGGCTGTGGGTTTGGGGGGGCTCAGGGCTGGGGCAGGGGGTTGGGGTGCGGGGTTGGGGCATGGGTTTAGGGTGCAGACTTACCTCCGGTGGCTCCTGGTCAGCAGCCAGTGGGGATGCTAAAGCAGGCTTCCCGCCTGTCCTGGCACTGCAGACCGCGCTGCACCCCGGAAGCGGCCAGCAGCTGGTCCGGCTCCTTGGTGGAGGCATGCAAGCGGCTTCACGTGGTTCACCCGGAGGCACCACCACCCCCCAGTTCCCGTTGGCCAGTGGCCCCCCTGCCTAGAAGCAGGACCCGCTGCTGGTCGCTTCGAGGGCGCAGCGCAGTGTCAAAACAGGTAGGCACTAGCCTGCCTTAGCTGGGCAGCACCGCCGACGGGACCTTTAACATCCCGGTCAGCTGTGCTGACCAGAGTGACCCAGTGCCTGACATGCCGCGATCCAGTACTGGGTTGCGAGCCGAAGTTTGAAAAACGCTGAGCTAGACCACACTGTCTTCTCTTTTCCTTCTCACTCAGGATAGGAAAGAAATACAAAAGCTTGCTCTGTAGTCATGCTTTTTTGGTCCTGTGTTAGAGCCTTCATGGAAATGCCAGTGCCCACAGCAACCAGCAGGTGTGTGATTTTGTAGTCTGAAGGAATGACTGGAGAGACCCAGACTGAAGAGACTGTTGGCCTGTGGAGAGACCCAGAATGTGCCCTCTCATTCTCTCAATAGTCTGGCAACAGGAGACATGTGGGCAGCAACTTTCTGGTCTTCACGAAGTAGCTAGAGATGAGCCTGAACCAAAACTGAGAGAGAAGCCCCTGCTAGCTTTGGAGAAGAAGAGGAATCTGGATCCAGATCTGAATTTTGCTGATCAGGTCCAACTCAAACAGCAGCTTCATTTGCAGGTAGAGTTTGCTGAAGCAAGTTTCTCACTCATTTCTTAAGGATCCAGTATGCTTCCCATGTCGTGTTGTAACGAGGAGACTTGGCCTCCCTCAGAGAGTGACAGGGAGGGACCACAACACGCCCCCTGGTGGGCCAAACCAGAAGAGCCACGTGCGCCCCAACAGAAACAGAAGGGCAGCACAGGAAGGGGAAGTACAAAAGGTGGGTCCTGCAGCTCAGTTGTGGTGGAGCCACCACAGGAGACGGACATGTCCTGCCTGTGGCTGGAGCCTGCAGAGGAGCTGCCGAGGCTGCCTTCTGAGGACTGGCCAGAGCTCTCAGGACCGCTGGCCGACCGAGACGCTGCAGAGCTGCCGGGGCTGCCGCCTGAGGACTGGACGGATTTCCCCGGGCTGCCGGCCAACCGAGATGCTGAGGAGCTGCTGCCTGCGGCCTGGCTGGCGTTCCCCGAGATGACAGACGCAAGTACACCCAAGGGGGAGAGTAGGAAGCAGCTCAGGGAAACCAGGCAACCGTCTGGTCGGGAGCTGACCTGATACAAGGTCAGCGTGTTGCGGGCGGATCCCTGCTGACCCAGTGGTGGGCCACTTCTCCACGGTTAGGGCCCCGGGCTGGGATGTGGTGGAGTTGGGTGGGCCTGCATCCCCCCTGCCACCCTACCCTGGAGGGTGGCAGTACTCCTCCATCTTTAGGCCAGGAGGCCTGTGCTGCTCAGGCAACCCTACCTGAGCCCCATAGACTGTTGTTGGTGCTCAACCCTGTCTGAGCCTCTAGACTTATTGGTGCTCACCCTTACCTGAGCCCCTAAACTGTACTGGTGCTCACCCCTACCGGGGCTCATAGACTGCTTACCCTGATTGCAGGCCAGAGCCTACCCATTGCTTTGCTGCCCCGCCCTGACTGGGCCTAGGGCTCATTGACTGCTGTACTGTACTGTTCTGCACGGCCGGAGGACTAGGTGAAGCTAATTCCCCCCCTTTGAGCTCACCTTTACAGGTATGCGACAGTGAGCACGTGTGGCCTCCCTCACAGACTGACAGGGCAGGATGGCCACGCAGCCTATAGATGTGAATTGGGAGCAAAGTTATAGTACACAGTGAACCAGCCTCCTGGGTTGACAATTCAAGATGTGCTGATATTTTCTGTACAGGTCTGCACAACTGAGGTGCATGTGCCTTGGATGTGCAAGCCATCATTGGGATAACAGAGGCCGTTTGGGCTGAATTTACAGGCTCCAGCACCCTCAGTCTCTTTTGGTCACTGCAGCACCATCAGCGTCCAGACTCTACCATTTTGTAGTTGGCACCTAGTCAGTTAGTTGGTTTTGTTTGTTTTTGAAAAAGGAATGTTCTGCTGTAGTTAGGGCTCCACAAGCCACTCAAGAAGCAACATGGTCTAGTGGAGAGGGCACTGGACTGGGCCACAGGAGACCTAGATGCTGTTCTCTGTTCTGCCACTGATCTGCTGAGTGATGTTTGGCAAGTCACGTCCCCTCTCTATGCCTCTGTTTACCTTCCCACCCTTTATTTGCCTTCTCTATTTAGATTGTAAGTTCTTTGGGACAGGGACTGTCTCTTACTAGGTGTCAAATATCGGGGGTAGCCGTGTTAGTCTGTATCCACAAAAACAACAAGGAGTCCGGTGGCACCTTAAAGACTAACAGATTTATTTGGGCATAAACTTTCATGGGAAAAAAATCCACTTCTTCAGGGGTGTGCACAGTGCCCAGCCCAACCTTTGTTAGGGCCTTTCGACAGTATTGTAATGTAAACAATAGTGCCAATAATGGTGCCAGCTGATCATTGTTTGAAATACCCTATTCTAAAGAGTAAGAGAAGAAGAGGTTTTCTGGTCTTCCGTGACTGGACTCATTATGGATGTTTGCGGCTCTAGAAGCAGAATGTAATGAGTGGTCATTGACCTCATTCCATCAGGAATCCAAAGCTACTGCATGCCCATCAGAACTAAGAAAAAAGATGCATTACATTTGTTAGCTATCCTTGGCACTACCAAGCAGTTACTCTTGAGGAACGGCTGCAGTAACAGGATCTGCATAAACTCATATGATCATCATTCCTTCGGGGCAGAGAGAAGTTGTTGTTTTTTTTATACAAATAGACTTGTTTTGTTCTCCTGGTCTACCTACTGACTTGCCTGAAATGCCCTCTGCACATGACGCCAAAGTTTCATGACTCACATAGGTGTAATCCTCTCAATTTATTTGTGGCAGATAGATGAAGCTGTATTGCCTCAGCATAAATGGATCATGGGACAACATTGATCGAATGGTAGTGACGTTTTGATTAGTAATGTATGAGGACTCTAAACCTATGTAAAAGGGCAGAGCAAAGCTTAGAGCAGCATTTAGCTTTGCCAAAGGGATACACCTTCTTTAAAAACAATGATCAGTGTGTGAGACCATACTTAAGCAATGAAGTCTGAGACGTTATTAATTTATTTTATTATTATTATTTTATTGTTTTATTATTCACATGTATTCTCTGTATTACAGTTACCTAGAGGTCCCATGCAGGTTGGGACCCATTGTGCTAAGAACTGTACAAGATATAGTAAAAGATAGTCCCTGCCCCCAAAGAGATGACACTCTTAGTTTAAGACAGTACATTGCAGAAGAATGAAATAAATGACTAGGTTGGGAGGTGGTGATGTGGGAGGAAAGCTGGCGTAGCATTAAGACAGATATGTTTTTTCACAGACTAGCTGTGTGCTCAGTTTATAGGTGTGGTGGTTTTGTTGGTGTTAGTGCTTGTTTTGTGTATGCATCATGGCAGAAGTGAAGCTTCAGGAGGGATTTAGAGGAAGATAAGGTACGGCTGTACAGATTTTTTACAGGGAAGGCATTCCACGCATAAGGGACAGCATGGAAGAAAGCGCAAAGGTGTTTGTGGGAGAATCAGTGGGCAATGGAAGATCTGACTGAGATGGGGTTTGAGAGTAAGTCATTTATGCAGGGAGGTTAAATGCTCTTTTGAATAGAAGAACTGGATTGTTCTTATTTTCCTGTCATTTTCTTTAGTTTGTGTTTCAATTTGTGGAGCATTTGACTTTTAAAGCAAACATCCTCTACAGATCGTAGATTCTGTCATGTTCTGTCTTGTTAAAACTGTTCAGCCCCAGGTATAACTGATAATCAGGGCCGGCTCCAGGCACCAGCGCAGGAAGTGCGTGCCTGGGACGGTAAGCCGCAGGGGGGTGGCCGGCTGGTAGCTGCGAGGGCGGCAGTCAGGCAGCCTTCAGCGGCGTTTCTGTGGGAGGTCCGCCGGTCCCGCAGATTCGGTGGCAATTCGGCAGTGGGAACGCCAACAGCGCGGGAGCGGCGGCGCACCCGCAGGAACGCCGACGAATCTGGGGGACCGGCGGACCTCCCGCAGAAACGCCGCCGAAGGCTGCCTGACTGCCATGCTTGGGGCTTCAAAAATCATAGAGCCGCCCATGCTGATAATAGGATGACACCAAAGAGCTTCATTTGTGATTCACCATGCTTATTTCTTTTTAACAACAGAAGGGCCGTGCAAGTGAACTGCAGGCCCTGAGCTTTCACTGAGTCCCACAGCCTGTATTGCAAACCTAGCACATTCCGTTCCACACCACTAGATGACACTGCTGCTTAGAATTCAAAGAAGCGATTGCAGGTTGGATAAGAAAGCTTGGTGCTGAAATTGTAGGGGGCCGCTGTAGAGGTCAGTAATGGAGCAGATGAGTCTCAGAAGATCGGGAAGGGGACGGTTCCGTCCAGAGAAACACCCTAAATTAGGAATCCTTCCCCAAACCTTATGGATCTGTGGAATTAGCCCAGAAATCTCATGGAGATCAGGCTTTCCCAGCAGATTTCCTCTGTTTCCTGGCTCTTGGCAGTGCCAGCCTTAAAGTTCTATGTGGCCAAATAGGGTCCTGCCATTCCAAGGGTCTGCACTCTGTACACACATCCTGTCTCAATTGCCTGGGTGTGGACCTGTCTGACACCACTGCCATAGCAGAGACTGAATCTCCTATTGGAGCAGAACTCCCTTATTGCACTCCCTTATTGGAGTAGAACAATTGTGAATAGCAAAAAAATCTGCAAATGTCTCCATCGGACTACGGACCGCTGGCCAACAGGGATATCCTTCACATATATGGTATGTGAATAGCCCAATCAGCTCTACTCAGCACAACGTGGGCCCGAAGGGAGCTGTCAGAGAGAGGTGTGGGCAGACTGTAGAGGATGGATATGGGAGGAAATGACAGCAGGGCTGTGCTATAGGTCTGGATTTCTGTTTGACTGTGTTATATTATTTATTGATTTTCACATATGGCTTATCATGGGCATTAGAACAACTTCCAAATTCTTGGGCTCTAATTGCTATAAACACACAAAAATTCCTTCCTCTCCCTTTCTGTTGTGCTTGCTATGCCTCTCATGTGAACTTCTCATTTTAGTCCCAAGATGCCTTACGTTTTGGACAAATTTGCTGTGCCTCACATTGACTGGTGACAGTTATTTACATCAGAAAAAAAATCATGACACTGAGGTACTTGAAGGAACTATTTATACATAAGGAAAGATCCCATGGCATTTTAAGTTTCCTCCCCGAGTATTATTTTTGTGTATGCAATGTTGTTGTAGCCGTGTTGGTCCCAGGATAGTAGAGAGACAACAGTTGGTCCAATAAAAGATATTACCTCAGTTACCTTGTGTCTTGATTATTTTTATGTCCTTCCTTTTGGGTCTTGTCATGCCTTGCATCCTTCTTTTGGGCCTTGGCAGGCTGAGATGTACAATCCTTACGTGCCTGAGTGCTACTTTCCCCGAGTGCTGTCTCAAGACCTGGAGAGATCTGTTTTGGAATGTAGCCACTGTTGAAAGAAACAAGATCATGAGCCCTTCACAACCCACTGCATGTGATAGTCACCCACATGCTGAATATGGTGAACTTTCACCTTCCTGCCAGAGCCAGTTCAGCATGGTGACTGTTTCCACAGCTGAACCCTTTCTCCTGCCAAGCACATTTCTCATGCAGTAACCCCTCTCTTGCATACTAGTCTTCAGAGGCTGAGCTCTGACCAGACCCTGTTGGTTTCAGTTTCTTGTTTTCTCTGCTTCCCCTGAATTCAGAATTTCATCAGATCATTACAAAAACTGATGCTGGTTTCCTCTCCAGGCTGTCTACATCACCAGATGTAAAACTGGACGACACACATGGATTTCATGTAATGGGCATGCTCGGAACCAAAGCACTCCCAGCCACACAGGTACAGACAAAAAAGATTTGGAAGAGGTGGCCCAGTACCTTCCTAGCATATCGACTATTCAGCACTTATATAACGTGTGTGTGTGTGTGTGTGTGTGTGTGTGTTCAAATCACTTTGCACACACAGGGTCACATGCCTCTGGTGGTCTGCAAAACCCTGGTGACGGGAAACCCGCCTGGACTGGAGGCAGTAGCGTAGGCAGGTCTGGACCACAGGAGGAGCGGCGCTATAAAAAGGTGCCTCCCTGCTCCCCCTGTACTCACCCGGCGGTGCTTTAAAGGGCCCCGGGCTCCAGCCGCTGCGGAGCTCCGGGCCCTTTAAAGCGCCGCTGGAGCTCCGGCAGCGGGGCTCCGGCGGCGCTTTAAAAGGCCGCGGCTCCCCACAGTGGCAGGAGCCCCGGGCCTTTTTAAGCGCTGCCGGAGCCTGGCTCTGGCAGCGCTTTAAAAGGCCCGTGGCTCCCTGTGGTTGCAGGAGCCACGGGCCTTTTAAAGCGCCCCCCTCCCAGCCCGGCTCTAGGAGCGGGGCTTGGGCGGGGATTTAAAAGGCCCGCGGCTCCCTGCAGCAGCAGGAGCCACGGGCCTTTTAAATCCCCGCCCGAGCCCGGCTCTGGCAGCAGGGCTCCGGGGAGCCGTGGGCCGTTTAAAGCACCGCCTGAGCCCTACTGCCGGAGCCGGGCTCGGGCGGCGCTTTAAAAGGCCTACGGCTCTTGCAGCCACGGGGAGCCGCCCACGGGCCTTTTAAAGCACTGCCCAAGCCCGAGCGGGGCTTGGGCAGCGCTTTTTAAGGCGCTGCTTCTCCTCACAGGGGGAGCGGCTGCTCCCCCTGCTCCCCCCCGGCTATGCTACTGCACAGTGGTGCAATCAGCCTGCAATTCCAGCTCAGCTGGGGTCCTGGGGCTGGCAAGCGCTGCCCAAAGTGTCCCCTGGACAGACCATGTGGGAGCTGTGCCCTGGTAAAGGAATCAAGAGCTGCCAATTGCCATGCAGCTCACATGACACTCAGGCATCTGGCAGCATTGCCATGCATTCCTGCAGCTCAGCTGGGTCCTCGCTCATCCAGCTGGCCTGCAAGCACCATTTGCAGTTCCTGCTGCTGCTGTCTGCTGTAGCCGCAAGCTCCTGCTCTCTGCTTTTGTGCCCAGCCAGCACAGAGCCCCAAGGAGGAGGAGATGGTGGCTGCAGGGGCAGACTGAGAAGGGGCCTGAATAGAGGCTGTGAAGCAGGAGAGAATAGGACAGGGACTGAAAAGAACCAGGAGAAGAATGTGGGGTGAATAGTGACTGACTGCCTCAGGCTTCCCATGCCCTCAGGAATGTAGCATCATCCATGGAACAGTCTGTGGCTCCGGCCCTCAGCCAAGGGCTGACCAAACAGTTCAGGGTTAGCAGGCTCAGGCCATGGGTCAGAGCGAGGCAGCAAACAGTCAGTATTCAGGCCCTTGGGCAGGGACAGAGCAAACAGTACAATAGCAAAATGAAAATAAGAAAGAAAAACTTGTAGAACCTTAGAGACTAACAAATGTATTTCAGCATAAGCTTTCGTGGGTTAGAACCCACTTCATCGGATGCATGGAATGAAACCGATGAAGTGGGTTCTAACCCACGAAAGTTTATGCTGAAATAAATTTGTTAGTCTCTAAGGTTCTACAAGTTTTTCCTTTCTTATTTTCGTTTTGCTGACACAGACTAACACGGCTACTACACTGAAACAGTACAATAGCAGTAAACCCAGGCCCTGGGTCAGGGCGGGGCAACAAACAGTTAGTGGCTCAGGCCCTCAGGCAGGGGCTGAGCAAAGAGTGATTGTAGCAAGCCCAGGCCCTGGCTCCGGAGGACCTGGGAGAGGGGGAGACTGCCACCCGCACGTTGGGTGGCAGGCGGGAGGCAGGCCCACCCACTCCACTGCATCCCAGCCCGGGGCCCTAGCAGCGGCAGAAAACCCGCTGCTGAGTCAGTGGGGATCCTGGCCGCAACACACTGACATCGGCTCTGGAAGTGTTGCAGCCAGACTAGGGTCGGCTGCCCCCGGGCTACTTCCAGCTTCCCCCTCTCTGGGTACCTGGATCAGGGGGGCGTCCTCCAAGGGGTCACACACCATGGGCTCCTCGGGGTAACAGGCGAGCGGCAGGCTTGGCGGCTCCTCGGGGTAACAGGCGAGCGGCAGGCTTGGCAGCGTCTCTGGGCTCGGGCTAGCGTCAGGCGTTGGCTGGTCAGGCCAGTCCTCAGGTTGGCTGTCGGTTGCCGTGGCCTCCCAGCTGGGAGCTACGCCACAGGCATCCAGCCTCTCCAATGGCTGGGCTTCAAGTGAGCTCTGAGGACCGGCTTTTGTACTTCCTGTCCTGCGCCTTGACCTCTGAAGGGCGGGCGCAGGATTTGCCGGCTTCGCCTACTTTGGTGTCCAGAGAGGCTTGTCCCTCTCCGGGGCGGCTGGAAACCAGATCGCCTCGCTACATCCCCCCTCCCCTCATGTCTGGCTCCCGCTCGTCGGGGCCAGACCCTTCCATACCTCCCAGGCGGGACAGGAAGTCAGCATTAGCGTGGTCCTTGCCGGCCCTATGGCGAACCGTAAAGGCATAGGACTGTAGGGCCAGGTACCACCGCTGGATCCTCATATTATTATCTTTCGTTTTGTTCAGCCACTGCAGCGGGGCGTGGTCAGTCACTAAGGTGAACGGGGTTCCCAGAAGATAATACCGTAGGGCATCACAAGCCCATTTCACTGCAAGGGCTTCCTTCTCCACCACCGCATAGTTCTTCTCCCGCGGAAACAATTTCCGGCTGATATACAAGACCGGATGGTCTTGCCCATCTATGTCTTGGGACTTCCAAGGCATCCGTCTGGAGGATGAAGTCTCGGTTGAAATTTGGGCTGTAGAGGACCGGTTCACGGCAGAAACTCGTCTTGAGTTCCCGAAAGGCGTCTTCGCAGTTCTGGGTCCAAACCATGCGTCGAGGGCTGTCCTTGGTTAGGAGGCCGGTCAGAGGGGCAGCGACAGATGCAAAATGGGGAATGAAACGCCGGTAATAGCCAGCGAGCCCCAGGAACTGTCGCACCTGACGCTTTGTGGTGGGAGGTGGGCAGGCCGCCAGGGCTTGGACCTTTCCCACGAGGGGCTTCACTTGTTCATTCCCTATGGTGTAGCCCAGATAAGTAGTCTCTTGCCATACGATGCGGCATTTTTTTGGGTGGGTTGTCAACCCGGCAGCGCGCAGGGATCTCAAGACTGCAGCTACCCTTACCAAATGGTCCTCCCAGTGGCGGCTGTAGATGACCACATCGTCCAGGTAGCCGGCCGCATAGTCTCGATGAGGTTAGAGGAGACGGTCCATCAGCCGCTGAAACATGGCAGGGGCCCCATGGAGGCCGAAGGGCATCCAGACGAACTGGTACAGACCTGTTGGGGTGGCAAACGCGGTCTTCTCCCTCGAAGCGGGGTCAAGGAGAATCTGCCAGTAGCCCTTGCTGAGGTCAAGTGTGGTGAGGAAGCGAACCTCACCTAACTGGCCACGCAGCTCATCTATGCGAGGCATCGGATAGGCATCAAATTTAGAAATAGCGTTGACGCGTCTGAAGTCGATGCAGAAGTGTCGCGTCCCATCAGGCTTGGGTACTAGCATGATCAGGCTACTCCATTCGCTCCGTGAGGGTTCAATTACGCCCAGTTCTAGCATGCTTGTACCTCTTCCTCAACGCTTCACCGCATTCGGTGCAGCAAGGGCCTGGTCACTTCTCTGATCACTACCCCAGGTTCTGTCTGAATGGTATGACAGGCCAGGGTTGTGTAGCCCGGCTGGCTGGTGAAGGTCCGCGGGAACGCTTGCAGGAGGCACTGGACTTGTTTGTGTTGTTCGTCTGTGAGGGTCTCCGTGAGCTTGGGCCCTTCAGTGTCCTGGGTCAGGGCAACGTGGGGGCCCAACTCTGGCTCTGGTGGGTAGGGGTTAATTAATAAGCCCTCGTGCTCCCGCCAGGGCTTCAGGAGGTTGACATGATACCGCTGGGTTTTCTTCCGTCGGTCCGGTTGGCTGACCTCATAGGTGACAGACCCCACCTTCCAGACCACCTCGTAGGGGCCCTGCCAGTGGGCCAGTAGCTTTGACTCGCTCGAGGGCAGGAGAAGCAGGACCCGGTCCCCAGGTTTAAAGTCGTGGCTCTGCGTGTCTCGGTTGTAAGTTCATGCTTGGGCCTCCTGGGCGGCCCTTAAGTTCTCCCGGGCAAGCACCCCGGCCTGAGTGAGACGTTCCTGGAGCTGGAGGACGTACTTCAAGAGGCCCTGGGTTGGTGATGGGGTTTGTTCCCAGGCTTCACGCATCAGGTCCAGGAGCCCCTGTGGGCGGCGGCCATACAACAACTCAAAGGGGGAAAACTTCTTCAAGGACTGGGGCACCTCCCGGATCGCCAGAAGCAAAGGTAGCTGGTCCCATGGGCATAGATCTTCTGGGGGGAATTTGTGCAACATGTCTTTTAGAGTCTGGTTAAACCGTTCCACCAACCTGTCAGTTTGTGGATGGTAAACAGAGGTGTGCAACTGCTTGACCCCCCCAGGATCCCACACACTTGCTGCAGCAGTCGGGAGGTAAAATTGGTGCCCTGGTCCGTGAGGATCTCCCGGGGCAGGCCTACCCGAGCAAATATCTTCACGAGCTCCCCCACAATGGTCCGGGCGGTGATGCTCTGCAGTGGCATTGCCTCCGGGAAGTGGGTAGCATAATCTACTAGGACCAACACGTACTGGAACCCAGTGGAGCTTTTTGGGAGGGGCCCCACTAGGTCCATGGCCACGCGCTCGAAGGGCGTTTTGACGATAGGCATGGGGACCAACGTGGCCTTAGGTGTCCACAGGGGTGCGGCTAGCTGGCACTCTGGACAGGAGTTACAATAATGCCTTACTTCCTGATGCACGCCGAGCCAGAAGAAGCGTGTCAGTATCCGGGCTAGAGTCTTCTCGTGGCCCAAGTGCCCGGCCGCCGGGATGTCGTGGGAGAGTTTCATTACTGCCCGCCGGTGGTATCGAGGCACGAGTAGTTGGCTCTGGGGTTCTCCCGTGCGTGGATCCCATTCTACCCAATAGAGCCGATCCTGCCTCAGTTCAAAATGTGGCCACTGCTTCACCTGGTGTGGGTCAATTATGGCCCCATCGACCGCGGCTAGCTGCTCGTAAGTGTGACTGAGGGTGGGGTCTGCCTTCTGGTCCCGACAAAAGTCAGTGTGAAGCAGGGGCTCAGCAGCGGCTTCTGGAGGGGGGTCTGCGGGTTCCTCTTCCCTTCGCTTGGGGTCGGGTGCCTCCTCTCCCTCTGCCTGGGTCTCAGGAAGGCCCCCTTCCAGCACTGGGGTAACTGTGGGGCACTCGTCAGTCTTTGAACGGAGGACATCTGGGAAGTCTGGCCAGTCCCGCCCCAGGATCACCAGGTAGGCAAGCTGGGGAGCCAGGTCGACCACCATCAACTGCATGACCCCATCCACGGTCAGCCAGACTTGGGCACTGGGGTATGGTCGTATGTCACCGTGAATGCACTGGAGATGGATTGTCCCCAGGCATGGGTCAGGCTGGAGGCCTAGGCTTTGGCGAACCAAGGTCTGGCCACAGTCTGAGTCAATTAGGGCCAAGGTTGGGTACTCCCCGACAACCACGGGCACCGTAATCTTGGCCGCCTGTGGGCGTCAGGTGCGTGCTTCTCCCGTGCAGACCTGGCCAAAACTACAATCCATCTCGGTACAGTCTGGCTGTAGGTGGCCATATTTCCCACAGGAGAAACAAGGGCCGAGCGCCCAGGCTGGGACAGTATTCCCGCCTGGCCCCTAGGACGGCTTTGAGTGGTCCCTTGGATGTCAGGTCGAGGTGCCAGGGCTTGTCGAACTGGGATCTAGGCAGGTCGGGGTTGGGGCTCCATGCCCCGTGACGGATTTCGTGGCTCCATCCGGGTGGCCCCCTTTCTCTCTGGGTTAGGGCGCTCCGGTCCCGGCGGGGTAGCTCGAACGGTTGGTCCCACCGGGGCTTCGGCGGCGAGGAAGTCCTCCATCAGTGTGATGGCAGCAGTTAACGTCATAGGCCAGTAGCGGAGGACCCATGCCCTCCCTCGCAATGGAAGTACATGGACGAACTGCTTCAGAATAATTTGTTCGACGATCTTGTCCGGGGTTCGCTGTTTGGGCTGTAGCCACCGCTTGCAGGCTTCCCTCAACTCTTGGGCTACCATCCAGGGTTGGGCTCCCATAGAGTAGACCAAGCTCCGGAACCGCTGTCAGAAGGTCTCTGGGCTAACGTCCAAGGCATCT
Organism: Macrochelys suwanniensis; assembly: GCA_033296515.1. Lineage (NCBI taxonomy): Eukaryota > Metazoa > Chordata > Testudines > Chelydridae > Macrochelys > Macrochelys suwanniensis. The sequence continues at coordinate 159,774,331 of CM065777.1, forward strand.
AAGATTGCCGCCTTTACCCGGGTATAATCCCGCGCCGCGTCCATGGCCAGGCCCCAGAATATGGTTTGGGCGGTCCTGGTCAAGTACAGGGCCAAAATGGTAGCCCATTGGTCTTGGGCCCAGCCTGCGACTAACGCCACTCTCTCAAAGGTCACCAGAAAAGCTTCTGGGTCGTTGGTGGGGCCCATCTTGGTCAACCATATGGAAGGTGTAGGCTGGGTGGTCCAGCAGCACCCACAGGCTGGGGTTCTGCTGAGCGGGGCAGCAAGGTCGCCAACTGCTGCAGGCACTGCTGCTGCTGCTCCCGGTTCTGGTGCCCAAGCTCCAAAATCAGCTGTTGCTGTTGGGTCCCGAGCTGCTGGACCAGCTGCTGCTGCTGCTGGAGCTGGGCAGCCTGCTGCTGTTGTTGGCTTTCTGCTAACAACTTGATAAGCTTATACATCTCCATGGTTGCTCGGGCTGGTTACTCCGCAGAATCCTCACAAGGATCGGGGGACCGCTGCCCACGTTCTCCACCATGTGTAGGGGTTTTGGCCCCCGCTCCGGGGCAGCTGGGAACCAGACTGCCTCGCTATGTCAGTCAGGTGTCGGGGAATTAGCTTGGCTGTGCGGTAATCAGTCGGCAGCTTAGGCCCTCCTAGAGAGGGGCCGGGCAAACAGTTCGCGGTTAGCAAGCCCGGACCCTGGGTCAGGGTGGGGCAACAAACAGTCCGTGGCTCCGGCCCTCAGGCAGGGACAGAGCAAACAGTACAATAGCACAGTAGCGTAGCCAGGGGGAGAGCAGGGGGAGCGGCCACTCCCCCTATGAGGAAAAGCAGCGCTAAGGCGCCGCCCGAGCCTCGCTAGGGCAGTGCTTTAAAAGGCCTGCGGCTCCTGCCACTGCGGGGAGCCACGGGTCTTTTAAAGCGCCCCCGCCTCCCCCGCCCCCCCGCTGCCGGAGCCTGAGCGGGGAGCGGCTCAGGGGGGCAGCGAGGCGGCTCCCCGCTCAGGCGCTGGGGGGGCGGGGCAGCGAGGCGGGGGGCTCGCCGCGGCTGCCCTCCGGCTCCCAGCTCAGCAACTCAGCCGCTGAGCGGGGAGACAAAGAGCAGCCGCAGCAAGCCACCCCTTGTCTCCCCGCTCAGCAGCTCAGTGGGGAGACAAGGGGCAGCCGCAGCAAGCCGCCCCTTGTCTCCCAGCTCAACGGGGAGACAAGGGGCAGCCACAGCAAGCTGCCCCTTGTCTCTCTGCTGAGCTGCTGAGCAGAGAGACAAGGAGCAGCCACGGCAAGCCGCCCCTTGTCTCTCCGCTCATCAGCTCAGCCGCTGAGCAGGGAGGCAGCGGGCAGCTGCCCGCCGCCCCGAAATCTTGGCGCCCTAGGCGACCGCCTAGGGTCGCCTAGTGGGCGCGCGGGCCCTGCCAGCGGCTCCAGCGGTGGCACTTTAAAGGGCCGGGGCTCCGCAGCGGACCTTTAAAGCGTCGCAGCGTGAGTGCAGGGGGAGGGGGAGGCGCCTTTTTATAGCGCCGCCGCTCCCCCTGTGCTCAAGACCTGGCTACGCTACTGCAATAGCAGTAAACCCAGGTCCTGGGTCAGGGCGGGGCAACAAACAGTTAGTGGCTCAGGCCCTCAGGGGCCTGAGCAAAGAGTGATTGTAGCAAGCCCAGGCCCTGGCTCCGGAGGACCTGGGAGAGGGGGAGACTGCCACCCGCACGTTGGGTGGCAGGGGGGACGCAGGGTCACCCACTCCACTGCGTCCCAGCCTGGGGCCCTAGCAGCAGCAGAAGACCCGCTGCTGTGTCAGTGGAGATCCTGGCCGCAACACACTGACATCGGCTCTGGAAGTGTTGCAGCCAGACTAGGGTCAGCTGCTCCTGGGCTACTTCCGACCTCCCTCTCTATGGGTACCTGGGTCAGGGCGGTGTCCTCCAAGGGGTCACACACCATGGGCTCCTCGGGGTAAAGGGCAAGCGGCAGGCTTGGCAGCGTCTCTGGGCTCGGGCTAGAGTCAGGCGTTGGCTGGTCAGGCCAGTCCTGTCGGTCGCCGTGGCCTCCCAGCTGGGAGCTATGCCACAGGCATCCAGCCTCTCCGATGGCTGGGCTTCCAGTGAGCTCTGAAGACCGGCTTTTGTACTTCCTGTCCTGTGCCTTGACCTCTGAGGGGCGGGCACAGGATTCACTGACTCCGCCCACTTTGGTGTCCAGAGAGGCTCATCCCTCTCTGGGGCGGCTGGGAACCAGACCGCCTCGCTACAGCAGGAAAGAAACATTTTGGATTGCTGAAGCGTGAACTGAAGTTTGTGAGACTTCTGGATGACAAGTAAATTATGCAGCCATTTGTGAAGCTACATAACTGCCTTCCGCAAGGTCCTGTTCACTTCAGTCATATGGCAGCAGGGCCGTTCCCCCATGGAGAAATCACTAGATGTTAGAGGCTAGCCAACCTATATTAAAGCCCACAGAAAGCCTGGTCCTCTAAGAACAAGGATGTGGGGACAGGGAATGGCCTTGTAAAATGTGGCCACTTCCTACATTATTTATGCATATAAGGAAATTGAAACCAGATCGTTATAATTGGCCAGAGTGATACATCTCAGGTCCTGGAGGTATCAGGTTTTGGCATGCAGCTTTGGCTCAAACCACGCACCCACAGGTGCTCAGAGTGACTGTTCCTGTGCTGTCGGGTGGTGTCACCCTGTTCACTTCCTAAAGAGAATCAGCATTAACCTGCAAGTATTCACATAATGCTGCTTCCAGTGCAAATGAAGGGAGAGCAGAGTTAATCAGGCAGAAGGCTGAGAGGGCATGCTCTGTGTGTGTGGGGGGGGGTGGGGTGGGGTGGGGGGGAGAGATTTGATGAAAGAGAACAGTTAACAGGATTAGAGCAGATCAAAGGACAGCAGGACAGAACAATGTGTCTGTTTCCCAGTCGTCATACACCATACTGTGGAATAGCAAGGAGGGGATTATCAAGCAATCACTATAATGAAGCTTTCTGAAGGGTCATGCCTTAACAGCAAATCTCACCAGGAAAGGATGGCATCTAGAAATCACATACAGGCTCATCTTTTGCTGTTGCAGTTGAATGCACTGCTTCCTTTCCCCTCTGCTGGGCTTTACCCCTATTTGTGAGGTGAGTTCTTCCAACAGTTTTGTCTCATGAGACTATAAGTAACTCCAGAACAGCTAGAGAGGCACCAGCTGCTCAAAAATACTAAGGGTGCTAAGACTGCTCTTTTTAAATAGCAGAAATCATTGTTTAAATCACTGGTTTTCAACCTGTGCGGTCCTTTGGGGGCCCGCAGCAGACTATGTCTAAGATTTCCAAAGGGGTCCGCACCTCCATTTGAAAGCTTTTAGGGGTCCGCAAATGAAAAAAGGTTGAAAACCACTGGTTTAAATTCAATAGGAAAAAATACGGAAAAAAAAAAGAAAAGACAGAGAAGGAGAAAGGGGGAACAGATGATCTAAGCGTGTTCTCCCTTCAGTACAACAGCCCTTGCTATGTCTTCTCCACATGTGAATATAATTATTATTTGTATTCCGGGTACACCTACATGCCTGAGCTGAGATCACAGCACCATTGTGCTAGGTGCTGTACAAACAGTCCCTGTCTCAAGAACTTGAAGTCTAAATAGGCAAGACAATTTCTTCTTATCGTGTCCTCATACTGCTTCCCACCACATCTATGCATATGCGATTGCCCGATCATTGTACTCTGCCGAGTCACTGGAAGTGCATTCATGCTCATGCATGGCATCATAGGAGGCTGTCTACCGCAGTCACAGGTATTGGGGCCAATGATGTAGCTCCATATGATCATTATGTATTTAGATGGGCCAACTCCAGTGTGGCATCAATTAAGGCAATGCCATGTAGGCCAGGGCTTTTCTGCACTGGGTGGTAGGTGCTTGACTGGTGGGAGCTGGAACTCACAGGCTGCAGGGTTGTTCTCTACTCTTTTTTTGCCATAACTGAACATTTGTCCGTTGGGATGGCAAGAAAACTTTATTATGACTTCAGTTGACTCAACGTCAGTGTAATATGATATAGCGGGTGTCTTGGATCTGTGCAGTGCCTTGTGCACTCGACTCTACTAGCAACTTCCTGGGGTATATCAGCAGCGAGCAATACCTGGAAGGATGCAGAGGCTGTTGACATGGGTGGGCTTAAGGCATTCTGTCATTTACCAGCAGGAGGTGTTAAGTTCAAGGCCTAGCTTCTTTACATGAGGGGGGTCGTGCCCACACTGCACAGGCGTATTCAGCAGAGGAGTAGCAAAGTGCCAGTGCTGTTGATATCAGAGTGAATGGGTCTGCGCCCCACTTTGATGTAACCAGCTTGCTGAGAATGTTGTTTCGTATGCTAAACTTGGCTTTAGATTTCTTGATCTGGGTTCTAAAGGAGAACGGGTGGTTGACAGTAACACTAAGGCATGTGGGATTTATGGAATCAGTAAGTTTTGCCCCCAAGCCAGCTGCTGTTGAGTTTGGGTTTGGCCCCTCCGTTTTTGAGATAGGATGCACTGACTTGCGCCTTTGCTGGGTTTGCATGCAGTTGGTTGGCTGCATAGTACTTGTCCTCGGTGCTAAGTGCGTTCACTAGAGTACTCTCTAATATGGCAAACCCCTTGTGCTGGGTGGTGACGCACAGATCATCTGCATAGGTAAAGCACCTTGTACCAGGATAGTTTGGCTGGTGGTTTGTGTAGATGTTGAGTAATGTGGGTGCTAAGGCTCTGCCTTGTGGGAGGCCATTCTTCTGTTGTCGCCATCAGATCCGTTTGCCACAAAAGTTCACAAAGAATCTTCTGTTCCTCCAGCATGGTCTGTATTACGTTTATGCTGGTTCTTCATTCTCATTAGCACTTTGGCAAGGAGCCTGCGATGATTGACGGTATCGTAGGCAGCTGAGAGATCAACAAACATTGCTCCCGATCAATCCTCTTTCATATCCATCTTTCAATATGTTGTGTCAAGTTCAGAAGCTGTCAAGTGCATGCCCGACGTGGACAAACACTGGCCTGTTTATTGATAAAAGAAGTGGTTGAATAACTGGTGTAAGGCAGCGATCAAACAATTTTACAATATCACAGTAGAGTGAACTAGGTTGAAAGTTTTTTTTAGTTGGATAGTTCCTTACCAGGCTTTGAAAAGGCCACTACCTTGCCTTGTCACCAGATTTTCAGTATCTTGAGCTGGATGAGACAGGTATTGAACACTTTCAGCCCCCTCTACTGTGTGTGGGGGCTGAAATTTTTGATATGCTCAGATCGGATGTCAGCTAGGCCTGCTGCTTTCCCTATTTTCAGAGCATTGATTCTGGCAGCCAATTCCTCCATGGAGAAGGGGGCTGTAAGATCTAGCTTGATGGATGCAAACACCTTATACTCTACTAGGAGAAACATACCTTATGGTTATTGAACAGAATATTCTCCTGGCCTAACACCCCAGTCAGCTGTACTTCATGAGGCTTACAGGTGAAAATTCCAAGAAGACCCCTTTGGAGATGACACAATAGCCACTGGTGAACATCTACTGTCAGAAATAGTTCGAGAATACTTAAAATCCTGGCAGAACTTGATAGGATCCTTGGATATGACCCAGAACAGCAAAAAAGCATGTCCCCCATACATAAACTCTCTGACAATGCAAAGATAAGTGGACATTTCAACATCTGAGCTGATCAGATTGCCCACCAAATGCTATTCAATGAGAAGGTTAAATACCAACTGGTCATCATTGCTTCAAATACAGGACAAATAAAGGGTAAAGAGAGGCAAGGAAAGAAGAATTGACTTGGCTCAGGTCACACAGCAAGGACTGGAACCCAGGTCTCCTGAGTCCCAGTTCAATGTTCCATCCACTGGCCCTTTACAGACATACATGAGCTGCTAATTTTGAGGGAGTTTGGATCTAATGTGTAGCTGTGTCCCAGTTCAGGCTGGATTCTAATCTCTTTACTCTTGTCAAATAGCAGTCTCATCTTCCTGCTCCCTGAGTCCCCCCCATGCAGTGTTTGACAGGTACTGATTAGTGTGTCATCTATGGACCTTAATCTCCACAGATGTTGTTTCTGAAGAATTAAGATCAGGCTTGGATTAACACAGGGCCATGTGATCAGGAAGGGAGTGGGCAATGGGAAAGGAAAATAAATCCTATCAAAAACATACAAGATTGCCATTTATTAACAATTGGTTTATTAATAAGCATCCCAGCCACCCTCCTGCAAATTGCTTGTGATGTTGTACAACCTTCCTCTAAAAGCTTTAACAAATGAAACCAGTACAGGTATAGTCTGAATCAAAGAAGGAGAGGAAAGAAGGGAAAGTGGAATTGGTCGGATTTATAAAAGACAATTGAATAGCAGAGTTTTAAGAGTGGGGGGAGAGCATTCTAGATTAATGAAGTGGGGGAGCATGCTGTGCACCCTATGATCAAGTACAGCAATGACCCAATCAGCAGCTGATTTAAGACCTGTGGTAGGAATCCAAAAGCAGTGGATGACGTCTGAGTGCAGATAGTCATCAGGACATGGCTCACAAAAGATGTCCTGAATATTGGCAGGAGCTACACCATTAAAGGCTTTAAAAGTCAACATTGTCAGCTCAAAGTCAAATCGCCCTACATATCAGGCAGTTAGTGTGAAGAATGCAGGTGCTCATAATATGCACGATAGCTCAAGCCAGTGAGCAAATGTGCCGCTTCATTCTGCACAAGCTGGAAGCGTTGTTGAAGCTAGGCGGTAAGCCTGCTCAGAGGGAATTACAGTAATCAGGCCTTGTGGTGATGAGGGCATGTATTTCTGCTGTGAGATCTTGATACGATAAATAAGGGCACAGCCTACGCAAATTGAACAGCTGACTATAAATCCACCTTTGAACCATGTCTGGATACATGGGGCTTTCCAGGGAAAGAATGTGGTTGAAAAAGAACACCATGATTTGCAGTCTGACACTGTCCCTTGAACTAGCCCTCTCCAATGGGGGCCTGAAGGACGGGAAGGATTCTTCATTATGATGGCCTCTACCAAGCATTAAAACTTCTATGTACTCGGTCTTGAGGACAAGCAAGCTCTGCTTTCTCTTCAAAGTCAAAACCTGATCCATCCATAATTATTAGTCACTGTTGCAAATCTTGGCTTTAATTTAGCATGAGAGGAATGAAAGTCTGTTTATTTGCATTGAAGCAACTCTACAGCTTCACTGCACTATAAGCAGAGTTGCACTATGTCAGATTCTGTTATAAGCAGGTCCCACTCTATAGAGATTACATTGCACGAGCCAATTTTTGCCCATAATAATGTACCAAACAAACAAAAGAAAACGAAACACAGCACTATTGAATTGTGCTATTATTACCACATGCACCAGTTTTCTGTATACATTTTTTGGTAAATTTAATTTTTCACAGTCATACATTTTAATGCCAGAAGGGACCATTAGATCACCTTATCTGACCTCCTGTATATCACGGACCATAGAATTTCAATCACTTACTCCTGTATTGAGCCCAATAACTTTTGTTTGGCTAAAGGCACCCTGTCTTGATTTGAAGATATCAAGAGATGGAGAACCCAACAACTTCCCTTGGTAGTTTGTTCCAATGGTCAGTCATCCTCATTTTTGCCTTATTTCTAATATAAATTTGTCTGCCTTTAACCTAAATTAAGCTTAATTAAAAGGTATTCATTAATATGCCAATCCAGCTAAATGCACACTCATTGTTCCACGTATTGTTAGCAGTACTTCCTTTTATTATCATGTTCACCAACAATTAATAAAAGTTTACAGTTTAAAATCTAAATTAAAATATAAATGTTGCCCATTGGTTATGATTAAAACATGGGCGCACGCGCGCACACACACACACGCAGTAATTTTCTTTTCGTTCTACCTTTCCTGAGTGCATCCCACTATCTGAAATGAGAACAGGGCTAATCAGTTAACTAAGTATTATCCTACAATTCAGAATAATGCTGCTAAAAATGAAACATAAAATTAGGCTGTCATTTTTCTGTCGCTCACTCGAGATATTAAAAGTCCTTCTGTAATGCTCTTAATTTCCATTAGAATACCTTGCTGACATATGCATATCATTTCAGAAATACCCAGAACCCCACTGCAGTTTGGGTGCTGACTGCAACATTCTCTTTGATGCACCCTACAGATATATGGTCACTCTACTCACTGTTCATTTGAAGGAAAACTCTGCTTCTCCCACCACAGGTGCAGAGCCCTTCTTGGAGCAGAACAAGTGTAGTTGCCCTGCTGAGAGGGCACAGGATTTCAGGAGGCTGCGTATGGGTTGCCTACACCCACTACGACTAGAGTCTAGCTATACAGAAGTTCCCTGTGTGGCCACAGGCAAGGGGTTTGGGGTCAGGCAGGGTTAGGGCTGATGGATTCACTGCTATGTGGATCATCCAGTCCATCTCACCCATGGGAGAGTGTTAGGGCTACAGAGCTACCCCAGCTATTCCATTACGCTGGAGTAGCCTCCAGCGTGGCACTGGGGATGAGCATGTCCTACCGGTCACACCGCTCAGAAATCCACAATACCTGGGCTGTGGGTGGGTTTCCCCTGGAGGAAGATGTTTTAGCAATTTGCTTATTATGCTGCTGCTCTAAGCAACTGAAGTTTGTTAGCCAGCAGTGATTCAGTAACAACTGGGGTCCAATTTGAAAACCTTGGGGCCAGAATCTCTGCTGTGGGCAAGATCTGTTTGGCTCAGCAGAGGAGGGGCTCAGCAGGGACCTGGTTATGGCCCCCCAGTTCTCTGCCTGTCTCTGCCCCAGTGGAAAGTAGTGGTGCTTCAGCTATGCTCCCCTCTCATTCTTGGCAGGCCCCTTATGCTGGGACCATGCTGGCATAAGTGACTGATTTTACACGAGCTAAAAATTCCCACTTGCTGAGGGACGTCTCAGCTGGTCAAAGACAAACAGATCTGCATGGCGCAGAGCAGCACCAAAAAGTTGGAATGAGGAAGAAAATCTGGCCCGTGATTTCAGTTTATGCAATCTGGATGCGTCTATCCTGGCAACAATCCCATGTGCAATACAGCACCGCTTGCGGTTCCATCAGTGGAAGCTGCTGTGTAGGCAGAATTCAGACATTTTGACCACGATAGCATCGAGCATAGACAGAGCTTCAATCCCTGTGCCCTGCCTAGCACCAAAGGAGCACTACAGTGACACAGGATACTGAGTCTTGCATAGTGTGGATGCAGTCCTTCATTTGTGTAAGCAGATGATGGAATTTACCTGCCCACAGCTCATGCGAATTGAACACAAGTGGGTTTTACACATGTAAATTCCATCTCTTCTCCGCACAAGGGATAGAGTGCAAAAACCACACATGCTAGCAACTTTCCATGCAGATAAATCTCTGCTGATGCCACTTTGAAAGTCTGGCCCTAGGTATTTATACTTCAGGTGATCTGTCAAATTTGATCAGTGTTTTCATCTGAGTTAAGGTGGTTGGTGTTTTTCCCGTGTGGGTAGAATTCAAATGTGGGCTGCTCTTGTGACTGAGACAAGTGTGTCTGTCCTGATTCATTAGCAGCTTTCTGAGGCAGGTCAGCTAATACTTCAAATCCAGAGCTGTGAACAGCAGCAACATCTTGAGTTAAAGCTCGTGTTCTCACTTTGATTATCTATTCCAGTCTGTTTGGAAATCAGCCACATCAGATTAATTAAACAAAAATGCTTGCCTGTTTTTTCCCTCCTGGTGGTTTGTTTGCATTGCACTTTAATATATCTTTTAATGTTTACATTTGAGCCATGATGGTTAAATGGAGAAAGGGGGAGAAATTTATATTTTTATTAATTTTTGTTTCTAATTTTATCTGGAGAATGCTACTTGTATAGCTCACATTTCAATCCAAAGCCCTTTGAAGCCCTTCACTCAATATAGATTCATGGATTTTAAATCTTAAATGATGGACCATTATGATAATCTACTCTGACCACTTGCAAAACACAGGCCATAGAACTTCACCCAGTAATTCCTGCACCAAGCCCATGTCTTGTGGCTCAACTAGAACATATTTTTTAGAAAGACAGCCAGTGGATCTAATCTTCACCTCTAGAAAGGGTCAAACTGAAATCCTAGATCCAAATAAAAAGAAAAGGAATACTTGTGGCACCTTAGAGACTAACAAATTTATTTCAGCATAAGCTTTCATGGGCAACAGCTCACTTCATCAGATACATGGAATGGAACACACAGTAAGCAAATATTTATACATACAGAGAAACATGAAAAGGTGGAAGTAACCATACCAATTGTAAAAGGCTAATTAATTGAAAGGCACTATTATCAGCAGGGGAAAAAAAAAAAAGGAGATATGCCAATCTCCTAGAACTGGAATGACCTTGAAAGGTCATCAAGTCCAGTCCCCTGCCTTCACTAGCAGGACCAAGTACTGTCCCCTGACAGATTTTTGCCCCAGATCCCTAAATGGCCCCCTCAAGGATTGAACTCACAACCCTGGGTTTAGCAGGCCAATGCTCAAACCACTGAGCTATCCCTCCCCCCATAAAGAAAGAAACTTTTGAAGTGATAATCAAGATGGCCCATTACGGACAGTTGACACAAAGGTGTAAGGTACTTAACTAGGGGAAATAGATTCAATTAACGTAATGACCGAGCCATTCCCAGTCTCTGTTCAAACCTAAGTTAATGGTATCTAGTTTGCATATTAATTCAAGTTTGGCAGCTTCTCGTTGGAGTCTGTTCTTGAAGCCCTTCTGTTGCAAAATTGCCACCTCTAAGTCCTAAGTGACCAGAGAGGTTGAAGTGTTCTCCCACTGGCCTTTGAATGTTATGATTTCTGATGTCAGATACGCATCCACCTATTCTTTTGCGCAGAGACTGTCCAGTTTGGCCAATGTACATGGCAGAGGGGCATTGCTGGCACATGATGGCAGATGTCACTTTGGTAGATGTGCAGGTGAATGAGCCCCTGATGGTGTGGCTGATGTGATTAGGTCCTATGATGGTGTCACTTGAATAGATATGTGGACAGAGTTGGCATCAGGCTTTGTTGCAAGGATAGGTTCCTGGGTTAGTGTTTTTGTTGTATGGTGTGGGGTTGCTGGTGAGTATTTGCTTCAGGTTGGGGGGCTGTCTGTAAGTGAGGACTGGTCTGTCTCCCAAGATCTGTGAGAGTGAGGGATCATCTTTCAGGATAGGTTGTAAATCTTTGATGATGCGCTGGAGAGGTTTTAGTTGGGGGCTAAAGGTGACGGCTAGTGGCATTCTGTTATTTTCTTTGTTGGGCCTGTCCTGTAATAGGTGATTTCTGGGTACTCTTCTGGCTCTGTCAGTCTGTTTTTTCACTTAAGCAGGTGGGTATTGTAGTTTTAAGAATGCTTGATAGAGATCTTGTAGGTGTTTGTGTCTGTCTGAGGGATTGGAGCAAATGTGGTTGTATCTTAGAGCTTGGCTATAGACAATGGATTGTGGTGTGTCCTGGATGGAAGCTGGAGGCATGTAGGTAAGTATAGAGGTCAGTAGGTTTCCGGTATAGGGTGGTGTTTATGTGACCATCGCTTATTAGCACAGTAGTGTCTAGGAAATGGACAGCTTGTGTGGACTGGTCTAGGCTGAGGTTGATGGTGGGATGGAAATTGTTGAAATCGTGGTGGAATTCCTCAAGGGTTTCTTTTCCGTGGGTCCAGATGATGAAGATGTCATCAATGTAGCGCAAGTAGAGTAGAGGCGTTAGAGGATGAGAGCTAAGGAAGCGTTGTTCTAAGTCAGCCGTAAAAATATTGGCATACTGTGGGGCCATGCGGGTACCCATAGCAGTGCCGCTGACTTGAAGGTATATATTGTCCCCAAATGTGAAATAGTTGTGGGTGAGGACAAAATCACAAAGTTCAGCCACCAGGTTAGCCGTAGCATTATCAGGGATAATAACCTAGATCCAAATGTAACTGACCCCTCTTGGATTGTCAGCAAGGTTTGAACCTGGACCTTTCGTGCTGAAAGCATAAGACTGCACCACTTGAACTGAAGGACTAAGACCCAGAGCCAATATCTGTAGCATACTTATTAACCTCTCATGCAGCCCCAACACTATAGGGAGACAAAGACTCACACTTTCCTAGAAACACCATTGAACTTTTTGACTCCAAATAATTCCTATGTACATGGCTGCACTCATGATCCAGTGGGAATAATGGTGAAATTTCCTAATGATAGACCACCTCCTACTCCCATTGAAGTCAATTAAAATTTTACCACTCATTTCAGTGGGAGCAGGATCAGACCCTTGCTGTAACTAAGAGGCATACAGCGACATGTCCCTAGTGGTCTGTCACCTGTACAGACATGTCCAAGCATAACTGCAGCCTAGTAATGAGTATTTGAGCACTACGCTATTATTAGTTCAAGCTTCATGTTCAATGAACGTGTCTGTTCCTAATGATGCTTACAAGTGCAGAAGGAGCTGTGAACAATGGAGTGAAAAAGGACATACGAGGAAGGATTTTCTTGAGAACCAGGCTGGTGTTTGTAAAAGTCCTAACAAATGGCGAATGAACTGTGGAAACCTTCCAGTGGCTCACAGTCCTTTCATATATCGTGTGAAGTTCTCAGCTATAAAGCTGAACCATCTTTTAGGAAATATACCCCTAGTTTTAACAGCGTCATATATGTTTGTGTTTGCTTAAAAACTATGTGACTTTGGTGCTTCTGAAAGTGAACAGCTTCTGGTTTTACCAGTGCACCTTGTTTTTGACCTGTAATATTCTTGCTTGTCTCATCCTGGGTTTTTTTCCAGCAGGAAATTGTCAATCGGGTTAAATTATGTGAAGATGTTATGCTATAATTAGATAACAACTACTAAGGACTGAGGCTACTTACCTCATTGTCATCTCTAACATGGGTTTCCTCAAGGCAGAATGCTCTCTTGAGAACTCTCTCTGGTGCTTGGCCAATTCCCTAGCTCCCGGAAGAGATAGTCAAGAGGGGCTCATAAATAGTACTATAACTGGGACTTAGAGATGGGCCCAAGCTGAGAAATTTGAATCCAAACTTCCCCAAGCATGGGGGAGTTCAGAATCCATTTGGTTTGGAGCCTCACTCCTTTCAAATGGACTCTAGGTATTGCAAACCAAAGGTTTGTGCCACTAACTTGACAAAGCCCTTAAAAGTTACTGAAAATTACACTCTACGTCTGGCCATCAAATAAAAAAATTTTTTTTTTAAATTTCACTCCAGGCCACCCTGAAGCCTTAGCTAGATTTTCATGGTACTGACGCGCTGATGTTATGAATGAATGCGACATGCCTAATCCACCAAGTAAGGGAGACCAGGATCAGAGCCAGCAGGCATATGAGAATCTTCAGCCAGCCTATCTCAAGCTTCCAAAGGAGAAAAATGATTCATTCCCCCTTCATTCTGCTTCTGACACCTCCACACACCTGCTTGTGTTTTTAGATTTGTGTGCCAGTGATGATAACAGTTTGTTTGTTAAGTGAAGCAAAGCAGGGTTTGGGGCATTTCTGCCCCTGATTAATAACATTAATATGTTCCTAGGGCATATTAAATCATTTTGACATTGTCAGTAGTATTTTAAAGGGGGAACTGTCAGGTAATTTAGGCCCAATGTTAAGGGGTAGACTGTGATTTGGACTACCTGTCCATGCATAGTGGAAAAGGGAAGTAAGAGCCAGCATTACAATCCTTAGTGGGTTATCTGGACCCTGAATCTGGGTGCCCAGCAGAAGGAGGGTGCTGTGTGCCCAGTTCTCCTTTCCTGGACAGATGAGGGGCGACGAGTGGAAAATGAGTGGATGCTTGGCTCTGCCCCCACCCAATGTACCCACCAATACAGCTGAGCTGTCAAGTGGGGTACCAGAATTTCCTATTAGTATAGACCAATAATATATTATTACCCACTTGGGGCAGGGGAAGAACTGTGACTCTCAGGGGTGTGGAAAAATTTATTGTATGGAATCAAATATATATATTTTTAAATTGGCAAGAGTGTTTCTTTTTAATTTCAGTAAAACAAATGCTATGTAGTGTTAGACACTGTTATCAGAACATAGATAGATAGATAGATGTTTCCTTTTCACTATTCTCCATCCCCCCTGTACCTGTGATATTTGTAAGCATGACCTCCAGCTGACAAAAAACAAAGGCTTAATGCAAGTGTCTATGCACATAACAAGCAGAAGGCTTTGCCTTACTGCCCCTGCTCGAGGGACCTCATTCAGATCTTAGCTGGAGCAATGTTCGTAACTTCCACAGCATGCCAGTGAGTCCAGTCACAGGGCAGGGGACTCTGCTATCTGACAGAGTACATTCAGTAGGCTAAATTTGGACCTCAGTTGCACCACACAGCAGACATGACTGAAGTCAATGGGTTGCACAGAGGCAGAATGGGTCCTAGCTGATAGACACAATGCAGACAGGTTCATCAGAACAAATTCAGTTAAGTGGGTGCACTGACTTCAGTAGAGAGATATCATTTAAAACCAGAGATGAATTCTGCCCTCAATTATAGGAAAGTAAATCCAGAGTCACTCATTTGAAGCCAGTGGGATTAAGATCAGTGTGAAAACAGGGGTTGGTCCTTCATGATAACTTTTCTGAACTGACACAGCACTCCACAGGTGGGGAGGTGTATGAGTATACACCTTATTTAAAGACCATTTAAGTCAATGGGCAGCTTTCTATTGACTTCAGTGAGCAATGGATAAAGCCCTACCAAGCACCTTCCCTTCAGGGGGGGAGGGATAGCTAGCTCAGTGGTTTGTGCACTGGCCTGCTAAGCTCAGGGTTGTGAGTTCAATCCTTGAGGGGGCCATTTAGGGATCTGGGGCAAAAATTGGGGCTTGGTCCTGCTTTGAGCAGCAGGTTGGACTAGATGACCTCCTAAGGTCCCTTCCAACCCTGATATTCTATGATTCAGAGTCAGTTATTTGCTAGTTTCAGGTTTCCTAAGTAGACATTTTGTCAGATCAGTTGTTTGTGGCCTTTAAATTTGTGAGGATCTCCTCCCTTAAATGTAGATGCTAAACATCTGTTCAGAAAAAACAAGGGTTTGTATTTTTAACATCTCAGTGTTTGTGAGGCGCAGCTATAGAATGCAGTAGAAAACCTTTAGTTTTTGTGGTGTTTCCTTTATTTTCAGGTAAGGTTATCCCAGGCCATACCCTACAGGGTTTCACAATCATTATAACAATGTTGTAATCTGTAATGTTTACAGTGTCTCAATCTATGTAATTTCTTATTTGCTGGCCCAACAGACTGTCACAGCCTATGAGAATTGGTGTCTTTATCTCCAGCTCGTACATAATTCATGCAGTACAGTTGCCAATCTCCTAGAACTGGAATGACCTTGAAAGGTCATCAAGTCCAGTCCCCTGCCTTCACTAGCAGGACCAAGTACTGTCCCCTGACAGATTTTTGCCCCAGATCCCTAAATGGCCCCCTCAAGGATTGAACTCACAACCCTGGGTTTAGCAGGCCAATGCTCAAACCACTGAGCTATCCCTCCCCCCCATTCCTGACTCCCAGGCTACCTGAAACACAGTTTATCCCAGGGATAGCTCATTACAATAAAATCTTATTTCTCAGCCCAAAGACTTACTTAGATGAGGGCTACAACTATATAGTCAGCTCCCAAAATGTATCATATAGGAACTGTTTATGTGCCACCTTTCTTTCCTAGACATGATCATCCTGAAACCATTCCAAACTGTTAGAAGACACAGTACATATTTTCATTTACTACAGAGTAATCATACATTACAAATTCCAAAACCAACATTCTGAGAAACCATTTACTAAGCAATAGACCAGCTGTAGACTGCAAAATATCATCTCTATTGTTGCACATCTTTTGACACCAGCAGTCGCACCAAGTTTGGTTGTATAAAGGGACACAGTACACTCAGTCAAGTTGTACTGCTCCTGCTAATTGCAGAATCAGAGAAGTGACATATGGGGCCAGATCCTCAGCTGCTGTAAATCATTGTAGTTCTATTGACCTACATGGAGCTACATTGATTTATACCAGTGAAGGATCTTTCCCATTAACTAGGCTGACAGTCTGTCTTGTTCCTCTTGGATAAGTGTCCGCATGGCAACTGCCACTTATTGGCACCATTGTTGGCAGTCAGGCGGAGAGGTCAAGGACTGAGTATCAATGGAAACTGAATGATGACTCTCTTTCCTCTGCAGGTGATCCCTCCTAGTCAGGGTTGAGGCACATGGTAAGAGTAGGAGTTGCCCATACTGGACCTGTTCTGTGAATAAAAAGAGGACTGGTCTTCAGGATGATTAAACCTTTCATGATCACTATAATAATAAAGCACACACAAGGCACCTATTGGCTCAAAGAGCAAGAAAGTTTCTTAAAAATGAAGTCCTCAGTTGGATCCTGTCACAGAATGCACTTGAATTATGGAACCTCCAAATCCCTGGGAGATTTAACCAGCAGTGTTTCTGCTGAAGGTGGCATTCCTATTTCTTATTAAGATTCCATTTAATTTGCTATTGTCACTCAGAAATCCACTTATCCTGCCTTTCGTCTGTCAGAGACCAGTACACCTTGACATGAAAATAAAATGCTATTCTGTGAGCTCGGCGAACTCTTCCGCTTAATGAAACTTCATGTTGCTGCCGTTGAGGTTTTGTTATGTGTTGAACCTTGTATTTTAAAAGATGCAATAGTGTCATAGCAACAACCTGTTGGCTTCTTTTCTACACTTTTAGTACTTTACAACAAAGGACTCAATCAAAGTCCTTTGATTGAGGGCAGGGGGCTGGACTCGATGACCTCTCGAGGTCCCTTCCAGCCCTAGAATCTATGAATCTATGAAAGCTGGTAGGTTTAGGAAGACCAGTAACTCTCCCACACTAAACGATGTCCAGCGCCTTCAAATTGACACCATATGACACTGCTGGAATAGGAAACCATGCACGCAATTGCACATATGTAACCAACCCAGCTTGAGCTGACTGGGGAATTGAACCCAGCACTTGCAGTGCTAAAAGCATATACCACAACCACTTGTGTTAAAGGTCTAAGAGCATAAGCCAGTGCTCATTGAACTCCATGGAGAGCCTTCCACTGACTTCAATGGGCCTCAGATCCCGTCCTTAAAAAAAAAAAGTCTATACTTTATTCCTGCTGTTTTCAGCCCCCGTACTTCAGCTGCCAAAAAGGCACCATGGATTTTAAGGAGCATTGCATGTGATCATATATTTAGTGCATTTCTAGAAAGGGTGCCTCTACTTGCTCTTTGTCTATTTTACATGCGCGCAGAGGCCAGTTCTCTCCCTGAGGGATACAAGTAACTCCCATTTGACTCCAAGAATTGAGTCCCATGATTCAGCGTGACGTTTAATGTGCCTCTTCCAAATCCACAACAAAGCATTTCAGTAGAGTTAATGAAGTGTTGTTCTGCAAAGCATTGTGCAGTTTCTGGAACACTGGACTCAGACATTACAGAGCTAATCCTCCTATAGCTCTCTACTCTATCACTGAGAATACATTAGCAGTTGTCTCTGTCAGCGTCTTAGTATCTGAGCTACTGTGCGAGACTCTTTCATTCGCTGACTCGTGTTTCATGACAAACCCCTCTGCAGAGATAATCATTCTAATCTTCTGTTATTTTTCTCCTGAAGCATCAGGTTTTGTGCTGGAGAAATGTTTACAGCAGAGAATGGGCCGAGCCAAGAAGTTCAGCTCCAGATCCCAATCTCCCCAAAGTTCAAAGGAGTTAAGTCTTGGTGTTCCAGTTTGGCTCATCTCTAGTCTACAGTTTCCCTGGGATTATGACAGACACAAATGACTAGGCGAGGGGGTGGGCAGGGATGAAATGGAGGCAAGGAAGAGAGGGCATAGAGCAAAGATAACCCTGAAATATGGACTGCGACCCAGATTCTTAGGTGGTGTGACTCTGCATAAGTCAATGGAACTACACTGATTTATACCATCTGAGGATTTGGCCCATGGCATAGAAAGTTATCAGATAAAATCCACACCAATCAGAAATGTACTGCATCAAAAGAACTAGATAATTCAGTTATATATACCGAAGTCACCCCAATTAGAACTGCCTTGACTTCCAGGGACACCTCTCTCTCTCTCTCTCTCACACACACCCACACCCACACCCACCAACCACAGAAGACTCCTGCCTTGTGTATTCCGGACTGTCAGCTCATATTTAATTACTAGCTTGCCATAAAATATTAACAAGGACGTATTGCTCGTCCTTGTGTGTATTTGAGGGCACTACCCAGATTTCACTTTTGTTTTGAAGTTCATTTTATTCTCATTAGGACTTTGGACCAAAACAAGAAAAGGAACAGAAACCTCCATATCCAAGCACAGTGCAGATCATTTACAGGTAGCCAGAAGAGCCTCAATTTCCAGACAGTCAAGCAGAAAGGCCACAGAGTGATTGAAGAGCAATATTGCCTAGGCAGAGTGTAAGTCTGGAAACTGGAATTTATAAGAAAAAGTGGCCAAATTGTGGCTGCCTTTTGTACATAAGCACCTGGCAGAAAAACATGCCAAGAGGGGCCGTGCAGGAGCTAATTTTGGCCTCCCCTCCCCCCAGTTCTAGCTCTCCCCAATACATACAGAGAAGCCACTGGAAGGCTCTCTGTCAAAGGAATCACACAAGGACATTATGGGGCAGAGCTCAGTACTAGGAGCAAGGTGGTACAGTCTGTTTGTTACTGCATAGGAGTGTAGAACGCCTGGCACTAGCACCTGCTGCAGTTTTGACCAAGAGGGGTAATATTAGGGCCCGCATAGAGTGCTGTCTTGGGGAGGGAGACAGCCAGTGAGAGGGCAGCTCAAGCTGGGGAGGGAGCTCAGAATCCGCCGGAAGGAGCCAATGGGAAGATGGTGAGAGAAGGAGATGAAAGAGTCAGTGGATTTGCGGGGGAGAGGAAAGCTGGACCTCAAAGGGGCGTCTTCCAGGAGTCAGCCATGAAGGGCACAGAGCAACTGACCAGTGAGACTGACCGCTGGGACACTGACAGAGGGATACAGGCTGGGTGCCTGGGGAATGGGTGTGGCTCTCCAGGGGAGAGGCTGTCACTCACGGGTCACCCCGTTGGAAAGAGGTGTGGTTGTGAAAGGGCCGAATCAAAGGAGCAGCGCAAGCCAGGGATGGGTGAAAGCAGGACAGCAGGGGTGAAACTAGACTTTGCAGCCAGGGAGAAGCTGATTCCTTCTTGGGGGTGACACAATGCGTCGTCGACAAATTTATTTTATTACGATGGTAATTTACAGAATATTATTTTCCTCAGTGAATATTGGATGTTACTTCATATCATTAATGTTCCTGCCAAATTTCTAGGTTTGCCTTTATAAAGTTTATAAATGTAAGGTTATTTCCATTGCATTGGTTTGCCTCTGCCTCTCCTCACAGTAGCAATAGCCTCACCGAGGCCTGGATAAACTCCCTGGCCCGGCAATGACAAGTCTACACCCATTTCTAAGGATGCAGTTACCAGCTAAAGGGCACCATGTCCCCAAGGAGGCCTGGTCTTCTGGCTAGTGCACATGCTGCTCTCTGCAGGGAGCACTGTGTGTTCATCCCATGCCTCTTCCCAGAAAGCTTATAGAAACGGGTTCCTTCTAAAAAAACCTGTTGTAACACGTAGGCAGCAGGTGTTAGCGTTAAGACTACTGTGGGATCCTATCCTCTGAATGTCCTGGCTTGCGTTGCCCTTGAAATCTCAGCACTAATGTTGCATTTCACCTGAGTATGTTCATTTAACCTGCACGTTTTTTCTAAAGGTCCTCAGACAATGAAAGGAATCTGATCCCGTGTTGGCAGCACATTGTATTGGAAGCACTGTACTAATGGACTCTTGAGACAGCTCACAGACTGTAGGACAGGAACAATGTGATAATGTGCACATCTGCTCTTTGGTGACAGGTAATTTTGCCCTTATCTGTAGGCAGCTGTAAGTGGAACAGGCCATTTTTTTTGCCTATATATTTCAACTGGGCACTCTCTCTGTTCTATTTCAGGTGTTATCGGTGCTGCTAAAAGCTGTGCCCTCAGAGAGCTAGAGCCTGAGCTCAGCAACACCTAAGTACCTTTAAAGATCTGGACCATTATGCTTATTATCTTCAAAAGGCTTGGTCATTCCGGCTTTTGTCACATCACTTTTAATAGCATTCATGGTTTGTCTACACGGGGAAATTGACCAGAATAGCTATTCCACTCAGGGAGCTCTCTTGGAATTCCACAATAGCTACTCTGGTCAGTTTTCCCATGTAAACAAGCCCTAAGGTGCTTTGCACGCAGCAAGTTGCTAGTTTTTAAGAGCACTTGTATTCAGGAGGGATGAAGGCGGTTTAGTTTTTATAATCAGTCCCCACCTCATGTAT
The DNA here is from genome assembly GCA_033296515.1 of Macrochelys suwanniensis. Taxonomy (NCBI): domain Eukaryota; kingdom Metazoa; phylum Chordata; order Testudines; family Chelydridae; genus Macrochelys; species Macrochelys suwanniensis. The sequence continues at coordinate 159,794,690 of CM065777.1, forward strand.
TTACTCAGAGAAATCCTGCTCAGTGACAGTGAGCGCCTGATGTTCTCTGTTCAGTTCAACTGTGAATTTAAAAAATAGTGTGAATTTAGTGCTTGCAAATGGTGCCAGACTGTCCACCCTGGGAAGCCTCTTTGTCCTCTGAGTAGACACAGCACAGGCAGTGGGCGGTAGAAGTTTCTCTGTATGCTACTCCCTCATAGTGTCTCAAGCCTGACCTGGAGGGACCACCTTAAAACTCTCCCCTTCCGTACTTTCAAAGTAGCACCAGCTGACACTGGTGAGGCCAGGGGTGAGCTGATTGTACTCGCTTTACCCCGTTATGTCTCATCCATCTGTTATGTTCTAAGAGATGGTGAACTTTTGGGGGCAGGGACTGTCTTTTTACAATAAATTGTCCTCCATGCAGCAGCAAACGTGCACTCAGCATTTTTGGCTAATCTCCACAGTGTAATTATTGGTTTGTTTTTTCTCTACGGGCAGGGTACCCTGAAAGGTCTTATGCAAGGAGGACGACAGCTTTTTACCTCTGAAAAGAACCTCTCCTACTAGACATTTGCTATCCAGAGAGCATCTGCTTCAGCTCTCAGCACTATCTGATCATCCAACTCTTCTGGGTTTGAGCAATCCACGTACCTTCACTTGAATAGGAACATTTCATCTGATCTACTGGGTTAATCTGTGGGGGCGGTGCTTGGGGTGAGGGCAGATGCCAAGCCCCTTGGCTGCCCCTACACGTAGGATCCAGAGCGGGGATGTGACGCTGCTTCCGGGAGCTGCATGGAGCCACGGTGTGATCCACAGTGGGGCCAGTGCTATGCGGTGCTCCTCAGATCTGAGATCTCTTGACAGGGAAGGTAGTGGTACACATGAAACTCAGTAGTGGTACCTTGCAGAATCAGGTCCTAAAAGCTCTGGGCTTTCTCCCTGAGATAATACCAGATAAAGGAAACAAAAGCCTCTTGTCTGGCCCAGTTGGCACCAACATATTGATAAAGTTTGTATTCTCTCAAGTTTTTTCTCTCTAAGCTGGTACAGATAAGCCCGAAACAAATCTTTCTTGTCATGAAGAATTTTCAAACACATCATATCTGCATCTGGGCAAGATTCCTGTCATGTAAGCTGCCAATGCAGGCTCGGTGTATAGAGATCTGACTGGCTGTCCTTGCAGTGACTATGGACTCTTGACTGACAGCACCTGGCAAAAATGCTCCTGTTGATCTTTGCTGTTGATCTATGCAGTTCCTACAAAGTAGGTGTGACCTAGAATGGATTTCCTCCAACTTGACTGCTGTGGATATGCCTATTGAGATAATGTGGCTTGGGGATCGCAAATCTTAGTCACATGGAAGCCAAATTCTGCTCTCAGTTAAGCGTAGGCACCCTATTAAACTCAGCGGTGTCCCATGGGTGTAACTGAGGGCAGAATTTGGCCTACAGAGCTGTGTTTTACCACAGCTAATTAACGGACAAGGAGAGGCAATGTTGTTGTCTAGTGATTAGGACAGTGACTGGATAGTCAGGCTATGCTACCTTGGACAAGTCATTTATGGTAGCCTTTCGGTGCCTCATATTAGCTATCTCTAAAATGGGGATAATAATAATGATGCTAATACCACCTTTGGTGGGGAACGGGATTTCATTTTGGTTGAAAAAGTCTTTAAAATCTTGAGTGAAAGGTGCTACATAAATACCAGCTAGAGAGAAGATGGTCTTGTGGTTAAGACACAGATCCAGGCCTCAGAAAATCTGGGGTCAATTTCCACTTCTGTACAAAGTTCCTGTGTGACCCAGGGCAAGTCACTTAATCTCGCTGTACCTCAGTTTCCCACCTGTGAAATGAGGATAACAATAGTTCCTTTATATTTAGATTGTAAATTCTTTTCAACAGGGACTATTTTTTACTATGTCTGTCCAGTGCCTTCCACACAGTGCCCCTAGATACGACTGTCAGACAAATAACATTTTTACAATTTTGCATGTGATACAGTATCCGATCCATAGGGGAGTGTGTAAGGCCCAAGTGAGTTGTGCAATCATTTCAAATATATCTTATATTAAAACTCCCATAGAGCGGTTGTCAAAATGCACAGAGATTTTTTTCTGGCTACGCTTTCTTCATGCCTTAGTAGCAGCTGGGCCAGGGGTGGGCAAATGTTTTGGCCCAAGGGCCACATCTGGGTATGGAAATTGTATGGTGGGCCATGAATGCTCACGAAATTGGGGATTGGGATGCGGGAGGGGTTGAGGGCTCCGGCTGGGGGTGCGGGCTCTGTGGTGGATCCAGAAATGAGGAATTCAGTGTTCAGGAGGGGGCTCTGGGCTTGGGCAGTGGGTTGGGGTGCGGGGGTGGGGGTGAGAGCTCTGGCTGGGGGTGGGGCAGGGGCTTGGGGCATGGGAGGGGGTCAGGGGTGCAGGCTCTGGGTGGTGCTTACCTCAAGCAGCTCCCAGAAGCAGCGGCATGTCCCCCCTCCAGCTCCTATGTGGAGGCGCAGCCAAGTAGCTTTGCATACTGCTCCATACGCAGATACCGCCCCTGCAGCTCCCATTGGCCGTGGTTCCCGGCCAATGGGAGGTGTGGGGGCGGTGCTTGGGGCGAGGGCAGCATGCCAAGCCCCTTGGCTGCCCCTACACATAGGAGCTGGAGTGGGGACATGCTGCTGCTTCTGGGAACCGCGCAGAGCCACGGTTCACATGGAACAGGGCAAGCCCCCAACCCCGTTCCCTGACTGGAGTGCCGAAGCGGGGCAAGCCCTGGACCCTGAGCTAGGCTATGGTGACCTTCTGAAGAATGATCACAATAGCTACTAACATATGTTTAAAAGGGTTACATGACAGCCTCTGTTTTCTACATTGACTCAAGCCCATAATGGCAGCCCACAATGACTCTCCATTCTTGACCTTTTCTCTCTCTCTTTTAATAACTGGAAAACAACATCAAAAGAACTATCCAGTTCGTTGAGAGGGGAAATGGAAAACTGCACTCTGTATTCTCTGTCTTACCAAGAGAGCTGACAACCCCCCATAGCAGTTTCAGCAGGGTTAAAGGGAAAGCTCTGCAAGCTGGCTTCTGATATGCGCCTTTCAATGTTCTCCACTCATTTACGTCACCTTTAGATCTGTGTGACTCCACTGACTCCCAAAAACTGGTGTAAAGGGGCGGGGGTGGGATCAGTCCCTTGGTATAATTTTACGATGAAAGCTGGATTCTCATTCAGTGACAGAAAGAGCTGACCTGCCAGTTTATTGCTTTAAGCTCCCTTTCAGGAAAGATCTTCACTACATACTTAAGGGTCCAAGCAGGAGTAAGAAGTAAGGGTCCAGGGGGAGGTCCTTAATTCAGCACAGCTTGTTTCACAATTATATAAACCCGCTGAATCTTTCCCAAGGAAAGAGAGGTCTAAAAATGCACTTCACCTACAATGGGCTCTGCAGAATAAAGTGGGGAAGTGACATTCTTTTTGACATATATCAATAAGAGACACCAGAGCACTGAACAGAATAGAAGAAAATAATTTAAGAGGATTGTATTTGGAAGCACTAATGTACATTTTGAACAGTTACATCTCTGCTCAAAACAAGAGCATTTCAGAAAGTTGCCAAGCAACACAAAAGCCATATATTGTAAGCACTATATAACCCAGACACTTGTGTCTAAAAAAAAAATAAAACTCTGAAGGGCAAACCTGGAAAAAAGATCTCCTTTGTGAGCCTTTGCTGTAGTTTCCTCTCTCACACACTTTCCCCACCCCCGGGTTCATTTCCTGAGTTATGTACAAAGAAAATCATTATCCAAGGAACAACAGCAAAAAGAATGGTATGGACAATTTACAAGCAATACTACAATACCGCAGCTCGCTAATAAGGAAATTCCAACTATGTTAGGCACTAGTAATCCAGTATGGACCAAATAGCATTTCCAAATAAGTCTTGATATATACACAATGGGTGAAATTCTCCCCTTTGCAAAGGGACAGCACAGGCCCTACATGCCATTTATGTCCCCCTGAGCCCGGAGGAGCAAAGGTAGTAGGTACACTCCTCGGGAGAATTGTAGCTATCAGAGAGGGGGCATTACTGGATTTAGTGAGGGGACCAGCATATGTATGGGAGCATAAACAGAACAATATTGTGGGAGGGGGAAGGGAGTATACTGTAGTCTCAGCTAGCATTTTACAACTAGATTGCCAGCTGAGGAAATACAGATCAGGAGCATTTCCCAGGGGTAATATGGGAACATGGTTGGAGGGGAATTTCTGGGCAGGGAGGAATCTAAGGGTATGTCTATACTACAGAATTAGGTCGAATTTATAGAAGTCGATATTTTAAAACCCGAATTTATGGAATCGATTGTGTGTGTGTCCCCACACACAAGCGTTAAGACCATGAGGTCGATTGACTGTGTCCACAGTAGCGGGGCTAGCATCGACTTTCGGAGCATTGCATTGCGGGTAGCTATCCCACAGTTCCCGCAGTCTCCGCCGCCCATTGGAATTCTGGGTTGCGATCCCAAAGCCTGATGGGGCAGAAAACATTGTCGCTGGTGGTTCTGGGTACATGTCATCCCTCCCTCCCTCCGTGAAAGCAATATTTTTCGCGCCTTTTTTCCGGGGTTTCCGTGTTTGCTACGGAAGCCTGCTCAGCTCACAATTACCGTACATCTCCAGCGTACGCCTGGACATTAGGTCTAGTGGGGATTCAGTCACACTATAATATGGGCAGAGGGATAGCTCAGCGTTCTGAGCGTTGGCCCGCTAAACCCGGCGTTGCGAGTTCAATCCTTGAGGGGGCTATTCCGCCTGAGGCTGGTAGTCGTGGAACTACACAGCAAAAGCTCCTTGCCTTCTAGCTGCAGATGGTGCAATATGCCATAAATGGTTGTGGTCGCGGGACCATACAGCAGAAGCTCCTTGCCTTCTAGCAGCAGATTGTACAATATGATTGGTATTCGTGTGCTCCTGGCCAGCGGCCTATGGTGTGGCTGGCCGGGGGCGCTTGGACATAAATGGGAGTGACCAGAGTGACTCTGGTCATTCTCTTTTTTACGTTTTGTTTAAGGGAGATTCAGTACTGCCTGGAACACGGGCGGAGGGATAGCTCAGCAGTCTGAGCGTTGGCCCGCTAAACCCGGGGTTGCGAGTTCAATCCTTGAGGGGGCCAGGAGATGATGATGGATATCAAGCATATTGTACCATCTGCTGCTAGAAGGGAAGGCGCCTAACCCTTGCTCACCGCATATTGTACCATCTGCAGCTAGAAGGAAATGAGCCTAACCCTTGCTCCCCCCTCCCTCCGTGAAAGCAACTGAGGGGGGAGCAAAAAATCCTTTCGCGCCTTTTTTCATATGGGCGCCATATTGCTGACTCCATTGTTATCCACCCCCCGCTTCTGCTGCCACTCTGCTGTCCTGCAAACAGCATACCAGGGAAAGCATGGAGCACGATCAGATCACCGCGGCTGTTATCGCCGTTATGAACACCACGCGCATTGTCCAGGAGTATATGGAGAACGAGAACCAGGAGCTGCTAGAGCTACAGCAGGCGAGGAGGCGACAGCAGCGCCCTGAGGACAGTGATGAGGACATGGACACAGACCTCTCTCAAAAAAGGCCCCCCCGCAAGGTGGACATCATGGTGTTAATGGGGCTTGTTGATACAGTGGAACGCCGATTCTGGGCCCGGGAAACAAGCACAGACTGGTGGGACCACATAGCGCTGCAGGTCTGGGATGAATCCCAGTGGCTGCGAAACTTTCGCATGCGTAAGGGCACTTTCATGGAACTTTGTGAGTTGCTTTCCCCTGCCCTGAAGCGCAAGAACACCAAGATGAGAGCAGCCCTCACAGTACAGAAGCGACTGGCGATAGCCCTGTGGAAGCTTGCAACGCCAGACAGCTACCGGTCAGTCACGAATCAATTCGGAGTGGGAAAATCTACAGTGGGGGCTGTTGTGATGGAAGTAGCCAGGGCGATCACCAAGCTGCTGGTACCAAGGGTTGTGAGTCTGGGAAATGTGCAGCTCATACTGGATGGCTTTGCAGCAATGGGGTTCCCGAACTGTGGAGGGGCGATAGACGGAACCCATATCCCTATCTTGGCACCGGACCACCAAGCCAGTGAGTACATAAACCGAAAGGGTTACTTTTCAATAGTGCTGCAAGCACTGGTGGATCATAAGGGACGTTTCACCAACATCAACGTGGCATGGCCGGGAAAGGTACATGACGCTCGCATCTTCAGGAACTCTGGTCTGTTTCGGCTGCTGCAGCAAGGGACTTTCTTCCCAGACCAGAAAATAACCGTTGGGGATGTTGAGATGCCTATAGTTATCCTTGGGGACCCAGCCTACCCCTTAATGCCATGGCTCATGAAGCCATACACAGGTAGCCTGGACAGTAGTCAGGACCTTTTCAACTATAGGCTGAGCAAGTGCAGAATGGTGGTGGAATGTGCATTTGGGCGTTTAAAAGCTCGCTGGCGAAGTTTATTGACTAGGTTAGATCTCAGCGAAAACAATATTCCCATTATTATTACTGCTTGCTGTGCGCTCCACAATATCTGTGAGAGTAAGGGGGAGACGTTTATGGCGGGGTGGGAGGTTGAGGCAAATCGCCTGGCCACTGGTTATGCGCAGCCAGACACCAGGGCTATTACAAGAGTACAGCAGGGTGCGTTGCGCATCAGGGAAGCTTTGAAAACCAGTTTCCTGAATGGCCAGGATGCTGTGTGAAAGTTCTGTTTTTCCCCAGTAATGAAAAGCCCCGCCCCTTCATTCACTCTACTTCCCTTTACCCAAACCGCCCTGCCCTCCCCCCCGCGATCACCGCTCGCAGAGGAAATAAAGTCATTGTTGCTTAAAAATCATGCATTCTTTATTAATTCGTAAAACAAAGAGGGGGAACTATGGGGGTAACTGCCACAGTCTCCCGGGATAGCTGGTGGAGGAAGGGAAGCACCAGGATGGGTGGTGGAGGAGGGGATGAGGGAAGGACAAGGACACACAGCACTTTAAAACTTATTGAATGCCAGCCCTTTCTTGCTTGGACTGTTCTCTTGGCTTGAGTGGTTGGGTGCACGGAGGCCGCCCAAACGCGTTCTTGGGCGTCTCGGGGATGAGGTTATGGAACTCGGGAAGGAGGGCTGTTGGTTACACAGGGGCTGTAGCGGCGGTCTGGGCTCAGGCGGCCTTTCCTGAACCCTACGCCTTTCCTCAGCCATAAGCCGGAGGATTTCCGTTTGATCCTCCAGTAGCCTCAGAATTGCATCCTGCCTTCTCTCTGCACGCTGACGCCACCTACTCTCTTCATCCCGCCGCTGTCTCTCTTCATCCCGCCAGTCATTGTCTTCAGCACGCCACCTGTCCGCGTGATCAAATTCTGCCTTCCTGGACTCCGACAGTGTCTGCCTCCACGCATTCTGCTGGGCAGCTTCAGTGTGGGAGGATTCCATGAGTTCTGAGAACATTTCATCTCGATTCCTTTTTTTTTTACTTCTAATCTTCGCTAGCCTCTGGGACGGTGATGAAGGGGGTGGCGCTGAAACATTTGCAGCTGCGGGAGGAAACAAACGGGAGAGGAGTAGTTTAAAAGACACATATTAGAGAACAATGCTCCAAACATTACATATCACATGTGCATTTGGTCCAAGGTTGCACTTTGCCTGTTATATTGAGGGTCTGCCGGTTTGGTGTGAGAGATCACACAAGCAGGTCCGGCGGGCAACAGAATTCGGCTTGCACACAGCCATGGTAAGCCACAGTCTATAGGCTTCTTTAACCTTCATAACGTGGGAATGTTTTCAAACAGCAACCCCCTCATTTCCCACAACAAACAGCCTTTGGGCTGGCAATTTAAAACTGGTTGGCAATTGAAAAGGGAGGGGCGGCGGTTTTCGGGTTAATGTGCAGCGCGAACCTAATCGACACCCCCCCCACACACAGACACACATCCAAGATGTTCGCTGTTCCCCCTCCCCCCACCGCGTGGGTCACAGCGGGGAAGATTTCTGTTCAGCCACAGGCAAACAGCCCAGCAGGGACGGAGCCCCTCTGAATACCCCCTTAATAAAATTCCCCTATTTCAACCAGGTGACCATGAATGATATCACTCTTCTGAGGATAACACAGACAGATAAAGAACGGATGTTGCTTGAATGCCAGCAAACACCGGGACCATACGCCGCCATGCTTTGCAAAGCAATGATTCCAGACTACGTGCTACTGGCCTGGCGTGGTAGAGTGTGTTACCACGGAGCACAGGATAAGGCTGCCCTCCTCAGAAACCTTTTGCACAGGCTTTGGGAGTACATCCAGGAGATCTTTCTGGAGATGTCCCCGGAGGATTTCTGCTCCATCCCCGAACATGTTAACAGACTTTTCCAGTAGCTGTAGCTGTACTGGCCGCGAATTGATCATTAAACACGCTTGCTTATAAAACATGTATTAATTAACAGAGGTACACTCACCAGAGGCACCAGAGGTCCCTTCTCCTGCATCGAGCACGCCTTGGGTGGGTTCGTAGGGTACTGGCTCCAGGGTGACAAAGAGTTCCTGGCTGTCGGGGAAAAGGGCTTCTCCACTTCCTTGCTGTGTCTGGGCGCTATTTTCAGCATCATTATCATCATCATGCTCGTCTGTGCTTTCTGATGATCCACATACGGAGTCATACCACATGGGTGGGTCAGTGCTGGCTGCACCTCCTAGAATGGCATGCAGCTCATCATAGAAGCGGCATGTCTGGGGCTCTGACCCAGAGCGTTTGTTTGCATCTCTGGTTTTTTGGTAGGCTTGCCTGAGCTCCTTAATTTTCATGCGGCACTGTTGCGCGTCCCTGTTGTAGCCTCTGTCCTGCATGCCCTTGGAGACTTTGGCATATGTATTGGCGTTTCTTCTTTTGGACCGTAGCTCTGCTAGCACGGTTTCATCTCCCCATACAGCGATCAGATCGCGTACTTCACCATCGGTCCATGCTGGAGCTCGTCTTCGGTTCTGGGACTCCATCATGGTCACCTCTGCTGATGAGATCTGCGCTCACCTGCAGCTCACCACGCTGGCCAAACAGGAAATGAAATTCAAAAGTTCGCGGGGCTTTTCCTGTCTACCTGGGCGGAGCATTGGAGCTCAGACTGCTGTCCAGAGCGGTCAAATGTTGCACTGTGGGATAGATCCAGGAGGCCAATACCGTCGAATTGCGTCCTCACTAAGCCTACATCGATTCGGCAATATCGCTTTAAGCGCTAATCCCCTTGTCGGGGGTGGAGTGGCGAGATCGATTTTAAGAGCCCTAGAAGTCGATGTTAAGGGCTTCGTCGTGTGGACGGGTGCACGGATCAATCGAAATAACGCTAATAAATTCGACCTAAACTCGTAGTGTAGACCAGGGCTAAGGAGGACATTGCTGAAAGTAGGAGTTTAATGCTATCTTTGCACCTCCTGCTGCTTCTGGTCCAACGTTGCTGGCTGACTGGGAGCACTATCAAAGATGACAGCTGCCAGAGCTGACTGCACTGTGTTGCATACACATTACCACACAGTCAATTGAGGCTTTACTCCTACAAGCTCTCAGGGTAACTTCAATCAATTGTGTGGCCTGCCTATCGATCAACTGGGGTACTTTTATGTGTGGACACAAGGGGAATTTCAATCTATCGAAGGCCATTACAATTGATTGATTTCTCTGAGGTGACCAACGCCTAGCTCAGGTGAAGAAAAGCAGGATAAGTACATCCTGGAAGTGCGGCTCGGGGGGATTCAGATGCACCCAACTCAAACAGAGGGTTAGTTACCAGCTCCCCTATATAGTATAACCTGTCCAGTCGAGTCTGTAAGGGCAGTGGTGTACAAAAATACGAGACAGTTCATTACTGCATATGTGAGTGTGAGGAAAAGTGGCAAGTGGTTCCTTGAAATCCTTCCACTTTTCCTCCATGTTCCCACAGCAGCACGCACACGGAGTAATTGGCTGGCTAGTATGTCTGTGTCACCTCTGCCCTACATTGGTTGCAAATGGAACTGCTCAACTGTGTGTCATAGACCCTGTATGCCTAATAGAATAGTGTATGCAGTGTTGTAGCTGTGTTGGTCCCAGGATATTAGAAAGACAAGGTGGGTGAGGTAATCTCTTTTTTATTACAGGGGTTCTCAACCTTTTTCTTGCTGAGGCCCCTCTCAACATGCTATAAAAATGCCAGGGCCTGGCAGAGAGCGGGGCGGGCGCAGACCCTTGGGCATAGGCGTAGATTTACTTCTATTTTGGGGGGGGCAAGGGCTGGCGGGGCTCGAGCCAGCTCCACACAGCAGGGTCCAAGGAGGGTGTGCCACCTCCACCCCCTGACTCACTCAGGATGCCACCCAACCTGTCTGGGCTGTGGGGGGATGCAACCAAAAAATATAACTTACAGGGGGTACTCAGTTCCAAAAGTCTGAAAACCGCTCAGGGTGCAGGGAGGGGGTAGCTAGGGGCTGTGCGAGGTGAGGGGAGTAGCTCAGGGTGCGGGAAGAAGGGTGAGCTAGGGGCTGGGTGCAGGCAGGGGGGTAGCTCAGCGTGTGGGCGGGGGGGGGTAGCTCAGGGTGCAAGCAGGGGGTAGCTAGGGGCTGTATATGGGCAGGGGAGTAGCTCAGGGTGCAGGGAGGGTGTAGCTAGGGGCTGTGTGCTGGCAGGGGGGTAGTTCAGGGTGCAGGGAGGGGGTAGCTAGGGGCTGTGTGCAGGCAGGGGAGTAGCTCAGGGTGCAGGGAGGGGGTAGCTAGGGGCTGTATATGGGCAGGGGAGTAGCTCAGGGTGCAGGGAGGGGGTAGCTAGGGGCTGTATATGGGCAGGGGAGTAGCTCAGGGTGCAGGGAGGGGGTAGCTAGGGGCTGTATATGGGCAGGGGAGTAGCTCAGGGTGCAGGGAGGGGTAGCTGGGGCTGTGTGCAGGCAGGGGGGTAGTTCAAGGTGCAGGGAGGGGGTAGCTAGGGGCTGTGTGCTGGCAGGGGGAAGCTCAGGGTGCAGGGAGGGGGTAGCTAGGGGCTGTGTGCTGGCAGGGGGATAGCTCAGGGTGCAGGGAGGGGGTAGCTAGGGGCTGTGTGCTGGCAGGGGGGTAGTTCAGGGTGCAGGGAGGGGGTAGCTAGGGCGTGTGTGCAGGCAGGGGGGTAGTTCAGGGTGCAGGGAGGGGGTAGCTAGGGCGTGTGTGCAGGCAGGGGGGTAGTTCAGGGTGCAGGGAGGGGGTAGCTAGGGGCTGTGTGCAGGCAGGGGGGTATCTCAGGGTGCAGGCAGGGGAGTAGCTAGGGGCTCGGTATGGGCCGGGGGGGCTCCCAGTGTGGCTCCCAGCTTCAGTCCCCCATTGCTCCTGGCTTGTGGGGGGAGGTTTGCCGGCTTCAGCCCCACGTCGCTCCCAGCTCTGGGGCTCGGGGCACCAGGTTTCAGTCGCGGAACTCCGCAGACCCCTGAAAGGGCTCACGGACCCCCATGGAGCCATGGACCCCTGGTTGAGAACTGATGTTTTATTAGACCAACTTCTGTTGGTGAGAGAGACAGGCTTTCAAGCTACACAGAGCTCGAAAGCTCTGTGACCTGAAGAAGAGCTCTGTGTAGCTCGAAAGTGTGTCTCTCCCATGAACAGAAGTTGTCCAGTAAAAGATATTACCTCACCCCCCTGGTCTGTCTAATAGACTAGTGAACAGCCATTCTCCTGTAGCTCAAGCAGCAGGGAGCCTTTGCTTCAGGAGGGGCAGTTTGATTCCTGTGGGGTTCTGAATAGTCATGGTGAGCAACATGGATAATGACAGCCAGAGTTCCTGTGGATCTGTTACAGTATCGAGACTGACCCGCCTGGAGAGCACAGTGTCTTATGGATTGAAATGGCAGCTTCAAGCATTATCTATTCCTCTTTCTGACCCAAAGGCAATAGTCTTCTCAATAAAAAATTCCAGGTACCTGGGTATTACACTGCCCCTCTAAAAATGGAATGCAAGAGAAGAGTGGTTCCTCCTCATGCCAGGAGGTCCCTTTCTCAAGGAATCCCTTCTGCTCTCACCTCCTCACTTAACAGGCTTTTTTGAAAGTAAAGTTCCCTCCATTAAGGTGAACTGACAGCTAGGTGCCTATATCTCCCCAACCCCATGTTCCCTTTTGCCAGGCCTCAGTAGAGTTGCTACCATCTCTCTCTCTCGCTCTCTTTTCTGTCCCGGTTCTTTTTCCCTTCTCAACTTATCTTTTTTTCTCTCTGGTTGCCCTTTCTCTTGATGGTTGCCCCCTCTATCTCACCTTCACAAGCCCTGGTGGCTCCATCCCACTCTCTCACATCATCAGATGACAACGTGTTGCTCAGAGGTGTGGCTGTCCCATGGCCAAGGACAAGAGAAGAGAAATTTGGGTCACCAGACTGCTGCCTAAGCCTGCAGTCCTGTAGATGTGAAATGCTCATGTGGACAACCGAATTAAGGGTTGCTGTGCAAACGGAGGAAAGGCTTTAAAGGAGCCACCTGGCACTTTAATATATAGCCTTGGGAGTATATGTGCTGTGTGTGTGTAGGGGGGAGAGAGGGGTTGATCTAGGGTGACCAGACAAAAAATGTGAAAAATCGGGACGGGGGTGGGGGGTAATAGGAGCCTATATAAGAAAAAGACCCAGAAATCGGGACTATCCCTATAAAATCGGGACATCTGGTCACCCTAGGTTGATCTAGGGTCATATAGCTTGCCCCTCCCCCACTGCTCCTCCCTAGACTAATCTCCAAGTGGAGAAACACCATCTGAAGTTCTCTTACATCACAACCGCTAGTGACTGCTAATTGAGACCTCTCCATTCTTCTGCTGGCAGTTACAGTGATCACATATCCTATATTTTTGTAAACTTTGCTTGCTGAATATCAACTGAAGTGCCAGAAGAAGAAAGATGAAAAATCATTAAGCTGCTAAATGTGGTTAATCTTTAGACAAATGCACTCTGAACAGCTCACAAGTTGTCTTGTGATTATACTGTAAACAGTCTGCCAGTTGGCTTCTGTGGGTAATCACTGATTTTTCCGAGATTAGAGTTTAAGCAACACTCTAATTTAACTGCATACCTTAGTCCTAACCATATTACAGAAGAGCAGATTACCGTTACTGGTATATAGCTTGTTTAACCATTTAGAATGGCAACAGATTTCAGAAAGCTGCTATGATACAGTGACAATAGAAAACGGGCAGTTACCTCACAAATAGTTTGTCTTGAGTTAGAATGTAAACATTTCCTCATCAGACTGAAGGGTCACATCATATAGAATAGAGGGTAATATGGCAGATGAACTGCAAAATATTTAATGCATTAGCAGATCTAATGGGGGGGAGGGATAGCTCAGTGGTTTGAGCATTGGCCTGCTAAACCCAGGGTTGTGAGTTCAATCCTTGAGGGGGCCATCTGGGGCAAAAATTGGGGATTGGTCCTGCTTTGAGCAGGGGGTTGGACTAGATGACCTCCTAAGGTCCCTTCCAACCCTGATATTCTATGATACTAGGCAGAGCCTGAATTATCCCAAATATAGCTTTGACAGTTGCCAATCAACTGTTGTATATTCTGCTCCCATTTTCAGCTTTCACACTGCATGTGTGTAACTTTACATTCCAATGGTGCAGCAAGTAATGACACAGTGTGATGCCACAACCCATACCTGCATGTAAAGCTTCTGAACACATGAATGATTGCACCCAGACTAAATGCCTGCAGTAGGGAATACAGTTTGCCACAGGCATCTGCTTCCATAAATCATTGTCTGCTTATGAAACTGGGAGGAGATGTCATTGTGAATAATTGTATTTAACTTCACCAATGCATGTTTCACTGGACTGTTGGATAATGGGTACATGGGACAGCACAGCAGATGTGGCTGGAAACCAGCCAAAAATCACAGGTTCTAACTTTAGAATAAAGCTCAGAATTTTGGGAACCAGAGTTTTAAATATGACCTCCCTTTCTGCGATTGCATAAATTGGTGGATGTAATTAATATGGCATGTATCCATGAGTAACTGATTTATGCCTGCAAACCAAGTAGAAATTCCACTACACTCTATCAGCATGTGTTTCAATTGGAGGAAATGCAGCTCTGGAAACTAGTAGATCACTAGCTCTGTTGCTATCTTACCAAAACCTAGCTGAACAATTAGAATCAGTCACAAATCCTCACCTGGAATTTCCACTAGGATAGACATCTAAATGGCAAGAAGAGAAGCCAAGTTGAGGCCTAAACATAAGTTTTCAGGCCCAGATCCTCAAAGGTATTAAAGTGCCTAACTCCCATTGATTTTAGTAGAAGTGTGGCACCTAAATACTTTTAAGCATGTGGGCCTCAGTTCCTGCTGACTCTGGCAAGAGACAAAGTCAGGGCCACTCCTGCTGATTTTTAGGTTTAGTCCCATGGTGGTGCAGAAAGCAGAGTGAAAATTGAAAATGCCTTTCAGACAAGGATCTTTCCTGTTTGCCTAGCACAGGCTTCTTTATATTTCTACATACCAGAATATGGGGTTCTAGCATTACATTCCCTTTGAAAAATAATGGTTTTAACGGAGGAAAAATTTGTTCCATGAAATTCAAAGTGCAACAAAGGCCACACTTTTAAAAAGCAAGTTTGAGCAGGCTTGAAAAACCCAAAGTACCCTCATCCCCAGCTTTGCCTCAGGATGCTGGCTCATTAGGGCTAGATTGTGACTTCACATAGCCACCCCTCTGCAGGCTACCCAGACCTTGGGTGCACAGTAAGCAGGTGCTGCATGATCAGTTCATGCCTCATACAGCAGGTGAGCAGGGAATGGACAGAGCCTTGGCTGTTGGCTCCATCCCCTACTTTTGCCCACATAGCTAAGCCACTGTTCTAATTTGTTGCTGGTAGAGGCCAGCTGAAAACATCTACCCCCATACTCACAGCAGGAGCAAGGGTGAAGCAGGAAGGGAGTGGTTTTGAGGCACTATGCCTTCCTGGGCTGGTCCAGGGGTGGCACAGTTTACGTACACCCTTTCTTCAGGGCTGTGCCTGAAGGTGCAATCTAGGCCTTAGGGAGCATTCAGAGGCCTGCGAGTGTGTGTCTGGGTGGACGCAACCAATGGGACAAATTTTGTGCTGACTTGTAAACCCAGTGTAATGTAATGTACTGGCTTTGTGTGAGTGAGGTTGCCCTTTTGTGGCTGGGCCCACAAAGAAGATAAAGAACCTACTATTGCTTCTAGTTAAGGGAATTGTTCTTTAGCTCCAGCGTCCAAGACCTATGTTCTGGAGCTGAAAGATCAAGGTTCTATTTTTAACTCCACAAGGATATGGTTGTGATTTATGTAGTAACTGTGTCTGGATTTATTCCAGTGAGTCAGTGCAGAATTTGATGTGCTTCTAAACAAACCAACTAAACCAACTCTACATGTATATTACTGTGAACAGTACAGTAAAAGTACTTGCACAAGATGCCATCTCGTCTTAAGAGATTGCCTCAACATATCTTCAAAAATGTACTGAGTACAATTGTGCCCCATCTGTGTTAGAACGAAGAACATCTCCATTAAGCAACTGATTGCTGTTTCTCTTGAATGGTTGTTTAAGAAAGTTTCAATGTAATCTGAAAATAGAAACTCTTAGATTTCATCTTCTGGGGTGGGTTAGGGGATTTGAATTATTTTTCTATTGTGAGGCCCCATATATTCCCAGAGAAAGTCATAAATTGTTCCTTTATCATAAATCTTTGTGATTTGTTGCAGGGCATTCCTGGGAATATAGCATGTTCAAAGTATAGTAACTAATTTACTAGGCATTTAGAAGTTCCCAGCTTGGGTTTGTTCTGCAGTAGAGATGCAGTTAGAGACAGCGACTTTTGAAAAACATTTTTGTGGATGAAAACCTAAAGGACTTTAGCCATCTATAGTGATGTTTGCATTAAATTAAAACCCCACAATCCTGTGCTGGATGGAGCATATGCTGAATGTTGCTATAAATCGCTGCATACCGGGGAGCCTGCTGGACAAGAGTTGAGGTTGAGGACAGATACATAATCCTCTCTGATTAATTAGAGCAGAAGACTCTGCTTATCTCTGTGTTAGTCTGCTTGTGGTATTTGATCTAATAATAAACAGCACTTAATAAAAAAACCCTCATAATGTTTTTTTAATTTCATCTTTAATATATATTGTTACAGGGCTCAAACAGGGGACTGCCTAGCTGGTCTGCTCTGAACCTTTGGCCATCCAGTCTCTTTCTTTTGCTTTATTCATATCCTCAGAACCACTTCCCTATAGTGATATATACACTGGGCCAAATCTCCACTGGGCACTTTGCCTGAGTAAGTACTGCGTAGATAATGAGTAAGGACTTCACAATTTCGGCCCTGATTCAGAAAAGCACTTAACCACATGCTTAAATCCATCCCTGTTCAAGACAGCACATAAGCATATGCTTAAAGTCAAGCACAGACATATGCTTAAATGATATCCTGAACAGGGATGATTTCCTGAATCAGGGCCGTGGCTTAGTGATGGAGGGGGAGATAGCTCAGTGGTTTGAGCATTGGCCTGCTAAACCCAGGGTTGAGAGTTCAATCCTTGAGGGGGCCATTTAGGGATCTGGGGTAAAAATTGGGGATTGGTCCTGCTTTGAGCAGGGGGTTAGACTAGATGACCTCCTAAGGTCCCTTCCAACCCTGATATTCTATGATTGTTCAGCCCAGTGTGGCTCCCCCTGAAGTCAATGGGAGTTTGGCCACTGCCTTCAGTGGGAGAAGGACTGGCCCCTTAATGAATTTTCAGTCTGCTGTGTGATGCCATAAATGGTCTGTGGCACAGAGAAGGTGAGAGCTAAGATGCATGGG
Source organism: Macrochelys suwanniensis (assembly GCA_033296515.1). Taxonomy (NCBI): domain Eukaryota; kingdom Metazoa; phylum Chordata; order Testudines; family Chelydridae; genus Macrochelys; species Macrochelys suwanniensis. The sequence goes on from CM065777.1 coordinate 159,811,487, forward strand.
ATGGTGACAAGCCATATTCTTCTCCCTTTGTTTCACATTTACCTATTGTGCCTTCCCTGCACACAGTACAAGGTGCTTGATGATGATTAATAGACTCCTGTTCTCAACTGACTCCACTGAGAACTCCACTCTTTTTCCACCTTGATTGAATTGGCCTCGTTAGCGCTGACAACCCCTCCCCCCCCAACTTGGTAAGGCAACTCCCATCTTTTCATGTGCTGTAATATATATACTGCTTACTGTATTTTTCACTCCATGCATCTGATGAAGTGGGGGAGCACTTTAAAAGGCAGGGAGCAGCACGCCTTTTAAAGCACCCCCCCAGCCCCGCTGCTAGGGGCGGGTGGGGGGGGGCGCTTTAAAAGGCCCGCGGCTCCTGCAGCCTCAGGGAGCCGCAGGCCTTTTAAAGCGCTGTCGGAGCCGGGCTCTGGCGGTGCTTAAAAAGGCCCGGGGTTCCTGCGACGCTTTAAAGGGCCCGGGGCTCGCAGCGGCTGGAGCCCCGGGCCCTTTAAAGCGCCAGCGGGTGAGTACAGGGGGAGCGGGGAGGTGCCTTTTTATAGCGCCGCTTCCCCTGTGCTCCAGACCTGCCTATGCTACTGGGGCAGGGAAGTGTTTATTTCTATGGGCCAGATTCAACCTGGCTCCAGCATGGGGAATTAAGCAAGAGGGACACAAAGATCCTCTTCCCTCCCTGAGTAAATGTACAGTGATACAGGAATGTTTTATCTAATCATAATCAGTTAGATGTCATTGTCCATTTCCCCCATCCCTTCCAGACACACCAGCCTTTCCAGGCCATCATCCCTCAATCTCTGGGCCTCTCAGCCATCCCTACCAGCCCTTCCTTCTCTGTCCCCAGCACCCACAACCAATAAAAGCTTTGCACTAAGTGCTGTGACTTGACAGTGCGGCCTTTTGCACAGCTGTAGCTGTTTGTTATTAAACACCCTGGATTAAAAATTATATCAATTTACTCGGAAACATTCCAGCCTCCTCGTCCCATTGTTGCTCACTGTATACTGAAGCTCCAGCTGCGGGGCCTGTCCTTATCAAGACTTACACCGGCGATGCAGACTTCATGCCAAGGTAACTGGCGCCTTAGAAATTTGGCTAACAATAAATCAGCGCCGCTTCCTCCCAGGCCGCTGGGGAATGTAGAGATGGTCTCGAACCAAACCCCCGGCTCTGAGCATTCCCAAACTTCGGGAGCGTTTGCATGCTGACTCCGGAGCCAGACGCGAACTGTACACGGGTCCCCTGGCCCCGCACCCCCTGAACTCCGCGTCCCGCCCTAGCAGGGCGCTGCGCTGTGAGGACGAGAAGGCAGAGGAGCCTTGCGGGGCGGGTGGCCGCAACGCGATTGCAGCGGCTCCGGGGAAGCGGCGCGCTGGCCCCGCTCGCAGGGCCACGTGGTACCTAGCCGGGCTGTCAGATCAGAAGCTGGCGGGACCCACGTGGTGGAGGACTGGGGGACAAGCCGGGCAGCGCAACCACCACCCTGACAGCCAATGGAGCAGGTGGCCTCGCGCTCCCGCGAGCTCGGCCTCGCCCCCCCACGCCCCGCCCCGCGGCTCCTCCCGGCCCAGCCCAGAGCTCTCAGCCCTTCTGGTGGGCACCGAGGCTTAGCTCGGTCGCTATGGCAACCGCCGCTCAGGCGCTGGGGGGCCGGGCGCTCGGCGCAGGCTGATCCCGCCTGTCCCGCTGCCCCGCCCGTCACTTCGGAGTCTGCCGCCGGGCACCGCGCACCGCCTCTGGCCGGCGGGCTTCCCGCCGAGCGGCTCCTCGCCCGAGTCCCGCCGCGGCCCGGCCCGGCCTGGGTAAGGATCGCGCCCCAACTTCTCGGCGGGGGCCAGCCCGGGCACGTGCCTCTGAGTCCGGGGGCGGGGCTGGGTCCCTCCGCGGCGGCAGCGCGGTGCCGGCGGTGGGACCCGGGGGGCCGCGGCTTGGGTTGGGCAGGTGCCGGGGGAGGGGAGGCTGGAGCTCGCCTAAAGGGCGGCCCGTCCCCCGCAGGCAGCGGAGCGGTGGGAGCTGGCCCGGGAGGCCGGGCTGGTCTCTGGGGGTCCGGGCTGGGTGCGGCGGCGTGTCCCGCGCGCGGGAGCTCGGGTCGGGCGCTGAGCGGAGCCTGCGAAATAGCGGCGGGGGCCGGGGCTTTTCCTCTGCCCGGAGCGCGGGCTGCTCGGGCTGCAGGTAAGCGCCTCTCCGGGGCCGCGGCCGCGACAACCCACTCCGCCGCCCGTAGGAGTTCCGAAACTGGCTGTCAGTATTTACCACTTTCCCAGTGTCGGGAGTAGGTTCGTTTGTATTTGACTTGCCACCTTCCAGGGGAATAAAGAAGCACAAAGAAGTGAATCGAGACTACTGCAGGCTGGAAATCAAACAAAGTTACATTTAACTGAGGCAGTTCTGCCAGGAAAATGAGTTAGAATTCAGTGGGCAGCCTCTGTCACAGACCGTCCATTGACTGTTGTGGCAGTCATTACAAGGGGTCATGCATCCACTTTAAATTAGATCTTGGCATACCACTGTGCTTGTTTTGGTCTTTTCCCTGATTTAAAACACAATTTAAATAACTAGAGGGCTGATTCCCTTCCCAGTTACTCCAGTTTTATGCAGGCATAACTCAACCAGACTCAATGGCAATGACTACACCTGTAAAACTGGAGTGACGTGAAGAATTAGGTCCTAAAATATTTGTTGTGCTGTCACTGAGTGAGATGAGGGTAATAAAATATCATATGCTTTTATGCTTTTTTTTAACTAGCCCTCAGCTGTTTTTCAAATGAAAGTATATGTCTGTCTATCTAGGACTTATATGTGCTTCATCATCATAGTATCTTATATCACCCTCTAATTTAAAATTAAAAAAACAGAGTTCTCAGTCCATAAAAACTGTAGGTCTGATCCAAAGCCCTTGAAAGTAATGGGAGTAATTCCACTGATTTTAATTAGCATTGGATCAGGCCCTGTGATCGTCTGGTATTTTCAGAAAAAAATCAGTTACCAGCTCAGATGTTATAATTGAACTTAATTTAAATAGTGGTCACTAAGATGATGGTTTAAGCATGGGGTAACAGGGTACATATAAAGAAAAGGAACATGAGAAAAGCAATGTTAGTTACTAAGTATTGTTCAGATCAAGATGTGTGTGCAGAGCTATAAGTAGCTGGTTTTTTTGTTTGTTTTTTTACACACTCCAGAACAAATTCTGCTCTCAATTACACCTGGGTAAATCCAGAATAATACCACTGAAATCAGTTGTGTTATTCTGGATTTATTCCAGTGTAATGGAGGCACACATTCTGCTCTCAGTGCTAAATACCTCAATTTAGTTTCAGCAAAGATTGGTAATGACCAAGAGCAGTTACCTCCTGGAAGGCTGCTTGGAGTCTCAGTGGACAGGTACTGCTGTCATAATGGGCATCATTGATAGCCTTTTCTGCAGAGAAGCCTGGGACTAAATGGGTTTCACAGAGTAAGGGAAGCTTGCCTGCTCTTGTCTTTTTCTGTACTTGTTCTATGGAGAGAGGAGTCCAGTTTTCAGTGATGGAAAACTGGCATTGTTGTCATGAGCACTAATTTCATACCAATATGTATTTTTAAGCAGCGACTGTGCTACACCAAACTTTGAGACTGAGCCAAATATCCTGCAATACTTACACAGGCAAAATTACCATGTAGTAACCTAGGAGTTTTGCCTGTGTGGGAATGAGTGAGATCTTCGGGATTTAGCCCACAGTAAATATTTTCAGTAGGAATTTTATTAATTTCATGATGGTGGCTCTGTTATACACAGATACATATGCTCCTGTGAATATACATCCCCACCATATGCCACTATAGTATCTGTTGTGAATAAAATATCCCTCCAAAACTTTCCAGATGTTAGGAGGGAGGGAGGTGGTTGGAGCATTGGCCTGCTAAACCCAGGGTTGTGAGTTCAATCCTTGAGGGGGCCATTTAGGGATCTGGGGCAAAAATTGGGGATTGGTCCTGCTTTGAGCAGGGGGTTGGACTAGATGACCTCCTAAGGTCCCTTCCAACCCTGATATTCTATGATTGGTGATAGAGTTCATGCCATCTCATCTGCATATTCATAGCACATAGTCTGGTCTATGTTGGGAATATAGGAATAATATCGGAAACTCTGTTAACCTTAAGAGGTCCATTGATATAAGAATTTGTAATTCTAGGCCACAGCGCATAAGTAATAACTCTGTCCATTTAATATGAAGATAAATCAAAGCCCAATGTGTTATGTTTAAATAAGCCTGTGGTATAAACCACAATGCAAAGGATTCCTGAGCTGAAGTTACATCCTTGACTCACCCTTTTGTGGCTAAGGAATACTGTTACAATAACTACGGATTAAGAAAGGGTGAGTCAGTGATATATATTTAGTTTTAATTCTGAAATCCTTTTGTATTGTGAATTTACACCAGATCCTTAACATTATTTGAACATATCTTTAAAATTAGATAAGCCACAAAATGAGAGGAAAGAGATGTTGCTCATTGGTATGTGTTCTAGCGGGATTCCTTTCTACCTCTTATTTACATGGTAGGGAAGAATAATTCCCTCCATTGCAGCAGGCATAACTGAGTGCAATTTGATAGTCTGTATTATGCAGGAAGACAGACTATACAATCTTTTCTGGACTTAACATATATGAATCTAATCATTACCTGCTCCATCCCAGACATGCAGCCACTTCTGGGGTAAAATATGGCAGCCCTTAAGCAGCAAACATCAACATTACACAATTGGCTCAGGAGGCTGAATTAAGGAAAGGGTGTTTGTCTTAATTCTGAACTTCCTGGCTTATTAGGTTTAAGCCACTCCACTGATATCATTTGCATTATTTATTTATTTGTTTGTTTATTGTGGTTTGCATTAGAAAATGTTTAGTGCTTGAAGTCTGTGGGAAATTGGCATGAAAATAGTCCTGGGTCTCGGCAGATGAACCTGATTTGCTCTGATAGGTAGGCAGACTGTGAAATGCTATTATGCATTTGAAGTAAATTGTAAAAAACAAAACAAAAATCCTTTTGCTTCTGCAGATAACATAAAGGTTAGCTTTTGTGGAGATTCCTAGCCATAGTTAGGATCTACTCTGTTGGCTTTTTTTATTTGACATATAAAGGTCAGCTGCTGTAAATCCACATAACTCCACTGAAGTCAAGAGCTATGTGGTAGCACATGTTCCTTATTACATTTTCCCGTAATCAGCCAAAACACATGCTTTCTCTGTAACTTCTGATCATGACAATTGCAGTGTTCATGTCACAGTCCATGTCATGTTCCTTTACTCTCTTGTAATTAAAGTGTATGTTGAAAACACACTGAAAAAAGTTTTTCTTCTATAACAACAAATCTCTAGGAATCAAAATATTTCAGAAACTATACAAACATAGGGAAGGTCATGTGCTTTTAATTTTATAAAAAGGTTCCTTACATAATCTTGTGGGTGCCGTTAGATGTAGAAAATGCAACGCAGTTGCAGTATACATCTTAACTCTTGGAAGAAATTATGATGTCTTCATATCCCCTGGCTCGTGTTTAGCCTTTTATCTCACAGCACCTTGTGTAACATTTTCTTGTTCTCCCTTATATTACCCTTTAAGCGGTACAATATACACTGGGCCAGATCCTCTGCTCAGTGTACGTACATCTACTCTATAATATAAAATACAAAAATTATATGCTGTACTTGGAGCTAAAAATGTACTCATCACATGCCTCTGAAAGTTACTGTCAGTCATGTCACATCTCTATCAAAAGCAACCTAATACAATGGCAGGGCCCAATCCTGACGTTGACTTGTTCCATTGATGTTACTGACTACTTGAGTCAGTAAGCGCTACTCATGTAAGAAAGGGATGGGAGGATAGGGCCTTACCTGGAAGTCCACTGCTAGCATTCCAAACTGTCACCTTCTAATTAGCTCATCCATAGAAATCATGTCAGACTATTTACAGCCCTGCAAAGCTTATAGCCAGGAAGACTGACAATAAATACGTTTCACTTGGACCTGGTCACCTGGTCTACACTTAAAATTGACCTAGTTACATCATATGTGAAAAATCCATACCCTTGAGTGCCATCATTAACCTGACCTAAGCCCCAGTAGATACGGCTATGTCAATGGAAAAATTCTTTCATCAACCTAGCTACCGCCACTCTGGGAGGTGGATTAACTACAGTGATGGAAAAACTCTTTCCACCAATGTAGGAAGCATCTACAATACGGACCTACAGCGGCACAGCTGCAGCACCACATCTGTGTGACTGTAGTGCCCTTAGTGTAGACATGGCCTTACAGTGTTACACTTACCTGCACCTCAGTTATTCAGACCTCCCTGGTATTTGAAACAGGGTCATGTCCTCTGACGTCTGTTAATTACAGTGACAATTCCCTTTGTATCCCATATTTTGTGTCCTCCATAACACTTGAATAGTCCAGCTTGTAAAGCAAAACAAAGAATATTTTGTCCACTGTGATACAAAACAGAATAACTGAAATGTGCGCAAGAATTATGTCTTTTAATTCCACTTGTCGGGAACAAGAAAGATGTTGCATAACTCGTTATATTTGTCCTGCTTTGTATGTGAGAAGGTCAATGTGCTTTACGGCACTAATGAATTAAACCTCACAACATCCCTGTGGGATAGATACATGTGATTATGACCATTTTACCGATGAGGAAACAGAAAGGTTAAGCAACTAGTTCAAAATCACACAGAAAGTCTGTGGCACAGCCAGGAATATAACCCAGTTTCCTGACTTCCAATCTCGCCTCTTAAGTACAAGACTTTCCTTCCATTTTTATGGTTTATTACGTAGATTGGGTTCTCAAACTGGGGTCATGACCTCCAAGGAGGTGGCAAATAGGTGTCAGGAGGTCATCATCACTCTGCCCTTCCCCTATTGCTAAGTATAAAGGTGAGAGGATCCTGGTTAGATCGGAAGGGGTGGTGGTGCTGGGGGCCCCAGGTCTCCGTATGGAAAAGGTGGAGAATTGTTGATGATGTTCATTCTACTGAAAACTATGGCAGGAAGAAAGCAGATATTTTTATTACAATTGTATGGCATGTTATATAATTAATATTACAGAGGCGTCAGTAGCAACTTCATAATTAGGGCTGTGCTGAGCATTTCACTTAAAGCAGGATTAAAACTCCCATTTGAGATGTCAGTGATTGAATTTAGTCTCCAGATTTAACACAGTTGCTGTTCAGAGGACAGTTGGATTGATGATGGGTTTTTGGATAAAATAGTTAACAACTTTCCCTCACCTAGTTTCACTTTTTTGCCTCCCTGTGACCCACAGTCCCTCCAAACTCCCTCCACACATTTGCTCACAGATTATCATCACATCTTTGATGCTCGGTTTATCACACTTTTAAAATGTATCCCCACTATTTGTCATAACCATTTCACATGCTATACGGAAAACCCAAAGGTGTGTCAATATCTGCCATGCACTGCCACCACTCAGTTGTCTGCTCCCTGACTGCCCAGCGCCATTCCCCAGGCAGTCCCTACCATCCTCAGAGCTGGTGAGCTAGACAGGCAAGCTGGGCAGCAGGGAGCATCATGGCTCCCCAGCCCATTAGTGAGCCAGGGCTGAATTTCTTTGTCTGGCTAACAGGTTGATCATATAGGACCAGATCTAGAGTAAAGTGAAGTCAATGGGAGTCTTTCCATTGATTTTAGTGGGCTTTGAATTAACTTCATAGACAGTCATCCAAGCCCTTAACAGTAGATTTCTTCCTCCCACTCCTACAAGTACCCCCAAGGCTCCGTCAAACCAATAAATTTTGCAAGTGGCATTCCTGTACTGATAGGACTGTATAGTAAGTTTGACAATGTGCCCCTCCAAGATCCAAGCCCTACTTTTCAACCCAATTTGACTGCCAGTCTCCCCTTCTGCCTCCTCCCTTCATTTTGTTTGTTGGTGTCTTCTTCTTAGTGTATGTGCAATGTGCCTCAGGTAGCATGTGATCAGGATTCATCACCGAATTTGGTCTGCTGGTTGGATGATTAGCTTTCCTGGCCCGGGCCAGGTACTGACGGGGAGTGTGACATAAACACTGATCAATGCCCCCTTTTGTTGGTGTTGGAAGCAGGGACATGGTGTCAGGGAGAAAGGGAGACTCTTCACTTGCTGAACTCTTCTTTCTGCCATGGAAGCACATTCTCCATCTGATGAACCTCCTGTGATTCACAACAGAGCAGACCTCTTCTAACAAAACTTAGCAAGTCTGTCAGACTGGGACTCCCAGTAGTTGAGCGTGACTGATCTGTAGAAGCCTGAAGGGAATCAGGATCTGTCTGTCTATATGAGCAGCCTGCAGTCAGAATAGCCAGCCAGCAAGTCAAAGAAATGTATACCACAGCTCAGTAGTGGGGCTGGGGGAGGTCATCAGTATCCTGCAACCTGACTGTAAGCCCCAGTCCTTTGTGTCCTTCCTAATAGAAAAGACATTTCATGTTACTTAATGATTAGCCCCAGTGTGAACTTTAAATTGAAAACAGCAGTTGCAATTAGTGGAGCCACTGGGCTTTCCACTGAGTGTATGCGGCCAGTTTCCAGCACTAGAGAGGAGGAGAATTGAAAAACAGCCTCATGCAAACAAGAACCACCTAAGGACAACTAGCACTGACTGTAGCTTTGCATGAGATTTTTGGACTGGATTTTCCCTCTGTTAGAAAACAGGCAGTGTGAATTGCAGGTAATCTGCTCTGCCTGCCCTACACCCTTCTTGTTGGGGTGTGTTATTTTTCAAAAGCACCTAGGATACTGAGGACTACAAGCCCTATTGAAAGCCTGTGGGACTTGTACTCCCAAGTCACTTAGGTACTTTGTGGGGACTGGACAAATCAACCTGCAATCCTTGCTCTTGCAAAACTCCCATTGATGCCAGTGTGCCTGAACTCTTTTCCTAAGTGATTATTGTCTTGCAGCACCGCTCTGATACCCTGCTACAGCAACACTTTTCAAAGGTGTACTCCCTGACAGCACTAGTCTCTTTGATAAAGAGCCACTGAAACAGATCAAAAAGCTGAACGCCATAAGAAGAGCTCAGCACATTGCAAGATCTTACCCCTAGTGAGTCAGTGGGAATTAAAATCCAGGTTTCCTGACTCCTAGTTTCCTGCTCTATCTACTAGGGGCCCTGCTGCCTCCAATAAAACAGCCGGCAATGGAAATAGCTGGAAGATGATGGGAGGTCATAATCTGTTCAGCTTCACAAGTTACCCTTACAGGGCCTAGCTCTCCTCTCACTAGGCTGCGTGTACACTGGTGCGTATATACCAGTGTGAGGTCAGACTCAGACCGTAATAAGAACAGGCTAATTGACAGGAATATAGCGCTAATTAGCTGCTAACAAATGCTGGTAAAATACCCACCCAGCTCAACCTGTATCAGATGAAAGTGCTGGCTGAGTGTTGTAGGTATATGCATTTTTCTAAATAACAGCAGAATAGTGTCTCTTTACTATAAATTATCACAGTCATGTGAGTGAAAGTGCAGAGACATTTAAATCTTTACAACATCTCAGTTCATTCTACCATCCACTTTTGCTAGCAGTGAGCTTGCCTCAGTGCCTCTTACTGGATCATGTCAAGGTATCTTAACCTTTAATAACAGTGGTGAACACGCTAAACACACAAATACAAAAATACCATTTAAGTATGTAACAGAGCATAGATGCATTTTAGGGTAATGGAGTTATGGACTCAGAACCATCAGCACACCGATCCCATCTGAGCTTAGTCAACTGTACAGGTGGGCTAGACCTGCAACAGGCAGACATTGCCATCTGTGGTAATGTGAAAGTCAGAGAGGCTGGCTTGAAAGAACTGGAGTCATCCTGGTGATATTACCATTTCTATCATTCATAGGAAGGGAACTGGCTCCTGCTCCCACTGTACTGTATGGGAGTTCAATAGGAGCAGGATCATTTCCAATAGCTATTGCTCTGCCTGCTAACCTAAGGGTAATCAAAGCTGCAGGCAATAAACTAATCACCAGAGGGTTCCCTCATGTGCACAACTAGTTAGGGCATCATTATTTATAGAGCACCAGGAGTGTATGTGTTGCTTTACACACACATATGGTCCTTGTCCCACAGAACTTGCAATCTTTGCTTTTGTTTTTTACCTTCTTCTGAAGGATCAGGTATTGGTTGCTGTTAGCTGCAGGATACTGGACCAGTGGTTTGATCCAGTGTGGCACATTTTCTGAATCTGCAAGAGTCTGAGAATTAGACGGTGCAATATTTTCAAACTTGGGACCCCAAGAACAGAATATAGACTTCTTGGGGCACCTTTCTTTAATGGTGTGGATTCTTTTAGTGACATGCACATTGATGGACAATCATATCACCTAGATTTGTAGATGCTGTAGGAAACTGTGAGGTAATTGTAAGAACCATTTTCAGGTTTCTGCCCCACTCTGATACTGATGTGCTGATGCATAGCACACTTTGATTACTTCTAGACTCCCCTTTTGGAAATGTGACTTTATTGATTTGTTGACTGATCTTTGAGCAAAACCCTTGCAGAATGGGGTAATCTTCCCAAAAAAGGTTCCTCCCAAGCTAGGTATTTTCAACAGTCCTTCTGTATTAGGATCTGATTTTATGTACATTACAAATTGCAGTTCTAGGAACTCCACAAATGTTATCTTAGAGATCTTGTTCCCTACTGTATTTGTATTTTATTTTATTTTTCATTTTATTACTTGCACTTTTAGGGTCATGGAGAAAATATGAAATCACACACAATTCCATCTTAAAATGACATAGTGTCAAACTGGAAATCTCCCACTGCCAGCACAGAACTCCAACCCTCCCAGCTTATCTCATCAGGCAAAAGCCTGGGTAAATAAATAGATAGAATGGGGCACCCTGGCATGGGGGAAGGAGCAGTCAGGGGGCACAAAGAACCCCTGGCATAAGGGAAGTGGTGGTGGTGGGGTGCAAGGAAAAGCTGAAGTAGAGGAGGGGTGGAAGGGTAGCACATGGAGAGCTTGGGGGAATGGAGAGATGCAAGGAGCCTCCGGTGCATGCATTGAACTCAGCTGACAGAAGCAGTGGAGTGTGTGACCCCTGCCCCCCATTTTATCAGGTCTCACAAAGCTCCTGTGGGGCAGGTCAGTATCATTGTCACCATTTTACAGATATACAAACCAAGCACACACAGGTTAAATGACTTCCCCAGGTCAGGCAGAAACTCAGTGTCTAAGCCAATAAAAATCTGTCAAAAGTCCTGGGTGCCAGTTGTCTGCTAACCACTGGTCCACACTGCACTGCCATTAACTAGGAGGAATTTCTTATGACCAGGGCACTAAGATATGTCATCAGATACCCTGCTAATGAACACAGCATATTATTGTGTGTTTGCATCTGCATCTCCACTAGGGGGCCACAGAGGGCTGGGAAGGGAGTGTGGCCAGAGTGAGCGCAGGATGCGCTGATTCAGCACACTGCCTCAATCTGCTGGCAGGACTCCGGACCCCTGGCTGCAAACTGGAGCTACCTCTGCAGTGGAAGCTCCAGGGAGGGTGGTGGCGGTAACACAGCTTGTTCTCCTTTGGCATGAATTTCTCCTGGGATGGAGACTTGCTGGAACAGGAAGGTGTGAATGGTAGGAAGGAACCATAGTGATGGTTATGGTGTTAAAAACATGAGAGAGAGAGAGAGAGAGAGAGAGAGAGAGAGTGTGTGTGTGTGTGTGTACACATACAGGAGAGTCCCAGCTTTGCTACCGACTTACTCTGTGACCTTGGACAAGTCATTTCGCCTTTATGTGCCTCAGTTTCCTCATCTGTAAAATGGAGATGATCATACCCACTTTTGTAACGCACTTTCCTATCCTCAGATCCTCGGTTGGTCAGATGTGAGATATCGTTGTAATTCACACCACTTTCCATCAGCACCACTGCAGGAACATTCAAGACCCAGCTGTGGGTTGTGGGTGGTGTGGAGCCACTCTGTCCCATAGGGAGTTTGAGAAGGGTTGTCCTATAGGGCACAGTTCCTCTCTCAGCTCTCAGATATGCCGGGGTTTGGTAGTGGAAGCTGCTCAGGCTTTGGCCCTGCCTCTGTTCCCTTTAGTGCATTATTCTTCCCCATGGTTAAATGAATAGAGCAGCAGGTACTGTGGTCTTCTAAGCTCAGACGCAGTGACTGTGACCGCTGGCCTTTTAACGGGCATATTGTGTGTGTGGGGGGGGAAGTGTCTCCTTGCACCTTCCTTCTCCCCCTGAAAACCTACGCAAAGGCCAGGCACAATCAGGCCCCTATTGATGAGATTTTCAAAAGTGCTCAGCACCCAGCAGCACTTACTGGTCTGGGTGGGGAGGTGCTGGGAGCTGAGCTCTGGAAAATCCAGCACCGCAAGTTGGAGAGATGCAGCGTATGCAGTGAAGGCATTAACAATAGTGTGTTTTTTCTTGACAGGTAAAAGAACTGGGGAAGCATGTCGCTGGCTTCCTGGTTCAGATGGAATGAGCCACCGAGCCGGATTTCCCAAAGGAACCCCACAGAGATGGTGGTGGAAACACTAATGATGGAACTAGGCTGGCAGATCAAGCAGGCAGAGAAACAGCAACGAGAGAGAGAGAATGAGTATCGCAAGATAAAGACGGGTGTGGACTACGGCTGGCTGGTTAGCTACCCAAAGCCTAAGCACAGCTATGACATCAGCCCAGGGGAGCGGCTACAGCTGGAGGACATGTGCACCAAAATACATCCCTCCTACTGTGGGCCAGTCCTACTCAGGTATAATGGAGGCTTTGTAGACACAGGACTGCTGCATATCCAACACAGTGAGGCAATTTTCCTAGTGGTTAGAACACAGGACTGGGAGTTGGCATACCTGTGTTTCAATGCAGGCTGAGACAGTGACTCACTGTATGACCACTGGCCAAATAACAGTTGTGCCTCATTTTCCCCATATGTTAAACAGGTATAATAATATCTGCCTTGCGATGCTGGTATGAGAGTCAATTAATGTTTGGTGCTTTCAGATACTCAGATGAAAGGTGCTACATAAGTATTAAGTATTATTATTATGAATTGTTATGAGAACCTTGTCTTTCAAATTCGCAATCAGAAAGCAACACTACATGTAGGATCACAGTGATATTTATTGCCATTTACTACAGCTGATTATTTCAAATGGAAGCAGAATGGTTCAAGTGGAAATAGTCCAGGAGGTTACGGGCACAAAGATCTAATAGTTTAGGGTCAAAGTTTAATACAGGGGTGAGAGATGAAAGTATTTCCTGCTACAACGAAGAGCTGCAAAAAGCAACTTCCAGCTGAGACAGGCTGAGAATGAGCTCCTCATATTTTGACCAGCAAAATGCTCCATTTTGGCTTACCTGGTAGAGTTACTATGGAGAGATCACGAGGGTCTGTGTTTGAGGCCTGTAAGGTGCACACAGCCTGCCCAGCCACTGGCTGGGGGAAGCTCTGCTCACTGTTGAGTCAGCCTATGTGGCAGTCACACCACTCTCCTATTGTGCGGATCGTTTCAGATTGGCTGAAATAGATCTGAATCTGTAATAGGGCATCAAGCTTGAGAAGAGAGAGAATTATTTAAATTTGATATTAAAGATGGGGTCTGCTTCTCTTCCCATTTATGGCAGTGCAGCTCAGAAGTGACTCCACTGAAGTCAATGCAGCAAGCCTGGTGTAATCAGGAGTGACTCTAGTGAGAGTGGTGCACTTACTCTGGAGTAAAACTGATTCAAGTGAGAGGAGAATCAGGCCCTGAGCTTCTCTCCCTTTGTTTTTGTCTTTTTAAGATACATTTCCCATTGTTTTCATTAGGAAACAAAAGATTGAGCGGGGGGAGGCAGCATATACCTTTTTACAGGCACTGAATGTATATCCCAAAGTGGTTAACTGCTCTCCTGTTTCCCTCTCTCTGGCCACCAGTGCCAACAATGCAGGGAAGTGAGCCACAGCACACCCTAGGGCCCTTCTGCTGCTGCCTAATTGGATCAGCTGCCCATGGATCCTTCCTGCAAATGCAAGGAGACTGGGAAAGGCACTCCTCTTCCCCCGGTGGGGAAGTTGCTTCTCTTCCTGTGGGATGGGATGGGGAGATTGTCACAGGCTCCTCTGTTCCCTTGCAGGGCTCCCAGGTGATGGCAGAGTCAAGGATTTATTGATGGTTTAAACCAAAATGGCCAAACTGGCCCCTGCAGGGTTTTACTAGTAATATTCATCTGAAAGCAGAACAGTTCAAAACAGCACTGGCCATACACTCATTCACACCAAGAACACAGAAACCATTATAAACCACACAGGAAGGGACGGAACCTGAGCTCTTTTCCCCTTCCTCTGGAGGACTGAGCAAAGATCCTCTGGCAGATGGGCGTATTCCATAAAACTAGCTTCCTGTGATGGCAGTGGGTGGTTACTGGCAAAACTCGAGGCCTCCCATCTTCTAATGTATAAACCAAAAATCAATCTGACTTGCAACACGGTTCATTTTCTCACTGGGTTGGATCACAAGAAGAGCTGAGCATTTGCATCTTCCATTGACTTCTGTGGCTCCTGCAGGTGCTCAGCACTGGTCAGGACTTGGCTCTACATTGCAGCAAATACATCTGCTCCCTAGTACTAGTTGGCTGTGTTTGTGACTAAGGACAATAGGGCATAACCTTCCTTATTAAAAAGGATCCATCATCATCGTCATTAATTGTATTACAGTGTCACCTAGAGGCGCCAACCAAGGGCAAGGCCCATTATGCTAGGCACTGTACCTGCCCGGAGTCAGAGATACTCCCTGTCCTAAAGAGCTTACAAACTATTAGACAAGACAGGCAAAGGATGTATTATCCCCATTTTACAAATGGGGGACAGAAACTCAGGGAGATGAAGTGACTTGCCCAAGATCACACAGGATATCTTTGGCAGAGCTGAGAATTCAGCTCAGAGCTCCTGAGTCCAGAGCCTTAATCACAAGACCATCTCACTCTCAATCCTTCCTCTCAAGAGCATCCCATAACGTTCTGTCATGCCATAAGTATAAAGATCACCTTAGTTTAAACACAACTGCTTGTAAAATAGTCATCTTGCATTTAAAAAGACCCACAAACTTGTCATTGGAAATTCAGAGGCTGCACAAACAATTGTAGCTTAGAGGGAGCCTTTGAGAGAGACAGCATACAATTCTGCATAACGTGTTACAGTGAAGTGTAGATAAAAGGTTCATGGGGATTGCACAATAGCTTTTCCTTCCAGCTCAGGCATTTGAAGGGCTACTGTCGCTTTTTGATACTCAGCAAGTTGATTATAATAGTCAGACTCCATTGTGAGGAGCCATGTCATAAAATTGCAGGGTTCATTCTGTTGATTGTATTTGCTATTGTTAGGCAGGGTCTCGTCCTTTGATAATGTGAATTGCTAAATTAAGAGTCATAATAAGAAAAAAACATCCTATATCTTTTGTCAGCAATGTCATGTGCTCCTCGAAAAGACCCAGGTGATTTTCATATGATCACCCAAGTCATCATTTGACTGATATCTACCAAAAGCAACCCGGAGCTTTCGCTAGATATCAGATATATGTCTGCAAATTCACTCTCTTTGGATATTAAAGTTTTTAAATTGAGATTGTCAGGTCAAACTGGCCTAGAATGTTGGTGTTGTACAAAATGAGCATTTGCACAACCTAACACAGATATGTTTCTTTGGTGGATTTTTTCCTTTTCAAATACAAGAGGGATCTAGAAATAGGCCCAAAATGAAACCTTAAATTCAACTACCTTTTCCATCAAATTCCAAGGGATTCTGATTCATCTCCTTCCAACATAAACCTACCTCATTCAGTTTTGCTCTGGGTTGAATTCAAAACCAAAAGAGACCTGTTTTATATACTTAGGGTGAAAGCCTGGCCTCAGTGAAGTCAATGGGAGTTTTGCCATTGATTGCACTGGATCTATGATTTCAATACGCAGATGCTAGAGTGATAGGCACATTAGAAACGCTGACATTAGCCTAGATGGGCTGATTGATCCAGTTTAGATGCATCCCACAATGGTGAAATTTTCAGGCTCATAGTTGATCTCAAGATTTCTACAGTTGGATCTGAGATTGTGCAAGAACAGTTTGTTGGATTTCACTGCTCTTGAACTTCAAACCTACCCCTAATCCAGATGTGATCACTACCTGTTTGGCTGATCTCCTGCCGAAAGTGAAACTGACTAGAAACAAAAGTGAAACCACCCACTGTGTTTACCTTGTCCAAGGTGGAGAGGAATGTAAAAAATTGCATACTTAAGAGCAAATCAGATTTTACTAAACTAAGGAATCATTAATACCATGGGTTAAGGGTTATAATTTAGTAAGGATTCTAAATAAGGAAACAGATTTTATAGTTTACCTGACATTGAATGAGAAACAGATTACTGAGATCAAAAGTTTATTTGCTTACAATTTACTGGTTTAGCTGCAAAGCTGATTTATTTGGAGGGTGGGGGTTGGTGTGAACAATGCAATCTTTTGAACGTTAAATAATTTTCTACAGTAAAGCTGTTTATTGCTGCAAAGTATAACCAAAACGTTGTTTTAACAAAATAAATTTGGGAATCAACTAGCGACTAATCAGCATTTAGTAGTTAATAGTTTATTTAAGCAATTCAAACAGCATATAGCCCCAGTTCAGCAAAGCCCTTAAGCACCTGTATAGCTATAAGCAAAGTTCTTAAATCCCACTGAAACATATACTTAAAGTGAATCCTCATGCTTACGTGCACTCCTGAATTGGGGTCATAGAAAGAACATAAGCAGGCAAGGTTAGTGCATTGCTCACAAAATGGGCTGGCATACAGTGCAACCTGAATTAACACCAACTTCCACTGGAGAAGTCCCTGTCCTGAGAAACTACTTTTAACCTCAGATATTTTAAAGAACAGTTTTGTTCACAAATTATGCTTTATAAATAAAGATGTAATCTTCTGATGAGTAAGAAAATGCTGTTACCTACCCAGCACGAGGGGTTTTGCTAACCATAAAGAATTGTCTGCTTTGAAATTATTCTCTGCCAGAACGCTAGGCTATTAACTCAGCCTAGAAGAATGGCGACCCTGATTCCACTGAACAACTGCATGTAAGAACTCTGTGCCCTAGTGTAACAATAGACACTGGAACTGATGGATACTAACCTCTGTGCCTTGTGAATAGTCTTACCATCACTTCTGTGTCACACCTTTTACGCTGAGGCCAGTACTGCTGGATCAGTCAATATTGCATTCCACCCCTTTGACTGATACTCCTGCTAATCTGACTAATACCGGCATGGAAATGCTTAGTAAATGATGGTATCCGTATCTGAGAAAAAGATTCAGGAATGCACCGAGAGCAATTCTGAATGGCATCAGGGATGCTGACTGAGGAGATATCTGAGCCATTAGTGATGATCTTTGAAAAGTCATGGAAGATGGGAGAGATTCCAGAGGACTGGAAAAGGGCAAAAATAGTGCTAATCTATAAAAAGGGAAATAAGGACAACCTGGGGAATTACAGACCAGTCATGTTAACTTCAGTACCCGGAAAGATAATGGAGCAAATAATTAAGCAATCAGTTTGCAAACAGTCCACTTAGGAAGGAACAATCAGTTGCACATATACAAAATAGGAAACGACTGCCTAGGAAGGAGTACTGCAGAACGGGATCTGAAGGTCGTAGTGGATCACAATCTAAATATGAGTCACAGTGTAACCCTGATGTTTATACTTTTTGCAACATTCTAGAATGCATTAGCGGGTAAGCAAGACAGGAGAAGTAATTCTTCCAGTCTACTCTGCACTGATTAAGCCTCAACTGGAGTACTGTGTCCAGTTCTGGGCACCACATTTCGGGAAAGATGTAGACAAATTGTAGAAAATCCAGAGAAGAGCAACAAAAATGATTAAAGGTCTAGAAAACATGACCTATGAGGGAAGATTGACAAATTATGTTTGTTTAGTCTGAAGAAGAGACGATTGAGAGGGGACATAACAGTTTTCAAGTACATAAAAGGTTGTTACAAGGAGGAGGGAGAAACATTGTTCTCCTTAACCCCTGAGGATAGGACAAGAAGCAATGGGCTTAAATTGTAGCAAGGGCGATTTAGGTTGGACATTAGGAAAAAATTCCTAACTTTCAAGGTAGTTAAACACTGGAATAAATTGCCTAGGGAGGTTGTGGAATCACCGTCATGGGAGATTTTTAAGAGCACGTTAGACAAACACCTGTCAGGGATGGAAGAGTCTAGATAATACTTAGTCCTGCCATGAGTGCAGGGGACTGGACTAGATGACCTCTTGAGGTCCCTTTCAGTCGTGTGATTCTGTGTGCTTGTTTTGGTATGTAAGGGAACCCAAACATTTTAAGGGGGAAACATAGTGACCCTGATTTTGTGATTAAACACTCTGCTCTGGGCAACCTCTGTAGCAAGTGTCTCTGGTTCCCTCTTGGCATGAAACGGTACTTGTCTGACCATTCATCCCTCTGTTGTTGGTGATGGTTCCTCCCCTGCAGCATCCCAGTTAATATGACTGGGGAGCCATGCAGATTTCTTACCGGGGAGGCAGTTTGTTAACCATATGTCAGCTAAGCATTAGTTCCCTTAGCAAAGTCCTAGATGGTGGGCAGTGGGGTTAGTGAGTGGAATGTTCTGACTCCCTCCTCATTCTTCCTTCTTGTGTTGGAAGCTGTCAGAATTTGATGTTTGCACAATTACTATGTGCTCAGAAGAACATGTCTGTCATTGGTGCTGAAGAAGGGGAAAGGTACACAGGGGAAAAATGCACAAACCCATTCTAGATGTTGAAATATGAGAAACAGGACCTGATGTGGGAAACCACCACCCTGCACATGATTTATTGATTACACCCCAGTCGCATGAAGATCCCTCAACAAGTGACTAACTTCAAACCCAATCCTACAGTGCTTACTCAAGAAACACTCCTACAGAGTTTTGCCTGAGTAAAGACTAAGGACTCTTATCTTGCTGTAAGAAAGCACAGAAGTAAGATGATTGAAGTTCATATCCATCTTGACTCAGCCTAAGGAGCCAAAAAGCAACAAAATTAAATTGGAGGTGAGGAGGAAAGGATCTGAGACTGTGATAGTCAACACATTTTTTTAAAAATTGGAAAAGGAAAAATTACAGAAAAATAAAAGTTTTGCAATAACTAGCTGTTTACAAAGGTGGCTTATGGATGAAAAAATTTGCTGTCATATATTTACTCTGCTAAAAATAACAATAAGGTTATTTGTCTCAAGAAAAGCAGTCTCACCTGTGATGCACAAGTTGCCATGGTTAATATATATTTTTGTCCAGCAGCAACATAAATAGACATGTAAACTTCAACTGGAGAGTGAGCTGGCTCCTGCCTTGAGCCTGTGATAGCCTGCCCACTCTTCCTACTGAGAAATAGTTACCTCTTTGTTCCACATACATATTTTGCATCTTATGTCTAGGAACACCCCTTACTTGGTGTGACTGGAGTCCCAGTGGGGGACAGCTGTAGTCACTCAATTAGGGTGAACTGCAAAGAATGGGGCAGACAATCCCCATAAAACTGGTGAATATTCCAATACTTAGATTTACCAAGCCAGTATAAAACAGCTTCTTTATTACCTTACTGGTTACTCAGAAGTCCAAACAACACAGTTCCCTTAAAGTGATCCAGCCTCAGGCCTCCATCCAGGTACCCATGTCAAATATGATGAAAATTTCTATATATCGTATTTCATCATATAAAAGAAAAGGTTCTACCAATCCCAAAAGATTGGACACATTACTTCCCAGGTTATTGAATATTCCAGATCTTATCCAAATACATGCTACAGCTAATTCTTATTAACTAAACTAAAATTTATTAAAAAACACACAGAGAGAGAGAGAGAATGAATGGTTAAAAGATCACTATACTTACAGACATGAGTTCAGGCCACTGAGGTTCAGATTCAGAGCATAGATGGTGAGCTTTGTATTTGCAAAGAGTTCTTTCTGAAATAGTTCATAGGTTATAGTCCAATGTCCAAATATCATATTCAGGGTGTACCAGCATAACTGGGACCTCAGTCTTGCAACTCAAACTTCCCAATGAAGCCTTCGCAGATCTGAGATGACAGAATCAGGACCCAGGATCTTTTATACAATTTCATGTCTTTTGACAAGTTGGAGTTCAAAAGGTAATTAGCATGACTTTTAAGGAGGTCCATCACCAGTACTTAGCTATAGAATTAACATAAGGCACGAAAGCTTATGCTGAAATAAATTTGTTAGTCTCTAAGGTGCTACAAGTTTTTCTTTTTTATTTTCGTTTTGCTGACACAGACTAACACGGCTACTACACTGAAACCCACGTTTACAATTCATTTAAATGCTAGGATGTTCTTTTGATCTCTGAACGATCAGAATACAGCATAGCCAGGGACTGTTAGTTACATTGTCCACCCTACTCATACATATGTAAATACACAAAAACACAAACATTATCTCCCCACGTCTTTTGAGGGTTATATATTTTGCAGGATGTTTAACCCTTTCTAGTCATGCATCACACTTGGCAATTCCTTTTGCTGCATTTATGTCCCCATAATGTGCTGACATTTTAATGGGCAGAGTCAAGTGGCTAAATCTACATTCACATTCTGTTTAAAAAGCACAAAACCTCAAATAAATTATTTCAATCTTTTTTTAAAATGTCAGTTAAAACAGGCTTTGGGGTTGTTTATGTTCATTGAAACATGCTCCTATTCAAATGCTGTAGACTTCTGTTGTTCATGAAAACACAGAAATGAAACTGGTTTCAGTGTAGTAGCCGTGTTAGTCTGTGTCAGCAAAATGAAAATAAGAAAGAAAAACTTGTAGCACCTTAGAGACTAACAAATTTATTTCAGCATAAGCTTTCGTGGGTTACCAACCCACGAAAGCTTATGCTGAAATAAATTTGTTAATCTCTAAGGTGCTACAAGTTTTTCTTTCTTATTTTCAGAAATGAAACTGACCATCCCAGTCTTGTTGGCCATGCTGTCCAACAGATAGTCAGGATGGTGAGAAGTTAATTTGATTTAGAAAATTATTTCAGTTGAACTAATCTGAGTTCTGAGGACTAACACAAGAATGTATCATCAAACTCATTCCTGTGGGGTGAGGGCACTTTTCCTACATGCTGAGGCTACTTCATTGGTGTTGAAAGGACCTCATTTTTGGATAGTCCCATCTCTGGAAGTTTAGTTGGACCTAGCAAAGAGACAAGAACACAGCCTAAGGGCACTACTTAAAAGCAACACTTTGCCAATGTGCCAGCAACATTGTCTCTCAATTAACCCGTAACCATCGCCCCTTCCCCCACTTGTTCAGTCCCTGCATCTGAGTCCGTTCAGCCTATTATTTTAAATGGTAAAAGCATGTGCAGCTTATATGCGTCCTGAACACTCATGTCAGTATGGGTTGGTGGAATCAGACCCTCTCAGTCCAACTGGGAGTGTGCAGGGGTTCTAAAAACCTCAGATAGTTAAAGTTCATAAGGGCTTTGTTTACTGCATTAAGGAACTGTTCTAAAGTCATTGAAGTCAATGGGAGATCTTCCATTGACTTTAATATAGTCTCTGATCCAAAGCCCATCGGCTCAGTCTTGGAAGGTGCTCAGCACTTTCAACTCCCATTAATTTTCATTGGAGCTGAGTGCACTCAGCGCCAGGCAGCACTGGGCAATGCTCATATATGTTTACTGTGCCACCACTGTAAGTGAAGCACATTGAGATGTTTGGCTGTGTAAAACTATTGTTAAAACACGCATTCAGTGCCATTCACCAGTATAGTCATGCTTCACAATGATATTCTTGCACAGTAAAAGTCAAACAGTTTGAATTTACACATGGATTTACTTCATCCCATATGGAAAAGTCCTTTGGAATACAAGGGAATAATAATCATTCTGTAGGATTTTAAATGAAACTACACAATTCTATTGCAGAGATATAATTTCCTAGTACATTCCATAGGATGGTTCAAAAAACCTATAGAAAGAACTTCATTCTTCAGGTTTTTAGGACAATTTCTGCAGCATCAAATTAATTTCTGTAGAAACCTATTGCTTTCATCACTATTAAATTCTATAGAAGAATCTACAGATGCTTTACAAGCATCATATAGCTTTGGTTTTATTAAATATATGCAGTTCTCCACATTAAACAGTTATGTCTGTCTGTTTATGGGTGTAATTCACTAGCATTTAATTAGAACTAGAATATATATGCTACCAGTATGTGAGTCGGGTGAGTGGAACTACATGCTCTCCAGGTGCAGGTGGGAACACAGCCTAGTGGTTAGACCACAGAACTGGGAGTCAGGAGTCGTGGGCGCTACACTTAGTTCTGCCACTGAGTCACTGTGCGACCTTAGGTAAGTCACTCTGCTTCTCAGAGCCTCAGCTTTCCTACCTCTCAAATGAAATAATACTGTCTCTCTATCCCCCAGTATTGTAATGAGGCTAAATTCATTAGTGTCTGTAAACTGCTTTGAGATCCTCCCTGAAAAGGTACCATAGAAGCATTATTATTCTAGATACACCCTGAGTTGCAGCACAGACCAGTGCTGGACCAAATTTGTACTGGACTAACAACTGTCTTATCATACATTATGAGCTGATGGAATATCCCCCAATTAAAGTGATCAAATCCATTCCCAATGGAAGTGGAATTTCTATATCAAACTAAGGACTAATGCTCAGCTTTTAAAAAATTAAAGTTGTGCATTGATTGTACTTTTTCAGATTCCGGCAACTTACTGCTGAATACGAGCCAGAGGTACAGGAAGTAGCCCGGCTCTTCCGCTCTGTCCTGCAGGAAGCCATTGAGAAAATCAAAGAGGAAGAAGAGGCCAAGAAGCTTGCGAGGCAGTGGAACACAAAGCACAAGACCAGCCTGTCCCTAATGACATTTAAATCCCGGGCCAGGATTTCCCCATTCAGCAGCAACATCAAGACCATTTCAGAGGACGTGGAGCGAGGCACCGAGCCAGCCAGGAGAGTATGGAGTATGCCGGAGTTTAGGAGTGCCAAGGATTACTGACTCTATTAATAACCAGAGTGAGATTTGAGAGAGAGCTGGTTTGGGTTTTAAAGAATGAGTTAACCATTATCTAGCCATGTATTATTTCACCTTCATCCCAGTTCTCTCTCTTTCTGTCTGTCTCTCTCTCTTGGGAGCTGTGGCTATAGTGACAGATGGTGATGCACATAGTCTCTGTCACCTATTATGATATCTGTGGCTATAATTTAGTGGTTTACAGTAACTTGATGGTCAATGGTCATTTCTTATTTCAGTTTTATTGTTTCTGCTCGTTAGAGAACAGTTTGGTGCATGGTGCATTACCACCACCCTCCCAGCCTTCTACATGGCTGTCTGCAAATACAGTGCACCCAACCATGTGAGACTTGTAGCCCCATTGAGTTAAATGGGATTACTCATGTGAACATGCATCAGTAAAGCTTGCAGGATCTGACCCACCAAGTCAGGGTCCCTGTTTGAGACAGACATTAAACTCTATTCATCTCAGTGCTACAGAGAAGCCTCTTAAATCAACACTGATTCCAGCATATTTCCACTCAGTTTGATTGTAAAATAATCTGTCTCTTCATGCGAAATAGATGACAAACTTCCTAGACATGGAGGGTCACATTTTCCATAGCAGCTGATTTTTGCATAGAATTGTGAATGCTCAGGTTCTTGCATGCACACTTTTTTGCATGTGCAGGTCAGTCAGATGTCTAACTACCAGCTTTGCAGACATGTGCTGCCTGCATGCACAACATGGACTCTGGCACCTGTAGATACTGCACACATACAAGGATGTGCATGCACATTTGAGGCTCCATTAAAAGCCTCTGAGTCCCCCTTAATTTTCATTTTTGTTACAAGGAGAGATTAGGTTATAAACCCAAGTATTAAAACCCAACTGGATCAAAACTGTCTCATATTGAGACTCCCAGGCAATTCCAGTAAGTGCTGCAGCTCATATTCCATTTAATAAGTAGATGCATTGAAATGACTGGCAAGGCTGATTCTGAAAGCAGATTACTGGAGTATATAACCAGGGGGGAAAAAAATCAGTATTCACATATAGGGATCTTTCTATGTCCCAGAGTGTTAGAGGTCATTCCAACAAATTGCTGATGTGATTTATTTCCGCTGTAGGGAAAGAATGTAGGTCCATTTCATAATCTTTTTGTCCTGGATATTGAGAGAGCTTTTCTGTATACAACAGGTTGATGGCCAGTGAGGCAATAAATCTTTTCAAGGGGAAAAAAAAAATCTCACAGAGGTTCTGAAATGGGCCCTTTGAAAATGCAGGAAAATGCCAATGTAGATTTCTGAGCGGGGCCCAACCTGCAATCCTTAGGGAGAACTCCTAGTGGGAGGACTGGCTTTCTCAAACTGGGGGTTGGGACCCCTCAGGGGGTTGCAAGGTTATTACATGGAGCTGTCAGCCTCCACCCCAAACCCCACTTTGCCGCCAGCATTTATAATGGTGTTAAATATATACAAATGTGTTTTTAATTTATAAGGCGGGTCGCACCCAGAGGCTTGCTATGTGAAAGGGGTCACCAGTACAAAAGTTTGAGACCCACTGATCTAGGGGCTCTTCAGCCAATGGGAAAACTCCTAGTGAAGGACATAAGGGAAAGAGTCTCCCTGCAAGCTTTGCCTAGGGCAGTTTGACCCAGATCAGCATGCTGGAAGGAGGGTTTGCCCCACTCCCAGAACCTGCTCATCAGCAGATATTGGCTGGAGGTGAAGCTTATTCACACAAGGGCCCTGTGTCACTGGACTCTCCGTTCACCCTTCAGCCCACTCCCTGGCAGTGGGGTTTCCCACACTGGCACCTGGCCCCAGAACTCCTTCTCTGGGGTTGGCAGCACCCTCTGGGTGCCCTGGAGAAGGTAATGCAGTCTCAGGCTATGTTAACTCAGGTATCTTTACCATGACCCATGACAACGCTCATGCCCCTTGTTCAACCTCTGCCTGGACAAATACACACACAACCTCGGACTGCCTCCTGAGGACCCCCCTGGAGCACAGGGCAGGGAGGAAAACTGCCTCAGAAGCAGCTGGTTCCCCCCTCCCTGCAGGATGGTTAGTGGAGTGGCCCTGTGTGCAGTCGCCCTTCCATGGATGAGTCCTGGGGAAACAATCCGCCATTAGCCTATCAGAAGGGCTACGCCGAGCTATTGAGCAATTCAGGCTTACATTTTCTATTGGCACAAACAGGCACAGCTTCGCCAGGTCCATAGGGTCATGCCTGCATAGAGCAAGGGCACGTTCGGCCCTTTAGCTGGCTTTAAGCAATCTTTGAAAGGAACAATTGAAGCAGAAACCTGAATTTTTCTTAGGGAATAATGTGTATTGTGATAACGTTAGTACCAGAATAGCTTGTTTCGTTCATGGGGAAGGGGGGTAGCTTGTTTGTTCATGGGGGGGGGGGGGTTTACTATATTGGTACAAAGTGCGGCTTTGCTGGTAAAGCTGCACCCCACGCTAGGAGAGTTTTGCTGGCGTTGTAGACTGGTATTCCTATACGGTAAAATGCTCCTAGTGTGGACGTAGCCTCAGGTGGGAGGTGGGCAAGTGTGGATATTATAAAAAGCAGCTTTTTCTAGCTGCAGTGAGAGTTTCACGGGCTGTTTTTGGGCCACTCGTTCAAGGGGTTGGAATGGCCCAGGGGGAAGGACCGTGCTGTGCTAGGTCTGACTTCTGCAGCATAGAATTAGAACATGAATAGTGTGATTGACTAGAAAGAGAGCCGTTTTTGTGACCTTGAACCATCTTCCATAGCCTCAGGAAACTCTTGTGTGCTCCCAAAGCTCTGTTGCGAGAGGGGGCCGCTAATCCGAAACCCGCTGCACTGGGTGCAGGAAGAGAGCAGTTTGGAGTGCATGGGTCACAGATCGTCTTCTCTCACGGGCACAGGGACAGCGTCAAATATGGCTGCGATATTCACTTGAGCACTAGGCAGAGGAAGTATGCAGCGGGTGGGGGAGGTGGGGAGGGGAAAGCACCTCAGCCAATCAGCAACACTCCAAAGTGGAATGGGCAGCCCTCTTGGGACAATGGCCACCTTCCTGACTGCTTTGCACAAACAGGGCCTGGCCTGCCAGAACCTTATTCACATGCCCAAAGCCACTGAAGTTGGTCCCGCAGTGCTGTGGGTGGTCGGCAGAGAAGGGAAATCTCACAGCGCAAGCTGCCTGGTTCATGCAGCGTTTCTCCAGGACCCTCCGCTCAGCTGCTCCTCCTACCTCAGCACGCCACGTGCCCAAATCACAGGCTAAAAGCTGAGCTGGGGGATGGCAGCAGAAACTAAGGCCAGGACCAAATCTTCAGCCGCTGCCCAAGTATGTGCTGGAATAGCTCCTACATCCGCTCTCCATGAACCACTCTGGGCTGAGTATTCTGGCTAGATGCCCACTTTTGCACAGTGCTGGAAATTCTGGTCTCTTATTAGATACATGGCCCTCCTAGAGAGAGAGGACACAGAGGCTCTGGCTGCATTAATGAAACTCAGGGCTTCCAAAAATGAGATCCAGTTTGAGCTGGGCTACTTCCACTCGGGGTCAGAGAGCTGAAAATCTGACAATCAGATCATTGGTTTGTGATTTGGTGTTCTGTGTGTAGTGTAGTTACATGTAATAGTGCGTGTTTGTTTATTTTAAAATTTTGAGGACAGAATTAGCTTGGTCTTAGCTCTCTGGTATGTGTGCACTCACTGGAGAGGGAACAAGAAAACCTAACAGAAAAGCACTAATCCAAACACTTAAAAAAAACCTATGATCAACTTTTGTCTGTATTAGCAAAGCCATCTATTGTATTAAATGCTCTTGGATTGCATACTGTGGCACTGTAGTCATTTGTAGGCACTTACATGTTCTGTATTGGCACCTTTAGTACTGTGTGTATCAATGCAATGTGCGATTGATTTCTGAGCAAAGGGGCGTTCTGATAAAATGATATACAACTGTTATTACAACACGGAACTTGTCTACCATGCGCTCACTCTCGTAGTAGGAAACTATATTAGTACCGACACCATCGGCGTGCACTACAGACTTACATTAGCAGTAGCCCTCCCAGCACCCTGGAGAGACAGGACAGAAAGTTTCAGAGGCTTGCTCAAACCCACACCTGGAGTCCCCGTCAGACTTGCGGTTACAGCCCAGGAAAACCTGGCTGCCAGGTCAATGTCCAGCCCCTAGACCATTCCTCCTTTCTATCTCCCAGAGAAGGAAACAACTCTTCCTTTTCAGCAGGACAAACACTTCAGCTTACCTTTCGCAGAATTTCCCTTAGGCTTCCAGTTGAGCCTCTGATATCAATGGACTCTCAGATGCCAAAATGTGGGAGAAGTGCCAAATTCATCCCTGGCATGAATAAGAAGCTTAGACGACCATGGGGTTAGAGCAGGGCTGGAGCTGGCCCATCAGACCACTTTCAGATGCCTCCTCTGCGTGTCTGAAGAGAGGCAACGACGAGGGGACCGGGGTGCCTGGCTGCTGTGCCCTGCTCCTAGCTCCCATGAAGCCCATAGAGATCTCCCTACCTGGCACCATCACAGTCACAGCTATAAAGAGCTCAGTTAGGGCATGATCAGTTTGTTTTATCTCAGAAACATCCAGCTGTGCCCCAAATTTCACAAACATTGCTCCTCCTAGTCCCACCCTGGAGGAGATTATCTCTGCTATGCTGTGCTGGCCGGGGATGGGGGAACAGCCAAGTCAGCCCATGGTCCCATAAAGGTTGCTTTTGCAGCATCCATACACCTATTTCTTCCAGAAAATCATAGAGGGCCTGATTCTGGGCCACTGAAATGGACACACAATGTTTTCCACACCACCCCCCTGACACTAACGAGGGCTGAAATTCAGGGCAGCAATGCCCACAATACGTTTACAAGATCATCTTGTTTGTAGACCTGAGAGTTTTAACAGCAGTAGCTGCTTGACTCTCTTATGTTTGTCACAATGTTGTACACAGGGGAATCTCAAATCAGAGTAGGGAGCTTATTTCACCTCTGTATTTGACACTGGTGTGGCTGCTACTAGAATACCATGTCCAGTTCCAATGCCAACAATTCAAGCAGGATGGTGACAAATTGGAGAGGGTTCAGAGAAGAGACATGAGAGTGGTTAAAGGAGTAGACAACATAGCTTATACTGCTGGACTCAAGGAGCTCAATGTATTTAGCAGAACAAAGAGAAGGTTAAAGGGTGACTTGATCACAGTCTGTAAGTATCTACAGGGGGAACAAATATTTAATAATGGGCTCGGCAATGTTGCAGAGACTAGTATAACACGAGCCATCGGATGGCAGTTGAAGTTAAACAAATTTAGACTGGCAATAAAAAATAAATGTTTAACAGTGACAGTAATTAACCATTGGCGCAATTTACCCAGGGATGTGGGGGATTCTCTGTCACCATTTTTAAATCAAGCTTGAATGTTTTTCTAAAAGAGCTGCCGTGAGAATTATTTGGGGGCAGTGCTATGGCCTGGGTTAGACAGGAGGTCAGACTAGCAGATTACAACAGGCTCTTCTGGCCTTGGAATTTATGAATCTAAGCATACTGTCACATTGACCATACGGTGCCTTCCTAATTACACCCTGCTAAACAGGTGCCCTGGTTCAAGAGTACAAAAAAGCCCCTGAGCCACTCCCAAAGTTTGTACAGCCACAATGGCTCAGCTGCCTCTCTGGCCTCCCCAGCATCCAGAATCTAAGCAGTATGGGCTGAAAAGAGAACGGGGAGGGAACGTCCCTTCCAGCCCCGAAGCTGATGGGTCACAACGAGATACTGAACCGCTGTGCAGGGCGGCTGTACCATGGGCTGCCCTATTCGGTGAGCAGGCTGGCCGCATGCAGAGGGGCTCCAGTTTCCCTGAAGAGCTGAGACCGGAGTGAAAGCCTATTGAAATTCTCATGGACTTCCATGGGCCTGTGTAGTAAAATCGACTCACCAGTGCAGCACCTCCTGCTGGTTGTCTGGGAATTAGCTGTTTTCCAGCCTTGGAGCACCCTCTGCTGGCCGATGTCTCGCTTGCTGCTGGCCCCATGTCCCTCCCGGACCCCGGTGCCTCATACGCTGGGGTTCTGCCCTAGGAGTACCCCTACACTCTGGGTCTCCCCTCCCAAGGGGAACCCCCAACCCTCTAAACCCACCTCGCCTCAGTGGCTACTGCCAGTCATCATCTAGCCCCTGCTCACTGGAGCAGACTGCAGTGTGTAATGGCCACTCATCATTGGCAAGGGGTTAGGATGAGCTGCCTCTGCCTAACCCCGGGCTGCACCTCTGCAACCCCAGTACCTGTGTAAGCCTTCACCAAGGCCTGCAGCCTGGGGGTTTACCAGGCTGGAGCTCCCCAGCTCCCTTGCCCTATTCCCCAGCACTGCTCCAGAGTACCTTTTCTTAGGCC
Source organism: Macrochelys suwanniensis (assembly GCA_033296515.1). Taxonomy (NCBI): domain Eukaryota; kingdom Metazoa; phylum Chordata; order Testudines; family Chelydridae; genus Macrochelys; species Macrochelys suwanniensis. Next base: position 159,840,978 of record CM065777.1, read on the forward strand.
TTCATCAAGGCCTGCAACCTGGGGGGTTTAACAGGCTGGAGCTGCCCTGCCCTGCCCAGCCCAGCCCAGCTCTACTCTACTCTACTCTACTCTACTCTACTCTACTCTACTCTACGTACCTTGGTCTCAAGCCCCTAGACCCACCCTCTCTACCGCTAGCGAGAGACTCCCCAGCTGCTGGCCCACAGCCCTCTTATAAGGCCCAGCTGGGCCCTGACTGAGCTGGCCACAGCTGTGGCTGCTTCCCCCAATCAGCCTTTCACAGTCTCAACCCTCGCCAGGGCTGCTTTTAACCCCTGTTCTGCGGGAGTGGGGCAGCCTGGGATTTCAGTCTATGGCAGGCAGAAAGGCTCAGTGGGAGGTGGCGCTGATGCCACCAGGTCCCTTGTGAGCATTCAAACCAATAGCTTGCTGCGGTAGGAGGAGAAAGCTTTCTCATGCCACTCCCATTGCTGGGGAGGGCAGCAGGAGGGGGACTCTTGCCAGAGACAGGGTGGGTCAAACCTAGCTTATTTGCGAGTGCCCCCTGCACTTCCCTCCCCATTGCCACTGGGTTGGGGGGAGGGGAAACATTCAGTCCCACCAGCCCTTCCCCCACCATTATCCCTGTTTGAGCCTGACCACCAAGCAGGGCACAAACACCACCCCCGGGGCCAGAGACGAGACATGTCTGCCCATAGAGGGGGACAGAATGAGGGCTGCTGGCTTCAGCAGTGTTATTGAGCATGTTCAGACGGTGTGGGGGTGACCCTGCATGACCCCCACACGTTGCCTCTGCCTGAGGTGGGTTTTGTTGACCATTTAAGGCCAAACTCAGCACCCCCTTGGGCACAGGAAGAGCCTGTGCGGCTGGGAAGGCCAGGATGTGCATAGAGCCAGTAGGCGACGGCAGGTGCCCTTAGACGGGACTAGGGATTTTAGGCACATCGGCTCGGTATAGTCCAAAAGGCAAGGGCTCTGTCAGCTGGCTAATCTCTCCGTCGGCTTACAAGAGGAGGCTGGGGAGGGGGAGAAACGAGCGTTCAGCAAAATATCAAATATTGCGTTGGTTATTAGCAGCCATAAATAGTTTGGGCTTTTCCCATCCCGGCCAATGGTGTCTGCTTCTGGCACCCTGCTCCCGCCTCCCAAGGCCCTCTGCACATTTCATTGGCCATCTCGTCTGTCATGCCTCCGCTCTTGCTGCCGCCCCTTCCTTCCCTTCCTCTTCTCTGCCCCCAACCTCAAGAATTTGTGTCGTTCCCCCCGCAACAACGTCCCCTTCCCGTTTCTCGTCCAAATCCCGCTCGTGATCCTAAACATTATGTGAGGCTACAAACAAAACTAGCAATTCAAAATAGAGCCAGAATCACCACAAACCCAGGCAGCCACATGGTCTTATTCCTGCAAGCCAGGCCCTCCCATCATCTAGCCTCGCTCGTCCGGGCTTTGCCTCTTCGGGGCAGGGGCCAGCACTTCCTGCCTGCCAAGTGCCATGCACCTTTATAGTGCCAACGAAGTATAGAGAATGACTGAACAGTAACAGGCCCAAAGCCAACGTGCCAGGCCTGTGCTCCACCCTGCCACACAAGCAGTGAACGGGGCAGCATACAGATGTTGCGATTTAAGGAAATAAACAGCTAGGATTAAACAACTGCAAAGGAGCTGAAATTCTCTGAAGCTAAATGGTTTACAGCTGTAACCCAGCATTTAAATCATAAAGAATCTGTTTCCAATCAGGTCTGTTTGTGTCAATCAGGGCACCTCAAAATGGGCGCGCGAGGAGAGCAAACTGATGTATTTACTCTAACCTGGTGCGCATTAAAGTCGCTGCTGTGGTTGTATTTGCTCCTGGGTGCCAGCATGTGTTATTATTAACATTGTATTAGTGCCTAGAGCCCCCAACCAGAACCAGAGCTCTGATGTGCCAGGCATTGTACATAGAGAGCTCAGTCAGGGCTCAGGCATCCCAGCCAGGGGTGTCTCCTGGTTTTGCTCTGCTCCACGTGCAATGGAAGGACCCGCAAAGCCCTGCCCAGTCCCACCTACAGGTACAGTGTGGGGTGGTAGCAGCCCTACAGAGCCTGCCATTCTCCTGGCGCTGCTACCCTGATGTGGGTTGCGGGCACAAAGAAGCGGCGTGCCTCCTTGTATAGCCACCTTAACTGGGCCACAATCTGGCCCATCTATAGTAACAGATTGTAAACACTAAGGGCCGTCTAAGACCCCCGAGCCCCCAAAGGGGTGTGCCCCTGGCTGATTTTACACAATGTGAGTGGTCCCACTGAAGTCGTGCTGAGCACGTGTAAAAATTTACAGGCTCAGGGGCCTTAACAAGGACAGCAATGGAGTGGGAGGGGGCTCGCATGTAAGCAGTGAACCAGGTGATGATTTATGAAAGTTGTGTAACTCAGCTTTATAAATTAATGGCTCTGTGGCGCTCTCTCCTTTCTCCCCACCGTATAACACTCTAGTTAATACAAGGGGCACCTCCATAGTTTAGTCCCCATTACATTTCAGCTCTTCCAAATCAATCTAACCTTGCGCAGTGACTGGCACAGCAGAGGCATGGGAGACGTGCCTTTCTGCACCAGTGCAGCTAATCCTGGAGTAGTATTACTTAATCTTTCTATGCCACAAGTGCCCAGAGGCCAGGTCAGGGCCCCAGTGCACTTGTCCCTGCTCCCAAAGAGCTCACCCTCTAAAGGTGCCAGTCTGTTGTTCCTCAAGAGTGGAAATCTGCCCAAAGAAATGGCTGAGCTCCCTGCTGAGATCACTGGTCCTGCTGTAATCCTGAACTGTAGCATGCTGTAGTGAGAGGATCCTTTCCAATGACTGAAAGCCAGGCTGGCTTTCACTCCTACTACACAATTCTAGCTACAACCCTTTGAAGTGCCTATTGCTGCTATATGTGCTCATTGGCCTATGACTGTGCTAGGAAAATCTGAGTGTGATTATACTTGTGGTACCAGTGATGGAAGCTGTAGCGCAGGCATGGTCCATCTCTAGCACCGGTTAGATCACACACATCTCGCTTTCCCACTACCCAATGATGCATCAAGCAGAAAAAGGCGGCCATTTTATGTTATGAATCATTCACTGGGCCAGCTCTGCATTAAATCGAGATGTGACACTGTTTCCATTGCTATGTGCTATTTATCAAGGTCTCATATAGAAATGGCAGCAGAAGCCTGAAACGGTTTGTTAAACAGATGGTGAACAGCAAAGTCCAGCTTTCCAAAAAAGCTCAGCCCCCAGTGGGAGTTCCTGTGTACTGAGCCCTTTTTGAAAATCTAGCCCCTGCGTTTGGGTGCCTAAATAGGAACTAAACGTTTTTGAAAATCTGGCCCTTCATATTTCCTTGCTAGCCAGGAGGCCTTAAAGATAGAGCTCGGCTGTTTACTATGCTGCAGCTGTATTCCAGTTAAAAACAGTGCTTTTGAAACCAATATTGGGTTCTACTCTGCTCTCCATTAATCGGAGGTAGCCCAGAGGGCTCTGGTCTCAATAGTACAACCAAAAGTGGGGAAATAACACATTGGGTTAAAATCACAGGAAGTCATTAGAAAAGGTGCACAAATAAGTCTTTGCAGGGACAGGGACTTGTAGTCAAATTGCAGGGGTTGTTCAGTTTCATAACAAGTAAGAAAAAAAAACCCACTTGCAAGTCTTAAAACGTTCCCTACGCTTCAAATGGACAATGATGCCCTCTGCTGGGGCACTTCAAAAATGTCACCAAACGGAAACAACAGTATCTTTGAAAATTAACTATTGGCAGCAAATTTTTATTTTAAAAAAAGCACAGATTCTTTTGCCCTCAAATAATGCATGGTAGATTAATTTAAGCATTGTGCATGTATACTGTTGACTCTGCATCAAGATATATTTTACACACTGCAAAGTAATGACTTCCCAAACAAAACAAAAAATGTTTAAAGTCTGAAAGTACGTTTCATCATAGTCATATTAACACCCACATCCCCTCCCTCCACAAAAAAATCTTTTACAAAAACTCTAGACCTTTTAAATATTTGGGTCATTTTACAAGTATAGACCTGAGCAAGAATAAACTCTAATCTTCACAGCTAAATAAACCTTCATTAATCCTGATTTTCCCACCCCAATGACTCCACATCTATGCTCCTTTGTTTCATTCTGTCATGGAAATATGCAGTTGGACATAGACAGAAATTTCCTTTTTTTGGTTTTACTGGGGGCCTAGATTTTTCAAGAGCGCTGTGCTCAGCAGCTCCCATTTAGGCACCTAAAAAGAAATGGATGCATTTTCAACAGCAGTTAGCATCCAGCCGCTCCGAGGGGAATTACACATTTTTTTAAATCTAGCCATTTCATTTAGTGTCTAAATGAGAGATGAGCTTTCTGAAAATCCAGCCTTAGCTGTCAGGTAAGAACTTTTGAAAACCTGTCCCTATGTGTACGTAAGGATTTCAGGAGGAACATTGTTGTGTCAGAGTTCTATACACATTGGTTACATGGTGTTGGTCCAGTATGAAGTTGTAGCATATATTGTGCTACGGTACAGTGGAAGTATGTGCTTTGAATGGGACACACTCTGTCCGAGTAATTTATTTTGACCTCTACTTATATTTTTGCACAAGATAGGGCAAAGTTAAGGCTGTATGGACAATGCAAACAGAATGGGGTAAGAGTAAATGGTAGAGGATGGTATTCCCATTAGGATCTGGCTGAATCTCTTCACTCTTCAAATGTTCAAAAAGTTCCTAAAATGATTTTTTTTTTTTTTAAAGGAGGGGGTTAGGAAGTTTGTAAAGAAAAAACTGAGAGGAGGGTGGTGGCAGCTGGATTCCACAGAACTATAATGAAAAAGAGGGTAAGATTGAAACTCAGATTTATGTTTGGAAATTTGTTTTTTTTATTAAGTGCCAAAAGTTTAAATCTATGGATTACCATAGCTGTGATCCCATTTAAATCTACAGGTTAATTTAGCTGTGATCCTTGCACCACCATCACCACCAGGAGGGGTGGTGGTGCAAGGATGTAGGAAGCTTTTGATCACATTGAAGAATGCTCCATACCACCCATCTATGTGCCCAGACTCTGTCTCTCTCCTGGTCCCCTAGCCCCCATCCACGCATGCAATCATTCTAGTCCCTTCCAGTTTCATCCAGATCTCTTACGCTATATTTCATGCCCCCCACCTCCAGTTCAACCCAGCTGCTGCAGCAACACTGACCTGCAGATGAATATTGATATTTACAAGCCTTCAAAAATACTTTAAATGGTTGTACCATATGGATGTGAAAACAGCTGAGTGGATGTGGCTTACATGGCAGCCCTTGGTAACAGGAAACAAAGATAAACCCATTTGCCCGCTCTTGCGATGTATGCTTCACTTAAAGCCCCAACTCCTGGACGTAAGTGGGGTGGATGGCTGGTAGGTAGTGGGCTGTGATACGCAGCTCAGACTGGATGATTTGGTGATCCCTCCTGGCCTTAGACTCTGACACGAAGAGCTCAGAATTCATTTTAAAAAATATTTCCATTCCTAGCAGACAAAAGCTTGGAACTATGACCAGGGTGAACCTTGAAGACTCAGGAAAAAAAATCCCAACCCCAACAACAGGCAAATAAAAAGAAAAAATAATGATTTTTAAATCTTTTGGGGGGCCTGACTCGTGATTTTGAGCACATTTGGGGATGGCGATATAGCACCACAAAATAAGAGAAACGCTACAATACCATGCTATTAAGGCAGAGCTTCCTCTGTGCAGTCTTTCTTTACACTAGCCCAATGCACAAAAATCACAAACCCAGAGCAAAACCGCACAGAATGGCTTATTGAAGATGGGATCTGAAACACCCAAATATTCTAATATTCTGCTTAAAAAGAACTGCAGTCCTGTATAAGCAAGACGGTCAGTTTCCCCAATACCTACTAGCTTCTTCTTGATTTTTCCGAACTGGGTTGGACATTTTTTTACCAGGAGTCTGACCCCACATTCCACTGCCGCCTCTTCATACCCCTGCTCTCGTAAGGTAGGGAAGGGGGCTGTTGTGTTGGATCTGTATACCCCATCTTTGTAGTTATCCCAATAATCCCCTAAATCTCCACTCTCCCCAAAACAACACCCCCTTCCCCCTAAAAAACCCCTTGTCAGCGGGGCTGACAAGACAAGACAAAGGTGGAGTGTGTAGGCCAAGCCATTCTGGAGATATGTGAAGCTCAAAACTACATTTTTGCAAAAAGTCAACCCACTGGGGAGTTTTTAAAACAGCTCTTTAATTTAACATTCTGATCCACCCCCTAGAGAAATTCTAGCCTTCCATACAACGTGCTTGTGAAATTGCAGGGACATTGGTGTCTTATGGGAATGGGATGGAAATCAGGATTATAATGAAAAGTCAGTTTCAACTTTAATGACCAAGAGGTTAGTGCTACTCCATACTACTTTGCACTTCTCCAGTACTTTTCATCCAAGGGAGTCAAAACACTTTACACGGATAAATACTATCACTCCCATTTTACCAATATGAAAATGGAAAGCGATTAAGTGACAGGTCAGTGGCAGACCAAGGAATAGAACCTAGATTTCCTAATCCACAGTCTCCTTCCCTAGGCCCCAATACAGGACAGCATTTAAGCATATGCTTACACCCCACTGAAGCCAATGGGACGAGGCACCCACTTAAGTACTGTTCTGAAAGGGGATGGACATAAGTGCTTTGCTAAATCATAATTCTCTAGTTATTAGAATCCCTATACAATTTTTTAACATCAAATACTTTATAAAAGTGGCTTCTGGATTGTATGAAGGTTTCACAAAGACTCCTTGGCACACTGCTGTGATTCTTCAGATGTCCTTGGTACTCTTGTTCAAACTCAGCCCCAAGTGTTTTTGCCTGTGTGTTTTAACTAAGGCCCATGTATTGTATGATCGTTCTACACGTGAAACTCCCGTTGAAGTCAATTGCTCTTAGTACTGTTGCAACGTACACTGGGGCCTCTTTCCCTGAAGCATGGGCACCTGTAAGAGTGATTAGAAATCAGAATGTGTAGCAATCTATACATAGCAGGTCTACGCACTAGTGTTCAAAACATAACTGATCTGTGCCAAAGGAGCAGTCCTTTCTGCTTCTAGTTCTGAATAAAAATATTCAGCTAATTTTTTTATTACTCTAGAATATTTTAATTATAAATTTGTTACCAAGCTTTGACAAATGGTAATAAACACCCGTGAGAAGGCTTGAGTCTCAAACTTCTTGAGAAAGCAACATACTGAAGAATGACTGTTAAAAAAAGATATTCATTTCTGTAGATGTACTATTCACAAAGAGTCATCGTGGTCTTTAGAACAAATAAAATCACGATTAAGAAAGATATATACAGAAACACCTAATTTTTCAAGCAGATGACCTACTAGTACTCTGCTTTGTTTCAGCTACCAGAAACATTAAAAACATTTGAAATTAAGAGTGTGCTCTCCATGCAGCTCTGGGATGTCTTTGTTACGCTGAAGTACAATAATGTCATTTCACTTCAGATCAGCAGCAGCAACACATTTTAAGCACTCATACAACATTGCAACTTCGCTATTACTTCAGGATCTCAAAAGGAGGACATGGATATTAATAAACAAGGTAGCAGTAACTCTTCATTTTGCCAGTTATAAAGGACACTGATTGTCTTCACAGCATAAGAGTCTGGTCTTGTCACAAATGGTGCCCTTTTCCCTGAGTTTCCTTTGTGTTTTGCTAGGCATGATGACCGGTTGGCTTGGGAGATTTACAAGTCCTTGCTCGGCACTCCTTCCATTACAAGGCAGAGTTTAGGAAATCAAGGAGTTCAGCACGGTTTCGGTCTCTCTGAGGATTAGAAAAGCAGTTCTTATAAATCACTCACTTGTTCAGTAAACAATTTAATTTGTTAAGAAGTCAGCTTGGAAGTGTACATTTCTATTACACAGAAACTTAAGGGACCACTCAAGGGAGACAGAAAATCAGTGAAAAGAAGTTGTTTCTGTGAGAAAACTACAGTACTCAATGGGCCTGATACTCCACTGCTTTGCATTCTGCGTAGTAATTTACACCTGTGTAAAGTGGATGTCAACTGCTACCAAATCTAGATTGCTGGATATTGTGATCCCCTGTGTTGCACAGATATAAATGGCTATACAGGGTGCAAGGCAGTCGAGAATCAGGCCAGATATGCATCTTCAGGATACCTTCTAAGGGTGGTCCCTTATACAGCTTTCACTCTGTTTTTCTGAAAGTAGCAAAGAGTCTCAGTTTAGAATGTAATATTTATGAACACAACTTTTATTGCAAATATTAAATTGTTTAAACAAGTGGCACAAATGTATTAACCTCGTCAACAGTAGGTATTATAGCCACTACAAATAATCAGATAAGGAACTATGAAGTACCATCATCTAGACACCAGGTAGTTTGATTTTTAGGATAAAAGTGGCAAAATAAAGTCAGACTCAGCATGGCTTGAAGGCTACAATAGCCAAACAATATATTTTTGACTAAATCGAACCTCAAAATGGTCAGTGTAATAGATCAACTATAAAGTGAGCAGTTATCATTGAACAGTTAGTCTATCAAATTCAACAGCACTGGCTAGCCAAACTGAATGCTTGCTGATCGGGGTCTCTCAGACGGCACACAAACAAGGGGACCTGCTGAGAAGTGTGAAAATTTAATTTGGGTCGTGACTCTGAAGCCTCCATTTAATTGTCAAAACTGAACTATTTCACAGCTAACCATCTTAACAGAATCATCCAGCAGCTCTGGAGCTGTGGGGAAAGAGTGTGTGGAGTTCCATCCCCTTTTCTCCCATTTGACACCTGCGCGGCAATGACTAGCCTCACACGCTTCAAGAAAATGGGGGCAAGGAACATAGCCAAGTATAGAAACACAGGACACTGGGAAGGTGGCAGTACGCCCTCTTTCACAGAAGAGTTAAAAGTAAAACCAACTATAAATCACACCAATGGAGAAAACCATGACCCGGTTATGAGAAAACCGTAGAGAACTCAGGGCGCCTTACTTAAGCTAGACAGGCACCCTTTACATGGCCCGAATATCAGAACAGTCCATGCACACATCATAAAACTATTTTATGCCCAAGGGACTAAAATCTAGTCTCTCTGGTGGCCCCATAACTACATAAAAAACTGCACTCAATTTAAAACTCTTAAAAGTACGATCAACTCATCTACACAATGCAAGCGAGCTGGGAAAATATAAAAAGATACTGTATGCCCTCTTTTGGGACATACAGACCATTTTCAGCCATTACCTCTTTATCCTTTTTACTCTTCTTTATTTTCATCTTAATTTTTTTTCCTGTTATCATACTGTAGTTTTCAGTCTTCTTTTTGTCTTTAAGGTACTAAAAAGAGATCATGCACTGTGATACATTTCAAAGAATAAAAATATGCTCACACTTTTCAAAACAACGGTATATTAATAAGTACATTTTAATATCATGCAGGGAACAGACGCTAACTTCCCTGTCCTGGAGAGCAGAGGCTAGGGATGCTGTGGCCAACTGTATTCCATTTCCTGGTGGGCCTTTTATTTCATAAACGCTTGTGCATGGGGAGGAATGGGAGTGTAACACAGCACTAGGAAACAGACACCAGCATGTGTACCTTGGAAAGCTGGACAGGTCCTGATTTTTCTCTCTTTTTTTTCTTTTCTTTCTTTTTCTTCAGCTTGTTCTCTTTTTTCCTCTTCTACAAGTACAAGACACGTATGCAAAGCTCATACTCCTCACAGAAGCACAAGAGAAAAAAACCCAACCCAAATATGTATGAACTCACAAATTTCCTGCTACTGTCCTGGAAGTCACTTTTGTCATAGCTCCCCACGCCTGGACCAACTCTGGGAGATGTATTAAGTGGGGGGCAGCAAAGAGGTTGATGTTTGTTAAGGCCTAGTGACCCCCATGATCCCAGGAAACAGAAGTGGTGGTGGGTTCCCTGACCCCGTTTCTGGGGGGTCTGGTCCTCCCTGCCTCACTAAATATCTGAAATCCCTGAGCAGAAAGTGATAGAAATAAAAAGTATAAGACAGTAACAAAATGCAGATTACATTATATCTAAACTGCTTATATTTTCTTGATGGATATTACGAGATTAATCTTAAACCTAATTTAGGAAAATCTATAGTCTGTTCCACATTACTTTCAAAAAGTTATCATTTGTTTCTGATGTCCACAAACATTCGGTGGAACTGAAGCCAATACATTTCTAAACACAATGGTGAATGTATTCCTTTTTGTGCTGCAAAATGAAGGAGTTGGTTGCAGAAATGTAGATCAGATGCAACTGTCTTCACTCATAATCCCATTATGGCATTTTTACTGCAGCAAAGCTACCACAGTAGAATTGGATGCTGTTTTATACAGCACCAGTCACACAAGGTCCCCAAGGTGTTTAACAAGAAGTTTCATACCAATAGTGCAGTGATTGCATAGACAGAGGCAGCAGTTCAGTAATATAACTCATACCAGGGTCCCCAATTCCCCTCAAAGAGTGCCTTAAATTCTACCTGCACCCATTCCAGACACTACTAGAAGAAGCTCCATTTAATTTCTCCTCTGAAGCAGTCAATTTGTACATTTTAATTTCAATTAATTTAATATCACCACAGAAATGTTTCCTTTTAAATGAACAATTATGTTCCTTATTTGGATTCCCAGATGAGTTTTAATCGCACCAGAATATAGTAGCATCTAAATTTTTTTGCCTGGATTGCTATTTATTTCTGTCAGCAAATATTTACCTTTTTGTTGCGTTTTTCTTTTTTCCTTTTCTTTGATTTAGACTTGGGAGAATCTTAAAAAAAAAAAAAAAAAAAAAGAGTCTGTAATTTACGATTTTAAAAATATGGGTTATTTTACAGAAAAATGAGTACAGCAGGAAAGGGACAGTGTTGCAAGTGTGAGTAAGAAAAGAATACTTAAGTCTAGCTAAAATATATGAACCCTGACACAAAATGACACAAAACACTAACTCAGTTTGCTGCCACCTCATGGTAGAATATCGACATTATAAATCCGTAATTCACCACCAGTGATTACTTGCATCAAGGTATTTATATTATTTCAAACAAACACTGTTTCTGCAACTACTGTCACAAATTATGATCCTATCCAACATAATATCTAGATCAGTGTTTCTCAACTGATGGGTATGTGACTCCCAGTGGAGTTACAAAATGCAGTTACAGGGGTCATGAGCCATGGAAAATTTTATTACAATCTAAAGCAAAGACAATCTCACTTCCACACTCTCCCCTCCCTTCCCCTTCAAAGTCAAATATTCTGTCAAGCACTCAAAACACACACAAATTATATGGTCTTACTGTTATCACTGATACGTTTTTTATTTTTATTTTTCTAGTATATGTAGGGGAGTTGTGAATTTTTTTTTTACTTTGAATAAGGGGTTGCCAACCTGATAGTCGAGAGAACATATTATAGGGACTAAAATTAAGCAATTAGCTCTATAACTTCTTTAGACTATTACATAAAAAGGCTATATTAAAAGAATGTTAACTTTGCAGTGTAAAGCACTCAAAAGTTAAGAAAAATGCCAGTATTTTGGACCCCCTGTGCATTGATACAGTCTTTAATTATATAATCACATTATTTTTTCCACAGGACCCCTGACTCATTCAGTGCACAGGATGGACAGTGCTCAGTTAATGGGCAGTGATGCACTATTTTGTTTTATCCTTGTTCAATGTGAGGCACCAGGCCTTATTTACCCCACACTATTCAAATCCTGCTCTGAAGACAGAATTTCCTCCTGAGCTTTTCTATGGCACTACTCACTACAGCATCTTAACAGGTTTCAGTGTAGTAGCCGTGTTAGTCTGTGTCAGCAAAAAGAAAACAAGAAAAATACCTGTGGCACCTTAGAGACTAACAAATTTATTTCAGCATAAGCTTTCGTGGGTTAAGAACCCACTTCATCAGACGCATGGAATGGAACATACAGTGAACAGATTTATACATTCAAAGAAACATGAGAAGGTGGAAGTGTCTATACCAATGTTAAGAGGCTAATTAATTGAAAGGAACTGTTACCAGTAGAAACTTTTGAAGTGATAATCAACAGGGGCCATTACAGACAGTTGACACAAAGGTGTTAAGGGGGCAAATAAATTCAATTAATGTAATGACCGAGCCATCCACGGTCAATATTCAAGCCTAAGGTAATGGTATCTAGTTTGCATATTAATTCCAATTCCGCAGTTTCTCGTTGGAGCCTGTTTTTGAAGTTATTTTGTTGCAAAATTGCTACTTTTATATCTGTCATTGAGTGATTAGGGAGGTTGAAGTGTTCACCTACTGGCTTTTGAATGTGATGATTCCTGATGTCAGATTTGTGTCCGTTTATTCATTTGCGTAGAGACTGTCCAGTTTGGCCAATGTACATGGCAGAGGGGCATTGCTGGCACATGATGGCATATATCACATTGGTAGATGTGCAGGTGAACGAGCCCCTGATGGTGTGGCTGATGTGATTAGGTCCTACCATGTCTACCTGGCCCTGCTGTTTGGGAACCTGTTAGCAACTGTGTGGTGCTTGCTACACGTCTATGAACAGAACATTGACAATGCACCTACTAATGGTGAGATGCTTGCTGTACATTTATGATTACTACACTGTGTCACTGATTCAATGGGTTGCATATGAGCATACAGTAAAATTACTTTCACTGCCACCACACATTATGCAGCATCAGTCGGGAACTAATAAAGATGAATCATTTTCAAACAATAGAGTTTTATTGACTAACGAAAACATTTAAAAAAAATCCCGTACAAGTTAAAAGTAAATACATTAAAACCTTAATAAAAATAGGACGGAGTGTAAAGAACAGGAAGGAATATTCATGTCCATTTTAGCTACACATACTCTGACCTGTAAGAGAAGCTGTGATTGTCCTTACTGTCCCCGCAGTGTGGAGTAGTGGGGTGGGGATGCGGCCCCAATGCCATGTGGAATGCTGAGGGAGCGTGTAGGGAGGCACTATGCTGCAGTTCTCCATGGACTGCAAAGGAAGGCAAGCTTGGGACTCTTGAACGTGGAGGTCCACAAGAGTCTACAGCATCTGTGTTTGCTGCCGGAGAAGCCCCATTATGTCTTGCTGTGTCTCCCTCTTCATTTTCTGATGGGCCTCTTGGGCCTTTCGCCTGTCAGCTCTTTTCCTCTCCATAAAGTATGTGCTATTCGTCCTCCAAGCCCTCTCTTCATGGTCCAATGCAGCACTGGCTTGCAGGGTCTTACTGAATAAGTCATCCCGTGTCCTCTTCTTTCTCCTCATCATTTGGCTCGGGCGTTTTGTGGGTGTGGAGGGAACCCTTCAAGGCCACAACAGCAGTAGCAGCGGACAAAATACAGGGTTTATATGTCAGTACAGTCATAATAGAAAGCACAACTTAAAATTCAGAACTTTCTTCCCCTTGCTCCCCTAAAGTTTTGAACACTTAGCCCTGGTCTACACTACGAGTTTAGGTTGAATTTATTAGCGTTATTTCGATTGATCCGTGCACCCGTCCACACGACGAAGCCCTTAACATCGACTTCTACGGCTCTTAAAATCGATCTCGCCACTCCACCCCCAACGAGGGGATTAGCGCTTAAATCGATATTGCCGAATCGATGTAGGCTAGTGAGGACGCAATTCGACGGTATTGGCCTCCTGGATCTATCCCACAGTGCAACATTTGACCGCTCTGGACAGCAGTCTGAGCTCCAATGCTCCGCCCAGGTAGACAGGAAAAGCCCCGCGAACTTTTGAATTTCATTTCCTGTTTGGCCAGCGTGGTGAGCTGCAGGTGAGCGCAGATCTCATCAGCAGAGGTGACCATGATGGAATCCCAGAACCGAAGACGAGCTCCAGCATGGACCGATGGTGAAGTACGCGATCTGATCGCTGTATGGGGAGACGAAACCGTGCTAGCAGAGCTACGGTCCAAAAGAAGAAACGCCAATACATATGCCAAAGTCTCCAAGGGCATGCAGGACAGAGGCTACAACAGGGACGCGCAACAGTGCCGCATGAAAATTAAGGAGCTCAGGCAAGCCTACCAAAAAACCAGAGATGCAAACAAACGCTCTGGGTCAGAGCCCCAGACATGCCGCTTCTATGATGAGCTGCATGCCATTCTAGGAGGTGCAGCCAGCACTGACCCACCCATGTGGTATGACTCCGTATGTGAATCATCAGAAACCACAGAGGAGCATGATGATGATAATGATGCTGAAAATAGCGCCCAGACACAGCAAGGAAGTGGAGAAGCCCTTTTCCCCGACAGCCAGGAACTCTTTGTCACCCTGGAGCCAGTACCCTACAAACCCACCCAAGGCGTGCTCGATGCAGGAGAAGGGACCTCTGGTGAGTGTACCTCTGTTAATTAATACATGTTTTATAAGCAAGCGTGTTTAATGATCAATTCGCGGCCAGTACAGCTACAGCTACTGGAAAACTCTGTTAACATGTTCGGGGATGGAGCAGAAATCCTCCGGGGACATCTCCAGAAAGATCTCCTGGATGTACTCCCAAAGCCTGTGCAAAAGGTTTCTGGGGAGGGCAGCCTTATCCTGTGCTCCGTGGTAACACACTCTACCACGCCAGGCCAGTAGCACGTAGTCTGGAATCATTGCTTTGCAAAGCATGGCGGCGTATGGTCCCGGTGTTTGCTGGCATTCAAGCAACATCCGTTCTTCATCTGTCTGTGTTATCCTCAGAAGAGTGATATCATTCATGGTCACCTGGTTGAAATAGGGGAATTTTATTAAGGGGGTATTCAGAGGGGCTCCGTCCCTGCTGGGCTGTTTGCCTGTGGCTGAACGGAAATCTTCCCCGCTGTGACCCACGCGGTGTGGGGAGGGGGAACAGCGAACATCTTGGATGTGTGTCTGTGTGTGTGGGGGGGTGTCGATTAGGTTCGCGCTGCACGTTAACCCGAAAACCGCCGCCCCTCCCTTTTCAATTGCCAACCAGTTTTAAATTGCCAGCCCAAAGGCTGTTTGTTATGGGAAATGAGGGGGTTGCTGTTTGAAAACATTCCCACATGTTATGAAGGTTAAAGAAGCCTATAGACTGTGGCTTACCATGGCTGCCTGCAAGCCGAATTCTGTTGCCCGCCGGACCTGCTTGTGTGATCTCTCACACCAAACCGGCAGACCCTCAATATAACAGGCAAAGTGCAACCTTGGACCAAATGCATATGTGATATGTAATGTTTGGAGCATTGTTCTCTAATATGTGTCTTTTAAACTACTCCTCTCCCGTTTGTTTCCTCCCGCAGCTGCAAATGTTTCAACGCCACCCCTTTCATCACCGTCCCAGAGGCTAGCGAAGATTAGAAGTAAAAAAAAAAAGGAATCGAGACGATATGTTCTCAGAACTCATGGAATCCTCCCACACTGAAGCTGCCCAGCAGAATGCGTGGAGGCAGACACTGTCGGAGTCCAGGAAGGCAGAATTTGATCGTGCGGACAGGTGGCGTGCTGAAGAGAATGACTGGTGGGATGAAGAGAGTAGGTGGCGTCAGCGTGCAGAGAGAAGGCAGGATGCAATTCTGAGGCTACTGGAGGATCAAACAGAAATCCTCCGGCTTATGGCTGAGGAAAGGCGTAGGGTTCAGGAAAGGCCGCCTGAGCCCAGACCACCGCTACAGCCCCTGTGCAACCAACAGCCCTCCTTCCCGAGTCCCATAACCTCATCCCCGAGACGCCCAAGAACGCGTTTGGGCGGCCTCCGTGCACCCAACCACTCAAGTCAAGAGAACAGTCCAAGCAAGAAAGGGCTGGCATTCAATAAGTTTTAAAGTGCTGTGTGTCCTTGTCCTTCCCTCATCCCCTCCTCCACCACCCATCCTGGTGCTTCCCTTCCTCCACCAGCTATCCCGGGAGACTGTGGCAGTTAGCCCCATAGTTCCCCCTCTGTGTTTTACGAATTAATAAAGAATGCATGATTTTTAAGCAACAATGACTTTATTTCCTCTGCGAGCGGTGATCGAGGGGGGGAGGGCAGGGCGGTTTGGGTAAAGGGAAGTAGAGTGAATGAAGGGGCGGGGCTTTTCATTACTGGGGAAAAACAGAACTTTCACACAGCATCCTGGCCATTCAGGAAACTGGTTTTCAAAGCTTCCCTGATGCGCAACGCACCCTGCTGTACTCTTGTAATAGCCCTGGTGTCTGGCTGCGCATAACCAGTGGCCAGGCGATTTGCCTCAACCTCCCACCCCGCCATAAACGTCTCCCCCTTACTCTCACAGATATTGTGGCGCGCACAGCAAGCAGTAATAATAATGGGAATATTGTTTTCGCTGAGATCTAACCTAGTCAATAAACTTCGCCAGCGAGCTTTTAAACGCCCAAATGCACATTCCACCACCATTCTGCACTTGCTCAGCCTATAGTTGAAAAGGTCCTGACTACTGTCCAGGCTACCTGTGTATGGCTTCATGAGCCATGGCATTAAGGGGTAGGCTGGGTCCCCAAGGATAACTATAGGCATCTCAACATCCCCAACGGTTATTTTCTGGTCTGGGAAGAAAGTCCCTTGCTGCAGCAGCCGAAACAGACCAGAGTTCCTGAAGATGCGAGCGTCATGTACCTTTCCCGGCCATCCCACGTTGATGTTGGTGAAACGTCCCTTGTGATCCACCAGTGCTTGCAGCACTATTGAAAAGTAACCCTTTCGGTTTATGTACTCGCTGGCTTGGTGGTCCAGTGCCAAGATAGGGATATGGGTTCCGTCTATCGCCCCACCACAGTTCGGGAACCCCATTGCTGCAAAGCCATCCAGTATGAGCTGCACATTTCCCAGACTCACAACCCTTGGTACCAGCAGCTTGGTGATCGCCCTGGCTACTTCCATCACAACAGCCCCCACTGTAGATTTTCCCACTCCGAATTGATTCGCGACTGACCGGTAGCTGTCTGGCGTTGCAAGCTTCCACAGGGCTATCGCCAGTCGCTTCTGTACTGTGAGGGCTGCTCTCATCTTGGTGTTCTTGCGCTTCAGGGCAGGGGAAAGCAACTCACAAAGTTCCATGAAAGTGCCCTTACGCATGCGAAAGTTTCGCAGCCACTGGGATTCATCCCAGACCTGCAGCACTATGTGGTCCCACCAGTCTGTGCTTGTTTCCCGGGCCCAGAATCGGCGTTCCACTGTATCAACAAGCCCCATTAACACCATGATGTCCACCTTGCGGGGGGGCCTTTTTTGAGAGAGGTCTGTGTCCATGTCCTCATCACTGTCCTCAGGGCGCTGCTGTCGCCTCCTCGCCTGCTGTAGCTCTAGCAGCTCCTGGTTCTCGTTCTGCATATACTCCTGGACAATGCGCGTGGTGTTCATAACGGCGAGAACAGCCGC
The DNA here is from genome assembly GCA_033296515.1 of Macrochelys suwanniensis. Classification (NCBI taxonomy): domain Eukaryota; kingdom Metazoa; phylum Chordata; order Testudines; family Chelydridae; genus Macrochelys; species Macrochelys suwanniensis. The sequence continues at coordinate 159,858,351 of CM065777.1, forward strand.
GGTGATCTGATCGTGCTCCATGCTTTCCCTGGTATGCTGTTTGCAGGACAGCAGAGTGGCAGCAGAAGCAGCGGGTGGATAACAATGGAGTCAGCAATATGGCGCCCATATGAAAAAAGGCGCGAAAGGATTTTTTGCTCCCCCCTCAGTTGCTTTCACGGAGGGAGGGGGGAGCAAGGGTTAGGCTCATTTCCTTCTAGCTGCAGATGGTACAATATGCGGTGAGCAAGGGTTAGGCGCCTTCCCTTCTAGCAGCAGATGGTACAATATGCTTGATATCCATCATCATCTCCTGGCCCCCTCAAGGATTGAACTCGCAACCCCGGGTTTAGCGGGCCAACGCTCAGACTGCTGAGCTATCCCTCCGCCCGTGTTCCAGGCAGTACTGAATCTCCCTTAAACAAAACGTAAAAAAGAGAATGACCAGAGTCACTCTGGTCACTCCCATTTATGTCCAAGCGCCCCCGGCCAGCCACACCATAGGCCGCCGGCCAGGAGCACACGAATACCAATCATATTGTACAATCTGCTGCGAGAAGGCAAGGAGCTTCTGCTGTATGGTCCCGCGACCACGACCATTTATGGCATATTGCACCATCTGCAGCTAGAAGGCAAGGAGCTTCTGCTGTGTAGTCCCGCGACTACCAGCCTCAGGCGGAATGGCCCCCTCAAGGATTGAACTCGCAACCCCGGGTTTAGCGGGCCAACGCTCAGAACGCTGAGCTATCCCTCTGCCCGTATTATAGTGTGACTGAATCCCCACTAGACCTAATGTCCAGGCGTACGCTGGAGATGTACGGTAATTGTGAGCTGAGCAGGCTTCCGTAGCAAACACGGAAACCCCGGAAAAAAGGCGCGAAAAATATTGCTTTCACGGAGGGAGGGAGGGAGGGAGGGAGGGATGACATATACCCAGAACCACCAGCGACAATGTTTTCTGCCCCATCAGGCTTTGGGATCGCAACCCAGAATCCCAATGGGCGGCGGAGACTGCGGGAACTGTGGGATAGCTACCCGCAATGCAATGCTCCGAAAGTCGATGCTAGCCCCGCTACTGTGGACACAGTCAATCGACCTCATGGTCTTAACGCTTGTGTGTGGGGACACACACACAATCGATTCCATACATTCGGGTTTTAAAATATCGACTTCTATAAATTCGACCTAATTCTGTAGTATAGACGTACCCTTATTGACACTTCTGCTTCGGCGCACTTATGCACGGCACCACTCAGAGCACCAGCCATGGGGAGTATGGCCCAGCAGGGATAAGGGAAATGAGGAGGGAATTGCTTGGTTGCATGAAGCTATATGGGAGTATAGGACAATGGCTCTGAAGACTGGCACCATTTTCCACAAGCAGAGGTGATTTTAGCTGATCTCACTCCTGAGGGTGACAAAGCCACGAAAAAGCACAGCTGCTGCTGGCATCCTGAAGCTGCCCTTGCCTGTATGCTGCTAGCCTGTGGTACCTGCACCAAAGTTATCACTGACTGGCATAGGAAAATGCCCAACCATGGAGGAAGAAATAAGGCTGCCATCTGTAGAAACCTTTGGCAGCAGATTGCGGAGTACCACAACAAAAGTTTCATCAAGATCTCTCAGGAGGATTCAAGGGACATCCCTGTGTACATAAAGAAACTGCTCTACGTACCCACCCCCCCCGCCATCCCCTGCCAAGAGGGGAATGAAAAGCAAATAATTCTACCTTTCATTGTTGGACCTCTACCTCTTCTAGTCTACATAAATTAATGAAAAGTGAATAGCTGTCTCCTGCTAAATTGGGGGTGCCACCGTAATGTGAAATAAATTTACACTTACCCGAGGTTCCTTCCCCTGCATCAGGCTCACCTCTACTTGACTGACTGGACTGCTGCAGAGTCTCAAACAGGGTCTGGCTCGCAACATAGCTGGAACTCCTGGTCACATCCCCTACCCTCCTCCTCAGTGTTCATGGCAGGGGCCTGTAACTCAGGCACCTCCGAGGAATCCATGGTGGTGTGCAGGGTGGGGATTAGGTCTCCCCAAGATATAGCCCGTAGCTCTTTGTAAAAGTTGCAGGTCTGTGACTTGGCACCAGATCGATCGTTGGCCTCCCTGGCCTTCTGATATGCCTGACGCAGTTCCTTTGCTTTCACGCAGCACCGCTGCTGATCCCTGTCATACCCCTTTGTCCTACATCCCCATGGCAATCTGCTCATAGATGTCAAAATTTCTACGGCTGGTCTGTAGCTGTACTTGCACAGCCTCTTCTCCTCACTGGCCGAGAAGATCCAGTATCTCCAGGATGGATCGCATCTGGAGTGCGTAGACGGCACAGTCACCTCTATGGACAGTTGCTAGAGGTGTGCTCATCACGAGGCACAATCAGGAAATGGCATTTCAAACATTCATGGGGTTTTAAAGATGGGCAGCTTCTGGTCTCTGTGACCCTTGGGCAGTGGAGTTAACAACTGTGACCAGAGCTGTCATTATGGGCATTGTGGGACAGCTGCTAGAGGACTATTACAGCAGATATAGGTAATGCAATGTCTACACTCATGCTGTGTCGACCTCAGTACATTGAGCATGGCTCAAAGGGGCTCAGGGAGGGGGTTATATTATGTCGGCGTAATGGAGAGCTTATATTGGTGGCAGACAAATTTTAGTGTAGACGTGCACAACTAGGTCCATGCAAGGCAACTTACGTCTACCTAACTTTGTAGAGCAGAGCAAGCTTTTGACTTTGAGGTACTGTCTTCAGCTGCTTGATTTCTCTGCGTGGCTCATCTGTTCAGTCAATCCTCAATGCTGCCAGCCACTCGGATATACCTTTGCAGACATGATCATTTCTTGTGCTTTTGCTGAAGTCAAATATCTTGCTCACCTTACTCTGGAGGTTAACCAGACTCTAGCTGTGTTCCGCTGGCCAGCTAGCAGCGCACTTGATGCTGGGCTTCTTAAGTGCTGGCCATAGCTAATATATGTGAAGGTTAACTGTGTTTCCAGGTGAGCTGTCTGTGTGGAAATGAAGAGTTAAATACTGAGCAGCTGCATTTCAATGAGGAGGTTGCTTATTGTTCCTGGCAATTGAGTGGGAAGTTTTGGATGGAAGGAGTTGGACACAAAGCCCTAGGGGATTGTGGGTTAGTGTTGTGTGTTCATCTAAGGCTATGTCTATACTACAGAGTTAAATTGACTTAAGTTACATCGACGATCATAAACCGTTGTAATTACATCACTTGTGCATGTTCACACAATGCTCATCGATGAAGCGCGTCCAGTTGGTGCTCTAGAATCGACAGAGAGCAGTACACCGTGGGTAGCTATCCCACTGTGCAACTCGCCATCTTCTGCCGCTAGTTCTGGGAATGGATCACAGTGCATCATGGGGGTGAGCTCACTGTCCCATGATGCAGTTTTCTCCATCCCATCATTCCATGGGCTTCTGACTACGTTATGCGCTGTTTTTCAACATCCCCAGTAAACTTTGTGCCCACCATCTCTCTCTGAAAGCATGGATCCTGCACTGCTCTCCAGTCTTGCGATAAGCATTATGAACACAGCGCAGCAGACCCTGCAGTATTTCACAAGTTGCAAAACAGAAAGTGAATCCTGCCCTGCTGTGTGCCATGGAAAAAAACAATTCGAGATTGACGTTGACATTCACGGAGCTGCTGTACATGGTGGACTGTTGCCACTGGGCTTGGGAAACAAGCACTGAGGGGTGGGATAACATGGTTATGCAGGTATGAGATGATGAGCTGTGGCTTTAGAATTTGTGGATATGCAATACCACTTTCCTGGATCTGTGTGAAAAGCTCATCCCTGCCCTGCAGCACAAGGACACCAGAATGAGAGCTACCCTCACAGTGGAAAAGCGAGCGGCGATCGCTATTTGGAAGCTGGCAAATTCAGACTGCTACCAGTCACTCACGTATCAGTTTGGAGTTGAGAAGTTCACCATGGGGGTTGCGGTGATGCACATGTGCAGGGCCATTGTGTTTGCTACGCAGTACTGAGACTCTGGGCAACTTTTGGGAAATAGTGGATGGCTTTGCAGCAATGGGATTCCCTAACTGTGGGGTGATAAATTGCGCACACATCCCAATTTTGGCTCCAACCCATCTTGTCAGAGTACACCAACAGAAAAGGCTACTTCTCTATGGTATTGCATGCGCTGGTCGATTACAGGGGTAGTTTCACTGATATCAATGTGGGGTGGTCAGGGAAGGTGCATGACATGCATCTTCAGGAACACTGGCCTGTATCGAAAGCTGCAAGCAGGCAGGGACTTTCTTTCCAGACCAGAAGATTCCAATAAGGGATGTGGATAGTGCCCACAGTGACCCTGGGAGACCCTGCCTACCCCTTACTCTTGTGGCTCATGAAGCCTAACACTGCAAACCATGACAGCAGCAAGGAGCGCTTCAACAACAGGCTCAGCAGGTGCAGAATGACCACTGAATGTGCCTTTGGCAGATTAAAAGGACGCTGGTGCTGCCTTTTTGGCAGGTTAGATCTCAATGAGGAAAACATTCTCGTGGTCATAGGAGCCTGCTGTGCTCTGCATAACATTTGCAAAGCTAAGGGGGAAAAATTACCCCAGGGTGGAGCGTTTAGGTAGATTGCCTGGTGGCTCATTTTGAGCAGCTAGATACCAGGACTATTAGAGGGGCTCAACAGGAGGCTGCTTGAATTGGAGAGGCTTTGAAGCAGCATTTTGACAATGAGCCCCAGTAATGTGTCTTTCTTTAATGCATTCAATCAGGCACTGTTTACTTACTTGCTGCCTTGAATGACCCTTGTAATGATTGCTGCCAAAGCATTAATTGGAGTCTGCAAATATGACTGCTACTGTATAAGAATTTCAACTACTGTGTGCAGGACACAAAAAGATTCCTTTTATTTCTAAGTCTACATTTTTATTAAACAGCAATACACAAATTTCCATTTCCTACAAGGTACATGACTCTGAGGAGTACTGTCTCAAATGAGGCTCTCGCAGCTGTGTGCAAGTCCAGTTGTCATTATGAAACATGTCCCTAAGGGTCAAGGGCCAGGGCTACCGCGACGGGCTGGGAACATGCAAGGAATGTGTGTGGGGAGTTTGGGGATGGTATGGAATGCAGTTCTGTACAGGCTACAGGGGAAGTTGAGCACGGATGTGCTCTGCCTGCAGCGCAATCAGGGACCTCAGCATCTCTGTTTGGTCCTCCATCAGCTTTATCATCCGCTCCTGCCCCCGTCTCCTCTCCTGGCTATCCATTCTGAGTTTTTCATTGATCGTCTCTCTCCACGCTCTGCTCTCACTGTCTGCAGCATCAGTTGATTGCAGCAGTTCTCTAAATATGTCCTCTTTACTCCTCCTGGTTCGCCTCCTTATCTGATGAAAGCGCTCCGCTGGTGCGTAGGAGGTGGCCCTCAAGGCCACATCTGCAGAAACAAAAGAAACAATCAACAGAAGTAGTACTGAGAGTGCACTCACAGCCTTGAATCATAACAGCTACATACACCTCTTTCTCACTTTCCCTTAGCAAGCACACAGCACAGCGAGAGCCCAAAACATGGTGAGTTTGGCCTGAGAGGGAAGGGGCAAAATGAGACAAAGGGTCTGGGTGGTTTCCAAAGGGGATTACTACAGGCGCCTAGGAACACTACTCTGAATACTGGCACTGATTTTCACAGGTGGGGGTGATCAAAGCAGATCTCTCATTCCTGAGGGTAACCAAGGATGCAAGGGTGCATCTCCTGCATGCATACAGCTTCTGACCGGGTCCGTATGCTGCTCGCCTGTGGCTTGCTTTGGTTCCTGGAGAAGTAATTGCCGATTGGCGTGGCAAAGTTTCCTACAGCGGGGGAAGAAACAAAGCAGTTCTGCCAAGGAATCTTCGGCAGAGGATTGCAGAGTACCTCCAGGAAAGTCTCCTAGAAATCACTATGGAGGATTCCCGGGACATCCTGATGTGCATTAACAAACTTTTCCGCAGGGCCCCCACTGCACAGCTGCACAGGGTAATGAGAAGCAGATGCAAAGAGTACCTAGGCTTGTTAATTTCTATCCCTTATCCCACTTTTATCATGTAAAAAAATAAAGCAGAGCTCAACCTCCTGTCACCATGCAGTATCAAAGCAAAATGAGTACTTACCAGAGCTCCCCTTTCCTGCATCAGGCATGTCACAGCCGGAGTGCTCGGACTGGTTAGACTCCTCCGGAGTCAAAAAGAGGTCTTGGCTCGGCTTGCCAGGCCATCGGACGACCCTGTCGCATGTCCCATATCCTCCTCTAACTCCACTTCTTTGTCCACCACTTTGCTCCCAGGGTTGACTCCGCTGGCCGCTGCCTGCAGTCCCCTCCGAAGTATCCAAGGGACACTTCGTGGCGGAGGTAGGGTCGTCACTGAGGATGGCGTACAGCTCCTGGTAGAAGTGGCAGGTCTTCGGCGCCGCACCAGAGCGATGGTTGGCCTCCATTGCCTTCTGGTACACCTGACTCAGCTCCTTGATCTTAGCATGGCACTGCTGCATGTCCGTTTTGTGCCCCTTCTCCTGCATGCCATGAGCAATCTGCCCATAGGTATATCAGTTCCTACAGTTGGAGCGGAGCTGTGACTGCCCAGCCTCCTTGTCCCACAAGCCCAACAACTCCAGTGTACTCCAGGCAGGAGTGCATTTGCTGCAAAAAGTCAGCATGGTCAGCTGGGCATTTGCTATGTAAGCTGTCCACGCAGAGTAAATAGGAACAGGAATTTCAAAAATTCCTGGGGCTTTAAAGGGAGAGGGGCACATGTCTGCATACCTGCAGGTCGGCAAAGTTGAAACTGCTGACCAGAGCGGTCATGATGCGCATTGTGGGACACCTCCTGGAGACCAATTAGGGCAACATAAGCAAGCTCAGTGTCCACACTGGCACTGCATCGCTCTAACTTCATCACAAAAAGCTCTATGCCTCGTCGAGGTGGTTTTATGTCGTCGGCGTAGCAGGAGAGTTAAATTGGCGTGAGGAGCATTGCCATGTGTACACCATCATTTTGCCAACGAAAGCTGCCTTTTGATGACAAAACTGTAATGTAGACAAGGCCTAGAAGTGTGGTGACACTCTGGGACAGGGGAGCTATACATCAGTACTTTCAGAAGATCTCTCTTCGCACATCTCAGCAGATGCAATTCAGGTTCTTCCGACACTCAAAGATCCTCTTGCAAAAGGAACCTAGTTGGTACCAACAAAGTAGGGCACCAAGTGGCTGGTTAGGATGAAGTTGATGTTACCAGGGATGGTACAGCTGGACGATCCATATGGCCCTTATGCCCATTACCTGTAGAAGTGGGTTACGGTCAAAGACAGTGTCTTCAAGGAGTCTGGTGACTGGAGGATTCTGAGAAGGGTATCCGTGTCAGTGTCTAGTGAGGCTGTTTGCTGAGAGATTTCTCAGAGAGCACCATGCTGCAGATGATCTTTGAGGATGTAGGAACCACAGCAGTACTCATACCAGACGCAAGGTATACTTGCTACCTGATTTCAGGGACAACTTCTCCCTCTTCTTAGACCCTTTGAAGCTGTTCGCAGGTCTCCACTTGTTGGAGTCAGAGCTGTGAAAGTCACCAGCGTACTCAGGTTGGCTGAGGCCAATATCAGAAGGGGGCCTGAAATGGTAGGTCTTAAGGAATGCTTCATGAGGAGAAGATTGAGCCTGTTGTCCCTCAGCTTCCTAGACCTGCTCTTAAAACCAGTGCAGATCTTGCACTTAGATGGAACACGTGACTCAGACAGCTGGAATGTCCATCACTAAGGTAAAAAGACCTATTACAGGTCTGGTAGGGTTTGCAACCTGAGATTTTGGGGATACCCCGCAACAGAGAAGGTGGAAGACAAGGAGAGGCCAAGGTCAGGTGTGGATGGAATGAGGGGGGACCCCCAAAAGCACACAGCGTGTTTGGGAAATTATTAAAAAAGAGAGGACTAAAATAAGTCAGCTAGCTAAAACTTTGAAGCTAATGGATACCGCAATGCTGCATCTCTAGTTGCAGGTTGCTGAGAAGGAACTGGAACAGTGGCGGGTCCACCCTCCTCTACAGGCTCTCGGATTGGAGCACAGGGATGTACATGGTGCAGATGTGGACCCCACAGACATTACTACCAAAGATCTCTGATTGAAAGAACACAGACACCTAAAGTGGAGCACCCATAGGGACACCTAGTCAAAGAACACTTACGTATCTGCTTAAACTTTAATCATAAAGACAAGGGGTAGATGGGGGGGTGAGGTAATATATTTTATTGGACAAACTTTTGTTGGTGAGATAGACAAGCTTTCAAGCCACAACTTTAATCATGAGTGCAGTCCCATTGACTTCAGTGGGACTAGTCCTATGAGTAAACTTCACACCTTTAAGCGTTTGCAGGATTGAGACCAAAATTCAGATTAAACCAAAGAACTTTAACTTTGGTCTGGACAGGCAGGGAAAGTAGAAAAAAATTTCAATTGTTTTGTTTTAAAACATTTTAAATGTACACAATATTATTTGAGATCTTACTTGTTGCTTTGAGTGAAAAGAATTTTTTTTTATTTCTAATGTTGATTTGTTAATTTACATGACAGCACATGCAGTGTGTAAAGAGGCGCTTGAGTAGCTACAGGAAGTGGTTACATAAAAACAGTCTGAAGAAAAAGACAGCAAAGATTGTGCACTAACTTGTACAGTTATTTCCTGGTAATTAAGCTACATTTAAAGTAAGTTTCAAATGTGCGTAGCAGCACTGTTAGAACAAGTAAATACACATTCAAGTGCAGTAATGGCAACTTACCTCTGCCACTTGAACTGCTTCTGCTGCTTGAAGAGGAGGAAGATCTTGATGAAGAGCATGAGGAGGATGTAGTAGCAGTACTAGCAGATGATGTTGATGAAATGGATGATGATCTGCTTCTGCTGCGTTTTCGCTTTCTCTTGTCTTTCCCTTAGGAGAATACAAGGCCTGGTTCATTAGGTTTCAAATAGTGACAACACACAAGCTAATAACAAGCTAAGAAGACAAATTTTTATAGAAATTAAAATTTATGACAAGATTTGGTGTATCCATTAAAAAAAATAAAACCTTGTCCTTGCCTTGTCATTTCCAACATAATTTAGCTAATGACAACGCCAAGCAATGCAATAAAACATTTTTACTCATGCAAAGCGTAGTATACAAATAATACAAGAGTCTTTCTGCAGCAGCTATTGTCCTAGATTAGTTTGATTTCATGACTCCCACCTCTGACTTTCATCTCTTCTTGTGATGTAGCGCATGGTGTTCCACATTTCTCATCACGTCTGTTATCCATATCTAGTGAAAAGAAACATATATGAATATCACCAAAAAGGCTTTCTTTGAAACATATATGTACAACAGTAGTTGAGATCAGGAAACGTTTCCATGATTAATTCCTATTATTTAGATGGGGGAAGAAAGATAAATATCAAACTACACCAGGATAAAACATGGGTCTAGGGTCTAATCTTGCTATGCCAGGAATTGCACAAAAAAATCCCAAGTATGTGTGTGTGTGTATATATATATATATACACACACACACACACACATATATATACACACACACATCCATACACACACATCAACACACAAAAATTGCATTCATACTCATCACTTTTATATTCATATATATAAAGCATGTGTGCGCGCGCGCAAGTTAATTTAAGACTGTTGTACCTTGATTAAATCAGAAAAATTCTGTGAAACTACATGCACGTCATTGTTCAAAGGACATTTTAAAACAAATTTTGCAGACACCTAAGTTTGTACATAATTAAAAAAACATGCTATACACTGCCTTCTATTCAGAAGACTCGCCACAAAGGGCTTCATATGCTACATACAACACAAAACTACTGAAATGCAGCCACCTTTGGTGTGGAGCACCCAGCAGATGGGACACATCACATTGCTGAACAATGGCATGGAGAGGGGGAATTTTGGCTAGGATACCAGGGAAAACTCTCCCCCCCCCCCGCTCTGTGCTATGTTACCTTTAACATCCATGCATAACATAAGAAAATGTTCCCTATAATGCAATCTTACATCAGCAGGAAGATGACCTGGATGATATAATAGGTCTTTTCCATTTTTAAATTCTAGGATTCTAATAGACAGAATATGTATGCTACAATTCTCATCCGACATACAGAAAATTGCACAGAACTCATGGTTTTCCAGTTTTTAGTGCATTCTGGTTTTAAAGCAGTTTACATTAAGAGATCTTTAACTTTGAAATTAATCCCTAAGAACATGAAGTGGTTCATTTTCGTACGTTTTACTTTTGCTTAATTCCCATAAACAAACTAAGGAAATATAGACTAGATGGTGCTACTATAAGGTGGAAAAGTGTTCCCATAGAGTAGTTATCAGTGGTTCACAGTCAAGTTGGAAGGGCATATTGAGAGGGGTCCCACAGGGATCGGTCCTGGGGTCCATCCTATTCAATATCTTCACAAATGATGTAAATCCATGAAACTCAGAGCTCAGTAGTTAAGGAGCAAATGATCAATATTACCCAGAAGAGCCATAGTAGTGTGAATTCATTGCTTCATTTACTGTACTCTCACAGCAAAATGGCCACCCAAGTATACTTATTTTATCAACTACAATTGGTTAATAACATAGTAAGAGCATCCTGATTATATTAAAACACTCTGATTTAATAATTAAATCAATGTGCTGCAAAGAGCCACAGGGGGGAGACAGAGCCACTTACGAGCCTCAGTCTGAGTATTACTGACTTAGATAATGGCATAGCGAGTACACTTATAAAGTTTTCGAATGACACCAAGCTGAATGTGGTTACAAGTGCTTTGGAGGATAGAATTAAAATTCAAAATGATCTGGAGAAATGGTCTGAAGTAAATAGGATAAAATCCAATAAGGACAAATGCAAAGTAGTCCACTTAGGAAGGAACAATCAATTATACACAGAATAGGAAATGCCTGCCTAGGAAGGAGTACTGCGGAAAGGGATCTGGGGGTTGGTTATAGTGGATCACAAGCTAAATATGAGTCGTCAATGTAACACTGTTGCAAAAAAAAAAGCGAAGATCATTCTGGGATGTCTCAGCACGAGTGTTGTAAGCAAGACATGAGATATAATTCTTCCACTCTATTCCACGCTGATAAGGCTTCACCTGGAGTACTGCATCCAGTTCTGGGTGTCACATTTCAGGAAAGATGTGGACAAATCGGAGAAAGTCCAGAGGAGAACAAAAATTATTAAAGGGCAAGAAAATATGACCTATGAGGAAAGATTGAAAAAACTGTGTTCATTTAGTCTGGAGAACAGAAGATGGGGGGCGAAGGGGGGGGAGAAGAGACATAACAGTTTTCAAGTACATAAAAGGTTGCTACAAGAAGGAAGGAGAAAACTTGTTCTCCTTAACCTCAGAGGATAGGACAAGAAGCAATGAGCAGAAATTGGAGCAATGGAGGTTTAGGTTACACATAGGGAAAAACTTCCTAACTCTCAGGGTAGTTAAGCACCATAACAAATTGCCTAGGGAGGCTGTGGAATCTCTGTTATTGGAGGTTTTTAAGAACATTCCTGACAGGTGGTCTAGCTATTACTTAGTCCTGCCTTGAGTGCAGGGTGTGATACTACACCCCATATTCTTCATAGAAATATTGTTATATGATTATAGCATACCTAAGATGTATTTTATGCAAGATGCTCCCTGGGCATGCAAATTAACATTTAAAAAATTCTCAAATGGAGAAAAATTGCTATGATCACAATATAGGCTTGTGACAACAAATGAATTCTGGATTAATACTACTCTCTGCATCAGGTGATCTTATGCCAAAGGGATCTCAGAGCTTGAACAACCTTACGCACCTTAAAAACGTTGACACAATCGGGCTAAGTTAAACATTTCAGGGTTGACAGGCCCAAAAATTAACCTATTGTAATAACAAAAATATTTCATTTTCCTAAGTTTTTATTCATAACATTTAGTCCTAAGGCACTAAGAAGATTATGATGTTCAGCACTTGTTATAAATTTTATTCAAAAGACTGAATATAATGGCTTACGTACAAGTGCAATCCTGAAAAATATCAGAAAACAAAAACCAAGTCAAAATACTCTTCTTTGCTAGGCAACCTAATACACAGTGCAGGTTCATTTGCAACTGCAGGTGCACATGTGTATGGCTTTCTAAGATGACTTTTGAAAGTAAAAAAATGTGCTTAAGGCAACACATGCTGTAATGCACAGCATCCCACTGTGTGTGCCACAACTGTGAGCCTCACTTTTTGAGAGTAATGACTGAGAGCATGTGGAGTCAGCAAGATTCGCTTTGGGGAGGGATATACATATCTCTCTCTCAATCCCTTTTTTATTAGGGGCAAAGATTGCCCTTCAATGACCAGCGCTTGAGGAAGCCGCATCAACCACCTCTCAATTAGTGAGAAGCCAGTGATATGCAGAACCACAATGTGGCCAACTCTTGCAATATTTGGTGTTTTACTCAACACCCCAGCTCCGGGAGTCAGGTTATTACAGGAGAATCTCCGCTTCCATTAAAAAAAGCAAGTTTCTGGTGCTCAGGGTGGTAGAGAAAAACATGGCCCCAAGCGCCCGGTAAAGGCGCGGGGAGCAGAAGGCAGCAGAGAAACCCCCCGCCCTACGTTATCCACAGGGGCCGGAAGGAGGGATGCTGCAGCCCCTCCTGCCCTGGAGAAGTTTGCGCCGTAGGCGGGGTTTACGGTTTGGGTCCGTGGCTCCCAGCCAGCCCCGCTGCTCTCTCTCCAGCTCACGGGTTTGAAGCCAGCCGTGTGCTGGGGTCTGAGTCCGACGTTTGAACACCTGGGGGCGACCACAGAGGATCCAGCCAGAGCGGGGCGGGCAAGTGAAACCTCCCCGCGCGAGCAGCCGCGATGTACCGGGGGGGGGGAGGGGCTTCTGCCAGGGCGGCCGCCAGGGAGCTCCCGAGGGAAGCCACCGGCCGCAGCGGGCGCCGAGAGGCCCTGCGGCTACGGGGCGGGGCCGGGAGACGAGGGGGCAGACAGCGGGCGGGCGGGCCGGGGGAGAGGACGGAGACGCCGTTTCCCGGGCGCCAGCGCTGCGCCGCTCCCAGCACTTACCAGGGCCCAGGTCCCGCCTCGCACTCCCCACCGTAGCGTCCAGCGTCCCAGCTACCCGGAAGTACACGGCTGACCCCGACCGGAAGGGAATAGGGTCTAGATCCGGGAGGGGAGGGCCTGAGTTCAGAGCAGAAGGGGTCTCGCAATGGGAAAGCCTATGTGTGGGCCTTCCTCTCGCCTCGCCCCCTCCCCCACGGTGCGTGCGGCCAGCCCCGGCCCGACAGAGCAGCTGCAGGGGGCCACGCCCAACGCAGGGGGCGGGGTCACGGCTGCCACGTTCCGCGGGGACCCTGTGCGAGAAGCGAAGGAGGGTGAATCAACGGCCGCGGGCCTTGGTGGGCGCCGTATGCAAATGAGCGTGTCGGTTCGACTCCTACGTGCGTCAGCTCCCCTCGCAACGGCCCGGCGCGTGGGCTCAACGGGAGCCGCGGAGGACCTGGGAGACCCGCCCCCCCCCCCCCGCGGGGGTTTGTCCTACACCGTCCACGGCTGGGCGTTAGCCGTGGCAGCGCTTCCTCCAGCGCTCGGCCGGGGGCTGCTGCTCGCACAGGCTCCACGTTCGGTTTTCAGCCTCCCCCGCCCGGGTTTGCCCGGTTACATGTTCCCGGGGGGCGGGAGGCTGCTGGGGGGGGCGACAGTCGCTGCTGCCGAGAGGAGGCGCTGTAACCCGTGGTACGGTCTCAGCCGCGCCTGGCTGCTGCACACACCGTCAGCCGCCTTCGAGCGCCCGAAATTCTCCCTGTGGGTGAGCCGGGCTGGCAATGTTGGTATCCGCCTGTGCGCCGGGAGTGAAAGTGACGTTTACTGTCTGACACCAGTAAAAACTAAGCGCTGGGAGCCTGGCTGTAAGGTAAAGCAAGCCCCACCCTGCCTTGTGTGCACGTGTGAGTTGTTGTTCCTGCTACACTCTCTCTGCATGCAAATTACATTCCTCGGCCAAACGCATCGAGTGCCAAAGTGGACAGTGTACGTTGATTCTTTACCACATATCCGTGTTTAATCCACTTTCCACTCAAATTACCTCACACAACAGTTTGTCACTATGGCTGCTCACAGCAGGTCTGAATTTTTCCCGATGAATTTACACAGGGTAATCAAACAACATACTTCAGAGGAGCCACTAATTTCCACTGTGACTAAAAAATCCCAATAGGAGCACAAAGCTAGTTTTCAGTGCTGACATTGCAGTCCGCATGCCTACAGCATACCTGGCTATGTATATGGTATTGAGACCTCTAAAGATAAAAGGCAAGACCCAAGGGCTATTTCAATCCCCATTTTACTTTAGAGCTGCTTTTTTAAAGCAGCTGGCAGGTTCTTCCCGGTCTGTCCAAGCAGCTGGCCTCACTGAATACCCCACATTTAGAGCCATAGTAAGAGAAGTGGGAACTGTTTAGAAAGATGGATGCAGCTGCAATGTGAATGGGTTGTACCTCCTCTGACCTACAAGACAATAACCTAGACACACCTTAATTCAATAAGGTTTTAACTTAATTCTGTAAGTATTTTAGAAGTTGTCCATTGTACTGAAATGCAATTGCTAATATGTTATTGTGGAATTATATGTAACTTCTCTAGGAAACATGACTCATGCAATATTTTGAAGTATTAGGAACTTAAAAGGATTCCTTGGGATAATACATGTGAAGTGGATTTCCCAGGAAATATTTGGGATGAGGGGAATGCAAAGGACTCACCTTTTGAATTTTCACCTTGAGCAGAAAACCATTGTCTGGGTAATTGCCTGATTGTCAGAAGCTAGAACTTTACAACAGGGGATGGATTGCTCCATAATTGCCATGTTCTGGTCATTCCCTCTGAAGCAGCTGACATTGGCCGCCATCAGAAGATAGGATGCTGCGCTAGATAGACCATTGGTCTGATCCAGTGTGGCCATTCTTATGTTCTTACCAACATAACTAAGGCTATGTTTTAGTTATGGATATTTTAAATAAAAGTCATGGACAGGTCACGGGCAGTAAACAAAAATTCATGGCCCGGGACCTGTCCATGACCTGTACTATATACCCCTGACTAAATCTTGGGTGTGGGCGGGGGGGAGAGAAGAGGTGGGAGGCACGTGATCTGGGACCCCTGCTGCTGTTGAGGGGGGGGGGGGCGGGTAGCCCAAGACTGCCCCAGCAGCAGCCGATGTGGCTGGGCCAGGGGCTGCTCGGGCGGCCCCTTGGCCAGCCGCTCCAAAAGTCACAGAGATCCCAGAAAGTCATGGAATCTGTGACCTCTGTGACATACTTGCAGCTTTAATCATAACAGATGCAGCCTTTTATATACAGTATTGCATGTTTGGCCAAATACATTATGGGGTTGTAGTTTTCCCCTAACACATCTGGTATAAACTGCTGCCAGAGACACAGTACAAGACCTGATGGACTGTTAGTCTAATCTAGTGTAGTGAATTATAAGTTGGTATATGCAGCTGCTTTAGGATGTAAAAATATGAAATATCCTTACGTAAATAAGGTATTTTTCATTTTCTTTGTAATACAAAGGAGTGTCCTTTCTTGGGTACATAGCAAAAACTCTGATGTAAATATCTATCCAGTATCCCATTCTCTTCGGTAAAAACTGTTTAAAAATTCTGCCTGAAGTTGTTAATGCCACAACCACTTTAGAAGGATGGTGAAGTTCAGTTTATTCTTTACATATTTTACTGGTATGACAGTAAACAGGTATGACAATAGGATAGAAAAATGACAATACATTAGTAAAGAGTTATCCAAAAAGGCTAAAACTGGTCAATAAATACATTAAAAACATACCACATGTTCCCGTAGAAATGTTGTATACTCATTAGGTTAAATATCTCATACATTCACATTGAAAAGTTTTTGGTGTTTTCCATGCAAGTTACAACTTGTCTTGTCTCTAACATCTATGCTATGCAACATTCTTTCCCTACTAGGAACAGGATATCTAAACTCCACGTTATAAGAAGTAAAAACATCTGAAAAAACAAAATCCCAACTCTCAACTGCTTTTATAAATAAGAAGTTGATTAAAATGCAGTCACCCTTAGAAATGTAATTTACTGAGCAAATGCTTTATAAAAGGCAGTCTTTAAAAGGAAGTTGTTACCATAAACCCAAAATGGGTTGCTTGTGCTTCAGCATATATGTCTTTAAATTATTTTAAAAACTATATTCATGGCAAAAAAGTAAATATAGTCAACAATTAGAGAACGAGAGGTTGCAATATGGATTGGATGAAGGTTTAACATGCTTCAAAATCTGGCCAAGAACACGCTAAACATTTGTCAACATCACAAAACCATCACCTACTCTAACCATTTGAAATGGAGTTCTAATAATACTCAGGTCTTTGCATGCTCAAAGCACTTCACAAACATCTTCTAATTAGTTCTAACACTAACACCCTGTGATGCAAGTATTATCCCCATTTTACAGTTGACGAAATGGAGGCAGAGGGAGTTAAGTGACTTACTCAAGTCCAGACCATGCCCTCCCATCTCTCTGAACTCTAGAATACTTTTCTGTATTTTACTACTAACATTCTAGGAGTTTTATGGAAACAGGTGGTAGGTATCATTTCCATCAATCCTAGTAGTCATTACTCATATTACATCATTTTGAAAGTTGCAGCACAGATATTAATATAAAAAAAATCAACATTAGAGCCACTTTAATGCACTATGTTGGGTCACAAAGTTCTAGCATGCTGCACCTTTTTAAACACACGCCCATTCTTTTCAAAACAAAGTATTAAAAATATAAGATCAAATTCTGCTCTCTAGTACAGGTGCAACAGCTATTAAACTCAGTGAGAGTTGCAGTTGTACAACAGATAACAGAATTTGGCCCATAGTATCTGTTCCTGGGAACATCAATAACTTGCACAGTGGCCCAGTATATACTGGCCCAGTAGCATCAAAACTGAAATATACCACTAAGATGTGGAAAGGTAGCACCACGTAGGGAGAACTTTCCAATTTTAACAATATGCCTATCTGGACCCATCTTTAACAATATGCCTTTCCAATTTTTACAACATGCCAATCCTTCCTGATGTCTTGCTGCCTTTTCAGAAGAGCCTCTAAGTTTGCCCCCACTGTTGGGCTGCAGGAGCAACTAATTACATTTACATGTCTAGCTGTCTGATTTGCAAGTGAAGACAGACATCTAAATTCTATTACTTGTACCCACAAAATGACTATGGATGCACAATTTTTTTTTTAAATGGAGTTATGCCAATCTCCTAGAACTGGAAGGACCTTTCAAGGTCATCGAGTCCAGTCCCCTGCCTTCACTAGCAGGACCAAGTACTGTCCCCTGACAGATTTTTGCCCCAGATCCCTAAATGGCCCCCCTCAAGGACTGAACTCACACCCCTGGATTTAGCAGGCCAATGCTCAAACCACTGAGCTATCCCTCCCCCCTCTTAGAGCCCTCTTTAAAGTGTCCATAAAGCTTTTGCAAGGCACACATGCACTTATCCTCACTCCTTCCTTGATAGTTGTTCCTGTAATCCTCAGTGCCTGAACTTGGCTTGTTTATGCAGCCAGTTTCTCCCCAAACCCATACCCAGGCATAAATTCACCTGCAATGGAGAGGGAACTCAAGAGCAAAATTCCCAGCTCTCCCACTTCATCTGAGCTGCAAAACAGAGCCTGAAAGAAATGAGGGTCAAATTCCTAAAGTGCTGAGTACCCACAGTTGGGGCTGGATTTTCAGGAGAACTCAGCTCCCAGTTAGGACCCCTAGATTGTGAGCTCTTTGGGGAAGACACAGGCTTTATGGTCCATGTTTGTACAGCACCTAGCACAGCAGGGGTCCTGCTCTGTGACTATGGCCCTAAGCTCTATGGTAATATAAATACTAATAAATGAAGTGGGCAGATTTCCAGAAGTGCTCAGCAACTAGCAATTCCTTTTGAGGGCTGCTGGGCATGGAACACTTTTGAAAAGCTCATTCTTTATTTAAAGTAGGGCTGTCAAGCGATAAAAAAAGTTAATCATGATTAATTGCACGATTAATCGAACACTTAAACAATAATAGCGTACGATTTATTTAAATATTTGTGGATGTTTTCCACATTTTCCAATATACTGATTTCAGTTACAACACAGAATACAAAGTGTACAATGCTCACTTTATATTTATTTTTGATTACTAATATTTGCACTGTACAAAACAAAAGAAATAGTATTTTTCAATTCACATAATACAAGTACTGTAGTGCAATTTCTTTATCATAAAAGTTGAACTTACAAATGTAGAATTAAGTACAAAAAATAACTGCATTCAAAAATAAAACGATGTAAAACTTTAGAGCCTACAAGTCCACTCATTCCTATTTCTTGTTCAGCTAATCACTCAGACAAACAAGTTTGTTTACATTTGCAGGAGATGATGCTGCCCGCTTCTTGTTCACAATGTCACCTGAAAGCGAGAACAGGTGTTTGCATGGCACTGTTGTAGCCGGTGTTGCAAGATATTTACATGCAAGATGCATAAAGATTAATATGTCCCTTCATGCTTCAACCACCATTCCAGAGGACATGTGTCCATGCCGATGACTCGTTCTGCTCGATGATAATCCAAAGCAGTGCGGACCAACGCATGTTCGTTTTCATCATCTGAGTCAAAAGCCACCAGCAGAAGGTTGATTTTCTTTTTGGTAGTTTGGGTTCTGTAGTTTCCGCATCGGAATGTTGCTCTTTTAAGACTTCTGAAAGCATGCTCCACACCTCATCCCTCTCAGATTTTGGATGGCAATTCAGATTCTTAAACCTTGGGTCAAGTACTGTAGCTATCTGTAGAAATTGCACATTGGTACCTTCTTTGCGATTTGTCAAATCTGCAGTGAAAGTGAACATGTGCTTAAAATGAACATGTGTTGAGTCATCATCCGGGACTACTATAACATGAAATATATGGCAGAATGTGGGTAAAACAGAGCAGGAGACATACAATTCTCCCCCAAGAAGTCCAGTCACAAATTTAATTAACATTTTTTTTTTTAAAGAGCGTCATCAGCATGGAAGCATGTCCTCTGGAATGGTGGCTGAAGCATGATGGGGCGTACGCATGTTTAGCATATCTGGTATGTAAATACCTTGCAATACTGGCTGCAAAAGTCCCATGCAAATGCCTGTTATTACTTTTTGGTGACTTTGTAAATAAGAAGTGGGAAGCATTATCTCCTGTAAATGTAAACAAACTTGTTTGTCTTAGCGATTGGCTGAACAAGAAGCAGGACTGAGTGGACTTGTAGGCTCTAAAATTTTGCATTGTTTTGTTTTTGAGTGCAGTTATGTAACAAAAAAATCTACAGTTGTAAGTTACACTTTCACGATAAAGAGATTGCACTATAGTACTTGTATGAAGTGAATTGAAAAATACTGTTTATCATTTTTACAATGCAAATATTTGTAATCAGAAATAATAAAGGGAGCACTGTACACTTTGTATTCTGTGTTGTAATTGAAATCAATATATTTGAAAATGTAGAAAAACATCCAAAAATATTTAATAAATTTTAATTGGTATTCTATTGTTTAACAGTGCGATTAAAACTGATTAATTGTGATTAATTTTTTTAATTGCAATTAATTTTTTTGAGTTAATTGCATGAGTTAACTGCGATTAATCAACAGCCCTAATTTAAAGCAATGCTTCCTCACACACATCTGCTTTTCTCTGTCTTTGGGGAATGCTGCATGTTAGCAGGAACTTTTCAAGTGCAGTTTTACAAAGTTCTGAGCCACTGCAGAGCTGCTAAGCCACACAAAAAAAAAAAGTTTCAGAGCTTTTGCCCGTGCCTTCCAGCAGTGGACTCAACTGGGCAGCTATTCTTGTAGGTTAGTAGATGTGCTGAGAACCCCAATAACGACCATACCTTGGGAGGCGATAAGCACCAGCAGTTTCCTGCGATTCCTAATGGGGACTGGGGATACTCATCACAAATCAGGATCTGGCCCAAAGCACTGAACAGGAGCATAGGGGACACTAATGACATCACTGGGAGTTGTGGGTGCTCAGCACAGCTGAGTAAACAGGCCAGAACTGTAAGACATCTTCATCCAGACTTTCCACTAACTAGGAGCTCTGAACTTCCTGGCTAGGTTTTTCCTACCTGGCTCAGCTTTTCTCCCTCGGTTTTTAAAAGTCAAGGTGCTGCTGGGATCAGGATTCATCTCTTCATATTCAGGCAGTGTTGAAATGATTCCCTCGCAAACCCACAAGAAATGCACCTAGACACCACTATGATGGGAGCCCTATCAATGTTTATAAGTGACTGGAACCACAAGCTTGGGCTCCAAAGGGCCTACTGTAGTTTCATCTTAAAAAGCCAGTCTTGAGATGTGAGCCAAGCATTCACTCCCAGTGAATTATTGAAGAGAGTCAAAATACAGCAACTCCCCACTTAACGTCGTTTCGCACTTACATCCCTGCTCAATTACAGAACATGCTCCATTTAAAGTTGTGCAATGCTCCGCTATTACATTGTTTGGCTGCCTGCTTTGTCCACAGCTGGCAGCTCCCCTATGCCCTCCCCCTCCCCCCAGAGCCTCCCGCCTGCCAGTGGATCCCGCGGATCAGCACCTTTCTCCTCCTCTCCCCGCGGCAATCAGCTGGCTTGCGGCGTTTAGGAGGGAGGAGCGAGGACGCGGCGCACAGGTTCCCACCTCCCTCCCCTGCCTCCTGCCCGTGGCAGTCAGCTGGCTTGCGGCGTTCAGAAGGCAGGGGAGGGAGTGGGGAGGTGCAAGGACTCGGCACGCCTCCCCGCTTCCTCCCCTGCCTGCGGCAATCAGCTGGCTTGCAGTGTTCAGGAGGCAGGGGGGAGGAGCAAGGACGCGGTGTGCGAAGTAAAGAGGGAGGAGGTTGGGGGGAGAAGAGGCGGGGCAAGAGTTGGGGTTTGGGGGAAGAGGTGAAGTTGAGGGTTGAGCCCCCCGCCCCTGGTGCTTGCAGAGTAGGGGAAGCTGCCGCTGCTGGTGCGCAATGTGCTCCTAGCCTACAGCACCTTCAGCCTCCTTGGTGCCTCCTTGTCTCCAGTGCCAGGGGGCTGTGCCTGTGCGAGGTAAGATGGGGGAACCTCCCAACTATAGTACAGTACTGTATGGCAAAAAACCATTTCCCTGGAACCTAACCCCCCCTATTTACATTCATTCTTATGGGGAAATTGGATTCGCTTAACATCGTTTCACTTAAAGTCTCATTTTTCAAGAACATAACTACAACGTTAAGTGAGGAGTTACTGTACTGGTGTGAATACACTGATCTGGTTCACACCATCAAACTGGACTTACGGATCCCCTAAATCAGTATCAAAAAAGTAAAAAAGAAAGGTTGGTGCTTTGGCAACTCCGTAGCTTTTATGCAGTCAAAAATATAGTTGGGACTAGTGGCAATTCACTGTTGTATGAAATTGGCCAATAATCACCAAGAGAAAGCATTTCTTTATCATTAAAACAGTCGTGTTCTAGGTACTTCATAATTCCTCTAGGTCAGTTAAATCCACAACAACTTTCATGAACAGTGTGTCATCTTTGACATAAGTGTTCTTTGCATTCTCCAGCACAGTATGAGCCACAAACCTTGGGCACCCAGAGGCAATATTCATCTCTCCATCTGGCCTTTTGAAACTGCTGCTGTTAGGGTCAGCTTTGAAGACTTCCACAATGTGATTTTTTTTCCCACTTTGGTCCAGAAGCATAAGTGTAACTTTTTGCTTGAAAGGCCATGGTAGCAACGAGTCAAACTCCCCTCTCATCACTACGAAGTATAGGGAGAGATGCGTCCCTTTTCCTGAGCCATCCCCATTCAGATATGCTCTTGCACATAACCTGTACCCACAGCGGCTGGTATAAAAAGGCTGGCTGAATATAGAGACAGTGCGGCCTTCCACGGCTTCTTTTTTCTTCATCTTGTAGTCCATGATTTTCCAGATTAGTTTTCCATTGTAACATGTGCCCTCCAAAAGCTTAAACCGCTCTTCGTTTTTATTGAGCTGTGCTTTGTGAATACTGATGTGGACATCATGATTGCTGGACTGGTCTTCCAAAACAACTGGGGAAGAAAGACACACGAAACATTCAGTTAGGGAAAATTGTCATTGAGACAAAGTGAATTACAGACCAGGGGACAGTAACAACTAAGCGGCTAGAGCCCAGAGTTTAGAAATAACTGGGGAATCACAGGAACTACACCAGACAATTAACTTTGTGGCACTGGCCATTTCAGTGAGTCTGCTGCCATTAACATAATTTGAGAGAATGAGAATCCTCTGAATTCCAGCACAAAAGACCCCCATTTGAAGACTGCAGACACACATGCATCTTAGAGCTGTGACAGAGATACAAAGTTTGGATTTGGATCCCAACTTCCTTCAAGTTTGGGTGTGTTTAGCTATATGAGGTTTTGGTTCAGATCTGTCGGATACACACATCCATGTTCTAGTCATTTATTCAAAAAGCATTTCTTTGTAATTAAAACAGTCACGTGTTCTAGGTACTTTTCATAATTCCTCTAGGTCAGTTAAAGGTGACACTCCATTCTTGAAAGTTGTGAATTTGACATAGGTGTTCTTTGCATTCTCCAGCACAGTGTGTGCCACTGATTATTCTAAGAATTTATGCCAGTATTTTCAGATTGTAGCAGGAAAAATAACCTGACACTATGGGGCCTAATTCTGACCTCACAGGTGAGAGTGAGGAGCAACACCATAGAAGTGAAAGGAGAACCAAGCCCCATGTGTCCTACAATAGCAGAGCATTACAGGCTGCACCACAAAAGCATCTTACATAGAACCCTGTTGTGCGTAAATTTCCTGAACCTGACCTAACAACAACAACAAAAGCAGCCCACTGGAATTTAAGGGAACAAAGGGTAACAAATAGCAGCATAAGTACAGTGGAAGTGATCAAAAAGCGTAATCTTCCTGTAGTAAATTTATCCTGACTCTCTCAGACTAATGTTTTTAACTTTAGAATCCTATAATAACTTCACTATAGGATTATTACACTTTTTGGTAACTGCCACTGCAATTACAAATGTTCTCACCCAAAGGGCTGTGCACCAAGAACTATGACGAACTATGACGGTCAGTAGAAGAAGGCTGGACAGAGGGCACAACTCAATGCAAGTTATTGCAAGGGTTTACCTGTCATCCACCATGAACATCAAGGACATTTAGCACAGAAACAACAACATAGTTTTGGTTAAGCTTTTTGTTAAGGCTGATGGTCATTTTGAAGAGCCACATCAGGCTAATGTGTGCAAACAAGTTGATGGGGAAGGTGATCCAAACTGGTAAACAACATCACAGCCTCTAGTAACACCAGTTTTTACTTAAAAAATACAAAACAAAAATCCAAGCATACCTAAACGCTGATCATATGTCTCCATAAAGGCAATCTTCTGCTTTACATTTTCAATAGTCTCCAACAGTGGCCCCAGGTCAAATTTACTTTGCTGCTGGTTTGACATTTGTATTAGCTGCCTCACTTGTGTTTCCAGCCATGCAGATTTATCAATATGACTGGCAAGAGTCTTCAAGTTTAATGCAGGAGGAGGGGAATGAACACACAATAATAAAATTAATCATTTCATTTGAGATTTAAAAATGTCTTTGTACAATAGTAATATTGACTACACATTACATTCAAGAATATCCTTGTTTGCCTTTGGAATCCTTCAAATGTTTCCTCATGATTAATTCAACATTCATTCACTAAGAATCAATTTCTAATTCATTATCATTCCCTATTTATTACCTTCATCTCAATTGATTTGATTACTCTAATTTACACCATCATAACTGAAATTGGAAACTGGCCCTATGAGTCCTATTCAGCATGCCTTACTCTGGTCAAACTCCCATGGAACTCCCATATTAATTATAATGGGAAGGCTGTATGTATTATATTTTAAAAAACAATAGTAGTTTAAATCCATACATGGGGCACAGTGCACTCCAAAGATTAATCCAAATTCATGCAATAAATGGCTTTGAAAGCTAGTGTTTGTTATTGTCCTGGCATTAATTATTACAACTATTGCTGGATAATTGTATTTCAGGCCATAAAAAAGCGATTTGTCAGAAAGATAAAGTAAATGTCTCACCTGGGTGCTTACCATCAAATTGCTGTTTTTACCAAGCAGCTGTGCAAACTGTCTGAATTCCTTTTCACACTTTTTAATTGTGTCTGCTAGCTGTTGGATTTTAATCTCTTTAAATTCCAAACTCTTATATAGGTCAGATATCTAAACAATGGAAAATGAAGAGTGAAAACTCAAGCCTATCCAAAGCATACAGGAAACAGATTAAAATGTGTGGAAGCTATATAGGGACACATGGAAAGGTTTATTGATGTGACTGCACCAACATGGCTAGATATAGCAACTATTTTCCTGTTTCAAAATGTGAACCCAAAATCCCTGGATGGGGCAGTGGTGAGGATGGAATCCCTGCCTGTGTGTGTAAAAACCATGAGCTTTTATTGGCTTAGGTAAAGAACCAGATTTTTTAGTTCAAGTGCTGTAAGAGACTCAGACCACCAAATGTTGACTAGCCACTAGAGGGGGACAGAGAGCCATACTGTGTTAGGATGGATTAAAAATGCATTGCACTAAAATTATTGGCGCCTAGTCAGGGTAACAGATGAGTCAGGCGGAAGCACTGGCTCCAAATACTTCAGTAATGTGCTACATTGTAGAATTCTGAATCATTTACTGTTTTTGCTGCTTTGTTTTTAAATAAACACAGACATTGGTCTGAATTCATTCTGAGGTTTATATCTGCTTCTGCTGATAAAAGCCCCAGGTGCTGGGTCCCAAACAGTGAAACATCTCTTGGGGACAGAGAGCAGCTGGTTGCTCTGCATTCCAAGGTGGCTGCAACTTCCTCTCACTGGGAGGAAAGGGGCTGCAGAGAGTGGGTGGTGCTGCCTGTAAACAGGGCATGGCCTCGGGATCCCTCAGGCACCTATCCCTTGAACCTGCATCTTTGCTGCCCCCACCAGTCTACTGTGAAATCTCTAGACAAAATTTAGGATGCCATGTCCACAGCCCTTCTTCCCAAAGGTAGAGTGTGGAGTGAAAAACCGCAAGGAGAGCGGTGGCAGTGAATACACAAGGGTGCAGTGTGGGGATTCAATCTAACTCAGTGGTTCTCAAACTGTGGGTCGGGACCCCAAAGTGGGTTATGACCTCATTTTAATGGGATCACCAAGGCTTGCGTTAGACTTTCTGGGGCCCAGGGCCGAAGCCGCACTGTCCAGGACCTAAACTGAAGCCATAGGGCTTCATCCCTGGGTGGCTGGACTCAGGTTAATTTTTGTTGTCAGAGGGGGGTCGCAGTGCAATGAAGTCTGAGAACCCCTGATAGCTTATTGGTTTCACTGGAAAGGGTTTCTGACTGGGTTGCAAAATGTGGGATGAAAAGCTTAATATTGTTTAAAGAAGAGGCTGGGCCAATCCCAACACATGTGCAACCTGGACTTTTCTTTTGCCAGTTAAAAACAGTTGAAGAGTGTTCATTACATATGTTCATTACCTGTTCTTCCAATTTGGAATTCTTGTCTAAAATTTGTAGCATGTGTTCCCTCAGAGCAGCATTCTCATGTTCTGCAAGCTTTCCTCTTTTAATCTGGGGGCGGGAGGGTAAACAAAATAAAGGCAGATAAACAGAGCTATTAATAGAAAGTTCTATTGGGGCAAGTGGTTAAATGTTTCTTTGCGTGCTTCAAAAACAGATGAACAGCTCCAACTGCTTATTTTGATATCTTAAATCACATTGAAAGGGACTGAGAGAGGACAGAAAAATAATTACTTAGGCTACCACCCTTTAGTGCTTTTGGAGGCAAACCCCAATCACAGTACAAAAGGAGGTCTAGATTACAGTACCTTTACAGGACAGCCATATTGTTTATAGGGACAATCTACTTCTGCCTCAGGACACACAGAGAAGTGCTTATCCATCTGCAAGTATTAACAAAACAGATTGGTAGTGATAAAATTATTGAATAATACATTCACTGAACCTAAACTCCTGCATAAGGGGTGCAAAAAGGCCAAAGTGATGTTAAGATACCATTTGTCACATACAGTGGAGACTGATTCATCAGTGTCAACAAACGAGACAGATGGTTTACAAAAATGCAATGTACAAAAGCTCTGCAAAGCATAGCACATTCCTATGATATGCTTTGATAAGGTCATGTATCAATTTTAGGAACAAACAAAAGTAGCATCTGGAGGAATGAAGCAAATTCATATTACCAAATGTGGACCAGTGAGGCCTATGATGCAAGTTCTAGGTTTCACAAAACTATACAACTTGCCAACTTACAGTAAGTGATAAAACAAATAATACCTCCTTTTTCACAATTATCTGAGAACAGTTGTGGAGACAAGGCACAGGAAAATCAGGACAATCATTTTTCTCATGGTTCTGGGGGGTGGAAAAAGATTGCTTAGGAATGGCTTATACACCAGACTTGTTATTCATGAATAACTCAGTTTTTTTAAGATTGTACAGTGCATGCAAGTAGGAATAGGCAAGTTATATATTCTGCACAGCAGCACATACTTACATCAACACACACATTGTTGGCACTGAACATAATTATAAACACACCAACACACACAACGTTAAAAGAATGTCAGGGTTGCAAAAAATCAAGCATTCAATAATTAGGAAATGCCAGAATTAAAAGTTGCTTGTGCAACCTTAATTCAACCCTCAAAAACGTGCATAGTGTCCTAGGTCCTCTCAACGGAAATGTTGACAGAATTTTTTAATATGAGCAAAACAACATACTTTCCCTAGCCTTGATCTCGGAAATAACTAAATCATTTTGACTGAAATATTCAAAAACCAGATTCAGACATTTGAGGCCAAATTTGTCCTTTGTGTAATTCCATGGACTGAGAGGATAAATTTGGCCCATTGGCTTCAGCATGCGCACAATTTTGTACTAATTTGTCAGAAATAATATTTTTAAATATACAAATTTTGTTTTTAAAAAGCATTTTTAAAGGGCACAGATGTATGTGGAACTGAATCCAACTTTGTACCTACAGTTATCTATATTGTTGTAAAATATCTGAAGAACATATGAAACACAATTAATTTAAGTACATGTATTATAAGCATAAAACCTCACAGCAAGTTTGGAACTTTTTTCACAGCAATTTAAACAGTTGAACTTTTAGGAAATCTTTTGCAACCTTACCTTTAAATTAATTGAAACCACATATTGATTACAGTACTGGCATATTTCTTCTCGAAATTTACAGTGCAGACTTAGGTGATCTTTTAAATCTTTTCGAAGAATTTGATCGTGACATTCATCATTAGTGCACTGAACACTTTCAAATAAGCATTGCTGAAGGTGATCCTGTGCCATTCAACAACAAAACACCATCATACTTTAAAAGTCACATGCGTGTAGAATGCATTGAGTAGGCTAGAATTATGGTTAATTGTGCCCTTACTTAAATACCAAAGTGTCTGCTAGAAATATTAAGACACTACATAGGTTTATTTAAAGAAAACCAAAACAACACTTTCCCAGTAATGGCTCTCATAATTAAAGTCAGAGAAAGGTCTGAAGATTCAGAGGGAATCTTTGCTTTGATTTCCACTCCTTGTCCAGTTAATATCTCAAACAGGAACCAAACTGAAACAATTTGTTGGTAAGCAGCAACAATACTTCTTTCTCTAGGTCCTCATAGATTGTCCATCACCATGGCATCTACATGCCTGAGTCTCCTTTCTCTCAGTTTCTACAGAATTTTAACTTTCTTTTTAATAAAATTACTGTTTTTCGCTCTCCTAGCAGCAGAGAAAACCTTCTGAATGTGACCCAATGGAGTACTGTCTTACTGAGTCAGCCGAAAGACAGACACATTATTACAAAGAGAAAGGATGTGTGTTAACAGGAGTCCTTATTAAGCCAATTATTTAAAATATAACGGATGTGGACTTACAACTGCAACAGGTTCGGCTTTGTATTTAAGTTTCACGTTTACATGTAGTACACTGAATAGGTCAAATCAAGACGTATGTACTTAGGCCAAACTCGTTACAGTAATCTCAATGCTGTAATAATTCTGAAACCTAATGACAGTAGTTTAAAGGGGAAAGAGCAAATTAATGTAATGACAAATCAAAGTTTTGACTGACTAAAGACTTCAGAATTTGGGCCAATATATATAAAGATACTTTAATACTAACCTGATACCGTCCCAGAATTATTTTTGAATTGCATTCAGGAACATTTTTGCAAAATACTTGCAAGTTGAGAACTTCTCTTTTACAGCAATTGTCTTTGAACACCTGCAAAGGAAGCAACCTGCATTCACAAAATATACGAACTTGTGTCATTAAGAACACAAAGGTCAGCAACCTACCACAAGAAATCTTTTAAATGAGAGGCGTCCACTCCAGCTGCTAGTGTGGTTCCAAACAATGTCATGCTGAAAACATATACTGAGAGTAGTGGTAAAAGGAAATCACTGACACTACCAGGAGACTAAGAACAACAGTGGGATGCTTTGAAGCATGAAATAAAAACAGGCTGACTACATGGATTATGCATTGAGCTACCTATCGTATTGCAGTTTTGGAAACCTGGGATTGAGGCTAACCTTGATCTTTCATTCTAGGACCTGCATTGGGCTGAAGCTGTTGTAGAGGTGATGCTTTTAGCTTCTGGGAGGAGGGGATACAGTGCATTGCTCATAAGCATCTTCCACTTGTTGGATGAGAGCCAAATTAAGCTCTCAGAGCAGACTGTCAGCCTTCTTTTGAGATCTTCAAATGAGAAGCACTATAACAAGCACAAAGTATTACTATTATATTAATGGTCCCAAATCTTTTTGTGTTACTGTTGCCACCACAACTCGTGCACACAGTAAAACGGGGGGTGAATCCACTGAATAAAATGGTGGGCGAAATACCTACCAGGGCTTTGGAGTGGAGCCCAGAGCTGGAGCGTGGAGCAGTAGGTTTATGCCCGGAGCTGGAGCGGAGCAATTCAAAAATTTGATTGCTCCAAATCCCTGATACCTACAACATCCCTAACATGAGGAATGACAGGCACAACCTGATACCTAAATTCCCTGCTGGGTGGGGGATGTGAAATCCACTGGGAATGCACCCTGGCAGAAACACATGGGTACAGGGAGGGCTCATGCTTACACTCTGAGCCAAATAAATATATTCCAAAGAGGATGTGGCTTAAAAAACAGCCATTGTGTGAACTCCCCCTCCCCCACAAAAGAATACAAAAAAAATGAAGTGTGCAGGATTAATGAGTTACACTGAAAATAGGCAAGGTGGCAGATTATGTTAAAACTAAGTACTGTTAAATAACCAGAATAGGAGGAGGGATTAAAAGAATAAGTAACCTATTCTCTGCTTTAAATACATTTCAAGACCAGAGACATGAGTCCACCAAGTCTGTGGGTATAGGCCACATACCACGGGGTTTCAGGCAGGACTCCGAATACAGAGTACTAAGATGGCTTTATTTTGAAACAATTCAGTGGAGTGTAAGGTAAAAGCTCCAGCTATAAGGCATTAGTGACTTACTTCACCAACAAAACATCACCAAATACAGAGCTTCCTTGCACATTGTTTCAAGAGATGACGGGTGGAGGTGCCCTTGTTCATTTAAAGGCTGAGAGCTGCATTTGTCCCTACTTTATCTTACTCTTCTGTTGGAAGCCCTTCCCCCTACAGGCTGGATGTCCGAGCAATCATTACTACCAGAATTATTCCTTTTCTTACCTCATGCACTTTTATTGTTTCTTTGTCTACAGGACATGTGGGTACTGCATTCAATTCTCTAAATAAATAAATAAATAAAAAGGCAGAAAAATGTTAATTCACAGAATGCTTAATTCCTTCTACATAGTCTTGGCCATACTGCTTCAGACCATTGGTTCATCAACTTCATTAGCCTAGTGGCCAATACCAGATGCTTCAGGGACAAGTGGGAAAAGCCCCATAATGCACCTTGCTAATTTTCAATACTGCATATGGGGATTAAATGTTTGAATGGCACTTTGAAAATGTATTGTGCTAAGAATTATAAAGCCAAGTTCTACCCTCAGATTAAGTAGGAATTGCACTTAGTATGAGCAAGAATTATCCTATTATTAATAAATCTGTTTTTAATTAACAATTTTATTACCCCATGACTATATATTGCTGGCAAATGATGTTGTATTTGGGAAAAACCTCACAGTTTAGGTGAAAGGATTATTATCCTTTGCCTAGCTCAAGCCATGCCTTCCCTTTTATGCTTGAGACCTTTAAAATGTCCTGAACTATCTCAACAAGTTGTCATCAATACTAAAAAGGGCAAGAAAGAAAATACCTAATGACATATTATCCAAGGAGTGACAATCCAAAAGAGAAAGAACCAAATATGAAACATTAAAAAGTATATTTAAAGATACTGTGCAACAAAGTTTCAGTGATGCCTACATGGCCAACTCCAACCTTCCATTATACCAGGGCCATATATCAATGTATCCCCACTGCTCAATTAGATCTGTGTGGGTGAACGAACCCCTTTAACCTGTGATGAGCCCCCCATGAAGTCAATAGACCCTTTCACCTCTGTGAGCTGACTGCAGGATTGGACTGATTCTGATCTCATATCAGATTTATAATACTATAACTCCATTAAAATCAGTGGAGTCACACCAGTGCAAGTGACAGCGGGATCAGTCTAACCGCCAATATAAACTATTGTTTGTTTAACGCAAATAACACGAGGCACCTAGATATTATGGTGACAGACAGGAGTTCTATGCCCATTCAATCACCCTGCTGGATGGTCTCTCACCTGTCATACTCTATAGTATAAAAGCTCAAATTTTTTATCTGAAAACAACTGCATCAGACCCACAACATGATTTACTTTGTTTGCAATTGCCAGAAAGACCTCATATTCCTCACCACCACCTATCCAAACTGTACTAGGGACCTTTTTTTAAAAAAAAACAAAACAAAATCCAAACACATACACACATGTACACACTCCTTGATCCCCAAACGACAGATTGTATCTTGAGATGTATGTACCTTTAGCCCAATGGGAGTAGGTGCCATTCCCAGTCTTCTTTCAAACACAGTCCACACACTCAGTAGAGTCCAAACTTGTCCCCTTCCTGGGGTTTGGTTTTATTATAACAGAGAAATTAACCAGAATAAAGTTCAGCTCAATCCTACTGTGTGGATTTGACCACTCCTAGGGTTGCCTATCTCAAGACTCACTCAGCCCCTAGATTCTTTCCAGTCTCCCATATAGCTGAGGTCTTGTCTACACACAAGAGTTAAACAGATTTAGTTAAATCGATACAGAATCTGAGGTATACTGATGCACCTCCTCCTTCTGCGTACACACATCAGTTTCTTAACCGATTTAATTAGATCAATATCACTTTTATGTTTAGAGAATGCCTCAGAGGGGTAGCAAGCTGCCAGCCTCTGTGAGTCAGCAGAACTAACTTAAGCCTTCTCCCAGCCTGATCAACACCTGCTACCAGATTGGAGTGTTTCAGGCTAACATTGCCAACCTGCTATACCAACAGAGACTATGTACTTTTACACATGCATAGCATCATCTCATATGATTTGTTATGAGGTTTGTTATTGAGCCCAAGCCCACTGAAGTTAATGAATTTTTCTGCTGACTTCCATGGGCTTTGGATTAAATCCTTTAATATTGTTATGGCATTTGCTGTTGACTTTCGAAAGACGTTGACTATTGTTAATTGTTGGGGGGAAATTATTTGTGGAGGGAAGAGAGAGAACGGTGTTGTTCTTACCTCAGAGAAATAATACAATGCTGGCAAAATCTGTGACCACATCCTGTCTGGTGAGGATTGTGAAGGACTAAGTGGCAATAGGCACATTTGTACCGTTCTTCTAAGGTTTCAATGAAGCGGTAGTCAGTGTCAGGTTCAAAGTCTAGAGAAATGCCGCTGGTGGAATTCTGGCGTGCGAAGGTGTTTGAGAGACCAGCAAGTTCTTCAGAGGCCATGGAAGCTGTACTGGAAAGCCAAGGACAAAGAGTTTCAATTTAGAGTTTCAATTTCAATACCTTTATAACCAGTAAAACCACCTCCACTACAGTTTGCAAGATGAACAATAGCATGTTTTTGGACTCCTTCTCTTGCCGTAGACTTCAATACCGTTTTCAGATGCAAATGTGGTATCAGTTACTAGACAGCAGTACAAAAAATATCCTCAAGGCACTCCAGAATGATGAATAATTTATTTCAGAGCTAGCACCAATGTTTATGATTGTGAAGAGGTTCACAGTCTGAAAATTTCTCCCCAACAGAAAGGAGGTTACTTTTCCCTAGTTCGCATGCTAGAGCCTGCAATCCTTACTCAAGCAAAACTGCCACAGACTTCAATTAGGTGTAACTTGGTCCTACAAGTGCCAGTCATCAAAACTCTACATACAGTAATAAAAATGCCTTCGATTTGAGCCCACGCAGCTTACTAATTCATTTAAAACTAGTTCAAAAAGAGTAATGTCTCACCGTGGTTCACAGCAAGAAAGAATGATGATTTTACCGTAAGTACAGATTTGACAGAGATCAAAAACTTGGGTCTGATACTTCTCTTTCTGATTGATCACCGATTTACACCAGAAAGCTAGAATTCTATTTTTCAAAATCTTACTTTAGTTATTTGTATGTTATTAACTGCATTAGTCATGTCTGAAAAGAAGTAGGGAGAAAAGCAAGATTGCAAATCAGAATAGTAAATTCAATTTTTTCTCTCTCAGTCTTACCAGGGTTTGAAATAGATACACCATTAATGTCCAGCCTAAATGGTTCACAAAAAAAAAAATAAAAAAAAAATCAGACCTTAAATCTGTCACAGATCCCTCAGTCTAGCAGTACTTTTTTCCAACAGGTCTAGGACTGATAATAGCAAATCCTTACCCTTGAACCAGTGTAATTTTCATTCCTTAAGACTCAACATAGATAAGAATTTATTTTTTTTCTGCTCATGTTGCTGTTTACTGACCAACAGAGAAGTTTACTTAGTGATGTTAACCTAATTAAATACATTTAGTTATGGGATGTGTGTAGCAGCAGAACACACCTGTCATATTAACTTGCATTTAAATGACAAGTTCACTCACAACACACTCTATTGGTAATTTTTCATTTTCTTCCTTACTCATAGCGTAGAGCACAATTAACTCATGCAAACATGGTTTATGGTAAGGTAATTAAAGTGTTTACTTTTCTTTTACAGAACTGTCTTTAGGGCAACACCGAAATACAAGTTATCTTACTGTATATCAGTGTGTAAGAAACTTGTATTCTGTGTTGTAATTGAAATCAATATATTTGAAAATGTAAAAAAACATCCAGAAATATGTAATACATTTCAATCGATATTCTATTGTTTAACAGTGCGATTAAAACTATGATTAATTTTTTTAATCACGATTAATTTTTTTGAGTTAATAGCGTGAGTTAACTGAGGCCTGGTCTACACTAGGACTTTATGTCGAATTTAGCAGCGTTAACTCGATTTAACCCTGCACCCGTCCACATTACAAAGCTATTTATTTCGACATAAAGGGCTCTTTAATTCGATTTCTGTACTCCTCCCCAACGAGGGGAGTAGCGCTAAATTCGACATGGCCATGTCGAATTCGGGTTACTGAGGACGGAATTCGACGCTAATAGCTCCGGGAGCTATCCCACAGTACACCACTCTGTGGACGCTCTGGACAGCAGTCTGAGCTTGGATGCTCTGACCAGCCACACAGGAAAAGCCCAGGAAAATTTGAATTCCTTTTCCTGTCTGGCCAGTTTGAATCTCATTTCCTGTTTGGACTTCGTGGCGAGCTCAGCAGCACTGGCAACGATGCAGAGCTCTCCAGCGGAGGTGACCATGCAATCGCAGAATAGAAAGAGGGCCCCAGCATGGACTGATCGGGAAGTCTTGGATCTGATCACTGTGTGGGGCGATAAGTCCGTGCTTTCAGAGCTGCGATCGAAAAAACGGAATGCGAAGATCTACGAGAAGATCTCAAAAGCCATGACGGAGAGAGGATACAGCCGGGATGCAACGCAGTGCCGCGTGAAAATCAAGGAGCTGCGACAAGCGTACCAGAAGACCAAAGAGTCAAACGGACGCTCCGGAGCCCAGCCCCAAACATGCCATTTCTACGAGGCACTGCATGCAATGCTCGGTGGTGCTGCCACCACTACCCCACCAGTGTCCGTGGACTCCGACGATGGAGTCTTATCTACGGCCACGTCGTTGGAGGTTTTCGCGGACGGTGAAGATGAGGAAGGAGATGAGGAGGACGAGGCAGTCGACAGCGCTTTCAACGCTGATTTCCCCGACAGCCAGGATCTCTTCATCACCCTGACTGAGATCCCCTACCAACCCTCCCAAGACGGTAACCCGGACCGTGAATCAGGGGAAGGATCAGCAGGTCAGTGTTTTAAACATTTATTTTGAATAGAATAGTCATGGTATGTTAGCAATGGGTTTTTATTGCTTAGTTTGCCCTAGGCGCTTTAGTTTTGAGTCGTTGCCACTGCAGCTACTCGAAAAGTCTGTCAATATGTCTGGGGATAGAGGAGAAATCCTCCTCGGAGATCTCCACGAAGCTCTCCTGGAGGTACTGTGAAAGCCTTTGCATCAGGTTCCCGGGTAGAGCGGCCTTATTGTCTCCTCCATGGTAGGAAACTTTTCCGCGCCAGGCTAGTAGCAGGTACTCCGGTATCATTGCCTTGCAAAGCATGGCGGCATATGGCCCCGGAGTTTGCTGGCATTCACGTAGCATACGGTCTTTCTCTGTCTCCGTAATCCTCATCAGAGTGATATCAGTCATGGTGCCCTGGTTTGAATTAGGGGTATTTTAGTATGGGCATGGATTGCCTGTTCCTTTAAATAACTCTACCCGGCGGTTTCCAGACACGCGGTGGGGGCGGGGAGGCGAACCGTTCATGCTGAGCGGTTCGCAGGCAGCAGGCAGGGGTCTTTCCCGAGCCCAGCCACGCAGTGGGGGTGGGGAGGCGAACCGTTCAAACTGAGCAGTTCGCAGGCAGCAGGCAGGGACCTTTCCCGGGACCAGCCACGCAGGCGGGGGGGCGGGGAGGCAAACTGTTCATGCTGAGCGGTTTGCCGGCAGCAGGACCTGGCCACCGCTAGGAGCTGTGCTTGGAACATGGTAGTAGGGCGCTGCTGTGAAGTAAGCTCTCAGCAGGCAAAAGTCTACGGCTTACCATGGTCTCCAGATAGCAGAATTCCGGTGTCCAGCCCCACTTGTGTGCTCTGTACACCAAGACCCCAGGCACTCAATATAAAGACAGAATATTCGACCTTGTACTGAGTGCACATGTGATAGGTAGTGTGCATGGTCTTGTTCCCAGGGAAAGAGTATAGTCATTGTTCGGGAAAATGTATC
Organism: Macrochelys suwanniensis; assembly: GCA_033296515.1. Lineage (NCBI taxonomy): Eukaryota > Metazoa > Chordata > Testudines > Chelydridae > Macrochelys > Macrochelys suwanniensis. The sequence goes on from CM065777.1 coordinate 159,893,912, forward strand.
TTTGTGAGGAATTCACTCCCTTTCTCCCATCCCACAGCTGCGAGCGTCTCCCGCAGTACCCGTGCATCCCCCTCCCAGAGGCTGGCGCAGATCAGGCGGCGAAAAAAAAGGACATGGGACGAGATGTTCTCAGAACTTATGTCCTGTTCCCGAACCGAGGCGGCACAGCAGACCCAGTGGAGGGAGAACATGTCGCAATACCAGCGATCATACAGCGAACGGGAGGACAGGTGGCGGCAGGAAGACAAGCAGGCGACTCAAACACTGCTTGGACTAATGAGGGAGCAAACGGACACACTCCGGCACCTTGTAGATGTTCTGCAGGACCGGAGGCAGGACGAAAGAGCCCTGCTCTATTTGATTTCTAACCGCCCTCCCCCGCCACAAAGTCCAATCCCCCCCTCACCCAAAGTCACGAGAACGAGGGGCAGCAGGGGCCATGGAAATAATCACTCCACCCCTGCTGACTGCTCAAGTAGCAGAAGGCTCTCATTCCCCAAGATTTGATGGATCCTTTCCTTCCCTCCAACCGCACCCCACCCTAGCCCCCGTCCAAGTTTCATCCCATAACTCTGCTGTCCTTAATAAAAATTGCTGTTCTGTAAAGTACTGTTTCCTTGATTTCCTTTTAAAGGACGGTGTGTTTGAAGGCGGGGAAGGGGGTTGGTAATTGGAGACGATAGGCTCCTGTACCAGGGTACAGACGGGGACAGGTTCACCAGAACGTCACACTCACATTGCATTCACTAGACACCATGGTCATTCTGGGAGGTGGTTTTCATGTTCTGTGTGTGGGGGCTCTGAGAGTTTCTGGTTGGGGAGGGCGGTTACAGATCTTTTGCAGTGGTCAGTAGCCCACATGACAGAGCCACGCAGCAGGGGATCTGTAACCGCCATCCCTGGTCACACAGGCCCCCCCTCACAGAGTTCCAAAAAGGAGGGGTGGCAGGTTCCATTGAAACAAGCAGTCCACCACTGCGGACTGCTCTAGGAGCAGGAGCCTGTCATTCCCCGAGTTTGGAAGCGTCCTTTCCATCACTCCACCCGCTCCCCAACCGCAGTATGCGTCCCAGTTTCAACCCTTTACCGAGAAATCCTTAATAAAGAAGACAGTTTTAATGAACAGTGTTTCATTTATTTTATTTTTAAAGCAGTGTAGGAAGGGGGGGGAAGGGTTTTGGAAATTGGAGAGGATAGGCAACATTAACTGGGTAAAGAAACATAGGCAGGTTCAGGTTCTGCTTACACAAAGGTAATAGTCACAGGTTACCCTGCTCGCTCCGGAAGCTAGCTTTCAAAGCTTCCCGGATGCGCAGCGCGTCCCGCTGTGCTCTTCTAATCTCCCGGGTGTCTGGCTGCGCGTAATCAGCAGCCAGGCGATTTGCCTCAACCTCCCACCCCGCCATAAACGTCTCCCCCTTGCTCTCACAGAGATTGTGGAGCGCACAGCAAGCTGCAATAACAATGGAGATATTGGTTTGGCTGAGATCAGAGCGAGTCAATAAGCTTCTCCATCTCCCCTTGAGACGGCCAAAAGCACACTCCACCACCATTCTGCACTTGCTCAGACGGTAGTTGAAGAGCTCCTTTTCAGTGTCCAGGGCGCCTGTGTACGGCTTCATGAGCCAGGGCATTAGCGGGTAGGCTGGGTCCCCGAGGATCACTATAGGCATCTCCACATCCCCAACAGTTATTTTGTGGTCTGGGAAGTAAATACCTTCCTGCAGCCGTCTAAACAGACCAGAGTTCCTGAAAACGCGAGCGTCATGAACCTTGCCCGGCCATCCGACGTTGATGTTGGTAAAATGTCCTTTATGGTCCACCAGTGCTTGCAGCACCATAGAAAAGTAGCCCTTTTGGTTAATGTACTGGCTGCCCTAGTGGTCCGGTCCCAGGATAGGGATGTGAGTTCCATCAATAGCTCCACCGCAGTTTGGGAATCCCATTGCAGCAAAGCCATCTATGATCACCTGCACGTTTTCCAGGGTCACTATCTTTGAGAGCAGCAGGTCAACGATAGCATTGGCTACTTGCATCACAGCAACCCCCACGGTAGATTTGCCCACTCCAAATTGATTCGCGACTGACCGGTAGCTGTCAGGCGTAGCAAGCTTCCAGAGGGCTATGGCCACTCGCTTCTGGATAGTCAGGGCTGCTCGCATCCGGGTGTCCTGGCGCTTCAGGGCAGGGGACAGCAACTCACAAAGTTCCAGGAAAGTGCCCTTACACATCCGAAAGTTTCGCAGCCACTGGGATTCATCCCAGACCTGCAGCACTATACGGTCCCACCAGCCAGTGCTTGTTTCCCTTGCTCAGAATTGCCGTTCCACAGCATCAACATGACCCATTGCCACCATGATGTCCAGGGACCGGGGTCCCATGGTTTGTGAGAAGTGTGTGCCCCTCGCAGAGTTAACGTCCTCACAGCGCTTCCGTTGTCTCCTTGCCCGATTTATCAGCATCTGCCTCTGGAAAAGGTGGACGATAAGGCGCGAGGTGTTGACAATGGACAGAACAGCAGCGATGATCGCAGAGGGCTCCATGCTTGCGGTCCTGTGGCGTCTGCGCTGTCAATCACCAGAAAAGGGTGTGAACTGATTGCCCGCCGGCGCTTTCACCAAGGGAGGGCGGGAGTGAGGGACGGGTTGAATGACGACATTTACTCAAAACCACCCTCGACACATTTTTTGCCCCAGCAGGCATTGGGGGCTCGACCCAGAATTCCAATGGGCAGCAGGGACTGCGGGAACTGTGGGATAGCTACCCACAGTGCACCGCTTGCAATGTTGACGCTTGCCCCGTTACTGTGGACTCACAAAGTCGAACTAATGCCCTTGGTGTGGATTCACACGTTCGACTTTGTAATATCGGTTTCACAAGTTCGGTTTAAGTAAAATCGAACTACTCTCGTAGTGTAGACATACCAAGATTAATCAACAGCTCTACTTCTATTATATCTTGTTGGCAGGATTCCTTTTTATGGCTGTATTGTGGCACACTATTTCTCTTCCACAGTTATCCCCTACCCCTTAATCACTTTCTGTTCAGATACATTTTGTATATTTTCGCTGTTCTTTGAGTTTTCATGAAATTCTTATCAGCACAAGCAGCTCTTAAAGGGCTGAATCCAGATCCTATGAAGCCACTGGGAGTCTTTTGATTCACTTCAGTGGGGGTAGGACTGGGCCCAAAACGTAAACTCTAATCTGGCTACTGCAATAAATGATATATCACTACTGATGTGTCCAATTCTGCAACATAATTCTGACCCGAGAAGCCCCTCTAGTGTGGACATACTATTATAGAAAACAGAGACAAAACCATACCACTTTCCAGCTCAGGTTCAGTAGATAAAATTAACCAAAAGTTTAAAATACAATGTTAAAGGCAAATAAGAGCGTGAGATTAAAAAAAAACAATGAATTTCACGATAAATATTTTCACTCTTTTCACGGGTCAGTGTCCTACTTCTGATTTTTACATTACATTTAAAGTGCCAAATTCATCTCAGCCCCTTTGCCTCCATTTAGATGGAATGTCAGACTTACACAAGTGTCCCCCATCAGGCATCATCTAATGGCTGCAATCCACAGGGGATATAAGTCCTAATAACACTACACAAGCATAAAGCTTTAGTATACAGCAAGGGTTCTCAAACTTCACTGCACCGTGACCCCCATCTGACAACAACAATTACTACACGACCCCAGGATGGGGGACTGAAGCCTGAGCCTGCCCGAGCCCTGCTGTTCTGGGGCAGGGGGGTGGAGGGGAAAGGGCTTCAGCCCCAGGCATGGGGCCTGTAACCTGAGCCCTGCTGTCCAGGGCTGAAGCCCTCGGGCTTTGGCTTTGGCCCCAGCTAGTCTAAGCCAGCCCTGGCGACCCCATAAAATGGGGTCCCGACCCACCGTTTGAGAACCACTGGTATACAGTAAATCCAGACAGAATATATATATTGTACATATGGAACAGCTTGTGTACAAAACCACCCTTGCAGATTGCTCTGTTTAGTCACCTCAAGTGAACAGTCTTCTGTTTCAACCTAGGGGCAATTTTCCATTTCTCTCCATTTATTTTACAATTGCTGATCCTTTCCCCTCTGAAAATGGACTTCCTACTTCTCTAGCACTGAAACCTTGACCAGGGACTATTTTGCTTTTCTGTCACTAATTAGAGACATATAAATGTAGAACAGAAGAATTGCCAGACCTGTGGTTTGTCTAGTCCAGTATCCTGTCTTTGACAATGGACAGTACCAGCTGCTTCAGAGGAAAGTGCAAGAATCACCAGAAGGGACAAGTATGGAATAAATTTCTAGCAGGGCAGATTTCTTACTACCCCCTTCAGTTAGTGGCTAGAGTGCCCTGAAACTTTTCTCTTATGATTTTTTTAACCCCTCTCATTATCTATGTAGGTGTCCAATGCTTTTTTAAATGCTACTATGATCCTGGACTAAGCAATCTTTAATGGTGATGAATTCCACAGGTTAACTGTTTGCTGTGTTAAAAAAGCACCACCACCTCTTTGTAGGAGTTTTAAATTTTTTTTGGCCTTTATATTGACTGTATCCTTGTATTTATCTTCTCTTGTAATATTTTTGCCCAGCTATGTATGCCGTTCAGTATTTTATATACCTCTTTAAGGTCTCCTCTGAACCAGTGTTTCTCAATGAGTAGGCAATGAAAGGAAAGGGGCTGAAAATTTTATCACATTTCCTATTCGCCAGGAAAATAACATTTCAAAAATAAATTTGGGGTGGCCACAACCTTCTAAGTTTGTGGGGTCAAATATAGTAACTGATACTTTTATAGCAAATGTAATTTTTTTTTTTTTTTTTACTTAAAGTAAGCGGTGGCCAACCTGGAAAAGTTGAGAAACACTGCTCTAAACTAATCTTTTCAATTTTTCCTCATATGGAGGTCTCTAAACATTTGAAAACCCCTGAAGTAAGAGATATTTACAGCCAACACAGGAAATTATCCAACATGCAGGCATTACAGTCCACTCAGCTCATCAAATTATATAAGAAATATGTTAACCAAACTAAAAATAATCAACAAAAAAACACAAGAAGTCTCTAAGCAAAAATAGCCAGAGGTCTCCAGCATGGTACAGTTTAATATCAAATGAACCTTAGCACAGAACAGTGAATAGAAGAATAGCTTCCAGCCAATAAAGTTATTGGTAAATTCACTCAAGAGAGAAAGGTCAAGGCTTGAAACAGAAAGCCTACAGAATGAATATAATCAGTGTCATGAAAACACCCTGGAGTAACAGCCAGAGCTATTCCTAAACCTCTCTATGTAACATTGAATCGTAGGAATGGAAGGGACCTCGAGAGGTCATCTAGTCCAGTCCCCTGCACTCATGACAGGACTAAGTATTATCTAGACCAGGGACCTCAAACTCAAATCACCACGAGGGCCACATGAGAACTAGTAAATTGGCCCGAGGGCCGCATCACTGAAACCTTTTCATACAATGATACAAAAGTATAGTCAAAAATGAAAAAAATGAAGAGTAATATAGTATTCTGTTAAAATCAATGTATTAACTATTTAAAAACTGTAATGCAAAGAGGGGTTTTAATAAAATATAAACACTCAGTAATGTTTGGAGCTTGGCTGCCAGTGAAGTTGGCACGTATGGCGGGCCGCAGGAAATAACTCCGCAGGCCGCATATGGCCCACGACCCCTGATCTAGACCATCCCTGACAGGTGTTTGTCTAACCTGCTCTTAAAAATCTCCAATAATGTAGATTCCACAACCTCCGTAGGCAATTTATTCCAGTGCTTAACCACCTGATCAGGGTGGATAAAAATCAATGATGAAGATACTGAATAGAACCGGACCCAGAACTGATCCCTGCGGGATGCCACTCGTTATGCCCTTCCAGCTTGACTGTGAACCACTGATGACTACTCTCTGGGAATGGTTTTCCATCCAGTTATGCACCCACCTTATAGTAGCTCCATCGAGGTTGTATTTCCCTAGTTTGTTTAAGAGAAGGTCATGCGAAACAGTATCAAAAACTTTACTAAAGTCAAGATATACCACATCTACAGCTTCCTCCCTATCCACAAGGCTTGTTACCCTATAAATGAAAGCTATTAGGTTGGTTTGACATGATTTGTTCTTGACAAATCCATGCTGACTGTTACTTATCACCTTATTATCTTCCAGATGTTTGCAAATTGATTGCTTAATTATTAGCTTAATTATCTTTCTGGATATTGAAGTTAAGCTGTCAGTGGAGACATAGGCGCTGACTCTGTGGGTGCTCCAGGGCTGGAGCACCCACAGGGAAAAATTGGTGGGTGCTGAGCACCCACCGGCAGCTCCCCGCCAGCCCTCCCCCCCCCCCCAGCTCACCTCGGCTTCTGGGTTCCCGCCGGAGGCGCCGCCCGCCGAAGCCGCTTTTTTTTAGCTTTCACACGCAGCCGCCCGCCTGTCAGCTGTTCGGTGGGCGGCATGGGGGGGAAGGGGGCACAGGGGAAAGCACAGCGGGGCAGCGCCTCGGGGGTGGGGTATGGGGAGGAGGCGTCCAGCTCCGCCTCCTCCCCATACCCCTCCCCTGAGGCCCCGCCCCGCTGCGCTTTCCCCCGCCGAACAACTGACAGGCGGGCAGCTGCGTGTGAAAGCTAAAAAAAGCGGCTTTGGCGGGAGGCGCCTCTGGTGGGAACTCGGAAGCCGAGGTGAGCTGGGCAGGGGAGGGGGCTGGCGGGGAGCTGCCGGTGGGCGTGCTGCATTTCCCTCCCCCCTCCCTCCCAGGCTTGCAAGCCGGGGGGAGGGGGGTGGAGTGGAAATGCAGGGCACCCGGGGGAGGAGGCAGGGCCGGGGATTTGGGGAAGGGGAGGTGCCGGGGGTGGAGTTGGAGCGGTGCCGGGGGTGGAGTTGGGGGTAGGGGACCGGGGGCGTGAGCACCCACCGGCACCGACAAAAGTCGGCGCCTATGAGTGGAGATGAGGATAACTCTGTAGTACAAGGTTATTACAATGCCTAGCACCTACATCAGGGGTGGACAAACTTTTTGGCGCGAGGGCCACATCTGGGTATGGAAATTGTATGGTGGGCCATGAATGCTCACAAAACTAGGTATTGGGATGCGGGAGGGGGTGAGGGCTCCAGCTGGGGGTGCGGGATCTGTGGTGGGTCCAGAAATGAGGAGTTCAGTGTGCAGGAAGGGGCTGCGGGCTGGGAATGAGAGTTTGGGGTGCAGGAGGGTGTTCCGGGCTGGGACCAAGGGGTTAGGAGGGCAGGATGGGGATCAGGGCTGGGGCAGGGGGTTGGGGTGTGGGAGGGAGTCAAGGGTTCAGGCTCCAAGCTGTGCTTACCTGAAGCAGCTCCCAGAAGCAGCGGCATGTCCCCCCTCTGGCTCCTACGTAGAGGCGCAGCCAGGCAGCTCTGCACGCTGCTCTGTCCGCAGACGCTGCCCCTGCAGCTCCCATTGGCTGTGGTTCCCAGCCAACGAGAGCAGTGCTTGGGGCAGTGTGCCAAGCCTCTTAGCTGCCCCTATATGTAGGAGCCGGAGGGGGGACGTGCCGCTGCTTCTGGGAGCCACGGTTCTAGGGCCAGATTAAAATGTCTGAAGAGCCGCATGCAGCCCCCAGGCGGTAGTTTGCCAACCCCTGACCTACATAGTGCTTTTCATATTCATTGTGCTCTACAGACATTAATGAAGTCATTTTAATAACACCCATGAGTCAGAGGTGTTAATAGCTTCAATTTGCAGATGGGAAAATCGAGGAAGAGAGATTAAGGTCCAAATTATGAAGAGTGTCCACTAATTTGTGGAACCTCAGTTGCGACACCTAGGATCCAATTTTTAGAAATGCCACATACTCACAATTTGACTGAAGTCAGTGGGAGTTTGGGGGCAAAAACCAGGCCCCAGGTGTCTCAGAATGAATATTTTAAAAACATTTAAAGCACTGAAAATTAATGGGCACTTTTGAAAATTTTGGCCTAAGCAATCTGCCTAATGGCCACAGGAGTCAATGTCAGAACTGAGATTAGGATTGTGGAGTTCCCAGTACCCAATCCCATGTTCAGATCAGAGCCCACGCCTCTTTTCTGAACACATCCAGAACCCAAATTTCACCATCTTCAACCCTTCACATATGCACCTGAAACAAAGTTCCTTCACCTAGACTTACATGGAGACAATATCAAACAAGATAAATTCTTCCCATATGGGCTACCAATAGCTGTGTCGTATCCAGTAATGTCAATACATAAACACACAAATCAGTGATAAAAGACTATCATAAGCCTGACTTTACCAACAAAAACCTTAAAGATTACATTTAACTAGAAATGCAGTTGTGATCCGAAGTCAAATCCAACAACTCGTTCATAAATCTCTTTGCTAATTAATTCAACAGCACTAGTCTCGATCTCCTTCTGAAAAGCATTCTTTTATTTCACCAATAGCTTCCAACTACTTTGCTGGAATTAACATATTCCCTTCCTCAGGCATCTTTAAGATGCACACATAAGATCTGAAGATCATTACTTTTAGCAAGGTAAAATACTAAGACTATATTCACGCCCCCACACACACCTCTTTTCTTCATGATGGCTTCTCCTCCATTTCAGCAATGCTTACATGTTCACAGAAAATTTAAAAAGTCCAAGTGTGCAGGGAGGAGTACTTTCGATGAAGTACTTTCTATATGCAAGTCTGCCATCAGAAATCTCAGCTAAGAAGTCTTCTTGATCCAGTGCAGTCAAAGCACATATAGGATCATATAAAGGCCAAGTTTCCCATCTGCCTCCCTTCTAGGGGATGGAAAGGGGAGCTAGCTGTGGCTTTCACAGGTTCAGCATGTAGTGATGGGGACAAAGTTCTGGAGCACATGACTGCAATTCCTTGTCCAATAGGTTTGTATTTTCAGGTCCAGGCTTCTGTTACAAACTAATCTTTCAACAGAGAAGTAAACCATCAATGGAGTCAGCACCTGTAGCCTTCCAGGTCTTGCACAGCTCAAAAAGATCATGGGTTCACACTGCTGACTTGAGCAATTAGGGCTAAATTCACTACTGGTATAAGTCGCCGAGCTGCACCTGTTTACATCAGTGGTGAATTTAGCCCAGTGTGACTAGTTCAGCAGTGTAGCTATGCATTTTATAAATGGAGATATGCCAATCTCCTAGAACTAGAACGACTTTGAAAGGTCATCGAGTCCAGTCCCCTGCCTTCACTAGCAGGACCAAATACTGTCCCGACAGATTTTTGCCCCAGATCCCTAAATGGCCCCCTCAAGGACTGAACTCACAACCCTGGGTTTAGCAGCCCAATGCTCAAACCACTGAGCTACCCCTCCCCGCTCAAAGCAGGACCAATCCCCAATTTTTGCCCTAGATCCCCAAATGGCCCCCTCAAGGATTGAACTCACAACCCTGGGTTTAGCAGGCCAATGCTCAAACCACTGAGCTATCCCTCCCCCCATTATCCCTCCCCCCAGTGGTATGCATTACTACTGTGTAAACAAGCCTGTTGCTACAGAACATCCAAGATGATCTAATCTGAACCATTACAAATAAACATGATGCCTATATGAATGTGTATGTCCTGTGTAACTCATGCTAGACACAGGAAACTAGGGTGCAGACACTGTAATTCCACTTCCGGTTTCAAGTATTTGATGCCTGTGTTCTTTCAACTCACACCAAAGCAAAACAGGCAAAGGAAAAAGTAATCTTTGCAATATAAAGAGCTCTATGGGTTAACTGAATCAACTTCCTGCTTAAACTGATGTCTGACCAACACAGTAGGTACTGTATGCTTTAACTTTTGCATGTCAAACAGCTAAACATGCAAAGTGAACATATTGTACTATTATAATGCATGCGCACACACACGAGAATATTGTTTTAAAAATATTAGATGGGGGTGGATAATATGAGACACACTTGTGTCAGAAGGGAAATAGACACAAAACATATATGTAAATAGACTGGTGGGTGTTATGCACCCACTAATTTTTTTCCGTGCGTGCTTCAGCTCTGGAGCACCCACAGAACCGGCGCCTATGCCAGCAACCAAAATGTGTAACAAATGGCCAAAGTGTGGAATTCCTATATTGTGTGCACTATCAATGACACGTTTTTAACTATAAAACTGGTTTTCAATGATGTTCTCTCACTAAGTGAATGAAATACATTTTAAAAAGAAAACTGGAAAAAAACCAAATTCAAATCACATACAACCATTAAATCCACCTCTATGGGTCATCAGCTGGATCTGAATCCTAGATCTTCAGATTCCCAGCACAGACTCTACCACTTGAGCTACAAAAGTAACTGTTAACAACCTCTCTGGGAACCAGCCACTAGAGCGGACTTGGAAAACACCTTGCCAGTATTGCACAACTATTTACTAGACAGCAGTAGAATATTAGAGATCAGGAATCCTGGTTTCAAGCCTTAGCTCCAAGATAGGAGAACGGTGTAATGATTAGAGATAAGATAACCAACACACATTCTTTGGTACATTCACTCTGAAAGGCGGTGCGGCTCAGTGTATAAGAGTTGAGCCTCCCATACTAAACACCTGGGTTCTATGCTCAACTCTCTTATCTGTAAAATGGGAGGCTAAATCATGATTGCCTTTTAGGGATGGGGTATAAGACATTGCTCAGCAGTAAGGGCTGTGAAGTACATGGACTTATAAACAACAGTCATAAGGGATAAAATTTAAACTCATGGTCTCCTGGCTCCCAATTTAGTATGCCCTTGGCTCCAGAGTATTTGGCAGAGCAAACAGAATCTCTCTGTCCCTCCCTCAGAAAACTGTCTTCCTTTGTGGTGCACTAGGATAGGAAGTCTGATCCAGCCAAAATGTGAAATGTCTTGCAAAATCCAGTATACTTTAGAGGTCTAAGATCAACTCACTGCAGAGGAGGTGCGGGGAGAGGAACATGAAGGAAAAGAAGGAAATACCATTCATTAAATTATTCACTCAAACTGCCTGATAGGCAAGGTGGTCCAACTGACTCTATTGTTTGGCTATACAGTTACAGTATCCAGCAGTGTGATTTACTGGTAATATGGAGCCCTGACATGCAGTAATTGTATTGGGGGGGACAAGAGAGTGCTTGAATTATATCACAATGTATGGAAATGTAAAATGGGTTAAAGAACTACTGCATATAATTAAATACAGATTAAAGATATGGCAGATTATACTGAATCACCTGAAAATAACAGCTGCCCTATCACATATTAGGAGTATATATTTTAAGCACTGGCTATGCAATCCACATCCATGGATCCCCACAACCCTGTGGAGTGCTTCCCGTAGGGGAGGAAAGGATTCTGGATGTATGCTGGGTAGCTTCTCAATCTTGAGGATCCACGAGGAAGACGACCCCTCGTTGCACTGGAGGGCTGGCTCCCTTCCACCTACCTGCACAGTCCTCATGAGCTGTTCTGCCACTGGCCTAAGCCCTTCTGTGGCCACACAACGGTAGCCACGGTTGGTATGCAGCAGCTAATACTTCTAACAGCAATAATTCCTGACTGGATACTGGCCTGAAGATCCACAGGGGATGCTGCTGCAGAAAGCACAAAAACAAATTCAATTAGCTTTGTAAATAACTGATTTTTATCCAACCTGAATTCAAATGTCACCTTATTATAAATTCACAGTAAAATCTTGCAAAATTATCGGTTTGCTAATCCTCAAACCTAAACTCTCATTAACTCCCTGCAGTCTCGCTCTACTTCTCGTGAAGATTTAACAGTCAAGTATTGTAGTGAGATCCCATAAGACTAAGACTTCTTTATTTTTTACAAAGTACGCTATGGTGTGTACATAGATATAATAATTAAAACTACATGTTTTGTGTTGCAGTAGCTTTGTGTGCGTGTTTTTCTGCTGGCTTGCTTATTTGTAAATTTGGCTGATTTACTCTGGATCCCCCAATCATTAATGTTAATTAGTGAGGTTCTACTATACAAGGAGTTCTCCATAGTATATCTACATTGCTATACTTGGCAATAACGTGGACACCATTAGTCTTAAACATACTGTTTTTTAACTGTGGAAAAATAATTTTGTCCTTACCATCTAGTAATAGTTGTAACTATAAAAAGGTAGCACTCAAGCTATAAGCCAAGTAAAATTGGTCCTGCACTTAATACACACACAGTAATCCACTCACTCATTAAAACACTCTACACACTTGAGATGTTGTTGTAGGAAAATTAGAGTACCACATTAACTTTATCAAAAAGAACACTGATATGGTAAGAGTCCCTCTCTTGCTCACACCAGAATATGGTGAAATTTAATAATTAAAGCTTTCCTTTTCTACAATCACTTTTAAATTTCTGTGCCAATGCTTGGATGTCTTAATGTCTCTTCTTGCAACAACATAATCTGATGTGACTTCTTAAAGTTAAACTACAAAATCATTCTCAACACCTTTCAAATCCTAAAGCTTTACATTAAAAAATCCACATTATTTAAACATCAGGTTTAAAATTAGTTAATGTTTGAAGATGGTAAATATAAGTACCGTTATTAGTCTATTGCCAACAGTTAGAACATTTATTTTCATCGAACCGTACCTGAAAACTGTGGCTGTTCCTGAACAGAAAGTGAGATGGTCTGTGGTTAAAACAACACTATGGTAGATTTTAAACAGCAAGACAGTGGAAATCCCCCAAGACTAGCTTTGCAAAGATCACCTCTACAAAGAAAACAACAAACATAGAAAATGTTAGGACAAGAAGGCAAACCATTTAAGAATATTCCTCCTTTAAACTTCTGCTGCAGTGACTGAAATAATACAACCCTACTCACTGCAGAATTATTGTCTCTGGAGAAACATAAGCTAACAAATACCCCTTTTCACATTTTTCCTTGCTGAGCATTTATAGTTTTCATTAAAATGTTGCCAGTTTCAATGGAGCTGTAACTGATTTGACAATTCTTGGTCACAAGGAAACATGGCATTTGTAAAGACGTAAACAAAACGAAGGGCCCAATCTTGCATTTCCTTACACAAGCAATCCTTACTCACACAGGTAGAGCCACTCCTGACAGGTGAATAAGGGCGTGTCAACACGAGAAATTGCCACTGGTTTAATTTAAGATGCTATTTTTAAAGGATTTTGTTTGATCTGTGCAAAAGGCGGTGTGGATAGTCTTATTTTGGTTTAAGCCAGACTTTTCAATTTACCTTAAGTCAACTCAACCAAAAGAAGAGCGACTATACTGGAGTTTGCACCAGTTTAACTAAATTGGTTTAGAAACAGATTTAAACTAGATCAGCGTTTTTCAAAGTTCGAGTCACGACAGCATGTCAGGCACTGGGTCGCTCTGGTCAGCACAGCCGACTGGGATGTTAAAGGTCCCATCAGCAGTGCTGCTCAGCTAAGGCAGGATAGTGCCTACCTGTTCCAACACCGCACTGCACCCCGGAAGCGGTCAGCAGCGGATCCGGCTTCTAGGCAGGGGGGGCACGGGGCTCCGCGTGCTGCCCCCGCCCCGAGCACCGGCTCCACACTCCCATTGGCTGGGAACCAATGAGACCAAATGCAGGGGGGAAAGGAGGCGGGTAAGGGGGTGGTGCTTGCGCGCCTCCGCCTAGGAGCCAGACCTGCTGCTGGCTGTTTCAGGCGCAGTGCAGTCCGAGGTGCCAGGACAGGAGGGAAGCCTGCCTCTGCACCCCGGCTGTGCCACTGACTGGGAATCGCCAGAGATAAATCTGCACCCCAATCCCCTGCCCCAACCCTGAGCCCCCCAAACCCGAAACCCCTTCCTGCACCCCAAACCCCTCATCCCCAGCCCCACCCCAGAGCCTGAACCCCCAGCTCAGAGCCCTGACTCCCTCCCGCACCCCAATCCCTGCCCCAGCACTAAGCCCCCCAAACCAAGCCCCTCCTGCACCCCAAACCCCTCCTCCCCGAACTCACCCCAGAGCCAGCACCCCCAGCCCAGAGCCCTGACCCCCTCCTGCACCCAAACTCGCTGCCCCAGCCCAGAGCCCCTTCCCACACCCTGAACCCCTCATTCCCGGCCCCACCCCGCACCCCAACCCTCTGCCCCAGCCCTGAGCCCCTCCCACACCCCAAACCCCTCATCCCGAGCTCCGTTGGGTCATGAGCATCAACAATTTTCTTCAACTGGGTCCCCAGAAAAAAGGTTTGAAAACTACTGAACTAGATGGTCGCCCACTTTGTTGCTCCTGTCTGCCAAGCTAAATGGATACACTGGGGGGCTCCTTTCATCTCCTCCACCCCCACCAGCTTCCTTTGTGCTACCCTCCCAACCACCTCTATTTCAGTGACTTCCTGAAACCCACTCTTCCCTCATGCCAAGGGGTGACAGTTTTCAGGGAACCGAGGACTGAGAGATACCTTTATACCCTCTGCCACTGCCAACCTTTCAGCCACTCAAGCCCTCTCCCCTGGACTATGCCAGCCCTGTTTTTGCCTTAGCAATACGTGCACCCCAGTCCCCAAGTCCTCTTGAAGCATTCCCCTGCAATATCCAGCCCGACACTGGCTATTCCCAGAAATCCCAGATCCTCTGCCTCCAAAGGAGCAGTGTACCCCAGTTTTATCTTAAACTACTGCTCCTGTAAACTACACAACACTTGTAATGAAACAAAAGGTTTATTTAAACAAGCAGAGAGATTGCACTACAAACAAGAGAGTGTGACAGAAACAAATGGTTACCATACAAAATAAGATCATAACACACGAACTTGGGCCTACACTTATTAATAGCTACTTTTCCTATCTAAAAGTAAGTCCCCCTCCCACCCCCCGCCCCCAACATGCAGTCTGTTGCAGAGCTGGGTGGCTTCACAGGAACCAGAATCCAATTTTTTCATGACAAAAACCCGCATTCAACAAAATGTCTTGTCAGCGATTGGATCTAGCACACCTCTCCCCACTTGGTTATATTCTAACAGTCTTTTGTCTTTATTCATAGATCGGACAAGTCCCCCAACTGATAGAATGTTCCGTTTTTTACCTTCAAGTGGTTTTGATTGTTTGCAGTTGTCTTTGATAGTTTTCCATTGACTGTTCTGGGATGGGGCATTACATCATTACAGCCTTGCATTACATCACTGGCTAACAAGGCGGGGTGGCAACTCCCTCCTGCATATACAGGCCATCACTCCCATAGAATCATAGAATATCAGGGTTGGAAGGGACCTTAGGAGATCATCTAGTCCAACCCCCTGCTCAAAGCAGGACCAATCCCCAATTTTTGCCCCAGGTCCCTAAATGGCCCCCTCAAGGATTGAACTCACAACCCTGGGTTTAGCAGGTCAAATGCTCAAACCACTGACCTATTCCTCCCCTATTACTCCCTTGTGACTCCTTTTAAGACCATAAGAGTATACACTTCAATAGAGTTTCATTATTCCTTCAGAACTACCTGCACACAGATCATGCTACAATTATGAACATAAATGAATTGCAATCTTTCAATAGAGACCTTATGTGTTACCCTTTATGGACAAATACACTGTAAGCAATGCATTTGATATAGTGAGTTTGTCAGGTTTGATATGAGAGCTGTTTACAAAGAATAGGGACCCTTGTGTCACACAGGGTCTGTGTGTGTCCTCCCCACCTCCCCCACATTTCTTTCTGACACATTTTATTATTCCCCATTTTTTCCCCTCCCACCGAAGGGGGCTCTGGGTGCCCTCTCATTCCCCCATGCCCTTTTTCCTCCCTAACATTCTTATTATTTCTTTCTATCTGGGAGATAAGTCAGGGTGTCAACATTATAAACTGCTTTGGGACAATGGGCAGAGCTGAGATGAGGTTGTTGTTATGCTGGAAGTTATTAATGGCTGCCATCAACCAGTTCTTTGATCTATAGTAGGGGTCTCAAACACGCGGCCCGCGGGAGTTATTTCCTGCGGCCCACCATAGGCGCCGACTCCACTGGCAGCCAAGCTCCAAACATTACTGAGTGTTTATATTTTATTAAAACCCCTCTTTGCATTATAGTTTTTAAAAAGTTAATACATTGATTTTTAATAGAATACTATATTACTCTTCATTTTTGACTATACTTTTGTATCATTGTATGAAAAGGTTTCAGTGATGCGGCCCTCGGGCCAATTTACTAGTTCTCATGTGGCCCTCGTGGTAATTTGAGTTTGAGATCCCTGATCTATAGTTACAGAGATGGTTGAAACTGTTGGATCTGCTAACCATATGCAAGGGACTCCATTTTCTTGTCCCCCATCTCTTTCCAGTATTCTGATTTTCACTCAAGTCAAATCAACAAGTTTCTGCCCACTGATTCCTAGAACATTTCCTGAAATTTGGAATGGATCAGATTCAGTGCTCAAAAGTTATTGTGCTGCATACAGGCAAACAGACAGATAGAAAAGCCATCAAGTTTTAGTGTAGGGCCTTGCTTCAGTCGGACAATTAAACTGGTGCAACTAGTGTACAGACAAGGCGTAAGACTACTTGCATGGTTAAGGGTTTGTAGGATTGGGACTTCGATGCCCCCCCCCCCCCATCATTACAAATGACATCTGCCCTCAGGACTCATCGTGACTGAGCTGTTGAGTATATGCAACCTTTGCACTTGTGGAGGTCAAATAACTGCTGTTATATGGATTTTCCACAAAAATCTGGTAGATGTAGAAGGAAGTGATACTCCTACTTTGTTTCATTCGCACAAGATAGCGCTTGGAGGAAAACATAATTTTGTGAGCACAGCACCAGAAAATGTCATCTGCTTCTAGGAAAGCTTTGGGGAAAGCCCTGAAAAGAGAAGTTGAGATAGACTCGGCTCCCAGTTTTAGTCAGGTTTCAGAGGGGTAGCTGTGTTAGTCTGGATCAGCAAAAACAACAAGGAGTCCTTGTGGCACCTTAGAGACTAACAAATGTATTTGATTTGTTAGTCTCTAAAGGTGCCACAAGGACTCCTCCCAGTTTTAGTCAATTTCACTCTGCAAATGAGAAGAAAGCACTAGTCTTGTTCAGATACACCTTTCCAATTTCTTCTGCAGCTAGAAGTATTTTGCAGACCCTCCAAAAGAAAGGAAACAGTAAAGGGTGGCAAAGGATTATTTATTTGAAGTATGTGGGGAGAGGATGAAGGTAAGTGAGAAAACAGACAGGAAAGGGATAATGAGAGAGTATGAAAAGAAATGTGGTAGGAAACAGAGAACGGGGAGTGTATACATAGAGAAGGGGCAGGATGAGAGATAAAGAAAAGTCATAATATTACTTTTTTTTTAAAAAAAATTCTTAAACGGAAGTGCATCAGGGCCAAAATAAGGTCTCACTTTTGCAAACAGATGTGTCAACAATTGCATTTTTTTGTAGGACTGGGGTCTTAGTGATGGGCTATAAGAATCTGTCTATTAACTCACTGAGAGCTACTATACAGGGCTTCAACTGATTTGCCCATCACCATCCAGTGCAAGGCCTAAAAGATTTTTGTTTTTAAATTTTCACCACTCTTGGCAATTTGATTTGTTCTGAATGTACGCCACGCTCCAGGAGTTTGGGATGCCAGAGAACTTCCTTCGTGTGATCCGAGGGCTGTACGAGGGGTGCAGCACCACCGTCTGCTTGGTCGAAGGGGAGACCGCGAAGATCCCGATCCGGAGAGGAGTAAAGCAGGGCTGTCCCCTCAGCCCCATCATCTTTAACCTCGCCATGGAGCCATTGCTGCAAGTGATCTCCAATGGCACAGATGGCGTCAACCTCCATGGTGAGAGGGTGAGCGTCCTGGCTTACGCGGACGACCTGGTCCTGACCGCAGATGACCCGGAGAGCCTCCAAGGTCTTCTAGACGCCACCAGTCGAGCTGCCGACTGGATGGGGCTCCGCTTCAATGCAAAGAAGTGCGCAACTCTCCACACTGACGGCAGCAAAAGGGACTCGGTGCAGGCGACGGAGTTTCAGATCCAGGGTGAGCCCATCATCCCCCTGGCAGAGGGGCAGCCTTACCTGGGCACGCCGACGGGTTTCCGTGCTGGCAGACACCCGAGGACACCATCCAGCAGATCTTGCAGGATACCGCCAAGATTGATGCCTCCCTGCTGACACCATGGCAGAAGATAAATGCCTTGAACACCCTCCTGATCCCCCGCATCTCGTTCGTCCTAAGGGGATCCACCATGGCGAAGGTGCCCCTCAACAAGGCAGACAAGATCGTCCGGCAGCTGATGAAGAATTGGCTGTTCCTTCCCCAGAGAGCCAGCAATGAGCTGGTCTACATCGCCCACAGGCACGGCGGTGCCAACGTCCCCCGCATGGGTGACCTGTGTGATGTCGTGGTGATCACCCACACCTGCTGACGCGTTCCGACGCCACGGTAAGGAGCATCGCGGCGAATGCCCTGCGTGATGTGATAAAGAAGCGGCGCCCCCTCCAACCAAGGCATCGCCACCTTCCTGAGCGGCTCCTTGGATGTCGAATTCGGACGGGACGGGGGTGACATCACTTCACTGTGGTCCCGCGCTCGCAACGCCATGCGTCGCCTGGGGAAGCGCATCGGCTGCCACTGGGAGTGAT
The DNA here is from genome assembly GCA_033296515.1 of Macrochelys suwanniensis. NCBI lineage: Eukaryota > Metazoa > Chordata > Testudines > Chelydridae > Macrochelys > Macrochelys suwanniensis. Next base: position 159,912,435 of record CM065777.1, read on the forward strand.
GCGAGGAGCGCCAGGAGCTGGGAGTCCTGGTGCTGCAGATCAGGTCTGACGACAACACCATCGTCACCCCAAGGGCATGCTGGAGAGGACCCTGAAGGCCACCGTCCACTCACTGTACGTGGAAACCCTGAAGCAGAAACCCGACCAGGGTAAAGCCTTTCAGTTGACCAGCAAGTGGGACACCAGCAACCATTTCCTCGCCGGGGGCAGCTTCACCCGTTTCGCCGACTGATGGTTCATCCACCGTGCCCGGCTCAAATGCGTCCCACTCAACAGAGCCGTCCACCACGGGAACCGAGACAAGCGTTGCAGGAAGTGCGGCTACTCCAACGAGACCCTGCCCCACATCCTGTGCAGCTGCAAACCATACTCCAGAGCCTGACAGCTGCACCACAACGCCATCCAGAACCGCCTGGTGAAAGCCATTACACCGTGCCTGGGGGAGGTCTCCGTGAACTGCGCCATCCCCGGTATCGACAGCCAGCTGTGACCTGACGTTGTCACCGACGAGGCCCAGAAAAAGATCATCCTTGTCGATGTCACGGTCTCCTTTGAGAACAGGACCCTGGCCTTCCACGAAGCCCGAGCTCATAAGCAGGAAAAGTACGCCTCCCTGACCGACACCCTGAGAGCGAAGGGCTACGAGGTGCAGATTGTCAGAGTCCTGGGTGTCTGGGACCCCTGTAACAAGAGTGTGCTGCAGACCTGCGGGATCGGTCGACACTACGCATGGCTCATGAGGCGCCTCATGGTCTCAGACACCATCCGATGGTCCAGGGACATCTACATTGAACACATCACCAGCCACCGACAATACCAGGAGGCGTGAGCCGGAGCGACATCGTGCATCGACTATGAGAAAGGGACCAAGAGACTTTGTCCGCTGGACCATATGAACTGGAACCATAAACTCCCTGAACATTAAAACTCACCAAATGAGGGTCAATCCCTCCTCCTCATCCTATCCACTCATTATACTCCACCCCCAAACATAGCCATTATATGAACAACATACCCTCATATCTCAATGTCTGTACTTTGACCTGTCAACCTTTTACCCCCAATCGGGGATATTGCAGATTATGTATTCCTTACGCCATCCGATCTTAAACCGAACTTCGCACCCCTTGATAATCTGTATGTTATTCCCTCATAACCAAAAACTCCTATGCTTTAACTATGTATCGTTCACTTTTTTTAAACATCATCTTAATAAACATTTTAAATTTAATCAGCATGTGAATAGAAACCCCAGAATCAACTCATCTTATTCAGCTGAATTACTAGAATAAAGTTAAACCCTGATCTTAATTCACTCCCACAAAAGGTTGTCTCCCCATGCTCAATTACATTATTAATGGCTCTCAGATCACACTCCTCCTGCATGAGCTCTTTTTTATTCAGTCACACCACTATGTCTGATGTGATTAAGAAAATGTAGATTGAACATTTAGCAATAAGAGACTATCAAATATCTGAAAGCAAAAGTTATTTTCAGCTACCATCTGAAATCACTATTGGCGGCAGTGGTGACACCGAAGATTGGCTGCTCTTAAAATAAAGGGGAAATATTAGCTTAAAAAGAAATCTGAAGAAAATCAGATAGACCATCTTCAAAATACTGTGCATGGTAAACAGAGAAGGATGTTAAACAAATATGCCTTCTTATTAAACATCATACATACTGTATGATTAGAGGACTATAATTTTACTATCAATCATTTACAGAGCAAATGCAAGCCAGCTCTTTTGAGCAAAGCCCTCTCCTTAACAGCCAGCACAAGCAATTTGACTGGGCACCAGGGACCTCTGCCGGGAGAAGGGGAACGAATTATTTCTGCGGACTGTGGAGCAGGAACACTGTGGAGGCAGCTTTACTGTTTTGTACTGCAGGGGACTTAACATTTAGATCAGCAGTTCTAAACCCACAGTCCAATTAGCACACAGCACACAGCCCAGCTGTGTGCTAAAAAATATTCAAAATTTGCGACTCTTATCTGAAAGGGGGCTGGCTGAGGGGGAGACAGCATCTGGCAGCCTGCATGAGCGCTCCTGCCTGCAGAGGGCTGGTAACGCCTCAGGGAGGCAGGAGAGTGGGCCTCTCTGGGCAGGTCTGTGGTGCAGGCTCTGAGCAGTGAGGGGGTAGGTGGGTGCTGCAGCACCCCCAGATTTTAGGTGGGGCTCCGCTTCTGGCCCCGTGCCCCAGGTCCTGCCTGCTGGCCTGCGCCAGATGCTCTGCTCCTGGCTGGGTGCCAGGGGTCCGGGTCCCGGCAGGTCCGGCTGCTGCCCAGCCCCACACCCAGGACTCTGCTCCTGGCCCTGCTCTGTGGAGAGGTCTCGGGGGGGGGGGGTTGCTGGGCATAGGGGACTGTGGAGGATTTGGGGGTGGGGCGCTGTGGTTCTCAACCTGTGGCCCACGTAACGCACATGCAGCCCACAATGATAAATAGGTTGAGAACCACTGGTTTAGATACAGTGGCCGTACCAACCCCTCTCTCATTGGTAGAGCCCTGCAAATCCACATATGTCCGCATCCGCGGATGTGGATATCCGCAGAACATTTTTGCGTACAAATGTTGTGTCCATGCAGAGCTCTACTCATTGGGAAGGAAGATCCTACATCTGGCTTCTTTCTTGAGTGACTTCCTCTGGCCAGCCCTGGGCAAAGCACCAACATGGTCCACATGGAGTTCTGACCATTGGTCCTTGACGGAGGAAGAAAAGACATAATACAGAGTCTGAGGACGGTGGTCATCGATGAGATAAATAGAGGTGGATTTAACAGACAGTAGCAAGCAGCCCACATTTGTATTGTCATCCATTACATTTCTGATTTAAGCAGTTGTGAGATATACCTATTATACTTAAGGGAATAGTAAACAATAGCTTATAATTTATTATTCTTTGATATATTATTAAGGGCCATATCCTGGCTATGTAGGCACAAGTCTAGTTATCCCAGACTTAACAAGGGTAACTTCGTATCTTAAACCAGAATATGTCCCAAAATAGCAAAGACTGAAAAATGCAATATGACTGGGTGTTTGTATTTTATAATGACTGTACTGGGTGAAACTTGTTTGTAGGTTGCTCCTCTCCTTGTGGTTTATGTAGTCACTAGGGGTTTTTGCATAACAGTTCTATTTTGCATTTTTTACACTACCTTCCACTAAATGATCTCAATGCAATTTACAATTAATGAACTTAATCTTAAAGCACCTGAGTGAGGTAAGGAACACACACAAGAAAAAACTTTAGCATACGTTTAACTTAACACACTATGAGCTCTCCCCATGAAGTTAACTGGGCCCACATTGCACAGAATTCAGCATGTGCTTAAGTCTTAAGCCTTTGCAGGACTGGGGTGATTTGCCAAGGTCATCCAGTCAGTAGGTAGTAAAACTGAGAACAGACCCAGATTTGCCTCCTACTTTTCTACTCTCAACACTGGATAATTCTTTTCATTTTCTCTTTTTAAGTCCACCTTGGACAGAGGGGTCAGTTGCTCAAGGAATCATTTCAGAGTCAGCATACCATGTGCCCCACCAACGACGCTAATCAGCTCAAATCGTAGAGGAACGGTGAAATGAAGTCCACAGGAAAAAAAAATACAAATGCAAACAAGGCATTTATCTAGGCCAGTGCCTCCAGTACCATAAAGTGACGGAGCAGCTGAAGTTTTCTGCTTATTTGTTAATTTTTGTACAGTGCTGTGCTCTTAGGCCTTCAAATAGAATGGTTTAAAAATAGAAGTGTATATTATTGTTCCCAGCCTAGAGCCCCACACGGACCTGAATACCTTGACAGAATTATTTCTTAGTAAACAAAGCACTGCAACCTTTTATTCACCCCATGTGTAAAAGTTATGAAAGGAAAATTGTACTGGCTGATGCCAGGAAGCATCTGCCAAATGAACAAAAACCAAAGCAGTACAAGCTTCAATAAATGCAGTAATATCAGCTCTCTTCTCCGCCAGTTCTCAGATGGCTGACTGTACTTTACTTGATCAAAGGCTTGTGCCTCACAAGTAAACACACTCCTTGTATATCTTTAATCAAGTACAACCACATCCCCCATTGCATAATATAATGCAGTAAGATTCTCTACAATTTAAAAAGGTCAGAGCTGCTAAAAAGACATTTGTCAAGAGAGTTCCTCCACTTTTGAATTTGCTCTCCTTCCTTCATCTGCTAGAATCCAGATCTGTTAACCTTCAGGGCATGCTACAAAACACCCACATTTTCGGTTGAGCATTAGTGGAGAAGGAGGTGCACTAAGTGTTAAAGGGGAGGTATTATACCTGCCCTGGGGATCTTCTATTTTGTTGGTTGGTATGTATTCATTAGGGTGGTAAGATAAATTCATGATGTTAGGTGCCCTTACATAACTTAACACAAGGAAATAGGTACTTATTTATGTTTTTATAAATAAAAAGGAAATCATATACTGTGGTGATGAGGGCCTTATAAACACAAAGAGAGAGAGGATAAAGAACTGTATAGTGCACTATCTGTGTTCAGGTTCTTTAAGTTGACCATGTCACACTAAAAAGAAAATTGTAAAGCGTTATAAGTGCTACATCTAAATGAGTAAGAAAAGAGGAAAGCACTTAGAAAGGTGTTTTAGAGAGCATTTACTGTCTTAGCTATATTAAAGAATGACTGGCAATCCAATAGAAAGCTGCTGCTTTGGCCGCTGTTAGGACTTAGGGAGTGCACACACCACAGAACAGGAGACAGTGAATATTGTGGCAAAGTACATTTTGTTTACTTAAATAAGGGTGCATGTGTGTGTTAATTTAATCTAAACCGAAGGGCCCTGTACCCACCCTGGGATGTCTCAACCCAGCAACCCTGATCCTAATTCACTCCTTCAGAGAGCCTTGAGCCCTACCAGAAAGTAACTAGGCACGAGCGGTACCAGAGTTGACTTTACAATAAGTTCAAAAGGTTCCCAGTTTTGTCTGGCTCCGACATTCCGGTAACAGCTGCATTTCTGGCCTGCGTCCCACCCCCCCCCAGCAGACAGGGGCACCTGCTGCCGGGCGTGAGGGGAGCTCTAACAGGCAATTCACAGCCATGGCTACAGGGAAGAAGAAATAACGGGTACTTCCAAGCACGCAAAAGGCCAGTTCTGCAAACCCGGCGCAGCCCAGGCGCTCGCTGACTCGCAGCGGGACTCCGAGGCTGCCCCGGAGGGGTTCGATGCTCCCAGGCGGCCAGCCAGGCTCGCCCCGGGCCTCCCCCCAGGCGCACACCCCGCAGCAGGCGGGCGCGGGAGCGTTGCTAGGGGAAGCCGAACTTTTGCATTCCCCGGCTCCGGTGCGCATCGCCGCCTCCCGGGCTGCGGCTGGCAGCGGACTGCGGAGCCAGACACAAAGACCCACAACGCCTCGGCCCAAGCCCCGCGCGAGAGCGAGCGGCACGTAGGCGGCCCCTGGCAGGCAGCCAGCCCAGCCCGCAGCCTCTCCAGCTGGGCCGCTGGCGCCTCGGCCCCGCGGGTGCAGGGGGCTCGCCTCGCACGTGGGGCGGAGCTGTCCGCGCAGCCGGGCTTTGTTCTCAGCGCGCCGCGGGCCGCCGCCCCTCCCACCCCCGCACGCCTCGGCCAGCCGGCGAGCTACTCACCGGCAGCGGCTCGCTTTGCTGCGGGCGGCAGCAGCCGGGTCCGGCTCGGCAAACTTTCCCGCCAGCCGCGGTGGCTCCGCGGGCAGCCCGAGCCCGGCCCAGTCCGCGGGGGGGGGGGGGGAGGCAGCGCAGGGCGCGGCGAGGCGGGGGCGCGGCGAAGGGAAGCGCTGGCTGCTACTCGCTGCTTTCGGTTTTACGGCAACTACGCGCCCTGCTGCCTCGGGGGTGGGGAGAGAAAGGGGCATAGCGGGGCTCTGCTCCCCCGGGGAAGGGCGGGGCGGGGCGGGCCAGGCAGCGGGGAGGGGTTTGCAGGGTCCAGGCATCGTTTAATAAGCAACCTCCTGCCTAGGGCTCATTGTGGCTGTGTTCCCTTCTCCTCCACGTGCTCTGGCTCGGCTCTAGCCTCCTCCGCCGGAGGCGCTCACAGCGCTGCCCCTGCATGGACCGATTAAGCCCCGAGCAGCTCTGTGCGCGCTGAGCCTCCGGCATCACCCCCCGCGGCAGGTGCGGGCGCGGCTACGAGTGGTAGCAGCTCATGCTGAACATCCTCGGGCAGAGCGGGGGCGGGGGGAGAGAAACAATTGGCAGATGTCTCTTCATCGCGCAAGACAAGGGCCTTACATTAGGCAGGTGCATGAGTGGGGTCGAGTTAAGGCCCCATTTCTGCAAAAGCTTAAATATGACTAACTTTATTCACAGTAGTTCCGTGGGACTAGTCACATGTAAAAATGACACACCCAGTAAGTCACTGAAGCCACCAGGCCAAAATTTCAAATAATCTTATGAAATACGTGCAATAAGTAGAAAATATCACCCATTTCCAAAATGCAACTGTACATGGAACACAACAATATTGCTAAACACTGGTAGCATGTAACGCCTATGAGTTTATACATAAAGCATCCTAGTATATTACCAAGATAGAGCCAGACACCCACCCATTTTAAAAATGTCTTGATAAATAGTATGATGCAGAAATGACACCACCCCGTGTTTCCTAATTAAATTCAATTCACTACTAGTCTACTTTTGCTATGCGCTGTTTAGAGAATGTTCACTTCTATCCCAGAAGTGGCTGCTTTTCAGTGACAAAGTGCAACCAGCATACAGTTTTAAGATTTGTCAAACACTTTGGCAGATTTGCTATGTACTATCACCGGCCTTCCGTGAGGCCCGAGCACAGAAGGTGTTGGAAGTACACCCCACTGGCCGACACCCTGAGAGCCCAGGGCTACAAGGTCCAGATCCACGCTCTGGTCATGGGAGTCCTGGGCACATGGGACCCCCACAACGAGCCGGTGCTGAGCGTGCGGAGTCAGTCCACGCTACACCTGGCTCATGAGACAGCTCATGGTGTCTGACACCATCAGGTGGTCCAGAGACATCTACACCGAACACATCACAGGACACCACCCGTACCAGGTTGAGTAACCGAGAACGCTGAGTAGAGACATAACCCACTTCCTCCCTTCCCTGACAAACCGAGGCACGCACCCCACCCATGTACTTATTCTCTCTACACCAATACTGACTTGGACTCTTAACACATTCCATGGGTGGCATACCTGAGCCTACTTATGCACTGACGCTTTAAAAACTCCCACACTCCAATCTGGATCTATGCTGGTTATGTGATACCCCTGTACCTCGTGAACCTTGTAACTGATTCTTGCAATCCCCATAACCCAAGCCCGACCTCAGACGTACAGAATCTTCCTTAACTTGTGTAAATTTGATTTTAAACATTAACTATAATAAAAATTTTATCCTGTTGTCTTTCAATGGAAAAGCACCATCAGACCAAGTTGATTCCCCTGCAAAGGCGAGTTACCTCCTAAAGGAAGTAACAAAATTAATTATTGTCCTGAATCTCAGTAGTTTTCAGGCACCCAAAAGGATCCAAAAAATTGAAAATGATTTTAGCAATCTGAAGTTAGGCATCATTGCTGGTGGAGAATGGTACGGAGGAAGCAAGCTTTCAAAGGGCTTCCATCAGAAGCTTCCTTAGTTTAAGGAACAGTTAGTAAAGAGAACACAACAGGAGAATTTTTTTTTTTTTTTTAAAGGCAGGTTCAATTTTAGTAATCATCAACTCTGGTAGTATCCTAAGAGCTGTGCAAGTAACTTCCATGCACTTCAAAAATATCCCTTTAATAGTATTCCTTGTAAAGCACTTAAAAAACCTGGCTTCCCATTCTTCTCTCCCTTTAAAAAAGCAACCAAAGATTCATATTAATTTGTGCCACTCTATAAATACAATTTTAGCAGGACCATAAATATTGTATTGAGAAGCTTACCTTTGTCCATTACCCTTCACTTACTGTCCTGCTCTCTGAAGACAAGTATCTTTATCATGACATCCTGGAACTACTTTTACAAACCAGGATTCAGCTCTTACCAATTTTCATTCTCAGCATGACTCTGCAGAAGAATTTGTAATCTAACTACATTTACTAGTTACCCAATTTTTACATTAATATAATGCTTGTTTTGCACACTAGTGATTTATTTTAAAGGGCTATTTGCTCATTATTCATTTTTTACAAAGACTCCAGAGCAATCCCTCCAATCCCTTCACTGGCTTTCTAGCTTAACACATTTTGAAGATCCTTGCCTTTTCCATAGTCTCTCCCTTATCACAAGCACAACTTATTCCTCTTATTACTCCCTTCATTCCTTGCTCTGAACTTCACACCTTCTTTCAAGCTGCTTCCTCTCCTTTGCAGGCAAGGCACACAACCCCATACCCGTCACCTTTATATGCAAGCCACACTTTTTCCCCCCAAGAATCCCTCTTACAGTTGCAATGTCTCTATGTTCATCTTGCCTCCCCTATAACAGTTGCTCCATGTTTTACTTTATATGGACTGTAAATTCTTCCAAGTGGGGACTGTCTTTAAGTGCTATGTACACTTCCTTTATGGTACTAAAAGGTAATGTTCCAATTCATAATCAATGTCATTTAAAGCTGAACAATTAAGACTGGAACTTTGTGTGCCTCCATATTCCATTTCTGTGAATCAGATTCTTGAACCTAGAAACACTTTGTCCAGATCAGACCTTGGACTTTTTTGAATAGTTGCTGTTTAGATTTCTTTATTAACTGAAAATAAACAGTACAAAAGAACTATAAAGTTATATTGTTTCCGAACAATGTAGGATAGACTTTCTCTGCCAAACTTAAAAAAGTATGGAATCATTTTATATTTCTTAAAAGTGACAAAATTACGACAACCTGAAAATTAGTTGAGTTCATTTCCTAAACTAGTTCTAAAAAGACAAAACCAGGAGATTAGTGGTATGGCAAAAACAAAATCTCCACTGAAATTAACATCATTGAATAATTTTATTTCTAATTATTAAAAAAATATAAGTGAATTTAGAAGATAATCACAGTATAAGGGCCCTAAAATTTCAGACCATTACAAGGTACATAAAAATAGAAGACACAGATTCCTTTAAAACTTTAATCCTTTGATTAAGCAGCAAGCATATCACTCTTCCAGGCAAAAACACTGTTTAAAAAACAAACCCCCACCCCCAAAACAAGACGTGTAAACTGTATGCACGTAGTCTGCAAAGCACACAATAGAAAGGACATTTTGCTATGTACATATTTGTTTAGTACTACAACTGCTAAGGTTTCCCTACTGTGTGCCACAGTGTACATAAACTAAAGTACACTACACCCTTGCCCCCCAAATACAGCACCTTTGCCCAGTTACAGAATATTTAAACAGGATTAAATTGAATTACAATGTACTGAACAGTTGATAGCAGTCAGTGGTGTCCAACTGTACTGCAACACCCAACATTTTGCATACTGAAATTCTATTGACAATAGACAAGACAAAAATTAGCAAAGGTACAGTATACACACCAGGGAGACTTGATATCAATACTTAAAAAAATACTGAAAGATGCATTCTACTTAGGTAACAATTAAAATTAGATATTTATTTAAACAGTTATGTCAAAATGCACAAGACAGGGTTCTTGTCAGCCTGAAAGTCTGGAGGTCAGCCAGACTTCATGTAGTTGTTTGAGGGGCCCTTTTGACCCCCAAAACAAAAGTTCCAATGATCATGAAGAACTCTTCATAGTTTGTTTTACAATGCTGCTTTTCTTTCTGGAACAGCCACTATCTAATGTCCATATGGTGGCTGGGAATCTAATTTTGGTGTGAAAGAAAACCCCCAAAAAGGACTTTTGTACTTAGAGCTAAGCACATTAGCAGAGACAGATGTTTCAAAAAACAAAAAGTCTCCCAAGTTTTTTTAATGTAGGGTTGACACCATAACCACAATTAGGGCTACATGTCTGATTTTAATATTTAAGTTACAAATGTAATAGGTAAAAGGCTTATACAAGAACTTCCCTTTGCACAGATACAAGATTTCAGCAAAAAACTGTTAAACTGTAAAACATCAGGACAGTTGAACCACTGAATCTGCAGGAGACTGAGGATTGTAAATTCCAATTTCAAATTGAAGATCCAATTTATTTTTAAGGCCCAGTCTATATTAGGCCAAGAACAGAGTTATGGAATTATACTTAAAATATTCAAGCACTGTTCTAGCTAAAAGAGCTTCTAGAACAGTGCGGTGGTCAATATGGCTGCAGGACACAGTGTTTTAAAAGCAAACACTTTTCCATAGCTTGATCCAGTCCACACTGGCTCCCAAACTGTGTTTGAAAACAGTAACTTTAAACACTTCCGTACCCAAGTTTCTGGCCTAGGTTTTTTAGGAGAGCTGACAAACTTAAAATTTCACATTTTTGTCACTAAAGACGCAAATTATAATTTCAGATAATTGGGATAATTTAGTTTCTCTAGTGAAGTCCCCCAACAACTAACCAAAAAAATTTAGAAGGATCAATAAACACCAAATGCAGACCTGTATTACTATTTAATTGTTTTGTATTTGATTTAATACAAAAAAAACAAAAAAAACCCAAACCCAGATGGGGGAAGGGAAAGCTCAGATAACCATTTAGCCTTCTCTGAAATTAGGTTGTTTCACATAGTCCCACCGTCACAACATTTGAGGACACATTCCCTGCTAATTGGCATTACCAGTATTTTAGTTAAAGCTTTAGGTAAAGAGAAATAATAGAGAGTATGTAACTCTAGATATGACAGTTTACAAATGGATTAAAAACGGCTGTACTTCAACTGTAAGTGTAATAAGTGGAGTTGCCACATTACAACAGTGGTCATTACTGGTATTTTTCATCATCTCCTTGGACCTGGAAGCTGCTGGCACATCCACTTCCTACAATTTTGCACTAGGAAATCAGACGCCAGAGGGTTTATAAGATTAGAACACACACTGCTGGATGGAACACGTTTGGTACAATAGCTGAGCAGATCTTCAGATTACTCTTTCAAAAGGAGTATTTAATGAGAAAGTATTTTAAAGAAAGTAAAGTCTGCTTTGAGAAAGCTATAAAAAAGTCTATAGTTTAAAAGTGCATGAAATACTTCTATTGTATATCTGAACTGCAGGCTAACTATTAATTCTTGCACTCCTAACATAGGAAAACATAAAAATAATCCCCCACATTAAATTTTTACTGTCAGTTAAGGAGTTGTCACAGTTCCTAAATCTGTCAGACTCTTTGCATTCCTGTACTAAGATGTTTCAATATAAAGAACTTTAATAAAATAAATAGAGTAAAAAAATCAGTTAAACAAAATCTTGGTGTACAGAAAATTTATTTGCTTAAGAGATTAGCTTCCTTCGACAGTTATTCATATGGATAAGGGCTGAACTGTAGGCATTGTTTTGCTGTACAAGTCTTTTGCACAGAAGATTCTTTTATACAGATGGTCGTTCATGTGGTTCCACTGCTAAAATTATTAGCTTGCTTCTCTGTGTAAAACTGCTTCACAATACCTTGGAAGGCTTGCTCTTTTCTCCCCTTCATTATTTGAGAAAAGTGGACACTGATAAAATTTTATCGAAGGAGTTACGATAGTTCTGACCTATTTCACTTCTTTAGTGCAGAGTGGACTGTGATTCTGTCTGAATTCCAATAAGTGAGGGCGGCTGTTGGCCACTGACTGTGGATAATACCGGCCTTGGATTTAGACGAGGAGGCATAGAATTAGCTGGGCGGATGAGTGGTGGTGGGGGCTGGTTTAGGGTTGGTCTTGGCTGAATAAATCGAGCCTGTTGCTGAAGTGGTGGAGGCTGACGATGGAGAGCAGGAGCAGCCGGAAGCGTTGGACGAAGTAACGGAGGAGGCTGGTTCAAAGTTGCTACAGGGGTTGCTGGAGCAGATGCCTGTGCAGGAGGCGAAGGGCCTAAACATTGAGTGATCTGCGTGGCTTGTCCCTACAGAAAGACAAAATGGAATGTAAAAAGAGGCATTCTGTCCAGAACAAAATGCAGTTTGGGTTGCCAGTGTCCACTATATAGAAAGCACAACCTTTTTTTGACATTGAAAAAACAAAAGTTACCGAGCATTTTAATTTCTAAACTGCTGAATAGTGAAACTAAAAATAGAATATTGATGAAACAATAGTTCTCTTTTCTGGAATCAGTTATCTTCCCTTTTTTTAAAAAAAACAAACCCATTAAATACAATAATAAGAAATGCACTATTAGAGGCCCAATCCTGTTCCCAAAGAAGCTTATCAGATCAAGATCAGGCCTTCAAGTACACTAGTGTATCACAATCAGATTAACTTTACATTGTATTTCACAGAATTAAGTGCTATTCCTCAACTCATGCTTACTAATACGTGATACACAAAACACACCTCATCTTCTTCATCAGTGCTCTTTCCTGATGGCACATTAGAAGTATTTTTTGTGTCCTCCCCTAAAGTAGAAGCATCACCATTAGAAGCCAGGGTTCCTTGTTCAGCTTCCCATTCCTGCAACACCTCCTCTAAGTTAAACCGACGCCTGTAGTTTACAAAGAAGTTCTTCACTTGGCCAACAGTCTTGTTGCCAATTACATCTGCAATAGCTTGAAAATCTTTACCATATTTGCGTACACCTGAAAGGCAAAGTAAATAATACACCTGTGAAGGATCAGTCAAGCACAGCTATTTGTGAAGTATGTATACAAATATGGCCTTTGGGACCTACAGCTAAGGGCTCACTTTAATTTTAAGGACCTCTCCATTAGAAGGTAGACTATAGCTTCCGTTTAAAATAAATAAAACACAAAACAAAACAAAAATCACAAAAGACACACTGACTCTTTCTTGCAAAGATAGCCTTGAAAGTATAAATTATTCACTAGGGTTAGGATTTGTCACTGATTTTTCTAAAGATCCTGGTAATTGACAGGGCCCTCCCTACAGCCACAAAGCGCTGGTCTCTGATGTGTGAAATAGATCATTTGATATTTTTGGAGGGGGAGAGAACAGTACTCTGTGAGCTTCAACTGATGGTTAGAGATCTTCTTTGTAGGCTTCCCCCAGCTAGATGCATGCTAAGCTTAGCTCCTTTCCCAAGAACCCATGTGGCATCTGCCTGAAAGGAGCAGCAGAATTCGATAGCATGAGCCTACTGACTCAGCACAAGGTAGAGCCAGGACACTAGAATTCTAATCCTGGCTCTGACACTTCCTTTATGCCCTAAGGGGAACAGCCTGTCATTTAGCTATTTATGAAATGGGGGAACAGCCCTCTGAATATAGGACAAATTGGTAGATATTTACTGGGCTTATTTGGGACAACTGCCCTTTTAAAAAAAAAAAAAAAAAAAAAGTGTTGGAAAAATAGCTCTCAGCAAAAGCAGCTGAGACCCAATTCTCCTGCAGTGGGAGTCTAAGAATAGTCCAACTCTTCTTCCTTTCATTCATTTTTATATCAGTCAGTTTGATTTGGGAGTGTCTCAACTTATTTCTGATCCTCCACAAAATCCTAAGACTGCTTTTGGCAATAGTGGATCAAAAAAGTTAGTTATACCCAATTTTGTGGAAAAAAATTTATTTGCCCACTCAAACACATTAAGGCTGACTCTGTATACTTCTCTCTCCCAACACAATGTACTAGCACTGAAAAATTCCATCTGAAACCTTGATATGTCAGTTATCAAGGAATGGTCGATCAAATAAACAAAATACAGGTATTTTAAATACCTGAATCAGGATGTCTCAAAGTGACATATTGAAGTTTACCAGTTCTCCCTCAATTCAGTTTCCATTTTCTTAAAAACAAAGGTATTTGAGTCTCCCCTTTTAATACATTAATGGTAACTCTTGAAATTTCTCCTCTTTCCTGTTCTCAAGGTGGAAATCCTCATGTTCTTCTGCACTCTGGAGCTTTGCTTTTAGCTACTATACTAAAAATGATATTTTTGATCACCCAAAGAGTCCAAGAGTTTTGTAGCTTTCAGACTCCAGAGACAGGACCTGCTTGTATTTTATAGCCTGGGACAAAAATTACTCTACAACTTATGGATTACTGGAGAGAGTTATATGATTTTTGATTTCGGCTAGGGAACCTTTTATATGTCATGAGCAAAGTAAGATTTGACTTGTGTAATGTGGAAAACTGCTGATGACTTTACCCATTCAGAATCCATTATAGTACTTAAAGGACATGCATTTTCTCCCCCAATAGCAGAAAATTACATGCCAGATGTAATGCCTCATTTCAGAAAGGTGAAGTAAAGGATAAATAACTCTCCTTCTGTATTTCAAATTAGAAAATCTGAAATGTATGCTCTTAGTAACTTGATAAAAAAGGACATGACTTTGCTCTTTCTACTTTTCTTTTTGAATAAGTGCTTCTAATATGCAGTGTCTTGTTCAGCTGCAGTGAATGTACAAGAGAAAATTCAGGGCCAATAAGTAGTTCAACTACAGTTGAAGCTAAGTTGAAGCTTCCATTTTAGCCATTAAGGGCCAAATAAAATTATGGCTGGTTCTACACGTATGTACTAGTAAGTGCCTGCTCTCCCCATAGAGATCTGCGGGGGGGTGGGGGGTGGGGGTGGAGGAGGAGGGACAATCTGGCTGCAGGGAGTCACAGTGTGCAAGAGGGAGTAATAGTATCTCTAAAGAGGGTAAGTCTGAGCAAGACAGAGAATCATTTGCACCGAGAATGGTAGGGCATGAGAGAAAGACGAGGGATATAGCTACACCTTTTCAAAGTATGCTCCCTCCAATACTCCATTCAGTCTTTTGCCTGTCATAATAGACATGACATAACAGGAGAGCTTCACTAAGGCCAGGTTCACACTACCACTTACTTCAGTATAACTCGCATTGCTCAGGGGTGTGAATATGCCACCCTCCTGAGCAACGTAAGTTACACCTACCTTAGCGCTGTCCACACTGGCGCTTTGTCAGTGGGAGAGATTCTCCCGCCAACAGCTACCGCTTCTTGCGGAGGTGGATTTATTATGCCAACAGGAGAACTCTCTCCTGTCGGCATAGAGCATCTTCATCAGACGTGCTGCAGCTAGCAAACGTGGTGCTTCTAGTACAGATTAGCCCTAACTCACACAGATGATTAGAAGATCCATTGTGACTTATTTACCAATTTGCAGAATTCACTAAATGGACAAAAGGATAACAAAATGAAATGCATTTCTCTCATTTGACCACTGAGGTTCAGGTTCCTTTCAGATTCCTTTTAGCATACTAGTAAGTATCCAATAGTGTTACTGAGATTGATTTATACAAGGCTTCAGTACAGCACTCTTAAATCTTCATTGGGAGACAGCAAACCTAACATACTGACAAAGCACACATTTATCCTGAAAGGGACTATCAGCTTTCTAGGTCAGATAACTGCAGACTAGTGCACACACTACTCATCATTACACAATCAAGTTTCAAACACTACCTTAAGTTATTTCCTAAAGCTTTCCTCCTCTCTGCCCAGGAGACTGATTAAGCTTGATAACTTGCCTAGTCTTATAAAATGAAGCTCAAAAAGTAGCTCTAGCCCCAGTCCGGAAATTTAAACAGCAATGAAAAAGCCCTGCAGCCCAAGCCCCGCGAGCCTGAGATGGCTGGCATGGGCAGCTGTGCACTTTTCTTTGCTGTGTAGACATACCCTAAAAGGCAGCACATCCTTAGGAGTGAAGTTAAGCCATGATCTGGCACAGCACTTAAATATGTGCATAGAGTTCAGCACCTGAGTATCCCCATTAAAACTAATGATTTGCCAGATTGGGGCCTTAGCCATGCCATTCACTAAGTAGTACTCAGCATATCACTGTACAGTCACTGGACTAGAACTGAAATTGTTGCGGACAATAGATTAGAAGGGCAACGGGAGTGGAGGCTCCAGCATGGTAGTGGGGAGCGCAGGCCACTGGCTGCACTGAGGTGGGGGAATCACCCTGCAGTCCCCTACCCTCTTTGGGACACGGAGTCAGCAGTGAGGCTGCACCTGACCCTGACAGTGCAAGGGCAAGGCCTGACCCAGAAACACCCTGGAACCCTGCCCCTTCATGCCAATAGCAAGCGAGAGGGACAGAGTCTCGCATGCAAGCCCAGCCCTGCCACCTGATCCAAGTGTGGGGCAAGCAAGCTCAGCCCAGCAGGATCCAAGTATGGAGGGATCCAGGTGTGGGGTGAGCAGGTTCCGTGTGGGGCAATTTGGGTGTGGGCAGCTTGGTGGGAGGTCCGGGTCCAGGTGTGGGAGGGAGATCTGGCTGCACAGGAGCTCGTTGGAAGGTCAAGGTGCAGGGGGAATGGGACTCAGCAAGGGGCAAGGGGGGGGGGTCCAGGTGAAGGTGGCTGGGGCTCAGCAGGATGGGGCTTGGCAGGGTGGGTGGAGGGTCTAGATGCACGGGGGTTGGGCAGATGGGGGAGCAGCTCACTGTACAGTGACCTCTTCCCCCACAGCTGGGGAGCAATGGGGGCAGGAAGCAGGAGATGAGGTGCATGTGCGGCGCTTCCTGCAGTTGGGGGAGGTTCCTGGGGTTGGGTTGGACCCGGCCCCAGGAGCAGCAGGTGCAGGGGAAGAATAGGTCTTGTCCCCCCGCAGGACTAGCAGCTGGAGTCTGGCGCATGATAGAAGCCACCGACCAGGTGTCCCCAGGCCTGCCCCTTTCTAGCTCCAGGCACATAATGACAGCAAGCAAGAGGGGCAGAGTCTTGTACGCACACCCAGTCCCAACCCCTGAGGTGGTGATTTACATCTTCCCTGGCTGCTCCCGATGCCCAAACCAGACGGCCTGTTCAGGACCACTGCCTGGGAGGGGCGCGTGAATCAATTATTCTGCAGGAAAAGAGTAAAATCTGCAGGGGACATGAATTCTGTTCTTGCACAGAATTCCTCCTGTAGTCCCAGAGCCAATATGCCATTGATGCCTTATCTTTTCCCATCGTGCTCCCTCCGACCAGTAATGGAATCTGTCCACATTCCCCCTCCATTACTGTACAGTTGGCTCAGCAGAGGAGCTTGGGCTGACAGCGGAGCTGGGAGTAGAGGGCTGGGTGGTGCTCCTTCCCTGTCCCCCATGAGAGCTGGACTGGGCCATGCCGCACCCCCCCGACCGTTCCTCAGCACCTCCCTAAAGGGGCGTACCCCACGGTTTGAGGACCACTGCAATATACAGAGTAAAACATTCAGAAAGATAGTTTGCAGTGATCTTATTTGGGTCATATTTCCTAAGCATAGAATAGGTCTAGTAGTTTATGTACTTGCAGCAATTTGATTTCAGAAAGTTAGCGTCATGACAATACAACTCTTCAAGTTAGCGTCATGCTCCCTCAAATGTAATGGGTTCTGTACTTGCAAATTGTTTAAGTTTTTGCAGACCAAATTTATGAAAAATGACTGAGCATGAACAAAGCTATGTTTTTTCTCAGCCATTTCAAAAAACTATGTCCGCCAAAAAATATGAGGACTTATTCAAAATAACCAATTCTGTACTAGAAAGCACTATGACAGTTTACTGGTTGTGTATAAAAGAAATAAAGACCATTCAACTTTTGAAAGAATCCTAACTTTCAAAGCAGAGTCAGAATACTGAAAGTTATCAAATACTGAATGTTCAGTAACTTATACATTATGATATTCTAACAAAACATGGGGCAAGTTATACTAATTAGTCTAAGCATTATTTTAAAACAGGTAAACAATGTAGAACAGAGGTTCTCAAACTGTGGTCCGCGGACCATTTCCATTCAGGTGGTCTGTGGACAGTTCCCTCTAAGATGCGCGCCTGGGCGGCCGCACATGAGAAAATGATGGGCCACCCACCTAATTACTGGAGCCATGCAGGCGTGGCTCCACTAATTAGGTGCCTGGACCCTGGAGAAGACGCAAATGTAAAAGGTAAGGTGGTGGCCTTGGGGGGGAATAGAGGGTATGTGGGAAGGGGCAGAGGGGTGAGAAGAGGGGGTGGGGGGAATTTGGGACATGCAAGGCCAGAGAAAGAGGTGACTTTCCCTAGCTCCAGGGCTGCAGTGAGAGACCCCCCTTCCTTCCCAGCCCCAGTTCGGGGGCTGCCACGGTGGGGGAGATAGGGAGAGACCGTTCTTCTTCCCAGCCCCAGCTACCGCGGTGGCTGTCGCAGCGGGGGAGACCCCCATCCTTCCCAGCCCAGGGGCTGCTGCAGCAGGGAAGAGAGGGCACATCCATCACATTAGAAAGGTAAGACTACGGATATTAAAATATGAGTTGCATGCTTTTATTTGTAGAACAAAAAACCAATTAATATTAAGGGTGTTTTTTTTTTTTTTTTTTTAATATAGAGCTTTTATCCAAAGCACTTTACAATAGTTAGCCAACAATACAAACAACATTTGGAAAGATCATTAAGTGGTCTGCTGAGACCCTCAGCAATTTTCAAGTGGTCCGTGAAGAAAAAAAAAAAAAAAAAGTTTGAGAACCACTGACATAGAAAACTAGCTCGATTACTTCACTGAAGTAATATTGAGCTGATGTATAGTGTCAGAAAATACAAGAGATGCAACTTATCACACTCTGAAGTTAATACACTGAGTTTAATTTTTATGTTTATATTTCCATTTGAATGCTTTTTCTGGACTGTGCAGTGCACTGTTTTAACAAGACAACAATTGAGAGTTTTCATGCTTAGTTAAGAGATTACTGCATGTTAACTGTACCCAATATCCTGTTGGTAAAGTGCACTGCTAGCCACTAAGAAAATGTGTTAGTACAGCATCTGTCTCCAGCCTCAAACTTTCACAGCAGGATGTTGGATGGGAAGACTGTATCTTGTCTCTTCATGCCTAGTTAAAGGTGACCTGCAAACGAAAGAAATTGGGCTTCTGCCTTTTTGCTTCTTTTTGGATGTATAAAGGCAGCCTGAAAAATATTTTTTCCCTACTTGTTTCCTACTTTATTTCACGTCTGTTTAGGCTAGAAGACCAGGAAGTAGAGTTAGTGTCTTGTGATAGTGTAATTTATCTATGAAGAGAAGGGATTTTTAGTCAGACTGAACGCCAGAGGGCTTCAAAAAAACAAACACCCATTTAACTTCAATGACTAAACTCTGAATCTACTCAATGTTTAGCATACACCACTCACCCCTTCAATTAAAGAAAGAGCTTACAACAACAATCATATGCGTCCCCTTGGTCTTCCAACAAAGCCAGAGACTTTACATTCCCAACATTTCTAAGGGGGAGAGGAGGGGAAGTGAGTAACCTCCCTCTCTAGCTACCTTTAAAAACAATTTTTTTTTAAAGGGAAAACAAAGCATTTTCTCAGGTGTTCTTTATACATAAAGCAGAAAAGGGGCACAGGCCCAATTTTTAAGAAAACTGCAGGTCACTTAAGATTTTGTATAGTTATAGGTCATTACTACCTTTCTGTAACATACCTTGTACTGCAAGAAGCTGCTCTTCTGTAGTCCAACGGGCATTGATTTTCTGATTCAACTATTAAAATTAGAGAAATTGCACACTAGGGTCATTAAAGCACATTCCAAACACATTGTAAAATATCTGAAAGTCATTATAAAAGAACATATTTTAATGCCTGAATTTCTTTGACTGATTGCACCTTACTGCAAACGGAAAACTAAGACTCAATTGTCAGAGTAGTAATCATCTTCATGAAGGTAAAAAAACCATTTAGTTAGTTTACTGTTTAAAATTAAACTGTATTATTAGAACATCATTTCTAAATTATTTTGCATTTTCAAGCAATATGCTCACCACTAAAAGAGTAGCTTCAGTAATTGAACAAAAAAACCCCACCCCAATGCTTGACATGTTGGTGAAAGTAGCAACTAATTAGCTGACAGTTTCACCAAAAAAACTGGTTTGTAATGGCACATGAGCCAGCTCCCTAGCTTCATGTATAATCTTGCTAACCTCGCTGCCTCTGTTGTCCCTCTACTCACTCCACTTACCTCCCATTTAAAAGATTGAGGAAAGGCATATTTTGCTGACTTCCTCCAGAGAGGACCAAAATAGTTATCATTGCATGAATTTCAGTGTTCCAGTTAAACTGTTGCTGAAACACAAACACTGTGCAGCAGCAAACGACTCAAACTATACGTTAATGTATCTTCCCACCAATCCAAGTGCAATGCCACACACTCTAGCACATATTAATTTACCTCAGGAGGTTTGAATTCTTCAATCCCACCTTCCATTTTTTGTTTCAGTGCACTGTTTACTTGCTTAGCATTTTGAACCTTGGTTCAAAAAAAAAAAAAAAAAAAAAAAAAGAAGTTTATCAGCTCCACAAACAAAGTTGACCACTTCATACAAACATCTCCACTAGGATTGCCACAAGTATGCCTCTTAAATTACAGAAGTAAAAACATTATGGTTGAATGCTTCTCTACTTTTAACTGCTGCTTCACAGACAGATCATATTTTACCCTGGAGAGTGAATGAGACAGGCGACTAAGACAGTGTTCTTTGAAAGGCTGGTTAAAATTTGTCCACCAGGATTATGACAAACCAGGAGGAAGATAAAAGCTAACTTTCACAAAATTACATGTCTGTATAGAATGGCGGGTTGAGGGATGTGCTGTCTGCCGCGTCCCACAGCCCCCATTGGCCTGGAGCAGTGGGAGCTGCGACCGGCCGAACCTGCGGACGTGGCAGGTAAACACACCGGCCTGGCGCGCCAGGGGCTTTCCCTGAAGAAGTGGTGGACCACAGTTGAGAACCACCGGTATAGAATAAGAAATATTTCAGGATACTACAAACATCTTTTCATTTGCTGCTCTTACATTTTTACTGTGTGAGATAAATTCTATATATAAGTTGTATCTCAGAAAGCTAGGTTCTCTCCTTCCCCAACAGAACTCTAAAAAGTGATGATGAATGCATCTGATGAAGTGGGTTTTAGCCCACGAAAGCTTATGCCCAAATAAATTTGTTCGTCTCTAAGGTGCCACAAGTACTCCTCGTTCTTTTTGGAGATATTTCTAGTTACTTTCTTGTTGCAGACTACTTTTTAACTGGTTTTGTTGGCTTCAGGTTATGATCTCCTGATATAGTTCACTTTGGAATTATTCTGACACATTTAAGTTAGAGATTAATTTTTGTTTACAAAAGGTGTATTTTCTAACTCACACTTGCACACTACTATTAAATTAAAATGTAGTGACAATGCACAGATGAACGCATATATGAGAAAATGGATTTGCATGGCTGGTTTGACAGCATGCAAGGGCTTGAATGCATGGGAAGGTATTGAATATGGAGATAAACTCTGTTGCACTCAGTCTAGGCAAAGAAAGAGCTGCACCCTTCCAGCATTTTAAACAGAAATACATCTGGATCCATGATTTTTCCAATGTTTTGAGGATTCCCCCATCCTACACACACACTAAAAAGTTATACTATATGATAAATAAACAGATCACTTCCACCCCTTACTAGATTTTATTCAGTTTAAAATCAGATAGAATCTTATTGTATTTTAACATCTTATCTTCTTCCAACATAGAAATTAAGAAGCTGTTGGGAGGATTACTCCTTTACAAGAATTAAATGTACATGTGTTTTTAGAAAGAGGTAGTCCCACAAAATTATATCCTCAATAGTGGGCAAGGGTAGCATTAAAACAGGAGAGGCTATTTTCTAACTTCCAACCTGTTATCAGTGTAGAGTTAACAAGTATAGGAACAATCAATTTAACAAGACACTTGTGTTGAAGCAACAGATACATGATTTCAGAAACCCCATAAAGAGAGGGATTAGGACAGTGATTCTCAACCTGTGGCCCATTCAGAACATAGCTGAGGCCCATGTGACATCCTCAGGGCCAGACTGATAGTGTGTGTATGTAATATGTCTCTCTCTCTATATATATTACATATATCTATCTATATAGTGTGTGGATGTGGCCCACAACACGAAGAGCTGCATATGCAGTCCACAATGGTAAATAGGTTGAGAATCACTGGCTTAGGAGAATACACACAGTCTCAGAAATTCACAGCAAACAAAACAAGACAGATGACCCAAAGTACCTGGCGCTTCAATGAGATTAGCTCCATGTCCAGCTGTCTAAGAATTGTGTTGGCTGCATTGGGGCTACAGGAAACTGCTACCACATCTTCCTGGGTCAGATACATGCCCTTAGGTGGACGACATTTAGAACGCTGCGAGTGATGGCGATGCTGTAAACTCTGATACTCTCTTCTACCCAGCCCTATTTTACTGGTCTGAACAGGTTGTTCATTATTGCCCTTAAAAAGTTAGAAGAGGTTGGTGATTAAAGTACACAGCTTTTGAATACCATGCAAGCATATTTTTACAATCAGCTTACACAAAAGAGAACACCAGGCCATTTCTACAGCTACCCGAAAAGGGCATTAAAGCCTTAAGTTAGAGTTATGCTCTCAAGTCAGTTGTTGGATAGGTCTGTCGTCAACCTTTAACATATTAACATTTCTTTCAAACTCTACAGAGTATGGTTCCATTACAAAAACTGTATTTTCAATTGGGTTAGAGAAATGTTAGCATACATACTATGAAAAAGGATGGAGTTTCCTAACCTCTAATGCTTTAAAAAAAAAAAAAAAGTTACAGGTTATAAAATATGCGTTACATAAATCTAGGCTCCTTAGTGTCTATATATTCTACATTAAAAAAAATTAAGGTTGCAAAGTGAAGCACTAGAAGTGGTAAAAAAATATATTCGTCAAAAATATTGCCTTGTTGAAACTGAAATGTTTCACAGGAAGATTTCTCGGTCCAGAATGGACTCTGCTCAAAATACGAGAGAAACCAAAAGAGAGACACTCTTCAGCCTGGTGGGTAGGACCCAGGTTCAAGTCCTCTGCTCCAAATTGAGAACAGGGTTTTCCATCCCAGATTACTCTGAATGCATTCTAATGCAGAAGGAACACATGTTGAAACATTTAATTATTCCCTGAAATGGAACTGTTTTCTGGGACAGCCCTACCAAATGCCAGGATTAAGGTTGCCTGTGCAATCCTAATTCCTCCACCATCACCCTTTGCATGTATGCATTATGACACAGCCTATACTGTTTTTCCTACAGGACCTTGGCTTCATTCAGTCCACAGGATTTTGTCTCCATTGTTCAGTGTGTGGCTCTAGGCCTTATTTGCAGCATACTATTCAACTCTTACTACAAATACAATTAATTTCCTTATGGCTTTTCTAAAGTACTCATATATATAGTTTATATATATATTAGGTCTTGAATATATTATCTATATCTATCGTGATACAGCATGGCCAGAAGGCAGCAGGAGAGTGATCTAGGATGAGGAGAAGCCTTATTCCCTGTAGATTAATTAAAAGCACCTGAAACCAATTAGAGCACCTGAAGCCAGTCACCTGATAAAATCCCCCTGCTTCAATCAGCCAGAGGAGGAGCTGGAGCAGAGAGCAGTTTGGAAGAGTGAAGCAGAGTGGATTGGTGGTGGAACAAAGAGCAGTTCAAAGGAAAGTGGAGGAGAGTTTTGAGCAGTGCTGCAGCGGCTAAGAAGACCAAGATCCTAGGTAAAGGGACACCTGGCTTGTGCAGAGGGAAGGCAGGAAGCCCCACAAGCTGAAGGTCAGGAGAGGGAAGTAGCCCAGAGGAAAGAATCACTGGTACAAGTGGTTCACCTGCTATCATAGGGCCCCTGGGCTAGGACCCGGAGTAGAGGGTGGGCCTGGGTCCCTCCCTCTCCACTCCCCTTCCCTGGGATACTAGTAGGATAGCTGTTATCCCAGTTCTGGGGCAAGAAATGGCACCCTGAAACCCCCCCACAAGAAGAGAAAGTGTGGGACCCATCATAGTAGTGCCAGCAATTCACAAAATTCTTGTGAGATGAGGTATTAACCCCATTTTACAGATGGGACAAAGTTAAAAAAAAACAACCCATTAATTTCAGGTGCCAATTTGAGATGCTTAGGACCTGATTTTTTTTGCTGTATTTTGCATTATATAGCTTCCATTGACTTCATAATGCAGTCAGTGCACATCTGCAAAACAGGGTCCAGGGCCTGAAGTCAGAAAATGAGGAACACATGATTAGAGAGCATCTCTGAAAAGTTTGGTTTAAGTGATTTGCTCAGCATCACACAGGATCTGTGGATAGAATCCAATTCTCCAGGGCCTCATTCAACTGTCTTAATAATGAAACTATCCTTTCTATTCCTGCAACCCCCTAATTCATGCACTATACACTTTTCAGTTTTTACAACAAATGAGGCAGGGGTCCTACAGACAACAGCCTTCTTTACTCCACAACTCTGATTCATCTCCAAAACAGGTCCATCTGGCACACTGATGGAATGAGGCAGAGTTCCTGTGGAAAAAACCGTATGTGATCATTTAACTGAAGTCTATCAAAGCATATGCACAAGAGCGCTGAATTAGGGTTGCATGGGCAATCCTAATTCTGGCATTTCCTAACTTGCAAGTGCTTGGTTTTTGCAACTTTAATAATGTTCTTTTAAATAGTTTGCAATTTCCTAGGTTTTAAAGAAACTGAAAATATAAAAATTCTATCAAACTGATACCCCATGGTTCACCAGCAGGGTTGGAACCTTCTGATCCATCAGAGACCTCTGCCACCTAAGCTAACTGAGTAACTGACCGTAGTGATAGGTTGTCATCCTGTATTCCTCCTGGGGGAATTCTGCACCACTGCACAATGCAGAATTTTGCAGAAATTTAACATTGTGCGTGCAGAATTTCCTTTCCCCCACAGAAATGGGCTGCAGTGCTGCTGGCCGCCACTAGGGGCTGCTGGACAGGCAAAGCCCAGCTCACACATAGACACTGCTGGGGGGAGGGGAAGGGAGCTAGAGGGTTCCCAGCAGCTGCAGTTCCCAGCATGCCCTGAAGGAAGGAGAGGGTACGTGCAGGAAACTCCATGCAAGCCTAGGACTGAGCATCACAGGGTTTCTTCCTCTGGATCCCTGGGCTTGGAGGGGGAGGGGGACTGGTGTCTGGGCTCTGGGTGAGGGGGAGGGGGCGCAGAGGAGGGTTGTGGGTGTCCAGCTGCCCCGGCTGGGCTCGAGGAGGGGGAAGAGGGGGAAGCGGGCAGAGAAACAGGAACTGGGTTGTCATAGGGGTTTAACTCTCTACTCCTGGGGGAATTTATGTGCGTGTCTGTATTGTTACAGACATACTTGCTGATAGGTATTTTGAAATAAAATTACCAAAATAATTAAGGCTGTCAAGTGATTAATTGCAATTAGTGTTTTTAATTACACGATTAATCGCACTGTTTAAAACAATAGGATACCATTTGTTTAAATAGTTCTGGATGTTTCTACATTTTCAAATATATTTCAATTGCAACACAGAATACAAAGTGTACAGTGCTCACTTTATATTTTTGATTACAAATATTTGTACTGTAAAATACAAAAATAATATTTCAATTCACCTAAGTACAGTAATGCAATCCCTTTATCATGAAAACTGAACTTAAATATGTAGAATTATGTACAAAAATAACTGCACTCAAAAATAAAAAAAAGTAGAACTTTAGAGTCTACAAGTCCACTCAGTCCTACTTCTTGTTCAGCCAATTGCTCAGACAAAAGTTTGTCTACATTTGCAGGAGATAATGCTGCCCACTTCTTGTTCACAATATCACCTGAAAGCGAGAACAAGAATTTGCATGACTCTGTTGTAGCCGGTGTCGCAAGGTATTTACGTGCCAGATGCACTAAAGTTTCATATATCTCTTCATGCTTCAACCACCATTCCAGAGGACACGTGTCCATGCTGATGACAGGTTCTGCTCGATAATAATCCAAAGCAGTGCAGACCGATGCATGTTCACTTTCATCATCTGAGTCAAATGCCTCCAGCAGGTTAATTTTCTTTTTTGTTGGTTCGGGTTCTGTAGTTTCCGCATCGCAGCGATACTCTTCTGAGACTTCTGAAAGCATGCACCACACCTCTTCCCTCTCAGATTTTGGAAGGCAATTCAGATTCTCAAACTGACTTGAATGATGTAGCTATCTTTAGAAATCTCAGATTGGTACCTTCTTTGCGTGTTGTCAAATCTGCAGTGAGTGTTCTTAAAATGAACATGTGCCAGGTCATCATCCGAGACTTTTTTTTTTTTTTTGCTCAACAACTTTCCTCACATCCGGCCCTCGGCTTTTTTCTTTGGAGTAATGTGGCCCTCACCGCTTTGAGTTGTGCAGGCCTGGTTTAGCCTATTTGGCACATAAAGACCTTGCAATGATGGCTACAAAAGTGCCATGCGAACGTCTGTTCTCACTTTCAGGTGACACTTGTAAACAAGAAGTGGGCAGCATTATCGCCCATAAATGTAAACAAACTTGTTTGTCTTAGCGAATGACTGAACAAGAAGTAGGACTGAGTGGACTTGTAGGCTTTAAAAAGTATTACACAGTTTTGTTTTTAGTGCAGTTATGTAACAAAAATAAATCTATTTGCAAGTTGCACTTTCATGATAAAGAGATTGTACTTGTATGAGGTGAATTGAAAAACAATATTTATTTTGCTTGCCATTGTTACAGTGCAAATATTTGCAATAAAAAACAATATAAAGTGAGCAGTCTACTTTGTAAACTGTGTTGTAATTGAAATCAATGTATTTGAAAATGTAGAAAACATCCAAAAATATTTAATAAATTTCAATAGGTGTTCTATTGTTTAACAGTGCAATTAAAACTGCGATTATTCGCGATGAATTTTTTTGAGTTAATCGCATGAGTTAACTGTGATTAATTGACAGCCCTAAAAATAATTGAAACTGGTGTGATTATGTAGTGATATTTTGACAAATAAAATCTGCAGAATTTTAAAATATTGTGTGCAGAATTTAATTTTTTGGCACAGAATGCCCCCAGGAGTGCCTGTACATGAGCAAACACTAAAAGGGAATGAGACCCACTGTCTGATATTTGCTGACATCAGAGGATTGGTAAAATTCAAGAAACTCAGGTTCCATTTCAGGGTAGGGTGGGGTGGTTGGGACATGTTCTAGAGGGCACAGACTTCTGCCCCTTTCCCCCACCCAAGCCTGACTTCTTCTCCCCAGTGCTCTCTAACCTATCCCTGTTCTAGTCCATCCTCTTCACCCATCCCTGGCTTCTTGTCCCAGTCCCATTCTCCTTGTCTGCCCGACCCCAGTTTCCACTCCTCATGCTTCTCATCCCAGCCCCATTGCCAGCACCTTCTGGGATTCTTGACTGATGTGTCTCTCCTCCCACATTGGCTCCCAGTCCCAGTTTCCCTCTCCAAGAGCAGCCACTACAGGGAAAGTGCCTCTGAGCACTCACAGCCCTGGGCTGAAGCATGCTCAGTCACTCCATGGGAATGGTGCACATGCAGTCTGGTCAGCACTAGAAGCTGAGAGAGAGGCTCAAGCATGCTCACTGAGGATACACTTTTCGGCTGTTAGTTCTAGCAAGTCTCTGAGCCTCTGCACAAGTACTCAGTTTAACTTTCCAGTTTTTCAAAGGCTTATAACTTTGCCAAATGTGTGTGGAATTTCACAGGGGCAACAAAAAACCATCAGCTGCATAGGAACCCGTAGGACCACATTTTTAAAGGTATTTAGGTGTTGCTGCGCTCAGCATTGCTAGTCTGATTTAAGAGCCTAAATCTCATTTTCAAAAGGGAGTTAGGCATGTAGGAGTCTAAATCTCACCACACTGAGCACAGCAACACCTAAATACCTTTACAAATCTGGGCTTAAAGCATTTTTTAAAAAAAGTTTGCTTGCCTATGTTAAAAAAACACCAAACAACCCACAATGCCTCATTCTCTAGAACAGTTGAACCATTTTGGCTGAAAATTTTCCAAAAGGCTAAAGCAAAGACCCTGGGTTTTTTTTGCCTTCCTCTGCAGCATGGGCCATGGGTCACTTGCAGGTTTAAACTAGCTTAAATGGTGGACTCTCAGTAACTTGATGTCCCTCAAATCAAGATTTAAAGACTTCAGTAACTCAACCAGTGGTTATGGGTCTATTACAGGAGTGAGTGGGTGAAGTTTTGTGGCCTACAATATATAGAAGAGGTGACTAGATGACCATGATGTTCCTTTCTGACCTGAAAGTTAATGAGTCTATTAAAGCATCAGCTGTGCCATCAGCCAACTATAATTATATGCAAAAAACAAAGTTAAAAGAACCCGGTGTT
The DNA here is from genome assembly GCA_033296515.1 of Macrochelys suwanniensis. Classification (NCBI taxonomy): domain Eukaryota; kingdom Metazoa; phylum Chordata; order Testudines; family Chelydridae; genus Macrochelys; species Macrochelys suwanniensis. The sequence goes on from CM065777.1 coordinate 159,940,577, forward strand.
AAAGTTGCAGAGTCAAGCAGTCAAGTAAGTGCAAAAGTTAAGGTTTCTTCCTGGCAGTACCTCCTAACTTTTGAGTGCTTGACTCTGCAACCTAATGACTGTTTTTAACTTTGTGTTTAATATATACTTACACTTCTCTATGATCTTAGTTACATATTATTAAATTAATTCCTGAATTACTCCGCAGGTTCTGGAGAAAAAAAGAAAAACCTCAACCTTTCTCAAATCAGCTTGCCGACTTCATCATTTATAGGACTATCACTGTTCCCTTTCAGTTTTCTGCCATCCCATATTGCCTTCTGCATACTGTATTTGTTCCTTCTCTTCCTCCCGTCCCCTCCTAACTCTAGTATACATTTCTCCCTTGGATTTCAATGGGCTTATCCGCACTACCTGGGAGATCGATGCTCGATTTAGCGGTCCTAGTGAAGCTCCACTAAATTGACGGCAGTGTGCTCTCCAGTCGACCCCGATACTCCAGCTCTCCAAGAAGAGTAAGGTAAGTTGATGAGAGATCGTCTCCCATCAACGTAGCGCAGTGAAGACATGTGCTAAGTTGACCTAGGCTACGACAACTCCAGCTAGTAGCATAATTTAGGTAGGTTTATCCCAGTAATGAAGACAAGCCCTATATTGTGATGTTGTGTACATTCCTCTCTCCACTACAGGATGTTTCATTCTACCTTAGTGGTCTCATGGAAATTTTGTACTAAATATATGCTTTAGAATAGATCAAAGCCAGAGTTTTAAAAAAAGGATCTACACATCTTTTGATGACTCTACTTTTCATTTTTGAAGCAACAGCCATAGCTTACCTGTAGACTACTCTACAAATTATGATTTTTGTTTTAGAAAACATAGGATTTTACTACTTGGTTTAATTTTGCTTAGAAAGTCAAGGTATGTAAGAACTAGAAACATCAGACCACAAAATAAATCTTGATTTAGGTCTGACAAAACTTACTAGTCTATCTGGCCAGTTCCTACAAACTTGTCAGTTATTCTTAGACTCTTTAATTTGATTCTGTATCATATTTAATGGTTCAAATACAGTAACCCATGAAAGCAAATTGGGCAATTCTTTAAAAGTAGCTTGTCCTCTTTTTGGGGTGCTGAATCCAAAAGAGAGGACATTAGAGCATTCCCCCATTAGCAAGGGAGGAACAAGAGAGGCAGAAAGACTCTCTCAACTGGATTTGTGCCATACCAATTCCAAGAAATGTTGAAGGACACACAAGACAGTGGCAAAACTGAGGCTAAGATCCGTATCTTTGGACTCCCAGTCCAATGCCCTATCCGCTGGATCATTCTATGTTCCAGGTTTCTTTTGGCAGATACACAAAGTTGTATTAGCAGTGCTATTCCTTTAGTGTCTTTGAAAGGACCCTTGCTAATTTGTGATTTTTCTCCCCCACACTCAATCTTTTTTTTTAAACCAGCACATTTTCTCATATTTAGAAATGTTCTCTCTCTCCCCTGTGGTATGGAAGACCTAAATGTGCTAAGATAACTAAGGAAACTTACTACATACAAAATTCTGTAAAGATGTATAGTTTTTCCTCTAGTTTTTCCAGTTTTAATAACCTTTAGAGTCTTATTTGCAAGAACAGACGGTAAAGGGACACTACACTTCTGACTGTAAAGTTTTTGAAGATTAAAGATACTTTTACAGATACCCAAAGAATTTCCTTCCCTCTTAAAAGGGACAAAGTAAGGTCATATCCAGCGTGATTTCTACTAGAAAGAAGTCCTAAAACAAAATTAAAGATATATATGTCCTCATTGCTTTTAATGAAGAGGACATGCCATACTTTGAGAAACATCACTTTTGTATTTTAATGCACAAAGAAAGTACTTGATATCCAATTACTCAGCATCAGTAAGAAACTGGAAAGAGTATTTGACAGAACAGCCAAGCAAGTGTCTTATTGATTAGTCTTGAGCTATTCTTTGAAATTTCTTCTCACTGGCTGATTGCAATTTCTTTACTTCTCTCTCCAATGAGAGGGGTGTTACATACAAGACTGAAATTGTCTCAGCAAATGAAATAGTAAAGGTTAGCTTCATTCAAAAAGCATCAAAATCTTCTATATTTTAAACATGAGGAGTTCACCATGTTGCAAGTTATACTCTTTACAGAAAGCATCATGGAAAAATTACTAACATTCATTGTAATTAGAGTGTTACCTCCTTTTTGGTTTCTTTTTTGGGATCATAATCACTATCGTTTCCATCCATTGGATGTGCTTCTTCCACATCATCATCACTGAGGATAGACAACAGATGAATAAACTTGGTCCTATTAGCCTGTTATTCCACTATTTTTGCCAACGCTATCTACAATTATATAGTTAACATACATTCTAAATAATGTTATAGTCATACTGTTACAAGACAAACAGACTGGAGTTAGTGTTATTTTGGAATTTCTTTTTAAGATGTAGTACACCCTGGAAGCATTTTCCTTTTGTTAAGCTGGTGTATGTTGCCATAATTAAAGCAACAACAGTTGGAAAAAATTATTCTTCTCTTGGGGAAAAAAAAGCTAAGCAGGAAGACATGGATCCAAGTTTATGATGATTGGACAATAGCATTTCTGGTGAAATGAAAAGTAAAAAAAAACCACACTCAGGAAGTTCAATGTGTTTGTAATAACTGGAAAGTCTAACTAGATTGAAAGCAAATGGATTTGATTTTGTAGTCCTTACGTGACAGGGTCACTAATTATTTTGAATTTATTTAAAAGGCTTCCCTCCTTATGATATGTAGTTAGAACCTTTGCCTCTATAAAAAACTAAACAGACCTAAAAACAGTATTTACCATAAAAATGGAGAATAATAATTGCATGTTAAAATGTATTTTTAAACTGAAGGCTATTTCAAGGTTTAAAAACACAGTACTGTAAACTGCAGAATGCCAGTAAAACAATATTAATGGACATTTCAACGATTTGTAGTTTAGGTACCTTTTCCTTCCCTCCTGATCCCACCCCCAACCAAGATTTCTAAGTCTTGTTTCATAGGATTTGTTTCACAAGACAACTCACTAACCAGTCTGCTGTGCAGCTACTGCATTCAACACAGAGCTGTGTACTTCCTAGAGCACAAGTAAAATACAGTTTGTCTGTTGAAAGGGCATAAGACTAAACTAGTGGTACTCTCACCATTAGAAATGGCCCCCTCCATGTTAGACTTGAAGCATATTGTCAGAAAAATGCTGCCATATCTGTACCTAAACAAACAGCTTCACTCTCAGGCAATTAGCTACTTAAAAGCATTCAACCCACCTGTCACCTTGATTATTTCTAGTGGCTAGTTTTCGAGCCTGTCGATCCATCAAGCTTGTCCTAGAGCGAGTTTTTTTCCACGAATAGTAATATTTTACAAGGCTTGCAATAGTCTTGTCTGGAAGCTAGAAGAATTAGTTCAAATATTTAAAAAAAATACAAACTATGTAATCTTACAATAACCCTTATATGAACGCTTTCTTAATTTTTCATGCCACTTGTGTAAATAAATTGAGCGTTTTTAAGCTCTAAAAGGCTGAATAATACAGAAGCAAAAACTGAATAAGTTTTAGACTGCCAGTTCTTTGGAGTAGGACCCCTATCTTTGAATATGTTTATATGGTACTCAGCACAATGGGGCTTTATTGTGATAGGAGCCTTCAGACTAAAAATATTTATATTAAATAATAGTTATAACCAGAAATATTACCTTACCATTTGTTGGATCCTGTGAAAGCTCTTCCCATGGAAACTAAAAGCTTGTTCAAACAGGACTTTATCTTCAACGGTCCATTCATCAGGGAAAGGAGTGAAATTAGGGAGATCCGCAAGGGACTTCTCAATGTTATGTTTATGCCAGAACAACATGCCAAGTGCCTTTGAAAAGAAATAATCCATTTTTGATTTTAGCTGACTTGTATCAGAGCACACTTTGGAGAGTTACATTAAAAAACCCATGTTAAATATGACTAAGTATCTGACATCAGAACCCCCACTATCAAAAGAAATTCATACTTAAGCTTCTCTTCTATTGTACCTATGTAATACAGCTTATAAGATTCTCTCCACAGATACTTTGATCAGTGGGCACTTTTGCATTCCATCCACGCTGCAATACCTGGACCAGTCAGTCAATCTGAGGTCAGTGTGGCAGCATCATCTCTGAATTAGTTAGAATAAAATAGTGGTAGGCTCAAAATCTGACCTACTTTCTCCCTCTACAAACAGACTATGTAGCTCTTTACAGACCTTCCTGGGCCCAACTCCCAGCCCATTCAAACAAACCGATTTCTGCTGTTCAGTGACCAGAAAGCCACCCAGCCCTCTACCTTCATTCATCTGCTGCATGTGTACATGCAGTAAAAATATTCATTAGGGAGAGAAGGTATTTGCAGTTTTAAAAGGCTGCTAGTGAATAAAATACAAATTTTGAAACTCTGAATATATCCTAAACGTCCTTTTAACAATCCCTCACCTCTCAAATAAAAAACTGTCTGGCCTGTGTTGGGCATTTCCACTGTCCATGGCTGTGTATAATACACCATAAAACAGACAAGGATTTATTTAAAATTATTGGATGTAAACAGTGAGTAATCTCTCTGTATTTCTGATAAAGACTCTAGAACAATTGGAGACTCCCCCCCCCCCCCCCCCCAAAAAAAAAAAAAACCAAAAAAAAACCAAACCCAACAACACACCCCTTCATAGATTTTGCACCAAGTCTTGTTCAAGACTTGGGGAATACTCAAACAGAACTGACTAAATTAGTTTCATACAGAGCATATATGATCAACAACAGCTCATCATCAAATCTCAGTGCCTTGATTTAATGGATCTACCAGCTTTTCCCCTGACAATATTTTTCCACTGTAAGCAAAAACTACCAGCAGTTTGTGTATGCAGACTTACAGTGCTCATGAGTATCTTTTTCCTAAAGAGCACTGGAAAAAACAGTACAAGCTAAACTTTTTTCTGTACACATTCTAGACACCACAACATTGGCTACCTCTCCTTCCAACAATACAGACTTAAATAGCCAAGTACTGCAATGAGTTCTCATTACTAAGATTTCATTATTATTTGCCCTACTCTTCTTCCCCAAAACAAGGTTATACAACAGGATGTTTTACTGGTACATCAATAACTAAACTTTTGTTTTCTGTTACCCTCACTTTTACTGTATTCATTCACTTGGTAATTTTTAAAATACAAACTTGCTACAGATCTTAGTCATTAGTGTGAACTAGCAACGTTCACCTATACTGTTTTTCATGGGATAGTGGTTAAAGAGTAGTAAAACCAAAACCGAGCTTTAACTACAACCTCCAAAAACTGCAAGTTTTGAAACTTTGATAGTGTTTTTCTTGCTTTGAAACATGTCAGTTGAATTATTCTTGTATCACCTCACTAGTTGAAATGCCTCTGCAACATGGAGAGCATTGAATCAATGTTAGCATTTAAAAATATTCAAAATTCTTAATTCCAAAATGCACAAGTCCATACCCAAAATTGCTTGCTTAAGAAATCGGGTTTTTTTAAAGTTACATAAACACACAATTACATGCCATGCCCAGTGTACCGAATCATACCAAACCTTTCAAAACTGTGCACTACAAGCTGAGCATGTCATGAAAATAAAGAGCTCGATCTTTTGCAGAGAATCCAGACCACAACAGTTTGCAGATGCATAAAAATGCAGTGTTTACTGCCACGCCTGAAGAGAGATAGCATTAGTTAATGGAAGCCAGATGAAAAAAGTGAGTAGTGTTATACTCGTACAGTAAACACCACCTTAAAAATCATTCATACAACTTACCTGTTCCACATTGTATCCATGTTTTTCCTTTGCTATTGCAATATATTCATCCACTGTAAGAAAGCAATGCCAGAATTAATTTCTCTGAAAGTGTAAGTTCCGCTATAAAACTACAAAAAGTTAGTCACTTAAATGTAGCAAAGCAGATGTGTAGTTATGAATAACTGAAAGTTTTGATTACATGTGTCAATCCTTCTTCCCTACCTTTCATACATTGCTTGTTTTCACAGGGCCTGATCTTGCAAAAGGCTATGCGTGTGCTTAACTTTATACACTACAAGCAGTTCCATGGAATTCAGTGAGGTTTCTTGAAGCGCATATTGAAACAGGGCAGAAACTATTTTCCTATGTTTGTACAGTGCCTGTATTGTAGGGACTACAGTAATAAACTGTACATGATGGTATCCACTAAGATACTTAGGTCAATTTTAACAATAGTTAGTTAGTTACAGGAGATTTGTTGATCGAGTGATCTTTCACAGATCTCACCACTGGAGACTTTCAAAGAGTGGAGAATTGGGAGATTTCAAAAGAGAATTGAGAACTTTTATTTTAACACAGTATATTAAACATTCAGTTAATCTTAAAAAAAACCCACCTAGCCACAGCTGCATAATCTCACAGGTCCTTAGTTTTTAATCCCTTGATTTATCAGCATTATATTTAGCCACCCAATGGGGTCAATTGTCAATAGAAGTGTATATATGAAAGTCTGACCATTACCTTACCAAGAATAAATTTATGACAACTGCTATACTCTACTTATGCTTAGCCAAAATGCTTGGACCAAGTATCTGTCACTGACCTTAAATACAGTAATTCCTCACTTAACATCGTCCCAGTTAACATTGTTTCATTGTTAAATTGCTGATCAATTAGAGAACATGCTTGTTTAAAGTTGCTCAATGCTCCCTTATAACGTTTGGCAGCCGCCTGCTTTGTCCACTGCTTGCAGAAAGAGCAGCCCTTTGGATCTAGCTGGTGGGACTTGGAACGAGGGTGGACCGGCAGCCCCCCTATCAGCTCCCTTAAGTTCCCTGTGCAGCAGCCACCCAGCCGGCTATCAATTGCAGGGCAGTTCAGCTGTACCTCCCCACACTGTCGTGTGCTGCTCCTGCCCTCTGCCTTGGAGCTGCTCCCAGGAGCCTCCTGCTTGCTGTGTGCAGGGTGGGAGGAAGGGGAGAAAGGGATGCTAATGTCAAGGTGTCCCCTTCCCCCCGCTCCTGTACCCCATCTCCACAGCGCCGGGGGGGGGAGAGGACAACACGACAGGGCTCAGGACAGAGGGAGCTTGCTGGCAGCAGCTGCTGTCTCAACTTGCTGATCTACTTAAAAAGGCAGTTTATTTAGAGTGGGGTAAGCGTACTTAAAGGGGCAATGCAGGTCTCTCTCTCTCACCCACAGTGTGTGCGTCTGTCACCCCACCCCCCATGGTGTGTCTGTCTTTCTCTGCCATGCTGTGTCTCCTTCCTCCATTTGTGCTGCCTTGTAAAGTGTGAGGCTATATTAACAACGTGTTAACACCTGAGGGCTCAGCCAAGTGCTAGTTCATCATTTAGCAGTAAGGCATTCCCTGGGAAATATCCCACCCCCTAACTTCACCACCTCTCTTGTCTGGTGAATAAAGTTTCCCTGGAACCTAACCCCCCCCCCCCCCCCCATTTACATTAATTCTTATGGGGAAATTGGATTTACTTAACATCATTTTGCTTAAAGTAGCATTTTTTAGGACCATAACTACAATGTTAAGCAAGGAGTTACTGTATTCTCCATTATTAATTAACCCACCCTCACAAATGAAGAGTAAAGGGACATTCCTTGTAATTGGCAGGTGACAGATTTAAAAAATGATTATAAATTTATATGGATAACAAAAATATCTTAGTGCAATAGCTGTAAATATTAAAAAGATAAAACCAGAGATTTGGAAAGGATAAAAACCCTCAAGCTTTTGGGCATATGTCAATCTGTTATGACTGATTAGGAGGAAACTTTCTCTGGGGTCAGGTTCTCATAACTGCCTAGTGCAAGGTTTCTTCCTCTGAAGCATATACTGCTAGAGACATGATACTGGACAAGACTGACTGTTGGTCAAATCCAGTAAGATAATTCCTATATTTCGATTATCTTCTTAGGTGACGTGACAGAATAAGCACTACTTTTCCAGTAAGAGGGCAACAGGTATCTATGTCTGCACAAGGTCTTCCCCTTGAACTGGGCCCCACTGCATTTCCTCCGTGGTAACTCATCTATGCAGACTTCCATTGCAACACATTTTCTCCTGGAATTGTACAATGAAAATTTCTCAAGATTATATCTTTTGCCCTACTATTAATATGTTGTAAAGACCAGTGGTAACAACGGATGCATTTCAAGAGGTCTGAAGGCTTGATTAGACATCAAAGCCTTCTTCCCAACCACAGGATGATAGAAACATTCCACCTTTCCTTTCCCAAAATGCCCTGAATGAGAAATAAGTGTGGGGAGGAGGGGGGAAGCAGACATCAGCTTTGTTGTTTCAAACACAGTATAACTTATGCAACTTTCCCACACTGCAAGAGAAATTATGTGCTAAAAATTAGAAGTAGACAGTTCAACATCAGAAGCAATTAATCAGTTCTAGTTAATAGAGTTCAATTTTCTTGGGAGAAGAGGACTTACACTTGGCATCTGGAATACTATGGTATGGAGACCACACAAGCATCCCTCCATTGTCTTTATCAGTATATTTTGTAGCACCTGTAAGAAAAGTTGTCTTTTAGTGCTTAATATGACCTAAAGAACAGAGTATAAACAGTTATTTCTCTACATGTATATAAGAAGACTAGCACAACTGAAGTGACCTAACTGCCATTCACAACTGGATATTAGATATGACTCCAATTACCAGAATTTGACAATTAAAGCTGCTTGCCGGGATTGGACTGGATGCAGAGTTTAGGGATCATCATGTTGGGCTAGTTCCTAGTCGAGCTGGAGGCAGTAAGTGTATTCGTTTCCTTGACACTGACAACGTTACCACAGTCTGATTTGTCATACGTTCTTGGTTGGGCTTCTTTAAAAGAGGCTAAATTACTTGTTGAACATAGCTGCTGTATGATGCTTGACCCTTAGAGCAAGAGAACAGCTATATTGACTACTATATTCTTACACAGAGTTAATAAAATCATATATGATATAAGCCTTGATTACCACCTTTCTTGCCAAGTCTCTATCTAGCAGTTAGAGTAGACACTCCCTGGGTTTATACAGAACCACAGTTTTCCTCAAGGAGCTGTCTTCCCAAGGGAGTTCAGACCCATCCCCACCTCTCCTTACTAGCTGCTGGGTTATTTATTTAAGTTACCTATTGGCTCCCCCCACACAGCAAAGATTCCTTCCTTTGTTTTTGCATTATCTCTAGCTAGTAGGCAAATGATCATCTTGGAGGAGAGGTGAGCGTAATGTTTTCTGGATGTATACTATATTTAGTCAGTTTTCTTCCCTTTAGATTTGTAGTGTTTTGTATTTGGTACTGTCTTTGTAGACTAATGCCAGTTACAGATGTTATATCAAAGTACAATAAGCAAAAGTTTCATTTTAAATAACTTCATTATTTAAAAAGTTAGTTCCTTATAAACAAAGAATAGAAAGTGGTTGTAAGAAAGAATGCCACTTCGGGTTAATATGAATACAGTAGCATCACAATTAGTTATGCAAATATATTAAATGCATCTCCTTCACCTGCAGCACAAGTCAAACATTTGTCAATCTGAGCCAGAAATAGTAACTGATCTCTTGAATGTAGGATAATAAAAGACAATGAAATAAGAGGATTACCAGAATACATGCGTGTGTAATGTTCAAGTTGAACATGGACATCAAAATCAATCGATTCATGTCCTGAATACCAGCAACTATTACATATTCAAATTTAGAAGAAGATTCAAAGCTTGACGTTATCACAGAATTATAAAATGTAGGGCTGAAAGGGACCTTGAGAGGTCATCAAATTCAGTCCCTCACAGAGGAAGGACTAAGTAAACCTAGACCATCCCTGACAGGTGTTTGTCCAAAAAACTGTTCTTAAAGACCTTCAATGATGGGGATTCCACAACCTCCCTTGAAACTCTCTCATAGTAGTGTTATTTGCACTTCGATATAATCTTTCATACAAGGGCCTCAAAGCACTATGCAAAGAGTGCAAAAGATACAAACTAGTATTAAAACCAAAAAGTAGTAAATAAAAGAGATGATAGTTTTATAAGTCTGAGAAACAGGACTAGATTTTATTTATTTATTTTTAATATAAACAGTGAGCTGTGTGTGTTGTTTAAGAGCGCTCAGCAGTGGACTAACTTTTCCAAGGCAGAAGTCAATTGAATCCAAAGCTGAGCACTTCCTATCTTGTGCTCAGTGATTGTTTTTTTAAACCTCACTCTGAAGAAGATAGTTGTAAAGTTTGAGACATAGAACTTTTCAAAGTATTGTTATTTTAAAAAGCCAAGTTGTTTAAAAGAAGTATCCAAAATTTAAGGTGCTTCAACTTTTTGAACTTAAACCACACTTAACTATTTAGGGAAAAAAATTAGAGATCAGAATCCACCCGGGTTATAAAACGATGCAATATATGGCCAAATATTTTTGTTTGCCAAGCATATATACATGAAAGTCAGCATTTAGAGTTTATTCTGAACCAAGAAATAAGTCTTGAACAAGACACCATTCAAGTAATACAGAAGACTGGAAAAGGGCAAATATAGTGCCCATCTATAAAAAGGGAAATAAAAACTACCCAGGAAACTACAGACCAGTTAGTTTAACTTCTGTGCCAGGGAAAATAATGGAGCAAGTAATTAAGGAAATCATCTGCAAACACTTGGAAGGTGGTAAGGTGATAGGGAATAACCAGCATGGATTTGTAAAGAACAAATCATGTCAAACCAATCTGATAGCTTTCTTTGATAGGATAACGAGTCTTGTGGATAAGGGAGAAGCAGTGGATGTGGTATACCTAGACTTTAGTAAGGCATTTGATACGGTCTCGCATGATATTCTTATCAATAAAGTAGGGAAATACAACTTAGATGGGGCTACTATAAGGTGGGTGCGCAACTGGCTGGATAACCGTACTCAGAGAGTAGTTATTAATGGTTCCCAATCCTGCTGGAAAGGTATAACGAGTGGGGTTCCGCAAGGGTCTGTTTTGGGACCGGCTCTGTTCAATATCTTCATCAATGACTTGGATATTGGCATAGAAAGTACGCTTATTAAGTTTGCAGATGCTACCAAACTGGGAGGGATTGCAACTGCTTTGGAGGATAGGGTCATAACTCAAAATGATCTGGACAAATTGGAGAAATGGTCAGAGGTAAACAGGATGAAGTTTAATAAGGACAAATGTAAAGTGCTCCACTTAGGTAGGAACAATCAGTTTCACACATACAGAATGGGAGGAGACTGTCTAGGAAGGAGTACGGCAGAAAGGGATCTAGGGGTTATAGTGGACCACAAGCTAAATATGAATCAACAGTGATGCTGTTGCAAAAAAAGCAAACATGATTCTGGGCTGCATTAACAGGTGTGTGGTGAGCAAGACACGAGAAGTCATTCTTCCACTCTACTCTGCGCTGGTTAAGCCTCAACTGGAGTATTGTGTCCAGTTCTGGGCATCGCATTTCAAGAAAGATGTGGAGAAATTGGAGAGGGTCCAGAGAAGAGCAACAAGAATGATTAAGGGTCTAGAGAACATGACCTATGAAGGAAGGCTGAAGGAACTGCGTTTGTTTAGTTTGGAAAAGAGAAGACTGAGAGGGGACATGATAGCGGTCTTCAGGTATCTAAAAGGGTGTCATAAGGAGGAGGGAGAAAACTTGTTCATCTTAGCATCTGAGGATAGAACAAGAAGCAATGGGCTTAAACTGCAGCAAGGGAGGTTTAGGTTGGACATTAGGAAAAAGTTCCTAACTGTCAGGGTGGTTAAACACTCGAATAAACTGCCCAGGGCGGTTGTGGAATCTCCATCTCTGGAGATATTTAAGAGTAGGTTAGATAAATGTCTATCAGGGATGGTCTAGACAGTAATTGGTCCTGCCATGAGGGTAGGGGGCTGGACTCGATGACCTCTCGAGGTCCCTTCCAGGCCTAGAATCTATGAATCTATGAAAAGGCATGCTAAATTTTAAAAACTCAGTATTTTTCACATTATAAAAGTAATATATCTGTTATTTACAGCCAGAAGCTTTGTACTTGGAATGACCATGGAATGAATAACAATTCCATCATGCCCCATTCCCAAGAATTGAGCCTAAACCTAACTAGCTTAACTTCCATGTTGCTATTCTCTCCCCATGTCCTAACAGGGTGTCACACTGTTCCCTCCTACAGTAAAGCCCACAGATGGAAGATGAAATAAACAAGGAATCCTTCCTCTTTATCTTCTCCAACATATTCTACTGCAGGAAGGAGCAACCTAGACCCGATAGGCCATTGCAGGGGAAGGATGGTAGATACGCTGGTTGGATTAAGACTTTGAGAGGGGAAACTTGAATGATTAGACAATTGCATCATGCCTCATTCTCCAAGTTTCTCCTAAACTGCTGCATCCTGTAAGGACTGATGGGGGTTGGGGGAAGGAGAAGTGGGGTTTTAAGGACTGTATAGGTAGAAGGTTGGAATATTCTATGAGACAATCCATCAGACCCTTCAGATCCTTTTAAAAATGGGTGATGTGAAATCCATTCTGCAATGGAAAAACATGAAAGGTAACCTTTTCCAGGTAATTTTCATAGGGAGATGTGAATCTCCCTCTTTCCCCATATAAGACCTCTCACTCCTTGAATTCAGCCAAACAGAGTTCTCCATAGGATCCAGGAAGGGAGAGGGTGCAGGGAAAGACCATGCTGAAGAGGCACCTGACCCAAATGCCTTCAGCACAGGAGGGAGAAGTCCATGTGGAGAGGACCCTTTACATGCAATGTAGGGGGAATGATGCGTTCCATGAGAATTGGAGTGAAAGTAAGCTATCTGAGGAAAAAGGACTCCAGCTCAAAAGACAGCATGGTCTTTGACCAGCAGTTCCATTCTGCTTATTGATAAGAGGTAGAGGCAAATAGATGGAAATACTAGGGAAGTTAGAGACTAATGAACGTGAAAGGAAATGAGCTATCAGCTAGGGAGGATTAGACAGAGAACTATGCAGGTCTGGAAAATACTAGAATTCTCAGTATAAAAAGTCGACCAGTAAAACCTCAATGTAAGCTTCTTCTGGTAGAGCCTATATGTTGCACTGTGCATTGTACATCAGTACTGCTCAACAGTTGATACTTCAAAAATAAGATCCCATCCAACTGAAGATAGGAAAACTGATGAATTAAAGGCTATTTGTTGCTGTGCTAAAGTTATTCCACTGTAGATTTGGAATGACACCTGTTCATTTTGAATTAATGTTAATAGCAATTACTTAGGCACACAGGGGGACACTGAGAAAAAGTGATGGATACAAAACTGAAGACTTTGGATTTGAAGTGAGTAATACTCTTAAAAGGATGTGTCAACTTAAAAAAAAAATACACCAAAGACAACTAACTGAAAGAGCAGAGAAATTTGTTTCAATTTTACTTTGTGCCTTCAACAGTGCTTCATACATTTCTCAGCTTAGTCAGTTTATTTGGTTTGGGTGGGTCTTTCACACCGAGACATGGAGAATGAACATTTAAAAAATAAATAAGTAAGCATCTCTGGAAAAGCTGGCAGAAGAACGGGGGGGGGGGGGGGGGGGGAAGGAGGGGGGAGGGGAAAGTATAGTATGTGAGGCTAAATACATTTTTAAAAAGTTGAAGAACTTGTACTGAATATAATGGAGAACATAAGAAGAGCAATTCTGATTCAGGAGAATCTCTGAAACGAGGGTGATTAGGGCCATGAATACTTAGATAGGACCTATAAAAGGGCCTTAAAAGATAGGCAATATCGTAAAGTCCACAGGACACACCTGCGAAAGCTCCAAAAATAAATGGTTCAAGTTCAGGTTGTAAGCCTTGCTGAACTCCAAATAAATTAAAGTCGATCAGATTTAGCAGAAAAGCCAGACAGAGGACCATCCTTTTCCCTCCCTCTTCTAAATACAACCAAAACCTTCCTCTGCTACTCATCTCCTCTCCTGTCTTCCTTGAAATACATTCAATTGACTCATGAACCACACAATGACCCATTTTCCAACACAGCAATTTCTTTATCCTCTCTTCCCGGAGGAACCCAAGGGCCCATGAGATTTAGAAAAGAAACCAGCTTCATGATATTGACACTTCTATGGTGTCAGTGGGATATCAGTAAAAATGGGGGCTTGTTTGAGATGGGATTGAGGGCATGTAGGACAAGGAAAAAGAGACTTAGGAGGTAGGAAACAGAATGAAGTAGTTCCAGTGACAAACCCGCAGGAGATGACAAAATCCGGTTCAGTTGGGTAGAAGAAAATCAGAAAGGTTTATTTTGGTAATTGGCTAATTTCAGAATTTAGGCCAGTTATATTATCAGAACTGTTTCTCCCATCCAATACATATCTCTTATTCCTATTAAAGAGGTATTCTTGTGTAACGTAGGCATTAAAGTGACAACTACATGATGTCTCCCCCAGCTGTTCTATTTAACGATACTATACATGTAGTTTCCTTTGGTCACACAATAGATTTTCAACATTAAGGATGTGAACATTACCAAAAAAAAAAAAAAAAAAAAAAGTTGTCTGACACATTGACCTCCCCTCATGCTGCTCTACTCTCAAGCAGAATCCCCCTTTCATGTTCTACAATGGCATGACAGCATCAGTACCAACTCTGAATTTTATGACTACTTAAGATCTAATGGAGTCCACCCAATTATAATACTTAACATCTAGTTTACCATTATCTGAGTGTCACAACTTTAACAATTAACATATTTTGTCATTTAATATAGCTATTTGCTCAACAGAAATAATTTGCAACAATGTAATATTTTTAAAAATTTGATCAAATGAAGCTGAGGATTCGCTGCTCACACATACATTCAAAATCCATTCATTTTCTGTGTACAACTATCAGAGGGCAAAATTGGGCGTTAAAACTGACTATAAAGTCTAATCAGCCACTGATTTTTCTCACTGTTTTAATAGAATGAAATTTTAAATATCAATTTGATGGCTACCTACTTAAAAATCTAATGGAGTGCACCTAATTAGAACATTTAACACCTCAGTATACACTTCATAAGAGATATCTTAATGCCAAGACCAAAGACATCAGGAGAGACATTTAGCTTTAAAGCTGGAGTGTTATATTTAAGAATAGATATACATTTAACTTTAACAGGCATTACAAAAACATGTGATCTTATTTGCTATAAACAACAATGTTGATTTTTCTCTTTTTAAAAAGAGTGATCACTCCACAGCACACACAGCTTTGTTACAGCATGATGTCTGGCTTTCAAACTAATGATGCCTCATAAACCTGATCAGAAAGGAGAACAATTGTTCAGATAGATTTACAAGGCAACATCTCTTTCGTTAACACACAGCCTTACTAACGTGGTAGACATTTATTCTTACAATTCATGGGAGCAGTCATTCCAAGTTTAACTTTAATTTTGTAGTACTAGTATCAAGAAGGCAATGCAGGAGACATTTTGGAAACATTTCCATTACTAGTTCAGAAAAAATGAGAATTACAGTTCTTCTAGTTACAAAAATTTTCAGTAAATGGATATAAATCTTTAAGTGCCTTCCTCTAGAACTTCTGCATAAGAGGCAGGAGTATGCACAATCCTAAAGGCAATGCTATATTTTTAGATTATAAAAACAATTCAAAATATGTAACATTTAGTTTTTTCACTAGTTACACAACAGAAATTGTTTTCAGAGATCACTTCTAAAATGACTCCCATCCACTTATCAGCACCTGAATGCATACAAATTAATTTTATGCTGGTAGTTTCAATTCTACTGCATGTATACGTAATATATATGGTGTTTAAAGGGAAAATTTTAATTGCAGAATGTAATGATTTTCCTGTCCTATGAAAGCTGGAGGATGTTCTCTCTTCACTGCCCAGTTATTTAAAGTATTAAAACAATTGCTAAACATTTTGCTTCTCTAGGTGGCCTGTAGGCAGAACAAGCCTAGACTGCATGTCAGGAGTGATCATTTTTATCTGTTAAAACAAACATGTTTAGACTTACTAATATAAACATAATAAGCTTTAACCATAACACTATTTATTAACACAAATAGATGCCTGAAGTATGAAATAAGGTACTAGTTTCCAGAGGAAACCTCCTTACATCCCCCAAATTCCTAAAGGATGTACCCACTCCTAAGACAAAATCATTTTCAAAACTGCTTCCAGACCCAAGAAGCAGGCTAAGGGCAACTAGTCCCCATCGACAGAAGCTCCAACTTGGGAGGTACCATGGGAGGAGCTCTGGCCCAATCCTCTTCCAGGCAGGAATCATCTGACACCAATGGAGCCTGTTTGGAGAACAGGAAAGTAGACAGGCTTCACTGTGACCACCACAGCAGGACTGACAGATGCACTTAACACATTATTACTCTACTATAAATGTACAGAAAATAAGTGTCTGATGTTTAGCTTATTAAGACCGAATGTCAGAGTGTATGTGGCTAGCTAATATCCCTTTCTTCCCCCACCCACTGTGTGGGCAAGAGAAGCTAGTCTGCAACAGCACAGATATTGAGACTACCCCATCTTACAAAACAAGGTGCTTGAAAACCCAGCCAAACGGGTCTACATTTTATAGGTGCTAGAACAAGGTATCCACTGTTTCTGCAAGGATGCAACGCCTCCCACCCCACCCCAATAGAGGTCATATTAAGAGCATTATAAAGCAAAGATTTTTTCATTCCCTCTTGTAACCTGCACCTCCTATCTACAATGGGGGTGGGGGGGGGGGGGGGAAGAAGGAGGGAGGGAAGAGACACTGACGCTTTGTCTGTAGCCCTGCCATCCAGCCTTGGTAAATTAAACAGCTTTCCCCTCTCAATGCTTTTCTCCCCCTCAGCTCACACAGAGCAGATGCTGCCCCTGCAATGCTCCCGTGACTGACATAAAACAGCAAACACAAAGCCTAAAAACAAAAATCCACGGTAACCTTTGCAAATGCAATGGTCCCACACAGTATTCAAGTGAAAACACAAACACGCACCCCCCTCTATTACAAATCATTATATTAACCCTCATTTTCAAAACAGCAGCAACAAGATGTCAGGTTATAGTACAAAAGCTATTTACCAGGATCAAAGTCAGGTATTCGAGCTTGATATTCTGCTCCGACCCGCATTCCTACATCTGCAATGCAAGAGAAAACAAATGCATTACCGGGATTTTATCTTTAAAGGGCGGGAGGATGAGAGGGGGGGGGTGATATTTAAATGAAAACTGGGAAATTCAACGATCTAGGCGGTCTGCGCTCAATCCGAGGCTACCAACAATCTTGCAAATTCAAGGGCTGCTGCCTGCGACCCTTGCGCTTCAAAAAGCCTCCAACCCCCTCTCCTAAAACAGCGATGCAAAATAAGAGGCGCCTCCCACCCCCCACGGCTTAAGGTCTATGACTTAGTGAAGGTGGGAGTTATTTACGGGGATCCCGGCGCTCCGCCGCAGGCACTCCGCGCAGCGCAGCGCACCTCCACCCCAGCCCCACATGTGCAGTGCGGTGCAACGCACGCGCGCGCGCGCGGGCTGCCTAGTGCGGTGCGCACACGCGAGCCGTGGCCAGGCACCGCGCGCGGCCGCCCGACCTGCACGCGCGCAAAGGTCCGAGAGGCGCAGTCTCCCGCGTTGGCCGGCGCAGACGGCGGCGCTCGTGCCCTGAGCAGCGCCGCGCCCCGCCCCCTTCCCCGGATCCGCCTCGCCCCACTAGGCCCGGTAGGGCGTCCCCGGCTCGTACCGTGCTCGTCGCCGCTGTCGCCGCCGCCGCTCTCCGGCTCCGAGTAGTGCCCGTTGGAGGGGCTGCTGCTCTTGGTGCCGTTGGGGGCCGCCCGGCTCTTGCCCCCCAGGAACTCGGCTCCTTTCTCCATCATACCCGGCATGGCGGGGCGGGGCGGAGAGCGGCGGCGGCGGCGCTGCCTGGCGCGGGGGAAAGTTAAGACGGAGCCGCCATGTTGCCCCCTCCCCGCCCCCGCTGCTCCAGCCGGCGCCTCCGCCCCCTCACACTCTCCCCCGCCTGCCTCGCCCGGCCCGGCCCCTACGCAGCCCACGGCCCGGGGATCCTTCCGCGTCGGCCCGGCCGGATCTATCCCCGAGGAGGAGGGGCGGGGGGAACGGCGGAAGGATTACGGGCGGCAGCGGCGGAGGTTCATGGCCATTAGCTGCTTCCGCCCGATCTCCCTCTGGCTGGGAGGTGGGAACTACTTAGCCTCTGGCCGCGCGAGGTCGGAGGGGGGAGGAAAAAGCGAGCGAGCAACGCCAGAGAAGCCGCCGCGGCGACAGGGAGGCGGCGCGGCTAATCCCCGCCACGCACCGCGGGGAGCTCTGCTGGGGCGGGAGAGCGTGGGGGAGGGGAGCTACAGGCTGCGACTTGTGCCCTGGGCCGGGAGAGAGATGCAGGCTGGGGGGGTGCTATAGGCGGTGAGCTGTTCGGTGGGGGGGAGACGCAGGCTGGGGGGGCTATAGGCTGTGAGCTGTCCGGGGGGAGAGAGATGCAGGCTGGGGGGGTGGGGTGCTATAGGCTGTGAGCTGTTTGGGGGGGGGGTGCTATAGGCGGTGAGCTGTTTGGGGGGGGCTATAGGCGGTGAGCTGTTTGGGGGGAAGAGATGCAGGCTGGGGGGGTGCTATAGGCTGTGAGCTGTCCGGGGGGAGAGAGATGCAGGCTGGGGGGGGTGCTATAGGCTGTGAGCTGTTTGGGGGGGGTGCTATAGGCGGTGAGCTGTTTGGGGGGGGGCTATAGGCGGTGAGCTGTTTGGGGGGAAGAGATGCAGGCTGGGGGGGGGTGCTATAGGCTGTGAGCTGTTTGGGGGGGAGAGAGGCAGGCTGGGGGGGTGCTATAGGCTGTGAGCTGTTTGGGGGGGGCTATAGGCAGTGAGCTGTTTGGGGGGGCTATAGGCGGTGAGCTGTTTGGGGGGAAGAGATGCAGGCTGGGGGGGTGCTATAGGCTGTGAGCTGTTTGGGGGGGGGAGAGGCAGGCTGGGGGGGTGCTATAGGCTGTGAGCTGTTTGGGGGGGCTATAGGCAGTGAGCTGTTTGGGGGGGAGAGATGCAGACTGCGGGGGACTATAGGCTGTGAGCTGTTCGGGGTGGGAGAGATGCAGGCTGGGGGGACTATAGGCTGTGAGCTGTTGGGGGGGAGAGATGCAGGTTGGGGTGGTGCTATAGGCTGTGAGTTGTCCGGCAGGGAGAGATGTAGGCTGGGGCTACTATAGGCTGTGAGCTGTCCGGGAGGGAGAGATGTAGGCTGGGGGTACTATAGGCTGTGAGCTGTTCGGGAGGGAGAGATGTAGGCTGGGGGGCCCCCTCCAACGGGCCTAAAGGCTTTGAGCTGTTCGTGGGGGGGGGGGGAGGGAGGGAGATGCAGGCTGGCAGGGGCTACAGGCTGTGAGCTGTGCGAGGGGGGGAAAGCTACAGGCTGTGAGCTGGGTGGGGAGAGATGCAGGCTGAGAGCTGTGCACTGGGCTGTGATGGGACAGCGGCAGGGGAGTGCTACAGGTGCCAACTTTCTCATTTTCCCAGGGGTGATTGACTCCTGCTCTGCCCCCACTCCTCCACTTCCTGCCTCGCCTCTGCCTGCCCCATTCCGCCCCCTTCCCTGAGCGCACTCCACACACACACACCAGCGCCTCCTGCTCGCCACTGAACAGCTGATCCATGGCTGGTGGGTAGCACTGGGAGGGAGAGGGAGCAGCTGATTGGTGGGGCGTGCTGGTGTGTGCTGAGCACTCTCAATTTTTTTTTTCCCATGGGTGCTCCAGGAGCACACATGGATTCAATACCCATGGGGAGTGCTGTATACTGTGTGCATGGGGAGGGTTGTGCTGGGGGTGGGAGAGGTCGAAAGGAGGAGAGCGGGTGAAGGAGGCCTCTATACAAAGTAGGCCTGAGTTCCGCAAAGCAGTGGGGAGATGAGCAATGCCACAGAGTAGATGAGAGCTGAGCAGGGTGGTGAGATAAGCAAGGCCAAGGTGTAGAAGCTGTATAGAACAGGAAGCTAATCAGTGCCTGCAGGGGTGCATCCAAGGTACGGTGCCCCTTGCGCTGGAAGTATAATTTTGAGGCCAGGAGACATGCCCATGCTAACTCTAATCCAGCCAGCATGCTAAACATAGAGGTGTGTTAGGAGTGGTGGGAGGGGTTAGCTGGCCTGAGTACGATCCCATCTAAGATGCTAGGTGTCAACTCAGGCAGCTAGCCTGTCCAGCCCTGCGCTGCCACAGCTATACTTCTATTTTTAACCCACTAGTTTATTAGAACTAGCACAGGTATGTTTCTTCAAGCTGGAAATTACTCCTCTAGCTCAAAGTACAGGCCACCCCGGGAGTGTAGGCAGCTGAGTAGGGTTGAGGTGGAAGGCAAGATAATCTTCATAGGGTTGCAGGGAATGAGTTCTGTAAAGCATGGGCCCAGGAGAGAACTCTAATAGATGATGGGCACACGAAGTATGACACAGAAGGACTAGGATGAAGGAAGGGGAGGAGCAGTGAGGTGAGTAGTTGCAAAAGTAAACATAGTCTAGATGCCTAAGAGTTTTGCTTTAGACAAAACAGATCTCTGCATCTAGGGCAGTGGGTCTCAAACTGTGGGTTGGGACCCCAAAGGGGGGTCACAACCCCATTTTAATGGGGTCACCAGGGCTGGCTTAGACTTGCTAGAGCCCAAAGCATGAACCCCACCACCTCGGGCCAAAGCTCAACCCTTCTGCCTGGGGTTGAAGCTGAAGCCTGAGAGCTTCAGCTCTGTGTGGTGGGACTCAGGTTATAGGTCCCCTGCTTGGGGCTGAAGCCTCTTGGCTTTGCCCCCCCAGCTCAGGGTGGTATAGCTCAGGCTTTGGCCTTCCCTCACTCGGGACGGCGGGGCTCTGGTGGGCTCAGACTTCGGTTCCTCCTCCTGGGGTCGTGTAGTAATTTTTTGTTGTCAGAAGGGGGTCGCGGTGCAATGAAGTTTGAGAATCCCTGGGTATGGAGTTAAGCAGAGAGTGATGGTAGAGGACTTGCGCAAAGGTGAGGGTAAGCTAGGGAGCCAAGGATTAAGAATAGATCACAGGTTGAGAAGGGGAGAATTCAGCAAAGGGGATGAGTAAGTTCAGGAGGGAATGCTAAATTGGGGTTTGGGCATGGGGGGAGAGCACCTCACAGGAGGGCAGCAGATACTGAGATGAGCTGAGTATAGAATCTAAGAGGGTGACTGAGTGACATGAAAAGTCTACAGAGTTGGGGTGCAGATCACAACATAGAGCTGTGCAGACCAGTGAGCCTGCTCCTACCAAAATTAAAACTCAGTGACTTATGTGAAAGCAGGATTGCACCATGTGCTACACTACAGAGCAGAGGATAGGGGTCTGGAGATTTTAAGGGTATGTGTACACTGGCAGAGTTACAGCGCCACTCAGAGAACACTGAAGGGAAACCGCTGTTGTGTGTTTACACTGTCAGTTCCCTGCGCAATAGCGTGTTCACACTTGTGGCACTTGCAGCAGTATTCGGAGCGGTGCACTCTGGGCAGCTATCCCACAGAATAGGTCTTCCTCTTCTGCCGCTAAGAGTTGTGGGAAGGCGGAGAGGGTCGCAGGGCATCCTGGGTCTGGGCTCAGTGCCCCGTGATGCATTGCTTCGCATCCCAGCAATCCCTGTGCTTCCGTCCGCATTTGGCGCCATCTTTCAACGGTTTGTGTACTGCGCACTCTGCCTCTTCGGTCTGCAGGAATGGATCCCACACTGTTGACTGGTATGCTGCTCGCTCTGAGCAATACGTCACAAGTGGCAGTGGAGTTATTCTTTAAATTACAAAGGAAAGAGGAGTATGACATTGATCTCACCACGCCTACTAGCTGCAAGACAATATCGCTTGTGGCATTCTCAGAGGTGCTGACCGCAGTGGAACGCCACTTTTGGGCTCGGGAAACAAGCACTGAGTGGTGGGATCACATCATCATGCACGTCTGAGAGCTGCCCTGACGTTGGAGAAGTGTGTGGCGATTGCACTGTGGAAACTGCCTACTTCAGACTGCTACCGATCGGTCACTAACCAGTTCGGAGTGGGAAAGTCGACTGTTGGACTAGTGTTGACGGAAGTGTGCAGGGCCATTAATTGCCTCCTGCTCCAAAAGACCTTGACTCTGGGCAACGTGCGTGACATTGTGGATGGCTTTGCACAAAGGGGCTTCCCTAACTGCGGAGGGGCGATAGATGGCATGCATATTCCAATTCTGGCACCAGACCATCTAGCCACCAAGTACGTTAATCAGAAGAAATATTTCTCAATGGTTCTCCAGGCGCTTGTGGATCACCGTGGGTGTTTCACAGACATTAACGCAGGCTGGCCCAGAAAAGTGCATGACGCACGCATCTTTCGGAACATTGGCCTGTTCAAGAAGCTGGAAGCAGGGACTTTCTTCCTGGACCAGAAGATCACCGTAGGGGAAGTTGAAATGCCCATTGTGATCCTGGGAAATCCCACCTACCCCTTAATGCCGTGGCTTATGAAGCCATAAATGGGGCACCTTGACAGCAGCAAGGAGCCATTCAACAACAGGCTGAGCAAGTGCAGAATGACTGTTGCGTGTGCTTTTGGCCATCTAAAGGTCCACTGGCGCTGCCTATATGGGAATCTGGACCTGGCTGATGACAATATTCCTATGCTTATAGCCGTGTGCTGTACGCTCCATAATATTTGTGACGGAAAGGGTGAAAGCTTCACTCAGGGCTGGACCGCTGAGACTCAGCGCCTGGAGGCTGAATTTGAACAGCCAGAGACCAGGACTATTAGAGGAGCGCAGCGCATGGCCATAAGGATCAGGGATGCCTTGAAGGCAGTGTTTTGAAGCTGAAAGCCACTAATATTTGTTGCTGTGCTCGGGAGTGCAGTGCTTGTAACGCTAGGAGGTGATTGTGATTGGTGCAGACAATGCAATATGAAGGTTTAAGATAATTGTCTGTTGCTTTGCAGGGCTCTGTTTGCTTTGAATTAATAGACTAAAGATTGCTTTCCAACCAACACAGTTTTTATTAAAAAAACAACAACTGGAGGAGAGAGTCAAACAAAAAAACACATCAGCACTGTGGGGGATGGGGGAAGGGAAGGTCCCAGGAGGAGGTGGGGTCCCAGGATGGTTAAAGATTTGTGTATGTACAGAGATTATATCCAACCTTCTCCTTTGAAGTACAGTGCAGCGGGTACTGTACTTCAGCAGGGCTAAACTTCAGAGGGATGGGTGTTGAGTGCAGTGGGTACTGGGAGTGCACAGTGCTGGACTGTGACGGGGGAGGAGTGGAATACCACGGGTACAGACTGGAGCCAGGAGGTTGATAAGAATGTGTTGGCCGTGTCTGGGGGGAGGATGGGAAAGAGTTGTGTGTCAGTGGCTGCAGGGGAGGGCGGGCGTGAAGCTGCTCAGTTTGCAGTGCTAGTATCGCCCGGAGCAAGTCCACTTAGCACCCCATAACATTTAAAAGCCGCTCCGTGGCTTCATTCTGGCGTGCTGCGTTCTCTTTTCGGTCCCTCTTCTCGCTGTCCCGCCACTCCTTCAATTCCTGTTTTTTGGCTGCGGAGTGTATAATAACGTCACGCAGAAAGTCCTCCTTATTTCTTCATGGCTGCTTCCTAATTCTGCGCAGCCGTTCAGCCGGCGATAACAAAGAGGGAGGCTGGGCTCCCAAGGTCATCTCTGTGAAGCCAAAACACAACATTTTCCAGAAGCAGTATTGTTTGCAATACACAGAACGCTGATTCAGTGATTTAAAACACAGCTGCTATTTCCATACCTGTCACTAACTGGCTGACCCCAGGCAAGCACACATGAGCCACAAGACCCCCAAAACGGTGAGTAGCCACATGGGTAGGGTAAATCAGTGTTCCTGGATCCTACTGTATACTGGGCATGTGGCTCTTGGGGAGAGCCAGCACTGTAGGGGGGCCTGATAATCATTCCTGCCCCCACATTTTCCACAGGCTCTGTTCATTATGGAAGATATCTCGCTGCTGAGGGTGAGCAGGAAATCAAGGGAGGGTCTTCTCCAAGACTGTGGCTTCCGCCCTGGCCCTTATGCAGCTCGCCTGTATGCAGCAACGGTGCCGTATGTCCGGTTCCTGCCCCCCACCCCCGTGATGGCACAGTGGTGCCTGAAAGTTACCGTTAATAGGGCAAGAAACAAAGCAACTCTGCCAAAGAACCTGCGGCAGCGAATTGCTCAGTATCTCCATGAGAGTTTCCTGGAGATCTCTGAGGCAGATTCCCATGAAGTGAGGGAGTCCATCAACAGCCTATTCCACCACCTAGACTAGGCATGTGGTGGTACACGCATCATACAGACACAAGCCTGCTTTCTGCAACCCTCCTGCCCCCAACAACTCGCTTCAGTGATTCCCAAAATCAAATCAACTTACCAGGGACCTCCTCTCCTGTTTGCGCTTCGCCAAAATCTGAAAGCTGTGACTGACTAGCCTCCTCCGGGGTAAAGAAGAGCTCCTGACTGCATGCATCTCTGACCTCCAAGTTGTCGTCTGCCTCTGGGTCCCCCTCCACATCGTCGTCCAAGATTTCCGTCTGGCTTGATCCAATCTCGACTGGCACGCGTGCCACCGAAGTATCCACAGTGGCCTTCACAGTGGAGGTGGGGTCGCCACTGAGTCTCGCGTCAAGCTCTTTGTAGAACCGGCAGCTAGTGGGTGCAGCACTGGAGCAGTGGTTTGCTTCCCACGCCTTGCGAAGGAGCTGTGGAATGCCTACCACTTTGACCCTGCACTGCAGTGTGTCCCGGTCATGGCCCCTTTCTGTCATGCATCATGAAATCTGTCCATAAGTATCATAATTCCTACGGCTGGAGCGCAGCTGGGACTGGACAGCCTCCTCTCCCCAAATGCTGATGAGGTCCAACAGCTCGGCATTGCTCCAGGCTGGGGATCGCCTGGTGCGTGGAGCAGGTATGGCCACCTGGAAAGATGTGCTGAAATCACTGCACGCATCACCGAGCAAACAGGAAGGAGACTTTCAAAATTCCAAAGGAATTTATGGGGTGGCGATGATGGTTGGTCACCTGATGGCAGGGAAGTAGAGTTCAAACCGGTGACCAGAGAGGAAGAACAGGCATTGTGAGACACCTCCTGGAGGCCAATTGCAGCGCTGTAGTTGACCAGGATGTCTACACTGGCACCGTGGCGCTGTAGCCCCGGCGCAGACAGCTATATGCCCCTTGTCGGGGTGGGTTTTTTTACAGCGCTGCAGCTGTGCAGTTTCTGCACACTAAGTGGCTTGGCAGTGTGTCCACCTCGGGAATTACAATGCAGAAAGCTGTTTTACTGCGCAGAAACTTGTCAGTGTAGACAAGGCTTAATTTTACAATGCTAATCTTAGGAACAGATAATGGAGGTGGGGAGCTTTTTCTCATAACTCATTTCTTTTGATATGGTAGAATTTTTACATTCACTTTGACCAGATGTAAATAACTCCAGGCGTCTGCTTCTTCAGAGTTGCAACTTCTGTAAAGTTTTGTTAAGCACAGGTGATCTGATGAGCAGAACCAAAGCAGACCAATAGTTCCAAGTGACATACACTTTGTGCATGAAGTATTGCTTTATTTTTCTTTCCAAGCTCTGCATGTTTTCTGTTATGCAGAGCTACTGCTCCCAAATGCTTTGTTGCTACCTTCCATTCCATGTGGATGTTTGCAAATTTCAGGATGATCAAAATGAAACTCCAAGTCAGAGCATAGTGGTGAACTTCAGTCTTTATGCATATTGAGAAGGGCTTCTCCCCATATGAACTTTTCAAAACAGTCTTCTAAGCAAAATGAGGGAAACATTGCTATAAAAGAGCAGAACCAGAAACGTTTAAGAAATTTTTAGCCGAAACATCTTAAGTAGCAACTAATTTTGGGTGACCCAGGTTTTGATTGCTCAACTTTAGACACCTAAAGGCTGATTTTTATTGTTTTGGGTTTTTTATATGCAGATCATCCACATCTGCAACTGAAGTCAATAGGAGTTAGGGGTCCTCTACACCTCTGATAATCAGCTCCAAGGTGTCAAGTTAGAATCTTAAAATTAATAGACATTTCTGAAAATGTTGGTTTGTTTTGTTGATGCAAAAATCAGCAAATAGAATCTAATTTCTGTTCTATGCCAGAATTGCTGCTGTTGTACAACCCCAACTTGCCAAACTTCATCTGACTGAAATGCTGGTAATTCATTTATGTCTGCTGGGTTAGAATGCTAGCTGGTTTTAAAGGTGCTATATTTTAATTAATATAGGCCCTCTAACACTGCCTGCCCTCTAGAGCAGGCCAAAATTCTTTTCTCAGGATCCTAGAACTCAGTGAAGTGCATCTTTTGTGAAGCCAGCTGGCAGCTTTATACTGGCCACAGGGGAGAGTCAGTGTAGTTTCTTTGAAACCAGCTTTTTCATAACTGACCAGCCTGTCTTCACAGACCCATGGGTATAGTAACCCAGAGAGCATGTTTCGTTTCTTTTTTTTTTTTTTAATACCTGCTCCCAACTGATCAAAATCTGTTTTAGCTAAAGATTGCAGGTGACTAAAAAGACTTGTTGAATGTAGTTGCATTGACAACCTATGTGGTGAACAAGCTAGTACATAGGTGAAGCAGGCAGCCAAGAATGCAAGAACTGTGTATTATATTAAAATATTATCCCTTTGAAAGGTAAACTTGTCAAAATCACTTCCTGCACTGTAACTTAGCAAATATAGGAACTATAATACTGTATCAGACGCAAGGTCCATCCAATCTAGTATCCTGTCTGACTGAGGTGAGAACCAGGTGCTTCAGAGGAAGGTGTAAGAACCCGGCAGTAGTAATAATACTTTGCTCTCTTATAGCATCTTTCATCAGTGGATCTCAAAGAGCTTTATAAAGGAGGTTAGCATTGCTATCCTTGTTTTTCAAATGCGGAAACTGAGGTACAGAGAGTGGAAACAGCATCACTTAGCTGCCGAGTAGCATCCAGGTCTTTTGAATCCCAGGCTTGTGCTCTGGCCACTAAATCATGCTGCCAGTATTCTCTCCCCCTAGTCACATCCTAGTCTCTTAGAGCTAGGCTTAGGCCCTGAAGAACAGTTTAATATCCTTTCCAAAAAATGTGCTGCTGTTTAGTACGATAATCCTGAATATTCTTGATATCCATGTACATATCCAACCCCTTTTTAAATCTTGTTAATTTTTTGGACTCAATGACTTCCTAGAGCAACAAGTTGCATAATTTAATCACACATGGTGTGAAAAAGTATTTTCTTTTATCTGTTTTGATTTTCCCACCTAATTTCATTTAGTGCCCCTTGCTCTTGTTTTATGAGATAGGAAGAACAGATTTTTCCCAATCAACCTTTTCTATACCACTACAAATTTTATATATTTTTATCATGTCCCTTCTTACTTTAGCATACTCCTTATTACAACTTGTTTAAAGTTTTTTTTAAGACTTCTGTAGGGAAAGTTATTCATTTTCTCCTAATCCATGAATAACATGTTACAGACTCTCTTACCTCTGAGCCAAGCCCTGTTTTGCTTATCTGTTGCATGGCGACTGGAGCTACAGTAGAACCTCAGAGTTACGAACTGACCGGTCAACCGCATTTGGAACCGGGAATATACAATCAAGCAGCAGCAGAGACACCACCCTCCCCAAACAAAACAAAACTAGTACAGTACTGTGTTAAATGTAAACTACTAAAAAAATAAAGGGAAAGTTTTTTTTTTTTTTTTTAAATTGACAAGGTAAGGAAACTGTTTCTGTGCTTGTTTCATTTAAATTAAGATGGCTAAAAGCAGCATTTTTCTTCCGCATAGTAAAGTTTCAAAGCTGTATTAAGTCACTGTTCAGTTACAAACTTTTGAAAGAACCACCATAACGTTTTATTCAGAGTTATGAACAACCTCCATTCTCAAGGTGTTCGTAACTGAGGATCTACTGTACTTATTAAACAAAGACAAAACGTGTTATGTTTTTTAAGAAGAACAAGGTCTTTAAACAACTGCACTCAATGAAGTGTGTGCTCTGTTGTGCTTAAATTGACCGTTTTAATACTCTTCTTACTGCTCCACTCTGATTTGTCAGCCTGTCCAAGGCTCCATACTGGAAACCATCCAATGACTATGAGCTGAGCATTGTTCCCCCTGAGATATTTGAGTTAAGGTATTTTTGCCCTCTCTTGTTGTGAACCAGTAATAGAAAAGGGGCATGCTGTGGAAACCCTTTTATTGCAGTGTAATATAGATAATTCTCTTTGCAACTATTTCACTTCATAGAAATATTGTTTAACTCTTAATTTTATATAACCTAGCTTTTCATTACTACTAATTATATTATGTATCCCCCCATCATGCTAGGTGATGTACAAAGATGGAGTAAATTAAGTCCTCTGCCATGAAGAGTTTACAATCTAATTAAAATGTGATGTTACCAGTGAGTGTAACAATCAATCAGAAAAACAAGGTCAGGAGGATGGGGGGAAACAGTAATAAGAATTTGTACGTGCCCTACAGATTACTATGAGGAGAGTTTTCCATGCATAAAAAGAGGCATTGAAGAAAGGTGGATAAACGGGCAGTGGAGGCTGGCATTCTCAGTGGAGTTAGTGCTTGGATTAGGCTGCTGTGAAGTGGTGCAGCATACCAGCACGTCTTTTATGCCACTTTATTCTTCAGATTTTAACCTTTCTTTTTTTAAAGTAAGTCTCTAGGTATTACAGTTGCTGAGATACACTTTGTATTTGAGGAACAGGGAGTAGTAGTAAAGGGGCAAGGGAATGTAGTGGGCAGTTAGACTGGGGACAGGGCCCAGGGAATGTGGGGAAATATAAGACTGGGATAGAGGGAGCTGTTTTCTGTAAAGTGCTGAAAACTCTGTGTGGGAGATGACGGTGCCCAGCACTTTATCGGATCCTTTCTCGCTGAAGAGGGATTTAGAATTAAGTGTTCACCATCGCTGCTATCTTGAGAACAGGACTAGGAAAGAGCACTGGCTCTAGGTGACTTAAAGCAGGTTCCTGAGGTATTTTAGGAGTTTTACTTTTCCTTGTGCAGCTCCCGTAAGCTTCAAGAAGGCCCTTCAAAATGTCCTAGAAACCGCTGTCATGGAGCTGTGCAATAGGTACCCAGCAGTCAATGCAGTTGCATAATGTAGAACAGCATGAGTGTGGAGGTGTTGCAGAACTGTACATGAAACAGCATGGCTAGTTTATGGATACATTGGACTGTTGTTATTTACATTCTACTAATTCAGTTACCTGTGGTTCAGTTCTCTACTGTAGACAGGGTCAGAGAGATGCCATTTTGAGTATGTCTGAAAGATAGTATCATTAATTGTACTAATGTAACTTCTAGTTATGGTTTTTTGAAAGACATAAATAAGATTTGTTTTCCTATTTGTAATTAACATTACAAAATAGTTTCACTAGATCTTCCTAGGAGCATGAGTGGTGCTGTTAAAAGTCTAATTTCTTTAAGAAAACAAAACATGACTGCAATATTTATTTTGGGAGCTTTTATCTGATGCTTTCAAAAAGAATGGTTTTCTGTTGTCTGTTTCTGTTTGTGAAGAGAGAGATTGCATCAAAATACAAGACAAAAACCAATCTGTATTATACTAAATTGACATGATGATAAAAATGTTGGATGGCACCAGAGACTATTAGAAACGTTGGGATCTATAATTCTACATTAGAGGAAGACATTACTGCATATATTTAGGGCCAGTCTACACTAAGGAATTTTAGCATTAAATTCCCACTGGCTCTGTCTCCGGTTCTGTGCCACCAATTTGGAGTTTCACCAGGTTCCAGCATTTTTACCACAATGTTTATTAAATCACAATATAAGACAAAAACAAATCTATAGCATGCTAAATTGACATGTTAGTAAAAATGCTGGATGTCACTGGAGAATTTTTGACACTAGGGCTTCCACACTAAGGCTACGTCCACACTACCCGCCCGATTCGGCGGGTAGTGATCGATGTTCTGGGATCGATTTATCGCGTCTCATCTAGACGCGGTAAATCGATCCCAGAACCGCTCCCCATCGACATCGGAACTCCAGCTCGGTGAGCGGAGGAAGCGCTGTCGACGGGGGAGCCTGCCTGCTGCCGTGTGGACCGGGGTAAGTACTTTTAAAAATCGATCTAAGATATGCAACTTCAGCTACGTTATTCATGTAGCTGAAGTTGCATATCTTAGATCGATTTCCCCCCCACCCCCCCAGTGTGGACCAGCCCTAAGAAACGTTAGTAAAAAGTCCCTGGTGTAGATCTGGGCTTAACCAGTGTATTGAATACTTCCATAGTTAGACAAAGGTTGCCTTGGAGCATAAGAATTCCTCAAGAGTTCAAGTCCCATCTGGCATTTCATTGTTTTGCTCAAGGAAAGTTAGGGTGACCAGATGTCCCGATTTTTGGGTCTTTTTCTTTTATAGGCTCCTATTACCCCCCACAACCCATGTCTCGATTTTTCACACTTGCTGTCTGGTCACCCTAAGGAAACTATTCATTATTCCTCAGTTTTGTGTATCCCTTAAGTAGAGACGGTTTATTTCTTCCCAGTTCTTTTATGTTCTCTGTTTAGTATTTTTGTAATGTGGTAGAGCCTAGAAACCCCATCTGGGGATCGGGGCCCCATGCTACTAGATACTCTATGTTCATACAAAACCAAAAGATTTAAATTCTTTAAAATCAATGGGGCACGGACTAAGTCCAGTGAGATTCGCTGTATGCATAGACAGTGCAATGCTGCCTAGGTGAGTTATGATGCCTGTGCTGACCTATCTTGTGCAATTTTTTAAAGTTATAGATCCTAGTTATGTTTCCCCCTGACTTCTCCCAGTGTGCCATGGACTACACCCATTTTTTGGTGTAAGTGAATACATTTGGATATTGTAGGGTGCATAATTTTTTGAGTTAGCTCTGAAATAGCGTTATACCATGTAGGCACTTTGATTTAGCACACAAGCATTTGTGACAATTAAGTTGGATCTATTGTATTCACTCTGCATCACACTGGTCTTATATATAGAAGAATCCTCTTATATTTATTTAAAACATTCTGAATTCATCTAGGTCATCTATATTAATGATTGAACACCCATAAATATGAGACTCTATAAACCAAGGTACATGGTAATAGTTGAGCTAAATAGATCAAAAATTAACCAGGATTAGAGAAGATGTAAAAGGTACAGCGGGCAGCCAAGTGTTTACAAATTTGATATGAGATCTGAGTTGAGGTGAGTTAATATTACTCACTAGAGGGAGGTCATCCAGATGAAGAGCTGGAAGAATTCTAATAAGACTTCATCAGAGTCTAAGTAGTTTAAGAACTTGTGTCAGTACAGACAGCATCAGAGAAGAACAGACAATGAGAGATCATTTTAGAATCAGGTAATATTAGTCCAATTTTTTTTAAAAATTGAGACTTAAGCTGGCCAGTTAATAGCTATTAAAGAAATACAAAGGGTGGTATTTTTAAAAGCGCTTCAATGACTTAGGAGCACAAGTCCCATTGACGGCACTGTTGAAAATTGTATTTTAATGGGACTTGTGTGCCTAAGTCATTTAGGTGCTTTTGAAAATACCACCTATTATCAAAGAAAGCAGCAAGGTCCTGATTACATACAAGGAAAATATTATCCAAAGCAATTTAGCCTGTCAACATGATGAGCTATAAGAGAGAAAATGTTTGATGAAATGTTAAATCAGCTAAAGACATTCAAATTAAGTGACTAGGAAGAGAGGACAGCTTTTGTGAAAGGAAGATGTTATTTAGGGATGAGCTTTTTGTATTTTGGTTTCCATGTACTAACAAAAAAAAAGTTAGAGATTTTAAAATCCTAACTACAAATAGAACTAGTAAAACTGTAAAATAAGACAGTCACTTCATAGTAAATGTATATTTAGAACAACATTTCTAAATATACATAATATGGAAGTTATAAAACACATGCGCTATATATGCATGAATTTCCTCTTTATTTTACTGAATACCGTCTATATTGGACAGTCCAAAGGAGCTCTTGGAGAGATGACTAACAATTTTTTTGGGTATATCATTTGATTTTGAGATTATCTGCTGGGTAAAGCCTATCACAAATGCCAAGAACATGCCTTCAGAACTTGTATGACATTTTCTAGACTTCCTGAGTCAAATATTAAAAGTTTAAATTTGCAGGAAGTATCATCTTTTCCCTCAGTTGTAGATAAACCTTTTTGCCTGTTTCCCATTATGAAACAAATCAAAACTTTTAGAGACTTCCAACGTAAGACCCCCCCCATCCCCCACTGCCTGGTGGAAAAATATTTTGCAACTATGTATCACCTTTCAGCTTAGTGACACAAATTGGCAAAGCTGTAAATAGAACCCAGGTCTCTTGATGGCCATTCCCAAGACCAGATCACGCTAGATCACAGTTGATACTCTCAAGTGATACAGTTAATTGATATCTATATATCCACATTGTGGCCCCAATTCAGGAAGGCACTTAAACATGTACTTAAATCCCTCCCTGTGCATGAAGGCACTTAACCACATGCTTAACTTTTAAGTGTGTGCTTGAAGCCTCTTGGACTTCAATAGGATATTTTCTGGAATCTGGACCTAAAAAACCTTTTAGCCAAGTTTATTGTGGAAAAAGTGATCATTAGATGATTTGATTTTAGAAGCTACTATTACATAATTTCTGCTGATTACACTAAACTAGTTGTTGCCAAAGTTGAAGTTAGACAAGATGGGTAAAAGTAATATCTTCATTGGATCAACTTCTGTTGGTGAGAAAGCCACACAGAGCTCTTCTTCAGGTCTTGGAAGTTGACAGGCCAGATACAGTTGATGGGGTTCTGCAATGTAGCCTACAGAAATCCTTGACTTTAATGGGAGTCCTGGCACATAAGAACGACATGTCCCACCATGCAATGGGGCCAGGTTGCTTAGATCAAAATGTATATGTAATGTAATGTCCATTTATTTATGCCTGAATACAGGTGACATAGCAGAATTTTTGGAAGCCTCCTCATTTAATCACTAACTTTGCACACTCAGCAGTTGACCTCGCAGTGATCTACCACCATCCGTCCATCTCCTTGCTCATCATCCCCTATTATGATGATCCACCATCATTCCTTACATGATACTTTTTTGTGGTTATTTCCATCTCTGTGCCTGATGTGACTAAAATACATAAGCTTGCGCCTGTTGACTTCCAGCAACAGTCTGCCTCTCTACAATAATATTTCTAACAGAAGTGTTCATCTTCTTTTCCATCCAGGGTCTTTGGCAGCATCACATCTCAAAGGCTTCAGTTTTCTTCTTGTCAGCAGCATTAGCTTCCCAAGATTCACCCCCATAGTCACTGTGGAAAAAAATAATCTTGTGACCAGTTGACTGTACATTTTGAGATGCCATGGTTTTTCCACACTTTTGTAAGGGAGGCTACAAACAAAAAGTTCATGATCAAAATCATAGATCAAAATGTAATGTGGCATATTGAGGCTTGCCATTGCTTCAGCATCCGCCTCCATCTAAAAGATGGGGGGCCATGCAAACTTAACATTTCAAGGTTTGGCTCTCAGGATCCCAAGCAAGATGCCTCAGTTAAGTAGTATTTGAGTGCCCCTGTGCTGGAATGATCTTCTAAACTTAGGAGACCTGAAGCAGATTCACAAAATGCAACAGAAACATCAACAAAAAACCTTACTTGTCCAGAAGAGAAGCAGTCAACAGCATATTTCCCCTGTTGCCCTCTCAAAAGCTTTTATTTTGAGGAATATCTTTCCATGCAGAACTTAACTTTTGTTTAAAAAAATATTTTATTTAGTTTTTTTTCCCATAAGAAAGCCAGAAGAGTGTTCAATAATTCCCAAACTGGAAAAACATCCACATTTTTTATTAGGCTTATTTCTCATGATCATTTAAGTACTGTTGATAATTACTTAATCCCCAGTCCTGCAACCCCTTATGCATGCGAGTAATTTTTTTTTCTTGTGAGTAGTCTCATTTAACTCAATGGTACTACTCACTTGGATGAAGTAATTCACATGTGAAAGTGTATGCAGGATTGGAGCCTTAGATTGTAAACTTTTTGGAACAGAGACTTTTTCAGAACTGCCGTGTACATTTATTGGTCCTATGTAAATAAATAACTGTAAGAACTAAGCTATTTTGATTTTTTGTTTTACCGTTTAGTTATAATTTATCTATTCTCTGAGTTCCACTTTTATGTTTTTTGTGTCTGTATGAGACAGTGACTAATACAATGTCTTTTATAGTTTGTTTTGTATTGTATTTTATTACTGTGTCCCAGCAAAAGCCATATGGCAGTAAGTAAATTCAACTTGATTTAAGGACTAAATATTCCTTTGATTTTCAGAGTTGGTGGTTGTTTATTATATCTTTAACATTGTTTAATTTTGTTTTACTTTGTGTTTAACTTTTCTTGGTAGACAACAAAAAAGTTGTGTGCAGAACAGCACAGATTAGAAAAAGGTCTTTCATAAAATGAGCTGGTTTACAATACAAATGAATTAGATTCTGAACATACAGGGCTTAATTAACCATTGCATTATTTCATTGATCCAATAGTGTTATGCTGGTATAAAAATAGAGTAACATAGGCCCAGATCCTCAAAGGTATTTAGGCTCCTAATTTCCACTGAGGATTTGGGCCATAGTGTTGAACCAAGTCCAAAGAGCCTGTTCTCACTAGGTCAGCATCCAATCAATGTGTAACAAAAACAATTTTTTAAAAAAACTTCTAGTATTTATAATAAATGCTGTCTGTGTGAAATGGGAGTACCGCAAAGTCATCCTTTTTGGGGAGTAAGGTTTAAGTCAGATTCAATCTTGTATCGTGATCTCCCAGTTAAGTTTGAAATGGCTATTCATTTACTCATGTAATGGACCTTGCTATATGCTAGTAGCTTTTGTTTCTCAAACACGGATCCGCAAGGGTACTCCAGGGGGTCCACGGGCCCCACTGATCAACAACTCCTCCTCCTTCCCAGCGCTGCCTGCATGCTGCTGAACAGTAAAGCTGCAAACATAGACTGGTGGGATTACACAGTCATGCAGAGCTAAGATGACCAGCAGTAGCTCCAGAACTTTTGCATGAAGAACCAGACATTCTTGGAGGTTTGTGATCATCTGCTTACCCTGGTCCTCTAGCATGAGGAAATATGCATGAGGCTATGCCAGTCCAAAAGTGGGTTGCTATAAGCATCTGGAAGATGGCTACCACAGAGTACTACATGTCTGTTGCTAATCAGTTTAGAGTTGGCAAGTCAACTGTGGGAGCTGTTGTGGCAGAGGTTTGTACGGCTATCGGGACTGTGATTTACCCAAAGGTGGTGGGCATTAAACATTTTCCTGAAATAATTGCTGGCTTTAAGAGAATTTCCTTTCCAAACTGGGTTGGGGCCACTGATGGGACTCTCGTCCATAATTTGCCCTCTGCAAGGAGCACGTGAATACATTACCTGCAAAGAGTGCTACCCTATTGTTATGCAGGCCCTGGTCAACCACAGAGGCAGATTCATGGACACTAATGTGGAATGCACTGGCAAGGTTGCATGATGTCAGAGTTTTCTGGAGATTGGGATTTTACTTTCATGGACAAACTGGGACATTATTCCCACCAAATGGCATTGTTATAAATGGAGTCACTGTCCCCACTGTTATTCTAGGGGACACTGCTTACCCTCTGTTGCCATGGTTTATGAAACCATACCCTGATTTCAGGAGATCTGGCAAAAGACGTTTCAGCTACACACTCAATAGCTACAGGGTGGTGGTGGAATGTGCATTTTCTAGATTGAAATCCCATTGATACTGCCTTCAGAACCATTTGGCTTCCAGTGTCATCAGTGCCATCTGTATTACTGTGGATTGCTGTGTTCTGCACAATGTCTGCGAGGACAAAAGACGTTGAACCTTTTCACCAGGAGTGAGCTCTGGATACTGCTGGATTGCTGAACTGGAACACACTGCTAGCAAGTGCACCTGTCATTAGTGGGGCTGCATCCCCTGCACTGGAATTCAGGGTGCTTTTTTGCACCCACGTAGTGGGTTTGCATGGTCCCAGACATGAGGGGAAACAAAATGGTATTTGTAATTGTGCTGTTTCTGGGTGTGGGGCAGCTGTGGGAGATTTTTTTAAATGAATTTGTATTATGAATTTTGTAAACACTTTAATTTGCCTCTACACACAATGTATTACTCAATGTGCTGAAATGTATGGATATTTCAAAGCTGACCATGTACTTCAACTCTCAGCTTATGGACTATTGTGATAATGATTATTGAATTTTATTGAGACTGGCCATGTATTTCAACCCATAGCTTCTAGATTACTTTGAAGAAGTTCCACTTCATTACATCCAATAAAACTTGCTATTGAAGCCTTGTGTGCAAATTCAAGACTTTGCCATTTTATTTTAAACATGTATTTAAGTACAATGTAAAACTCAGAAAGTCAGACCAGCTGCCATCCAAATGACCAACAAAATAACCAAACTCAGTGCAAAAACTGAACAAAGCATGTTAGCACATGAAACGGACAACTATTTCTGGGTGTCCCTGGCCCTCTGTTCTCCTTGATCGTTGGTGCATTTTGCATGTGTGGGCTGTGACTGGAGTGGAGGGATGCACAGGGTACAAATATGAATGTAAAAAAATTGCTTGAGTCCTGGCACCTCTTTCATTACAAATTAAGCACTGGACGTCTCCCTAAGCTTTGGGTGTCCCTAAGCCTCTCCCTGCTAGATGTTGGGACTGGATGACAGGGGATGGATCACTCAGTGATTACCCTGTTTTCATTCCCTTTGAAGCATCTGGCATTGGCCACTGTTGGAAGACAGGATACTGGGCTAGATGGACCATTGGTCTGACCTAGTATGGCCGTTCTTATGTTCTTACAATCCTTTCAGTTGGGGAAAGATCTGGAAGAGGTTATTATGGAGGTCCCTAAGTGGAAGTGTGAAATTTTCCAGGCCAGTGGAGGACAGAGATCTGTGTATGCTGTGGAGATTTTTAGGCACTTGGTGACTAACCAGCATCTCCAACTATAGGGGGCTTATGAGCTACAGAAGCAGCCTTAATAAGCAGAGGAACGTAACCAACCATCTGGAGTTCCTATTGCATGAGAAGTTTGCAACATCACCAGCCAAAAATGGGTGAAAAATCTTGGTAAAATAAACTGCTAATTTAGCATGGAGACAAACACCCTGTGTCCAACCACAAATCCAACTGATTGCCAGCCATGGGGACTCCTAGCACAGACAGACAGACACCCTGTGCTGTAATCTGAACTGCAAACACAGGCATCTGTGGACTAAATACACAGTCTGGTATTGTTTGGACTCATATTTCAGACAGCTATGGGCCAAATACACACTTTTTTTTTTTGGTACAGGCGGTCAATTTACAAGATGCGCTGTATTAGCAGGGAGGGGTATGTAAGGCTCATAAATGTAGCTCCCCAACCCATATTTCTAACAACCAGTGAGTAACTAATAATTACTTTGTATTAGTTACTCACTGTTCATGATACATGCTTGTTTAACTTTTTCCTCTCAGTTCCTGGTGTCCATTTTGAATCCCGTGTGAGTGCAGGGGCACGATGGAATTGGTGTTCCCAGGGCTGGCTCCAGGCACCAGCAAAACAAGCTGGTGCCTGGGGCGGCACATTTCTAGGGGCAGCATTCTGGCACCGGCCATGCCGCCCCTAGAAATGTGCCCCAGCCGGCCGCTCGCCCCAGCTCACCTCCGCTCTGCGCCGGCGCGGCCGCCGCCGGCTTCTCCCCGAGCGGTGGCGTGGGAAACAGCTGTTTCGCGTGCCGCTTCTCCCCCTCCTTCCCAGACTTAAGACCCTGGGAGGGAGGGGGAGAAGAGAACTCGAGCGGCCGCGGTGCGCGTCTCCCTCTCCCTCCCAGGCATGCTCCGGCTGGGGAGAGCGGGGCAGCCGGAATGCCGAGCTCACTCCCGCCGGCCGGGGATAGTGGGGGCTGCAGGCATGCCGTGCTCGCTCCCCGCCAGCTGGGGAGGGCGGGGCCGCGGGCATGCCGCGCTCACTCCCCGGCCGGCAGGGAGCGTCTCCCCAGCCAGTGGGGAGCGAGCGCGGCATGCTCGCGGCCCCCACTCTCCACGGCCGGCAGGGAGCGAGTGCGGCATGCTCGTGGCCCCCACTCTCCGCGGCCGGCGTTGAACTTTTTTTTGGCGGGCGTTGGAGTTTTTTTTTTGTTTGGGGGGGGGGGCGGCATCTAGGTTTTTTTTTTTTTTGCTTGGGGCGGCAAAAATGTTAGAGCCGCCCCTGGGTGTTCCACCCTGAAGGAAGCACGCTATGATCCTGGCTTGTATTAATAATTTCATAGGGCCATAACCCAGGAATCCCTCCCATTCATGTATTAATAACAAACATAAAGGCAGAAACTTACCAGGCTGTAGCTGAAGTGCTTTCTCTGCTGCGGGTTCCACTATGGGCTGTTCCCTAGGACTGTCCCCAAACAGCTTCTCTGAATACAGATCCAGGAGGTGCTGTAGGTGCTCCGGAGGCATAGCCTCTTCAGGGACTGGGGTCAGCATTAGGGTCACTTTGTGTGTTTCATCTGGCAGCTGGCTCTCCTCCAGCAGTCTGTGACTGGGGTTATAAGGATGCCATCACTGCTCAGCAGATTGTCATACACTATTGTCAGTGCACTATTAGTGCACTATTGTCGTGCTTGGTGAAGTTCTCAGCACCCAGTAAAATCATCTTAAAAGAGGCAGGAAGCTGGGGAGTTCCCAGAGGTACCATTAGCATACTTGACTGGGCAGCAATCAGTCTTGAGGTGCTTGATTCTCCCTCTGCATTGGTCACCGTTCCAGTCAATCCCCAACACCACAAGCCGCTCCCATATAGCTTTATAGACATGATCATTTCTTGTGTTCTTGCTGAAGTCAGATGTCTTGCTCACCTTGCACTGGAAACTAACCAGAATCCAGCTGTGTTCCTCTGACTAGCTTTAACTTGGTTGTCAGTTAACTTGGGTTAATTAACACAATTT
Organism: Macrochelys suwanniensis; assembly: GCA_033296515.1. Taxonomy (NCBI): domain Eukaryota; kingdom Metazoa; phylum Chordata; order Testudines; family Chelydridae; genus Macrochelys; species Macrochelys suwanniensis. The sequence continues at coordinate 159,979,613 of CM065777.1, forward strand.
TATGTTCTAGTATAGACACTTGTCACAGGGTGCCTGGCCCCTTTAAAGGGAACAGGACCAGTCTCCTGTGATTAATTAGCTGCCTCCCAGTAGGGACTGTTTAGCTCACTTGATTCCCCCAAGCCAACTCAATGAGCTATTTGTACCAGCTGGGGAGGAGCTAGGAGTGTCATAAAAAAGGAGCTGAGGATAATAAGAGGAAATGGTAGGGTAAAAAGCAACATTTTCTGTAGGCTCAGGCCTTTTCTGGGTGGGAGAGGGAGATGTATATGTATCAGAGAAGTGCAGATGGGGTGGCTAGGGAGAGCTCCTAGCTTCCCTATATGAAGGAGGAAGCTTCTGGAAGTTTCCTGTGGAGGGCTGAGAGTTCACTGGTAAGGGAAGCAGAGAAGTGCTACTGAGAGAGTGTGAGGAGGGAAAGGCTCAGGGGAGTTCCCCTGGAGCTGCTATATTGCCTAAGGGATAGGATAGCTGTGAAACCCAGGTTAGCATTCACAAGAGGAGCTTGGGAGAGATGTATACCAAATGTGTGGGACTGTTGTTTCTGCCTTGCCTGGGAAGACCTTGTTTTAAGTTTCTTCATTTCTCAGCCTTCATCTGGGGCACGTGCCTGTCCTATACCCAGAAGGGTACCCTGCATGAGATGGGAGAAAGGTCTGGGTAGGGAGTAAACAACAACAAGAGTTATGTGAGAACCCTTAAGGTGTGACATCTGGACTCTTCTTTAAGGCTATCATGGGGTGGTTTGAAGCTTGTAAGCAAGGAAAAGAGCCCTCAACAAGGGTGGCCTTTGGTGAAATCTTTGCAAAGTGATTGGTAGGAGCTGCAGGGTCATGTTCCTACCACAAGGTGGCATCAGGAAGCCTCTGCGTGTTATAAGACCCTACAAACATTTGTTCTAGGAATGAATGTTTGTCTACTCTGGTATTGACAAATGTGAGAGAGCATCAGTGCTAGAGCTTATAGTTGTGTTAGCTGGGCCAAGTTGCAATCCACTCTCGAGTTCTAGCATCATGGATGAGTTCTAGTAGAAAAATTCTCAGGGTTTCTATGGCTGACTTCTCCAGGGAGGTTTGGTAGGGAAAGGCAAACTTTGATACATGCACATTTGCATAGTCATCTCACTCCCTTTAAATAAAGTGGGCTCCAGATGCTAAGCATATATCCTTATGTTTAGAAACAGAAACCATCTCAAATTTGTACCTCATAAAGAATGGAATGTGACCACTATGTACCTGAGAAGAGTCCTTGTAAAAGATTAATAGCTGTTATCTCATCAGTGAGCTGTCTAATGTCTCTTCCAGTTTCTTTTAGAATACCTGCTCTGAATATTATTAAAGGCATATTCAGTTTTAACTGGGGTTTTTTTGGGGGTGGGGGAGGAGAGAGTTGTAAAAATGATCTGTAACTTTATTTCAGACCAATGAAAATGATAGTCCAGTAAAACATGAGTGAATGTTCTGCTTGGCTGAATATCCAGCAAAATCTGATTTGGACTGACAGCTGGTAGCTCTTCCTAACAAGGGGGAGCATGAAGATTATTCAATTTTTAAGATCTGTCCAAATGCCTTTACTGAACAAAACCCAGCACCTTTATATTTTAAAGTCCTAAAGATACCTCAATGGTGGTCTCTTCAGAGGACCATTGAACTGTAAAGGCAGGTGGATAATCCAAGCAAGGTATTGCATCTGTCTTTGTAGCCATTTAAATTTTTCCAGAAACAGAGCTAAATTAGACTCAAAGTTGGAATGTCCAGTGTGAAGCATCAGTGCAGTATCCATGTATTAACTAAGGGAAAATTTACTTCATCTACACAAAGCCTGAGTAATCAGGCTTTGTTGTGGGTGAAGTCTAGAGAGGATAGGAGATAAGAAGTCTGCTTGCTTTCCAACTTGTATAGCCATTTAACCTGTGCAAAGTTAGAGCACAATGGATATAGAACCCTGCATAATCCTAATAGTAGCCTTTTATGCTGAATCTGTATAGATGGTAATGAGTAGACTTTGGAAAATCCCTTCCCTTGGCGGGAAGGGAATTCTTATTTGCAAAATGAATTAACTAATGTCCAGAACCTGAGTTGCAGCCAGCAGTGCTTGGTGCAGTTCAGGAAGCGGGGGTGGGGGTGTGTGTAAGTAAAACTTTGCCTGTATGAGCCTCTGATCCTGGGTCTGCCCAGCTGGGTTACACCAGCAGCCAGAGATAATGGGAATACCTGGGGAAATATTCTGCTGGCTGGTTTAAAATGTCTTTAGGGATGCTTTACACTGTTGGTGCCAGCAGGAGTGGACTGTATATTCTAGCTCTTGATACATGATTGTGAAAATCCCACTAGGCATCTATCTGCATCTTTAGGCACCTAACTACCTGTTAAAAATTGACCCTTTGAGACAATAAACATAGAACCCCATAATGCTACTTCCATAGAGTGATTCTTCTGTGTGTGTGTGTGTGTGAGTGAGAGAGATTGTGAGTGTGTTGCATATACACAAGGAAGCAGAGTCTGAAGGAACTGCACTTTAAAAGGCACCATAGATAGTAACAGCCAACAGCATTGGGAATAAGATATGTACCTCTGTATTCTGTAAATTAAAGAGAGCTGAGTATGCCCTTACTCCCATTTATCACTAGAAAGGTGAAGGGGGAAGAACAGTTTCATCCATTAAAGATAAACCTTTACAAATTAAATGTTTCAATGAGTTTGACTTATCAAAGCTTAACCTGTTTAAATACATCTCTTCCCTCTAACTGAGCTGATATTTAGCCACATAATACAAAACAGCCTTTTAAAATAAGTCATTTTAGGAATGAATGAAAACCTAGGATGATTACTAAAGAGGGGGCAGATCCTCAACTGCTATAAATGGGTGTAGCTTTATTGAGTTCAGCCGAGGATCATCTGGCCTTGTGACTACTATTCTGAAAATCACCCCCATGATATCCTAGAATATCAGGGTTGGAAGGGACCTCAGGAGGTCGTCTAGTCCATCCCCCTATCTCAGTTGGGCACCCACCCTAGAATCAGAGTCCTTAACTTCTAGACCTTAGTTTCTCCATCTGTAAAACAGGGGCAGTAACTCTTAATTCCCTCAGAGGGGTCTTGTGAGGCTTAATGTTCTTAAAGCACTTTGATTTAATACTTTGCACTTCATCGGCATTTTCCATCTGAGGTTCTCAGTGTGCCTGGTAAAGGGTGTATTTATTATTTAGCTCTTAAGTGAAAGTTTTGGGGGGATGGCTCTTAAGGGGTAGCAGAGATGATTACCCAGGCATTATTTGGTGTAGTGGTCAGCTCTTGTTAGAACTCTGTGAAGCTCTGGGTTTATTGCCCCCCTTTCCCCTTACATTGGGATTACACCATTGTAAAATCAGTGGTGCTATTCCTAATTTACAAGGTTGGGAGGGTGACTCCAGCCCTCTAGCTTGGCTGGCTAGATTCACACCCTAGGCTTCGCCTGACAGGTTTGAAGGATCTCTCTAATTCAAAGCAAATTCAGCTGAAATCGATATGCTTGGGGGTTTCCCATGATTTTTACCCTAAGCTATGAAGTGGCCCAGGTGTGCTTGGAACGTGGCGCTGGTTTCACAAAGCTGACCCCAGCAGTGCAGGATAAATTTTAGTGTGTTGTTAGGATTTCCCGTCCCTTTTTGCTGGCTCTTTGCCTGCGGCAGGGAAGTCGGGCCAGGCGCGCCATATTCCTTTGTGCCCAGGTGAGGGTGCTGCAGTACAGGCGTTGCCCGTCTCCTCCAGCATCCCTCGCGCTCCCGCAGCCTGAGCATCAGGCCCGTGGCTGGGAATGGCTGCGATTGTGCCCGGCAGAGGGCGCTGCCGGACCGGTCCAGGCGGCGGCCGAAGCAGCAGCGGGGATGCAGTGGGAGGGTGTGTGGCTGGAGAAGCTGATGCTGCAGAGCCGGTGGGGTCCCAGCGGAGAGCATGAGGCGCTCAGAGCGGGAAGAGCGTGGAGTGGGAGCGCTTAGCTTCGCGCAGCCCTGATCCAAGGCTCCGCGCGGGACTCCGGAAGACATGACTATGGCTGGGGGAAGGAGGGGGCTGGTGGCTCCCCAGAACACCTTTCTGGAGAACATTGTGCGAAGATCTAATGGTAAGGGGAGGATTGCATTCACCAGCAGCGCGCACAGTCACGGGAGATGCCTCGGAAGCTGCCTCCCAGGGGCGGCGAGAAATGCTGCTGAGCGTGGGGCTTGCAGGGGGCAGTGGCAAAGAAAACACAGTAAGTCCTTCCTGCAGCCGGTCTCCGGCCAGGGGCTGCCCAACTGGCTTTGAACCGTCGCGGCTCGGAGGTGATTGAATGAAGCGGTGTCTGCCCCCTGCCCTCGGTGAAATGATCCCGCATGCGAAGTCCCGCAGAAAGTAGAGGGGAGAGAGTCTGATCGGACCCTCCAAAGGGGGGAGGTGGGGAAGGAAGCCCAGGCTCTTGGGTTGCACGAAACCCCCGTGATCTGGCGCAAAGCACCCGGGACACCTATCTGCGGGGCTCAATGCTGTAGAGGTGTGCGAGGGAGAAGGGTTTGGGGGAGAGAGGCTCGTGAGTGCGCTAGAGCTGCCTGGCCGCTGCCCCAATGAAGACCCCGCCATACTCAGGCTGAGACTCATCACCCCCTCCTCGCCGCTGGGACTGCGCCCGGACTCCTCCTCAAGGCTCTCCCACATCACTGGTGGGGCCCTCCTCCTTGCTCAGGGGCTGCATCCTTCCTTACCACCGGGACGTGCTGCTTCGGGGAGCGACCCACTGTGCCCGCCTTGGCAGAGCCCGCTACTGTTGTTTGGTAGTTGGCAATCGCCTTAGTTTTAATTTGCTTTCCAGGAGCTCTCTCTGCTGTTGGCTTCATTCTCTTCTATCTCTTAGCTCAGGTGGCGGGCAGGGGGATAGAGTTCAGGTGCTGCTGTAATCACAGATCTGATCCGTGGGTCGGTTTAAGTTAAGGATACAGCAAAAAGCCCCTCTTGTGTCTGCGTGTCTAAGGAGGGGGTATATTTCTTACGCATTCGCCTTATAGACAGCAGCGTATGCAGGATAACCTCATATATCAGCCATTCAGTACACTTGTCTATTAGATCTTAATAGCTACCTGTCACTTCTGTAATAGTAACGAGTGTATAGGTGTTCGCCTGTATATGGTTTAAATTGAATACTGAAAATGTTATAGTTCTTCTATAGCCAAATGTCAAAACCATCAGCCATACTATGGGCCTGATCCTGCCAAATTCACTCATTCTAGTAGTTTACATTCACCCAAAGGATCCCACAGCCTTCAAGGGAATACACTACAGGGTATGTGTGAAGTTAATTGACTGTCAGGGAGATTCTTTTAGTCTGATAAATTGCTTTTTAATGACTAAATGCTTCAGAAATTAAAGAAAAAAAGGAAAAAACCCTAAGTCATCTTGGAAGATAAGGGAGGTCTATCTCACTGAGTTGAAATTAAGTTTTGGTTTTTTTAAGTAAAGAAAATGGTATTTGCAATTTTGTGAGCCTAAGGATGGATAATTTTTTCAAGAATACAGTAATCAGTATATTGTTGCAAGGGGAAATGTCTAGAATTGCACAACTGCCACGTGAATATGTATTAATGTGATCTGGATTTTGCTAAAAGGCTGTTTCCTTAAAAAGGCCTCAATCATGCAAACATTATGCATGATACTTAAAACTGAGAACATGTATGTTTGCAGGAATCTTGGCCTAAGTTCTACCGATTTTTAACTCCCATTCACTTCACTGAGGATACTAAGTAATTTAAGGACTTCTTGGATAAGTTAGAGTGTAGAATCAGACCCCCACATCAATAAAACACAATTATTGAATTACAGTATTTAAAAATAATCAGCTATATGATGATAAAGCGAAGAAAGACAATTTCTCATTTGATCTGGGGCTGGAAACTCAAATGACTCCAAGGAATGATTTTCAATTTATTTAAAAAAACCCTGGAGGCTCTTATTGAAGCAGCAGCGTTTTGGAAAGTCTCGGAGTGCAGAGAATCTGGGTACTACAATGCATCTTCAAACGTAATTGTGACACACAAAATAGGTTGCCTTCCTCCACTCTCTTCCTAGAGAGATGTTTGATTACTGTATTCTTAGAACAAAAAAAATTACTATTCATCCTTACTGAAAATCCTGTCATTTAAAAACAAAATCTTCTGGCTGGCTGCGGTGAAATAGAACCTCTAATCTTCCACCTTCAGTTACTTACTTTTTTTTCTTAAAGACTGTCTTGAGTCTTTGAATAATTTCAGAATGAGAAAAGTCAACTTCTCACTTTATTCAGCAGAACTGATGAGTCATCAACCTGAACATATGATCCGTTTTCCATCCCTACAGCCTCACAATCAATTGAAGCAGTGTCAAAAGTTACCTTGATTTATATGGTGCTGTGGGTGAGCAAGGTACTTCACAGGACAAATAAAAAGACCAGGCCCCTGCTCTCAGGTGTGCATTAGTCCATGAGGGCTGTAATAATACTAGACTGAACCTCTAGGCTCAGCCTTGTAGGAGGGGATGGCACACAGCTGTACCACACTAAGGAGGAATTGTGACTCAAGTTACAGTCCCTTCCCTTGCTCTTAAGAGGGTGTAATTTAGTGTAGTTCTTTTCCCACTTTGTGCTGGCTCAGCTCTGCTGGCCAGTTTAAGGGAGGCATGGGGGAATCAAGGCTCCTCCCATTTCCTCTTCCTCTGTACCTTCTCCTGACCCACCTGCTTGGAAGGAGAATACTGGGCTGCAATCTTTGCCTCCTATACCCAAGCTGTGAGGCAGGGGAAGCTAAAGTGGCCATATAAAAGTTAAGATTTTGGTCCCCTTTTATTCCCCCGCTCAGTCACATTTGGCTGGGTCACAATCTGACTGACAAGAAATAAATATAAAATGATGGGATTTGCTATTGAAATGTTGGGAGTTTTATCAAGCTAGTACTTCGCTGGCAGCTCAGAGCAGGTTACTCACTGCCTCCAAATATTGAGTGGATAAACATACACAAATGCATGCTCTTGGGAGTCTGTTCTCCCACTGAAATGTGGGGGACTTAGCACTAATGTCAGTTCCATGACTAATTGGTGTGATGCAGATGGACTTTGCTGTGAAGGGGGAGTAGACTAGAACCCACTCTGTTTATATCAGATATAAATTAATTGAGGACCACATTTGTCCTCTCTTTTTAGAGACACAGAGAAGCTAGCTACCTAAATGAGACTAGATAGCTGTAATAAAGCAATTATCTGCAACCATTTATTGGGAGCAATAATCAAAACACACGACTAATTATGCCATTTCGCCATTAATTTAAAATGTAATTCTATGAACAGCATTTGATTTGAGATGTGAAGCTTGAAAGCTGACATGTCTCCATTGCCGAGTATAGCTCATAAAGAGAATATATGTGCTTGGAAGAGCTGGTGGTTTTAAGTTTATTGTGCATGCATGTTCAGGTCTTTTCATTCTGGCGTAGCGTTTTGTCATGTCTATAGCGTGTCTTCAGGAGGAAGATTGTCATACCCATGAGCAGTGATCTGGGGTAAGGGAGCTTAAGCATCTCCCCAACTCCACCCGCAAATGTGGCTTGCCTGAGTTGCCACCCCAGGTGCAGAAAAGAGAGTAGGCTTGTAAGGTCAGTGCTGTCTCCCCAGCCCTGCATAGGAGTGGGCTGAGAAAAGCAGGGAGATGGGGAGCAATGGGTCTTCTCCCCTACATGGCAGCCAGAGTGAAGGAGGAATGAACATTTAAAGAGCTACAGTAAACTACTTCCCTCATAGTGGAGCAAAGAGGAATCCCTTCCCTGATCTGCTCCTCGGATGGCATAGGCATGCACCACCCCATACATATGTTGTTTACAATTCTGCTTGCGAACAGCTTGTCTTATGCTTAATATTTTAAAACAGTGTTTCTGAACTACCCATGTATAGTTAGAAAAATAACTATTGTTGTGCATAGGACTTAGTCAGGCTTGGTGAACAAAAGTTTTTTTTTTTGGTTGGTTCTGAAGAAGTGAAAAAGCTAAAAAGGCCAGAACACCCTGTGGGTGGAAAATTGCCTATGCTGTAAAATAGTTCAGTACGGAAGAAATCACTAGGCGGCTGATGGATATTGCTAATGTCATATTCATGTTTTTCCTGCGGTAACACAATATCCCTGTGGTATACAACATGCTATAACAGTATCACAGCTATCATCTTGGTCTGCAGCCAATGCACTCCATTCAAATGGTGCAGTATGCTATATGAAACTAATTTTTATAAAATTATATTTTAATGCTTTATCAATAATCTAGAGAAAAAATCCTTTACATTTACAGAATTATAGGCCTGAGTTTTGCAATCCTTACTCAGGCAAAATTCTCATAGAGATCAGAGGGAGTTTTGCCTTGTAAAGGCTGCAGAATCGAGCCCTATTGTCTAATGACTATTGAATTTCAATAGAGTGCAGACACTTCTGAATATTAACAGTAAAGGTAAGGAAATATATCACCAAACCAGAACTTTGTCCAGATGATGACATAGCTAAACAAAACATTAAAAAAGAGATCTATTCCAGATCTCAGATCATACAACACTAAGACCAGGGTGAGGAGCAAGTGGCTTCAAAGCTTTTGAGCTACATGTATTATGCAAACAAAGATTGATAATGCCATATTTCTAATATGTTATAATTAGTTTTAGCTCAAGGTCAATCTATGTATATGCTGAAAGATGCTGGCATACCTACCCGAGTATAAAAATTCTGCTCCAATACCCATGAATCTACCCATATATAAATCTTTTACCAACTACTTATAGACTTCTCAATGTACAATAATATGGTGCTAAATAGCACAGTAAATAAGAGGTGCACCAAATAATCATGTGTTTTCTTTTGTAAAACAATTTTACTTCAAATGCTTATAGAACAAAATAAACAATTCTTGTATAAGATAATGTTTAGACAATAACATAGATGAACCTTATCTTTCTTGTTTGAAAAGGATGTGCCAACATTTTATACATCAAGGTCCAGACTCTTGGTTCTGCCTAGGTCCCCTTTGAGCCAAAGCTGCCTCAAACTGGGGCCTAGCACAATCTGGCTTTGGTTTTGTTTGGGGTCTTGAGGTTCTACTGTAATACAAATAATGAACAGGTCATGGGGTGCTGAGAGGGGGGCCACTCTAATGGGAGTAACTTAGAGCAGCCCAGGCACTGCTCTAAGACATATAGAAGGCTCTTTCTATTCCCCCAGTTCTGGGACTGCTGTGTAGGTGAAAAGTGGCTTAGGGGGGCATCTGTCCTTGCTCACTGTATCTGAGGATTTGGGCCCAGTCCTACAATTCCCGCACACCCAGATTTTCCATTGACGTCACTGGGAGGTTTGGGTGGGCTAGGAATGCAAAACCGGCTTCAAGACGGTAAACTTTGGTAAAAATCAGTTAAGTGTCTTTCCAATAGGCTTGTTTTGTGTGTGTTTTAGTACTGAGGTATTCATATCAAAGCATATTATAAAAGCACTTAAATTCATGCACAGGTAACTTCCCCCCACAAACAGGCTGTTAAATCTTCTATGTGGTCTGATAACATTAATTTGGGTCAAGTTGTTAGTACAAGAATTAGTAGGGAGGATGAGACACTTAGACACTTTTGGTTTGCACAGACCTTTTTTGAGCTACAATGCACCAAATCAGGAGAAAATAGCATGGCCCTGGATAGTCTCTCTTAGATCCACAGATGCAGGAGACCCTTCACTTGTGGATCTCCCCAGTCCTGTGCTGATGAGTAACTCAGTCACTTCTGTGGCATAATTTCTCCCTTCCCATCCTCTTCTGGACCTGAGAGAGGATGTTCTGCAGGTTTAGGTTCTGCATGGAGGAAGGGGGAAGAGTCTGGGTGGAGAAGGGCAGAGGTGGGGCCTGGGAGAAGCACCCTGTACCCTTCAGGAAAATTCCCTGGGAAAAAAATAATATAGCCTGGGGCTCTAATATCGCTTCTGTGGTGCCCACTTCCCATGGCCAGGCCAGGGAGAGCCTCTAATAGCACTGCTTTAATGGAGCTGAATAGTAAGAGAATCTGGAGGAGAGAAGAGAGGGTTTGGAAGCACAGGGCCTCTGTGAAGTTGGCCATTTCTGTGGATCCCCTGAGATCTGCTTTGATCACTGGGGACTGATCAGGTTCAGGGGCAAATCCTGTATCCCTTGAAGGAAGAGTGTAGAGGGATCTCTCTGAGAGGAGCCTCACCGAGACTTCCCTTGTGGGTTGTCCTCTGGGAGGGAAAATCAGCCCTGTTGATTATGCCATATTTAATAGAATAGGCCTTTTTCCTTGTTACTGCAGAACATCACTAACACCCATCCTGGATATGGTGAGTAGAATCCTGTTGACTCTTGTAACCCATGTGGATTCCTCTTGAAGGGTTCAGAGCTAATTCTCACATTGTGAATCAGACAAATCTCTCAATCTCCCCACTCAGAAATGGTCTGACTCTTCTTCTCAGCAAAGATTTAGTAGGACAGTGTCCAATCAAATTTGGTCCTAAATTTAGATTTTTTTTTTAATAAAGAAAACCCTCTTACAAATCCTGAATGACAGAATTGTTTCCATGATCGTATCATTAATTCCAATGGAAATAGTTTTTAAAAAATCAAACAAACATTCCATTTTACTGTCTGCAAACCAGACCTTGCAACATGAGGCCTGTCAGAGAAATTGACTAGCAAGATAAAAAATGAAACTGGCCAGGCTATGTTCTGCTCAATCTGAGAAAAATGGCATAAAGAGGAAACAGCATAAAGAGTGGAAAAAACTAATTGGATTTCTAAAGTTTTTTGCATTTTAATAACTAAATTGTTTTTAGTATCATAGGAAACAAGAAAAAAGATCTTAACCTGACAATGTGGCTTTAGCAGCAGAGTGCTGCATTTTGGTATCACTTAACTTGTAAAAGTCAGTCTTAGTAATGCAAATAACTTCCTGTACGATGAAATATTTACTTAGATGGTAAGATCTTTGGGGCAGTGACTGTTCTTGTTTAGTGTTTGTACAATGCCTGGCACAAGGGGGTCCTGGTCCATGACGGGCTCCTAAGTGCACTGTAATTCAGATAAATAACTATTAAGTGTCTTCATAAATTGTGGTTTTCAAAATAAATGAACAGAGTATATTTTGGGGTCCATTGTATTTTTCTTTTTTTATCATGTATCTGTTTCTGCTAACTCACATATTTTGATAATCTGCAAATTCTGCAATGTCTCCCAACCATTAGTAGGTGACATTCACTCTGGGCAGTGGGCTGGCACATAGGCTTTGTGCCATTTAAGCTGTTTTCTGAGAATGGAAATGGGTGCATATGCCTTGTGCTGCTTGTGAATTTCATTCCAGCATGACTGACTGAGGTTCGGCTGCATATTGCCGTGCATGTCAGTGAGTATCTCTGATTCACAAATTGCTGGAATGAACAAAGTTAACCTTTAAACAGGTGTTGCAAGTGGCAGGGGGTATTGACTTCGCTGTGGAGTGTCTGTGGAAGAATGTCTACACCAGTTAAAGCCTCTAGAGGTACTAATGGGAAAGCTAGAACAGACACAGACCACTTGTTTTTCCACTCCTTTATACTGGTTCAAGGCACTATAACTCCATTGGTTTCAGAGGTCTGTATGCTAACCCCACATAGGCCAATGCAGAGGTGACACTGGGGACAGTGGAGTTGTCAATTATGTTGCTGTCGGGGCCTAACACCCTGAAGAAATGGCAGAGAAGGCTGCTATTTCACCTAATGGAGTGGTGTTGGCTGGGAAGTGAATTTTACCTCCCTCCTGTCCCTGTCACTTCGCTTGCATAAGACAAAGTGAATTTCACCTAAACAAAGTAGGCATCTGATACATGAACTAACTTGCTACACATTTATTAAAGGCAAATGCATAAAGCTGACATTCCTTAAGTACCCAATCTTGCAAGACTGTGGGCAAGATTCCATCCAATGGGAGTTTTTGCTTAGGTAGGGTCTTTAATGAAGCAGAGCCACTAGGCTCAATCTAAAGTATTTAAGCATATGAGTAGTCCCTCCCGGGCTTCACCAGGACTATTCAGCTGCTTAAAAGTAAGAACATGTTTGTGTACCTTGCTGAATTAGGGCCAATGTGAAGAAACAATGGTTTTTATTCTTGATTGGTCTTGCTCCTTTTGAAGTCAATGGCAAAACTCTTTTATTAACTTCATTGGGAGTAGTACAGACCTAGAGTTTGCAACATAACTTTTGTACTTCTCTAGTAAGCTAATGTTATCCCAATATTTTGCCCAATTTGAGTACTGAAATTTTTCCTTGCTAGTTATTACTCAGCTAAGAGGTTCTAATTTTTATAGTGTTTGGAAATGTATGACCCGATCTAGTAAGAAAAAAAGAATAAATCATAAGGCTGATAGATATGCATTTTAAAATTAATGTTCTGTACACCCAAAAAGTTCCATGGTAGTAATTCAACTCATCAATCAATCTGTATTAAATCCAAGAACAAGATAATAAAACAAATCTTAATGAAACCTGTTTGCTAGAGAACTTGTTAATGCATTTTTGTAATGCATACCGTTAAGACTGCATAAAATTAGGTCTGGTCAAATGCTTTTAAAGCTCTTGAGGGCTGAAAATATCAATAAATCAAGTGATTTATTTTAAACTGTCAGAGGACCTATATAACTAACATAGCCCAAAACAGGCTCTTCACTGGGTTTCTTTTTAAGACCAGAAAGGGAAAACCAAACAATTAAATGAAGTCTAATCGTTAAACATTATTATCTTTGTTCTTTTTTTTTCTTTCTTTCTTTTTTTTTAAAGTACCTTATATGGTTTTTGCAGATTTGTATAGGGTGAAGTTTTAACATTAATTTTATTGACTGATAACTTTAATTTTGGAAAGTTACTTCATTCTAGATGCCACATTTCCTTTAACATGCTTTCTTTTTTTTAACTTTCAGTCTGGACATTATCTCATAGACAGACAGGTACAGAATGATGCTATGTACAATATACACGACAGCTTCCATGCATTCTGTCCATTTCAGCCATTACTTCTCCATTGTTCTGTACCAATTTCTGTTAATTTACAAAGGGGGAAAATGGTTTGCAAAAGTGTTTCTTTAAAAAAAATTATTTTGTAGACTTAATTTGATATTTGACTATCTTTCTAAAGATATGTAATCATCAAAAGACCGAGGGTTATCACTGTTGGTGGGATGTATCGTTGTTTGCCGTTGAAACTCTTTTGGTGGTAGAGGTCTATTGCGAAATATTTACTATAGCGATGTAAAATAACAAATGTTGGCATGGAACTATTAATCTCTGTGTGAACTGCTGGCTGAAAGTAGCTTTCATTTTTGTGCAATTGTTCAAACGGAGTCACTTGAAGTTGTTGTTTTAGTTAGTGTCTCCTTTGTTTTTTGTGGTAAGTATGATGAAATGCATCTTCTGCAATTCTTTTCAGTCTGTCTGTGTACCGTGCTCTATGTGCAAACAGTAGGCTTAGAATGTAGCATTGAAATGTGTGCACTGTACTGAAGCTTTGCTCATGCCCTAGCAATTGTAGAGTCTTTAAAACCCTTTTTGTCTCAGTAAAGTGTGTGTTTTATTATGTGAACCTTAATATATCCATACAAATGGCCATATTTAGGTCTTTATAATACATAGTTTTGAACTGTACAACCAGGCTGTATCTGAAAATAGAGGCAGAATATTGAGGACTTACATTACAATGGCCACAGATGTCATTACTCAGCAAAGAAGATTCATTTTAACATGGCAAATCAGGTCACGTAATGTGGTGGTGTTTAAATATCAATCCATCCCTGCCCAAGCAATCAGCTCAATAGATACTGAGCCAAAATGTGCAACTGTGCAACTCCATTGGTCTCAGTGGAGTAGCATGGATATGAGAGCAGCATGTCATCTCATTGGCTTTACTCTGCTACCTCAATACCTATATAGCCGTGTAAGTTGCTGTTTGCATTTTAACAGATTAATATTTTCTTGAGGGCCCAGTACTGCACTTCTTATTGAGACAAAAATTTTGTGATTAGTGGGTGTGTCTCCCTACTCTGCATCTGAAGTTTAGGCTCTAAGCCACTTGTGCTCAAAGAAATAGTTACATTCATCTTTTGAAAAGAATTCCAAGAATGTATTTCCTTACAAAGTTGTCTAGATGTTGGGGCTTATTCTGATCTCACATTGGTATTACACTGATATATCCTCATTGACCTTGATAGTTACTCTTGATTTACACCACTGACAGCAAAAGTCTGCACAATTTAGGGATAAACCTGAATTAAAATGATTAAGTAAATAATTGCTCTTTGGGAATCACTAATGCAAACTGTGAGTGTAAACTCTCTGATTGTAGAGGTTTTGAGAGAGATGTATTTACATGAGAGTACTGTATTTCTATAACTACATTTGCTATCAAAAATGAAAACCAAAATACTATATTAAAAAAAAAAAATCTTCAGATTGCAAAGTCAAGTACTCCACAAATTTGGAAATACCAGAACTAAGGTTGCCTGGCAAACCTAAACTTACTCCCCTTATGTTTATGCTTTTTGGTGTAATTAATTACATGATTGTTACATACTATTCTTTTTCACAGGACCCCTTGTTCATTTCAGCAAGGGAGTGGGTAGCATTTTGTATGCCTATTTCAGGGACGTGAAAACATAAGAATGGCCACACTGAGTCAGACCAGTTGTCTGTCTAGCCCAGTATCCTGACTTCTGACATTGGCTGGTGTCAGATGCTTCAGAGGAAATGAACAGAACAGGTCAATGTATTGAGTGATCCATCCCTTGTCATCCAGTCCCAGCTTCTGGCTGTCAGAGGTTTACAGATACCTAAAGCATGGGGTTGCATTCCTGACCATCTTGGCTAATAGCCATTGATGGACCTATCCTCCATGAACTTTCTAACTCTTTTTTTGAACCCAGTTATGTTTTTGGCCTCCATAACATCCCAAACCATGTTGCACTCTGCCATTGGTTGTAACGTGCCATCTATGCAGTTCAATGCCCAGCTAACTAATGTAACATGAGCTAAGTGTGCTATGTCTGCAGATAGGATAAGAGACTGCTACAGATATCAACTAAGAGGGTTACTCTTTTCAGGGCCGGCTCCAGGCACCAGCCTACCAAGCACGTGCTTGGGGCGGCACCTGGAGGGGGGCAGCACTCAAGGTGTTGTTTTTTTTTTTTTTTTTTTTTAATTTACAAAAAACCTAATCTTCCTCTGGTGCTCCGGCCGGGGGAGCGGGGCGGCTGGCGTGCTCCGCTCCCCGCCGGCGCCCCGGCCGGGGCAGCGGGGTGGCCGGCGTGCTCCGCTCCCCGCCGGGGCAGCGGGGCGGCCGGGGCAGCGGGGCGGCAGGCGTTCTGCGCTCCCCACTGGCAGGGGGAGCAGGGCGGCGGGCATGCCGCCCTCCCTGGCGTTTTGGCAGGGCGGCGTTGTTGGGGGTGTGTGTGTTTTGGCCGGCGTTGGGGGGGGGCGGCGCTTGTGGGGTGTTTTTTTGCTTGGGGCGGCCAAAAAGTCAGGGCCGGCCCTAGCTCTTTTACCTGTGGAGGCCCATGCTGGGTTCAAACTCTACTGAAGACCTATCAAGTATTGTCATAGTAACTTGGGACATAACAAGGGGAGGTATTGTGATGTACTCCGTACATAGAAGTTTGACCACAAAGTGGTTACCTGGGCTCTTAAATCCCAGTCCTACATAACCTACTCACCTATGCAGTTCTTAATCATGTAAATAGTCCTACTGACTTCAAGATGCCACAGATCTTCATGGGATGACTTCTATGCATCTGCTTACATGAATAGCTGTGCATCTCTTTGGGTAGAAGAGTTTATAAGCTCAGTTGTGGAAGCAGGAGGAGATTGGGTCTGATCTTGTGTTGCACCTCTAAGAGCTTTGTGCCCTGTGGATTCAGGATGTTCCAGACTGCCTATGGCTTGTAGCTCAACCCAGAATCCCCATAGTGCTCCCTGTTCCACCTCTTTTGGAGATCACAAGGGGGCAGCGTTAGGGGTCTTACAGCCTGTGCTGTGCTGTGTCTGGGGCATTCTTGCCCAGCCAGCTGCTGCTCCTGCCTAGCCCCTCTATGCCGCTGGAGCGATGTGTAGGGAATGCTATGTGGCCAAATTAACATTTTGCCTTGTGGGCAATATATTTTGCACCACTTCCCCAGTGCAGAACAGCCCTAATAGAGCTTAAGTAGCCAGTGGAGGATTCTTCTTCAT
Source organism: Macrochelys suwanniensis (assembly GCA_033296515.1). Taxonomy (NCBI): domain Eukaryota; kingdom Metazoa; phylum Chordata; order Testudines; family Chelydridae; genus Macrochelys; species Macrochelys suwanniensis. The sequence goes on from CM065777.1 coordinate 159,995,852, forward strand.
CCCCCCACCCCACCCCCCAGGCATAGCGATTCCTATGTTTCCTCCCCTCCTGGTCATTGGCATAGAGGGTATGACCTCTTAAAAAGGTATGGCACCCCTTTGTCCAGCTGCAATAATGGTTCCTGGGGAGAGTTGGCAGAAATGAGCCACTCTAAGCTACGCTGTGGATTGGATTGGTGTCCAGCCAGCTCCAGGACTGGGAGTGGGGGCAGGGAAGGGTGGCTTGGGTACACCTTTGCTGTTAGGTCTTGACTCCTGCTGAGTGCTCCTCAACCAGACTGGAGAACTGGGGCCCTGTCCTCTTGGGATTTGAGAGCTCCATTTCACAAACATTGTGATGCATCCAGGCTAGGACTTTGTGTGTAATACGTGTCCTTGGCTGTCTAGTCATGTTTGGAAATGGTGCCCAAAATCCATATAATGGGGTAAATCTTGTCTCTGGAAGCAGCCCAAGTAACCAGTCTGGGAGATGTCCTTGGGTGGTGGGGAAGGAAGCCTCACAAAGAGCTGCCCCTAGGCCACTACTGTAGCCTTAGGGCTTCAACAGCTCCTGAGAGTATTTTTACACACCCTCTGTGAAGAGGCGTGGCCTGTGTTTTTTGTCTAGTCCCGTCCTTCCTATTGCCTGTTCTTTTTCTGGCCTCACATGCCCTCTGGGAAGCCCTTAATTGGCTGTAACATGTTGCCTGGGATCTACGAGGGAATCAGTAGTGTAGCCGGGGGGTGGTGGGGGGAGCAGGGGGAGCGGCCACTCCCCCACTGAGCAGAAGCAGCGCCTTTTTTGTGCTCTGACACCTTTTGCTCCTACGCTGCAGCCAGAGCGTAGCATTTTTTTTTTTTTTTGCTCCCGGCGCCTTTTTTTTTTGCTCCGGTCCCCCTGTGCTCTAAACCTGGCTACGCCACTGGAGGGAATCCCTGCTTCCTGTCATACAGCAGCTCCACAGCTGTGCCACTGCCTCCAGGACGGGTGCCTCTGCAGCCGGGAAGGCAAGGCTTGCCTCAGTAGATGTTTGATATCTGCTTATGTGAAGGAGTGACTGCTTAACTGATTACCAGTTGTGTCTTCTCAGAGACCTATTGGAAACGTACAGTCAAATCAGTGCAACTGAGCACTGACTGCAGCATTGGGCTGCGCTCAACTAACATCCCTTCTGCCTGGGGGACTATTGATCAGAGGGAACTGTGCGGGGTAGGTGAGACGTAGGATTCCCTATTCTGGGCCCTATCCTGCAGTGCTCTGCAAAGGCAAGACACCCAACAACTGAGCTGCTGCTCTGTTACACACACGGAAGGCCAGCAGGAGCGGGCCCCAAATGGCTGCAAACCCACTTTGTGGCAGGTGGGATGGGGAGAGGAGGGCTGTACAGTAGAAAGCAGAGTAGTGAGTAGTTCATATTTTTCTGTGACACTCCATTCTCTTCTATGAGGGTGAAATTCCCCGGCCCACAGAATGTGGAAAGAAGCAGGGTTGGGTGGGATGGAACCCCCTCTCCCAACCTAGTGGGCAGGATGCTGGGGTGCAGCTCTCCCCCTCTGCTGCCTGCGTCATGCTTTCTGGCCACTGGATCCACATAGGCAAATATCCAGGAGTTCTGTGTGTAGCCTGCTTCCAGCTCTTCTTCTGCACCCCCATATCTACAGCCAGTGCACAGCTGACCGTCTTGGTGCATGTGGGGCTCCAAGGATCTCATTGCATGGCAGTGTGGTCCACATCCTCACGATGGGGTATGCTGGGGTTTCTGTGGTGTGCAGGCTTTGTGTGGGCTCTTCACCAACAGATGGATTTCTCACCTTGTTAGCACTAATGGAGTGGGGCAATAGGGCTGGATAAGGAAAGGAAGGATCCACCAGCGGTTGTGGTGCTGACCTGGGACTTGGTAGACCTGGGTTCAGTTCCCTGTTCCATCGCTGACTTCCTGTGACCTTGGGCAAGTCACTTAGCTGTTCATCTGTAAAATGGGTGTTGTGACTGTGAAGCACTCAGATATGACTGTAATGGCGGGGGGCATAGAAGTACCACAGATAGATATCGATAAATTCTGGTCTCTAGTTACAGAACTTATTTTCTGGAGCCAAGTTCTGTGCTCAGATGCCTGGGGAGAGCCACCCTATAAATTAATAGGAGCCCCTGTACACAGCTCTGGGAGCAGAATTTCCTTTTTGGGAAGAAGAGATGATAGTCAAACTAAAATGAATGGATAAATTCATCAAAATCATTGATGCTGGGACAGAATGTGATCTGAAGTTCATACGTGCATATTTCACTGCTGCTTTTTGTTTCCTGGTGGATTTTTAAAAAATGTATCCCGACAAGATACAGTACAGTGTTCGTAGTTTAAAAAAAAATCTCAAAAATACTTGATTCGGGCAAAAACAACGAGAAGAAACAACTTATCTTAGTGAATCATAGTAAGGGGTAAAGTACATGTATTGCTTCTGGAAGAAGCTGCTTTGACTAAGAAAAACCATAGTATTTAAAATGGCTGTGAGAAACAAAGCAGTTAAGATGTCCTGCAGATATATTACCAGCATATTTCACTCTAAAGTGTGTATACAGATACTTCTCCCATTGCAAGTAGGATTGGGCAATGAAAGTAAGTAAGTGTTTTTTATTTAAACCCATTTTATGCTTGCTACAAAATTTTGAAAAAGAAAAAAAATCCCACCCACAATTAATAGTTAAATTGTCTTTAGTCTTTCACTTTGAGGAATCACTGACTGCCATAAATACGTGTTCGGCTAGAGTGTGCCTTAAATACAAATATGGAGACCTAGATAACCCTTTTCGTTCTTTGTTTAAAATCACTTGCGTGTCTTGCCACTCTTCATAATGGTGATGGGCCCGATTCTTCCCTGCCTGGCTCCTTGTGTCATCATTGAAACCTGTGAGAAGTCAGTGCTATAATGATAGCAAATTAGATTCCTCTGCATGAGTGAGTGTAGTGTAGTGTTTTGATCTCATTTTGTGCAGATGTGGCTGGCTGTGCATGGTCCAAGGCAGTGGAGAGTCTGGCTTTATGCAGGGCCGGCACTTCCACTAGGCGACCCTAGTTGGTCGCCTAAAGCACCACGATTTGGGGGGTGGCATTTCGGCAGCAGCGACTCCCGGCGGCAATAAAAGCAGCCGCCGAAACACCGCCGAGAACGCAGCTTCAGAGGAGCTGCTGGCGCCAGCGGAGGTGAGTTGCTGCCGTGGAGGGATGGGGAGCTGCCGCAGGCAGAGGGGCTGGCTGCCGCGGGGGGGCTTAGCTGGGCAGGGATGTGGGGGGTGTGTGTGCAGGGCTGGGTGCAAGGAAGTTTCGCCTAGGGCGCAAAACTTCCTTGCCCTGGCTTTATGTACAGTAGTTAGTGTGCTAATTATTTGAATGCTTTGAATGCTTGAATTTTACAAAAACAGTAGTAAGCATTAAGACTTGAATCCTGCTCACTATATTTCTGCTGGGTGAAATTCACCCTGGCATGGATGGCCAGAAAAAGGCCCTTAAACAGGGCCGGATTTCCAATTAGGCACAGTAGGTACATGCCTAGGGGTTCCGGCGTTCTAGGGGCACCTTACCCCTCTAAAACTGGGTGCAATACAAAGTCAGCTGCGGGGGGGGGGGGGGGGTGCTGAAGATGCTGTGCCTACAGGTGCAAAAGTGTAAATCTGGACATGCCCTTAAGCACCATGTTCAGTCTGCTAGTGGGGCTCTGGGCCCCTGTATGCCATGGAAAAAGGTGTTTGCATCAGTCCCAGATAGGTCAGAATTGACAATAGCAAAGGGTGAAGGCAATAGGAGGAGCCACCAAATCCAAATTCAGAGCACATGCCAGACAACTGTTGCACAGAGGTCTTGGCCACTTATCCAGTGGGTGGAGCTGGATTGGTGAATGGCAGGGGATGGGGTGAAGGGAGAGGAGAGAGGGGAAAGAGGATCTGTGTTGTAATCCCATATATTAGCCCTGGATTGGGGATGGGATTCACCTCCCCATACCCTATATTTTACCTGCATAAAGTCCAATCACTCAGGCTTTATGCCAGTAAAGTGAATTTAATCTGCAAATAATCCTGTCAGCGTCAGTAGGAATACTATGTGAGCCCCAAACAAATAAATATATATAGGAATGCAGCCACAGAGCTATCTAACTGTCTAACCGATGTGTTCTTTCAAACAGATACTAATTTTGTCTTGGGTAATGCCCAGATAGTGGATTGGCCCATTGTATACAGCAATGATGGATTTTGCAAGCTATCAGGATATCACAGAGCAGAAGTTATGCAAAAAAGCAGCACCTGCAGGTATTTGAGTGCAGATTTACTTTCTATTAAATAACTTGTAGTGTTGTGTTGTTGCTTGAGAAAAAAAAATCTGTTTGTTCCATTTTTCTCTTTAATTTCCCTAGGATGTATCTGTCAGTTATGTTTTGCAGGTGAAATAATAGGACACCATCAAACAACGGCAATTTTTTTCTAGGCCCTCTTTCACACTGTAAACAAACGGCTTTTGTATGTCTCTCCAATATCTTACCTGAATACCTTGGTTTATTTGCAGTTTTATGTATGGGGAGCTGACAGACAAAGACACAATTGACAAGGTGCGGCAAACGTTTGAGAACTACGAAATGAATTCCTTTGAAATCTTGATGTACAAAAAGAACAGTAAGTTTTTTTTCTTGTGTGTGTGTGGGGGGGGTAAAGTAGGGGGTGGGGAAGTGGTAGTGGTGGGTGGGTGTTTTTAATACTGGTAAAAGCTGCCAGTTTGCTAGCATGGAAGACTGCAGCTTTATTAAATTAATGTTAATACCTGATTCTGCAGTCTGATCCATAAGGGCAAACCCTTTCACCTGTACAGAGTCCCAGCCAAGGCAAGGGCTTAGGGGTCTGCTCACATACATCAGATTGCAGGATTCACTTGCTCGCACCTATAATATTACAACTACTTCAGCTTCCAGAACATGTCATTGGCAATAGACTGCTGACACCACAATCTCAAAAGCAGAGACCTGATGTCAATATTTACTTAGCAGCACTTAAAAAAAAAAAAAAAAAAAGTCATCATAGGCAAGTTCATACCATTGCTGTGCTAGTACAGAATGGCTGTGAGCCTACGCTGGTTCACAATAATGACTTAGCCTCTAGCATTCTGTGATGTATCCTAAAGACAGCGAGTCTGTATTCTGTCTTCATGTTAGTATGTGTTGGTTCTTTTTCTCTAAATGAGTATGCAGGAGTACTACTCTTCACTGAATTGTAAGGTTTGGAGAGGATTTCATAGCACTGTATGCTGGGGTCTTAATTTTGCAGCATATATATGTGGAAACATATACAGGTTATTTAAGATAGTGCTTTATAGATCTGTAACTGCAGAAAGTCTACAGATGACGTGCAAACAGTTAAAATGACTGGGCGTTGAGAGACCAAATTTTCCTCCTAGTTACGCTGGTGAAACCTAGTGGAGGGGCACTGGTGGAGTTGAGGGAAGAAGTTGGCCTACTGAAGGTGATTTGTAAACCTAGATCTCCCAGAGTCAACATGCAGGCTTACAGTAACTTCAGGAAAAAGTTTGAACAGTTTAATGCCATTATTTTATTAGAGCTGGATTTGCAATGGTGTCAATGTTCTGAATGTTTAAGGAAAATGAAAGCAATGCTGTGGCTGCATTGAAGTCAAGGGATCTGTGTAGATTTACAGAAGCTGAGGATCTGGCCCACTATGCTCTGTTCTCAATAATAGCATCAGTTTAACACTCAAGGGGCTTTAAAAGTCAAATTTACTCGTCACTTGCTTCTTACATTTCTCAGTGTGAAAATGAAAATGGATGAGTAAATTACACTTGTAACTTCTCGTCTGTTTCATTTCCTGGTTCCCACACCTTAACACAACACTCTAGGATTTGGGTTATGAACAATGCAGGGACAGGTTTGTCTTTTATTCCATTGCTTCCCTTGCAGCTGAAACAACTATGTATTCGGTTTTGGAAGAGTAACTTTACATGCCTAAGTTTCTTGTCCAAATCTGAACAGCTAGAAAGGCATTTTTGTTTAGTAAATGGATACTGTCCAGTATGTGGTGGTACCGCCTCAAAGGAAGAATGCTGTAGTGGTGAAGACTGGTTAGACTCTTAGGAGCAAAGACATAAGAGTTCCAGGATTAAACACACCAACCTGAGAGGCAAAATATGCTACTTAGTAGTTTCACTGGAGTTTAATGAGGAAGACAATGTCGATACAACTTGGCACCAGTGGCGTCGCAGGAGTTGCCGGAATGACGTTGAGGACAATGTCAGACCGCCATCGGGACTCCGACACCGAATTTGGTTTCAGGGTTGACTCCCTTAGCCTTTCCCATGAGTGGGTATTGCCACAAGGCAGCGGAGGTTTTAAATCAGAGTTTTCCTTCTCCTTCTCCTAGGTGGGCTGCCTTCCAAGGCTGACGAGCCCCACCTTCCCGAGGGTAGCCACTGGTGCCAAGTTGTATCGACATTGTCTTTCCCTTGGATCCATCAGTTGCATGGAGAGGGAGGTTCTGCTGCATGGGCAACAGCTGTTCCTCCATATCAACCTGCCCTGGCTTGCGCCCTGGAGAGGACACTCCAGCTTCGCTTCACAGCGTCGACACAACACGGGAAGCAACAGTTTACCGGTTATAAGCCCCCTGCTCGATTGGCGTAGAGCTGGCGCCAGGGGTTGCTTCCGACAGTGGGGGGGATCACCATGTCTCACTGGACAACTATCGCCCACCTCAAGCTGGGCAGCCCCCAGCCAATAAGGTGTTGTCCCGCCACAGTTCACCTGCTTCACTGGGTGCATGGGGCTTAGTGTATGTGAGTACCCGACAAGTGGCCTGCGAACCATGCACCAGGCAACAACAAAAGAAAACCAACATTTAAGAAACCAGCCCTCAAGTTAGGATGCTGGAACGTACGGACCATGACAACTGGCCTATCACAAGACCTTCAGGCAATCAGCGATGTTTGGAAGACTGCAGTCATCAACGATGAGCTAGCACAACTCCAAATCGACATAGTCGCTTTGCAGGAGACATGGCTGCCAGACGCTGGGACTCTCAGGGAAAAGAACTATACGTTCTTCTGGCAAGGGAAGAGTGCCGAAGAAATCAGAGAGTGTGGTGTTGGATTTGCCATGAAAAATTCTTTACTGGGGATGGTGGAACCTGGTCAACAAGGAACTGAAAGACTGTTATCACTCCGACTCCACACATCCACTGGACCCATCAACCTGATCAGCATGTATGCACCAACACTCGGCACCAACAGGGATACCAAGGATGAGTTCTATGATCAGTTAGACACGATCATCAGGAGTATCCCTAAAGAAGAGCACTTGATACTACTGGGTGACTTCAACGCCAGAGTGGGCGCTGACCACGACTTTTGGCCAACCTGTCTTGGAAAGTTTGGCATTGGAGAAATGAATAAGAATGGACAACGACTTCTGGAACTGTGCTCGTACCATGACCTCAGCATCACCAACTCATTCTTCCAGACAAAGCCTCAACACAAAGTGTCCTGGAGACACCCTCACTCCATGCACTGGCACCAACTCGACCTGATCATCATCAGGTGGTCTGCCTTGAAGTGGGTCTTGCTTACTCGCACCTTCCACAGTGCTGACTGCGACAGTGATCACTCGCTGGTGTGCAGCAAGATGAGGCTACAGCCAAAGAAGATCCACCGCTCTAGGCCAGAGGGCAAACCCCGCATCGATGTGAGCAAGACCGCACACCCAGACAAGGCAGAGAAATTCACCCATGAGCTCTCCGAGGTACTGAACTGTATGCCTCCCGGTGGCTGCGCCAAAGAGAGATGGGACCACATCAGAGACGCAGTACACAGCACACCCATGAAAGTTTTTGGAAAGAAACGAAACATGAATAATGGCTGCTTTGAGGCCAACTCTGCCACACTCACTCCAGCCATTGAAGAACGCCGCGCTGTTCACCTGGAGTACAAGCGTTCCCCCAGTCAGAGGACTCTACAAGAGTATCGATTTGCCAGGAGCAAAGTACAGAGACTAGCTCGACAGTGTGCAAATGATTACTGGCTCCAGCTCTGCTGGAGCATTCAACTATCTGCTGACACTGGAAACATCAGGGGAATGTATGATGGCATCAAGAAGGCCATGGGACCCACAAAGAAGTGGAGAGTGTCACTAAAGTCTGCAACAGGCGAAAACATCCAGGACAAGGGCAAGCAGATGGATAGATGGGTGGAGCACTACTCTGAAGTGTACTCCAGGCAAAACACCGTCACCGAAGCTGCCCTCAATAATGTGGATGGTTTTCCCGTTGAAACTGAGCTGGACGAGAAGCCCACCATGGAAGAACTGAAGAAAGTCATTGAGAGCTTGTCCACAGGAAAGGCTCCAGGAAAGGATGGCATTCCACCAGAAGTTATCAAGTGTGGCATCAACGTCCTCCTAGAACACCTCCACGACCTCCTCTGTCAGTGCTGAGATGAAGGTGCAGTACCTCAGGATATGAGAGACGCCAAAATCGTGACCCTCTACAAGAACAAGGGTGATAGAAGCGACTGCAACAACTACAGAGGCATATCGCTCCTGAGTGTTGTGGGTAAAGTCTTTGCACGCGTGATCCTGAATAGACTGCAGAAGCTTGCTGACAGAGTTTACCCAGAGTTACAGTGCGGGTTCCGAGCAGGGAGCTCCACAACCGACATGGTTTTCTCCTTAAGGCAGCTGCAAGAGAAATGCAGAGAACAGCACAAGCCGCTATTCCTTGCCTTCATAGACCTGACCAAAGCTTTCAACATTGTGAACAGAGATGGGCTGTTCAAGATTCTGGTAAAGGTTGGCTGCCCACCGAAGCTGCTGAGCGTGATCCAGTCTTTTCACGACAACATGAAAGGCACAGTACTGTATGATGGCTCGTCTTCCGATGCCTTCGACATCCACCGTGGAGTAAAACAAGGCTGCGTTCTCACTCCCACACTCTTCGGCATCTGCTTTGCAGCATTGCTGAAACGTGCCTTTGGAAATTCCACAGAGGGAGTCTATCTCCACACCCGGTCTGACGGGAGACTTTTCAATCTGGCTCGACTAAAGGCCAAAAGCAAGGTACGGGAGGCAACAATCAGAGACATGCTGTTTGCAGACGACGCTGCCCTGGCCACCCACACAGAAACCGATCTTCAGCATCTGATTGTCAACCCGAACTCTTCGCAAGCTCTGGAAAAGTGGTCAATGAGTCTTCAGAAGACCAAAGTTATGGCCCAGGATGCAGAACATCCAAGCATTGCCATCAATGACTATGTGCTAGAGGTGGTCAGTCAGTTCACCACCTACCTTGGATCTACCATCACAGACAACCTCTCACTGGACCCTGAGATCAACCGTAGAATTGGCAAGGCCTTCACAATTTTGGCCAGATTGTCACAGAGTATGGAACAACAACATGCTGACCATCAACACAAAGGTCGCTGTGTACCATGCATGTGTGTTAAACACTCTTCTCTATGCCAGCGAAACTTGGACCCTCTACGCGTCCACATGCGCTGCCTCCGTCGCATACTCGGGATCACTTGAAGTGATCAAATAATGAACAACGAGGTGCTGGAACGTGCCAAGATCTCCAGCATGTTCACTCTCCTCTGTCAACGCCGCCTCAGATGGCTTGGCCATCTAAGTCGCATGGAAGATGGACGGATCCCCAAAGACCTGTTGTATGCCAAACTTGCCTCCGGAAACAGAGCTACAGGACGGCCCCACCTTCGCTTCAAGGATGTTTGTAAGAGGGACCTGAAGACTGTTCAAATCGACATCAACAGCTGGGAAGAGCTCGCCCAGGATAGATGCAGATGGAGACACGCTCTGACCACTGGATTGAAAACTGGCGAAGACAAGCTGCGGCAGCTTGCCGAGGAAAAGCGGGTTCAACGAAAAAGGAAGCAGTGGCTCCAACCCACAGCTGACACCACCTTCAAATGCAGCAAATGCAATCGAGACTGCCACTCTCGTGTGGGGCTCCACAGCCACAACAGACGCTGCACAACCATCAACTAAACATTCCCCATGGGTGCATATCCATCGTCTCTCGAGACTAACGGACGCCAACAACAAATGAGGAAGATTCCCTCCTCCTAACAGAAAACTTCAGATTGCATAGCTTTTCTTCAGCTGCGTATGGAGAGTTGTCTTTTGGCCTAGGAAGGGATTTTACTATAATCACTCACATCCATAAGCAGATACAGATGTTCTCCAGGTGTGCAGGTCTGAGCAAGGACCTTTGTGCCACTTACAGACCACACTGAAGCATTGTGAAGGGAGTATCCTTCTAAAGGGTGTAGTAAACCCAGGACAAACAGCTACAAAGGGGGGGTAGTAATTAGTCCCAGGGGGTTAAATGGCCTCTCCCTATCCACTGAGGAGAGATAAGGTTCAGCTGCGAAAGGGGTTACTAGGGAGGTAATTAGGTCCAGCTGGCTGCAACTGCTGGAGACCTTTTTAAACCCTCCGCTGTGTGAATGGAAGGGGAGGCGCGAGAGTGAGAGAGGAGCAGGAAAGCTGCCAGTGGGCTGAGTGCAACAAGCCACTGAACCCTTCCTGGAAGAAGAGCTGCATTTCCTCCCCAGGAGGGAAGGAAAACAAACAAGGGACTGACCGGGGGAAGGTAAAGCTGGACCCTGCGCTACCGGTAAGGGTTTGCCCTGCCCAAGCCTGTGTCTCCAAGGCTAAAAAGGACCGAGACTGCTGAGGAGAGGCAGATACTTTGCCACGCTTGGTGTCAGGAGTGGGATGAGGTGAGTGAGGCTCTGTGGCAAGCCACCGCAGGGCAGGGTAAATCACACACACAAAAAAAATGGAGGACGTAGTGAAGGCGTTGTTACAGGCCACTGTGGCCCAACAAGAGGCTACCAGGGTACAGATGGTGGCCCAGCAGGAGTCAGTACGCGTCCAACAGGAAACAAACCAGCTACTGATGACCCAGGTGGCCCAAGATCGAGCCACCCTGACTGAAGTAGTGAACCAGTTGAAAACCCTGATGCACGGGCCCCAGGGGACCCGGCCGCTGCGGGCAAGCAACTATTTACAAAAGATGACAGCAGATGACGATATAGAGGCATACCTCCTCGCGTTCGAGAGGACAGCACTGTGGGAGGCCTGGCCCCAAGACCAGTGGGCCAGTATCCTGGCACCATTTCTGCGCGGGGAGGCCCAGAAGGCCTATTTCGACATGACCGCAGAAGCAGCTATGGATTACCTGCAACTGTAGGTGGAAATCCTGGTGAGGTCAGGCGTGACACTGGCCATAAGGGCCCAGCGCTTCCATGAATGGCGATACTGGGACAACAAAGCACCAAGATCCCAGCTATTTGACCTAATTCACCTCACCCGGAAGTGGCTTCGCCCCGAGACCCATGGGCTGGAGAAGGTAGTGGAAATCCTAGTGTTGGACAGGTACATGGAGGGCGGGGAGGGTTGCCTCCAGACATACGAGGGTGGGTCCGCCAAAATGATCCTTCCTCCTATGATGAACTAGTTGCCCTGGTTGAGAGAGACTTAGCGGCCCAAGAACTTTCTTGGACTACTGGGAAAGGAAGGCACCCGAATCGGAGACAAGTCTCTGCACTGAGGCCCTGGTTTGCCCTAGTGCCAGGCCGGACAATGGAGGGGAGGAAGGAGGCGGAAGAGCAGCTGGCAGTCCCGGAGAGACTTGATGACTGGGGAAGGAAGACTCAGGGGATAAAACCCAGCAGCCCAAAAGAGAGGGGGCTGCCCTGAGCGGGGTATCGATGTTATGCCTGTGGTGAATTGGGGCATATTGCTGCCCAATGCCCAAATCTAGAAGAGCCCATGAAGTGTGAATTGGGAGATATAGGGGGACCATGTGAACTAATAAGTCTAGTCGGGGTTGCGATGGTCCCTCATAGGTACACTAGACCCATTAAGATGAATGGTATAGAGACCACCACCTTAATAGACTCGGGAAGTGCAATCACGTTGGTCTCGGGGAAGCTGGTCGGACAGGACCAACTATCCCGGGCCAAGCGCTCAAGAATATCCTGTGTGCACAGGGATATCAACTATTACCCAACCATCCCCGTAAAAATAGAAGTGCTCGGAAATCCCACTAAGGTGACGGTGGGAGTAGGTCCGAAACTTCCCTACCCGATCCTTATTGGACGAGACTTCCTGGGATTTGATAGCCTACTCCCCAGGGAGAAGGTAGCAGAAAATAATGACCCCGGGACCCAGGGGGTGGCCACAATAGTTAACTCTCCCCCGGCCTTCCATGAATTTGGCCAGGATCTGTTCTCCCCACCGGGGAAGCCCTGGAAGACTCGGAGGGAACGGAGGGAGGATAAAAGGAAGGGGATGAGGATCCTGACCCGGTACCAGAAATCTACACTTATAGGGGAAACCAACAGTGGGCCTGGGCCGGCGATCAACAACCCTATCGCTGGACCAGGTTCCCCAGGGGTTTTCCCCAAGGGGGTGTCAGAGGTAGACCCCCATGAGTTTGGACGGACCAAGGGACCCCCTTTGTGGCTAAGCTGATGAAGGACCTATGTGCATTGCTCTACATACGGTCCCTCAGGACATCGGTCTATCATCCCCAGACCAATGGTCTTGTCAAACATTTTAATAGAACACTGAAGAGCTTGTTGCGGAAAGTGGTTAGTCGTGATGGGAGAGACTGGGACGCCCTGCTGCCTTACTTGCTGTTTGCCGTACGGGAGGTACCGCAGGCTTCCACGGGATTCTCCCCCTTCGAGTTGCTATATGGTCGCCACCCCAGGGGCATACTGGACCTGGCTAGAGAAGGCTGGGAAGAACAGCTGAACCCAGGGAGAAACGTCGTGGAGCATGTGTTACAGATGAAAGACAGGATAGCCCAAGTCACCTCCCTTGTGCACGAACACATGGAGAAGGCCCAAGAGGAACAACAGACATACTACAACCATCAAGCGGTGACCCGGAAGTTCCAGGTGGTGGAACGAGTAATGGTGCTCATACCCACAGCGGAGAGCAAGCTCCTGGCCAGGTGGCAGGGGCCATACGAAATAATAGATGCGATAGGAGATGTCGACTATAAAGTCTGACAGTCGGGCCGCCGGAAGCTGGAGAAGATCTACCATATAAATTTGCTGAAACCTTGGCAGGATAGAGAAGCTCCAGTGGTTGCACTAGGGGCACCCCCCTCTATCAGCAACCAACCCGACCAGGTGGGGATATCTCCAGAGTTGACTCCGGAACAACGATCGGAAGTGATCAGCCTGATCAAACGCAACCAGCATGTGTTCTCTGAAAGCCAGGCAGGACTACTGAGGTTCACCATCACATCCTCACAGAGCCTGGAGTGAAGGTGAACGTCAAACCATACCGGATCCTGGAGGCCAAAAGAGAAGAGATCAGGACAGAGGTCAGGAAAATGATGACCTTAGGAGTCATTGAAGAGTCTCATAGCTAATGGTCAAGTCCCGTGGTCTTAGTGTCTAGGCCAGACGGTGGTATGAGGTTCTGCAACGACTTCCGTAAGCTGAATGAGGTATCACAATTTGATGCATACCCGATACCCCGGATAGACGAGCTAATTGACAGACTTGGAAAAGCACAGTTTGTCTACTCTTGACCTGACCAAGGGCTATTGGCAGATCCCCCTAGCCAAGGCCAACAAAGAGAAGATGGCCTTTGCAACGCCAGAAGGTCTGTACCAGTACACCGTCCTCCCCTTTGGGTTGCCTGGCACTCCCACTCCTTTCCAAAGCTAATGGACAAACTGCTGCGACCACATGGAAAGTACGCAGCAGCCTACCGCGACGATGTCATATTATATATAGCCCTGACTGGGAGACACACTTGGAGAAGGTGGAAGTGGTCCTGGACACCCTGAGGAAGGCAGGGCTGACTGCGAATCCCTCCAAATGTTCGATTGGGTTAGCTGAGGCTAAGTACCTCGGATATATAGTGGGGAGGGGTGTGGCGAAGCCCCAACTCAACAAATTAGAAGCGATACAGAAGTGGCCCTGACCACTCTGGAAAAAGCAGGTCAGAGCATTCCTGAGACTAGTGGGGTACTATAGAAGGTTCATTCCCCACTTTGGCACCAGGGCATGCCCATTAACAGACTTAACAAAAGCTAGGGGCCCAGACATAGTGAAATGGTCTACCGTGGCCGAAGGCGCTTTTGCGGATTTGAGGACGGCCCTCTGCACAGACCCTGTACTAGTAGCCCCAGACTGGGGGAAGGAGTTTATTCTACAAACTGATGCCTCTGAAGTAGGGTTGGGGGCAGTACTTTCACAAATGGTCAGAAATGATCAACACCCCATCCTCTTCCTCAGTAGAAAGCTCCTGCCTAGGGAACGGAAGTACACCGTAGTGGAAAAGGAGTGCTTGGCGGTAAAATGGGCCATAGAAAGCCTCCACTACTATCTACTGGGGCGGAGATTTACCCTTGTCACGGACCATGCCCCTCTGCAATGGATGCACCAAAACAAAGACAGAAACGCGAGAGTAACAAGATGGTTCCTGTCACTCCAACCCTTCCACTTCACAGTATGACATAGGTCTGGACTCCAACATGGCAATGCAGATGGCCTGTCGAGCGTGCAGTGCTTTCCGACCCAAGTAGCCCTACCCGGTAGTGTTGAGTGGGGGTGTGGGGGGGGGGAAGGAAATATGTGGTAAACCCAGGACAAACAGCTACAAAGGGGGGGGGTAGTAATTAGTCCCAGGGGGGTAAATGGCCTCTCCCTATCCCCTGAGGAGAGATAACTACAGGGAAATAAGGTTCAGCTGGGAAAGGGGTTACTAGGGAGGTAATTAGGTCCAGCTGGCTGCAACTGCTGGAGACTTTTTTTAAACCCTCCCCTGTGTGAATGGAAGGGGAGGCGCAAGAGTGTGAGAGGAGCAGGAAAGCTGCCAGTGGGCTGAGTGCAACAAGGGCTGCATTTCCTCCCCAGGAGGGAAGGAAAACAAACAAGGGACTGACCGGGGGAAGGTAAAGCCGGACCCTGCGCTACCAGTAAGGGTTTGCTTTGCCCAAGCCTGTGTCTCCAAGGCTAAAAAGGACTCAGACCACTGAGGAGAGGCAGGTACTTTGCCACAAGGGGGTATAAGCATTCAGACTCACCCAGCAGCGCCTCCTGTTGGTTGATCCAGGGAATTAGCTCATCCAGCTCTGGAGCGCCCTCTTCAGGCCAGTGATCCCCCTGACCGTTGGCCCCATATCCCTCCCAGGACCCTGGTGCCCCTTCTACTGGGGTGTCACCCTGTGGCAGTACCCCACAGATCTGGGTCTCCCCTCCCTGGGGAACCCCCAACCCGCTATTCCCACCTCGCCTCAGTCGTAGGCTACTGTCAGTCACCAGCTAGTCCCCACGCCCTGGGGCAGACTGCAGCATAAGCCACTCATCACAGGCAAAGGGGGTTTGGACCTGCTGCCTCTGTCTAACTGTGGGCTGCCCCCTGCAACCCCAATACCTGTGGACCTAACACTAGGCCACAGCCTGGGGCTTTCCTAGCCGGAGCTCCCCAGTTCCTCAGGCCCTTCCCCAACCCTGCTCCAATCTAGGTACTCTACAGGCAGAGGGAGACTCCTGGAGCTCCTGGCTGCCGTGGCCTTTATAGGGCCAGGTTTGTCTGTTTGGGTTGTGGCCCCCAGCTGAGGCTATTTCCCCACTCAGCCTATATTACCTTCCCGCCCTCCAGTCCTTCTCCCAGGGCTCACTCCGACCCTGTCAAGGCTGGAGCAGGTGACCACCCCGCTACAGGGGGTTTCTGTGCCAGCTCTGGGTAGGCCAGCAAAAGGGTAGGTCAAGGGGATGGCCCACATGCTCTGTGATTAGGAAGTGCTGGTATTCTCCCAAGTGGTTCAGAGGAGCTGTGTCTGATATTCCAGAACATATGCTGAAGTAGTGGCTATTGTGTTGGGAGGATGGATGTCACCTCCCTGGATCCTGTGCTTTTCACTTGTGTACAACCTGATGCCTGGCTGTATGTGGGTAGAGTGGATTTCACCAATAATGCTATCTGCTTATGAAGTTTAATGAAATTATTTTCCCCAGTGTACATCTCTCAATGCACAAGAAGGCACTCGGGTAGTACACAGAATGGTATATAAACCCAAAAGAGTGTGACTTGGGGCCAGACTCTGCACATCCATATAAATATGTACAGTGCTTTCTATAGGCTGAAATCCCACCCCGCCCCCTTCAATTTCTGCAGGGTTAAAATCACTGAAACGGGGATAAGGCTTGTGCTCGCCCTCTGCACCAGGTGAATTTTGCCCAGCTGACTTAAGCAGAACCACAGGTAGAAAGGTGCAGTAGGGCCTGTAGTGTTTGCAGCATAGACCATGTAGTGATTTATGAACTGGTTCAAACCATTGTGTGGGAGCAGAGGGTGAAGAAAGTGAAGGAAGGGTCACAGTGGGTCACATTCTCAGCTGCTATAAATTGGTATATCTGAGGATTATCTAGCTGTGATTCTAACCCAATGTCTTGTTAAATCACAAACCCACTGCCTTTCATCTCCTGTAAAATACATACGCCTAACTTCAATTCATCTCAGGAAGGTCAAATTCATACGGCTATGTCACCATGCGACATCCTGCTCCTGTCTGATTTGTCTACACAGACTCTGAGGCCTTCAGTTGTTAAACTGTGCTGGGGTGTTTTGTTTACACTTGCTATTCCCCTACTTTACCAATCCATACACCATGTTATTTAGTTTGTCTGTCCTCAGTTCTCTGGCGAGGAGAGAGAAGAGACCTCTCTACTCAGAAATCTCTCCTTCCTGCCTCTCTCTTCCCATGCCCCCTTCCTTCCTGTGCTGCCTTATACGTCCTGTGTTAACAGACCATTTCTCTTGGTAGTCCTCCCCTAGCCCTTCTAATCCATTAATCTGGCCCTGCCAGGTCCACCCTGGGGGAAATTAATTGGTGTTTACATGACCAGAGTGCTGGCTCAGCTTTTGGTTCCCAGCCTTCTGTCACAGGCTAGGATTCATAAAACTGATAAACCAAGTTCCCATTGACCATGGCAACTTTACCTGGATAATGTGTTTGCAAGAATGAGCTACCATCAAACAGTTTCTCTTATGTATTCACTGCAGGGCCACTTTCCGATAACTTCCCTCGTTTCTTTTATGTGAAGCAAAAGCAAGGGAAATCTTGAGATTTACCTGTCTTCCAGTCCCTTACAGCACATCAGAGCTTCATGTAACATAAATCATATCAAATTGCTGTAGTACTCAGAGCTGGCAATAGGCATAAGCAGACTAAACAATTGCTTAGGGCCCCGATCAGCTTAAGGGGGTCCCCCCTATTCATTATTAGTATGTGTTGTGTATAGGGCAGCCCCCGCCCCCCAATATTCCTGCGTAGGGCCCCCAATGGGCTAGCATCGGCACTGGCAGTAGTGGAGCATGTTCCAAACCAATTTCTGTTCTTTATTTTCCCTTCAGGATTCTAGCACGCTAGAGTAACCTCTGTGTCCAGAAACTTCACCTTTAGGGAACTGAAACTGTTTTTCTTTATCTTACCATGTAAAGATCTGTCCTATTGACCCATTATTTACTAGTGTAAAGTGATACCTAGTGCAGAAGATGTGAAGGCAGTGCTTTTAAAGCACTGGAAATGGCACCATAAAGTCTATCAATATAACCACACTGTGCTAAGTGCTTCTAGACACTAAGCTGGTTGGTTCTCATTCAGTGCACACTGCTTGTTCAGAGGTAAAAATCTATGGTAAGGCTTGAGCATTTGCCTTACATAGTCAAATGTCAGATATTCCTCTCTATTTGTGGTTAAAACTTGTATTGAAAATGTCATTTGCCTAGCCCCCTAACTGATCACACACGGTTACATTGTTTGTGTGTTTGTTTAATGTTGGGCAGAATACACGGCCTCTGCCAGGTCGAGAAACAATGTAAAAATGATAGGGCATGAGTGAACTATTGAGGGGGAGAATGTAAAGGGCCACTGTACCTCTTTTATGTAACTGAAATTCAGCTGTCTGCTTCACTGCACGCAGTAATTGATGAAGATATTTTATGTGGTTCTAGCCTTTCCAGCACCATAGTGTTTGGTAGCTTTTACATCCAAAGTAATACCTCCTCGTCTGAGTGTGTGGTTGAAACTTTATCTGAAAGTTGTATTTGTGAGTGCTGTTTTTCACCAAAGTTCCCAATTCAGTAACACCATTTTTGCCATCAAACATCATTTCCATGGTGTTTACGCATTAATCTTGTTTTACTCTGTCAAAAGATAAATATCATCTAGTGTGATGTTTTTTTTTTTAAATTAGGCTTTTTACAGCTAACACAGTATTTTACACCTACTTGGCACTATTCACTGAAGGATGTCAGACTGCATATTGAAACATAAATTAATCCTCATGGTGCCCAGGGACGTAGATACTTAGGCCTGGTCTACACTTCAGAGTTAGGTTGATAGAAGCCGCCTTAAGTTGACCTGTTAATGTATGTGTCTACACTACCGCGTCCTTTACGCCGACCTAAGTCGCCTTTAGTGTCTCCTACTGTCAAA
This sequence comes from Macrochelys suwanniensis, assembly GCA_033296515.1. Classification (NCBI taxonomy): domain Eukaryota; kingdom Metazoa; phylum Chordata; order Testudines; family Chelydridae; genus Macrochelys; species Macrochelys suwanniensis. Next base: position 160,014,363 of record CM065777.1, read on the forward strand.
TGAGCGCAACCAGGCAGAGAAAGTAATGTGATGTGGCTACAGCACTGTAAACAGTGTGAGAAGCAACAATAGAACTTGGGAGCTCCCGCCTCACTTCGGCAGAACGTTAGCATCCAGAGGACCCAATCAAGATCAGGCTCATTGTGCTAAACACTGTACCTAGCTGGAGTAAGACAGTCTTGCCCTAAAGCTATTGCAATCCAAATAGACAAGACAGGAAAAAAAGGTAGGAGAAAGAAAGCGTTTTTCCCATTTTTACATTTGGAGAATGGGGACGCAAAGAGATGAAGTGACTTGTCCAGGCCAGTGCTGGGAACTGACCTAGCTCTCTTGAGACCTAGATCAGTGCCTTATCCACAATACCACCCTGTCTCTGCTGTGTCTTATACTCAGATCACTAGACACCAACTCCCTTAGTGCTGGATTAGTTAGGTAGCAATAGTAAACATCATGCAGCATGATCCCAAGGGCCATTGCAGTTATTGTGTAATAGTTTTTCACTCCCCGCCCCCCACACACTGCTCAGAATGCTTCCTTACAAACTTGAAAATCACTTTCCTTTCCCCCAACAAAATTGGTTCTATTCCATTAAGCAGGCACTGGATTCCTTCACTGTTGATTCCAATATAACAGACGTCAGTCTGGCTCAGGAGGGTTTACTTCATTGTTTGTGCACTGGCATCATCATTGATCTTCACCAGGAAGAGAGTTTGCCAAGACTAAAAACAAAACATAAATGAAAGTAGTTGTATTGTTGGAGACGCTGCTAAACAGTCTATGCCCCCATACACAGCCATACGTCAGTGCAGAGCGGTGCGTGAGGAGAATTTTCCCTCCTGTAGCTACAAGAGCTCTGAAAAATCAGGCAGGCAGATGTGCCTCAGCAGGTGTAAATTGTGGACTGGATTTGAAATAATAACACTGCATTAAAAAAGGCATTTCTGAGCCAATAGTGACTGTCTGGCTGAGCGGGGACGTCGGCTTTGACACTGACAGTGTGGGGTCTCCCTGTTTAGAGGCTGAAATCCTAGTTTCCGGCCTGATTTATTACTGGTTTACGCTCAGAGCTTTTATGTTTAATATTAAAATAAACTGTTGAATGTTTTTAAAAAATAAAATTCTTCTGATTAATTAAACCAGACTGCAGAAGAGAACTTGGTACAACCACAAGTTCACCCAAACCTTTCCATGTGGTCCTACAGCTTAGATCTCAGACCGGCTGTCAATTATCCCTGAGCAGCAAGAGCATTGTGGGTAACCAGATGCAAATGAGCACACCCCACTTTATTATAGAAATTCCTCTACCCAGTACCTGTCTCCTAGCCCCAGAGACATTTAAAATGAGACTGGACAAAGCACTAGGAAAGATAGTATAGGGAACTTCTGTGCATTACCTCCCGGGATGGAATGAATCACTTAATAGGATTTTTCCATTCAATAATCTTTGATGTTGCTATTTACATATAGTCCCAGAAATGGAGTAGGGTTTACCCAGACCAGCTCTGTAACCGTGAGCATGTTTTGCCATGGGAAGTCCCAGGAGTATGCCATCCTGCCCTAGTGGTGCTCCAAAGGATGGAGGGGGCAGGGATAGCTCAGTGGTTTGAGCATTGGCCTGCTAAACCCAGGGTTGTGAGTTCAATCCTTGAGGGGGCCATTTAGGGATCTGGGGCAAAAATCTGTCAGGGGACAGTACTTGGTCCTGCTAGTGAAGGCAGGGGACTGGACTCAATGACCTTTCAGGTCGTTCCAGTTCTAGGAGACTGGCATATTTCCATTTATTTTGTATTTTTTGTAGGTGCCTAAATAATGGCAGTTACTAAAAGCACCTCCTTTCATTCCTGGCTAGCAAGAAAATTTGGTTGTTTCCGGCTGTTGCTGGCCTAAATACAGAGAGCTAGAAACTCTACCTGGCTCTCAATAAAATGTTTAGTAAGAAACTGCAGCTGGTGCATAATGTGGTGAGCTAGGTCATGCGGAGGAAATAGCTGATCAAAACATGTTACATAGGAATGCTATAGGCTGTGTTTGCTTCCTGTTCGCTGCCAAATCCAATTCAAAGTTATGGTACTGATCCATAAAGCCCTTAGAAAGACCTCACACTGTCTCAAGGATTCTTCTTCTGAGACCAGCCACAGCAGTTACTTTCATCTGGCATGTTGTTATTGAAAGAACACACACATGAAATTGAGGAAGCCATAGTGAGAACCTTCTCAATAGAAACCCATGGGCTGGTACAGCCTCCCGAAGCAGGAAAATTCCCTTGCCTCATTCAGCTTATGCTGTAAAACTCACCTTTTCAATAATTTGTCCCTCTGTAGAACCAAAGCGCCAGAAAAAAGCAGCATGTACCAGAGAAGAAGCCAATGTTTAAACCAGAGCAGGAGGGTAAATTGACTGTCTTTTCTGGGAAGAACCCACTATTTTCTGTAGCTTTTATACAACATCTAAATGCCAAGGTGTTTTAGAAATGACAGGTGGAGGTGAAGCTGGTTATATGACACCACCTAAATACTACGAAGGTTTAAAATTAAGCCTAGCACCATGGCAATAGCTTGCAGTGCAACAAGGCAATTTGGGGTGCTTCTGACTGCAAGAAAACACTAGTGCAAAAAACTAGTGACCGCTGGCTATTGGAGGAGATTGGCTCACTCCCAGCTGCACTGTAGACCAGTAGTGTAGCCGGGGGGGAGCAGGGGGAGCGGCTGCTCCCCCTGTGAGCAGAAGGGGCGCCTTAAAAAGGAAGCGGTGCCTTTTTTTAGCAGAGCTTCCTTTTTAAGCGCCGCTTCTTGCACTCACCCGGTGGCGCTCCGGGTCTTTGGCCGCATTTGGGCGGCGGGTACCACCGAAGACCCGGAGTGAGTGAGGACCCGCCGCCGAAGACCCAGAGCACCGCCGGAGGCGCCGCCGGGGGAGTACAGCGGGAGCCTGGGGAGGCGCCTTTTTATAGCGCCGCTCCCCCTGCCCTAAGTGTGCAGAAGAGTAGGAGAAGCTGGAACACAAGTGAGTGGGTGTGCACATGGGGTTTGATGGAACAAGTGAAGGTGGGCGGCGGTGGAGAGCTGGATGTGCATTTGGTCAGATTGGGGACAATGCATGCGTGAAGGTAGGAGGAAGGCAAGATGGGAAAGGATGAAGGTATACACAAGCATGGTAAACTGTGTGGGAGTCAGGGCTGTGGCTAAGAAAAGATCAAAGTATAGAAAGGTGAGTGTAAAGGGAAAAAATGTTACAAAAAGATACTGGCTTCTCTGTAGATGAGACTCTTTAGGTTAATTAATAACTTGCTAATGATTTTTACTGAGGCAGTTATTCTGCTGTCACTGTTTTGTAACTGCTTTAGGTTTTATTTATTTGTTTAAGGCTTGCTCAGGCACTTTAGCACCTTTCTTAATATAAGCGACAAAGAGTTCTGTGGCACCTTATAGACTAACAGACGTATTGGAGCATAAGCTTTCATGGGTGAATACCCACTTCTTCAGATGCATGCAGTGGAAATGTCCAGGGGCAGGTATAAATAAGCAGGGAAGAGTCAGGCTAGAGATAACGAGGTTAGTTCAATCAGGGAGGATGAGGCCCTCTTTTAGCAGTTGAGGTGTGAACACCAAGGGAGGAAAAACTGCTTTTGTAGTTGGCTAGCCATTCATAGTCTTTGTTTAATCCTGAGCTGATGGTGTCAAATTTGCAAATGAACTGAAGCTCGGCAGTTTCTCTTTGAAGTCTGGTCCTGAAGTTTTTTTGCTGCAGGATGGCTACCTTCAAATCTGCTATTGTGTGTCCAGGGAGATTGAAGTGTTCTCCTACAGGTTTTTGTATATTGCCATTCCTAATATCTGATTTGTGTCCATTTATCCTTTTGCGTAAGGACTGTCCAGTTTGGCCAATGTACATAGCAGAGGGGCATTGCTGGCACATGATGGAGTATATTACATTGGTGGATGTGCAGGTGAATGAACCGGTGATGGTGTGGCTGATCTGGTTAGGTCCTGTGATGGTGTCCCTGGTGTAGATATGTGGGCAGAGTTGGCATCGAGGTTTGTTGCATGGATTGGTTCCTGAGTTAGAGTTATTATGGTGCGGTGTGTAGTTGCTGGTGAGAATATGCTTCAGATTGGCGGGTTGTCTGTGGGCGAGGACTGGCCTGCCTCCCAAGGCCTGTGAAAGTGAGGGATCGTTGTTCAGGATGGGTTGTAGATCACTGATGATCCATTGGAGAGGTTTTAGCTGAGGACTGTAAGTGATGGCCAGAGGAGTTCTGTTGGTTTCTTTCTTCGGTTTGTCTTGCAGCAGGAGGCTTCTGGGTACACCTCTGGCCCTGTTGATCTGTTTTCTTATTTCCTCATGTGGGTATCATAGTTTTGAGAATGCCTGGTGAAGATCTTGTAGGTGTTGGTCTCTGTCAGAGGGGTTGGAGCAAATACAGTTGTACCTCAGTGCTTGGCTGTAGACAATGGATCGTGTGGTGTGTCTGGGATGGAAGCTGGCGGTATGTAGGTAGTCATAGCAGTCGGTGGGTTTTCGGTATAGGGAGGTGTTAATGTGACCATCGCTTCTTTGCACCGTGGTGTCTAGGAAGTGGACTTCCCATGTAGACTGGTCCAGGCTGAGGTTGATGGTGGGGTGGAAGCTGTTGAAGTCGTGGAATTGTTCCAAAGTTTCCTTCCCATGGGTCCAGATGATGAAGATGTCATCAATGTAGCGTAGGTAGAGGAGGGGCGTGAGTGGACGAGAGCTGAGGAAGCGTTGTTCCAGGTCAGCCATAAAAAGGTTGGCATATTGTGGGGCCATGCGGGTGCCCATAGTGGTGCCACTGGTCTGGAGGTATATATTATCACCAAATTTGAAATTGTGCGTGAGGATAAAGTCACAGAGCTCAGCAACCAGTTGTGCTGTGGCATCATTAGGGATACTGTTCTTGACAGCTTGTATCCCATCTGTGTGTGGGATGTTTGTGTAGAGAGCCTCTATATCCATGGTGGCTAGGATGGTGCTTTCTGGGAGATCACCGATGCATTGTAGTTTTCTCAGGAAATCAGTGGTGTCATGGAGATAGCTGGGAGTGCTGGTGACGTAGGGTCTGAGTAAAGAGTCCACATATCCGGACAGTTCTTCAGTGAGAGTGCCAATGCCCAAGATGATGGGGCGTCCAGGATTTCCAGGTTTGTGGAACTTGGGTAGTAGGTAGAATAACCCTGGTCGGGGCTCTAAGGGTATGTTGATTTGTTCCTGTGTTAGCGTAGGGAATGTCCTGAGTAGATGGTGCAGTTTCTTAGTGTATTCCTCAGTGGGATCTGAGGAGAGTGGCCTGTAGAATTTGGTATTGGAGAGTTGTCTGGCAGTCTCCTTTTGTAGTCAGACCTATTCATGATGACAACAGCATCTCCTTTATCAGCCTCTTTGATTATAATGTCAGGGTTGTTTCTGAGGCTGTGGATGGCATTGCGTTCTGCACGACTTAGGTTATGAGGCAGGTGACGTTGTTTTTCCACCATTTCTGCCTGTGCATGTCGGCAGAAGCATTCTATGTATAGGCCCAGACTGTCATTTCGACCCTCAGGAGGAGTCCATGTGGAGGAGTTCTTCTTGTGCTGTTGGTGGGAGGGTATCTGTGTATTTGTGCGCTGTACAGTGTTATCTTGAAAGTATTCCTTGAGTCGGAGACGGCGAAAGTAGGCTTCCAGATCACCGCAGAACTTAATCATGTTGGTGGGGGTGGTGGGGCAAAAAGAGATAATATAGAGCCTTTAAAATTTCTGTGCTTCAGCTCTTCTCCCCAAATGGCCTTCAGTGACTCGAGGTCCCTCTGTTGACTTACTCTGTTTTTTTAATCAGAGACGCCATCATTCAGTTACCCTGAAGTTCACAGGGCTTGCAGCACATATAGTCTGGAAGCTCGTTCGATGTCTGAAGCTGCCTGCAATATCCAGGCACAGCGGGATGTGTTAAAGATTTGAGTTTCATTTATGGAAACTGTCTATGGGCCTCTGAGCTTTCCTTATCTTCAGTGGCCCAGGAAGACTGCTACATGGGAAGGCTGGGTGATGCATTAAGAGCAACATGCTTCATATACATTAGCACAGTGGAAAATTGCCAGTTGCTTATTTCAACGAACAATTTGTGAACTTCCTGAGGGCTTTGTGCTCCTCTGGGAGTCATTACTAACATCTGAGTGAATTATGGACTACCATGTAAATACAGTGTGTACTTTGGAAAAAAAACCTGGATAGTTCAGCTGATAGGTAATGTGATATGCCTCTCATCTTCAGGTTGCTAGAACGAAATGAACCTAGGTAGGGGGTCATATAGTGGGGAAGAGATGGTTCTCTTCCAGGCTCCACCCACAAAATAAGCTCCACCCATGTGAGGCATAAAAATGTGATGCTACTTGCTGTAGGTTGTGCAGATAGTCAAAATATAATTGTGCAGCTCTTTGAGCTCCACTGGGCTTCTAAAACTTGGCTACCCTCTGTGGGCTTAAATATGCCCATGGGCTGTGCTAGGCCCCTAGGGCTGAGGAAACAACTAGTCGTATCTCCCAAGCATCACTGTGACACCAACAAGTAACACCAACATGGGACCTCTCTCTCAGTGAATTATGTAGATCTGTGAATCCTCCCTTTGCTTTCTTACATGCAGAGTGAAGTAAATGTTGACTTCTAAATCACCATCTTTAGGTAGCTTGGTTAACACCTCACTGAGATGAATGGGACAGCTCACACCTCTTAGAGCTAATGTTCCAGACTCTCTGCAACCTCACTTGGACATCTCTGCATGGGTTACACTTGGTTCACCCTCTTGAGATTTCTGTCACAACCATAACAGTTGGAGACTTACTTTTTCTTTTTAGAAGAAAGCTGATATTCTGTGGGGAAAGACTAGCTTCACGGAGGAGCTGGTATGGTGTATGGGCACATATTGGCTCTGTTTGAGCCCTTCAGCCTGCTAATACCCAAAAGTCTCTAACATCTGACAGCCGTGGTTTGTGTGAAATGAGTCGGTTGAAGTCAGTACTGATGCTAGTGGACAGGGACCCCATTACTATAATTGACATCATTTTGGCAGCCTCAGCAGAAACACCAGGGATTAAATGAACCTGGAGATTGAATTACCCTCTCCCCTCTAGAGATGGTCTGTCTGTCATAGTTGAGGCACTCTGGCAGAGAAGCTGGTATGGCTGCTGTCTGTGTGATATCTTTACTGTGGTAAGCAGAGGACTCCAATCTTCAGAGCTGTCATTAGCACTTAATCCATTTAGGTAATTACCAAAGCAAAGCTATATTGAAGCGTCACTCTTAGTCACAATCTGTGGGCCTAATCCTGATCACATGCACACCAATGTAACTCCATTGACTTCACTGGAGTTATTCCTGCTTTATACTGGGGTAAGTGAGAGCATCATCAGAATGAGCAGACGTTGAGATGGCCGGAGTGGCCAGCGGAACATTTCCTTTGCACAGAGGAACCTTCCAGTAGCACAGAGCTAGGATAGCCAGTCCTGTGCCATCTTCCTCACAGCTCCTGGCATTGGGGCATGGCTGGACCAAGGCCATGCTTTGGTCCTCCCTGGCTGCCAGAATGGCCCCATGGGTCTCTTGCAGGTAGGCATAACTTGGAGCCAAACTGACCTCCAGCCATCCCCAGGATGGGGTGTGTGATATCAAGGTGACATATAACTACAGTACTACTTTTTGCCCCTTACTCACGTCCTCTGCTCCGAGAACAGCTCAACGGATCTCAGGGATTGGGACTTTGCACTTGGGATGTTTTCATCTGTAGATCTCAAAGCACTTTATAAATGTGGGTAAAAATTATTTTAACCATTTTGTATATAGGAAACCCCAGGCACAGAGCGGGGCAAGTGAGTTGTCCAAGATCACACAACAAATCAGAGGTAGAGTTGAGACTACAGCCACCCTTGCAGCTGCTCTGTCATTTTTCATTTTGGGTGTTTGCGAAAAAGTAATAGTCACAACTGAATTCTTTTAAAGTCTAAACTTTAAAAATATCACATTCAGTGTTCTGTCTACTACTGACCAACTTTTTGATTTTTTTTTTTTTTTTTTTTTGCAGGGACACCTGTCTGGTTCTTTGTGAAAATTGCTCCGATTCGAAATGAACAGGATAAAGTGGTTTTATTTCTTTGCACTTTCAGTGACATAACAGCTTTCAAACAGCCCATTGAGGATGATTCATGTAAAGGTTTGTCTTTCTTGTCATACAATTGTGCATTGTGCTGCTTCTCTTGGTGCATGTTGACTGTGAAGTAACTGAAGGCTTCTAATACCCACATTAAGAATTGGACTTTAAAACAAGTGGCAACTACACACTGTCAAGCACAGCCCCATGTGGAATGACTACAAATTTTAGAATGATCCTAAGCAGGATTGACTCCGGTCAGTGCTTGGATGGGTGACCACTGAAGAAAAATCCAAGTACTGTTGGAAATGGGGCTGGGGATCCAGTGGGTGGTGCTTTTCCTTTTAATTCAGTGCTGGCCAATCCCTCAGCATGGTATTATGTGGGCACAGAGCTATGACAAATGCCAGCGTTTGGATGCAGTGTAAAACTGAAGTCCTGACCACTTATTGTCATTACAGCTGCTGAAGGGTGCCGAGTCCCTTCTCCGGAGGCACCGAGCCAACACAAATCCTTTGTCCTCGCTGGGAGCGGGGGCTGTTCAGCTTCTGTCAGATCTGTTGGCACTCTGTGCAAGAGCAGAGGCATTAACCCTATGGCTGGAATCTAGCCCAGACTTGGGAAATTTCATTCCACCTGCCTAAATGAGGGCCTGATCCGGTTTCCATGAAACTCAATGAAAAGACTCCCAATGACTTCAGTGGGAGCTGGGTCAGGCCCAAACTGTCCTAAACGGTTAGGTAGAGTTGCTGCATGCTGTTAATCCACTGCTGAGTTTCACCCCAGAAGCTGTGGCCCTTCAGCGAGGCCCTGATCCCGCACATTTATGGGTAGATTCCTGTGTGGTGCAGAGCTATATATGAGCGTGCAGGAGAATAGTTTGTAAAGGGAAATGAATCCTCAGAGGCGAGAGGTACATAATGAGAGTTGCTTGCGTTTCTTTTTAGTGTTCAATAATATCTGTAGTGTAAAACTTAACAGGAAGTTGAATTTATTTACATTTTATTTTAAAAATATAGCGTTTCTCAAAGTGGAAACCCCTGTCACCATCCCCAATGAAGAAAAACCTTTAAAAATACTCTGCCAAGCTGCATGGAATGGTTTTCTTTTCATTGCTATGTGTTTGGGTTTTTTGTTGCTCTAATCAAATTAGAAAGTTGGTTTTGTAGTCAGAAAGGTCTGTCCCATGGAAAATCGCTTTCTGCCAGGCACCTAGTGGTCTTCACTTCACTCTGACAAGAACTGACTGCAGAGATAAATCAGGATTAGGTAGTGAAGCTAGCTCTAGCTTATTCACTGGGAATGAAGTGCATTTAACCAGACAATGAAGTGAGTTGCTGTCAGGAGTGATAGCCTGTAGTTCTCCCCTGCACTTCTGCTGAAACCAACGTTCTGCTGAAGAGCCTAATGTGCTAGTAAGCTATGGACTCGGGAGCAGAGATTCCTTTTCTCTCTGAAGATAAGGACACGTTTGATTTTGTAAGAGGAGTAAGTAGGAGAAAGAAAACTAATCAAACATTTGAAGAAGTCGCGCCTGTTGGATCCCGGATTGTACTATATCTATGGTGGTGGTGGTGATGCTTAACAGTTTCACGTCCAAAGCAATGTACAGAGATTAAACTAATTATCCACACAGAATCCAAGTTAGCTGTCTGCCTTGATTTCCCCATTTGTAAAATGAACATAACACCCACCTAAGTAGCAGATTTTTGAAATGTGGGTGCCTAAAACCAGGCATGGAAGTAAAGGTGACATGATTTTCAGAGGGCTAAACACCCACAACTTCCCCAGAAATCCTCCTCGGACTTGGATGAAGTGACTTGTCCAAGGCCACAGAGTCAGCCAGTGGCACAGCTGGGATTAAAATTTGAGAGGTGCTGACTCTCAACCCTACGCTCATTCTCCAGACCTTGCTGTCTCTTCTCGTAACAAAAGTTACGAGATGCTGTTTGTAAGTCTTCCAAATATTAGTCCCAAGTCTACTGAAGTCAATGAAGTTCTATGTTTTGAGTTGGTGTGAGTGGAAAACCCATTATTACTACACATGCAAGTCAGAAGATTTGATACCATGGTAATAAAGTTGCAGGTACTGTCATGAACCTTAATTTATCTCCAAATTTTTACTCCCTGCAACTGCTTCTTCCTAGAGGATAGCTCCACGCTGTCCCTACACACAGTATACTTGCAATGATTTGATGAATTAGAAGCCCAGCTCCTTACAAAAATACATGTTGTCAGACACCTAGAGACTTTTATACGCATATTTATTAGTAGGGCTTATTGAGCCTTCATATCTTGCATTAAAGGGTTGGATGCCTGGTAGGTGGCTCACAAGGTTGTGGAGGGGAATGAGAATATTTTTGGAAGATGTGAGATGTAGAAAAACTGGTTATGATTTCAGAAGAATCTTCAAGGAATAAACATTAAGGGACTGAGTTTTGAAGAGAACCCATTCTTTGGGCCATATACAAACTTGTTTTGGCATTTACTGTAGAGCTGATCACAACATATTTTAAATGAAAAAGGTCTTTTTGACCAAAAAGAGAACTTTTGCAGAAAATTTTCATTTGAGTAGAAATTTTCCTGATTTTCTACAAAAAACAGGAAACCCAAAAGTGAAAGTTTTTTAATTGAAAATGACTTTTGGATCTCAGCTGTTGGTTGGTTGGTTGTTGTTGCTGGAAAAAATAAAAACCCTGTGGGAAATTATTTTTCAAAATTTCCTATGAAAAGCCTCTAGTTTAGTGTGATTGTGCATGCAAATCAGTTATTTCATGTGCAAATCTCCAGTTAAACACCTAATAGTCCCTTTACATGTGCAAAGACCTCATTTGCATGTGCAGTTATGTTTAGTTTCATATGCAGTGGATGTAGCTCTAGGTGCCTGATCATTTGAAATCGGGCCCTGTAGCTCTGCTTATCGAAGCAATGTTATCTTATGCAAAGAGTAGCTGTCTATTCATCTCTGCCCATTTAAAGAGCAGCTTATGGCTTGGCCTGAGCACACTTAGCTATGAATATCTTAGTAGCTCACTATCGAATGTTTAATTTCAAGCACGGTTTTTTTTGAGCTGTCAGAGTGCTTGTGACTTACTGAAGGATGTGTGTGTCTAGCACTAATGACTGGAGATTGACATGTATACAAAAGTGAACAGGCATCTTTTATCTGAAGATGAGTAGAGGAAGGCAGAAATGAAAACGGTACTGAGACCACCTATTCATTTAAAAAAACCAACCCTAATAATCAGACATTAAAAAGGCTGAAATTTGAAAAATGTAAGTCTTATACTAGGTATGCTTCTAATTATAGACTCTTTTGTTTTTTGGTTCAAAGAACTTGTTCACTTTTAATACTGCATAATTTATAACTGCCATGGAAATTTAAGTAAATTTGCTTTTAAACATAGCTGCTTTAAAAATAGCATACACTAAATATAGCTACTTGAAAAATACTATGTCAGTGGTGTTTGAAGATATAAATAAAAAAAACTTTTCTTCCTCCCCACACACGTTCCCCTTAACATTTTTGGGGAAAATTTAGCTTTTGTGCAATTCCATTCAAGTTGATGGAGTTATGTTATGGCTGAATTTGGCACTTGATGTTTTATGTGGACCTCATAGCAGGCCCTCTAGAATGTCTGATATATCTGAAACTAATCTATTCTTTTGCCCTTTTGATTTACGATTACATGAGGTTTGGAGCACTCTGAGGAGCAGATATTCAAAATGATCTCTAAATTTGAATGCACAGTTTTAGGGGCATGGTAATTTTGTGCATGCAAACAGGATTTGTATGTACAAATTGAGTAGTCAGACATTCAGCAGGTTGGCAGGAACAAGCATTTGTGCATGCAAAGGAATGTGTGCAAAATTAGGGGTGTGTTGAGGTCCATTTGAAAATGTGGACTGGAGGGAGCTCTGCTGACTTACACCAGCTCAGAATCTGTTGCTTAGATCCAATGTTTTTGTTTTCATTTTTTTTTATAACACAAAATGATATTGGGTTCAACAGCCACGAACCCTGTGGGTGAAAGATTGCTGGCCTGTTATCTCCTAAACTGTAATTGTTATAATTGGCATTGCAGAAGAAGTTTTATTTCATTTTGTGTTTATGGTAATCTTTTTCGATCAGAATCAGGGCTGTGGAAAAACCCAACTGGCTTTGTTTGCTTGGTTTATTTTAATTCAGGAAAACTTCAACCCAATGGTGTTTTCTGGTCTGTGAGGTTTTTGTGTTTTGTGTGAGGAGGGAGGGGAGATTTTTTAAAATAAGTATTTACATGAACATAATTTTATATATTAAGGTTTTTTGTTCGTAGAAACATTAGGCTTTAGTTTCAATGTCTGAATGAAACCTTTAACTTAAAAAAACAAACAAAGAAGTGATGAGAACATAAAGACTCTTGTTTATGCTTCTTAAGTCCATTAGGACAAATAATGTTCTAGAACTCTCTAGAAACTTAGAAGGGAATGGGAATGAACAGAGTCACTGATGACTAGAGAGAGGTGAAGTCAGCTGTAATTGGATATTGAAGAGAAGGGAATGGATGGAAGTGAGAACTGTTCAGGAGCTTGGTTTGCTAGAATCCAGACAATTCTGAATGCAGATGAGGCATCTGATAATGTGGTAATCTGATAATACAATTCCGGTTACTCCATCTTACTTTTTCAGTTTTCACAATATTAAATTCACGAGGCAGTGGCTTTTAATTCCAACTCTAGTAACTGAAAGTTGCTGATCAATGCTCCAACTTGGCTAGTGTTTAGTAATTACTGTAGTATTCAGCGTATGAAAGGATGTGATTCATCTTGAATAAGATGAAGGAAGTGGTAGGAAACAACTGAATGAGCTGAAATAATGAAAACTGATAATTCTTCTATAATGTAAACATTGTCATGTTTTCGAAGCAAGTTACAAAGGGTCCAGGTTCCTCTCAAAGTGCAGAAAATTGGCTTCTTCCAATTTGTTTGAAAATGAAATGTGCCATTGAATGAAACTTCATCTCTTAAAGTGGAAGAGGAAAATATTGAGTTTGATGATCCTGCAAATAGATCTTTTCGATGCTGCTGTTCTCATTGAAGCCTAGTTGCAGTAATAATGTAAGTCCCTGTTCCAGGCATTCTAGCAGCTCTTTCTTATTAACTTCTTTCAGGAGAAATCTCTCATCTCTTCAACATCAAAAAGCAGCAAAACTCCTTGGTAGTGATGGTGTAAAGACAAATGAAAGGAAAAACTTGATATTAATAAGAGAGCTTGAAAACTTCTTTTATGCCAAGATCTTCACCTTCAATGTAGCAGAAATCAAACAATCTAAAGAAATGACTGAAGTGTGCTTCGTCTTATATCAGCTTCTTCAGACCAAATGAAACTCATTGGTCCACTACCCAATGCTGCAAATTAAGGAACAGGAGGAAAACAAAAGGAAAAGCTTAAAGAAATAACATTGGCACTAATTCAGGACAGTTGGTTGAACCCGAGAACCTACCCAACAGCGGCTATAAGTGTCCATTCAGGAAAAATGCATTCCTACTCATTGCTATTGATTCTGTATCTGAAAACAAAGCCACAGAATATCATGTTCTAGCTGCTGAAGAAAACATGCAAGATTGCAGGGTAAAGTGTCTTTGCTATTTGCTCAGAGAACAAAAATTAAAATGAAAAAGATGAGACGACTTCTTGGGTGCAGCCTTCCTCCATTTCTGAGATGTGGGTGTGGAACATACTATTTAAACATTTTTGAGAAAGAAGTCAGACGTAACACAGATCTGAAGCACACTGTGGAAGTTCAAAAAGTATTCTGCAACCACGATTTGCATCATGGTTGGCTGATTGAAAAAGGAAGACTAAAAAAATTGTATTACAGTAGTGCCCATGACCTGGGACCCTGGGACCTGGGACCCTGTCGCTGAGACCTGGGACCCTGTTGTGCTGAACACTGTGCACAATGTAAGAGGCAATCCCTGCCCCAAAGAGCTTACAGTCTAGATTCACAAGAGTAAGAAATGTGGGGAGGGGAAACAGAAGCACAGAGGTGAAATGACTTACCCAAGTCACACAGTAGGTCAGTAGCAAAGCTAATAATAAAATTCACATCTCCTGACCCCCCCAATCTAGTGCTGTATCTACTAGGCCACACTGCCTCTATGAGAATAGATGCCCACCTTCTCAAGGACACTTGGGAATTCTCAAGAAGACTGTGTCTGTATCTTTGCACTTAAATACTACAGTGTATTGAAATTTGCACTGAGCACGAGGAGGACTCTGTTAAAAACATAACATGCATTTTATACCACAGGGACTCTTAGAGTCACTAAGCTTATGGAGCTCCCTCCTGGGGGACCTCTGGTTTCCAAAAATGATACAGACCCTTATTCCTCCCTCTTGAGGACCTTGCTTATAGCAATCTACATGGAACTTGGAGGAAAGAGCACAGGCTGCAGGAGGGAAGGTGGTGGTGACACCAGGAAGACAGTCTGTGTGCACATGGCTGGAATGCTAGCTGCAGTTGCAGCATCTCTGTAAATAGTTCTCTTAATTAAGATCCCGGTTAGTTTTAGAAACATGGAGTCCTCTCCTATTACGCAGCATGTGGTACATGAAACGTCAATGACCCACCTTAGGACCAGTGGGGCCTGGGTTCTTTTGTACTCAGTACCTTCACCTAGTGGCCCAATTAATACATTAACAGACAATGGCTATGACCTCTGGGGCATTACAATGTATAATTACAGGAAATCCAGGACCAGCAGACATATTAGTCACAGAATGTATAGCAGTATATTAACAGAATGGAAAGGGAACAGGCCAGAGAATCCAGGATATCCAATAATTGAGTAACCAGCCGATCCCCCAGCAATGAACACACAATGTCCATGAACTAAGTAAGAATATCAAAATGCCTCAAAAGCCTCCCACAGGCTGCAGCTTGTTGGTGGAGCTCAGTGAAAAGGGCTGGCACGCCTTCCTGGTAAGTTGATAGTTCTCCCCTTCTAAGGGAAGGGACCCCAGTCCAGAGGCAGCTTACCAGACACAGCTGGCACTCAGTCCTCAGAAGCAAAGCAGAGTCTTGGGGCTCAGTCTCTCCTTTGTGGAGCTGGGGGTCAGTCCTAAGTCCTTTGACCAGGTGAGACAAAATGGAGTCTCCCCTTCTGCTGCATGGTGAAACTTCTGGGCTGCATTCCCTGTAGCTGCTGTAACCTGACTCCCTGTTTCCAGGTGTCTTCTACAAAACCACCCCTGCCCAGTCTCAGTTCACGTGTGCAGGCTCAAAGATGTTTTTTGGGGCCCGCAGTTGGTCACCCAGGCATGGCAATTGGGCTCTGGCCAGGTAACTCCTTCTTCTCTCAAACATGAGGTCTGGCCAAGCTCAACTCATACGCTGGGGGAGCTCCAGCCATGAACAGGCTTTCTGGTGCCTGCGGTTGGTTGCCAGGCTTGTCTATGGAGCTCCTAGTTTGGCCCCCACAGCGTGTTTGTGCCTCTCAATCAGGTGAGATCAGCAGTCTGTTTACACAGTTTCTATGCTACAGCTGGGTGAGAGCCTCCCAGCCTGGTCTGAGAGACTTGTGCTAGCGGGACTTGCACTAATATGCCTGCATGTTGCGGCATCAGCAGTGGCTCAGTCTAAAGTTTAGACCCAGGGGGCAGGGTAGGCTTGTGCTCGGGTAGCTAGCCTGAGCCTACGCTGGTGCCACAATGTTTGTGCAACTAATTTTAGCGTGCTAGTGCAAGCCCCTCTAACATGAGTCTGTTTACCTGGACTGGGGGGGTTCGCTTCCATGTATTTAGACATACCCTTGGGAATTGCTTCTCTCAAGCTTCCAAATGGCTAGCGGACTTCACTTACAAAAGCAACTGAAGCAGATTTAGGGGGGACTTGACAGGTCACAGGTGGAAGACACTACTCTTGTGGTCTCAGTATAAATCTGGCTTGAACCAGTTAACAACAAACGAACTAGAACTTCACAAGAACAAAGTACAAAATCAATTGAGCAAAGTGGCGGGATGTTTCATTTTCTTAGCCAACATGACTGATGCCTAATACAAAGGCCATAGTGGAGCCCAGAGCAGGAAGAAGAAGAGGTTGAAACACAGCTTATGGTTTTGTGATCCCGAGTTCTTTCCTTTTCTTTTAGCATTCAAGATTGAAGGTCTAGCTTTCTGCCCAAATCTACATTTGCAAAGGAGGTTGTATCACAGTGGTTGCATCAAAATGATGAAAAATTGTGAAAGTGAAGTCATGGAGAGCAGGACAGTTGAATTCAGAATTTTGTCTTAAGACCTCCACTTCTATTGAGCCAGCTCAGTATTAGTGGAGTGAGTTTTAGTATGTTCAGATTGGTTTGGTCAAAATTTCATCACAGGACAGGTGCTTAACATATCAACAGAAGAACACAAACAGGAGAGTGGGAGGCAAGACAAGTTATTAGACTGGATACGGTTATTGTTCTATTCCAGAAATGCAAGCTGGCTTCTTGGACAATATTAATGTGCTTTTTGATTGTCTGAAAAATAAATACGCTTATAAGGTGAATTGCATAATGAGTGTCTTGAGTTTCACGTAATACAATTTTAAATTTTTTCTTTTTTTCAGAGGAAAAATGTGGGTGTTTTCAGGTGTAGGAAAATCCCTATCACCTTGGGGGGAAGAAAACAACTGTTTAATCTAGGTAGTCTAGTCTGTTCCCCCCCTCATCATGGCAGGACTGATGCCACTATACCTTTTTTTGAAATATGGGTCAAATCTAGATTTCAGGAGCTCCGATGCTGTAATTCCAGTCTTCCTTTGCATTTTGTTCCACTGCCTAATGGCTCTTAGTTTTAATGTCTTTTCTGATAAGTTACAGCAGAGAAAGTAAATAAGTCCATCACTTCTTGGTCTATCTTCATTGACTAATGAGAGTAATCAGTCCTTGCCCTAAATGTCTGCGTACCTGCAGGCAGTTTATGTCTTCCTTCAGGTTTCTGTAGTAATATGTTGTAATAAGATCAAGAGGGATTCCTTCCTCTTAGGGTACTGAGACAAATGAGCATTCTACTGTAGGTTCTGTTGATGCCAATGTTGTCTCTCTGATGCAACATATAAAACCACTGTGTAAGCTGCAGTTTCCACAATTTTCTTTTTCTTCCATTAAAAAAATAAAAGGATGGTGTTTTACACTAATTGCCCAAAACACAGTAGTATTGCTACAGTAAGCAGTAGGGTTTAGACCATTACTGTAGAATATTTCCAGCGCTTTTTAAATAAGGGACAGAAATGAACAAAAAAAAAAGCGAGAGAATCTCTCAGCTTCATAAATGCTAATGAAGTGACAAAGAGTCCTGTGGCACCTAGACTAACAGACGTATTGGAGCATAAGCTTTCGTGGATGAATACCCACTTCATCAGATGCATGCAGTGGAAATGTCCAGAGGCAGGTATAAATAAGAGTCAGGCTAGAGATAATGAGGTTAGTTCAATCAGGGAGGATGAGGCCCTCTTCTAGCAGTTAAGGTGTGAACTAACCTCGTTATCTCTAGCCTGACTCTTATTTATACCTGCCTCTGGACATTTCCACTGCATGCATCTGATGAAGTGGGTATTCACCCACAAAAGCTTATGCTCCAATACGTCTGTTAGTCTATAAGGTGCCACAGGACTCTTTGTCGCTTCTACAGATCCAGACTAACATGGCTACCCCTCTAATAATTGCTAATGTTACTTGAAAAGCATAATATTTTTGGCCATTTTGATAGGCTTTGCATCTACATGGCATTGCTTACATTTCTGTAAAGTTTAATGACATTTACTAACCCTTTGTTCTACGGTAAAAATTTCACGTAGCTCAGCTCTGCTTAAGGCATACTCACATACTTATTGTGCACTCTTCAGGCACAGGGCCTGATTCTTTTTCCAACTGTAAATCAGCAGAAATTCCATTGGAATCAATAGTTACAATGATGTAAATCTGGAATAAGCAAGAGGAGAATTGGCCCCGCAGTCTCATGATAGGCAATATTACCATCTCTGCTTACATAGTTAAGTTTGTGTGACACTTCTCTTTATATGATCCTGTTTTCAGTTGCTTATAACTTTGCCCAACGTTAACTGTTTGGACTGACATTTTCCTCACCAGGTGTCTGCCACAGGCTGAATTTATTTTTAAAGTTTCATTAACAATGGTTGAGCCATATCAGAGAATGAGATTAGGTTAAAATATCTTAGCTTGTCTATGGTAAAAAAAATTCCTATTATTGTTTCTTTGAGACATTCTAATGCTTTCATGCTTTGGAGCAAAGACTTGAAATTGCCCTGGGCCAGTGATGTGCTTTTTGCCATCCCTGTGAAAATAGCTCAAATTTGGCCAAGTTATAAGCCTTTGAAAAAACTTTGTTTGCATATGGTCAGTAGAGACTTGTTTAAAGTTTGTCAACTAAATTCTCTCAGGATTCTATCTATACTGAGCATGTTCCAGCCCAGGGCTGCAGGGCTGAGCAGGATTTTCCCTGACATTGGTGCTGTCTGGTGCTGCAGGCCATCCTGGTCATGGAAAACCAGAATTAAGAACAGGGAAAGTCTCGCTGTGATCTCAGTGCCCCCTGCTGGTGACCACGCAGTGTGGAGGAGGAAGTGACCTGTCTCAAACACAGAAGGGACAAGAACCAGACTGGTGGGTACAGGGGGGAGTAGATTGAGACAAGGAACCTGGGATGGAAAAACTGGGATGGGGAGTTAACAGGAGGGGTTTAGAGAAGAGCCACAAGAATGATTAAAGGATTAGAAAACCTGTCTTCTAGTGACAGACTCAAAGAAAGCAATTTATTTAGCTTAACAAAGAGAAGGTTAAGGGGTAACTATATTAATTTATAAGTACTTGCATGGAGAACAAATATTTAATAATGGCCTCTTCAGTCTAGCAGAGAAAGGTATTCCACAATCTAATGGTTGGAAGCTGAAGCTGAACAAATTCAGACTGGAAAAAGGTGTACATTTTTTACAGTGAGGGGCAATTTACCAAGCATCAAGGTGGATTCTCCATCAGCTATATTTTTAAAATCAAGATTGGATATTTTTATAAAAGCTATGTTGTAGGAATTATTTTGGGTAAATTCTGTGGCCCGTGTTATACAGAAGGTCGGATTAATGTGCACTGCTACAGACTAGGGACCGAATGGCTGGGCAGCAGTTCTGCAGAAAAGGACCTAGGGGTTACGGTGGACGAAAAGCTGAATATGAGTCAACAGTGTGCCCTTGTTGCCAAGAAGGCTAACGGCATTTTGGGCTGTATAAGTAGGGGCATTTCCAGCAGATCGAGGGACGTGATTATTCCCCTCTATTCGGCACTGGTGAGGCCTCATTTGGAGTACTGTGTCCAGTTTTGGGCCCCACGCTACAAGAAGGATGTGGATAAATTGGAAAGAGTCCAACGGAGGGCAACAAAAATGATTAGGGGGCTCGAGCACATGACTTATGAGGAGAGGCTGAGGGAACTGGGATTGTTTAGCCTGCAGAAGAGAAGAATGAGGGGGGATTTGATAGCTGCTTTCAACTACCTGAAAGGGGGTTCCAAAGAGGATGGATCTAGACTGTTCTCAGTGGTAGAAGATGACAGAACAAGGAGTAATGGTCTCAAGTTGCAGAGGGGGAGGTTTAGGTTGGATATTAGGAAAAACTTTTTCACTAGTAGGGTGGTGAAGCACTGGAATGGGTTACCTAGGGAGGTGGTGGAATCTCCTTCCTTAGATGTTTTTAAGGTCAGGCTTGACAAAGCCCTGGCTGGGATGATCTAATTGGGTTTGGTCCTGCTTTGAGCAGGGGGTTGGACTAGATGACCTCCTGAGGTCCCTTCCAACCCTGAGATTCTATGATTCTATGATTAAATGATCACAGTGGTCCCTTCTGGTCTTGGAATTTATGAATCTATGGAGCTAGGACTGAGAGCTGGGAAGGGGACAGACTGGGACTCTGGGCAAGAAGTCCGTGGGTAGACTGGGATGAGGAGCCTGAGGTGGGGAGAAGACTGGGACTTGGACAGGGAGGTCAGAGGATTAGAGTAGGACTGGAATAAGAAGGTGGAGAAATGCGATGAGATGCTACAGGGGGGCAATGGGGAAAAGATGGTACTAGAATAGGGTCAGACTGAGGGAGACGGGGCAGAAGGGTGACCACTGGAATAGACTCCCCTCCTGAACGTGGAATGGGACCCCAGATTTCCAAGTCTCCTCATTCTTTTGCTCTCAGCAAATACTTGTAAAACCCACTGGCAATGAGTGTCTCTCATCTGCCTCTAACCCTGGTCCACATAAAGGATGACAACCTACTACCTCTATTGGTAAATCCATTAACTCAAGTGGCAGATAGCCGTGCAGTGGATCTGACGGTTCCAGTTCCGCTGATAACCCATGTGAATGTCAATATGATTCAACAATTTTCTTTTTTAAAAACCTAGAAAATTACACACACACTCAGGGCAGAGTTTGAATAGTGTGAAGTAAATAAGGCCTAGGGCCACACATTGTTCAATGAAGATAAAATAAAATATTGAATAGTTGCTCATTAATTGAGCTTAGGGTGACCAGATAGCAAGTGTGAAAAATTGGGACAGGGAGTGAGGGGTAATTGGCACCTATATAAGAAAAAGCCCCAAATATCGGGACTGTCCCTATAAAATAGGGACATCAGGTCACCCTAACTGAGCTGTGTCCATCCTGTGCACTGATGAGGCAGGGATCCTGGTGGGAAAATTGTATCTGATCATGTAATTAAAGACTGCATCTTAATGCATGTGGACAAGGGAGTCAAATTATGTTTGTGCTGACAGCCTTAATTCTGGCATTTCCTGTCTGTTGAGTGCTTGGCTTTGCAACATTAAGGTACTCTTTAACATATTGTTTTGTGTGTAATCTTTATACACAGCATAGTACACTTCATTTCAGCACCATGGACAGCATTAATTGCTAATAATACTCATATGGTGTACATGCTTTATTCATATCACATACTATAAGTCTGAGACTATAAACCTGTGTGATTCTATTTACTGCCACTTGAACAAATTCTCCCCCCGTTTCTCTGGATGTACACCACTGTAAATCCAGTGATCTTGATTCTTCAATGATTTACACCACTGCAAATCAGGAACAACTCCAGTGGCGTCATGCTGGTATCCAAGTTACATCAAAGGAAGGTCTTAGGACCAGATTCTGAGTTGGTATCAATGAGCATAGATCTTCTAAAGCTAATGGAGAGACACCAACTTACACCATCTCTATTCGCTTCAGAAGATCTATGCTCATTGACACCAGCTGTGGATCTGGCCCTTAGGAGCAATTTCCACCAGCATGGTCTCATAACACCTACTGGCCTACTCAAAGTTTTGCCTGAATAAGAAATGAGGAAGGGCTTCAGGACTGGGCCCATTAATGTTAATGAGATTTACTCATGGACAGCAAGGGAAGAATATTCCCTTAGAAATGTACTCTGTTAAAAAGCTGCCACGAAAATGTATCAGTCTGACTATTGTGAAACATAAACAGATTTGGGACCAATTGATATAGTTGCACTGGCATCAACAGAGCTGTGCTGATTGACCTCAGCTGAGGATCTGCCTCTGTATTTGGAAAGGTGATCGGTTTCTCTGAAGAGATCTCCTTCTTTCTGGGGCAAACACTGTGTGCACCTTACTCAGGTGAGATTTGGCCCAGTGGATGGAAATGAAAAGTCTAATTACTGCTGAATTCTACAGGAAATAGGCAGTTGGTTCCAGCCAGCTTTATCAATCAGACCTCCTTAAAAAAAGGGAGGGGGCGGGCTTCAGTGTTGGCTTTGTAAGAGACATTCTTTGCCTTGACAACTGTTTCTTTGTCTGATTCCACCCCGTTTTTAGGGTTGCTCCTTTGCACTTTCCTTAAGAAAGGTATGTCAAGTCACCTTTTCGGCCCCAGGCTAGGAAGGTTCTGCTGAACAACAAATCTATGTAATTTGCTTCTTTATTGTGTCACCATTTTATGTAGCAACACACATTCCAGCAAACACTTTCACAACAGGGCATTGACAGGAAATGTTCAAAGTACTGGGCAGCACTCTAACCACTCAAATCCCAATGACTTTAATAAGAGACTTGCACATTAGCAACACAGGCTGCTCTTTAAAAATAGTATAATTTCTCTCCTTAATGGAGTCAGAAGGTTATGGAAGCTTTCCCAGGAGCAGAACCACATTGAGAGACAGTCTGCAAGGTGCTAAGCACCTTTAATGAGATGGCCAGTGACTCCCAGAAGGCACTAAGTATCTTGCAGAATTGGGACCTAATAATATTTTTCTTTTTAGGAAGCTGGAGAAGTCCAAATGCATGTTCTGGCTGAGTTTCTGTGATTGCAAAGTAATGATCATAAAAGTCACTGTTACTGCTAACTCTGTCGGTGGTTTGTTAAAGGCCCCTTATTTTGCGGGGTTTATGAATCGGTTGTAAAAAATTGTTCTGGGCTAAAATTCAGCATATAAATTCTCCTCCCCGGCAGCTGAATGTTTTTACAGAGTTTGAAAAAAGTATTTGCTTTTTTCTTCCTTTCATCTGCAGAGGGTATAAAATCATGTTGCTGGTTTCATCTGCACTTTTTTTTGTTAGATCGTATAGTATAGTCTGTTTCTTTGCTTACATCCACACCATCCCCTACACATCTGGGGCCATATTCACTCTCATTGTTCCCGATTCTGGTGTCTCACCTGGATAGATCAGGAGCATCTTCTGCATTGATGTCAGATCTGAATCAGATCACTTACTTCAATAAGTGATTATTCCAGGGCAGAATTTTGTCCCCAGGAAATACCCAGTCCATGTAATTGTCCTCTTACACAACCATTGAATTGCCACGCTTTTTGGCCACTTTACCACACTGACACATGTTTACTGACTCACTTCCACCTGGCATGTGGTTAAACTATACCACCTTTATCACTGCTGAATTTGATCCCTGGAGGTAGGAGAGTCCTCCTGAAATACAATTGCATATTGTTTCTTGTAACTATTGTGTAATCTTTGTTCTGTTTTCTCAAGGCTGGGGGAAGTTTGCTCGCTTGACACGAGCCCTCACAAGCAGCCGGGGCGTCTTGCAGCAGCTTGCTCCAAGCGTGCAGAAAGGAGAGAACGTTCACAAGCATTCTCGACTTGCCGAGGTAACGTCTCATTTCCCTGAGAGAGAGAGAGAGTATGGTGCATGTGACTAGATTGTGATTGCTGAATCAGTATGTCTGTGTATGGAATTTTAACTTGTGGTCAGAAGACAAGATTCATAACCCTAAAATCACTGTCTTCTAGTGCAGTTTACAGATGAATGACCCACCTAAATGCACTGTAAGTGAAGTACTTCCATCTTTACTGTGGTAGATGTAAGTAGGTCTCATTTTGCCCCAAATTACCAAGACCTTATTTATGGAGAAATTACACTATACCTAGTTTACATATCTTTTGCATATGGTGAAGAGGAGAAGGAAAGTGGGAATCCAGTGGAAAAGGTGCTCAGAGGGCTAACTGTGGGGAAAGGTAACTACATAATATTTCCATATCCTCATGTAGCTGACAATGTTCTCTTTATACTAGCTATGCACCATCTGTGCTCTTTTGCCATAGGGTTTTGCCTTGGTGGAAGGGAGAGAATCCAGGAACAAACGTGCGATGCAGTAAGTCCCCCTGGACAATGAATCAATAAGTGCTGTCCATAAAATGTCATGTAAACTAAGCATAATATTAGGATCTGCACTCCTAGTGTAGCTAAACCTGTCATTGCTTAATGGTCTCAGTGGGAGGTGTGGGTACTCAGCACCTCTGAGAACCTACTCCAACATGTATCATGGAGGCGTGGGTTTTTTTTTTTTTTGGAGGCGTGGGTTTTTTTTTTTCGGGGGAGGGATAGCTCAGTGGTTTGAGCATTGGCCTGCTAAACCCAGGGTTGTGAGTTCAATCCTTGAGGGGGCCATTTAGGGATCTGGGGCAAAAATTGGGGATTGGTCCTGCTTTGAGCAGGGGGTTGGACTAGATGACCTACTAAGGTCCCTTCCAACCCTGATATTCTATGATTCTATGATCTCTATGAAAAACAGGTGAGCTCCTGGCCAATATCTGCACTATAACTTAACATGAGCCTGAAATGCACATGTATGTGGCTGTGACAATGCAGACTAAGGAGCTTGTGTATTCTGTCTTTTGATTCTTCTCTGCAGTCAGTTAATCAAAAATGAAAAACTGATTTCAGTATTAGTCTTATATGACTGGCACTGCTGGAAAAGTCTTCACCTTGTGGTAGATTAGGTATGGCAGAATTTTGGGCAACTTTCCTCCCCATCTCTGCATTCTTTACACACCTCTAAAGAACTTTAAGACCTATCATCAATCATTCTTTCCTTCATTTCAAATGTTTTCCTTTTTCCAGTGCATGCCAGAACTTAGAAACACAAGGCCAGTTTCTGATCTCATTTAATAATAATATGCCTACATGTTATATAGCACTTTTCACTGGTACATCTAAAAGCAGTTTATAAAGGAGATAAGCATCGTCCCCATTTTACAGATAGGGAAACTGAGGTTAAGAGGATAAAAGCCTGCTCAATATCACCAGCTGGCCAATGGCAGAGCCAGGAACAGAACCCATGTGTCCTGAGTCCTAGCTGAGTGTTCTGCCCACTAGGGATCACTGCCTTATGATGTCAATTCATAGTTGCTCCTATGAACTCAATGAGTGGATAATGTGTTCAATTAGACTTTGCCCTAGTGCAGATGGCAGGTTCATTTCTACTAAATAAAGGGCAGGAACTTATTTTACATGTGTGGAATGAGTTCCTTTCATTGCCACTTGGCTATTGCACTCATTGTTTTAAAATGATCATTGGGTCTGATTCTGATCTCATTTACATCATTGTATATTGAGAGTAACTGTACTGAAGCCAAAGGCGTTAGACCAGAGTAAAAGCTGGCCATGTGTAATCAGAAACAGGACCATTTTTCTTTACTTAAGAGTATTTGGTTTGATCTAGCTTGTAGCGTTCTTGTCCTATAAAAGTCCCTGGACTGTTTTGGACATGAGACAATGTATTTGCAAGCCTTATGTGAGAGCTTTTCTACCTCTCTGAACAAACTTCAGCCAGTTTAGAGTATTAAATTCAAGTTAAAAATTTATCCTTTTTTCTCTACTGACTGTCAGTGATATTTGCTCTAGAAGTCTCTGTATTTATCAGAGTATTATCTTTTAAGTTAACTTAGCTCAAGAAAGGTGCTTGATTGCAAAAGGCCTTTGTTTATCCACAGAGCAGGTAAAGTGTGGAAAGTGTCAGTGTAAGCTTCTACCCTCTATCAGTATGACCTGAGAGGATAATTCTGTCTTCATGCCCATTCTGTTCTTGGCCTCTCTGCTGAGAGTGCCAGTTTGTGCTGTGACAGTGGTGGTGTGATGTGGACTCTCATTCACCATACGCTAAGTTGAGACCATCGATTCATTTCGCGTGGGCCACTGAACAGCTGCCAGATAGTAACAAGCTTAGATCTATCTGGCCATGGCAAGCATAAGTTTTAATATGGAAAACTCCGAAATGTATTATATAGTAAATGCTAAGATGTGCTATGATTTTGAAAGAGACACAATGAAGTTGCAATGGAATATAAACTAATCAATACCCTTTTACAATTTGACCACCACACAGCTGATTTATGAGCCATTATCCCTGAACATTGGGCACTGTACGTGTTCTCTGTACTGGTGCTACTGGCTAATTTATTCTGTACCTTTGCCATGAAGTTCTGTGTTCACAAGATTATGTCACAATTAAAAACACAATAGGCATAAGCTATAAAAGTAGTTAAATTTATAGTGACTCTTGGCAGCACTGCTTAATAAAGGGTATACAAGCATTTCCATTGTAAACCCTCATTTTAAGGGACTTATAACTCAATATCTACTTCAAGTAGAAACTTAGAACGTGGGCTCTTTGCCCACCAGGTTTGTGTTTGTGTGTGAGAGAGAATGAATGCAAAAGGGAGATTTGGCTGCAAATTATTTGATTGATTTTTTTTTTCAATCATGAAAGGCCTTAAAAGAAATTACAGTGGCAACTTGTTGATTAACTTTGAGTGCTGACTGTTGACACAATCCCCATTTCTGTAACAAGTCTGTGCTATAAATATTTTTATTTTGTGATCTGTTAAAAATATTAATACAGCCTGGCAAAACTTTGATGAAAATTGTCACTTCTCCACTCTAAATAATATTCTATGGCTTTAAAGAGCTATTAAAACATCAGGCACTGTTACCAAAAATAATTAACACAGATAATACTATGGTAGTAGCAGATGAACAATAAATAATTAGGGCAATACTTCTGTTAACAACTTTCTGAAATAAATAATTCTTTTATTGTGGTATAAACACAAAATGGAAAAAAACCCTCCTAAAAATAGGTCTGTTTCACTTATTTAGGCGTGTAGTTCTGACAGTAATGAGGTATTTGCTTATTACATGTATTGGATTGCAACCAACATCAGTTGCTTACATTTTCTCCATAGTTCCTTTTAAAGTCATCATCTCCCCTCCCTCCCCGCCAGGAGCAGAAATGCATGACTACTAGCTGGAATAGAATTGGTACACGTAGGCTGGTAGCCACCACAGGTCTTGGGGCACACCTCCCAGGTGGGCGCTCCAAAGGGGATTGGGCTTCAGGGTGGCACAATCCTTTCCAGAGCTCAGAGATGCACGGGGAGAGCATCCCTATACACCATCCTTTAAGCTGGTGCAGCATGTGCCTCTCTCTGTGCTTGGCTAACTTTGCTGGCTGGTGCACAGGGTGTGGGGACAAGGCCCTGCTCTTTTATGCCCCTTTGGTATTATTTACATTCTTGAAGGCATTATGAAGGAGCAGCTGAGCTATGCGTCTCCTCGCCTTGAGCCCCTCACATGAGGGGTAACAGCTCTTCCCAGTTTTCCATACACCTATACAGCAGCCAGGCAAAATCTAGCCTTTCGGTCGTAATCTTCTTGGGTCATTCTCTGTGTTTTTTGTGTGCAGTGCTGGGCACACTGCTGGTGCTTAATGACAAAAGCAACCTTGTGACGACGCGTTTAGAACGCTCAGATTCGATAGAGGGTTTATTCCTCCTCCAGTTTTAAAAAAAAGAGTTTTGTGCCTGTTACAGGTCCCAGGTTGGCAGCTCCAGAGACAGAAGTCATGTTTATCTACAGAACAGGGCGAGCACTGGCAAAGGCCGTGCAAGCTGACCTTCTGCTCTGCTTCTCTCTCCATGGGTGAGAGGATAGTTCAGTCTCTGTGGCTTTGGATTTCCTTCTGAGAATGGCAACAAGGCCCCAGATGTGCTGATGGTGTTTGCAACACGCACATATCTCTGCGAGGAACCCAGCTAAAGCTGAGACTCCCTGCTAATTTAAACTGGTCAAGTAGCCATCAGTTGTTAGCTATATTTGGTCCTTATCAACCTGGACCAGATTTGAACTGGAGACCTAGAGGTGAAATATCTATTACTAAGCCCTGAGCCTTTCAGTTCAGTGCAGAATAGTATGATCTACAAAACAAAAGGGAAGATAGACTTAAGCCCTCTTGTTTTCTATGCTGCAGTCATTGGGCCTCTAATATATAAAGGGAGAGTAATTATGTTGATAGTTGATAACTTTCAGTTTTCTTAAATATTAAGTTGTGTATCTTCATAATGACTTGAGCCCCAAGATCTGATTCTCCTTACACTTAATTCAGTTGTGCATCAATGTAACTTCATTGACTTTACTGAAGTTACTTCTGATATACATCAGAGTAACGGACCAGAATTTGGCCCTTAGTTTCTAGGCCAGACCCAGATAGCTCTTACCTTTCTTTGTTTCTATCATACATATACCTGTGTGAATACACGAGTAAGCTTCCAGACAGTGTTTTTTTCTAATTTACATAAAGCAAGATTTTCAAATGCTCTTAGCATTAATTAAGAGTTGGGGGTTTTACCATTGAGTTTCAGGGTCTCAGGATTAGGCCAATGCTGAGTGCATTTGAAAATTTCACCTGTAGAACCTAAATTCTAAAATATAGTTTACTCTTATTAAGGACAAGTTATTTTTACTTTCCAGGGTTTTTCACTGTTGAGATTCATGTGTATTTTTTCAGATTTAAAAGGTGGTTGTCAGGATGGTTGTCAGAATTTCTGCCTGTGGCTATATTAAAATAACAATGTCGGTAGAGATTAACATAGATGTATGCCAAAAATGACAACCCTAGTCTCCAAGGACCTTTTGATGGCATAAGTAGTATGACCCCAAGAGCACCTCAGTGCCAGATGGCAAAGAACTACCTGGCATGTACCAGTGAGTTTTAGCTGGTCTAACCAGGCCAGTGTACCCCAACTCACTACTGTCACAACTTCCATGACTCATTTTAGATACAGATTATCATATGCGAACTGGTGACAATGGCGATTAATATCATTGTGAAATGTATGTATTAACACTAGATGAGGAATTACGGTTACTCACTAATACTATGCTTTAAAGTCTGTGACCAAAAGGAGAGAATTAGTTTTTCTCCCAGAGAGGAAGGAAGACCGCTACCTACCTGTCTTGTATATAAATTAAGATTAGTAGAATTAAAACAATGGAAGCCCAATTAACATATGAACAGCAGGGGGGTGGGAAGCCCACAGGAAGGAAAGAACAACATGAGATCATCCTGAATCTGGTGACAAAAATGTGAGTTTCGGAAGTTATAAGGAGAGAGAAGACGCCATCTTGGTATCCATCGCTGGATAGACACAAGGGGCCAGAGCTCTTGCAAGATGAGAAAGATGGGCCCTTCAACCAAGGGGGTTGAAGTCTCAGGGAACTGAACATAGGTGAGAAACCTGCTTAGGCAAAGATCTTTCACCTAGAAAGACAAAGGAAACCCAGAACCTTGTTCTTCTGTGGAAGGTCCTGACTGAGAGAGAGTCAGCCATGGCTGGAAATAAAAAGATTGGTAAGAAATTGACCTTGAACCAAGGCTGTTGCTTGCTGAGTTTAAATTGTAGACTTTTAGATGTGTTTTCACTTTTATTTGCTTGTAACCATTTCTGCTTTTATCTCTTTTATTTGGTATCACTTAATCCATGCTCTTTAGCTAATAAACTTGTTATATTTTTGCTATAAACCAATTCAGTGCTGTGTTTGAAGGGAAGAGTGTGTTTTACCCCAGTTAAATGAATAAGCTGTGATGTATTGACTCTTCAGCAGAGCAGCAAACCTGATATATTCTGTGAAAGCACAGTGATAGGGGCTTTACATTGCAGAGCAGCATATCTGAGGAGCTTGGGGGCTGGAGTTCACAGATAGTTACCTGCTAGGCTGGGAGATCCTTGTGGAGTAGGGAAACAACCTACTCTGGTGAGGAAGATGGATTGGTGTGGCAGGAAAGTGAGAGACAATCTAGTCACCAGCAAAACTGTCTCTTGCTTAGGCAGAGGTTACACAGTGGCTCACAGCTCCGGGTATCCCCAGCAGCATGTTACAAGAGGCAATTGTGGTTTTGCCCTGCATTTAAGAGGTGGTAAAAATGTTCTAGCAGTGTCTGGGAGCGTTAAGTATTATAGCTAAAATCTACTTAACTGACCTGCAGACTGTCACTCTGGGATATACCTGCTATTGTCAGAGATGGGAAGTACATGCTGACCAATTATTGCAATGGATGAGTGGTCTGGATGAGTCTTCTTGCCCCTCAGACTGCATTTCAGACTTGGGACTATATCTTACCACGTGGGGGCTCAGGGTGGTGCAGGGGGGTGGGGCTAGTCAGGGTGGAGGTTTGAGTACAGGGAGCTCCGTGGGGTTGGTCTGGGTCCAGGGGTGGGATCTGGAGGCAGGGGGTCTGGGTGCAGGGGGCTCCAGATGCAGGGGTTGAGGTTCAATGGGGTGGAGTTCAGGTATGGGTCTGGGTGTACAGGGTGAGGCTTGGCAGGGATGACTGGGTATTGGAGGTCCAGATGCATGAGGGTTGGGTGAGCAGCTCCCTGTATAGTGACCCCTTCCCCCACAGCTGAGGATCAGGGGAGGATGCTGAGCTTCCTGCAGCTGTGGGAGGTTTCTTGGGGTGGGTCTATCACAGCCCCAGCCATTCCTTGCAGGGGAAAAGGAAGTCCTCTCCTCTCCTGCCTCACACCTAGCCAGGACTAGCACCTGATCCCGGATCAGGTAGGAGCCACTGGCTGGGGCGTCCCCAGCCCTGTGGTGATTTACCTCTCTGCCAGCTGCTCCGGCGATGTACCTGCACTGCTAAGGAGTGGTGTGTGACTGCTCTTGCAGTTTCTCTTTGCTTCCCTGTCAAAGGCATTTTTCTGTGGGGGAAGCAAAGAAATCTGCAGGGGACATGAATTCTGCACACGTGCAGTGGTGAAGAATTTCCCAAGGAGTAATCTATCTATGGCTCTGATCAGATCATGCTGCCCCCACCTGGAGAAAATGTTGGATTCTTACAATCAGCAGGCCAGATTTTCCACAGCCTTGAACTTCACACAGTCATTTATATCTGTGAAAAATGAGTGTGAAATGCTACCATTCTGGTGTGGTGCTGTTTTGCACGCACTGTGCACAGGTGTAAATGACCATAAAAGGTGCAGAAGAACAAAGAATCAGGCCCTAGGATGCTTATACAGACAGATTCTCAGAGCTGATTGTTCTCCTTTTTTCCTTTCAGTTTAATCTGTTGGAAATAGCCATCAGCTCACAAAAGATAATTTTAAAAGGTTCAGCAAAGTCTGCAAATAAAAGTCTGCATATAAATGATATAAAAAAGCTGATGTGTGGATAACTCCTGTGAGGGCATATTGTCTGATCTCCTCCTACAGATGGCAGCAATTTATTTTCCCTTCCCCCATTCTCCAAAGCAAATTAATGGGCATGCTAGTAGTAAACATGGAAAAAAATGGAAGATCTAAAAAGCTTTCCCAGATTCCACTTGTTTGGCATTGATTCAGCTCCTTCTGGCAATGCCTTTGTCTTCCTCTCAATTTTCTCCTATCGCTGAGCCAATGCAAGCCTTCAAATTTTTTATTTGAGACAAAGTGTAAGGGCCTGATTCTGATCTCACTCTGGTTTCATGCCTGCGTGCGTCCGTTGACTTAAATGGAGTCACTCCTGATTTACACCAGCATGAGATGAGCATCAGGTCCCAAACTTTCCAGGCCTGATTCTATTCAGTTATTACAGTGTGTAAATCAGGGGTAACCCTAATAAAGGGAGTGGAGTTACACTTGGGTAAAGCTAATCCAAGGCCCAATTCCAAAAAGGACTTAACTTCAAGCTGAGAATGTGCTCAATGAGTTTTAAGCACATGCTTAAAGTTAAGCCTTTGCTTAAGTGTTTTGCTGAATTTGGGCCTAAATGAGGCCAGGATCAGATCCTAGGTCTTCAGATATTCAGTACTCCTGATGTCCGAATTATTTTAATGAAAAGTGAAAGTTAAAAGCTGGCATAACTTACTGGGCTAATGGTGCAATTTTGTGGTGTTGAAAGCAAAGTGAGCTTTACTCTTATGCCCCACAAAGTAGCACAACAAAGTTCAATTAATTCATGCCACATCGTAGCATCAACATAGCAGAGAATTAAATCACCAGCATTCAGAGGCAGTGTGATCCAGTGGTTGTGGCACTGGGCTGGGAGTAAGGGGAGCTAGGTGCCATTCCTGGTTTTGCTAGTGACCTTGTGCAAGTAACTCCTTGCCTCTTCTTCCCTTCCCTCCCTTTGTCTGTGTCTATTTAGACTGTAAACTCTTCAGGGCAGAATCCGTCTCTTGCTATGCATGTTTTCAGTGCCTCGTGCGATGGGGCCCTGTAACAGGAAGGCCTGCCCCTTTGGGAAAGTCTATACTTCAGCTGGGAGCGAGCCCCCCACCCCCATCCAGGGTAGACACATTCACGCTAGTGGGGCTTGAGCTAGCGCCCTATAAATAGCAGCATGGATCGCCTGGGTCTAAGCTCGTGTGGCTAGCTTGAGTCTCCACCACACCTGCAATGCCCATGCTGCTGTTTTTAGTGAGGTAGCTTGAGCCCCACCAGTGCGAGTCCGACTAGCTGGGCGGGAAGCTCACTCCCAGCGGCAGTGCAGATAAACCCTTAAGGCAGGGGCGGGCAAATGTTTTGGCCCGAGGGCCACACTGGGGTTGCAAAACTGTATGGAGGGCCGGGTAGGGAAGGCTGTGCCTCCCCAAACAGCCTGGCCCCCGCCCCCTATCTGCCCCCTCCCACATTCCACCCCCTAACTGCCACCCTCAGAATCCCCGACCCATCCAACCCCCCTGCCCCTTGTCCCCTGACCACTCCCTCCTGAGCACCCCCCGACCCCAATCACCCCCCAGGACCTCACCCCCTATCCAGCCCCTCTGCTCCCTGTCACCTGACTGCCCCGACTCCTATCCACACCCCCGCCCCCTGACAGGACCCCCCGGGACTCCCATGCTTATCCAACCCCCCAACCGTTCCCTGCCCCTGACTGCCCTCCAGGACCCTCTGCTCCTAATCCAACCGCCCAGCCCCCTTACCACACCGCTCAGAGCAGCATGTCTGGCAGCCACACGGCCCGGTTGGAGCGCGCAGCGCCGCCCCCCCAGTGCGCTGCCCACGTGGCGGCATGGCTGGGAGCTCAGGCTAGGCAGGACGGGTCCATGAGCCTTGCCTGTGCCATAGGTAGCTGCCCCCCAGCCTATGAGGGCTGGACTAATTGGAGCCAGGTGACACCCTGAAACATCTGGGTCTCATGGGACAGCTGAGAAAACTCTGTTTGCAGGAAGAACCATAGGGAATAAGTTGGGTTCTTGTGGGAGGATCTGGAAGGACTCCAGGGAAGTAGCCAGTATCCTATGTCGGAGTAGGGAAGACAGAAAGGTAGCTCCAAGAGCAGCTGAGACTGTGAAGGGACTCCTAGGAAGCATGCTCCATCCCAGAGCAGGGAGACCTGAAGGGAGCCCAGAAAGTGCCCAGAAGAGGAACCTGGCCAGCAGGAGGTGCTATGGGACAGCCATGCCCTGTGACAGACCCTGATCTGGGGTTGGCCTCAAACTGTTACCATGATGCAAATAGGAAGCTACAACACCATAAAAATTGAATAGTAAAAGGATGTAGAGGCAACCGGTTAATTTAAAAGGATTCTGTTGTACTTGCAATTCTTTAGCATTAAAAGGAGTCGCAGCTTTTTGTAATGGGCACTATTTCTATGAAAGGTTTTGCTGAGCTCAATAATCAAAAAAGTGAAAAATGTTTCATTTTTTCTGAAATATCTGTCATTCCAGGTACTGCAGCTGGGCTCTGAAATCCTTCCACAGTACAAACAAGAGGCACCAAAGACTCCACCACATATCATTTTACATTATTGTGTTTTCAAGACCACCTGGGACTGGATCATCCTGATTTTAACCTTCTATACTGCTATTTTGGTCCCTTACAACGTCTCCTTTAAAACCAAACAGAACAACGTGGCCTGGCTGGTGGTAGATAGCATTGTAGATGTCATTTTTTTAGTAGACATTGTGCTTAATTTCCATACCACCTTCGTCGGGCCAGCCGGAGAGGTGATCTCAGACCCAAAGCTGATCCGCATGAACTACCTGAAGACCTGGTTTGTGATTGATCTGCTTTCATGCTTGCCATATGATGTCATCAATGCATTTGAGAATGTTGATGAGGTTAGTATACCAGGCTCATTTCCAGGGCTTTATTTTTTTCTTTTAACGTTTGCCTCCCCCCAAAAAAGAAGGAATGAATACTTGTAAATATGCTGGCATAGGATGGGAGCATGTCTCCCTTCAGTAGCTGTCCACAGTAATTGCTGCTGCTTATTCATAGCTATGCAACATAATATAGATATTGTCTTGCACACACTACCTCCTATCCCAGGGCTAGGCCTAGATGTGTTGCCATCCAGGGTAGAAAACCATTTTGGTCCCCTGCCCTGAGCGGAGCAGCCAAGTGTGTATGCCCAAAAAAAAAAAAAAAAAGCGGGGGGGGGGGGGGGGAAGTGATATAGTGCCCCTAGAAGTTACTGCTCAGGGCACAGCCCTGTTTGCTGGCCCTATCTCCTCCCATGGGTGACTGAATAACATCTTTTGGCTATTAGTGGTAGTTTTTATAGGAGAAAGTAAGATCAGGAGAGTATTCACTGTTTTTATCCAGCTGTCCTTAATTTGATGTAGCAGCCAGAAAGGAGGAGGACAGCCAGCATGATATGGCTAGCGAGCTCTCTGCAGACTACGGCTGGTCCATGCACCACAGTTTGGAAGACATGGCATACCAAACATTTACCTGAAACTACTGTTCTCCTGCTTGTTTTGATGACTTACTGTCTGGAGAAGGGGCAGAAGAGAGGGATCATGGAACCTTCCCTCCCTTCTTCAGGGCTAGCCACAAGACAGCTGGGGAGCACAGACATTCCCCTGGGCCAATCCCACCAATGACTTAAAGCTACAACCTACCTCCCTAGTTTAACTGTTTTACTTTTAGTCATTTGGGCTAGACTGCATTTAGATTAGTCTGACCGCCTTTTATATTAGTCACATGTGCAAATAGTTTATAAAGGGTGGTGAAATAACTAATATCTTAATAAATGGTTTATCAATTAGTATAGATGAGTCCAACAGGTTGCTTATAACTAAGGCTACGTTTATGTCACGGAGGTCATGGAAGTCAGGGAATCTGTGACTTCCAGAGACCTCTGTGACATTCTCTGCTTCAGCCCCAGGGGCTGCAGGACTCTGGAGCTGACAGCCAGTGGGGCCCTGGCAGGGTTCCAGCGACAGACGGCAGCAGCGACAAGCGACAGGGAGCCCCCCTGCAACGTTCCGGCAACAGGTGACAGACTCCTGAGGGGGCCCTCCTCAGGGTTCCAGCGACAGGCGACAGCCTCGCGCGGGGAGAGGGGGACGCCTCGGGCGAGTGGCTGGGGTGTCCCATTTTCTCTTTGGGAAATATGGTCACCCTGCAGCTCCCAGCCACCGTGGGTGGAGGGGGAACCCCACAGCTCCCAGCCACCAAGGTGGTGGGGGAAACCATGGAGCTGCATCCGCAAGTCACGGACAGGTCATGGCTTCCATGAATTTTTGTTTATTGCCTGTGACCTGTCCATGACTTTTACTAAAAATAACCATGACAAAATCTTAACCTTACTTATACGCATCTATAATACCACCTAGTGATGTGCTTATAACCAGCGGTGACACACAGTACTTGTAGTAACATGGTCATCATGAGGTTAACAGGATTACTCAACATATTATGTGTTGGAGTCATGCTCCCCCCTTCCCTTATTTAGTGGGACTTCTCCCACCTCCTTCTGTTGTGATGCAGTTAAATAAAACAGCAAGTTGTCAGTCTGTTGTCCTGTGAGTAGACTTATTTTTGTTGCATCGAAAGGTCACTTTACAAAACTACTCATGTCTGTAACATGCTTCTAACACCTATTAATCGTTTATTCATCCTTTATAAACCATTTATAAACATAATCTTAATGTAAAGTGTGACCAATCTCTGTCCTGAAGTCAGGACATTCCTTAAAATAATGTCCAATGAAATATCTGGATAATACAAAAAAAAAAAAGTTACTTCTTGTATAATTAAATAAAAAAAGCCATGGGAACGAAGCATTGTTCGTCTAATTAGATCCATGTAAAATATTTGTTTTTCACTTTGACTGGGGATAGCTAGGCAAACTATTAAGTGCAGTGAAGCAAATGTAATGTTATGTGAGATTTAATTCCCTGAAGATAGATTTTGTTTTATATACAGCCACAGACTGAAATAATACAAGTGAAATCACCCCCAAAACCTTGTAAGCCCGGTCCTTAAGTATTCGTTTGTCACAAATTGTGTCAAGGGGAAGATTTATGTGAATGACTGACATTTTGCTGTTGTAGATAATCATGGTATTGGTAAAGCAATAGAAGGACTGATGATGTGATCAACAGCTGGCATCTACAGTAGAGTTTATATATTTGTGTAGCATCGACAGAAGAGTTAAAAAAACCAAAACCAAACAACTAGAGCAGGGGTGGGCAAACCTTTTGGCCCAAGGGCCACATTGGGGTTGTGAAACTGTATGGAGGGCCAGGTAGGGAAGGCTGTGCCTCCCCGAACAGCCTGGCCCCTGCCCCCTATGAGCTCCCTCCCACTTCCCGCCCCCTGATTTCCCCCCTCAGAATCCCCGACCCATCCAACCCCCCCTTGCTTCTTGTCCCCTGACCGCCCCCTCCCGGGACCCCTGCCGCTAACTGCCCCTCCGGGACCCCGCCCCCAATCCAACCCCTCCGCTCCCTGTCCCCTGACTGCCCCGACCGCTATCCACACCCCCACCGCTTGACCGGCCCCCTGGGACTCCCACGCCTATCCAACCGCCCCCCGCTCCCTGTCCCCTGACTGCCCCTCCTGCCCCTTATACAACCCCGCGCCCCGCCCCCTTACCATGCTGCTCAGAGTAGCAGGACTGACAGCCCGGCTGCCTGGCAGGAGCCAGCCACGCCGCCGTGCTGCCCGGTAGGAGCAGCGGGCCAGAGCACTGGTGGCGCAGCGAGGTGAGGCTATGCAGGAGGAGGGACAGCAGGGGAGGGGCCAGGGGCTGGCTAGCCTCCCCAGCTGGGAGCTCAGGGGCTGGGCAGGCCGGATGTGGCCTGCAGGCTGTAGTTTGCCCACCTCTGAACTAGAGTCAACTTTCTTGACATTCTTAGAACAGTAGCAAATCATCATTGACCCTGCTGGAGAGGCCCTTGATAACCTTAGTCTGATTCTGTCAGGATGACATACAGAACACAGCCAGGTGTGAATGTCTATGCTAGAGGCCATTACACTGAAATGAAAAGCCTTACAGTGAGCAGAGATAGGTACATAGTTACTGCAATGATTTTCTGAAGTGATTATTATTGTTATACTTGGAACTTGGTTTTTCAGATTCTTAGGATAAAGCTGTCATTCAAAGGGGAACAACTGGTTCGTACTGTAATTATCCTATGGTTCTTCAATAGTTTCTTAATCCGAAAAGTACAATAGTGTTATTCCTGGTCATTCTAGCTATCCCATTCAAGCAAGAAAACATCTTTCTTCTTGTTGTTATTCTAATGTTGTTCATCATTACTTTCCCTAATGGGGCCAGATCCTTAGCTGGGGTAAATCAATGTAGATTGACTAGGGCAAATCCTCAGCTGGTATGAATTGTCAGAACTCCATTATGATCAATGGAGCTATGACAATTTACACCAGCTGAGGATCTGGCCCAATATTTGTTGTCCATTTCACTATGAACTGCTTCAGAGGAGAGCTAAAGACAGCCCATCTCTTTGAAGGGCCAAATTCAGGAAGTCTGAGTCTAGAGACCGTGCCTAAGTTGCTGTGTAACTCATGCCTTACTACAGCTCTTCTACATGGCGTGGTGTTGCATCAGCTCCACTTCCTTCAGATTTGATGACTTCTGTAGGGTCTGATACGCACTGATGTGAAACTGAAGTAATACAGGGAATCTTCACTGGAATCTAAAGGCCAGATTCACTAGGCTGCCCCAACTGCTTTGAGGAAACACCTCTTACATCGGAAGGGTTGCCTTTTTTAGCCTTACGGTAAATACTTTAATAAAAAATCATAATGTAATATTGCCAGAAGGGAAGTATGACAGAGCGCTGGACAACAGCAGCTGATCCAGAACTCTGATCACTGCAACTTCCATTAGCTGCCCCTTGCATGCCTAAATATGGGAAGGAGGCCAAATTGATTGAAATAGGCTGGAGAGAGTTTAAAAACGAATTACCTCATGAACTTAGAAGGTACACAGACACAGGAAGGAGGTGCAAAAGGGGAAAGAGAAAGAGCTGTTGCTTTTAGAGTGAAGGACATAGGAGGTGTCTCTCCCCTGCTGGGCTCAAGAGCTGTAGAGTCCCAGGATTCTGTTCAAGCTGCTGCACAATCTGTATAGGTGGTGAGAACAAACTTGTAAATAAATCAGTGGGTGCTTTACCTAACAGTCTCTGAATAGTTTGTTCCTCTGGAAAGAGGGAGGAACAGAGCATGCCTCTGCCATAGGAAACGACACTTCAATCATGTTAATAAAAGGAGGTAAAGACTATAAAATCCTATTTTACTCCTTCAGTGTTTCCCTGTGTTGACTTTAGCAAGAGAGAACAGAATCCTTATTCGACTGCATCACAGCAGGAGAAAGCGGAGTAATTTTGTCTGTATCAATCATTCTTTGTAAAGAAAGATGGATGTCGGTAAAGAACTAGCTTGACAAACCAATTTTTTCTTAAAAGTGCCATAACTCATGTGATGTACATGAAGGATTGATTTATATGAGGTGCCCCATCTGAATCTGATATGTGTGAAACGCTTTGTAGCTACTGCTCCACAGACCTGTTGGCTCTCTTCAGTTAACTATGACACTTGGAGTCATTTAGCTCTTGAATCTTCTTGTGGAGGAAGGCTAGCAATGATTATGTTTGTATTTGAGCATTGAAAGCATTTGGTGTCCATGTCCATTTGTATGCAGGAGTTTGGGTTTCTACAATTTGTGCCTGCATGCTGGCAAAATCATGTGTTGGTAGAGAAGTGTGATGATGCGCTTTTATTTTGTCCTCATGTTTGGTTTTCTTGGTATTAATAAACTGCGATTATTTTTTTTGGAACACTGGAATCTGTGCAGTTTTATGCTCTGAGATCCTGATGGCCCCATACCACAAAAATTATAATAGAACAATTCTCGAGTTATTGGTTTCAGTACAGATGTAACTGGCTGAAATTCTATGCCCTGTGTTATGTAGGTCTGACCAGATGATCTAATGGTATCTTCTGGCTTTGAAATATATAAATCTATGAACAGCATATGGTATAAAGAGCTGACACCTGTATTCACCATAAGTGGCACTATTTTTTACTGATGGCAAGATTGACTGTGGATAATATTGTAGAGTTCTTTGGGCCAGATTTGACCACAACTGATAAGGCCAGATCATGTAAATAAATATTGGCGTGTGCCAAATCAATTGTTTTAGATAAAATATTTTTAATACCATGTCTCCCTGACCCCTTTTCACCCCAGCATAAAAATAACACGCACAATCCCAAAGCTACTCATTGATCCACCATCATAGAAATATTTAGAACTAGAGCTGGTTGGAAACTTTTTGCTTTAGGGGAAAAAATGAAGAAGTGTTTCA
This sequence comes from Macrochelys suwanniensis, assembly GCA_033296515.1. Classification (NCBI taxonomy): domain Eukaryota; kingdom Metazoa; phylum Chordata; order Testudines; family Chelydridae; genus Macrochelys; species Macrochelys suwanniensis. Next base: position 160,053,668 of record CM065777.1, read on the forward strand.
GTAAGGTCAAAATGTCTGTTCTGTCCTTAGCAGCAGCAGGCTTCAGCTTTTTGGTTTAAATTTTTATTTTATTTTATAATTATAACGTAAAACAAAACATTTCAATGGATCTGAGGTGATTTTTCACTCTGTGGGGAATCTCAAAATTCTTTGGTTTTGTTCTGATTAGGAATGAAAATAAACTTTGAAATCACAGAATGTCCAACAAAATGAAAATTCCAGTTCCATTGTTGTTGGCATCCGTTAGTCTCGAGAGACGATGGATATGCGCCCATGGGGAATGTTTAGTTGATGGTTGTACAGCATCTGTTGTGGCTGTGAAGCCCCACACGAGAGTGGCAGTCTCGATTGCATTTGCCGCATTTGAAGGCGGTGTCAGCTGTGGGTTGGAGCCGCTGCTTCCTTTTTCGTTGAACCCGCTTTTCCTCGGCAAGCTGCCGCAGCTTGTCTTCGCCAGTTTTCAATCCAGTGGTCAGAGCGTGTCTCCATCTGCATCTATCCTGGGCGAGCTCTTCCCAGCTGCTGATGTCGATTTGAACAGTCTTCAGGTCCCTCTTACAAACATCCTTGAAGTGAAGGTGGGGCCGTCCTGTAGCTCTGTTTCCAGAGGCAAGTTCGGCATACAACAGGTCTTTGGGTATCCGTCCATCTTCCATGCGACTTAGATGGCCAAGCCATCTGAGGCGGCATTGACGGAGGAGAGTGAACATGCTGGAGATCTTGGCACGTTCCAGCACCTCATTGTTCGTTATTTGATCACTTCAAGTGATCCCAAGTATGCGGCAGAGGCAGCGCATGTGGAAAGTGTTCAGTCTCTTTTCTTGCGAAGCGTAGAGGGTCCAAGTTTCGCTGGCGTAGAGAAGAGTATTTAACACACATGCACGGTACACAGCGACCTTTGTGTTGATGGTCAGCATGTTGTTGTTCCATACTCTCTGTGACAATCTGGCCAAAATTTTGAAGGCCTTGCCGATTCTACGGTTGATCTCAGGGTCCAGTGAGAGGTTGTCCGTGATGGTAGATCCAAGGTAGGTGAACTGACTGACCACCTCTAGCACATATAGCTCAGTGGTTTGAGCATTGGCCTGCTAAACCCAGGGTTGTGAGTTCAATCCTTGAGGGGGCCATTTAGGGATCTGGGGCAAAAATTGGGGATTGGTCCTGCTTTGAGCAGGGGGTTGGACTAGATGACCTCCTAAGGTCCCTTCCAACCCTGATATTCTATGATTCTATAGTCATTGATGGCAATGCTTGGATGTTCTGCATCCTGGGCCATAACTTTGGTCTTCTGAAGACTGTCAACCTGAACTCTTTGCAAGCTCTGGAAAAGCGGTCAATCAGATGCTGGAGATCGGTTTCTGTGTGGGTGGCCAGGGCAGCGTCGTCTGCAAACAGCATGTTTCTGATTGTTGCCTCCCGTACCTTGCTTTTGGCCTTTAGTCGAGCCAGATTGAAAAGTCTCCCGTCAGACCGGGTGTGGAGATAGACTCCCTCTGTGGAATTTCCAAAGGCACGTTTCAGCAATGCTGCAAAGAAGATGCCGAAGAGTGTGGGAGCGAGAACGCAGCCTTGTTTTACTCCACTGTGGATGTCGAAGGCATCAGAAGACGAGCCATCATACAGTACTGTGCCTTTCATGTTGTCGTGAAAAGACTGAATCACGCTCAGCAGCTTCGGTGAGCAGCCAACCTTTACCAGCATCTTGAACAGCCCATCTCTGTTCACAAGGTCGAAAGCTTTGGTCAGGTCTATGAAGGCAAGGAATAGCAGCTTGTGCTGTTCTCTGCATTTCTCTTGCAGCTGCCTTAAGGAGAAAACCATGTCGGTTGTGGATCTCCCTGCTCGGAACCCGCACTGTAACTCTGGGTAAACTCTGTCAGCAAGCTTCTGCAGTCTATTCAGGATCACACGTGCGAAGACTTTACCCACAACACTCAGGAGCGATATGCCTCTGTAGTTGTTGCAGTCGCTTCTATCACCCTTGTTCTTGTAGAGGGTCACGATTTTGGCGTCTCTCATATCCTGAGGTACTGCACCTTCATCCCAGCACTGACAGAGGAGGTCGTGGAGGTGTTCTAGGAGGACGTTGATGCCACACTTGATAACTTCTGGTGGGATGCCATCCTTTCCTGGAGCCTTTCCTGTGGACAAGCTCTCAATGACTTTCTTCAGTTCTTCCATGGTGGGCTTCTCGTCCAGCTCAGTTTCAACAGGAAAACCATCCACAGTATTGAGGGCAGCTTCGGTGATGGTGTTTTGCCTGGAGTACACTTCAGAGTAGTGCTCCACCCATCTATCCATCTGCTTGCCCTTGTCCTGGATGTTTTCGCCTGTTGCAGACTTTAGTGACACTCTCCACTTCTTTGTGGGTCCCATGGCCTTCTTGATGCCATCATACATTCCCCTGATGTTTCCAGTGTCTACAGATAGGTGACACTTTCCATACAGCTTTATTTATAATGTCTTGTCTCTAAAACACTTTGTCCTCATTAACTAACTTATCCGCACAACTCCCGTGCGAAGTAGGTAAATGTGAATAGCCACATGTTACAGATGGGCAGAGGGAGAGAGGTAAGGGCTTGGTTCAAGGCCACAGAATCAGAGAATAAAGTAGGAATTGTTGGCTCCAAATCCTGCATCCAAACATCTAGAACACCTGTCTCCCTCTCACTGTGCCCCACCCTCTCAAAAATCATATTTAGAAAAAAGAGAGACTATCCATGGGGAGATTTCCTTCTTGCTCTAAATAAAAGGAACATTGGAGAACTTTTCCCCAGTCGTTTCCACAGTTATTCATACCATTAAAAGCCAAAACCCTGCCTTGAACTGGTAAGGAACTTCAAATAATGGAAGTCTTCCACTGACTAATGAATAATCATGGTGACAGACTTAGATTTATAACCGTACATACTGAGGTGAAGATGGTACAGTGGATTCCAGTTTAGCTTGCCTAGGATGATCAATCATAGAATCATAGAATCTCAGGGTTGGAAGGGACCTCAGGAGGTCATCTAGTCCAACCCCCTGCTCAAAGCAGGACCAACCCCAACTAAATCATCCCAGCTAGGGCTTTGTCAAGCCTGACCTTAAAAACCTCTAAGGAAGGCGATTCTACCACCTCCCTATGTAACCCATTCCAGTTCTTCACCACCCTACTAGTGAAAAAGTTTTTCTTAATATCCAACCTAAACCTCCCCCTCTGCAACTTGAGACCATTACCCCTTGTTCTGTCATCTTCTACCACTGAGAACAGTCTAGATCCATCCTCTTTGGAACCCCCTTTCAGGTAGTTGAAAGCAGCTATCAAATCCCCCCTCATTCTTCTCTTCTGCAGGCTAAACAATCCCAGTTCCCTCAGCCTCTCCTCATAAGTCATGTGCTCCAGCCCCCTAATCATTTTTGTTGCCTTCCGCTGGACTCTTTCCAATTTATCCACATCCTTCTTGTAGTGTGGGGCCCAAAACTGGACACAGTACTCCAAATGAGGCCTCACCAGTGCTGAATAGAGGGGAATGATCACGTCCCTGGAAATGCCCCTACTTATACAACCCAAAATGCCATTAGCCTTCTTGGCAACAAGGGCACACTGTTGACTCATATTCAGCTTTTCGTCCACCGTAACCCCTAGGTCCTTTTCTGCAGAACTGCTGCCCAGCCATTCGGTCCCTAGTCTGTAGCAGTGCATGGGATTCTTCCGTCCTAAGTGCAGGACTCTGCACTTGTCTTTGTTGAACCTCATCATATTTCTTTTGGCCCAATCCTCTAATTTGTCTAGGTCACTCTGTATCCTATCCCTACCCTCCAGCGTATCAATCACTCCTCCCAGTTTAGTGTCATCTGCAAACTTGCTAAGGGTGCAGTCCACACCATCCTCCAGATCGTTAATGAAGATATTGAACAAAACCGGCCCCAGCACAGACCCTTGGGGCACTCCACTTGATACCGGCTGCCAGCTAGACATGGAACCATTGATCACTACCCGTTGAGCCCGACCATCTAGCCAGTTTTCTATCCACCTTACCGTCCATTCATCCAGCCCATACTTCTTTAACTTGCTGGCAAGAATACTGTGGGAGACTGTATCAAAAGCTTTGCTAAAGTCAAGAAATAGCACATCCACTGCTTTCCCCTCATCCACAGAGCCGGTTATCTCATCATAGGAGGCAATTAGGTTAGTCAGGCATGACTTGCCCTTGGTGAATCCATGCTGACTGTTCCTGATCACTTTCCCCTCCTTTTAAGTGGTTCAGAATTGATTCCTTGAGGACCTGTTCCATGATTTTTCCAGGGACTGAGGTGAGACTGACTGGCCTGTAGTTCCCCGGATCTTCCTTCTTCCCTTTTTTAAAGATGGGCACCACATTAGCTTTTTTCCAGTCATCCGGGACCTCCCCCGATTGCCATGATTTTTCAAAGATAATGGCCAATGGCTCTGCAATCACATCGGCCAACTCCTTTAGCACCCTCGGATGCAGTGCATCCGGCCCCATGGACTTGTGCTCGTCCAGCTTTTCTAAATAGTCCCGAACTACTACTTTCTCCACAGAGGGCTGGTCACCTCCTCCCCATACCGTGCTGCAGAGTGCAGCCGTCTGGGAGCTGACCTTGTCTGTGAAGACAGAGGCAAAAAAAGCATTGAGTACACTAGCTTTCTCCACATCCTCTGTCACTAGGTTCCCTCCCTTATTCAGCAAGGGGCCCACACTGTCCTTGACTTTCTTCTTGTTGCTAACATACCTGAAGAAACCCTTCTTGTTACTCCCAACATCTCCTGCTAGCTGCAACTCCAAGTATGATTTGGCCTTCCTAATTTCACTCCTGCATGCCTGAACAATACTTTTATACTCCTCCCTGGTTATTTGTCCAATCTTCCACTTCTTGTAAGCTGCTTTTTTGTGTTTAAGACGAGCAAGGATTTCACTGTTAAGCCAAGCTGGTCGCCTGCCATATTTACTTTTCTTCCTACACATCGGGATGGTTTGTTCCTGCAACCTCAATAAGGATTCTTTAAAATACAGCCAGCTTTCCTCGACTCCTTTCCCCGTCATGTTATTCTCCCAGGGGACCTTGCCCATCAGTTCCCTGAGGGAGTCGAAGTCTGCTTTTCTGAAGTCCAGGGTCTCTGTTCTACTGCTCTCCTTTTTTCCTTGTGTCAGGATCCTGAACTCGACCATCTCATGGTCACTGCCTCCCAGGTTCCCATCCACTACTGCTTCCTCTACTATTTCTTCCCTGTTTGTGAGCAGCAGGTCAAGAAGAGCTTTTCCCCTAGTTGGTTCCTCCAGCACTTGCACCAGGAAATTGTCCCCTACACTTTCCAGGAACTTCCTGGATTGTCTGTGCACCGTTGTATTGCTCTCCCAGCAGATATCGGGGTGATTAAAGTCACCCATGAGAACCAGGGCCTGTGATCTAGCAACTTCTGTTAGTTGCTGGAAGAAAGCCTTGTCCACCTCATCCCCCTGGTCTGGTGGTCTGTAGCAGACTCCCACCACGACATTACCCTTGTTGCTCACACTTCTAAATTTAATCCAGAGACTCTCAGGTTTTTCTGCAGTTTCATACTGGAGCTCTGAGCAGTCATACTGCTCTCTTACATACAACGCAATTCCCCCACCTTTTCTGCCCTGCCTATCCTTCCTGAACAGTTTATATCCATCCATGACAGTACTCCAATCATGTGAGTTATCCCACCAAGTCTCTGTTATTCCAATTACATCATAATTCCTTGACTGTGCCAGGATTTCCAGTTCTCACTGCTTGTTCCCCAGGCTTCTTGCATTTGTGTATAGGCATTTAAGATAACTCACCGATCGTCCTGCTGTCCCAGTATGGGGCAGGAGCCCTCCCCTCTTGCACTCACCTACTTGTGCTTCCTCCCGATATCCCACTTCCCCACTTACCTCAGGGCTTTGGTCTCCTTTCCCCGGTGAACCTAGTTTAAAGCCCTCCTCACTAGGTTAGCCAGCCTGCTTCCAAAGATGCTTTTCCCTCTCTTCGTCCATGATGTGTTGGTCTAAAATGTCTTCCACTTCTCATAAATCCTATAGTACTAATCTCTCTTGAAAATGTGCATCAAATATCGTATGCTCATATTCAGACTGACCGTAATTTTTTCCCCACTCAAGGAAAATCCACATAGATTTGGGTATAATGTTACTTTTTTGTGCTGAGGTTTCAGTTGACAGAATTAACAAAAATAAAAATCAGTGACACACTAGTCTTGTATCCCTCAATAGATTTAAGGAGATTCCTTGTTAGGAATTTGTCAAGACCAATGCAGTCAAAGACCTTAACTGCCAAAGTCAAGCTGAAGCATATTTTTACAGTGGTGGCATGAGCAATTTCACACGGACCTTTGTATCTTATGCAGTTTTCAGCCCATAACTTCATAAGACACTGGAAACAATGACTTGTTACCCTGGTAACGTGATCCTGTCGTGAAATCTCCTGGCAGGAATGGAATCCACTCGTGTCACCACCATATAAATCTCTGAAATAAGGGAGTTTATAGTGGAAGTGCTGAAGGGCCTTAAACTCTAGCTGCACTAACATGAGCCATTATAATCAGTTATTGGCTGACATTTAGCTAAATTGAGAACTATCCATCACTCTTATGAATTGAAGTGACAGAGATATGCATACTGAAAAGTCGTGAGGAAAGATATATTAAAAATAAATGAACTTGTGTTTGCTTAGCCAGATGAATTAGAGAAAAATCTAGCATTCAGACAAAGAAGATAACTATCTTCCAAAGGAAGGAGTCTTGATGATGAAGTGGAAGAACATCATCCCTGACCTTGAAGAGGATAAAGGAATAGATGGTGGTGATAAGTATAGTTTGGGCTCTGTAACAGGGTGGCCTGCCCCTTTAAGGACCAGAGTCCTAGGGCCATCCAGTTCTATTTGCCAATCAGATGCAGCTGAGAAGTGGGGGGACAGGTGTTCCTATAAAGAGCTGCAGGAAAGGGGGAGACAGAGAAGCTGCACGAAGGGGTAGTCTCCCTTCCTTAGAGACCATTTCAGGAGACTCCTGGAGGGAAGCCTGGGTATCGTGTGGGTAGAAAGCTCCATCTGGAAATGTTTGGTTTCCTTTTGTGAGCCGTTTGGTGGTTTGGACAACAAATGGAATCTGGAGGCAAGGGCTAAAGACTGATTTGAATGCAGCTGATAATTCCCCAGGGTGGTGAGGAAGGTTGCCATCTTACAGGTCCAAAGAGGAGTCCGCTTGGGAAGATAAGACTTTAAATCGGCTGAGTTTTAGCAAGATTCCATAACTTTGAAACCTTCCAGTTGCTTTTCAAAGACTATCGCAGCTAGGGTGACCAGACAACAAGTGTGAAAAATCGGGACGGGGGTGGGAGGTAATAAGAGCCTATATAAGAAAAAGACCCCAAAATCAGGACTGTCCCTATAAAATCGGGACATCTGATCACCCTAATCGCAGCTGCATTTCAAGTAGCGTGAAAGTTATTTACTGGAGTGTGTGAGCAGATTCCTACCTAGTTTTGTTCATCTTTGTTCACCTTTCCTGTTTGTTTCCTTTCTGACTGGGAAACAACAAAATGCTTTGGATGTGGGTCTGTTAACTATGGTAATTAAATGAATCTTCTCTAAGGCCATGTCTACACTTACAGCGGCCACGTAGAGTACAGACACTGCACGCCCAGCTGGCCTGGGTATAAATAGCAGTGTAGATGGTGAGGCATTGCTTAGGTGAGTAAAGTACAGGCACACCAGAACCTTAGGGTATACACCCTATACCGCTCTCTGTTCGCCTGCAGTGAAAGGCTCTGGCAGTGGGGGAGGCAGCAGTGAAAGGCTCCAGCAGCTCCCTGCTGCCATAGTCTTTCGCTGCCACATGTCGTTGTGCACGACGGCATGGGTGCAGATTGCTTTTCACTGTAGCGTGTAGCTACACGTACCCTACACGTCGCTGCGAGCGTAGACAAGACCTAAGCATGTGGCTAAACTAAGCGAAAGGAAAACAATTCCTAACCCAACTTCTGTGGAGTGTTTTTATACAAGAGGCAGATTATACGTGGCATAGTCCAGGCATAAAATAAACTGCAGTTCAGTTCTTGGGCATGTATACTGGGAAATGGATACTGGCTGCACTAAAAATGGCTGGAATTAAGTGGAGATGCAATGAAACATTTAGAACTCTGAGCTTTTGAGAAATGTCTGCTTCAGTATGATATAAGGCTCTCCCATTTTGCTGTGCTCTTAAACCTTTCCCTCCTTACCCTGCCTCTCAAAACTCCATAGCTCCCCATCCCCATATCATTCAATCATTTTGATACCCCTCTCAAATGTAATGCCACTCTCTTTCCCTTTATAGAGTATCCACTCTCATGAATACCAAGTATATAGCAGTGTTTGTAGAGGATTGAATTCCACTCTTTATTGAATATTGCACATTCAAAACTTGCACAATAGACAGGGTCCAGTCAGACCTGTGCATTTGTAACAATCTCTATTGAAGCCCTCTAAAGTGCAAAAAGTGGGGAATTTTTTTCCCACTCCCCTAAAATATTTATGCTTTTTACCAGTCTGATTTATTGTGGGCTTTACGATACTTGGAATCTTGGTCCAAGCTCTTTCATCTGATTTACCCCTTCCAAGCTCACGTTCCAGCCTCCAGCATAACCCAAGCGGGACCATCAGAAATAACCCAAGACAAGCTGAATGCTTCTAATAGAGTCTAGTGGAATTTCCATCAGGGTACATTAGAGGGAAGTTAACATTCTTCACAAATTGTTTAGCTCTTGCTTCATATTTACCAACTTTTCACTTTTACCTGTTATCAGCTCAAATCTTAAGGCTGGTTTTAGAATAGGAGCCATGTTAGTCTGTGTCCACAAAAAGAATGAGGAGTACTTGTGGCACCTTAGAGACTAACGAATTTATTTGAGCATACGTTTTTGTGGGCTAAAGCTCACTTCACCCAGAGCTGATGCAGGCAGATTCTCACTGACTGACTAAGGGCTTCAAGAATAGGTCCTATGGTTTGATTGCCATTCAGTTAATCTCTACAAGCTATTGGCAACCCAGAGCAACTAATCAACTGTAAGCTGTGCAGCAATATAGCTATATAATTGACCAACTCTAATTTGAATTAGGCATGTCATAGCCATTCTGTAAGTTCATCGCTTTAATTTACACGTTCGCAAAGAAGGCTTATGTGAATAGGGAAATCACAGGAGTTACCCATTTTTAAAGTTCTGAGCATAAAATCTCCCAGTAAATGGAATTATGCACTCCTCACAAACACAAATAGTGTATAACATGAATAAATCATGATACTAGCATATACTCCTCCCTCCCCTTCTCAGGTACATCTCCCATCATCACTGAATCCAATATAACAATCAGTTTGCCCGCAGAACTACCATTGACACTGGTATGGAACTTTACAGATGGTGGTTGCTGTTGTTACTGCAGCTTTAAGGTTTGGAAAATTGTGTTTAGCAGAGTTTGAAAGAACCTTGTCAGCTGGAGTTGTAGCTGGAATCTGAATTTAAGAATGAGGCTGGGCTGGATGTAGTGTCATGACAAGGACCCTCTCACTGAGCTAATTTGATTATTTTTATTGCAAATTAGTTTTTTTGGATATTCTGATTTAACTGCAATAATTTTAGTTATTGGGCCAGATTTGGGTGTGTTTTGCAGGGGGTGGCATGTAACAAATGATTGCAGTAAAAGAGCAGTTATTGAGGAAAACTCTTAAGTTTTTAGAGCCAGTCTCTGCTCTCATACTCCACTGTCAAGCTGGAGAAGCACCACTGAAATAATTGGAGTTATACTACTGTAGATCTAGGGTAACTGAGAGCAGAATTTGGTCCATGGACCTTATTCTTATTGCTCTGATGACATTACTTGTGGTTCTGATCAGTCATGAAGCAGAACATTTTCAGTTGCATTGATTTCAATGACAAAATAACTTCTCAAGGGAATCTGTATATTGTCTTCATGCCACTAGCTGACTTCCTGCGGGAGCAATTGCTGTGTCATTGCTTAAAGGGCAGAAGCAGCAAATTTGTTAAAGCTGAGGCTTTAGTTTTTATTTTCATTTGGGGCCTGCTCCTGCTCCCACTGAAATCAATGAATCCACTATTAAGTAAACAAATGCCAGATGAAGAGAGAACTTTGACATAGAAGCTATTACACAATTCAGTCACTGGGCTTGATTTTGCCTTCTGTTGAACTGGGAAGAAGAACATAGAGGAATCCTCTCCTTCCCTCCGCCCCCCCCCCCCGCCAAATAAATAGAAAAGGATCTCTTCTCCTAGCAATAGGAGAGAATACTGGTAAAGACGCCAGTCTGTGCACCACATCTCCTTGTGGATGCAGTTGGATGGCAAGAGGATTTATTCAGCTGCAGTCAGCAACACACATTAACTGGGAGTACACACTGTTCCTTATTAGAGCAGCGGCAAAGAACACCCTACCCTGTGTCCCTCGGACCTGCTCTCTGGACTCCTGGCAGGCAAGATAACTGCAGCAGAGCGTCCATCTGCCAGCATCCCCTGTTTTCCCTTGTAGTGCTGGCCTGGATAGGATTTATCTCCAAGTCACAGATAAGTAGAGGTATAATTTATACATTGGGTGCCAAGGCTACTTTCTCAGATCTTGGCAAAGCATGACACGTGATTTATCACACTGCAGAAGACTGAGTCGCTTATGTGGGCTGCTATTCTATCTATATAAATTTAAAAGTATTAATATATCAAATTACATCTTCAGTGAGAATATACGGTGATAGCCGTTGTCAAAGGAGAAGAGCTAATTGAGCTTATTAAATTTTGCATTACTTCAGAAAACTGCTGTTAGAGTGATACTTAAATTGCTTAGAAAGGGAAGAAGACTGGATTCAGTTACAGTTTTCTTCAGTTTAGTGTATTTTTATTGATCTGAGGCAGCAAATCAGATGAGATGGCAAAGAGTATTTATTTGAGTAGCTAAATGGTGGTTGCTTTATAATCTATTTCATAACAGGTATCAGATTAGAGTTTAAGATGGATTGGTCCTAGATGCCAAAAGTAGTTCTGACCCCAGATATGGATTGGACATTTGTTTTTTTTGTTTTTTTTTCAAAATAGGGAAAAAGCTTCTGGAGTTGACTTGCTTTATATCAGTATCACTGAAACAAAGGTAAATGGATCCATTAATTTGAGGGTGACTTCTTAATTTGACACTCATCCCAAATTACAATGAATTAATGAAATATTAGTTTACTGACAAATTTCCTTTATCTTTGTTTCCCTTTACGATCAATGTAAAACAATGTGTATCTTTTCCTGGACACATTAGCCTTTTATCAATTTTAAACCCACCTTTACATTTACTTTCCATGTATTTGCTGGTTTTTTTTCTTGATCTCTCTTTTCCACCTCTGTATTGGTTGGTGACTATGTTCTATCTGGATGCTGGAAAATGGGAATCTCAGAGCTCTGACCAAAACAAGCTTCATGGATCTTAGATCTCCAGCTGTTCCCTTACTAAAAGCCCTAGCAGTAACCAGAAGGCTTAGATTTTAATTACAGCTTGTGAGTATAATGTTATCTCATAACTTGGCTGCAAAACATTGTAATCTGTAGAAAAGGTCGTGTTCAATAACTTAATTAACAGAAAATCAGAAAGTTGAAAATGACAAAGTGAACCATTCTAATCATGGTATAGTTTACAGTCAGGGTTATCATGACACTTCAGATATCTAGAGCAATGCAGTGGTGAAACTGAGTCTAGAATCACATTAAAAGAAATGGGGCAAGATTGGTTTCAATGAATATTGCCCCACTTAGGCCAGTGGTGAATTTGGCCATCTGTCTGCAATTTTGCACAAATAACTCATTTACTTTTGTCTAGCTTTATTCCAATCCTTATAATGATTTACTCTTTGGCCTCCACATCTCACTCCACTTATATTAAACCTCATCATTGCCCTAAACCTCCCCATAGCCCTTAAACATGACAGGCAGGATTTTCAGAAGTGGTGCTTTTGGCCAGTTGAAATCAAGGGGAGCCAGTGTTCGGCTAACAATAAGCCCCCTCTTAAAAAATTCTGTCCTCTACCTCTGGTTCCTAACAGCAGTGTTTATAATAAGAGTGAAACATATTCCTGCATTTTATGCATGAAGAAGGCTATACACAATGTCCTGAAGAGTAGAATGTGACTGTGTAAATTTAACCTGTACCTGCTTATATCTCCAGGAGATATAAATAGAAAACTATTTCCATGCTTCCCTACAATTACTCATCCTCCATCATTCCCTGAGGGAACTATAAAGTGTGTTCACTTTTCAATTGTGGTGTGTAAAAAAAAAGTGTGATTTAAAATTATTTACATAAAATTATACTTTCTTCAGCTAGAGCCCTGTTCTTCAGTGATTTCAGACCTGTGTGAGCTGAATTATGGATGACAAAATCTGCCTCTCCCATACAAATTAACAGCAATAATTAATAATAAATGTTTTGCAAACTGAATGAACCCTCCCTTTACCCATGTGAGCTAGGGATGACTTGCTATCCCTATTTTACAGATGGGGAAATCAAGACACAAGCCCTTGTGTGACTCACCCAAGGTCTTGCAAGCAGTCTGTTGCAAAGCCAGAGCTAGAACGCAGGTCTCCTGTATCCCAGTCCTGTGCATCAATCCAAGATTAATCTGTGTTTTCATGAGCTGTGAGTGTGTGATGTGAGGAACTCTCAACCAGTATGTGGCGCAACTGAAAAGGGGGAGGAGAATGAGACCAAAACATGCATGATACAAAGCAGTGATGCACAACTGGAAAATCAGGTGCTCGTGTGTAGAGTACCTAATGAGTAGCTTTAATTTGTGGCATATGACTACCAAAATGTTATTTGGCTGCATTTCAAGAATAATCTTTTCACTATCTCTTCTTGGCCTGAAAAGCATGGGTCATAAATATACTTCTCTTCAGCACCAGGCTTGCTTGTCTTTATGCTACTCAAAAAGTGCAGGTTTCTTCAAGTGCAGTTCTAAGCTGAAAAATGACTTTGCAAAAGTGACATCACAGGGCTCCATGTTATTTGTACATGCAGCAGATCTCATCCGGAGACTTTGAGAGACAAAGCAAAGACTTGTTTCCTCTGAATGCCAGTGCTACACACTCACTCTTATGTCAGAGGACTTTCTTTCTTATGAATCACCAACAACACAAATAAAAGTTCTGCTGGCCATATTCTGCTGTGAAGAACAACTTTGTACCCTTATCACCCTCAGTGTATTTGCATGGCTGGATCTCATTAGAACTGGGTAAACAGTTCTATTCATGATACACTAGAAGGAATGGAATCTGGCTTGCTCTTCCTTCGTTGTGTTGGCTCTGTGTAGCAAACCACTAAAACCGAGTAAAAAATCCTTATTTTTATTCCCCCTATCTTGGTTACTCGGGTCTGTTCCTAGACTCTGAAAGCACCCCAAAACCAGATCTGATGAATGATGAGGTGCAGTTTTTACATAGCTGCTTAACATTGTGGAGCAACACTTCACATAAATATGTCCAGTCACTGTTTCACAGGGGACTGCTGGTATTTAGAATCTTGTCCTACACTCACATCTTCCTTATGGGTGTTCTCTAAAGGGCTCCTTTGCAGTACAGAAATTGGTAATGCTTGGTGGTGATGTGCAGCACCATTTCTGGCTCTAATGAACTGAAACTGGTCTATTTCCTTTTTGGCAGATGGAGCTCAATTTGTGTCTCTTACCTGTCCCTCAAGTGCGTATATGAGTAGTAATCCTGAGAGAATTAGAAGCATCAAGTGGGAGTATACTATGTTGAGGCATTTCTCTTGTGAGACCCCTTGAAGCTAACCCGTGGCTGTCTTCTGTATGATGAAATAGGTTGTTTCTGTGTCAATAAGAGCAGCATTAAAACAGACAATAACTGTAAAGTGTTATTCTACTCTGGAAAGTGGCAATCTAAAAATGGCACATTCATAGCCAAGAGATGTATTATTTGTGTGCATTCAAGTCTTTACTGCTTCCAACAGAAGCTAAGATAGAACCCAGTTTGCTCTATTTCTTTTAGTGCATCAACATACATTTTTTACTAATTTAAAATCACTTGCACACATGAAAATCTGTAATGACAGTCAGCTCCAAAGCCTAATTGGGAGCAATGAAGTTTTAATCTTCATGGGTGGTTTCTTTTAATTTCTTTTTTTTTTTTTAAATTAAATGCAAAATATGCTAATACAACAGCTTTTATATAAAACATATGTCAGAAAAAGCAAAAATTAAGGTTCTTACAGTAACATTTAACTACTCTACTTTGCCAGTTACTATATAGGATGTTAAACATGTAACTAAAGATGCATGTTTGTTCAATGTGAGCAAACTAGTGTTAGTACAAAAAGATTAACTAAAGCTGGTCAAAAAACTATGAAGGAACTAGGGCTGTCAAGTGATTAAAAATTAATCTTGATTAATCTGAAGGAATTGGGTTTGTTTAGTTTGGAAAAGAGAAGACTGAGAGGGGATATGATAGCGGTCTTCAGGTATCTAAAAGGGTGTCATAAGGAGGAGGGAGAAAACTTGTTCATCTTAGCCTCTAAGGATAGAACAAGAAGCAATGGGCTTAAACTGCAGCAAGGGAAGTTTAGGTTGGACATTAGGAAAAAGTTCCTAACTGTCAGGGTGGTTAAACACTGGAATAAACTGCCCAGGGAGGTTGTGGAATCTCCATCTCTGGAGATATTTAAGAGTAGGTTAGATGAATGTCTATCTGGGATGGTCTAGACAGTATTTGGTCCTGCCATGAGGGCAGGGGGCTTGACTCGATGACCGCTCGAGGTCCCTTCCAGCCCTAGAATCTATGAATCTATGAATCACATGATTAATTACTCTATTAATAACACTATCATTTATTTAAATATTTTTGGATGTTTTCTACATTTTCCAATATATTGATTTCAATTACAACACAGAATACAAAGTGTAGTGTTCACTTTATATTTTTGATTACAAATATTTGCCCTGTAAAAAACAGAAGAAATATTTTTTTTTCAGTTCACCTAATACAAGTACTGTAGTACAGTCTCTTTTATCATGAAAGTTGAACGTACAAATGTAGATTGTTTTGTTACATAACTGCACTCAAAAACAAAACAATGTCAAACTTTAGCTCCTATAAGTCCACTCAGTCCTATTTCTTGTTCAGTCAACCGCTAAGACAAACAGGTTTGTTTACATTTACAGGAGATAATGCTACCGGCTTCTTATTTACAATGTCACCTGAAAGTGAGAACAGGCATTCACATGGCACTTTTGTAGCCGGTGTTCCAAGGTACTTACATGCCAGATATGCTAAACATTCGTATGCCCGTTCGTGCATCGGCCACCATTCCAGAAGACATGCTTCCATGCTGATGACGCTCGTTAAAGAAATAATGCATTAATTAAATTTGTGACTGAACTCCTTGGGGAAGAATTGTACATCTCCTGCTGTTTTACTCACATTCTGCCATATATTTCATGTTATAGCAGTCTTGGATGAAGACCCAGCACATGTTGGTTTTAAGAACACTTTCACAGCAGATTTGACAAGCCGCAAAGGCGGCACCAATGTGAGATTTCTAAAAATAGCTACCGCACTCGACCCAAGGTTTAAGAATATGAAGTGCCATCCAAAATCTGAGAGGGATGAGGTGTGGAGCATGCTTTCAGAAGTCTTAAAAGAACAACACTCAGATGTGGAAACTACAGAACCCGAACCACCAAACAAGAAAATCAACCTTCTGCAGGTGGCATCTGACTCAGATGAAAATGAACATGCATCGGTCCGCTCTGCTTTGGATTGTTATTGAGCAGAACCCATCATCAGCATGGACGCGTGTCCTCTGGAAAGGTGGTTGAAGCATGAAGGGACATATGAATCTGTAGCGCATCTGGCACGTAAATATCTTGTGACGCTGGGTACAACAGTGCCATGCGAACACCTGTTCTCATTTTCAGGTGACATTGTAAACAAGAAGCCGGTAGCATTATCTCCCGTAAATGTAAACAAACCTGTTTGTCTTAGCGGTTGACTGAACAAGAAATAGGACTGAGTGGACTTATAGGCGCTAAAGTTTGACATTGTTTTGTTTTTGAGTGCAGTTATGTAACAAAACAAATCTACATTTGTAAGTTGCACTTTCACGATAAAGAGATTGCACTACAGTACTTGTATTAGGTGAATTGAAAAAAATTATTTCTGTTTTTACAGTGCCAATATTTGTAATAAAAAATAATGTGAGCACTGTACACTTTGTATTCTGTGTTGTAATAGAAATCAATATATTTAAAAATGTAGAAAAACATCGAAAAATATTTAAGACATTTTAATTGGTATTCCATTGTTTAACAGTGCGATTAATCATGATTAATTTTTTTTAGTTAATCGCATGAGTTAACTGCGATTAATCGACAGCCCTAGAAGGAACCATTTTCCATGGGAGAATGCCACTCAATTTGTAGTGCTTTGAAAATTTGTGGTGTTTCAACAGAAGTTTCATTTCAGAGAAATAATAAGGGGAAGAACCAAACTCTTTTAGAATTAAATGTTTTGATTTTTGTTTTGAAATTACTTCATTTCTTTTGTTTATTTTGTATTATAAAGTCGAATTTGGATCACTTTTTACTGATCCATTTAAATTTTTTTTTTTTTTTTTTTGCCATTTTCCTTCACAGGCAACATTGACATTTTTTGGTGTTTGTTCCAAGTTGGAATGAAGCCAAATTTCAAAATCTCAGTCCTTTGTAAAACAGAATTTCCATCCACAGCACAGCTCTAACATTAGCATTTTGGAATTGTTTTTCAGTGATGATCTGTAACTGGTAGGCTCAATTTTGCACAAACAGTGTTAGCCTGAGTCAGATTGCATACGCAGTAAGTCTGTTTTAAGCTTCTATTTGTTTGTACTTGCAACTTAAATAGCTAATATCTAAACCCTACTAGTTGTCTGCATTTTATTGTGTGCACAGAATTAAAGGCCCAATACATTTGTGTATGAAAAGCTGTGCCTGCAAAAACAGAGGCCCAGCTGTAAATTAGGCCCCGAATAATAACATGGCATATTAATGTTACATTAAAGTTTTTTCCATGTTGTATTATTACATAAAAAGGCATAGGTGTGTTGGGGAAAACACAGAGCTATGTCTTGACATTAGAGGACAGATATTCAAAGGAGGGCAAAACCTGCATGTGAATACTCAAATGGGCACTTAAGACTTCAAAGTATGGGGATTGGTCCTGCTTTGAGCAGGGGGTTGGACTAGATGACCTCCTAAGGTCCCTTCCAACCCTGATATTCTATGATTCTATGAACTGGGTTTGCCAATGATTGGTTAGATTTGCCCTTCCCTGATTTTCATGTATATGTATATTGTGTTTTGCTGCTCTATTGGGGTTACAGATATTTCTGCAGGGTTACCTACCATGTCCTCTGTTTTGGACATTAGGCCATACATACCTTCTTGTGCTTAAACCTTTCAATTTCAAGCAACCAATCATACTCCTTCTGTCAATGAAGTAGAGCTAAGAATGGCACAAATGGGAAAGGTAGACTTACCTGTCCATCTGGGGAACAAATCGCGCGTGTGTGTGCAGTTCTGAAAGCTAATATGTGATTTGATTCCTGGTTAGAACTAGTAAACATGAAGGGAACACATCACTTTAGGCCCTTTTTCTAAATCTCTACAAATGATTCTGTTTTATAGAAATATCACTGTCCCCTTTGGACATGTTTGTGAGCACAATTAGCAGAGGCACTTGAAGTCGACTTTTATTGTTAAAGCATCTGGCAGTTACTGAGTGTCTTTTTTTTCAAAATGGGTAAATATAATCATGACAAATTCATGAAATAAAGAGAAAAATGCATTGCTTCAGTCCTCAAAGGACTTTTATGTTAATATGTAAATCATATGTTATTAGCTAAATTAAATTGTTCCGCTACATTAAACAAGCCTAAACTAGAACATTGAGGCAAATTATATGTAAGCATGACTGAACAACTTTCGGTAAAACCTGGTGACCAGAATTATGCAATTATGCATTTCCAGAAACGTTTATTAAAACAGACAGCTTAAAACTTGATTGGAAATCTTACTTAAATCTTTTTAGTAAGAGGCAGTTCCTGTGTCTGGTAAATCAGATATATGTGCTCATCCAAAATGCGTTTGGTTTTTGTTTTCTTTTAATTTGCTTTCTGTAAACTTATGGCGTAAATCTGGATGATAATGGTGACACTTAGCATTATGTAGTACTTTAGACGTGAGATTTTCAAAAACACTTCCGTGTTGGCCTAGCTCTGCTCCCCTTTAAGCCGAATGGGAGCTTTATCATATCTACTGCAAAGATGTGTCATGAAGAACATTTACTGACATTTTCAAAAGTGACTAGTGATTTGGGGAGGGGCTTAATTTTTGGGTGCCCAAGTTCAGATATTTTAAAGGGGCCTGATTTTCAGAGGGTGGGTTCTCGGCTCTTTCAGAAAATCTGGTTCCTTTAGGGTGTGATGGGCATCCCAATATTGAGGAATCCAAAATCCCTGGACATTTTTAGCCTTTGTAGTTAATCTTTGGTGCACATCTGAGGTAGATATGGTAAGTATTATCCCCATCTTCCAGAAGGGGGAATGGAGGGCTTGTCTACACTGCAACGTTGTCGACAAAACTTTTGTCTTTCATGGGTACTTAAAAAATCCCCCTCCCACCCCCGCGAAAGACAAAAGTTTTGGCGACGCAAGTGACAGTGTGAACACGGCTTTGTCCGCAGGAGCACTCTCATGCCGACAAAGCTAACGCTGCTCACGGGGCTGGAAGCATTTTGTCGGCAAAAGTGCCAACAAAATACTGACAAAGAGCATTTACACACACTGACTTTTAGCAACGAGGCTGTGTCAACACAGCCTTGTCACTAAAAGCTGCGTAGTGTAGACAAGGCTACACAATGAGTCAGTGGCAGGGCTTGGATTAGAAATAAAGAGCTCTTGTCTCCAAACACGGAGCTCATTCCACTACATATGGTGTGTCTCAAATCTATCTGATATATAAGCACAATAATAAAAAGTTTAGACTGGTCTTTGTTTGCAGGTAATGACTGTTCTATTCATTTATTGGACCATAATTTCAGCCAGCCTCAAAGTAGCATCTAAATATTCACAAGCAATATCATCACAAAATTGGGCTTGCAAATGAGACTTCCCTATTCACATAAGATGCCTTTTCATATGCATAGATTAAACCTATGAATTTATAGCAAAGCGAAGACATGGCTATATATTTGATTAACTCTAACTTGCATTATGTGTTTTTCAAATGGTCTGAAATCACAAATTCGAAGAGAAACCCAAGGCACATGAAAGTGAATTGAAACAGAAGAGAAGGTTTGCATGTCCCCCTAAAAACACAGGCCACTGAGCTTCATACGCTTCACTGTAATGTCACTTTATAGGCATGTGTCAGTGGCAAGTTTGCATGCCTAGGTTATGAACACTGTTGATAGAAAACATTAAATAATGTAATGATGAATTCTAATAGCCTGCTCTGCTTTATTCTTTTAGGGAATCAGTAGCCTGTTCAGTTCACTGAAAGTAGTCCGACTTCTTCGGCTGGGTCGTGTGGCTCGGAAGTTGGATCATTACATTGAGTATGGAGCAGCTGTCTTGGTTCTGCTGGTGTGTGTGTTTGGTCTTGCAGCTCACTGGTTGGCTTGCATTTGGTACAGCATAGGAGATTATGAAGTTATCAATGAGGATACAAACACAATCCGAACTGAAAGTTGGCTCTACCAGCTGGGGGAGTCCATAGGAACGCCTTATCGGTTTAACTCGACTGGTTCGGGGAAATGGGAAGGGGGGCCAAGCAAGGATTCTGTTTATATCTCTTCGTTGTACTTCACAATGACTAGCCTCACCAGTGTTGGATTTGGGAACATTGCCCCCACTACAGATGGAGAGAAGATCTTTGCGGTGGCTATGATGATGATTGGCTGTAAGTACCAGAGATTTCATTTTTTTCCATAGACAACGGCCTATAAAGTCTTCCTGTGCATGTTAACCTTCACAAAAATTTCCTATGCTGTTGTCTTAAGGGTTTCTAACTAATTTTTAAAACTCAGTTTTGTGACAAAATTTAAATGTCATTGCATAAAATATTATGATTTTTCTGGTATGGTATTTTAAAATCAAGGGTGAGAAATCTTGCTTTAATGTTGCATAATATTAGAATGACTGTTTCTGTAACAAAATGTAGTTGAATTTCTGCTTACATTGCAAGTTCTAATTGTTTAAATGTGACAAGATGGCCAATGTTAGTATGGTGGGTCCTGCGCTTTTCTTGGCAAGGGGCTAAGATGCCACCCCTTGCCCCTGGTCTGGGGGTGCCGAGGGCCCCACTAGTGCCCTGGTAAGGTGGTAGAGGAGGGAAGCAGGGGAGGGGTCTGGGTTTGCGCCTCACTCTGAGCCCCAGCCCCTTTCAACCCCTGCAGGTTCTTACACTCTTCCCCCTTGGGTGGGGTACCTTCGGTCCTTAGACGCTGGGGAAGGGAGTCTCCCTCCCCTGATGGGGCAGGGTCTCCCTTACTTCGGTTCTCTGGTCTTTCAAATCTCACAGCACACCTCCAAACTCTGGTCCTCTCTCCTTCCTCCTCCTCCTCCCTGACTGCCTGAAGCAGGGGGTTTTATTAGGTTCCTGACAGGGCCTTAATTGACTACAGATGCTCCAATTAACCTGTAGCCACCCTCCCTAGTCTACAGGGAACCACGCCTTAATTAGCCTAGGGCTTATATATTTTCCTTCTACCACTCTCCCACTGCTCCTTCACCCTCCTGTATCACAGCAAGTTCTGGGTAATTAAAGACTATATATATGCCATCAAACAAGAATGAAATGTATTAATGTTTGTTTGAAGCTAAGTCCCTAATCCTGCAAACATTTATTTATCTGAACAACTATATGCTGTGAAGAGTCGCATTGAAGGCAATGGGATTATTCATGTATGTAACATTACCTTGTGTATATAAATGTTTGCATGATTGGGAACTAAGTGAGTAATTCAAAAAATCTCATCTTTCAATTCACTACTCTCTGGATTTTACAGTATCTAAATTTACTTGTACAGTTCTTATATTCAGACATGGGAATGCTTCCTTTACTATATTACACAAATCAAGAGTCAAGCTGCCAGAATAGAATGTAGAATAGTTTGTTACTATGGAGGGCGCTGGTAGTGACACATATGTTCAGGTTTCCTAACACTGTTCCATATGAAAAAATCTTGCAATTTTTTTTTAGATGCTCTAACATCTATAGCAGCTGTGTCCAATAGAAATTCAATGCTAGCCACACTTGTGGTTTTGAATTTTTCTTATTAGCCACACTTGTGGTTTTGCTGTCTTCAATACACCAATGCATTTCTCATGCATTAGCCACAATTCAATAGCCTATTTGCCACATGTGGCAGGTGGCGAACGTATTAGACACCGCTGATCTATAGTATTTGCAGTAGGGCTTTGATTCAACAGAGAGAGATCTTGGGGCCAGATAAGTGCCTTTTCTTTGTTACGTGAAATTCCATTCAGCTTCCATTGAGTTATAAACTATTGAAAATTGCCTGTCTGTTGTCAGCAAAATGTTGGTAGCATGTCAGATCGGTATCTTGAATACTATTAAGAGAGAGTATCAGAGGGGTAGCTGTGTTAATCTGGATCTGTAGAAGCGACAGAGTCCTGTGTCACCTTATAGACTAACAGACGTATTGGAGCATAAGCTTTCGTGGGTGAATACCCACTTCTTCTGTTAGTCTATAAGGTGCCACAAGACTCTTTGTCGATTCTAAAGAGAGACACCAGTGCTGCTGTCAAAACAATAGCAGCACAATCTGCACAGCGAACCCTGGTAACAGTCAGTCTCTCTGTGATGGTGGGAGAGAACTGGGTTGAAATCCCCTTACAACCTACCTTGGACTCATCATGTGGCTGCAGTGGCCCTTCTCCCTATCCTCAAGAAGCATCACACTGGGCAGGAGCTCCTGGTCAGAGGAGAGAGACAGTTGGGCCTGGCTCCTTTCAGACCCAGTACATGGTGTAGTAGCCTATTCCACACTCCGATAATAGCCTCCTTCTGCTGTTAGCTAATGTAATCAGCCCTGTAGCAAAAGTCTGTGCTGAAACTTCAGGGTTCAAACCCTGATGATGATTGATGGGGGTAAGGAGAAGGGAATGGGTTTGTAACAAATGACACAATAGATTTTTTCACCTTTTTTCCTTTAGTAAAAAAAACCCATAAGAAATGACTTAACATGCTCTTAATGTTTTGTGTGTGTTTTTGTTTTTAAGTTGCAAAGTCAAGCACCCAAATTGCCTGTGCAAATTTAATTCAACCCCCTTGTGCATCATGATATAGTTTGTAATTGCATGATCACATCCTGTTTCATTGCAGAGGACCCCTACCTCATTCAAGACGGACCTGCTCTTGGGGTGAAGCAGGGCTGTGTGGTGAATGATGCTATTTGTTGGTCCCCTGCCTCATTTGTTTCAGAAGTAGGAAGCTGTGAAATGAAGGAAAAAGGATGATCTCATGGCTAAGGCAGTCGAACACCACGCAGGAGAATTCAGTTCTATCCCTGCCTGTGTCACAGAGCTCCAACGTGATGTTGGGCAATTCACTTAAGCCAAAATGTTGTTGAGTGAACACTAATTTGTCCCTTATTTTATGGGCACCCAGATTGAGACACCTGAGGTCTGATTTGCAGAACTGCAGATCACTCATACCTACAACTGGGGTCAATGGGAGCTGTGCATGCTCGGCACCTCCAGAAGTGTGTTCTGGAGGAATGAGCTCAGAGTTGGGAGTCAAGCGGTCATGTAGTCTAATCCTGATTCTGCCACTGATTCACCAAAGCCTAAGTCTTGCTTGTCTCAGTTTTTCCATCTGTAAAATAAAGAGAATAGTATGTGGAGATTAATATTTGAGCCACTTGGTTATAACAGTAATGGGTGCCCTAGAAATGACAATGAGGAAACAAATAATTCCATACTCAGTGCAAGGTTTGGATAGTGAGCAGTAAATAAGACTGGGGCTATGCACTGAATGATGATAAAAAGAAATATTGAACACTTACACTCCTTAATCACTGTCCATCTTGAATACAGAATGAGTCAGGTCTCCTGTGGGGAAACAACAGTAGGTGATCATGCAATTAAACTATATCATTGTGGGTGTGTGCATGCAAGGGAGCACAATTAAGGATACAAGGCAACCTTAATTCTGTCCTTTCCTAACATTTAAGCGCTTGACATTGCAACCTAAGTACTCTTTGGTTATTGTGGTTACTTATAGAGTGCTAAATGTGTACAAGACACTCTGTATAGATCATGTGATGTGCTTTAGGTGAAAACAGTGATGGGCCAAATTCTCGGCTGGTGAAAATCAACATAACTCTATTGATGTCAATGGAACTACACCAGCTAAGGAGCTGGCCCAGTATGTCTGGAGATGCCTAACTAAATCTTACTTTAAATTAAAAAGTCTGACTTACCCTTGTGTACCAGACTGTGAACCTTTGCTCCCTGTTGGTTACCATTGACTCCAATGGGACTGCTTGATTGAGTAAATGGGACAACTCAGGGGAGTAAATGATAACTGAAGGGTTCACAATCGAGCTTTTTATGTGTTATCTGTATTGCATTTGTTATATTACATCTCTACTGGTTTTCTAGTTTCTGTAACTAGAAAGCCAGTAGAGATGTAATATAATAAATGTTCATGAGCTGTGAACAAAAAATTGGAGCGAAACTTCAACCAATCACACAATCTACTGCTGGAGAACGAGTCCGGCACAGATTGGAAAGAATATGTCCAGTGGCGTAGCTAGGTGTAGAGCACAGGGGGAGCGGCAGCGCTATAAAAAGGCGCCTCCCCGCTCCTCCTGTACTCACTCGGCGCCCCCCGCCCCAGCCCTGCTGCTGGAGCTAGGCTGGGGGGGGGCGCTTTAAAGGGCCAGCGGCTCCCCGCAGCAGCAGGAGCCGCCGGCCCTTTAAAGCGCCCCCCGAGCCCGGCTCCCGCAGCCGGGCTCGGGCAGCGCCTTTGCGCCGCTTCTCCTCACAGGGGGAGCAGCTGCTCCCCCTGCTCCCCCCCTGGCTACGCTACTGAATATGTCTAGGTCACCTGAAATCAGTATGACAGACCAAGCAAAATGGAAACCTGGTGCTCTCTCTTAATAAGAGACTATATAATAAATGACTTCAAACATTTTCTAAATCTTTGGGAAAATGGCCAAAACAAACACTTCAGTAGGCTTCATGTGTAAATTGATTTGAATCAAAGTGTGTGACTTGCAGAGATAAAAGAGAATTAGGTGATAATGTAAAAGACCTCAAGAAATAAATTATGGAAAGAATTATCTTGATTTTTGAGACATTTTGATTACAGTAGTGGCCAAGAGGACAGAAGAGTGAAAAGCTAGTGGATATTCTGTGGACAATGGAAGAAAGAAATATTTTCTGGACAAATGGCCTTTGGGCCAGATCCTGCAGGCTACAGCGCATCCCCTGAGAGGTGGTGAGCACCATGACTTTAAAAGGAGTTAAGGGTGTGCTCAGTGTGTTACTGGATCATGTGTTAATGCAAAGGACAATAACTTAAATTCAGAATAAGCAAATATGCCTAATACTGTCTTATTTTTCCTTCCCATAGCTATGGGAAAAAACATGTGTACTCTGACTTCTCAGAATAATGTTCTAATGGCTAAATGTTCTCTAAATGCTTCCGGAATCCTCCTAAAAAATCTAATAATCCAAGGCCTGCTAATTTCTTCTGATGAAGGAAAGAAAGGGCCTGACTCCTTGCTTATTCCAAAACTCCAGTTGAAGTCAGTGTGAGTCGAGGAGATGCAAGGAATGCAGATCAGGCCCAGAATTTGCTCCTTCTGTGGTGTTCTTCCCACTCCTCTTCCAAATGACAAGTCTTTCAGAGCTGCATGAATTCGTCTTATTGTTCTTGGCGTGGAGGGACACCTTATGGCCAGCTTCTGATGGATGTTATGGTATTGAGGGGCAATTCTTACCATACAAATGTTATTGCTTTGGGATAGATATGCTGTATATTTTTTCCTCCTTCAGTTTTACAATTTGCATGTGCTAGTGTTTTCTTTGGGTACTGCTGATGGGTTCTAGCCAGGGTGTGGTGTTGTGATCTCAGATGACATTGGCATAAAATGTTGCACAGTAATTATACAAGTTGGGCTTGGTGGTGTTTTGTTATTTAATGTGCGCTAAGGAGACCAGTAACAATCCACTGCATTTCATACCTTGACACCAATTAAGAGAGAGTCGTCTAATCTGCTTTTTATTTTCAATTCCCTATTATGTGCTGTGTGCATCTTGGTTTATATGTATTAAATAGATAACTCAGCACTTTTGCATAGGTATTGCAAGGCCCCGCTGACTGGGGTTTATTATTCTGTAGACATGGCCTATTGGGCTAGATGGGCCTTTGGTCTGACCCAGTATGGCCATTTATATGTTGAATGGTGTCCAGTAAGTGTAAGGGAATCATAAAAGGCTGTGAAATGGTTCTTAACTTGCACACATGGTATTCTTTCTGAGGAGTTGGATAAGTCTGTGAGTGTACACCAGGATACGGAACCTCCTGAATCTCACACCACACACTCTCACTGGCCCTTGTCACTATGTGCCTAGTGAGGCATTGCTCAAAAAGAGTAGAAGGAAGATGTCATAGACAGCCTTTTTAAGCCCCGCCCCCCTTCTTTTTGTCCTTTAATAAGACAAGAGATTCCTTTGGGTGAGAGTGAGTGTAATGTAAAAGGAGATGAAGAGCTTGTACATTTCAGTCATTATAAGCAAAGTAAAGGTATGTGTGTGTTAATGGCACATATTGGGGCTTTGCTGAAAGAGGGCAGAGTTAAGGTTGCATGAACAACCGTAACTGTGTTTTCTGATCTTCAGAAATTTGAGTTTTGCTCAACTCCGTGTTCTGCAAGAAGACAACATACCACCCAACAACCAGAGTGTAGTTTTTTGCCACCAAATTGCTACAAAAAAGACTGGTAACTGTTGCCAATAATGCTCTTTGGCAGAAAAAAATTACAGCATTAAATTCAGTGTAACAGCTAGCTGGGCCTACTGGTTATTCTGTCTTAATTGTGGGACAGCAGGGATAATTTACTATTGTTGAGTACGTTTGCTAAACTCCCAAACTGCCCCCCCCCCCGCCCTCCCAAAAAAGTGCTTCCAGACAGCATAGAGTATAATTCTTAATTTCTTGTTTCAAAATAATTTTACCATTAATAATGTTTGTTACACATCTGTCTACTCTCCAAAGAATTTTCTGCTGGTGAGCTCCCATTGGCACATATAAAACCTTAAAAAGCAATCTATCTAGCATATTGCCTGCTTTATTGCCTTGCTTCAACAAAACAAACAAACAAACAAAAAAGCAACTTGGAAAAAAGAGGTAAAGCAGATTGCTGATTACAATTTGAATAGAAAGGGATGTAGCTGACTGACACCTCTCTTATTTTATTGCCTGTTTATTGAAAATGTAAATCTAAACTTCAGCCAAAAATAATTGTGCTTATCCAGATGAAGATATCTTTATCTGAGGATGCTCAAGTACTTTAGATGTTATTCAGGCCCCATAAAATTGTTGTAGACGAAGGTCAGAAGGGAGCATTATGATCACGTAGTCTGACCTGCTGCAAAACACAGAACATAAAGCCCCACCCAATAATTTCTGCACCACACCCATAAAGATCTGTTATAGCTCAAACAGAAATTAAGAAAGACACCAACCTTCAGTTAAAGACTTCAAGTGATGGCGAATCCACCATGCCCCTAGGTAAGTTGCTCCAATGTCTAGTTACCCTCACTGTTAAAGATGTGTGCTTAATTTCTAGTCTGAATTTGTTCAGCTTCTGCTTCCAACCCCTGGTTCTCATTAGGCCTTTCCTGCTAGGTTAAAGAGATCTCTACTGTTAGAAATCCCTCCCCCATGTAGATACCGTTAGATTGTGATCAAGTCTTATCCTTCCTTACCCTTCTCTTGGATATCAGATATTGTTCCCAAATCCATTTTACACATAAGTAAATTGAGGCATAAAAGGGTAAAATGGCATGCCTGCCTTATCATCACAAGTACTGGGAATAGAAGCACGAGGCATTAACCTATATACCAAATGCGATTATTATATTTATGTTCCCAGTCTCTACCATTCATGAGTCCTAAAATTGACAAGAAACCTGAACATTAGAGAAAAATACCAATTCTGCAGCACAGGTTATAGGGAATATGATGTCTTTTCCTTGTCCTATCTCCTTGAGAGTGGCAATGACAAATACCAGAACAATGAGGGGCAAGTCTTCCACGTCTCTCCAAATTTGACTTTCTCACAAAACAGAGGATCCAAGGGTGCTCACATGCAACAATTTCCTTCCTTCTCTCTGAGCAGCATAGGAATTGGTGTTTTAAGGGAGCATCAGTTTCAGATTGAGCTGAACGATGATATAAAGGATGAACTGGCACAAGTCAAGCCAATGTCCCGTCTGGATGAACTGATCGACCTGAGTATTAGAATTGACCAGTGGCATCATGAACATGGCCAAGCCCTGACAGTGTGCCTGCTTCCCACCTCTCAACTGTGCACCCCGCTCCAGGGCCTGGAACCCATGCAGGCCCACCCATGCCTGGGTGAGGCTGAGAAGAACCAGTGCTGAACTTTCAGGACTGTGTCTGTGTTGTGGGGGCAGCGGACGCTTTGCCTTGAGGTGCCCTGCACCGGTCAGAGCAGCTTCAGGGTCAGGAGATGCCAAGGTCGGGTTGGGCTGATTCCTGTTAACCTCCATGTGTCTTTGTCAGGATGGCAGCAACCACAAATTCACCCTTGATGTGTTTCCATTACAGCACCTACTCTAGACAAGGCTAGGGGTCTACCTGGAGGATCTGGCTAACATGGGAGCCTCCGGCAATTTTATGGACCAGGATGTGGCTAAGGCCCAAGGGATTACTGACATGCATAAAAACTCCCCGGATCTGATGAAACTATTGGTGGTCGTTCCTGGCTTCAGGGCTGGTCACACACCAGACCATCCCCTTAGGGGTCATGACACTCCAGGGGTACCGGGAAACTCTTCAGTTCGAGTTGATTCAGGCATCCCCACTCTCCATTCATCCTGGAAATGCCCTGGCTCACTTCCCCTGACCCCTGTATCCATTGGCGAATAGGGACAGTATTCTTTTGCTCCCAGTACTGCCTATGATTCTCCCTTCCAGAAGCCACAGAGAGAATTGGTATCCTCTGCAGCTCATGTCATCATTTGGGGAATCCGTGCTGCAAGAGAATGGGCCCATGGGAGTTGGCTTCACCCCCAACCATCCTGTCTGCTGCTGCTGCCAAAATACTTGGCAAGTACCACAGCCTTGCAGATGTACTTGACAAGGGAAATGTGGACACCATAGGACACCGTACCGTCACACTGCAAAGAAAAGTGCCCAATTGACCATCTAGGTGCTGAAATTCCCTTTGGCTGCATACACACCCTTTCCAAACCAGAGTTCCAGGCCTTTTGTGTCTGTCTGCAGGTGAATCTGCAGAAGGAGTTTATCTAGCTGTCCACCTCTCCAGCCAGGGCACCAATATTCATTAGACACAATGGTTCCCTGAAGCCCTACATTGACTGGTGGCCGTCAATAAGGTGATGGTTCGGAACCGTTAATCACTTCCCATTCATGAACTCCTAGACAAATTATGCTTTGCTCAAATTTTTATAAAGGTAGACCTCCACAGGGCCTATAACATGGTGCGAGAAGATGAATGAAAAAACACCTTCTGCACCCCGTATAGACACTTTGAATACCCGTTGACGCTATTCAGTCGCTGTAATGCTCCTGTGACCTTCCAGCACTTTATCACGCCATAAGGGATTCATTCACCTGCACATCTACCAAAATGATATATGCCATCATGTGCCAGCAATGCCCCTCTGCCATGTACATTGGCCAAACCGGACAGTTTCTACGCAAAAGAATAAATGGACACAAATCTGACATCAGGAATCATAACATTCAAAAACCAGTAGGTGAACACTTCAGCCTCTCTGGTCACTCAGTAACAGATTTAAAGGTGGCAGTTTTGCAACAAAAAAGCTTCAAAAACAGACTCCAATGAGAAACTGCCGAATTGGAATTAATTTGCAAACTAGATACCATTAATTTCGATTTAAATAGAGACTGGGAATGGCGGGGTCATTACACAAATTGAATCTATTTCCCTATCTTAAGTATCCTCACACCTTCTTGTCAACTGTCTGTCTGAAATGGGCCATCTTTATTATCACTACAAACGTTTTTTTTCCTCCTTCTGATAATAGCTCTCCTTAATTAGCTTCTTAGAGTTGGTATGGCAAAGTCCACCTTTTCCTGATTCTCTGTATGTATATATATCTTCTTACTATATGTTCCATTCTGTGCATCTGTTGAAGTGGACTGTAGCCAATGAAAGCTTATGCTGAAATAAATTTGTTAGACTCTAAGGTGTCACATGTACTCCTCGTACTTTTTGAGGATACAGACTAACACGGCTGCTACTCTGAAACCTGTCACTTTATCAATGACATTTTCTGGGACATGCTGGTTACATTAATGGTTATCTGTTAACTTTATTTGTTTTTAAATGACCAAGCACAGCGCAGCCAGCATGTACAGCATGCCTTAGAAAGGCTTCACCAACGCCTCCTGTATGGCAAGCCAGACAAATACCAGCTGGACCAGGACACAGAGTTTCTCGGCTATATCCTCTCATTGGAAGGGCTGGATGGCTGTCACTTTTTGTGGGTCCACAGC
This sequence comes from Macrochelys suwanniensis, assembly GCA_033296515.1. Classification (NCBI taxonomy): domain Eukaryota; kingdom Metazoa; phylum Chordata; order Testudines; family Chelydridae; genus Macrochelys; species Macrochelys suwanniensis. The sequence goes on from CM065777.1 coordinate 160,083,534, forward strand.
AATGACTGGGTGGCACCCGGGGGAGCACTGCATTTTGGGATTTTGCCAATTACTATAGATGGTTCGTCAAGGGTTTCTCAGGGATGGTTCCCCAATCATAGCCTTCCTCCAGAAGGGAGCCCATTTTTCTTGGTTCCCAGAGGCCTGTGTGTGTCTTGCATCCCTAAAGCAGATACTCATCACAGCCCCCATTTTGGTTCACCCTCACCCAGGCCAGCCATTTATGGTAGAAGCAAATGACTCAAACTTTGTACTGGGAGCAGTCGTCTCCCAAGTGAGAGCCTCCAATGATCAGTTTCATTCTTTTTACTCATGCAAACTCATTCTAGCAGAGCAAAACTATGAAATAAAAAGCTACTGGCCATTAAAGCAGCCTTTGAGGAATGGCGGTATCTCCTGGCGAGTGCCAGATTCCCAATCCAGGTCCTCACCAATCACAAAACTTGAAATTCCTAAAGACAGTTCATCACCTAAAATTTGTGACAGGTCTGCTGGTCCCTCTTCTTCATGCTATTTAACTTCTTGGTGACTTATTGCCCCAGGACCAGGAATAGGAAGGCAGATGGGTTATCTTGAAAGAGGGAATATGGTGAACTTGACTATCCACAATTCTCAAACCATCAAATTTCATCTCTGGTATCACTGTCTTTGACCCGATGCCCTCCATACGTCCCCTGCTTCCCAACAATCCCTTTGCAGTCAGATCCACCAAGCCCTAGACAATGCCAATGCCCAGATTGCCTCAATCTTCACCGTCACAGGAATTTTGCATTGGAAAGGGTGCATCTGTGTACCTGATGGCTGACCCAGGTTGAAAGTCCTACGAATCTACCACAATGTTCCTCTGGCAGATGACTGATCAATTCAAGACCCAGGCCCTGGTGTTGAGGAGTTTTTGGTGACTAGCTCTTTGTGCTTTGGTAGCAAACTATGTCTGGTCCTGTGACCTTTGTGCCTATACCAAATCTCCCGTTTGAAACTGCTCAGTCTCCTTCAGCTCTTGCCCACTCCACCTCAGCCTCGGGCCATTGTGTCGATGGAGTTCATTGTGGAGTTACCACCCTCCCAATGGTACACCACAATTCTAGTGGTGGTCGATGTCCTGACAAAGATGGTGCATTTTATACCATGTTGCAGCCTCCCTCATTGCCCACGAAACAGCCCATCTGTTCAAAAATATGACATCTTTTGCCTTTATGGGTTGCTCACAAGCGTAGTAGCCGAGTGAGGGTCTCAGTTTATTTCATGCTTTTGGTGGGAATTTCTGTACCTCCTGGGCATCAAACCTTGCACCTCATTGGCTTACCACAGTCAGCCAGAGAGAGTCAATCAGGACAATGGGCTGGCATTCATTCCCCACACCGGGGTTATGATTAGAAAGGATAGGGCTCCCCAAGCCAGTAGGGGAGTTAGGCCTGGGGCCAGTAGGTCTCCCTGGGACAGGACAATGGTTACATAGGTCAGGGTGTCCCCGTCTAGGGTTAGGGTTAGAAATCGTTTGACTTCCCAAGTTCAGGTAAGATCTGGCCCATTAGGGCTCCCCACGCAAGGGTTCAGGGTTAGAGAAGAAGGAGCTTCCCAGACTAGGATTAGGGTTACTGAGGTTAGGGATTCCTAGGCTTGTATTAGGGTGACAGAGAGTAGGAACACCAAGGTCTGCTTATGGTTGGGGCCCATAGGGCTCTTTAGACTAGGGTTATGGTTACAGAGCATAGGGCTCCCTGGATAAAGTTAGTGTTAAAAGTGGTACGGCTCCCCAGACTCTCACTGGACTTGCTGTCGGTAAGGGCTAGGGTTACAAATGGTGGAGCTCCCTAGGGCTAGGGGTTAAAGAGGGTAGGGCACCCCATTGCAGGGTGAGGCATGGGTGTGGTAGAGCTCCCCGAGTTAGGGTTAATGATACAGAGGGTAGGTTCTCCACGGTTAGGCTCGGGTGTAGGGAGAGCAGGACTCCTTGGATTGCTGTGCATGGGTAAGCCTTGGGCCACTAGGTTTTTAGGCTCGTGTGAGGGGTACAGCTGGTAGGCCTCTCAGGGTTATGGTTATGATTCCTGGGGGTAGGTCTGCTTAGGCTAGGCATAGAGAGGGTAGTGCTCCCTGGGTTAGGGAACCTTACTCTTTGTAACCCTTTTGCTAGGGTTAGGTTTGGGTCAGTTTGGTTCCCCAGGCAAGGGGTAGTGTTACAAAGGGTACTGCTTCCCAGGCAAGGGTTAGGGTTGCAGAAGAACAGGCTTCCCGGGTTTGGGTTAGGGTTGCAGAGAGCAGGACTCCTTGGATTGCTGTGCATGGGTAAGCCTTAGGTCACTAGGGTTCCCCAGCCTAGGTTTACTATTATGAATTGTACAGCTCTTGGGACTAGGGCTAGAATAGGTAAGGCTCCCCAGGCTAGGGTTACAATGAGTAGTGTCCCCTGGGCAAGGGTGAGGTCTAGGGCCAAAAGGACTCTCTGGCCTAGGTTTAGTGTTACAGAAGGTAGGGCTCCCCCAGCTTCATTAGGGTTAGAAAGGGTAGGAGTCTCCCTGGGCTAGTGTGTGGGTTACCAAGGGTAGGGGTCCTTGGGTTTGGGTTAGGCCTGTGGTCAGCAAGGCTCCCTGCTTGTCCTCTGGTTATAGTCAATTCTCTGGAGGCTGTGTTGCTTTTAGGGAATTAGGTGTGTGGTGTTTTACTGTTATCCCTGAAAGCAGGGATTGAGCCACGTGCCCTTTTATCCTCTGAACCTGGGCTGGTATTTGTGTAAATGGATGAAGTTATATTTAGAATATAATACATAGACTCTATATCACTGATTTCTTTTCAACTCCCTGGTATCCTTAGTTTGACTCCCTGGTATCCGCTCATAAATAGCACATAGCAGCACCGAGTATCTCTGTAATAAGACATTTAATTCACCTTGCTATGTGGTAGTCACTCCTGAGCTTGTGGTAAATGATAGTTCCAATAAACATATGCTCTCCAAGTCTGTCAGTAAATTGGCATGCATGTGTTCACCTCTCAATATATTAGTATATATAGCCACTGACAAATATGACAGCTATTGATGGAGGTAACAGGTATTGATTAACTTCTCTGCATCTTTGCAAATTAATCTAAATAAATTTTGCTTGTCCCTTTGCACAGATAGGCAGTGACAGAATACTTTGAATCCAACTTGTCTTCCATGTAGTGTCAGTCCCTCTGGAAGGTCACCTGTAAAACAGGCAATTTAAAAAAAACTCTTAAGGGCTGTGGAAAAAAGAGTTCACTTTATATTTTTAATACTGGAAAAATTGTGGTGTTTCACTTTCTTTCCCATGGAGATGTATGCCTTTGAGTAACAATTTTCATATATTTTGTTTGGTGAAGCTGTCAGGTTTTGGATTTATTTATTTATTTATTTATTTATTTTTTGCAGTGACAATCATTTTCCCAGCCAAGAAATAGTGGAAATCAGAGGCTTCTTTTTTATGTGCTGTGTTCACATCTGAGCATTATTTCAGCAATCTGTTTCATGTGCATGTGTAGAAGGAATGCACAGTTTAAGTGCTCTGTATTCTCTATCTCTGACTTATCAAAATACTGAGATGGGTATTTTCAACAATGCTTAGATGCTCAAAGTTCAGGTTAAACATCAAAGTGCATTTTTGCCAGCTCTGCTTTCCAGTGTTTTCACTTGTAGTCAAAGATCCTAATCCTGTAATTAAATGGCCTGATGCTTAGTCAAGCTGGATCCCCATTGGCCAGTGGGAAGTTTCTTGGAGCAGGAAGTTGGGAATAGGGCCCATTGTTCCTTCAAGATAAAAGCTACTTTTTAGGAAAGACAAGGGCATATGTTAGAATATGAGGCTAAATAACAAAATTCAGATCAGTCAAAATAACTTGCTCAGATAAAAAGGCTAGAAATAGAATGAAAGTGGAAGCTGAATGGTCAGGTTCATGGAAATATGAGCTTATATCTTTCAATAATAGATTTCAGCCATGGGAGTCCATCAAACAAAGTGGGCAAGTGATTTATCTTATGCAAAATTAGCATCATAAAGTCCTGCTAGCACTTTTTAAGGGGTACTTTGTATTTTGGAGAAAGGTAGAAACAAAACTCCTGGAACATTTGACAGAGTAATAATGGTTGTACTAATTTTGTTCGGTTTGGCTATGCATAGAATCTTGCTAATTGAAGCTAGAATAGGATGCAGGAAAAACTGTTGAGTAAGTATGAAAGTGGAGCCAGATGATGGCGTTTGGCCAAAAGCAGCAGAAAGCTGCCCTCGGGATATGCCTACACTGCATCTGGAAGCGAGCCTCCCAGTCTGGGTCCACAGGTGGCTGGGGCTTGCGCTAGCACACTAAAAATCACAGTGTGGATGTTACTTTGACATTGTGGCTCAGGCTGGAGCTCGGGCTCTCAAACCCACTGTCTTCCCCCCCGCCCATGACATCAAAGCAACGTCTGTATAGCTATTTTTAGTGCACTGGTGCAAGCCCCGCTAACACAAGTGTGTGGACCCAGGTTGGGAGACTTGCTCCCCGATACGGTGTGGATGTACCCTATGTGGCATGAGGACGTCCTTGTCTGGTGTAGTGATACGTACCTAGCTGTATGTCACGCCTTGGTCGAGAGGATGTGGCCAGAGCATACTGCGCTCTGGTGATCTCCATTAGCCTAATGACTCTTTGGGAGCTGGTGTGGATAGGGCTGGCAGAAAAGTGACTTCAGGATTAGAAAACTGCAACTTTGTAGCTCACTGCTTCCCCACTCCATGGTGCTTAGTGCTGGCTGCCCCCTTTGTTGGGTTGAAAAAAGGAATTTGAATATAGAAATATTATGGAACCTCATTAATTCTCACTTTGCTGATCCGCAAACCTGCTGGCTCTTGCCCAAAACCTAATCCACCTTTATCAAAATACATGGAGCATCTAATGATGTAATGGCCTTGACATGGGTTTTAAATCCTGGTGGTTGGCTTACTTGCTAATTCTGCCAGGGGTCTCCCAGCCATTAGAAGACATGAACCAGGCTCTGCAACACATGCATTCGTAAAAAAAAAAAATATAAATAAAGGTGCCAGTTATGATTAGAAATATTTTAAAGTGCATGTCATGAGTGCTGCTGTGGTAGCTCTGCAGTGTGTGCTAGAGTGGGGGAAAAGAGCCCAGGAAGCCACCTCCCTTAGTGATCCCATGTAGGGAACAGACATAGGGTCAGATCCTCAGGGAGCTATGCCCAAGTACAGTGGCTCAGGATCTGGCCCATAGAAATTTATTGTTTAGTGATCCAAGAGCACTAGGAGGAGACCCTGGATAGTGGTGCCAGCAGCACTACCTGGGTTAGAGGGGAAGGGGTGTCAGGATGATGGATTTTGCCACAGCTCACCCCCCTGACTGACGCTGGCCACAGGTTGCAGAGCATAGGCGCGTTCAGGTTATGCCTGCTGATTAGGCACAGTGACCATAACCATGCTCCCCCTGGCATACTGAAACTCCTGACACATTCCTCATTGCCCAAGCTCATGGAGACCGGCTCCCTTGTTTTAAATCTGGTTCATCGTTGGCTCCTTTCTGAACAAGGGTTGAGGAGGCTTTGACACCCATGTTTCATTCACAAAGAATGACGTTAAATGCAGGCTAATCTGAACAAGTGAGACTTTATTAAACCCTGTGGTGGGCTCTGTCCATGTGGCTGAGTTGTTTCCAGCCAAACAACCTGCTTCCGCGTTCCACTGGTGTCCCCTAAATAAGTGTGTTTCCAGGGAACGTTGGCCTTCTGACTCCAGTTCCACTGATCCTGACACATCTTTCCTATTTTAAAAACCTTTTAATATCAAAATTAAAAACAAATAATTGACTCCCAGACACTGACCCGGATCCCTTCAGCCGGAGGTTGCTAGCACATAGGCAAATTGGAGTCTCGTCTGTACCACAGACTCAACTGGTTACATAGTCTTTGAGATCGTTTGGTCTCCTCAACAGGCAATCACACCAGGAGTGACCTGTTTCCCTATTGCCTGTCTCTGAATCTAGCAAACTATCTCATCTCCCTGTGGGCTTGGCCTCCGGATGGTTCTCTCTGTCACCATTCTGTGATGATCATTGTATCTCTATAGGCTCTCTGTGGGTGTTGTCTGCTGGCTCGTGTCTCCTTCTGCTTCTTTGGATCACTTGTCTTTCTTTCACAGTCACTTTGTATGACCTGGGGGCCACTGCATCCCTCATGACTCCTTTAGTCCACTCCTTCTCGTGTCTCTCTAATGGTTGGATCCTCACAGGAGTGCTTATTTCTAGGGCTGGTAGGTCCAGGGCTGACTTGTCATTTTCTAGTGCATGGTTTCTCCCATTGTTGGCTGTCTCCTCTCCTCCCCATCCTTCTGGTTGCAACAGGTCTCCCCTTATTAGTAGTAGGGTCCCTTGTCGCATCAGTGCCTGTGCTAGACTATTTTGACACCCGTGTGATGGAGTATTCCTGTGTACCAAAAATGCTAACAAGGAATCTGAACCAGAAGAAGTAGCCTTGTGTCACAGTCTCTTAGCTGTTTTGGCAGCTGATTCCACCTTACCATTACTCTGTGGGTATGCTCGGGGGTGGGGTGGGGGGGGGGGGGAGGTATGGTGGTCAAACTCCCATTTACATGCAAATTCACTGAATTCTTCTGAGGAAAACTGGGATCCATTGTCAGTGAATACAGTGTCCAGAATGCCACACCTCACAAAGTGGACCTTCAGTTGGCCAGTCACTGACTTTTCTTGTGTCAGGCAGGACATCAACCTGCCAAAAATGTGGATAGTAGTCAAGCACTGCTTTTGCTTGAAAGTAAATAAGCCCACTCCCACTGTTTCTCATGGTTGGGTGGGTAGCTCATGTGGTAGGTCTTTCTGCTGGCTGTTCTCACATGACCAGAAGTGGTGCTGTGTATTCATTTCTGGCTAATAAACACACACTTGGTCCTAAGACAGCTGTCATACCCAGGTGTGAGGCATGTAGTTTTGCATGAAATCCTTATGTAATGAGGTGGGGACAACAATTCTTTGCCCTGAAAATAGGATTCCATTCTGCACTCTCAGCTCCTCTTTAATCCAAAAATATGGTTCTGCTTCTGTCGGTACTTTGCTTTTTGTATTCTGGCCACCCTGCCCATTTTGCTCTCTTAACTGCCTGTTTCGGTAGCCTCTTTTATTTCCATCAGCTTTGTTGTTGAAAATGGGAGATAACACAGCATGTTAATGATTTCTGCGTCCTGATCACCTTCCTCAATTCACTGATGCTGGGTATATGCTCCGCTCAGGGTGTCGGCTAACACCAGTAATTGTGCTGGATGATATTTGAGCTCTTGCCGGTATCACTGGAGGTGCAGCAACATGCACTGCAATCTCTTTGGAGCACTAAGAAGGGATTTTGCCATGATTGTCTCTAGGGGTTTGTGGTCTGATTGCACTGTTACTAGCTGGCCATAGGTATACTGATGGAATCGCTGCATTGCAAATACCACAACCAGAAGCTCTCTTTCTATTTGTGTGTACCCCTGTTCAGTCTCTGACAGGGCTCGGCTGGCATAAGCAACCAGCTGTTCCTGCAAAGGGGCTACATCCCATCCTTTCTTTGATGCACCACACTGGAGTGTTGGTGGTCTCCTGGCTGGTAATACTTCAGGACGGGAGCATCCGTTATTTGTTTCACCATGTCAAATGCTTGCTGTTGGGTTCCTGCCCAGTCCTACTCAGCATACTTCCTTGTGAGCTGACGTATGGCTTCTTCCACTGCAGCCAGGTGTCGGCAGAACCTGGACAGAAAATTTATCATTCCGATGAAGTGCTGCATTCCCTTTCCCATCCACTGGAGCTGGCATGTCTCGGACTGCCTTGATTTTGTTTGGATCTGCTTTCAGCCCCTCTGCTTTGAGCAGTTGTCCAATGTAGGTCACTTCTTGCGGTCTGTCATTTTTTCCGGGTTGTTTTATGCTTTTGTCCCTGCATCGCTGTAGAAAAGCTTGTCGTTTTCTGTCATGGTCTCATTCTGCTTCTGTATCATCTCCCTTTCCCTATAGGATCTTATCTGCAGTTATTTTCACCCCAGAAAGTCCTTCCAGGGCCTGGGTGAGTCTTTTTTTCTTTGGAATGCCTCTGGTGCTGGGCTTATGCTCATTGTTATGGCCCGCCATCTGTACTGACCAAATGGTGTTGCAAAGGTTGTCAGCATACCGACTCCTTATCCCGGTTTATGTGTCAAAACCTAAGGCACATCACAGGCCATAAAGATTCTTGCTTTGGAAAATTCTGGCAAGATGTCATCAATTGGGGGCAGTGGATAGTGGCATCTTTTCAATGCCTGATTAAGTGGCTTTGGGTCTATGCAGATGTATAATTTTCCTGATGGCTTCTTTACCACCACCATGTTGCTTAACCAGGCTGTACTGGCCTCTAAAGGTGCTATTAATGCCCCTGCTCTGCAGACTTTAAGGCTCCTTGTGTATTGGATTATGTAGTGCTACTGGAATTTTCCTTCATGCTAAGTTCACATCTTTCACTGTGGAGTCTACTTCCAGTCACAGCTGTCCTTCAAGGCATCTGTCACCTTTGAAAACATCCCCGTATGCTTTTAAAATTGTCTCTATTGTCCATGGATTTCCCCCTTTCCTTGCACTGCAGCTATAGAATTTTGACACCGCACCCTGATCAGAACCGTGGCTTGTATGGTTATATTCCCCAAGAGGGATCTGTGGTGCTTACCATTAACCACCACAAACTTCAGTCATTAATGCAGCCTGTTGTTTTTCTACATCCTGCATTATGCTCTCATTGTACTTTGTTAGTTCGTGCCTGTTCTTTGTAATGATTGTGTTCAAATCCAATTCACTCCAAGGAATCACATTGCAGCAAGTCCCACTATCCAGCTGAAATCACACAGGGAAATTCCCTATTATGGTTGTTGCCTGTATGGAAGTTGGTAGCGTCCCTTGTTGCTTTCCTGTCCCAACACTCTTGAACCTAATATGCCGTGAGACATGAGGAGAGACTCAAACTCTCCGCTATCTAATATGCCATCCCCCTCTTGTACAAGTCTGGCTGAATTTTGCTGGGACCGTCCTCTGCTCTTCCCCATGTTGCTAAAATAGTTTGACTTGCCACATTCTTTGCAATGCTGCCCTAGTGTGGGGCAGTTGTCCTTTACCCACTTGTGCTGTGTCCCAAAGTACATGCATCTCCCTATGGGTCTGGAACACTGGCCACCTGCTCTCCTTTGCTGTTGTCTCACTGCATGTATTTCTGGGGGTGTTGTGCCTCCTCCCGCTCTCACCCTTTCTCTTGGGGCTTCTGCTGCATGTCCCATGACCGAGTTCCCTGGCTCCTGCTGGCTGCTGCATGGCCGAGAACTCATGGTTCAGGCGCTGCCACGATGTTTCGTTCACAAAGAATGATGCTGAATGCAGGTTGAGTTGAACAAGTAAAACTCTGTTAAATCCTGTGCAGACCTCCCATCAGTCCCAGGTTTCATGGGACTGTCCCACTTTGACCCCCCCGCTCCCTCCGAAAGCCTCTGTCCAGGTTAAAGCAGAACATTGCCTGCATTCAAGCCTGCCGGGTGAAGCTGGGGGGCAAAAGGGGCAGTTTGCCCTGGCCTCCTATTTGAGAGCCCTCGAACTGAGTGGTATTGCCAGCTGGAGCTCAGGGTCGCAGTGCCAATCAAATTTGGCATGCCCCCCCCGCCCATCTCCATCTGCACAGGAGAAGTTGGGCCAAATCTGAGTAGCACTATGTCCCACTTTAGCCCCTTGAAATGCTGGGAGGTATGCCTTTGGAGTCCTCGGTACATGTGGCCGAGTTGCTTTAAGTTCAACGCCCCTCGTTTCCTGTTCCCCAGAGTCTCCTCAAGTCCCCCCAGTTCCACTGATCACAATACAATCCCGAGCAGTTTTCTTTGTTTCTGTCATGAGTGCAGGTGTGCTCTTTCAGATCATATCCCTGGCCTAGACAGGCAGGAAACAAAAGGAAGTCCTGCTATAAGAAATGATCTTTTGGAGTTTCAGCCTCTATCAGGCTGCCTGGGTTTACCACAAACATCCTGTTAAAAATGCCAGAGCTGTATTTAAATTTCAGACCGCTTGCTAACTACTGAAGTTTGACTCCAGTTGACACTTGCTTAATATTAACCATGGTTGTATTGCTGCTGCTTCTTGCAGATAGGTTTGCCGGGCTTCTCTCTCTCTCTCTCTCTCTCTCTCTCTCTCTCTCTCTGTCCTGTCTCAGCATCAGATAGCTCTTGTGGTCTTGTGCGGCAATTTCAAGATTCTAAAACCTGGAATTTTTTTTTTTTTTAATCAATAGTGGTTTAGACTGAAGGGGGAGCTCTGACTCCTGTCAGGCTTATTCTCATGTTCTCTGCTTCACTGTTTGTTTGCTGACGTCTGTCAAGATGCCTGAAGAGCTGGTGCAGGCTTCAGTATAACTGCTGATGAAATGTCAGGTGTTTTTTCAGATGCCATCCTCCCTTGACTCACCTGTTAGTTTTAATCACTTTATTCAGTATACGTCATATGCTAGATTCTCTGCTGTGTCAAGTTTTGGCTTGGTGCTGCAAACAGAGGAGGGCCTTCAGAGAGCTTACAACAGCTCCCTGGTTCTTGCCCCAGTTCAGGTCAGAGCAGCCTTGAGGATGGAGCTTCTTTGAGGTTACCAAGGGGGATGCATATCGGAGCAGGCTTTGGTCCTGTTACCACATCTCTTTGCAATGCAAGAGAAGGAAGAAAGAAAAGAATGTTTTATTTTTTTTGGCCACACCATCCTTTTGAGGCTCAAGTCATGATGTATATAAAGCTTTCAATGGGGTGAATTGGTGACTGATGTGCAACTCATCAGTATGTTTGGGAATTGCAGGTCTATTGCACTTGTGGTGAGATTTTTCTAAAGCACCTAAGGAACAAAATAAGGGAGCTTTTCCTGAGTTAGAAGCAGCCTTGATTTCTAGTTTACGAACAGTTGCAGTGGTTTGATAGTTACTTGACGCTCAGCACATACAGAGCATGTTAAAGGAATGTGGTCCATGCCAAATTTTGATGTGTGTCAGCAAATTCCAAAATGAAAGTTGCAACTGCCTTAAAATCCTCTGCTCCTAGGCTAGGCAGAAAACAGGTGCACATGCACATGCTCTGACAGACCATGTGAATGCCGTGCAGTCCTGCTCTCCTCCTTGGGACCATTCCAGAAGGTGACTGATAATGGAAACTCTTTTTTTACTTATGTTTATACAGTACCCGAGCCAAGGGGGCACCGATTGTGTATTTTACTTTTTACACAACATACATAATATAAAGGAACCACCTGGGCATGGTGGGGTTCAAATAATCATGTTTACTGAACAGGCAAGGCCCAGCTGTGCATGTGTCTCTCTGCATGCACGCACACCCACACACTGCTGCTCTGGCAGGGTTCTGGTAGCTTCTGAAGCACAGAGGATAGTGAGGGCTTCTAAAGGGCTCACAAGCTATTTAAAGGGATACTACCCTGTTCCTAGACACATGGTGTGGAAAGTGGTAAATTTTTAATTGTTGGCCACCAAGTAATTTTAAAAATTACTACAAATATTTGGTTTAGTGAAACAAGAAATGGTAGTTCCGTGCTGACTAATTATTTCTTTTACTGACATCTCAGGGATGTGACTCACACTATCTTAGTCATAGGGTCTTTTTTACATATCTTAAGAGGACACCAGGATTAAAAACAAGCAAAATAACCACCATTGTTAGCCATGCTATTTTATTAAAGAAAGGGAAAGAAAACATTAAACAAACCAACACAAACGACAGAACACATGTGCCAGTCAATGGTTACTTCCATTACAGTCTCTTCTGTATGTCTTTCCGTAGAGAGCTTTTTAACAGAGAGTGACGTGCCTCTGGGGGATGTTCTTCGTTTGGTAAGTTGTCTTCTTAGTGTATGCACAATGTGCCTCAGGTGGCATGTGACCAGGATTCATCATCAAATTTGATCCTCTGGTTGGATCATTAGCTTCCTCGGCGTGGGCTGGGTACTGACGGGGAGCGCGACGTGAACGCTGATTTAAGACCAAAGTGTATTGGTTTCCCAAAGTTATTGTGAGTACAGTCTTAGTACCACATAGATACTTAAATTATTTTGTGCATTTCTAAACAGTTTAAGGGCAGCTGAGTCCTGTCTGGTTATTATTAATAACTGGAGAGTTTATAATTGGGCAAAGTAAACAAAGTATTTAAATCAGCTACTTAAAAGAATCCATTTAAGGCAGTTTCTTAAAACAGGCCAATTAATGAATATTAAAAAATGTACCTCCAATTAAATCCCACTATTTCTGTGTTTACAGGAATGCATGGTCTCACCATTTGATGATTAACAGGATAAACTGTTAATAGTTTAAGTTACAACAGCATTTCAATATCCCAATGAAATCAAACTATACATTTCACAAAGGTATTTTGCCATTTCAACATTTAAGAAATAAACAAAGGTTTAAAATAGGTAAAACATTCCCATGGGGCAGCTTATACTTTGAAATTTCTTATTTTTAAAAATTGCAACAGGAACATAAAAAGGAGAGAGCTTCTATTTCTCAGTCCTCCTTCAACATAGAAAAATGCCAAATCAAATGATTTCAAGTTTTGTAATAACCATCTTTCTATCAGATTGCTGCTTCCAGGCTAAGACTGCCTGGCCCAAGTTTCAGCCTCTGGTGAATTTTTGTGACTTGGTTATAAACTCTAAACCACAGGTTTTAGACCAGAAATGCGGACACCTTGGTAACTATGGTTGTGCTGATGAGAACAACTGCATTAGTAGTGCTGATCTCCATACTATAGGATAGAAAGGACTATCAATGTGCAAATACTGTTTTGAAACTGTCATAGAAATAAAACGTCTGTTTTTTACTTTATTGTGCACTCAGTAGCACTTTGTTCACTGGCATGATCTCTGGAAATATAAATTAATTCTAGGTAAGAAATGACTTCATACTACTCAGAGCCATACTACTCAGAGCAACAAATATCTATTTCCCTTTTCTTTAGCATTGGAAGAGCCTGTTATGTTAGGATCACTTTTTGTAGTGAGCTCTTTGTGAAAAATTCCATCAGTTTGTTGAGCTTCTCAATGCTTTTAATCACCTCCAGAATGTAATTTTAATACACCAGACATTAGATAGCTTCTTAAAGGATAGTAGCAAAATAAATGGGAAAGTATTGAAACACAATTTCAGCCACTTTAACATAACTTCCCGTGGGTTTTTTTGTTTTGTTTCCCGCTCTGAACGTCGGTATACCCCTGCATTGAATTCCTAACTCCGCTTTGTTTGTAACATGAAAGTAGATGGATGTTGTCTTCTTGTTTTGTATGTTGTATAACAGTGAAATGGAGGAAATGATTTGCAACAAAATAGAACAGGCCATTGAATCTAAAAATGTCTTTTCTCTAGTGCTGAGAGACGATGCAAAGCTATATTTCACCTTTGCTCTAGACATGGATAATTTAGTTGCTGTCTTAATGGACAGACATCCAGTCCATGAGTCTGTCACACTGACCCGGTGTCCTTCATACCGCAGCCCTGTGTGAATATTTAAGATAGCCCAGGAGTTTGCCTCTACTCACATCATTGGTAAAAATTTGTCTTCCCCCACAAACACGTTCAAGGCACTGAAACATGTCAACTCTTTTCCAACTTTTGTCAGCAAGTGCAGCCAACTCCCTGTGATTTGTCAGATGCTGAAGGAGCAGCACTGTCATATTTGAGAGGCAGTGTGCAATGCATCCAAAATGCAGACTTGAGGTGAGGGGAAAAAACATAGAGGCAAATTTCAGGAAGATAACCAGGGCATAACAGAGAATCATATAATCGTAGGCCTGGAAAGGACTTTGTGAGGTCATCTAGTCCAGTCCCCTGCACTCACGGCAGGACTAAGTATTATCAGACTATCCCTGACAGGTGTTTGTCTACCCTGCTCTTAAAATTCTCTAGTGATGGAGATTCCACAACATGGGACATGACATTTCTGTTTTTTATGAAAACAAACAAAACTTCTTATATTTTTGGGCTTGATCTTGCTGTCCTCACTCAAACAAAATTCCTACAAGGACCTTCCAGAGACGTACTGATCTTTTATATACCTAGAACAGCAGTACTGCTGCGGATTCTTTGGTGTTTAAGCCTCCCTGGTATCAAGGGATATTTTGTCTGGTGAGTATTGAAGGTTAGGGCCCAGTATGTGATTCCTATTTAAATTGCTTCTTCAAATGATATTTTCACATTAGCTTGGCCAGATTCTGCCAATAGGTGATCAAGTGTCCGGTTTTCAACGGGAGCACCCAGTTGAAAATGAACCCTGGCGGCTCTGGTCAGCACCACCGACTGGGCTGTTAAAAGTCCAGTCAGTGGTGCTATGGAGCTAAGGCAAGCTAGTCCCTACCTATCCTGGCACTGCGCTCTGCCCCGGAAGCAGCCAGCAGGCTCCTAGGCAGGGTGGCCACGGGACTCCGTGCTCTGCCCTCACCCCGAGTACCAGCTCTGCACTCCCATTGGCTGGGAACTGCAGCCAATGGAAGCTGGGGCAGGGGGAGGCAGGCGGTGCCTGCAGGCAAGAGCAGTGCACAGAGCTGCCTGCTGCATCTTGGCCTAGGAGCCGGATGTGCTGGCTGCTTCTGGGGCACAGTGCGCAGTCAGGACAGGCAGGAAGCCTGCCTTAGCCCTGCTGCACCACTGACTGGGAGCTGCTGGAGGTAAGCCCACATCCCAACCCCGAGCCCCAACCCCTTCTCCAGCCCTGAGCCCCCCCAAACCTGGAGCCCCCTCTTGCACCCCAAAAACCTCATCCCTAGCCCCACCCCAGAGCCTGCACCCCCAGATGGAGTCCTCACCCCCTCCTGCACCCCAAGCCCCTGGCCCAGCCAGAGCCCCTCCTACACCCTGAACCCCTCTGCACCACCTCTCAGCCTGGAGCCCCTCCTGCACCCCAAGCTCCTCATCTCCAGCCCCACCCCAGAGCCCTCACTCCCTGCACCCCAACCCCCTGCCTCAACCCACAGCCCCCTCCCACACCCTGAACCTCTCATCCCCAGCCACACCCCAGAACCCACACCCCCAGACAGCACCCTCACACTCTCCCACACCCCAACCATCTGCCCCAGCCTGGAGCTCCCTCCCACACCCTCAACCCCTCATTTCTGACCATACCCCAGAGCCTGCACCCCCTGTTAGATCCTGCACCCCAACTCCCTGCCCCAGCCCGGTGAAAGTCGGTGAGGATGGGGGAGAATGAGCCACTGAGGTAGGGAGGCAGCGCCTCAGGGAAGGGGTGGGGGAGGAGGTGTGGCCTCAGGGAAGGGGTGGGGCTAGGGTGTTTGGTTTTGTGAGATTAGAAAGTTGGCAGCCCTATCGACCAGTAGAAGTCTAGAATAACTCTACTGATTTTAATGGAGTTAGTCCAGATTTATACTGATGTGACTGAATCAGAATCTGGCCTGGTTCCAGTATTGCAGAAATGGGTTGAAAAACAAGAAGTATCTCGCGCCTCATAACAGGCCAGCTGTATTCAGAGACCCTAAATCCAGGAAGCATTTGAGTCCCCTGAAATTATGACTGATCTTTGAGCATTATAACAGTTTAATTTGTAGCCAGCCACAGGTCCACTTCAGCATAAGAAAAAGACTTCAGACAGGAAAAGGAAAACTTTCTATTCAAAATAGCACATCCAATGGATTTTCTGTCACTTATGCAATATGTAGAATGTGATAGAAAACCTGGAGCAACTTCCATGCACCTTTTATTTCTAAATACTGTAAGCTATTAAAACAGTCTGGTTATTTTACTTTCTAATTGTTACCAGACTCAGCCAGACTTGCTACAGGCTACAAAATGTCAAGCAACAGAGAGAGCTTTTAGCATTGTAATATTTAATTAAGTGGTTTATGGATCATGAGTTGTCCCTAACTGCTCTGATGTGCTATCAGTGTGCTATATATCTAGCTTGAGAATGAATAAGGATTCATTGTGCTTGCCAGATCATGGAGTTTCAATGCATTTGGCCGCTTTTATATTTTAAACGCAGGTTTGTCCGTTTATTAAAATAAATAAGGCGCAAGAGGATTTAAAGGGCCTTGTGGGTCGTGTGCAATTTATCTCTCAAAGCTGAGAGCTCTGAAAAATTCTAGAGTGGAGGTTAAGTCAATGTTTCAAGAAATATCCTGCCTTCAGCTGCAGCCTGATGACACAAGGTCTGGTCTCTCAAGAAAGCATGGAACATATTTGGAAATGTCAATACCTAGCAACTTGCTTTTTATCCACAGTCCACTAATTTTCACTGCAACCAGTATGAAAAATCTGCAGGGAGACAAGTAACTTATTAATATCTTCTTTGCTAGAATCCAAGAGGAAAATTGTATTCTTCTTACACTGAAGGGGTAAGACAGGCAGCAGGTTCTAAAATGCTAAATATCTTGCAGCAGGGAGTGAAACAATTGGTAATTTGAACGAGGAGTCCTTGTGGCACCTTAGAGACTAACGAATTTATTTGGGCATAAGCTTTCGTGGGCTAAAACCCACTTCATCAGATGCATAGAGTGGCGCGCGCACACACTCTCTCTCTCTCTCTCAATTAAGGTGGGCTATTAGCAGCAGGAGAAAAAGCTTTTGTACAAAAGTTTTTTTTCTCCTGCTGATAATAGCCCACCTTAATTGATTAGTCTCTTAGAGTTGATATGGCAATCCCCATCTTTTCATGATGTGTGTGTATGTGTGTGTGTGTATAATCTTCCTACTGTATGTTCTCTGCATCTGATGAAGTGGGTTTTAGCCCACGAAAGCTTATGCCCAAATAAATTTGTTAGTCTCCAAGGTGCCACAAGTACTCCTCATTCTTTTTGCGGATACAGACTAACGCAGCTACCACTCTGAAATTGGTAATTTGAAATCTTAAGGCCTGATTCTTTTCTCACTTACTCAAGGGTGAATTGTGAGTATTTCCTTTTTTTACCCCTGAAAACAAGCCATAATAGCACCAGTAAATCTCAATGGTGAGCTCAACTCAGCTTAATGGGCAAGCAAAAGAATTTAGCCAGTTTTAGCCTCAAAATCAAAAACAGAACTGAAGAATTTGGTTAAATCAGGAGAATGGGATGATTCATGATCACAGTTTGTTTAGACGCTCATTGTTAATGGGATTTGGAAGGTGTAGAGGATTTCAGACCTATAAAACAGAGGCTACAGATAGTGACAACTATGAATTAGCCAACAAAGGAATTCTTTAAAAGGGCAAACTAAACGAGGAAATCCTATTGCAATGTCATTCTCCCCACTGTAATTAAGTCTAAATTGGCTTTCCTAACTAAGTAGGGAGTGTGGTGCTTTGCTATAGAAAATAAAAATAAAAGTATAAAAAATAACACCAGTCTTAGAGAATTTCTGCTCCCTGAAGGTATTTGAAAACGTTGGATCCTTCCAGCCCATTCATTTGTAACTTGTAGGAACTCCATAAACCCTAGGTCTCTTTTGAATAGTTGTTGTATTTGATCTATATGTTATTAGATTAGACACATAACTTAATGGACGTTTTGTAGCAAACTTCATATCAAGTATAAACTCATCTACTTGCTGTAGCAACTTGGATTTTTGTTACCTGTGTTCTTCCTGTATCCTTTTTATTTTCCTGCACTATAAAGGTACCCTTTTTTCATAGCACTGGGGTCAAATCAGTGGAATTTTACTCACTTGGCCCTCTCTGTGTGTGCAATTGGACAGAAGCAATCCTTTGGAACTTTACAGGCTCCATGGCGCTGACAATTATCCTGTGAGCAGAAAGCACATTAAACTGCTGAGGACCAATGTGTGAAAATTCATTGTCTTATATATGCGAGAGTTGCAGATTTACCACCCTAGCACAAAAGGGACCAGTGATGCAACCCATGGAGGAAGAGTTTTGCATTTATTGTTCACTATTTGTATTATGACTGTGCCCACAGGTCCCAACAGATATTGGGGCCCCATCTGGTAAGGGTACGCTTACATGGAAAATGAAGTAGTAATTATAGCATGCCTAGGCATACCCTCGCTAGTTTTAATCTAGATGGTGTGGGTAACAGTACTAGGGAGGACATGGTGGCATAGGCTACAGTGCAGACTAGTTGGCCCCGTACAAGCCCTCTGGGTTTGTTTTCTGGATTCTTGTCTGTGCTGAAGGCTGTGGTACTGTGTCTTCTTGACTGTAGTTACTTGTGTTAGCTAGATTAAAAGCTAGCTGAAATGGGTATGCCCACCTGTGCTACAAGTACACCTTCACTTGCACTGTAAACATACCCTTAGTGAGGTTAATATGAGCCAAATCCTGAGGTTCTTACTCCTTGGATGGGATTTCCAAAAGCACCTAAGTGATTTAGGAGCACAAGTTCCATTGACATTCATTGCAAATTGCTTCTAAGTCACTTCGGACAGGAGCTTTTGAATCTCCAACCCCTTGACTCTACTGGGAGTCCACTCTGAGTAAAAACACAGTGAGGACTTCAAGGTATGGTCCTATAACTGCAAAGCTGGGAAAGGTATAAAGCAGGTTTCATTTTGTTTTTCCATCTCAAACTGTCGTCTGATTTGAATGTATGCCAAACTCTTCGGATTCTAGTTTCCTGTGCCATACTTCATAGATACCTCTTCCCCCTTCCTTCCCCCCCACTCCGTCCCCCTGTGGAAACAATAACATGAATAGTGGCAGAAATTGAGATAAATTCCTAAATGTTTAGACAGCTGCTTTTTTACACTCTTTGCAGGCAGTAATGTCTACTACAATCAAGTAATTTATTTACAATGACAAAATGTGGGAGAAGAGGTAAATGAGCTTTTTCTGAGGAAGAGCTGTAACCCAAATAGAATTAGACTCCCCTTGTGAAAATTGTAGCAACATTACCAAATAGTAGCTTACTCAAAGTACTTTGCCTGTTTCATTTAGGTGCTGCAGTGAATGCCAGATGCTGAAGAGGGGGGGGAGGGAGAGATTGAGCTACATGCTATCTTGACCTGTTCATGTTGAAGGCAAATTATTTCTTATGCTGGCTCTAACCTTTCTGCATGTAAGATATGACTAGAACAAGTCAGAAAATAGATTTTCCATCCTGCAAAAAAAAAAAAAAAATTTCAGATGGGGGGGCAGGAATAAGATCCAGAAAGAAAAGGCAAAATTTTGAAATTTTTCATTAAATGACATTAAATTAAAAATAAATTAAAATAAAACATGAAGTAAACTTCCAAGTGAAAAGTCATTTCAAAATGAACAGTCGAAACTTTCCATTCTGAAAATGTCAAAACCTCTTTAACACTCCTTTTTTCAGAATGAAATTTTGTCCAAATAGATACAGGGTTGTGAAAAAAATCAGTTTTGTCAAACTGGCATTTTCCAACAGAAAACCGTATATGCGTCGTCAGTGTCATGCAGTTGTGAAAAAGCCTAATATCATACTGGGACCTATTAACGGGAATGTCATATGTAAGACATGGAAGGTAACTGTCCCATTCTACTTGGCACTGGTGAGGCCTTAGCTAGGGTATTGTGTCCAAATTTGGGTACCACACTTTAAGAAAGATGTGGACAAATTTGAGAAAGTCCAGAGGTGAGTAACAAAAATGACAAAGGGTTTAGAAAACCTGAGCAATGAGGAAATGTTGAAAAAACCTGGGTATGTTTTTAGTCCTGAGAAAAGAAGATTGAGGGGGGACTGCCTCGATGCAGGGGGCTGGACTAGATGCCCTCTCCAGGTCCCTTCCAGCCCTACATTTCTATGATTTGATGGAAATTTTTGAACCAGCTCAAGATATTAAGAGACCGGAAGCTGTGTGAGCAGCTGCTCTGGAATGGCAGCATGTGACTACAGCACTGGAGACCAAAGTTCTACACGTATTCCTGTTGTGCTTTTAACCTGCTAGGTGGCCTTGGGGAAAGTCATTTTAGCTCTCTCCCCCACACACCCTTTTGTCTCCCTTGTCCTTCTGGACTGTAAGAATTTGAGAATTTGGAATAAGTGAATATCACTTGTCAGCATTTAAATGATATACGTGTTTATTTGAGGAGAAAATAGGGACATATGTTTGAAATCCATGGATGTGTTCAGTTCCTTTGAACGACGCCATCTGATCATTGAATGGAGCTTTCTGGACGGACAGAAGGGAAAGGAAATAGCTATTTGTTTGTATCTGTCCCAGTGAGGTGGTGCAAAAGAACATATCACTGTGTACACAAAAGATATGCAACACAGATTAATCAAAGCACTTCCTTGTACTTGGCAATGCAGAGACCGTAGCACCTGATCACCTGAGATACTTATGCCATTGCCAAGTAACTTCTAGCGATACTTCTTGATACTGCCAACCGGACAAACGGTCGTATCTTCCAGCAATGGAATAAACAGGTCTTCCTTTCAGAACTGAACAGTTGCCGAGCTGCATTGTGGGCTCCTGCTGATCCATTAGTAGACACTGGCAGGTGCTAGATGGAAGCTGATAGCTTCCTGAGTCTGCGTCTCACATAGCCTGTTTTAAAGTAAGGGTGTAAAGAGAAAAATCAAATGGGCAGAGACAGCCTGAAATCGAAAACTAAGTTCACGTTTTTTTTAATTAAGCTTGATAGCTTCTGGGAAAATGGCATCCTGTATAACGCAAGATTCAAACTCTTTTGCTGATACTGCTCATTAGGTAGCTGTTGTCCAACAGATCAGCAGCATTTCCCATCTCAAAACCTGTCTTCGTTTCTAACAGCGTGCTTAAGCGTGCCTGTGTTCTGAAGTGGCTACTTCTGGAGTCATGCAAGACAATCTTAGAGTGAAGAGGAAACTTGAGAGAGCTGTGTATGTAGGCAGTGAAATGAGTGCTGTTACTCTAGGTCAGTGTGGTTAATTGTCTGTATGAGCATTGTCAGTATTGTATATTGCACTGGCATCACAGATCCAGAATCTCATTCACTGTATACAAGGTAAATCCAGGTAAATCCACTGACTTCAGTGGAGTTGCTCCAAGTTTACAATGGCATAGTTAAGATTCAGAATCTGGTTTGTTTATTTCTTTATTTGTATTGGAATAGCGAAAAAGGCTTCTGTTTGGATTGGGGCTTCATTTTGTTAACCACAGTACAAACACATATGAGGATCTGCTTTCTGTCCCAAGGAGTTTAGGATTAATTTGAAACAGATGCAATAACTGAATGTAACAAATAGGAGGGAATGGGAGAAGGAGGAGGTTACATAGTTTAGTGATGTGCACTCATTAATGGTTCTAAAAGCAGTTGAAATAGAAACCCCAGTGAAATGTTTGGGATTCTGGGAAGCAGGGAAATCAGGTGAGCTTGAGTAGTGCCGGAGGCCTCAGGCTGTCTGCTGGTGTTTTGTAGTTACAAAGAACAGCAATGTCAGGAGAAGATGGCCATTGTGTATGACTTAGCTCTCTACAAAGCACTGTTAGATCTATTGAGGTATCAGGGATCGGGGGAGAACCCCTAGCTCTGAGCACTTTAAACAAACACAAAAAAGTCATTTTGATGTCATTGTAAATCTTACCTTCTAGAAGTATTCACCAATTCTTTCTCACAACTATTTATTGGGATGACAAGACCCGGCTGTGATATGTTTCCAGCTGAGATTTGAAATGTGATGGAGGGTCTGTGAGGTGGAGAAACATAAGAAGACCATCCCAGTGGTTGGAGCTGCAGAGGACAAGACTCTCACCCCAAGACTAGAGAGAGTGTTTGTCACGGTTGGGTCGTGGGTAGCCAGACCCACTAGTTGGAGCCAGAGTCTGCAGTTACGAGACAGGAGTCAAGAGTTGGCTAGGTCAGGATACTGATAAGTCAGAAGGAGACAAATTGGAGATCAGAACCATGAGTCAGGAACCAGAGTCAGGCCAGGTCAGGATACCAGAGGGTCTAAGGCAGGAGGCAAACTGGAGGTCAGGAACCAAATGCAGATGACAGGAGTCAAGCTGAGTTAGGATGCCAGGAATTCAAGTTGGGGGAGCAGGAAGTACAAGGCACACTGTCCAGAGCAGGGTAGAGCCCAGTTGTTTGGACGGCTTCCTGTTCCTGTTGCTGGCTTAACTACGGCCAGCCGGCCAATTAGCTGCTCTGAGACTCCATGGTTCGAGTCTCAGAATTGAAACCTCACACTGGGTTGGGCTTTGTGGGTCCCAGGTAAGCAGTTGTCAGCAGGCTGCCAGGTGGAAGGTTGGAGCGTGGCTGCTTCCTTGAATCCTGTGAGCCCAGATTCAAAACCTGTGGGTCATGACATCACTCCCACCCCTACAGGTGCCCTCTGGGTTACATGGGTGCAGCTTTCTCAGGGTGGTGCCTATGGAAGCCTGAGCCAGGGTGGGAGTGTGAACATTTTCAGCTGGTTCCCAAGTGCATTTCTCCGGGCTGTGAGATTCCCAATCAATCAAATACCATAATTTGACCCACTTGATCTTAGAGTCCAGGACTTTGTGAACAATGTATTCCTCCTGACCCTGTATTTGCACTGTTGGGGGGCAGTGACTGGGCTGTATGGGGAAATATGTTCTGGGGGGTGTGGTTTTAGAAATGAGATGTGGAATATGTGATCAACCTGGCTGCCTTCGAGCTCCAGCTCCCATGATTTGTTGCCAAATCTGGTATGGGCCAAGGAACTGGTAGTCTAGTTTTCAAGAGAGTCTGTCAGTTCAGAGGTGCTCTGTAGAAAGCCATACATTTTGTCCTACAGGGTAGGTGGGAGCTCTGTTGTCTGCTTGCCCATGTGCTTTTTGTAGTCTTTTGCCTTTTCAAGATGTCCTTTCACCTCCTCTTGAGTGTGATGGATGTGTTTTACAAGGTCCAAGGCAGATGTGTTGGGGGAGGATGTGGGTAGTTTTGAGTGAAATTGGGACGGTACCCATAGTTGATAAAGAAGATGTGTGGGCACACCCCTGGCAGGAAGTTCCAAAGGTCTCTATCGTGGGGCACATTTTGGGCCATGAGAAGAAATGGGATGTTAATTGTCAGGTTTTATATTGCCCTAAGCCTTCTGCCAAGGTGGAGTTGTGGCACAGCTGAAGAGCTGCCACTCTCACAGGTCCTGGGAGGAACATAGATGCAATCCCTTACAAATGTGATCCCCTCACAGGTGCCGTGGGGTTCTCAGTTGATAATGGCCAACTCGTCGGGTGGAATTCGGGAGACAGAAGCAAAGTGGATGATCTCAGTAGAGATGATCCCAGGAGATCTCAGTAAAGGCAGGCCCTGGCAGCGAGTTGCATTAAGGAAATTATAGGACTTGAGAATGTGGGCTAGTTCCAGACTGGGGCATCCTGGGTTGGAACTACATCTTTGGGACAAGGTGTTGGCCTTGCCGTTTCTGGTCTCAGTGCGGCCAGTCAAGAAAAAGTTGAACCAGGAGAAGAATAGGGTCCACTAGAGCTGTCTTTAGTGTAGGGCCTTGGCCCTGTGCAGGTAGTCCAGATTCTTATGATCAGTGAATATTTGGACTGGATGATGGTCCCCTTCCAAGTAGGGTCACCATTCTTCAAAGCCAGTCTTAATTGCCAGGAGCTCCTTGTCCAAGATCTCAGCAGGGGGAAGCTTCCTTGAATAATAGGTGATGGGGTGCAGCATTTGCTTGGGTCCATGCCTTTGGGAGAGGACTTTCCCAATGGCCCTATTAGAGGTGTAGGCTTCCACAACAAAAGCTTATATCCTATATCGGTGGGTCAGTACTAGAGCAGAGGCAAGCTTCAACAGCTCAAATGTGTGCTGGGCCTTGGGTGACTAATGTAACTGGGTATTTTTCTGGAGGAGGGCAGTAAGGAGCTCAGCTTCTTTTGAAAAATTTGAAATTAACTTCTGATAAAAGCTCACAAAGCCTAAAAAATGTTGTAGGAGACACATGTTGCAGGGGGCTGCCCTTTTGTGAACATCTGTGACCTTGTGTGGAGCTATTTTGATTCCTTCTGGGGACAGGATGAAACCCAGGAAGTTGGTTGATGTCAGGTCGAATGTACACTTCTCAAGTTTAGTGTAGAGACCATGTTGTCATAGTTTTTCCAAGACAGTATAGACGTGAGGGTGTGTAGGTCTGTATCTGAGAAGATCAATATATTATCTAAGTACAACCCCATGAACTGATCCAGTAGATCTCAGCACGCTGTTAATGAAGTGCTGGAACGTCACTGGGGCATTAACCAGTCTGAATGGCATAACTAAATATTCAAAGGGGCCATAGTGGGTCCAAAAGGCAGTATTCCGTTGGTCGCGCCCTTGGATACGGATGACACTATCAGTGCCCCAGAGACCCAGTTTAGTGAATATGTGGGGCAACCCCCATGTCCAACAGCTTGGGGATCTGGGTAGTGGGTAATGGTTCTGGATTTTTATCTGATTTACTGCTCAATAATAGACTGGAAAAAGACTGGGGCATGAGCTGTCATCTGGGCCAGGTTCTCTTTGAGACATTCTCACAATGCCGCCAGTTCAGGCTCTGGCATTGCGTATATTTGCCCAAATGGTATCTTCGCCCCTGGGTGAAGGTCGATGGGGCAGTTGCTGTCTACTGCTCCTGAATAAATGAGGTCCTGTAGGAGGAGAATCCATCGGGGGTCCCCCAAGATGCTCAGCTGGATTGACCCCTGCAAATGAGAAGCCCATGGATGGGGCTTAGGGTGCGTCTCAGTGAGGACTAGGTTGTGATCGCAGTGTGGTATTCTCAGTGCTGAGCTGCCTGGTTTGCTCCTGCAGTCGTTGGTCTGAGGTCAGTTGTGCAACTTGGGCCTGCAGTACATGATTATCTGCCTGGAGGTGGAGGGCCCATTCAGGCAAGTCAGGTGGCTGTGGTGGTGCTGCTTTGTCCATCCTCCTCATATCAGGCTCGGTCCCTCAGGGTTACTGTGGCCTGAACAAGCTATTGCAGCCAGGTCCTGAGTGGCCAGAACTAGTAATAGGAGCCAGCGTTGAAAGTGTCTTGACAGAAGTCAAGAGTCAGCTGGTGCATGATACCAGCCGGACAGTAGCTGGAGACAAACTGGAGGTCAGGAACCACAAGTCAGATGCTAGGAGTCAAGCCAGGTCAGGATGCCAGGAAATCAAGCAGGGGGAGCATGGAGCACTGTGGAGCCCAGTTGTTCAGACAGCTCCGTGTTCCTGCTGCTGGCTTAAGCAGAGCCAGAGGGCCTATCACTGACTCTGGGACTCTGCCAAATGGAACTCAGAGGTGGAACCTCACACTGGGGTTGGGCTTTATGGGTCCCAGGGAAGCAATTGTCAGGTGGTGGATTGGAGCATGGCTGCTCCCATGAACCCAGTGGGCCCAAGTTCAAGACCCGTGGGCTGTGATAGTCAGAGCTATGCAAGCAGAGAGAGTGGGGGAGAAAGCAATGAGAGACAAAGGTCATTAACAAAGGATGACAAAACCTCATGGAGGGTTTTAAAACCCAGCAAGGCAACTTTCCACTGGATCCTGAAATGAAGGAGGAGCAGTGGAGTTCCTTGAAGGTGTGAGGTTGAGGTGGGTGGGGAGAGTAAATTGTATGTGTGAGAAAGGGGGCAGTGATGTCCTCAATATGCTGGATTCGGAGAGCTGTGACTTGGGGAGCCCATCACAGTGGTCGGGTAAGTGGATGAAGGTCTGGCTGAGGATTTCTGTAAAGCTAGGCAACACAATACAAAGACAATGCAATGGAAATGGTGATAAGTAGATCTGCAGTCAAAAGAGATGTGGGTGACGAAAGCATAAAGCTCTAAGACTGACTATGCTATTTTATTTTTCCTACATTGATAACCTTGTGTTACTGTAGTTACGATCTATAGCCTAGTACTGCAAAAATACACACTAGCTTACAATCAAAGAAGATTTCATTTTTCTTCTGCAGGAGTGCATAGAATAGATGATGCACAGCAATCTTTGCCTGGGGCATGTGCAGCCAAATTCTCCGATGACTGATCACAGAAAAGTTCCACTCCTCAGCAATTAGTTGGCAATTGGCTATAGAGTGTTGTTCTGCTTATGTTTTAACCTGCCATGCGGGGGGGCTTGCCATCCAGCCTCTGATTGCATAGTAGGCCCATCACTTTCCAGCTAAAGCAGGACTTTTCTTTTCCCCCTGATAATCCACTGTTTGAAATACCCATTAGTTACAGGTCATTTTAAATGCTGCAGGCATGCCCGTGTCTAACAATTCAATGGAATGTAACCACATGTAAATGAGAAAACTCACTTGCTGTAATTATATCCGAAAAGCAGCAGATTGCTTACTGTAGTGCCCTGATCCTAGCTAGGCTCAATAGAAAAGAAGGGTTGCTGTCCTGTGCTCCAGTTCTGAAGTGGATAGTGGATAGCTACATGACCTACTCTTAGCCGTGTACTCTATCAGAGGACAACACAGAAATAAGCCATATTGAGGGAGATGATTGACACCCAGTCCTAAAAAACTTCATACTTCTCAGACCTGATTCTCTTCTCACACCAGTTTTAACTCCATTGACTAATGGAGCTCCTCTTGATTTCCTCTGGGGTGAATGAGAAACTATTCCGGACTCTTGAGCGTTTGCCACTGGGGCCTGTTCCTCCTCTTCCAGCTATTATAATTATAGAGAGACAAAACACCTTTGACAGAATGAGTCTCTCCTGAGTTTGTTCAGCTCAGGGAGCCTATTTTGCAAACCCATTCCCCTTCCTCATTGAACATGTAAGGTCATATTTTAAAATTTTAAAAAGTGTTGCATGTTGCATATTCAGAGTTGCTGAGTGCCTGCAGCTCCCATTGACTTCACCTCTGAAAAATCAGGCCTTTGCCATCTCAAACTGGGTACCCAAAAGCTGGGCAGCTCAAAAACAGTGGCCCCTTTTGTGACGTTATTCACAATAACTGGGACCGTATAGATCATTGTTGCAGCCAAGGTCCTGTAGTGGCACCAAATCTTATATAAAGGGGGTCAAATGAGGTGTCTAAGACCAGGTTATGCTTGGCTGGTTATGATTATGTCATTTATATGTATGTATCAGTTTTGTAGTTGAAGTTATGAATATTGGCTTTATACTGTCTGTATTTCAAACTGGGGCTGTGCTTCTGGGACCCCAGACAAGCTATCAGCTCTGCCAGGCCTGCTGGATGGCCCATTAAGGACCATCAGCGATACAATGGCTCCATTGAGAGAAGGCGGACACACCTGTGACTCAAAGTATGCAGGGACTTGCCCATGTGACTCCCGACTCCATTTTGCTGTGATTTTCCACAGTAAGGACAGAGAGGTGTCTTTACACCTGGAAGAGACTATAAAAGGCAGCTGCCTCATCTCCATTTTGTCTTCATTCCTGCTTCTTACCTCTGGAGGAACCTTTCTACAAATGGAAGCTCTTAACAAAGGACTGAAGGACCCATCCCAGCTGTGGATGTATTCCAGAGACTTGATCTGAACCTGCAGTATATTCCATCGCTGCTGCAAGTCTGAACCATGAACTTTGCCATTACTGTATGTAATTGATTCCTTTTAACCAATTCTAGCTCTCACCTATACCTTTTTCCTTTTATGAATAAACCTTTAGATTTTAGATTCTAAAGAATTGGCAACATCGTGATTTGTGGGTAAGATCTGAGTTGTATATTGACCTGGCTCTGAGGTTCGGTCCGTTGGGATAGGGAGAACCTGTTTTCTTTTACTGGGGCATTGGTTTTCATGACCATTTGTCCCCATAACGAGTGGCACTGGTGGTGAGACTGGGAAACTGGAGTGTCTAAGGGGATTGCTTGGGATGACTTGTGGTTAGCCAGTGGGGTAAAACCAAAGTCTCCTCTGGCTGGCTTGTTTGGTTTGCCTTAGAGGTGGAAAAACCCCAGCTTTGGGCTGTAACTGCCCTGCTTAAAGCAATTTGTCCTGAACTGGCGCACTCAGTTGGGTCCCGCTAGAACCAGCATCATTACACCTTTGGAAAACATTGGTCATAAAGAAGAGGGGGAAGATAACATTAATAAAATCACATGGTTACACAGGTTAGCTGTATACGCAACTATAAGTCAGTGGAAGTGCTGAAGAGAAACCTTAATTTAGCTGAATAGTACTGTAAAATTAAAATGTAAATGGGCAAATTAATTACTTTAATAGGAAAAAGTAGTAATATAAGGCTGATTCTCCAGACTGAAGCCTTTAATCAGCTGTGAAACAACTGCACTCTGAGATGTAGGGCATTATGCTAATATACAATTAATTTGTCTGGTCTAGTCGGAAAAGAGTTGCAACAGCGAGAACTGTGGCGTCTCTAGTGAAGGAGATGAATACAGCTTCCTGGTATCAACTGGCAAGTTTAATGCTGTTATCTGTGGCACAACAAAACAGTGCTCTGCTTCTGTATTCCTTGAGCAGACCTGGTGCTGTTTCTATGTCTTATCGCCATGTAGCGAATACACTAGTGCACTGCTGTTCAGGCTTTGGGCTTTTAAAATTACAACCAGATACGTAAACAGAGAATAAAAACTATGATCATCAATTCAAAGCATCTTGATTGGACCAGTGTCTTTCTGTTTAAAGAAAAAAAGACATCTGTAAAAAGCTCTTTGTTTCTGAGTCTGGTCTCTGCCACACATTGACAACATGTATTTTATGTAATTGTTTGGATTACTATTCCTTCCTGCCACTTCTGATTTTTTATTGTCATTATTTATCTGCTGCCATCATGGTATTTATACAAATGGAATATTAGTGACATCTATAGTTAAGGTTGCTTAAGTGTGTTCATTTCTTTGTTCCCTTATACAGTTGCTCATAACTTTCTGAATCTTTCACCTGTCAAGCTGAAATTGTCAAAGCCTGGTCTCTGTGTGAGTGATTTTTTTTTTTTTAAAGTTTGTACAAAAATGGTTCAGCCACTTTTGAGAATGAGGACTTTGGAATGAGTGGGGAGGGGAAATTCAAATTCCCATTTTATAAAGCAATTTGTTGATCTCTTTTAACAGTCCTAGTGTCAAATCTATTGTGTACTGAAAACTGTGTTGGAACTGTAGGCTGTAACTTTAATTTGTAAGGGATTCTCTGGTCATGAATATAGGGAATATATTGTCATGAATATAGAGAGGCATGCAATCAGAGCCAGTCTGCAGCTAGGTGGAGTGAGTTGTGCTTCTGCATTAGGGAGCACCCTGCTTTTCAGCCTTCCTGAAATAATATTTTATGTTTTTTGTCTGACTTCTCTGTTTTATGCTGTGAACATAAAGTTGACTGGGGCTAGAAAGTTGAAACTTTGGCAGGGAGATAGGCCTTAGGGAGAAGAGTTTCTTTGTGGCATCTTGGTGAAAATTGTCTTTGTTTAGCTGAGTTACAAGGGTTTGAAAAACCCTAACTGAATCATGCACAGCTATTGTTTAACAAATCAAGGGCATTGAATAACAACCTCTCGATTCTCTGCAGGAAGGAGAAATGGTTAAAAACACCAAAGCAAAAAAGAACCCCCCTCCATAGATGAAATGGTTTCTGCTTGCTGACTGATACTGTGGTTTAGGACTGGGGATAAGGCAGCGTGTATGCAGCAGTAGCAATGGTGGGGGCAGTGCGGAGCTGCACTGCCGAATAGTAGCCCTGGCAAGGATTGTGCTTATCATGTAGGAGGAGTGGGCATGGCCCAGCCTCCTCCCCACTCCCCTGGGGGCAAATTGTGCCCAAGTGAAAAATCTCTATATCTCCGAGTGCTGAGACTGCAGTTGTCCCAGGCCTTTGCCTGGGGCATAAAACGGGGCGGGGGGGGAAGGGCTTCTTATTTCCCCTCCGCAGCTCAACTGTACAAGGGCCAGGGACACTTGGGAGCAGATTCACACTTGGCTGGCACCAAGCTTTAGTCCTGGAAGCTGGTGAAAAGTGCTACTTTTCTGATTTGCTGCCATTTTATACCCACCTTGCACTGGTGGAAATGAGTACACAAGAAGTGACTCAGGCTCTCTGGCCCTTAATAAGGTAGGGCTGCTTTCTGGATGTTGCTTACTGCACCTTGCAATTACAGTGCGCTTTCTGAGACACAGATTCCACACGAGCCCTTGCCTTCTGCAGTGCCTGGGACAGGTAAGTGCGCACACGCCGCATTGTTGCTGCAGATGATGTTTACAGACATCCGCGGGCAAAATCCGGCTTTCATGCTACTCTGCACTTCTTCTCTACCTGTGCAATCTGCCTGTCAGGAGATCAACAACATAACGTGTATGGTTACATTCACCTCCCTGACTTAACTGCAGTGACGCTGCGGACATACACCGGGGCTTAATTTATCTCGCATTAATATCTAAGAAATGTTTCCTCTCCCTGAAGTTCACAGCATTAAAGGGGGCACCACATGCAATCCCTAATATTTGGGGCACTTATACTTGCAATGTCGCAGGTAATCTTGGATGGTGGCTGCCAACAAGCAACCTGAAAATGGCAATTTTAATTGAAACCAGTCGGCCAGATCCTCAGCTGGTGTACATTGATGTAGCTCTACTGAAGTCATTGGAGCCATGCTGATTTATAGCAACTGAGGCTCTGGTGAAAAGTGCTTTCAGAATACGTTGTTGTTTCCTTTGTAAGATACACGCTCCCTCTCTCTCATGAGGATTTAGATGCAGGATGTGGTGAATCCTGACTTGCAGTGTCTTGAAACCAAATCGGGAAGAACACACGTTTATCAAGTAGTAGCCACCTGCTCAGTAAAAGGGACTCTAATACTTGATGTACTGTTTATCACCTGTAAATCCCAAAGCATTTTACAGAGCTGGGTAAATATCCCCATTTTACAGACAGTGTAATTTAGCCACAGCGAAGTTATTGTCCTACTACATGGACAATGATACCTCTGTGCGTTTTATCTGTAGCTGCAGCTATGGCGGCCTTGAGGGGTTCTCCCTTCACACCAGCAGAACGACTGACCCAGATAAGGAGGAGAAAAAAAGAGGCTGCAGGAGAACGTTTTTGTGAGATCCTGCAAACCAGTGCTGCATCAGACCTTGAACAGAGAGCCTGGAGGGTGAATATGCAGACTGTATGGCGAAGGAAAGAGTGGACAGGAGAAAGTCCCAGCAGGAAAAGGAGAGGGAGATTCACCAGGACAGAATGGGGCTTCTCTGCAGGCTTTTGTGGACCCGCAGGTTCCACAATCACAGGCTCAACTCCCATTACAGTCTGTGGAGAAATGCAGCAAAGCACTTCCCGGCACCCCCCACCCCTCAGCATTCCATGTGGCCTTATGGCCTGCATGTCTACCCTGATTACCCCACACCCACGGAAAGCATGGAGAACCAGAGCTTCACATACACTGGCCTCTGAGGACCATGGTTGATGTACATGTAGCTACAATGGACCTGAATGTTCCTTTCTTTGTTTATTAAGGTCCATTCATTTAAGCTACTTCAAGTTCTTCAGATTTTTTTAGAGCTGTTTTTGTAAGTGAATAAAACTCTTTTGTTCTGTAAGTTATTCATCTTGAGTAGCTTACAACACATAACATATAATGCCGGCTGGCAGTGAAAGTAGGGGTCTTGTGCACTCACAACCCATAGGATCAATGCCAAACAGTGTAGTTGTCATAAATGTACAGCAAGCACTTCAACATTAATAGCTGCACGGGCAGTGATATAGGCACAGATGTGCAATAAGCACCACACAATTCCTGACAGGCCCCGAACTGCAGCGCCAGGTTGAACACAGTACACCCCAGCGGCTCACTGTTAAAGGGCTCTTTCAAAGCCTCCGTAAGCCATATAGCTCCGCGTGGAGCTCGTCTGATAGTACTTGCGTCTGGCTGTTCAAACCCAGCAGGCAGCCGCTCCACCTTTACGGCAAGTTTTGCCGTATGCAGGACCCTACAGATAGCTAGAGCCATTGGGATATTTTTTGCACTGAGATCCAATCTTGTGAGTAAACCGTGCCAGTCTCCCTTCAATCTACCAAAAGCACATTCAACTGTCATTCTGCACCTGCTGAGTCTGTAGTTGAATCTTTGCCATTGAGGTGGCTGGGGAGCAAGGGGTAGGCTGGATCCCCCAGGATCACTATTGGCATTTCAACGTCACTGGTGGTAATCTGGTTAGGAAAGAAGGTCCATGCTTGTAGCTTTCGGAACAGTCCTGTGTTCTTAAAGATGTGAGCGGTCATGTACCTTCTCGGGCCAGCCAACATGGATGTCAGTAAAGCATCCCTGACATCCACTAACGCTTGTATAACCATGGAAAAGTAGCCCTTTCTGTTAATGTACTCTGGCAAGGTGGTTTGGAGCCAAAATAGGGATATGCATATCATCTATTGCACCACTGCAGTTTGGGATCCCTACTGCTGCAAAGCCATCTACCATGTCCTGCACATGACTGAGAGTCACAGTCCTACATAGCAGAAGACGATTAATAGCCCTGCACACTTGCATGACTATGGCCCCCACAGTGGATTTTCCCATTCCAAAATGACTGCCCCCTGACCAGTAGCAATCCAGCATTGCAAGTTTCTACAGTGTGATCACCACTTGCTTCTCCACTGTCAGTGTGCAGCTCTCAGCTTGGTGTTCCTACTTTGGATGTGAACTCAGCACACAAATCCAGGAATATTCTGCAGCCACAGCTTGTCATCCCAAACCTGCATTATGATGCAATCTCGCTAGTCACTGCTCATTTCTTGGGCCCAGAAATGACGCGCCACCGTTTGCAACTGCTCCGTGAATGCCAGCAACAACTTGGAATTGGTCTATGTCCCACAGCAAACTGACTGCCAGGAAATTGCCATGTTCCTTGCAGTTCTTCTTGGAGCTCTGCAAGTATTGGAGGATTGCGTGTCCTGTGCTTGCAATGTTCAAGACAATAGTGCAGAGCTGTGCAGGCTCCAGGCTTCTGTCAGAGATGACGGACGGAGACAAGTCCTGTGTGGGTTTGTGGAAAATTATGAGGCAGAGATAGTGATATGGGATGGAAAACATTGCATTGTGGGATGTTGACTTCCTGCTCCCAGTCACTTGGGGCAAGTGGTTTCTGCCCCACCATGTGCTAGCAACATTCCCAAAAGATAGTACATTGGATGGTGGCAGGTTGCACACTGAGATAGTTCCACCTCACTGTGCATCGATGTGCATTCCTGGTGAGTATGTGCAGTGCTGGCCAAAGACATCAAATATGCACATGCACAAGAGATATACTAACTGTTGCGGCTGTGTGCCGACATAACTTGCAGCAGCAAAACTTTGTAGTGTAAACATGGCCTAAAGCCCCATTGTGGACGTGGGCCCCAGGACTTGATTCTCCATTACTTAGCTTCTTGGGTGGTCATTTACACCTATGCACAGGGCCTTTAAAATGCTCCCTTTCTGATTTGGTAGCATTTTACATGCAGTAAGCACAGCTGTAAATGATTATATCATTCAAGGCTGTGAAGAATCAGGTCTTTAGGGCCTGATTTTTCAGAGGTGCTGGGTGCTCACAGATTCCACTGACTTAAATTGGAGTTGTGAGTGCTCTGCATTTATGAGAATCAGGCCCATAATAGGTGTCTCAAGTTGGGCACCTACAAATTGATGTACCCCAAGTGGTAGCCATATTTAAAAACTTGGGCCTAGGCCAAGATCCTCAAAGGTTTTTAGGCACTTGACTGCCATTACAGTCAAGAAGAAGAATTAGGATCTGGGCCTAAGTGACTTGCCATGGAATAGACTCCTTAGTCCTACCCAGTGCTCAAACCTGCTTTTCTTAGTAGGCCCATTCTCTTCAACACATGTCTTCACAGCACTTAGCTTAATAGGATCCTGATCCACAACTGCAGTTTCTAGGCATGACTGTAAAATCTATAATAATACACTGGAAAATGCTGCTCCTTTTTTTTGGTAGGCATAATTGGGCCAAACACTGCCTCCTACAGATCTCAGTGGCCACATCTGTGTTAGGCCTATCCCAAGCTATTTGTTACCATGATCTTGAATAGAATGAAAGGTGTACCAAGCAGGAGTGTAGTTACGCTGGTCTGAGCTAGGGTTGCCAGGTGGGGGGAAAAGGGGCATGGCCTCAGAGGAGGGGTGGGGTTGGGGGTGGGGCAAGGGGTGGGGTTGGGGGGTGGGGCAAGTTTGGGGCAGAAAGTTGGCAACCCTAGTCTGAGCATTTGTTGGGAGACAGCTGTGCCGTATTGACCGTGTATGTAGTGTCGCTATCACACATTTGGAACTCTGTGCTGTCTTTCTCTTTGTGACCCTCCAAACTGTAGTGTTTTGTCTGCTTTTCAAACCCTGCCTAATTACTGGGAAGAGAGTCCCATTTCTGTGTGTGCCCTCTTGATATGTGACACAAGGGGCAGTGGCATGTGCTATTAATTGCAGGCCCTGTGATTATAAGCTATGCAGGGTTGGCAATTTGTGAGCTAATTGGTGATGCCTGTTTGCTGCAATTAGCCTCATTATGGTTTTGATTACATTAATTAAACTCTTGTCCAGGACAGCAGCTGTTTAATCATTTGCCTTCAGGCTGCCCCCTCTGTGGGGGGTCATTCTGAAACCTGCTGTTTTGGATTGTGACAGCAGAGAGTGGGAGGACAGGAGTGGTGAATGTGAGCTGTAGTCATGAGAGAGACAGCCGTGAGATTTTTTGTTTTGATTTTACACTTTCCCTTAAAAAAACCCCAAATCCTACTGCAGAATTTTAACTATCGATTGGTCTGTGATGCTGCTATTGTTAGAATCTGCTGAAGGTGTAAATCTTCAGGACTGGCAGGGAGAGCCAATCAATTTGCCCTTCAATACGCGCGCGCGCACACATTGCATTAGAGTTAATGGGTATTATGTGGGATGCAATCATACTGAAAGGAGAGCAGACTGCTTTGCTCTGCTGCACAGAGCTCAAAATGTGTCCTTTTCATTGCTTTATTTACCATTTAAAAAAAAAAAAGTTGAAGCTCAAAAGTCATTTTGGGGAGAAGCTGGATGTCTTCTCCATGAAGGCCCAGCGCCTCCCACAGAAGGTAACAGCGTGAAGGGGGAGGTAGGATTTGGGGAGCCTGTGTGAGGAGATGGTGTCCCCAGTGAGATGTAGAGCCCAGCTTTGTTTGAGTGATCTGTGGCCTAGCATGCAGCTGGGATACGAGATGGTAGCGAGCAGACAGGGCTGGGTTAGTGAATATACCACCATGTGAACTTGCTGGGCATTCCCTGCCCCATGAAGGGGAGTGTGGGTATGGTGACACAGGCTGCTCCAGCCCACAGTAGTGGCTGCAACGTAGCTCAGCTGCTCCCTGTTTTATGGAAGGGAATGATTCCGTTTTTTCAGCCCAAAGTAGATCCCCAGCCTAGCTCAGACTGTGCACTGGGAAGTACATTTGGAGCAATTGAAATACAGGGTAGACATGCTAGCCAGTGCGAGACCTAGACAAAGCTGACTTAGAATCCAGCATTTTGTAGACTAGGAACCTCCTTCAGTATGTAGTCTTCTCCCATTCTCTCAGACAACCACTGTCTCTATCCCAAGGTTCCAGCAGTATTTTATTTGACTTTTAGTTACAGACCCTGTATTTACTAAGCAACAGTTTTTTGTTAGTCCTTTGTGTGGCGGCTTCAGACAGGTCTTGCTGTACAAGTGAATACATTTTAAAAAAGAAACTATTTTTTTAACTTGCCAAGACCTGAGTTCAGAATTTCTCCTGGAAAAGTTGAAGCCAGCCCCTAAGGCCCAAAGCAACAGACCGTGGAGCTGCTTTCTTCCCTTATAGGCAGTTTTGATGCAATCCGTTCCAGCAGGGCAACAACCATGAACTTGATCCTGGCAGATAAGTGTGTAAGTTAATAAAAATGCCCACACTTTTGTTTTCAAGCAATATGTGTTTGTCACTGATTCTATACTGAAGTCCATTCGTGATGTAGAACCGTAAGTAACTTTTTGTAGTTATTTATAAAGCACTTAATGCCACAGGGAGATTTATACCAGTATCTCTCAGTGCCTGAAATCTCCATCTTTAATGTAATCAGCGTTTTAGTATTGGGAGTATTAGTGTGGGAAAGCTTTGGCAAAGAGACAGGACAGGAGCTGTTGTGTAAGGGTCCAGGAAGAGATCACAGGGAGACTGGCTCTGTTCCAGTGTCTTGTGCACAAAGCAGCTTAGGAGCTCTATCTGGAGCTCAAGGAAGCACTAGATGAGATGGTTATGCTATCTTGTACGTCATACCTCCAGGAGGGTATGGTCTGCGGGTTGGGGGTTTGTCAAACTTCCCTGCCTTGCTAGCACGTAGGCTGCAGTCAGCAGCAAATGCAGGCAGGGCTGGACAGAAGTGTGAGTAGGATGAGGCCATAAAGCTCTAATCCTGTAAGGGAAGACCTAGTGCCCCACATGAGAGCCTGTGGGGCTGTGTATGGGCACAGGAGTCTGCCTATGCAGCTACATCTGCAGGACCTGGCCTGTCTGCAAGCTGCAAAGCCTTAGGGGATTTACTGTGCAGAAATCAATGTTTAAACTTTTGGGATTTTTTTCAAAACTGTTTTAAAAATTGGTATATAAAATTGAACTCCCAGGCAAAGAGTCTGTACCTGATAAATGTTTACAACTGAGTAGAAACCAATACAATGGTTGTAATATAAAACACTTATTAGTTATCATAGCCATGACACGTCATTTTGTTTCTTACTTCAGCAGAAATGCCATTTTATTACGCTTTCTTTGATTTCAAATGCTATCTAACTGAAAACTCTTCAGTCAAATAGTAACATTTGTAAAAAGAAAACTGTTAAGACAGAAATCTTCAAAGTTTTAGTAAATTCTGAATGAATGTTTGAGCTGTAATTCTTAGAACATCCTCTACCTGTCTTGGGTAGGGTTGCCAACCCTCCAGGACTGGCCTGGAGTCTTCAGGAATTAAAGATTAATCTTTAATGAAAGATTATGTCATGTGATTAAATCTCCAGGAATACATCCAACCAAAATTGGCAACCCTAGTCTTGGGTATGGCAGCACGAATGATCCTTTGTTAATGCCTGATCCAAAGTCCACTGAAGTCAATGGAAGTCATTCAGTTGATCTCAATGAACTTTGAATCAGGCCGTCAGAGAATGCAACAAGGCTGGGTAATGTAATGTTACAGAAGATTTGGAAAGTGTCGGTCAATTCCACAGCTGGCATAAATTGCTGTAGCCCCATTGACTTAAATGCAGGTAGGCTGATTTACACTAGCAGGGGATATAGCCTGTAGATATTCTACAATGGACTAGTAATGAGGTTTAATATATGGTAGTATGTGACTCCTTGGGGCACCAGTTAGCATGCCCCAACAGCCTCCTTCCAGTTAGCATGCTGAAATCCAATTGATGTCAGGGAAGGTTCTGCATGTGGGATAAATTGTGAATATTCCCCTTAGAGACTTTTAGGCCAGATTTTCAGTTGTGATGAGCAACCACTGCTCCCATTCACTTTAAGTGGAGTTGAGAGCTCAGCACTTCTGAAAAATCAGGCTTTAAGTGCATGCAGCTCTTATTGACCACAATGTACACAGATCAAGGACAGAGTATTACTAGGCTTGGAAGAATTAGATGTTTATCAGTAAATGCTGAGTTTACTGCCTACACACAAACCAATGGACAAAATATTACCATTGATGGTGATCAAAATGTACAGATAGGCAAAGTAAGAAAAATGCTGCTTGAGTATTTAGAGTTTGATTTAAGGATATTTAGTTTGTATATTTCAACATGTTGACCATTTGTGTTTTAACAGCTAAAAAGCTTTAACTTTTTGAATCTCAGTATCTTCTGTCATTAAATAATTATTGTCTGACACCCCCCCTAATTTCCTGCAACTCTGAAAATGTAAATAAAAATCTTAAAATAAATGTCAATTATCTGTTGGAATTATATTAAAATTGAATTCTGCCAAGCCTAAATATAACTCATGGAAAGCTTGTGAGTCAGAAGGCAGTTGTTGAGGCTGCACTTGGGATACAGAAACAGCAATAATTCTGACATTTTTTCCTTGAGTGGGGTTTGTTTCTAAAGCCTGACATTGTTCTGATACTTCTTCTTTTATGGTGGAGCTTTGATCTTAAATGACACTTCAAGAGTGTGGAATGATGCTGATCTGTGAACAAGCAAAACATTTCTTACTGCTAACAGTTAACAGCTGATATATATATATATATATAATATATACACACACACACACATACCTACATACCTACATAGATGACTTGATGCTTCCAGCAAACAAAGGGTCTGCAGATAAATCTGTGAAAAGTGAGAAACAGGTGCTCGGAAAAGTATTATTCCTCCCAGACAGGGAGAGATTGAAAAGGTTTAGTTTGAGGAGGTACCTAGATAGAAAGCAATAAAAGACTTGTTACCTGGCCAAGAAAGACCAGAGTGCTACAGAGTGAATTGAAGATGGAATCTTTTATAGCAATGACACCTGCTGTTGTGGTTTGCTTTTTAAAAATGGGTCAGATCTTCTAGACTGTGGATTTTAGTACTAGAAATCCCATCCTGGGGCCACATTTTCCCTGCTGCCTTGCATCATGTGTAATCATTTGTACCTGTATAAAATGTTACCATGCAGCTCTTGTAGCATTTTACATTCGCTCTGGGCAGGTGTAAATGACTACACCAGGTGCAGTGAAGTGGAGAATTAAGCTCTTAAACTCACACGTACCCCTGATGTGAATACTGACGTCAGTGGAGTTACACAAGGAATGACTCTAGCTTTTAATATGTAGCTGTGGACAGAGTGTTAATGAAAGAATAACCTCAGTAAAATCAGGATAATTTTATTGTAATCAATGCAAAAAGGTTTTTGAATTCAGCGAGAGCAGGACTGGGCAGGGTTTTGTAAATCAATGAATGTTACTGTTTACAGAGAACTTGGATTATTTGTGGCTAGTTTGCCTCTTCTCTCGAGCTCCAGTCTTTTGAGATGCTCAGGGTCCCCAGCTCACGCTGGTTTCAGTGGTAACTGGGAATGCTCTTCAGCTCACAGTATCAAGCCTTAGGTTTGTAAGAGATGCTGTTCATAACTGAGAAGCATTTTAAATTGATGGAGCCTATGCAGTGAATAATTTCCCAGAAGGCAGAACAGCAGCAACCCTACAGAAGCTGATTCCTTCATGCACAGAGAGCCTGATCCCTTGTGACTGACTATGATGATTAAATAACTTTAGAGTAGAATAAAGTTGAATGGCATTTGCCTTGAGCATCCTTCTGCAGCACTTTTTTTAATGAGCACCCACACTTCCAACATGCAACTTCTGGAAATTAAAGCTTTTCATAGAGGGTTGACTTTTATTTTAAGGTTGTTTTCTTTGAGATTCTCCGGTATTTGTAAATTTAAATCTTTTGCATTTGTGTGTAGAACATCAGGTTAAGGCTGGTAACAGTTTTAGGCTAATTTATAAGATAATTCCATTGTCCTACATCAGTCCAATTAAAGATTTAGCTCTGTCAGGCTTTACAAAGATAATGTAATATAGAACAAAACTAATTAGCATTTTCATCATCAATGTGCTTTACAAACATTAGCTAATCCTCAAAACCCCCCGTGACCACACATTCCCAACAGAACACAGCAGCCCCATACAGCAAACATTATTCCCATTTTTGAGATGGAGAAACTGAGGCAGAAAGGGTAAGTGACAACAAAAGGGAATTGGTGTTGGAGCCAGGATCTCTATTATGTGCCAAGACCACTGGGTCACTCTCTTCTGTCAGAGCTTGAAAGGGGAACTATGTCATGCATTTGCGGTAGCAAATTAGAAAGAACTTTCTATTTAAGCATATCATTTATACCACAGATGTGGTGGTGGTGATAGCCATCTAGCAAATTGCAGAGCTCTGCGATAAATGAATTTTGATCATGCTCTTTTATTTCCCTCACCTGCACTTGGATC
The DNA here is from genome assembly GCA_033296515.1 of Macrochelys suwanniensis. NCBI lineage: Eukaryota > Metazoa > Chordata > Testudines > Chelydridae > Macrochelys > Macrochelys suwanniensis. Next base: position 160,123,317 of record CM065777.1, read on the forward strand.
ACTAAGCCATCTTCCCTGGGCGTGCTACTAAGATTCCATACCTGAGCAGCTTCAAAGAGCTAAGGTGTGGGGGTGGGTGGGTGTTTGCGTGAGACTATTTTCTCCTGCTCTTGGCCACACAGATCTATTATCTGAAGCCCTCTACTGTCGTTCTGTGGCCTTAGAGAAAGGATTCCTTCTCCTCTGCATGAAAACCTGTTTACTTGGGCTTTTCATGAGCAAAGTGATTTGGGCCTTTGTATTCTTGTTTCGTACAATCCTCTCTCTATCACAGTCTATATGTGTTTCTTGTACTGTTCCTTTGGCTTGAGCTAAAGTGTTCATTCCTGTTGTCTTTTTGTTTTGTCCCTGAAACATTATCCCTTTGAGGAAGTTAAAATATGTTTGGGGAAAAAATACAACTTTTTTTTTTTTAAATTCAAAATGAGCAATTTTAGTTTATTTGTGAAGGCAGCATTCTCCTTGTGCTATCGTTATTTCAGCCAGTAGTCTTTTCTGTTTTGACCATGTGGTCCAAAGCAGAGAGAAATCTCTAGCGCAGTGGTTCTTAACCTGGGTTGCACGCTCCCCCTGGGGGTGCGAGATGCCCTTTCTGGGGGTGCGAGACATGCCAGATTTTTTTAGAAGGTAACTCATCGAAAACACAAATTAAGCACAGGCACGTAAGTACAACTACTTTGTTTCATCAAACCTAAGTATTTATTAACATTATACATTTTTTAACGATGACTGTCATATACAAACAAAAAATTTATTTTCAAGTTTTTAAGCTAATTGTAGTGAAATTATCTCACTGCAAAATGCAGTGTACCGCTACGTTGCGGGGTATTTCATCAGAGGATGTGCTCTAAATCATCGCCTCTTACGTGCTTTTTGCGAAGAAATTGGTGCCGAGCACACTGTCCTTCCTTTCCATACAGAAGTGAGGTGGCTTTCCCGTGGCCGAATGCTTACTCGTATTTTTGAAATGCGCGAAAAAATAAGTCAGTTTCTTTTGTAACCAAAGCAGTAATTTAGTTGATGACTTCAAAATTAGAGAGTTTATCCTTTGCCTAGCGTACATGGCAGATGTATTCACACACCTAAATGAACTCAACGCATCTATGCAAGGAACTGGGACGAACAGGGTAACAGCCAGAGAGAAGTTATCTGCTTTTATTTGGAAACTTCCAGTTTGGTTAAAGCGTGTTGAGAAAAGAAATTTCCACTAACTTTCCTTTTCTGGAAGAAACAGTTGTTTCAGAAAATGAAGGAATGACCATCGCAACTGAAGTGACAAAGCATTTGCAACAGTTGAGTGACTCTTTCCAAGGATATTTTTCCACTGGAGATGTTGATATGGCAAAGAAATGGATACTGGATCCATTTCTTTTTAACCTGGATTCCATCAACGATAGTGATTTGATGAAAGATGATCTCATTGAATTACGAGCCAATGGCCGAATCCGAATGGAGTTTGAGACAATGCAGCTTGAGAATTTCTGGTGTGCTCAACTAGCACCGTTTCCACAACTGGCGAAGACAGTGCTGGAGATTCTTGTGCCATTTGCGACTCTCACACAAGTATGTATAGGATTTTCATCACTCTTACACATCAAAACAAAGGCCAGAAACCGCTAGAGTCTAGCACCATGATCATATATCGCTGACACGCTTTTCAAATAGAGTTTTTAGGGAGGCTCATTAACCACATCCTGCTTTCCTTCACCTGCATGGGTGGCATAACTGGTGCCAAGGCTGCTAAGTGGGCAAAAGGAAAGCTTATTCCTGAGGCACTGGGAAAGGCAAAAAGGACCCAGCCCTTACCTCTTCAAATAAAGCAAGTATGTTGGGAAAGCAGCATGGTCTAGTGCAGGGGTCAGCAACCTTTCAGATGTGTCTGCCGAGTCTTCATTTATTCACTCTAATTTAAGGTTTCGTGTGCCAGTAATACACGTTAACATTTTTAGAAGGTCTCTTTCTATAAGTCTTTTACTATATAACGAAACTATTGTTGTATGTAACGTAAATAAAGTTTTTAAAATGTTTAAGAAGCTTCATTTAAAATTAAATTAAAATGCAGAGCCCCCTGGACCGGTGGCCAGGACCCGGGCAGCATGAGTGCCACTGAAAATCAACTCGCGTGCCGAAGGCGGCACGCGTGCTATAGGTTGCCTACCCCTGGTCCAGTGGATGGTGCACTGGACTTGGAGCCAGGAAACCTAGGCTCAGTTCCCAGCTCTGCCACAGATCTACAGTGTGACCTTAGGCAAATCACTTCTCCTCTCTGTGCTTCTGCTTCCTGTCCCACCTTTAATGTCTTGTCTTGTAAGCTCTTTGGGCCAGAGCCTCTGTGTGTGTTCTATAGAAGGCCCAGCACAAGGAGACTTCACTCTTGGGGCCCCTAGGTGTTACTGTCATACAAATACTAAGCATGTTAGAGTGTCTTTCCTGACGTGCACCTTGACTTATGTATTCCTGTTGAACGGATACAAAATTGCATATAGAGCCTAGGGGCCACGAGAGGTTTCAGAGCATTGTTTGGCTGCCGTTGAGCTTTGTTTCTTACATTGCTTATGCCGCCTTTTCTTCTTTCTTCTCCCTCTGGGGAACTCACTGTCAGCATCAAACTCAGGCATCACTTCTATACAGCTGATGCACAACATTACCTCTCCGCTAACTCGTTCCCTTAGCCCGCATCCTCCCATACAGCTGCCTGTCTGAATTCTGCCAGCTCCTGCTTCACTGTAACTTCGTGCTATTGAATACTCTAAAGTCCTTTCAGCTCCATGTTTCTCACTTAGTTCAGTGCAGCTATAACAAAGACCTGAACTTAGCTCCTAGGGCTTGAAACCTTGGGGTCCATCTCCCCTACTTCTCCCATCTCCACTAGAGCTGGTTGGGAATTCTTCCACTAAACAGTCTTTTGTCACAAAATGCTGATTTGTCAAAACTGAAACTTCACAGAAACATACCAGTTTGGGCTAAACTTTTGTTGGGGGAAGAGATCTCAGGTGCAGGATATGTGAGAGTCATGGTGAGAGACTGACTCCACAACAGTCAATAGTCCATTGGTAGGGCCCTCACCTAGCATGTGGGAACCCAAGTTCAAGTCACTGCTCTGCCTGATTCAGAGCAGGAACTCAAATCCCAGCCTCCCACATCCCAGGTGAAGGCCCTGCCCACTGGGCTACTGGTTATTTTGGGTTGTGTGGGGGTCCCAAAATGTGTTTCACCAAAACACTCTGTTTCATCCAGAGGCAGAGCAAAACTTTTCATGAAACAAAATTCTTATTTTCCAGCAAACCCTACTGCTTACCTCCATACCACTCCTTTGTCTTTAACACTGCTTTCCCACCCCTTTGCAAACTGGCCAGAATGTCTTTCCCTTGACCGTACTTCTACCAAAATCTTTATTCATGCTTTATTCTGAATTGTGTGTGTTGCAGTTATCGTTTTTTTGGAAATCTTAGGAACTTAGGCTGAGATGTTCAGATTAATGGGAGCATCCAAATTCCCTAGGTGTCTGAAAATCTCAGCCATAGATGTTCTGTATGCTTGGGTTCCATATGATCCATGTGTTCTTTCCTTTCCCCCTGAGCTTCTAACCTGACCTACCTTCCCCTTCCTCCTGACACTCAGTCTTGCCTCTCTTATCCCACTACCCCCTCCAGTTGTCCAGCTTCTCTCTCCCCTCACCTGTGAAGATTCTGCCAGTTCCTCCTACCATCCAATTTACTTGTGACTCCCTCCCAATTGTTAGGATCCTATATTGAGATCAAGAAGGTGTGGCAGCTTCTCTGCTGTGTCTGGTGAGCTGGTGATTTAAATTTTGAAGGCTGTCTGATGCAGAGAGATGGCTGAATCACCGAATCCCATGTCAGATATCTGAAAGTCAAGAGGCAGAAAAAGAAGTATTGAGTAGAAAAGTGGAAGTGGTGCGGGAGACAGAGGACTATTGGAGGGCCAGGAAGGAAGCCAGGGGAGTAGTAGTAGGAGATGGCCAGATGAAGCCAGTGGGATCTGATCATTAGAGGAGGACAAGGTAGGTAGATGAACTATCAGGGAGTCAGAGAGAGATGGAACTCAAAACCGCAATAACCAGAATCTGACTCCTGAATGTCAGCAAGCATGTACATCCCTAGGGTGCTTAAGGATAACCCCAAAGGGCATCATGCCCAAACAATGTTGCTAATTCACAGGTAGCATACTGATGATTGGCAGAAAAAAACACGCTTTGAATGGAAAATATCCTCAGGAATATCAAATGATCTTGGATTATTAAAATGTTTTCCTACCAGTGCCTGTATTCTGACTGATTACAACAGATCGAAGCTGAGACTGCTGTCCAGAGTCACTAATATCTGACAGCAAATATTAACTATTAACAGCCACAATTTTTGAGTTATCATAAGGCATTCCATCTGCATTAGACTCCTTCCTAAAATGAAGAAAGGAATGTAGACATGAGGATGCACAACCTATTAACAGTTCTTTAGCTTCATATTGTCAGCCCTTAAAACATGAACAGGCAGATTTATTGCCACAAACTGTTAAGTGATAAAATGTGTGTCTGCATTTTTATTGCTTTATAATTTGATAACTTCGGTGCCACTAAATGACATGAAATATATTTGCCACCATCATTTGCCCAACTCATGCTGTTGCGTTTGTCAATTACAGTGTGAAGTGTAAGTTCTTAACATTGCTTCTAATGACTGTAAGAAACTTGGGATGACATTATGGCATCTATTGAAGGGATGATGTGCACGGCTAGGGAGTGCAGAAGGCAATAAATGGCCTAAGTAGGTGATTAAATGCTGATGCAAGGCGAAGCCGGTTTTAAACCGCAACAACTCGTGTTGTGAATATGCTCCGTCATGAACATTATATCCAGTCTACTAAGAGTAAAGACAGAAATTTCCCTAGTTACTGGTGGCCTCAGGATCGAGGCTAGACTCGGTATTATGGCAGCAGGGTAATGGAGGATTTGGACAGGCAGGGCATCAAACTTTGCAGTCTAGATTCATAAATTTTTAGGCTGGAAGGGACCATTGTGTTCATCTGGTCTCACCTCCTACAGGCCACAGAATTTCACTTAGTAATTCCTGCACGGAGTCCAGTATTTTATTACTGAACTAGAACACAGTGTTTAGATCTACTCATTCACTTCTTTGTCCTCCCTACTTTATCTCCCTAAACCAATATCCCAAATCTGGAAGGTTTGCAAGTAGGAGTTTATTACATTGCTTTTGGCTGTTTGAATTTTCATAGACATCCTTCTGTGACCTTCAATTTTCATAATATATAGTAGTTGGTTGTTTAGTGACTTTTATGAAAATGCACAATGTTAGGTGATTTCTGTTAGATCTATTACATCTGGCCCCGGGAACTTGCCAACTAAGACAAGCACAGAGAGCTAAGTAACCTGCTTGTTTATTCGGTGGCTGAGCTCTGACACCCTGTACTGCTCCACTGCTAGGGATCTCGATACGTACAGATTCCCTCTGGGTGTTAGGTGTGGAACATGCACAATTACATCACACATTACAATTTCTATGCATGTATGCCGTGCTGTAGCTTGTCTGTCCCAGGATATTAGCGAGGTGGGTGAGGTATAGGGTTGCCAACTTTCTAATCCCACAAAACAGAACACCCTTGCCTCGCCCCTTCCCTGAGGCCCTGCCCCCCCACTCACTACATTTCCCCCTCCCTCTGTGGTTCGCTCTCCCCCACCCTCACTCACTTTCACTGGGCAGGGGGTTGGGGTGCGGGAGGGGGTGAGGGCTCTAACTGGGAATGCAAGCTCCAGGGTGGGGCCAGAAATGAGGGGTTCAGAGTGAGGGAGGGGGCTCTGGGCTGGGGCAGGGAGTTGGGTACAGGAGGAGGTACGGGCTCTGGGCTGGGAGTATGGGCTCTGGGGTGGGGCAGGGGATGTGGGATTGGGGTGTAGGAGGGGGCCCCAGGCTGGGGGTGGGGTGGGGCCGAGGAATTCAGAGTGTGGGTGGGACTGTGAGTTGGGGCAGGTGGTTGGGGTGTGGGAGGAGGTGAGATCTCTGGGCTCGGGATGTGGGCTCTGGGGTGGGGCCGGGGATGAGGGGGTTGGGGTGCAGGAGTGGGCTCAGGGATGGGGTTCAGGCTCGGGGTTGGGGCACGGGCTTACCTCGGGCGGCTCCCGGTCAGCGGTGCAGTGGGGCTAAGGCAGGCTGCCTGCCTGCCTGTCCTGGCACCATGCTGCACCCCGGAATCGGTCAGCAGGTCCAGCTCCTAGGCTGGGGGGCAGGGGCAGGAGACTCTGCATGCTGCTTTCCCCCACAGGCACTGCCCCCCAGCTCCCATTGGCCGCAGTTCCTGGCCAATGGGAGTGCGGAGCCAGCGCTTGGGGCGGGGGCAGCGCACGGAGCCCTGTGTCCCCCCACCGCCTAGGAGCCGGACCTGCTGACCGATTCCGGGGCACAGGGCGGTTCCAGGACAGGAAGGGACTAGCCTGCCTTAGCCCTGCAGCACCACTGACCGGACTTTTAACGGCCTGGTCAGCGGTGCTGACCAGAGCCGCCAGGGTCCCTTTTCAACCGGGTGCTCCAGTCGAAAACTGGATACCTGGCAACCCTAGTGAGGTAATATCTTTTATTGGACCAACTTCTGTTGGTGAGAGAGACAAGCTTTCGAGTTTACACAGAACTCTTCTTCAGGTCAAAAAAAGAAGCTGAAGAAGAAGGTCCTGAAGAAGAGCTCTGTGTAAGCTCGAAAGCTTGTGTCTCTCACCAACAGAAGCTGGTCCAATACAAGATATTGCCTCATACACCGTGTCTTTCTAATTTCAATGCACTGTATTAAAATAAATTTGTCAACATGTGCCCTAATGCAGTTGTTAGGCCCCAATCCTGCAGACATTTAAGCATTTGTGGACCTTTACTACCATAAGTAGTCCCATTGACTTCAAGTAGTAAAGTTAAGCATGTGTGTAAGTGTTTGCAGGATCAGATCCTTAGTGTCAAAACAGACAGAAGCAACTGTCCATTACTTCCAAGGCAAGGATACAATCCCGTTCACTGTTCTGCAGTGGAATCGTCCCCTCATGCACAACAATGCACAGTTTGTCCTTTAAAACCCAAAGCAGATGACTGATTCCTTTTTTTTCCCCAAGTGCCCCAAGCATCATTGCTAATTTGACTTTCACTCTTCAGTGCACCACACTACCAAAAGAAGCCACCCAACATGGTTGTCTGTCAACTCTGACGTCTTTCCATCTTATATTTTTGTACGCATCGCATGCAGCTGTTGATTTTAGGCTGTGAGTACATCCAACGGTAATGTGTGTGGGATGATTGTGACTCATATAAAAGTCATTTGAATGACTGGGTCTTTTCAACCACTTCAGATGGATCTTGAAAAGGGGAATGTCTTTTTTATCTCCATCGAATTCACTGGCTTACCAGCCATGTTGAAAATTTTGTCATTCTTAATTGGGTCGTTCTAAATGTTAAAATGCTTAGTGGCTTTGTATTTGCATTCTGAATGTATTTAAAATGAATCTTAAATTGCAGCAAGGGCGGTTTAGGTTGGACATTAGGAAATATTTCCTAACTGTCAGGGTGGTTAAGCATTGTAATAAATTGCCTGGGGAGGTTGTGGAATCTCCATCATTGGGGATTTTTAAGAGCAGGGTGGACAAACACCTGTCAGGGATGGTCTAGATAATACTCAGTCCTGCCTTGAGTGCAGGCGAGTGGACTAGATGACCTCTCGAGGTCCCTTCCAGTTCTATGATTCAGCCTTTTCCACTGAGACACTGAAGAGAACACCAAAAGGTTTCAAAGAGAGATGGTTGTTATGGCTCCAATAGGCCTCATGTTTGTTTGGAAGTTGTTTGTAAACATCCTCCAGAATATGGACATTTATATTCACTACAGTCTTGGAGGGGAACATAAGTATGTATGCACAACAGGGCTTGTGGTCACTTGGTGCATGCTAGAGGGCATCCTGGAGCCTACAGTATCCCTAGGAGTCTGCCTTACCAAGGCAGGACAGCAGCCTGTTAAGTCCTGGCAGAGGTTTCAGAGGCCCAGCTGGCAAGGCCTCTCTGAACTGAAACAGTCAGCACAGCCAAATCTGGTTAGGCGAAGAAGCTTTGACTTTACTGGCACAAAAGCATGGGTCTTTTTACCTCAGAATAATGTGTAATGGTTATCTCACTGTAGAATCCTAAGTGGAGACAAGGCACTTGTAGTTTTTACAGTGAGCTAGTTGTAAAGCCAGGTCAACACTAATATTGCCCTCCCTCCCCCACTGGTGGTTGATCTGCCTTTATTTATCTCATGGTAAGACTCCAGTGCCGTCTCTACTATGATTTTACAGCAGGGCGGTGAACATGTGTTACTCTGAGGTGAGAAAAAACCTTTTTGTCAATGAAGACGAAGTCAAAGCCTAAAAGAGACTGGGAAATTCCTAGCCCAGGGATAGACAAGGATTTACTGACTGGGTGCCACGTCGGGTTGTTATGGAGGCATTAGAGCTGCACGATGTACGTGGCTGGGTTTTATATTGTTTGTTTGGTATTTAGATTGCTGTGCTACCTGGAAGGAATGTGGCCAAAGCCTTTGCAGACATGAGTTATTTTGGTTGCCTAGAACCCTGTAAAAAAATCAGAAACTAGACAGAGCATTTATTTTATTTGCTTAATTGTTTATTCTCAGGCTGGACCCTGAGAAAAAGATCTGTTGTAAATAGTGTAAGCTTGCTCCTTTAAGATGAGGTAAATCAATTAGATGAGGTCTAGATCAGTTATTAAATAGTAAAATTAATGTGTAATTCTGCATTTTACACTATGGGGTGAATGTTTTAGCAATGCAGAGTGACTGACTCTTATGACTCTAGTTACTGAACTATGAATTCTCCCATTGCACCAGGGATGAAGGAAAAGCTGCAAAATCAATACTAAACTTAAGCAATAAGGGAGACTCAAGCTGCAAAATTCAGATGCATTTCTTAACTCCCAAACACCTCTGGATCTGGGCAGTAAACATGGTGCACAAAGATATCTGGGGCACAAAGCAAAACCACTAACACAATCCCACAGATTGTATTTGACGGAGAAAGCTAGAGAGTTTTTAAAAATGAGTTAAAAGACACTAATGCCTTTCCCTAAATCCTTCTGCCAATTTTTCTGTTTTACAATCACACTTTCCTATTTTTTAAAAATGTTTTTCTCTCTCCTCTTGCTTTTGTGGAAAAACGCACATAAACTACAGGGGAAATTGACTATGTAGACGAAACCGCAAAACTGATTATAGGCAGAGTATTGTCAAATTCAAAAAGCAAACTGCAAACAAAGAATGTTTGTTTTCTTTAATATTTGTTGTTGTTAGAGGTGTAACTTGTAACAATAATAGCCTAAAAAACCGAACTGCTCAGACAGAAGTTTGATTTGGTGATATCCCTCTATTTCAGTCAAACTTGGTGGATATAGCAGACTTCAGAATAAAAGCGTTAGTATTTGGCACAAATCAGCAAAACTTAGTATTAGTATCTGGAGATTTAATTTAGGTCAGGCAATTGAAAATGGCCCATGCCTTATTCTGTAAAAGAAAAATGATGCCCTTAAATGACTCAGTCGTCATTTAAATGGTGATCTGTTCATTAGCACTGGGAAATGAAATGGAAATCCACTTTAATTTTCAAGACAATTTCATTTTGATTGTCCATAAAATTCAACAAAACAGTACAATAGTGCCCCTTCTTTCTAAATTGCAGGGGATTTAATCAGATCTTCTACCACTTTAATAATTCTCCCCATGATTAAATCTGCTAGTGAATACATTGAGCCAAATTCATCCCTGATGAACTATCCCAGCGGTGAATCTGCCCTATTGTTCTTGGAATGCTGACACACTCAGATATTGTTTCAGAAAGCTTTTGACGCCGAATATTTGTTCAGGTCTTATGGCATTGAATAAAGGGGCAATCTGATTGGCTAATAAAGCCAAAATAACTTTTCATCTGAGCTGGAATTTGGCCTCGGCAGAAAGATTAACAGCTCTTCCCTTATGAAAAGTACTAAGGAGTTTCTAATGACTATGAGTGGTTAGGACCTCTCTCTTGCATCTTATCCAAAAGACCCACACCTGTCTACTGGGAAGTCTCCTTGTGCCCTACCGTCCCCTCTTTGCTTTGCTCCTTCCCATTGATAGGGAAAGCCTAGAGATGCAGGAACTGCACCTGCAGGGACCGAGCAAAGACTTCCTGATGTACGAGCAGTAAGCGGAGAAGGACCTGCAGCATGAGGCTGAGCCTGCTAGAAAGAGTGTGGCCGTCTTTTGGTGCCTGGAGGATTCAGAATGGAGAAGTGGTAGCTTGGGCAGTGAGGGAGGGTGCTCATTCAGGAGACAGAAAGGGAAGGGAGAGAGCAGGTGGGTGACGTGACTGATGGCAAGGAGGAGAGAGATGATAGCGGAGTTTTCTCTTGTTTTAAAGGTGATGATACTTGTATGTGCTCCAGTACAAGATGCACTTTTCATTGGTCTCACTCTCATACTGTATGAGTATAGTTTATTCCACGGAGGTGCAAATTGGCTGATTCTCTTGTGTGCCCTAATATACAGTCTTGAAGGTGGGAACACACAACTCTTGCAGCTGCACTCCTTGATTGGGGAATCTATTTCCTGTCGACATTCAAATGCACTTGGTCTGTCACAGGGTTTAGAGTTCATTGGAAGAGACATAGGTTTGCTTCTGCTCCTTGTAAGTGTGCCTAGAGTAATATCTTGGTGACACTCTATTGCAGAAAGCAGCCCAGGGTTCTCTGAAGGATGCTTTGTTACATGCTACTTGTTCTTCTTGGGATGTGTAGTTGTTGATTTAAAAATAAAATTTTGTTTTGGCCTTTCTCTTACCAGGATGCAAAAATGAAAAAGTCCAAGGTCATAGGTCAGATCATTCCCTCTGTTTGCACCAGCATGGGCAGGGGTGCTGGTGGAAATGGGGGTGCTGAGGTGGAAACCATGTATTTGGTATTACTGCCTGCCTGCAGCAGCACCCCTAGTTCCAGCCCCACTGGCAGAGGGGACCTGGATAGAGTGTGGGGGAGTGCTACCTCTGTGGTATCACCTCCTTTTTCTGGGCCATGCAAAAGTCCCCTTTTCTCTTCCCCACACCATGTATATGTTGCAGGGATTAGGCTGTCTGAGGATGATCTTTTAGGTAGTCTAATTACAGCAAGACTTCACATATCCACGCTTTACCAGTACACACATAGAAACCCTTGTCTTTAGAGAGATGCATAGAAGTCTGTTTTACATAATATGCTACAGAGCATTGACTAATGTGACATGTTTTCATACTTAATTATACTGCACACAAGCCTTTGGTGAGTACAGCTTCACCTTGCTAACGGTACCTCTTACACTACCTCCCTGAAGCATCTCCCTATTTTTTTGCTTCACTTTATCATGACTGAAATCAAGCCAGATCCTGCAGTGAGTTCTGTGTTGGGCACACATGGAGCTCGTTGCAAGACTGAGGCCTTAGGCCCTGATCCCACAAAGACTTGTGCAGGTGCTTAATTGTATGCACTGTGAGCAGTCCTGTGGAAGGCCTTTGGGTTATTCACAGTGCATACAATTAAGCACATACACATGTTTTGCAGGATTGAGGCCTTTAGGGATGCTGAGGCAGGAACCCTGTCGTCTTTACTTGTTCTGTGAGGCACCTAGTGCACTTTTGGATGCTGTAAAATAATGTTGTCCCTTTGGCCTGAGTGATTAACTGGTGTTCTGGGCCTTGTAAGGTTGAAAAATCAGTGATATGAGTCAGGTGTATTCTTGGTGTAATCATGTGTATTTATGAAAAAATAGACACACAGTCCTGTTTCCCCGAACACAGGAGAAACTAACAGCAGGCAGTTTCCATGCTCCGAAATCCCCAAATCTGTCATGCCAATGAGTTCTGTACCCCAAATCCTCTGTTTCCTTTTCAGGGTCATGCTCACAACTGCTTCCTAGGGCGCTCTGACACACCCACACCCACCCATCCATCCATCTACTAGCCCCCATGGGTACGTCTACTCTGCAAATGAAGGTGTGATCAAAGCATGGGTAGGCATACCCACGTTAGCTTTAATTTATCTAGCATGGGTAACAATAGCAGGGTAGAGGTGGTGGCATGGGCTAGCAACCAGATCACCTACCTGAGGTCCTTAGCGATAGGTTCATACTACAGCTGGGACTGTGCTTCCCAGCCTGGGCAGACAGACAAGTGCTTGCTTCACTCAAGCTCATGCACTAAATGGTAGTGTGGATGCTGTGGCAGTGGTCGCGGCTGGGAGCCTGCGCTGCCCTACCCTGAGGGTGGAGGTGGGATACCGGCACCGCAGCATGTCAGGTGTGGGGCAATGCTGGCTTGGCCATCCGGGAGTGTGGGCTGGGGGAAGGCTCAATCCCGCCCCAGTCCCTGATTGTCTGCAGTACGTCGGGTGGGCAGAGGTGCTGGGGCTGTCCAGAGCTGCTGTCTCGTGGCTGAGATCCCTGGAGGGGCACATCTAGGAGTGACTGTCCCAGCCCTGTAAGGAGGAGCCCTGGCCAAGTGTGCTGTGTCGCATGGTGTCTGCGCCCAGTAGTGCCGTTGGTGGAGCTCTCACGGAGGGGAGGAGGTGGAGTGCAGGGCTGGAGATGGGGCAGGGAATGCAGGATGCCCAGAGTCCAGCAGGGGTCAGGAGCCGAGGCTTGGGGTGGGGCAGCAGCGTGAGGTGGAGGCTTGCGACCTGACCCAAACCTGACAGGACCCATCGGATTACAAGTGTTAGGGTCGGGTCAGGTATGAAAACAAGTGGACAGGCTCGGGTCAGGTTCAGATTGGCTGTGATCTAGTTGGGTTCAGATCAGGCATCAAAATTAGGCCCAAGTGTACCTCTACTCTGTGGTTTCTTGCCTTGGGTGGTCCCCACAGACCTTAGCTGTTTTTACTACATAAAGGGGAATGATTGCTCCTTCCTTTGAACTTGAGGGAGAGAGTGCTTGGCACACCCGTTGGCTTTAATAAGGTCTATGATTGTCTTTGGCTCTAAGACCCACCTGCTGGCAGCCATTAGCACCTTTCAGCATAAAAATAATGAATGCTAAACTGCAGCTGTCAACACATATAAACATGGTATATTTTGTGAGGCCGTATCCTTGCTATTTTAGTTGCCTGTATCTTGCTAATGCAAAACCTCCTGTCCTTTGCAGTGTTTCTTCTAGTGATTATTGTAAATTAGTGAGGTTCTGCTGTAACCAGTTTGGAACTGGCCCATGGCACTGCCTCTCCTCTTGTACAAAGTGCCCTGGGATCCTTAATTCTCTATCTATCCATGATAGATAAGCAAAGATCTTGGTTTTAGCTCCCATTCAAAATGCAGGCGCTTCAAGAACACAGTGCACTGCAAGGCCTTGGGCGTTGGTTCAGTACTGGCTCCGAGGGAAGAATGCCACTCACTGAATCACCAGTGCCATGTCGGGAGAAAGGTGGCACACTAGTATTAGATCTGTGTCTCTTGGCTTTGGTTCACATTGGTTTTAATCAGGATTTTTGTGCATTTTGATTTTGCATGGGTTCCTACACTCCGATTTTTCTCTCTTTCTCGCTCATTTGAACCCAGTGGGTGGAAGCAAGACCAAACTAGAGATTTTAGTTGAGCTCTGTGCAGTGCACAAGTGTTTGGCTGGCTCAGAAGACCAACTGCTACAAGCTGTTAAACAAAAACAAAATCACAAGGTTTTTGAAGCCAAGTTTCTTGCTTAGGTAAGACACCAAAATTCAATATTGTTGAAAGGGTTCAGGGTACAAAATGTTTTTCCCAAAAGTCATCTGACTTTTTTCCATATTAAACCTGAAACTAGCAGAATTTTAAATGGCTTCAGGTTTTTTTTGTGATAAATAGTTATTTGACAAAGTGCATTCTTGTCTGCAGTACCAGCCATCCTGATTCAGTGGCGTAGCCAGGTTTAGAGCACAGGGGGAGCGGCGCTATAAAAAGGCGCCTCCCGGCTCCCCCTGTACTCACCCTGGCGGCACTTTAAAGGGCCCGGGGCTCCAGCCGCTGCGGAGCTCCCGGGCCTTTTAAATCCCTGCCTGAGCCCAGCTCCGGCAGCGGGGCTGAGGGGGCGCTTTAAAGGGCCGGCCGCTCCCCGCAGCAGCAGCAGCCGCCGGCTTTTTACAGCACCCCCCACAGCCCGGGTCCAGCAGTGGGGCTGGGGGGGAGGGGGGGCGCTTTAAAGGGCCCATGGCTCCCGCAGTGGCCCGAGCCGCGGGCCTTTTAAAGCGCCCCCGAGCCCGGCTCCTGCAGCGGGGCTCGGGCGGTGCCTTAGCGCCGCTTCTCCTCACAGGGGGAGCATCCGCTCCCCCTGCTCCCCCCCCGGCTACGCTACTGCCCTGATTCTGTGTCTTCAGAAATGTGTGTGAGGAAAGAGTTATTGGTATCTGGGCCTGGGAGGGTCTCAGTCCTGTGCTTCTACCCAACTGCACTACTGGTAGCCTGTTTTAAGGTGCTCAGATGTTTCAACCGCTCTATCCCCTGGTTCTTTTTTAAGTGGCTTCTCAGAGCTACTGTTCCCTTGTTTGTATCCTTGTTCATGTTACTGACCTTTTCAATAGGTTGCATTGCTGTTTTCTTTGGAGTCGGGAAAAGGGAGAAAAAAAGTACATTACTGTTGCTCTGGGCTTTTTTCCGGATCTTATCAGCTATTATTTTTACCAAGGGCATAAACTTTACTGACAATCCTTCTGCAAAGCAGCTGTTTTCATTGGTGAGGGAGTGCAGTGCGCTTCTGCTGTTCCATTAGTAATCAGCAGAGGGCACTTCACCCATAGAACTCACAAGTATGAGTGAACATAGAGGACCTTAACTCGGACTGCAGCATACTTGGCTCCAGTCTCTTGCCCTCCCTCTGAGGAACACAGCTGCTCTTCCCCCATCAAAAGAGGCTTCTCATAATCGTAAGGGCCTACCCTGGATTTCCACTTCCTCTGCTGCTGGCCCTACACTTCAAACACTCTCAATTAATGCCAATGAGACAGTTCCTCCCTACCCCTTGCCTCAGCTAATGTTGCAATTTACCTTTTCGTGGTGGGTTTCCAGCCTGAGATTGAGATTGTGAACTGGCAGTGGAGTGAGGTGTGACACCCAACAAGTGTATGCAGGGGAGCGTGGAGAGACAGGAAAGGCGGGATGCCTCCCAGTGATTGGAATTCCCTCCTTTACACAGTTCCCAGTAGTGGTTTCCCTTAACCTTGGAAACAGGCAGTTTTCCAAGACGTGAATGCAGGAATTCATGTACAGTACACTGACTACATCATAGCTAATACAATTCCTTTTCTCACCAAGTGAAAACATTAGGGTAATTATGGAATAAAACGCGTTGGTTGAGTACGTTTTTAATCAACCATTTAACCAACCATACCATGTTTCTCCGTAAATTGTTTTAATTTTGGTTTGCTTAAAGAACAGACCTGAGAATTATGTATTTATAGGTTTTATTAATCCGAATTTAAAGAGATATTTTCAGAAAAAAATATATATTTTAGTGTGAAATCTTACCACAAAGTATTAAATTAAACCTTAGTAAATCAATTTTATCACAAAGCCATAAACCTAACAATTCTGGGGAGCTGATCATCAGGACCCATTTAAAACTATGGATTTTTAAGAAACGTCCTTAGTAATTTGTCAGTCAAGCTCGTATTGCTCAAAAGTTATGGAGCTGTCCGTGATAGTTCAACCAAAAGTGATTCTAAAATTAGAAATGTAAACAATTACTTACTGAAATGTCAACTCAGTTTGAAATTCCTCCCCAGATCATAATGATTTGTAGCCAACCCTTTCCCTTTCCCACATGCACACAAATATGACACATGAATCACAAGTATGCATTTAATGATTCCAAACTACTTCTGGTTTATTTGGGAACTCCCAGTAGGAATAACCATAGGTAAGCTGTAACACTGCTCTACAGCCAAAATGCTTCTGAAATAAATGTAGTCAAACTTTACTAATTCTGGGTCACTGAGAACGAAAATGATGCTTAAAATTGTTGATTGGCTCTAGTTTTCAAGACATGCTATTGGGTCAGTATATACGACCCTTGACGTGGGAATGGCGGAGGATAAGTGAGTTATAAAGGGAAGGGATCTCAATTTAAACCAGAAATGACTAAAATACATCTTTGACTGGGTGTATGAATAAATCTATAACTGGGTTTGGACAGTACTTGCTTTTTAGGCAAAACAATGAATGATGCAATCTGAAGCTGGTATTGCGTCATACATGATATGAATTGCATCATGTTATTCCTAGAAGTCATGGATGATGCAATCATAACAACGCTTACATCACTCTGCTGAACAAATTGCCCTATATCAGCTCTAGAAATCATACAGTGTCGTGCTCTCTTATTTGTCACTGTTTGATTTTGCAAAGGGACACATTTCTGTTTAGCCAAAGTGAGCAGAGATGCCTCGTACTTGTGTGAACAGTGCAGATAACTTCTGCTATGTTTGTGGTGAAGTGACTTTTGCATCACAAAAATGCAGTATAACCACTATGGTTAAGAGAGCCTATCACCTTTCTTTTGGCTGCAAAATTGGAGATCAGGACAAGAGGTGGGCCCCACACATATGCTGCAACATTTGTGCACCAAATCTTCGCCAGTGGTTGAACAGGAAAAGGAAATCGATGCCTTTTGCAGTGCCAATGATTTGGAGAGAGCCAACAGATCATGCCAGCAATTGTTACTTCTGCTGGTGCCTCCAGTTGGGAAAGGTGTGTCAAAGAAGAAAAAGGGGACTGTGCATTATCCAAACATTCCATCAGCTATACGCCCAGTACCCCATGGAGAAGGACTGATGCACCAGAATCATTCTCACTTGAGTCAGACGAGGAAGAGGAAGAGGATGAAACTTCTGGTCCTGAACCATCAATGTCACAGGACCCACATTTTCTCCCATCCTCCTCCTCTGAACCACACCTCATAACACAAGGTGAACTGAATGACCTTGTCAGGGATTTGGAACTACCCAAGAGTAAGGCAGAGCTTTTGGGTTCCAGACTACAGCAGTGGAATCTCCTGGCAGGTGATGTTAGGGTTTCCATGTTCCATGACCGTCAAAAGGATCTTGTCCCATTCTTCTTCATGGAAGGTGATCTTGTAGCCTGCAACAACATCGACGGTGTGATGGGAGCCCTCAACATCATTCACGATCCAGATGAGTGGAGACTATTCATTGATTCATCGAAGACGAGTCTTAAAGCTGTTTTACTGCATAATGGCAATGTTTTGCCATCAATTCCAGTTGGTCATGCAGTCCATATGAAGGAAACCTATGACAACATGAAACAACTTTTGAGGTGCATAAACTATGACCAACATCAGTGGCAGCTCTGTGGCGATTTGAAGGTTGTTGCTCTCTTGCTTGGTCTGCAGACTGGATACACAAAGTACTGCTGTTTTCTCTGCGAATGGGATAGTCGTGCAAGAGATTCCCACTCCATCAAGAAAGATTGGCCATTCCGACAGTCATTGGAGCCTGGGAGGAAAAGTGTTCAGCATCCACCACTTGTTGAATCAAGGAAGATGTTGTTACCACCCTTACACATCAACCTGGGTCTGATGAAGAACTTTGTCAAGGCCATTGACAAAACACAAGCAGCTTTCAAGTACCTCCGTGGAAAATTTCCAAGGTTAAGTGAAGCTAAGATAAAGGAAGGTGTCTTTGTTGGTCCTCAGATTCGTGAACTTCTTCGAGATGATGCATTTGACCATGCACTGCGTGGCAAGGAAAAAAAAGGCATGGAAAGCCTTCCAGTTAGTGGCAATAAATTTTCTCGGCAACAACAAGGCAGACAACTACAGGTTGTTGGTGGAAAACCTCCTCAAGGCATACAAAAGCCTTGGTTGCAACATGTCACTAAAGATACATT
This sequence comes from Macrochelys suwanniensis, assembly GCA_033296515.1. Lineage (NCBI taxonomy): Eukaryota > Metazoa > Chordata > Testudines > Chelydridae > Macrochelys > Macrochelys suwanniensis. The sequence goes on from CM065777.1 coordinate 160,141,243, forward strand.
TTTTTGCACTCTCATCTAGATTTTTTTCCACCCAACTGCGGAGCAGTGAGCGACGAGCACGGCGAGCGATTTCACCAGGACATTGCAACAATGGAGAAACGCTATCAGGGCAAATGGAGCCCATCAATGCTTGCAGACCATTGCTGGACAGTGACAAGAGATGCTCCATTTAATGAATACAAGAGACAAGCCAAGAAGTGCCGAGTAGACACTGAATAGGACTAAACTATGTACATAATAGTTTTTTGCCTTTTGTTTCATAATAAATTTTATTTATATAACCCCTTTGCTGATTTTTAAAGTGTTACATAAACAGGACAGGTGAAATAGTATCATGTAAAGCAACCATAAACACATGAAAAGACCTAGGTTTACAATTTATGATTAAAACTCTACGATCTACACAATATACATAGACATAAAATGTAAAAACTTAAATATCTTAGAAACAGTGGCCAATCAGTTGTTTTAATTGTCATATTTGAATTCAGCACATCAAAATACATACTAAATAGCACATTTTATCTCTGAAGCAGACGACTTCTCAAAAATTGTAGACCAGTGTAATCATCATCTTGATCAACTACAAGATCATGTGTTATCTTAATCATATGTTAAAAACAATCAGCCTGTTCACTTACAATTCATACATTCATTCATTTCAGCTTCTTTCTCTTTAGCTGATAAGATGTTAATTTTGTGTGACATCACAAATGCGTTATCTGAATAATCATTAGACTGTAATTGCTTTAGGCATACTTGCTTTTTTTTCAGCTAATTTTTCATTGCATTCAGTGTCCTGTTAGAAGTCATGTTTTGCTGAATTAGTATAATGAATCTTCCAGTCTCAACGTGCACCCAACAACCATTTATTGAATTAAAATTATTTGTAGTAATCTAGGATAAAACTTGTTCATGAAACATACATTATACATTTAAGTTGTTTACTGGCTTGTAAACACTTTGGAAAGTATCCAACATAGAACAACCTAGTCAATAAATGAGAGTCTTTGTAACTTATCAAGTGGAACTGTTGTGTACACAGCTCCTCCAGCTCACATCGAGAGTTCTCAACTGCTGGTTTCTTGAGACAGGTAGAAAGTCCAGTTCAATGTAGAATTGCAAGATTGTTGGGAGTGTTTTCACTACTGGACGTTGGTATAATCTGTTGCTGTATAGTTTGTATTAATATAATCTGTACATGCCGCAAAAACTTGGGATGAGTGCATGATCATAATCAGTCTGATGATTCATCTTGGGAAGCATGCACAGCATTCAGATCTGTCATTGTGAAGACCGAGAGGCTCACAATTACTTCAAACAGCCTTCTGTCTTTTACAGTTTTGAAATCAAACCCCAGAGAGGTCTCTCTCACTTTGGTATCCATATACATACATTTCTCGTGGAGTTCCCGGTATTTATTTTTACACTTGTTAGATCATTAGAAATGGCAAATGATTAGGTGACCTCTGCAACCTGTGTCTGACCTTCATGAGTCATTTGTGCGAGTAATTGGCTGTAGAAATTACTGTGCTTTTATCTTTGATATTATTAAAATACTGGTTTAAATGAGGTGACACGGACTGAATTGTTAATGCGTTGCCACATTGTTGGGGGCAATGTGTTTTACGTCTTCTCTGACAAAAGTAACTGGCAGACAAAAAGGCGTTCTGTCCTGTCTGACAGTTCTGTGTGTGAAATGACATTTGCTGAAAGAACTCAGTTTGTTTGCTGTCCAGTCTGGTTGGTGCAGATATAGATGAATAGTATAGGTAACCCTGTTGCCAGGTGGAGTTGGCAGTAGCAATGGCCAAGTTCAATATCTAAGGGTTCCTCTTAAAAATACAAAACAGAAGTGTCTTAAGCCCCCACCCAGTAAGCTGGGGAAACCTAAAACCACCCCTGAATGTCCCTTTTACGTATTGCTCCCCCCTCTCTCTCCTGTGCCCCACTCAGTTAGCGGTCCTTGCTTAGTGAAGACCCAGAGTTCAGAAGTGTGTTCACAGGGTTACCTCCCCCACCAGGGCGGGGGGGTGGGGTGGGTGGGAGGAGGTAAGGGGAGTGTCAAGCAATGCCTCAGCAACTGGCTCACTGCTGCCACCGCTGGCCACCATCTCTCTGCTGTCACTGCTGCTGTCTTCTGTGTCTCTGCTGCTGCCAGCCACCACCGCTTGCTGCTCCCACAAAATCACATTCTGAAGTTCTGCCACTTAACCCAGCTCTTAGTGATTTCAGCAGGTAGTGGGGAGCCTCGCAGCCAGTGCAGTCTGTGTTGTCTTTCACTGTCCCCACACAAGGTCTAAGTCTAATCTCCTAGAACTGGTCAGCAGCGATGTCAATTCTAGGAATCACCAACCAGAAACAAGGAGACTCAGTTGAGTCTAACGAGCTCTGTCACTAAACACTGGAGTGGAACAGGTCAAATGGCGTCTACGACTCTTTAGGCAGAGTCTACACCATTAGATAAGCACACCTGTCCCCACCCACTCATCTTCGCTGGGATTTGGCACCCCTACCCTCTGGTTAGTGAGTGAGGCTCAGTTTAGTGTGACCCCCTCAACCAGGGCATGCTAGGCACAGTTCTGCTGCCCATTACTCGTACAATAAGGATAACAACATTTCATTATCGCTGCATTCAAATCCTAGAGTGATTTGCCACCCATAACCAGCCAAAATTGATCATTGTGACAAAGCTGCGCACCTGGGCTGGGTAGGTGCATCTGTGCAAACATGGTCTGCTCCTGAAGTCTTTCTCCAGCTTATCACTAGTTGTCAGGGGAAAGCTCATTCAGACCCTGCTTACATCTGGAATGTGGACGTGGCGGATGCTACGTAAGACACTTCCCCTTCGTTCGTATGTGGAGATGGCTGCTAAGGCTGTGATCCTGTAATTCATCGGCACAGCAAATTCTTATGGTGACACCGTGGGCCAAATTCACTCCTGTGCTGATGCAGGTGAGAAGATGGAGGGGAGGCAGCTTGTGCCTCCTGTTCGGGGGCTGTTGGGGACTAGTTCAGACCCTGGTGCAGGCTGGGGAAGCCCTCAGTGCTGTCCTAATTGGTGTCCCTTTATAGGCCGCTGCTGGGCTTTTGATCCACCCTGACCACACCCCCTCTTGCTCAGATCCATCTCCTCCTTCCTCTGCCCCACCTCCGTTCTGCCCCCAAACTCCCCAAACCCCTGGGGCTATTGAGGAGGTGATGCAGAGCTGGCACAAAGCAGCTGTAGAGCAACAGTACATCAGGCCCAGTGCCTCCAAAGAGCTTCCCCTGGACCAGTGCAGCTCCAGGCCACCAATACTGGGCAGTGGCTTAATGCCACCATTTAGCCTGCAATTTTAGGATTGCCAATTTTGATTGGACGTATTCCTGGAGATTTCATCACATGACATAATCTTTAATCAAAGAGTAATTGCTGGAGGCTCCGGGACAATCCTGGAGGGTTGGCAAACCCTACTGCAATTTAGTGTTTGAGCAGTAACATTCAGTTTGAAAACAGGAGTTTGTTTTGCCACCCAGTTCTTTGAAAGAACTTTTTGATTCTGAATTCTTTCTGTGGCTTTGAACATCTTATTATGGATTCATTTCACTATTCTTGTAGAAAGAAGTGAAGGTATGTAACTAGCTATCCTCTTCAGAAATATTACGGGTCAATGTGCAATATGCTAATGTTATTCCCCCAGTCCAGACTGAAAGAATCCTCATCCTTCCGGTGTCCATTTAATCCTAATAAAATGGTTAACTAATGATAAATTAAAGATCATAAGATTTGGAATGTTTTTTTAATAAGAAATTCATGTATGCGTCAATAATTTCCCTTGGCAAGGCAATTGTAATATCGGAACATAGTGGCTGCAATTAGCAATTGAAATTGCAGTTAAATTGCACACATTGTACTAATCAAAATGAAGTATTGGGTATTGTTTTTCACTAGACTTCACATTGCTTGATTTTCTTGGACAGTATCTTGGAGACATGGGGTTCAGTTTCCCCCTCGTGGCAGATGGGTTATGAATTCCTACTCCCTGAGCCAGCAGGGGTCACTGCTCCATAGGTGACAATAGACCAGTGGTTCCCAAACTTTAACAACCTGTGAAACCCTTTCACTAAAATGTCAAGTCTCGCAAACCCCCTCCTAAAAATGAATATTTCCAGGGGTTTTCTCCTTTACCTGAGTATAAATTATAAAAGCAGTGATCATGGAAATATAAAATTAGTTTTTATGACATGTTATTACACACTATTATTATTTATCATTACAATATTTTTATTACATTATGAAAACGGCAACACTCTTCCAAGAGCTCACTTTTGTAGCTTCTATCTCTTTGAATAAGCCTGTTATAAGAAAAGGCTCTTATGTTTCATCAAGGAGTCAAATATAAAACAGCATGAAGGTATTTAAGAAGCCAACTCAAACAGTTCCTCCTACACAAGCATTCAGATCTTGAGCAGTCCAGGCAAACAATGCACGTTACAACAAAGCTTAAACTTATTCTTCATAATAATTTTAAAAGCAATACTAGCTGCCTATTTAATTTTAAAATCAGCAAAAAATATCCACCTCCCTTTCCATTTCTTATAAGGAGTCTTGAAGTTTAAATCTCCTCAGTGTGATAGATATACTTGCTTTGATCTGCTTAGCTCTTGAAAGACCAGGGGCCGATCCGGGCTGCTGGTGCCATGCTGGAGTCCCTAGGGACAGCTCTGTCCACCATTAGGGAATTTTTCCCCGAGAACCCCCTGTAATATTTCGCGAACCCCCAGGGGTTCACGAACCCCAGTTTGGGAACCACTGCAATAGACAGTTTGCTCCAGTAAAGGCCTGCCAATGAAAACTCTCCAGGAGGTACTGCAGCCATAGCTAACCTTGGTGACTGCCATGCCCCCTCCTTATTCAGTGCTGCCCATTTTTGGGATTGCGTTGGCTAGCTGCAGGCTCCCCAGTGGAAGAGGGTTTATAGATGCCTTGGGCTGTCACAGATTCCCTCCAGGTGGACTTTCCACTGCTGGGGGCCCTGTGTTCAGGATTATGCCAGATAAGCCAGCAAAAGTCAGAGTTGAATCTATCCCATGATATTCAGGGTCCTCGCAGGTAGCAGAAGAACATCTAGTAGGAAAAAGGTGATAGTGTTTAAATAGAAAATCTTCTGATTAAATCACTTTTATATGAAATATATTGATAAAAGCATTTCTTCATCTTTCTCCACAAGATGGGGTACTTACATCCTGCAGGCTTTCAGGTACAGTTTAGCTCATGCAAACCGTAATGTTACAAATAAATAGAAAATCATTTGTACACCACCAGGCACAATCCATATAAAAATTATTCTTCTTGACTGTTTTCATAATATATTGTGCAGCAGCACAAGCTGAAATCTTGATTTTGATTGGTGGGAAAAAGCCATTTAAGAAGTACATGAAGGAGCAAATCCTGCCCACTGTTCACAGCTGTGAAGAGCCTTTAACAGCAGCAGCAGAAGGGTGGGGAAGGATCTGAAGAGCTCGTGCAGGAGGTCTGCACCTCCAAGAGACCACATCTCCAATCAGGGTCTTCTGTATCCCTGTGCAGAGGGAGCGGAGGGATAGAGCCAGGCCTGGAGAAGGGGGAATGGAGCCTTTGAATCTTCCTCCTCTTTTAGAAGAGGCATCAGCATCTACTGCAACTCCCATGTAGCCACTTTGTGCTAAGCCCATTTGCCCGGCCGTAGTGCAAAGGCTGGGTCTATGAAAGCTGAGATGGACCAGAACATTGTATCTGGACATGAGATGAGATCCAAATGTGAGAGTTGAAAATCTCTCTTTAATGGGCTTATTTAGGGAAGTGTGAATCTGCACTTTAAACACTCACATTTCAGGGTTTTTGAATCCATGATTTTGGCTGGGCTCCTTTTTATATATATGTCATAGCCATTTGCTTAATGCTATTTTTAATTTAATCATGTCTTTAAAATTTATAAAGATTGCCCTTGAAAGCATAACTCTACCTTTTCAAAAAACCCAGTTTTCCTATTTGCCATATTTTGTGGGATACCATCTGCTGCTTGCATTGGCTTTAAAATATTTATGTATTTCTACCACCAGCATAAAAATCAAATGATAGGTGTTGGCTCTCAACAACAACTGGTTATAGTGCATGAAACAATGCAATTGGATATTGATTACCTATCCTATTTAAAATTATATATTTTGTTTGCTTCCCCCAGTTGCGTTGTGCCTTGTGATTTTACAACATAATGTAGTGTAATACAATATAAAGTAATTATCATAGATGTAAAACTCAACGTGTAACATATCCAGGGGGGAAATTGGATTTGTTACCTACTATTAATTTCACTGATGACAAAACCTCATTCTGATGGGGCAAAGATTGACCAGAAAGTTGTTAATTTTCCTCCTTTAGGAAATGTGAAAAGAATGAGGAAAAGGAAAAATACTACTAACAAGAGGCCAAATGCCCCAAGTCCTCCATCAGTGTTTATTCAATGCAAATTCAGGCAGGACTCCCAATGATTCATAGGTTATAAGGCTGAAGGGATTGCTGTGATCCTTTAGTCTTACCTCCTGCGTATCACAGGCCATAGGACTTCCCTGAATTTCTGTTTGAACTAGAGCATATCTTTCAGAAAATCACCTGATCTTGATTTTAAAATTGCTGGTGATGAAGAATCCACCAGAGTCCTTGGTAAGTTGTTCCAATGGCTTGTAACTAAAGCAGGACAAAAAATGACTTTTCAGTTGGGACCAAAAATTGTTTTGTTTCTGGTTGACCCACAAACAATTTCTTTTCTTGCTGAAATGAACTTCCCCTCCACCCACTCCCAGTCCCAAATTTTATTCAATCTGATCTGAAATATGTTTTTTTTTGGGGGGTGATTTTTACCCTTTGTGTTAAATCTATCTAAATTTCTAAATTAAACATTTTGAAACAAAGTTGAAACATTTATCTTAGAAAATGTTGCAACAAACCATTCTGACTTTTCTGAAAAAAAAAATTCCCTCATTTTTTTCCTGCCAAAATTATTTGCTGAATTCAACCTGAATTTTGTGACCAGAAACTGCATTTTTCAGCAAATAAACTGGACGTTGAATTTTTTTTGCACAGCTCTATTAATTATCTGCACTGTTAAGCATTTTGTCCTTATTTGTCTAAATTTGTCTAGCTTCAACTTCCAGCCATTGGATCTTGCTATACCTTTGTCTGCTAGATTGAAGAGCCCATTATCAAATTTTTGTAGGTACTTAGTGTGATCAAGTCACCCCTTGACTTTAATGGAAGGGTTTGTCAGCATAAGGACTAAATAAAAACTGATGAGGAAGTGGTCCAAGGGGTTGGTCCAAGGTTCAACCAGCTCTGGGTTATCTGATTCAAAAAGCTGGCCTTCCTGTTTTTCTTTTCTTTATGGTGTTCTGTTATGCTTGCTCTACGTGGTTAAGTTAGCAAATATATATATGTTAATAGGTTTATGTATGGGTTAATATATGTGATGTATGTTTTATACATATATATATAGTTAATATATGTTATATATGCTATAGGGTTATGTATGGGTAAATATATGTATTTTAATAGGGTTATGTTATGTTGGGCCAAATCCTGAAGACCTTACTCAGCTTTTAAGCAGTGCTTATACTAAGGCACTATGGATCCCAGGAGAGGTGTGATTGAGTTGAAACTGAGTAAGGTCCTCAGGATTTGGCCCATGAATACATAAATAATTCATTGTGCTCTGATACTTATCAAAAGGGCCCCTGGACACTGTATACAGCAGGGATCGGCAACCCTTGGCCCGCGGCCCGCTAGGGTAAGCCCCCTGGCGGGCCAGGCCAGTTTGTCTACTTACCGCGTCCGCAGGTTCGGCTGATCACGGCTCCCACTGGCTGCAGTTCACCGCTCCAGGCCCATGGGGATTGTGGGAAGCCGCGGCCAGCACATCCCTCGGCCTGCACCGCTTCCCGCAGCCCCCATTGGCTTGCAGCGGCAAACCCCGGCCAGTGGGAGCTGCGATCGGCCGAATCTGCTGACCAGCGGGCTTACCCTGGCGGGCTGCGGGCCAAAGGTTGCCAATCCCTGGTATATAGTGATGCCTGAAGTAGGGAGAGTGGTCCAGTTACATTCTCCTAGCACCAGCCCCCTATCCATCTGTGCAGAAGGGTAGGTGGAAAATGGGCAAGCTGGTTCAAGCAGAAAGGATTTAGGAGTTCTGAAAATGGTTACGCATCTTCAAGGAGTCAGTTCCACACATGGGCATGTCCTCCTGAGAAGGCCCTGCACTGGACTAAATCCAGATTGAACCTACTCCTCTGATCTCAATGGCCTAGGGAGAGAAGGATAGTACAGAAGATGATGAAAGACTTCATCAGACATAAAACCTTGTAGTGTTCTAGTTGGCTTAATAGCAGCTGACACAGTTATGGAAAGCTGGTGTCACTGGTATGTATGCTGTGTGTGTGTGTGTATGGTTACAGAGCTTTAAAAATTTACTTGATTCTAAGTAACCCAAGTGCTAAGCCTATTTGCCAGCGTGAACAGTACCTGTGCAGCTAGGCTGCCTCACAAGCCACCCCTTCCTGCAGTTAAAACATTTTAGGTGCTGAGCCCCTGAAAGGCAGGACTGGATTTGAAACATAAGCATTATTATAGATCTGTGCCTAGAGTCCTGGCTTCTGGAGTCATGGAATGACATCAGAATATGAGCGTTCATTTTTTAAAAAGTTATGTCTCTAGCCCTTGCGGTTGTGAACAAAACCTTGGAAACGTGAACCAAGTGTAACTGGTGCTGCCTGAGTCTGGGGGCAGGCTGAAGCAGTACCCTGAATTGATTTGAGAGCTATCCTATTCACTTTACTGGGTTGTTAATTCTGACACACACTACCCTCAAGAGCCAACATGAGCCCACTGGGGATGCGGTTTATGGAGGCCCTTGCAGCCGCCACCCCATTATGGCTCTGTTGGGCTGGTGTTAAAAGGGGCCCCCATTCTGAGGTGTGTAATGGGGTTGAGTCCTTCCTCCTCTGGGACAAACTACACTCTGCCTGAAGCCAGAGGACTGGGGAGGCCCAGCCTGCTCAAAGTGATGGTGATTCATGCCACTACCACTCCTTGGAGGAGCAGGGCCACAGTTGTGGGAGTGTGGTCTAGAGGTGTAGGTCCAGCAATCCAAAAGTCCAGCCCCAGAGTTCAAAAGTTCATCTGCAGAGTGTTACCCCCCCCAGCCTGGGTGGAAATGGGGGTGGGAGAGAGGTAAGGGGCACCTTACGTGCTCCGACGGCTGACAGCCCTGCCTCTCCATGGGGTTCTGCTGCAGCCTTCACCGCAAGCCGCTCCTCCCCGCCAGCCGACGTCCTGCGAGCCGCTCCTCCCTGCCAGCCGACGTCCTGCGAGCCGCTCCTCCCCGCCAGCCGACGTCCTGCGAGCCGCTCCTCCCCGCCAGCCGACGTCCTGCGAGCCGCTCCTCCCCGCCAGCCGACGTCCTGCGAGCCGCTCCTCCCCGCCAGCCGACGTCCTGCGAGCCGCCCCTCTCCTCCAGCCGACGTCCCGCAAGCTGCCAGCCACTCACCAATATATCTTCAGGCCCCCCCACTACTCAACACTGCACTCAGTGATTTCAGCTCTTAGAAACTTTAGCTCTTTAGTGATTTCAGCTCATAGTAGGGAAGCCCCAGTGCTGGTGCACCATCAGCCCAAAGAGAATTCAGCGCTGCAGCCTGTAACCAGACTCCTAATCCAATCAAAATTAGCTCTGATATTACACAGTGGAGAGAGGAGGTGGTGCAAGTGGTGGTTAGGGCTCTCAGAAGGGACCCTGGCCTGGCGAGTGCTACTTAGTTGAGGATGAGTCCGTCCATCATAAAAGGCCAAGTACAATTCCACTGTCCTTGATTCACATAATCAGGATAACAATGCTTTATTCGTCCTGCCCCAATAACAATAAGACTGGGGATCCCACAGCAGTCAAAGTGACCATTTGGGAAAGCAGTCCCATCATGCTATGCAGGGTGGGTGTGCCCATGCAAACAAGATCAGCCCCGAAGTCCTTTCTCACAGCTCACCACCAGATGTCAGGGTAGGGCCCGTTCTGACTCTGCTTACATAAAAATCTGCATTATTACACTTGCATTTATAAATCACTGACCCATGGTGGTTGTATATTATATTCCATCTTGTGCTTTGATGCAGTGTTGTCACGCTGAGGTGGATAATGATGGCTCGATTGACTACTGTAGTAATGCATTTAAAGCTGGGAAATCTGTCACTGATGGCATTTTAATGCAGGAGCGATAGACCATAGATGAAATTTTAAACTATTTACTGTCAAACTATTTGGCTTAACATTCTTTTATCTTATGTTTTGTTTTTATATGGTTTTTGATGCTACTGGATTGTTTGATGGACAAAGACAAATGTATAGAATATGTTTTGGTCATTCCCTTTCACCTCCCAATACTCACCATCATAAATTATACAGCCATCCTGAATTTGTAGTGCTACAAGTGACCCAGAAATGTTTGTATTTGTGTTATAATATTTTACCAGCCTAACTTGGCGACGTGATCACATACACTTCTATGGACCTGACATTACCGTTGCCCTTGAATATATGGACACACAGACATTGTGAGAGGGCAGACAAACCAACACAACATATTACTGTATTACATAGCTCTCCAGTCTGCTGCTTCTTGAGACTTTAGGAAAATACCTACCTTACTTTTTTTCTTTTGTTTACAGCACTTCTGTATGCAACCATTTTTGGTAACGTGACAACCATCTTCCAGCAAATGTATGCCAACACAAACCGGTACCATGAAATGCTGAACAGCGTCCGGGACTTCCTTAAACTCTACCAAGTGCCCAAAGGTCTGAGCGAACGTGTGATGGACTATATCGTTTCCACTTGGTCAATGTCCAGGGGGATAGACACTGAAAAGGTGAGAGAATGCAACCTGAAGGAAACATATCACTTACTGAAAGCTCTTCCAAGGTCGCTAACCATTTAATCCCCAGTGTTGATATTTTTAGCTGTTGAATTACTGAGATGCCAAAATTACATCAAACAAACAAAATTTGCATTGATGGTAATAGGTTTTATATTCTCATAGGGCTAGAATGTGCGCTGATCATGTCTGAGTATCCAGGGGGACAGGGCACAGGCAGCCTTGCTTTCCTTTTCACCCTCCGTGCAAGGGGCCAGGCACAATTGCAATCTCTGTATTCAGAGGGTGTAGGGATTGGTCATATCCTGGGCCCTAAGGGATGCATGCCACCCAAAAGGAGGTTGGGAGGAAACAAGGTCATGCTGCTAAGAGGAGCTGCCTGACCTCAGAGAGAGGAGCATGCAGGGCCGGTGCTACCACTAGGCGACCGTAGGTGGTCGCCTAGGGCGCCAGGATTTGGGGAGCGGCATTTCAGGTCCCTCAGCGGCTGCCGGGGTCCTTGGCAGCAGGTTCTTCGGCCGCCTGGGTCCTCGGCGGCATTTCTGCGGTAGGTTCTTCGGCCGCCCGGGGCGTCTCCCGGAGGTGCTGCCTAGGGCGGCAAAAAAGCTGGCGACGCTCCTGGGAGCATGTTGTAACTCTGTGGTTCTGTACACAAAGTGCACAGTCTGCTCCTGTCACATATTAATAGGGGTTTGATTGCCATGTAGACTTACAGGGCATAGGTTATTAATATAGGTTAGCTATTAATAAGATAGTTTGGGATCTACCTTTTACTAGGGGAATATTCTCATCTTGATTCATTGGATTTACAGGCACAACTCCCATTGTGTGTATTGAGATAACAAATACCCCTTCACCAAACAAAAAAAAATTCTCTTTAGTCCCTTCATATTAGGTGCCTACTTTTATAGAGATAGATATTGTTTTCCTTTTGTTAGCAGAGCAATGAGCCTGGTGTGTGTTCCAGGGCTATTAATTCAGGAAATTACAACAACGTTCCAATCACCAGCCTTCTGGTTGGTTGTTTAATTTATTGTTCAAAATGGTGGATGATGTGATTTAAAACAAATAAACTCATTGCCCTCTAGCACTTAAAACATTGCTAGAGATGGGCTGAGCAGATGCAGCCTGGAGATGGTTGTCTGGAGTCCCATAGACTCCATAGATGGTCAGGGGACACCCAGGGCACACAGTACAGTGGGATGTTCCAGCAACAAAAAGTAATTCTGCGTGTAAAAATATTCGCAATTCATCCCTGGATTCCACTGCTTAAAATACTAGAAATACTAGATATGTACTGCTGAGAATGCCTTTGGAGATAGCAAGACTCAAATTAAAACACATCTGATCATTTCACCTTCTAGAATTATTTTAATATGAAAAGTCTCCAATTATCAGAATTTCAAAGACCATATGATGTAGCTTTCATATGCTCTGCTTCAGCGCCAATATTTATGGCTCTAAAACAAGAAAAAATCAGCCTCAACATTTATAACAAGGACTAACAAATATACCACTGACTAATGGTTGTACCAGTCCATAAATTCTCAAGTCTGGGCTCCACTGATTTTTGCATTCATACACAACTTCCAGAATGCTGCATAATGAATAAAACATGGTATCACTTCCACATGCCTGCACAGCTGCCATTGTTAGTGTGTAATATAATGCAGCCTGTTACAGGGAAAACAAATATTTAAAGGTGAACTTATCCTCAGAATCAATCTTTGTAATATGGTGCTTGAACTGGTGCTGATTGTGCATAAGTCTGGGGATGAATAACCAACTAAAAGCAAAGGCAAGTCTGCAGGTTTTGCAAATGTCATTCTCATCAAGTTTAACCAGGAACCAGTGGCAAACACTAACTAATCCATAATGATCCACATTTGGCTTCTTTGCGATATTCATACTGATGAAAGGCTACTACAGTCCCAGGAACTCTCATAGAAATCAAGGGTTACCTATAGTGGGTTTAACATATTTGAAAGTCTGAGGGCAACCCCCAAAACGTCTCTAAAATGGGAGTGAGAAATACAATAATCTCCTATTCGATAGCGGGAACCAGAAGCATTTTGGAGGAGAGTTTCATAAAATCATTGTCTCCTCCTTCCAGGACCAAGGTTGGGTAGGGCCAAAGTTATGAGAGGATTCCATCCACGTCTGTTTTGAGCTGTCATTGGACCCTGTAGGGAAGTTTCCTGGATGGCTTCATATACCATGTTATATACCACTATCTCCATGGATGTCCGCTGCCTCTCTCTCCAGGCGTTATTTCCATCCAGAACAATTTTAGGCAGTCAGTATGGGGTCATTTTAGCAACATTGCCAAACCATTGTAGTTAGCACCTTCTAATGATTGTAGTCACTCACTGTACTTTTAGTCTTCTATGGGTGTCATCATTTCTTTAGTCTGTCTAACCTTGTCATGCCTGGATATGGAGAAGCAACTCATTTCAGATATTTGCAGTTCTTGCTCCAGATGCTTTATCAGTACCCATGTTTCACAACCATGAAGTAATATGGGTACAATGAGCATTGTATATAAACTAGTTTTAGCTGTCATGGACATGGTGAGTTAAGGTTCCAAACATTTTTATTCAGGCAAGTGAACATTCTCCTGGCAGTAGCTATCCACTTGTCAATGTTGTCTTAATGGTGGTTGTCATACCTTATGATGGAATCTAAGTAGCAGAAACTCTCTACTTGTTCAATGTCAACACTGTTAATGATGAGTTTAGCCTCTTTCTTTATTTTTGATGTTTCAATTAGTTTGGTCTTTTGTTTGTTCAGTTTTAATCTCCATTCTGTGGCTGTTGTGTATAGGTTAGTTGCAGCTTCTTGGTTATATTCCTCCGTAGGCCTTACCATTATGATATTGTTTGCAAAGTCAAGGTGATTGATCATTTGCCCTATTATCCTGTGGCCTCCACCAATGTTATTGGTGGCCTCCACCATGCATCCTATGGTAGCATGGCTCCTCGGGGTTGGGACTAGGAAACTTAAAGCTTTAGTGGATCTGCAACAGATCCACTTGTCTCCAGACTAGGGAGCCATGGTAGTTAAGGAGACTCTTATAGTGGCCGTTGCTTAGTTTTCTTCTGGCACACTGCACTCTTGGTTGTAGAATTCCATCCCTCCACCTCTGTAGAGGACTCGTGAGCAAAGCCTGGTACCTAGGCTTTGGCCAGTGATAGAAGATTTGACCCTGTAGGCATATTTGCATATGCAAATAAGAAGCTGTGTGCAGGGATGCATGCACATAGTGAACATGCCATATAGGTGTCTATCTTTGAAAATATGGGCCTTGGAAATTAGTTTTGTACCATGGTGGTCCCTTATTATAGTCTCTGGTCTCTGATAGTCTAACTATTTACTGTTTTACCCTTGCCCCTAATCCCCATGAGCTTTTGCACTGAAACCACCACCCTCCTTCTATCAAGGGAAGGATGCATGGGAGTAACTTTGGAGCTCATGATGGTTGTTCCTTAATGGGACGAATTAGTTACTTTTGAGAAAAATGAGGCAAATCTGCTCAATTAGACATATTTCTCTCAAATAATGAGTGTTGATGTCCAGTTCATCAGAGATTAATCCTGCAGGAAAGCTTGTGATCCCAAATTCCTAGTCATGTTGTACAATTCCAGAGTTTTCACTAGTAATTTTAAATTTGTATGTACACTGGCAAATCCGTTGTCCCCATTTCACCCGTGTCTGTAGCATATCGACACTCTCCCAAGGTAGATGTAACATTGGACACAACAGGATCACTAATGCAGTGGCACAAATATACACATGAAGACAGGAGTATGTTAATAAAGGCTTGATAAACAGAAACCCATTAGAATGGTGCACTAGAAGAAATGTTGTCCCTGGAAGGTTAAAGATTCCCCACTATGGAAAACTGGGTGTAAGACAACTTATCTCACACACCAAGGACTCTGTTCATTCTTGCCAGCGGGTGAGGTGTTTATACTTCTGTAGTTAGCCCCGATGGGTTAATACATTTTCTAATCATTTAGCTTAAAGGAATCCATGACTCCTCTTACCATGCGCACTCCAAGTAGGTAATGCACTATGCATAGTTTGTGCAGATTTTTCATGGAATTTTCCTATTAAGAATGAAATATCCATCAAATACAAGCCCATGGCATTAGCAGGCTTTTCTACACAAGCTTTGTGCATCGCTGTGCTGTTAATTTTACTGTTTTAAAAACCTGCAGCATTTATTCTAGTAATTCAATATCCAGCAGAGCATGTTGCTGAGATAAAACACTATTTTCCTTCTGGTATTGTAGAGTAGGCTAAGTTAATGTTATGGAGCTTTTTCTTTTAACTGAGGGTGGAAATGGATGAGAAGAATCCTGTAGTTCTTAAACTCTGCTATAGTTTACAAAAAATGGGATGACACAATGAAGGCAACCAGCCGATAGAACGCTCTAGGACTCTTGCACAGAAGCTGATGATCTAATCTCCTTTTAGGTTTTACAGATCTGCCCTAAGGATATGCGAGCAGACATCTGTGTGCATCTGAACCGCAAAGTTTTCAAGGAGCACCCAGCATTCAGACTGGCTAGCGATGGGTGCCTTCGAGCCCTGGCCATGGAATTTCAGACTGTACACTGTGCCCCCGGGGATCTGATCTACCATGCTGGCGAGAGTGTGGACAGCCTTTGCTTTGTGGTCTCAGGGTCTTTGGAAGTAATCCAGGACGATGAAGTTGTTGCTATTTTGGGTACGTCTCCTAGTTTATAGTGCATACCTACTATAATGCTAATCTTCTGCATTTCTATAGCACCTTCCATTAAAGAGTCTCACCAGGCTTCCAAGCCATTAATTAATTTAGCCTCACAATGCTCTGGTGAGGTATCTGTGTGTTATCACCCCCCTTTAACAGATGAAGAAACAGAGGCAGAGAAGAGATTGTGACTTGTTCAAGGTCCCATAGGAACCTGGTACAGAAGCATAAGAGCAGCCTTTCTACCTCATGTGAGTCTGTGTAAAGGTGCATGTGCATCACCTGTGACTGTTTTCCCACGTGCTCAGCCCTGGCCTAACTAGGGTGACCAGATGTTCTGATTTTATAGGGACAGTCCCGATTTTTGGGTCTTTTTCTTATATAGGCTCCTATTACCCCCCACCCCTGTCCCGATTTTTCACACTTGCTGTCTGGGCACCCTAGGCCTAACTGTGCTCCCATTGAAGTCAATGGGAGTTTTAACACTGCCTTCAGTGTGAGCAGAGTTAGGTCAGTGTAGAGTGCTTTTGAAAATTGTACCTATAATTTAAATTCAGTTAAAAAAAAAAGTTCTGTTTTCAGTGTCTCAATAATAAAATGAATATTTTAAAACTAAAAGCAATTCTTGTGGGATGACTCAGGAGAAGGTTTACAGACAATGCTGTCCCACTTAACCAGGTATGTGTTATAGTAAGCAAATGCTAATGTCGTTTATAATCCCTTTTCAAAACAATATTCTGTCTCCCAAGGTCAAAGTAATCTAAAAATGTAGAGGATTTAAACTAGGAATGGCACTCTAGGTTGGAGGCATTAAAACCATACAAAGAGCTCACAGTGATGTGAACAACACTCTGAAGGAGAAAAGATGGATAATCCAGTAGACGTAGCTAAATCATGAGGTGACTAGAGCATTGAAAAGGTGATATTTATCCCTTGATTCCATCTGACCTTTTTGTGAAAAGATAGAACCTCACGGTGGCTTAAACCAGTATCTGTCACTCATACCAGCCTTAAAAAACAAACAAAAAACCAAAAAACTCACCAACCCAATAACCTTAATCTTTCAGAACAAATATACCCAACTCTTCTATGAGAAATTTCTACTGGCAAAATAAGGCTCCTTTACTGGGCTCAGTTCTCCTCTGTACCTGAGCAGAGCTGCATAAGTAGCGTGCTTAGCTTAGAGGTCTGGAGAACTTTGCCTGTAATATTTCACACTAATTTTTGCACGTGTAAGTGAGTAAAGATGTGCAAGGCAGTGAAGTCATTAGGTCTATTTTGTTCTATAGCAAAGTGTGTGTGTGTGTGTGTGTGTGTGTGTGTGTGTGTGTGTGTAAAATACTTGTTATAGTTTAATCCTGTAAGATACTGAGCAGCCTCTGCTACTCCTGAAGTCACACATCCAGGCAGACACTTATTCCATTTTCACATGCTGACTTCAGTAATTAATATGGCTAATGTTTTAGGTTGAAGTATCACCTTGTATCCCATTACCCTATTTCACCCCTACTATATTCATCAGAAGAACGCAGAATATCTGCTACTGTGTTTAATTAATTTTAACTGAAAGGAATTGAAATAGGCCATTAAGCTGTTTCTTTAAAAATATAAACAAATTCCTTCACGTTAGCCTCACCATCTACCCTTGTTTAACTTTTCACAACTATTTTTTAGAAGAAGTCAGCATAAATTCCTGAAGAAATTAATGATAAGGAAGCCTAAGGCCCCACTGCATTGACAGCTGATGTTGTCATTGGTAAAAGATTATGGATAAATAAATAAGGCCACTCACTCAGTGCCTGAATGAATAGAAATATTATTTTATGTTATCACTGTTCTCATGGGACAATAAATAGATTGATTTCCTTGATATTCTCCCCTCCCCCTTTTAAATAAAATTGCAGGCAGGAGCAGCTCCCATGGCAGTGTGAGTGGACCCTGTGTTTTACCTGTGAGACTAATAGACTAAAGCAGGGGTGGCCAACCTGTGGCTCCGGAGTCACATGCGGTTCTTCAGAAGTTAATATGCGGCTCCTTGTATAGGCACCAACTCCGGGGCTGGAGCTGTAGGCACCAACTTTCCAACGTGCTGGGGGATGCTCACTGCTCAACCCCTGGCTCTGCTACAGGCCCTGCCCCCATTCCACCCCTTCCTGTCCCCTCCCATAAGCCTGCCGTGCCCTCGCTCCTCCCTCCTCCCCGCAGAGCCTCCTGCATGCCACAAAACAGCTGATTGGGAGGTGTGGGAAGGTAGGGGGAAGCGCTGATCGGTGGGGCTGCTGGTGGATGGGAGGTGCTGGGAGCAGTGTGGGGGAGCTGATGAGGGGGCTGCTGACCTATTACTGTGGCTCTTTGGCAATGTACATTGGTAAATCCTGGCTCCTTCTCAGGCTCAGGTTGGCCCCCCCTGGACTAACGCAAAAGTCAGGATATTTGGGTTCTGTTTGTGGCTCTGCCTGGACTAGCTGTGGGAATTGGAAAAGTTGCATAGGGGCAAATTTTCTGTGTGGTTTCCAACCCGAGGAATTCCCCCTCCCCCCAAATTCAGGGTGTGGAGCCTTCCATGGAGGCTACTCCAGCCCAGTGGTTTGCAGACTGTTTAAACTTCCATTCTCCTGTGTCAGGTTGGAATAGCAAGTTCTCTGGCCCTGCCCCACTTACCCTGCATCGTAACGTCCAGTGGTATCTCCAAAAGCTGAACTCTGCACAGCAGAGGGGGTATGCACGCTCCTATGCAGTCTTGGCACTTCCCTTTCCTCCAACACAGCAGAACTTCACCAGTTCCATTGTCAAGAGTGCCTCCAAAGAGGCAGGGATAGGGTTTCCCCTTTGACCTCACTTCACTGTAGTTTTCTTATCTGTAAAATGGGGATACTTTTTTCTACTTCACAGGACTTCTAAAAGTGCTTTGACACCCTTAGATGGAAGGCATTACAGAGGGGCGAAGTGTTATTATTTAAATCTAGTAATATCAAAAGTATATTTTGCATATAAATTGTTCCTTGGCCTGACCCTGCATACCTCCTAATTTGTGGGAGTTGGGCCTGAATAAGGAATACAGGTTCTGGTGCTATAAGTGTATAAAAAAGCACCACCAATTTTATTCAACTAACTTGGACAAGTCATATACAATTGTTCTGTTATCTGAAATGAAAGGTGGCTTGTCAGTTCTTAACCTCAGCTGAAAAGGAAGGGGTTATGGCATGGCATGCATCCAATTAACATTGCAGGTAGAATTTCTCAAAAATAGGCTCTCACCATTGATTCAAAGAGCTAATCCTGCACCAGGCAGGAATACACCACCCATGAAGAGTGTGGCCTAAATTCTGTCTGTCTGGCCTCTTTTCATACTAGTCCACACAAGTTATTCAAATGGACCGGATACATCTGAAGCAGGCCCAAGAAGATAGCTGTCTGTTAACATTCAGGGAACACTTTTGAATCACCCTCTTCTGGATAGAATATACTAATAAGTCTGTTCAGACATTGTTCCATCCCAACCAATCCCTTGAATTGTGCATGGGCTCTTTTTAAAAGATATCCTAAATATAAATGTACATTGTAAACAGTAAAAGGCCCCATTCCTGTGAAAACTCATCTGCTTATTTAATTTTATACATGCAGTCTAGTGCGTTGGAAGTCAACGCAGAAGATTTAAACACATGTAAACCTTTTGCAGGATTGGGGCCTCCCACTGCTTACTACGTGTTGAGTGACTTATGAGGCCATTAAGACTGTCACTAGAGCTGAGTGAATAACACAAAAAGTTTCCCCCAAACAGTCATTCAGACTTAAATACAAATATGCTTCGGCTCTGTTTGCTCCCCTTATGCATTTGCTTCCCATGAACATTCATGCAACTCATATAGCCAGCAATAGTACTCACTGAGGAAAAAAACCCACTATTCTGAATTGCATGAGAAACATTATTGTTGATGTATTCAGCCAGGAAGCAGTTGTGATTTATGTCACCAATCATAACTAAACAACACAGCTTGAATTTTAAATATCAAGCATCAAATAGGAACCCATAGAATACATGAAATTTGTGAAAAACTGAAGGATAATTTTGACTAATGAACACATTGGGGGAAATTATCTCCTCAATTATTCCAGGAACAAAAAAAAAAAGAGAGAGAAATTAATAAAACAAGCATTGCAACTAGGAATAGAAGCTGTGTCTTCCTTTGCAATAAGCTGCATCTCTAAATTACTCTGTGTGAATGTTGTACAGTATTATCTAAAATGAAGACAAGCAGCCGTTAATCTTCTAAAGATTTGAGCCAATTTATAGCCAACGTTTTCTAGTACTGAAATTATTTACCCTCAAAGGACAGCATATTAAAAGTGTGCTGCAGATCACTGGTGTTTGGTATACTGTGTACTCTTGCATAATATCACTGTAAATCAAGTCTACCTAGCATCCAAATAGAATGTCTGGTTCCAGTTCAAACTCCTCTTCTCAGAACAAGTGATTGACTTTGACTTCAAAATGGAGTGACGCACAGACTGGCGTAAAAGAAAATTACACACAAGGCAGAAGAGAAGAATCAGGCATTTTCTGTGGCCATCTAATTAACATGCATTCCTTTGTAATTAGAAGGGGAGAGAAGGTAGATAAAGAGCATTAATTTTAAGAATTTAATTTCTTTGCAACATTTGCTGTAAATGGTCAAACAATTGATGTATTTTACAGGATTCAAAGTTTGTTGTGATGGAAATTTTTGTTGCTGTTGTCTGATTTTTTGTATCTTATTTTTTTAACTCTGTAGAAACTTTACTTTAGTAGCATTCATATAGTACAATAATTGTGTGACACTTCACAGAAATACAGGATAGAAGTTCCCCGGTATAGGGAGCTTACCGTAAACTCACGTATTGTTATTTGATGTGGGAGCTAGGGAAAGGGGAGAGACAGCAGGGAAGGCTGTTGTTTGTATAAGGATTGTTTTGTATGTTTAAGGTTTTTTTTAAATCGGCAGGTGTGAGACCAGGGGTATGTAGATAAGGTAAGCGTGGAGATTAGTTGGAGGGAAGCTACCCAGGTAGCTTTTGTAAATAGTGTTACTTTTTCAACCCTTAGGTCCTCTGATCGCCTTAAGGATCTTCTTTTGGATACATGCACAAAAGAGTCATAGACAGTCCAATCAGAGGACAGAATTTGGTCAATTGTATTTTTAGGTTTTCTGCATTTTCTCTCTGGGTCTCAAACAAATACTTTGTTAGGTTTTCTATAGCTTTCTGTCCCTTCCACTCACACCATTACTTAGTGCTATAGGTGTACTCTGTACTTTTACAGTAGGCAGAAAGTGCAAGACAACTAACAGAATCCCTGCCTTGAGAAATATTATAGGTGGCACAGGTAGCCTGACATCCCATTATCAGATCCTGTTTCCAGTTGCTTCTAATTTTGCTAAACTTTAGCCTTTGGGGCTGAAATTTTCAGTGCTGGGTGTTTGTCTCAGGCTGAATCTCTTTGGAAATTTGTCAGCAAAAATGGTTCAGCTGTTTCTCAGAACAAGGTTAGAAGAAAATACATTGTTTTGCCCATGTAACAAAATTCTTACAGATGTTTAGTTGAGGTGCTCTAGAGCCTCATTGTTATGGAGCCAGGGACATGAAATTTGGCAGGGGGCTGGCTGTCATGTCAGGGATATGTCTTTTGCCCTCCCAATTAAAATCTGCCCAAATTTGGCTCAGATGCAAGCCTTTGAAAAAATCATAGTTTGAATATGCACAGTAGAGACTTGTTCAAGTTTGGCAGCTAAATTCTCTGAAGATTCCATCAGTACTGAGCATGATCCGGGCTGGGACTGAGCACGACTTTCCCTGCAATGTGGGGGAAAATAGTATGTGATTATGTAATCAAATACTATGTCATAGTGTATACTCACAAGGGGGCCAAATTAAGGTGTAAAGGTAACCTGGATTCTGGCATTTCCTAACTTTTGAGTGCTTGACTTTGCAATCTAAACATTATTTTAATGTAGTTTCTGTATGTAATACAGTTTAAAGACAGGCAGGTGTACAATACAGTCAAACAGTATGGCTCAGTAATATCCGGGCAGTCATAGAGTGTTGTGCAGTCATTGTATCTGGAATATTTTATGGAAAGGTTGGGTTTTGATGAAGGATTTTGAGGGAAGAGAAAAGGCTTGGCATATGTTAACTGGGAGGATGCTCCATGCTTAGGCTTTGGCATGAGACAAGGTTTGGAGTTGTAAACAGAGGAAGGAGAAAAAGGGTATGTCTACACTTGGAGCTGGCACTGTGATGCCCAGCTCTCATTGAGCTAGTGTGCTAAAAATAGCAGTGTAGCCATGGTGGTACGGGCCGTGGCGAGCGGCGGGATGAGCTAGCTGCCCTGAGTACAAACCTAGCGATTGGTACATACTTGAGCGGCTAGCCCGAGCTGCTGCCCATGTTACTGTGGCTACGCTACCCTTTTTAACACACTAGCCCAATGAGAACTTGCGTGAGCATGTCTCCTCAAGCTGGGAATCGCCGTCTCCCCAGCTGACGTGTAGACAGACTCAAAGGAAACCATAAGGAGTGAGGCTGGGTGGACTAGATAGTCACTCTTAAGAAACACACTACCACATTCTGCTTGTATGTATAACTCTCTTCGTCGTCTGCCTCTTCGTATCTCCTTCCTGTTGCCACGTGAGATGACAAAACTGATGCTGTCTCTCCAGATGTGGTCTAGATAGTTTCTGATTTTTATAAAAAACCACATAGGAACAAAATTACATATTTATAAATAACTTCTATAAATAGACTATCAAATAATCAATAGAATGCTTTGTTATAAAAAGCTGATAAATAGTGTTCAACCCAAAGGCAGTGGCCCCCTAAGCAGGAATATTTTTGCCCCTCCCCCATAGCTCATACTAAGAAAAGCAAACGGGGCCACCTTGAGCTGCTCGGGACTCTAAGCAATTGCTTAGTCTCCTTATGCCTAACGCTGGCTCTGGTTCAGCCTCTACAGTGATGAGATACATAAATATCTAGACAAGAGAGTGATCAAGAATGCATTCTCTCTCTCTCTCTCCTAGGAGTGGTAGTAAATAATAATAAATGATGCAGCCTAAATCTGACTTGTTTGACATGAAAACGGGACTACCAGGGAAAACCCAGCTTGCTGGAAAATTTGAAGGACGGAAGCAAGCAAAACTGTCCCAGCAAAAGCTGCTACTTGTACTAGACCCGATCTCTTGTGTTCAAAGATTGTGTTGTGGATTGGGGTAGTATGGCCCAAGGGATCAGCAAGAGCCTGTGTATATCTTGGAGTTGACCAGGGATAGGAAGCAGGCGGTCTGCAGAGCCTTGTGGTATGGGGCCTGAGAAATTGGTCTGGTGGAGACTTGTTTTAACCTGAGATCACTGGAGTGGGTAATGGTCTGAACCAGTTATTTGCTTTAACGGGTTTAATGAGTGTAGCAAAATGCCTGAGCTGTGTTTGGTAAACTCCGAAGAATAATGACCACAGTAGGGCCTGATATAGCAAACCTTTACTCACGTGAGTAAACGTATTCACACAAGTAGTCTTGTTGATTACGGTGGGCTGCTTGTCTGGGTAAGGACTGCAGGGTTGACTTGTTAGTCTGTTACTGAAGCTGAAACTCTTAATATCTGAAAGACTTTTTTTACAACATTTAATTGAGCAAACTTTTTTGTTTTTAATTAACACCCCTGAAATATTCCCAAGATAAAAAGAAATGCTTTTTATAAGCATTCAGGAAGCACTCAAACTGCTTACAACAGATCATTTAATAAACAGTGAAAGAATGTATAGCACTTTTATAGTTCATGGATATCCCTACATTTTCAGAGATTCACTTGGCATTTAGATACACAGCTCCCACTGGCATAAAAATAATTCCATGGACTAGTGGAAGTTGTCTGGCTAAATTCTGTTTGAGCCTTTGCTATCCACTGATTCTTGTTTACTAAACTGACCACCTTTTTATTAACCTGAGAAGGCCGTGGAAAATAGTAGAAGTGTCCTGTCTTTGCTCAACCAAAGCTGTAAGCAATGACTGGATGCAGAGGATACACTAAATGTGATAAGGCTGTAGCTGTCCTTGATGTTAATGACTAAGGCCAACATTTCCCAAAATGAATAAAATGGGTCTAATTTTCAAAACATTCCCAGTTTCCATTAAAGTCCATTAGAGTTGTGGGTGATTTGAAAATGAGGCTATTTTGCTTTTTAAGTGCTTAAATATGGAGTTAGGTGCCTGTCTTTTAGCACTCACTTTTTGGAAATGTTAGACCTCATTTTCAAATGAGGGCATGTAAGCTGAGCCCCCCACCAAATATGTGCAGGAAACAACTGGGTGTTTGCTTATGCCAATAGGGGAACTAACAACTGGATGCACAAACAGGTATTTAGTATCTGATTCTGTGCACAGAGTCCGCATTTGCTCATGTGTGGGGACAGTTTAGGTGCCCAACCAATCGTTTGATCCTAAGAGTCACTGTCTCAGCTCCAGTACATTTATCATGTTCTCACATTGCGTGTTTGAGTTAAATATGTTACTCTTGCGTGCATATTGTTTGTTTTAGCAAAAGGCACTAATGGCTAAACCCTCAATCTGTAGTGCAACAGTGGCATTAAAATATTATAGCAATGGTGGCCATATTGGCCGACTCCCCATTGGGATTGATAGGTTAATGGGAATTGAGTGCCTGGCCTTGAGTATGGAAGTGTATAGCTCTATAAATAGATTTTGTTTCCCCATAAAGGGAAACAGCATTTCTACAGCATTTCTTAGATTTCAAGTAGGAATATACAATGGTTTTGCTCTTCTTTAGTATTGGCTACTATAGAGGATTTTAGTTCAATGGGCAGGTATGATGCTTTTTGCATTATCTGCACTTACTGACCTACAAACAACTGCTGGTTAGGATATGAATGGTTTGCATTCTGTGACAAGATCAGGAAATGATGAAACTTCATGGCAGAGTCGTTAATGCAACCTCATAATTCAGTACGACAACATGCATTTTCCTTTGTGTGCTTTCCTCTTACTCAGTTCTTGGCAGGTTTGTTCAAAATGTGCCGCTGTAAAGACACGTTTTAGAACATTTACATTTTTTGTGGCGCTGTAAGGTTTGGAACATATTTGCTGACTCATGTAATTGGCAGGTGCTTGAGAAATAGTGTAAAAATATTATTGAAACACCATGTGTACTTTACTGCTTAAATACATTTAATTTGAGAGTATCTGTTGTAAACAAGAAAACAGGAGGACAGATACTAATTTTTCCTCAGTTATACAGCCTGTGTCCTCGGATCCCTGAGAGGGATTCACTCTAAGAAGTGCAAGTGATGTTCCCATTGCTTCCTTCCCCCAAGTTCAACTGGCAGGGAACAGCTTGGACCATAGGGGCCCCAGCATGGGGAGGCCCCTATAGGCTTTGCATTGAGTGACTGCATCACACTTTAAGCGGGGGGAGAGAGGGAGGCTGTTGCCCGGCTTGCTGGAGGAAGGTGTGTACCTCTTTAAGGGACAGAGAGGCATGGAGTGAGTTTGCAGCAGCTGCGAAGCAGATCAGGGTGGTGATGCTGACGCATTCCGCCCCCCCACCCCATGACAAGAAGAGAAGGGAGGCTATATAAGTAGATGTCAGGGAGAAGCCATCTCCTTCCACCTAATCTGGCCCTGGCCCTGGCCCCTCCTTGGACAAGTCTGAGGCAGATCTGGTTGCCCGCAGCCCCAGGAAAGAAGAGAGTTTGAGGGCACTTGGCACTGCTGCAGCCTTCCCCAGGCACGCTGGAGATCCTTACCCAGAGTTACACTTGAAAAGATTTTTATTTTGAAATCAAGCATATGAGACATAGTTGAAAGTAGTTATAATTGACATTGTAACAGACAGCATACATGCACCTGTTGTTTGATTTAGCTATGGTCTAGCCATGGTCTCCATAGCCTTGAGCAAGTCCAATAAATACCCTGCCTTGGTTTTCCCACTTGTAAAAAGGGATAACTATATTTGCCGATGGTATACATCGTAGGGCATGCTGACCCTTTGCAGTAGGCTAAAGGCCCTGCACAGCTCTGTTTTCAATTCAGCCCAGAACCAAGGCATTTTGTGACTTACAGTCCAGAGCTATAAGCCTCGCAGTGAGGAATGGAGACTAAATATAAAGAGCTCCTTTTTCACTGTGCAAGAAGATACCTGAAAGGAATAGGTGGTGGGTCTCTTCTGGCGTGGATTACTGTTGGAGGAACTGGCCAGAGCTGTCTGGATGGAGCAGAAAAGCTACGAGAAGGAGAGTTTCCCACCCCACCCCCCCATTTTGAAGTTGCTAGTGGCAGCAAGGTTCTGGAGAGAGCTGAATCTCTCAAGAGGAAGCAAAGAGAGTAGTCCTGGGCGAAAAGGTAACTTGGAGAACAGGACAAGGCACTTGCTGCTTTTTCTTGGGGCCTGTGGCTAGAGCTTCCTGCAGAGGATAGGAGAAAAATACTCTCATCCCTTGGACTCGAATCACAAGAGGGAGGAGCTGGACTTTTGTCACCCCTGAAAGAGGTGTAATTTTGATTCAGCCAGAAGGCTAAATGAATGCATTGAAGAGGGAAACTGAGTCAGTGGCCACATATTCATGAAGAGGAGGCAAGCCACTGCTACAGCACCTCACACTTTGACAATGGAAAAATCACAGTGTAGATCCATGTATGATTATTAGTACTGCTATCAGAGCTGATGGAACATAACATCATGGAAAAAATTGTCAGAGTGATTCTGTATATAACCCAAGATGAAGGTAAGACATCCTGTCTATGAGTTTGTAAATGGATATTGAGTGTGAATTTTGTAATCCAGGCATGGCTGCTTTAATTTATTTATCATCACCGGGGAAAGATTCTGTGCGTCTAGGGTGTACATTTTATTTACTTTATTTAAGATAACCCATTGGATGGGAGAAAAGTGCTGTTTGCATGTCCCCAGAATACAAGTTTTTATTATTTACAAAGCTATAACCCTGAGGAGGAGACTCTCTCTCTCTCTCTCTCCCTCTCTCTCCCATGTGAGCTCCATGTGTCGCATTCTGTTTCAGAAGGACATTAAATGGTCCATTTACTTTGGGTGGAGAAATTCCTGCTGATTTAATTTTATCTAATTGCAATCTTAAAGGACGCAAACAGAATTGTTCTTATAATGTTCCTTTGAAATTGCTTTAGTTTCCTCATTTAGCCATAAGCCGTTGTTCAGCTGTAGGCACAGAAGGCTAGATTCTGATCTCAGCAGGACAGATTCCTCTCATGGCACAGGGTGTGCACATGTGCAAATCACACCCTTTTACACCGAGAGGAGTGGCTATACCAGAGGGGTAATCTGCCTTGGGGAAGTGGCAATGCAGGATTTCCATCAGGGGAAGGCAGCTGTAAAATCTGTTGGGTGGCCCACCAGCAGTGTCGCCCATCTTGCATGTCATGTAGAAGTCGCATCTTCCAAGCTGTCCGGCTTCACTCTGTGGTCACCCAGTTCCAGTCCTGTGTTGAGTGGTTCACCCTCACTGATGGAGTGGTCTGTGCAGATGGTTTGTGCTGCTGTGCCCTCTAACCAGCTGAGTTTCCATCACTGGGGCGTGGTATTCCACTGCCAACAGCTGAATCGGGAACAGTGACTGAGTAAGGCCTGCTCAACACTAGAGCGGCCTACTGGCATGGCTACCTCATCTAAGAGTATAAACTGCTGGTCTAGACTGTGTCTTCATTAGGAGGATTTACCAATATATCTATCCTGGTAAAGCCTTCCTAGTGTAGATAAGGCTTTACTGTGATTTATACTGGCAAATATGAGAATAGAATTAGAGTTGCATTAAAATATACTCAGAACAAAAGCAAGTAGCCATCAAAATAAAGTATTTAAAACCTTTTAGAAAGTGCAGATAATTTTACGAAAGTGCCTAAGTGACTTAGGAGCCCATGACCCTTTTGCAAATGCGGCTTAGGCTCCTAACTTTTGTAAATGTTACCCAGCATCTCTACTCTATTCTCCATCTGAGTTTAAAATGTTTTTCCTTTCACATTATAGGATTTTGAATGAAAACTATCAAGCTGCTGTCTTCTAAGTACCAAGATATAAATGGTGTGTTCTGGATTACAAGGTGTTAGCAGGGTTTCCTGAATGTCTTAACGAAGTAATTAATGTCACAATGCTGCTATAAGATGGCACTTTATAACTTGAACAATAAATCACTTGAAACCAGAATGATTAATTAAAACCCAGCTCCGTCTCTTGGTACTGGGGTTGAGCCCCATTTCTTTAAGTGGGTCTGTTCAGAATTGCAGGCTACCTCCAATCCTCCCTGCTGCCAGACTGCTAACCCTGATGCAGGCAGTTCAGACTAACCTATGGTTTTCGTTGTTGTGCATTCAATGAACTTCATGGAGGGGAAAAATCTGATTGGTCTGATTTACTAATCCTGTGTTTGGGACGTGTCCTACAAGAGTCTAATGTAAAAACAAATACACATCTTGAGGCTGATCCTGCTTCCGTTGTCTCAGTGGGAGCAGGAGCTGTCTATATATATCTGGATTTTGCTTTTCTAATGGAGGACAGGAAGAGTGAAACAGTGCAGCCATTATTCATTAGTCACATGCTTAGGACACCTAAGAAAAAGCACTGTTGATTGGTATCAGGAGCCTCTGGTTTGAGGGTTTGTCTGGAAATCTGCTGTTTGTCTCCAATTTCTGGTAAAGCATGAAATGTCACAAAAATATCCATTCCTTGCTTAAGCCTGCAGATAATGAGAGATCTGCGTAATGTGTTGGTATCACACTGCTTCAAACCAATTGACAAATTGCTCCCTGGAGGCTCTGGAGAAGAAGGGTCTTACTGCAAAGACAGGCCAGGTTCATGAACCGCAGCCAGTTCTTTGAGGAAGTTGGGCTGAATATTTGGCACCAGATGAGTGTCATGTGGATTTGTTTCAGAACACAAAATTTATGCAACTCTACTTAAAATACCCCCTGGTCCTGCGGGTATGCTGAGGTGCCAGATTCACTCCGTTATTTGTGGAAATATTCCCTTAAGAATGACTATACCTCTGCGAACAGCACACAACTGCGGGGCTGACAAGTGTTCTAGTTACACAGGAGAGACAAGGCGGGGGAGGTAATATGTTTTATTGGGCCAACTGTTGGTGAGAGAGACAAGCTTTTGAGCCACGCAGAGCTCTTCTTGAAAGCTCGACTCTGACTCACCAACAGTGGTTGCTCCAATAAAAGACATTACCTCACCCACCTCGTCTCTCTCATATCCTGGGATTGACCCAGCTACAACTACACTAGTTATACGTGGGCAGTTTCTAGTTAGACGTGGGCAGTATTGGTCACTGAGGTACAAATACACCAGTGCCCAAAATGTGAAGATGCTACTACATATCCAAGTGTTGTAAGAGTCTAGGGACCTGCATCTCCTATTCATTTGGCACCTTTCAAGATTTGGCTTACAGCTAGAAAGTTGGGTCATAGACCAAATAGCAGCCTGCCCACACCGCTGATTACCATATTTGAATATTTCCAAATAGCGGTGGTTGAAAATGGTCAGTGTATTTTGGAAAAAGTCTCAAAAATAGTTTTTTTTTCCACAGTTTTTTTGACAAAAATCATCCCCCAATTTAATTTGCCTTTTTCCACCCTTTTCTTCCCATCCTTTTTTCAGTGGCCAGAAGGAAAAAGGAGAAGAAAAGGAAATAGAATGTCCAAAGGGGGAAGGAGGGGAAAATTGGAAAAAACCCTTCCATTGTCATCATGCGAGCCAATGTCTGAAAACACATATGTAGCCACATACGTGTGTACTGTGACAAAGTTCCTCCTCTACCTCGGTGCGTCCTGCGCTTATTGGCGGATTCTTTTGTTTGCCTCAGAGATCTTCCCCACTGGTAGAACCCACAGTCTAGATCAACTCCTCCTGTGCTTGATCAGGAGTTGGGAGGTTTGGGGGGAACCTGGGCCCGCCCTCTACTCCGGGTTCCAGCCCAGGGCCCTGTGGAATGCAGCTGTTTAGAGTGCCTCCTGGAACAACTGCATGACAGCTACAACTCCCTGGGCTACTTCCCCATGGACTCCTCCCAACACCTTCTTTATCCTCACCACAGGATCTTCCAGCAGTACGCCCTCTTACTCTCAGCTCCTAGTGCCTCTTGCTCCCAGCTCCTCACACGCAACCTCCTTCCACAGCTCCTGACATGCACTCCTCACTGACTCACTGGGAGGCTTTTGACTAGTTTCAGCCAGCCCCTGATTGGCTGCAAGTGTCTCAATCAACCTCCCTGCCTTCTGGAAAGTTCTTAATTGGCTCCAGGTGTCTTGATTAACCTGGAGCAACTGCCATAAGGTATCAGGGATTTGTTTAGCCTGGGGCTAACATACTGGTTCCTTACCACTTTCCTATAGCCATCTGGCCTTGCCCCATCACAGTACATACATCTCATATTGTATATTCACTTTCCATCAGGAAAGGCACCCCTGAATATTATTCTTAGGCTTCCTAGCTGAGGCCATGATCCAAAGCCCATTGAAGACAATGGAAAGTCTTCCTTGGACTTCAGTTGGCTTTGCAGCCGCCTGAATCTGCAGTATGTTTTGATTAAAAAATAAATTTCAGTACAACACATCCAATAACATGGGCTATTGGGCTGGATTTTCAGGCACTGTGCTCCATTTAGGCAAATGCAAATAATTCTGGGTATAGTTGTGGGCCTGCAGTTTTGATCACTCACATGCCTAATTCTGATTTGTCAGCTCAACCAGACCTTGTCCACACTTAAAGCTGTGCCACTTTAAACATGCAAAAACTGCCAGAGTAGACACAGTTATGTTGGTATAAAATGCTTGTTCTGCTACAGCTTTATTCCAGTTCGGCAAAGTGAAATAAACTATACTGGTATAATTGTATCTCCATTAGGGATTATACTGGCATAGCTATGTTCACCCCTCTTCCTTCTCCTCCCCAAAATCGCACCCCTAACATAGCTATGCCAGTAAAACGTTTGCGTGTAGACATAAGACCTGATTCTGTGAGGTGCTAAGTGCATTTCTAATAGTTTCATGCAACATTAAAGCTGAGAAATCAAGTCCTCAAAAATCTGGTAATTCCCAAAGGTAAGGCAATTATTACAAGCATTAAGTCAGCCATGTATTTATGGTGTTTTTTATGGTAACTGTTAAAAAAAATGTCAGAACAAATTGCAACTTCTTGTGTTGCAAACTGAAACTCTCAGTGGAAACGGTGATTTTCCCCCCGCAGTGATCTGAGTCATGAGATGTATTCCGTTCTCTCTTTCTTAGAGATAAACAAGTGAATTATAACAGTAACAAAACCCCTTAGTATTATAGGATGCTAGGTGAGGGCAGAGTGTTAGAGCAATTGTGTACAATTTTCCTTTGTCCAGAGTCTTGTTTTAATAGAGGAAAGCTAACTGATGATGCAGATCACAAACACTGCATGCCACAAGACCTAGTGCTATAGATAGTAAACTATAATAATTTTGTGAGAGATTATTAGATTATGTACAGTAATACAATTATACAAATGAAATTTATTTGTGGTTTTTTTGAAGTACAAACTATACCCTTTATGGTTTGATCTGCAATGGGTATATGGATTATGTATATGGGTACATAAGAAATTTTAGATTTGTGCAGCATCTAAGTACTTTATAACTATCCTCTTGTCACTTGAGTAGCCCTTACATGAGTTTGTTCATGAATATGTGGGACCAGGGCTGTATGCAGGGTTCATTTCCCTCCACCAATTCAAGTGCAGCCAGTTCTGGTGTGGGAAGAATCAGCTGTTTAACAATGCACAGCATCTCTATGCAACAGTTTAGGACAGGAAGTGAAGCCAAATGTGGTGGTATATTCTTTACATTAAGCATTCAGGAAAATAAATACATACAAAAAGGAAGCTATAAAACTGTTGTTAAAAAACAAGATTAGTACCAACTTCATGTGTTAACAAAACAGAGCATTATAAATAAGCAGTTGTAAATACAAATATGTAAATCACTTGTCTGTAATTGTACTTAACCCAATACTTTCAGCAGTTGAAGGTGTAACCTATGCCTGCTGGGTGTGGTGCTCTGTCTCCCTCTAGTGGCACCTAGATCATCTAGAGATTGATGAGTCTGCTACAGGCTGGGCTAAGAGCCATGCAGCGTGTAGCTCATGTAGTAGAGGCTCATACACCAAGCTTCAGAGGTCACAGGTTCAATCCCACTTGCTGACGACTGGGGTCTGTCAGCGTTACAAAGATGCAGTGTAAATATTTGAAACTGCAGGAGGAACACTATCCTACCTGGAATATGGCCTGACAGTGAGGCTAAAACCTTGACTCCAGTGCAAGGGAATATTACTGTGTGCCTCCTCCAGGAGACATTGCCTTCTCCATCCAGTTCCTCCACAGCTAACTAAATGGCAGGATGTTGACCAAGTACTGATTCAAGAAGTGTACAACTTGCTCAGTCTAGGGACCAGCTAAGGAAGCTTGTGCCTGGGGCAGCAAATCAGAAGGGGCAGCACTCCGGCATCTTCGGTGGCAGCTTCTTTGGTGGAAGCTTCTTGACTTCTGCTTCTTCAGCGGCCACTTTTTTTTTTTGCTTTGCCACTTGGGGTGGCAAAAAAGGTAGAGCCGGCCCTGCCAGTGCCTGCAACACCCAGAGTTTATCCAGAAAGGTTTCCATCCAGCAAAGCACTTAAGCACATGCATAACTCAAAGCATGTGGATAGATCTATCGACTCCAATAGAATGTTGAAGTCACTATTGTGACTTCACACTATTCATGTGCTTAAGTGTTTTGCTATATCAGGGCTCAAGTGCTGACAAAGTTCAATCTTGCTTAGCCTGTGATATCTGACTGTACGTTGATCAGCTACTGAGTCACTTTGAGCCAAGATCTGAGAGGGAATGACTAGGATATATGTGCTCACCCCATTGTTCTATCCACTAGGCAGACCATAGAGTAGTGGTTCTCAAGCTATTTACCATTGTGGTCGTCATATGCAGCTTTCTGTGTTATGTGGGCCGCATCCACACAATATATATACTACCAGTATGGCCCTGAAGATGGGATGTCACATGGGTCACAGCTGTGGGCTGACTGGGCTCTATGGCAGGTTGAGAACCACTGCCATATTTGTGCTTTAAACCCTGTTTATATCCTGTTAAACAGAGAGAGTATATTTGTGTTTAACCATGTGGAATACTCAGCTCACAATGTATGCCTACCTAGTCCCAAAACGAAGAATTTAGAAAATCTAGCCTGGGGATTATATGGAAAAATTAATGAAATTACAAAGTATCCTTCTATTTGAGGAGTTAAAGTGAGCTTGGGATACATTGTCTATCTTGTCCTCTAGCACTCTATTTTCTTTGACTTGCTCTTTAATGTAACTGTAAAAATATTTCTCTGTTTTCTGTCTGCAAGTCAGACCCCGAGCAGATCTCTCAATCCAGTCAGTTACAAGGTTCTTGAAATTCAGAAGTTAGCACCAGTTTGAGTAAATATACTGGAGCAACTACCTCGGAATATTCAAAAATATATTTCAGCATACATGAATTTTAACAACGAAACCTGTAAACAACGAAACCTGTAAAATGACAAAATGTGCATACTCATATTTAAAAGTTGGCATTTTAGAAATCGCTCATGAAAAGTAAAGTGACTTGGAGCAAAGTTGCATATATTTTGTCTCCAAGAAATGTCATGAAATAATATTTGCTATTTTTGCATGACCCTATTTCATTTTAGTGTATCTAGCTGGACTTGCTAGGTTTTATAAAATAAATTTTAAAATTAAATTTTACAAAAATATAGCATTCCACTATATACACACTTCTCCTCTCCCTGGAGAGATGGTGAGAAAGAGAGCTTGTCATGTAATGTGCTACAGGAATGTGCTCTCATACCACGGTATTGAGGATGGTGGAAGCGCCTATACAGAGTAGAATAGAACTTTACCTTGCCCAGCACAATTTCCCTTTATGCTAGCTCTGTGAGATTGCAGCCATGAGTAAAGGTTTTTCAGATATTCATCCAAAAAGAGAAATTCCTTTCATGGATGTTCTGCTGATCATACAGTAGCCATCGCTGCCACATGCATGTTTGAATAGTCAGTTCTGTCTGGTATTCAGTGTATATTCTGGGAAGAACATTACCTTACCCGAGGCTTGGGTGACTATGGAAAAGGGCCATGAAGCTGTAAGGCACAAAGCTGCAGTAGATTTCAATCGCTGTGATTGGAAGAATGGTTGGCAGCAAAGCCCGAGTCAGTGGCAAAACTCCTATCAATTTAAATGGGAGCAAGATCCTGGCCTTTTGTGTGTGTGGAAAGGAAACGGAAAGGGTGATAGTTTGGCTACTGCCCTTTTCCTGTTGTTGGACTGTAGCTAGTGTTTGCTAAGGTCAAGTGGAGGAAAAGGAACAGAGAAATATCATAGTGACCTAGGAATGGAAGGGACCCCCTGAGTAATTGAGGCCAGTCCCCTGCTTTCACAGGCAACCCTTATCACATAATTTATCAAGCTTCATTTTAAAAACTAATTAGGTGGTTTGCCCCCACCACTCCTATTGGGAGCTGTTCCAGGACCTCACTCCTCTGATGATTAGAAACCTACTAATTTCCTGAATTTATTCATGGCCGGTTTATACCTATTTGTTCTTGTGCCAACATAGTCCTTTAGCTTAAATAGCTCTTCTCTCTCCCTGGTGTTTACTGCTCTGATGTATGTATAGAGAGCAATCAAATTCTCTCTCCGCCTTCGTTTTGCAAGGCTAAATAAGCCAAGCTTTCTTAGTCTCCTATCATAAGACGAGCTCTCCATTCCCCTGATCATCCTAGTAGCTCTTCTCTACATCTGTTCTACCGTGAATTCAGACTGGAGCCTTGGCTAGTAGACAATAATATAGATCAGCTCCATACTTGAGTAGTGATTTGTGTCTTATTACTGGCTCAATTTGGACTTTGAGTCATAGCCTACTAGCCTAGAACAGCAAATCACCTTCATATGCCAACTCCTGCCAAGGGCATTGGGTTGGAGGATCAGAACAAATGTCCCTGAAGTGGCTGAGAAGTTGTGCAAATGATCTGTGGGACAGAATGTGTTTTCCCTCCTCCCACAATGCCATGTTCTCACTAGAAAATGGTTGCCTGGGTTCAGTGCTTTTCTGATGTTTTTTCACTGCCTTAAAGTTATGTCAAGAGGAAAGATGATCTTTCTTTTTAATCTGGTGCTTGTACTTGTCCTCAGAAGTCCAATATTCTTCATGTAAAGATAAGGGAAAAGGTATTCATTTACATTTTATGTCCAACTTGGGGACACATTTAATTAAAACTACACAAAAAAATTAAGCCCTTCAGGGCCTGATTTCTGGTCTCGCTTACATCTCTGCATTATCAGGAGTAATTCCACTTAAGTCAATGGAGTTACACATGAATATAACTGTTGAGAGCAGAATCAGGTCCTACTGCCCCAAGTTGGCTTTTCATCCTCTGCTCCCACTTTAACTGCAGGGCACAATTAGAGCAGGAAAAGCACATAGAGACAGAGAAGGTATTTTTTAACATCAGAACAGTGTTTTAGTCAAATACTTACCCAGAACAGAGAACCACAGGGGGCTCTGGCTTTTCCCATTTTGTGATCACACTTCATGTTGCAATAGTCTGAGCATCCACTTGTTTGGATGGAGAGGAAGAATCCTGGGGACTCAGCTCTATGGAAGCCCTTTATTGAGGTACATAGAGAATATTCCGTTGGATGCTGCATATTATCAGCACACGTGTAATTCTGATAAGTTTCAGAGACACCAATATTTGCTGAAGCATGATCTCCTAGGCCACTGTTAGGGCTGCACTGCTGTTGAGATATTATATCCGGGGTGCTGGAACAATTTGTGTAGTAGGGGTGCTGAGAGTCATTGCACCAAACTGTAAAACCTATATATGATGGAAACCACTTCAAGCCAAGGGGCACAGGAGCACCCCTAGTTCCAGCACCTATGCATTACACTGAGCAGCATCAGAAAGCTTCTACAAAATTGCACCACAGTGGCCTTGGATCATTTCAGCACACCATCATACACAGTAGCCTTAAAGTATCTGTCATTTTGAACATCTCTTTGGATCATCTCGACAGCATGTGGAAGCATAGTTCTTGTACGTTTTCAGTAGTTTGAATGAAGCTTCATCTCTTGTGTAACAAAGAGCAGCCATCAAGCCAGATTCTGGTCTCAGAGGGTATAAATCTTGAGTAGCTCTGTTGACTTGAGTGCAGTTCTCGGATGCAGATTCTGTTTGACACACTTTGAAGACCACCTGATCCAAAGCCCACTGAAGGCAATGGAAAAACTCCTATTAACTTGAATAGGCTTTGGAGCAACCCTTAAGATGCAGAACTCTGCATATCTCTTGTAGCTAGGCCCTAATAATGGGATCAAGGCAAAAATTATACCATGAATCCAAGCCTCTCTGAATTTTGTGGGGTTCTAAATTTAGACCTAAATTCAAAATTTGCAGCACGTCTCCTAGATCCATTACTCTCTTACTTACTGAATCTACTGCCTGCATGGGTTTGAATAGTGTCTGCTTGCACTCTGAGCAAACCAAGTTTTACTTTTATTAGCACTTCAGGGCAATACAGCGATTGGAGCTGAATTCTGTCCTCTCTACCACAAGAGCAACAAAATAATCAGCAAAGTTCCAATGACAGCATCTTCATTACTGATGCTGCCTTTGAGAGGCAGAAAAAACACAGGTGGAGCGTGCAGTGCAGGCAGTTGGAAAAAATCATCTTTTGACTTGTAAACTGAGCAGCAGATTTGATATGGAGTCGTTGGAAGAAAATAAATATGGCATACCGTCGTGTCAGTTTTACTGAATCACTTTTCAGAGTCTACATAAGCTTTAAAACAAAAACCAAGCAATGAATTATTTGGTTTTCCACAGAGCGGTAGCGAGCTGAAAGAGGAAGAGGGCCCCAGCCCACAATCCCCAGGAGGTATATAAATGATTGATGGTAAAAGCTTAGATCATCTACTTTAGGAGTGATTGAAGGATAATGTCCCTGCATGTGTCTGGAATGCAGTGGGAGAGAGGTCTAAGGGAGAACACCCTGAGACACGCTTCTGAATTTATTCTCTAGATTCTCTTCCTCAGGAGTCGAGGTGGAGGTAGGGGCAGAGCCGGTGCAACCACTAGGCGAACTAGGCGGCCGCCTAGGGCGCCAAGTGGTTGAGGGCACCAAAAAGCACGCTCAGGGGAGGAGGTGGAGTGGAGGTGAGCTGGGGCAGGGGGGTGCAGGGAGGGCCGCCCGCAGCAAGTAACGGGGGGGGGCGGTGCAGGGGAACCGCTCCCCACCCCAGCTCACCTCTGCTCCACCTCCTTCCCTGAGCACGCCGCCCCCGCTCTAATTCTCCTCCCCTCCCAGGCTTGCCGCGCCAAACAACTGATTGGCGCGGCAAACCTGGGAGGCAGGAGAAGTGGAGCGGTGCTGGCATACTCAGGGGAGGAGGCGGAGTGGAGGTGAGCTGGGGCGGGGAGCTGCCACAGGGTGAGCTCCCCGGGTGGAGGGGGTGGGGAGTGGGCGGAGGGGGGAGTTCCGCAGGGGGGGCTCCCCGGGCAGAGGGGGGGGCGGGGAGCGGCGGGGGGCGCCGCAGGACAGGGGGGCGCAAGGTGGAAGTTTCGCCTAGGGCGCAAAATATCCTTGCACCGGCCCTGGGTAGGGGCATAGGTGAAGAGAGACCCTAGTCTATGCTTTCCCCTCTGCCACCCTTGGACATTTCTTCACCAAAGAGCTTTCTGATCCATTTTGCTCCCTCTCTGTTTGCTTTACCTTTCTTTTCAAATTATAGATATTTGGCACAAAACTCAGCCATTTAGTCTTGCCCATTTTTACTGATCACCTTGCTTTATTGAGCGAATGAGAAGAGGAGGTACGTGGATACTGAAATTTTTAGGTGGTTGTTTGTTGTGAGTAGGAAAGTGATTGATTGTTCCAACCTGATGTGTCTAACTCATGGGTGTAAGTAAGGGCTTGTCTTCACTACCCGCCGGATCGGCGGGTAGCAATCGATCTATTGGGGATCGATTTTTCGCGTCTCGTTAAGACACGATTAATCGATCCCCGATCGCGCTCCCCGTTGGCTCCAGAAATCCACCTCATCGAAAGGCGGAAGCGGAGTCGACGGGGGAGCAGCAGCGATTGACTCGCTGCCGTCCTCATGGCCAGGTAAGTCGATTACGATACGCCGACTTCAGCTACGTTATTCACGTAGCTGAAGTTGCGTATTGTAGATCGACCCCCTAAGTTTCTGCTGCCATAGGAGTCTCCCCTATCCTTCTCTCTTGACAGTTTTTTTCAAAGTTGGTCATAAAGTTGGTCCTCCTCCCCCCCCCTCCCCCCCCCCCCGGCTGTCTTCACTTTGTTTTGAAGCTGACAGCCACAGGTAGGGCTTTGTAAATTGCAGGAAAGGATCATTTAAAAAAACCAAACAAACATGCTCTTGCCAGAAATACAGCAGTGTGGAGCTTGCACGAGGAATTATTTGAAAAATCCAAATCTGGATATTTTAGAGATGTTGGACCAGATCCTTGGCTGAAGTAAAATGGCATAAGTCCATCAACTTCAATGGAGCCATGTCAGTTATATAGACCAGCGGAAGATCTAGCCCACTGTTAAAAAAAAAAAAAAGAGAGAGAGAGAGAGAGAGAATGGGAAATTCCCTGGGATGTTCCGTTATAATAATGACACCCAGCCTGTATATATAATGCTCTTGCTTACAAATTAAGCCTGCTGCCTCTGTGAAGAAGGTAAGTAAGTAAACTAGCTCAATGTTACAAATGAGGAAACTTACCTAGGGAGGTTAAGAAACTCGCTTAGAGCCAGCGAGAGAGTTAGGAGCAGAGCTGGGATTTAACCTTCAAGAGTTCCTCATTTTGCTTAGGCTACTAGGCAGCCATTCTGAAAATGACAGCACACTTGGATACTTGGTAGCATCACATGGCATTAATTTGAAACAGTTGTCCAGCTAAATGCATGGCAAATTTCTGGATTCAAGGCATATTTATTACAAAGGTTAACAACCCCCTTTTACCCAGTGAAACGCATATTTCTTATGGTGCATAAAAATCAGTACACTTCAATGACTGCGGTGAGTGAATGCCTTCTGGGAGAGGGTCTGTGTTAAGTGAGTGGATGCTGGCTTCTTATGAGGCTTGGGACCATGTTTTAATCATTAATCTTGATCTATGCAATTTGATCCAGAAAGCAAATGTTTAAGACAGAAAAATATCATGTAAACAATGAGCACTATTATTATCAATAATTATGATGATGCTATTTACAGCACCAGAGTATTTAGCGTTACCATGATATTTGCAGATTCCCTATTATTAGAATGTGAGATCAGGCAAATAAGATGGTAAATTTATACTGCATTTGGCACATAAATGTCCAGTTTTAATAACATGCATGGTTCTCTGTAAGGGGAGTAGAAGGAGAGGGAACTAATTGACATGGTATCTTTTTACTAATGTCTCTGATGCTAGCCCTGGGGAGAACAAATTGTGCCTACAGAATAGGTGGAATTGGAGCTTATAAGGATGGGTTCAATATATACTGACACTTGAAATGTAGCTGACATTCCTCCATAGAGTTCAGAGATAAAATTGACTCAAATGTTACAAGGTACCAAACTGGATTTTGCAGAAGAACATAGCATAGCTTATAAAATACAGTTTATCAGTACATATGGATGACAGCCAGTGTCATCCACTCAAGAGGAAAACATTTATACTTTAGTGGAAAAGAAGGAAGCGGAAGGAAAGCTCATGGAATCACACAAGTTCTGGTTTGGTGGTGAAGTTTTTGTGATCTCTTGCATATTTCTTCATTCTTAACCCTCTGTGGCAAAGAGGTCCATTTGCTGGTTCACTTCTCTTGTCAGGCCTAACACACTGTTGTCATAATCGGTATATAAAAAGTGTCGTGTAAGATATAATTGGAAAACTAATAACTTGCTGATCTTTAGTATTCTTGTGTGTTGTATGTATGGGACGGGTACAAAGGAAATTGTCTCATGACATTAATATGATTGTGACTTGGTTTTTAGGGATTTTTTGTTGAGCTCCCAAAATTTAACACAGAAAATGAAGAAATGGCAAACTAAAAAAATGTATTACTTACAAGAAATGAGGCTGCAATAAAGCAGAGGTGTTGGATTGAAATTTGTAGCTCAGAATATTTATACATTGGCTTGCAATGAGTGACCGATAAGGCCATTTCCGCTTTTGGTGACCATTGTTTAAGTCCTTACCTTGCAATAATGATACTTTGATGCATGTTTTTCTCTAGGCAAAGGAGATGTTTTTGGCGATGTGTTCTGGAAAGAAGCTACCCTTGCTCAGTC
The DNA here is from genome assembly GCA_033296515.1 of Macrochelys suwanniensis. Lineage (NCBI taxonomy): Eukaryota > Metazoa > Chordata > Testudines > Chelydridae > Macrochelys > Macrochelys suwanniensis. The sequence goes on from CM065777.1 coordinate 160,181,337, forward strand.
CTGTGCTAATGTAAGAGCCTTGACTTACTGTGACCTTCATGTGATTAAAAGGGATGCCTTACAGAAAGTGCTGGAGTTCTATACAGCCTTTTCTCACTCCTTCTCCAGGAACCTCATCTTAACCTACAACTTGAGAAAAAGGGTAAGGAGCTTCATTTTTAACACATGGATTCTACAAATAATCACTTCTAAAGACTGTCCGTGTAACTGGTTTGAATTTTGCCATTTCTCTTGCTCTTTCATAAAGGTGTAGGTTGATCAGTGACATTGCTAGAGTCAAAAAGTCACATCCGTAGGTGCATAATCAGATGTGGGTATGTTAAAAGTCCTTTATTTTAATTTATAAGAAGTAATCTCAGAAAGACTTATAAATTGCCATGCTGATGCCATGTGATCAGTTGCTCATTGTTTTGCACTGTTGATAAACAACGTTCACTGATTTCTGCTGCTTTAGTGTGGCAGCACAATTAAAAAAGGAGGGGCATTATTTAATCAGTTTGAGAGACTGAGGAAAAGGCATGAAATCTGATATATGGAAGAAAAACCTTCACAAGTTTGTAATTCTGCAGTTGCAATAGCAATATAACATAAGCATGAACGATTTTATCAGGAGTTGTTTCTTCTAGTTACAAATACATTTTGGAAGTACTTTGCTGACTTAATTGATCTGTTTGTTCTCTCCCACCCCCCTTCGGTTTTTTTTCTCAATTCTTCTTGTGTGTTTTTAAATCCAAGACTTACTGTGTCTGGTGCAAATTATAAAAACATAATGTACCATTTTTAATTCCCTATGTAATCTCAGTGAACCACTGCTGTGGAATTTTATTAAAATGGTAGTACATATAGTTCAGTTAATAAGATTCCATGATGCAGTGTAGAAGAGAGAAGAATATGAAATTGTGAATAATTGGAGTACACTGGAGCTATTTTTTAAAAGAATATTTTAATAGAAAGCGGTACATAATCACCTAACATGTATATTTGGTAGACTTTTTGTTCCTAAGAAATTCTCCATGGTAACTATCAAGTGCCACAAAACTTCAAGCTAATTATAGCTGAATACACAGCAGAACTCTTTTTCAGCCTTTTTGTAAAATGATGACAATGTGAGAGTAGAATTTAACCCCAGCTGGCTAATTCCTGGCACTCTGGATCTACTCTAGGCATGTTGAAATTTATAATACTTTACGCATCAATAACTCATTCCATCCATTTGCACCCTTTACAAATATCAATTAATTTCAGTCCCCAGAATGCTATAAGGTAGGTAAGTATTATCCCCATTTTTGACACAAGATTATTCCAAAATTAACAAGCCAACTCCTGGAGATGTAAATTCTATTTGTTTTTCAGGGAATCCTTACCTTATAGGGTGAGTTCCACTGAATGGCACTGAGTTTCTGTCACAGACATTTGCTTCCTGTAGGACAAGGGGAAATGCAAGGCTACAAGACTGTTAACTAACATCCGTTCTTATATGGTTGCAGTTAAGATCATCTGGATATTGGTCCTTAAATGTTGTGTCTTTAATAAAACCCTCTCAATATAGAGATCCTCTGAAGAGTCAATATCCTTGACACTGTGGGATGAAATAGCAATAGTTATGGCTGTTTAAAAATATTATGGTGAAGGGTAAGAGATTGTGTTAGAACTTTATATCAGCAATTTGAGAATCAGATGTCTGGGCCAAAGCTGTGGGTCCTTCCACTGACTGTAATGGGCTTGGATGATGCTCCTGATTCCCAGGCCTGTGTTACAAGACCATCTTTAACCACAAAACATGCTTCCTTCCTTCCCTGTCAGGTTCTTCTATGATGCATTTATTACAGAAATGCATTCTGTGATAGCAATTTCCATCAAATTACAGAGCTAACTGGATTTTAATTGGGTTGCAGTCAGTGGAAAAACTACGCTGATTGATAGTGGAAGTAAGATTCAACTGATTCTAGGTTAGCAGGCTGTATTCTTATTTATTTAGTTAGTTTTTTACTTGAAAGAGAGCTGATTGCAATCAGAGGAGCAATCATAAATAACACAAAGAATATACATTTATGGGGGTTTATTGAAGGGATGATATTTTATAGTGCTCATGCATCAGATCCATCAGAAAGTGACTTTTCAGAAATTGGAATTTTAAACATTTGTTTTCATACATAATCCATGAATTACTGTGATGTCATCACCATTTAAATACCTGTGTCCAATTTATATAGGAAATTCTCATTAGGTTGTGGCTTTCTAACATTTCTCTGCATTTTTTTTTCTGAAAAGAAATCACATCCAGAAAACAGAATCTTATGTGAATTATCCTTGTGATAACCTTCAAAATATATATTATAATAGTACTTTGCTCTCCACTAGTACCTTTCATCGGGGAATGTCAAAGTGCTTAACTGGCTGAAGGGTAGCTACTGCATGTGCCCTCTAAATACATTTGTACATTATGAAAGTTCCTGGCAATTCAACAGCATTTTTGATGTGTCAAAAAGACACCATTTCCCCACTAGGGGTCTCCACCTCTGTGGTGCAAACTGCTTGTTAATAGGAAGCTAGGAAAGCGATCTCCAGAAAGGGCTGCAATCCCTTTAAGAATCTGGCTGGAATGGAGCTGTCAGTCTGGGGAGGCAAGGAACCTGCTCCTCCTGTGACCATGACCTTCCAGAAACTCTAGTCTGTCATTGCAGACAGTTACTCATATCATGCAGCAGGACCACTGGAGCCCAGAGTTGTTTCACTGAGTCCCAGATATGGATACGTTTGTTTCCTGGTGGAAAAATACGGCAGAATTGAAGTTTCTCAAAGCAACATTAGCTCCCCTTCTGAACCCTCGGAGGGGGTGGTGGTGGTGAGGCAAAGGCACTGGGGACATGGGCTCAGCCAGTGGCAGTATAGCTCCTAAGGGGGCCATGCTAAAAGAGGAGGAAGGTCCATGGGTGAACTGTGGAGTAACCCACGATCTCCAGGGCAAAAGGCTGCTTTTTCCCTTGCAAATTTCCTGACACTGTTGGGTTTCATGCTCCCATTAGGAGTCCAGAACCTTTTCTCTTAAAAGGAACAGTGCAGAGGAAAATTCATGGGGAGACTCTTGCACAGTTCCCAGCAACTCTGTCTCCTCCCTCCCCCTCAGGCTTTTTTGTGATAAGGCACTTTCTGACCCTAGATCTTTAACTACATTTGCTAGCATTCAATTCTTGACATTAGGATAGTTGGTTGAATGGTCCCCATCCCTTCTGTTTTTAAATATTTGCTCTCTGTGTGTGTGCGTGCTTCATACCCAGTATTTATTCCCACTGTATTGGGGCAAGGTGTATTGTCTCCTTCCACTCAGATGCAGCCATAAATGGTGTTATACCTTTGTTTATTCTTCATGTGATAGAGAACTCTCATGCATGTTTTACTAAGTTGGTCTCGTTAGTGCGCCGTGCCTTGAATAGTTTACTATGCCATTTAAATATTAGGCATTTTAGCTTGGATGGGAAATTAAACAACTGGTTTTGAATGCAGTAGAACAACACAGTTCACAGGTGGAATGATTCAGAATTTTAATGTTGCCAAATAAACTCATTATAAATGCTTGGAAGGTCTAGACGGGAGGGGTGAGGAGTTTTCCCGATCACAAATTTGTGTCCGAGGTATAGGGGGAAAAGGAGAAAGCATAGATTTAGAAAATTAGATGTAGATACAAATTATACTGAAGAGTTACCAGGCAGTAAAGTATGGTACAGAATAACGTCAGCATATAAGTAGAGCAGGCATGAATGACCTAGTGCCTTAAAGCTCAGGACTCAGAATGGGAGATCATGTCATAAAAGAATGCAATGATGGAAAAGACCTAACCGTCCATCTCCATGCCAGTGTGGAGCTGCTCCCTATTGTACATTAGTGTTTTGCTCAGTTTGGTTTTGATTGGGGCTCCCACCGGTTTTCTTAGGAAACTATTCCACAGATTAATCAGTCATACTGCCAGGAAACTTCTCCTGATATTTAGCCTAACTTTCACCTTCTGTCACTTCTAGCTAGAGTGACTAGCCCTCTCATGGGACACTGTGGAAGCTGGGTTTGGGTAAGATACTTGAGCTAACAGTCTTTTGGTTTAAATGTGAGGGGGCTTTTCCCCTGTCACAGCCTGAACTTGTCAACCTTCAGTTCATGCCACAAGATCTATATGATCTCCCAGGCTGTTTTTTTCTGATGAAGACAACTGAGTGGGTGGAAGGCTGTGATGGGACAGTCTTCATTTTATGGGGAAATCTGGAGGGTCCTGATGTTTGTTATAGTATAGTATTTGTTGATGTAATTGATACAGCTGTCCAGATCTTTATTGGCTTTGTTTAAACAAATAGATGCTCCCCTTTCCACTTAACAAAATTCCTTGTTTCCCACCTTGTTTTTCAAACCCTTCAAATATTTGTATACTATTATGTCCCCTGTCATTTTCCCCTCAGTTGAACTATATATATGTTTACTACTTCCAGTATTTCCTCACAAATAATGTCCTGTGTTGTGCTTCTGGCTCTGCCACAGACTTTGTGTGGCCTTGGGCAAGTCATTTAACTTCTCTGCCCCTCTTTCTCCCTACCTGTAACTAAGTGTAGAAATCTGTCCCTGATCAGAGGTTTGTGTGAAAATCACTTTGAGACCCTTGCTTGAATGTGTGATGGGAAGTTTGAGGTAGTATTACATATCCACCCATATATACAATAAATAGTCCTAGAACTCAATCCAGTGCTACTCCATGCCCTGGGAGTTGGATTTCTTCCACCTTCTCTTCTGAAACTATGGATCTCATTAACTCAAAGCCCAGTCACTCAGGCTGTGTGCTAGAAAAGGATTTGGTCCAGTCCTGAAGTATGAGTGAAACTTGTATGAATAAGCATACAATTATTTTTCAGTAGAGTTGGAAGCTTTCCTAATTTTGAGTCAAGAATAACTACTTTGCCTTTCAAAGAAGTCAGCTGAAAGAGCAATTTCCCAAACTTTTTCAGTTCTAAGGCTCTTTTGATCATGATTTTAAAATGTTGTATATTTTTCAGCCTTAGGTCCTAGTTTACATTATAGAGGAGCTAGTTGCAAATTCTAATGATATACTTTACATAGTTTGAATAGATACACATATTCATGCTGTAGCGTTTAATACTGATCCAGAACACATTAAGTTGGTTGTATTATGTGGAAGATTCATTTTTAACACAAGTATTGTCCATAACTGACTGTATGAACAGTTCAGTCAGATAATGAAATGTTTATATAAATGATCTGAAATGGTCATTCCTGTACTTTTATGTTTTAATCGGCAGCATTCATCATTGTGTGTAGTCAAGATCATGTGTAATGCTAAGCAGTGTTTCATATGTTTAAACACTAGTTTAGCACCTGTAGAATTGTCCCCCAGAAATAGTTAGTTGATGCTATGCAGAGGCAGGGGTTGTTTTCCCAAAGGAAAAATATTTGAGACAATTTAAATTATTGAAACGTACATACAATGTAAATTATCTGGGAAGCAATAACTGTTTTAATAGATGCAGCTCTTCACCACCAGAAGAAATTGATGGGGGGACCAGCTGTTGATGACCTTCTGAATTATGGTTTTTATAAATTCTGTGAATTGTGTCTCATCATGGGATGCTTTTATACTTCAAGTGGCATTAAAAAAATCAGCACCAAAGCATTTGCAGTAGAATATTTCCCGTTCTGTGTTATCATGGGTACCTGGAGCATATGAAATGCTGCTTTTAATGGTACCCCCACTGTGTGTCACTCTGAAGTATTTGATACCATCTGGCTGATTTTTGAAAACTGAATTAGGAATGCACATTGTGAGGGCAGAATTTATTTAGTCAGATATTTCCCAGTTTACTTTAGGACAAGAAGCGACAAAGGGTCCTGTGGCACCTTATAGACTAACAGAGGTATTGGAGCATAAGCTTTCGTGGGTGAATACCCACTTCTTCGGATGCAAGCAGTGGAAATGTCCAGGGGCAGATATAAATGTGTAGGGAAAACTTAGACTAGAGATAACGAGGTTAGCTCAGTCAGGGAGGGTGAGGCCCTCTTCTAGCAGCTGAGGTGTGAATATCAAGGGAGGAGAAACTGCTTTTGTAGTTGGCTAGCCATTCATAATCTTTGTTTAAACCTGAGTTGATGGTGTCAGATTTGCAAATGAACTGAAGCTCTATTGTTTCTCTTTGGAGTCTGGTCCTGAAGTTTTTTTGCTGCAGGATGGCTACCTGTAAATCTGCTATTGTGTGGCCAGGCACACAATACAACCGTATTTGCTCCAACCCCTCAGACAGAGATCAACACCTACAAGATCTTCACCAAGCACTCTCAAAACTACGATACCCGCATGAGGAAATAAGGAAACAGATCAACAGGGCCAGACGTGTACCCAGAAGCCTCTTGCTGCAAGACAAGCCGAAGAAAGAAACCAACAGAACTCCACTAGCCATCACTTACAGTCCTCAGCTAAAACCCCTCCAGCGGATCATCGGTGACCTACAACCCATCCTGGACAACGACCCCTCACTTTCACAGGCCTTGGGAGGCAGGCTAGTCCTCGCTCCAGACAGCCCGCCAACCTGAAGCATATTCTCACCAGCAACTACACACCGCACCATAATAACTCTAACTCAGGAACCAATCCATGCAACAAACCTCGATGCCAACTTTGCCCACATATCTACACCAGGGACACCATCACAGGACCTAACCAGATCAGCCACCCCATCACCGGTTCATTCCCCTGCACATCCACCAATGTAATATACGCCATAATGTGTCAGCGATGCCCCTCTGCTATGTACATCGGCCAAACTGGATAGTCCTTACGTAAAAGGATAAATGGACACAAATCAGATATAAGGAATGGCAATATACAAAAGCCTGTAGGAGAACACTTCAATCTGCCTGGCCACACAATAGCAGATTTACAGGTAGCCATCCTGCAGCAAAAAAACTTCAGGACCAGACTCCAAAGAGAAACAATAGAGCTTCAGTTCATTTGCAAATTTGACACCATCAACTCAGGTTTAAACAAAGATTATGAACGGCTAGCCAACTACAAAAGCAGTTTCTCCTCCCTTGGTATTCACACCTCAGCTGCTAGAAGAGGGCCTCACCCTCCCTGACTGAGCTAACCTCGTTATCTCTAGTCTAATTTTTCCCTACACATTTATATCTGCCCCTGGACATTTCCACTGCTTGCATCCGAAGAAGTGGGTATTCACCCACGAAAGCTTATGTTCCAATACCTCTGTTAGTCTATAAGGTGCCACCGGACCCTTTGTCGCTTCTACAAATCCAGACTAACACGGCTACCCCTCTGATATTTAGGACAAGAGAAAGCAGAATATTTGACAATAATTGAAAAAAGAGATGGAAGAACAACAGGCAAATCCTACTCCCACTTAAGTTAAAAGCCTTCCCTTTTGATGAGGACTAGGATTCTGTACAAGGTCTATTCAGTTTTGATTAGAACTGGTTGAAATATGTTGATTCTAACTGTTTTTTTTTCTTAAAAACAAGTAAAACCAACCAACAAAACAAAAACCTTTGTAAAGCCTTTACAAAAATTGCAAAAAAAAAAGAAAAGAAAGAAAAGAAAAGGATTTTTTTCAAACTTCTAATTGAAAGTACTTACCAACATTTTCCATTTATCCCATGCCCCAAAAGTGCTCATGCAGCAGTTTTGGCTAAATGAAAAATGTCATTAACAATTTCAATAACATTTTGAAATAGAATTTTGATTAACAGTTTTGCAAAACATTTACTACAGGTCCATATGAACTCTGGGCAATGTTTTCCAATTGGAAAACGGCAAGTAAGTGTGAAAAGTAGTTTTTTCCCTCACTTTCACACACTTAAAAAAAAAAAAATCTAATCCCACTTTTATTTTTCCAAGTGGAAAAAACACAACGGGCTTGATTCGGCAACCTTACACTCATGTTGAGTAGGACTTATAGGAGTAATCTGAAATGAGTGAAATATGAGTGAAGAACTACTCAAAACGAACAAGGGGCCCTATGTGGGTAGTACTCTAAAAATTATTTTAAGGGCCTGCGGCCCTTTCTATCACCCTTCCAAACATCTACACCTCTGATCAGCCCCTTCCCTATTGTCCATACAATAAACACCGAGTGTAATAACATTTTTTTCATGATTGGTTCTCACAGTTGATATCAGAAACTCCAAGAAATCTTTGTGACGGGTTGGATCACAGAAACCCCCTTGGGAACTGCCAACTGATGTGCCAAGACTACTTCTGCCCCTGCTTTCCTGCCCTGGCAGCTTGGGACTCCAGAGCCATGCCTAGTTTGAGCCAGACCCACTAGCCTGCTGCAAACCCAGACCCAGGTCTGAACCACATCCCCTAACAGCTGTAGGCTTAATTGAAAACAGCTTAAGAAGTGCTCCTGTCTTTAACACTCAGATGCCCAACTCCCAATGGGATCCAAACCCCAAATAAATTTGTTTTACCTTGTATAAAGCTTATACAGGGTAAACTCATAAATTGTTCGCCCTCTATAACACTGATAGAGAGATGTGCATAGCTGTTTGCCCCTCCTGCCCCAGATATTAATACATACTCTGGGTTAATTAATAAGTAAAAAGTGATTTTATTAAATACAGAAAGTAGGATTTAAGTGGTTCCAAGTAATAGCAGGCAGAACAAAGTGAATTACCAAACAAAATAAAATAAAACATGCAAGCCTGTGTCTAATACAGTAAGAAGACTAAATACAGATAAAACCTCACCCTCAGAGATGTTCCAATAAGCTTCCTTTTACAGACTAGTCTCCTTCTAGTCTGGGTCCAGCAATCACTCACACCCCCTGTAATTACTGTCCTTTGTTCCAGTTTCTTTCAGGTATCCTTGGGGGGTGGAGAGGCTATCTCCTGAGCCAGCTGAAGACAAAATGGAGGGGTCTCCCAGGGGTTTAAATAGACTTTCTCTTGTGGGTGGACATCCCTCCCTCCCCCTGTGTAGAATCCAGCTACAAAATGGAGATTTGGAGTCACATGGGCAAGTCCCATGTCCATGCATGACTCAGAACTTACAGGTAGCAGCCATTGTTCACATGCTACCTTGAACGTCCTCAGGTAGACTTCTTATGTGGATTGGAGCCGCCCAAGATCCATTATTCATTAAGTGTTTCTTGACTGGGCACTTAACTTGCACATTCCTTTTTTCAAGAAGCTGGCCAAATGCTTTACTAAAGCTACTTAGAAATCAAGCAAGTACACAGTCAATATTCATAACTTCGAACACAAAACTGATATATATATATATATATATATATATATACACACACACACACACACACACACACACACACACACACACACACACACATTCATAAGCAGTGCACCGTCACAAACTTCTCCCCAAATCATTACATAACAAATTAGACCATTTGCTGTAAAATGCCCTAAGTATTGTCTTTGTGTTGAAAATGCAGATTTATATACCCTTTTAGGATACATTTTTTTTCTTGAGTCTTTTTAAAAACCTTGAAGACAAATTCATGTAATGAGGTAACAGCAGATGCAGCTCTTGTCTTACTAAGGTGACATTTTATAAAGACCAGAAATATATAAATAATCACCTCTAATCTCCAAGAACTTCCTCTTTTTTTCAGCTACTCAGAAATTTAATAAATCATGGTGTCAAACTCTACCTGCACTTGAGCCATCACATAAGTGTGGCTTGTACAGTCCTTTTGCAAGTAAGATACATGTGATTCATTAAATGCTCTTCAGGATTTCACTGTCACCCAGCAGTAGCAGATGAGATATTATTTATGGTGAGTTATTATCTTGATTAAAGAATCTAAGATCATTGTCGACTTCCATCACACACTTGTTAAAGTAGCTTAGGCTACCAATGACAATATAGCTCATGCTCAAAGAACAGCATTGAAACAGCTGTGAAAGAACAGCAGGGAAATGGGACAGAGTCTAAGCTCCAAAGAACAGTCATTAGCTTTGCTGCTGCTACCTGTGATGTAGTCTAACGATGTCTTATTAGGCTTTGATTTCCTCTACCTGCTTCCATTTTAACTCAATCATCAACCAGCAAGTCCTGTGCAGCTGCTAATGTCTCATTGGTTTACAAGATTTCAGTGAATACCTTCTACCTGGGGGTAAGGGGCGTTCGTTGCATTTAATCCAATGACAAATGCAGTGGAATAAGTGAGAGAAGTAATCATGGAAAGCTTTTAGTTGCGATGTCATTTGGGAACAGTCCTATCCAGTTAACATAAAAGCTTTGTGATGTTCTTTATCAGTAACATTCAAAACTGTAATTTGCTTTTGACAGTCACAACATGATTTGAAAGTGACCTTTATATTTTATTCCTAGACCTTGCTGTACTATGGATTTGCATCCATGAAGGGTAGTTCAGAAAGCTAGTGAATTCCATGTAATGTTATATTTCAGAAAGAGGAAACAATTTGTTTGGATTTTTCACCATTCTTGTTTATCCTCTTAATATACAAGGACGTTAAATGGAGAAATAACCTTGGATATATCATGAGTTAATGTTTTGGTGGTGGCAGGAGTTCTGGGACTTTCCTCCCACTAAATTTCCCTCTTTTTTGCTTCCCGAAAGTCCTGTGTTGGACTAATGCTTCTTTCCAACAAGGGTGATCCTCTAGAGGCCATCAGTATCACCTTGGAGTTAGCCGAGGGGATTTCTGGACAGAATTCTGAAGCCCCTGCCAAATTACCTTTCATAGCTAATTGCAATAACCCATGCATTGGCCAGAACTGTATTTACCCAGCATTTTGAGATCCCTGAATATAGCGTTTGTCATCCAAGGATCTCAAAGATCTTTACAAAGGTGTATAAGTTGTTATGCCTATTTTATAAATGGGAGTGTAGCGAAGTGAGACTCGTGTGGCGCCTCCTGCTGGTCATCCAAGGAATTAGCTCATCTCCAGCTTCAGAGCGCCCTCTGCTGGCCAATGTCCCACCTTCCTTAGGCCCCCGTTTCCCTCCCAGACCCCGGTGCCCCTTTACCGTGGGGTGCTGCCCCAGCAGTGCCCCCACACTATGGGTCTCCCTTCCCAGGGGAACCCCCAACCCTCTCACCCACCTTGCCTCAGTGGCTACTGCCAGTCATCATCAACCCCCCGTTCACTGGGGCAGACTTCAGTCTGTTATGGTCACTCATCAGTGGCAAGGATGTTGGACCAGCTGCCTCTGCCTAACCCCGGGCTGCACCTCTGCAACCCCAGTATCTGTGTAGGCCTTCACCAAGGCCTGCAGCCTGGGGGTTTACCAGGCTGGAGCTCCCCAGCTCCCTTGCCCTATTCCCCAGCACTGTTCCAGTTTCAGGTACCGTATGTTCCCCAGGAGCTCCCAGGGAGCTATCCCTTCCCACTCCAGGGCTAGAGTGGGACTCCTCTGCCTCCTGGCCCCACATCCCTCTTATAAGTGCCAGCTGGGCCCTAATTGAGCAGGCCACAGCTATGGCTGCTTTCCCAATCAGCTTAGCTGCTTTTAACCCCCTGTTCTCCAGGAGTGGGGCAGCTGCCCCACTACAGGGAGAGACTGAAACAAAGAGAGGTTGTGACTTCTCAAGGTCACACAGTGAGTCTCAATGTCACTATGAGGAATAGAATGAAGGTTTCCTGGCTCCCAGTCCCCTGCTTTACCCACCATGACACATTCTGGTACCGTCCTGTACCAATTCTATTGTGACTAATGGAAGAACAGACTGTGTAGTTATACAGAGTTTGATTTACACTGTGGTGGGATATTAGCAGGTGGACTTGTGCAGGAAGTGTTTACAATTGGTTAAACTATAAAGATCTATTGTCCCATTGCTTCCGGGAGCAATTGTGATAACGCCTATTCGTGTTAATGCTAAAAACTATTTTCCAAACTGTGCTTCCTGCAGCTAGTAGTTCTGTATTTGTCGTGTTTATAGCAACACCTATAGTAGACTGAAAATATACATGTGATAATATACCATTGCCATTTTGCTACAAGCAAAGATTAGTGTCAACACATAGCAGCATCATTAATAAGCAGGTGTGGACAGAAATAATACACCCTGTATTTAGACCAAACATGTGCCCTTTCTGGGCTTTGGCTTTAGTTGGTGACAGAGATAAAAATAAACTTCAGTCTAAACCTCCTTTCCAAGCTTGGCTGGCCCTAGGATATCTCTTTAACATCTTCTCCATCCCTGACCCCAGTTCCCTCTGCCTCTTAGAGGGACATTTCAGCTCCTTTTGTGTCCTGGTTGGATATGACAAAATGCATCTGTCACTATGATTCACTAGTAATTACACCACATCTTTATGTAGGAATCAGACACTTTATGGCAGGATTCCACAACAGAGGAGAACTGCAGTCCTGTGCAGGGCCTTGGCATCTGCCCTCCTGTTACAGTTGCATATCTGACAAAATAATCTAAAAGAGAAGCACCCCCTCACATGCCTTTTAATAAAAAGGAATAGTATTAAATATAGCTGGACACCTGATTAATGGTTAGAAGTGTATTCCACGGCTTGTTAGATAACAGATTGTACTTTTGTATAGCCTTAAATGCAAGGAGGGGGAGCCCTTTAAAAGTTTTCTAACCAATTGGGCAGAAAGGTTAGGATACATTAGAACCATTTCATCCTACAGTTGGGCTGCAGGGCGAGCTCTCATCCCTGCATTCCCTGCACAGCAAGAAGCAGCTTCATAGGAATGAAAGCTAGGTCAAGAATGAAAGAGGAAGTCACAAAAAGGCTACTTGCTGCACAAACACCAGAAATTCACAACCCTGCACCATTGGGAAGGTTTGCGCTGAGAGACACTCACGCCTCATTGGAGAGTGTGTGCACAGAGAGATCCTCTGAATTAAAGGGAAACGCCTCTCAATAGGCGAGCAGATGAGCACTGCATCCAATGGAGAGACAAGCAGAAAAAGACAGGAGCAGAACTGCTGGGTGTCTCCCAGTGGAGACATCTGATATCACCAGAGGTAATAGTTCCCTGGGACAGAATGGCAAGTGATTAGTGACAGAGAAAAACCACTCCCATACCAGTTAGGCAAGACCACCAGCAGTAAGGGGAGACTCACCCACCTCTGTGACCAAAGGGGACTCATTCCTCAACTGTTCACCCAGTCTGACACCAGGAAAGGGAACGCTCCCCTACTCCATCTCCAAAAGCCCATCTGCCACTCCTGCTGCCAGAGAGCTTGCATCTGATCCCAGCTAGCAGACTCCCTCTGGACAAAGATCTCCAGAGACTTCATCTTCCCCACATGAGAAGGCTCATTCCTCCAAAAAGGCTTCAGGGAAAAGAGCATCAACTTCTCACCTGAAAGACCTAGCAAAAAAGAAGCAGTCTTCAGGTAATTCCGTATCCTCAGTACTGACCGCACTGTGACTGAGTACATATGAGGCAATGGGATCTACTGCACGTACCGTGACAACCACTGACCCCAAGTGGGCAGACTCAGAATCAAGAGGCAAACAAATGCCCACAGCACCAATGGATTCAGATGCAGCACCGAGGTGCTCCGCACAGCCTATGGCGCCACCACCTGTTCCATTAGTGCAGAGCACTCAGAGGTCGACACCAACACCTGCATCTGCAGCAGTGTCATCGGCACCAGCCACTTTGGTGCCAAAACCACTGGCATTGCACCATTTCCTACAACACAAGGATATACTTGTCTAATCGATGCCAGAATCTCCACTTGCTGGCACCCAGATCTCTCCAGTAAGCACGGTACCAAGCCAACCTGCTTCACCACTTGCTCTTCCATTTTGTAATGAGGAGAAAGATATTGAGGAAGTGGAGGAGGGTGCCTTTTCCTCACACCATTCCTCTCCCATTCAGCTACTACACCCTTAGGCCCACCCGTACATACTAAATTGTTTCATAGGATGGGGACCCAGTCCTGGTATGGCCACCCATGGTTACCACCACCTATGCCCTTTCCCACACAGTGGCCTTACTGGGATCCCTGGACAGCATACCGGGGACAATACTCCAGGCCCTGAGTTCCTATAGGGAGAGGATTAGGTCTCCCCCACCACCCTCAGTGGTGGAACCATCAGAGCCCCCTAAGAAGAGCTTTGAGGAACAGGAGGTAGCCCTGGAATGGAAAACGGCACCTCCAGCCAACATTTGCTCTTCTTCCACAGATGAAGCTGTAATGCCTCCACCACCCACAGCTGCTGATGATTTCAAACACTCCCATGAGCTGTTCAAAAGAATTGCAGATTACCTAGAGATTCCTCTAGAGGATGTCCCAGAGTCCCAACATAAACTACTGGCTATTCTACACACCTCATCTGCATCAAAAATAGCACTCCCTATAAATGACGCTCTGACGGAATCAGCCAAAGATGTATGGCAGACTCCAGCAACAATACTGCCCACCTGTAAGAGAGTGGATAAAAAGTACTACATCCCCTCAAAGGGGGTGGACATTTTTCTCATTCACCATTTTTCTCATCCCGCACCAAACTCTTTAGCTGTTGACGCAGTCAGTCAGCGCGGTAACAACATAATTTCAGATCCATGCCATATGACAAAGATTGGAAATGACTAGACTTTTTTGGCTGCAAGGTCTACTCATCAGCCATTCTACAATTCCGGATTGCCAGTTATGCCGCATAGATGGCTAAATACTACCACTCAAATTATTCTAAATTCACAGACTTTATTGATTACATCCCAGAAGACAAAAGGGACCAATTCAAGACTATGATATAACTTAAGATCATCTTCTAGCCAGAATGGCCTTACAGGTATCCGTAGATGCATCAGACATGGTGGCATGCTCCACTACTACACTGTAGTTATACACTGAGTGTCATGACTCCATCTGTCTGGTTTTCCCAGGGAGGTCCAATCCACAGTGCAAGATCTCCACTTCGATGGACAGAAGCTATTTGCCACAAAGACGGATGAGGCTCTCCACACGCTGAAGGATTCTTGGGCAACTCTTTGCACCTTGAGGATATATGCACCTGCAACTGGAAAGAAACATGGTAAATACCATCCTTCCCAGTGCACAAGAACCACCCCATATGCACAACAACCGAGGCAATACGATACACAACGGAAGAGGCAGAGACACCCAAGGCATCTACCATCTCCACCTCAGGCATCCTAACAAGCCTCTGCGAAACAACAATTTTGAGAGTTTGGTCAAGGGCCCTAATGACATAAGAACGGCTATACTGGGTCAGACCAAAGTCCATCTAGCCCAGTATCCTGTCTTCTGACAGTGGCCAATGCCAGGTGCTTCAGAGAGAAGCATCCTTCTCTCCCCACCCCCATTCATCAGTGCTGACTTTATCACCGACCATTCCCCATTTTGGATACCATTTGATCTCTTTCTATTCAGCGTGGAAATCCATCACTATAGACAAATGGATCCTAGAAATAATCCAGACAGGCTATGCAATACCGTTCATCTCCTCCGTCCTGCCCACCCTCCCTCCCCATCCCTCTTCAGGGACCCCTCTTACAAACAACTTCTGCGGCAAGAAGTAAACCACCTCTTACATCCTGGTGACATAGAAGCAGTACCATCTCAACACAGAAGGAAGGGCTTTTATTCCCACTACTACTTAACCCAGGGAAGAAAAAAAAAGGATAGAGGCCTATTCTAGACCTCAGAAAATTCAACAGATTTGTGAGGGTCCAATGGTTCAGAATAGTCACACTAACAATAATAATACCAGCACTGGAAGAGGGGGATTGGTTTTCAGCCCTTAACATCCAAGATGCATATTTCCATGTAACCATACATCCCACTCACAGAATGTTCCTCAGGTTCATTCTGGGAAGAGAACACTACCAATACAAAGTTCTACCATTCAGTCTCTCAACAGCACCGCAAGTCTTCTCCAAAATTCTTGCAGTAGTAGCGGCACACTTCCGCAGGCAGGGGGTGGTAATAATCCCCTATATGGACAATTGATTACTAAAAGCCCCTACCTGGGCAGATGCCCTCGGCATTACTCAAAGGACCATCACCCTCTTTTCACGACTGGGCTTACAGCTAAGCATGCAAAAATCAACCCTGATACCCATCCAGGGCTGGGGAAAGCATACTGGGTTTAGCGGAGAGGCTGGACACAGACTGGTGGATCTGGGTGAGGGAGGATTGGAAGGACTGATTGATTTAGGGGTTTGTGAGGAATGGGAAGAATTTTTTCCTGGGAAACAACACTTGTTTCACCAACTGAGGTGGCACAGTTTTGAATGAACCTTTTGTTAAAATTTTGGCAGCACATCACTCTGTTGAATGGATGTTCCCACTAGGGGTGGGCTTGCTACACAGGGTGCTTCTTTGCATCAATATTTTAATAAGTCTGACAAACATTGTAACCTCCCCACGCGTTTCTGAGAAACGAGACTCTTGCTGAAGCTTGCTTTGTATTCTTTGTGCCTGTTATCGTCCTGAATAGTTTAACTATTGTGGTTTCGTATTGGATATGAAAAAACTAACTATTGTTTCTTCTTCACATTTTCCCTTTTGCTTGGGAGAAAACACTCAAGCAGATGAACATTTTAAATTATTGATATTTTTCCTCCATTTCATTGAACCAAGTCACAGTAAGCCTCAGTTCACAGACAGCTGCCTATAGCTGGCAGATGTAATTTGCTACATTGCACACACATTAGTGTGTGTGTGTGTGTGTGTGTGTGTGTGTGTCCGTCCAACTCTTTGATGCCCAAGATCACTTTTTTTGAATTTAAGGGCAACCCAAGGTCTACCCCTTCCCCAAAGCCCCGCCACACTCATTCCATCCCCCCCATCCGTCACTCGCTCTCCCACACCCTCACTCACTTTCACCAGGCTGGGGTAGGGAGTTGGGGTGCAGGAGGGGGTGAGGGGTGCAAGCTCTGGGAGGGAGTTTGGGTGCAGGACGGGGCTCTGGGCTGGGGCAAAGTGTTGGGGTGCAGGGAGTGTGTGGGGTGTGGGCTCTGAGAGGGGACTCCAGGCTGGAACAGAGTGTTGGGGTGCAGGAGGGAGTACAGAGTGCTGGCTCTGGGAAAGGGGTCAGAGCTAGGGTGGGGGGTTGGGGTGCAGGAGGGGGGTCAGGGCTGGGGCAGAGTGTTGGGATGCAGGAGGATCGACCAGTTGGTGACCACTGCTATAGAATATAAAAATGAAAGAAAAAATGGCTTTATTCTTGCATTAGTTATGGTCTGGTGATTGGTCTATGCAGAGCATTGAAAGCAAATAGGAAAGATCCCTCCTAGATGCTATGAGGATGTTCAGTAAGGTACCTGTTTGGTGCTCTTCACCATTAAATATATAGTCAATGAGTTCCATCTGAATTAAGGTAATAGACTCTGCACCCAATCTCATCTTGTTGAGCAACATTGAAAGTATCAACCCAGTGGGTATGGCATGCACTTGACTTCTAATACTCGTGCTTCTGCTGCACTGATGTGGAATGGCCCTAGAGTGCTCCAGGACTTAAATGGTTTCTTCTCTGTAGTAGGATGATAATGTAAAACAAAAGCTGGAAGACTAGATACTAGCTAGTGTTGGGAATAATAGTCCTGAGTGACTCAGACAAAGTACCTTTAATTCCTTTGGGACTTCAGTAGGTGCTGGAAGTACTCCTCACATCACTGAGTTTCTCAGCAATTTTAGGATTAGAACCAATGTTACCAGTTTTTCAACCTTTCTTAGCTCAGTGGCCATTCTTGTTATCCATGATAGCTGGCAAAAGAAAGGAGGTAGAAAACAAACAAGAAAGGATTTGAGAGATCTTTTTTTTTTAATGTCATGTAAATTGATGTTCATTTTACTATCCATTATGTTAAATATTCTTTTGTTTAGCTTTAGTGTAATAAAACATACAATTGTTCATAAATATTTCAAGCCATTTAGAGGAATAGAAAAATTATCCAATTTTTGTTTTTGTTTTGCATTCCAATGCAGATCAGGCAAACAACAGAGTTGAAATAAGCTGTTCACTAGATTTCTGAAATCAAGCTATTCTTATTGGGCACCAATAGGGACATTCTGCCTTCAAGCTAGCCTGAAATACATTGGCACTCCACATATTCTCCTATCAGGATTGCATCTGGCTCCTTTTACTTCCCTGCTTCTGGTTCTAATGTTGCTGCCTAACCAAGTCTTGCAATGATGTCTTGAAACTCATGCTTTTCCAGAGAATAGGCTTTTTCTGACATCTGAGGTAAATTTTGTTATGAGAGATTGAGTTGCAAAGCTTGACCTCCTCTTCAGAAGAGCTATTGCATTTAGAACACAGAGGCCTTTCAGACCTGTCACTTTTAATGAACCTCCACTTGGATGCAGCTCTTCAGTGTGGTGTTGGAGCAGGAGCCTCTGAAAGCAATAGTAGATGTATTTTAAGTGGCAGGTCTAATTTTTTTTACAGCACCTCACAGAAATCAGTGTTTTGATGAGTGAACGCAGTACTGTGAAGCACTCTACTGCACGTGGTTTCTAGTCCTTAGCAAAGTTTTCTCATATTCCAAAGCCAGCGGTCAGCAGGTTTTCATGGGAGCCTCAGCTAGGCGGAGAACTATCCTAAATACTTTAAAGGAACCATGAGTGCCTTTCACCTGACCTCTTATCCTATCTAACTTGGAGAGAATAAAAGAGGAATCTCTTGCTTGACTGATTTTTATTTTCAGTCTCTTAAAGTGCTAGTAATAACCCATTTTCTCGTAAGTTGTTTCATTTATTTTGTTATACTAAAAAAAAAATTGCATTTGCCAAAAATTCATAATCTGGGTACCTAAAGTTCATCCTAAATCTACACATTTGGCACCTGAATAGAAGTGGCTGTCACTCTGCCTGGTATGGGACACAGCTGAGAGCACCAATTTCAGGTCAGACTGCCAGAATACAGGGCTTATGCCTCAGATTGATGGTATAGTCTATCATAAGATTTCATGAAGCCAGTAACAAATGTGTGCTTCCAAAATACTATACTAGTTATTATGAAGCCCCAGACCGTCCGCTTCAGGCCCTCTAGCCCCTCATGCACCACCCAGACAAACCAGACTTCTATGATAAAAAGTTATTAAACCCAGAAATCATATTAGGTTCTTCCAGTTCCAAAGAACCAGACACTCACCCCAGGTCAATAGGTACTTCAGGATCTCACCAACTACCACACTGAGCCCATCCTTAGTAAACTAGCTAAAGATCTATTAATAAAAAAAGAAAAGCAGCATTAAGTGGTTAAATACATTATAGTTGATTTCAGCGTCTGTAGATCAGAATAATAGCACTGATGTTAAATCTGCCAGTTTGTAATAAGTCTCTCTGTTTACATTCAAAAGATTGGAGTCCTCAGTGCATTGTTCAAAGTTCCCTTTTGTTAGAAATCACAATCCAAAGATGTGGAGCAGGAAAGAGGCAAGGAGGTGATGTCATGGTCTCCCCAGTCCATGTGCATGGAAAAACTGGCTCAAACATGGAGTCATGGATCCAGTAGTGGCGCCAGGGTTTTTGCCGCCCTAGGCGGCAGCGCTCCTCTGCCGTAATCGGCGGCGCTTTGGCGGCAGCTCCTCTGGAGCTGCGTTCTCGGTGGCGTTTCGGCGGCCGCTTTTCTTGCCGCTGAATCGCCACCGGGAAATGAGTCGCCGCCGAAATGCCGCCCTCCAAATCCTGCTGCCCTCAGCGACTGCCTGGGGTCGCCTAGTGAAAGCGCGGGCCCTGCATGGATCACATGTTCTACCTGCCCTGCTGAGTCTACCTGCTCTCTGAGGTGCTTTCCGGAGGGGCTCACTGAAAGAGCTGATCCTCCTTATTGGTCCATCAACACATGGCTGGCTAGTCTTGAGGTCAATCTGTCTTGTTGCTGTCTGCTTTAGTAACAAGCGTACAGCAAATTTTCATAACTTTATACACAATGGTGATACAGACATTTCAACAGGATCATACATAGCAGATTATAACTTTTCCAATGATACCTTACAAGGCATGCTTTGTACAAGATTTATCACAATTGTGTAACATTGGTAACAGATGGTCAGTTGGTCAGAGGGTGCAGATGGTCAGTTCCCTTTTTATACAGTGTCACAGTGGCATCACCTCCAGAGATGGTTAGCACTCTCAAAATTCACTGATGTCAGAGATGCCATAGTGAAAGATCATTTGGATCCCCAAACATTGCTATAATACACTTTTTGTATGACATCTTGCAAGGAAATTGTATCAAAATGTTTTACAGATTTAAATAATACAAGTATACTAACTGCAATGGTGACCTATGCTAACTGCAATGGTGACCTTTAAAAAAATAAGTTACAGTTACTTGCCTTAGCCAACTAAATATATATCTAGTTGGCGAACGTCACTGTTTGTAGTATTCAAGGTATTTCTAGTAACAGATGCAAGGTGGACACAAGAGAACGCTGCAGTTACCGAGGTAACCTTATCTTAACTATATAATTGGCCGGTTTCTAAGGACTATAGCAGTTTTGTTGCACTACAATGAAAGTCCCCAAAATAATAAATGCTTTCAACTAAGTGGCATTTCAGCTGCCCCCACACCTGCGTGCTTTGGTCTTAACAACTCAGTGCTTAAATCTGCAGTGTGTTAGTTTTCCATCTGATTGATTCACAAGCAGAAGTTCCTTTCAAATTAAGATCAAATATATCCCTTTTGGGTAAGCCAGGCAACCCCCAGATAGTTATGACAATGTACCTGACATTCTGAGTAACAGCCCGAGTCTTGTCTTTGGGCAGTTTGTGTGAAAGAAATTGGCTGGAGGCTTAGAGTACTGGGTTTGCGGGAGTTCTAATTGCAGCTAAGTGGCGGTGGTGTTTGTTCATCATTGTTTATAACAGTAAATCAGGACTGTGACCATACTGTCCTTAAAAATAGATTAGGAAGGAATAACTTTAGTTTTTACATGCAATTGCTCCTCTTCCCAAAGTGGAATAACCTACTGCAAACGTCCAAGCCTTTCTTGACTGCTCAGATGGGGGTAAATTACAGAAAATAGCGGGATATGGAGAATGCAGAGGGAGCTGTCAAAGTGTTTGCCCATGAGGTCAATGGCAGATGTGCCAGAAAGGCTGTAGGTCGGTTTGGCCTATGGTCAGATGTGCCGCCCATAACACTAGGTTGGAGGGAAATGTTCAAAAGACAAGCACTGAGCCCTACAATGGTGTGGCTTTTGAGGAGCCACTCGGTTGCTTTAACATTTCCTCAGAATGGGCATTGACGTATGGAACAGGAGGGAGAATTTCTTGTGTAGTATGGGGATCCACAAAATAGAAGAGGTCTCCACAATCTTGGAGCCTACAGGTGTGTACCCCTTTGCCTTCAGACTGTCTTTGGACAGGGCTGGGGCCCCAGCATTGGTAACACAGCTGCTATGTTGCCACTGGCTGACTTCCCTTCTCACCAAGCACTTAAACCCCCCAGTGGTGTGCATGCGGGGTGGGTGGGTGGGTGGGGGGTGGAGGATGGGCTAGTGCTGCTGAGTGCAGCAGAAACACACACTGGAAATTGCATAATAAATTACAATATATTCCAGTGGAAAATGCTACATAAGGTCACTCCACCCCCTTTATAGCTATGATTGCCATATCTTTGCTGAGCTTTAGCATAGAGGCAGCTACATGATGGGGGAGACCACTATGCACTTGGCTTCTTCTCTGCCACTTCTAAACATGACTGTACCCTGACTACTTCCTTTAATGCTGATTAAGGGTAGGGAAGCATATGGCCCAAAGTTTTAGCTACTGGAATGTAGGAGGCTGTTGTGAAAAGGACGATAGGGGGAAGGTAAATCAAGACGCTCTTTCAAATGTGTTAATCCTGTAGAGGAGCTTTAAAGAAATTGAAAATATTCTGTCCTAAATTGCACTTAAATTCCCTGTTTTCCAGGCACCATACTGTGTGTGATTTCTGATAGCATTGCAGACAATGTTGCATTTAGTAACTGTAGTTCATGGTGTCAGACACATTCAGGAACATACCAGACTCACTGATGCCAATTAAGCTTCCACTAATACAATCAGGGGAGTAGGTAATAAGCGTCTTTTCTTTTTACCCGTTGCCAGCATACGTTATTTAATGCCTGACGAAAACCCCAAGTATAGGTATAAGAGTGGTCGTGTTTGCTAACATTCACTGGCAAGCTGTTTGCTTTGCATGGTTTCCAAGCCCTTTAAGGATCCTTAAAATACTTTACACAAAGCCACACAAAAGACTATAGACTTTGTATTAACCCTGATTTATTTAAACTATTACATATGCACTAGTGGTTTTCTCTAAGGTAGACAGATAATCATGTAACCCAAGACTATATGTACAACAATAACATTGGCTGCTGTGACACCTACTGGCAAAGCAGAGTGGAACAGGAAAATGCCTCCAATTATTCCTCTATTCTTTTTCCCCATTTCCATTTCCTTCCAGTACTTGTATTCCCCTCACAGTCCTCTATGCTCACGATGTAGAAATTTCTAGATGTCTTTGGGAAGGACTGACACGTCTCATCTTCTGTAGCAATCCGGGTACTTTGTTTTTAATTCATTACATCCAACTATGTTTTTTTCTTTTCTTAATTTCTCTCTTCTCCACCCTCCTCCCAATAGTTCTTTCATCTTTATCCCCTTCATTTTAGCTCTTGTGTAAGTTTCTTCTATATCAGTGTTATTAATAAAATGTTAGAAAATTCAGGGAAATCACTTTGAAGTCTTCTCTGACTTGCCTTTTCCCACTAAAATAGCTCATCTTTCATGATCTGCGGTTGTAACTTTAATCATGGAGATACATTATCATTCTTATTGCTCCCTATTAGACATCCCACCTTTCCAGGGTAGAATGAGACATTTATTCAGTTTTTTCCATGAGATCTCATCACTTAGCAGTTTTTGTGAAATGGCTTTAGAACTAGGGCCAGAAATGAGCTTTTCTGTATATTAACTATGTGATAGGGATTTTAGCAGTGCCTGGGCATGTCAGCCCATTTCCCCAACCCCTGGAAGAATAAATCAGTTTTCATAAGTGAAGCAAAATTCACAAAGTGCTGTTTTTTTCAGGGGGCTAGTTTTGCAGCACTCAAGGAATACTATAACCTTCCACAAGTACATTGCCTCTTGTGTATTATTTCTTGAATATGATTCTATTAAAAAAAGAAAAGAAAAAGACACAGTGGGTGTCTTGGTATAGTATCTTTCAATACCTTCATTTCAAATATGCTCCCTTTACCAAGAAAAAGAGGGTTTTTCATATCTGGCAGCCCTGCAGACTCCACCTGGGATCTGAAAGTCGAGTTAGATTCTCTCTACCTCTTCCATTACCACTAATAATGTTTCTGCTATTAGATTTTAGCTGAAAAATTTGTCAATGATGCAAGAGGCTTAACAGAATCCAGAATTCTATTCTATTCTGAATAGGTTCTTATACTATGCTCCTGCCCCAAATGCCTTCCAGTACTACATGAAGCATCATAACTAACATCTGGCCTGTGTGTGCTCTCATCCACTTCCCAGGGGGAGAAGTGTGTGCAGGGAAGTGTTTTGGATATTTTTTATAATATACACAGAGCTATATGTTTATATTGGAGAATAAGGTCAAAATGCACCAAATATGGAGCACTTGATGGTGAAATTTGTGTTAGCCCTTAGTTCCTGTGGGAACTAGTCTTGGACTGGACCCTGGGAAAGCCTTGCCTCCTGCATAGATGAGCTTTATCCTTATTAAAGTGTCACCGTGCCAGAGAAGAGAAGTTGTCGACTACAATCTTAAAAGATCTTAGTTGATCTTTAAAATATCCCCTGCCCTGTCCATTGAGCTCCTTGACGATAAGGCCTGAGACCTTGAACCTGATTTGATATTCTATGGGAAGACCTATAGAGTGTGGAGGACAGGTCTAATGTGCTCGTGGTAGCCTGTGTTGCTGAGGAGATGTACAGTAGCGTTCAGTCCCAAATGGAGTTTCCTAAGCACTGAAGGCTTCATGACAAGGTATATTGCATTGCAGTAGTGCAGCTAAAAGGTGAGAGAGGCCAGATCATCATTTGCCAGGATGGGACAGAGACTCCTAGTCAACTGGAGTTGGTAGAAGGCGTTACTTGGATTACCGGTCACACACACATGCATTGGCTCTACAGTGCCAACAGAATAAACGTGGTTTAGTCACTAAATTGAACAGATGTGAGTCAAGGAGCCAAGGGGAAAGATGTCAAGGGAGATGGCGTCAGTTTTCCATAGCTACTTTACTGACCATACACCGCTTTGTCCAGTTTTAGAATCCACTTTAAGGATCCACTTTAGGGTCCTATGAGATGCTGTCTATCTCCAAGATGCTGAACACTGTTTATTCCCAGTAGTTTCAATGGGAGTTGAGGGCAGTGGTGGTGGTGATGATTTATTATTTGTGTTTCGGTAACACTAAGAAGCCCAGCTGAGATTTGGGGGCTGCATTTTGTTGTTCATTGTCCAGGATTAGAAACAGACAGCATCTGTCTCAGAGCTTACAAAACAGAGAAGATGGACAAAGATTGGGGGAGAGGAAATACTATCCACATTTTAAAGGTGGGTAACTGAGGCACAGAGACTAAGGGCCAGGTGTACAAAGGTATTAAGGCATCTAAAGATGCAGCTAGGCACCTAGTGGGATTTACAAAAGCACCTAACTCTTGATGAAAATCATTGGGAGTTAGGTGACTAATCTCTTTTGGTGCCTAGTGGGATTTACAAAGGCTCCATCTGCATCTTTGGGCACCTAAATACTTTTGTAAATCTGGCCTTAAGTGACTAGCTCAAGGTCAGGCAGAGCGTTTGTGTCAGAGCCAGTAACTGAATCCTGCTATCTTGATTCCTAGTCCAGTTCCTCAACCACAAGACTATCCTTCCTTTCCAGCACTTCTTTGGATTGGCACATTATGAGCAAAATCCTGGTGAGAACCTGCCAGTTGAGTGGCGCTTCCAGCAAGCTCTAACACTGATTAGACTAGAAACACGCAGATTAAGCTCATGTTCCTCTGCTATTTTTACATGGTATTATTCCCATAGTGACATGCCACTAAAAGCTGTCATTTAAAGTCTCAAATTACAGAAAAATCTCGTAATGTCCTGCTCTAATCATAATAATCTTTGCTAGAGAGCTCTGTACTGAGATAATTGGCCTTTAATCTTTCTGCATTTACTCTTTCAGCTCTGGATTTATGACTTGCGTTGCCATCAGTTATCTCAGTGTGGAGCGTCTAAGAGTGGAGGACTGTAGCTCAATTCCATTCTTTCCTTGCAAAGTCATGGTGGTTTGGCTGCATCCTTTGACCTATAGCTCTTAAGTCTCTCTGTGCCCATTATGTTGCCACGCCTTTCCATCAGCATGTACTCCTTCTTTTGAATCCTTGTCACTGGACTGTAAGCCAAAATATTTAAATTACCTAGAGGAACGTCTGGGGGCCTTCATGAGTTTTTGTGGGTCTCCCATTCATTTTTATGTATAATGCCATTGGCAGGTTCCCCTTATCTACTTGCTCTCCTTTATGGCATTGTCTTCACGCTGGAAGGGTTGTAGGTGTGCCCAGAGAACACTTGTGAGCAGTAGTTGTTAATTATCGGGCAGATGTATATCCCCTGAGCCTCATCATCCTAGAGACCAAGGATACAAATATCCTTCTCCTTGTAAATGTTCCTCAATTTCTCTGTACATCAGCTGGAGTAGTCCTATTCTCTTTCACTGTCACACTACCATAGAGACATCTAGTTGAATTTTCCCTTATGGGCTCACACACCATTCTTCTATCATATTATTGTGCTTCTTCATTGTAGCATAAACTGTGGTGACTCATGAACTTTGCACATATCATGGGATCTTGTTGCTTTCCTCTGAAATCTTGCTGTGATTAACTACAGACAGTGCAGTACAATGGAGCAAAGAAAGACACTCATGGAAAAGTCTGGGAGACTATGAGCAAATTTGCAGGACTTTTGGGGCCTTCTCTAGAACTTGCAAGCGTCCCATTAAGAATGAATAGGAGACTTCACAGCTTCTTAAAAAGTTCCACAGATTTTTTGTGACTCCTGCTATGAGGCTTCCCAGTAAGTAGTTTACAGCCCCAAGAACTCAGAGAGACCTGCTATTTCTTGTTTTTTCTGAATAATATTATCATTAATATGCATCATCACATTTGAATCTCAAGCTTCTGCAACAAGATGTGCTAAATGCTATGCCATGGGCCAAGATAAAGTGCATCTATTAACCCTAAATTCCCTGGTTTTGGCTGCTTTTTTCCCTCTCCAAAACTATTCAAAAGTTCTAATCTATGCTATGCGGAGAGACAGTATTTCATGCACTAGTTCCCATTTTTGTGCTTTTTCTTCTTACATTCTTAAATGAACTATGTGAACTCCTTTATTCTCTAAATCCAAAGGGGATCACAGGTCTGTGTAGCTGACCTGTGGGTGCAATATTTAGACAGTTAAGTGAAGTAAATTGTGTACAACCTTCCTCCATGGTAGCATTCTCTGAAATGCTTCCAGTTCCACACGCAGGGCCAGTTAGACAGGCAGAACTGCAGGGTCTCGATCCGTGAATGAGACAATGGTGTAGGGAGGAGGTGTTTAGATTTATTAGGATCTGGGGAAACTTTTGGGGAAGGGGGAGTCTATACAGGAAGGATGGGCTCCACCTAAACCAAAATTGAACCAGACTGCTGGCGCTTAAAATTAAAAAGGTCGTAGAGCAGTTTTTAAACTAAGAGCTGGGGGAAAGTGACAGGTGCGGAGGAGCCCATGGTTTGGACAGAGACATCCCTTAGGGGAGGATCTATTAATGGAGATTCTCTATGTCCTAGTAAGGAGGAGAGGATGGAAGATGATACAATACGGGTAGGATCTGATGAGAAACAGTCAAATGAAAGAGAGTCCTATTCAATTACATCATGTAATGGCAGACAGCTAAAAAGTGACAATTTAAGTGCTTATATACAAATGCTAGAAGTCTAAATAATAAGCTGGGTGAAATAGAGTGCCTCGTATTAAATGAGGCTACTGATATAATAGGCATCACAGAGTGGCACTATATATGAAAGCAAGCATAGAATCAAATGAATTTAAAATCTTAAATGAACCAAACTGTACCATAGAATCTCTATGGATAGTAATTCCATGCTCGAATAATAAGAATATAGCAATAGGGATATACTGCCGGCCAGGATGGTGGTAGTGACTGTGAAATGCTCAGGGAGATTAGAAAGGCTATAAAAATAAACTCAATAATAATGGGGGATTTCAACTATCCCCATATTGACTGGGTACATGTCACCCCAGGATGGGATACAAAGATAAAGTTTCTTGACGCCTTAAATGAGTGCTTCTTAGAGCAACTAGTCCTGGAACCCACAAGAGGAGAGGCAATTCTTGATTTAGTCCTTAGTGGAGCACAGGATTTGGTCCAAGAGGTGAATGTGGCTGGACCGCTTGGTAATAGTGATCATAATATAATTAAATTTAACATCTCTGTGGTGGGGAAAACACCACAGCAGCCCACCACGGTAGCATTTAATTTCAGAAAAGGGAACTACACAGAAATGAGGAAGTTAAACAGAAATTAAAAGATACAGTGCCAAAAATGAAATCCCTGCAAGCTGCATGGAAACTTTTTAAGACACCGTAATAGAAGCTCAACTTAAATGTATACCCCAAATTAAAAAACATAGAGCACCAAAAAAGTGGCTGAACAATGAAGTAAAAGAAGCAGCAAGAGGCAAAAAAGGCATCCTTTAAAAAGTGGAAGTTAAATCCTAGTGAGGAAAATAGAAGGGAGCATAAACTCTGGCAAGTGAAGTGTAAAAATATAATTAGGAACGTCAAAAAAGAATGTGAAGAACAGCTAGCCAAAGACTCAAAGAGTAATAGCAAAACATATTTTTTTAAGTACATCAGAAACAGAAAGTGTTAAACAACTAGTGGGGCCACTGGACGACCAAGATGCTAAAGGAGCACTCAAGGACGATAAGGCCATTGCGGAGAAACGACATGAATTCTTGGCATTGGTCTTGACGGCTGAGGATGTGAGGGAGATTCTCAAACCTGAGCCATTCTTTTTAGGTGACAAATCTGAGGAACTGTCCCAGATTGAGGTGTCATTTGAGGGGTTTTTGGAACAAATTGATAAACTAAACAGTAGTAAGTCACCAGGACCAGATGGTATTCACCCAAGAATTCTGAAGGAACTCAAATGTGAAATTGCAGAACTACCAACTGTGGTTTGTAACCTATCATTTAAATCAGCTTCTGTACCAAATGACGAGGATAGCTAATGTGACACCAATTTTTAAAAAGGGCTCCAGAGGTGATCCTGACAATTACAGTAAGCCTGACTTCAGTACTGGTCAAACTGGTTGAAACTACAGTAAAGAACAGAATTGTTAGACACATAGGGCTGGTCTACACTAACCCCCCCGTCGAACTAAGATACGCAACTTCAGCTACGTTAATAACGTAGCTGAAGTCGAAGTCTCTTAGTTCGAACTTACCTGTGGTCCACACGCGGCGCGCAGGCTCCCCCATCGACAGCGCTTACTCCTCGCGGCGAGCTGGATTACCAGCGTCGACGGGGGAGCACTTCCTGGTTCGATTTATCGCGTCTAGACAAGACGCGATAAATCGAACCCAGAAGATCGATCCGACACCTCCAATCCAGCCGGTAAGTGTAGACTAGTCCATATCTTAACATAATTTGTTGGGGAAGAGTCAACATGGTTTTTGTAAAGGGAAATCATGCATCACCAGTGTATTAGAATTCTTTGAGGGGGTCAACAAGCATATGGACAAGGGGGATTCAGTGGATATAGTGTACTTAGATTTTCAGAAAGCCTTTGACTAGGTCCCTCACCAAAGGCTCTTAAGCAAAGTAAGCTGTCATGGGCTAAGTGGAAGGTCCTCTCCTGGGTCAGTAACTGGTTAAAAAATAGGAAATAATGGTCAGTTTTTTCAGAATGGAGAGAGGTAAATAGTGGTGTCCACCAGGGGTCTGTACTGGCGCCAATACTGTTCAACATATTGATAAATTATCTGGAAAAAGGGGTAAACAATGAGGTGGCAAAATTTGCAGATGATACAAAACTACTCAAGATCATTAAGTCCAAAGCAGATGGTGAAGAACTACAAAGGGTAACAAAATGGCAGATGAAATTCAATATTGATAAATGCAAAGTAATGCATATTGTTAAACATAAACCCAACTATACATATAAAATGATGAGTCTAAATTAGCTGTTACCACTCAAGAAAGAGATTTTGGAGTCATTATGGATAGTTCTCTGAAAACATCCACTCAATGTGCAGTGGCAGTCAAAAAAAGCTAACAAAATTTTGGAAATCATTAGGAAAGGGACAGATAATAAGACAGAATTATTATATTGCCTCTATATAAATCCATGGTATGCCCACATCTTGAATACTGCGTGCAGATGTGGTCACCCCATCTCAAAAAAGATATATTGGAACTGGAAAAGGTTCATAAAAAGGCAACAAAAATTATTACAGCTATGGAATGGCTTCCATATGAGGAGAGATTAATAAGATTGGGACTTTTCAGCTTGGAAAAGAGACGACTAAGGGAGGATATGATAGTATAAAATGATGACTGGTGAGGAGAAAGTAAATAAGTGTTATTTACTCCTCCTCATAACACAAGAACTAGGGGTCACCAAATGAAATTAATAGGCAGCGGGTTTAAAACAAACAAAAGGAAGTACTTCTTCACACAATGCACAGTCAGCCTGTGGAACTCTTTGCTGGAGGATGTTGGAAAGGCCAAGACTATAAAAGGGTTAAAAAAAAGCTGGATAGGTCCATCAATGGCTATTAGCCAGGATGGGCAGGGATGGTGTCCCTAGCCTCTGTTTGCCAGAAGCTGGGGATGGGCGACGGGATGGATCACTTGGTGATTACCTGTTCTGTTCATTCCTTCTGGGGCACCTGGCATTGACCACTGTTGGAAAACAGGATACTGGGTTAGATGGACCTTTGGTCTGACCCAGAATGGTCATTCGTATGTTCTAACTTGTTGCACCAAAATAATTAGACACACAAAACCTCATTAAAACTTGACTCACAACTTGAAGAAAAACCTGGGAACAGGTGCAACCACAATAATGTACTGTACTCCCTTCCGCTCTCACAGATTTTCACAGCTTGGATGTAACTGTGCACCTGTTTGCCAGAACTGTAGGCACGCAGTTACTCAATGTGCCTGAATGAATGAGGAGTTTTCTATTTAAATTGTTGCAAGCTTGTGTGTTGTATTTTGATATTTCACCCTTTGGCCCACATTTTAAAAACCATCTCAATGGCCTGGTCTACATTAAAAAAAGGTAGGTCAAAGGAAGCTGCCTTAAGTCGACCTGTTAATGTATGTGTCTACACTACGGGGTCCTTTACGCCGACCTACATCGCCTCTAATGTCGACTTCTGTAATCCACCTTTGCGAGAGCCGTAGCGCTTAATTCGATTTTCATGGATCGACTGCAAGGTAGTGCAGATGCAGCATTGTGTAATTCAACTTAATTGGCCTCCAGGTAGTGTCCCACAATGCTCATCTGTGACCGCTCTGGAGATCATTCTCAACTCTGCTGCACTGCAGCCAGGTAAACAGGAAACAGCCCTTCCCCTGCTAAAACGCTGGGAATTTTTGATTTCCCATTTCCTGTTTGATCAGTATTGGGAGCATGCCAGCTTGAGCACAGCTGATCATGGAGACTACTTGCCCCAAACGCGCTCCAGCCTGGTCTGCACAGGAGGTGGTAGATCTCATCGCTGTGTGGGGAGAAGAGTCTCTGCAAGCAGAGCTCTGATCCAATAGAATAAACGCTGACATTTATGCAAAGATCACTTGTGGACTGGGGGAGTAGGGCTACACGAGGGACACACAGCAGTGCCGTGTGAAAATAAAAGAACTTTGCCAAGTGTACCAGAAGGCAAGGCAGGCGAACAGTCGTTCTGGTGCTGAACCCCACACATGCCGGTTCTACAGCGAACTGCATGTGATTCTCAGGGGTGACCCTACCAGCACCCCCACAAGCAACGTGGACACCTCACAGGTGTGTGAGTCTAGGGACAACAAGGAGGACGATATGGTGGATGAGGAAGAGGAGGTGAATGGGAGACAGACGAACGGTGGATCCATTCTTCCCGAGAGCCAGGAAATATTTTTAACCCTGGAGCCCTGTGGATTGCAGGACATCACGGTGACTGACTGTGATGCCGGGGAAGGCACCTCTGGTGGGTATACAGTCCAGTTAAACTTTAGCGGGCACACACATTCAGTGGCATTGCATGTTTTATTCATGTACAATGGCTCCTTTTTTTTCCCCCATGACTGACAGCTGGAAATGTGTCCTTCGGCATGTCATCAATACCTGAAAGTAGACTTTTGCTGATTAGAAGGAGGAGAGTGAGAACGTGGGAGGACATGTTCACTGAGATAATGAACGCCTCTGCAACAGCAGACAGAGTTGAGAGCATGGAGGATTTCAGTGTCTGAGAAGTTAGACATGGACATGGAGAGCAGGAAAGCTTCCAATGAGCAAGAGCGTGCGGCACAGGATGAGATGCTTTGAATTGTGAGGGACCAAGCAGACATGTTGAGGCGTCTGGTTGAACTGCAGGAACAGAAGCAGGAGGGTAGAGTCCCTCTGCAGACCCTGGTGGACAGCCAGCCAGCACTGCCTGCAGGGCCGGCTCTAACTTTTTTGCTGCCCCAAGCAAAACAAAAAAAAATGAGCACTGCCCCGCTGAAACAAAAAAAAACCCAACCTCCATAAGGGGCACCGCCCCGCTGAAACAAAAACAAAAAAACAACCCCCCCGAGCGCCGTCCCACCGAATCAATCCCCCTCTCCCGAGCGCCACCCCACCGAAGTAAAAAACAAAAAGCCCCAAGCGCCACCCTGCCACCCCAAGATTGCTTGCCCCTTAGAAGGTGCTGCCCCAAGCACGTGCTTGGTCAGCTGGTGCCTGGAGCCGGCCCTGATTGCCTGGCACAGAATCTCCCTCCCACAAGCGTTCCATGAGGTGTGAGCGAAAAATCCATTTATCCCCTTAACTTAACTCAGGGGGAGGGTACAAGGAAGAGAAGGCGCCATTCACAGACCTTTGATGGTCTGGAATGAGGTGTTACGTTACACCGCTGAAAATATTTCTCGTGTTCCAACTTTACAAACCCTTTTCCCCAAAGTTACCTTTTTTTTCTGTTCGCCCTCTTTACTTATGTTAAATAAAGTAAATGGATTCAAGAAATAAATGTTCTTGAGTAGAAGCAGTGGGCTTGGGCGGGGAGTTGGCTTTACAGGGACAGTGGTATGAGCCAGGTGAAGGCTTGGGAAAGCACAATGCAGACAAGCAGCTCACATTACTGTGCTCTTCTTATTGCCCTGGTGTCTGGCTGCTCAATAATGGCTGCCAAGCGATCTGTCTCAACTGTCCACCCCTGCAGAAAAATTTCCCCCTTTTTTCACAGATATTATGAGCACACAGCAGGCAGCTATAATCATGGGGAGTTCTCTTCACTAAGCTCCAACCTTGTTAGTAAACTTCTCCAGCGCCCTTTCAAACGACCAAAGGCACATTCAACCACCATTCTGCACATTCTACTGCTGTCCAGACGGCTGGTATATGGCTACATGAGCCATGGGAGCAAGGGGTAGGCTGGGTTCCCTAGGATAACTATAGGCATCTCAATGTCATCAATGTTCATTTTGTGGTCTGGAAGGAAAGTCCATTTCTTAGGGAGTACTGTTTAGCACCCATAATTAATTGTAGAAGCAAATGCTGTTATATAGGCATGTCAGTTTCTGATTTCTGAGCACAAAAATGGGAGTCCTATTCTGTATCAATTCCATCTAGAACTTAGCAAAAGGATGGTCACAGGTTGGGGCTGAGACATAGCCAAGGAATGTGCAGTTAATCAGATCCAGTTGCCAGAAACCTCCCTGCTGCGGTAGATTGTCAGAGGTCAAAGCCTTATTCGTTCCAGAGCACAAGCTGGAATAGCTACTCGAAGGTGCTGGCTGAGGACTGATGGATGCCATCCCTGAGGGTTGGGGATGTTCCGGCCTATTATTATCAGTGTCACAGTAGTGCCTACAGGCCCCAATCAGAAACAGTATCCCATCATTGTGCTGGGCTTTGCATAAACACACATTAAATGACAGCATCTCCCCTGAAGAACGTACAACCCCTCCAGGCGCTAAGTAATTCTCTGCATGAAACTTTAATTTTTTTATCTTTTTTCTGTATTTAATTCATTATTTTTTTCAGAATCACTTAACAGATGATAAAAGACTACAAATAATTTTAAATGTGAGATCTAGTTTCAATTTCAGACACCTGATCAGAGATTTAAAAAACCCAAACTTTATTTTGCTCTTTCGTGTAAAAAAATATTGCTGAGAAAGCTGGGCATAAAACCATTTATAATCTTCATAAGTAATAAATTGCCAGCTTCATAAGCCAGAAGGAAGCACACCAGTAATTGTTTTATCAGATGTACGTTTTGTTTCCTTTTCTTACCTTTCATCATTTCTTAGCATCCTAAGAAGAAGAATTCTTCTGTTGCCCCAGCTCTGTCTGTGTGGGGATTTAGTTTGGCTTAACAATGCCTCTTGGGTGTGTGGATTTTTCACACCCCACACTGACCTAATTTTCTAGTGTAAACCAGGCCTTAATAATTCAGCATGATCCTCCCTGCCAGAAACCGTGCCCACTGTCCTTAATCTAGCAATATTCTTCCTCCTCCCCCCCACAACAAGTGATTCCTCTAAATAGCATCTAAATATTTCTCCACATCAGAGTTAAATTTCGTGACCATAGTTTTATTGCATAGTATTGCCATTCTTCCATGTGCTTTCTGAACTGCAGAGTTCTTTTCTGAGCTGGGTGGGTTTATGAATGTCTAAAAGATGCTCATGGTGGGTGAGGTCCAATACCTTTTATTGGACCAACTTCTGTTGGTGAAAGAGACGAGCTTTTGAGCTGCACAGTGCTCTTCTTCAAGTCTGGGAAAGGCACTCAGGGCATGTCTACACTACAAAATTAAGTTGAACTAAGTTAGTTGACCTACAGCCACTGCAGTAATTAAACTGGTTCTTCATGTCCACACTATGCTCCTTTCGTTGATGGTGAGCATCCTCACCAGGAGCGCTTGCATTGGGGCATTGTGGAGCTCTAGGCTGTCAAAGGCAGCAACAGGCAATGTAAGCAACGCAGTGTCTACATGGTGTGACGGGGCAAGGCCAGAAGGCTATAGGAAAGTGGTAAGGAACCAGTATGTTAGCCCCAGGCTAAACAAATCCCTGATACCTTATGGCAGTTGCTCCAGGTTAATCAAGACACCTGGAGCCAATTAAGAACTTTCCAGAAGGCAGGGAGGTTGATTGAGACACCTGCAGCCAATCAGGGGCTGGCTGAAACTAGTCAAAAGCCTCCCAGTGAGTCAGTGAGGCGTGCATGTCAGGAGCTGTGGAAGGAAGTTGCGTGTGAGGAGCTGGGAGCAAGAGGCACTAGGAGCTGAGAGTAAGAGGGCGTACTGCTGGAAGATCCTGTGGTGAGGATAAAGAAGGTGTTGGGAGGAGTCCATGGGGAAGTAGCCCAGGGAGTTGTAGCTGTCGTGCAGTTGTTCCAGGAGGCACTCTAAACAGCTGCAATCCACAGGGCCGTGGGCTGGAACCCAGAGTAGAGGGCGGGCCCGGGTTCCCCCCAAAACTCCCATCTCCTGATCAGACACAGGAGGAGTTAACCTGGACTGTGGATTCTACTAGAGGGGAAGATCTCTGAGGCAAGCAGAATCCGCCAATAAGCGCAGGACCCACCGAGGTAGAGGAGGAACTTTGTCACAACTGGTGTCAGGAGTGGGATTTGGTGTGCACAGCGCGGCGGAAGAAGGAAGGTGTTGATTTAAAAAAAAAGGGGGGGGAGCGGGTTTATTTATTTATTTTTTTCACCACAATGGAAGAGGTAGTACGGGCACTGATACAAGCCACGGCTGCCCAGCAGCAGGCTACCCGTGTCCAGGCTGCTGCCCAACAGGAGGCAGTACGGCTGCAGCAGGAGACCAATCGCCTGTTGATGGACCAGGCCGCTCAAGACCGTACTATGTTGCGGGAATTGGTAAACCAAGTGAAGGCCCTTACAGAGATGAACCATGGCCATGATGGGACGCGGCACATACGGGCCAGCAATTGCCTGCAGAAAATGACAGGGAACGATGACATAGAGGCATATCTTCTGGCCTTTGAGGGGACAGCCCTACGGGAGGCCTGGCCTCGAGATCAGTGGTCTGGCATCCTCGCCCCATTCCTGTGTGGGGAGGCCCAGAAGGCCTACTATGATCTGCCTGAAGAGGCTGCAGCAGACTACCCCCAGCTGAAAGCAGAGATCCTGGCCAGATCTGGGGTAACAACCATAGTGCGGGCCCAGCGGTATCATGAGTGGAGGTACCAGGAAGACAAAACCCTGCGATCCCAATTGTATGACCTCATCCATCTCGCACAAAAGTGGTTGCAAACTGAGTCCCGGAGTCCAGAAGAGATACTATAGATTCTGGTCATCGACCGATACATGAGGGGACTACTGCCAGCCCTTTGCGCATGGGTAAGCCAGAACGAACCCTCCACCTATGATGAGATTGTGGCAATGGTAGAGAGGTGAAGGACAGCGAGGGAACTGACCCGACCAGTTAAGGAAGCGGAACCCAGGGTTAAACTAGCAGCACCAAGCCCCAGATTTCGAGTGACTGGGCCACCAGGAGGGCCCAGGTGGAAAAAGAGAGGGGCTGAAGGCCCACCAGAGGCCATAAAGAGTCAGCGCACTGAGGGGGAAGAAGATTATGATGTTAGACTTCCCAAACCAAGAGACCGGGGAACGCCTAGGGTTCCATATAGATGTTATGCATGTGGTGAGTGGGGACACATAGCAGCACAGTGTCCCAGCACTGAGGAGCCTATGCAATGTAACTTGGGGGATTGGGAGGTCCCATGCTCCCTTATCCACCTTGCGGGCATCGCATTAGCCCCGCATAATTACACTAGACCGGTGAAGATAAATGGAGTAGAGACTATAGCGCTTGTGGACTCCGGGAGTGCAATCACCCTCATATCGGGTAAGCTGGTAAAACATAGCCAGCTGCTACAAGCCAAACGCGTAGCAGTGACGTGTGCGCATGGGGCCGTAAGCCATTACCCCACCATCCAGGTGGAGATAGAGGTTCAGGGGAACCCCATTGAGGTGACAGTGGGTGTAGTTCCTAAACTGCCGTATCCTGTAGTCATTGTGAGGGACTATCCAGGGTTTGATAATTTACTCCCTCTGGAGAGGTTGGAGGGAGGTGGGGACCCTGAGGGCAGCGACTTGTCACCGGGGGAATGTCAACCCCCAATGTTCGCTGAGATTTCTCAGGATCTGTTCTCAGTCCCCCAAAAGACCCGGAAGACAAAAAGGGAGAGGAAGGCTGCAAAAGCTTTGGGAACCCGGATCCTGACCCAGGGCCAGAAGATCGCCCTAGTAGGCAGACGGACACGAGCAGCCAGAGAAACTACCACCACGGAAGGTGAGCCAGAGGCTGGCCCCAGCCATGATGGAAGTGATCCGTTGGAAGCAACAGAGGCTGGCCCCTGGAAGCTCGGGCAGGTTAGTCCCGGGAGAGAGACTTTCGGGCGGGACCAGGCAGAGGACCCTAGATATGATAACGCCAGGAAAGAGGTGGCTGAGATAGATGGAGTACCTGTGGATGGGAAGGTCCGGGGTCCAGGACCTTACTTTATAGTGAAGAAAGATCTCCTGTACCGTGTGGTGCAAATGCAGGAGCCAGAGATACATCAACTTCTGGTGCCACGAAAACATCAAAAAGCCATATTGAGCCTCGCCCACAGTCACCTATTTGGAGGACACCTAGGGGTAGAGAAAACCCAGGCACGGATCCTGCGGAGGTTCTTCTGGCCAGGAGTACATGAAGATGTCCGACGATACTGCACCTCTTGTCCGGAATGTCAGTTACATAGTCCGTGCCTGCACTTCCGGGCTCCTTTGATACCTCTTCCAATAATAGAGGTTCCTTTTGAACGCATAGCCATGGATCTGGTAGGGCCCCTTGAGAAGACAGCTCGGGGCCACCAACATGTGCTTGTTGTACTGGACTATGCAACCCGGTACCCGGAAGCCATTCCCCTACGCAACACGGCTTCCAAAACCATAGCTAAGGACTTAGTACAGATCTTTGCCCGAGTTGGGTTACCCAAGGAGATATTGACTGATCAAGGGACACCTTTCATGTCCAAGTTGATGAAAGATCTCTGTTCATTACTCTATGTACAAGCCCTACAGACCTCTGTATACCACCCGCAAACAGATGGCCTTGTGGAAAGGTTCAATAGGACCCTCAAGGCCATGATCAGGAAAGTGGTGAGCCGGGATGGGAAAGATTGGGATACCCTATTACCTTACCTCATGTTCGCCATCCGGGAGGTTCCGCAAGCCTCCACAGGTTTCTCTCCGTTCAAACTATTATACGGGCGCCACCCCCGGGGCATATTGGATATAGCAAGAGAAGCGTGGGAAGAGGAGCCAAATCCAGGAAGGAACATAGTTGAGCATGTACTACAGATGAGGGATCGGATAGCCCGAGTTACACCTATTGTACGAGAACACTTGGAGAAAGCACAGGAGACCCAACGAACCCATTATAACCACCAAGCAAAGCTTCGACGGTTCCAACCAGGGGAGCGAGTGCTGGTCCTGGTGCCCACAGCAGAAAGTAAGCTGTTGGCCCAGTGGCAGGGACCCTACAAAGTGATCGAAGCCGTGGGAGAGGTGAACTATAAGGTGCGGCAGCCAGGCCGCAGGAAACCAGAGCAAATCTACCACATCAATCTTCTAAAACCTTGGCACGATCGAGAGGCATGCTTAGTCACCCAGGAGACCCTTCCCCAGGAGGATAACTTACACGAGCAAGTAAGGATATCACCTGACTTGACGCCGATCCAAAAGATTGAGGCAACTGACATGATTAATCGCAACCGAGATGTGTTCTCTACAAAACCGGGGCAGACGACTGAGACCTATCACCATATCCGCACGATCCCCAGAGCCAAGGTAACATTGAGACCCTACCGAATCCCAGCAGCCAAAAGAGAAGAAATCAAGGCCGAAGTGAAGAAAATGTTAGAATTAGGGGTGATTGAAGAATCTTACAGTCAGTGGTCCAGTCCAATCGTTCTAGTGCCTAAACCTGACGGTACCACGAGATTCTGTAATGACTTTCACCGACTGAATGAAGTATCCCAGTTCGATGCATACCCCATACCACGCATCGACGAACTGGTGGACCGACTGGGTAGTGCTCGATTCTTGACAACACTGAATCTGACAAAAGGATACTGGCAGATTCCCCTGACCAAAGAAGCTAAAGAAAAGACAGCGTTCTCCACTCCGGATGGGCTATTCCAGTACACCATCCTCCCTTTTGGGCTACATGGGGCCCCGGCCACATTCCAGCGCCTCATGGATAAGCTGCTGCGCCCCCATACTAGTTATGCAGCCGCATACCTAGATGATGTAGTCATCTATACACCAGACTGGGGAACCCACTTGGAGAAAGTTGAGGCAGTACTGCGCACCTTAAGGTGGGCTGGCCTCACTGCTAATCCCGCTAAATGTGCCATAGGGCTAGCAGAGGCTAGGTACCTGGGATATATTGTAGGAAGGGGCATAGTAAAGCCCCAAATGAATAAGCTAGAGGCGATTCAAAACTGGCCCCGGCCGATCCGAAAGAAGCAGGTCCGTGCATTCTTAGGCGTGGTAGGCTATTACCGACGTTTTATTCCCCACTTTGCCACTAGGGCAAGTCCCCTAACGGACCTGGTGAAGGCATGTGAGGATCTGGGAGCAAGAGGCACTAGGAGCTGAGAGTAAGAGGGCGTACTGCTGGAAGATCCTGTGGTGAGGATAAAGAAGGTGTTGGGAGGAGTCCATGGGGAAGTAGCCCAGGGAGTTGTAGCTGTCGTGCAGTTGTTCCAGGAGGCACTCTAAACAGCTGCAATCCACAGGGCCCTGGGCTGGAACCCGGAGTAGAGGGCGGGCCCGGGTTCCCCCCAAAACTCCCAACTCCTGATCAGACACAGGAGGAGTTAACCTGGACTGTGGATTCTACTAGAGGGGAAGATCTCTGAGGCAAGCAGAATCCGCCAATAAGCGCAGGACCCACCGAGGTAGAGGAGGAACTTTGTCACA
Organism: Macrochelys suwanniensis; assembly: GCA_033296515.1. Lineage (NCBI taxonomy): Eukaryota > Metazoa > Chordata > Testudines > Chelydridae > Macrochelys > Macrochelys suwanniensis. Next base: position 160,220,559 of record CM065777.1, read on the forward strand.
GTGGACAACATAACTCCATAACTCCATCAACCTAAGCGCTATGCCTCTCGCGGAAGTAGAGTTATTAGGTCAGTGTGGCGGGCAAGTTGGTGAGAGGAATATTGTAGAGTAGACGCTTACACAATTAGGTCGACATAAGCTGCCTTACATTGATCTAACTCTGTAGTGCAGAGCATTCCTCAGCGTCACAGCTAACTACAAAGATATTGTTTATCTTAAGTAGTTACACACATTCTAAGGGACCATTCAATGTGAAGCAGCCTGTTAATGCCCCTGCAGTCATAGGACAAAAAAGGGGGGAGGGATTAGTGGGTTATAGATTGGATTTATCATTTATTACAAGTGTCATTATTAAGACCATGATTTTTAGTGTCTAGCAAAATTATGAATGTAAGGGTCATCTTTTGAAGGTCTTGTACACGTTTCCTTTGAGGACAAGGACTAAGAGGTCACATATGGAGTGACTGCTGTGAAGAGTGTTTGCCCATAGGTAATATGATGTCTTTGTCTTTTATCACTTTTCAGTGAGAGTTCATTCAGAGTATAGTGACTGTCTGATTTCACTCATATAGTTGTTATTGGGGCATTTAGTGCATTGGATGAAGTCCACCACATGTTGTGATAGTCATGTGTAGGACCCATGGATCTTGAAGGGTGTGTCATGAGGGTATTGATCATCATGGCACTGGAGATATTTTGCGTATGTTGTTATGGTAGGGTCTGGTACCACTTTAGAGTTGGTGAGTCCTGTCTGTGGGGGCATTGCTTCTGATTAGATTGGCAAGGTTGGGGGGTTGAAGACCAGAAGAGTGGGTTCCAAGACCAGAAGAGTGGGTTCAGGAAATATTTCTCTCAGGTTGTGGTCGCCATTGAGTATGGGTTGTAATTGTTTAAATGATACCTGATATGAGTTTCAGTGTGGGGTGGTCGGTGATAACTAGGGTATGTGGTCGCAGAGGTGAATGTTTTTGTATTGAAGGAGGTTCTCTCAAGGTATTTGGATGAACGTTCAATGATGCTACCTAATTCTTTGGCATGTCCTTGTTTGGTGAAAGCAGTTTTAAGTGTGTTAAAGTATGTATCCCAGACTTTCTCCTCAAAGCATATTCTGTGGCATCTGAGGGCCCGGCTGTAGATAACAGATTTCTCAGTGTCTTTGGGGAGGTTACTGAATCTCTGAAGGTAAGTTGTGGTGATCCTTGGGTTTCTTGTATATAGGTGTCTCTAGGATTCCATTGTTCAAGATGATTGTAGTGTTCAGGAAGTTGATACTGCTGTGGGAGTCTTCTACAGAGAGTATGATGAATGGGTGGTTGTGTTGGAAATATATGAGGGAGTTTAAAGGAATATCAGGACTCAGAAACCATCCTCAAACCACTCACCACACAAAGGGTCAGCTTTCTCCAGGACACAAGTACTGACTTCCCCCCAAAACTCTGCAACATTAACAACCTCCCTCAGAATTCCATCCTTGCCACCACAGATGTCACCTCCCTTACACAAACATCCTCAAAATGATTTTATTGCTGCCAGCCTCAAATATCCACAAGACAATGGACAACACTCAGACATTTACCCCAAACATATCACTCAAGTCATCCATACCCATGACCATTTGAATATTAGGATGACTCTCCAATATGCCAACCTTTTCATGGGCCACTTGAGGAAAACGTTCTGGACAAATGTACCATGAAACCAGTGATATACCTGAGATGCATTGTTATCTGCCCAGAAGATGAAAATATCAAACTCCCTCATAGATTTCTACCACAACTTCAACAACCACCGGACCGTCGTTTCTGACCTCTCAGTCCTTGTCCTCACAGGAAACCGGCACAACCCCTTCAAAAGATGAGCCTGGCAGCTTAAATTCATAACTTTGCTAGGCACTAAAAATGATGGTCTTAATAAAGACATTGGATTTATGGCTTATTACAACAATCTGTAACCTACTAACCCCTGCTTTTTGATAGGTGACTTGCAGGGTGTTGATGGGCCACTTCACCTTGAATGATCCTTCAGAATACATTAACCACTTGTGCTAAACAATCTGTCCCATCTTGTATTTCACTATGACATTGAGTATCTTTGCCAGACCCAAAGAAGAGCTCTGTGTAGCTCAAAATCTTCTCTTTCACCAACGGAAGTTGGTCTAATGGAAGATATTACCTCACTCACTTTGCCTCTCTAATAGTCTGAGACCAACCCAGCTACAACAACACTACAAAGAATAATAGATGCTTTTCAGTTTACACTCTTGCTTCTTGTCTGCCGTCTTAGATACACACTTAAGTGCAAGCCCACATTTACATTTTGTAAAATCAAGCTTCTATACAACCTTGGACCAATAGCAAAGTTTCTGTAAATTAAAGCCCCAATTCAGTAAACCATCCCTTTTTCAGGAGGCAGTAAATGTTAACTGTACTGACATCCTATTCTGTTGATTTGAAAATGTTTCTCATTGCCATAAATGAGGCTTCAGAATGTGCTTAATGGTCAATGCATACTTTAGTGCTGAAAAGGGATGGAAATAAGCATATACTTAAATGCTTTCAGGGATTAAAGGCTAAAAAATCCAAAGAAAAGTGAAAGCAGTTGTTTTTAAATAGACATTCCCCTGCAGTGTTTGAAAGACAAACATCACAGCGCTAAGAACTTGAAAGTGAAATGGACAAAACAGTGAAAATTTCACTGATTTTAATTATTCAGACTGAGAGAAATTGGAGGCCAAAGAAATGTAAACATTCTTTCACATTTAATAATTTAGGTATTTATTAGTGACAGAGATAAAGAAATTTGATTACAACATGCAATCTTAAAGTGGAGTATATCCCTTTAACCTTATATCAGTTCCAATCAGTTCACAATAATTTATGGTGTTACTTAAACACTTCCTCGTTTTTATTCTGCTATATCTGGAAATGTTTCAAGGTCCTGCTCAGCACAAGTATGCCGCTCAAGCTATCAGCAGGTGTTTCTGCTGAATAGCTCAGTGGGAGTTTTATGGACTGGTTCCCCTTTGAGGACAAATAACAGTTTTCAAAATATGGAAGGCAGCCACAGAACACCAAAAGAATAATTCTGGCCAATCAGGGGCCTTTGCAAAACAGTCTGCAGAGAAGTGAAATGGCTGACAAAATATCATGTGACTTAGCTCTTTTCCTGATGTTGTCAATTTATTTTGAGCTCTGCAAACCACAGTAATCCCAAAATGCATTTTATTGGTGCGACAAATGAAGCTTACTGGTATATTTTCCTTAGAAACCAAATCAGATATGCCATTGTTTACTAAAAAATATTTGACTTCTGCCTGTTTCGTTAGTTTGTCTCAGAGATTCATTGATTCTAAGGCCAAATTTGTGAACAACTTTCTAAAAATGATGCTTGGTTTATTTCCACACATAGTTGAAAATCTACGAAGGTCTTCTGGACATGTCTGTGAAATTAGTCTAGTACAATCAGCCCACCCTGTGTTACTGACACGTGCTCTTAATAACTTCAGGGAAATCATTCAAGCCAACGTTTTAAAGATACCTCTGATTCTGGGTGTCTCAGTTTGTGGATACCCTACTTAACACACTTTGGGCCTAATTTTCAGAGGAGCTAAGAACAGACCTGTGAAAATAAAGGAATTTTTGGTTTACTGGCAGTTTCTAATAATAATAATAATTAATCATTAATAAAGTTTCCGGTTAACCTGAAAACAATTTTTACCCAAATTTTTGATTAATTGAAATTTAAAAAATGTTTGGGTTAAACAAAAACATTTTGGTCTTGGCTGTATTTAAGCAGGTTTTAAAATAAAATTGAAGGTAAATTTTAAACAAAATGTCCTTTCAATCCCCCAAATTGAAACATTTATTTTTAACAATGTTGATATTAAATGTTTGTTCTTATTTGGAATTTTTTGTTAATTTTCATTTTACTGAAACAATTTACTGAAATTGACCCAAATTGAAAAATTTCACCCAGCTTCAGCTGGGAGTGCTCCGCACTTATGCAGATGAAGCCATACGTGTCTCAATCCAGACACCTTAAAAAACGATGCCCCAAATCAGAGGTTACTTTTGAAAATGTTGGTCATGACTGCTCTCTGCCTCAGTTTACCCACTTGTAAAATGGGAATACTACTATCACCAAATGGGGAGTGATGAGTTCGAGACTGAAGTTAGGGAGCATTTTTCATGTAATGACCATAGCAGTATTAGACTTGATCTGTGTGGATCCTGTTTGCAGTAAACAGAGGATAAGAGGAAAAACTGAGGCACTAAAAACGATGGAAGGGACTTAGAGGAAATGGAAATGAGATTGACTACGCAGTTAGTTAACTTTCTTTACAGAGAAGAAAAATGTAGGAAATGGATGGGGCAAGGATCACATTTCCATTTATGGTGTAGGGGAGAAATGATTGTGAAAAGACTGTGCATTATAATTATGTTCAGTCTACCTGGTCTACATAATATACATGCACAAAACCTAAAAGAAACAGAATGGAAATGTCTTTTTTTCCCCTGCTTTTAGTAGTGTCTTTGATATGTCAGATTTTTAAGGACCAAATGTGGCAAATATACCACCATGATTTGAAAAAAGGACTGCCTGGTAAACTGTAAAATATTGTAGAGCAGTTAGTGCAACATAAGTAGCAAGGAACATCCAGCTACACAGAGAATACAGTGAAAAGTATAATTCATCTGAAACAAATATGGATTTATACAATATATATGGATTTGTGTGTGTGTGTGTGTGTGTGTGTGTGTGTGTGACATTCCAGTAAACAAGAAGTATTTGCAACCAGAAATTATTTGAGGATTGTATGTGCAGAGGTAACATATAGTGAAACGGAGATAATTGTATCTCTTGTATAACACTTGTTTGAATGCAGCTGGAATATTACATTTAGTTCTGGACACCTAATTACTAAAGATATTGGTAGATAAACTGAAGGAAGCTCAGAAGAGCGACAACATGTTTAAGTAGCTGGAGGGATGGACTTATGAGAAAAGAAATTTTAAAAGCTTTCTTTGGAAAAAAATCCTCAAGTCTTTCAACCCAGTGCATGGCAGCAATAAAAATGGCAAGCTGAAGTCTTTGGGGAGGGGGGGAGAAATCAACAATCAGAAAACAAATCAAAAGAAGCTGCAGCTTTTACTAGGCATCTGGAATCCAGACGGATATTATCACTCTGGAGACGGTACAGTCTGGGATGGTGTTTGGTTTTTAGCATATGTATCGCAAAGTAAAGCTAGAGATTCTCTGTAGAGAAGGGAAGAATTTAAAATGATCTAACCAAGATTTTCAGATTTCTGACAAGTTGATAATATGGAACAAGATAAATTGCTTAGAGTGAGGGGTTTAAAACCAGGGTAACACCTAACAAAGTAGGACATTTTAAAAAGAAGGGGGCTATGGTAAATTTGTGCACTAGCAACTGGAGAGGTGTGTGCATGCATGTGCTCAGGACATGTTTGTGCCTACGTCTGCATGTTGTTTTGACTAACTTATAGGCCCACCGTATTTTTGAAATTTGTCCCTATGCGCTGTATACTTCCCTTTGTTCATATGCACAACTCCAGTGGTGAATAGGTGGCCAGAGAGGTCATGTGGTTGGTGAAGGAGGGGGAGAGGTTTAGGGGACAGAAAAGAGAAACAAGAAGAATCCAGGGAAGGAGCAAGAGAGTTTGAAGAGGAAAAATGAACAGGTGGTTTAGGCGCTAGCCTGGGACTCAGGACACCTGGGTTTAAATCCCTGCTCTAATGCAGGTATCCTGTGTAACCTTTGGCAAGTCACTTAGCCTCTCTGAGCATCATCCTCAGTTCCACATCTTACATTAATATTGATCTCCTGCTATAGTGCATACAGCACTGTAAAGTAGGCAAGCTGTCCACCGGCTAAAGCACTTGAAGCATATTTTATTTTTCACGCACCACATATTTCACATGTTTTTAAAACAGGTGTGAGTACAGAGTCAGATCCCATTTTGCTTTTTATCTATTTATTTATGCATTTATTTTTTTAACCAGATTCGGGACACACATTTCAGAAATGCTGTGAAAATGCACCTGCTTTCAGTTCAATAGACAGCAATTAAATTCAAATAATTAAGCAAGTAAGAGGCCAAAGGTAATCTGCACACCAGCTGGAAGGAAGAAAATTACTCTTGTAGCCTACTCTTGTCTCCAGTTTTATGCTTTTATTATTTTACTCACTGTTTTAAAAACAAAAACCAAAGTATGTCTAGTTAAAGCGTAGGCATAATGTCACTTAGCAATAGTGTCCAAGATCACTGAACAGGGTAGAAAGCAGAGGGATTTGTTTTAATCTGGGTAGTTAATTACGCTGCATTGCTGACCTTCGCAGGCATTCTTTCCCTGATTCCAATTAGAAGGATGCAGTGGCTGAGTGATGAGTGGGTGTATCAAAGCAGGCACCTTGTTTTTAAATCAAAGGAGTATTATTTTTCCCCCCTTTCTTTCCTTATGTAACAATATGATTTTTTTAAAAAAGTAATAGAATACCTTTTCTAGCTATGTTCTCCAAACATTTTCACTGCACCATGCGTCATGGGCAACAGAGTTCTCATATTACGAGGAGATTGCCTCTGGATGGGTGTGCACATCGAGATGGAATCAGATCTGTTTTGCTAGTGTTGGGAAAAGCAAGCGGGTTTCATGAAAAGCTAGCGGAAGATTGGCGAATGGTATAGAAACACTGAGAAAGGGGAGGTGTTTGAAATAGTGCAAGGAGAGTTAAGCAAGAGCAATAGGATGAAATTAAGTAAGGAACATTTAAATAGAAATAACTTCCCCAAATCTCTGCAGAGAAGTGCAGAGGTCTGGAAATGAGCATGTTGCTCACTAGTTGGTGGTGTGGCATTGAGTGGATAACTCAAATGCTGCACGTTTGCCTCACTGGCTGCCACCTCTTCCCTGCACATAACCAGCTGTAGCTGGCCCTGGGCAGGCACTCAGATGTTCAGCAGCTAGAGGGCCATATAAGTACCTAGATAAATAGATAGCTGCCCCTTCATAAATTGCAGGGGATGGGGATCCCTGCCCTGCTATGTTTCAGTATGGGCTCAAGCAAGCAAAATCCTTTGCCTTGTGGTTTGCTCATTTATTTATTTATTCAGTGTTGGGCCCAGTAACAGGAAGAACTTCCTAGAGTATTCTTGAAATATATTAGTCTGTGAAATTCTATCCCAAAAAAAGTGGAGAGACAGGTGAAATTAGACAGGGCAGAGCACTGGGGCATACCCTGTCAGGAATAATCTTGCACTGATCGAGAGATGGACTAGCTGATCTGATTGGTCTTTCCAATTTCTAGTTTCAACAGGTCTATAAATGTGAAGGCAAATCCCCAATATTTTCCAGGTCCTATGAACTGAAGTGGGACTATTGTCATTTTACTGTGTACAATCTATAAATATATTGTAGCATGTCAAAATTACATTGAGGATGTGGATTTTATTTCCATGTAAGATAGGGATGAAACATGTGGCATGGCCAACGTAGCGGAAACCCAGATCCATTTAGCTGGGTTTTAGTGTTAGGCTTTTTCATTTGCTTATAATGAGAAGTTGTGATCAATAACTATTATGATCAGAAGTTATTTTGCTTTTCTGTTGTGTGTGTGTGTTGCTGCCAATCATACCCCATTTGGCTGCATTGTAAACATGAGCTAACATCTATATCTATCAGGTGCCAAGAATGTGTTGTGGGCAAGTGTGTATCAATAGAGGAGCAGGTGTTTCCCCTGGGGTCATTGCCACCTGTCTGGTTTTTCACAATTCAGCCAGATTTTCAAAGCTGTCACTTGCTGTTGGTTCAACATCAAACCTTGCTTATTAGCTGACCTTTGGATTGCCAGGTATTGCATTGAGAGTTGTGAAAAGCTTATTCGTCTGCTTCTTAAGTGCTGCTGACCAACTCTCTGCCTGCTTGTAGAGTGATTGACAGGAGGGCCTGCTTCCAGTGGCACTGACTTAGGAATCAATCCTTAAAACAAGCTCTCATTGACTTAAGGTGCTGGTTATTTAAAATCTCTCACCACTTTCCCTAGGGCAACACTACACTTGGATTTCACAGAACTAAACTGACGAATTTAGTTGATGAAGTTGTTTCATAAGAGCTAATACTGGCAGGAAACAAGATAGGTTGAATTAATACGTGGTGGAGTTATAATGGGGATGAATTTGGATCTGTTTTTGCTGTGATCTTTCCTGAGCAAGGGTCTGACAGTGCCCCCTCTCCAGTCAATGGCTACATTCCTACTGAAGTCAGTGAACAGAGGCTCAAGCTTGAAGTTCTTACAAAAATGTACAAAGTCTCTACCTGCTTCAAAACAAACCTTTCATTTAACTCACAGGCCAATTTTATTTCTACCCAATCATTTTCTAAACTGTAGGTTAACTGACACTTCTGTGAGGAAAAGTGCTATTGTTTTAAAAGTGGTCGCCTCTTTGGCAGCTAATGCTTTATAAACAAATATCTGAAATCAGGTTTGCTGTGGAGCTGTAACACATGACCTGCTGCAAATACTCAATGCTAGAGTTAACTAGAAAAGATGATTTCCTCCTTTTTTCCCCATGGACATTTTCACAGGGAAAAACAATCCAGATTTGAAATTTTCCCATTGGGAAATAATTAAGAAAAAACATTTTAAAGAAGTGGGGGCAGAGGTAAAGCTACTTTTCCTCACTGTCAGATTGTCTTTCAACCAGCACAAGTTGGGAAACAGACAAGGTGTGAAAAAATATTTGTTTCTGAAAGTAAGGTCAGGTCAATACTACAGACCAAAATTGGTATAACTCTGTCGCTCAGGGGTGGGCAAAAATCTACCAACCTCACCCCGTCTGTAGACAGCCCTATGTCGACTGGTGAGCTGCTCTCCTTGACACAGCTCTCCTCTCTTGGGGAGGTGGATTCACGTTGCGGATGGGAGAAGCTCTCCTGTCAGCATAATAGCATCTTCACTAAAGCACTACAGCGTTAATTTAACACTTTAAAATGAAAATGTTACTTTGAAAAGTGAAAAGGTACACTTTTAAAAATGATTTCCCCCCCCCCCACTTCTAAGCTTTTTTTAAAAGAACTTTTCCCCTGGAAAAAGCTTTTTTTTAAGAGAAAAGGCAAGCATTTCCCCCCCATTTAAAATGGAAAATGTTTAAAATACCAAAAAATGTGTTCTCTATTTAAAAAAAATTCAAAAAATAAAAAAAATTGTTGAATTTATTTCACAAAAATTTCATTTTGACAAAACTCATATTTTCAACAGACTTCTGGCTCTTTTCAATCCATCTAATAAGCCAAATTCTGCTCCAAGCATCCCAGCTAAATGCAAGACGGGGCAGATTTTTAGCATAAGTAGTGAGCACATATTCTAAGGGACCCTTCAAGGTAGAGTGTCCCGTTAATAGCTCTGCAGTCATAGGACAAAGGGGGACTATTGGGTTACAGATTGCTGTAATAAGAAATAAATCTAGGGTCTTTGTTCAGTCCATGATTTTTAGTGTGTAGCAGAGTTATGAATTTAAGCTCCCAGGGTCATCTTTTGAAAGTGTTGTGCTGGTTTCCTTTGAGGATGAGGACTGATAGGTCAAATATAGAGTGATTGCTCCATGAAGTGTTCACCCACAAGTGACAGAGTATTTTTGGTCTTTTATCATTTTCCTGTGCGAATTCATTTGAGAGCATAGTGATTGTCTGGTTTCTCACACGTAGTTGTTATTGGGGGCATTTAGTGCACTGGATGAGGTATGCCACATGTTATGATAGACGTGCTTAGGACCCATGGATCTTGAAAGGTGTGTTGTGGAGGGTTTGATCATTGCAGCAGTGGAGATATGTCTGCAGGTTTTGCATCTGTTGTTCTGGCAGGGTCTGGTGCTGCTATGAGGAATTGTGTCCTGGCCTGTGGGGAGCTTGCTTCTGATGATGAGCTTGGAGAGGCTGCGGGGGTGGGGGGGTTGTTTGAAGACCAGATGTGGGGGTTCAGGAAAGATTTATTTCAGGATGGGTTCCCCATCGAGTATAGGTTATAGTTGTTTGATGATACCCCATGTAGGTTCCAGTGTGGGGTGGTAGGTGAGAACTAGGGGTGTGTGGTTAGAGGGGTTTTATTTCTTCATTGAAGCAGGTTCTCAGGTTATTTGGGTGGCCCATTCCATGATGCGATCTACTTCTCTGGTGGAGTGTCCTTGTTCGGTAAAGGCAGATTTGAGCGAGTTTAAGATGCATAACCTGGACTTTCTTGTCTGAGCATATTCTGTGGTATCTGAGTGCCTGGCTGTAGATAAATTGGCCCCTACTTCTCACCTACCACCCCACACTGGAACTTAAAGTCCTATGAGTGCAGAGGTGTTAACAGGCCACTCTACCTTGTTGTGTGCCCTTGTTGCCAAGAAGGCTAATGGCATTTTGGGCTGTATAAGTAGGAGTATTGCCAGAAGATCGAGGGACGTGATCATTCTCCTCTATTTGGCATTGGTGAGGCCTCCTCTGGAGCATTGTGTCCAGTTTTGGGCCCCTCACTACAAGAAGGGTGTGAAAAAATTGGACAGTCCAGCGGAGGGCAACAAAAATGGTTAGGGGGCTGGAGCACATGATTTATGAGGAGAGGCTGAGGGAACTGGGATTATTTAGAAGAGATTATATTATGCAGAAGAGAAGAATGAGGGGGAATTTGATAGCTGCTTTCAACTACCTGAAAGGGGGTTCCAAAGAGGATGTTCTCAGTGGTAGCATATGACAGAACAAGGAGTAATGGTCTCAAGTTGCAGTAGGGGAGGTTTAGGTTGGATATTAGGAAAAACTTTTTCACTAGGAGGGTGGTGAAGCACTGGAATGGGTTACCTAGGGAGGTGGTGGAATCTCCTTCCTTAGAGGTTTTTAAGGCCCAGCTTGACAAAGCCCTGGTTGGGATAATTTAGTTGGGGATTGGTCCTGCTTTGAGCAGGGGGTTGGACTAGATGACCTCCTGAGATCCCTTCCAACCCTGATATTCTATCATTCTATGATACCTTGAATGGTCCTTACAATATGTGCTAGCTACTTATGCTAAACAATCTGCTTCATCTTGCATTTAGCTGTAAAGCTCGGAGTACCTTTCCCAGATCTGAAAAGTTCTCTTGTCTGTCTCAAAAGCTTGTCCCTCTCACCAACAGAAATTGGTCCAATAAAAGGTATTATCTCACCCGCCTCATTTGTGTAGAATCCAGTGCACACTGCAAGAGCCCAAGTGTATCTGTTTAATAAAGGGCAGATCTGTATCACTTAGTGATCACATTTGCATTCCCTTTAAAAGAATCCAGTTCCATTCCGTGATGGTCTATTTGCAGTATTTAGCCTTTGAGAAACATGCTCACATTATGAAAGAGGTGGAATCTATGCTTGTCTTTCTTCTAGTTTTGAGAGGTTAAATTATGGTGGCTTTATTGTGTTCATAAAGCGCTCTCCCTCCCTGACCCCAGAAGGTCTTTTACGTAGTTAAAATGTGAACACTTTCTTATCATTGGACACCAATTATTTCTAGGAGCACATTACATATATCAGGGTTCAATGTCTACAGTGCAAACAAAATGAAATAGAGTTTTGTGGCCATGCCTAAATTATCATTATATTGCATATTAATTGCAATTCTTGCCAATTTTTCACACTGCTTGCCAAGGATTGTATGGGCAATTTGTGTGATTTGCTATTTCCCACCAGAAGTGCTTATATGGGCATGGTGGGAGATAACATTAAGGAAAAATGTAAAATTATTAAACCATAGAGAATGAAATTAAGAAGACCTGACATAAAGGTTGCCTTTTGTACTTGTTTCAGGATAATCTAACATAGCAGGCATCATGTTGTACGTACTTTTTCTTCAAGGGTAAATCGTAGTGCTCATAATAAAAGCAATTAATGTGTTTTCATGGATGTTGGTTAGATATTTATTATACCGAATATGACCACTTGCCTAATGATAGGCTCTGACACTTACAATTAATTAAAGCTGTATGTAATTCGTCAATATTGAAATGAAAAGGCCACTCACTGCATTATCTGCTGACTGATTTATTCATTTTAAAGCATCTTAAATTTTAAAGCATTTTAAAGCAATATAGCAGCTAAGCACTTAGTAACTAAATTAAAACAATAATGAATTAGTTAAACCCATCTACAGTGGGTAACATTAAAATTACAACTCTTTTTTTCAAGAATAATAAAAACAAAAATCAGACAAAAGCTAAATGACATCAGAATGTCTTACAGTGTTGTTAGACTGGAGCTTTGGTGGACTGCCAAGGGAGCAAATTCCAACCGTCATGCCCTCAAGTGGAAAAAAAACAACTTTGCCTGTTATGGAGTATTTGGAAGCCTTCTAACAGATGTTAATTGCTGTGATGGTGTATGGTGACTGAGTTGGGTTCCACACCATTCAGGTCTTTACAAATCATAGCCAATAGCTTGAATTGCAACCAGAAGTGAAAAAGCAAAGAGTTGAATTTGGCCGTTCTACGTGCTTGTAGAGTCTCACCTGACTTGGAAGACAGGCAGCTGTGTTCTGAAGCAGTTGGAGATTCAGAATGAATAGAGGGCATTCCAGTAGTACAGCCTGAGGTGATGGGCATGGATGACTAACCCTACATCACTCAGCATCAACCCTTGTCTCCTTTCATATTCTCCCCTTTTCCTCCCATTCTGACTGTGACTCCAACCTTGACTGCCCCTTTCTTTCCATCACCCACTAACACCTCTGTGCCATCTTTCATATCGCCCCCTACCTGCACCACCAATGAACTTAGAATCATAGAATATCAGGATTGGAAGGGACCTTAGGAGGTCATCTAGTCCAAACCCCTGCTCAAAGCAGGACCAATTCCCCAATTTTTGCCCCAGATCCCTAAATGGCCCCCTCAAGGATTGAACTCACAACCTTGGGTTTTGCAGGCCAATGCTCAAACCACTGAGCTATCCCCCCACCCCCAACTTCAACTATATTCATGAAGAGACCACCTCTAGTAAACATGATTTTCTGTATTGTGCATTTCCCTTCTTTTGTCATCCCAACAAGAATTGTAAATGCAGTGTGATGAGTAGTGTAGTATGGGAGCAATTGTGTTTCCATCAGTTTAAACTAATTTCACAGTTTAATATAGGAGCTCAGTGTTTGCATCAGTTTTCAAGGGCTTCATTGACTTCATTTATCTACAGCACTGAAGTTTCCTACCCTTTGTTTTGTGTGCATGGTCATTTGTCATAACTTTCGCCAAGATATGTTAAAAAGCCACAGTGTTGTTTCACTGGGCACCCTCAAAAGTGGAAAGAGTTTGGAATTAAAAATACAACAAAAGTCATTTATTTTGATGTTTTCTTTAAACCAGACACCTTTAACTTAGCCTATGGGAGGAGAAAGGGGTGTGAGCAGCTGCAGAGAGGGTTGAAGAACAACACTGGGGACCCCTATTAGCTGTGTGTGTGTGTGTGTGTACTGCGAACTAGCCAAAAAATAGCAGCACATAAGCAATAAAGCTCTTCCTGTATTACCGCTCTTCCTTCCTCTATTTGTTTCTGTCATCTGCTGATGTTTTAGCCGCTAGGTTACATTGAAAAGTGAACACTGCACAGAATCCAATCATAATGCAGAAACATATATTTTCACTCTGAAACATCTTTACATCAGCGATGTTATTTGCCTTTGTAAACACACTTGAGACTGGCTTAGCTAAATTGCTGGAGTGGTCAGTAATACATCTGCAGACCTACTTCAAGGCAGTTTCCTTGGTGTTGCCTTTGAGTCATTCATGTTTTAAGGTTATAACGACTTTTCTATTTAATTTTTTTTACATTTTCTGTTTGAGAGATTTATACATTTGTTTTGTTTCTTAATGGAAGCAAAATATTCTCTCTTTCATATTTTTTCAAGCACTATACTAGGACTTTGATGTCTATATGCAGGTTCTCTAGATCCTGGATGACCTTGTATTTGCCTTCTTCCCTGCCTATATCACACTGTCACAATAAACTCTGGACCAAGAAAACATCCACATAAATGATGATGATGCCATATGTTAATAAAGGAGCTAGGTGTGTTCCCTAGGCTCTGCAGGACATGTCACTTCCTCCCTCCTACTGGAGTTAGGGTTCAGGGACAGGAGCCCGGCAGATCAGAAGAGGTCTGTGGAGCTGCATGAGCATCTGCCACCAGGGTTGAAGAACAACACTGGGAACCCCTATCAGCGTAATGATACAGAGCTTTTCATCCCCATATTCCATCTAGCCTAGCCCTGCAAGGTGTTCCCATTTCCATGCCCTTCAGCTGTTGGCCATGATTCCAGGAGTTGGGGCTTCAGGTAAGATACCCAGTATTGCAAGGTTACACAATAAAATGTCTAGAATTGTGGTGTTGCCAACTCTCTTGATTTTTTAAAAAATGTATCTCTCTCAATATTTGGTGAGTTTTTAAGGCTCATCTCCTGAAGACAAGTGAATGTAACAATCACAGCTTTTAAAAAGGAAGTTTTAAGCTCTCTTGGTTGGGTTTAAAAAAAAAGCTTGAAAATGTTGGACCCTAAAGGCTCAAAAGCAAGAAGGCAAACAAAAACTCCAAAATTGTTGTTTAGAAAAATCTTGTGATTTTTAAGCCAGTCTGAGAAGTTAGCAATACTGGCGTCAAAATACTGATGCTCCCTTGTTAGCGGGAAGAAAGGAAACAAGGCAGCAACTTTCTTTGTTTTAGCTTCTTTCGTCATATTTCTTTTCAGTGTCTCTAACTGATCTTCTGCACTTCGTATCCCCAACACCATTGAAGTCTTTAGAACAAGCTGTTTTGTAGGCAAACGATGGCCAAAAAAGCACTGGACAATTTTCAAACTTTAATACCCATTTTTTTCTGCCTATCTTTAGAATAGCTTGTCTCAGTAATCTCAAATATGGTTAAAAAAATGGTGCTCTTGGTCACAGCCCACATGTGTCACATTTCAAATTGAAAGAGTATTTATTGAGGATTTTGTAGGTAGGAGGGGCAAAATTGGGTTTACAGTTAAGTGGATTTTGCCGTTCTATTACGTAGATATCCCCTTTTGCTGGATCATTTTTCTGTGCTTCTGTATGTTAATGTGGTGTGCTTTTGTGGGCATCAGATTTAAAATCTTATTAGGTGACATTAATTGTTCATGGTAATTAAAAGGACTACACCTTCATCTGGAATCCAAGCAAGAACTCGGACAACTGTGTTATGCAGTCCTACGCAACAGCCTGCTTTAGGAATGTAGTGTAGTAACAACAAAATCATCTGACTTTCATAATCAGTAAGTATAAATAGCACAAAATAAGAGCCATCTGAAACAAGCACAGAGAAAAATCTCAACAGTTTCCAAGTAATAGGGTTCTTCTGAGCTGGATTAACTGCTATGGAGCAATCTGATTGCCAGCTGGGCGCCTGCCCTGGCTGGCAAAACTAGCATTTTTTGTATCCTGTTTTCTTGCCAGCAAGGGGCACGTCACAGTTTGATCAAGGACAATATGCCCTCCATCAATATAAATTTTTTCATCTATTTTTTAAAAACATGATGTTCTTCAAACTTGTCCTGGTCTGACAGGCAACTGGCTTGCTAGCAGTAAGATTTATTTAGCCCTCCCGAGTCCTGGATGCAAAAGCACGCTCATTGGCGTCGTCATTGGTCTTACTCCACATGTGCCATACGGCTATCGGGGAGACGAGGGTGAAATGCTTGTGCGAATATGCTTGGCTTGGATGGTCATAGTCTGAATTCTGCTGGGTCAGTGTTGCAGCACAGGAGCTGGGTCACACAATTTCACAGTTTTTCACACCTGAAGCGTATTGATGTTAATTGGCCCTGAGCCTCTTAGTATAGTTGGCTTTCAGCATTAATGGCGAAGTGATTTCTTTCAGTATAAGTCTGCTTATTTTGTCAGGCCTCAGCTTTACCCAAGTCGCTGTAACCTACACAGCAAATGCCCTTTCTGTGTTTGCTTCCATCACTCCTGAATTATTACAGTCCATTTACAAACAGCCTGTTAGTTCTAATTGCTTTCATGAACAATTAATCTGAGTTGAAGCTTCTATATCCTTTTCTGCTTGATTTTGCAACAATCTACTGATTATGCAGTTGTCAACTGTTGCAGGGGTTCTCAACCTTTTTCTTTTTGAGCTTCCCCCTTCCCCCACATACTATAAAAACTCCATGGCCCTCCTGTGCCACAATAAGTATTTTTCTGCTTATAAAAGTTAGGGCCAACATTAGGAGGTAGCAAGCAGGGCAATTTCCCGGGGCCCCCTCCCACAGGGGGCCCCACGAACCTAAGTTGCTCAGGCTCCGGCTTCCGCCCTGGGTGGTGGGGCTTGGGGTGGTGGGGCTTCAGCTTTCTGCCCTGGCCCCCAGTGAGTCTAATATCAGCCCTGCTTGGAGGACCCCCTGAAAACCTGCTCATGGTGCCCCAGGAGGCCTCGGACCCCTGGTTGAGAACTGCTGGACTATAGATCACCAAATCAGGAAGAGATGGTGGATGGGGCATTTGTAGAACATATAACAGAAATATCCAAAACACAAGACCTGGTAGTAAGGGGGGACTTAAATGACCCAATTATCTGTTGGAAAAGTAATATGGCAAAACACAAAATTTCCAGTAAATTCTTGAAATGTATTGCGGACAATTTTTTGTTCCAGAAAGTGGAGGAAGTAACCCGGGAGGCAGCCATTTTAGACTTGGTTCTGACCAACAGGGAGGAAATGGTAGTGAGTCTGAAGGTGAAAGGCAATGTGGGTGAAAGTGATCATGAAATTACAAATTTCATGATTCTAAGAAAAGGAAGGTGTAAGAGCAGCAGAATAAGGACAATGGGCTTAAAAAAAAGCAGACTTTAACAAACTCAGAGAACAGGTAAGTAAGGACCAGTGGGAAGAAAATCTAGGGGAAAAAGGAGTGCAGGAGAGCTGGCAGTTTCTGAGGGGAGACCATATTAAAGGCAGAACTGCAAACTATTTCAGTGCAAAGAAAAGATAGGAAGAATAAGAAGAGGCCAATATGGCTCCATCATGAGCTCTTTAATGATCTGAAAATCAAGAAGAAATCCTACAAAAAGTGGAAACATGGACAAATGGCTAAGGTGGAGTACAAAAGAACAGCACAAACACGCAGGAACAAAATCAGAAAGGCTAAGGCACAAAATGAGTGATACCTAGCAAGGGACATAAAAAGCAACAAGAAGAGGCTCTTTAAATACATTAGAAGCAAGAAGAAGATGAAGAAAAGTGTAGGAAGAAGAAAGGTAACTGATGACATCAAGTATCAGAGGGGTAGCCGTGTTAGTCTGGATCTGTAGAAGCGACAAAGAGTTCTGTGGCACCTTATAGACTAACAGACATATTGGAGCATAAGCTTTCGTGGGTGAATACCCACTTCTTCGGATGCATGCAGTGGAAATTCACCCACGAAAGCTTATGCTCCAATATGTCTGTTAGTCTATAAGGTGCCACAGAACTCTTTGTCGCTTCTGATGACATCAAAAAAGTTGAGGTGTTTAATGGCTATTTTTGTTTCAGTCTTCACTAAAACAGTTAATGGTGACCAGATCCTCAAGACAGTTATTGTTAACAAGGAACACAAGCCAAAATAGGGAAAACAACAAGTTAAAGAACATTGAGATGTATTCAAGGCAGCAGGGCCTGATGAAATTCATTTTAGGATACTTAAGGAACTAGCTGATTCAATCTTGGAATCCTTAGCAATGATCTTTGAGAACTCCTGGATGATGGGTGAGGTCCCAGAGTACTGGAGAAGAGCAAACATGTCTATCTTTTTAAAAGGGGGAACAAAGTGGACCGGGTAATTATAAACCAATCTGCCTAACTTTGAAACTGTAACAAACTATTAAACCACCGGTTTATAAGCACCTGGAGGATAATTGGGTTATAAAGCAGGAATCCTAGAAATCTGTTTGCCACGAAAAAACGCAGAATGTGTTTCTTACAGGGAATCTTTAGTTTTTACATTTGTGAAAAAATAAAAACATATACTAAGTATTAACTAAATTTTACTGAAAGTACCAGTGTCACTTATTCAGTGCCTGCAACCTCCCGCTATTGTGGTTGATTTTTGAATGTGCTTTAAATTTACATACCTAAACATGTTCCAATAAACGGCTTCTGGGATATAGAGGTTACTCTATGGTGTATGGGGGTTCGTGTTTTAATGCATCTCAAATTTCTCTTCAGCCTCCAGATGTAAGTAATTAAAGTTATGAAAAGATGCTGAAAACTTTAAAATATCACCCCTAAAGACCATGTCACTGAGTTTGGCAAGGACAAATTTCATGTTGATGGTAAAGTGCTGTTCTGCTCTGTGCTGTATGCAGCAAGGCTGTAGATTACAAATTGCAACTCTATTAATTTTATTTTATTATAATGACTGATGGCACCGGTATGTTTTAAACTTGCTTAAAAATTGTAAATATGTCAGTAAAACATTGTGTTCAACTGATACCCATACATATTGTGGCTAGGGAAACTAAAGTTCAGTGTTTCATTTTAATTGTTAAAAAAAAAGGCAGATTTTCATGTTTTATCAGAGAATTTTGGGGGTTTTTAATCAGGAAAACTAGGATCCCTGATTATAAGGAATAGCCAGTATGGATTTGTCAAGAAGTCATGCCACTACACCTGGTTTCCTTCTTTGACAAGGTTACAGGTCTAGTGGATAGGGAGGGAGAAAGCAGTAAGTGTGATTTATCCTGATTTTGGTAAGGTTTTTAACATGGTTCTACATGACATTCTCATAAGCAAACTAGGGAAATGCAGTCTAGATGAATTTATTATAAGGTGGGTGCACAACTTGTTGAAAGACCATACTCAGAGAAGTTATCAATGGTTCACTGTCAAACTGGGACAGCATATCTAGTGGGGTCACGCAGTGGTCAGTCCTGAGTCTGGTACTAATCAATATTTTCATTAATGACTTGGATAATGGAGTGGAGAGTATGCCTATAAAACTTGCAGATGACACCAAGCTGGGAGGAGTTGTAAGCACTTTGGAGGACAGGATTAGAATTCAAAAGGACCTTGACAAATTGGAGAATTGGTCTGAATTCAATAAAGACAAGTGCAAAGTACTTCACATAGGAAGAAAAAAATCAAATGCACAACTACAAAATGAGGAATAACTGGCTAGGTGGTAGTACTGCTGAAAAGGAACTAGGGGTTACAGTGGATCACAAATTGAATCTGAACCAACAACGTGACGCAGCTGTGAAAAAGGCTAATATCATTTTGGGCTGCAATAATAGGAGTGACAAAGGGTCCTGTGGCACCTTATAGACTAACAGAGTGTTGTATGTAAGACAAGGGAGATAACTGACCCGTTCTACTCAGCACTGGTTAGGCCTCTGATGGACTACTCTTGTCAATTCTGGGTGCCACACTTTAGGAACGATGTGGACAAATTCAAGGTAGTCCAGAGGAGAGCAACAAAAAAGATGAAAGGTTTAGCAAACCTGACCTATGAGGAAAGGTTAAAAAAATTGGGCATGTTTAGTCTTGAGAAAAGAAGACTGAAGACGGAACCTGGTAAGTCTTCAAAAGGCTGTTATAAAGAGGACTGTGAACAATTGTCCATGTCCACTGAAACAGGGCAAGAAGTAATGGGCTTAATCTGCAGCAAGGGAGCTTAAGGTTAGACATTAGGGAACGCTTTCTAACTATAAGGCTGGTTAAGCTCTGGACTAGGCTTCCAAGAAAGGTTGTGGAATCCCCATCATTGGATGTTTTTAATAACAAGTTGGACAAACACCTGCCTGGTATGGTCTAGGTTTACTTAGTCCTACCACAGTGCAGAGGGCTGGCTGTGATGATTTCTTGAGGTCCCTTCCAGCCCTACATTGCTATGATTTTATGAATAATAAAGGGGGTGACTCACTGAAATGGCACTGCAGCTCTAATGTTGCCTTTGTAAACAGGATGTCTGGCCTAGGAGAGTGAAGATACATTAGCAAATTATTCATACTGTTGTATCTACGTTTAATGTATTACATGGCCATAGGCAGATTAGGCTGAATTTTTTTTTTAAAAGGTAAATTTTGAATTTAATTCCATTAAAAGAGGCAAAATCCATTTTATATATAGCACTGTAGGGCTAAATCTAGTGAACTTTTAATCTGTGTTATCACATTGACTGATGTATAATGTTATAATAGTGTTGGAATTTATATCCTCTTTTGATAACCACTTGAAACCGTCTCATCGGTCAGCATTTACAAATACTGAATTTTTAATGCAAAAATTAGTTGATAATATATTCAAACATATTCATTAATGGAATAAAGGCACTATAATAACAGCTTAATAAAACTGAATCTCTTTGATGAGAGAGTAAATCTTAAAGAAGGGAATTAAAAAAAATATTTCCTTCAGGGAGAAAAGAGTTAAAACTCGAGACAGTGATGTGTTGATAACTAATATTAACCAAGGCTTTATTGCAGTGAAATTTGGAGATGTCTTGGAGAAAATGGCAGTGCTAGCTAAGATTTTTGGGAAAGCAGGCACTGAATAGAGTAAATTATTTTCTATCTTTTACCCGTGACAGGAAAAGTCAAAGTGAAGAGATGCTCTGTTCCATGCTGTAGTTATCATAACAGTAAAAATATCTTGATTCTTCCCTAGAAAATAAGAAATCTCAGCTAAATATTCATTGAAAGTGGCAGTCCAGTCTGCTAGTTTAAATGTATGGTGTGGTGTTTTGGCGGTAAAGAAGGCGTTACATTGCAAAGGTAATAAGAAAAGACCATTTTTGTAATTTACCTTCTTATTGATTGGCAAAATGAATTGTATTTTAAGTTAGCATATTTAAAGTATGGCCTGCTAGTAGTTTATAATCCTGTTTTAACTGCGAGCCTCTTAGTTCTTACAAAAGCAATAGCACTTCATGCATAGAAAGGCAGTGAAGTGAAGCCACTTAAATTATTCATTGTGCAAAACACATTTTTCCAACCAGAAGTCTTTTTCGGGGGGGAAGTAGGGGAGGCTATTTTTAACAGGCCATTCTATAATGCTCTCTGAGATACAGAACGTTACAGGTGTTTGGAAATGCTAGAAAGGGCTGGTAATTTAATGTAATGAAGAGCTAATGTCTAGAATAGAGGCATGTGCACTTGCACACTTTCCCCAGAGTGATGTGTGGCTTTGCAATGCCCTTTACTCAAGGCTGAGTGTACGCTTATAGAAAAGGCCTGTAGAACTGGCTAGATGATGATCTCATTGATATAGGTTGTGTGTGTTGGGTTTTGGAATCATTCTACACAATTTAATGAAGAACTCTATCCCTTTTATAGAATTTTATGGGATGGTCTAAACACCTATGGGTAGGATATTATTCCTTATTATATTCTGTAATTCCTTAGAGTAATTTCTGTAGAGCCCTGACATTTTTATAGAAGTCTGTTGCTTCAGTCCTGTTAAATGATATAGGCCTGTTCCATAACAGTAAAGGCCACAAATGATGTCAATATGATTTTCAATGTGTATCTATTATGAGAAGGGTATATTTCAATATTTATGGGCAGTGAATGGCTGAAATACTGTCCTATATTAATATCTAGATCAGAAAAGATATATTTACAGTATAATGTGGCATACATTTTTAGACTAGTATCGATACTCTGTCAAGCCATTTGCAATGGGTCAAATTCTGCTCTGTTACAGAGCAGAATCTGTACAAATCTGAAGTAACTCCACTGGAAGAAAATCTCAAAAGAAGAATGGTTTGTGCAGAGCCTAATTAGCAGGAAACAATATAGGTGGTGAATGGAGCTGTACAAATGATGATTTTTTGGGTTCACTGTCAGTTCTGAAACATTGGAAAAAGTGTTTTTGCAAATAAAAATTTTGAAAGAACCCATTTTGATGTTAGCCATTTTTAACAGTTCTTAAAAGCAAAGGAAATTTGGAAATCAAGGGCTATATTCACAAAGGCACATTCACAAAATTGTTACGGTGGTGTTGCTGCCCTTATACCTGATAGCTCAATGGATGAACCCCCTCTCCCCCTGCCCCCCCCGGATGTGGAAGACCCAGATTTGAATTCCTGTTCCGGAACCCAGGTCTCCATTCCTAACCACCAGGCGCCCTATAGGATATTCTGCAGTGGGGGCTCTGTCTCTCCTGTTGAAACAGTTCCACTTTGCATAAATCAATACTCACTGGGTCTGAGAGTGCGCGAATGAGTCTCTAGTCTGATGGTTATGGCATTCACCTGGGAGTGGGGAGATCTGGGTTCAAGTCCTTTCTCCATAGTGGGGATTCAAACCTAGATCTCTCACATCCCAAGTGAGTGCCCTAATCACTGGGCTATTGGTTATAAGGGGATCATCACCACCTCTTCCTCCTCTGTTCTGTGAGCAAAGGCTACATCTCCTTGTGAATCTAGCATCCCAGGCTGAAATGTTTCATTTAGGAAATGTCAAAATGAATGGGGTTTTTCTGATTCTCTTCTCCCCCCCTCGTGACTGAAACAATTTGCCAAAACTGACATAAATTCGTGATGTTTTCTGGTCAAGCCAAATCAGCATTTTAGGGCAGAAAAAATGTGGATGACAAATTTTGCCTAGCTCCAGAGGGGAGGCTGATAGGTAAGTAGGGGTGAAGTTGTCAATGGCTCTGATGGCTAGGAGAAGAAGCAAGAACTTTATTCAGAAGAGCAGAGGCCAGTCCATGGTTTTAAGGAGAGCAATGATGTAATTAAACAATGAGAGATGAATGTGATCTTCACTGCTGTATATTAGATAGTCTGAAGGTGAGGGAAGTAGATCTTTATATGCGTTATTAGTTAATATTTATATTACCATGGCATCCAGGGTCCCTAGTTAGGATCAGGATCTTATTGTGTAAGATGATGTACAAACAAATAGGAAGACACAAATCTCATCTGGAGGAGTATACAATCTAAGCAACTTAATATTTGGAATCTTTGTAAATTCAGTGAAACATAGTCACTAACACTCAGCTATTAAACTGTCCATTTGCTACACCGATGCTTCAATTCAGTCAGACACAAATACTTTTTTAGCATGTGGAGATCTGTCAACAGTCAAGCAAAAAAATGTGCTTGATCCTGAATGCATTAAAAATAAATGTGTTTGGACCTTAATGTAGTGAAATCTGCTACATGAAGGTTATAAAGAGTAAGAAGGAATAAATAGTACCACACTCATAGGCACCAACTCCATGGGTGCTTCGGGACTGGAGCACCCACGGAAAAAAAAAAGTGGGTGCTCAGCACCAAATGGCAGCCTTGCCAATCAGCTTCTCCCCACCCCCACAGCACCTCATTCCCCCCCAGTGATCAGCTGTTCATCGGCGTGCAGGAGGTGCTGTGAGGGGGAGGAGAAGCAGGGGCAGGAAGAAGCAGAGCAAGGGTGAGGTGCGCTCGGGGGCAGGAAGAGTTGGGGCGGGGGCAGAACAGGGCAGGAGGAGGTGGGGGTGCGACCTTGGGGGGAGGGGTAGAGTGGGGGCAGGGTCTGGGGCAGAGCGAGGGTCGAGCACCCCAGGGGAAATTAGGAAGTCGGCGCGTCTGACCATGCTGCACTTAGTAATGAGTAACACAAAGATAGCTGCAGGTGTACAGCTTCTACGACACTGCGGTAAAAACTTCACCTTATTTCTGTTTTATTCAAATCTTTATGCCTTACAGTATGTGTCTCCAGGCAAACGCCTTAAAAGGCAATAAGCATTCGAAAAGAACTATTTTCTTTCTTAGTAGTCGAGAGAAATCGCCAATGTATTATCCAATCTGTAATGTCATGTAAATAATGTATTATTATTTCCCCCTAAAATTAGAGTCCTGGAACTGTTGGCAAATTATCTCTGCCCTTGAAATATCATAATGTTAATCTGCACTGTGCTCT
Organism: Macrochelys suwanniensis; assembly: GCA_033296515.1. Classification (NCBI taxonomy): domain Eukaryota; kingdom Metazoa; phylum Chordata; order Testudines; family Chelydridae; genus Macrochelys; species Macrochelys suwanniensis. Next base: position 160,244,461 of record CM065777.1, read on the forward strand.
TGAATTTGCACATCAAAAGTTTGCTTTGCAGACAGTCACCGTGGGATTAGTAATTTCTTTTCTTGCTGACATGCTTGGAAGTTGATCCTGGAAGGAAAGCCACTAGCCTCTGACTTGGCATAATTGGAACCACAATCTTCTAATGATAATCAGACTTGCAGCAGGCAAGCACTTATAGACAAACTTCATTCAAGAGACTCCAAGGTGTTGACCTTGATATATCTGGAGCAATGGAACAACTGGACAAAGCTAAGTCATACCTACAGTCTTACCGGTCAGATAAGGGATTTCAAAACGTTCTGAAGAGTGCACAGAATTTGGCAAAGGAACTTCACACTGAAACTATTTTCCCACCCATTCAAGAATACAAGAGTCACCAAAGAAAAAGACGACATTTTGATTACGAGGCAAGGGATAATCCCATAAGAGACCCCAAACAACAATTCAAAGTTGAATTATTTAACCAGGTGCTAGATTGTCTAATACAGTCAGCTGAAGAACGTTCCATGCAGCTCAAGGAACTCAGCAGTATATTTGGGATATTGTATGATATTCCAAAACTCCTCACTATACCTGAAGAAGATCTACACCAGCAATGCAGGGCCCTAGAGACAGTGTTGACACATGATGACATGCGCGATATTGATGCGAGTGATTTAGGTGATGAACTGAAAGCCCTTTCAAGATACTTTTCAGCAGGATCAACTCCAAAGGCTGTTCTGGAATATATGTGCACAAATAAAATGACCACCCTCTTTCCAAATGCTTTTGTTGCTCTGCGCACACTTCTAACACTTCCTGTAACAGTTGCCAGTGGAGAACGCAGCTTCTCTAAGCTGAAGTTAATAAAAACACATCTACGCCCCACAATGACACAAGAGAGGCTGGTCGGCCTTGCGACCATCTCAATAGAGCATGAGCTGGCCCAGACTGTGGACCTTCAGGAAGCAGTTCAAATTTTTGCAACCAAGAAGGCACAGAAGGCACCACTTTGATTATTCAAACAGATAAAATTGCCAGTGTTTACTATGCAGACAAGAAAAGCTACATTTGCTGTTCAGACATTTGAAAGTTAAGTGTTACTTAAAATTTTTGAACAAGGCATTTTAAGTTGTTAGTTCTCCTTTATTGGGGTAGGTAGCAGAGCAGTACCATGAAAAGAGTAGAACAGGAAGAAGGCAGAATTGAGACCTTTCAAAGTTTTCACTTCCTGTCATAAACTTTCAGGAGTGTTGTTGTGCACTGTTAAACAGCTGCCCACTTTCACTCCAGAGGTGACTAAACTTCAGTGGGGAACAAAGTCATTCTTGCAAAGTGCTTGGGAACCTTACAAAATATTAGTGCAGATGTTATTAATATTTTATTTAGGTGCAGGTGAGCGTGGTCATTTGAATGGGAGATCTCCAAGGAAATCTCAGTTTCTGATCTGGACATGCTATTCCTTCTTAACCCAAAGCATCACTGTGCTGTTGGAAGAGTTATTTTGTTATAAAGTACATCTTGACCATACATGCTCACTAAGCCATGGCACTTCTCACTAGTGTAGAGTGTTAGCTCCAGTATTTTGGGAAAATTCCAACTTGAGTAATTGTGTTCTGTCTCCCTAAATTCCCCCTGAATTTACAGCTGGATAATATAGTATTTTTTCACTTCCTGTCATAAACTTTCAGGAGTGTTGTTGTGCACTGTTAAACAGCTGCCCACTTTCACTCCAGAGGTGACTAAACTTCAGTGGGGAACAAAGTCATTCTTGCAAAGTGCTTGGGAACCTTACAAAATATTAGTGCAGATGTTATTAATATTTTATTTAATAGGAATAAACTGCTGGTAAGATTTGGACTTCCGAGATCCACACTTTTTGTGTTTTAGCAGATTTATATTAATAAGAAACAAACCATATATAGAGTTTTCTTATTAATGATAATAGTCCTTTTAAACCTTGCAGTAGTTTTTAAGCCTAAAGAAATTGAGATGACTGAATAGGAGTGACAGGACATATGGACTTTTAAAGGTTTATTTTTATCTTAGTTGATCAAAAAACATCCTGACAGATATTCCTCTCACCATAACACCAAACACAGCACTGAAAAACTTGACTATCAAGAGGAAAGTTTGGCAGCTGGCAACTGCTGTAGTATCCTCTGATTATCAGCCTTCCAGAAAAAGGCACTTTAGAAATGTTTCTCTTTGTATCCTGCCCTTAGAAGGAATTTCTTCATTCCATCCAGTGTGCCGTACCTTCCATTCATGGTTTCATTAAAAAAATTAAAAAGGGAGAATGCATAGGGCCCTGATTCAGTCCATCCCTATTCGGCAAGGGCTGATCCAATACCCCTTGAAAACAATGGAATTTAAGCACACGTCTAAGTACTTGGTTGAATAAGCATGGATTTAATCACCTACTTAAATTCTGTTCTGAATTGGAGAATAGATGACTTCTGCTGCCACCACTGCGAATAGGAAACGTAGGGTAGTGGTGGTCGGAGACCCTCTGCTGAGGGGGATGGAGGCGCCCATCTGTCGCCCTGACATTTCATCTCGGGAGGTATGCTGTCTGCCGGGGGCCCGTATCCGAGACTTTACGGAGGCATTGTCAAGGATTATCCGGCCCTCTGACTACTATCCCATGCTACTCATCCATGTGGGCACAAATGATACTGCGAGATGTGACACTGAGCAGATCAAGAGTGACTACAGGGCTCTGGGAGTACGGGTGAAGGAGTTTGGAGCACAGGTGGTATTCTCTTCGATCCTTCCTGTCAAAGGTAGGGGCCCGGGCAGAGACAGGTGCATCGTGGAGGTGAATGCCTGGCTACGAAGATGGTGTCGGCAGGAGGGCTTTGGCTTCCTCGACCATGGGATGCTAATCCAGGAAGAACTGCTAGGCAGAGATGGCGTTCACCTTTCGAGGAGGGGAAAGACCCTATTTGGACACAGACTGGCTAACCTAGTGAGGAGGGCTTTAAACTAGGTTCGACGGGGACAGGTGAGCAAAGCCCACAGGTAAGTGGAGAACATGGGGACCTGGGAGATGGGTCGGAAATAGGAGGGGGCTTGGGCTCTAAGGATAAAGAGATAGGAGGGTCAGGGCAAAACTGGGAGGCAAGATCAAATCAGTATCTTAGATGCCTGTATACAAATGCGAGAAGTATGGGTAATAAGCAGGAAGAACTGGAAGTGCTAATAAATAAATTCAACTATGACATTGTTGGCATCACCGAAACTTGGTGGGATAATACACATGATTGGAATGTTGGTATGGATGGGTACAGCTTGCTCAGGAAGGACAGACGGGAAAAAGGGAGGAGGTGTTGCCTTATATATTAAAAATGTACACACTTGGACTGAGGTGGAGATGGACATAGGGGACGGAAGTGTTGAGAGTCTCTGGGTTAGGCTAAAAGGGGTAAAAAACAAGGGTGATGTCATGCTAGGAGTCTACTACAGGCCACCTAACCAGGTGGAAGAGATGGATGAGGCTTTTTTTAAACAACTAACAAAATCATCCAAAGCCCAAGATTTGGTGGTGATGGGGGACTTCAACTATCCAGATATATGTTGGGAAAATACACAGCAGGGCACAGACTATCAAATAAGTTCTTGGACTGCATTGCAGACAACTTTTTATTTCAGAAGGTTGAGAAAGCTACTAGGGGGGAAGCTGTTCTAGATTTGATTTTAACAAATAGGGAGGAACTTGTTGAGAACTTGAAAGTAGAAGGCAGCTTGGGTGAAAGTGATCATGAAATCATAGAGTTCACAATTCTAAGGAAGGGTAGAAGAGAGTACAGCAAAATAGAGACAATGGATTTCAGGAAAGTGGGTTTTGGTAAGCTCAGAGAGCTGATAGGTAAGGTCCCATGGGAATCAAGACTGAGGGGAAAAACAACTGAGGAGAGCTGGCAGTATTTCAAAAGGACACTATTAAGGGCCCAAAAGCAAACTATTCCGCTGGGTAGGAAAGATAGAAAATGTGGCAAAAGACCACGTTGGCTTAACCATGAGATCTTGCAAGAACTAAAAAATAAAAAGGAGTCATATAAAAAATGGAAACTAGGACAAATTACAAAGGATGAATATAGGCAAACAACACGGGAATGCAGGGGCAAGATTAGAAAGGCAAAGGCACAAAATGAGCTCAAACTAGCTACAAGAATAAAGGGAAACAAGAAAACTTTTTATCAATACATTAGAAGCAAGAGGAAGACCAAGGACAGGGTAGGCCCACTACTCAGTGAGGCAGGAGAAACAGTAACAGGAAACTTGGAAATGGCAGAGATGCTTAATGACTTCTTTGTTTTGGTCTTCACCGAGAAGTCTGAGGGAATGGCTAACATAGTGAATGCTAATGGGAAGGGGGAAGGTTTAGAAGATAAAATAAAAAAAGAACAAGTTAAAAATCACTTAGATAAGTTAGATGCCTGCAAGTCACCAGGACCTGATGAAATGCATCCTAGAATACTCAAGGAGCTAATAGAGGAGGTATCTGAGCCTCTAGCTCTTATCTTTGGTAAATCATGGGAGACAGGAGAGATTCCAGAAGACTGGAAAAGGGCAAATATAGTGCCCATCTATAAAAAGGGAAATAAAAACAACCCAGGAAACTACAGACCAGTTAGTTTAACTTCTGTGCCAGGGAAAATAATGGAGCAAGTAATTAAGGAAATCATCTGCAAACACTTGGAAGGTGGTAAGGTGATAGGGAATAACCAGCATGGATTTGTAAAGAACAAATCATGTCAAACCAATCTGATAGCTTTCTTTGATAGGATAACGAGTCTTGTGGATAAGGGAGAAGCGGTGGATGTGGTTTACCTAGACTTTAGTAAGGCATTTGATACGGTCTCGCATGACATTCTTATCAATAAACTAGGGAAATACAACTTAGATGGGGCTACTATAAGGTGGGTGCGCAACTGGCTGGATAACCGTACTCAGAGAGTAGTTATTAATGGTTCCCAATCCTGCTGGAAAGGTATAACAAGTGGGGTTCCGCAAGGGTCTGTTTTGGGACCGGCTCTGTTCAATATCTTCATCAACGACTTGGATATTGGCATAGAAAGTACGCTTATTAAGTTTGCAGATGATACCAAACTGGGAGGGATTGCAACTGCTTTGGAGGATAGGGTCATAATTCAAAATGATCTGGACAAATTGGAGAAATGGTCAGAGGTAAACAGGATGAAGTTTAATAAGGACAAATGCAAAGTGCTCCACTTAGGTAGGAACAATCCGTTTCACACATACAGAATGGGAGGAGACTGTCTAGGAAGGAGTACGGCAGAAAGGGATCTAGGGGTTATAGTGGACCACAAGCTAAATATGAGTCAACAGTGTGATGCTGTTGCAAAAAAAGCAAACATGATTCTGGGCTGCATTAACAGGTGTGTTGTGAGCAAGACACGAGAAGTCATTCTTCCGCTCTACTCTGCGCTGGTTAGGCCTCAACTGGAGTATTGTGTCCAGTTCTGGGCACCGCATTTCAAGAAAGATGTGGAGAAACTGGAGAGGGTCCAGAGAAGAGCAACAAGAATGATTAAGTGTCTAGAGAACATGACCTATGAAGGAAGGCTGAAGGAATTGGGTTTGTTTAGTTTGGAAAAGAGAAGACTGAGAGGGGACATGATAGCGGTCTTAAGGTATCTAAAAGGGTGTCATAAGGAGGAGGGAGAAAACTTGTTCATCTTAGCCTCTGAGGATAGAACAAGAAGCAATGGGCTTAAACTGCAGCAAGGGAGGTTTAGGTTGGACATTAGGAAAAAGTTCCTAACTGTCAGGGTGGTTAAACACTGGAATAAACTGCCCAGGGCGGTTGTGGAATCTCCATCTCTGGAGATATTTAAGAGTAGGTTAGATAAATGTCTATCAGGGATGGTCTAGACAGTATTTGGTCCTGCCATGAGGGCAGGGGGCTGGACTCGATGACCTCACGAGGTCCCTCCCAGCCCTAGAATCTATGAATCTATGAATGGAACTACTCAAATTCTTAGTTAGGTACATGCTTCAGTAGCTTGCTGAACTGGGGCCCTCACTCTCTAATCCGGACTGAATCAGAAAAGTTTACTATTCATCAGACTAGCAGATCATATTTTCTGATGGGAATATCTGTGTACTCTGAGCAAGCACCGTTTTATACAGTAGCAGAGCAGAACACACTACTTGTGCAGGCATGTGCTGAAGATGTGCCTTTGATCCTAAACATAAGGCAGAAAAATCTTTTTATTTTAGATATAGGGGCCTACACAAAAACAAACCATTTTAAGACAGGTTCGTCTAGCTCAGACCAGTGGTTCTCATTCTGCCATATCAGAACTCCCGTGTCTCCCCCTACCATCTGACAGGCATCGAACTGGGACACCTCTCCCATTTAGAAATATGGGATGGGCAGAATGGTTGCAACTCCCAGATGAAGGACCCAGGATCTGAATAGGCAACTGTTAGTTAGCTACATCTATAATCTCCCCTTTCCCTTTTCTTAAGTGATATTGGCAAAGCCCAGGATTCAAACTCTACAAAACCCAGGATTCAAACTCTACAAAAGCCACTAAATTTTGGTGCTTTGAACCAACTTTAGTTTGTGTTGGGGAGCAGATAGTGAGACCCTGTAAAAGATCCTCAAAACAAAGGGCAGGAAACAGCCATTTCTTATGAAATAGTGAACCAGTGGTGGATTGAATGGCATAGCACTGCAATATTTGTAACATTTATATGGATTTTTTTTACAACATATACTGTGGTGTGTGTGTGTGTACACACACACACCACAGTATATGTTGTAAAAAAAATGCTCCTCTGGATACATCTCTTTTGTTTACAAAATTCTATGAGTAAAAGTAACTTTAAATAGATAATTTCACTTGACACTGTTGTCACCTGTTATCTGATACACAACAGCAATGGATTGGTATGAAACATTGCAGTCTGGCATATAAAAGAGTGCGTGACCCAACCAGCAATTCTGATTTGTTATCAGTCACTATGAGATGCCAAAGCACCAGAAGGAGTGAATGTGTAGATGGCACTTCTGCTTTTCAGTTTTGCAACTTGTATAATAATTGGTGCAAAGCTGATGAATTCGGGTGGAAGGACCTGAAGGACAGGTGGCAGTCCAGGGTGGAGGAATAACCATAACTGAGATTGCTTCATTTTACATCACTAAAACCAGCTGCAAATTGGTAGAGTGACTTAACAATAGCAAAATGTAGCTGCAAGGGGTTTCCTCCAGGGATAACACTTGTACCCAGAAATCAAAATAACTCAGCATAAGTATGGTGGAGCAGTGGGTTACGTAAGCAGAAACAGAGTAACAGAAATCTCCCCCCACCTAGGGGTTCAACCCAGTCTTATGATCCTGGGTGTGGAGCCCTGCCTTACCGCAAGTTGTCTCCTGTCTCTCTTGCTCAGCATGTCAATTCCTTCTCCCTGAGCACCTCTGCAAAGGGAGGGGATTAATTCTCAGTAAATAGGGGAGGGGTAGTGTCACCGCATCTGATAGCACCAATAAGGTGTTTTCTCCGTATGAGACACTTTATATTATCACATTATACTGTGGCACAGCAATCCCAAAGTTGTAGGAGCAGGTTCACGTTTTCCTGTTCTTCCTTAAAATGCATCACTATACTCCGAAATGGCCACAGCTAAGAGCCTGAGGGTGGGTTTCAAAAAGATCTATCCCACTCATTTTTTTTTTGAGGGAAATAAATTTGTCCACAGCTTTCAGGGTCATCTCTGGAGCATACACATCGTGTGGAGAAAATGGCTAATAGTCCCTCTCTGTGTGATATTCAGCATGATGCTGGAGGTGTGTGCAAGGCCCTCCACATGATTTGAAACTTGCCACAGAAGTGAGACTGAGTTGGCTGTTATCCTTTATGGGGACCAGTCGTTGGGGGGGAGGGGGTTGTGATACATGCTTTGGCGGTGGGTTACACAATGGTTTGTAAGACAGCAGTGGAATGCTGAGTATAAGGGTTCTGGAGTTCTGTTCCTGGCTCTGGAAGCAGAGTGTTCTCTAGTGGCTAGAGACAGCATAGTTAAGTACACAGATCTGGCATATTCACGTTGAAAGGTGGTGTTGATGAGACTTGGCTCTGATATAGCTGAGACCTGGGTTCTGTTCCCAGTTCTGCCTGAAGCAACGCTTCAGTTGCCTGACTCATCAAATGGGTGAAACATGTCTGTCTCCTAGGGAAGGAGCATGAAGGAATGGGCTAGGGTCTCTGTCAGAGAAGCAAAGGCTAGCCCTGTTAACAGGAGGCTCCTTCCAGCTCCTTGGCAGAGTTGGGATGTGCATAAAAACATGAGGAGAATCCCCATTTTCTGTTAATGGAAGTTTAATTCCCTCAGAATAGCTTTAATTAAAATGTTAAATGAGTTTTACAGGGAATATTCAGAAGAGCTACACGGTGGGACATATGAACTTTCAGGAAAGACCGTAATAGAGCTACTGTGGGTAATAAGAGAACTGTCCCTAGTGCTTAATCCTGTTAATAGAGCTCACTGGATCTGGCATCTTTAACGCAACAAAACATTATAGAAAAAATGAGCTGGTGTCATGGTGAAAGGAGGAGCAGCAGGCGGCTGGCACAACGCTCTAGGCCAAGGAAGTATCTCTGCAGTCTTGCAGTGTGTTCGACTGCTATGATTGAACACTGGGAATACAGGAATCGTGATTCCAAACATCTCTCAAGCAGATTTCACTCCCTCTTATAATTAACCTCTGAAGTGAACTTTTTTGTGTGGACATGAGCGATCAGGAAATATTCTCTATTCACTGCCATCATCATTCACTCCAGGGTTACAGCTATAGTTGATCAGAGGTGACAGAGATTTGCCCTTCTATTCTGAAGTTAAAGGATGCTGGAACATCAGATTTCCTTTGAGACTGGACAGGCTGGATAATCTATTCATTACGTGATACTGGTACTACGTGTTTTATACGCGCAACATTTTTTATTCTCAAATATTCCTGTCTGGCATATCTGTATTTTTCTTCTCAGAAGGATGAGAGGTGTCCTTGGATCACCAAAACTAGTCATGAATATAGTTACAATTCTGATTCTCTCCCTCTTAGGAGAGCCACAGCCTGCATTGGAAAGTGTTGACAAGGAGCTGTAGTGGGAACCCCCAGGAAGAATTCTGGCTGACTCAGGGTATGTCTACACTGCACTCAGGAGGTGGGACTGCCGCTCGTATAGACACACCTGAGCTAACCTCCATCTAGCTAGATCAAAGCTAGCTTGGGTATGTGTGTGAGAGCTGTAATCCCACCTCCTGGCTTATTGCAACATAGACAGACCCTCAGATTCGGAGGGCTGCTTGGGGGTGTACAGCACATTGCAGCAGCAGCTCCACCACCTTAGGGTGGCCAACCCTCCAGGATTGTCCTGGAGTCTCCAGGAATTAAAGATTAATGTTTAATTAAATATTATGTCCTGTGATGAAACCTCCAGGACTATGTCTAACCAAAATTGGCACCTTACACCACTCTTTTAAAGGGTACAGCATATATTTTCCCCTGGGTTGGACCAGTAGAGAGTGAGAGGGAAACCATGGCCCTGCCCTCCCTGAACCTATCACTGCCTCTCCAGGCTAGCAAGTAGTCCTTGCATGCAGGGAGTATGGGCACTGTGAGTGTGCTCAGCCCCGATATTGGGTGCACTGTTGTGAAAGCATCCTGGCTCCCTGACAAAGGACCAGTCATGATCTGGGCCATCATGAACATACAAAGTACAATATCTCATAGTAAATTAAGCTCTCTCACCTTAAATGTATCTACATGTACTACACATACACAGAGCTTTGGGAAGAGAATACGTGTGTGGGGAACCTTTTCACGTGACTAAATACTGACTGATTTTATTTCTTGCTCCCTAATAAATATTGCAGTAGCCAATTTACTACAGGATTCTTGAATCACTAATTTATACATTTGTTTGTGTGTATATCCTGCCCACGTGTTCAGGTCCTAATCCTGCTCCCACTGAAGTACTGTCGGGCCTAATCCTGCTTTCAATCAAGTCAATGTTATCAGGGCAAGGCCTTTAATGGCCCAAAGTTAACTAACAACTAACTGTTATTGGTACTTGCTGTGGAGATAACTGTTAGGTGTCTGATGCCCTTGGGGCTGCCCACTGATGTGCCAAGACTACTTCTGCCCCTGCTTTCCCTGCCAGCGTGGGACTCCAGAACCCTGCTTGGTTGTGCCAGACATGCTTGCCGGCTACAAACACAGACCCAGGTCTGATCCACATCCCACAAACTGCAGGCTTAACTGAAAGCAGTTTAAGAAATGTTTCTGTCTCTAACACTCAGACGCCCAGTTCCCAATGGGATCCAAACCCCAAATAAATCCATTTTACCCTGGATAAAGCTTATACAGGATAAACTCATAAATTGTTCACCCTCTATAACTCTAATAGAGAGATATGCACAGCTGTTTGGCCCCCACCCCCAGGTATTAATACATACTCTGCAGTAGCGTAGCCAGGTCTGGAGCACAGGGGGAGCGGCACTATAAAAAGGCACCTCCCCGCTCCCCCTGTACTCACCCTGCGGTGCTTTAAAGGGCCCGGGGCTCCAGCCGCTGCGGAGCCCCGGGCCCTTTAAAGCGCCTCCAGAGCTCTGGCAGCGGGGCTCCGGCGGCGCTTTGAAAGGCCCGTGGCTCCCCGCAGCAGCAGGAGCTGCAGGCCTTTTAAAGCACCGCCCCAGCGGGGCTCGGGCGGTGCCTTAGCACCACTTCTCCTCACAGGGGGAGCAGCTGCTCCCCCTGCTCCCCGCCTGGCTATGCTACTGATACTCTGGGTTAAATAATAAGTAAAAAGTGATTTTATTAAATACAGAAAGTAGGATTTCAGTGATTCCAAGTAGTAACAGACAGAACAAAGTGAATTACCAAGCAAAATAAAATAGAACACACAAGTCTATGCCTAATACAGTAAGGAAACTGATAAAACCTCATCCTCAGAGGTGTTCCAGTAAGCTTTCTTTTACAGACTAGTCTCCTTCTAGTCTGGGTCCAGCAATCACTCAGGACCCGTGGTTACTGTCCTTTGTTCCAGTTTCTTTCAGGTATCCTTTGGGGGTGGAGAGGCTATCTCTGGAGCCAGCTGAAGACAAAATGGAGGGGTCTCCCAGGGGTTTAAATAGACTTTCTCCTGTGGGTGGACACTCCTCCCTCCCCCTGTGTAGAATCCAGCTACAAAATGGAGTTTTGGAGTCACATGGGCAAGTCACATGTCCATGTATGACTGAGTTCCTTACCAGCCAAGCCACATTCCTGGGAAAGCTCAGATGTGGATTGGCATCTCCAAGTTCATTGTTGGCTTAAGGGTTTCTTAATTTGGCACTTACTGAGAATAGTCTTTTCTCAGGAAACTGACCAACTGCTTCACTGAGGCTATTTAAAATTAAACAAGTACATAGCCAATATTCATAACTTCAAATACAAAAATGATACATGCATACAAATAGGAGGAATGTATTCAGTAGATCATAACCTTTACAGAGATATGTTACATGGCATGTGTAGCATAAAACATATTCCAGTTACATCATATATACATTCATAATCATATTCCCATAAAGCATTATGGGGTGCAACGTCACAAGATGCTATCATGGGAGCTGGAAAAAAGCACAGAGTAGTAACAGTGATTGGGATATTTATGGTTATTAAACAGCAAAATGATTAATGTAAATTGATAATACGCTGTTTGCATTAATATTAGTTATTTCTGTCATACATAATAAAGGGTACACTTCAAAATTTGGTCCACTAATGGTTATAATAACGGGCTTAAAATTATCCACTTACTTAATACAGTTAGGACGGACTCAGTTTTCAGTAACAGAAGTTATATAAGTAAATGGTGTTGAGCTAAACTAGCAAATGGCAATAGCAAAAGCAAAACCTATGAATAGAAATTGGATATAAAGGAAAGGAAGGAAATTTACTTTAAATACTGTATATTGAAAACAGGAAATGAGGGGTTTTTTTGGTTATACTTTATCACATTTCCTCTTTCTGTTAGGGACCTTAATCTGTCACTTGATGCGGTGCAGTACCCTCTTATGCGAGTTGCCCTATGGATTGCAATAAGACTATTTGCAGGGGTCCAGGCCTGTGCTTAATACGAGTAAGGGTAATAGAAAATGGCCCATAGACTGAAAGGCCAAATACACAATCTGCGCTTTGTGTGGAGTGGCACATAGCTATGCTACCACAGGAGCCCCTCAGGAAAGAATTGTGACTAAGAAAGGCATATCCCCACCCCTCCTTGCTCCAGGGGAGTAGTATTTACTACTGGTCCTGACCAGTAGTAGATTACTATCCCTGCTCCTGCCCCCCTGCACCGGCAGTGCTGCACTGGCTGGTGCATTGAGATAGGAGCTGGAGTCACCGCCCCACACACTCCCCACCCACCCACTTAAGTGGGGGGTAGTAAGCCCTTAGTTTGCCCCTATACACCCATACTCAAGGCCTGGGGAGGTTGCACTGGGGTGTCTTTGTGGCATTTTATGTCCCTCATACGGTCTTACATCTCAGGCCACAGTCTAGCTCAGGGGTCTCAAACACACGGCCCTGAGACAGGGAGCTCTTCCCTGTGCCCCGCTGGGATCCCCACGGGCCCCCCACCCCCCAATTTTATTTTTTTTTACCCCCAGGCTGTTCTGTTCTGGTGGCGGGAACTGCCTGGGGTTTTTTTTAAAAAGGGGGGGCGCGGGGAGCCCGGTGGGCCGCAGGGAAGAGCTCCGCGGGCCGCATGGGAAGAGCTTCTCGGTTTCTGGGAGGGAGGGGAGAGGAGCGGGAAGCCGTGCGCACAGGGCAGAAGGCGGGGAAGGGGCGGAAAAGGGGAGGGGCCTAATGGAAGGGGTGGAGTGGGGACGGGGAGGGGGCGGGGTCAGTGATGCGGCCCTCGGGCCAATGCACTAGTCCTCATGCGGCCCTCGTGGTAATTTGAGTTTGAGACCCCTGTTCTAAACCAACCAGCACATTTTGGGGTGATGTGTAATCAACAGTGATGATGATGATGAGGATATATGTGATTCTGATTCTAAACAGGTTTAAGGGATTTTCAGTCTTACACTGAAGAGAAAGAAAGGCAAGGCCAAAGTGTTGATGTTTCTGGAATTTGTAGGAGGGGATGGACGATGGTACATTTTGAGGCCAAACTGATATTCCTTGATCCTCTTAAGTATTTTCATGTCTTTCTAGGCCATAAACATAAATTAGAAAAAAAAAATTAAAATGGAAAAATGGATTGAATCAAGAGATTTTGCTTTACTGCAGGTATTTTAAAAAGTGAGTTTAGGAGGAAAAAAAACCATGTAGGTTTAATGTCAGACAATGAAGCTCGGTCATTTTCAAAGCCAGCTGCTTCCTCTCTGCATTTCACAAAGATGCGGGGTCAACTTTGTAAGTCACTAGGAAAGGAGGACAGAAAAGTTGCATCCCATGAGTTGTTTCTTGTTAATGACGATAGGCTAGAGCTCAAACTATAGTTATGGTCAGAAAAGTACGACTCTTAAATGGCATCTTGGTATTTTATATCTAGTTTATTTCAATAGCCAAATGCTAACATTATTTAAGCATAGCTGAGAAAACATATATTTAAAAATCTCAATTTTAAGAGATTGCTGCCTTCAATAAGAAAGAAGTTCTTAACTTGAAAATATTCATGCATCTACAGTCCAGTGTAAGGGCATCACCAGAATGTATCTTGTGACCTTTACAGATTGGGGTTTACTAATATAGCCGTGGGAATGGAAGTACAGTTCGAAAACACAGTCTGGTTCTGACTGCTAACCCAGTAGGTGTGTATCTGTGTCAGGATGTGGAGAGTAAGCCTTTTCCTCCCATATATTTAGATTGGAAGTTCCTTGGGAATGGCTCGTCTTATTATGCATTTGTATAGTGTCTAGCCCCTTGTGTGTTATCGCAATACAAATAATAAATAATAAGATGCCTCTTTCTGGCTTTGAAGTGCAGAATGGACTCCTTAGTAATTCTCTGATCTCTAAATGCACTGATCTGATTCTCAACTGGGTGCATCATTTTCTGAAGCCCATTTACAATATGTCTGTGCCAGAAATCCAGGTTCCCAGTGTGTAATCCAAAAGATCAGTTAATGAAAGTGTATATAGATTGAGAGAATGGGCTGAGAGAATAACACACTCTGGCAGTATAATGTGAACAGTAGCACAGTCTAATGTGCTAGGTCTGTAAAAGGTTTACACAGACTTTGCCCAAAGAGCAGTCTTGTGTGCCTTCTGCATTTTCAATATCAGATAGGATGCTTTTAAACCCTGAATTATTTATAACTTGGTAATATAGTATACTTGACCTTTATATATTGTAGCATTATGCAGCAGTGAATGCAGTATTTTATGGCAATAGCTCATATATGTAATTGAAGAGACAGGATTTTTGTATGCATGCTTTTTTCATTTGTGGTAAGTCATCTAGCTTTGCCATGTCACTGCCAGCTTCTGGCTTGCATAGCCTTGGTGTTACAGCTTAAATGAAAAGCAGGGGCTGCAAAATACTGCAACCCCATCTCACATTTTGCACAGACATTTTCCATTTGGCTGTGATTGATCACATATGGTGTTACAAAACCAATTTGAGAACTGTACCCATTTTGCTGATCCCAGAAGGCTGAGGTTTCTAATAGTGCTTTTATTTCCCAGTTTAGTCATTGTGAGTGATGTCTTTTACCTGCGTCGATTCAAGGATGTTGGTATAAAGAAATGGGCATTGTGTTCCTTTGAATCACAGGAACAATAGTGAAACAAGATCATATCTATAGCAGGTGAAATTAGTGTTTACTTGTGAATCTTTTAATTCATTCTTTGTGGACCAAAATCCTAAAGGCATGTAATAAATCGCCACATTTCTCAGTGTTAAGTTTTGCGATTAGATGTCTGAACTAATTAACAGATAATGATATGTAAAATCATATGTGCCTAGAAAAATACCATATATACAAGAGGCTCAGGAGAGCCAGTTATTCCAGCTATTGTCGGCATTAACAAACTCAAATCTTTCACTTCCAATTACTAGTTGTCATTGTAGATCTGCTGGCTTTACAGAGTTTCCAGCAGAAGCTTTGCCAGCACAAAAGTGGAAGACACATGGGACTGGAGATCAGCCCTGTTTTCAGGACAGTACACTATGGCTTACTCAATGGTATGCAGAGGATGCTGATGACCTATTCAGAGTCACACCGTGATCTCCCCCCACCACCACCATCCACACTCATGGAGGAGCCTCACCCAGTGGACCCAGCACAGTTCCTCCATGGAAGGAGGGCAGGAACCGGAGACCCTGAGCAGGGGTTCATACATGCCTCTGTGGTTATATCTACACAGCAATTGGACATCCGCAGCTGGCCCATGCCCAAGCCTCACAGGGCTCGGGCTAAGTGCTGTTTAATTGTGGTGTAGACATGTGAGCTCAGGCTAGAGCCCAGGCTCTAAGACCCTGATCCCAAATATCTAGACCACAATTAAATAGCCTTTTAGCCCGAGCCCCATGAGCACAGGCCAGCTGCGGGCTTTTAATGTCAGTGTAGACATATGCTACTTCTCTGCGACTTACCACCCTTATGTGCTGTGGCTGGTAGGCCTATGACTCTGCTGATGTACCAGTTAGGGTGACCAGAAGTCCTGATTTTATAGGGACAGTCCCAATATTTGGAGATTTTTTCATATGGGCTCCTATTACCCCCCACCCCCTGTCCCGATTTTTCACACTTGCTATCTGGTCACCCTAGCACCAGTCATCATCCTTGCAGAAGAGGATTAAGGGGATTTCACTGGCTGCCGTGCCAAAGTTACTCTGTGGCCTAGGGTGGAGGATTCCTTCTGATTTTCACCTCCCATAGAGCTCTCCACCTCAGAATCCGATGGCTAGGGCTGCACATACAGCCAAGGATTTTCACCTTAATGCATTAAATACATCCACTTCAAGAGATCTGCGATGGAAGCCTGAAGGTAGTTTCAGGCTCTCAGCATGGCTTAGGTAGAAGGGGAAAAGCTGAATCTGTCAGAGAAGCAATAGCATAGCTGATTTGGACATTGCAGTCAAGCGGGCCTTTTTTACCTAGCTCAGATGGTAAGGTAGGGCCACATAAGTGTCAGGCTGAACAAAATGCAAATGTGAAAGGCCCATCAATCCATCCTTGGTTGAAACATCATTGTCCATTAAGGTAGCATTGTGGGTGTTGGAGGAAAAGCAGAGAAAGCAGAAAAATTACTGCATTCAGACAGACGTGAAGTCACAATTAGGAGTTAATAGATTGGAAAATTAAAAGAAAGACACACAAAGATGAGATTAAGCCTTTTCCCTTTGAAATTTCAGCTATAAAAGCTTCAACAGACAGGCTGCTGGCTCGCTGGTATCTTCCTTCTGTGGGCTGCAGAGGCTGCGGCGGAATTTCAACATTACTCACGTGTACAGCATTGTTTTGATGTTTTGTCTCCCCGTTTATGCAAAAGATGCTGGAAGTAAAGCTGCAAAAGATACTTTAGGGGCTTTTAATTTTGTGGCCACAAGCAATGTGGTAAGCCTACTTGACAACCACAGAGAAGATGGAGAATTGTGATGATGCTGGACTCTGAAGTGAGAAACGAGGGTAGAACTTTGTTCACAGTTACACAGCTATTGTCTTTTATTCGTTCGTTGTTGTTGCTAAAGACAGGGGAGCTGAATCTGATGTCTCACTGATTTTCTATTTGTATGATGTCGTTGACGTCATTGAAGTTACTCCTGATTCTCATCTGTGTGAGATCAGAATAGAATGAGCTTTCAGCCACCTTCTGTGCCCTCCTGATTCTGGCTGGAGAGAGAGAATCTCCAGAGCTGTGTGCGGTACATCCCCCATGACAGGGTTTGTGAGGGGGTACTCAGAAGGCAGCCTAACTGTCTTCTATAGCTAGCTTCTTTAGCTAGCTATTGTTTTCTATAGTGCCTATACTAGGGGAATCGCCCTTAGCTGGAAGCACAGATTTTAAGGCCCCTTTTCACCACCTCAGTACTTTTACCTGGCCATATAGGGGCTGGAGTGGGGCTGAGGATCTCACTCTAGGCCTTCAGTGTAAAAAGCTGGTAGAGCCCACACAGAGACAAGTTATATTCAGTGGCTGAGTCATGTATATAGCTTGGGGAAAAACGCCCCACATTTACAATACCAGCATTGCTGAAAGATCAAAAGAAAGGGGCTATAACGTCTTCAAAGACTAAACACAGCTGCCCTAACAAATGTATTCCACAAAGAGGACTAGCTGAACAATGGAGTTGTCATCTTTTTGTTGTCAGGTATGGACCTTCTACATAATGGCCAATTCATTTTGTTGTTGCAGAAGACTAGGATTCTTGCTTCACCCAACACGTAGCAATTTATTGGCTGCTCTACTTCCTTCTCTATTTAGGGCCATGGATTCTACTGGATAACAATACGCTAGATCATCTTCTTTAGTAGCATCACAATTTTATATTACCATTCCACAGTACGAAATCCCAATGACTATTTCCTAGAGATTTACATAATAAAGAAAAGAGGTGAATACAGATACATCTGAAAGCAAGTCTAGAGACTAGAGGTCTCTAGAAAATGGAAATCCCTTTCTGTGGAAAAATCAAATATGTGAAAGGGATTGCCAGGAAAATTCTGTCTTGGGAAAAGCAAGTTTCTCCTAAACTCAAGGAAAGTTTCTACTACATTTGCATCCAAAGGTCTTTAGAGGACTTGGTTTTCTTAGTGCTCTTCTCAAAACACTAGTTCTTTTCATATGTCACCTAAACATATATCTAATGGTATTCTTTCCAGGTTGTTTTCATAAAGACTTAAGCTTTAGCTTCCTGAAAGTTCAGGCCTTGACTCTAAGTGAGAAGTCCTCTGCTCCTGACTATTTCTGCATCAGATATCCCTCACTGCCTTAAAACAATCACCTGAGAGAGGCTGCCAGCCAGCCCGTGGAATAATGGAGCCGTAATCTAGTTTTGCAAGCTATCATTAAATTCCCTTTTGGGCCCCAATTGTGCCATGGCTCTGCTTTAGGAGCCTCGAGACCATTTTTTAAAGAAAGGAGGAAAAAGATCACCGGGTCCACTTTTTTTCACTTTTAATTTCACTTTTGCAGGTCACCTTTCACTTTCTCGTGTCAATGCATCCTCCAGCGATAACTTTTTAAAATGTCTTTTGAGTTTTAACCCTCTAAATTCATATCCTGAAGCACGTTGTCCTTACCTGTGAATGAAGTCTAGTACTATCGCTGTGTCTGCATTACACACTCATTAGCTCAGGTGGCCTATGATCTTCTGTAATAGAAAATCTTAGTATGATGTGTGGGTGTTGGGTTGCAATATGTCTTGAACATCTCTAAAAGCCTATTTTGTTTTTTCTGCCCTTGGCCAGTAACTTACTACGCAAGATCTAGGCTTGACACATCCCTGTTTTTCTGACCATTTGAAAATGAGCAGCTTTCCATGCTTTTGACCGCATATCGTTCAAAGACATGCTCCAAGCTTTATTAATTCCTTCCATCTGGCTATTTTCTGAAACGTTTCAAGCATTGTGTATGCTATAGCCATGGTCTGTTTTGATTCTATCTATGCTTTCTGTTTTAAGTTAAAGAATCAGTTACATACACCCAGGATAAAGAAACAATCTGTCATTATTCACTGTGCTTCTGAAACAACAATTAAGTTCAAGGACGACTCAGGAAGAGCCATGCATCCCGTCCTGTGCTCTTCTTAAAGAGAAACTATATAAACTGCAACAGTACATTTGAAACATAATCAGAATTTAATACAATTAACAAATATAAGTGATCAGTGTTCCGTAAAGAAGTTTTTTAAAACAAGAAAACAGAAAGGAAAAGAAAGAAATGATTACCATTTTATCCAATGCCCAGAATTTTTCACAGGCACTTATTTAAAAGCACCTACTTTTCTAGCTAACATTTTACTAGATCTCCAGCTATAATATATATGGAGATATGCCTATCTCATAGAACTGGAAGGACCTTGAAAGGTCATCGAGTCCAGTCCCCTGCCTTCACTAGCAGGACCAAGTACTGTCCCCTGACAGATTTTTGCCTCAGATCCCTAAATGGCCCCCTCAAGGATTGAACTCACAAGCCTGGGTTTAGCAGTTCAATGCTCAAACCACTGAGGTATCCCTCCCCCTCACAGCTGCATAAGAGCACTGAGATTGTAGACTTTTCAGCTCAAACATTTTGCTTTGGCACTGTATATCGTTGATTTCCATATGTTGCTGTGTTTAGTGAATGCCGTGGATGCCTTTCCTATCCTGGATGTCACTTCTTTCTTAAGGTCTCCATGGGCTAGTATAGTACTGCCCAGGTAAATGAACAGTTCCACTTTCTTTATGTTTTTGCCTTCTAATACAATGTTACTGCTTAATGTCTGTTAGCAATATGTATATGTTATACGTATTGCACACCATATTAATATTTATTTCACATTATATTGTAAATAAATGTTAGCACAAAGGTTTATATTTGAACGGTTTTATGCTTACTCTTGTTCACGCATGCCAAGTATCCCATACGACTTTGCAAAGCTGAAATCCACTTTGGTGCTAGCAAATACGAAATCTGTCAAAATCAATATACATTCATTCTATGTCCTAGTGCAGGTACCTTCATGGGCAACTGGTTTGGAAGGTAGTATCCAAAACAGAGATAATACAAGTATAGAACAAAACAACAAGTTAAGGAACAGTTATGAACTGGTGGGTTGGATTTTAGTGGTGTATAAAGAGTTTTGTAACTTGCAAAATCATACTACATGTATTACTCGCCGAAATGCATATCATGGAAGCACACCTTCTGTGTAAGGGGAACTGAACATGTGGAGACAAAAGAGTTGCTTCCTGAAAGGAGGGGTATGTATGTCTCAGACAATAAACTTGGCTAAGTTAAGTCATTTGGTCTCTTGAACGTTTTTCACGATGAACCAGAAGTGTAGTAAACAATTGACTACGTATTAATCAACACGTCTGTGTTTCAAGGATGTTTGTTTTGGCATAACTGATTTTGAGCCCTGTTTTTGCCAAGGTCTTTTTTGATTTTTTGGGGGTGTTACTCAATAGCGCAATATCATCAGCAAAGTCTAGATCTTCTAAGCATTTGCTATCTACCCATGCTATACCAGCGTTTGTGTTGCTGATACACTTCTTCATTATCCAGTCTATGGCAATGTCAAACAGCAGCAGAGCTAGAACGCAGCCCTGTGTTGTGGCATTGTCCACACTGAACCACTGTCTGGTTGTTCATCCTTACAGCATACCTTGCATTGCTGTACATGGCCTTGCTGATGTTGATGACTTTAGCTGGATTTCCATAGGATCGAAGAATATTCCACAAGGTATGTCTAGGCAGGCTATCAAATGCCTTGTGAAAATCAATGAAAATGATGATAGGGGGAGCCTGCCATTCTATACATTCTTCTATGATGGTCCTGAGTGTGAATATCTGATCTGCACAGGATCGCTTGAGCCTGAATCCACCTTAAGCTTTGCATCCGCTGCCTCTTTCATCCCATGTAGTATCACCATACAGAAGACTTTCCCTACAGCAGATAAATACTGTGACTCCTCTCCAGTTGTTAGTCAGTAAGATCGCCCTTACTGGGTATTCTGTTTCCAGTGTCCAGGTGGGGTCTCTCCTAGACTTCATTGGACAACTCTGCCAGTTTCATTAGGGTGGTGGCATCCAGTGCTTTTAGCGTTTCTGCTGTGATTTGACCATCTCCCTCTGCTTTGTAGCTTTTCAGCTTCTGGCATCTCTCTGACTGGAACTAGAAACCATTATTCCCAAGTCTCAACATTCCCTTGCTGTCTAGCAAATAGCTGTGAAAACCACTAGTAAAGTGCGTGTCTCCTGCTGTAGTGTTATCGACATCGATAACAGCCTTTCTTCTGCTTCCAGTTACTCTATTAGCTCAAGTGATAGAGGGCTGTGCTATGGATCTCAAGATCCCACCCCCGCTGTGGGGAGGGGTTCAGTATGGTTCCTGTGATGAACTTTGTTCTTCAGTGATAACTTTTAATCAGACGCCTGGGGTTTGATTTGGAGAAGTGCTGAATACCCACAACTGCACTGAGTTCTATGGGAAATTGCTGTGAATATATAAAGTGCTGCATAATGCTACGCACTCTGAAAATCAGGCCCTTGGCGTCTCAGATTGGGCACCCAGAATTAGTTGATACTTTGACAATTTTGGCTTTAATCTCTGTGCTTCAATTCCCAATACAAAATAGAGATGATAACGCTACCTCACCTCACAGGGGTATTGTGAGAATCAGTTCATTAATGTTTGTAAGAAAACTCAAATACTATGGGGAAAACACCACAGAAAAACCCATGAGGAAATAAATAATACATTCAATACAGGATTTGAATAGTTTGCAGAAAATAAGGCCTAGGGCCACAGATGGAATAACTACCCATTCAGAGAGCACCGTCCAGCCTGTGCACTGTGGAAAAACTCAGTATATGTTCATGTATTTACAGACTGCATCGTAATACATACTCGCAAGGGGGCTAAATTAAGATTGCATGGGCAACCTTAATTCTAGCATTTCCTCACTTTTGATACCCTGTTGTTGCATCCTACATGTTTTTAACATAATTCTTGTGAGCATGTGTGCGTGTGTATAAAATATACACGCGCAAAACATTTAGGCCAATGTGGCCAAACCTGGGTGCCTAAATTAGCCAAATATACCTTGGTTTTCAAAAGTGCTGAGCACTCTGAAATCCCATTTCAATCAGGCTGCTAATCTCTATTCAGACACCCAAGTAAAAGCAGCCTGAATCTCAGAGGTGCTCTGGTCTCATTGATTTCAGTGTCTTCTCAAGATGATAGAAGGGAGAGTAAATTACAATACACTTACATATCATATTCTGCACCTAGAAAAGCATAACTGGGATTATATTCCTTTTGCCAATCAGTTTATATGATATTCTTTAGAGTAATGCAAATCCATTGGATCTGCATCTCATTCCAGGTAACTTGTGAGAGTGAGATCAACTTGCATTCATTTAAAATGAATTTCCTAGTGATCTATAAGGCTAATAGCGGATAATTCAGATTTTTATATCACTAGAAGTATGATATAAGTAACTCCTCTGACTTCAGTGAAGTTATTATTGATTTACATCTATGTAACTGCATTTAGGGTCAAGCCCAGAGAACCCCATACTGGAATATCTTTTTCTTTGCTTAGAAGCAATGATTGTTAGATCACCAAGGATTAAAAGCTCTCATGGGATGTAACATTAAATATGATTTTGATTTCTGTACTATAATTACATTGTTCCAAGAATTTGTACATTATTTCAGCCCAAGGGAAAGGGTATATTTGTGACAAAAGCACAGGACTGTGTGTCAGGTTTATTCCTACGTCTACCATAGACTTTCTGTATGATGTTGGGCCAGTAACTTAATCTGTTTATTTCCCTTCTGCACAACAGGAATAATAATTAATAATACGTTCCTGCCTCATGGGATATTGTGAAGCTTAATGTATTTAAGACCCTCAGATGAAAGGTGCTATAGAAGTACAAAGGTATAATTATTTAAGAGTACTAATGCATGTGCTGCAGCCTGTGTTGTTGGGCACAATTTGTATGAGAAACTATTTTTGTTCGTGTAACCTCGGACCAAATCCTCAAGTGATTTGCCTGAAAAATGGCTTCAGGATCCAGCTTCTCGTTTTTAAGTCTAATGATGATCTTTTGAAATGTGGGAGTCTGTGACATTTCCTGTTGAATCAAAGAACTGTCTCGATTTCAGCATCCTAGAGATCTATAATTTCCCTGGTACACTTTTGGTGTTGGAAATCAGGTCATAGATCTAGACTGTAGAGCTGCACTCCATTTTTTTAAATTAATTTTAAAATTTCCAGATGATTTGTTGCTTCAAAAGTATGTCTAATGATGTAATTAACAATAACATAGCTAAGGACAATTGTAAACAAATGTAGACCTAAATCAATGGTAAAATCTAATTTAATATACATTTAGAAATCATTGTGCAAGAATATCTAAAAGTAATTACGCGAACTATAATATATCAGTTTATTTTAATAATTGATACATGTTACTGAATCTAAATGTTTCTATCAATCTATATAAGATTTGCCATACACGATCTGCCAGATTCATCTCGTCAGGTATCCTGCTTATGCTAGTGGCCGGTACCTGATGCTTTACACAGGAAGGTGACCCTGCAGTCCCCAAGGTGGGGAAGTATGGGTATGTCTATACCTCTAGCGCTGCAGCGGCACAGCTGCGGCAATAGAGCTGCATTGCAGCGTGTCTGCTGACGACGCTCTATGACGTTGACATAAAAAAACCCCACCTTTGCGAGTGGCAAAAGCTCCTCCCATCGACATAGTGCTGTGCACATGAGCGCTTATGTCTGTGCAACTTATGTCGCTCGGGGTGGAATATTTACACCCCCTGAGCAACATATGTTTTGCCAACATTGGGTGTAGTGTAGACATAGCCTGAGTATTGTTTTGACATGACGTGGGGGAGGGGGTATAGCTTCCCAGGCCCTGTGAGGGATCAGGGAGATTATGCCTTGAAGCACAAGGTTTTGATTATTCTTGAAGCACTGTTTTGCCTTGCACAATCCCTTTCCTGAAACTGCTGTAGCATTTACATTGCTGACCTCGTGTCTCAGACCTTTAATCTTCTCTCAGCTACAACAAAATAGGGGGGATAGAGAAGATCTGCCATTTCCTTCTTTTCTGTGGTGAAGGGATGGCTGTGGTGGGGGAGTGTAGCTGTTAGAATCCCAGTAGTGGAGCACAGAGTGTTTTGGGCTGGAAGTGGCTCATGAGATATTTTATTGTGTTATATTTTTCATATTGTGATTCTCGAGCCACAGCAGTAGAAACCTGACTACATTAGGTGTCTAGTGGGGTGGTTTTGTTTGTGGCTGTCAGTTTCTGTTACTTTATTTCACAGTTTTGAATTCTTTTCCCTTTGTGTTTCGAGTAAATAACAAAGCTGGGTCTGCCTCCCATACACAGAGCATGAGAGTGATGTTTTGACGGTGCTCATTAGGCTTTCAGCAAAATGAAAGATTTCACATCAGCGTACCCTTGCTACCCTACAATGTAATTATACCATTGGACACTCATGGATGCTTTTTGTCCTGGGATATCTTGGGAGGTTCAAATTGGAAGCCTGACGGAGACAGTAGCTAATTGTAGTGTTAAGAGCATCTGAAAAATATTTTGCATTCTGTATGTTACAGACTAAGGCTTTTTATTGTTGGCTTAATACATCTTCATCTGTGAAAAACCAGCTTCAAAAATAAAACCAGATGTACCACAAATGTCTCACTTAGAAAAATGTTCAATATTTCAAGATTACAACAAACCACTTACAAAAACAACTACCCAACCCTTATTTTATTTGCACCGTTCCTGATTTTTGTTCTTTGCAACTGTTACTTTCATGTTGACTCTCAATTTCTTGCATATGACAGTGCAGGGGACATTTAGATTTCAAGATGTTTACATAGTTGACAGCAAGTGGCCAGAAGATGGGGTTGTATGGGATGATATTTATTTCGTGAGTTGAGGACCTTGCATTTAAATTTCTGAGCTTTTTGTTTGTGACACACGCTGCCTTAACATTATTTAAACATCATTTGTGATCCGTTAAAAAAGCACTTTGGTTGTCTGTATTCTGTTGATTTTGGTTTTATTAGTTTTAATAAAACCTTGAAATGGTTCCCATCAGCATAGTGTCATTTTTAAACTAGTGAACGTGCCAGCATGTCCAGCTGCGTGGTGCTGGTGTTTCATTTCTATGTCCGCGTTGTTAAAGGGATACCATCAGCCGAGGCCCCCATCCGGCAATGGGCTTCTTGGGGACTGACTGCTGCATTCGTGCAGAGCCCCACTGGAGGGCTCTGCCCAGGCAGGTCTGGCTGCAGGATCAAGGCTTTAGGCTTTCTGTAATAAATAGCGGGGTTTACAAGACCTAATATGAATAATAGCCTTGTCAGAGCAAAGATGGTCCCATCATTGGGGCATTAGTTAGGACTTGAGACCTGGATTCAAGTCCCTCCACTTGTGTGACCTTTGGTAAGTCACTTAGCCTCTCTGTGCCTCAGTTCCTCATAGGTAAAATGGGGAAAATAGCACTGCCTTGCCTTGCCTTGCCGTAAAGGGATGTTGTGAGGATAAATACACTAAAAACTGGGGCGGGGCGAAGGGGGCTCAGATACCACAATTATAGATACTTATTTGGCCCTTAAGATTGTCATGTTTTTAAAAAAATATAATTAAATGAAAACCCTTTTTCCATTTCCATATGAATACTTAACACTTTCCATCTATAGACCTCAAAATACTTTATCAATGTGAGTTTCGATTAGCCATCCCCATTTATATTTTGAGGAACCCCAAATACCATTGCTTTGTGTTATCACCTGAGCTGGAACTGACCAAGGAAGAGAAGCGAAACCGGCCAGTCTAATCTCATTGTTCAATCTGAGTGAGGTGAAAAATGTAAACAAAGAGCATACATGTGGTGAAAAGCAAATTAGCTGATTACAATTGGGAAGGATTTTAACATTCAAAGCTGATAACATCGGGGAGGGCTCTGAATTTTGAATCTCGTAAATCTCTGAATTTTGTCTTCACAGTGTCGCTTTTAACACTTGTTATGGCAGTTGTCAAAAGGTTATAGCCGTACAACAGAATGCATTTGCATTTCCTGGAGCAACTTAAGGGGAAATAGAATGGCCTTGCCAGTAGGGGTTCCCATTTGGTTGCGGCTGAGGGGCTTTGCTGGAACTGGAGTGCAGTCATGTGGCATCTGTGATATCTGACTGGACAATGAATTGCTGCATTAAGCTGGCAAGATAGTAGGCATTCAATTTTCTCACCCTGTTGCCCATTATGTTCATAAACACTTAAAACAGAAGTTTTGAAAACAGTCCTAATAGGGTAGCTTTCTTTATTCACATTATATAAAAAAAAAACAATTTTGGAATGCGTGAGGGATGGGTGGTATTTTTTCCTTCACCAGTCTCTTTACTTTCAGTAATTGCTTGCAGGAGCCTTGTCCTTGAACAGTTCTTGAATATAAATAAGTCTCCCTGAGAACCATGTACTGTACAATAGAATGTATAAATACCTTAGATATTGCCAGGCAATCTAGAGGGGTGATTCACGGCTTCGACACCTGTGCTGGAGTTCATTTTGCAAATTGCAGTTTAAATAACCGGTGTATGGACAAAGTCCAAATGGTTTCAGATGGCGAAGGAGCTAATTTAGCCTAACCAAATGTAGATGGATTCAGTATAGAGAACTGCCAAAGCCTCCCTCAATTCCTGATCTGAAGTAAAACAGACTCTGGTTTTTTACAGGTCATTACAGCTATTTGCTGCTCCAGGTGTCTGGGCATTCCATCATTTATAGGCTGTCTTGTCATTCTGAGTGATCTCTCATCAGAGCTTTGGTGGTGATTGTACCTGACGCATGATGGTTCCATGAAATAATGAAATGCAATATGATGTGATGAAATATTTATTAAATAGTGAACCCCCCTACTTTTTCCTATCTCAGTTCCTTTACTGCTGGGACAGGCAAAGGTGAAAGCTGCATGTTACCTGGTCAGCCTCCACACTGCATGAAATAATTTGAAATGATCGAGAAACCCAGTTCAGTTTCTGTTCCTCTGGCTAGTCATTCTGGGTCCTGTACATCACACTAGCAACAGACAACCAGGCATCTGCAATCAGTTATGCAAATCTGGGGCACTTTACAGCATGGAGATTTAACAAGGATAAAAAGATCTGCTTTTAATCACTTATTTACCTGATGCTGCTGGAAGGTTGGATGCAAGCTACATAATCATACAACAAAAGACTATGTTGTTGTAATTCATATACTTAACTTCAGTTTCATATGGCGCATGGTAAGGCAGACTTTAGTTTCATAAGGTACATGATAAGGAGTTCTAACCCATGGGTAGAATGTGGGTGAGGCTAGGAAGGAAGCGCAGTTAAGGTTGATGCTGGATATTTGCTTGACTGTCTAGATTTTCAGGGTTTTAAACCATAATGTTCTAATGAGGTTCTTTTAAAGGGCAACATCTTCTGAATCCAATGCTATTTTAATCAAGTCTTTCTTCTGGGAATAATCATCTTAATAAAGCAGCTTATTTCTAAAAAGCCATGTATTATAAGAGCAAATGCTAAGTGAAAGGAAGGAAATTAGTACAAAAGAGAAACCCTGGTTAGGACATTAGATCTAGCAAATTTTCCTATTTATATTAATGCCAAAAAAAGACTGGAACTCTTTTTTGTTGGCTAAATGGAAGAAATTTGAGAACAGACTATTTCATTTGTTCATCAAATTGAGAAGGACTTCTAGCTAATTGTAATGTAAGATAAATTTCTGAGTAATCCCAACATCACAAATGGCAGAGGTGCATAACTGATGAATATTTGATTCCTCAAGGCATTGTTGGATATTATGGGCTCCTTTACTGTACTTTTCCAGAAGCTCCAATCACTGAGCAGCAAAAGCAGAGTTCAGGAGATTATAGCGCTTCCATCTATTTCAGCGAAACAGGCTGTTGGGCTTGATGCCTCCATAACAAATAAGAAATAATGGGAGTGATAGCTGATATACCAGGCAGTAAAGCTTCTGAGCCAAATGGTTTCCATCTGAATATACAGCAAATTTGCCATTGCACTAATATATAACAAGTGCACAATGTGTTTGCCAGCTGTGTGTATGAGAATCCAAATGTTTACTAGAAATTCTAACATTTTTCCAATATTTTCTTAATATTAGAGAAAGTGGTGAGGGAGAGGGGAGATTTCACTACTTTTAAACATATAGCTCCGCATCGCCTTTGAACACAATGTACTTCAAAATGTCACAAGCCAGTAGATGTTGGCAAATGGATGAATAAGGAATGGGGTATCCTTGCTTAAAGAAGACCATGTGAGCTCTAGGCATCACAGATTTTCCACCAACAGATGTTCAAAGGCCCCTGTTGCAGCCCAAATGTGCAGGTGCTGTACAAACGCATCTTAGCACGTGGAGTGAGATCTTCACCCCTGCTCCAGCCCCTTTACATCATGTGAAAAGGCTGGAGTGGCATAAAGGAGCCAAGCCCTAAAAGCCCCATAATCCAGCCAGGGGAGGATGCCCCTGGTGCAGGCACTGCAGAGTCAGCTGCAAGCAGCCCTTCTAGGGGTTTCACCTCACAACACCTGAAGTAGGGGATGTGCCAGGGGATGGTTTGGGGCCAGAGGGGCATGTTGGGGCAGAGCCCCAGCACTGGAGACTCTAGACAGCATTGTGTCCCATAGAGCAGCCTGGAGGAGACTGCCATAAGGGCCCCCGGGGTTGACTAAATCACGCCAGAGTCCAAGATTGAGAGGCCACATAGGTGGCTTGAGGCCAAATTGGCTCCTGCGCCCTTTGGGCTGCAAGTTTTGTGCTGCATCTCTTAGAGGCATAGTCTGGGATTTTCAAAGGGGCCTGAGGGAGTCCGTTACACACATCCCATTGAAATCCAATGAGAGTTAGGTGCCTAAGAGGCACAGGTGTGTTTAATGGGAGGTGAGATTGTTATAGCATCATAACTGAGAGGAGCTAGTCCTCAAAGCAGGGGTTTGGTAAGATATGGTCATGCTGAGAAAAATGTGAGAAGCCCTGCTTGAAACAAAACTGGTGCTATTGCCAACGCTGAGGTTTCACTCCCTCTCCGACTGCTTCGTAACTGGCTACTTTGTACTTTTCAGGATCACTAACTTCTCTGATTGAAGAGAGGGTCTGTAAGGGATTCTACAGTAGTTCACTGTTTGAACAATTTGTTTGCCATGGGCTCTCATTTAAATTTCTCCAATTTAAACATCCAAAGGCTAATCCTCCCACCTTGGGATAATGGGCTGATTCCTATTCCACTCACACTGGTGCAATTCCTGAGTAATGCCATTGGCATTGCTTGATCCTTTGAGATGAGAATCTGGCCTGGAGTAACACTGTATGCTTCCTCGCTCAAGTTAGGAGTGTCCATGAAATGGTTGTTCCCAGTATGTTAAAACATTGTCTTTCAGGACTCTGGTGTGGTTTCTTCACATGATTAACTAATGAGAAAGAAGCTCCCAGCTACACTCTTCAGTCGTCGAGGAAGTAGTTTACTTCCCTTCCCAGGATAGATATTTTCATATCTCGTCCCATAGATCAAGTCTAAAGTCACCCATCTTGCCACTTGAGCTGGTTGGGGCACTTCTTAGGGCTGCAATAATTTCTGCAGACTGAGTGGTCCCAGAATAGGACAGAGTGTAGATGGTAAAGGAAGCACAGAAGGGAGGGGAAGGAGCTTATTTTTTCTCCTGGCCAACTCTGTAGGCTGCTGTTTTAAACTAGGTTTAATGTCCTAGTAAAGAACTTCAGCACACACATCGCAGTGCCTACTAATCATTACACTGCATTTGGCTTGGGGGCTGTTCCCTAAGGCAGTGGTTCTCAAACTGTGGGTCGGGACCCCAAAGTGGGTCGCTAGGATCAGTGTGAGACTTGCTGGGACCCAGGGCTGAAGCTGAAGCCTGAGCTCCACCCACACCTGGGACAATGGGGCTTGGGCTGCAGCCCCCTTTTCCCCCACCCGGGGTGGCAGGGCTCAGGCTCCAATACCCCCTACCCCCCAGGTCATGTAGTAACTTTATTGTCAGAAGGGGGGTCGCGGTGCAATGAAGTTTGAGAACCCCTGCCCTATTGGATAAAATGCCTTATGTTGACGTGCATGTTGCGGGGGAGGGAGGTATGTTACAGGCTTTTTCTCCGTCTTCCTATGGCCAGTGGTCTGATCCATATGGCAAATCCTATGTTTCTATCCAGCCGCCGGCTCTTTGTAGTCCTTGCGGTGCTCAGAAAGCTGAGGATAGATTGCGCTGGTCAGGGCCCTGACTTTCTTTCATGTTTAAATATAAGATTTATCAAGTGCTGTAGGATCAAGCTTTTTATTCCTTGTTTCCTGGGTGGTAACTGATTAGTACACAATGCAGGGTAACTCGCAATGCAGTGTGAAAAATCTCCATGAAGACTTGTTTCTTTTGTGGACAATTTAGAAAGAAGAAAATGATCAAATGGAATAAATGACCACATCAAACAAAGGGTCTGTCCTGGCACACGCATCCCTACTTACATCATCAGTAAGAGTCACGTATACATCATTGGGCCTGACTTCACTGCAGTGCTAACGTGAGGTATAATTCAAGTGTTGCTCCAAACCTGACCCTCCTCCACACACAAAGGTCTCTAGGTGGAACTCAGCGGTGCCTTAAACTCAAGCTAGCTGGCCGTCAGGAGATGCGGGTGAAAGCTTGAGTGCTGTTGACACTGGAGCTAGTAATGCAGTGGGGATGCAGCTACGCAGATACAGTCATTCTGTGCAGCCCAAGTGGTGTTTTGCAGGATGGCTGCTCTCGCTCAAACTAGGCTAACTTGAGGGAGGTTGACTCCAGTATAGGTAACCCAAGCTTCTACAATGCAGTGATGACAAGTCTATTGTCATGTGTGTCTCTCTCTGTTCCCATCTCACAATGCTGGATTAAGGGAATGGCAGTGTTATGGTGCTATCTGCAGGGAAGCCCTGATTATATAACTGTTGATCCACTGTCATACGATAGGAGAGGAGACTACAATAAACAGGACTTGGCAGTGAGTGATTTTCTCTGGTATTTTATTGATTACATATAAAGTGCATAATACTTTAAAAACAATGTAGACCTGGTTTCTCCCCTGCATAGCTTGCACTCCACGTACAGACCTGACGTATAAAATAAGAGGTGTGTGAAGGGATTGAAGACTGGGCCAGAGGTTGTTTTTAGGCAGCGGTGGATGGTGCACAAAATAAGTGGTGAGGCTGGAACTGATAACTGGATACTACCCTCCACTGCACCCTGTCCCACTCCTAAAATATATATAACATCTCAAACATGCACACAATCATTTCTAATCTCCCAAATAACATCAACCAACCTCCCATCTAACAACGGTCGGCTCTTCCCACTTCCCAATCAACAAATTCTATTCTCCCCCACATCTTGTAGCTTCCACCACTGCTCTCCTCCGGAGGAGGCACCCGCTCCAATCTGCTCCCTGCCTCAATCTTCCTGCCTGAAAAAAAGCCAGCTGCTCTGCATCCTTCCTGCTGCCCCAGAGAAGACCGAACAGTCAGCTGGAGCATGCTCTGATCTCAGCCCTGCTCTATACCTTGATAGAGGGAGGAGCTCTCTTAGCCACCAGCCTCTGTCACTGCTCACTGCATTCGATGGTGTAGCTCAGTGGTCCCCAACCTTTCTGTGGCCAAGAGCACATTCACGCCTTCAGAAGAGTGTGGCGGGCAGCGACGCTTCTCGGCAGCATTTTGGTGGCGATGCTTCTTCGGTGGCCTCACTCCACGGTGACATTTATGCGGTAGTTTCTCCGCCAGAAGCACTCCTCGGCGGCATTTCGGCGGTAGCTTCTCTGCCGGAAAGCGCGCCTCAGGGGCATTTCGGCGGTAGTTTCTCTGCCGGAAAGCACGCCTCGGGGGCATTTCGGCGGTAGTTTCTCTGCTGGAAAGCACGCCTCGGGGGCATTTCGGTGGTGGGTTCTCCAGCGGATGCGCTACTCTCCTCTTTGTTCCTTGGCACCAGCCCTGACAGCGGGCACACATAAATGCCCCGGTGGGTGCCATGGCGCCCACGGGCACCGCGTTGGGGACCACTGGTGTAGCTAAACTGAACGGGCTAGATACTGCCTGCTCCACTCCACCCAGCCTACCCTCTGCTAGGCTTTTTTCTGCTAAAGAGAAGCGGGAAAAGATGGGTGTCTGCCACAAAAGTGGATTTTGTGTCTGAAGAACCAATAGAGGAGATTTAATTGATGGCGTGAATCCCACCACTGGCCCCCCGCTAGTTTTAGGAGATCTGAAGTAGGAATAGGAAGATGCTTTTCCAATGCCGAGAGGGGGAGAAGTGGACAAAGACAGCTGAGGAGAGCGGCTTAGTGAGAGCACAGGACTGGAGAGTGGGTGGACAATGAGGGGAGTATACATTGTACATACCCCATTAACTGCAGATATCTTGAATTGAAGTCTCCTTTCCAAAATGCATAATGCCATTTAAGCAACTTATAAGGATTTTGTTCAATAGCTGGCTTTAAAAACAGCTGTGAATGTATTGCTGCTGATAGAGGCTGCTGGGCAGCCCTGGAGAGGGAATTTCTCTTGCTTTGCAAAGCATGTAGGCATCAGGCAGGGGCAGTAGAACCCTGACCCACACGGCCCTGCCCATGTGCCTTAATACGCACCTGGGCGGGTGTCACCTCAGGGTTAATGGCTTGTCCAGCATCTATATCCATTCAGTCCTAGGCGTCTCAGCTGAAACTACAGCATCAATTGTAGTGGTGGAGTTTGTTTTGTGACCCCTGCTCATCAGGAGCCAGAATAAGGCAGGCACAGAAGGATTTTGTGATCATTATAAGTGAAGGCAAAAGTTGCCGTCTCCTCTCTGGGCAGGGAGAGGTCTGCAAACATAATATAGGTCCTACCGTGTGGATGGAGGGCAGGATTTGAAGTTATGCAGGTGTGCACGTTCCTTGTGCACCATGCAGACCAGCTCTGCATGCACTACCTCTGCACTGCATCTGCAGATGCATTGGAAAGGCTGGGAGAGGTATGGGCCCTATGGATCCACTGTCATTCCTCATGCACAGTATATGAGCATTGGTTGTGGAGGCAACTGCAATCACAAG
Organism: Macrochelys suwanniensis; assembly: GCA_033296515.1. Taxonomy (NCBI): domain Eukaryota; kingdom Metazoa; phylum Chordata; order Testudines; family Chelydridae; genus Macrochelys; species Macrochelys suwanniensis. Next base: position 160,277,283 of record CM065777.1, read on the forward strand.
GCTGGCCACGGAGCAGCCAGAGGTGGAGAAAGATTCCCTCCCCCACTCCGTCCCCAGTGCACAATTCAGCTGCTCATGTTGAGCTCTGGGGCCAGGATTTCAGTCTGAAAGAACACAACACGATTAAACAAAGATTCCTCTGCTTTGTCCCTTCACTGGGTTTATAGTTCTGAGCTCTGTGGCAGGCTGCAAGGGGTTACCAAGCTTGAAGAACTTGTTGATGTCACTGCTGGTTCAAGGAGTGGGGTAGTGGTAATTTTCAGAATGGGAATCACTATGAGGTCATGACTCACAGCTCCTCTCCTGGGACCTGGGGGGTTGCTAACCTAAGCTTGCCTAAGAGGCTGCTGGAAGTAAATACTGGGGGTTGGGATGCGGGAGGCCGCATCCCAACCCCCAGCCCTGAGCCCCCTCTTATACCCCAAATCCACTCCTGCATCACAAGCCCCAGCCCTGAGCCCCCTCCTGGAGCCAGCCCCGTACCTCCTCCTGCACCCTGAGCCCCCTCCCAGAGCCAGAAGCCTGTACCCCCTCCTGCACTCCAACACTCTGCCCCAGCCCGCAGCCCCCTCCTGCACCCAATTCCCTCCCAGAGCTTGCACCCCTCATCCCCTCCTGCCCCAGGCTCAGCCTGGAGTCCCCTCCCACACTTTGAACCCCTCGGCCCTAGCCCAGAGCCTGCACCCCAACCCCTTACCCCAGCTGAGTGAAAGTGAGTGACGGTGGGGGAGAGGGAGTGATGGAGAGAGGGGGGGATGGAGTGAGTGGGGCGGGACTTTGGGGGAAGGGGGGCTCAGGGAAGCGGCAGGGTAGATCCTAGGTTGCCCTTAAATTCAAAAAGTGATCTTGGGCGTAAATAGGTTGGAGACCACTGTATTCGTTGAATTGAAAAATACTACTTTTCTCTCTGCTGGAGAACCCTTTTTCTATGGTAAAATGTTTGTTAAATAAATGTACTGTATTGTTGAACAATGGATCCTCAAGTTATCCACTGATTCTGGAATCTTTCAAAGTAAACTTCTAACAGACTATAAAAGAGAGTGGAAACTCTTCTGCAGGTAACATTTCTAGCAGCTCAGAAAGCATTACTTGCCTGGCACTGGCCATTACAATATCATAGAATCATAGAATATCGGGGTTGGAAGGGACCTTAGGAGGTCATCTAGTCCAACCCCCTGCTCAAAGCAGGACCAATCCCCAATTGTTGCCCCAGATCCCTAAATGGCCCTCTCAAGGATTGAACTCATAACCCTGGGTTTAGCAGGCCAATGGTCAAACCACTGAGCTATTCCCCCCCCTGTGTATGTGGTTTGTGTGTGGTCATGTTTTTTCATGAAATAAGCCATTTTGCTGCATTTCTCTTTAGAGAAAAAGTGTAACCTCTCCCCCCACCCCCCGACTCCCAATAGCTGTAGGCACTACTCCAATACAAATAAATAATAATGACAGTGGTGGTGGTAGTACCTATTTAATGCAAAGGAATGTTATGAGGATTAATTAATTACTTGTAAAACACTTGGAAATCTTTATATGAAATTCACTATTACAAGTGCTAAGTGTCTGCCTGTTTTGGCATTTATAGCTGTATTCTTCACCACAGTACTTTAGTGCCTCATTTTACAGAATAAAAATAGATGAAACAACTTCTAGAATTATTGCTATTTTAAAGGCTGGTCTAAGACAACATTTGGGGTGACCTGTTGGTTCTGTCGCCTGTATAATTAGCTCATCCGTGCATTTGCCTGATAGGAGACAGCTGCCAGCCCTGAAACTAGGCTAGGAAGGAAGGTTGATCAGTGAGAGTCAGCTGGAACCATACCTCAACAGAGTGTCAGAAGGCTATTCCCTAGAGCTGCTAGTTAAGAGCAGTTTCTCATAACGATAAGATTAGCATCTGCTATAGACATTTTGTTTTCTTTCCCCTGAAGGTTTTAAGCTTGGGGCTATTAAGGCTGAAGAGACTTGATAGCCACTAGGGGTATAACAGAAGCTCTGCTGCAGTGTGCTTTTTGATTGCTGATTCTCACCCAGCCATTAATATTTTGTTTCCTTCCTATTTATTGTAAACCCAAAAGTGTTCCTCGACACGAAAAAGGACAGAATAGCAGACTGGAATTGATTCTCCAGTCAAGGCTTTGTAGGTCGCTCACAGCTACAGTGCATAGATAAGTTAGGTTGCCTAACGAATAGGGTTTATTTCCTTTTCATGTAATTTTTTTACATGATGAAATGTCACCAAGTTTCAAAGCATGTTAACCTATTGAAATATATGCAGAGATGAATTCACCCCAGCTCAGGCAACGTGTGCAAGGACCTTTACGCCAGGGTGAATTTCATTCATAGGGAATAATTTCATCAGCCACACAAGCATTATGTATCAAGGAAAATAGAATATTAATTGTACTTTACTGTAGGAATGTTTGCAATGGATTGATTATGCACGTAAGTGAATTAGGAGCACAAGCCGCATAGAAAGCCAGTGGGCCCAGTGTTACTGACTCACTGGGGTGCTTTTGAAAATCCCACCCAGCGTTTCTTTGGTGAGTGCAATAGGCATGGAATGGTTGACAGATAATGCCAGAAAACAGACAACTGACAATCAAAAGGGAAAATAAAGAGCAGGAAAGAAAGATACAAGAAGAGCAATAGGAGGGGAAGAAATTGTACTAAGGGGAAGCCAGTGTTTCTGAAATGGAATTATAAACAAAATACACGTCATTAAATATCATCTAAACACATCACCGCCATCCACAGATACCTCCATAGGCTCCCCACCCATTTCAGAATTCAGTTCAGAAATGCCCTTCCTGTGTTTAAAAACTCCTATGATCTTGTTCCAGTTCCCCCCACCAAACTTCCGATGCTGCAAGCAGGAGGGGAACTCTGCTTTGTGCGTTGTCCCCTCGCCTCCTGGCCTGTTGTCAGGGGGAGGAGGGTATTCTGCTATTCCCTCTTGTCTCTTGGCTGCTGAGAGGGGGGGTGCATGCAATCTCCATTCTTCTACCTCCCCTCCCCCTCAGCCTCCTAGCTCCTGCAAAGGGGAAATGGAGTTTCATGAGTTAGCCTCCCATCTTCTCCCTCCTCCCCCAACATCATGAGATTGGCTTAAAAATGATGACACTTGGGGAAAAATAATAATTTTTTGTGTTTTCTTTGAATTCTGTGTATTTGCACCTTGGGGGATATGCCAGTCACATCTTCCACCCTTCCTCTACAACGCCAAGGGCTAGAAACTTACTTTTAAACCAAATTAAAGCTGAGCTTCTCCTGTAATCTCTGGACTCCAAGAGCTTTAAGAAAATGTATCATGAGAGTCACAAAAAAATCACGAGAGTTGGCAACACTGCAAAAATCAGGCAATTCAAAGTTGTGATTCTTGTAGTTATTCAGCCCTTCATATAGTATTTTGTATTATTGTGTGTCATGGTTTGCAGGGCTAGCTGCACCTTTGTCCCCTTTCTAGTGCCCGTTCCCCTCCGGTTTTAGGCCTCATGCCTTTACCCGTGTTGAGGTGCAATTCCGTAATTCTGTCACTCTTAGACTGGGCACTGGGCTACAGTACCTTGTATCTCAACCGTGCTTGCCCAGCAGATCCAGCTGGTTTTGGCACCTGAGGTTCTTCCCGTGGGAGTCTGTGACCAGTGGTGTATGTAGAGATCAGACAGCCTTCTTAAACCAACGTGCCGTTTCTCCTAACAGTAGGAACAAAGCATTTTGAGAGAGAGGATTTTAAAACAACAAACACGCGGGAGCCCAGGGAGCCTCTGACAGAAAACCGTTCTGTCGGAAAATTTTTGACCAGCTCTGCTGGTAACACCTGCACTACATACAAGTCAGGCTTTTAAATATAAAGAGGAGGGCATTTCTCTCATCTCGCTGGTTTAAATGGACACTACTGATGTATCTGTTTACAACTGATGCTTTAAATTGGTTTTGATTGTTTTCACCAAGTATCATTCTAGAGCATCTTTGTAATCACAGATATAGTACTGAAGTCTGAGTGTCTGGCACAGAACAGGCCCCCAACTTAATGTGTGTTTCCTATTTTACATGTTTATCCAGTTTTCCTAGCTTATCAAAGGCATGAGGTATTAATAGTTTATAGCAAATATGTTGTCACCTAGGAAATGTAATGCTATCACTGTCTTTACAAGAATTAGTTCTCTTCTGTAATTAGAGCAGTGACTATTACATTGCTGCCATGGAATGGTGAGGGATTACTTGGATAACAACGTCAATAAATGGCCGTAAATCTGATCCTGTAAACTGTTCACTGTTGCTCATGCCACTAGTCTTGTTTAGGTCAATGGAACATTTTGGGTGAGTAAGGGTTGCAGGATCCGTCCTAATCTTTGGTGGTGATGCTATGTGCATGGAAATGAGAATGTCCATAGGAAAGTGACATTACTAGTGATATTGGGTGTTAGCACACCAGTCCCACTGCTTTAGTGCTTTATGGGCTAGTTGGATCATTTAAGAACACTTGGGGCAAAATGAAACTCTTGTTTGCTCCTACTTCCGATGTTAAGTGTCCCATTCTGACACTATAATTTTTACGATAAATAACTTCCCAATAGGGGGCCTTATAGTATGGTTATTTGTAGGAACTTAGAAAACTCTACTTTCAGGAAGTGCTTGATGCGGGAGGACAGTATACATGGAGGAAGGAATAAAGCCTGCATGTTGCACTGCCTTAGCTCTATCTCTTCGTGCTCAAATGTTAGAATTGAGCTGGTTCCTGCAGGCACATGGAAATCAGAAACTAAGACTATTGCACACAAAACAAAAAAGAGAGAGAAGAAACAGTAATTCTGGCAACTACCAGATTCCTGTCCCTGAGCAGGTAGACATGAAAAGAGATGCTAGACATTCTTTAAATCACAATGGGAAACCTATGAAATTGCAATGGGGCTAGATAAAAAGGAAAAAAAATAGAGCAGCCACACTTTTAGCTGTAATGAGCAAAGGCTGTCACATGCTCCAACAGCATTTGTATATATGTCAGCAGCAGCCCGGGAGGAACCATGTCAAATCACAGAAGCACTCCAAAGCATTTTCAATTAAAAAAAAAAATCACATGCAAAAGGCGTCTTTTTAACAAGTGTAATCAAAAAACTGGAGAAACAATAGCTCTGTATGTTGCCAAACTGTGCAAAATGGCTCATTCATGCAATTATATCTTAAAAGATGAACTAATTTGTGAGACAAGGTGGGTGAGGTAATGTCTTTTATTGGACCAACTTCTGTTCATGAGAGACAGACACTTTTGAGCCACACAGAGCTCTCTCTCACCAACAGAAGTTAATCTAATAAAAGGTATTACCTCACCCACCTTGTCTCTCTCATAACCTGGGCCTAACATGGCTACAACTACACTGCATAGAACTAATTTGTGATAATTAGTAATAGGAATGAAAGATGCAGGAGCTCAAATGAGAATGCTCAGAGCCTACACTAATTCTGACGAGAGCTACAAATGTGCATGGCTAGGGAACAAGTTCACGTCCTAATGCAGAGCATGAGCCCTGGGCTACACTAGAGGGGTGGGGGGTCGATCTACGATACGCAACTTCAGCTACGTGAATAACGTAGCTGAAGTTGGCGTATCGTAATCGACTTACCTGGCCGTGAGGACGGCGGCGAGTCGATTGCTGCCGCTCCCCCGTCGACTCCGCTTCTGCCTTTCACTGAGGTGGATTTCCGGAGTCGACGAGGAGCACGTTCGGGGATCGATTAAGCGCATCTAAATGAGATGCGCTAAATCGATCCCCGATAGATCGATTGCTACCCGCCGATCCGGCGGGTAGTGAAGACAAGCCCTGAGGAGTGCAAACAGAAATAACTCACCTCACAGTTTAGGGAAATCATAAAAATACAAGAGAAAATGCACCAAAAATTGTGCAAAAGCAAATGCACAAACACAAAGCAGAGAGGATAAACAAAAATGCAAAAAAAAGACCTCTGGATACTGTGGAGAAACCTCCCCCCCACCCACCCGTATAGTGTCTTGTGCAATCATTGTGGCAAGACAAATTGTTATGGTGAAGTTTGCAGATAAGAAAAACAAAGGAAAAATGCACCCAACTGAGGAAGCAAGCAGTGACTTAGTGGACTTAGATTTTTGCATGCATATGTCATTAATGTAGTGCCAAGCAGCAACAATGAAATGACTTGTAAAGCTCAGCCTAGCACCAGATGCAGAGACAAGAATGAAGCACACAAACAGAAAATTGAATGCCAAATAGTCAGTGGGACATCAGTGAATGTGCTAGGCTACAAAGACTTTCTCAGCGTTGTACGAGACAAGAAAGCAAAACTGCAAGCAAGCAAAGCCAAACTAAAACTATATGGTGGCAGAATCGTAATACCACCAAGGCAGTATGAATTACAAGCAGAAAACCCAGGAGAAGTATACAGACTGACATGTCCAGTAGTACAGACAACACAGAAGCCACTGCTTCAAGTATATTCACAAACCTAGTGACACTAAAGGCAGGCTACACTTAACACGGTGTAGAGCGGTGCAGCTGTAGCGCTTCCGTGCGATGCTACTACGCCGGTGGGAGAGCTTTTCCCATCAGTGCAGTTAATCCACCTCTGGGAGAGGCAGTAGGTGTGTCGACGGGAGAAGCCCTCCTCACAACGGTGTAACTGCTTCGCTCAGGGGGGTGGATTTTTCACACCTCTGAGAGACATAATTATACTGATGTAAGTTTACAGTGTAGACTTGACCTAAAACTAGGACAAATGATTGATACAATAGACAATAGAAGTAAAACAAAAAATGTGTCCAGAGCAGACAATACGTTGTGGCATCCCGCTAACAAAGCTGCTAAAAGATTACCTTTTTGGGAGGGGGAAGGAGGAGGGGAAAGGGAAGGGCTGGGATGTCATAGATAAAACAATTTAGCCCATACAAGCATTGCCGCACAGAGCCCTTAAGTTAGATAAGCAGCATGAGAAGCCAGGCAAGCTCGGGGCCAGTTCTAGGAGTGGTAGAGCAGGGCAGTCACTCAGGGCGTCAACCTCCAGGGGATGCCAAACTACTGTGATGCTGGGCTTCCTCCCCCCCCCCCCCCCCCCCCGCGCTCTGCTCTGATTGGCTGGCATTTTATTTTTGGCTGCTGGGGGAGGCACCAAAAATATTTTCCACCCTGTCTGGCAAACCGGCTAGGATCCCCACCTGGGCAAGCCGCCTGTTTGCATAGAACCGAGCAATATATGCAAAGCACTAAAAAGAGCCCAGTGCCAAATACCTATGATTAAAGAGCTACTACTTGACTTTGCAAAAAGCAAAAATATTCTCAGTACTCGATGCCAAACGAGTATTGGGAAGTGCTAGTGGATTAAGAAAGCAGCTACCTTACCACACTTTGGACACCAGCAGATATATGGTTGGGAATGCCATTTGGGATCAAACCTGCAATGTGAGAATTTCAGTGTCACCAACAAGAGATACAAACAGGATTTTCAGCGATCAGCATCATAGCCGATGACATTATGGTGCACAGCTGTGGAGACAGCATGATGGAAGCTATGGCAGATCATGACCACAACCTCATCTGTCTGCTAGAAAGTGCCAGGGAAGTGACATTTTTCTAAATGAACTATTTCAACACTTTTAATATTGTTGTTTTTAGGGGCTTGGGGGGGGGAGCTGAAATGTATTTGACAAATTTGATCTGAATTCATGAATAGCTTGAGTGCCCCGAGAATTGCATTTTTCTGACAATTTACTATTTGCTGAAAAAATGTTACCCAGCTCTACTCATTGTACATATGGTGCAAAGATGAAAATTCTGTAGGTATTTTAAAATTCATTGTGACTCTCCTCTATTAAAATATTTCCCTTCTACTAGGTCTAGCATATTTTCATCAAAAACATTTTGCTGACCTTCTTAGTGGTGTGTGGCAGTTTTTATTCCCCCTCAAAATAATGCAGTACTAATAGAATTGTAACTGATACACACTTTATCAGCTTCATTATATTTGCTTTTACTTTATAAGTTAGAAGGACAAGTGCACTAGAAAAATAGCAGCTACACTTAATTCTTATTTACCCTGAGTACCTACCGTGATTAGGCTCTGAAGTTTTAAGTGTATTGACTCTTAACTGTATTGTCAGTGGAAATTTTTTAATATCTGTTTTAATGGAAAAAAATTGCCTTGATGCCTCATACCTTGTTACAGAAACTGTGGTTTATGCATCAAGTTATACTAGATTCAGCTATTTTTTCTCCAGTAATCACACGGTATATATGTTATCTTATTTCCAACAGTATTTTGATCAAAAGATTTTTCTTTCATGTTATTCTCTGGAGAAAGTGCAGCATAGCCGGCAAACATGAAACAGAATAAGTATGAAAAAAGGGAATTGTCTTTTGGTTGTGTGCAACTTCTGAAGAAATGAGTGACATGATTGAACAGTAATATTCAAGTCACTGTTTATGGCATTTTTAATTAGCTTACAAAATATCATCTCACAAAGAAGAAACTTGCAGAATCACCGACGCTAATGAAATTCAGGCTAATAACATTTCGCTCATTCACTCAGCTTCAGACACTAAAGCTTGGCATTAGTACGAGTTATATACACTAAATCAGATTGTGTATATTGTCATCATACTATGAATTCAGGCTTCTTCCCAACACACTCTTGTGGTGATGATTCTGTGGAATATGCTGTGACAAAGTTGGAATTTTTTAAAATATTTTTGAGTCCTGTTTGTGCCCCAGTTTACCCAATATGCTGCCTTGTTACCCAGTGGGGGTGGAAAAGGTCAGTTTGCTCTCAAGGCAGGCTAAGAGACATGGGTGTGGGTGTCAACCACCTGTCAGGGCCTTGGTCTCCGTATTGATGAAACATTTGAAAAAACAATGGCAAATCCAGTGTGCTGGACATTGATATCTAGCAACCAGCACACCAGAGGGATACTGATTTTCTCACCTCTTAACAGGGAGGCTGGGCAACATTCCCTGGCTCGAGAACAAAGGCCTGGAAGATGGGAAGTGGGGGGATAGGAGCTGGCTGCTAGAAGGTGTTGGGGCTCTCATCTGGAGTCATAGGTGCTGGAACCGCACCCCCTAGCTTGAAGTGGTTTCCATCATATACAGGGTTTACAGTTTGGTTCAATGGCTCTGAGCACCCCCCATTACACACATTGTTCCAGCATCCCTGCTTGGAGTCTGACCAAAGAGGTCAGATGGAGAGACAGACAGAGCTTGAATAAAGGGGTTCGCCACAGCTTGGCTGGGCTCTGGGCTAACCAGCGCAGACTATGCTTTAACCTTCAATTCTCTATAGTACCCTCAGGACTTCCTATGCTGTGTGTGTGTCACTGCAATTGCTGGGTGAGGTGCATGAATCCCTGAAGAGTGTATGTACAGGTCTCAATCAGGAGTCGGTCTCAGTTGGACTTGCTGAACGGAGCTTTCAATGTGAAGCAGGGGCGCTGCAGCCCTAGAGGTCCAGTCTAAAGAGGAAGAGTGAGACCCCTAGGGGGTCTCACACATGGAAGGGTTCCTCCTAGAGACTGTTCCAAAGCTGGGGGCATAGCCACAATCCTGTGGATCCGTGGCATGTGAAGAGGTCCGATTTTCAGAAGGGAGGAGCACCAACCATTCTGTCTAGGGGACAGGGTTTGCTTCCCCCAGCACAAAGAAGAGTTCACACCCAGAATCCTCGGATCTACCAGAGGTTCCTGTCCATTCACGTGTTGGCCCAGCTCCTCCATGCACTGACTCTAGGGCTCTCTACCCCCCATGTCAGGATCACTGGTAACACGATTCCTTTGTTGCCACATTGCCAGGGCCATACAGACCTCAGTTTCCTTTAATTTTTCAGAGCATTTCTCATGGAGGTTGTTGGGGAATATGGTGACGTGTATCCACTTTGTTTCCACGAAACCATCACACCAATTGGGAAGAAAGTCTGTTTCCCTTCAGAAGCCGCTACAAATGGGGGGCCAAATTCTGCGGTCATGAAGACCCACATAAATCTGGAGTTAACGTACTCACCGCAATGGCATTATTTTGGATTTGTGCTCCTTTGTGATGCCATCAGACCCATGCACAAAACAGCCGAGACAAATCACAGTGCGCGATGCTTAAATAGGGTCAAAAACTGTGGAATTCGCTTTGGAAAATCTACATAGCCCACCATTAAATGCTTGCAGGCTTACGTGCACATCTAACACTTAGTCGCCTGGTGGGATCCTCACACATTTTTGCTATAGATGAACCCTGTGTGCTTATAAAGCTTCTCATAGAAACAGGCTTCACATCACTGAGATGTAACTGAGAGCAGAATCTAACCCTGGAATAGCAGCAGCAGCATAGTACAGAAGAGAGAGCTATTGCAGACTATTTGGGGAAGTCCTGCAATTTTGTGAGAAGCAACTCACCCCAAATAACCCCCTCTTGCCAAAACTCCTTACTAAGTTGTAAAAGGACACAAGGTCTCAGTTCTGCTCTAGTTTTTCTTCTGCGTGTTGCCTCTTAAGTACCTAATAAAGCATCACTATGGTGATTCTCTACCATACTGTATTAGGTTGATGATATGCAGCTTTAATTTTCTTTAACAACATCAGTGTCTTATGCATTTTTGTTGCTGCCTCGGTGTCTGTCTGGCGTTTTTTTAATGGATCAGCTTCAATTTTCTTCAGTGTAACATAAGCCTGAAGATATTTTCATCAATTCCCAGCAGATGCTATATGGGCTGGGTAGTAATAAATGGTTTCTTGGTGATTGTTTTCCTCACGCGTAAGTCCATTTTCTGTGCAGACCGCATCAAGTAATTTAAGCTTTTAATTGTTTATGATATCTAGGGCTTGCAGACTCTGTGGGTGTTTTTTGTATTTGTAAAAGAGAATTATTAAGCACGAAAGCAGAATACTACCAGGTTATTTGCAGCTAACACTATGGAAGAACTGCCAAGTCCTGGCACTGCCTATGTGTGCTATAGAGGTGGGAGGGTGGGAAGCTGGGGGAGTTAGTATAGTAATAGATCCAAGGCTAACTAAGAACTTCACAACTGTCAGTATGCTACACAGCATGCTGATACAGGGCTGTATCCAAAGCCTGTGAAGTCAATGGGAGACTTTCCATTGATTTCAGTGGGTCTTGGATCAGGCCCTCAAAGCCAAAGTGGAAAGAGAATTTGGATCTTCCTGCTTCAAAATAATAGTTCCCTTCCACTTGAGACACAGACTCTCCATTAGTTGTTAACAGTCTGGGATCTATGACACAGTGTTGAACAGTTCTGATTCCATCCAGTGGAGTGCTGTGTATACATACACAAGAGCCAGTTCATTACAATATCAAATATTGTCAGTGGAGCACTGCTGTTGATGTTGGCAAACGTGAAGTAACTTCCTCTCCTTGACACCTGAGAAAATAGGATTGTTGTTCATTTTGCTGATGTGATTATACTTGTGGTGATCTTTGAGGCTGGCTATGTGTTTGATTAAGTGTAGAGTAAAACTTCCCAAATTACGGTGTCTGTGTCTATAAAAGAAATGCAGCCTTTTTTGTAGCCTTGTCAGTCCCAGGATATTAGAGAGACAAGGTGGGTCTGTAAAATAAATGTTCACGAGTGGAAGGTGGGTTGTACAGAATTTAACTTAAAAAAAAACTACTGACCAGCATCAAAGTTCTGCTCCATATGCAGTCACAAAACAAGATTTCAGTCACAAAACTTGAATTTCCTACAGCATTGTGCATTTATTTAAATACAGCCAACTCACACCAACTTTAGAAAAACTGACCTGCCCACCCCTTTAATTTCTCTCCTTGTGTGAAATGTTGGATGGAGTGATAAAACAATAAACACCCAGATACTAAGTACAACAGTGTACGGTGTGCAAAACAGTCTTTCTGCCTCCATCCGGACCTAGGATTTGAGTTATTTCATTCAACCTGGACAAGCTGCAAAGCCATGCCAAGGCTACTTACCGAGTGTTTCACACTAATGGCTATATCATACTCTCTCCCCCAGATGTAGTTTCTATTTGTGCATGTACAGACCAGGGCACAATGGTGCTATATCTGGCTCTCTTGAAGTAAATGTCTGAACAGGCTGTTTTGTCAGAGGTTCAGCTCTCAACGCCCTTACTCAGATTTTCCTGAGTTTTCCTTCAGCAATACAGTACTTCCATGAGCTGCAATGGAATGTTTTCTCAGTATGGACCGAGTAAATACTTCAGGATATATCCCCTATGATTATTTAAAGGGAAGGAGATAGCAGATAGATCAGGGGTGGGCAAATGTATTGGCCTGAGGGCCACATCAGGGTTCTGAAACTGTAAGGAGGGCCAGGTAGGGAAGGCTGTGCCTCCCCAAACAGCCTGGCCCCAGCTCCCTATCCGCCCCCTCCCACTTCCCGCCCCCTGACTGCCCCCCTCAGAACTCTCGACTCATCCAACCTCCCTCCCCCCACTTCTTGTCCTCTGACCACCCCCTCCCGGGACCCCCAGCCCCTAACTGCCCCCTGGTACCCCACCCCCTATCCAACTCCCTCTGCTCCCTGTCCCCTGACTGCCCCAACCCCTATCCATACCCCCGCCCCCTGACAGGCCCCCCAGGACTCCTTGCCCCTTATCCACCACCCCCTGCTCCCTGTCCTCTGACTGCCTCCCAGGACCTCCTGCCACTTATCCAACCCCCCACTCCCCACCCTCTTACCATGCTGCTCAGAGCACCAAGACTGGCAGTTGCACAGCCACGCCGCCGCGCTGCCCGACAGGAGCTTGCAGCCCCGCCGCCCAGAGTGCTGGTGGCATGGCGAGCTGAGGCTGAGGGGGATGGGGGACACCAGGGGAGGGGCCGGGGGCTAGCCTCCCTGGCCGGGAGCTCAAGGGCCAGGCAGGACAGTCCCACGGGCTGGATGTGCCCACGGGCCGTACTTTGCCCACCTCCGAGATAGATGTTAATACCTTGAAAATTAGGTCAGACTGGGAATCACCAAGATTCTAGGAATGCCACTAATGAGAGGATATCTATCTCTGTTAATAATGTAGGCCCTGAGCTTGCAAAGGGTTATTCATGTACTTAGCTTTACTTACTATGAGTAGTCCCACTGAAAATTAGGTATGTACCAAGCCTTTGCAGGACTGCGGCCACATGATTGGCCATTTCTCCCCTAATATCATGAAGTTCGATGTTGCCAATTACCTGCTTTCTGTCAACTGGGGGACTTTGAGGAGCTAATCTAAGTAAGAGCGACAAAGAGTCCTGTGGCACCTTATAGACTAATTAGACTAACAGACGTATTGGAGCATAAGCTTTCGTGGGTGAATACCCACTTCTTCAGATGCACGCAGTGGAAATGTCCAGGGGCAGGTATAAATATGCAGGGAAGAGTCAGGCTAGAGATAACGAGGTTAGTACAGTCAGGGAGGATGAGGCCCTCTTTTAGCAGTTGAGGTGTGAACACCAAGGGAGGAGAAACTTCAGTGTTCACACCTCAACTGCTAAAAGAGGGCCTCATCCTCCCTGATTGTACAAGCCTCTGACAGGCACTGCACTTACCCAGACATCCACAGGCAGGGACACACCCAACTGAGATACGTGAATGATCTCCCAGCCACTCATGAACCAGCAATAGGGAGGCTCAGCCAATTCACCCCTGTGCCCTAGTCTTGCACCCCAGAGCTGTACCGACTTGCACTGGTCAGAAGCCTGGCCAGTGTAAGCTCATTACCCAGTTCGCCTCTTCTTCAGAGGAAAGTAGACATGCACCAGCCTTTGTAATCTGAGCTGAGATTCCCCCAGAAAGATTTTAAGTTGTTATAAGTAGCAGGCGTAGAGAGCAAAGTTAGTTACTTAAGAAATAAAAATAAATTCAGTCTAAATTCTACAGACTAAGCAGGATTTGAATGAAGCAGCACCTCACTCTGACAGATGGTACAAGCAGGTTACAGATCCTCAATACACAGGCTGGGACTGCCTTCCAGCCTGGCACCAAACTTCCCCAGTTCAAAACCTTTGTCTTCCAGATGTGCTTCCAGCTGTTGAGATGGGGGGAGGAAGGCCAATTGATGATGTCACTCTCCCTCTTTTATACTTTCTTCCAGCTGCTAGAAAGATCCTTGCTGTGGCATGGGCGGTCAGGCAGTCCTCATTGTGTACCTGCCTTCTCTTAGGAGTCTCAGGGATAATGGATTCTTTCCTTGATGGGCCTTCAGCACTGTCTGGCCCTCCCTTATTGTAACTGAAAGGCTGGCTTGTGGACATTCCCAACCTCATCCATATTCCAGTAAGGCATATAGCAATATTTCATAACTTCCCATACAATGTTAGTACATACAGTTCAACAGGATATTAATGTTTAGCAGATCGAGACTTTTAAAATGACGCCTCACCAGGTATACTTTGTACAAAACATAATATCTGAGTGGTGAACATGGGGGTTCCAGGGTGCTACTCTGAGGTGCAGCATGTCACACCCTTCCAAAGCTGTATCCAGATAGGAATTTTTCTGACTTTCCCTTGAAACTAATTAACTAGTCCTTGAAAAGTTTTTTCCTTTGTTAATTTCCTCACTGTGTGTAAATAAAAGGCCTGCTTTTGTTATTGCTCTTGCAGTGTTAGTCATGTAAGATGTAGGAAAGAAATACAAGTCACGGATTTATGATTTCTGAAATAATTTAGATGATTGCTGAGTCTGTCAAGGGGAATATGGGGCTTTGTTAAAGCCAGACTGTTATTCTTCAGTGGTTCTTTCAGTAATTAACTGCAGGTATTTACTCAGCTTCATAAATCTGATATTTCCCTTGGTCTGCTAGACAGGAATGTTGTTTGTTCTTGGTATAATCCATGCATGAAAACTTTTCCCCTTTTCCCCTTCCCCCTCTCCCCCCCGGCTGATCATTTGATCTGTGATATTTGACTAAAATGTGAAAGAAAACTAAAGTTTGGGGAAAATAAGTTAAGTTGAACCCAATACTGCTTTCCAAAGTTCTTTCTAGTTTACTGGCATCTACTCTGCTTCCTGAACTGGGGCAGTTTTTGTTTGTGAAAGAAATTTATATTTAGTCCAGCATTGGGATGGGAAGAGTAACTAGGGAGTAGAGAGCTGGCAAGTGGAAGTGGATGAAGGACAAGTGGTTTTTTTTTTTTTTTTTTTTTTTAAGGATCATATGTTTGGTTAAACCAGGGATCTCAAACTCAAATTACCACGAGGGCCACATGAGAACTAGTAAATTGGCCCGAGGGCCGAATCACTGAAACCTTTCCATACAATGATACAAAAGTATAGTCAAAAATGAAAAAAATGAAGAGTAATAGAGTATTCTATTAAAAGTCAATGTATTAACTTTTTGAAAACTGTAATGCAAAGAGGGGTTTTAATAAAATATAAACACCAGTAATGTTCGGAGCTTGGCTGCCAGTGGAATCGGCGCCTATGGCGGGCCGCAGGAAATAACTCTGTGGGCCGCATGTGGCCCGCAGGCCGCGTGTTTGACACCCCTGGGTTAAACCATCTAAGCACTCTACGTGGGTGTGAGAGCTTCACTGCTATGTGGGGTGGAAGAAGATGGTGTATGGGAAATAATTTTAACATCTCCAAAGCTTTAGATAGATAGAGTAGAAATAAGATCTAAAATTAAGTTCTGAACTTTGTGGCTTTGCTCATAAATTATCATCAGTAAAAAGTTGTCATTGTCTATCATGTCTAAAACTGTTCCCGTCATGGTAGTGTGTAAACTGCCCATGATACTTTGGCTGAGATTTTCAGAAGTAAATGCTGAAAGCTGGGTTCCTAAAGATAACATTTTAAGAAGTGCCTAAAGGAGTTAAAAGCACAAGTCCCTCTGAAAGTTGTACTCACAGGTGCTATACTGAGGCTTTTAAATAAGTGGCCTGCTTTTGAAAAGTGCTATACACCTCACATTTCCTATTGACTTTAATAAGGCTTGGTCCACACTAAGCCCCCAGTTCGAACTAAGATACGCAACTTCAGCTACGTGAATAACGTAGCTGAAGTCGAAGTATCTTAGTTCGAACTAAAAGGTACTTACCGCGGGTCCACACGCGGCAGGCAGGCTCCCTCGTCGACTCCGCCTACTCCTCTCGCATAGCAGGATTACCGGCGGCGACAGCGAGCACTTCCGGGATCGATTTATCGCGTCTAGACAAGACGCGATAAATCGATCCCAGAAGATCGATTGCTTGCCGCCGAACCAGCGGGTATGTATAGACGTACCCTGAGAGTCATTGGACATTCAACATTTTTGAGAATCAGATACTTTAGTTAAGGGCCTAAATATGAAATTAGGCTCCTAACACTAGATTTTTTGAAAATCTTGGCCTTTGTCTCTAAGGGTACATCTACGCTGCAAAGAAAAACCCACAGCACTACGTCGCAGAGGTCAGGTCAATTGACTTGGGCTTGTGGGGCTCGGGCTCAGGGACTAAAAATAGCAGTGTAGACGTTTCCACTCGGGCTGGAGCCCAGGCTCTGAGGGTATGTCTACACTGCAATAAAAAACTCGTAGCTGGCCCGTGTCAGCTGACTCGGCTTGCGGGGCTCGGTTAAGGGGCTGTTTAATTGAGGTGTAGATGTTTGTGCTCTGGGACTCTGGTTCCAGCCTGAACCCAGATGTCTTCACTGCAATTAAACAGCCCCCGAGCCCTGCGAGCCCCCGCCCCTGTTAATTACAGTGTAGACACACCTTGAGGGCCTTACCCCTTGCCGGGTTTCAGAGGCCAAGCTGGAATGTTTACACTTACTTTTAGCTCTGCAGCCTGAGCCTTGTGAGCCTGAATCAACTGACCCGGTCTTTGAGACTCAGTGTTGTGGGGCTTTAATTGCGGTGTAAACCTACCGTAAGGGTCAAATACTGATCTTGCATGCAGAGTGTGGGTAAAAGAACTATTTGGGGATTGTGGTGAAGGTGGGGGAGAAGGAAAATCATCCAGCAAACCTGAAAGGCCGTGAGGCAACCTCACAAGTCATTACTACTAGAATATGGAGAGGATAATGGATATAGCCTACTATTTTCCCCCATGGACCCCTCTAATGCACATGCTAAGATATAGGCCGATGGGTCTATACTATGGCTGATGAACTGGGCATACCCCTTGCATGTCTTTCACCTGCTTCTTTCTTAAATGCTTAGGTCAGTAGTAAAATAGTTATCAATGCCGACATTTAAATGATCATAATTAGACATTTTTGTTTACAATGCTGTTGTAGCTGTGTTGGTCCTGGGATATTAGAGAGACAAGGAGAGGAGGGTGAGGTAATATCTTTTATTGGACTTTGTCTCCGTAATAGGACATGTCAGTAAAAGCCTTATTGAAATGACTGGAGGCAGTACACCCCTCTGTGCTATTTTTTAGGCTCTCGGCAAACTCAGCCTGACATCACTGCAATAGTTATGCTCCTGGCTGATTTGAAGATTGTTTTGCAACTATTAAGAGGCAGAAACTTATTTTTAAATGAAGGGTGAGATTCTGGAACATGAGATGGCAGCTCACGGAGGTGGAACTATACGGTACACCTAGGTAATCCCTGTCCTGCACACACACCTTAGATGACCTCTGAATTCAGCCCTCTATCTCTTCAAGATCTAATATCAATTTGAGTCCTTTTAGATAGGGTATTTTTCCTCTACTTATCCTCACCCTCTCTTTTTGCACACTTCCCCCCTTCGTTCCTCTCATCCAGTGCCCCAGTATAACCTTCGAGAGAGTTAAGGAGCTACTGCTGCAAACCTTTCCCCCATATTGACTCTGTGCTTCAGTGCCTGAAGAGGATGCCGTGCTATGGCAGTGCCTATACTTCTATGTTACAGGTATAAATAATGCATATAACCGGTGCAGCTATTGCTCACCTTTATAATGGCATCAGTCTCTGAATAGAGTGTGAAATTTTGTTCCAGAAGATTGCTAGTGAGTACAAGTTAAGTGACACCCGCAGAGAGGAATATGTTTCAAGGTGGTGATGAGGCGGCCCCTGTGCAGCACGAGTGTAAGAACCATCCTAGAGTCTTTGCCCATTGTTCCAAAATAGGTTTTAGTTGGAAACGTGTAAAGTTCTGCTTTGGTTAAAATCAGTCTCTCTAACTGAAGCCGATTCCATAATAAAATGCTATAAAAACATCAAGCATTTTCCTTTTCATACCCAACAAAAGCCACTTCCAGGTCTCTCAGACTCACATTGCTTGTGTGCCTAGGCCCATGAATGTCCAGGTGAGTTTAATGTTTGAGCCTCTCTGGGATGCTTCCAATATTGTTTCTCCACCATTATCATTTTTAGTAAGACTATTCCTGAAGCCAGTATGGTCCCTAGTAATTGAATCCATATATTTCCATTTTTACTCACGCTTTCCTGCCTAGCTACTTACTATGCAACATGGTCTGATCAGCGCCTATTCACCATGAGAGAACTTTGGGACCACATACCTTTCCAGGACATTTAACTGAATCCCCAGCAATTTTAATGGAAAACCACTTATGGAATGGGAATAATGGGGAGTAGGAAGAACTCCAGTGGTACTTTAGCCTGGTTTTCCTAGCAAGCACATTCTACTTAACCTCTTTTTTTCCTGTGTAATGAGAGAGCTCTCCGAGATTCCTTCCTTAAAATCACAATCTCAGACGTCCTTTGGGTCCATTCAGTGAGCGCTTAGCTTTTCAAGCTGTGCAAACATATTGATCTTCTCCTATCTGAAACATCCTACCAAGTCTATATTCCAGGCCACAGTGTTTTAATAGAAGAGTTCATCATGCTGTTCAACGGAGGGGTTTTTGTTTTGTTTTGTTTTGTTGATTCCATGAATCGTGGTGCAGTAAGCATGGTACAGCATTAAAATGTGAAACACTATGGGAATTCTACAGGGTGTCTGAACAACCTCAGGATTGGGTTAAATTATGTGTAAAGTGTATCAAACTGCAGACTATGCTGATAACCGAATTAAACATCAAATTTAAATCAGTTCTGTACCGCCAGTGGACCAGTTTAAGATAAGAATTTCTTCACTCTGAGAACTAAAATGAAAATATGATCTACCCAGTGCAGCAATTCTCACTTGCAATATTAACTTGTAGCATTTTAAATGATTGTAACTTTGAAATCCTACAAGGATTTCTCTTTCTCAGAAGGACCAATTAACTGCTCATTAAGAAGACAAAGAAACTTAATACCAAACATTACTTTGAGTTAAGAGGTAACATTTTCAAAAGTGCCTAAATGACTTAGGAGCATAAGGCCCATTTCCAAAAGTGACATAGGCACTAGGAGCCTAAATCCCATTGACTTTCAAGAGACCTAGGCTCCTAAGTGAAAATGGAACACTTAGTACTCGTAAGTGTTAAACAAATGTCCCCAAACAGTGTGTTGATGATGGAAAATAATCCGAGACATGGAAATAATTCTATATGAGGGCAGTTTGAAAAGATTCTCACTGTTTAGAGAGGAGACTAAAATGGGACATAAATAGATGCTAGTGAGCAATAGAGAGAGAAAAATCAGGCTTCCCTATTTGCTATTTCCCTTCACTCAAGGGACAAGTAGACACTCAATGTAACTGAAAAGCAGCAAATTTACAAATCATACAAGGAAATACTTTTTATACAGTACATAAATAACCTGTGCAGCTCATTGCCACGAGATATCATTGAGGCCAGGAACTTAGTAGGAGTCTACAAAGGATGACGTATTTATATGGATAATGAGAACATCCAGAATAACATTAGGACGATTTTGTATAAGGAATATGTGACATTCAGTGGGAGTCGGGCACCTACCTGCCAATAAGATCACATGGCTACACAGTAAGACAAGTATATACCTTGACTGCACTGTTAAATATTTTTGCTTATTTTGCTTCATTTCCTCCTTCTCATTTCTTACACACGAGATGTCAGAAGTGAGATCTGAATGAGCTGCAACAGGCATGTAGAGGATGTTTAAAACACCATGGGCTCCCTGGAAACAAGCACCTTTGTGCAAAGAGAGAAAAAAGGGGATATTGAGGCATTTGTCACTGGTATTGCAGCCTTGTTTCATGAAAACTCATGTTTATTGATGCAGACTTTGAAATATAATTCTAAAAGCATTTTTGGCCAGCTTTTCTATTGGTGTGTATTGGATTTGATCCACTGACATCTAGGGAGCTATGCTGATTCACACCAGCTGAGGACCCAGGCCATATTGTTTGGAAACAAACAAACCCCGAGCTGCCTGTTGTAAAGCTTTGACTGCAGAAGAGCAGTTTTAAAATACATCATCACTTTGGTTCCCCGCTCTCTCGCTCTCTCTTACGTATATTTCTGAAGTCACGCTGTTTGTTAATCTTAATGTCCTATCAGTAGTGATGGAATAAAGATGCTACCAGAGCAGAGAGTTGTAGGGTCATGAAGATGTGACTAACGGCGCGTCAGGTATGACAAGCACATCCCTCTGGTGGACTCAAATGGCTGATGATGGAAGGGGGGCTAGACTCTTGGAACACACCAAGCACACCTCTGTCCTTTGCTTTCATTTCAACGAGCAAAATGCAGCACATCTCTCTTCTCTCTGTTTAACGAAACAGACCAGATTGTGGCCAACCCCGCACAGGTGCACAAGAGGGGTTGGAAAGACCTCACGGCTCCATCTGTCCTTTTGTAGAGCCCAGCCTGAAATCCAGCGGGCAGTGCAAAGTGCGCACACATCTAATGCCAGCAGCAGCACTCGACGCCCCAAAGGACCATGACCTTGGCTTCCCTTCCATAGTGGCAGCAAGGTTGCAGGGGAGTGGGATAGTCTAGTCCCCTTGCACTCTATACATGGGGGCTAGAGCTCTTTGTTACAGTGTGTGCTCCCAGAGGGCCCCCTAGTGGCATTCAGGCCGAGGCAGCTGGATTGCTTCCAGGGGCAGCTCCTGTTGAGCAGCTAGGGTGACCAGATCGGGACAGTCCCGATTTTGGGGTCTTTTTCTTATATAGGCTCCTATTACCCCCCACCCGTGTCTCGATTTTTCACACTTGCTGTCTGGTCACCCTATGAGCAGTTGCTCCACGCTCCCCCGTCCCCAGTTTACGCTGTAGTTTCTAAAAGCACAATCTAACCCCAAGTGTAGGCTGGTCACTGATTTAGCAGAATGCCCTTTTTTAATTGGAGCATAGGATTTCATACAGCTGGTCCCTCTAGTTAAGTAGCCTGCCTCGTGCTATTGGCAGTAACCTGTTGTTTTAGGCTGAAATCCTCGCAAGCCATCAAGAAAATTGTGCAATACTGTACAGGTATCTAGGGATGGAGCAGCTGTCTTGGCATCGTGGCACTTAGCTTGCATACAGGAGTATGAGATTTGATCACCCTTGAAAGAATTACAATCTCCTTTCAGTTAAGCAAAAAGGCGAAATCTTCCAACATATGGATGTAATGTTTCCACTATAATTCATTGTGAATGATAGCAAAATAAATACAGCAAGCGATGTAGCATTTGTAGAGCCTGAAATATAGGGCTGGGGGTTGCTGCTAGGAACTACAATACAGGTTTGCTCATTACATCCAGTCCATTATAGAGTATCGTCATTTCAGTTAGCTAACTAGCTAATGTGCATGCCGCTGTGTTACACGCTTGATAAGACAACTCTGTAAAAGTACCTTTCCCTTTTGCACTAAGAAATCAATGCAAAATTTTAGAAAAAAAAAAAGCTGAAATAAAAATGAACTCCTTTTCCAGATCTTGCATCTCCTTTAGATTCTGTCTGTCTGTCCATCTTCCTCTGCCTCACAATTGATCAGAAAACAATCCACCCAAAACAGCGTTTTGCATTTGTTTCTTTGTAAACAGTTGAATCTCCCCTTTAAAACAAACACAAACAAAAATCCCAAATGCAGCCCTATAACGCCTCTTTCATTACCATGTCACTTTGCAGTTACCATAAAACGTCAGTGGAGTCACACTGTTCAGTAAGGAGCAGCCGAGAGAAAGCACAGCATTGGAAAAGCTGCCAGAGCAAGGGATATAGTTTGACTTGTATTTGTGCATCATTCTTACAAATTTAAAAAGCAGAATCTCACTTCTTACCCACATCTTCAGCTAAAAGAGCCAGCACAACAATCTAAGGGGGAGTCCCCAGACAAACACGTTTCGAGTTTGATTCTGCACAGTAGGGTGCGGGGTACTGCACAGATATATGTCAGCAAAAGATGAGGAATAGGACAGGGAGTCCAGGGGATCTGATTTTGCATTAATGAGAGTGCAGCTGTGTGGCTGCCTGGTAGCTAGAGAAACACCTAAGAAGTAACCTGAAGAAGAGCTCTGTGTAAGCTCGAAAGCTTGTCTCTCTCACGAGCAGAAGTTGGTCCGATAAAAGATATTACCTCACCCACCTTGCCTCTTGCAGATGGAAACAGGTAGCAAGGCGCTTGATTACAATAATGGGGATGAGCTCATGCATAAGCCGATGTCTCAGACAATCCCATTCTTTACATATGTCCCCACCCTGATTTCACCGTGGGCTTTTCAGAGTCGGGAATAGGTGTGCATTGGGGCTTGAGACTCTACCACACTGTACGGAGAACTGTGCCAGTGGCCACATTTTCAAGAGTTCAGCACTCAGCAGGTCCCATTTAGGTACCTAAATGAAAAACAATGGGAACTGCTGGATACTGACCACTCTTGAAAATCTTCCCCCCGGTGTCCACCATGGGCCTGTTCATAACTTCCAGTCACTCTTGTACTGAAGCACAGCAGCCTGGCATATCTGTCCTGCGCATCATGCAAGAACTTGCGCAGAACGCTCACCAGTTGAGTCAGCACCTGTGTGCATGGCATACTAATAGGAGCTTCAGTCAGCTCTTACTGCCAAACTGAATAACAACGCCCAGGCATAAACAGTTTGAGGCCCTCCCTGTTTGCGGGAACAGCGGGCTGATGTCGAGCTCTACCCACAGTTCATACCCCCGCCCTAGTTGTAGTTGTGATTTTACAGCCCACTTCTCATCAC
The DNA here is from genome assembly GCA_033296515.1 of Macrochelys suwanniensis. Lineage (NCBI taxonomy): Eukaryota > Metazoa > Chordata > Testudines > Chelydridae > Macrochelys > Macrochelys suwanniensis. The sequence continues at coordinate 160,300,227 of CM065777.1, forward strand.
CAATTTATCAATGTACGTTCTGCACTTGTGAGGAGTAGGTAGGTGCTAAACCAGTACAAGTCAGCCTTAAACTGATCTCAGAGCATCCATGTGCAAAGTTAAACCAGTTTAGCTAAACTGGTTTAATGTATCACCCTCAGTTAAACTGGTGCAACTTTTGTCTGTGGACAAGCCCTTATTTTGGAGCATTGTATTAATTATTTATTCCGACCGGGTGTCTTCTCCGTTTGCAAATTAGACTCCTTTGTCTGTTTCCCCTAATTATTGCCATTTCCTGAAAGGCCACTGTCAAACACTTTGTCATTCTTAGTTTATGTTTAGACTCCCCTTTAAAGCTTGAAAATAAAATGTCCTTTCCTACTAATTTCATCCTTTCCTATTTGGCAAACGTTCAATGAGTCTCCCACCACTGACTTCCTCTCCTTTCTAAATACCCAGAAATTAATGCAACTCTTTATTGGCATGCCTGCACCGCACTGAGGAGAATGTCAAGGAGCTGTGGAGCTAGAAGAGTAAGCATAAAACATTCACATTGTGTGTTGTGCGAAAACAGTGCCTTTTCTGATTATTTTAATATGAATTCCTCCGTGACAGAGGGGTGGGTTTGGTTAATCAGTTTCAATTAATATTTAGAACCTCAGGGATATTTTCTCCTGTATTACAATAACTTTAGACTGGGGTTTCTTAAGGAACCTCAGGGGACTAGGCACCCCACTCCCTTGATTTTCAGTGAGAGCTGGGTACTTAACTCTTGTAGTAGGTCTCTTTGAAAACCTCAGCCTTAATGTACATCACATTTTGGAACTAAACTACTTGACTACCAGATTTGAGTGCACCCTGTTTCCTTGCTTGGAAAATACCAACAGTGATAAAGAGTCTACTGTTATTGAGGGGAATATTCTTCCTGTGGGCAGTATGGGACCATCCATCAGTCGTGTAAGTTAGAGCAGCCTCTAGACTAGGGCTGGGTCTGGCACAGATCAGCCCACAGGATCAAGAAGTTGTTGTTAGTAGAGCTGGTCAAAAAACGGGATTACCTTTTATGAAAAATGTGTCCCTTTTTTGGTCAAAAATATTTCAAATTTTGAGGTTTTTCCAACTAGCTCTAATAATTAGCTCCCTGGCAGCTCCCACCATTCCAATGAGCAGAGTAGACTCAGAGAGAATCATTCTACTATTTTGTCCATCTACTCATGCCTTTTATCCTCCAGAGTATCTTATCAACCTTTATCTCATACAACAAGTGCAACAAGAAAAGGAAGCAAGAGGGAAAACAATTTCAGTAAAGTACCTCAGAGACTACAGTAAATGCGCATGGATATGAGTTAATTTTGGTCGTACAAACCACTTAGCTGGCCGAATTGCACTAAAACAATTACAAAGTTCCCATGATGTGCAGTAAGTGAGCTCAAGGATGAGTAGGCAGAAAAACACGAGAATGGCTATTTTAATAGTGAAAAATGAGTACATTGATGAACCCCAAGACCCAGCAGTAATAATACGTGTTAGAATGGAATGATTGTGATTATTATAGTTACATTTAGTGACACCATCTCATCTCGCCTCAGAACTGAAAAGGTTATTTTCCAGTACCTTTGCAACCATATAACGGATGTAGCATGCTTCTAAATACCAAGATAGCCCACATTACACACAACATAAGCCACCCAAGGTATTGAGCAGTAATATTAACATAAATGTGTGTTGCTGCTGTAGTTAGCACCAGTTTGCTTCTAATAGTGTTAACAGAGATCAAGCTTCTCTAGTTCCCTTTCCTCTCCACCGTGACCTTTATGTAATTCATAACAGTGTGAATTCTATTTCTTCTCTGCAGATTGTGTTCCGGAAGATCAGTGATGTCAAACGCGAAGAAGAGGAAAGGATGAAAAGGAAGAATGAAGCGCCTCTGATTCTACCACCAGACCACCCGGTCCGTCGGCTGTTTCAAAGATTCAGGCAACAGAAAGAAGCCCGGCTAGCGGCAGAAAGGGGGAGGGATCCAGATGACCTGGATGTGGAAAAGGGCAACATTCTAGCCGAGCACTCTCGCACTATTGTGAAAGCTAGCATTGTAACGGTAAGGGAAAGCCCTGCAACCCCTGGTTCGTACCAGTCTGCTTCAACATCCAGTGTGCCCGATCATGCCAAATTGCAGGCCCCTACGTCAGACTATGCAGGGTGCAAAGTGTCCGGTGACTACCCAAGACGCAAAGGCTGGGCCAAATTCAAAGATGCTTGCGGAAAGGGGGAAGACTGGAACAAAGTATCCAAAGCAGAATCCATGGAGACTTTACCAGAAAGAACTAAAGCTTCAGGAGAGACTACACTGAAGAAGACAGACTCTTGTGACAGTGGCATTACAAAAAGTGACTTGCGCTTGGATAATGTTGGGGAGACAAGGAGCCCTCAGGACCGAAGTCCTGTCCTTACAGAGATCAAGCATTCTTTTTACCCGATCCCAGAGCAGACTCTTCAGGCTACCATGCTGGAAGTAAAACATGAGCTGAAAGAGGACATCAAGGCTTTAAACACAAAAATGAGCAGTATAGAAAAACAGCTTGCGGAGATACTAAGGATATTAACCTCAAGAAGAAGCTCTCAGTCACCACAGGAGCTGTTTGAAATATCAAGGCCCCAGTCTCCAGAATCAGAAAAGGACATTTTTGGAGCAAGCTGAGATGTTTCTTCTTTTAAAAAACAAAAAAAAAAACCCATACAAATAACACCCCCCCCAACTATTTTAAATTTAGCCTTTCTTGATGAAAACCAGTGAGGGACCAGTTCATTAAGTATGTTCCCTGTCTCTAAAAAGGTACAGTAACAGGAATTGCAACCTCATGTCAAGATGGCAGCTGACACTGAAGTCTTTTTGACAGCAAGGGTACAGTTTATAAAGTTCTTTTCATCTCCTTCTTTGGTGCATCTTTTCCCCCCTACCCTTATGATATTTGGATAATTATTTTTAAAACCGCAGCCATTCCTGCAAGCATTAGGTGACCTCGTAGAGGTTTTTGGAGCATGCCTTAGGTAACCAGCCCAGTTTTTGTATAGATACATAAGGACTTGCCAGGGTGCTTAAATTCTCTAGCAATCGTGTTTTTTTTTCTTTTTTTCTGGCTGATGCTGTCTTGATTGCGTGTACATGTTAAATGTCACAGTATATTTTCCTACTGCAATGATAATGTGATGATATGTGGGAGGTTTATATGGTTTCTTTTCAAAAGAAATATGCACTACTTAATTTCCAAAGGTATCTCTGGGTGGTATTATGTATTATCACTTGAGGAAAAAACCTGAAACTTCCTACATTTCATTTAAAAACTAGCTCATAATGTTAAAGAAATTGTAGTGGGCAAAATCCTCAGATATCCACTGTATTGAAGATGAGGTACTCCAGACCCACAGCAGCAGGAATACTGGGTTCTCAAAAACTAACCATTTATACAGATGCCCTTATACATTGTTAGTTTTGCTTTCCAATACCTAATTTTTTTCTACATAAACTCCAGAGAATAAAGAACTGTGCATGAAGTATGCTTGAACATGGTGCTTCTTAGAATATGAAGCACTGCAATGTATCAGTGTCATTGTCCCATTCACCAGGTTGCCAATCTATTATGAAAATATACTGTGCCATTGATCTAGCTAGAATTATCCTTCAAAAGTTTCTATTTTGATACTGTTCTTTGTTCATAGTCAAAGGCTCTCAGAAGGCTTTTTAAGAATTTAGATTGTTGGAATTCTTTGTTTTCTCTCAACATCTATTTATTGTTCTTATGCTAACCTAGCTAGAACATCAATGGAAATGGTAAATAAAAGGACCATGCTTAGTATATGCAAATGCCAAGGGATGCCTCCAACCAAAAAAGAAATCTGCTTCTTAAAAGATTGTTTCCAAACCATATGTTTTCATAATGCTAGTGGACGTAGTTACAAGCACTTTACCAAAGCTAGTAAATATAATTTATTCATCTTTAGATAAGGTAGTTTAGCCAGCATCCTGGCCTTGATAGATAGGGATACAGTTGCAGTAAACACTCTAACATTGTATTTAACAGTGCTTTAGGGATCTGACGTGTGATATAACATTTTCTCGTCTTTCAGTCTGATAGACAAGGGGTCTTTCCACTGAGAGGGGTAGGTACTTTTGATCATTTACCTTTTGACAATACAAACTTACTTCCAAAGGAGATGTGATCTTTGTTTAAGGTTTGTTTCACATTAGATAACGGGGTTGCAAGGGAAAACAAGCCATTTGAAAGGGTTTCTGACGACACACTGTCTGTAAATATTGCTGTTAATTGCAGTATTTTTGAGAAGCAGCTGTGTGGGAACAATTCTTTAGGTTAGTAAAAACATATCAGTGACTCTCACATAGAAGCACAGGTGCCATTTTGCTCACTTTATTTAGGACTCCATGGTTAGCTTTCTCTAGTGCTAATTGGTGTCTGTCCTGTACCAAAGACATACAGTATTAAGGAAAGCTTTATTTGAACAAAGAAACTCACTGTATGTTTGCAGACCTATTGTAACTGCTGCTCTATATCTAATTTACAAGTAATAACTGTGTTGTGATTAACAAAATAAACCCGAACACACTTTTCAGTTCAAGACCATTAAGTGACTTTTCATAGACTCTAAAATCAACATAACTATTAAATCATCTGTGATATTTGTCATATTAATTTTTAAAGCCTAAATCACACTCTTTGAGACAATGAATTATTAATTTATATTGGTACGGAGGGTCCTGAAAGTCCCAACAAATTCTTTGTCCCCAGGTAAGAGTCTAACTTCTAAATCCATTCTAGCTGGGATTAGCTCATCTTCCAAGTACTAATTTTTCTGGATAATTTTTTTATAAAATGCCTAATTCCCATTGAAAATCAAAGAGACTTCGACACTCCTGAAAATTTTACCCATCCATATTCTACTGGAAAATATAATACCCATGTTTCTATTTGGTGGGGTATGAGGGGGGAGGGATAGCTCAGTGGTTTGAGCATTGGCCTGCTAAAGCCAGGGTTGTGAGTTCAGTTCTTAAGGGGGGCCATTTAGGGATCTGGGCAAAAAAAATTCTGTCAGGGGACAGTACTTGGTCCTGCTAGTGAAGGCAGGGGACTGGACTTGATGATCTTTCAAGGTCGTTCCAGTTCTAGGAGATTGGCATATCTCCATTTATTATTATTATACAGGGCCTTCTAGTAGGTAGCTGCTTCCAGAAGCACTACAAGATAGGTACAGGAGAGTTACAGACACAATCACAGTTATCTGGCCCAGCCTAGCTGATATTCAATCCGCTCAGTCAGCCAAATGACGTTTGTGTAGGCCTCTCAGGGAAACTTTAGTGAATATTTTGCTGAGTGCCTAACGTTGGAATGGCAGGGCTAGAACTCAATAGCTCTGTAATTATGGTACCTCCAGAATGGGAGGTCAAACTAAATTAACATGGGTCTGCACTTCTTGTGGCTAAATTATTACTGTCTGAGGTCCTCCACCTTTGTGTTACACAGTCATGGAGCCATGACCTCTATACTGACTGGAGTTTGAAGAACAGAACCCACCTGTAGCATTCTATGGCTTGTGAAGACTTCGCAAGTTAGAATGTGCTTTAGCATTATGGTTAACATTTAATGCCTGTATGGGCCAAATGTAGCTTTGTTTCACCCATGTAAATCCAGAGTATCGACCCTCCACGTATTAACTTCAAATCAGCACTGAAGTCAGTGGATGTACTCCAGATTTATATGGCTGTAACTGAGATCAGATGCTATGTGAACCATCAGCTACTCAGACCAGTTGTAGGATTTAGTTACAGCCCTCAATGATTCCCATATATTGTAAGAGCATTTTTAAAAAGGGTTTGTTAGGACCACGTTCAGTTTTTGGATGGACACACACAGGCCTCCCATTGGATCGTGAAGTCAACGAGACTTGTATGTTCCTGAAGCGAAATCAAGGCTCTGAATTATTTCTTGTTCTTTGATTTTGTTTCTCTCTGCTGCCTTATGTATTAGATAAACTTTTGTGATCTTTTTTCTTTCAAACTATTTTTAAAATGTCCTCATTGTATTCATCTTAGAAATGGCTGAATCCTACATATCGAATTCTATTAACCACCAAACCTTTGTAAATGCTATAAAAAGAATGTTCACCATCTTCTGGCATAGTGCTGCTGCAGTTTCACAACTCACTGAGTAATCTTCACCTCAGCAGAAAGCCGTTTCACACTTGATTTTTTTACTTTAAAGTTGCAATTAGGTTGGAAATGGAATGCAGATAGTTCAGAGAAAGTAATAATGTGTTTTGGTTTAAATGGCAGGTTTTAAGAGTCAGTACTTAAATTATGTAACTTACCCTAGGCATTATATGATTTAAAAAAAAAATCTGTGTTCAGATACATTTACTTCTGTCTGATATTACATGTATGCTGTTATAAATATTATTCTTGCTTTAAATTTCATTCACAGTGCTGTCCTGCTTTCCAGAGAACATCCAGTTTAACATCTGCGAAGGTGATGTTCTACTTCTACAGTACTTCACTTTAATGAGCCGAAAGAGTTATTTGCTGTGAATATCCTGGTGATTTTTTTTTGACTCAGTGTTAATAAGTTTGTGGAACAACTTAAAACATGATTTCTGTCTTTACAATATAAATTGCAGTGTATATGATAACATGTATACATACACACATACATATTATATATATGTATGTATAGATAAGTCTATGGATTTTATATCAGTCAAATAACAGCACATCCTTCATTTAATGATAAAGGTTCAAGAAGGGAACACAAGTTTTCCCCAGTAGTTTTGAAATGTTCTAGTCTGGTATGTTTCTATGGATCATTAACCTTTTTAGGCCACAGCATTTCTTTGGTTTCTCTGCTAGGCCTAAAGTTTATTAACCTGACTAGCTTATGATACTATGACTGCAATGAGATCTGGCAAATATTGAGACAGCCAGAAATTGGAAACACACACGAGGCTCAAAAAACACTTTGGCATAATTGCTGAGAACCTGGTTCATAATCCACAGCTTGTTGCCATTCATTGTATCTCTAAAGCAAAGTTGCTCTAGTACTGGTTCTTGTAGTTTCTCCCTGAGGCTGGAGTCCAGAATAAATGTGTTCTTTTTCTGGTACCAGGTGCTGTCTCAAAGGTGCTGAGAATACTATACTTACCATGGGGCAAAGTGTCTTTCAATGACTTGAGTCTTAAACATTTCTTGTCACTGCACCTTTATTTTCTTATCCTGGCGCTAGGGGTAGAAATGCACTTGCTATGTTGGCCTCTGAATTCTTGACTTCGGCACAGAGGAAGCCAGTAGCCAAAGGCTATCTCCTGTGAGTGTCTAGGCAATAACAAAGTCTGTATTTCATCTGCATTTCTGAGTAATAAAGACAAACATCTCAAAGAACGCCCCACAAATTCAATGTGAGGTACAGTAAGTACTGAGGTTTACTGTACTCTTGTTCTAGACCACATTGTTGTGGTGAACATTGATTCAATTAATTAAAAATAAAGCTTCTTGCAATAAAACATTCAACACTTAGCCTTAAGACCCTTCATAAGTGAGTTCAAACTGTGATTCAGTTCTGTAGTGTTTACAGTGTTGTCTAAATATAAAGCACTTTGATTAGCTTTCTAAGTCTAATGGAAGTCACTTGTAGGTAATTACTTATTGCCTTCTTATTAGTTAAATAAATTACTCCAGCAGCCCTTTTCCCCCAAACAAAACATCATTGTCTAAACACTTTTGTATATCAGGGAGCTGACACATCTATTGCTGAAGTGTTTGTGTTTAGATTGTTGTTTGGGATTTTTTTACAGTTCAATAAAGCTGATGTGACTTTACCTGCAGCTGTTATTTGTTTCAAACTGATTGAGTGTTGTGTAAACACGTTTGATGTGTAATCCCAGAGCGCCTCTGTAACTGGATTTAAATGCCTAATGTTAATGAAGTAGCTTGGGGTTTTCATGAAACTGCTCTGAAAAACTGGTGACTTTATTTTTTTGGTCTTATTCCCACTGAATACGTCACTAAATTAGGAAAAGAATCACTTTAGCTGTAGATGGGAAGTTCAATAATCTTGTATCAGGATTAACTGCTATATAAAGAAATATGACTTTTTCTAATGAATGTGCTATATTACTGTACTACATAGAATCAATATTTGTACATCTGTTGGAAATCTGTCTGCGTTTAAATATTTAGCCACCACTGCATGGACACTTTATTGATATGCAGTTATGCAGTTGCTCTGGCGCTTTTAAATGTATTTCACTTGTTTTCATCTCTTCAGAAACCCACTCTCGTTTCTTTTTCTTTGCATTTGTCACTTTGTTCAATCAAGCATGAATAAAAAAAAAAAGAATGAGTAGATACTATTTTTGTGGTCAGCAAAGAAGCTGCCAGTAGATATATTGTATATCTCCTGTTTTGGAATGTTCACATACAGTTGCAGTCACCTACATTAATATTCCCTTATCAACATTTTTAAACAAGCACAAATACTATTTGTAAAAAAAAAAGTTTAATTTTATTTATTATAGTAATAAACTATTTTATACATAACAACTGTCTGTGTGTGCTTTTCGGTGTGTTAAATATTTGCATGGAGAAATGACAAGGGATAATTTGCCAAACATTTTGGCTAGATTTCTTCTTTTGTTGTTAGGCAGCTGATTACAATGTGTTCATCTTGATATATTTTTGGCATCTGCTATAGAATCTAATACCAGTTCTTAGTCAATTGTGTTACAGCTCATACAGATGATATAAAAGCCAAGTATTATTATTTTGATAAATTATTCAGGGTCTTTTTTATTAGATTTCAGTTGGCTAAACCATTAAACCCTACAGTAACTTGACTAGTTCCAGGGTCACTGTAAATGGAACTCAGATAATTTTAAAATAAAAACAACCAACCTGGGGTCCTAGGTGGCTGTGTGGACTGGGAATGAAACACTAAGACTTTATCTGTTATCCGGCTTGCGATGAAGTCACTAGTAATGGAGAGTCATTACCATCTGAAGACTGGTTGGTGGCCTATTTGAAATAAGCTGGTGTGGACTGAGATGCTCGAGGATGAGTATCCTTGTAGACTTATGCATATTGCATTTGTTGTTGCCATATCTAGGTATATCTTACAAGAATGAAAAACACTTGCTTCTAACAATTAGCATAGATCAAACACATCATGCCCCCACTCCCCCCACCCACTGATGAAAAACCTACCCTGACTCTGGGTTCAAATTAAGAAGCCAAAGTGAACAAATGCATCTTGTAATGTATTGCTGGAGCAGTGTGGGGAAGCTTGTATTGCTTCTGCTCTTGGTGAACAGGACCCTGCCTGTGGATAAGGAGAGGGTTTCAGTCTCCAGGACTGTCAGCCTGGAGCCCTTGTTTCTACCCTGTGACCTGCAACCCCATTCCTGTTTTTCATTTTTTGTCCCCTGTAATCAGTTAGGTTCTGGGTTTTGAGACTTATGAGGGATAAGCCATTTGTTGTGCTGGTTAGTTCTGCCCACCTGCCAGGATTTAAGTAGCCTGGTACTGTTCATCAGCACTATTACCCTTAAGCTTTTCTAATTACAATCTTGCGTATCTTCCCACTCTTGTCAATCCCACAGTGAAAAATCCTGTCATCTTTTCAAACTTAAGATGCTTAATTGCAGCATCTTTTTCAATATCCACCATGACAAATTGCAAGCAAGCAGATGCAACATGCTGGTCCTTGAGCTGAGATACAAAATGAAAGAACCTGTGTGGCTAGCTGCAGCCACCCCTCCAAAGGTTATTTGCCCAGAGATATACCTGTATTTCCAAAGATGCGTTAGGATACTGCACCTGTGCTCAAATATCCTGGAATGGGGCCATGTGTTCTTCAGAAGTGGGCTGGTCTGTGCTTACAGACTGCCATCAATAACAAGTATAGCTGCGGCAGATTTTACACACATGATCTATTTTATGTGCAAGCCGAAATGACAGTAAATTCTATTGGGCCAACCTACCTGCAGGGATATTTGTTACCTTTCACCAAGCTGGAGGCCTGCGGAGGGAGGAGTATCCTGTCTGAGAACAAGAGGAGAGCTGTAGATTCTCGCTGTGGAATCTACAGTTTTGCACAACTCAGCCACTCAGTCAGTGACATCCTGCCAGGCAAGGTGGAAGCTTTGGTTTCCAGAGTAATTTGACCTTAGTGAGGAAATGGAGGTGGGCTGTTGGATATTGTTGATGGTCTTTTGGATACTCTGTTTGGTGATGGGGTGTTAATGCATTCAGGCTCCCATGCTTTTCTGCATCAGTGTACTGTTAAAGTCCAGCTCCTGGACACAGCATGGGGATTTGTGACATTTTGCAGAACAATGAAGCCATAAAACTGCATTTTTGCTGACTCACCCATGTGCAGTAGCAGTAATCTTTACTTGAATATGTCCACCCAAGTTACTAACAGAACTGCAAAAAAAAAGCCTCCATTGTCTTAAATCTCAGAACAATATGAACTAAAGAACTTCTGAACATTGGGTAGGTACAGTAAGAGAGAACACACTGTATGGAAACAGCTTATGAAACAGAAAGGACTGCAGCACTTTGAGAAGACATGGTACCTCTCAGTGAAGGGACGGTTCTCTGGTTTATGCACTGAGGCATGTCTCCTAAGATGTGGGATGTCTGAGCTGACAAGCTAGCTTGTGCTATCCTTGTGTTTCACTGAGACACTGCATGGCATGAAATGCAGCATCCCCAACCACAAAATGTTGCAAGACACAATACTTTTATGAATTAGAATAACCAAAATGTAGGGCTGGAAAGGGCCCTAAGAAGTCATCTATGCCAGCCTGCTGTACTAAAACAGGAGCACATCTATACAATCCCGGACAGGTGTTTGTCCTATCTGTTCCCCAAAACCTCCAATAATGGGGATTCTACAACCTCCCTTGGAAGCCTATTCCAATGCTTAACAACCTTTTTTTTATATTTAGAAAGCTTTTCCTAATAGCTAACCTAGAGCTCCACATTAAGCCCGTTACTTCTTGTCCTACCTTCACTGGCCATAGAGAACAATTGATCAGCCCTCTTTATAACAGCCCTTAATGTATTAAAAGACTCCTATCAGGTCCCCCCTCAGTCTTAGTTTTTCAGGCCTAAACATGACCAGTTTTTGTAACCTTTCCTCACAGTCAGGTTTTTCTAAACCTTTCATCACCTTTCTTGCTCTCCTCTGGATTCCCTCCAGTTTTCCTGCATCTTTCCTAAAGAATGGTGGCCAGAATTGGACACAGTACTCCAGCTGAGGCCTCACCACTGCTGAGTGGAACAGGAAATCACCTCCTGTTTACATACAACAAGTCCATTAACACACCCCAGAATGATATTAGCCTTTTTTGCAAGTGTATCACAATGTTGACTCATACTCAATTTTTCATCCAGTGTTACTGTAGTATTGCCAGCCAGTTATTCCCCATTTTGTAGTTGTGCATTTGATTTTTTCCTTCCTAAGTGAAGTACTTTGCACTTGTCTTTATTTAATATCATCTTGCTGAATTCAGACCAATTCTCCAATTTGTCAAGGTCCTTTTGAATGTTAATCCTGTCCTCCGAAGTGCTAGTAACCCCTCCAGGTTGGTGTCATCTATATATTTTTAAGCACACTCTCCACTCAATTATCAAAGACACTAATGAAAATAATGAACAGGACTGACCCCTGCAGGACCACACTAGACATGTCCTCCCAGTTTGACAGTGAATTATTGATAACTAGTCTTCAGTGTGGTCTTTCAACAGTTCTGCTGGTCACCCAGTTTATAATAATTTAATCTAGACTGCATTGCCCGAGTTTTGCTTATGAGAATGTCATGTGGGACTGTATCAAAAGCCTTACTAAAACCAAGATCTATCTTGTCTACTGCTCCTCATCCACTAGACCAGTAATTCTGTTATAGAAGGAAAATAGCTTGGGCTGGCATGATTTGTTCTTGACAAGTCTATGCTGGCTATTCTTTATAACCCTATAGTCCTCTAGGGTTTACAAACTGATTGTTTAATAATTTGTTCCCAGTATCTTTCCAGGTATCAAAGTTAGGCTGAGTGGTCTAGAATTCCCCAGGTGGTCTTTGTTACTGCTAATCCATATGCAAGGTGTGATTACAACTGGGACAAACGGTATAAGAAATGATGCCAAATATATTGTTGGTTTGCTCTTTGTCATAGAATGCTAATGACAGTGGATAGTACCTGTAAGAAACTAGCTAGGGAGCTGGTCCTGGATCGTAGACGCAGAATGTGATTCAAACTTGTAAAGATCCAAGTGGGGCATAGGAATAGCTTGATCTCTAAACATATGTGTCAGATGCACAGATAAGAAACCCCATTCACAACCATATGTGCACGCACACATCTGTGTTCAAGACAAACAGAGGCACATAACCTACGTTCTGCTCCTAGGCTAAATAGCATATAACTAACGTATGTTCTGCTCCATTTTTTCCCCAGATACTTTTCTCCTAATCAAGCTCAAATTCAAGCCCTCAGCTGGCAAAGGTATAGTTTAAAACACATATTTTATGAAGTTTCACCAGTAATTTCAAATTCCCAGACTTTTGCTCTTAAAATTCTAGCTTGTACTACATAGCAGGGAGAAGTGCATGAATCAAAAGAGACAAGGACATCACTTGCTTCACTGCTGGAATGACCTACAATTCTTACTGTCTTAGCAATATTCGTATTGCTTTGTCAACCTTTGTGTTATGTTAATTGATGCAGTTTTCCTTACTATGAATAAAGATGAACATTTCTAGTAAGTTAATATGAAAGGAATCTAAAGGAAAGTGGCTAATAGATGGCTAAAGTCCGCCTTCAGATACACATGTAAATCTCAATGAAATCAATGGAATTTGTATGTGTGTATGAAGGGCATGCTTTGGCTCAGTCATGCATCCACATCCTCATAGCTGGTACATGCTACCCACAGGAGATGGAATAAACTACATAGAGAAGAAAATTTGGTCTGCCTTGCATATGAAAGTCACAACATCAAACCAAAGTGCTTGGAAAAGCAGGGGGTTAACAAACCGGGGTGTGTGGAGGGTGGGTGTGTGAATATTGTTAATATGCTGAATGTTGGAATCAAATGCAACAGGCATTACGTACTCAGCAATAGCTCAAACACAGCCTTACAACAGTCTGTTCTTTGTGAGCAAAGGTTTAGGATGAATGAAAATGTGGATTACTCACAAATCCTTTTTAGCAAGCTGATTTTGTGAAATTTGTTCTACAGCTAAGGAGCTGATAATATTTCAAAGCAACTTCACTGCTGACTGTAATGGAGAAAACTTATTATAAATCAGCTGTTTGAAGCTCCAGAACAAACTGATATTATGTTGAGTATATGATAAAAAGCGTGGCCTGTGGCTGCACACACCTTTAAGCAGCCCAACTTCTAAGTTTTAGAATACAAATTTTCTTGCTAAATATGGAACCTAATACCATTTAAAAAATTCTAGTCAATCACACTGAAAATAAAACCTTGGCCTTTCTTACACACCAAATTTCTTACATTAGTCCCTAAAAGATTTTCATCTCTTATATTTGCAGTGGGCTACATTTGCTGAACTATTAGTGCCTAGCCTTTCAGCATAGCAAGTGTGTAGAATATAAAATAATCCTGACTACTCTATTTGCTTTATTTTTTAGTTTTTTTAAACTAACAACACACTAAATTGTTAAAACTGAAACAATTCTTAAAAATCTAAGAGCCAGCTTTTCAGAAGTGGTCAGTACCCATAACTGGGGCCAGGTTAAATAACATTTACCAACAGGTACCACACTATATTGGTAGATAGTGACACTTTAAATGACAGCGACTGCATTTGACCACATAACATGGTTATTGTTAAGAAAGAAAGGACTTTTGTAAAATCCTTTACAGTAACGCTTTCTAGTTGTTTGTGTCTTCAAACCCCAACCATATTTGGGTGCAGATAGAGTTGGTACACAGAACAGTAACTGGAACTTTGATTTCATTTCTTTGCAAAATAAATACAGAGCTCCCATCCCCACAAAAATATGGATCATGTCTATTGTAAATGAACAATACAAAGACACCTTCCCTGCCCCTTCTGTATACACACAAGGGAATCCAGGATCATATACTACTGATTAGTCCTTTATAAACCTCAGCTTGTTAAGCATCACCACAGTCTTCCGTGATAAATTATTATCACCCTCATTTTAAAGAGGAGGTCCCTGAGGCATAAAAAGGTAAAGTGACTTGCCCACGATCACAAAGGGAGTCTAGGACTATCTTTTTGTTCTCTGTTTGTACAGCCCTTTGGGGTCCTGGTCCATGACTAGGGCTCATAGGCCCTAAGGTAATAATAGCTTGGAATAGTTCTTTGCTTAAGTTCCTGTGTTTGGACCGTATCAGGTGTGTGGGAACACACATCATCAGTCTGGGGGTCTGTAAAGATCCTAGTCAGAATGAGGAAGCTCTTGTATCTAGGAAATACTTCAGTAGTACAGAGAAGAGCATGCCTTCTACCTCCACCTGTGAGAACTCCCTATATATAAATAAGGGGACGGATCCTCAAGCACCTAAGACAATTTACGGCAGCTGAGGATCAAAGTTGTTTTTAGACAGCAGCATTGTACCTCTAGGGAGGACTTAACTAAATCCTCTCCAGCCCTCTGCACTAGAATCACACCCCAAAGGCCCCATGCAGAGGGTTGCACTGAGACTTGTGCTGGCCTTCTGCACAGGTTAGACTGCTCCCCACTGTCGTAGTCTTTTAATGTTGCCGTTTTAGGATGTAGAGCTGATGGGTTCTAAATCTGTGCTAACCTAACAGCTGCAACTTTCCTCCAAGTTCTGTTCTTCTGTGAGGGGGCAGAAAACCAGGCTCCTTCTTGTGTTAACATTTCCAGGCCCTTGCTCTGATACAGGCATGGCGAGGGCAGCAGGCTGAGGACAGCAGTAGGAGCCAGAAATTTGTGAATTCCAGTCCCATCTCAGAGACAGGCCATTGCAAATCATTTCAGATTTCTGCCCTCAGATGTATAATGGAGATGCTAATAGAAAATGCCAGTAATTACCTACCTCCCCAGGGGTTGAGAGGGTTAACTGGTAAATGTTTGTAAAGATCGAATCACTGTCTAAATATTATTTATCTTTTCAGTTTGGGGCTCTCATAACCTCTGCATGCGAGTCTTTCCCAGGGGCAGCTCTTTCAAATGACACTACCGCACAGTTAAATAGTAGGGGGCATTTTTCAAAGGCACAAAGGAGAATTGCGCTTTCAATGTAAGTTGGGCACTGAACTCTTTTATGTCTTTGATAACTTCCCTCCGTAAGCCTTCCTTAAACAATGTTGTAGTTAGTAGCATCATGTTCAAAGCAAGTGGACTCTTTCCTAATGCTTCCCCGCCCAGGCTCATCCTTAAAATCCTTTACCAACAGGGTAGTAGCTGTTGATCTTTAAATGCAGTTCCCAGTAGTTATTTTGTGTGTCATCCAGGTTTCGCGACCAAGAAGGACTCAAATACCAAATGCACTAGTGCGGGGCTATCAAATGCCTTGGTCCATAAAAAACTCATTAATATTGTCAAGAAAGACATGCTCCAGAGCAAGTGCTAATACAATTTAAACTTCACAGGTCACATGCCAAGTTATATTGGCTGATTATATGTTCAGTGAATTTTTAGTGGTCAGCTGATACATCCACCCGCAGTAATTCCCTGTCCCTACCCAGCGCTATTTAGGAGTTTTGTTAGGTCACATTTGACACTGTTTTTTTTAACTTATGTGCTGAATGTCATCCGGGAGGTCATCTACTGCAGGTACTGCATTTAAAGAGCATTTGAGCCACTTCAGAAATTAGCTGATCGCCACTACTAAAGGCTAGTTGCACTTAAATCAATATGTTCCTGTCTAAGGGGGAAAGGTAACAAAGCCAGGCGTACTTGTGGTCAAACCTTGCAAAGAACTCACACAGTCTCATCCTGGCTCTAGCTTCTGTCTTGCCTTAGTGTGAGACCCAATATAAGGAAGGCAGAGATGGGGAATCCTTCAAGAATGGAAAGTGTTTGAGAGGACTAAGTTAATCGCAACCAGCCTGCACACTATTCAACATAGCAGTCCCTATTTACACTCAGTGCTAACTCATGGTTAACATCATGTCAGTTAGCACTGGGAAATGATATTCTGTTATAACACATGTTGATAGGCTCAATATACAGAGAAAGAGCCTGACTCCTAGTGGAGCAATAACTTCACGCCCAAGAAGCCAGATTTCCAAGGGCAATGAGGTAGATGCCAAAGTTGTAGTAGTCTCACTATCATTGATTAGGGAAGCCGAACTACAGGTGCAAAAGTAGAGGCAGTGTGAAAATGTGGGCCTAAAGTTACTCAGCGCAGCCTTTGTATACAGAGCTGAGCAAGTAGAATGGGGTTTCTTTTCTCTCTGGCCTGCTGGGCCTTGGGAGGTGGAGGTGACATCCTTGAAAAGTGCTCATCCTGGGAGCTGTCATGGTCTGCCCAAACCATGGGATGCACAAGCCCTGGTGATTCATCAGCTACACGCTCTTGCTGTAGGTGAGTCACCTCGGCAAGCAGCTGGGACATATCAACTTGTCAGCCACCTTGACTGAATCCTGCACCTGATACAAATCGAACTGACTAAATGCAGAAAAACTCAAATGAAACAGCCCTTGGTGGTGGTTTTTGGTGTAGTTGATAATGAGGCTAAAAATGAAACTCACGAACAGCAAGATGTGTTACATTCAGTACATGTGAACCAACCCCTAGGCATCAAAATCCTTGAGGGGAGTCAGTTGAGAAGTGCATTATGCACAGTAGTTCTCAGGGGTCCCTTAGCAGAAGGAACAAGTGATTGTAATGCAGATTTCCCCAACTTCCTCACAAGATTTCACAGACTGTGTGTCCTCTGCAAGCCTCACAGGGAGCAGTATTTCAACTGTCCCCACTGGATTAAAAGAGAAGACTTGAGTAATAATAGGCTGTGCACCTAGCGAATTATTTTCCAGTAGACAGCAGAATGGCTGACAGGAGAGTGAGCTATTGCACTCTATTGGGAGAGGGGATGAGTATCAGTATAAGAAGACAGTAGAAAGCTACACCATACTGTGCAGCTCCATCCCTTTACTCTTCACAGCTACATTAGACAGACAGTTCCAGAAAACTCTATGGGACATGTCTAGGGATAACAAATGAGAGAAGCAGCTGGCCCAAGGGGCAGACTCTACGGAAGAGTTATCTTTGGAAATATATGAAGGTATGCAGGAGCAGGAGGTGGCATTTGCTAGTGTGATGAATGACTAAGTCTGCCTTAGGTTTTTATAGCTAAGCTGTTTTTCCTTTGACCTGTGTTAAGTAGATTAGTTCAACTAAGCTGCTTTTAGTTCTCAGATGTGAAACAGATATGTGAGCACAACGCTGCGTGCCATCTGTAATCAAGGCAGAACTGATTAGCATAATCTTACAGATACAATTATCATCAAGGATGGTGTGTGTTGTCTTAACTCAAAACCAAGTATTTGGGGGCGGAGGGGTTGTGTGAGTGATCCGGACAACCACATTGTGCAGATCCTTCCCTGCACTTGTTGAATACAGATATTGCAATGGGCACACTCAGGTTGCCTGCTGCTTAGGATTGTTTTGAAAAACATGCCACCAATTTCATATGACTCTTCATAGGTGTCAAGTACAGCAGCAGGTACCCAAATTTTAATTCAGCCTCATACTCAATGACAGCTAAGCACCGTCTTCATCATTGCATTTTCTACCGTGCAATGACAAGGGATGTGGTAACTTCACACGTTCAAAGGGCATGTGATTTACACAAGTGCCCAGTAGTCTAGGGCCCTGCTCCTTTGGTGTAAAAATGGCAATGTGTTATTTGGGGAACCTGGAGCAATTCTTCCCCCTCCCAAGCTGTTTCCTAACTCTGAACATTCACTAATTTCCAGGCAAGAGAATGCATCTTCCCCTCATCTCCATATTGCTCTCTGGTTTGCATGATCAGGTTACTGCTTACTAACTAATGTGTTTACCTTGGTCTGTGGTCCAAACCGCTATGTAGCTTCCTCTCCTCTAGGGGTTTCATAAATCAATTGTTTGTAAAATGGCAACCTGATGCTGCCACTTGTGATGCACTTGAACTCCTCGGTCCTGCTCGTGGTGGCACATGGGTATGGGTGAAGGGATGCACTCGGGACTTGTACAGGCCAAGACAAGGACTATCAATCTCGGTGCCAAACCCCTAGAACGTCTGCTGCAGATGGTCACAGACGTTGCCCTAGGGCACGGAGTCTGGAATCCTATTGATAAATTCATGACGTTAGTCCAAGATTCTGATGCCCTGTATGTTGGTGCATGGCATGTGAGACAGATGGGGACTCTCACATATTTTAATTAGTGACTTTCCTTAAATTGGCCTGATTATAGGAATTTTTGAAATAGGAAAGGGAGCCCCTGAGAGATTGGCACTGAAGAAAACCTATTTATTCCTCATACAGGGGAGACATTGTTTAAGAACTCTTCACTCTTCCCTGCTCAAGAGACAGTGACCACAAGTAGCAAGACTTGACAGAATTCCTCAAGCATACTAAGTACATGAAAGCAATTTTTATAAAAGGAAAATGAAGTCATCTCGCTATCTAAGGAGATATAATGACAAGCTACAATAGGATAGGAATAAGTGATAGTTTCATTAGGTTATGAGAAGTTTTGATACAAAGTAACCCAAACCTCTGCCTATATGTTGAACTGAAATTATACCTCAAAGGTTAGGAAAAGTTTGGTTGGAGACTCCTTGATCTTCCTTGAGCGAAGCCTAACATGGTGTAAGTGTGTCCACAATCTATTCAAAAGATCCCTCTGGCTAGCATACACGAAATTACATTAGAAGGAAGTGTGATAACTAGTTACCGAAGAAAAATTAAAGTTGTATTCAGATTATTAAACTGTTTGCCTTTGCACATTCCATTAAACACGAGGAACAGTAAGACTTTCAGGATGAAAGCATGGTACATGAGAAACAGAGCTAACCCTTCCTGTGGTTAAAAGGTTTTTATAAAATTGGTGTTTCTCCATGGTCTCTGCTACAGCATAAAAAAACCCCAAACCCTTTTTTTCTTTTATATAACAAAAAATAATTCTGCAAGTCAATCTGCAAGTCAAAACCTACAGAGGAGCTTGGGCTAAAGGCGGAGCTGGGGATGGGGGAGGAGCTGGGGTTAGAGGCAGAGCTGGCCTAGGGGTGGAGCGGAGCTGGACTGGGGCCGGAGTTGGGCTTGAGGTGGAGCCAAGCTGCGTCTAGGGCTGGTGTGGAACTGCGGTTGGGGCCGGAGCTGGGCTGGGGGCAGAGCGGGGCTGGGGGGCACTCTCTCCCTGTCCTCCATGGGGGCTGGCCCGAGCGCTGCCGCCCCCCACCCCGAACATTCCTCTGTGTCCCCGTAGGCGGGTGTGCCACACAGTTTGGGGACCACTGAGATAGAGAAATGGCTAAAAAAAGCAATTTTTTTATTCCTTTGTACATATTTCAGGCTGCACTTTCAATAACTGGGTATTATTCTTAGATATAATGTATGGAGGACAATTTGGGTAGAATTCTGGTTTTCCAAATTGGGCAATGGAAGAACAGGATGCACTCTTTTGTTTGCAATGTATTTA
This sequence comes from Macrochelys suwanniensis, assembly GCA_033296515.1. NCBI lineage: Eukaryota > Metazoa > Chordata > Testudines > Chelydridae > Macrochelys > Macrochelys suwanniensis. Next base: position 160,319,921 of record CM065777.1, read on the forward strand.
AATTTAATCCAGACTAGAAAAACATAGGAAAAAGACAAAAAATTCTCTCTTCCTGATCGACATGGCTCCAAGAATGTGAAGTACATATACTAAGATACTCAACACGTACATACAATTTCAAATACTTCTGATCCAAAAATAGTGTCTAAGAAGACAAAAATACTTTAAGAAATCAGTGTTTACAATTCAAGTGATTTGTCCATAAACAATTATAAATTAAACTGTCTTCTAGTTTTTTAAATAGTTTGGCAAAGAATATTTGCTATGGCATATTTTCCTGCATGTTCATCCATGGCAGAGAAATCAGAATGTGTGTATTCACTGTATGAAAGGTTTTACAAAAAACCTGTTCCACTCCTTTCTTAACTCACAGCTCATGATGGCATACCTTTGTATAACTGCGTTAATCTACACGGTGTGTGTGATCCCATTCAATTCCAACATGAGAGTAGCAGTACAGGAATCCAAGAACAGACAGGGTTGCCCAGGGCCAGCCTGTGAATAGAAAGAAAGATAATACTAGTCAGAGTAATTAACCTGGTTAATGAATACAGCAAGTGGATGGAACTATATCAAGAAACATGTGTCTGGGGTCGAACGTTTGATGGGTTTAGACGGATATTTTTGTTGAACATTTAATATGGGAGGTAGAGCCAAGCCACAGAATTTGAAACCAGATCTGACATTTTCCAAATTTCAGAGGTAGTTAGATTTGGCTTGGTTTGTTATAGATCCAGGCTCTCCCAAACCTCAGGGGCAATGGGGGTAGGGTTTGGGGTTGATTTCATCTCTATTTAATATCCTAAAAACAACGTGCCAAATTAAGTAGGTATGTTATAAACTTGTTTTCTGCAGGTGGCATTCGCCCACTGAACTGAACCCTAGTAGAAAATTTACATTCTTAGGGCTGGTCTACACTAGCCCCCAAGTTCGAAGTAAGATACGCGACTTCAGCTACGTGAATAACGTAGCTGAAGTCGAAGTATCTTATTTCGAACTTAAAAGTACTTACCCCTGGTCCACACGGCGGCGCGCAGGCTCCCCCGTCGACTCCGCCTGCTCCGTTCGCAGAGCAGGATTACCGGCGTTGACGGGGGAGCACTTCCTGGTTCGATTTATCGCGTCTAGACAAGACGCGATAAATCGAACCCAGAAGATCGATCCGAAGCCTCCGACGCAGCGGGTAAGTGTAGACTAGCCCTAAGTTAATGACGGCACATCCTAAGCACAAAAGAGTACCAAGCCACAATACGATGACAAAGTAGTAACATAAGGATACAGGACAAACTGTGCTGCTCCCATCTGCAGAAGTCTAGGCATTTACAATTACATCTTATTAGAATACTCAGATGCTTCCACATTGTCGGTGTCACACAACTGCAGGAAATCTACAGTGAAATACTGTCTTCACCCACGAAAGCTTATGCTCCAATATATCTGTTAGTCTATAAGGTACCACAAGACTCTTTGTCACTCTTACAGTGAAATACTTCCTTTTATTTTTTTGGTTCACAGATGTCAGACACCTACCCCCTATATTTTCAAAGAATTTCAAAGGGGAGGTGGTCTAGTTGTAAATCTATTTACCGTTCTCTTTAATGATAGTCATGACTCTCGGGGAGGCTGTGAGTAGAGCTGTGGAAAGTATTTGCACTGAGCCTTGAACTCTTTCAGAATTAACCTTGGCTTTACATGTTCCCGAACCCGTGTCTTTTACAACAACACAGCTATCTTGTTTTAGCTGTCTTGTAGAATTCTAGCAAAAACAAGGCAAGTAGTAGTTTTACCTTGAGCTGGTCAAAGCAAACCCTGGGGAGCTGGCGGAGGTGTCTAAGGTTTACCTTGACCAGCGACATACAACACGATATCTATCTTATAAGACACACTTTTATTTCTAGTGACGACACAGCCAAAGATGGGCTGTGAGTCTTCACTTAGGTATATCCTGCAAATCCCACTCAGGGCTGGCGTTACCATTAGGCGACCCTAGGCGGTTGCCTAGGGCGCCAGGATTTGGGGGGCGGCATTTCAGGTCCCTCAGCGGCTGCCGGGTCCTCGGCGGCATTTGGCGGCTGCTTCTTTGGCTGCCGGGGACCTCGGCAGCATTTCGGCGGCAGCTTCTTTGGCTGCCGGGGTCCTCGGTGGCACTTCGGTGGCTGCTTCTTTGGCCGCTGGGGTCCTTGGCGGCACTTTGGCGGCTGCTTCTTCGGTCACCGTCGCCTAGGGTGGCAAAAAAGCTGACACCGCTCCTGATGCCACTCAGCCAACCTCCTTTCCCCACGAAATTGGGAACTTTCTCCCCATCTCTCCATGGTCTTTATATATAAATCATTATGTGTTCTCCCTGAAGATTTGAACTCATTTAACTCCCACCTGCAAGCAAATCTGTAGGGACTGGATGACTTTCACTCTGAAAAGTCAAACTGCAGGCTTCATACCATCCTAACTATAATGTCCTTGTTTCTCAGTAAAATATAAAACAGAATCTAATACTTGAAACTTACATAGTACTTTCCATCTTCCAGACACTTTACAAATATTAACTGACAGATCTTCACAACACTCCTGGGGAAAGTGAGGCTCTGTTTTTACTGCAAAAAGGTATGTTCTTTTACACTGAGATAACGAACTCCCTATAAAATCCTATTGGAAACAAGGAACTGTAGTTTCTACCACACTGCAGCTAGTCAACCCCTACCTGGGGTTAACATTGACTAGCTACACTTTAGGTAAAAACTACCTGCGCCTTGTCTCCACTAGGATTTTCCATCAAAAGAGCTATCTTGGTGTAAAAAAGCCCCATCTTTTTTGCAATGAACACAAAGCCTGAGGCAGAAGGGTTAAATAGCCACAGAGGGCCAGTTTTTAAAAGATATTTAGGTGTTTCGAGATGTAGATAGGGGTGCCAAATGGGATTTTCAAAAGCATCTAAGGTGCCTAACTCCCACGAGTTAAGGCACCTTGGCACCTAGTGGGCTTTTCAAAAGCACCTATCTGCATCTTTAGGAACTTAAATACCTTTACAAATCTGGCCCAGGGAGACTGAGAGCTTACCAAGCCCTACTCATCTTCACAGCACAGAACACCACACCCTAAATTAATAAGGCTTTGTCTAGGGAATGATCACAGTGAAAGGCAGAATAGACTGATATGTTTTGAAAACCTCTTATAAAGAATATTAATTATAGTAAAATGCCACCTACAGTCAAGTGGAGTGAAAGTCTTGAATTGTTTCACTTTATTTCAATAGACTTTCACTTAGGGTTGCCAACTTTCTACTCACACAAAACCAAACATCCTTGCCTCACCCCTCCTCCGAGGCCCCGCCCCCGCTCACTTCTCCCTCCCTCCCTCTGTTGCTCACTCTCCCCACCCTCACTCACTCACTCATTTTCACCGGGCTGGCTCAGGGGGTTGGGGTGCAGGAGGGGGTGAGGGCTCTGGCTGGGTGTGCGGGCTCTGGGTGGGGTGCAGGAGGGGGCTCTGGGCTGGGTGGTGGAGCTGAGGGGTTCAGAGCATGGGAGGGGGCTCTGGGCTGAGGCAGGGGGTTGGGGTGTGGGAGAGGGTATGGGGCTCTGGGCTGGGGGGTGCGGGTTCCAGGGTGGGGCCAGAAATGAGGGATTCAGGGTGCGGGAGGAGGCTCTGGTTTGGGGCAGGGGGTTGGGGTGCAAGGGGGGGTGAGGGCTCTGTCTGGGGGCTCTGGGATGGGTCTGGGAATGAGGGGTTGGGATGCAGGATGCTGCTCCAGGCTGGGATCGAGGGTTCAGAGGGTGGGAGAGGGATCAAGGCTGGGGCAGGGAGATGGGGTGCAGGGAGGGTGAGGCTGATGGCTGGGAGTGTGGGCTCTGGGGTGTGGGAGGGGGCTCTGGGAAGGGGGTTGGGGTGCAGGGAGGTGAGTGCTCCAGCTGGGGTTGCAGGCTCTGGGATGGGGTTGGGGATGAGGTGTTTGGGGTGTAGGAGGGGGCTCTGGGTTTGGGGGGGGGCGCTCAGGGCAGGCGGTTGGAGCTCAGGGTTGGGGCGTGGGCTTACCTCGGGCGGCTCCCAGTCAGCGGCACAGTGGGGCTAAGGCAGGCTTCCTGACTGTCCTGGCTCCGCCTTACACCTCAGAAGCAGCCAGTAGGTCCAGCTCCTATGCGGGGGTGCTAGGAGGCTCCGTGCACTTCTCTCGCCTGCAGGCACCCCTCCCCCAGCTCCCATTGGCCAGAAACCACATCCAGTGGGAGTGTGGAGCCGGTGCTTGGGGCTGGGGCAGTGTGCAGAGCCCTGTGGTCCCGCCTAAGAGCCAGACCTGCTGGCTGCTTCCAGGGCGCAGCCTGGTGCCAGGACAGTTAGGGACTAGCCTGCCTTAGACCCGCTGTGCCACCGACCGGACTTTTAATGCTGACCGGACCCACTAGGGTCCCTCTTTGACTGGGTGTTCTGGTCGAAAAACGGATGCCTGGCAACCCTACTTTCACTTCACTCTAACTAGGTCCATGGCTACCCTCTCAGAATGCAACCATTTTTACCTACCAAAAAAATAGGCATTAAGGACTGCATTACAAGGGATCATCCCATCCTGCTGTACTTTTGCTCCAACTCAACTGAAAAAGCGGGGGAGGGGAGGGAAAAGAAAATGCAACTACCATGGTGGGGGAAAAGGGAAAGAATTTCTGGCTCACAGTGATGGAGGAGATGAGGGTGGAGAGAAGAGGAACAAGTCTTACTTGAGCTGCTCACTGCTGAGAGTGAAGATATGGCCTTCCAAAGTGTGCGCGCGCGCGCACCCTGCCAACCCACACTCATACCTCTAGTGCTCCCTGCAAATGTAAGAGGCATCATCCATCTGGTGAAGTGGAGGGGATCTCTTGTCCTGTGAGCTCTCCCTTGTTACAACATACAGTGGAAGTTGTTACTGGGGAACAGCCCTTTATGATGAGATGTTTCCACTATAGATACAAAATATAGAAACAAAAGGAGCCACATTCTGCTGCCATTTACACCCATATAAATCCAGAGTAACTGCATTCCAGTCCCTGAAGTCACTCTGGATTTACCTGGGTGTGTCTAAGAGAATTTTGTAGGTATACAATCTAAATATGGTGAGTAGCCTGGAACAAGCAAAAGGCCTTTTGAGCAGTGTCTTTATTTCAACATCTGCATTTACAATTTTAGTGAATACAAAATAAACACCTTCAAAAACAAAAACCAAAAACAACCCATAATAACTTGACAGATATTAAACCTTAGGAGACAGAAACAAAAGGACACAGGATGTGATTTCCACCTTTCAAAGTTGCTGGCAAAACCCCAAAAAAGTTACCTTCACTTCAGCACTAACCAATACAAAAATAAGTAGAGCATGCATCCTTGGCTCTATTGTGGTCCCATACATCTCAAGAAGGCACTTTGTAATGTGAAGAGTTCTGTTTAGATTTGTAACTAAAGAGTAAAAATCCAACAGGGGGGGAAAAACGGTTACCTATCTTTCGTAACTGTTCTTTGAGATGTGTTGCTCATTTCCATTCCATGCTAGGTGCGTGTGTGCTGCATGCCCCGTTACCAGAGATTCTTCCCCAGTGGTATCCATAGGGCCAGCTCTAGGATCCCCTGAAAGCCCGCACTCATGCACCGGTATAAGGGGCACCGCTGGTCCTGCACCCTTCCAGTTCCTTCTTGCCATTAACTCCCACGGCAGGGTAGGTGGGTGGGTCATGGAATGGACACGAGCAACACATCTCGAAGAACAACAGTTACAAAAGGTAGGTAACTGTTTTTTCTTCTTCGAGTGCTTGCTCTTGTCAATTCTATGCTAGGTGACTGACAAGCAGTATCCCTGGAGGTGGGCTAGGAGTTCCAGGGTGTACCAACTGTAACACAACTTTTCTAAAACTGGCATAATCTGTGGCCTGTTGGCATTGTGGGACATGAACGTGTGGACTAATGACCATGTAGTGGCCCTGCAGATGTCCTGTATTGGTATTTGCACCAGGAAAGCTGCTGAAGATGCTTGCACTCTCGTAAAGTGGGCCTTCGTGATGACTGGAGGTGGGGCCCCTGCCTGTTCGTAGCAGGCCCGGATACAGGCAGTGATCCAGGACGAGATCCTCTGGGCTGACACTAGGAGATCTTTCATCCTGTCCACAACCGCAACAAAACTGCGTCAATTTGCAGAAGGGTCTTGTTCTGTTGATATAAAAGGCTAGGCCCCTTTTAATGTCCAGAGAATGCAGACACCGTTTTTATTGAGAACAAGACAGGTAGAAAGATGTCTTGGTTGATGTGAAATTGCGACACCACTTTGGGTAGAAAGGCCGGGTGGAGACACAGTTGGATCTTATTTTTAAAGAAAACAGTAAAGGGAAGCTCCGAGGTCAAAGCTTGAAGCTCTGAAACCCTTCTTGCGGAAGTAATTGCTACCAGGAAAGTGACTTTCCATGAGAGGAGCAGTAGGGAGCATGATGCCAAAGGCTCGAAAAGTGGTCCTGCGAGCCTGGACAGGACCAGGTTTAAATCCCATGGTAGAATTGAGCCATGAACTTGTAGGTACAGCCTCTCCAACCCTTTAATGAATCTGCTTGTCATTTCCTGAGTGAAGACTGATTTGCCTTGGATCGGGGGATGGAATGCCAAGATGGCCACCAAGTGGACCTTAACAGAAGACAGCGACAAACCTTGGTGCTTCAGGAGGAGCAGACACTCCAGGATTGACTGCAAAGATGTCTGCATTGGAGGAAGGCCCCACTCGGCTGCCCAACCAGGGAAGCATTTCCACTTAGCCAGGTAGGTTGCCCTGGTAGAAGCCTTCCTGATACCTAGCAAAACCTGCTGAACCTGCTCTGAGCACGCTTCCTCCTTGGGATTTAGCCATACAGCAACCATGCTGTCAAGTGAAGGCCTGTGAGGTTCGGATGGAGGAGTTGCCCATGATCCTGCAAGTCCGAGAGGAATTGTTCACAGGGCTGTGATTGTGAGGTCTACTAGGAGCATGCTGAACCAATGCTGACGATGCCAACCTGGAGCAATCAGGATGACATTTGCCTGGTCCCTTTTTATCTTCAGGAGCACCTTGTGAACTAGGGGGATTGGATGGAAAGTGTATACCAGGCCATCCGGCCACGACTGCAGGAAGGCATCGGAGAGGGCACCTTTGCCCTGGCCGAGCCTCAAGCAAAAGCAGTGACACTTCCTGTTATTTGCAGAAACGAACAAATCCACCTGGGGAGTTCCCCACCTCTGGAAGATGACGCTGATGACCTCTGGGTGTAGAGACCACTCATGGCGAGAGGAGAAGGACCTGCTGATGCAATCTGCCAACACATTCCATTCCCCAGGGAGATGTGATGCCTCTAGGTGAATGTAATGCTTCACGCAGAAGTCCCACAGCCTGAGGGCTTCCTGGCAGAGGACCTTGGAGCAGGCTCCTCCTTGTTTGTTGACATATAACATTGACGCTGTGTTGTCTGTCAGTACTTGCACACTTTTGCCTGAGAGATGGGGAAAGAACACTTTGCAGAGCCACACGTATTTCCCTGAGCTCCTTCCCATTGATATTTAAGGATAGTTCGTTCTGTGACCAGAGACCTTGGGTCCTGAGATTGCCGAAGTGGGCTCCTCACTCCAGGTCCAATGCATCAGACACTAATGTTATTGAGGGTTGTGGGAGCTTAAAAGGTACTCCAGACAGAACCAAGGTCGGGTCTAAGCACCACTTCAGGGAAGTCCAGACTGACATCGGAATGGTGAGGATCAAGTCCAGATGGTGCCGGCATGGGGAACAGACAGATGCAAGCCACTTCTGAAGCTGTCTGAGGTGCAGTCGTGCATTTTCTACCACGTAGGTACATGCAGCCATGTGATCTAGTAGACGTAGGCACACTCGAGCAGTCATCAAATAGGCGAGCTGATACTTGGTGATTAAGTCTGTTATAGCTCTGTATCTGGCCTCCGGCAGGAAAGCCCTGGCCTGAGAGGAGTTGAACACAACTCCTATAAATTCTATTCTGTGGGCCGTGACCAACATTGACTTTTGCTCGTTTATTAGGAGGCCGTGTTGTGTACCACAGCGGTGCTGTGCTGAAAGGCCTCGAGTGGCCTTTTATCAGCCAATCGTCTAGTACAGATAAATCTGTACTCCTCGATGTCTGAGGTAGGCTGCGACCACCACCATGCACTTTGTGAAAACTCGCAGGAACACTGAAAGGCCAATTTGGAGCACTGTAAATTGGTAGCGTTCATGGCCCACCATGAACCTGAAGAACTTCCCGTGTCCCTGAAACATGGAAATATGCAAGTACGCATCTTTCAAGTCAAGGGCAGCGTACCAGTCTCCTGGATCCAAAGAAGGAATGATAGAGGTCAGGGAGACCATGCAGTACCTGTTTCTTGATACTTGTTGAGGCAACGCAGGTCTAAGATAGGCCACAGGCCCCCATTTACCTTGAGGAATCAAAAAATAGCGGGAGTAAAAACCTACCCTCCCTCCCCCCCCAGCTCTGAAGGGCCTATTTCTGTGGGAGGTACTGCTGGGGTTTTGGTACTGTTGTCGGAGTCCGAGCATGACTCCGGGACTGCTTGGGGAGGAGCCGCAATCCATCTCTCAGAGATCACCATGGATGGAGGGTGAGAGAACGGCCCTGGCATCGCCGGGAACCCCCAGGGGTTCCAGCACTGCCACTGCTTGGGCCGCTGTCCTGGAAGCCATTGGCCCATATATGGTCCAGCACCAATGTCTGTTAGATGTGCCGGGTGACGGCGCCTCTTTTGAGGGGGAGCTGAATCCCTCTTGGAGTCTGATGAGGACTCCTCATAAGATGACCACGGCAGAGCCCCTGCTGATCCCTCCTGCCAACTATGCTGGGGAGCCAGGGAATGGTGCCGAGGGACAACACCTTTGTACAGGGGACCAGCTATGGAAGGCTAGTGATTGGTGTCGAGTCTGGTGTTGGGGCTTGGATGACCAATGGCGGTGCTCAAGAGAATGGCGCCGTGGCTCCGGAGGCTGCTGTCAGGGCTCAGGTGAGCGGCGTCGAGATTTGGGTGGCCAGCACCGGGACTCATGCGACCGGCGCTGGGGCTCGGTGACTGGTGCCAGGGTGTTGGTGACAGGTGCTGGGCCACTGGGGATCATCGTCTTGAGGCCGTAGACTGGCACAGCAATGGAGACCGGTGCTGTGTTGGGGACCGATGCCAGGTTGGCGACCACTGTGGAGGTCCCATAGCGGACTTCCCTTTCAATACCAGCGCCCTCAGAGGATCTAGGGAGGCAGGTGGTTGGCCCCAGGGTGTGGGAGGCACCTGCAGGGCCATAAGGTTCCTTGCTGCCTGAAAGGCTTCCAGCATGGAGAGCACTCTCAATTGCACTGGGCCCCAGCCATTCTTTGGCGTGTGGGGTGAGTCCCAGGTTGGGCTAGATGCCACAGGTAGAGTAATCGCCACAGCTGTATGTCTCTGCGGGGAGGGTGAATGGCCCAACATGGGTTGCATCTCGCTCTTGCCTCCCTTGGGCATCGGGGACCGCCCTCTCTGGGTGCGCTTCTTGTGCTGTTTCCTTGGAGCTGGGGCTTGGGAACGGTGTTAAGGGGGGCATGGTTCAGAGGGGCACTTCGTACTGAAGCCAATGTACTCGGCACTGAGTCTGACCTACTTGGCTCAGAGGCCGGTCTGAGTGTGGCTCCCATCAGCAGGGCTTTCAATCTGATATCCCTGTCCTTTCGGGTGCATGGCCTGAAGCCCTGGCAGATTCTGCACTTGTCCCTGATGTGAGCCTCCCCAAGGCACTTTAGGCAGCTGGAGTGGGGATTGCTCATTGAACCACTTCAAATGTTTCCTTCCTTCCTTTCAATTAAAATGTATTACAAATCCAGCAATAAATGAGCACTTGGGTTCTTCTGAGTTCCCAGGGAAGGACAGATTTACGTGAAGAAAAAAAAAAAAGGCTTGACAGTCAAGCTGGAATGATGTCATCTCTGGATTAATTTTACATTGATGACCTATGTGTCATCATGTAGCTTCTGTAATCAAATAAAAGGAACTATGAGCCACTCTTTTACAAGAGTCATTTCAAGGGTGCCTTTGCCTTGCTTAAAACACTTGTTGCAAACCCAGGCAGCCAAAACATAATGATGTACTTGATCTAATTCTAAAAGGAATGACTTTGTCTCTTACTTTAACATTGCAAGTCATCTTCCCTGAACTCTTTTTTTCTCTTTCATCCTGACCTCACCTCCAAAGATATTTCAAAAGACTTCTTATTTCTGCCCATCATTCTTTTCCCCCTAAAAGCTACATAAGGTGTTGGTCTGAGGGACCAAACAGAAAATCTTCTGATATAAAATGTCAGTCTCTGGATAACCTTTTCCAGTTATCCATTCAGAAGCACACAGACACACATTGTGTATCCGCATCTATATATAAAATGACATACAAAAAACTACCTTATTAAGGCTTCAAAGTCAACCACTGAATAGTTAAGAAATGGCAGAGATAAGGTTATCCATGCAACTTTAGTTCACCCTGCTTTTACCTATATGTTACAATAGCCTTTAGTCATTTGATTTTTGACTGGAGGTCTCCATTTTGATGGCTGCACCATATTTTCATCATCTTTGCACAACAAAATAGAAAAGATGAGTACTACATTAATTTATACTGTCTGCAACTGAAGGACCCAATCCTGCAACCTTTACCTGCACGACTCATCTTGTTGAAGTCAACTGGACTGCTCTTGTTAGTAAGGAATACTTGCCTGATAAAGGCTTGCAGAATAAAGGGAAAGTTTTGCACTAAGACAGGTATATACTGTGCATAAAGTCAGAAACAAACTTCTCAGTAAAGTGATAAGAAAAAGATGATACATTTTGTGCACAAATTCTAGGGCGGTTCATCAGCCTGTTGTACTTCGAATGCGTAGCACTCAACCCACCCCCTTTCAATGGTCTCCCCAATTAGAAACCAATTATTCAAGAAAAATTGCTCTGTTATGCGGTGCTAATCTGATGGCCAATGAGCTTGTTGGTTTCAAACTCCATCATGTGTGTTGATAATGCGTTATGCACTAGAGACCTCTAGAATTACTAACCAAGAGCCTGTGCTTGTTACCCGATCATCGCAAAGCCAACACAACTAATTCCAACAGCAACAACTCTCAGAGGAACGTCTGCCTCTGCACTTCCCACCTTTCCTTATGAAATGCTTTTGAGGCTTCTTTCTATCAAAGGACAAGACAGGAGCATGCACCTTCAAAGCAACCTATGAATCATACTTTGGACTTTGATTCTGATAAGTAAAGGAGGGTGCCATCCTTCAAGCAGGGCTTGGACTCAATCTCTGCTCCCAAAAGGCTGGCCAAGCCCCCATCATCTCACTTCAAATAATCTCTTTCAAGTCACCATGCCCTCTACAGTGATGAAGATGAAGGGCTCAAATCCCTCAGCTGAAGTCAATCAATGGGAAATGAGGACCCTAAGCACATCACAATGCACTCAGATATCACAGGGATTGGGCCCAATGAGAGGAATGGAGCTAAAAACTGAGGGTGGGATACCTAGCCTACCTGTCCACTAAATGGGAAGAGATTAGGCACCTAAGAATGTGATTTACAAAAGTCAGCACACTAGGAGGGGAGTTGCCTAAACTAGCTAATGAGAGATACCAATGAGAGGGGTATGTCCGAAGCCCTGCCCCTTTTTCGGAGATAGGTGCCTAAGTCTGAGGTTCAGGGAGGCACCTATCTCTGCTTAGTGATCTGCAAACGAGAACCTGCTGTCCAGAGCCTGATGGTTTAGGTGCCTAAGCCGCTTCTTGTGCTTGCTCTCTGTCTCTGGCCCAATGACTGTTTCAGAGAGAGAGGGTGGATAAGAATGACTCTGTAGTCCAGTGTTTAGGGCATCCATCTGCGAGATTGGATACCCAATCCCCCTGCTCCAATAACTCTCATTATTTATCCACAGTGAAACAACTTCAACAGGAGAGACTGAGGGAGCTCCCCTCATTAGGACATCTCATAGCTCAGTGGTTACAGCACCCTCCTGAGACATAGGAGACCCCCCATTCAAATCCTTTCTCCCCCTCCAAAAATGAGGGGGGAATTGAACCTGGGTCTCCCACATCCCAGGCGAGTGCTCTAGCCACTGGGCTAAAAATGATAAGGTGGGCAGTGGTGGGACCTCCCCCGGTTGGATTCTAAATGGGACCCAATCTAGTAGGCGGCCTCTGAGCACACGTACCAGATCAGGCCCAACATGCGACTTTGATGAACAAATACTATCTTCCTCTGGTTTATGAATTGCTCAGGGTGCTGAGAGGGAGGCAGGAGTACGCATGCCCAGGGGCAGAAACATAGGTTCCTAGGGAACTTTTACACAAAAAACGTAGGTGTTGAGTGAGTTTAGGTGCCAAGGGGGTTTGGTGGGTGTTTTGTGGATCGCAGTGGAGCCAAAACGGAAATGTAAGTGTCTTTGTAGTTCTGGGCCTAAGAAACTAGGCGGTGCAAGAAATGAAATCTAGGGTAAAATTTTCAAAAGTGCTTAAGTGACTTAGGAGCCTACGGTCATGGTTTTCAGAAGTATATAGGCATCTAACTCCCACTGAAATCAATGGGAGCTCAGTACCTAAATACCTTTACAAATACTTAGGCACTTAGTTCCCAATTCATAAAAGGTACTAAGAACATAAGAATGGCCTGTTATATTCCTAGCCTTCACAACCTCCTCAGGCAAGGAGTTCCACAGGTTGACTGTGTGCTGTGTGAAGAAGAACTTCCTTTTATTTGTTTTAAACCTGCTGCCCATTCATTTCATTTGGTGGCCCCTAGTTCTTCTATTATGGGAACAAGTAAATAACTTTTCCTTATTCACTTTCTCCACACCATTCATGATTTTATATACCTCTATCATATCCCCCCTTAGTCTCCTCTTTTCCAAGCTAAAAGGTCCTAGCCTCTTTAATCTCTCCTCATATGGGACCCGTTCCAAACCCCTAATCATTTGAGTTGCCCTTCTCTGAACCTTTTCTAATGCCAGTATATCCTTTTTGAGAAGAGACCACATCTGTACGCACTATTCAAGATGTGGGCGTACCATGGATTTATATAAGGGCAATAAGATATTCTCCGTCTTATTCTCTATCCCTTTTTAAATAATTCCTAACATCCTGTTTGCTTTTTCGACTGCCGCTGCACACTGCGTGGATGTCTTCAGAGAACTATCCACTGAGGTACCTAAAGAAGCAGTTAGGCACCTATTTGCCACTGACATCCTCAAAATTGTTGCTCAGCTGCCACATAAGTCTCCATATGTGCCTAAGTTTCCATCAGTTGGCCTGCACAAAGCCACCCGATTCAGCCCCACAGCTAATGAACTGCTCCGAGCCCTAGCTCAAATCAAAACAGGATTCTCACCAATGGGTCCCACTCCCATAGGCATGCCCTGAGCATGTCTAAGACCTGATACCTGTTACAAAAGATCACCCCGGTGAGGTGGGGAGGAAGAAGAAAGGGTGGGTGTGTCTGTCCATCCCGCTGATTAGGGCACTCAGCTCCGATATGAGAGACCTGGGTTCAAGTCCCTGCTGTGAAGCATGTTCAAGTTTAATCATATGCAAAACTTTACACAGATGGCAGGTTACTGAACAGCATGTCCCTGAGGGCAGATTTAAGGAGTGCAAGGTGAATTTCTTGATGGGAAGATCAGAGAGAGCGGTGGGGAGTTAATGCATCAAACAGGATAAAAAGCAAACGGAAACCAGCATGTTAGGTCAAGTGTCCTTTCCTTGTTTCTAACATTGCTGATGTCCTTACAAAAAGCTCAGCATCAATGGCACGTTTTCAATGAACATAGTACAAGGAAAAACACAGCATTCAAACCTGTGTGTGGTATACGCTGAGTTAGGCTCTTTCTACATTAAGGACATTGGCACTGGTAGTCCTGTTATTCCCTCAAATAAGACACCCTTCCTATTTGCACTGCTGTTCTGCATCTACAAGAATTTACACCACAGTAACTACATTACTCCAGTGTGAATTACCTTACTGGAGACAGGGCCTAACTAGGCATATAACCACCCCCATTCCCGGCCACTTAACAATTTATCATCAACACCTGTCCTCCCTCTGCATCACCTTTAAATGTTTCGCTTGGTCTGGACTGAAATTTGGCATTGATGTAAATCAGGCTTAAAGCATTGACTTCAGCCAAGCCAATTACTAATCCACTCCAGAGTTTATCCAGCTGTAGTCCAGTGAACTCTATCTTGCCTACAGCAGTTGGTTAGAAACCTTGGGCTGGTGGGATACATTCCTCCTTTCTGAATGTTCTTAATGAATTATTTATTATTATTGCAGTAGTGTCTATGTTATTGTTGCTAATTATTTGTACTAGAGTGTGCTCGGTGGTAGTGTCATGTAGACAGGGTTTTGGTCAGAGGAGGGTGCACCTAACACCACTTACATAGACTCACTCCTGAATTGGGCCTCTGTTCTTTGTGTGTGTGTTAGAGTACAGGCCCTTAAAAAAATCAGCATATTAGAAACTCTGAATAGCTCTGCACAATCTTGGCTCTAGTGGCATGTCACTTTTACAACTGTGCTCATAAGATCAAACAAAACTTTAATGTGTTTGGTTTTATTGAGGTTGGAAATTGAAATTTCCAATCTCCAGGTTTTAAATGTAAAACTACAAATGTATTAATGCTTCTTAATGGGGCACTTTACCAATGTCTGCCCGAGTCCTGCAGCAGTGCTTTTTTAAATTAATGGCTAACCTGATCCACATTAATCTCTGTGATCAACCATCTTTCTTTTCTGCTGGCATTTTATTATTAATATACATTTTATTGTGCACTTCAGGTTAAGTTGTGTAGCCAAAAAGTCATGTCACCGAACAAGCCCCTGCTGGTGATAACTGGGACATGGAAAACTGGCTGCTGCAGAAGATTTCACTTGAATGTAACTTGCTACCTGAAAATGCTCCAAGAGCCCTAAAGGCCCATAGAGAAAGGAAGACACTAAAACTGTGCATATTAAAATGATCAACTCCTAACACTTTTTCAGAGATAGCTACAGTGATGTTCTGGTCAAAGAAAGAAGGCGAAGGGAAGTGAATTAGGTTAAAAGGAATATTGAATTGGAACAAGGTCCTAAACTGAGATGTAGAAGAGGCTCTTCCTGCTGGTGGTTAGTTCCAAACCCCTCAACCCCAACTCTGCTTTGGGTGGAGACTCCTCCTTCAGCCTTTGGGAGGGCAGGAATTCACCCAGAAATCACTCCAATGCTGTTATCAGTAATAAATAATCAGTTTTATCAGCAAACACACAGTCCAGTGCCCCCTCCCCATCAGTCTCCCAGTCATTGATGAGGGGTTTCCTCCCCTTTGGGCTCTGGGTGATCATCATGTACAGTGTAGGTTCACGACAGGGCACATGCTCAGACTGCTCCCTGGGCCTGTCCCCCAGCTCATAGCTCAGACTATCAGCCTGCTGTGGCCATTCCCCCTGCCACAACAGCTGCTACATGCACCCTTTCCAGCCACCCACGCTGTTCCCTCCTCCAATCCCGGAAGAGATGGCAGTTCTCTAGCCAACCAAAGCCCTGAGAGTGTGGAAAGACTGGCTTCTCCTGTTTGCCCATCACCTGCCAGTCATGGCTCCAGGGACATGGACAGCTTTTGCAGCACTGCTGCTGATCTGTGGAGTGGGGCTACACAGAAACCTGAGGAGCATGAAAATCAGGACAAAGTAAAGGGGCATGCATTCCTTGTATGCATGCCCAGGGCACATATTGCTCCAGAGGAGGGGGTGGGGGGGAGGAAACAGAGCCAATCTCAACCTGCTCATGGAGCAGGTCTGGTACCCCAGGGTTTTTTGCACTGGGCTCAGCTCCCTGCACCACTCTCACCCCAGCCAGTCCTATAGCATATATACACATTCGAAATTTTCAGATCTGGTCTAGCTCTGGTGCAGCTACACCAGTGATAGCAGGAGTGCTAATGTAAACTGGGTTCCAGGACTTATATTGCCATGTGGTCTAACCATGTACTGAGTTAGATGGCATGGTGATAAAAATGTCTGTGTCGCACACATGGGAGAAGTGCTAGTCTAGACAAGGTCTTAAAGGAACAATTTGGTCCATTTTTCAAATGGTGTGAAATGAAAAGGGCAATAAGTGTAAGATGTGAGGAGGAGACAAAGCAGCGGGAATGGCTGTCAGAGACCAGATCACAACATAAGAAAGTAAAACTCTTGCTTTTTATTTTTTATTTTTTTGGGTGGGTTGTGGACATGAGGAAGGGTATGTCTTTTATCTTTCTGTCTTTGTCCCCCCACCCCAACTACCTGATTACAAAAGTAAGAAGCTTTTCATTAGCTATTTAGATGACAGCTTGAAGCTGGCCTGTTTGTAAGGCAATATGAAAGCCATACCTTAAATGAACGCTAAGGCTGAGTTAACAGGAAGTGCCCTTGAGGAGTCGTCATACTGAAAGGTCTAATGATTAAATGTTTCAAAGACCTTCGACTTGATTCTGAACTCAGTGACACCAAGATAAATTCAGGGTAACCATTGACAGCAGCAGTTTTTACCGGGTGTCACTTTAATAAGTGGGCTGAAATGCTGTTCTCTTTATTTAACTGGCGGCGGGGGGGGGGGGGGGGGAATGGGCATTGGAAATGTTCATTTTGTGATGTGCCTATGGAGGGGCAATTCCAAGGGAGGCAGTATATCAGCCTATGTACACTGCACACAACATGTATACAGTCCCGAGACCAGTGTGCAGCTAATAGCCTGTCAGAGCACAGAGACTGGCATACTGTGCAGCTATCAAGTGGTAACTGAACAGCGCTACACTTTCACTAGCCGAGACAATTCCATGTCTGCACAATTGGGAGTTACTGAACACAGAGAAGAAATAACCAGCCTAGTGTTATAATTGTTTTCTTGAAAATCAACTACAGCGGAATCCTCTTTTAGTGAAGTAAGTATTCAATGGAAAAATACCGGATCAGTGCCATATTGGGGTTGGACAGCAATAACCACCAAACGCAAGAACGAAGACTCTGAGAGCAGGGTTGTTGTGGTCTAGCTGCTGAGCACTGACTGAGTGCTTGACCCTGTACAAGACATAAAGGAAGAAATGGCCTTTACTCAGAGAAACTTACGATCTAAATATGTGGCTGAACAAAAGAACACACTGGGAAACCTGGAAGATGGTATTATCTTAGAGCTTTCTTTTTGTTGTTGTTTTTTAATGGCAACTCATCCTATATGCTTACCACCATGTATTTTATAAGAAGATACTAACAGGGCTGACTTTCAAAGTACTGAGCACTTGCACTGACTTTATCAGAATTTGTGTTTATGTCACTTCGGCCCACTAGGGCATGGCATACCACTTTTGGTAGTCCATTGAAATCAATGGGGATTTGTGCTTAAAATGATTGAATGATATGCCTCTAATATACTAAACTGCACATTTAAGCAGAAAAACAGGAACAGAAAATACTAAGTTTGCGCAATGTAGCCAAGTTGTTGCTGGACCCTTTACTTTTCCTGACTTTCTGTGCTTTTAACTGGTCCATTTTAAAGCTGTATTAAAATTTTGACTTCTGATTTCCTATGAAAAGCAAGAAAATTTAAATTTGATATGGAATCAATGATGCACTGTAAATATAGAACCCCATAATGCTATTTTTACTATAGTCGCATTTCAGAAAAGTACCATTCATAAATGTTTTGCCAAATATTAATTCAGTTGTAAACAAGCCAAAGGATCTATCCTTTGATGAATGTTTTTGCTATGAAAATATAACATCTCAGAGCAATGCCATACTGTGGAACAACTGTATGATTATAAATCCATATATATAATCTGCATAACCTACTTAAATGTGGAAAAAGAACACATATAAGCATTAAGAATTTAAGGCACTTCTCACTTGTAATCACATGAGAATGCCCATATTAGGCTAGACAAATGGTCCACCTAGCCCAATATCCTGTCTTCTGACATTGGACAATGCCAGATGCTTCAAAGGGAATGAACAGAACAGGGCAGTTATCAAGTGATCCATCTCATCATCCAGTCCCAGCATCTGGCAATCAGAGGCTTAGGGACACACAGATCACGGGGTTGCAGCCTTGACCATCCTGGCTAATAGCCACTGATGGACCTATCCTCCATGAACTTGTTTGGCCTCACTACTTGTTTGGCAGGCTTTCTGCTTCTGATGTACTTAAAAAAACCTTTTGCTGATAGTTTTTGAGTCTTTTGTTAGTTTCTCTGCAAATTCTTTTTTGGCCTTCCTAATTATACTTTTACACTTGACTTGCCAGAATTCATGGTCCTTTCTATTTTTGACTTCCAATTTTTAAATGATGCCTTTTTTGTTTCAAACCGCCTCTTTTACTCTGTTTAGACATGGTTGCATTTTTGGTCCTCTTTTTTTTTTCAATTTGGAGGTATACGTTTAATTTGAGCCTCTATTCTAGCATTTTTAAAAAGTTTCCATGCAGCTTGCAGGCATGTCACTCTTCTGACTGTTCCTTTTATTTTCTGTTTAACTAGCTTCCTCATTTTTGTGTAGCTCCCTCTTCTAAAGGTAATTAGTTGATGATGGCATTACAGCTGACTGATTAAAACATCTGAGACAAAAGCCTGTATTCATTACAGTTATATGTTGAAATATGAGAACAAAGTAACTTGATTTATAGTATATAATATGATTTTAGGAGAAATTAATCATTTTTTCCCTTCTAACCTCTCATTTTCTTTTATTTCCTTCTAATCTTCACAGTAATAGCAACATCCATGGATATTTTAGCAGTTCATTTGTGCTGACAATTCCTCACTGCCTATTATCTAAAATCAGTTTTTATGCTGAGAAAGATATTGCGACAAACTCCATCATTCACCACCAACCACTGTAGCATTATATCAACTGTAACCTATCACAGAAGTCTTGTGTATGAAACACCTTTGTGTTAGTAGCATGGAGTTCCCATTTCCCCCTCTGCATACAGTAAACAGAATAATACTGGAGCTTCATGTAAAATTCCAAGACAAAACACTACATTAAAATGGAGTTAAGGCTGAGAGTACATCAACTTAACTTTCGGTTAGAAGTAAGAGTACAGTAACTTAAGGGTAAAAAGCCTTACGGGGTGTAGTAATTATCCCCAAACTAAGCATTACAAGCACAGGAAATTCACAATTGGGGCTGAACTTAAAAGAAATGCAAACATATTAAGGGATGGAAATGCACCATTAAGGAACCCAAACAATTTTTACATGCCATGTAGTGAAATCATGCAATAGCAATAAGATAATGAATAAAGCATTTTAATGTATCTGGTCTCAGATGAGATTAAACTGATTTTTAAAGACACTTTTTCATATTTTCTCTCTCTTCAAGGTGTCACTATAGGGCAGAATTGGGCTTTCAAACACCGATGACCACAGCCACAGAACCTTTAAAGAGCATTGACAGTTGGGCCTACTAATCAGCCAGTGGGAGCCACTGACATACGTGTACCATCTCCCTCACACCGCTCATGCGTTACAACCAACATAATTGCTGCATACAAATTAGCCATACAGAAAGGGCAATGTGTGGTTGACTTATTCATATCACAATAGCCCCACTTAATAGTTATCTGAGCTGTTGACCTGACTCTTTCCTAGCCTATATAAACATAGCATTTAGATACAATAATTGTTCATAACTTAGGCTTTGTGTAATTATGTACAAGATTTCATTTAATTTTAACTATGTGAAAAAATGGAAGATTCTGTGATATTCTGTTATTAAGACCATTCAAGACAATTAAAAGACTGATACAGATTTTCAATTTCTTACATGTCCCAGTAATTAATTAATTTGTACTCAAAAACTAATTAATGGATTTACTTGTCAATTCTGAGAAAACTTGTTCTGCACTAAAAGAACAGGTGCTGAATGTTAGGGGAGGACACGTTGTATATTTCATACATAACAAGGAGGTTGA
This sequence comes from Macrochelys suwanniensis, assembly GCA_033296515.1. NCBI lineage: Eukaryota > Metazoa > Chordata > Testudines > Chelydridae > Macrochelys > Macrochelys suwanniensis. Next base: position 160,339,896 of record CM065777.1, read on the forward strand.
ATGCCTGCTTTAAGTGCAAAATGGAACTCAGCTTTCATGATGGATTCGTGACCAGCACCTCCATTATGGTTGAAAAGAAATTTGGGTGTGATACAGTATCTCACACGCTGATGCTTCAAGAGCTTCTGAACCATAAAGCAGATGCAGGGCAAATTCTAATGGCTTCTACACAAATTAATAAGAGACATCAGAAAATCATATTTGCTTGCTCTACAGCCAAAATGCTTCTGAAATAAATGTAGTCAAACTTCACTAATTCTGGGTCACTGAGAACGAAAATGATGCTTAAAATTGTTGATTGGCTCTAGTTTTCAAGACATGCTATCGGGTCAGTATATATGACCCTTGACTTGGGAATGGCAGAGGATAAGTAAGTTATAAAGGGAAGGGATCTCAATTTAAACCAGAAATGACTAAAATACATATTTGACTGGATCTATGAATAAATCTATGACTGGGTTTGGACAGTACTTGCTTTTTAGGCAAAACAATGAATGATAAAATCTGAAGCTGGTATTGCATCATACATGATATGAATTGCATCATGTTATTCCTAGAAGTCATGGATGATGCAATCATAACAAAGCTTACATCACTCTGCTGAACAAATTGCCCTATATCAACTCTAGAAATCATACAGTGTCGTGCTCTCTTATTTGTCAGTGTTTGATTTTGCAAAGGGACACATTTCTGTTTAGCCAAAGTGAGCAGAGATGCCTCGTACTTGTGTGAACAGTGCAGATAACTTCTGCTATGTTTGTGGTGAAGTGACTTTTGCATCACAAAAGCGCAGTATAACCACTATCTTTAAGAAAGCCTATCACCTTTCTTTTGGCTGCAAAATTGGAGATCAGGACAAGAGGTGGGCCCCACACATATGCTGCAACACTTGTGCACCAAATCTTCGCCAGTGGTTGAACAGGAAAAGGAAATCAATGCCTTTTGCAGTGCCAATGATTTGGAGAGCCAACAGATCATACCAGCAATTGTTACTTCTGCATGGTGCCTCCAGTTGGGAAAGGTGTGTCAAAGAAGAAAAAGGGGACTGTGCATTATCCAAACATTCCATCAGCTATACGCCCAGTCCCCCACAGAGAAGGACTACTTCCTGATGCACCAGAATCATTCTCACTTGAGTCAGAAGAGGAAGAGGATGAAACTTCTGGTCCTGAACCATCAATGTCACAGGACCCACATTTTCTCCCATCCTCCTCCTCTGAACCACACCTCATAACACAAGGTGAACTGAATGACCTTGTCAGGGATTTGGAACTACCCAAGAGTAAGGCAGTAGCTTTTGGGCTCCAGACTACAGCAGTGGACTCTCCTGGCAGGTGATGTGAGGGTTTCCATGTTCCGTGACCGTCAAAAGGATCTTGTCCCATTCTTCTTCATGGAAGGTGATCTTGTAGCCTGCAACAACATCGATGGTGTGATGGCAGCCCTCAACATCGTTCACGATCCAGATGAGTGGAGACTGTTCATTGATTCATCGAAGACGAGTCTTAAAGCTGTTTTACTGCATAATGGCAATGTTTTGCCATCAATTCCAGTTGGTCATGCAGTCCATATGAAGGAAACCTATGACAACATGAAACAACTTTTGAGGTGCATAAACTATGACCAACATCAGTGGCAGCTTTGTGGCGATTTGAAGGTTGTTGCTCTCTTGCTTGGTCTGCAACTGGATACACAAAGTACTGCTGTTTTCTCTGCGAATGGGATAGTCGTGCAAGAGATTCCCACTCCATCAAGAAAGATTGGCCACCCCGACAGTCATTGGAGCCTGGGAGGAAAAGTGTTCAGCATCCACCACTTGTTGAATCAAGGAAGATTTTGTTACCACCCTTACATATCAAGCTGGGTCTGATGAAGAACTTTGTCAAGGCCATTGACAAAACACAAGCAGCTTTCAAGTACCTCCGTGGAAAATTTCCAAGGTTAAGTGAAGCTAAGATAAAGGAAGGTGTCTTTGTTGGTCCTCAGATTCGTGAACTTCTTCGAGATGATGCATTTGACCATGCACTGCGTAGCAAGGAAAAAAAGGCATGGAAAGGGGGAGGGATAGCTCAGTGGTTTGAGCATTGGGCTGCTAAACCCAGGGTTGTGAGTTCAATCCTTGAGGGGGCCATTTAGGGATCTGGGGCAAAAAATTGGGGATTGGTCCTGCTTTGAGCAGGGGGTTGGACTAGATGACCTGCTAAGGTCCCTTCCAACCCTGATATTCTATGATTCTATGAAAGCCTTCCAGTTAGTGGCAATAAATTTTCTCGGAAACAACAAGGCAGACAACTACAGGTTGTTTTTGGAAAACCTCCTCAAGGCATACAAAAGCCTTGCTTGCAACATGTCACTAAAGATACATTTTTTGCACTCTCATCTAGATTTTTTTCCACCGAACTGCGGAGCAGTGAGCGACGAGCACGGCAAGCGATTTCACCAGGACATTGCAACAATGGAGAAATGCTATCAGGGCAAATGGAGCCCATCAATGCTTGCAGACTATTGCTGGACAGTGACAAGAGATGCTCCATTTAATGAATACAAGAGACAAGCCAAGAAGCGCCAAGTAGACACTGAATAGGACTAAACTATGTACATAATAGTTTTTTGCCTTTTGTTTCATAATACATTGTATTTATATAACCCCTTTGCTGATTTTTAAAGTGTTACATAAACAGGACAGGTGAACTAGTATCATGTAAAGCAACCATAAACACATGAAAAGACCTAGGTTTACAATTTATGATGAAAACTCTACTATGTACACAATATACATAGACATAAAATGTAAAAACTTAAATATCTTAGAAACAGTAGCCAATCAGTTGTTTTAATTGTCATATTTAAATTCAGCACATCAAAATACATACTAAATAGCACATTTTATCTCTGAAGCAGACGACGTCTCAAAAATTGTAGACCAGTGTTATGGGGCCAGCACGGATCACCACACAGACTCGCACAGACAGGACAAACTGTGAAATGTAGGTATGGGCAGCAGCAGCAGTGCAAACGTCTCACAATGTCCTGCAAATGTTCTGTACAGCAACCACACATGACGAGACTACCTCAAAAGGTGAGAGGGTAATTCAACCTTCACTCCTATCCAGGACTAGGGCTGTCTGCTGAGATGGCCAATTGCGGTGGAGTTTTTTGCGATATGCCTGGAACTGAAATGAGACCACCAAGCATCCATCAGTTTTGATCACCACTAATCAGAGCTAGATTCATAGATTCATAGATTCTAGGGCTGGAAGGGACCTCGAGAGGTCATCGAGTCCAGCCCCCTGCCCTCATGGCAGGACCAATTACTGTCTAGACCATCCCTGATAGACATTTATCTAACCTACTCTTAAATATCTCCAGAGATGGAGATTCCACAACCGCCCTGGGCAGTTTATTCCAGTGTTTAACCACCCTGACAGTTAGGAACTTTTTCCTAATGTCCAACCTAAACCTCCCTTGCTGCAGTTTAAGCCCATTGCTTCTTGTTCTATCCTCAGAGGCTAAGATGAACAAGTTTTCTCCCTCCTCCTTATGACACCCTTTTAGATACCTGAAGACCGCTATCATGTCCCCTCTCAGTCTTCTCTTTTCCAAACTAAACAAACCCAATTCCTTCAGCCTTCCTTCATAGGTCATGTTCTCTAGATCCTTAATCATTCTTGTTGCTCTTCTCTGGACCCTCTCCAGTTTCTCCACATCTTTCTTGAAATGCGGTGCCCAGAACTGGACACAATACTCCAGTTGAGGCCTAACCAGCGCAGAGTAGAGCGGAAGAATGACTTCTCATGTCTTGCTCACCACACACCTGTTAATGCAGCCCAGAATCATGTTTGCTTTTTTTGCAACAGCATCACACTGTTGACTCATATTTAGCTTGTGGTCCACTATAACCCCTAGATCCCTTTCTGCCGTACTCCTTCCTAGACAGTCTCCTCCCATTCTGTATGTGTGAAACGGATTGTTCCTACCTAAGTGGAGCACTTTGCATTTGTCCTTATTAAACTTCATCCTGTTTACCTCTGACCATTTCTCCAATTTGTCCAGATCATTTTGAATTATGACCCTATCCTCCAAAGCAGTTGCAATCCCTCCCAGTTTGGTAGCATCTGCAAACTTAATAAGCGTACTTTCTATGCCAATATCCAAGTCATTGATGAAGATATTGAACAGAGCCGGTCCCAAAACAGACCCTTGCGGAACCCCACTCGTTATACCTTTCCAGCTTGATTAGGAACCATTTATAACTACTCTCTGAGTATGGTTATCCAGCCAGTTGCGCACCCACCTTATAGTAGCCCCATCTAAGTTGTATTTCCCTAGTTTATTGATAAGAATATCATGCGAGACCGTATCAAATGCCTTACTAAAGTCTAGGTAAACCACATCCACCGCTTCTCCCTTATCCACAAGACTCGTTATCCTATCAAAGAAAGCTATCAGATTGGTTTGACATGATTTGTTCTTTACAAATCCATGCTGGTTATTCCCTATCACCTTACCACCTTCCAAGTGTTTGCAGATGATTTCCTTAATTACTTGCTCCATTATTTTCCCTGGCACAGAAGTTAAACTAACTGGTCTGTAGTTTCCTGGGTTGTTTTTATTTCCCTTTTTATAGATGGGCACTATATTTGCCCTTTTCCAGTCTTCTGGAATCTCTCCTGTCTCCCATGATTTACCAAAGATAAGAGCTAGAGGCTCAGATACCTCCTCTATTAGCTCCTTGAGTATTCTAGGATGCATTTCATCAGGTCCTGGTGACTTGCAGGCATCTAACTTATCTAAGATGTGTACCAGTTGGTAACCTAGAGGTGAAAGGTTCCATAGCCCAGCTCCATAAAGGGACTTATGCTGCCTGTAGCATTGCCGAGTTGAACTTTTACCTAGAAAATCACTGGACTCCATAAACTCTGGTTTAGTTCCCTAACTCTCTATGCTTCAGCATCTAGCTTGTTTCTTGGAGGAGGAGGTGGTGGTGGTGCTGCCTCCCTTATAAGTTTTAGCCCAATGGGATAGTCTGATATGGGTCTCTCTCCGTCTCTCCTGTTGAAGCTATTCTACTCTGTATAAATAGTCATTAGCCCAGAAAAAGCATCAGATTGACTTTATAGCCTGGTGGTTAGGGCACTCACCTGGGAGGCAGGAGACCTAAGATCCAATCCCCCTGCTTTAATGATTCTTTATGTATCCAAAGTAGAACAGCTTGACCAGGCGAGATTGCGGAAGACCCACACCAGATTATCAGGCAACTTTTACAGCTAAAATGTAGGCACTGAATGAGTTTAGACAGTTACAGGGTTAGGTGCCAGCCGAGTGTGGATTTTGTGGATTGCAATGGTACCTAAATCCCTTTGGAGATTTGGGCCTGTGTGCCTCATTTTCTTCACCCGTACATTGAAGATAACAATACCGACTTTTGGAAAGTGCTTTGAGATCTACATATGAAATAAGAGCTAAGCACAACTCTTATATCCTAGCACCAATCTTCTCGCTTTCCCATTTTAAGAAAGAAAATCTCTCCGGATCCCAAATAAATGTTGAGTAGCAATGTGCATAACAAGCCTCCTTCCATTTTATCTGATGCACTTAGGATAGTTCTTATATTGCTGATGTAAATTGTAAGTAAATAATAATGTCTGTCAAAATATTTCCTAAAAAATTCACATTCAGAGGTGCCTTTAGCAGCATAATCTCTTCTCCAGGAAAACAGAAAAAACAACCATCATCTCTTATGTATTACATCAAAACAATCAAGATGTAAAAATAGTGTAAGATTATGCTTCACTTAAAAAGGTAATACCAGTATTTAAATCATCTCATTTAAGTGCATCTAACTGCAATTAGATGTAAGCCTTCCATGAGCTACTTTATGGCTAGCTAATTTTCCTGGTATTATCTGACCCTTCCCTGCTAAAATCCAAATTAATATCATAACATAATGCACTTTTTCAGGGGTTTAATAAGACCACTAATGGTGCTTATGTAAATCCCCTGCTCAGAGAAAATAGAAATGTAGCTCGGTTCCAAGGTAAGGAGTGACCTGCTTATATGCATCCATCCTGCATTATTATTCAGCTGGTTTCTTGTCTCCTTGGCAGAGTCAGCAATGAAGCAACACTTTAATGGGTCATTTCTAAATGACAAACAGCGAGGACCCAATTCTGTTCTTATATTAGTGTCATCAAGAATAATCTCACTGAAGTCAATGGAATGATACTGGTATAAGGAAGAATGGAATCAAGACTTCAGAAGTCCAATTATAAGAAGCCAGATGCATCCACCTTATTGCATTAGCAGCAGATTCGTGTGTTACTTATAATGTGGAAAACATATAGCTTCCCTTCTGAGATTAACCCCCCAGGTACACACACAATAGGTATTTCTCTCAACACTAATTCTGCAGCCTTGTCTACACTACAGAGTTTTGTCAATAAAGGGCAGCTTTTGTTGACAAAACAGTGAATGTGCACATACTGCAATGCAACTTTTGGCAGCAAAAATGCCCTGTTTTGGCGACAAAATAAAACTACCCCGACGAGAGACATAAGTCTTTTTGTGCAAAATGTTTGTCAACAAAGTGCCAGTGTAGACACCATGCTTGATTTTATCGCTTTAACTGGCCTCCAAGAGGTGTCCCACAATGCCCATCGTGACCGCTCTGGTCAGCTGTTTGAACTCCGCTGCCTTGCAGCCAGATAAACAATTGTCTGCCCCTCCCCGTTAGAAGCCCCAGGAATTTTTGAAATTCCATTTCTTGTTTTTGAATTTTTGAAATTCCATTTTGGCATGGAGAGGTCTCATTGCATCTTCCCCGGTGACCATGGCGGCTTATTGCAGCAAATGCTCTCCCGCTTCAACCACTGCAGAGCTGTTGGATCTGCTCAGTATATGGGGAGAGGAGGCTGTGCAGTCCCAGCTGGGCTTGAGCCGTAGGAATTGGGATACCTACAGGCAGATTTCTCAAGGCTTCTGCAAAAAGGGCTATGGCTGGGACAAGGTGCAGTGGAGAGTGAAGATAAAGGAGCTGAGGCAGCCGTACCATAAGGCGAGGGAGGCAAACCGTCGCTCAGGTGCTTCACCTAAGACCTACCGGTTGTATAAGGAGCTGGACACTATTCTGGGTGGCGACCCCCACCTCCATCACCAAGAGCCCCAGGAATACTGTGGCAGGCCTGGAGGCAGCAGAAAGAGGACCTAACCCAGAGAACAAAGTCATTGATGAAGAGGTGGAGTTAGAGGATGATGTGGAACTCCCGGTGGGGTCGCCCAGTGGGGCAGGCAGCCAGGAACTGTTCACCACTCCGGAGGTGTCTAGCCAGTCTCAGCAGTTGCTCTCTGGCGAGCAAGAAGCAGGAGACGAGATGCCTGATAAGTGGCTGTGGTTTGTGTAGAAAGCTGACTGTGTTTCTGTGTGCCTAACATTTCCCCGTGCAGCTAATCAGTACGGCAGAACAGGGTGTTGATGCATGCTGAGATCTCACGGGAATCCTCCAGAGAGATCTCCAGGAAAGTTTCCTGGACCTATTTGGCAATCCTCCGCCAAAGGTTCCTTGGCAGAGCAGCTTTGTTCCTTCCCCCATTGTAGGAACCTTTCCCACGCCATTCGCCAATCACTTGTGCAGGGACCAAAGCACCACACAGGTGAGTAGGATAGGGACCAGAGCGAAAGACACAAGCATGGAGTAGATGTACCTTCATTTCCCCGCTTACCCTTAGCAGTGAGATATCTGCTAGATGACTCCTGCCTGTGGAAAAGTGTGGGAGAATTTTAGAATTTTTTCCCTAGTCGGCTGCCCTTTCAGAATGAGTGCTCTTTTCCCCATGTACAGCGCCTCTCCCCGCCAGCCACCACTCACCATGCTTTGGATGTTCGCCGAGATGTGTGCTTGCCAAAGGTCAGTCAGAAAGTGATTGTTATGTTACCAGTCACTGATCGGTCCATCAGCCCTCATGGAGAGAGCGCCGATCACAACACGTCAGACGTGTTGTTCTAGCCAGTCCTCCAACTACCCACTGGCCAAGCTGTCAGTAGCACCGGACACCCAATTGACATAGCGCACAGCAGCCTAGAACTCCAGAGCGATCCGCCAACCGCAGCCTCCCAAGCAGCTGGGATTACAGGCGCGCGCCACCACACCAGGTGTGTTATGTTACCAGAGATGTAATTTACTGAAATGTTTGAATGCTTTGCGTGAACTTAACAATCATGCTTCTGTGCATTGTTCCTTGTGCTTCGGCAGATGTGGCCTTCAGGAACACCCTGCACACATACACCGGCCGAGCGTCTCTGCCAGATAAGAAAGCGCCCAAAATGGAGCAAAGAAGACATGTTCCGGGAGGCACTGCACTTCTCCAAAGCAGAGAAAAGGGAACGCAAAGAGTGGAGGGAAGCTAAAAGTCAGGACAGAAAAGAAAATCAGGAGTTTGTTAAGGCTGCTACTGAGCGGATGATTAAAGTCATGGAGGAGAAAACGCAGGTGCTGAAGTCCTTACTAATGCGGAAGACTGCTGCCCGCCCTCCCCTGCAGCACATTCAGAACTCTTTTCTGTGCGCCCCCCCACAAAAACTCTGCCTGCACAGTTCTTTCCGCTTTCTGTGACTTCTTGGTTTCCCCTTCACTCTACCCTCTGGGACAACTTTCAAAATGATAGCTGGACCTACACACAGCTCTGAAAGTCTGCCCTTCCCTGGTACCTCCTTTCCTACCAAGTGCCTTTGTGTGTGTGTGTGTTGTTTCTTGTGCAATAAAAGCAAAGTTCTTGAATGGTAACTCATCTTTATTTGTTTCCTACAAATTGAGATAGCAGGCACTACCAATACATACACAGACAGTTTAATCATTTGCTTACTTGAATGTAAGGCCCCATTGCTTACTAGGAAAATTACATGTAATGTAACATTGCAACACCAGTCATAGAGACATACATTACTGGTTGTCATTTTCAAAGTGTTGCCTCAAAGCCTCCCTGATTTCAATTGCCCTCCTCTGGCCACTCTGATAGCACTGGTATCTGGCTGCTCAAAATCAGCAGCCAAGCGGTCTGCCTCAATACTCCACCCTTGAGCGAACATTTCACCCTTACCTTCACAAAGATTATGCAACATACAACACGCGGCTATGACCATGGGAATATTATCCTCATTGAGGTCTAAGCTGTTATAAAGGCATCACCAGCGTGCCAAAGGCACATTCCACTGTCATACGGCACCTACTCAGCCTGTTGTTGAACCGCTCCATACTGCTTTCCAGGTTTCCCATGTAAGGTTTCATGAGCCATGGCTGTAAGGGGTATGCTGGGTCTCCCAGGATCACTATGGGCATTTCAGCATCCCCCACTGTAATCTTCTGGTCTGGAAAGAAAGTCCCCACTTGTAGCTTTCTATACAGGCTGGTGTATAGATGCGTGCATCATGCACCTTCCTGAACCATGTCGCAATGATGTCAGTGAAACACCCATGGTGATCCACAAGTGCCTGCAACACCATGGAGAAGTACCCCTTCCAATTGATGTACTCTGTCACAAGGTGGTTTGGTGCCAAAATTGGAATATGTGTGTGCCATCTATCGCCCCTCCACAGTTAGGGAAACCCATTTCTGAAAAGCTGTCCACTATTTCACGCACATTTCCCAAAGTCACAGTCCTTCGTAGCAGGATGCAATTACTTGCCCTGCACGCTTGCATTAACGCAGTCCCAACGGTCAACTTCCCGACTCCAAATTGATTTGCGACTGACCAGTAGCAGTCTGGAGTTGCCATCTTCCACACAGCAATTGCCATGCGCTTCTCTACCAATAGGGCAGCTCTCAGTCTGGTGTCTTTGCGCTGTAGTGCTGGGTCAAGCTCCGCACGCAGTTCCAGGAAGGTGGCTTTCCGCATCCAAAAGTTCTGTAGCCACTGCTCATCATCCCACATGATGATGATACGATCCCACCATTCATGCTTGTTTCCCGGAGCCCAAAAGCAACGGTCCACCGTCTGCAGCTGTTCAGTGAATGCCAAAAGCAATCTAAAGTTGCTTCTATAAATATCACACAGCATGTCAGGCAACTGGGAGTCTTCTTCAGTTAGGAACTTTGTGATTAACTGCACTGCCATCCGCGATGTCTTAATGACAATTATCAGAGCATAGGAGAGCAGTGCGGGATCCATCCCTTCTCACAAAGATGTCAGGGTGCACAGCAAAAAAGGCCATTAAAATGCCATGAAAGAAAGACAGAAGCCTATGGAATGCTGGAATAGAAACCAATGCATCATGGGACTTTGAACCCAGTCCCAAGGTGTGCCAGGATCTGCTCCGCCTTCCCACAAGACCTAGCAGCAGAAGGTGTTGAGCTGGACTGTGGGATAGGAACCCACAGTGCATTGCTCACACTGTCGATGATAATGCCCCAACTGTGGATGCATTCCACTGAGAGAGGGAGTGAGTGTGAACATGAAATACCGATTTTTATTATAGCACTTTTTGAGTGTTGACATGACTTTTGTTGACAAAGCTGTTTAGTGTAGACAAGGCCTGTATCTCATGGGGGAGAGAGGGTAAGATTATGGTTGTTTCTTCTTTTTTTTCTGGAGAAGAGATTATGCTTTTAAAGGCACAACAGAATGTGAATTTTTAAAATATAATTAACTCCTGCTGCTGAACTACACACTTGGGGCTGTTTTCAAAAATGGATAAAATGAATGAGCCTGTCAAAATACATGTAAAATTACTGTGCATCACAAACCCTGATTTTGTCCAGGCAATTTGGCTTACTGGTGGGGACAAAACAGGCACATGCAAATGGGCATTTGAGCAGACAAGTATCTATCTATGTGTTCTGGTGCCTGAATTACACACAAAAATCTACATACACATTTTTATTTCACTAATCACTATATTCATAGTCTTACACAATTCTATCCAAAAATAGGACTTAAACAGACCCATTTGAATGTTCACTGGCACCTGTTGTACCAAGCTTTGAAAATTCTGCCCTTGAGATCTGATTTTGCCCATTCACAGTTATGTGTGAGATCCCTGATGTCAGCTCACACAATAAGTGTTAAGTGGTTCAAGGGTACATTGGCCAAACCGGACAGTCTCTAAGCAAAAGAATAAATGGACACAAATCTGACATTAGGAATCATAACATTCAAAAACCAGTAGGAGAACACTTCAACCTCTCTGGTCACTCAATAACAAACTTAAAGGTGGCAATTCTGCAACAGAAAAGCTTCAAAAACAACTCCAACAAGAAACTGCTGAACTGGAATGAAGTTGCAAACTAGATACCATTAACTTGGGCTTGAATAGAGACTGGGAGTGGCTGGGTCATTACACAAATTGAATCTATTTCCCCATGTTAAGTATCCTCAGACCTTCTTGTCAACTGTCTGAAATGGGCCATCTTATCACTACAAAAGTTTTTTTCTCCTGCTGCTAATAGCGCATCTTAATTAATTAGCCTGTTGGAGTTGGTATGGCAACTTCCAACTTTTCATGTTCTCTGTGTGTAAATATATCTTCATACTGTATGTTCCATTCTATGCATCTGATGTAGCCCACGAAAGCTTATGCTCAAATAAATTTGTTAGTCTCTAAGGTGCCACAAGTACTCCTCGTTCTTTTTGTGGATACAGACTAACACGGCTGCTACTCTAAAGGGTATTCAAGTTACTCAGTATTCTCAATTTAGAGTAGTATAATACACTGGGGATTACTCAGGGTTCACTTAATCACAGACCCAAGTATAGCCATGGAGGAAATAACTTCTTTTCTTCTTCTATATTTTCCGTGAGTATTGGATTGAAATAAGGGAGTCAGCTGGTCTCAAATTTCATTGTTCGTTTGAACAAACAGAGAGGACCGATTAAATAAGTGACATTTATTTCTTGGCAGAATCCTTAATCCACTTGTTATAAAATAGTTAAACCCAAAACAAAACATGGTACTTTGTTCAAAAAATTGTGATGAAGTCTCTGTGTCATCCTCTTGGTTGCTTTAAATTGCATTTCATTTACTGAGGTAAATAAATTATTCTGGAAGTCAGAAGTCATTACAAATATACTAATATTCTCTACATTCTCCTTTGCTAACGTCCATGAATTCTTTATGGTTCTAGGCTGACAATCATTTTTCCTATTTAGCAAGATAAAGTAAACTTTGCTCTTGCCAAGTCTTGACCTGAATGGTGCTGGGTGTTACATAACAAGTAGCAATGGGAGAATCTCAGAAATTGAGAAGTTTCTGTTCTGATTTCCTGTTTGAAGTATTGTGTATGGCGTAGTTAAAGGATTGGGGAGAGGGGAGAAGTTGAGTAAAAATGGTAACCCAATTAGACATTCACAACAAAGGACTCTGAAAAATAAATATCAAAGGCCCAAGCAAAGGATTAAAGTGATCAAATGAGTCTCTGGCAGTCAAAAAGAATGTGGGTGAGAAATGGCAGAAGATAGAATGTAAATTGGCAAACAAACAGCAGCTTTCTGCAGCTGAAAAGGGGCCCAGGGAACAGCAGTGAAGCACACAGATTTGAAAATCAAAACATTTCTGCAGAGCATGGCGGCCAATTAAAGCCAACAAATACAAAAATATTACAGCCCAGTAATCACGAAAGGGTTGTACTCCATCCAGCATATAGACTATTTAACAATGAATTGTCTCAATCCAACAGTCCTTTGTAATGTTCTGAGAGGGTAAGTGTAATACTTCAGTTTTGTCATTGCTTAATGTGCCCGTTTTCTGGGAAGAGTATGAAAGAGAATTTTAATAAAAATATTTTTAAATGTTAGATCCGTAGTTTTCAACCTGTGGTCTGCGGACCCTTAGGGGTCCACAGACTATGTCTAAGATTTCCAAATGGGTCCACACCTCAATTCAAATTTTTTTAAGGGTCTGCAAATGAAAAAAGGTTGAAAACCACTGTGCTAGATGAATGTTCCTAGTTTCAAGTGATACATCAGAAGTGAAAAACAACACACGAATGGAAATTTCCCTACACTGCTCCCCAGTCAGCCTCAGCACTGCCCTGGTGGAACCACTTCCAGCAGTGGGAATCCATCGCCCACTCATTCCTAGTCAATCAGTTTCATTTGTGATAGTTTTGTGTTATGGACATTTATCCTATAGAAATTGAATTGAGACCACAAGTTAATCTGAGAGTGGCCTGCAAACCATCTTCAGTTAATAAAAATCTTTGGTCCCTACTGATAAGGGGTGGATTTAAACCCGCAACAGAGAGGTCCAGTCCTTTGAGCCATTGCTTCTCCCAAAGGTCATATGCCAATTTTTCAAAGGAAAAGATCTACATTTAGCTTAGGTTGAAGGTCTTCAGGTACAGTGCAAGTTGATAAATGGATCACTTGAATCCCCAGGATGTAAAGCAGAAACCTTATTACATGTAAATAAAAATAAAATACAGCTAGAATTGGACCCACACTTTTACCCCAAACTGTGCAGAACGTTAAAAATAAAATGCTGACAGTAATCAACTTCTTTAGTGAAAGCAGCAGTGCATAAAGCTGAATTGAATAATTAATGAAACTACAGTTGCAGAACCCATGTGATGGAAGAAACTGCTTGTACAAAGTGAATTTTTCCCTGCAGTAAGTTAAATGTCAGGAATGTATTCCCAGCTGAGTCACTATCTAAATATATATTGATTTTTGGATTGTCTTAAAAATACTTCCACAATTGTAAGAAATGTAAATGTTTCAATTACCAGAACTGGTACAAATATAATAAAATAATAGAGGAAATTAAGCTTCTTGCTATGATTTACTCCTATCTCAGTGACAAAAGTGCACATAAAATACCTGTCCTTGGTTAAGTACAGTACTTACAGGGTATCAATTTCAGGAGGACTGATGGGTCAGCAGTTGCTATAGTAACAGCAATACAGCAAGATAGAGTTAATATAGGAAAGCCTTTTAAGTTGTTACACACCCTACTGTGCTGTTACAGGCGTGAGCGGATGGCGAGAGATTTTATATAGTGCCAATGCTAATGTTACACACAGGGTATGAAGATGGGCCACCAGGTCAAAGACTTAGTCTATTTATTTAAAAATGCACTAAGGATTGTATTATTTTAAGAAATGATCTTAACTTCTTTCTTGCTGCAAGGTATTCATGACCAAGTGGTAAAATGCCCGAACCCTGCCTACGTTATTGCCTACACTACTCTCTTGATGACACCGGTGCAGCTGCAGTGCGGCTAGCATTTGCTGTGATACTATTCCCAGCTTGAAACATGGTTTGGGTCTATAGCTAAGTGTTTCACCCTTGCCAACAGCCTAGCTGGGCCCATGGCTGTCTTTCTGTAACGAATTTGGCAAACTTTTCCCCTAGCACTATACACAGGCACCTAACGAATACTGCGTAACTATTTTGGCCCATCCTCTGTCCTCCCAGCTAGCTGAGCAGTCACACATCTCTGAGTCCACTGGCACTGCTCCATGTGCTGCTCTGTGTGTGTCCTCCAGGCTCTCTATTTCCTGTCTACATTTTCCCCACAGTGCACTGGTACAAATACAGCCAGGCAGAGTGGTATGTAGTAAGAGCTGCATGTCAAGAGATGCACACAAGAAGCCCTTTGCAATGTACAACAATTGGTTTTATTTGGCCTACAAAATCCAGGAGCAATACTGCATGTTCTTGAGGTCCATCTGCTGGTGCCTTAGCTATTAACTATTTACACACATGCAGACATATTAAGAACAAAACATTAAAAGAACTTTAAGCTAGGAAATGCCAGCATTAAGGATGTCTGTGCAACCTTAATTAGGCCTCCTTGTGTGTAAGCATTATGACAGTGTTTTTAATTCCATGCTCACGTAGTATTTCTTCTATAGGACCCCCGTCTCATTCATTGCACAGTACAGTCAGTGCAGCCTGACTCCATTCTCCACCTTCTCTCCCCACCCCACTGCTTCCCAGTTCCAGCCGTTTTTGCCCAGCCAGTCCCAGGCTCATCTCCAGCTCCTCATACGATCTCAGTTTTCCCCCATTTCCCTCCCTGGCTTCCAGTCTCCTTGCCCAGACCTGGCTTCTGGTCCCAATAGCCTTGCCCAGCCAATCTCAGTTTTTGCCTTCCAGGTCCAAGTCTCTTTGCCTTGCCAGTCACGGTGTACCCCCAACTCTCTGTCTCAGTTTCCCTTTCCCCTCCCCACCAGCCTCCAGTCCCAGTCTTCCCCCTCTCCCCGCCCCTAGGCTCCCAGTCCCAAACGTATCCCTGGCCCATAGGTCTGGCTTTTGTCCCTGCTGCATTTGAATTAGGCAGCTTTCTCCTCCATTCTGCCTGAACCGAGAAGGAGGGCACTGAACGCATTGGAAAAACAGGCTCATTGCTCCCAGTTCCAGTCCCTTGTTCTGTGTCAGCCCAGAGCTGCAAATACAGGATAAGTTCTGCCCAGACTGGATCGTGCCCACTGTGAACAGAAGCTTCAGAGAACTCAGCTGCCAAACTCTAAGAACTCTCTACTGACCATGTGTGCACTGCAAGTTTTCAAAGGCTTACAACTTGGCCAAACCTGGATGAATTTTCACAGGGATGGCAAAAGGAACATCCCTGACACAAAGACCATCTCGTCTGCCAAATTCCAAGTCCCTACTCCAAGGCTTGGGGGTGCTAGAACCTCCCAAAGGAAAGGTTGCTCACTTTTTTTTTAACATGGGCAAAACAACATTTATTATCTTCAGCCTCCTTCTTGGAAATAGCTGAACTGTTTTGGCTGTAATTTTTCACACAAAATCACCCTGCATGGAAAATATCATCCAAATGGTTAAAGTTTGGCAAAGTTATAAGCAAATGAAAACAGAGTCTTATAATAGGACATGTCAGACAACCTTATTAATAGGTGGTCCCACCAACTCTGTTTATAATATACATCTCTCACACGAACGGATTTAAAATGATACTGTATGGTGACAGTACAGTCTAATAACTGTATATCATTTGTCAGTGCTGGAATCAATTTAAAAGACGACATGTATGTAAAACATTTTGCAAAAGGTAAGGTCCAGGAATGCCTTTTTAACTTGTAAAGTTCAAACAGGTTTGAACTTGCTCAAATACATTCTCTTCTCCCTAGTAATTAATGCTCAAAATATATCCAAAGTTGTGTTGGCACAGCACATTAGTGGGTATTGTGACGGTGTCCCCAATAAAATTTTATGGGGAGATGCTTATAAATGTATATATGAGGTAGCTGGAATATGTTTTATGCTACATGTGCCACATAAGATATCTCTGTAAAAGTTATGATCTACTGAATCTATTCCTCCTGTTTGTATGCATGTATCACTATTGTAGTTGAAGTTATGAATATTGGTTGTATATTTGCTGGTTTTATACATAGACTTTGTAAGAGCATGGGATCATGTCTTGCGAAAGAAATGTGCATGTAAAGACACCAATCAAGAAACTATTACACAGACAAAAGAAGGTGTAGACCCCAATCCACATCTGAGCTTGGCCAGGAATGCGACTGGCTGGACTGGTTACTGAGTGGTGCATGGACATGTGACTTACCCATGTGATCACAAAACTCCAGGGTAACATGATGCTACACAGGGAGTGGGGAGGAGCATTCATTCAGGGGAGAAAATCTATTTAAACCCCTGGAAGACCCCTCCATTTTGTCTTCAGCTGGCTAAAGAGAGAGGCTCTCCAGCCCCCAAGGACACACCTGAAAGAGACTGAACAAAGGACAAAGACAATAGGGGGTATGAGCTATTGCTGGACCCAGGCTAGGAGTTCTACAGCCTGTAAAAGAAAGAGACTGGAACTAGTGAGGTTTTTATCTGTGTTGAGTTTGATTAGACATAGACTTGCATGTTTTATTTTATTTTACTTCGTAATTCACTTTGTTCTGTCTGTTACTACTTGGAATCACTTAAATCCTACTTTCTGTACTTATTAAAATCACTTTTTACTTATTAAGTTACCTGGAGTACGTGTTAGTCCTGGGGGGGGGGGGGGGGGAACAGCTGTGCATATCTTTCTATCTTTGAAATAGAGGGCAAACTATTTATGAGTTTACCCTGTATAAGCTTTATACAGGGTAAAACGGATTTATTCAGCGTTTGAACCCCATTGGGAGTTGGGCACCTGGGTGTCAAAGGCAAGAGCACTTTCTGAGCTGCTTCCAGGCAGGCCTACAGCTGTTAGTGGACGTGGTTCAGATCTGGGTCTGGGTTTGCAGCAGATCAGAGGATCTGGCTCAAAACAGACAGGATTCTGGAATCCCAAGCTGGAAAAGGCAGGAAAGCAGGGGCAGAAGTAGTCTTGGCACACCAGGTGGCAGCTCCAAGGTGGTTTCTGTGATACCAACCCGTCACAGGTATATCTTCCCATCACCTTTATAGCTGCATTATAATTATACGATATAGTGTTTTACAATCTAAAGTATCCACAAGTTCACTCAGTCATACCCACACTTCATTCATTGAAATGTCTTGGACCATGAAATGCTAAATTAGAAACCATTTTTCAAAGAATTAACCAACCCCTCATTCAGTGGTTCTCAACCAGGGGTACGTGTACCTCTGGGTGCATGCAGAGGTCTTCCTGGGGGGTACATCAGTTCATCAAGGTATTTGTCTAGTTTTACAACAGGCTACATAAAAAGCACTAGTGAAGTCAGTACAAACTAAAATTTCATATAGACAAAATGAGAAAGTAAGCTTAGGACTGGAAGGGACCTCAAGAGGTCATCTAGTCCTGTCCCCTGCACTCATGGTAGGACTAAATATTATCTAGACCATGCCTGACAGGTGTTTGTCTAACCTGCTCTTAAAAATCTCCAATGATGGAGATTACACAACCTCCCTAGGCAATTTATTGTCTGATTTTGTAAGCCAGTAGTTTTTAAGTGAGGTGAAACTTGGGGTTCGCAAGACAATTCAGACTCCTAAATGGGGTACAGTAGTCTGGAAAGGTTGAGAGCCACTGCCCTAATCGATAAATCTGTGGGAAGCATGGGAGAACATAGCCTCAATACTCAGAACTAACCACAGCGTTATATAAGGCCATTCAGTGCAAAGTAAATGGAAGCAGAGAGAGTTTGCAGGGACTTGCAATTCACCTTCATTCATTTACAAGAGAGACTTGCAGGACCCATGTATACATCTGATTTAGAACTGACAGTGCCATATATGCTTCAGCAGCAATTAACTTCACACTATAGGAAAGATGTACACATACAGATAGTTTAGGATAAGCACAGACAGGTAGCGAGGAACAGAGATTACATGTAGTTAGCTTTAGTTAATGATACTGACAAAACACCAGCTAGCAGGGCATGTATGTGGCAGTTCAGATCTCAGGTCTATGGATTCAGGGTCTCTTCAAATTCAGGCAGACATTGCTCTACTGGTTACACTCAGGTCTTGTTTTGAAGGTTTCCTCTGCTACCATAACAGCTAGTGACTAACTTTAAATTAAAAAAAAAAAAAAAAAGGCCAAGACTCTGGAAAACCATCTGCACACCCACACCCCGTAATTCCCTGCTGGTCTGTCATGTCTCCTCAAGGGGGCACACACCCCACACTTTGGAAAATGCTGCACTATGGCTACCAGTGGGTAACCTACATTTTTCTCTTTTAAATAGGAAGAAGATAAAATGCATGCAAGAAGTGGGAGCCTTCGAGGGCAAAGAGAGGAAAGAAAGAGTTCTGGAGACTCATGGGGAGTATGTCTGGACAGCTGAGGCAGGCACTCCTGGTGGAAAAAAGGTGGGGTGGGAATTGAAGAAACTATCCCCCCCTCTAGCAGGCAATTTGTCCACTTCCTTGAAGAATGTCAGGTCAAGTAACCACCAGCTGTTCCGCTTCAGTTTGTCTGGCTGTCAACACAGCACCTTTCATCAACACTGATGTAGTGCGCTGGCCTGAGGAACGCAGAAGACAGTTTTGCTGTGAGGGACAGTTGCAATGCCCATTACAGTGCACAGCAGATGCATTTGTGTTCAGTAAGTACTCGTAATATTTTAATGAGGGCTTGACCTGCCTGCAGCCCAGCACCTATGGAACAACCTGAGATGTGCCTCATTCATACAAACACATTGTGATTTGACTGACTTCACTGCACATGTGTAATGCTGGGGTCTTTCAGATTTTCAATATAAGAAACACAGGAAAATGATACAATTAAGGCAAGTATTGTCTCCTTCTCCTCCACCCTAGTTACAGATGTCCCCCCACACAGCAGTACCGCTGTCTTCCTACAGAGCAGGTGGAAAGAGAGTATTGTGAGGGCTGTGTACCCCGTCTGCGCTATGGAACTCGGTGGGGGCTCCCTGGATGATGTCATGGTGGAACGGTTGGGAAAAGAACACCTCATATAAAGCTCAAGTGTCACAATTTGCAAATAATATGTAACTTGGGGCCACAGTGTTATCCTGTGTCTGGGCATTTTAAATGGAGAAAAATGGCAGCCCATCATTATATCAAGCAGAAACAGGACTGAGTGCAGTGCTAGGATTTAGCCTCACTATTCCCACAACTTATAACAGGAGTTACTTGACAAAACCACTACCATGGACCACTACATTGTAGTCAACAATAATAAGATGAAGGGAATTTAAAACAGAAACAAGATGAAGGGAAAAAACAAAAGAATCAGAGTGGTTTGTTCCCCCAACCCTGCGGAAAAAGGTGATGGTATGTTCCACCCACTTTGGGGAAGAAACCAGGAATGATGAGCCACAACCTTAACACTTAAAGCTATGGTGTTTCTCCCCCCAAAATAACTGATGGACTGATCTATCCTATGTCAGCTCTTCCTCCCGGCTATTTTGTTTATTTTCACCCTTCAGCAGTCAGAAGAGGGATATGGCCTAACCACCTCTTTGTATGGAATTAAGCAGTGTTTGCACTAGGATTTAAAAAAAAATTCCATAGGTGCTGTAACACCCAGTGCAGCTCCAGTCGTGAGCATGACAATAATGGGGGTGCTAGTGTAGGCATAAAACGTGCACATAAAACATCCACAAAATATAGGGGCTAGCAGAAAAGAGGTCACAATACATGATGATATTCCTGGGGGAACTATATGCCAAAAAATCCAAAATTCTGCACCAAAAAAATCCAAAATTCTGGAAAATTCTGCATTTTTTGCGGTCCAAATGATGCAATATAACACTGGTCTACAATTTTTGAGAAGTCGTCTGCTTCAGAGATAAAATGTGCTATTTAGTATGTATTTTGATGTGCTGAATTTAAATATGACAATTAAAACAACTGACTGGCTACTGTTTCTAAGATATTTAAGTTTTTACATTTTATGTCTATGTATATTGTGTAGATAGTAGAGTTTTCATCATAAATTGTAAACCTAGGTCTTTTCATGTGTTTATGGTTGCTTTACATGATACTGTTTCACCTCTCCTGTTTATGTAACACTTTAAAAATCAGCAAAGGGGTTATATAAATATAATTTATTATGAAACAAAAGGCAAAAAACTATTATGTACATAGTTTAGTCCTATTCAGTGTCTACTCGGCGCTTCTTGGCTTGTCTCTTGTATTCATTAAACGGAGCATCTCTTGTCACTGTCCAGCAATAGTCTGCAAGCATTGATGGGCTTCATTTGCCCTGATAGCGTTTCTCCATTGTTGCAATGTCCTGGTGAAATCACTCGCCGTGCTCGTCGCTCACTGCTCCGCAGTTCGGTGGAAAAAAATCTAGATGAGAGTGCAAAAAATGTATCTTTAGTGACATGTTGCAACCAAGGCTTTTGTATGCCTTGAGGAGGTTTTCCACCAACAACCTGTAGTTGTCTGCCTTGTTGTTTCCGAGAAAATTTATTGCCACTAACTGGAAGGCTTTCCATGCCTTTTTTTCCTTGCCACGCAGTGCATGGTCAAATGCATCATCTCGAAGAAGTTCACGAATCTCAGGACCAACAAAGACACCTTCCTTTATCTTAGCTTCACTTAACCTTGGAAATTTTCCACGGAGGTACTTGAAAGCTGCTTGTGTTTTGTCAATGGCCTTGACAAAGTTCTTCATCAAACCCAGCTTGATGTGTAAGGGTGGTAACAAAATCTTCCTTGATTCAACAAGTGGTGGATGCTGAACACTTTTCCTCCCAGGCTCCAATGACTGTCGGAGTGGCCAATCTTTCTTGATGGAGTGGGAATCTCTTGCACGACTATCCCATTCGCAGAGAAAACAGCAGTACTTTGTGTATCCAGTTGCAGACCAAGCAAGAGAGCAACAACCTTCAAATCGCCACAAAGCTGCCACTGATGTTGGTCATAGTTTATGCACCTCAAAAGTTGTTTCATGTTGTCATAGGTTTCCTTCATATGGACTGCATGACCAACTGGAACTGATGGCAAAACATTGCCATTATGCAGTAAAACAGCTTTAAGACTCGTCTTCGATGAATCAATGAACAGTCTCCACTCATCTGGATCATGAACGATGTTGAGGGCTGCCATCACACCATCGATGTTGTTGCAGGCTACAAGATCACCTTCCATGAAGAAGAATGGGACAAGATCCTTTTGAGGGTCACGGAACATGGAAACCCTCACATCACCTGCCAGGAGATTCCACTGCTGTAGTCTGGAGCCCAAAAGCTCTACCTTACTCTTGGGTAGTTCCAAATCCCTGACAAGGTCATTCAGTTCACCTTGTGTTATGAGGTGTGGTTCAGAGGAGGAGGATGGGAGAAAATGTGGGTCCTGTGACATTGATGGTTCAGGACCAGAAGTTTCATCCTCTTCCTCTTCCTCGTCTGACTCAAGTGAGAATGATTTTGGTGCATCAGGAACCGGCAGTCCTTCTCCGTGGGGTACTGGGCGTATAGCTGATGGAATGTTTGGATAATGCACAGTCCCCTTTTTCTTCTTTGACACACCTTTCCCAACTGGAGACACCATGCAGAAGTAACAATTGCTGGTATGATCTGTTGGCTCTCTCCAAATCATTGGCACTGCAAAAGGCATCGATTTCCTTTTCCTGTTCAACCACTGGCGAAGATTTGGTGCACAAGTGTTGCAGCATATGTGTAGGACCCACCTCTTGTCCAGATCTCCAATTTTGCAGCCAAAAGAAAGGTGATAGGCTTTCTTAACCACAGTGGTTATACTGCGCTTTTGTGATGCAAAAGTCACTTCGCCACAAACATAGCAGAAGTTATCTGCACTGTTCACACAAGTACGAGGCATCTCTGCTCACTTTGGCTAAACAGAAATGTGTCCCTTTGCAAAAGCAAACAGTGACAAATAAGAGAGCACGACACTGTATGATTTCTAGAGCTGATATAGGGCAATTTGTTCAGCAGAGTGATGTAAGCTTCGTTATGATTGCATCATCCATGACTTCTAGGAATAACAGGATGCAATTCATATCATGTATGACGCAATACCAGCTTCAGATTGCATTATTCATTGTTTTGCCTAAAAAGCAAGTACTGTCCAAACCCAGTCATAGATTTATTCATAGATCCAGTCAAATATGTATTTTAGTCATTTCTGGTTTAAATTGAGATCCCTTCCCTTTATAACTCACTTATCCTCCGCCATTCCCAAGTCAAGGGTCGTATATACTGACCCGATAGCATGTCTTGAAAACTAGAGCCAATCAACAATTTTAAGCATCATTTTCATTCTCAGTGACCCAGAATTAGTAAAGTTTGACTACATTTATTTCAGAAGCATTTTGGCTGTAGAGCAGTGTAATCATACCAGTTTCACTTATTTTGGTAATTTATTTAAACTACCATACAGAAAAAAAAATCAAAATAACTGTTCAGCATTTCCTAAAGACATGAACGTTAAGTTACCAATACTTGGTAACCAAGGCCCTGCAGTCCAGCTACAATCCTGGATTTTCATTTAAATTACATTACTTTTATTTTGGTGCTTGGTATTCTGTAAAGTGGAATGTTGCTTTACATTGCTCAGACTTTCACACATGAAAGTTGTACAGTTTTGCTAGTAATTGTCCTGCATTTTTTTAATGATTAAGTAAAATAGATCCTGAGCTGTAATCTAACCCCATTGTGCCTCTCTGACACAGGGAAAAAAGGGAGAAAGCCCATAGACCTTCCTAGCTGAGGACTCTGTTACTGTCATTTACAATAAGGCTCCTTTACACCACTCTGGCAAGGTAAAGGAACCTTAATTGACTAAGAATGGGAACAATTAACTAACAATGGGAACATTAGCAGCCTGTCTCTTTAGGGCACATCTTCACTAGCAATGTTAAAGCACTGCTGCGGCTACCAGGGGGAGTAGCTCCCAGCGCTGGTGCACTATCTACATTGGCACTTTACAGCGCTGAAACTTGCAGCACTCAGGGGGGTGTTTTTTCACACCCCTAAGCAGGAAAGTTGCAGTGCTGTAAAGTGCCAGTGTAGACAAGACCTTAGTTATATTACATTTCTGCTCTGCCTCAGGGACAGAGCCTGCTTCACACAGCCCTACGCCTCCCTCCAAGCCCAGGATGCAGCAACAGCGACGAGAGGGACAGAATGAGTCTCTCTCACTCATTTGCACGTAGGCAGGCGCCCAGCCCCACCCCCTTAATGTCCCTCCAAGGACGCATGCATGCCTAGTTCCCCCCTCTCCCCCCCGGCAGTGATCTCATGCCCGGGCTGCCACAGAAGGGGCGTGTCTTCCCCACACATTTCTTAGCTCCCCCATTTTTTTGAAGGGGAGCCAAGGAATCTGCGGAAGGTAAGAATTCTGGTGCAGAATTCCCCCGGGAGTAATGATGACAAGGGTAGTAGTGATTCCACTGCTGCTCTGAACTCATTCTCCATTGGCAGCTGGTATCACTGATGTCTTCAGGATGGTCCAAGGTCACACCCACTTCTCCCTTCAGCAACAATGGCAATGAATGATGGAGGAAGGACGTCGTTTTAGCCTGTAAGCACATGAAGACAGGGACCGTGTGTTCCTAAATGTTAGGAAGTGGCTAGCATAATATAGGCACTACTGTAATACAAATAATAAGGAACATGGGTTTTATTTCAGATGACACCATGCTGTCACATGCACAGTTGGCATCATATCAGCACAAGGTTAGCTGCCTTGTTGATCCAATGCCTGAGCAACAACAATACCCTGTTGTTGTTACTCAAACTCTACCACTCACCCAGCAGACTCATTAGATGAAACAGCTGTGAAATGGCAGGGCAGTGGTGATATCACTGGCTCTGCTTTTTGCTCATAGTCCTAGGGGTGGTGGAGAATTACTTTTCTTCCCAGAATACTGCACCATGGCAAGGGCCTCAGTTGTTCAGAAGGCAAAGCTACAAGATCATATCAAATGCCCCAGCAAAGGGACATGAATTGTGCCCAAGTGTATGACCCACGTGACTTTAGAAACTACAGGATGAAATATTAATCACTGCCACGCAAGAGTGCTGACCTGATCCTGTCCTCTTTAGAAACTGAATTCTCCCTTGTCCTTCAAAACACCTAGAGGAAGCTCCTGACAGTACTTAAGAAGCTGCTAATCTTTACAATAATTAATACCTTGAGTTTACCAAGTGGCTTCAGGGATAGCCTCTTAAAACAGTAGGTGAAAGCTTAACTATTAATCTTCTCACTCTAACTACAGCTTGTGTCCGCACCACACAAAGAGGGAAACATGAGCACATTTCCCATGTTCTAAAAGTTTATTATACGCTGCTGATGAGTAAAGATGGCATCTGGGTCCTGTAGATATTTTATTTTATTTTATTGAATGGCACGGGACAGAAGGCAACTGTGCATTGAACTGCACATGTGATGAAAGGCACTGCTGCCACTGCACAGGCTAAAACAGCTCAGTAATTGAAAACCATCAGTTCCTGCAGTGAATCAATGTTGCAAAACTTGGAGCAGTTTTTGGTGGCAGGCAATATATTTTCAGCGGAGTACACAGTAGTAAGCACTTGAAATGCAGGCTTTGTGAAATCCAGCATGCAGCTTACCCCGAATCAGCTTTTCATTTTGTGAAAAAGCTTCGTTGTTTGGAGAAGATTTCTCTTAAGAACAATACCCTGTTGTTGTTTTTCCATGTTTTGAATGTACGTGCAACTTAACGGAAGACTGACAGCAGTGCAAATGAAATTGAGAGTATAAGGGCTAAACTCCCACAAAAATTTCCATAGTACCCTAATAAGGCCCTGATTTAAATATGTTTGTCATTGTAGATAACTGGTTTATCCAAGAAAAGAAGTCACATGTTCTAAATCCGCACCAATGTAATCCATAGAAGTTTTGCCACAGACTTCGTCGGGAGCAGTAGGGGCCAGATGCTAAGCAATCACAGTGGCCAGTGACTCAGATGGGAGTTAAAGGGCCTCAGCACCTTGCAAGATTTGGTCTGAAAACAGCAGGAATATTGATTCCCTCTTCATTCCAGAAATACATCATTTGCTTATGCTAATTATTGTGGGACTTTACACCAGGCTTTTGGGCTTATGCACCCTTAATTCAGTCCCCTTTCAAGTATGCATTATGATAAAGTCTTGAATTACACAATCACATACTATTGTTTCCACAGAACCCCAGCCTCATTCAGTTCCGGAGACTGGTGCATGCCCTGTGTGGATGGAATCTTTGGGGGAATTATGCTTCAAAGCTCTAGCAAGTCTCTATTAAGTATGTACAAACTGCAGGTCTTCAAAGGCTTGGCCAAATTTTGGCATATTTTCACAGGGACAGCACAAGACACAACCCTAATACAAAGGCCATCTGTATCCTGATAAATTTCAAGTCCCTGCGCTAAAGGACGGTGGTGGTATAGCTTTTCAAAGAAAAAGTGGCCAGAATATTTTAACAAGGGCATAACAATGGATTTTCTCGTGATCGTTGTCTGAAATGGCTGCACCGTTTTGGCTGAAATGTTGCAAAATACATTAATAAAAATGAGCCTGAGGCAAACATCCAGCATGGAAAATATCAACTCCAATGATTAAAGTTTGGCAAAGTTATAAGTAACTGAAAACAGGGAAATGGAAAGCTTGGGGCAATGTTAATAGTAGGCAGTGCTGCCAGCCCTATCTACAATATACATTTAATTACTGATTGAATTAATGAAATACAAACATGTAGTACATGTTCTCAGTTTGCATCTGATTTCACTGTAAGGAAAAAGCAAAGGGAAGCCCACTTAACTAAGCAACGTATCTGAGAGAAAAAGCTTTGAGTGGTTGTGGTTGTGAATATTTAGGTTGCTGCTTGACGTGTCTAAAATGATCTTTTTTCTCACTCATTAGTCAGTCAATATTTCACTGTTCCCTACTTAGGTGATCTGAAAATTTATTACCGTCTTCTCCATGCTGTTCTCTAGGAGCAAGTCTGAAAGTCACATAGCGGCTAAAGGTCTTGTGAAATTTATTATAAGATATAATAGAAGATGGCCAGGACCTGATTCAAAACCTACTGAAGTCAATAAGAGGTTTTATTGACTTCACTGGGCTTTTGAGGAAGTCCTTAAGGAGAAATCCTGTTCCACTGAAGTCAATGGCGTCTTTGGTATTGACTTCAATGGGGCCAGGATTTCGCCTTTAGTAAACAAGTTCCAGAGATTTGTTACATTTTTGTGTGTGTTTGTATAAAAATTCAGTGTGTGAGATCCAAAATACAAAGTTCAGCAATGCATGGAACTTTCCTATGTATAACTGATAACAAGCTGTCCCCCTTCTAATGCTAACCACCTCCATGTGTCTTGCTATTGGAATATTTTGGGGATAACCTTCCATTCCCCGGGCACCCAAAATATTTTACTAGTGAAACGTTTGCTGTGGAATTTAAAATCATAATGTATAACTTACGTTTAACCTTCCCAACTGAGTGTGATGTTGATCATTAGTTCTGTACCCAGTTTTCTGTTTCTTTTTCAGTGGCCAAAACAAGTTGATAGTTTTCATTGTCTTCATTTGTTTCTGGCATTTTCAACCTTCATTCAAGTTTTAAACATTAGCAAAGAGGGCAGGGGTCGATAAGATTCAGTACTCTGCACACTGAACAGCCCTAGTTCTGAGCCACACAAAGTTACACTGACAAAACTGGAATGCCCCATATGCAACTCATAGCCTAACAAAATGACAGTCCTTCGGGGTGGATGGGTGTGGGGGAAGGTGGCCTTGCAGCAATTATACAGAATAGTTAAGACAAAAACCATCTTCATCCAAGATTCTCTCTCAGACACACTATTGCAGTAATAAAGCTTATGAGAAAATCAAAACGGAACCCATCATTTCTATGACTAAGAAAAGACTTAGTTTTAGGAGTTCTGAATAAATGTGTTAGTCCAATCATTCTTCCCTGCAATAGAATGGCAGCCTAGCATGATGAATTTCTGGGCACATGAAAGAAGTCAGATTTTCTGATGCTATATTAGGAAGGATTTTTTCCCTGTATGATTTTATATGAAAAGATTGTACTGTTCATCAGACAGGCAGGTTTGATGGTCACCTTTCCAAGTCCTCATTAATACTGGGATTCTGATTTTTCTAACATTGAGCCAACCCTCTGCAGCTGGAGACCACGTGTGAACATGAAAAGGCAAGCTTAGCAAAACATAGCCTACCGATGTGCACTAAAACTCTCAAAGCTGAAAAAGTAGAACCAATAATGCCTGACATATGGAGAGCTTCTCAGGCATCAAAGAACTTTACAAACCATAGGAATTCAGCAACAAAAGACTAGTTAAGTCATGTACTATCCATTCTCTCAGGCTATGCAAGATCATTCTCTACACTCCAATATATCAAGAAGACTAGTTTAAATGTGCCAAGCCAATTTCCCTGGAGGCCTATTCCCAAATCCTGCAGTCTTCATGGTTATTTTTAATTGAGTGATTATAGCAACTATATCGATAGGCTTGGCAGATTTTTTTTTTTTTTATAATTTAGATGGATAATACAGATGTTGAGTTTTAAGCATTTTTAATAGATTTCAATTTTCATTTTTGATGGAAATTATGGGTGATGTAAGACAATAATTAGTTAATGACAGTAGATGTTGAGATTCAAGACACTAAAGCTTTATAACTGTTAAAACAAAATTGTCAATATCCCATGCAAAATACACAAAATAAATATCCTTACATCAAATTAACATGTTCTCGAGCAGAATTTTCTTGTTTTACTTATCTGTAAATTTCTATAATTATTGGTGGAAATATTTTTTGTCAGTTTGTGTGCGCACGGTGAAATTGACATCTACAGACATTTACCATTAAAAGTCTAATCCTTCAAAGCCTAAACACTGATAAAGACACAGTGCCCACAAGAAGGGGGTTTTGCTTAGTTTAAAATAGGCTGGAGAAACAAATGCAGATGCACAATACTCAATTACTGTACACAACTGGCCATTTAAAAAAATGAAACTTGTTTCTCTTGAAGATTAGGAGGAAGCTGAATGAAGAGATGGAGGCTGTTCAGTGCACAAAAAGACGGAGACAATTCTAAGAACAAGGGAAAGCATGTAAGAAGAAAGCTCAAAGACAGGAGTGGAAGGGGGACACAAAGAGAGCTATTGGGTTTGTGCAAAGCAAAGAAAGTGGTAAACAGTGAGAACCAGTACAAAGGGTGAGGTGTAGCTGTGGAAAGCCTTGAAGGTGCAAAGCTAGGGACTGAACTTGATGCAGTTGGAGAGAGACTGCAGGGGAAGGGGACGGAGATGGTCCAAGTGGTGAGTGAGGGAAATGGTTTTTATGGCAGCATTTGAGATCGACTGACGAGGTAGGGTCATAAGCGCCGACTTCGTGGGTGCTCCGGGGCTGGAGCACCCACGGGGAAAAATTGGTGGGTGCTCCGCACCCACCGGCAGCTCCCCGCCTGCCCCGGGACCCGCAGCCAGCTCCCCGCCAACCCCGGGGCCCGCCGCCATCTTACCTTAGCACCGAGAGACGTTGCGGGGCCCCGCCCCTGACGCTGGGCGACATTGCGTCGGCGTCGGGGGCGGGGCCCCGCAACGTCACCCGGCGTCGGGGGCGGGGCCCCGCAACGTCACCCGGCGTCGGGGGTGGGGCCCCGCAACGTCACCCGGCGTCGGGGGCGGGGCCCGGCGTCGGGAGCGGGGCCCCGCCCCCGATGCTGGGCGTGAGCTCCCACCGGCGCCACAGGAAGTCGGCGCCTGTGGGTAGAGTGACCAGACAGCAAATGTGAAAGGTCAGGACAGGGGGTGGGGGGGTAATAGGAGCCTATATAAGAAAAAGGCCCAAAAATCAGGACTGTCCCTATAAAATCGGGACATCTGGTCACCCTATGAAGAGGTGACAGCGGAGAACTGGGAGGCCACAGAAATGTCCCCACTCAGCTCGTACTCAGGCAGAACTCCTAGGAGGTCAATCGGAGACAGGCCTAAGGTTTGCAGGATTTGGCCCACAATCTAGAAACATTCCCAATATTCCACCTGACTTTTCCCTTTATTTAATTTCATCCCCTTACCCCTGGGTGTAACCCCCCAATAATTGCTTTGCACTGGTGTTCACACCCTTTTAATACATGTAGCTTATCTTGTCTCCTGTAATGATTACTTAGACAATTGCAGCCTATTTACTTTATTTGTGTAACTCTAACGCCCTCATGGCCAAGATGAAGTTTGCTCTGCAGGCAGCTCTGGCCAAGAGAGAGCGCGCGCAGGAATGCAGCAGGAAAAGTCCCTTTCACCTGAGGGGCACCTGTTCCAAACCCCCAGAGTGAACACACACACCCACAGGAAAAGTACAATGGATATAAGAAAGGGAAATATTTATTTACAAAGGGATGAGAGAAGAAAAAACAACAAGGGGAGATATAGGGGGAGCAGTAAAACAGGGTTGCATCCAAACCAAGGTCCCACAGGCCCAGTGGTAGCACAGGCCGAAAGGGCAGACACTGAGCAATGTGTCTGCACACAGAGTTCAGGAGTCCTGAGCAAAGTTACAGTCCAGGGATGAGTCTTGGGTGCTCCTGGTCAATCTTCGGCATCAGTGAACTTTCCCCAACACACCCCTCCAGTGTCCTCTTCTGCCGCTCTCTGCAAAGCCACACAGAGCGACTCCCTCCCCACTTAACTAGCTAACAGCCTCCCTCCTTATTCCCAGTGCAGAGTCACAAGCCCCAGTACTCAGAGCTCTATGCAGGTCTGGGCAGCAGTGATACAGATACTGGATCCAGCTCCAGCCTGTCCTTCTCGGGCAATGCTGCCCTGGCACAGTGCTCCTCCTGGCTCCTGTCCTGGGGTATCCCCAATCAGCCGCCCTGTCCTTCTCGGGCTTCAGGCAGGTTCTCTCTCTTTCTCCTCTGAGGGCCTGCAGACTTCAGCCTTTCTTCTCTCTCCCCAGCTCCAGCTCCACCCCCTGGAGTTTCCCTCCTTTTTCTCACTGCTTCTCCCCCATTAGAAAAAAGATTTAAAGAGGCCATGCTCTCTAAACCCCAAAGGGGTTACATTTGTTTTAGGGCTGGATTCTCCAGTTTGCCATAGCTGGTCAACAGCAAATTCCTCTCAAAGGAAGAATATGCCTGGGGCATTCTAGAGGTGGGGCCTATATTCCACTGACATAATCATGTAAGTTAGAAGAGCTGCCTTACATTCACTCCGCCCAGGTGGTACAGGATCAGGGATTCAGAACCAGTTCCCCATGGCCACTTTCTCCACTGTTTCTGAGTGGAGCTGGCCACACTGAAGAATTGAGCCTTCATTCTTTTGTCATGAATCTCTCCACTGCTTCTCCGATCCCCCTGACAATTTCTGTTGTTGTCATTTGAACATCCTTCACTCAGATCTGGTAATAATGGCTTGCTTTGTGTTGCACTACCAGTGGATTTTGGCCTTAAAAATGTAGCAAGCCACAGTAGGATCAGCCTTGTGCAGGAGGAATCCTCCAGTAGTGTCCATTTAGCACAGAATCTCCTGCACCACCGTCCTTCCCCCTTCCTCTCTCCCCCCCACCCCGTGTCCTCCCCTCCCATGCTCCCAGTGCTGTAGAGGGCATGACTGGGTGAAACGGCGCATCGCTGGGGCTTTATTACAGCTCCCTGTTCCCTAGACTTCTGTATTGGCCAAACTGGCAGCTGGTGTAATTTAGAGAAGCCTGAAGTCTGCTCTAAATTATGCTAGGAGACCTGCCTGGCACACCGCTGGCTCAATACCAGGTGAACAAGAAGTTCCTATTCGCATTCACCCTCTGCTGAGCTGCTGCAGGTTCTTCTCAGTTATACCTTAGGATTTGGGCCAATATTCTTTGTGTGGCTACAATAGATCAATTAGTAGCACTCTCCTCTGTAATGCCCAAAACTGCACTCTCCAACTTTGCTGCCAGTCTGTATTGCAAACTCCTGTCTAATTTGCTGTGTGCTAGCTCCCCTATATTTCTTTTGGCATTTCTGCTTTCCAGTTTGTCTTTCCCCCCGGACTAGTCTCAGATTGCTTTTTACCCAGAAGTTTTAGTTTACTTTTTTTTTCCAAGCTGAATCTCATTTTGTTATTGTCATCTAGTCACTAGAGCACATTAAAAGGTCAAGAGAAAGCAACTGTTTTACAGAAGGAGAAAGTGAGGCAGAGAAGTTATATTATTTGCCCAAGACCACAGAAGGAGTCAAAGCCAAAGCCTGGATTAAAACTCCAGCTCATAGTCCTGGCTCATAGTCCTTTTGCTCATGCCTTTTTCAGTAAGTCACTGGTACAGGAAAACCATGACAATATTATCATCTTAAAATACACATTTGAGAAAACGTACATAAAAATTAATTCACATCTCCATCTCACCCTGTACGCTAAGAATTTCTTCTTCTATCAGACTAGTTCGTGCTAGAGGATGAAAAACAAAAATAAATTTACAATCTCTTTGCTTTTATCCCTGTTGTTGGTCCTCTCTGCTCCTAGACTAAGTATATTCGTAATAACATGACCAAACCATTCTTTCAGCTAAATTACATACATAAAAATGTAATACCACTGACAAATCCAAAAATCAATATTTATGTTACTGAGAAACACAGTATGTCTCTTTATATAACCTGAGGAACAGTAATTTGGTTGGATTGCAATAGCAAAAGGTTGTGTTTAAAGAATAACAAAATGAACATAACACTATGCAAGATATTTTTGCTAAGAGTAACAATTAAAAAGAAAACATGATGTGCCACCTGTCAGGGCTGGATGTGAAATCCAGCCTTGTACTTGAAATACTGTACATTTGAAAATAATAAGCCAATCTCACAGGCCAATAGTAGTAACACTTTAAAGTAATGCTTTTAAATACTGTGAAACCTGCTTATACAACATACCGAGACATAGTGAAACTCTATTTAAGTCGTGGATGCATGAACTAGATGAGATAAAATATGAGCTGTCCCTCTCTTACCCTTCACGCATTTTGAAAAGCATTCAGAGTACATTTTTCTTAAAATTTCGCATATGTTTGGATAAGCCTTTTTCCACTTCTGGTTTCCAGCAAGGGCCAGAACTGAGAGGACTGAAATTCCACAGTAAAGCCTGTTTTAGGGCACAGGGTCAGCCTTATGAGACCAATGCCTATCATGATGATCAACGTTATCTCATTGTTTCCTTGCACTCCCCCGTTGGTCTGTCTGTATCCCTCTGTTGTCTCTTGTCTTATAATTAGATTGTAAGCTCTTTGGGGCTGGGAGTGTTGGTTTTTTTGTTCTGTGTCCAGTGCACAGCACAATGGGAGCCTGGTCCATGACTGGGGCTCCTATGCTCTAAGGTAATGCAAATAATAATAATAATAATAATATATGTGTGGTTCCAAGCAAGGGTTGTGACTTCCTTCCCATGCTAGTCTCTCAGGGCTGGTCCACACTAACTCCCCTGGTTCGAACTAAGATATGCAACTTCAGCTATGTGAATAACGTACCTGAAGTCGAAGTATCTTAGTTCAAACTAAAAGGTACTTACCGCGGGTCCAGACGCAGCAGGCAGGCTCCCCCGTCAACTCCGCGTACTCCTCTCGTGGAACAGGAGTACCGGTGTTGACGGCGAGCACTTCCGGGATCGATTTATCGCGTCTAGACAAGACGTGATAAATTGATCCCAGAAGATCGATTGCTTCCCGCCGAACCAGGAAGTAAGTATAGACGTACCCTCAGCCAGAGGAAGAGGTCCCAGAATGCTCCAAAAGATCACATCCATTCTTTGGGCCTAATGCTGGCCCTCTCATGGTATTATCATCTGAGATAGCAACTGGAAAGGTCACACTCTCCCAAGAAAGCCCATAAGAGCGGAGGTTGCCTTGCGTCATTCTGAGCAAGCCCATGTGGGCCTTTCAAGGGTGGTATTGACAGGCTCTGGATGAAGCAACAACTAGCCCCTTATTTAATTTAGGAGGGGCCTTTCTGACAATGGTTATGCAAAACAGGTTGAAATAGGTCTTTCTGTCCTCCAAGGCAATCCTCAGCCCAACACCACAGTGGGGCAAAAAAACCCAACAATGATTAAAATTACACTGTTCTGAAGACTTGGGACGTCCTATATTCAGATCAGGAACAATGTCCAAAAACTGTTTTTTAGGTCTTATTTAGTTTTAAGGTTTAATATCTTAAATCTTCGGTGATACACATCTTTCCAACAGTATAAAGCATCTATTTCTAGTCCTGTCAGGTCATGAGAGACTAGACCATAAAATTATGTCATGCTTAGTACCATCTTACTTTCCCCCTTCCCCACATTAAAATTCAGAGATTATTTTAATAAGCAAAGTACAAACTGCTATCTCAAGAACTGCCAGAGGTAAAGTATTTACCTCCTTTTAACAAACAGACCTTCAGCTCTAGCAATTTATGGGATAGTGAGGCTAAAAATCATATGGTGGTATGAATAGGTAAAAAAATATATGGTTTTGGGACTAGTAAAATGTTTCAAACATTCATCTTATAACACAGCAATTAATAATAATACATGATTCAATAAAATCACTTCTGATTAGAAAGAAAAAAATCCCCAATCAATCTCATTTATTTTTTCTGCCATCGTTTTTTGACCATTAAAATTAATACTGTAAGAATATGATATGTTTAATATATATAACAATCCTAACATTTCTACTTCAGCCATGGGATAAAAATCTAGCACAAAGCAATTCAGTAATTCATACTGTAAGAAATGCTAGAGGCACCTTTTAACCAATTTGGAGCTAGAGAGCATACCTCCTAACTTTTGTAACATTTCTTATTAGTTTTGGACTGATGTCCCAAAGCATCCAAGATGTGGCACCATTCATAATAGCTTGCAATAACATTAATTTTATATAATTTTGTATCATGATCCCACTGCACACAAAATCAATGCAATTTTCCTTGATAATGAATGGATCTCCACAATCAATATCTATCGGCTACATTCATTTGACCAAATTCATATAATTTAATGCACTCTCATGCATGAAACTGGATTGTCACAACAGATTTTGCTTGAATGCTGAGTCTTCGCAATTCATTAATACAAGTCTGAATTCTCACAGTATCCTTTGCGTCAGACAGAAGTGCCTTGCTAAAATCAGGTCTTTAGAATTTTGATTATAATAAATTGAGGCAACCAGTAAATATTAAATCAAAACAGCAATGTGCCAATTTTATGACTGGAATGTCAAACTTCATAGAGCATTGTTAGTTAAATTGCCACACTGAACAGAAATTATGTTGATTTGAAAGGATTATAGTGGGATAAAAGAATGGGAACAGCTGGGACAATTTAACAGTCTTCTTATATAAAAAGGTTTGCTAAGAGGCAGTTTTCTCCTCACTCTCAATTTGCACATATACTTTACTGCCACCTATGAATGCAATTATTACTACCTGGGCATACTGCACATACAGCAGCAAATATAGTCAAAGCATTGCTTGCACATTTTCTTCTTCCCAAGACTCAATTCAAGTGGCTAGCATTTTTCAATGAAGTTGTTTTATTTCCCTTTTAGGCACACTGTTGGTCTTTCACAATGTACATCATTCTGTCCCACGCACTGTATTCCTTAAGAAAGTTTGGTCAACAATAGGCACCACTGATTTCCATTTACCACGTACTTCCCATTTTTATCTTTTTCTCATTTTAGCTCATTCAGTTCTAATGTCCACATCTGAAGTGAGCTGTGTCACACTGTCTTGAGTGGTTTACGACTGTGAGTGCCAACCTCAGGGCAGACTCTCAAAAAGCAAGGCAGACACCCCAAATTGACGGTATGTTCAATAATTCGATTTCACCAACCCAGTAACAAATGTGAACTCCTAAAGTACTACAATAGTCTTACTATGGAGTCACAGACAGTCCCCTTGCGCTCACCAGTCTATCTTGCCACCCAGACATGCTGATCTTAGTGATAAATGGTCACTAACATAAAAAAAAAATCACAAACTATTCAGGTTGCTCTTCGTCCCAAGAGAGCAGTCACTTATCCCAGATCAATTTTTAACTTAGATCTCATACAAAAGACAACGCTGGTAGCCAATCCTATGGTCAACTAAGAATTTATTAACTAGGAAAGAGAAATGAAGAGAGTTATTTACACGTTAAAGCAAGAAACATAGAAGCACAAATGAGTTACAGTTTATGGTTCCAAAAGGTGACAGAGATGTAGTAATCTGTCCATTGAATGTCTTTTAGGGCTCACCCAAGCTGACCCTGGGGATGTCTGCTTTTGTTTCTTAGCTCTAGCTCTTATGAGAGTCCAAACAGAAAAGAGCCAAAAGGGAGGACCGCAAACTGGTAGTGGTCCGACCCCACCATGAAGCACAGGAAGTGTTTGTGTCCTTGGAAGATCGCTATATGAAAGCACACGTCCTTCAAGTCGAGGGTGGCATAACAGTCTCCCAGATCCAGGGAGGGGATGATGGAGGCCAGGGAGACCATAAGGAGCCTCAACTTCTTTAGGTATTTGTTGAGGTCTCGCCTAGGATGAATCTTAGACCGCCTTTGGCCTTTGGGATTAGAAAGTACCGGGAATATAACCCCTTGTTCCTGTACTCGTGAGGAACTTCCTCTACCGCTCCCTGCTGCAGCAGGCCCTTCACCTCCTGCGTGAAGAGACTTTTGTGAGAAGGATCCCTGGAGAGGGACAGGGAAGGGGAGTGGTGGTGGGGAAAAAACTGGAGGGTATAGCCTGGGCCACTGTGTTGAGGACCCCGCGGTCGAAGGTTATTGCAATCCATGCAGGGAGAAAAGAAGCCTATGTTGGAGAAGCATAGGAAGGATGGATCTGGGTTACAGTCTGGGAGGTCGCCCTTTGGTGCACCCTCAAAACACCCACTTGCCACCCTGCCTGTTGCAGGAGATGCCCGATTGGGTAGAGGGCGGTAGTTGGTGGCTCTGGTGGTGTTTGTAGCCTCTGCTCTTATGAGCCGTCTCCTGCCTGGGTTGGCTCCCTTGACCCTGTGGCTGTCGTGGCTTGAACTGCTTATGGGCCGGACCCAGGACGTAGAGCCCTAGGGTTTTCAATGTAGTATGGGAGTCCTTCAACCCGTGTAATTTATAGTCTGTCTGCTTAGCAAAAAGTGCCTGGCTGTCGAAGGGAAGGCCCTGTATCCACTGCTGGGCCTCTGTCGATAAGCCAGAGAGAAGGAGCCATGACGCTCTCTGCATGGAGGTGGCCGAGGCCATGGTGCATGCCGCGGAGTCCGCTGCATCTGAGACTGCTTGCAGGGCCGCTCTGGCAGCAGCCTTGCCCTCATCGAAGATCACCCAGAACTCCTTCCTGGTGTCCTCAGAAAGTGAATCCTCAAACTTGGCCATGGCTTGCCACATATTGAAGTCATAGCGGCCGAGGAGGGCTTGGTGGTTGGCCACCCTCAACTGGAGGCTGGAGGATAAATAAACTTTGCGTCCGAACAAATCCAGCCTCTTCGAGTCTTTATTTTTAGGAGTGGCTCCTGGTTGGTCTTGTCTCTCCCGCTCATTAACAGTTGCTACTACCAGGTAGCTTGAGGCCAGGTGGGTATATAGGTACTCATGATCCGTAGCCGGCAGAAAGTACTTTCTTTCTGCCCTCTTGGAGATGGGGGACAGGGATGAGGGTTTCTGTCACAGGGCGTTTGTTATCTTAGGCACCCCTTCATGGAGGGGCAGAACCACCCTGGCTGGTGCTGTTGAGCAGAGGATGTCAAAAAGGGAGTCTGATGGTTCCTCCAGCTCCTCCGTCTGGAGCCCCAAGTTTGAGGCAACTCTTTTCAGCAATTCCTGATGAGCCTTAGCATCATTCTGAGGAACTGGGTGAGGGGGCCCTGCAATCGCCTCATCAGGCGAAGATGAGGAGGAAGCCAGCACCACGGGGCCTGACATGTCCATTGGAGGGTCCAGCTGGCTGATCCCCAGGGTCCACATGAGTCTGAGGGGTTCCCTCTGTGATGGGTTGGATCACAGAAACCTGCTTAGTGCTGCCACCTGGTGTGCCAAGGCTACTTCTGCCTCTGCTTCCCGGCCTTTTCCAGCTTGGGACTCCCGAATCCTGTCTGCTTTGAGCCAGATTCCACTGATCTGCTGCAAACACAGACCCAGGTCCGAACCAAGTCCCCTAACAACTGTAAGGCTCCTGGAAGCGCTCTTGCCTTTGAAACCCAGGTGCCCAACTCCCAAGGAGGTTCAAACCCTTAATAAATCCGTTTTACCCTGTATAAAGCTTATACAGGGTAAACTCATAAATAGTTCGCCTTCTATTTCAAAGATAGAAAGGTATGCACAGCTGTTTGCCCCCCCAGGTACCAACTCGCACTCCAGGTAACTTAATAAGTAAAAAGTGATTTTAATAAGTACAGAAAGTAAGATTTAAGTGAATCCAAGTAGTGACAGACAGAACAAAGAGAATTACTAAGTAAAATAAAATAAAACACGCACATCTAGGACTAATTCAACTCAACACAGATAAAAGCCTCACCAGTTTTCCTTTTACAGGCTGTAGAACTAACCTGGGTCCAGCAATCGCTCACACCCCCTATTGTCTTTGTCCTTTGTTCAGTCTCTCTCAGGTATGTCCTTGGGGAGTGGAGAGCCTCTCTCTTTAGCCAGCTGAAGACAAAATGGAAGGGCCTTCCAAGGGCTTTTATAGCCTTTCCCCCACTCCCTGTGTAGCATCATGTTGCCCTGGAGTTTTGGGATCACATGGGGAAGTCACCTGTCCATGCACCCTAACCAGTCCAACCAGTTGCATTCCTGACCAGGCCCAGATGTGGACTGGGGTCTGCACCTTCTTTTGTCTGTTAAGTGCTTGCACTTAACTTGCACATTCTTTTCTCCAGACCTGATCCCATGCTCTTACAAAGTCTATGTATAAAACCAGCAAATATAAAACCAATATTCATAACTTCAACTACAACAATGATACATGCATACAAACAGGAGGAATAAATTCAGTAGGTCATAACTTTCACTGAGATATGTTACATGGCACTTGTAGCATAAAACATATTCCAGTTACATATATACATTTATAAGCATCTCCTCATAAAGTCTTATGGGGTACACCGTCACACCCTCCTTAGGAACAGCTGGCTCTGGGGGAGGGCGGGATACTGAGGCCGATGGCTTGTCCGAGGCCCCCGCCACCGACATGAGCTCTTGGAAAGGCAGGGTAAAGTCCCATGTGTTCCATGGGTACCAGACAGCCGGCCACTGGCCTTGGGGTAGCTGGCAGTACCGCCGACGTCGAAGGGACCACTGGTGCTGGGTTTTGGCCTGCCGGCAATGACTCATGTCTGGTGCCAGAGCTCGAGGCCAAGTGGTTGCTCTCAGGTGACCACGAGTGAGTAGATCGGTGATCCCGGTCACTGCGGTGCCAATCACAGCGCCTGGACGGGGAGCTCTCTGCTTGGGACGATTCCCTTCTGCAGGTCCTTGGAGACTGGTGGTGTTTGACGGATTGGCAACGGCGTTCCAGTGATCTACACCTCACGCTGCTCGATCGGTACCAGGATCTAGAGCGGGACCGGGAGCTAGAGAGGGTTGGTGGCTGTGAAGACCTTCCCCCCAATGTAGGGGATCCGTGCTGCGGCGATGCGAACCGGCAAGCAACAACTGGTGACTCTGCTCCTGAGACCGACTGTCCCGGACCTGCGACCAGTGTCGAGCCATGGGTGAAGCACTGGGCTGGTCCCGGTGCTGTTGATGCTGGGAAGGGTGACCTCTGCAGGCCTGTGCCAGGTTACTGATGAGGCGCACCTCGAGCCGTGTGGGCGGTGCCCTGAGTCCAGAGACTGAACAGGGCTTCGCCAAGCCTGCCTCTCTGCCTTCAAGGCCTGGTGGCTGTGTGCGGGCGAGCGCTGGTGGGACATCTCCCGCGATGGGGAGCAGTGCCGCTGAGACAGGGACCTACAGAAAGGACCCAACGTGGGTATACCTTTACACCAGGGTACTGCTGTAGCCGGTGTGGGCGGCACCAGTATATCCTGCGCTGCCTGCAGGGCCTCAGGCATCGACGGGATCTCTAACTGACGAAGGCCCTCATCACTGTAAGGCACGGCAGGCATGGGTCAGAGTGGGCTGGACCGCTTGACCTGAGCTTGGGCCCGATTCCCAGTAGGAAGTATCAAGCCGCTCTCCTCGGGCCTTGGCTCCCCTCCTGCCCTCTCCTTTCCCTTGTGGGATGCAGGAGATCTTCCTTTTGCTGCTGGGCAGCAGCCGGGGAGTGGGCTCGGTGCCGGTCTGTTGATGGAGCTGGTGGGGCGCTCCGCACCAATGCTGCAGTGCTCAGGGCAGAGTTGTACCTCGACTGCTTCGGTGCTGGAGTTAGAGCTGACTCCATTAGGAGCGCTTTGAGATGGCTGTCTCTCTCCTTCTTAGTCCGAGATTTGAAGGACTTGCAAATACGGCACTTGTCACTTGTATGTGACTCGCCGAGACACCTTAAACAACTGTTATGCGGATCACTGATAGGCATCGGTTTCTTGCAGCGATAACAGGGCTTAAAGCCTGGGGACCAGGGCATGCCCCACCAAGTAAAACACTAACACACTAAGGGAAACTGTTAACTATGTACAATTATTTTACAAGAAAAGTTTGAAACACTGAATGAAGTGAAAAAGGCTAGCTGAAGCAGCAGACGTGCTAGCACCATCATTGGCAGCAAGAAGGAACTGGGCGGGGGGGGGGGGGGGGGGAAGCCAGTAGTGCCCCTTATAGTGGGCGGGTGGGAGCCAGTGGTGCCCCTTATACTGCGGCATGTGTGTGCCACTCCAGATGGCACTAGAGCCGGCCTCCTACGGATACCACTGAGGGAAAAACGTCCGGCACCGGTGCATGTGGCGAGCACACACTCCTAATATGGAATGGACATGAGCAAGCCCTTGAAGAACACTAACATACAGGTGAGCTGGTCTGATTTCTAGCTATGAATTTGTTGGTGCTCGGCTGACACCTACAGACTTGGCAAGAGCTGGCATTTGGTCTATGCGC
Organism: Macrochelys suwanniensis; assembly: GCA_033296515.1. Lineage (NCBI taxonomy): Eukaryota > Metazoa > Chordata > Testudines > Chelydridae > Macrochelys > Macrochelys suwanniensis. The sequence goes on from CM065777.1 coordinate 160,380,222, forward strand.
GTCACAAGCTGCTAAGGGGTTGGGCACAGGAAAAAGGGGAGGGGTGATTGCTCTTCCCAGCTCAACCACTGTATAGTTGCTGGGTTTTTTTCCTATGGGAAAATGTATCATTCTGTGAAGCTCCAGACATTTGTATTTATTCTCACTGACCATTTACAGGGTATGATCTTGTTCTAGATTCCATATCAATAAGGAATAGCGGGATTGGCAATGGGTCACTTTCACATGTAATTAAAATTAGTAGTGGCTGAAGCTCATTACTGTCTGATAGCTATTTGGTGACCTACATGAAATAGGTTGGTAATCGCAGCCCAGTTCTTAGTGGACTAACCGGAATCAGAATCAGCAGTGGAGATTACAAGAACCAAATGGACCAGAAACTGAATGGTTCTCTTCTTAGAAGAGGAAACCCTGACTGGCCAAGGGTTGAAACATGCTAGCAGAGCAGTGCAGCAAAGCTTGTAGTGCTATACTGTAGGCAGAGTGGATTTCAGTCTCCATATCTGAAATTCTGCTACTTTTCAACAAACACTAACTTCACTCAAGGTTAAAAAACAAAACCGAAGTAGTTACACCAAGACTATTAAAAACCAGCCTTAGACTCTATTTGGCAATTCTGAAATGTACGGAAGCAAACAATCTTGAAGGCTGAAACAGACTCACTTCTCCCACAGCAGGGATTATAAGAGGCCATGACAACCATAAAAATTTGTTGTGCATCCATAATTCCTGATATGCTTAACACATTAACAAACATATGTGCAGGCACACAATGGGTGGGGGAGAAGAGAACAACCTTTTTCACATCTCTCATCATATTATTGACACTAATTACATATGCAAGGGGACTTTAATAAGTACTGAACCAAGCAAAATAACTTTAATTATTTTAATTACTTTTTCTTCAAAACTACATATAAAAATGATAAATGGAAATGACTACACTAATTTGCATATACTTGCCTCTTAGTCCAAAATGAATGTGTGGTCCCTCCCATTTTTTTAATCTGTGGTAAGGAACAGACAGACTGTCCTCCATCAAACTCTCATCTTTCTATGTCACTGTCAGAGATATTGTGTTTGTGGTGAAAATAGTCAGATTAATTAGGGAATCAGCAATTCAAATTACTCAACTACAGCTCTTGTTCACATGCTGATAAATTAATGAAGAAAAATAAGTAGGTAGCATTTGTGGGAAGTGGCAGCTTGCACCAGGGATGCATAGAATGATTAAACAGAACAAGAGAGAGTCAGGGGTTGGATTTGTAAGGAATAATTTTTGAAGGTTTTCCCGGTACATTTTCAGTCTTTATTAGTGATAATTAGACTCATCTTTGTCATGTATTGATACATCAGCCATGATATAGTTTGATTTTAACTCAGAAAAAAGTGATCTGATTATAAAAAATACCCAACTGAATTTTAAAATATGCTACTTCTAATGCATTGGATGTTTGGGGCAGAGTTCCAAAAGGTGAGGCATTTGCTTGGACTTTTCACTGCTAACTGAGGTTGTAATGTTAACACTGCATTGCCTCAATGCATCATCAGCTGCATCGGTAGCTAGAGTCTCCTTATCAGGGGAGGGAGTAGTTCTACAATGATAGGTAACAATACAGTGCATTTATATCACGTCTTTCATCCCAGAGGATCTCAAAGCATTTTATAAACGAATGTTCTGATCCTGCACTGGGATCTGCTATCCTGGACCTCTGCAGGAATGGAACTTAAACTATACATGGGTAGCACTTAACTCATCACGGAAACTCTGGAATGAAACGCAGGAACTGTTTAAGAGTACATAGTAACATGACACCCAACAGTTCAACCATTAGAAACCAAAGGATCAGTAACTGTTACTTACAAATCTAAGGCGAGGAACAGGAGCAGAATCAGCTTGACTCCCATCTCTTGGCTGCCACCACTCCTCCTCCTCCTTCTTTCACAAACATGACGCCTCCCAGCCCTCTACAACTCACTCTTCACACGCAGCAAGACTTCCACTTCCACTCATCCTGTATCTACCCCGCAGCCAGCTCTTTAACATGGAGTCACTGTGGAATCCATGCCAGCCACTTCCCAACCACTTCTGGAAACCACCCATCTATTATTTTTCTACCTGAGGCAGAGGCTGAGTCTCTTATCCAGATCAAAGAGGGGGGAAAGAGACAGGAAGAGTCAGAGCTGGGCAGCATTGTTTCTACTCATCTTCTTTTAAAGACAACAGGACCTTCTCCCTCCCAGTGCAGTGCCCCCAATGGCTCCTCTCAACTCAGGGAACTGGACACTCTGGATGGAGTTCTACGCCATCAGGACTGGCCACTGTCCTCTGGGTTAATACAGGAAGTGACTGAGACCGTAGGGGGAACTTTAGCTCAAACAGGAGAGGTCTGTGCTGAAGTGCTAAGGGTACTGGCCCTCTCCAAAAGCACAGTACCCCATCTTACACCATTGATTAAGAGGGGGAAGTAGTGATCTGACCCAACCCTCCTTAGCTGAGCAAAAATGGCTGTAGGCAAAAGACAAAAGTATTATTGTGAAGAAGAATTTACAGCAGTGGTGGGTAACCTGTGGTCCGCGAGCCACACGCGGCCTGTCAGGGTAATCCCTTGGTGGACCGCCAGACAGTTCGTCTACATTTACATGGCTGCCCGCAGCTCCAGCAATTGTGGTTCGCTGTTCCCAGCCAGTGGGAGCTGCGGGCGGCTGTGCAAATGTAAACAAATTGTCTTGAGGCCTGCCAGCGGATTACCCTGATGGGCCACGTGCGGCCAGCAGGCCACAGGTTGCCCACCACTGATTACAGTATAGAGCACATGGATTTAAAACACTATTTTGCATTAATACTGTAAAAGGATATTGGTGAAAGCTTAACATATCGAAGTGTTACAAATATTCTAGCCAGGCATATTGTTTTTTTAACTGTCTCCTTAAGGGACTGACTCCTCTGTGAACTACCCATATCCCTCCTACTTGGCTCCCACCACTGTCATATGATTCAATTATGAACTAGGCAGAAGCCACAGAGTGCTTTAAAAGACACATTCCTCTTATTATCTTGCCTTGGTCTTCTGTGTGTGTGATCTGCTGATACAGCATTTAATTTAAATGACAGCGTGGGATTATTGAGTATAACATTCAATTCCCTGTGCCAGGAAAGATTTGTACTCTGTGTGTGCATTTGTGGATTTGCATACACACATGCAAGGGGTGATGGGGAGACACCTGCAATTTTGGGCAATGTTGGTTATTTGAGGAGTTTCACTGTAACAAAAATCGTGTGTGGAGGGGATCAAATTCAATCTAGAAAAGAGCATATTACCTGTTTGTGGGAAAATGATGAATGCCAGGCTCATAAGAGATGAGATGGAAAGATTAAAGTGATAAACAGTAATCCAAAGATCTACTGAAATTCATTCTCACCAGATTGGAACCAATAATTCTCCAATACTTTTTAAAATTACATGTAATTGTTCCAACATCTGACTCTTCCAAATTTCAACTGCTCCCCGGAAATGTTTTTCAATGATCTTCTCCCATACTTTCATAGCATGTGACATCAGCATAATTGGGCAATAATTATCACGCAGTTCATTACCTCCTTTATGTTTAAAAATGGGCACCAGGAGGCTTTTACTCCGTTCATCTAGCATTTTATCTTTCTTAAGAATATCATCAAACACACTTGTAAAATACTTGATGCTTTCCCTTCCCAATGACGTCAGTGCATTCACTGGTACTTCATCTGCCCAGGTGCTTTCTCCTTTTTCATTTTCCTAAGTGCCCCTACAATCTATTCCTCCTGTATGCAATCTATCATGCCCCAGTTCAACTTCCATTTTCTTAGTTCCTCCCTTGGGTTCTCCTCATTCATTAGTTTTTCAAAATATCACTTCAGTCTTTGATTGATTAACCATTCATTTGCCATATACCATGTTCATTTCTAATATAAGCAAATTCGTTCACATCCCTTGTCTTTTTCTCTCTCGCCTTAGCGAGTTTGTAGATGGTCTGCTCTCCCCTTCATGTCCTCCTAGTCCAGGCGTGGGCAAACGTTTTGGCCCGAGGGCCACATCAGGGTTGCAAAATTGATGGAGGGCCGGGTAGGGAAGGCTGTGCCTCCCCAAACAGCCTGGCCCCGCCCCCTATCTGACCCCCACCCACTTCCTGCCCCCCTCAGAATCCCCAACCCATCCAACCCCCCCTGCTCCTTGTCCCCTGACCGCCCCCTCCAGAGACCCCCCCATCCCTAACTGCCTCCCCGGGACCCCACCCCCATCCAAACCCCCCACTCCTTGTCCCCAGGACCGCCCCCTCTCGAGACCCCCCCACCCTAACTGCCCCCCCAGGACACCACCCTCTACCCAACCCCCCTTGCTCCCTGTCCCGATTGCGTCGACCCCTATCCACACCCCCGCTCCCTGACAGACCCCTGGGAGTCCCACCCCATCCAACTTCCCCCGTTCCCTGTCCCCTGACTGCCCCCGGGACTCCCTGCCCCTTATCGTGCTGCTCAGAGCAGCGTGTCTGACAGCCGCACGGCCCGCCGGAGCCAGACACGCTGTCCACCGGAGCTCGCAGCCCCGCCCCCTTACCATGCCGCTCAGAGCGGCAGGAACTCAGACACCACTGGAGCCAGCCACGCTGCTGCAGCGCTGACAGGCAGTAGCAGCGGGCCAGAGTGCTGCCCGTGCAGCAGCATGGTTCTGGGGGGACAGTAGGGGAGGGGCCGTGTGGAGCCTCCCTGGTCGGGAGCTCAGGGGCCGTATAGGAAGGGCCCACAGGCTGTAGTTTGCCCACCCCTGTCCTAGTTGGTTATACAGTTCATCACATACTAAATCTTTAGCTGTTATAACACTTTTTTTGGCCTCTTTTCCCTCCATATATGCCGACTTACCCTTGCTCAAGCCACTGACCTGACATTTTTTAAAAGTTACCTTTTTCTTCTTAAGGGATTCTTTAATCTGAGGATTTCACCACCATGTCTCCCTTCGTATCCTTTTCAGCCCTGGTTTCACTCCTAGGGCTTCATGTGCCTTTTGCAGCAACATTAACTTTAGTTTCTACCAGTTATCTTCCACATATCCCCGTGTGTAATCAGGAATTCTGTGCAAAGGATTTTTCATTCCCATCTTAAAATTTCCACCACTTAGGCCTTTGTGGTGCCCAGAGATTCAGTTGTTTCTAGCTCTCTGCATTCTGAAGTTCATAAGAAGTCTGTGCTGGTTCGCAATGCACTCAATAGGTATTACCTTACAATTGATTATTTGTGATTTATAGCTTCTTCTTGTTAAAAAGAAATCAATTTCTGACTTCTATCCTCTACTGGCATAAGTTATGAGATGGCTTTCCCTCTTCTAAAAGTGTGTGTTTGCAATCAACATGCTATGAAAGGTTGTGAAAAGATTATTGAAAAGTGTCTGCATGGAACAGTTGAAATTTGGAACAGTTGCAGTTTGCATTCATGCCGGAAAGGAGCACAATTGATGCCATATTTGCTCTACGAATCCTATAGAGAAGTTCAGAGGAAAGAGACATCAACTGGTATGGACTTTGTGGACTTGGAGAAGGTGTATGACCGTGGATCAAGAGAATTAGTTTGGTGGAATTTGCAACAGAGAGGTGTTCTGGAAGGATATGTTCATCTTATCCAGGATATGCATGATGGAGTGACTACTGTAGTCAAAACTAAATGGGCTACAGTAGAGAATTTCCAGTAAACGTTGGCCCGTACCAGGGGTCAGCATTGAGCCCTTTTTTGTTTATGGATGTATTGTGTTTGGACATGATAAGTATATGAAGAGAGCCACCTTGGAATATGCTGTTTGCTGATGACTTAGTGAAACATGAGGAAGATTGTAAAAGCAGCAAAGAGTCCTGTGGCACCTTATAGACTAACAAACGTATTGGAGCATAAGCTTTCGTGGGTGGAAGAAGTGGGTATTCACCCACGAAAGCTTATGCTCCAATGTGTCTGTTAGTCTATAAGGTGCCACAGGACTCTTTGCCGCTTTTACAGATCCAGACTAACACAGCTAACCCTCTGATACATGAGGAAGATTGTGAGAAATGCTTTGCATGAAACACTTTTTTTCATAGCTAGCTACCCAATGGCTCATGATGCATGCCCAACATTCTTGTCAGCTCATCAGCCTACAGGATCTGTTACCCACAGCTTACTTCACCTTTTTGGATCATATGTAACACAGAACCATGCTCAGCAGTACTACCTTTGGTCCATCACTGCTCTCCCACCAACCCTCAATCAACCCGTTGCTGAAGGACCAAACCCTGATAACCTGTATCTCAAATCAGCTAACAGATACATGTAAATAACACTGTATATTAGCCTATTGGTATTTGCATAAAATAGGAATTTATAAATACACAGGAGACACTTTGGACTGTTATCTTATTAGACAGCTCAATCTAAGCAGGTCAAATTTGAGGAGAACGAGGATGGAGACCTTTCAGATGCTGCCGGAATTATTATTGGTAATTCAATAGGTGGTACTTTTGTCTCTGAGTATTCCTGAACTACCACCTCCATGAAGAAAATATATATGCTATTCATGCTAAAAGCTTGCATCGCTGATCATTTCTGACTGCAAGACTATAGCAATACCAGTATATAAACAACTGCCTGGAAAAAGTGGTGAGCAGAAACATTTAAAGACTCCACGTAGGATTTCTGCTCACTAATAATTCATCCAAGTTATTAAATTTTATTAAGAGAATAAACTTTAACACTCCAACAGCTGCAAATTCTATTGACAATATAAAGCTGTTCAACAGAGTGGAATGGACTTATAGGTTTATTGTATTATCTGACTTTATCTCTAGTGATAAGTTTACTGGATAGGTGAAAATACTTTTATGTTATGCCTAAAGTCTTGGTGCTTATTCATTATCAGCTTTACAAGGCATGTAACCCAAAACAGGGCTGCTTCCTCTCATCTCACCTATTTGCATTAACAGAACAACTGCTTGCAGAGCATATTACCTCATAGGACACTGAATTCAGGAAACTTGAGCGGGATTCCCTGAAGCCAAAAGCCTTACAAACTATGCCGATGAAATTCTGAACACCGTCTCAGATCAGTCCCAATGTTAAATACTTATCACAGGTCATTACAAAATGAACCATAGAAAAAAATTAGTTGTTCTCAATAATTTCTTCATATAATGTCATTCTTATTTTCCTCATAGGATCTCAAGTGTTGGGAAAAGTAGATAAATTATTTCAAACTGAGCATTCTCCCACCTCTGTGCAAATAATCATGATGTATTGCTTGACCTTGACAAAATCCTTTTCCTTTTAATACAGGCTGACTCTCCACTGTATGGTTTTGGAAGTAGAGAGACAGGCCTTGCTATTCAACTCAGCCTAATCTGGTCCTCCATTTTTGAACCCCCGAGTTTTGGATGAAATCTTGACCCCACTGAAGTCAATAGGAGTTTTGCCATTGAATTTAATGGGGCCAGGATTTTACCCCTTATGCCTGAAGATATTGTAGGCACAATTAGAGGTCTGAATATTTGATTGAGCCCAAAAATATGGAATGTGGCTGTCTAGTTGACCTATGCCACACCCAAAACTAGTTGAACACAAAGGCCTTATTCCTGATATTGATTCACTTAAAAAACTAAGCCAACAGGCTACTTTTCTTAAAATCAATGGTAGCATATGGCCTCAGAGAGTCAAATGAAGATCATCAGCTTACTGTTTCTTAAAAGAAACATCTTTTAAGGGCTTTAAACAAACACTTTTCTGGTTTTCTTTCCAACCTCCTTATTGCTCTACAATTCCAGGGTCCCTAACACTGTTAATGGGGGAAGTTAATGGACAATCTTTCTACAGATATCAATGAGGTTCACTGTTTCCAGGAGACAAAATGGTGAAGATCACAAAACATTTATTATCAATGAGCTAAGTAAACAGACCTCACAATCAATTTTCACTTGTACGGCAAACATCAGTATTTTACTGGCACTTTGGTTTTCACAATTTAAGGAGGCAGTTTGTGTACCTGGACCCTGATCTTGCTCCCAAACATGTCAATTGCAAGCAATGTTCCCTCTAATTTTTGACAGGCCTTGTGCGCAAAAAAATTTCTTCTGTGCAAATTTTTGACAGGCCGTGTGCGCAAAAAATTTATTCTATGCAAATTGTTGTGCTTCTGTGCAAATTTTTGTGCGTGTGGTGTTTTGGCATGTGCGCGGGGTTTAGGATCTGTGTGCGCGCGCACACGCGCACAGCTTAGACGGAACAATGATTGCAAGTCTCCTTAGTAGACGATAAGGATCAGGTCCCAGGTCTACAGTAACTTCTTCATGATCTCTACACATGCCTACCACCCCTCATCCACTTCCTCATAATCCTTAAAGCAACTTAGGGTATGTCTAGACTGCAGTTAAAAACGCACAGCTGGCCTGTGCCAGCGGACTTGGGCTCACGGGGCTGTTTAATTGTGGTGTAGATATTAGGTCTCAGGCTGCAGCCCGGACTCTAGTACCCTGAGAGGTGGGAGGGTCCCAGAACTCAGGCTGCAGCCTGAGCTCGAATGTCTATACCGCAAGTAAACAGCCCCTTAGCCCGAGCCCCTTAGCCCAAGTCAGCTGGCACAGGCCAGCCATGGGTGTCTAATTGCAATGCCATACTTCCTTTGACACACAAACTCACATAACTCCCTGGATATTACTGGAGATTATTCTTTCCCTGTGCATATTTAACTCCCACTGAAATTAATTACTGGGAGCCATGCATCGATAAGGACAACTGCAGACACCTCTCTAATCTCCAGGAAGCCATTATTTCAGGAAACATTATTATGTGCAATGCTGTATTTGACATCCTATCTGCTGAGCATAGATCAATCAAGTGATATCTGAATTTCACTTGGTAATTATGCTTGTCAACTTCTCCTGGTTCATGACAGTCACTGAACTGTTCCATGATATGAGAAAAACACATACCATCTATAAAACACCTGGCATTAATGTGTATGCTAAGTAATGCGTAAACTTTGGGTGTTGGGACAATCACGTTTACCTATATCCTCCCTTGATCATTATAAAATCCTGCCACAAAAAAGGAAAATGTCATGAAATGCATTTTGCTGAAACCCCATTAATCTATCATGTCCTTTTTCAGTAAATTTCATTCCTATCACTAGTGATTCCCAAGCAGAATACTTCAGCTTGAAGAGAAATTTTACATTTTCTAATCTGTTGCCTCCTGAGTTATTCAGCAATTTTACAATCTGTTGTATGGGGTAGCATGACCCCATGGGATTGATAAATGATCAGGTTCAGTACATTGGGCAGATCATCTAATATTTAAATTGAAAAGTGGAAACATCATAAGATACTCTAAAAAGCACAGGTATAGAACTGTATGTTGTATTAAATATTGCAACAAAGTTCCTCCTCTGACTTGGTGGGTCCTGCGCTTTTTGGCGGATTTGCTCGCTTCAGAGGTTCACAGCAGCTCTCAGTTTGGCCACTTCTGCTAGAGGCTCAAACCTGCCGTTCACTCACCTAACTCCATCACTGGCCAGCATGGGGGAAACGGAGAACAATCTCCACAGTCTCTGTTGTCTCACCTAGTGGGTTGGGGACAGGCCAGATCCCTTTCCAAATTAGACCTTCCCTTCTGGTGTTGCTCACAGACCAGGTCAACTCCTCCTGTGTCCGATCAGGAGTTGGGGGGAACCTGGGCCCACCCTCTACATCGGGTTCCAGCCCAGGGCCCTGTGGATAGCAGCTGTCTATAATGTCTCCTGTATCAGCTGCGTGACAGGTACAACTCCCTGGGCTACTTCCCCATGGCCTCCCCCAGCACCTTCTTTATCCTTCCACCCGCCCACTTCCTGGATCCCAACAGGACTACTCTGCTGTACCCAACTGGCCTGGGTCTATCACAGTATTAAGCTGTGTTATGCAAACACCTTAATGTAGTTATTATTTTATTAACATCACATAGAGAAAAGCTTTTTAGCATTACATGCTGTAGTACTTCATTAATATTCAATAACATCATTTATTCTACATTGATTTCCATGTACCTTTACCACTTTTAAAGTATTTTGCTACTCAGCATTATTCTAGTCAGAGCTGGTAGCACTGCCTACAGTTAAGATTGCCCAACACTTCCAATTATAAGATCCTGTCTTCAGCTGCTTATAACTTTGCTAAACTTTAACTCTTCAGGCTGAAATTTTTCATCATAGGTGTCTATCTCAGCAATTGTTTCAGCAAAAATGGTTCAGCTGTTTCTGAGAATGACTAGGGTTGCGAACTTTCTAATTGCACAAAACCAAACACCCCCTTCCCCAAGACCCCGCCCTCACTTGCTTCATCCCCCCCACTCCGTCGCTTGTTCTCCCCCACCCTCATTCACTTTCACTGGGCTTGGGCAGGGGGTTGAGGTGTGGGAGGGGGTGAGGGCTCCGGCTGGGGGTGTGGGCTCTGGGGTGGGACTGAGGATGATGGGTTTGGAGTGCAGGAGAGGGCTCCGGGCTGAGGTGTGAGGGGGATATGGGCTCTGGGTTGGGGGTGCAGGCTCCAGGTGTGTCCAGAAATGAGGGGTTCAGGGTGCGGGAGAGGGCTCTGGACTGGTGTAGGGGTTTGGGTGTGTGTGTGGGGGGTGAGGACTCCGGCTGGGGATGCAGGCTCTGGGGTGGGGCTGAGAGGCTGGGGTGAAGGAAGGGGGTCTGGGCTGGGGCAGCCGGTTGGGGTGCAGGGGGAGAGTGAGGGTTCTGGCTGGGGAGTGTGCTCGGGAGTGGGGCCGGGGATGAGGGGTTTGGAGTGCAGGAGGGGGTTGGGGCAGGGGGTTAGGGAGCTAGGGGGTTCAGGCTCCAGGAGGGAGTTTGGATGCAGAAGGAGACTCCAGGCTGGGGGTTGGGGGTGTGGGGTCCCAGGACCCCACTGCTCCCTGGAAGTGGCTGCCAGGTCCCTGCAGTACAGCCTCTGGATGCATGAGCGGCCAGGAAGGCTCTGCGCGCTGCCCTTGTGCTCACAGGCACTGCCCCCGCAGCTCCCATTGGTCGCGATTCCTGGCCAATGGGAGTTGCGGAGCCGGCACTCGGGCAGGGACAGCACACAGAGCCTCCCTGGCCACCCATGCATCTATGGGCTGCAGGGATCTGGTGGTCACTTCCGAGAGCCGCACGGACCTAGGGCAGGCAGGGAGCCTGCCCTAGCCCCAGGCCCCCGCTGTGCCGCCAACCAGACTTTTAACCCTAGAATGAGCTTAGGGAAAATATACTGCTTTTCCCATAGTAAAAAAAAAATAAAATTTTTTTTTACAACCATTTATTTGAGGAGCTCTAGAACACCATGTTTTGGAGCAAGTGCATGAAATTTGGCAGGGGTCACCTTTGTGTCAGGGATGTGCCTTTTGCTGTTCCCATGAAAAATTGCTCAAATTTGACCAAGATATAAGCCTTTGTAAAATGAAGTATGCACATGCTCAGAAAAGACTTGTTAGATTTTGGCAGCTCAGTTCTCCAAAGATTCTGACTACATGGAGTATACTCTAACCCAGAGCTGCGACCAGGACTTACCCTGCAATTGCTGCTCCTGCATGCAGCCTTAATTTTTCTCCCCTTGTGCATACAATGTAGTCTTTAATTACGTGTCTCATATTCTCCCACGTGACCCCTGTCTCATTCAGTGCACAGGATGGACTGTTGGTCTGGAAGCTGGGCTTTGAACGTATAAAGTGCAATATAATGCTAAGCATTCTGAAAAATCAGACCCTTGTCTTCTCAAACTGAGCACTCAAAATTAGTTGACACTTTTGACTTTAATCGCTCTGAGACTCAATTCCCCATCTGTAAAATGGGGAAAATACCACCCCCTCACCTCACAAGGGTGTGGTCAAAATAAATCCATTAATGTTTGTGAAGCTCTCTGATAATATAGTGATGAGCGCCATAGAAAAGCCCATGAGGAAATTAATAATTCTGACCTCAGAACAGGGTTTGAATAGTCTACAGTAAATAAGTGCTAGGGCCACACACTGACCAACAAAAGGAAAACAAAATACTGAATAGCTTTTCAGTTGGTAAGTGCTGTCCATATTGTGCACTTAATGAGGCCTGTTTAAAAAAAAAAAAAAAGTCTGTGATTATGCACAGGCAACCTTACTTCAGGCATATCCTAACTCCTGAGTGCTTGACTTTGCAACCTTAATGTTCTTTTGATGTATTTTTTGTATGAAATTATTATTATGTACTTAGGCTTTTCTCCAAGGAGCTGTAGTACAGGAAACGATTTGCATAAGAAACCAATATAATTTTCGGATATAAAAGTCTATATAGAGGTCAGTTTCTGAATTTTTATAAGTTATGCCATCATGGTCTTTAGAATGGGCTTGAAAAGGTTGAGTGCTGCTGTCATTTTATCCGCATCAGACATTTTCTTAGTTTGTCTGTGCACAGGAGTATAATCAAGGGGGAGTTAAGCTTTAAGTAGTCTCTTTCACTCTGAATTTTGCAATGGGAAAAATTCACTAAAACTGGTCCAAACTCTAATTTTTCTTGCATCATATGCGTGCTTCTTTTCTATCACAATTTATTTAGAAAAATAATAAAATATTATCAGAAACAAGAAGTTTCTGAAGATTATTTCAAATGTGTGTAACACATTATCTTTAAGTATAAAAAACAAATATAGGGGAGGCAGCGTTGGGTAGTGCACAGCACATTGGCCTGGGACTCAGGAGACTTGGGTTCTATTTCCAGCTCTGCCACTGACCTGCAGGAGACCTTGGGCAAGTCATGTCACCTCTCTGTTTTCCATCAGTACAATGGGGATAACGATACTGACCTCCTTTGTAAAGTGCTTTGAGATCTAATGCTATTTAACAGCTCCCTAGGTATTATAACATTAGTACCCTGAAAATCTCCGGGGTGAGGTAGGAAGCTGGCACATTAATGTCTGCAAAACTAAGGAATAAGAAAATATGTGCTAAGCATTCCAGGGGGGTAAAATTACTACTGCCTGCTTCATTTAGTATGTCTTCTCCACTCATCTTAAGATTGCCAGCACTTAAAAGCAAAGGCTGTGTAGGGACAGAATTATAAAAATTCCAGTGTTTGAGAAATGTCCCCAGGCAGATTAGCTAGTAAACTACTAGATTCAAATAATGTTTTATGGAAGGTAAGGTTTGTTTCTTTTTTAAGTCCCAGATCCTGAAGAAAAAGTGTGGAGAAATCAGCTTTAATTTCTAGCCCTTGTGGCTGTGGAAAAAACTTGAAAATGTGACCTGAGTGGATCCTGAAGGCTGAAAAACCAGAAGGCAAATTAATTAATAAGAATTTTAAATCAATTATTTTTAAGATACCATGCTTTGGTCTGACTCCTGACTTTTGCACACATGGAGTTGGCCATACAGAGAAACTGAACCATAAGTGATCAGCCCATGGTCACAATCTCCCAACATCCAGTTCAGCGCCTTAACCACAAAGCCATCCATCTTTATCTATTGTCATTTTGGTTTCTCCTTATTCTGAGTATGTGTCTTTGCCCAATTTTTGAGGGATTTCCTGGGCTGTCAGACAGTATTCTTGCAATGCTAATTTTTATTTTGAACTGCAATCCAAGTACTTGAGACAGATGCTTTAGAAAATAATAACATAAATAAGAGAGAGGGTCTCATTCCCCAGGGGCATCAATTTAGCACCTTTCACTAGCACAACATTAACTGAACTACAACAAATAAGAGAAGAAAATTGTACAATTTTGCTCTACAGCACAACGTTTCCAAATGCATTTATAATTAGCTGAGATTATTTCAAATTTGGCCTTTGCTGCATCCAATAAACTATGATGTTCCCTACCGTCCTCTAATAAAACGGCATGGCAACAAGAAGTAATGGAGTTAATGAGGGACAACAGGAAAATAGTACTAGATGAGCCAGTAAACTCATATGTACATCATGATACAGACCGATGGTGAAAAACTGTTCTATTTTTAATCCTACTTGATTTTGTTTAATTAAAAACCTGTGAGATGTGCCAAATGCTATTGGAAATACATCATCAAAGGTTACAAAAGACAATTTGAATCCTTCCCTGCTAACGTCATTCATCTTCAAACGTCACATATGAGTGTAGCAAGAGGCTGAAGATAATAAAGTTCTCTCCTTTCCTGGTTCAGAGCACTCCCTCTCCTCTGCAAAGACCCCACACAGAGGGGAAGCGAGGAAACCAGATTATGTGAGTTAGCACAGCCTGCTATAGAACAATGGTCAGCACTTGCTCAGCTCTGTTTCTGCAGAGTGGCATAGCCGCCTGCCAACCTCCATCTGCCAAAATGGATGCTGCTGCTGTGGACTCTAATTAAAACATAGATCAAAGAGGAATGAGTAGAGTGGAGTGGTGAGCCAGTTGTTATGGGGAAATATTGCAGAGCACATTCATATTATACATATGGGTAAAAGTGATTCATTTTACTTGATAGGAAGTAGAGCAGAACAGTGCTAATTCTCACTTAGCAAACATGATAATTCTCAACAATAAAACCCCCGTGTTTCTTCCCCACTTATTAGAAAATATTTACAGGCTAAATGCTGTAGTGAGGTTCTCTAATTCTAACATAGCTTTTACCAACAGTAATTTACTAAATTCACCTGTTTATTTTTAGACACAGTATCCTGCATCTTGTGTGTCCCAGCCATGGCTAGACTAATTTTCAAAATTCCACAGTAACATCTTGGACTTGCACATTTTTAACAGGTCCAACTTGGTAATATTTACTGGTTTTTCCAAATAAGTTGTTCAGCTCCCCCGAGTCCATAATCTCCCCCGTCTCAATCTCATTTGGAAGATGAGGGTAAGGGTTGTTCCTCACAAAGGCTTTCCTAGACGTCCTATTCTTGTTGTATTTTTTGACATGCTTCCTTTTTCTTTGCTAGGGAGTCAAAGCAAGGTCCAGCAGGGGAGAAACTCATTTCCTTCCAACTAGCAGTGTTAGGAGAGCGAGGCAGCCTCCCACACTCACCAGGTAAGGTGCAATAGAACCAATGCCACTTCTAAGGCCTTCCGCTTTTAAGAGACAGGCTCCAGGGGCAATGAAACACAGCTCATTTATTTTCTCTCCCTATTCCCCTCTTACAGCCTCAGGAGACCAGAGTGTGGTGTTTAGATGTTGCTTACAATTATTAGAACTGGGAGCACTGGCTGCTGGGAGTCTGTAAGGACAGGAAACAGGAAGGAGGGAGGAGGGAGTTGAGAGGCTGAGAGAGCTACAGAGGGTGCAGCAGCAACTTAGTAAAGAGGTTTCCCTTTTGGAATAAAGACCTGTTGAAGTTTGTGAGTACCTAGAGGTGGAGAGTTACCGCCATAAGGTTGTGACATCACAGAGAGGTATTATTAAACAAATACATGTCACTTAGCTACCACATATCCTTCTTCTGTATAACAAGCCTTTCGCCACCAGCACTCCTTCCACCCTGTTAGCACCAGGTTAAACCAGCTCTGTCCCCTTTCAGAGCTATCATGGGACAGCTACCCTTTGAGGTCTGAGGGCTCAGTCAGCTCATGACTGTCTCATGCAGGCCCCACCTACTCCAGGTGGCTGATTAGTAAATAAGCACCTGGATCGATTAAAGGTTACCCAGCCTCAGTTAGGGGTAAACTCTCAAGGAAAACAGAAAGCTCCTGTGGAGAGGACTCCCAGGAGAGGCCTGAGGTAGTGAGCTTAGCAGGGAGCCTAGAGGGTGAGCTCTCTGGAGAACTCACCAGAATGGGGATCCTGTAACAGGTTCTCCTAGAGAGGGAAACCTTCTAGAAGGAGGACTACAGTCTGCAGACACCCAAGGAGGCCTGCTCCCAGCCAGTGGGTCTCCCAGACACGGGCAATAAGCCTGGCCTGAAAAGGACCACCCACTGTCTCTGGAAGAGTCGCAGTGGAAGGACCTCCCTGGACTCCTGACTCTAAAGAAGGATCTTACTCTGGTAGAGGCAAGAAGTCTAACACCAGGAGCAGAGACTGGAACCGAGAGAACCCTTGGGGAAGAGCCTGGACAGAGGTGAACACTAGGCTTAGGTGGGAGACAAATGGACCAAGAATGAGTGGGTGACCCAGCTAAGATGTGGGGGGCGAAAGTTTTATTTATATTCTACATTGGCTTTTCTGTTAATAAATCAGATCCTCCAAATAAGGGTGCTCTTTGGCAACTAATGGTCTGTCTGGACGTGATGCCATCGGTAAAGGAATATTCAAGTAAGAGCTCGCCCACAACATCACGTCTGTTTGCAAGAGAGTTCTCTGGGTCAGCCTGGAATGACGACTGGCACTTGACCAGATAACAGTGCCAGCTGGGGTTGATCATATCTGCCATGGCTGTAGCACCTGGTACACTACAGATCCAACCCTTCATTCAGCTGGATCCACTTACCAACCCCTCATATCATCTATCCCAGCCCCAAAAGGATGGAACAACCCCAGGAAAAGACAGCATAGGCCCCAGGAAGTCTGATACCAGATATGGCCTAGTCACTCTTTACAAACATCATCTACCCACAGGCCCCAGATCAAACTGATGTTGATCAGCACTAGGTCAATGGTCAACAAGCAGGAAGACATGCATACTAGGTTGCCAACTTTCTAATCGCACAAAACCGAACACCCCTGCTCCGCCCCCAGCCCTGAAACCCCCCACCCCTTCTCCGAGGCCCCACCCCCACTCACTCCTGTGCCTGCTCCTTCCATTCCCCGTCCCTCTGTCGCTTGCTCTCCTCCACCCTCACTCACTTTCACCAGGCCGGGGCAGGAGGGTGGGGTGCAGGCTCTGGCTGGGGGTGCAGGCTCTGGGGTGGGACAGGGGATGAGGGGTTTGGGGTGCGGGAGAGAGCTCTGAGCTGGGGCAGGGGGTTGAGGTGGGGGATATGGGCTCTGAGCTAGGGATGCTGGTGGGGCCAGAAATGAGGGGTTCAAGGAGCGGGAGAGGGCTCCGGGCTGGGGAAGGGGCTTGGGGTGAGGACTCTGGCTGGGGGTTTAGGCTCTGGGACTGGGCCAGGGATGAGGGGTTTGGGGTGCAGGAGGGGGCTCTGGGCTGAGGACAAGGGGTTTGGCATGCGGGAGGGGGTGTGGGCTCTGGGATGGGGCCAGGGATGAGGAGTTTGGAGTGAAGGAGAGGGCTCGAAGCTGGAGCAGGGTGTTGGGAGGTTGCGGGATCCAGGAAGGAGTTTGGGTGTGGGAGGGGACTCAGGGCTGGCGCAAGGGGTTGGGGTGCAGGAGGGCGTTCGGGGTGCGGGGTCCTGGCGGTGCTTACCACGGCTCCTAGACACATGGGTGGCCAGGGAGGCTCCATGTGCTGCCCTCATGCCTGCAGGTGCCGCCCTCACAGTTCCCATTGGTCGCTGACCGCAGCCAACAGGGTCCCTTTTCAACTGGGCCATCCAGTCGAAAATCGGACGCTTAGCAACCCTAGCACCACCTCACCTTGTCAGTGAAGTTCCAGATGTAGCCTGCATCAGTGAGACCTGGCTGGATGTCACTCAAAGCCCCATGCTGGCCCTCCTCCTACTCCCAGGTTATTCAGCACATTGCAGCCCAATAATGGATGAAAAGGCAGGTGGAACAGCATTCATCTCCTCTTCCAACATGAAGACTGACCAGGAAATACAAAATCCTTTAAATTCCTCCATTTAATGTGAGAAACGAGAGCCAAAGCTAACATAGATTTCCTACTCATCTAAAGACACCCCAGACACTGACAGGTCCATAAAGGAACCAACACAGACATTGTTGGAAACAGTGGTGAAGTTTCCCAGACTCCTTGTTCTGTGGTGTTCCAACATCACATTGACAAGGCCTTGGATGCAAATCCCAACAAAATTCATTTTCTATTCCTCCTCTTTAGGCCTTTCATGGTCCAATACATACAGCCAGCCACACCTCAGGGTTGGTCTTTGGCCTAGCAGCGGCCAAAGCTCTTCCCTGCTCCATGAAACCGGTTGGCCTAGAGCAGGACTGCTGCTACCACTACAGCAGGAAGAGAAGGGAAGGAGACACAAGGGTAGATGCAGAGACAAAGAGGCAAGAATGGCCCTACTAGCTGAAAACTGAGTGGCAGAGAGAAGAGAGGCAAAATTTGCAGCTCCTAGCTCTGCAGGCAACAGACTGCAATAAAGATGTTGGCTGGGTCCTTAAAGTGCGAGGTTTAAGCACCACTGCAATAATTTGCATAAGGACTGCCTCTGAACTGTCATAGGAGTGGGCATGACAACCCGAGGATAGTTCACACCAGAATGTTATAATTACACCATATAACAGAGAGTGTCCAATAGAACGATTATATTTCATTAAATTCCACAAGATTTAAGTCTCAGTTTAAGGGAGAAGAGAGAGAAGGTGCTGTTGACCAAACTTAATTAGTGGCAACAGGAAGAGTGATTAAGCACCTGTTCATATCAGACTAACTGCAGGTGACATAAAGGAGAGAAATCCTACAAAGGAATGCTGGAACAGGTCAACCTAGAAACAGACATCCACAACACAAAGACAAAAGCCTTAAAGTCTTTCAATAACCAAATACAAAGAGGGGGGAGAATATAAAGCATTTGCTATATATTTAAAATTCCCTTAATAAACAATCTACATACCATGCTTAGTACATTACTTCAAAGTTGTTTGACAAAGCTCTTCCCAGCATTCTGACCCCAGTGATCATGATTATTTACACTTCTTCCTTCAGTACTTCACTATTTATCAGCTTGTGAACAATAAGCTCTGTGATGAAGGTGGGGGACCAATGCGTTCATTGGTTCTTTCAGCCACATAAAAGAGGAAGCTAATTTAAAACCTTTCTGCAGAATCAACATGAGTGACTAAAGAGCTTCATCTTTATGGTAATTGTGAGAAGCAAAGATGTTATGTGTAAAGCAATACAATTCCAGCTGAGTGCTCTGTTGCTATGCTGGGTATCACAGCAGTATATTTGGTATGTTAGGGCACAGAAACTGAGCCATGGAGTACTATAGACTTGAATCTTAGCCTGTCGTCAGACTAGTTTCTTCTATTAAATCATCGTTTTAAAAGTACAGTGGAGTTCTAGAAATGACTTTCACTCTAAC
Source organism: Macrochelys suwanniensis (assembly GCA_033296515.1). Lineage (NCBI taxonomy): Eukaryota > Metazoa > Chordata > Testudines > Chelydridae > Macrochelys > Macrochelys suwanniensis. The sequence goes on from CM065777.1 coordinate 160,399,311, forward strand.
TGCACCCAAAGAAGCTGCTAGTTTGTTTTTAAAGTCCGGCAGATTTAAGAGAATATAAAGAATAGCAATTGGGAGCGAGGTTCTGTTGAAATTCAGCACCCAGAGAAATGGTCTTACTCAATTTAAAATGATGGACCCCAAGTTATTACAGCAGCACTGTCAAGATAAAAATGGTGGCCCAGATTGAAACACTGCAGTAGGAGGGGGAAAGAGGACTCAGAGAAACTCAGTGAGGTGAACTTTCCACCACATGTTTCCTTTCAACAGTGTGTAGCCTTGCGAGGTGAACAAGCCCCAGGACCTGTGGGAAGAAAAGCTCCATCCTTGCTATTCTTAGGGCACCAATGCACCATACCTCAGCTCCCTTCCTCCCCTGGGGCTGGGCAGAAGTTACTGTTATTGATTATAATCAATTATTTGCACAGCATTAACTGCTGTGCTGGTTTTGCCGGCAGAAACAACACTGGGTCTTTCTGTACTCACATGAAGAGAAAAGGAAGCCCGGCTCTAAAAAACTGTCCTTACACATTTGGGTTGATGTCTAGAAATAAAATGCGGGGAAGGAAGTGTGGGGGGAAAGTGATAACAGAAGCGTAAAGAAAAAATGGGGAAGGGAACAGGACAAGAGAAATGCAGATCAGGAAGAGTGGGAAAAGGCAAAAGAGACATGAAGAAGATGGGGTTAAGGGAAAATGAGAGGTAAGTAGAAAAGCAAACAGGAGAGGAGAGTGCAGTACAGAAGGGAAAGGAAGAAGGATGAAAATCTTGGGAGGCACGGGGGATGAGGATATTTGATTTTGCACTCTGCTGTTTATCAGACACTGTCTACATTCTTATATCACATTCATCTCGGGGGTATCTGAAGTGTAGTCCTGAACCTGGCAACCTTTGTGATTCCCAGTTGCACTGTTTTGTTGTGTTCATAAAGTTAATCTTCTCTGTATTATCCCCATCCCAAACTGGCAGCAACTTTAAACATGCTGAACAATACAAGGGAAGAGATAAGCAGCTTTATCTTCTACACTCAGCTGCAAGCATCACTAAAGAGGAATTAAACGTGTATTTCACTTTTATGTAAGTATACATAAAGTTACAAGCTGAAGTGAAATCTGAAATGCCAGAGGGGGAAAAAAAAAATCTACCCAGATGTTTTCATGTGTCCTAATGGCTCAGTAATAGAGGAAACTCGGAGGTGCTCCAATCCTCTGCAGACAGATTTTAAGACCCCTCAGAGTTATGAGTACTGTTACTGCAGTAGCAATTTTCTCATCTGTGACTAACTTTCAAATGATGGGTCAGATCCTTCAGCCCTACTTAGACCTTATTGCTGAAGTGCCTGAGCAAGAACTGCTGGGTCTAGTCCACATGATAGTTGTCCTGAAACGGATGTGCTAGCAAGAGGGTACAGAATACCTTCCTTCCCAGCACACCCATGAAGGAGGAAGTCATAACTCCTCGTTTTGTGCTCATTAGCACAAGGGCAAGCTAGTTAGAAGCACTGTATCCTCAGAGGGGTATTTCTCTGGGTGGGCTGATGACAAGACCTGGATTCATTGGACAGACATCAGCTGAGGGGGAACTTTCAAAGTTCCTTTCAGTAATGAGGGCAAGAGCATCTAATGAATGTCATGGTGCCCTACCTAAAATTTTAATTTGAGCTGCCATTGATAGACCTTCTGGTTTACATATGTTCCATTTTCCCAAGTATTCTTTTACATGCTACTTATTGTTAACTATAATTTACAAGATTTTCTTTTCTTCCTAATTATCTAAATCCCTCCCTGATGTCCTATTACTGCAATTTAGAAGCTGTTAGGGCTGGTTGAAATTTTTCAAAACTGTTTGACAGAAAATTGGATTTTTGATTACATGAATTTTAACACAGAAAGTGTCTGCTTTGCACAGAATCTTTTTTATTTTTTGCCAAAGCAATGAAATGCCTGAAAACCAAAATATTTCAGCTGTCAGCAGAAATTATTCAGTATTCAAATTTTTGCTGAAACATGGACATTTTCCACTTTAAAACGTTTACCCACTCTACTACCTACTAATGCATGCACTGCATGGGCTAAGACAATGGGGCAGTTGTCCCTGCATGAATCTTTCGTCTGGAAAAGCTACACTGGTAAAACAACTGATATGAATGGCATCAACTGTGATGTTAGTAAACTTATTGTGCTTTGATTTTATTTTCTCATTTTTCTGTGTAAGACTGTGCGGCAGGAGCATCCACTGATTTAGGTTATATGCCTTCAAGAGTGTAGAAGGAAATCATTAACTTTCCAAACTACTGACTGTTTTTTTGAAAAAAGTCATGAAGAAGTGGGCTGCAGAGAAGTGAGAAAAATTTAAGAGAGCAATTCTAGCAATTACCATGTAAATCCAACATTAATTTATTAAAATAAAATAATCTACAACCATCCTGATGATTAAAAACACAGAAGAAATAAGCATTTATTGGTTTTAAAAACAAACCAATCCTGTCAGACAAATCTATTCTCTTTTATTTTAAGTAATTACTAACTTTCTGGTCACAGAAAATGCTGGGGATGACCTAAATCTAGATATTTGAAAAACACCCTGAGTTGGATTAAAGTTACTGTATCTTTGCAGTGCAACATTGGTGTTATTACCAAACCACTGAGAGGATAAGATTTCCTGACAAGTTACGCATACAGAGGACTGAGGAGGTTATACTGTACAACTGGGGCATACCAGAGAAAAACACAAACATTAGAAACTTTAGAAAGGAATTCCCAAATAGTGCTAAAGGGCTACATTTATTAGTGTAGGTCAAATTCTGTCAAATACCAGGACAGATAACCTGTACCTATCAAACGCCAAGAGCTATGGTATAATGGAGGCATTGGCAACAACTCAACAGTTAAGGTGCTGTTGAGCTTTTCTGATTTAGCAGGACTTTAGGCTATTCTTTTACTATCTAGCTTATTTATTTATTTTTAAGAGGTGGGGTAAAATCCTGGCTCCATTAAAATTCAATGAAAGTTTTGCCTTGACTGCAATGGGGGGGAAGGGTGGCAAGATTTTACCTATGCATTCACTTCCAAAATAAAAGCACTTATTCTTCACGTGCTAATTTAGTAGCCCAATGCCACAAAACTGGATTTTGTTTCTCCAGAATAAAATCACGTACAATTTTCTGAAATTTCGCATGCAGTCTCTCATTTTATTTTTTTATTTATATTTTGACATTCTCTAGCACAGGATTGCAAAGACGTTGACATGGTAAAATCTTGGCCCCCCTGAAGTCAATGGGTGTTTTACCACTGACTTCAATGGAAGCAGGAGTTCACACTTGAAGAATGAACCACTTATATATCTTACAAACACTTCACACACACAGTATTTGGACAATGGACCTTTAAAGGCTCAGAAGATGACAAAAAATATCACTCATTCATCCCCAATAACTTCATTTCTATGGGCAGAGAAGCCAATGGAAATGTGAACATTCACCACATAATTCTGGTTTCCGTTGCCTCAAGCTCCTCAGCTGAACCCACAATGCAGATAGACAAGGTTTAGGCAAACACTGTTTACAAAAAACATTTATAAAATTAATGTTCTAAGAAGATAACACCATGTCCATAATAACAATCATGCTTTGCATATTCGTGAAAAAGATGCTTCATTTTCAGAGTCAGTAGTGATGCCATAGGTAGAGTTATGTTTATATTTGCACATAAAGTTTGAAGAAAATCCCTGTTACACATTTCAGTGTTTGGAGTTAGTCACCAAATCTTCCACAATAGCTCTTCAGAGGACAAATACATATTCCCTGGCTATCACTGTATGGAAGACAACCATCCTCGAATGCCGAGGGATCGCCAACAAGGACAAATTCCCTGGCTGGTGGTGGTGGTGGTTGGTTTCTTTTGTTTTTTGGTTGTTTTTGTCAGGATTTGTTGCTGGCTTTTTTTAAAAAGAGCTATTAATGTTTGCAGGGGAAACATTGGGAAAAGAGCCCTTTCTGAAATTTGGCCCTGACAATCTTGCATGTCCTGTTGGGTAAACAACCACAGCACCCACAGACTCCAAACTTCACATGCACATACGAAGCTTATTTTTCACATTTTTACACTTAAAGACAACGCCAGTTATTCCCCTAATCTGTCATACTCAAATTATCTCAGCCAAGAAAAATTGAAGGACCAGCTCAGAGCCACTAATTGCTTCTGTTCTCCAGTGCTGTAGGGGACAGCTGCCTCTTTAGTGGAGCATAATTCTAATTCTCTGGCAAGTTGATTTGCCTCTTCACTCTGTCCCCTCCAAAAAGCCTCTTGCTACTAACAGGGGGCTAAGAAAGAGTTGGAGCCCAAACTGCCAGAGGCCTGCAGCGTGTAGTGAAGCTCTGGAGCCAATTTCTCTCACTGATACCTGTAGCTCACTGTGAGTAGAATAAGGCTGCAGTGGTCCCCTGCTATCACAGGCAGCCCTGTCATACAATTCCATTCATAAATTTATCAAGCTCCATTTTAAAATTCTTTTGGTGATTTGCCCCCACTACATTTAGTGGAAGGCAGTTTCAGAACCACACTCTTCTGACGGTTAGGAAGCCTCTTCTAATTTCCAGAATAAGAGTGTCCTCATGGGGAACTATTCCAGAATAAATATTGTGCTTTAATTTCACATCCTACTTTATTCGGGAATAATTTTCCCATGCAGACAAGCCCTAGGAACCAGTGAAATTGAAAACTCGGAAGCTAGTGTCTGAAATTGCTAGCATGACAAATCCAAAGACATACCCAGAGAGAGCTAATTACACACATGTACCTCAGTTTCCAGTCTGGGGAATAGGAATAACCGCACTTCCCTACCTCACAAGGGTGCTATGAGGATAAATACATTAACAACTGTGAGGTGCTCAGATTTGACAATGATAAATAGATTAGATACATATTGTAAATCCAAAATAACAATTGTTGGCCCTTCCTGTACACAAAGTTGCATCAGTTTAATTAAAGGTGGGGTTATTTTAATTGCTTTAATTAAACCAGCACAAAACCCTGTGTGGACACTCAATTTAATTTATACTGTTTTAGCTTAAATCAATTTAAGAAAAATCCATGTCAGCCTGGGTTATACAGATGTAAGTGGGTCTGTACAGGAGTTTACACCAATTTAATTACATCAATTTTAAAAACAATTGTATTTAAATCAATACAACTCTTGTGTTAAGACAAGTCAATGGGTTCATTTCTAATTAGCCAGTGCAACGTAAATCTGATTTTGGCTCATTGAGTTTAACTTTAACAAAACATGGAAATATTTTGCAAGTGTGCTTTATTAACGGTTGAATACCTGTGGATGTCACTAAGTTTGTTAATGCTCAACTTTTTAGCTACCAAAAAATTATTTGGTTTTGTTCACTGAAGCTGGTATAATTTACATCAGTACAATTGTGAAATGCACCTCATCTTCATAGTCTAGACAGGGCTACATAGTAAACCATGCAAAAGCAGAACTGTCCTCACGTTACAAGAAGCAGGAAGTTATAGCAGGCATAAGAAGGCTTGGGGAGGCTAAGTCTCCCCAAACGGGGCAAGAAATGCTGGATGCAATGCACCTCCCTTTGGCGGTGCGGCAGCCTGCTGTCTTTGGAGCACCGGCACCGGAAGTTTCCAAGAAGTGGGGGGGCCACTGGTGCCCGGACCATGGCCCTGCCCCACGGCCCCGATCCGCTTCTTCCCCCGTGGCCCTGCCCCCACTCCACCTCTTCCCCCAAGGTCCCCCACCACCACCACTCATGCCTCTCCTGGGAAGGGGCGGGTGGAGGGGGGAGCCTCGGGGAAGGAGAGGAGTGAGTGGGGAGACCTCAGGGGAGGGGTGAAGAGGAGCGAGCAGCAGGGCTTCAGGGGAGGGGATAGAGAGGCGGGGGAGGGGAGCCTCTGGGGAGGGGAGGAGTGAATGGTAGGTGGGGGGACCTTAGGGGAGGGGGCAGAGAGGAGCGGGCAGAGGCAGTACCTGGGGGAGGGGGCACAAGTGGTGGGCAGGGGAACCTCGGGGGGGGAGCGGAGAGATGCGAGCAGGGGGGGTCTTGGGGGAGGAGAGGCATGAGCGGTGGGCTTCAGGGGAGGGGCGGAGAGCAGTGGGTGCGGGGAGCCTTAGAGGAAGAGGTGGAGTGGAGGTAGGGCCTCAGGGGAAAGGAAAGAGGCCGAGTGGGAGCAGAGCCTCAGGGCAGAGCATCAGCAGGGCCTCGGAGGGAGGAGGCCGAGAGATGGCAAGGCCTCAGGATGGAGCAGGAAGTTGGGTCACAGCCTGGGTGCCGGTGCCCTCCCCCCCACTTCTAGGGAGCTTCTGGCGCTCGCGCCCAGCATCACCCAAACACAAGAGTTATGCGCTGCCTAGGGTGTCAAAGTAGCTGAAATAACTGAAAATAGAATAATAAAGCAACTGGGAGATCATAATCTGAAAGGGTCTAACGAGCACAGTTTCTGCAAAGGAAAACCTTGCGTCAGTAAACTATTAGAATTCTTTGAACATGCCAATAAATTAGTGGGTGAAGGAGAACCAGTTGACATACATAATTTATTCAGACTTTCAAAAGTCCTTTCACAATGTCCTTCACAAGAGGCAACTAAAGAGGCTAAGTAGTCATAGAATGAATGTCAAAATATTGCCATAGATCATAAACTTAAGACCTATGAGGCTAAGAGACAGGAAGCAAAAAATTGGATTAAAGAGTCAATATTTATGATGGCAAAAGTTTAACAGCGATGTGCCCTAAATTCTGCACTAGGTCCTGTGTTGTTTAATATCATTACTAATACTCTGGAAAGGGAAGTGAGTAGTGAAGTAGCAAAACCTGCAGATAACACAACATTATTTAGGTTACTCAAGGCCAGAAAGGACTGTGAGGAACTTGAGAGAGCTAATGAAGCGAAGTGCATGGGTTACGTGATGACAAATGAAATTCAGTGTTGACAAATGCAAACTAATGCACATCAGATGGGAACATTTAAACTACTCCTACACCTTTCAAGATTCTAAATTAACACTAACAACTCCAAAAAGGAACTTGAGCATCATGGTGAACAGCTCAATGAAGACCTCTGTTTAATATCTTTATGTGCAGCTGCAGTTAAAAAAGCAAACAAAATGTTAGGATGCATAAGGAATCAGATGTAGAATAATAAGGAAAATTCTGAAAGGGGTATTAAACCTCATGCTTCAAGTTTTAAGCCACTCTCTATTACAGATCAAGATGACACTTATTGTGGGAGACAAGATGGGTGATGTAATACCTTTTATTGGGGGGTGGGAGAGATAATCCCATATCTGCCTACAACCCATAGCGGAAGAGTTCTGACTGCTGTTGGATACGGGACTAGATGGATTTCAGGTTTGATCCAGGGTGGCAATTCTTATATTCCTAAGCTTTGCACAAGAGTTAGTCTCATACCTGTTGCAAAATGAGAAAAAAAAAACAGCAACCTGCAGAAATGTTTTACTGCCATGGTTTGATTAACGTGGGAATGTGTGCCATTTCCACCACAGCGTGCCATGATGGGAATCAAATTAGTTCCTATCACCTTCATAGGAACTCAGGAAAGGGATGTGAGCATTTTGCAGCCCAAATGCTACCTTCAATACATATTGTACCAATTTCTCTACTCACCACTGAGGAGACACTGAGTTCAAAAGTACATATCTGGTCCTGTTTTACACCTGGAGGAACTCTGTGCCACTGTGCACGAAGAATCTGCAGAGAAATTAATGTTGAGGGGTGGGAGGTAGGGGATGTGTGCCAGTGTTTGGATGCGGGGGCACGCGGCTGAGCTCTGGGGCGGTAGGGGATGCGTGTGGGTGTCTGGATGGGGGGGCCTCTGCAGCTGGGCTCTGGGGGGGAGGGGGCGCATGCAAATGTCTGGATTGGGGGCAGGGGGCCCGCGGCTGGGCTCTGGGTGGGGGTAGGGAGGCACGTGTGAGTTTCTGGGCTGGGTGGGGTGTCCTGCAGTTGGGCTCTGTGGGAGAGAGGGTGTGGGTGTCTGGCCCCCCTACTGGGCTCTGAGGGGAGGGGGCAGAGAAACAGGAACTGAGTTGTCATAGGAGTTTCCTTGACTCTCTACTCCTGGAGGAATTTTTTTGTGTCTGTATTGTTACAGACATAGTTGCTGATAGGTATTTTGAAATGAATTACCAAAATAAATGAAACTGGCATGATTATATAGTGTTATTTTGATGAATAATACATGCATAATTTTGCACAATTTTAAAATATTGTGCACAGAATTTTTAATTTTTTGGCGCAGAATTCCTCCAAGACTACTGTTTATGTTCTGTAATGTCTTTCAGGGTTTGGTTTTTTTTGGTAAAATGTCTTAGTTTTAGTATGCAAGTCAATATTAACTACACATATTGTGAATATATTTCAGCTTAAGCAAGCATTTGTAGTCTGTTAGAGGACATAGCATACATTTGTGGTTGTGATTTATTAAACCAAAATCTCCCATCCCACTTCTTGAATCTCGTTACTGATTTACTTTCTCCTCAATACATTATCCAAGAAATATTGCCAGTAATGTCAAATAAGTTATTTGATTAATAATTTGTATGATATTCAACTTCCTCTGTATCTGGTCAAGTTCTGAAATATTAATTGCAGAGGAATAACATTATCAGAGGAATAATATTCAACCAGCTCTAACTATGGAAAAATATCTCATCTGTATTTATACTGTGTAGTATCCTAGACCCCAGACGGCTACCAGCTAAAGGAAATTCTTGTTTAGCTTTCTAATTTGGAACAGGAAGACTGCCATTATCAAATACTGAATGACCCTAGTGTTCCCTAGTGAACGACCCTAGTGAAAACTGCCAAGTTCTAAGTGGCCACAGATTTGTTACAATTATTTTGGAACATTATAACCAGCAATCTGCCATTCAGCCAAGGCCATTCATCATACATTCTACAGTCCTGAGTGTTTTAATTACTATTTTTTTACTTTTAACTACTTTGTAGAAATGCTTTATTTTTACTTAATATCTGCCCTGACAAAAGTAGCTGACTGAGAAACTAATGGAAATTTCATAAAAAATTGGGCCATTAAATTACCTTTTTCCAAAGGATTAAAATATGGACAAAAGAGCAAAGTAATAAGTGCACTGTATATGCTTCCATGCCTTGCAAGAATGCTGTCTGTTAACAAACCATTTCAGTATTTTCTAGCTAATGCAGACAGCATCTCATCACAAGCAGAAAAGGGTGCAAATTAGTTCTATTGTATTTCAGTTGCCAGTGGAAAGGTAGGTATTGATAAGCTAAATCTCGTTAGATTTCACGGAGTCAGCACCATTGGCAATAAGGTTTATTTATAAAGGAAATTAGAGGACAGAAAAATTCAAAAAGGGAATAAGACAAATGCCATTATTGTTCTCGTCAGGAATATCTGATACCTGCTTCAATTTTTGGTAAACATCAGCGAGGCTCAGGTGGTTTTGGAAAATAACAGTGAGGTTTCAAGTTTGGAAAATAAAAATCGGAGATTGTCAAGAATGGGCCAGGTTTTATTCAAACCTGCAACGTTTTGTATGAGGAAAGGTTTGGATAAATAGTTTGGGATTTGGGCCACCTTTAATTTTTAGAATTAATCTTTAGTTTTTAATTTGTGGAAAGGGAGACGGGAGGGAACTTCACTAAACAGGTATTTACACTGGATGAACTTTTACCATTAACGGAGTTTTGCTCAAGAACTGGACACATTAAAAAGAAGTATATGCTACACTAACATTTAGTTATGTAGAAATAAATGAGAAGGGGCAGATTCTCAATGTGGGAGTCTTCAGTAGGGGCAGAGCCACTGTAGTTGGCATCTATGCCACCCCTTCACAGCTCCTGGGAGATAGGAGTATGTCTGGGTTGTGGCTGGGGCATATTGCACTCCATGATCTCCCGCTGTCAGACAGCCCTTGGGGAATTCTTACCAGTTGGCAGAGTTGGAGCAGTCTAGAGGCTACTCTAAACTCTGCCAGTGGTAAGTTCTGCTTCTTCTGGATGCAGCAGAGAATCTGGCCTGGAATGCTTTTTTGTTTGTTTGTTTCCAGTTATAGACAAGGTTGGTGCCTTCATGCTTTTAATCAGCCCATCCTACTGGACATTAATTATTCTCAACAATAACATAAGTGATTAGAAAAGGTTCAACACCATTTAATTCACATAAATTAAAAAGCAGCATCAGGTGTCTCTGTTACAGCTGTCTCCCTGCTGGATTCTTTCCCCCCCTTCCGTTCTGTTTGTGCTGAGTGGCCGCCCCACGCCCCCGGCCATGGAACTGACCAAAGTCACAGCCTGGCCCTGCTCATGGAAATGGCTTATGCAGACTGACTGGAGCCATTGCTCTGCTCAGGAAGGAGGGGGCTTTTCGCTCCTTTGTCTAGCTTCTTTGTTCGGACCCGGCTCGGTGTAGGGGTGCTCTGCCCAGGTATGCAAGACCTAAAGTGGCCACATAGCTAAGCATATGAGTCATACCTGTGGCTCAGAACATGCCCAGGCATGCCTATGCTTACCTGTAGTTTTCCCTGCCTTCTCTCCTCCCCCGTATTAAGGGGAACCAATCAGAGTTACTGGCGGGAGACTGCCTAAGTTTGCCTTTAAAACCAGACATTTTCTGATCAGACCCCCGGAGAAGGTCCTTGCTTTGCCACCTGGTCTGATCAGCTAGGGGTCTTTGGGGGTCCCTCTCCCCGCTCTCGTTTGTTTTTGAGCGTACCCCCGTTTTAAACTCCCCTCCCACGAACAACGAATTTGTGCCTGGAGATCTCCTGATTATTGTAAGCGAATCGAGTCCTCTCTGCGTCCTCTGATGCTGAAACTGCTGTTCCTGCTGCTGCTTTGGGAACTGGTAAGAAAAAACCTCTTGCACACTTCCCTTGTTTTAACTGCTGGCTTTCTTTCCCCAGCAGGCAGACCCAAGCTAACTCCTTGGTCTGTATCCTGGGCACACACCACTCTGCCCTCTGGAACTACCCCTAGTATAAGGTGCACCCATTAGGTTTAGTCTTTAGTCTAGATAAATTGTAATTTCATTTTGCATAGCTGTGGTTAAGTTAGCTTTAAAGAATTGTTTGTATTGTGCTCTGTAAGTTAGGTGTAACAAGTTGTTGCATTGTGTTCTGTTACTTGCTAACTTGTGTAATCTTGGTTAAGATAGATCATAGATGAGATTTTGCTGTGTTCTGTATAAACCCCCCAACCTCATTCCTCTACCACTGCCTCTCTCTCTCTCTCTCTCTTAATCCCACCACGTGCTCACCCCACCCCCCCATAGCTGCCAAACCTCAACTGCATTACTAAAGTCTAGCATAAAAACCCCATTGGTTACCTTTTTTCTCTCTAACACACCTCACATTTTACATTTACACCACTGTGACACATTTTTACCTAGAGTTGTTGGTTATTTAACACATTTTACCCATAACTGTTGGTTGGTTATATGCTGCTGTGACACACCCTTTACACAGAAATTGTTAGCTACCTGTTACATTTATACTTCACTGTTACCAACTGTATTGTACCCCACGGTATTGTACCCCACTATTGAAACCCCCTATCCTGTTTACTAAAAGAAACCCCTCCCCAATTGTCTACCTTAACAAACCCCATACCCCTCACTATTGAATTTTTCACTGTTTTTATATTTTCTTAATAAAGTTTATTTTGCACCCCACCAGTGCAGTAATTGTCCCCCAAGATCCCCTACCTGCTGGCAGGGACAAGGTGCAGCATCAGGAAAGTAGCAAACTAAGGCATTTCTATACACCCTACTTTGGCTTATAAAGAAACAGCAGTGCCCCCACTAAACACGGTGATATGTAAGTATTACATTGGACCTGACTGGTGCCACATCAACAAGAGAAAGACATGCTTCTTGTCGAGGCTCCCTCTGTCCATTATCTTTGTAACACGAAATGCATGCTTACGCTGCTATAGACATATTAAATATTATTAATCTATTGGCAGTCTTGATGCACTCACTAGCATTTGCTCCTACATGCTGCAGTTGTGCTGCCATGTCCCTTTCCCTTGTTCAATGTGCAAACTCTATCGAGAGGAGGAAAATCAATTGCAGTGCCCATAAAGATAGAACTGCCAGCACAGTCAGTCAGAAGAATCTCTTGCTCTATAGCCCTGGTGCCTTCAAAAAGAGTCACTTTAAACACTATGGAAGGGGTGTCTGAAAATTCAAACATAAATGGCGAGTGATACTTTGCTCCATCTCAAGGTCCGCAGGAGGTGGCATAAGATGACATGCTTCTCACACACCAGTTTAACTCCACTGGGATTGCTCCTCAGTAGGTGTAAATCAGTGCTGCTTCACTGACATCAATGGAGCTAGCTGGTTTACACCACCAGATGATATAGCCCGGTGACTCTGCTGTAGTTACTTGTGTTTTACTTCAGTGTAAATGAGAGGAGAATCAGGCTCCTGGTGTTAAAGCAAAGCCTATCTGTACATAATCCTTTGCACTGGGGCAATTGAGAACCATTCATCCTCTTGTTCAGACTGACTCTGTACTGCTGCCAAGGTCAGTTACCCAGCTTTGGTTATCCTCAGCAGCCATGTAACTGTCAGACATGCAAGTTAAAACAGCTGCCCAGGAGACTTTAATTTGCATAGTCTGCTTTGTAGATTTTTCATTTCAATGCTGGTCTGCATTACATTTTTAAATGGGTATAAACGTTTTCATTCAGCTCACTTTCTTCCCTTGTTACACGTTGCCCCTTTGGAGCCTTCCACCCTATTATATCCAAGCCAAGGACTCCCCTCTGTGCAGTGAAAGCTCCAACTGCTATTTAAGGAAGCCAAATGGAAGCGCTGTGTCACGGGAAAAGCCATTACCCCAATGAGGAGTGGTGCCTATGCAACTGGTGCCCCTTACAGGTGCTTTGCCTGCCAGAAAAGGCCTCCACCATCAGTGGAGGATGCCCCTGACGACATACACAATGATGTTTTTTTTGGCACTGGGAACCTACACAATTGGTGCTTACTCTTGCTTTTTTTCCCTTAGCTGGGTCCCTATTTTCTCTGCTGCTCTTCTTGTATTCTTGCTCTTGTCTTTTGATCCCTTCAAGGAGTTACTGGAGGGAAAAAAGGAGCTGTATTCAAACAGCTGAGAGTTAGGCTCCATTTCTCCAAGGAATGAGGCAAAGAATATTAAGAGGCTGGGGAATGGAGTCTGCCCTTTTATAGCCTCAATTCTGTGTTTCCTTGCACTGGAGTAGATGGTGCCATAATGACAGCTATATGGACTCTTCCATCAGATGGGAGAAGAGGAGGAGAAACCTTGAAAAATAAATCTTTACCCAGTTTGATATATGAAATTCACTCTTACTGATGAAAGGAGGTGTAATGTATACCCACCGGAGCCTGCCTGCCTCATTGTGCCACAGGGGGGATACAATTCAGGGAAGGTAGGTGATAGTTATGCCACCTGTTCTGCCTTTGAGTTTCCACCAGGCAAGGGCAGCTTTAATCGCTGCCAGGAGTTGCATAACATCCTTCCCAAGGGAGTCTGCAATCCTGGCCATGGTCCTTCCCAGCTAACACTGACTAGTTTTGGGGCAGTGCTGTCTACCAATATAATGGAGCTGTGCCTTGGGTTTGCCAGCAGTAACTGGCATGCCCTAATACTGAATCTATCTGAAAGCCTGCAAAAGATTTAAAAAGCTAGTCAACAAGCAGATCGCTGCTGTATACAGAAATGTATGAAAGCTCTTGAGAGTGACTTGCACAGTCTTCGTAGGTTAAGAGAGCACTGCACTCCACAGATTCCTTGTAGTATTTAAATGATTGGCCTGATAACAGATACTGGACTAACAGAATTAAAAAAAATTCTAATTCCCCTGGTGTGTTCACCCAAGCAGAGTAAATAAGGGAGGAAATATCTATCTTGAAAACCATCCTCTCCAGCAATGGACAGGTTAGATGTCTTAACAATATATGATGCAGCTGATATGACTAGACACTGAGATAACTTGTATAATCAGTAAGTTATATTGTAAATACATTGTTTGTTGGAAGTGTGACACTGGTTACACCAGGAGAGAGAGAATTAGGACTCTTGGGTGCTGTATCTGGTTCTGCCTTTGCTTTACTTTGGAACCTTAGCCAAGTTACTTTGACAGTTCACCTGTCATTGAAGTGTGGTGTGTGTGAACCTGTTTGACACAACAGGTGCTACATATAAAGTCTGCTCTTGGAGAGTGATGGACCTAATGAGGTTTGACGACTGAGCAAAAATACCATTCAGTGCTGGCCCACTTTACTGATGGCCTAGTAATACAGGATGATCCTACTTTTGTCTTTGAGCGCTAATTCACACAGTGGCCCCTGGGGCCTGTTTTACTGTACTGGTCACACAGCTCTCCTAGGCATACTGATTACTTTTGACCAATTAAGCAGCAATGAAAGAGACCAGTGTGTGGAAAACACCTGATGTTAAGAGTACTCTACCTAGGTCACGGGTAAGACTGATTGCATTCAGTTTGCTTTTGCTGCTGGAAGTAGTATCAAAACTAATGCAAGTGTCATGCTTGTGGAAAAGCAGCACTGGAAAAAGGGAAAACTGAAGCCCTCTCTTTATTCATAGCCTCAACCCTGAACTAGACGGACCATGTACCACGATGGCAGGATAGTTCAGTCTTCATATTTATTCTCTGCTTGACCGGTCTGCTAAGACTACAAGATACCACTTGTGACATACACAAACCTGTCCACCAGCAGCTGAACTCAACCCACCTACTTAGTTCACATACCACAAACTAGTAAAAAGCTGCCAGATAATATAAACATGTAGTCACCGCTAACTTGGAAAGAATTTGAACCTAAGCTAAGGTGAAGGGCTGCACATTCCCTAAGCAATTGTCTTGAGCTATTCAGTCCTTTCATTTTACACATTTTGAACCAGGTTTCAGCTAGATCATTTTTAAATACTGAACACTTGGGAGATTCATTATGTAGGCAGAGATGGACAATTAGTACCCTACACTGAGACTAGAGTGAAATGTCAAATCTTTTTACCTTATGTTTGAGGTGTAATACTGGGGATAAATGTCATATACAGGTTCTAGTTTCATATGCATATTCTGTAGTATGCTCTTCAGCTTCAAAAATGCAATTAGATGGGAAATGTTTTGTTATATATATCGAAAAGAGTATAAAATAAACTAAAACAAATAAGTACATAGCAGACCTACCTCTGAAACAAAAATGGCAATTTAAGATGTTAAAACCAAAGTTAACACTATCTAGTGGAATGCTAGGATTCTCTAGAGCAGTGGTTATCCATCAGTTATATACAGTTTATTTGTAAAAAGAGAATGCTTGAAACACTTATATTACAAAGAGAGTGTGCTTTTCAGCTGCAGAGAAAATGACTCATGGCCATAATATTAAAATGTAAACACATTTCGATTATTTGCAAACTATTTCTCTCAATATGCTGGATTTTAACCCAGAGATAATGGGTTAAAATCCATTTTCTATCAGAATTAAAAACTACTGTAGAAGCCACTTTCCAATCCAAACAATACAACTTCTCCAACCATTTTTATTTGTTGTCAGTGAGGAAAAAAGTAATAACAACCAAACATAATATCATGCCCTGGTGTTTCTATCCACCCCACGCTTCAAGAATAATAACCTTTACACAGCCAGCTCAGAAATCCAGAATTTAAGAATTTCTTTTACATGTAATTTATACTGTACATCATAAAGAAAGAAATCCTCGTACCAATGGATTTCTTGGCTGTCTGAGTGAGAATCCGTGCAGAGATTATTACATTTGATATAAAGCTTATTTATGGGTCTAATAAAAGAGATGAGGAAGCGGGCCCTGTGTGTGTGTGTATATGTGTGTGTGTGTGTGTGTGTGTGTAAATCAGCGGCCAAATGTTATAATATTGTTGGGTGCATGCTATCAGTATTATAAAATCCTGATTTTTTAGGTTATTCACTGTTTTCCACATGCCGACTGCGTGTTTTCCACATGCAGAAATAGGCAAATGCTTTAAAAAAATTAAAACAACAATTTATTATCATCGTCATAAAGAATGCACACTTTTTAAGGTGACCAAACACTACCACATGGCACAGTGACTACAAATGACTCAGAGATTAGTGTTTCACCACTAACCCTAATGGAAGCAGAATTTAGCATATAAATCTGACTGCCCTTATGAGCTTGCCAGAAAATAGATGCAGGAAGCTCAACAACTGTCAGTGACAAATTCTGATCTTGTTACAACAGGGAAGGTTAAGATATTCTTCAGAGTGCTTACCTTCTAACAGGGAGAGGAAATAAAGCTAATGGAGGTAACACCTCCTTGCACTGTTTGGCTAGCAAACTAAGCAATGTATAATACCTTGGCAAAAAACCACTACAAGACCACATCAGTGGACTTTCACCTTTCATCACCACTGGGTCTCAGTATGTATTCTCCTAGTATGTGGGAATCCACAAATAACTACATGAGAAAAAGGGAAGGGAAAGAGGAAGAGACATTTTTTCTGCTGTGGTTAGTCTTTTTCCTTGGGTGCACAATGCCAATATTTTAAATCAATTTAATTATTCCATGAAATACTCTTGAGGAATTTAATTATTCCATGAAATCAATCATCGTAATTATTCAATGAAATAGTGAGCATCACAGCATCAACGGAGAGTGTCGGAACTGACTTGCTAGCTGTGGGAGCACTTAGGATAGTGTCTCAATTGCGCTTTACAGATGAATTTACTATAGTAGTCCTCGTAATTTTTCTTCAATTTAATCTATTCCTCCATCTGTAGGCTAATTAAAATAGACCAAGGAACTGGGTCATTAACCTGATAAAACCAAGTACCCTATTTATGCAGCCAGGCTATTTTGTACTGTAATTCCATTAGGTCTCACAAGCTAAGCAGAGCTGGCCCAAGCTCGTGTTTTCATGGCAGATTTCCAAAGTCTAGGTGCTGCACATCACAGCGCAGTGTTCAGGGGCACTGTATTGCTGGAGGTGCAGCCTTGGTGATGAGATATAAAACTGAGGTCCTGATGGATGGAACTGTTAAAATACCCCATAGCAAGTCTCACACTATAGGCATATTAATCCTGGTCTCCTTGCCAAATATGATAATTAAACCCTATCTCATATCCACCTGCAGTTTTAACTGGATAGAGTAATACACATATAACCTCGATGATTGTCCTACATCCTTGTGCGGTGCTATTGTGCATCATTAAAGCAGATGTCATGTTTCAGGGGTGGCTTCACTTTACTGGTGGCTGCCATGATCCCTATACAGCTGACAGGCCAGTTTGTGAATTACTTTGGGACCCTTCAGGGGATACAGCAAATTATTTATATTTAGCCTTCTCCCCACCTTTAGTGGTGCGCAAGAATGCCAGATACAACGGTTCTTCAGTACTGTACTCCATAAGGGGAAGACATTGCCCAAAGAGAGCAGAGAGAAGGGGGAGCTACAGTTCTTCCCTCAGCCACCGACCTCAGCAAGTGCTACACCACAGACAGCAAGGTACATTGTATGAAATGGTATAGCAGTAAAAGGGCTGCGTCTGCTGCACCAGGAGGTGGGCGGGCATTCCACCTCCAGGTGTGGCGAAAGACTGATCCCAATGCAGGGCTGTTCCTCGCAGGCTTGATGAACTAGGAGGGCATGTCTACACTTACCTCCGGAGTGATTGATACAGGGCTTGATTTATCACATCTAGGGAAGATGCGATAAATCGACCACCAAGCGCTCTCCCGTCGATTCTGGTACTCCACTGGAGCGAGAAGCGCAGGCGGAGTCAACGGGGGAGCGTCAGCAGTCAACCTACTGCAGTGAAGACACCGTGGTAAGTAGATCTAATTACGTCGACTTCAGCTACATTATTCACATAGCTGAAGTTGCGGAACTTAGATCGAGTCCTTCTCCCCTCCCCCTCCCCCAGTATAGACCAGGCCTGAGTGAATTAAAGTGTTTTAAAGGGTTCAGGCTTCAAACGTACAACACTGAGGTAGGCTTGAACCAAAATCCCAAGCTGAAAAGCCCCAAGCTTTGGGAAATTTTGGATCCAAATCTAACCTCTGTGGCGTGGGACCAAGTTCTTCACTTTACTCTGCACTTTGGGTGAAAATGTTAAGTGAGCTTAAGCATGGAATTTAGCAAAACACGTCGTAAGTGGAGCATAAATCAGTCTTGTGAAGCTGTCAATATTAATGAGGTTGTAACACACTAAAAACTAGTTTACCAAGTATGAATACAGTGTTTGTCTTTAGAAATGTAGGAAATGTGAGCTTTCTTCTAAAGAACACGAGGGGCAAAATGTAATCAAAGGGGCCCGAGTCATCTAAGTCTTTTCAGGCTGTGGATTTTGGTGAAATGGGGGCAGGAGAGGAGGGATGCTGTGGTAATTTTAGCATAGTGCAGAGATGGTAAATTCCTCATAGTTGTTGTGATGTTTATAAACAAAGTTTTGTCAATGTCTGTACTTGTTAGTGGACATGGTGAATAATACTGGTAGAAAATTTAGCCTTTTCTCCAGCTCAAACTATTGGCAAGCTAATCACAATTGCCATCAGTATGTTCACTTTTCTTAAGTATTCACCTGCTACATGGTTTGTGCTGAACAGTTCAGTCAATGCATTGTATGTTCCACTCTATGCATCTGATGAAGTAGGTTCTAGCCCACAAAAGCTTATGCCCAAATAAATTTGTTAGTCTCTAAGGTGCCACAAGTACTTCTCATTCTTTTTGCAAATAGAGACTAACACAGCTACCACTCTGAAACCTGTATGTGAACTATTTGCTTCGACTCTTCACCCTGTGTTTGTGAGGACGCAGACAATTGGTACTATCTGAATGTAGGTAGGGAACACAGACTGGTAGAGGCACACTCAGAACACAGCAGTGGGTGATATTCATATGGAATTAACTCAAAGTAGGGTAGGCAATGTTTACCTCACCTGCCCTGAGGACCTTCACTGCTGGGTGTTGGGTTTACCAGTAGGCTTTCACTTTTGGTATGTCTACACAGCTGTTAGGGGCTGCAGTGTAGATATACCCTTGGAGTAGCATGAATGTTTGTTCTAACTCTGGTTTAACAGTATATTGCCACTGTAATGTGCTCAATCAGTAGTGTAAAAAAAGAAAAAAAAAGTGGTGAGCATTACCATTGTTGTACTGTGTGACAAAATCCTGAAAGGTGTTGAATATTTACAAAACCCCATGTCAATCAATGAGAGATGTAGGTCCTCAGCACTTCTCAGGATTTGGACGGTAGTGTTTAGATTTTTGCCAGGAATACATAGGATTTGTAATGTTGTATTACTGTGAAGCCACTGCCCTACTACTCCCCCAAATGTTTTCAAAGGAAAGTACCCTTGTATAAAAGAGTATACAATTGGTTAAAATCTCTGTGATGCTATAGTGTCACCACTGAATCAGGTTTGATATGAGTTGACTCCACAGACAGTCTTCACTGAGTTTACCCAAGAACAATTTACAGTAGCACATTTCTCTAGTGTGTTTGAGAGGCTCACAATTGTAATACGCTGTATAAAGCCGTATGAATTTTGTGATACTTGCAGATAACTACACTAGATAACAAAAGGGAACTTTTGTTCCAACTTCAGGGAATTGCATGAGTCCACAAAGATTCTCAGGATGCAAAAATTGAGTGTATAGATACTAATATAATTTGCTGATGAGAAACTGTACCATGAGTAAACGGGCTGACTTAATTTTGAACAGTCATGGGCTCAACATAATGGTTTAGGTTGTGTAGTTGAGATCCAGAATGTACCTAAATGTGTTTACAATGCAATAAACTGAGAAAAAGATGAATAACAACTGATGAAGACACATGCTAGACAGTCTAAAGTTGGCAATTATATTTTTGCCTGGGATACTAGAGCTTGATTATAGAGAAAAAAGTGACTCTGTAATAATGGCACCTACTTACTCAGCAGAACTGTTGGCTGTGTGCCTCTTATCTAGTTATACTACTTTAGTGGCAAAAATAAGTTATTAGTGCTATTTATTCCTGATGGCACTGCAGAACCAACACAGCTATGGGAGAATTAGCAGAATTTTTTGCATGCTTCATGCATCTACACAGCAGAATTGTTAAGTGCATTTGAGAAACTCTCTCTGACTGATGATGCATGAGTCAGAAAGAACACAGCTTGATTTGCAGACCCCAGGCAGGTTTGAAGGGCTGGGAGTTGTAAAAAAAAAATCTCTCTAGCTATATAAATGGAGGGAATTTGATCTGAAAGTCACTGACAGGTGATAATTAGAGCCCCAGCATGCCATTTTTAGAGTCACTTTTCAGAGAATAAATATGGTTCGGGGAAAAAAGGCATCATGGAAGTATACAAAGTATACAAAGCCCAAAATTAAATACATCCGGTGTTCAGCTTCTCACTTTTAGAGGGTTACTTTCTGTGTTTGTGAATTATTCACTAAATAAGCATTTTTAAAAAGGCAAAAAGAAACAATTACTAGTTAAGAAGATTTGAAAAAGATGAAAGGGGCTGAGACTAAGGGCTGGTCCACACTATGGGGGGGGGTGTCGAACTAAGATACGCAACTTCAGCTACGTGAATAACGTAGCTGAAGTTGAAGTATCTTAGTTCGAACTTAAAAGCACTTACCTCGGGTCCAGACGCAGCAGGCAGGCTCCCCCGTCGACTCTGCTTACTCTTCGTGCGGAGCTGGAGTTCCGGTGTCAACAGGGAGCGCTTCCGGGATCGATTTATCGCGTCTAGATGAGACATGATAAATTGATCCCAGAAGATCGATTGCTACCCGCCGAATGAGGCGGGTAGTATAGACGTACCCTAAGAGGAGGAAATCAGTATTCCCCTATGAAAAAAGGGTGGCAACATAAGGACCCTGCTGAAATTTCAGAATAGAATGAAGAAATGATGGCTTTGTACTTGGGAAAATGCTAACTCCTCTCTAAGGGCTGGGAGTTCTTAGAGCAGATGAATGCTATTAAGAATGAGTTAGCCATGTTTTGGCATATCCATGCATGTATCGGTATGCCAACAGATATTGTGCCCCAAATAAACATAAAATAGCAGTTCAAATACTATATAAAGAAATCTGATACTGTTGATCACTAACATGAGCTTTGCAGAGTGCGCATGCAGGGGAGTGAAAAGGCAAAAGCAGTGCCCAAAAGCCCCTGTGTGGGTTACTTGCATCACCAGAGGCAGCATGGGCTGGGGAGGAGAAGCAGGTAGGGAGAGCTAGTTCTCCCTCTCAGCTTGCCAGCCAACACACTGGAGCAGAGAGGGAAGAAAAAGGTTGCCCCAGACTTCTCCCCTGCAGCAAACAGGGATCAGATTGTAACTCTCAACATCACAATCTGGTTCCTGCCCTGCACCTGGAGAAGTGCAGTGGAAAAGTGCCCCTTATTTCGACTGGATTTTAGGATTACAAAACAAGGTTGACTTGCCTACAGACTGCAGAGGGAGTGAATGGGATTGTTTTTTGGATGCTCTGTTCCCTGGTGGGTGAGTAATCTCAGTGGGTAGTTTTAAGTCAGGGGTGGCCAAACTGAGCCTGAGAAGGAGCCAGAATTTACCAATGTACATTACCAAAGAGCCATAGTAATACGTCAGCAGCCCCCCATCAGCTCCACCCACCACCCGCCCACAGCGCCTCCCGATCAGCTGTTTTGCGGCGTTCAGGAAGCTCTGGGGGCGAGGGGGAGGAGTGAGGGCACGGCAGGCTCAGGGGAGGGGGCAGGGCCTGTAGCAGAGCCAGGGTTTGAGCAGTGAGCATTCCCTGGCACATTGGAAAGTTGGCGCCTGTAGCTCCAGCCCCAGAGTCGGTGCCTATACAAGGAGCCGCATATTAACTTCTGAAGAGCCACATGTGGCTCTGGAGCCACAGATTGGCCACCCAGTTTAAGCAATTGTTTTTTGTCCCCAAAAGCACTCTCACATGGGTTTCAAACTTTTCTTTGCTCTCATTCAATGCATATATGGGGCTTTTAGAGGAATTAGTGCAGAGCAGAGGTGCTGGAACAATTTTTATAGTAGGGGTGCTGAGAGCCATTGAACCAAACTTTAAACTCTGTATATGATGGAAACCACCTCAAGCCAGGGGGTACGGTGGCAGCCTTTGTTCCAGCACCTATGGTGCAGAGACATGGATTATGGTGCCTTCAGCCACCCAGTGCAACAAGGCACCTCAGATGTGTTGACAGATCAAAAAACAAAAGTTTTTCCACAAAATTTGTATAAAAAGTATTTGTGTTTCTACTTATATGCTCTATATCGTGTTCTGCCATAGATTGTTGTGAGGCAATCTGTAATACCGATCAACAAATAATGGCAACTTAGAAGGTTCTTGGCTCTCAGATTTCCCCCAAAGGCCTAGTGGAGTTGGTCTTCACAGCTACACATTACGACAATCTAGGTAGAAGTTACTATTGTAGTTCCTT
This sequence comes from Macrochelys suwanniensis, assembly GCA_033296515.1. Taxonomy (NCBI): domain Eukaryota; kingdom Metazoa; phylum Chordata; order Testudines; family Chelydridae; genus Macrochelys; species Macrochelys suwanniensis. Next base: position 160,421,773 of record CM065777.1, read on the forward strand.
TTGTAGAAAGATTTTAGAGAAGAATAATACAATCCAAGGTACATGTCTTTGTCCATTTGTATCCGTAGGGCGGGATTTTCCAAAGCATCTACGTGACCTTGGAGCACAAGTCTCATTGAAAGTCAGTGGGACTTTTGCTCCAAAATCATGTAGGCGCTTATGAAAATCTCACCCACAGTTTTTAATAAAATTGGCTGCAGTCTATAAAGTATATACCCATCAGAGTTCAGTGTTGCCACCTGTTGAGATATCAGGCATTTGTATCACTAGTGTTGAGATATTAGGCATTTTTGCACCCAGAGTCAAGTGACTATATGAGAATCTCAATTTTCATTTAAAAAACACTGTTGTTAGCCCTCCCCTCATCATTGCAAAGGAAGTTGGAAAACATGACCTTTGAAGGCTAAAAAAGACAGAAAACAAAAAAACCCACACGGCCCCTAGTGTAGACACAGCTTATACCAGAAAAACTGCACTTTTGCCATTACAGTTTATTCCACGCTCCAGAAAAATAAGCTACAGTGGTAAAATCATAGTTTTGGCCGTATAGCCACATTTACAGTATGGGTTTCTGCTGGCACATCTGTGTTGGTCAGGGATCACACTTTTCACACCCCTGACTGACATAGCTATGCCAGCAGAAGTGTGTAGTGTAGACCTGGCTTCAGTGTCTTAAGCACTTTTGAAAATGTTTGTCAAGGTCTATAAAGCTGATAGTTATGTGCCTCTCAGTGCTTTGAAGCAAGATGCTCCCAGTAGACTGAGGGACACAGGCTGTAGGAACTGCCCTCCGTTTTCGGCCTAAAAAATGTGAAACACATACAAAGCACATACAAAATTAACTCTAAATACACACACACACACACACACTTACTTGTATGGACATTATATTGTACTTTTGTTATCTCTGGTTGTAGTAGTTTGGACATACAGAAATATTTAACATGATGTACAAAATAAGAGCTTACTACCAGTGGCCCCAATCCTTCAATCAGATCAGTGCAGACAGATCTCTATGCATGTGTTGTGACAATGGTGTACGGGACCTATCTGCATCAATCAGATTGCAGGATCGGGACTTATGATTTTAAACAAATGTGTAGACTTAAGTTCACAAACCACTTCTAACTTTAAAATGTCAATGCTCCGTATCTGTTTTAAATGGAATGCCTGTCCAAAATAATTCAATTCAACAGAGGACTGAGTGTCCAAGTTAATCTGGTGGAGAACATACTTTCTTCTTTTAACTCTTAAAATAGTGTGCAAATATTTGTTTTTATAAAGTTCTCGCCTGCAAAGAAAAATTGCCAGCTCTCTAACTCATTGCAAATTGACAGGAGAAATATCCAAGAAAACTGAACGTGGCTCTTTGCCAGCTCACGTACCAATGAAATGCGCCCACCAAATAAGATTGTAAAATAAGCAGATGTAAGAACAAATATCCCTTGTATATGAAGAGGTATAAATCATTTGAAAGAATGTGACATCTGTCTGTGGTGACACATGCAGCTATGCAATATTTTTTTAATTTATGTAATCCATCAATATAGCATTCATAGCAGTAGTTTGAAAAAGCTGGCTTTAAGTTTCTGAGTAACACAGTACCAAGTGTAAATTCTCATCCTATAATACTGAACAGGATGGTCTGGAGAAGAACCAGAATTTCGGAGGACAAACCATGGAGTGGAATGTAAAACAAAGTGGACTGCACAACCGAGACTTGATCAGGAAAGATAGGTTTAAAGAGGAAGAATACAAAACTGCAGCATAAGCCACTGAGCAAGGGCTAATGACATAAAACTAAATGACATTCAGCTGTTTTGACTGAGTTCTCTCTGAGTTTTTGGTGTTTATTTCAATCCCAAATCAAAGCAAGCATGAAGGTGGTAATCCATCCAAATCAATCCTGAAGAAACGGTTTGCACAAATCCATACAAATAGAAGCCACTACATTTCATACAGCTGTACTTTGACTACGTACTGAGAATCACTGTCCTACAGGAATTAACTAAAAAACTGAGCCCCTTGGGTAAACATGCATCTTAAACTCTATGAATGATCAATCATGGAACTAGTCCCCTCTTCACCTCAACAGGAAGGAATATGGCCAGTGCATACTGTTATGGGGCATGGCAGGAAAATTCAGGGGATCCTCTTTATCCACTGGGTAAACTGCAAAGGACCACACAGATACTGGGACATCCGACATGCTAGGCTCTCTGGTCTCTCTTTTCGGGGACTATACACACCCATTTGCTTCCCTCTGTATTGGGTGGCTCATTACAGAACACTCCTGTTACATCCGAACTCCCTTTACTCAAAATGCTAGTTATCCAAATCCATGGTGTGTCCCTCCGTGTAGCCCTGTTAATCACCTGCTAATAACTCCTCAATGAGCTTCTTAGTGTCTATTAGCACTAATCAACGGCTTTGTACTTTTAATGCTTAATGCTCTGTACTTTATTAAAGAGTAAAAAACAACTTTGAACTTATTAAAATACCAAAATTGTATTTAAACACATCCTTTTAATACAATTTTGGTGTTTTAAGAAACTCAATATAGCAATCTTTTTACTCTTTAATAAAGTACAACACATTAAGCATTAAAAGTGCAAAGCCGTTGATTTGCGCTAACAGGTACAAAGAGGCTAATTGAGAAATTATTAGCGGGTGATTAACTAACAGAGCTACATGCAGTGAAGCGGCAGCTCAAAATAGGACTTAACGTTTATCTGAATGCTTAGTTATTGAAAAGTTTCGGATGTCCCCCCAGACATTTGGATAAACGGGACTGTACAGTACTTCCAAAGATTTACAAATTCATGCCTTCCCTACCACCTAACCCTAGCCACATGTTGATATAGGTGTTATACAGGGCCTGATCCTAGAAAGTACTGACCATCCTCAAGCCTTACTGAAGTGAATGAGAGTTTATGATCCTCAACACATCTCAGTGGATACTGAGCACCTTACAGGATTCAGCCCATAGTTTGTAATCTCCTTGTGGCAGGGACCTGCCCTCTATATTTGCCTCTAAAGTCCCATACAGATCAGTGATGCTATATGAAGAATAAATAGTAACTCATGCTATTGTAAATGATTATTTTTGATGCACAAAGAAGGGAAGATCAACCACTAACAATCAAGTGATTTTCTGTACAAGGAAAGACCATATTGTGCTGCCACTGAAGCAAATGGCAAAACTCCCGCAGGGAGGATCAAGCCCTGAATGATCATGGTGTTCAGTGAGTCCCCTCAAAATGAGATTAATTCATCACACAATTTCCATAAAATGAAATAAATATAGGCTGTGAGAATAGTTTTCAGTGCTGTGATTTAATGTAATTAAGAAATAATGTCGTTTGAATTTCATGTTGTCACAGGATGATGGTCTCCTGCTGCTAGACAAATACCAAGTCAGCCAGCATTTACTGAAAATAAACACTGAGGCGGAGACTCAAAAGTTTTTCAAAGCAAGAAGTATCTGTCCTGTGACAACCTTCCATACTAATGTGTGCTTTTATCACATCAAATGATGTAGCAGTTGTCATTTTGTCTAACGACTGCTTGCGTGGCCGTAGAACGGAAACTACTCGCTGCCCATCAGCTTGGAACCTTGCTCCTGTGAGAAACACTGTGGGATGAGGGTGGTGCAAAAGTATGGAGGCACTTGAAGGCACTCCAGCTGCACAAGCCAGCCAAAGGCAAAATGAATGAGGGTGCACTGCGAGGGCATGTAGCACACTTGGGCAATGCACACTGCACTTTTCTGCACCATGGTGCAAGCTGCCGGATCACCAGCAGGCAGAGAAGTTGGGGTGAGGACTTAGCCCTGGGCTACACTGGGGGGGGGGGGGTCGATCTACGATACGCAACTTCAGCTACGTGAATAGCGTAGCTGAAGTCGGCATATCGTAGATTGACTTACCTGGCCATGAGGACGGCGGCGAGTCGATCACTGCCGCTCACACGTCGACTCCGCTTCTGCCTTTCACCGAGGTGGATTTCCGGAGTCGACGGGGAGCGCGTTCGGGGATCGATCAATCGCGTCTAAACAAGACGCACTAAATCGATCCCTGATAGATCGATTGCTACCCGCCGATCCGGGGGGTAGTGAAGACAAGCCCTGAGATTCATTTGCAACCTGACTGGGCATATCCAGTCTATATTTTGCCTGATTCCTGCGCTGGTAAGAGGCTCTGGAAGAATCTCCCTATATCCTGTTTCCCAGTGCACCCAGGCAGGGGCAGCAAGATTTTTGCCCTGTAAATTCAGTGGACAGCTGAATTCTGAAAGGGTTTATACAGTTTTGTTTAAAAACTAGCAAAAAGAAGAATTGTTTAGTTTGCTTCTATTTAGATGAAGGCTTCTCCATTCCCAGCCAATAAACAAACATCAGCCATTGAGAAATCAGGTTTGGTTTTGTACAGTACACCAGTTTTAATTTGCATCAGAAATGTGACTAATTAAATATTCCTATGTGTCACCACATGTTCTATCCTACTTAATGCTAAAGAAAACTAGCAAATGTGAAACCAAGCAAATATTTCAGGATCCCAGCCAACACTGTCTCATGAAACATTTAAAATTATTGTACCACCATCCCAGTTAATCTATGCCTTCTTTTTAGTGTTTCTCGGGTAATTTTCACAACAGATTGTTATTTACAACTGCAAAGAACTTATTTATAAAATGCTAATGAAAACTGTTAATTAACATGCAATAATGTATCCCCTAATTCATTTGAAGTAAAATGCAAAATAGAAAAATATGCTATGCTGAAAATTCCTTGTCCAATGGCTAAGAACCCCAGGAAACAGTACTATGCTTATATGACAACAGGAAAATTCACAATTGTACCAGTTAATAAAACAGGCTTCTGTACCTAGTGCCAATATTTCTTGCAAAAAAAACCCTTTACTTTCCTCATAATTTATTTATAACAACTTTTTGCATCCGAAGAAGTGGCTATTCACCCACGAAAGCTTATGCTTCAATACCTCTGTTAGTCTATAAGGTGCCACAGGACCCTTTGTCGCTTCTGCAGATCCAGACTAACACGGCTACCCCTCTGATGCTATTGTATAGTTGTTCACTTCTAAATCCGATTACTGCCATTCAAAAGACTAGTCAAAAGACTGGTTTTGTATTTGACTGAAGACCAGGTAGATATGGACACCTGCTTTACTGATTTTGCTGTAAAAGAAGGAACTGGTGATTAAGGCTGCGAGTCTGTCATGGATTCCATGACTTTCCGGGACCGCCATGACTTCTGCAGCAGCAGATGCAGCTGACTCAGGGGCTGCCTGAGCAGCTCGGGCAGCCCCTGGGCTAGCAGCACCGACCACTGCTGGGGCAGTCTTGGGCCACCACACCCTCCCGCCCCAGCAGCAGCAGGAGTTTGGGTGTGGGAGGGGGCTCTGGGCTGGGGAGGGGGGGTTGGAGCATGGGAGACGGTGAGGGCTCTGGGCGGCACTTACCTCGAGGGGGGGCTCCCCGAAAGCAGCAACATGTCCCTCGTCTCCTAGGCAGAGGTGTGGCTAGGCAGCTCTGTGCACTGCCTCCGCCCACAGGCACCACCCTTGCAGCTCCCATTGGCTGTGGTTCCCGGCCAATGGGAGCTGTGGAGCCGGCACTTGGGGCCGGGGAGGTGCGCAGAGCTGCCTGGTTGCGCCTCTGTCTAGGAGACAAGGGACATGTCGCCGCTTCCGTGGAGCCATGCAGAAACAGGTAGGGAGCCTGCCAGCACTGCCAACTTCCCCTGCCCCCAGCAGTAGTGAGGGTCCTGGGCCACGTGCCACTGCCCGCCCACCCTCCCCCAGCAGGAGTCCTGGGCCGCCCCCTCCTCCCCACAGAGCACTCACAGCACCCCCAGCCTCAGAGCACAAGTGATGCTCCTGGGCCGCCCCCTGTCCCACAGCACCCAACTTTTAGTTAGGGGTATACAGTACAAGTCACGCACATGTCACGGACCATGAATTGTTGTTTATTGCCCGTGACCTGTCCATGACTTTTACTAAAAATACCCATGATAAAACGTAGCCTTATTGATGATCACAGAAAATAGGACGAGAACTGAATTTGCCTTCCATCTGCACAGGGCAGAAGGTAGGAGCAGTATTGTTACCTGTGCAGGTTTTAAATAAGCTTTGCTTTTCACTAATGAGGGCAGCTGTCCATACAGGGAGTTGTTGAGAGGGCTGTTGTACAGCAGCCATCACTGCGACCTGGGTTCAATCCATTATCAGTGCTTACTCTAGCAAACTCCCATTAGAGACAATGATAGGTTTTGCACAATGAGGACTTCAGGATTGGGTCCATTAAAAAGGTATTTCTAGTGTGCTCTTAATGAAACTGTACTACTTTAGGTCCTGATGCTGGAAAGAAATGTATTGGCAGACCCCTCTGCCCACATGGAGCTAAGGGGACGTCAGTGATCGTCCACATGCATGGTTCTCTTTGCAGGACTGAAGCCTGACTGCCTCGTAGTCCTCAAATCTCAGGGATTCAATTCAAAAATATTTGACTGCACACATGTACGTGCACGCACACATACACATACACAGTTTCTAGTTTCGCTGACGCATTTTCACTTTGCAAAAGGATGTTGTAGGTCTTGCTCGGAATGCTTTCCCCACACAAAACAGGTGTAAAGATGGGCTTATTTTCCATGCAACTTCTATGAAAATCAAAAGCTTAAGGTAGCAGCCTCAATTCAGTTTCTAGAGAACAAGCATCCACAACGCATACCCAAGAACACAATAGACACTAAATTACTCATTTTGGCGGCCTCAGCATATCAGCACAGAAACCAGCATTGAAGAGGCTCAGCTCGAGCACTGCCTTCACAGCCGCACTGCTGTTCCATCAAGTTTAAGGTTGAAGTGCCATTGGTTGGGCAGCGCTGAGGAAGCCTGAACTCCAACTGCTCCTGCTGTACCTGTTCTGTGGATAGAATATTCCAGCCCAGCAGCTTTCATACAAACTAACTCATCTATTTTAGAAAGTAATTTAAGAACAGAACTCAGATTTCTTTGAAGTAGCATTCTGATCACCATGATTAGATGTTCTGCATAAAACCCACAATTACAGGTTGTTATCACAGATTGCCACACAGTGGGTGTTTTTTACATATTGCCATTCCAAGATTTATTTTACCTGTCGGACCTGACAATTCAGTAAAGCCTGTGGTTATAGCTTTAATGTCTGCATTGAAATATATAGTGTTATTAAGTCATTCAGGTTCACCGCTTACGTTTTGAATAACTTTGCAAACAATCACCTTGTGAAGACAACAGGAGTGAGATTCATGTCTCCGCCTCCTTCTACCTGCTCCCCGCTGCCCATATAGGCACATACACAACGCCTGACTACTTGGTCTTTGTGCAAGGAATTCTGAGGGGGTTGTAGGTAATTCACCATTCCAACTACTGCACAGGTTGAAGGGCTAGTATGTAGCCTCTCTACGGCTGCTATTTCAGACCATGGGCCAAAATAGAGTTCTTTACCCGCCCCACCTCCCCCATAACCATTACACTGGGATTGTAACTCACTATACCAATGGAACCAATGGCCTCCCCAGCCCGCCGCCAAATCCACACTGGCCTATTATGAAGTCCTGCTCCACAGACTGCATAGAATGTGGCGATGCCCTAGCCTAGGAAGATATTCCATAGCCCCACCTCATGGTATACATGGTGCAAAGATTTGTTTGGGCTTTCCAAGCTGGGGTGAATTTCTTGCAGAGGTTAAAGAGTGACAGTATGCAGATGACTTTTGGTGTCATTTTTCATTCCAAATTAATTTAACATTTTTTCTCTTTCCAGCCCAAAGCTAATAGTTATTGATTAAAACTGTTTAGAGATTCATCCAGCCTGTCTTAGTAGCACATCAGTGTACTCAAGTGTACTTCCCCCTCTCTCATCCCCACTCCCTTAGGACTCTCCTAAATCAGATACTTCCCTGGACAGCTGTGCAATATTCATTACTATCTGAAAGCAAAGCCTGCCAAACAATTTTGATTTTGAAGTCTAACCCCTTGACTACTGTAAATTTGATGACTTAGCAACAACAAAACAAAACAATAAGAAAAAAAACTGCTGAGTTTGTATTGGAACTTGATGTCCAGCCTACTGCTTTGTCTGCTGCATGCAGGGGCACAGCTTTGGAAACAACAGAAGACAGGTGGCTTGAGCCCCCTTGTAAACAGATCCCAAATGAAGTTTGTTTGACCACTGGGGTCATCTCCCATTTTAAACTGGACTCCTCTCAATGTCCTAGCAACAACACATTCCATCCACGGTTCATCAATGCCACAAGGCAAAAGAGAAAACCACACATGTGAACTTCACATTACTGGTATTGTACAGGACACAAATATTTGGAAAATTCCTTTTTTATACAAGTCAAAAACATTCAGTGTTTAATCTCTTACTTTACACATTTAATCACAAAAATGAGAGACTAAAAAGACCTTTCAGGTCATCTAGTCCATCTCTTGGCTGATACAAGAATACCCTGACAGCATATACCATAATGCCCTGTTTAATCGTGATTTACACATTTCAAGGGATGGGTTCATGTGGGATCCAAATTATTTCTCTTCACCCTTAGAGTCTACACCCTAAAAATATTTGTAGATGGTTAGGTCTCCCATAGGTACAACAATTTAAATTATTTTAAATTAAACAATAAGAGTTTGAATAGCTCATCTTGATTTGCAATGGAGAACGCAGCGCTCAACACATGACATTTGTTCAGTAGCAGGAAGATGTGGGAACAGATAAAGAATGCAAGGTCAACAAAATTTAAGAGCACTTTCTGGTTTTGGTTTGTTATCCACCTTTGTCAGTGCAACACAGTTTTTAGACGTGCTCTGTAGTAGCAAATACTCATAGCCATGTGCATGATTCCAGAATACGGACATGAAACACGTGACACTGAATTTCCTAACAGGAGTATGTGAGCTCTGCTAAGCAAAGTTTTCAGCTTCTTAAAAATAAAGATAACGTGATTCAATTAACATGGAAAATAAAGTTTTGAATGATTAGACTAATTTGTTATTCCAAAGCTAGACACTCCATAATATCTCATTCTGTACTGACAAAACCGTCCCGAGCTAAAGGCACAATAATTAACCACAGGACTAGAAAACAAAATCTTTACTAATAATAAACAAAAAGAAACAACAAAAACCAAACCTACAATCAATTATATGTTACGATGATTGCTTTCAAAAGATGAAAATACAACTTTGTGTAAACTGCTGAGCCTTCTCACGAATAAGGGCATATTTTAGTTCCAATGGATCTTTTATAAAACCTCTACAGAAAACTATAGACATGGATGAGCTTTCAGTAAGTATTATGTGTAGGAACAGAAACAATAGTGTATATTAATATTCATATACCAATAAGTAATACTTCTAGCAACTCTACCTTTTTCAATGTTCTTGTCGTATTTCCTTAGCTGTGCTTACATTGTTGTTTGCAGTGTTGTCGTAGCCGTGTGGGTTCCAGGATATTAGAGACACAAAGTGGGTGAGGTAACAAGCCTTTTAGCTACACAGAGCTCTTCTTCCGAGCTGTGTGAAGAGCTTTGTGTAGCTTGAAAGCTTGTCTCTTTCACCAACAGAAGGTGGTCCGATAAAAGATATTACCTCACCCACCTTGCCTCTGTAGTTGTTTTCTTGGTTAATGTAAGTACAACAAATAAACAAACCAAGAGTTTATCAGATAGTAAATGAACCTTTTCAACTTTTTCCTTGAAAATACTAAACAGCAAGGATGCAATGCATTGTTAGCTTTATGAGTGCTGACAAAGTAATAAAAAACAAACAATGTTTCACTACATTTTAGTCTAAAATATTTATGTTACCTATCTTCATGCAAATTGATTGTGTTCAAGTTTTGTGGATTAATTTCTTTTTTGGTTGCCTTCATAGAGAGACATTCACTGAACATCATATGACCCCTGAAAAAGTTCACTTTGTTAAGATGATTTCTAAGTGGGCCCTTTGAACTAAGCTGGGCCCTAAGCTAAGGTAAAAGAAGGGCAGGAGAAAACAGCACAGGGAGAAGCCATTTTGTACAAATTCCAGAGAAGCAGGAGACAGCAATGGTCTCACTGAGGAGCTTATGAATGTAGGAACCTGTGGGTACCTCCCTCACAAGAAGAATCATCCCTTTATAAATATCAGCAGGACATCCACCCAGGCAGATCTAGCACAGAGGCATTTGATTATCACTGCTCAGCTCTGACTGTATGGTAGCACTAGCTGGACACAAAGCCTTGATCTCACTTTGTTCATGGGGTTCCTTTCATAGAGAGCATGCACTGCATTGGATTTGGTCAGATAGTGTTTGTACTGATGTATGCGATGTGTTAATGTTAAAGTTGGGGAAAAAAACTTCCAGCCTGGCTAAATGATCATGCCCTGCCTATTTGTTCATTAGTGTCAATTCACTTCTAGGCAAGCCTGGCACCGGGACAGGGGAACTATCTCCTTCAGCCTCTGATGGTAGGGGAGGACTGATACCCTAACTGAAGGAGAACAACTATTAAACAATCCACTTATAGTTATTTAGAATCAGTGGGCCAGATTGTGATCTCCGTTACACTGTCAAGAGAATTACTTCAGCTTTTCACAGGGGTACTGAGATGACAATCTGGCCTCACAATCCCAAAGAAACACTGGAAAGCCTTATCACCTACAGCATGTCGAAATAACTTGCCTTCCACAAAGATCCTGTTCCAGTAGATTTTCCCAACTTGATTTCCTCCGAGAAACACTAGATTGGATAAAATCAACATTGAAGTGGAAACAGCTGCCAGGGCAGCGTGAAATCGACGACAACTTCTCGGTGAGAAAAAACGATCCTGACAAGAAACGAAAAAACAGACAAGGTTAACGCAGAGTTAACACTCCAAAAATACAGAGAAAATGTTGTTGCAATAACATTTTTACAACTCACATTGGAAAATGAAATGTAATGATGGCCGATAAGCATTCAGACTCAAGGCCTAATATCATTATGGGACAAATCCTGAAGTCCTTATATTCTGGCAAAACTTCCACTGAACCAATTGGGAGTTTTGACTAAGTAACGAATTCAGGCTTGGCCCTACAGCTTTAGCAATTATTTCAATGTAAGGATCATTTTTAGTTTTCACTATCTTCCTTGAGCATTTTGCTAATGAGTTGAGCAGCAAACACACCTTCCTATATGGCCAATGTACCCAACAGATTCTAATAGCCAATTGGTTTCAAAGGACTAAAGTGATTCTGTCCAAACATAAAGGATTTAAAGAGCCACTAACACTTTCGATTAGGTAATAGCAAGTTCACTTTTGATTAGCTAATAAACATTCACTGACAGATGCCTCGGTTAAACCAGAATTGTTTAGTACAATAAGTTCCCTTATAAAAATAACAAATATTTTGACTGGAAAGTGAATTAAGCTGTAAGTTGTGACATCACTGCTCATATTCATTTCAGAGGTGAACCTAGGTATTGTATAATTACTTACACTGGCAAGACAGTTTTTGCCATTGATGTTAATGCAGCATATAAGTCAAGTTAACCACCACAATAACCTTGGAGCAGACTACCACATTGTAAATTAATACTGGCTGTACAATTTTAAAAAGTTTTGTCCTCCTTTATCTTTATAATTCATTTTAACAGCTTAAACCTAGCATTATGGTAAATCAGATTAAGAAAGCATACCGTATAGTTACAGTGTTGTATAAGGAACAGATATTGTACATCACATTTTCAGGTTCCAAAAGTGTCTTTATTTAGGGATTCATTCTCTCAGAATCGGAATGCTTCTTGCAAAGTAGTGAACACGCTGAACTCCCTTGGGAGTTAAGGAAACTAGCCAGGAAGGGTTCAGCGTCTCTCAGCTATTCAGATCAAGTCAGGATGTTGTGGCAAAGGAGGCTGAGTCTTTTATTACTGTAGCACCAATAAAGAGCATTAATTTGTTTATCTGTAATAGCTGTATTGTACCAGAATTAGTGCTCAGACACCAGAAACATGGAACTTGTACAAAATGGTCCTACAAATTTTACTAGGGAGGGAAGTAGACTGCTAGCTTTGTAGACATCAGAATAGACATCTGCAGATGACTGAAAATAAAGGCCCAGAAATTCAAATAAATATATAGGCCTAAAAATTAATTACAATGTATTTCTGAACAGTAACTCTTTTGTAAACTGCATGTTTGCCAATCTAACGTATGTCAGCACTATTCAGCAAAGAAATGCTGGCATATATTCAGCTGAAAAAAAGTGAGTCAACACACTATACATACAACAATGGAATAATGAGACGCAGTGTGAAATGTAACCAATAATGGTGAATTTCCCACACAACTCCAGGGAAAATATGCACTGAATATAAAGGCTGGGGTTTTCCTTTGAAAATCTGAGCCCAAAACGAAGTAATCACAGAGGGAAGTGTGTGGACTACAACAATAACCCTAATACTGTGAGTTACTTAATAAAATAATATTTTAGGGCTGTTAATAATAGAATACTATTATTTAAATATTTTGGATGTTTTCTACATTTTCAAATATATTGATTTCAATTACAACACAGAACACAAAGTGTACAGTGCTCACTTTATATTATTTTTAATTACAAATATTTGCACCGTAAAAAACAATAGTATTTTTTCAATTTACCTAATACAAGTACTGTAGTGCAATCTCTTTGTCATGAAAGTTGAACTTACAAATGTAGAATTATGTACAAAAAAATAACTGCATTCAAAAATAAAACAATGTAAAACTTTAGAGCCTACAAGTCCGCTCAGTCCTACTTCTTGTACAGCCAATCACCCAGACAAACAAGTTTGTTTACATTTGCAGGAGATAATGTTGCCTGCTTCTTGTTTACAATGTCACCTGAAAGTGAGTACAGGCGTTCACATGGCACTTTTGTAGCCGGCATTGCAAGGTATTTACATGCCAGATATGCTAAACATTTGTATGCCCCTTCATGCTTCATCCACCATTCCAGAGGACATGCTTCCATGCTGATGACACTCATTAAAAAAATAATGAGTTAATTAAATTTGTGACTCAACTCCTTCAGGGAGAATTGTACGTCTCCGGCTCTGTTTTACCTGCATTCTGCCATAATATTTCATGTTATAGCAGTCTCGGATGATGACCCAGCACATGCTGTTCATTTAAGAACACTTTCACTGCAGATCTAACAAAATGCAAAGAAGGTACCAATGTGAGATTTCTAAAGATAGCTACAGAACTTGACCCAAGGTTTAAGAATCTGAAGTGCCATCCAAAATCCGAGAGGGACAAGGTGTGGAGCATGCTTTCAGAAATATGAAAAGAGCAACACTCCGACGCGGAAACTACAGAACCCGAACCACCAAACAAGAAAATCAACCTTCTGCTGGTGGCATCTGACTCAGATGATTAAAGTGAACATGCGTTGGTCTGCACTGCTTTGGATCATTATCGAGCAGAACCTGTCATCAGCATGGACACATATCCTCTGGAGTGATGACTGAAGCATGAAGGGAATATGAATAGCGCATCTGGTGTGTAAATATCTTGTGAGTTTGGGTGTAGGGGGCTCAGGGCTGGGGGGCCGTGCTTACCGGGGGGGCTCCCTGGAAGGGGAACAGGAGCTCCAGTCTCTCAGCTCCTAGCTCCACATGCTGCCTCTGCCTGCAGGCACCGCCCCCACAGCTCCCACTGGCTGCGGTTCACAGGGGGCTTCAGAACAGGGGCTTTGGGCGGAGCAGAGGCAGACATGGAGCTAAGAGCTGGAGGTCGCCGCTTTCCAGGAGTCAGATAGGGAACTTGCCCCAGCTCTACCAACCCTCCTCCACCACAGCATGTGCGGCGCCCCCAGGGCCGCCCCCGCAAGCTGCCCCCACTCCCCAAGTTTTAGTCAGAGGTATATAGTAAAAGTCATGAACAGGTCACGGGCCGTGAATTTTTCTTTACTGCCCATGACCTGTCCATGACTTTTACTAAAAATATCTGTGACTAAAATGTAGCCTTAACCATGTCTCCTACATTACACTCTCCCTTCCTCTCTCTATCACTCTGCCCTCCACCATCAACACTGTACAGCAACCATGAACAGTAGTTTAGCGCAGGAAGCCAAGAAGTATAATAGATCCCAATAAAACTGTAGGGAGACTTGAAATAGGCAAAATAACACCCAAATTGGAATTTGGCCAAGTCTCCCACCAAAGTGATGATCAGGCCCAGTGCTGCCTAGCTTATGAGATCTGATAGGTTCACAACCCAAGGTGGCATGACTATAGCATGTATAACAGCGTTCCTTAATTAAAACAAACATACAATTATAGGTTTGAGTTTATTTATAAATAGAAATGGATTACCCTTACAGAAAGGAAAAATCAATAGTGCTATATGTACTACAGACAGCTTGTACTGTTTAAATATGTGTCTTTGATCATTTACAAGATATAAGAGCATTTCACCACAGAAATAGTTGCTTCATTGAACTATTTGAGGGCTATGCTGTAGCTAATTTTCATTATTCCGCTAGGAATTGATCCACAAAGCAGTAAAGATTTTCTTGGGAGTGTTTCAACTTTCTACATATCTGTAACAAAGATAGAAAAAACGAACTGTTTTTTTTTTAAATGTCTCATGTCATCCAGAAAAATCCAATTATGAAAGTACCTGAGCAGCTATTGTGTCCAAATTAACCCAGTGGAAGCAGTAATTTACCAATGAGAAAAGACTGAGGAGAGTCTTGATTAACAGCAATAATATTTGTGATTTAAATATTTATCACTCTGTTGATTGTTCTCAAGATCTGACTGTCTCCATGAAAGCTATTTCAAAAGCTCTTCTCTGTGCTGTTTCACTCTCTAGATGATCTATTCCACTGCTGCAAGAAAAATGCCAGCAGTTGCTGTAAGTTCTGACTTCAGCTATATAATTTCTTTGGAAGCTGGTGTTCAGTTGTGGAATCTGAAATCCTCATCTCCCCGTTTTTGCTGCTGCCAAGAAAAGTGGCATTTAAAAAATTATTTGGTGTTTAAGTTACAAAAAAGTTGTGGCCACTTGACCAAAAATTTTATATTTGCCTTCACGCTCATTGGCATCTTTCATTCACAGTCTGGAGTCTATAGCTGACTGCCCTTACATTTGATTTATTTATCTGTTTTTCCAATCTGTAAAGATAAACCTATCATGGCCTCTAGGCATATATACAAAAAACTACAATCCCACATCACTCAGATCCTCTGATGGGGCCCAGAAACACAAAAAGTGAATACAAATGTTGCTTTAAGCGACTTCTGCACTTGTCCTGATCCTCGGCAGTCTGGACTCCAGTCCCTGGTGTAAATAAGTGTAGCCTAAACCTCCATCTCAGCCAGTCGCTGGGAAAGATGAACTACTACTGCACTCTGTTGGGTCAAAATAATCTGAGGACAGCAGCTATTGCTAGATTTCGCTCAGTATAATTAGAGTTGCCAGGTGTCGAACACCCAGTCGAAAAGGGACCCTGGTGGCTCCGGTCAGCACCGCCGACCAAGCCGTTAAAGGTCCGGCTTTAACCCCTCAGTCCCAGCCCGGAGCACCCCCCTGCACCCCAAATCCCTCATCCCACGCCCCAACCACCTGCCCCAGCCTTGATTTCCCTCCCCCCCACACTCTCCAAACCCCTTGGTCCCAACCCGGAGCAGCCTCCTGCACCCCAAATCCCTCATCCCTGGCCCCACACCAGAGCCCTCCTGGCCCCACCCCAGAACCCACACCTCTAGCCCAGAGCCCTCACCCCATCTCGCACCCCAACCCCCTGTGCCAGCCCAGTGAAAATGAGTGAATGAGTGAGGGTGGGGAGAGCGAGGGACGGGGGTGTGTGTGGAGTGAACGGGGGGGGGGGGGGGGGGGGGGGGGGCTCGGATAAGGGTGTTCGGTTTTGTGCAAGTAGAAAGTTGGCAACCCTAAGCATAACCTTTTCAACAATCTTCCCCTCAAAAGGAAGACTTATAAAGACAAATGACTAGCATCACAATCCACCCCATTTAAAAGTCTGTGCTGGGAGAAGCTACAGCAAACTTCCATGTAAATCCAATATTTGCTATCAAGGCTGTTGAGGTGGTTAGAGTGCTTTAACCAGGGCCTATTCCACAGGAATTAAATTTTGTCAATGTTTGGGGAGTCCTAATATCATTGAATTTACACCTTCATGCAGCACAACCGCTGTTCCCACATGGGCCTTTTGTTACATGGAACTGCCTTTCTGGAGACTCAAGAATGCAAGCATAAGATAAAAAAAAATTGGAAGCTACGATAAATACTGAGTCTTATATATAACAGAGTATATATTATAGGACTGCGCATACAATGGAATAAGGTTCTAACATGCCAGTGCTAAGATGGGTGTCGTATAAATACATTGTGCTTGATTCACCATTGCTCTGCTGCAGTTTTACTTTCCTTTATCGTTTAATTGAGCTGAATGCTTAATACAATTTTTGGGAAAGACGACATCCATTTAGCTACCTTGTTCACTATCTGGTCTGCGTGTTTTTTTTTTCCTGTCAGCCACCTTCTCCAGGACAATGTTAAAGTGAAAGAAAGGCTGTGTATTTTTATTCAGAAAGTATATTGCACTATTGCCTATGTTCAATACATTGAGCAAAGAACTTTCATGAACGGGACACATAATCCCAGCTTGATCCTTCATTTTCAACCACCAAAATATGAAGGATAAGTGTGATTGTGATTTAAGATCGTTGAGTCTCTAGCATTTGAAGCTGATAAGGGATTTTAATAGAGGACTCAGGTTTGTAATCCAAATTATGTTGGAGAGGAACATCAAATGCATTCAGTGCTAATACTGATGATAGCCAGCTGACTCTCATTTCAGTTCGCCTTATTGTACAAATGTACAAAATAAAATATTTTTGCAATGTGTTGTTGATATAAAAGTCATAAAAAAGTTAGAAGGCAAAATACATGTGGACTGTTTTGATTAATTCATCAGGATTACAGTTGCACAAGTGGTATGAGTATGTAACTGAAGATGAGACTTGGAAAATCAAATTTCTAATTCCTGGATCATGTATTGAAATTTTCCTTTTACTAGCTGTCACTAGGGACCTGAGCCTAGGCTCTCTCTCCATCCGGCATTATGACCAAAGGATACTGCCAAGAGCATGCTTACCTCTATGAGGCAGCAATACAAGCAATCCAGTTGCTCTGAGTAGGATTCTTGGGTTTTTCCCTTAAGAGATACACTTAGGAATAAGAGCTACCCTCCTCAAACCTCTTCCCCAGGCACTGCAATGATAATAGCTCTCAGCAGCCTGAGGAGTAATACCTTGAAGTGTCTTTTAAAGCTGGGTAATCTGGGCTGTAGTTACTTGCCAAAAATAATGGCACTCTATAAAACCAGGAATATGGATGAAGAGCTGAATGAGGCTGGGAGCAGATGGGATGTAGAGAAGTGAAACGACATATTTTGACTAACGGGTATTGGTTATTTTATTTATCTGAAGTTAAGAATACTGAAAATGGACGCTTGGGCATGACTGAGCAGTTGGGGGACCATATGGGATAAAGGAATGGCTGGAGATTTTGACAAAGCTTTGCCAAACAATACAAATTCACTTAATTTTTAAAGTGAGCATAAAAATGAAAATTGGACAGCTTTTAAAAACACATCAATATGTATCGTCGGAGAAGAAAGTTGACCAAACAGTGTCTGGGATGGTCTGGAAACAGAGGGACACCAGTGAGAGTGGATGACTCTCTTCTGAGGGCGAGGGAGGCACCCATCTGTTGGCCTGACATAGCATCCCAGGGGGTATGCTACCTGTCAGGGGCCCATATCCGAGCCATTAGGAAATAGGAGACAGACTAGTTGAAAGTCTCTGTGTAAGGATAAAAGGGGTAAAAAAACAAGGGTGATATCATAGTAGGGGTCTATTACATACTATCTAACCAGGAAGATAAACTTCCTGGATGAGGCTTTGTATAAACAACTAACAAAATCATCCAAAGCAACAGGACTTGGTGGTGATGGGGGACTTCAACTACCCAGACATCTGTTGGGAAAATAACACAGCAGGGCACAGATTATCCAAGAAGTTCTGGGAATGTATTGGAGATATTTTTTTATTTCAGAAGGTGGAGAAGCCAGTAGGGGAGATGCTGTTCTAGATTTAATTTTGACAAAGAGGGAAGAATTGGTTCAGAATTTGAAAGTGGAAGGCAGCTTGGGTGAAAGTGATCATGAAATGATAGAGTTCATGATTCTAAGGAATGGTAGGAGGAAAAATAGCACAATAAAGAAAATGGATTTCAAGAAGGCAGACTTTAGCAAACTCAGATAGTTGGTAGATAAGATCCCTTGGGAAGCAAGTCTAAGGCAAAAAACAAATGAAGACAGTTGGAAGTTTTCAAAGAGACATTATTAAGGGCACAAGAGAAAACTATCCCACTGCATAGGAAATATGGGAAGAGACCACCCTGGCTTAACCAGGAGATCTTCAATGATCTGAAACTCAAAAAAGAACCCTACAAAAAGTGGAAACTAGGTCAAATTACAAAGGATGAACGTAAACAACACAAGTCTGTAGGGACAAAATTGGAAAGGCCAATGCACAAAATGAGATTAAACTAGCTAGAGACATAAAGGGTAACAAGAAAACAGTCTACAAATACATTAGAAGCAAGAGGAAGACCAAGAAAAGGATAGGCTCATTACTCAATGAGGGACAAAAAACAATAACAGAAAATGGCCGAAGTGCTAAATGACTTTTTTGTTTCAGTTTTCACCAAAAAGTTTAGTAGCAAATACCCTAAAGGAAGCTATAGTGAAACTCAATGATATTTTAATCCATTTATCAAAGCACTTGCATTTCTCAGGAGATGACAACAGTGGGATCTCAATAAATGGCATCCTGCAGTGAGAGTCTAAGTTATATGTTTTAAAACTGTGTGTGTTATTCTAACTCTGTACAGCTGTTCAGAGACAGGGAAAGGGGGTAAATCTTCCAAACCTACAGCTTAAGCAAATAAATAAGATTTCAGTCCAAATAAAGGGTCATCCAGCAGAAAATTTTACTAGAAATAGCTTTCATCTAATAGAACCAATATGTTTCAAGTAAACTGTGCAAGTACATACATCATTCTGTCATTTAAAAGGGAAAGGTTTAGATACAGGCTCTTGACCCTCAGACAGTAAGTGACAGAAAAATGTACATCCAGCAAATGAAGTGATACATTTCCTGCACAATAAAGGTCATCAAAGCTTAGTATGTGCTGGAAACTAGCTAAAAAAGTACTGAAGAGGCATGTGCTCATTAAAGGGTTAATCCTCTGGCTGGTGCTGAGCACCCTCAATTACCTGGGATAAAGCCCTAAAACAAGTGCGGGACCCGTGTTGAGAGGATATAACTGAGGTTCAGGTGCTGGAGGGGGCATTATAGTTACATGATTTCATGACACCTTATTTAATTTCAGTGAGTTACATTCCTAAGAATGAATTTTCCTTTCAAAAATGCATTGTAAACTATTTATAGCCACAGGATCCAGTCAACAGGTGTCTTTCCATTGACTTTACTGGGTGTTGGATCTGGCCTTTAGGCCCTGATCTAGCAAACAGTTAACAAATGTGCCTAACTTTACTTGTGTTATTAGTCCCATTGACTTTAACAGGACTACTCACATCAGTAAATTTACATATAGGAGCAAGTGTTTGTAGGATAAGGCCCAATCCTGCCAACACCTATGCACATGAGCAACTTAACTCATGATTTTAATGGAAAACTTCCTGAGTAAAGTTACTGACGTCTACATCTTTACAAATTCAGGCCATAAAAACTGACATCTTAATGTCTGCAGATTTCTATAGCTCCAAGGACAGGACTCAGAGATTGCAAAATGCACTGTTTTATTTAAACAAAATGAAAAAAAAACCTGCTCTTAAAACTATTAAAATAAAGCTCACCCCAAAGCTGAAAATATGAATGTCATCATTCTTGCCTTTAAAAAAAAAAACTGGGCTGTGCTCTAAAACAATGGGAAAATATATGGAAATTATTACTATGAAACTGGCCCTATATGTGCAAAAAAGGATAATAACTCACCTCTTTTCTGAAACCACAAAGAAAGCTAGTGCTTTGACCACTGATGCCTTGTGTCAGAGTTATGGTACATTGAAATTGACTTATCATTCCATTTTACTGTAGTCAAATGCAGATTTAAACACAAAACTTGGTGAAATATTCTATGCTTTCCAAAAAGAAAAAGCTTGTATAAAGGGATAGTGCCTGTCGTAAAACAGAGAGTGTTTAAAATAAATGGATGATTCCAATTTGATTCACTTCTGTGCTTAGTTCTTTAAGGACAACATTTTTAGTTTTAGTTAATAAACCACAGGTTCATTAACTACAGTATTTTTTTTTATTACATTCCATTTAATTTTAGTTTCTTTTTCCAAGCTTGAGACACAAGTCTTGCATTTTAATGTGGAAGAAACAAGAATGTAAATGTTATGGTTTCAATTGAGATTAAATTTTTTTAGCAGGAACCATTTAAACCCAAGAATGGTTGACAGCATCTCTTGACGTTATTATTTTTTGTAATAGAATTTTTGGAAACTGTCCAAAAGCTATAGTAAAGAACATCAAGAAATAAGTTAGTTAGAATAATCTTTTAATGGGAGCCAACTTGTTATACCTTAAATAAATACAAACATGGTTTATTTTCTTACTTCAAATAGAGCAGACTAAATCACAGAATCTTAGAAATCTGCTTTTTTAAATGGCCTAATACTGCTTTTTTAATATCAACAGAAATTCTGCCATTGACTTCAAATGGAGCAGGGCTGGGACCTTTCTCCATGTATCAGGGACTAATTTAGGATTCTGGGCTACAAAACTCTATTACTTTATTCAGTCTAGTTTCAAGTGTCCCAAGCAATGGAAAGCTATAAGAATAAAAGAAAGAAGAGCTGCCAAAAGCCACTCTCTTTTTTTTTTTTAACTCTAATAAATTTTTTTTTTACTCTAATAAAATGCCCCGGATACTGACCAGCTTTCTTTGCACAATATTTATTACTGTTTCATCTGCTTTGAATGGAAAAATACAAGTGATTTGATAAATGAATTAAAATATTATTGAGTTTCACTATAGCTTCCTTTAGGGTATTTGTATTTTTCCATAAATGCTTTTTGATAACTTCATACAGTAATATTTCTCAGTGAATCACAAAAAGAAAACAGTACAGTTGGGGGACTACTCTACAGCTGGATGCATAAAGCACAGCACTGTTAAGGAACTAAAAGAGAACTGACCCGTTTGAGATCAAGCCTTTTTTTTTTCTTTTTTTTTTTTAAATTAAGATCAGTTTCAACAAACTTTCGAGATGGTTTCTGTTCATGCAGTTTCACTCCCCTCAAATATTGCATCAAGGTTAATTTAAGCCCAAATGGTGGAGTAAAATCTCAAACAAAACCATCAAATTTCTGTGCTGTGAAAACAAAATGTTTTGGACCATGTTTTAATTTCAGTATGTCCAGTTCACTCTGAATCCAGTGTGACTGTACTTGTGTAATAGAGGGCCTGATTCTCCTTATGCCTATATCTAATCAGCACATGAGGAGCAACAAGGTGCCAAAGAGGGGTCTCAGAATGCTTTAGATTACTTGCAAAAGAGGTACAAAGAAAAAGTGAGACAATCCCATGAAAAAATGCCAAAAGAGGTGATTTATAAACACTTGGTATTATCTCTGGATCAGTTCATTTTTCAGCAAACCACCACAAACATTCAAGTAGTGCTCAAACTTAAGATTCCATGAGTTTTTTAATGCAATTTCAACTTGATTTTTATAAAATAAAGGTTTATAGCTTCTGTAAAACTGAACTATGAAACAAAACCTTAACTATGCTGCAGTTAGCAAACTGACTGTGTAAAAATATCACTCAGACCTACTCTGCTCCCTGTGTTTATTCAGAATCACATCTGCTTATTTGTGTCACAAAAATAAGCTTTCACTTTTTACATCTATTAGCCCCTAGAGAGCCAACACAGCAAAGGGATTAAAAAATTCTAAGGCCAGAAGAGAGCACTATGATCACCTAGTCTGGCCTCCTGTGTAACAGAGGCCACAGAACCGCCTCAAAATAATTCCCACAGCAGATTTTAGAAAAACATCCAGTCTTAATTTAAAAATTGTCAGTGATGGAGAAGCCACGAAAACACCTGGTAAATTATTCCAATGATTAATTTACGCTCACTGTTAAAATTATATACCTTATTTCCAGTCTGAATTTGTCTAGCTTCAACGAGACTTCCTGTTATTCCCTTCTCTGGAAGAATGAGCTGGATTCTATTCTGGTTTGTGCATCATCAACGGACTTCCAACTCAAACAAAATCTTTACAGCAGTGTGCATCTCAATGCACTGTGCATCTCACTTGCACTGTAAGTATTTATAATGCACATGTTTGAGCTCTGGGTACTGGTGCTGCTACATGAGTCAGTAACTCACTGTTACTAACCTTTCTATAACTGTTGTTCTTCGAGATGTGTGGCATGTCCATTGCACGTTCAGCGCGAATATCCTATGGTGCCTCCTGCTCATGCACTGGTCTAAGAGGTCCCGCTGACCCCGAACTCCCTCAGTTCTTTCCTGCCAGTCAACTCTGACAGAGGATTAGAAGGGTGGGTCGTGGAATGGACATGTGCAACCCACATCGCGAACAACAACAAGGTTAGTAACTGTTTTTTCTTCGAGTGCTTGCACATGTCCATTGCACGTTAGGTGCCACCCAAGCAGTAGCATAGGAGGTGTGATCAGAGTTCATGGACATACTGACTGCAACACAGCTCGACCAATCTGGGCATCATCTTTAGCTTGCTGGGTGATGCCACGGGGGAAGAAAACGTATGTACCGACAACCAAGTTGCCACTTTGCAGATGTCCTGGATTGGCACCTGGGCCAGGAACACCGCTGAGGAAGCTTGTACCCTCGTGAAATGGGTAATCACTATAGCTGGTGGTGGGACCCCAGCCTGCTCGTAGCACAATGTGATCCGGGATGAAATCCTCTGAGCTGAAATAGAAAGGCCCTTCATCCTGTCTGTTACTGCCACAAAGAGCTGCGTGGATCTACGGAACGGTCTTGTGCTCTCAATATAGAAAGCCAGGGCATGTCTAATGCCCAGTGTGTGGTGACGTTGTTCCTCCCTACTCGCATGTAGTTTCAGGGGAAAAAATGGCAGGAAAATAGCTTGATTACTGTGAAATTGCCAATGGCTCAAACTAGGGGCCTGTGTGTTTTGACATGACCAGGTTTAAGTCCCACAGGGGAATGGGCTCCAGAATCTGTGGGTGTAGTCTTTCCAGGTCCTTGAGAAAACAAATGGTCATCTCATACGAAAAATACCGATCACTCATCCACTGGGATGTGAAACGCCAAAGTCGCTGCCAGGTATACTTTAACTGATGAAATTGCCAGACCTTGTGGTTTCAGATGTAGCAAATACTCCAGAACGGTCTGCAGTGCTGACTGGATGGGCAAGAGACCTTGCTGGGAAGACCAAATTGAAAAACGCTTCCACTTGGCAAGGCATGCAGCTCTGGTAGAGGGCTTCCTGCTACCTAGCAGAACCGGATGGACTTGCTCTGAACAGGCCAGCTCTTCGGGATTTAACCATGGAGCTTCCAAGCTGTCAGGTGGAGGTTCTTGCAGTTTGGGTGGAGCATTCCACCGTGGTTCTGTGATATCAGGTCTGGGAGAAGAGAGAGTGGCATCGGAGTTGCTACTGAATTCTTTAAGGACAAATTTGCTATCCTTACTCAACCTTTTGGTGCCATATGATTCCCAATATATCACACTATTGCATTTTGCTAAGGGAGGCTGATATAAACACACTTCAAGAGATTTAACTAAATAAGACACATTCCTAATTTATAATGACTTTTAAATAGCATACAGCAATCAAAATGACAGCCCAGAGTGAAATTAGAAATCAGATGATAAGCTACCTCCTAATTTTGATGATATATAAACTTGGCCATTGTTTGCTCACTCTACCACAGCATAGAACATGTCTGCACTACTGCTAGCCCTCACAGTTTGGTTAGCTGACATACTGCACATTTTTAGTTATGCAGTGTAAGCAGACTGGGGGAAATGCAGCAACCGTTATATACATTAAGTACTAGGTTTAATCTAGCTCTAAAAAAAATCCAGACTTGAATTTCAAATGAACATGAAGCACAAGGGGATTCAACTTACAATTAAGTCTTGAACAAGCGAAACAGAAAGTAGCCTCTTGACTCCATTTTCTGCAATTACTCCAAGCCAATTAAGTGCTGCCCAGAACCAAAGGTAGTTATGGCCCCCATGCCAATAGCTTACAAAAGAAAAAGTGATTGCTGTGGAAAACAACATCCCAAACACACTGCCATGGGATCCTCCCATTGGGATGTAGATGTACCTGCAGGGAAAATGATAAATAAGCAATGTTATTAATACCTTATTAAAATCTTGATAATGTATCCACTGCAAAATAAATTTGATTTTAGAGCAATGTTAGGACTCATTTGACTAATGACCTGACATTTTCCATTTGCAGAACTTGACATCGTTTCTGCAAAGCAGCAGACAACTTCATGAAATGTTAACACACAGCATTTGTCAAGAAGATAGGTCTATGGCCAATGGAATTTTGCATTAAGTGAACACACTGGCTAAACTTCACTCCCACTTCAAAAGGGGGTTATTTAAAAACTGGTGTAGAAAGAAATCAACTTATGTAAGAAGGAAGTTAATATAACCAACCTCCCATAAATTTAGAATAACAAAGATTCTCTCAAAAACAATAAAATGTTAAATACTTAACATCTTAAAACTAACTTGCTTATTCTTTACTTATACGTCTGATGATTTTTCCACATACTTAATGGTTTTATACTCTCTTTATTTCCCATCATCCCTTGCTGTTAGTTAGGATTGCTAATAATGGTTTCCTTGTGAACTACTCTTCTGGTTTTCAGACATGGTCCGTTGTAACCATCAACAGCCGGCCTCATCCATCAGGCTGGGAGAGAAAGGTGGCTCCAAGCCAGACAGCTCACAGAATGCCAACTTTAGGCTCTAAAGCCGGCATCAGCAAAGTAGACGTCTCTGTAAATCCCTGTTTTGCCAAGACCACCACTTTCCCTTCACAGATAGCATTATCGTCCCACTGAGATTCTTACAGGCAAAGCTGAAGCAGGGTTTTACTGGCTCAGGAGGGTTCCCCTCAGAACTCAAAAGGGAGCATGTACCCTGTTACACCATCTTATGGAAGTGTGACATCATTTATAACAAACCCAGAATTACAGACCAATAAGGAGCTCAAGGACCTGACTCATTTATTAAAGATCCAATTCTTTAAACATTGACATCAATGGAAGTCTTTCCATTGACTTCACTGGGAGCTGGACTGGCCCTTCATGTGTACATCACCTTGATCAATCAGTCCATCAGCCTTCACAGAGAGAGCGCCGATCACAACATGCAGACCTGTTGTTCTAGCCAGTCCTTCAGCTACCCGCTGGCCAGGCTGTCAGTAGTACTGGACATCCGGCTGGCATAGCGCACAGCAGCCCAGAACTCCTGAGCAATCCGCCAACCGCAGCCTCCCAAGCAGCTGGGATTACAGGCGAGCGCCACCGCGCTGGGTTTAATGTGTAGATAATGATTAAAATTTTCCATACAACAAAGTCTTCTTCCTGATATTCAAGCAGTATGGAAACTGTTTTGTAATCTCTTCTGCTCAGCTCGTATTGCTACTGTTAGCACAAATAATATCTATTTTTGTCAAGGTGGATATTACTGGTAATAGCCTTAGAAATGCCTGTTTTAATTAAAAACTGTCTTTTTCAATTTCAGAATGGTTTACATGGCCACAAATAAGAACATAAGAATGGCCATACTGGGTTAAACCAAAGGTCCATCCAGCCCAGTATCCTGTTTACCGACAGTGGCCAATGCCAGGTGCCCCA
The DNA here is from genome assembly GCA_033296515.1 of Macrochelys suwanniensis. Classification (NCBI taxonomy): domain Eukaryota; kingdom Metazoa; phylum Chordata; order Testudines; family Chelydridae; genus Macrochelys; species Macrochelys suwanniensis. The sequence goes on from CM065777.1 coordinate 160,447,811, forward strand.
GAGGGAGTGAACCTAACAGGTAAGGATCAAGTGATCTCTCTCCTGTCATCCATCTCCACCCTCTGACAAACAGAGGCTAGAGACACCATTCCTTACCCATCCTGGCTAATAGCCATCAATGGACTTAACCTCCATGAATTTACCTAGTTCTCTTTTAAACCCTGTTATAGTTCTAGCCTTCACAACTCCTCAGGCAAGGAGTTCCACAGGTTGAACTTCCTTTTATTTGTTTTAAACCTGCTGCCCATTCATTTCATTTGGTGACCCCTAGTTCTTATATTATGGGAACAAGTAAATTACTTTTCCTTATTCACTTTCTCCACACCAATCATGATTTTATATACCTCTATCATATCCCCCCTTAGTCTCCTCTTTTCCAAGCTGAAAAGTCCTAGCCTCTTTAATATCTCCTCATATGGGACCCGTTCCAAACCCCTAATCATTTTAGTTGCCCTTCTCTGAACCTTTTCTAATGCCAGTATATCTTTTTTGAGATGAGGAGACCACATCTGTACACAGTATTCAAGATGTGGGCATACCATGGATTTATATAAGGGAAATAAGATATTCTCTGTCTTATTCTCTATCCCTTTTTTAATGATTCCTAACATCCTGTTTGCTTTTTTGACTGCCGCTGCACACTGCATGGACGTATTCAGAGAACTATCCACGATGACTCCAAGATCTCTTTCCTGATTAGTTGTAGCTAAATTAGCCCCCCATCATATTGTATATATAGTTGGGGTTATTTTTTCCAATGTGCACTACTTTACATTTATCCACATTACATTTCATTTGCCATTTTGTTGCCCAATCACTTAGTTTGTGAGATCTTTTTGAAGTTCTTCACAGTCTGCTTTGGTCTTAACTATCTTGAGCAGTTTAGTATTGTCTGCAAACTCTGCCACCTCACTGTTTACCCCTCTCCAGATCATTTATGAATAAGATTAATAGGATTGGTCCTAGGACTGACCCTTGGGGAACACCACTAGTTACCCCTCTCCATTCTGAAAATTTACCATTTATTCCTACCCTTTGTTCTCTGTCTTTTAACCAGTTCTCAATTCATGAAAGGATCTTCCCTCTTATCCCATGACAACTTAATTTACGTAAGAGCCTTTGGTGAGGGACCTTGTCAAAGGCTTTCTGGAAATCTAAGTACACTATGTCCACTGGATTCCCCTTGTCCACATGTTTGTTGACCTCTTCGAAGACATGATTTCCCTTTAGAGAAACCATGTTGACTTTTGCCCAACAATTTGTGTTCTTCTAGGTGTCTGACAATTTTATTCTTTACTATTGTTTCAACTAATTTGCACGGTACTGACGTTAGACTTAACGGTCTGTAATTGCCGAGATCACCTCTAGAGCCCTCTTTAAATATTGGCGTTACATTAGCTATCTTCCAGTCATTGGGTACAGAAACTGATTTAAAGGACAGGTTACAAACCATAGTTAATAGTTTCGCAATTTCACATTTGAGTTTTCAGAACTCTTGGGTGAATGCCATCTGGTCCCTGTGACTTGTTACTGTTAAGTTTATCAATTAATTCCAAAACCTCCTCTAGTGACACTTCAATCTGAGACAATTCCTCAGATCTGTCACCTACAAAGGACAGCTCAGGTTTGGGAATCTCCCTAACATCCTCAGCCGTGAAGACTGAAGCAAAGAATTCATTTAGTTTCTCCACAATGACTTTATCGTCTTTAAGTGCTCCTTTTGTATTTTGATCGCCCCACTGGTTGTTTAGCAGGTTTCCTGCTTCTGATGTACTTAAAAACATTTTGTTATTACCTTCTGAGTTTTTGGCTAGCTGTTCTTCAAACTCCATTTTGGCTTTTATTATTACATTTTTACACTTAATTTGGCAGTGTTTATTCTCTTTTTTATTTACCTCACTAGGATTTAACTTACACTTTTTAAAAGATGCCTTTTTATCTCTCACTGCTTCTTTTACATGGTTGTTAAGCCACAGCGGCTCTTTTTTAGTTCTTTTACTGTGTTTTTTAATTTGGGGTATACATTTAAGTTGGGCCTTATGGTGTCTTTGAACAGTGTCCATGCAGTTTGCAGGGATTTCACTCTAGTCACTGTACCTTTTAATTTCTGTTTAACTAACCTCCTCATTTTTGCATAGTTCCCCTTTCTGAAATTAAATGCCACAGTGTTGGGCTGCTGAGGTGTTCTTCCCACCACATGAATGTTAAATGTTGTTATATTATGGTCACTATTTCCAAGTGGTCCTGTTATAGTTACCTCTTGGACCAGATCCTGTGCTCCACTCAGGACTAAATCAAGAATTGCCTCTCCCCTTGTGGGTTCCTGTACCAGCTGCTCCAAGAAGCAGTCATTTAAAGTGTCGAGAAATTTTGTCTTTGCATTTCATCCTGAGGTGACATGTATCCAGTCAACATGGGGATAAATGAAACGCCCCACTATTACTGAGTTCTTTATTTTGATGGCCTCTCTAATCTCCCTTAGCATTTCATCATCGCTATCACTGTCCTGGTCAGGTGGTTGATAATAGATCCCTACTGTTATATTCTTATTAGAGCATGGAATTACTATCCATAGAGATTTTATGGAACATGTGGATTTATTTAAGATTTTTACTTCATTTGATTCTACATTTTCTTTCACATATAGTGCCACTCCTCCTTTGCCCCCCACTGCATGACCTGTTCTGTCCTTCTGATATATTTTGTACCCCGGAATGATTGTGTCCCATTGATTGTCCTCACTTCACCACGTTTCTGTGATGCCTATTATATCAATATCCTCCTTTAACACAAGGCACACTAGTTCACCCATCTTATTATTTAGACTTCTAGCATTTGTGTGCATGCACTTTAAAAACTTGTCATTGTTTATTTGTCTGCCCTTTTCTGATGTGTCAGATTCTTTTCTATGTGAATGTTTCTCGTCTGATCTGACCCATATTTTATCCTCTTCCATCCTCTCCTCCTGACTGAAGCCTAGAGAATCTCTATCAATAGACTCTCCTCTAAGAGAAGTCTCTGTCCGATCCATGTGCTCCTCTGCAGCAATCGGCTTTCCCCCATCTCTTAGTTTAAAAACTGCTCTGCAACCTTTTTAATGTTAAGTGCCAGCAGTCTGGATCCACTTTGGTTTAGGTGGAGCCTATCCTTCCTGTATAGGCTCCCCCTATGCCAAAAGTTTCCTCAGTTCCTAATAAATCTAAACATCTCCTCTCTACATCGTCTCATCCACACATTGAGACTCTGAAGCTCTGCCTGCCTACCTGGCCCTGCATGTGGAATTGGAAGCATTTCTGAGAATGCCACCATAGAGGTCCTGGATTTCAGTCTCTTTCCTAGCAGCCTAAATTTGGCCTCCTACCCTTCCCTGTATCATTGGTACCTACATGTACCATGACCACTGGCTCCTCCCCAGGACTACATATAAGTCTATCTAGATGCCTTGAGAGATCCGCAACCTTTGCACCAGGCAGGCAAGTCACCATACGGTTCTCCCGGTCATCACAAACCCAGCTATCTATGTTTCTAATGATCGAATCTCCCATTACTAACACCTGCCTTTTCCTAATGACTGGATTCCCTCCTCCGGAGAGATAAACTCAGTGTGAGAGGATGCCCCAGCATCATCTGGAAAGAGGGTCCCAACTATGGGAAGGTTTCCCTCTGCTCCCGTTGACTGCTCTCCTTCCCTGAGCCTCCATCCCTGAGCCTATGCACCAGGTGTGTGTTCAGATTGCTGTGCTGAGAAAAATGGGCACAGTTTTCCAAGTTTTAGTCTTTAATGCCAGCAGTTGGCTAATTAGCAGCATTAGTTTAAATTTTGTTTAGAAAACTCTTCAGCTTTCAATATTACTCTTTAAACTACTGTGTCACCCTTGCATGTTGCATATGAACCAAAAACTGTGTCTATATTTAATAGCATTTAACCTGTCACTACAGAGCTGCATGCTGCCCACCTATGTGTGGGGACTGGGAAGAGAGGACAGAGCCTCTTCCTTCCCTAGCACTCGTATACAAGAGTAAGAAAAGTGCTGACAAAGCACTTTCTGACTTTCTAGTCAACATGCCTGGTAGTAACCCACTGACTTCCAGGTAGACTGCATGACAAAGCCTCTACCCTGGTATTTTTAAGCAGCTGTTACAGCAGGCAGTACATGCTGCTGATTGCTGTAGGACTCCTCCCAAGCTGCCTCTGCCATTTTTTGTCTGCCTCTTTTATGCAGGCTGAATAGCTTGTGTAACCTCCTCTAAGATGCTGAAGAATTAGGCCTTAGTATGTTCAGATCATGAAAAACATGTACATAACTCACCGTATAGCATGCATAAATAACACTAGAACTATGTATTTGTATTTACACTTCACAATGAATGGTCCTGTTTGCACATTAGGTCATTCAGATAGGTCATCTCATGGCCAGACCTGGGGGCTCTACTCCAGCTGTTTTGTGCAGCTTTGATGAGGATAGTGGTGGCTTGTAAAACAGATACTACCATAAAAGTGCTTTTTCATTACCAAAAGTACTTTGGTTATTCGTAAGCATGGTGATAATTAAGATAGTTTCTTAATTTTTCTCTACATGTTTAAATCAATAAATAAGGAGGAGTAAGACAGTGGATGATTGTAACTAGTGTAGAGACCAAGGTGACACATCAGCTTCAGCCTGTGAACTAATAGCAATTGATAAGGAAATCAATTTATATTTAAGTTGTGAAAAAAGTTAAACAAAAGTGAAAGAGAAAAAATATAACTGGCCAATAACTTACATTGCATTTACTCCAGCCTAAAAATGGATACAAGAGGTTCCTGGAGTGAAATCCAATACAATGCCAGTGCAGTGCAGGAAGATAAAAAGCTACATGTGCAAAGTAATTTAAAAAATAGAATGGAGAACCTAGGGCCACCTTCTCTGTGCACCTGTAGACTTGAATTTGGGGCATAAAAAGAATGCAGGATCAGTCCACCAGAATTTAATTGCCTGCTTTGTGTCTTCGGTTCTATAACAGATGCTCGTTTTCCTATATTATCACTTTTTCATAGCTCTTCCACAGACTAGAAACTTGGCCTTAGGTCAAACTCAGTTGAGGAGAGTTTGATGTTAGGCAAGCATACCCTAGCTATATAATATCTCACCTTTTCTCAGTATCTAAACCTTCTTGTAGGATAGCATGCAAACTTTGCATTCGCTGTAGCAGCTGGTGCTGAGTTTAATTTTAGAATTCATTGTTAGGTCTCAGATAAGATGGATACATCTGAAACTTGAACAAGAGGTATTGTAAAGCTTAAAAAAGAAAGGAAGAGGAGACAGTTTTGTACAGTACTTCAGAGAACTGTAAAACAAGAGGCTAGACTCTTCAGTTTACTAACCATTAAGATTTCTGGGAAAGATATAATTGTTGCAATTTTCATTAATAAAAAGCAATTGCTTTTTATTGTTGTTGTTTTTCCTTACTTCCTCTTTAGGCTCTTACTGTTAATCAAGAGGCAATGACTACAGCAATTTTATGTTCTAAGGATGTGGTTTTATTTACTTTTCACCTGTTTTTCATTTTGATCATTTCTTCTTTACTAAAATCTATTCAATAGCCCTTCTTGATGTCTAACCCTCACAAAATAGAAGGGGCCAATGATGGTTGTATAGGAGATGCTACTGATCAACTGCAGGAGGTTGACCATCACTTCTGGTTTTGTGATCAGGAATTCTGAGTCCAATTCCACACACCTGTATTAATTTTATTCCAAAGCAGCAATGTAAATATACCAGTACCTGTTCACATATGTCTATGTGCATGTGTGTGTACACTCCTGTGTTCATACATGCATACGTACCAATGTACTGCAGCATGTCGGCGTCCTGTTTTACCTAGCTGACAACCAAAGTGGTAAAATTTTGGATATTATTCTATTTTGAAGTACTGTACCATAGGAATAATATCACAGCCCCAGATTGTTACTTTACTTTCTATAATCCAAATATATTCATTAAAAAGTTAACACTTGACAACTATTATCACAGAGTGCCTATAATTATTTCCTATTCTAAGAAGAGGGGTAACTGTGGCAGCTCAGAAACCACTGTTTTTGACTATTAGCAAATACTAACTTTATAATATTAGCCACTGCGCTCCCAGGACTATATGACAAATCAATGTGGCTCAGAAGAACATATTCCAGACAGGGTTTCTTAATGATTTGTAACTGGAGTAGATGTTTACCATATGTATGCAAGGAGAAGGATGCACACAGATCTTAAAGATTTGGTGTTAATATGCTGCAGCATTACTAAAACTGCAAAATAGGGTCTACAATTTTGGGGGTGATTAAAAGTCTTGCTGACCCAAAGTGGGTAAACAGTGGCAAAAGGTCATCTTCACCTAAAATTGTTGATGAAAAGAAGAAAAGTTGGAGTCACAGCAACCAGATGGGAGAATGATAGTTGGCCATGCCCCTTTTGGATATTTTAGGAGGGGTACAGTGCCATATTTGGGATACTTGAGGTCCAGAGATCTTATCACAAATACAACACCTTTGTTTTTACACTTTGAGGCACTGTTTGGTAAATCCAAGCCGGAAACAGATCAATGAGGATGTTAGGCTACCTCCATTGGATTGGTGAGATCCTGAGGTGTAAGTATTCAGATTCCTGCTACAATCTCCTTTTGGCCCCATTCTAACTTTTTTACTTTTCTGTTCCTCTTCTAATGACTCTCCAATCTTAAGCAGTTTTGAAAAACTGAACTGTATGATACCATCACCACAACCAGCATGATAGGCTAAAAGAGTCAGTATCCTTGTACAATGTGAAGGAGAACCTGCAGGAGTATATCGGCGCATGCCAGCCAGGGTTAAGAAGCTACAATGTACTGGTGCATGACTGATCAGTCAGAGTGTATCCTGCCTGCAGCGCACGAATGAAACAAGCATCAGACGTTTTCCTTTGCCTATCTTTTCTCCTCATTATGTCTACTTATTTAAGAGCAAGGAAAAATCTTACCAAAAATAAAAGAACCAAAACTCAGGCAAGCTGTGCATTTATCAATAAAACAAAGTTGCACGAACAAATTGCAGAACAAAACGATAACAGAAGAGAAAATGCAAGATAAATGTACTCAGTACAGCCACCACAATGTCTCTGTAAAAACTGTCATACAGCCAACCTTCCCACCCTGCATATCCAGCCACCATATACTGCAATAGCTATGCTCCTGACAGCGATCAAGAAGTCATCCCACAGAGCCCCACGGTACCCACTGACTTCCTGCTTCAATTGAGAAAGTCAGGCTGTGAAACAGGAAATAAGAGGCCAAGTGCTGGTTCTGCAATAGTTCAAACAACCTGCAGCAACCCTATAGGCTGCAAAACAATCCTTAGTGGATGCTATATGATAAGCAAACACCCAACTTGCCAGGCCAAAGGCTCCATTAGCAACACATGCAGAGAACTGGGCCCGCATGGAAAAGCAGAAAGCTCTCCCTTGTGTTTTTCTCACTGGTAAGCCACATTCTGACCAAAAGGCCAAGGAATTACTATTCAAAGTTGAAAATATGCATGTTAGAACATGGACAAAAGCTACTTAAGCAACTGGACTAGATTGTTCAGAACCATTTTAGTTTCTCAAAAGAGTAGAAACTTCCACAAGTTTATTTTTTTTAAATCCAGCAACTGAATAGTGAAACAATGTTAACATTGTAATATACGTACTAAGTATCATTACCGTTACTGTTATCTGAAGAAATACAGACAACATTGACATTGTCCTGAACAGGGCCGCCTCTAACTTTTTTGCCGCCCCAAGCAAAAAAAATAAAATAAAAAAAAACCCGAGTGCCGCACCCCCTGAGCAAAAAATAAAAATAAAAAGTGCGGCCCGCCAAAACAAAACAAAAAACCCACCATCCCCAGCACCGCCCCGCTGAAACAAAAAAAAACAACAACCCCTGAGCGCCGCCCCACCGAAACAACCCTCTCTCCCCCGAGCACCGCCCCGCCAAAACAAACTCCGCCCCCCAGCGCCGCCCCGCCGAAACAAAAAACAAATCCGCCCCGAGTGCCGCCCCGCCAAAACAAAAAAAACAACAACCCCTGAGCGCCGTCCCGCCGAAACAACTGCCCCCCCCAGCGCCGCTCCGCCAAAACAACTCCCTCCCCGAGCGCCACCCCGCCAAAACAAAAAACTGCGCAGCGGGGCAATCTCCCCTGCTGCCCTGCTCAGAGCTAGGCTCTGCCTCTCCCCACCCCTGGTGCTGTGGGGGCCCGGGGCAGGCAGCACAGGGCTGAGGCGGGGGAGGTGCGAGGCGGTTGGGTCCGGGGGCAGGAGGGGGCGGCGGCAGCTCCTTGGCAGCTTGGGCTGCCCAGCCACTCGCCCTATCGGTGCGCGAGTGGGGATCTGCACCCCCTGCCCAGCCCAGTGGCGCCCTGCACAGCCCACTTGGGCAGGGAAATGCCGCGCCGCCCTGGGGAGACTCAGAGCAGCAGCGGTGGTGACAGCAGGATCCCTCCTCCCTCCCTGAATCCCGGGCCCTGCTTCCCTCCCTCCCTGGCTCCTCACACACTCCGGGAGCCCGTCTCACCGCCGCAGCCTGGGCTCGGCTCCAGGGGACGATGCTCTGGCTCTCCAGCCGCAGGGCTCTGTCCAGGGCCTGCTCCAGGCTTTTTGCCGCTGGAAGCAAAAAAAAAAAAGGGCCGGAGTGCCGCCCCTTGGAAAGTGCCGCCCCAAGCACATGCTTGGAGCACTGGTGCCTAGAGCCGGCCCTGGTCCTGAATGTGTGCTTCCCCCTTCACACACAAGGGATAACATCTGTCTTTACATTACTTTTCCTGGCTTCTGACCTGATTTAATATTAGTATTATTTAAAATTGGACTTTATACTTTGCTCATTACACACCATGATTGCATAGTTGTCTCTTCCAAGAAACTGGGCACCCTTCTTTTAGTACAATTCCAAACAGCTTAAGTCAGCTTATCTACAACAGGCAAGCCGCTCCATTTACACAGGATATCATAATTTTAACTCACTAGGCGAACATTAGTGAATTAGATAAAATATGTAAATGTTACCCTTCAAATCCTGGCCGTAATACAAATACAAACATAATTACTGAGGTATTTAAAAGTGACATTTATTTATGGAGAAAAACTTTCAAAACCAATAATCATTTCTTTAAGTTTGTTACAAGTGGCAATATAAAAAAATAAAGACACCGCAATAATAAACTCATCCTCTTAGAATACCTCTTGCTGTTTAACAACAACATCTTTACTGTAAACAAATTTTTGTTTGGATGACTCCAGGAATAGTTATGAAGAACATTTTCAACTCCTACAGGACACTTGACTGGTTTTATCCTTCTAGGCCCCAATTCAGTAGTCTATTCCTATTCAGCACAGCACTTAAGTACATGCTTAATTTTAGTTATGTGTTTAAATCTCATTGACTTCAATGGGACTGAAACATGTGCCTAAAGTTAAGTATGTGCTTAAGTGATGTGCTGAACAGGGATGGGCTTCAGCTCATGCTTAAACACTTTCCTGAATTGGGGCTGTACATCAAGACATTCAGGGCATGTACTTGTCCAGGATTTTACTCACATGCAGGCCTTGGAATGTACTTACTACAGTTGAATGAATAGTAGAAAAATGTATTTGTGAATATTTGTTTGAAATTGAAAATGTATTTTGATTAAACCTTATTTGCGAACCTCTCATTTGCTGTCTGTGAACATTTCAATACTTGAGCTTTACTTGTGAGAAGTTCATTTTAAACTTGAATGTTCGACTATTTGGCACAAGTGAATTTTGAAATGTATGTTTGAATGCTGAATTGGCCATTATGAACTATGCATTTTATTAATTATTATTATTTATAATGCAGGAACACTTAGAAGCCTCCACCAAGTCAGGGCCCATTGAGCTAGGCACTGAACAAACTAATCACAAATGACAATCCTTGACCCAAAAAGCTTACTATCAAATCTAGAATCTAAAATTCAGCATCTCTTGGCAGTTACATAAGCCATAGGATACTGTTTCTTTTCCTTAACTGGATGACTTATATAATGAACCAATGCAATAAACCTCACAATTAGCATTGTGTCAATTAGTTACAGAAATCATCCAATGAGATAAGAGAAACAAAACTGTGAATTGTAATTATCTTCAATTTGAGAATGATTGTGAGATAATGAAGAAAGTCATTAATTTTGAATAATGAATACTGCACATTTGAGAATGTTGTGATCCGTTCACAGACAATCTGCAAACAGAAAGAAAGGCAAAATTTTCTGAATAATTTGTTGTGAATTATTTGCTTATCTCTAGCCCAGATACTTCATCTACAGGCTGCTATCCACCACCAAAGATATTATCAGAAAAGCTTTTGGTTGCTGCGGAGAGTCACAAAGCATATGGTCTATATTTGGGGAAGACTTTATTTGATGCTATTCTGATCTATGCAAACTGTTCCCATATTCTTCAGTGATGTTTGCAATCAGCACAAGAATAGCTTAGATGTTGTAAAAGCTGTCAACAGCCATTTTGAAATGCACTATTTTCAGGTTGCATTATTCTTTGAGAACCTGACCCTTATAATCAGTGAATGTTCTTCAATAACAACTTTCGGTACCTAATGCTCAAAGTGAGCATGAATAGCTCTGATAGCATTGGGAGGTTTTTTTGTTGTTTTTTTGCCTTTTGCACTAGACAGCTAAGATTCTTAGCATCTCAAATGTGAAGATGGTTAAAAAGAAAAAACAGTGCAGGAATGTATAGCTCTTCCTGATGTTTGATGGACTCCTTGAGTAACCTTGCAGAGTCATGACATGATTAGTCATGGAGCTAATGAATGTGATTTGTTTCACATACCACATTGCAGAACTGATTCTTCCAAACCAAATCCCTTGGAACATTAGGCATTCAGTAACCGTACGACATTATTTGTACTTGCAATTGCTGCTACTCCTCATTTTTCTTCTTTGTTTATAAAGAGCATTTGCTTTTCCCACATAGCTTAAAACAACAAAACAACAGCTTGTACCAACAAAAACAAAACTTTAAGAGGCAACCTCTAAGCTTGCTCACCCAGTATTCGCATTTGTAAGAAACCTTTTGCATGTGCAAACATGGGACATACATCCACAGATTGAAAGAATTTAAATTCGACCGTAACTGTATGTTTAAACATTCCCCATTTGGGGGTGAAAAATCATATTAATATATTTAGACTTGGGTTCTTGACTTCTTAGGGGTTCTACAAAACCAGTATAAGGCCAACTGCAGTGTTGTTCCACATTTAAAGATGAGCCCTCAAGACTTAAGGCCAAATTCAGAGCTGTTGTAGGCAGGCAAAACCACATTAGTAATTATTCCAGAACTGCTACTTACAATAGGTCTGAATTTGGCCCTATGGGTTTAACACTAGCACATATCAAAATACACACTAATGCCAGAACTAACCCTGCTGCTGCTAATATTAATTAGGGTAATAATGAAACTATCCAACAAAAACTGTATTTGTGCAGATACTACTAGCAGATGCATAATTACTCAGCAGAGTTGAACCCTAGCACTGACTCAGAATGTAAACATTTATACTCCTTAACTCTGGGTCTCTAGCTGTTAGCAGGCAGGCATCCTAGGAGCAAATGCAGTCTTTGTTGATTCACCCTGACACTAAACATTTCATAATATCTGCATGATAGTATCTCTACCAGCTGCGTTAGAACAATTTGATACATAGCCTTAAAGCAGGTATGAATGAGAATGTTCACTTACTCCTAATTCTTGCCTATGTCACACACAATGACAAATGTAACTCTTTCTAGATTTTTTAAGTGATTGTATTGGGCTTAAGCATTTAAGACACTTCTTCCATCCCAGGATATTCACCCTGTCTTTTGCCACTGCCATATCTAAGCACAGATGGATTTGACCAAGTGGCTTTTATCTCTGCTTGCACACTAGTTCAGTTCCAAGCTCAGTTAACTTAAACAATGCCTACAAATAACCTCCTTAAACACATTTTTGGCTCTGAGAAGTCAGGATTAGTGTTCCATAAGTGGGTCAATCTCCAGCTTCAGCAGCTCTCAGAAGATCGTGGCATATATTTGGACAGAGAAAGTTCCCATGGTGCCATCAAGATTCTTGCTGAATAGAATGCGTGGGTACGGAAGCCAAACCTGTGATGCTCAGCAGGGCTGAAGCCTACATTTTATCCTTGTTATACTGGGCCTTTATTAGCAAGTTGTACGACGTTTTTAGCTGATAAAATAAATGAGTATGCACCTATGCAGCTAGCCCAACAATCTAATGACTACTCTATATGCTACCAAGCAGAGGATCCAAGATTGACAATTGAACTTGGTCCTGAGCCAAGATGACGATATTTTCAATATTTCAAAAAACTCACAGGACAGTCATAGGTGGAACTACAGAAAACAAGTAGAGGAAGCAAGAAAATCAGTCAGCCAGGGCTACCCCAGGCTAATTTCTGTCCCCACAGCACATTTTATCCCATCCCATCCCTTCACAAAAAATAAACAAATAACGTTTTTAAAAAATAGTTTAGTGCATCATTTTGCATTTACACATTCTATTAAGTAATAAACTTAAAAAAAAACCCTTATGTCTCCTCCGCATTGGTCTTTTTCCTTCACTCTATGTTTTGTCCCTTTTCTCTACTGTGACCCTTCTGACTGACTTTGTAAAAACAGCTGGGGGGCATTGTTCCCTCTAAGCTGTGCGCGTGTGCGCGCGCACAAAGATCCTAATTCCTGCAGACACGGCGAAACACCGCGCACACAAAAATTTGCACAAAAGCACAACAATTTGCATAGAAGACATTTTTTGCGCACATGGCCTGTCAAAAATTAGAGGAAACATTTCTGGGGGTGGGGGGGGGGGGTGGTATTAGTGAGAATGAATTTAAACTTAAAGGAAGAAACATATCTGAAAATTAGCAGGAAGAAAATAGAGAAATAATCTAAAGAAAAATATGTATCAAGACAGGGAAGGAAAAGCAAAGAAGAAGAAGAGAAAATGGAAAGAAGAGGGTGGGAGAAAAAGGGAAACAAGGGAAAAGAATGATTACTCACCTTATCGTAACTGTTGTTCTTCGAGATGAGTGACTCATATCCATTCCAATCAGGTGTGTGCGCGCCACATGCAGTGTCATCGGAAAGTTTTTCTCCCAGCAGCACCCATCTGGTCAGCTGTGGAGCCCCTGGGAGTGGTGCCTCCGTAGCGCTCTATATATGACCGTGCCGAGCCGGTGCCTCCTCAGTTCCTTCTTGCCAGTTACTCCGACAGAGGGGAAGGTGGGTGGGTTTGGAATGGACATGAGCAACATATCTCAAAAAACAACAGTTACAAGAAGGCGAGTAACTGTTCTCTCTTCTTTGAGTGATTGCTCATACCATACCAATTAGGTGACTCCCAAGCCTCACCTAGGTGGTGGGGTCGGAGTTATGGAATCGCTGATTGAAGCACCGCTCTGCTGAAAGCTGCATCATCTATAGCATACTGGACGATGGTGTAATGAGAGGTGAAGGTATGCACCGAGGACCAAGTTGCTGCCCTACAGATTTCTTGGATCGGGACTTGGACCAGGAACGCCGTCGATGAAGTCTGTGACCTTGTGGAGTGTGCCATAAGTGTCAGGGCTGGGATTTTAGCTAACTCATAGCATGTGCGGATGCAGGACATGATCCAGGAATAAATCCTTTGTGATGATACCGGGAGTCCTTCCATCCGGTCTGCCACCACTACAAATAGCTGGTTCGACTTTCTGAATGGCTTAGTGAGTTCGATGTAGAAGGCTAGCACCTACCGAATATCCAGAAAGTGCAGCCTCTGCTCGCGGTTACTGGCATGAGGCTTAGGATAGAAAACGGGCAGGTATATGTCTTGACTCGTATGAAAATGTGACACAACATTAGGAAGAAAGGCCGGGTAAACCCTAAGTTGCACCTTATCCCTGTGGAAGACCATGTAAGGTGGGTCAGAGGTGAGTGCCTTCAACTCAGACACCCTCCTTGCTGAGATAATGGCGACCGGAAAAGCTACCTTGTACAATAGATAGAGGAGGGAGTAAGTCTCTAACAGTTCAAACAGGGGCATTAGATTGGAGAGGACCAAGTTCAGGTCCCACACAGGAACTGGCTGTCTAATCGGGGGATAGAGGCGTTCCAGGCCCTTGAGAAAATGTCCCACCATGGGGTTGGCAAATATGGAGCGTCCAGACACTCCTGGGTGGAAGGCCAAAATAGCAACGAGGTGTACCTTGATGGATGACGCTGCCAGGCCTTGTTGTTTTAGGTGTAGGAGATACTCTTGGATGAGTTGCATAGGTACCTGGAGTGGAGGTGTGTGATGCTGGGCACACCAACAAGTGAACCTTTTCCACTTAGCAAGATAAGTGGCCCTGGTGGGTGGTTTCCTGCTGCCAAGTAGGACCTCCCTTACAGGTTCCGAGCACAGAAGTTCCATGGGTTTAACCATGAAGCTTCCAAGCTGTGAGATGGAGAGACTCTGGGTGGAGCAGGTGACCATGATCAGCAATCAGGGCGTCCACTGACAGTTCCAAGGGTGTGGTGTATCCGTGTTGTCAAGGCCATGCCAGGGCCACCAGGATTACCTCCGCTCTGTCCCTGTGGACCTTGAGAAGAATCTTGTGCACCAGAGGGAACAGGGGAAAGGCGTACAACAGGTGGCCTCCCTAGGATAGCAGAAACGCGTTCGTGACCGAGCCCGGGCTGTGACTCTGGAAGGAGCAGAACATCAGGCACTTCCTGTTAGCTGCGGGTGGCAAACAGGTCAACCTGGGGAAAACCCCACCTTTGGAAGACGGAGTGTATGACGTCCAGACAAAGGGGCCACTCCTGATTGCGGAACGATCTGCTGAGGTGGTCTGCCAGGTCGCTCTGAGCCCTTGGGAGATAGCTCCCTCCATTCACCTGGAAGCATCCTATGCAGAACTCCCAGAGCCTGAGGGCTTCTCGACACAGGGGGGAGGAATGGGCTCCACCCTGCTCGTTGATGTAAAACATGGCAGTGGTGGTGTCCGTCCTCACTGCCACGAACTGGCCTTGTAGCCGGGCCTGAAAAGTTTGGCATGCTAGATGTATTGCCTTGATGTTGATATGAAGGGAGAGCTTGTCCCGAGACCATAGGCCCTGCATTTGTAGATCTCCCAAATGCATACCCCATCCCAGAGCCAACGCTTCCATTACCAGGGACAGGGAGAGCTGTGGAAGGGGACTCCTTCGCATACCATCAGAGGGTTGAGCCACCATTGGAGGGACTTGAGTATGTGCTCTGGTACCGTCACTAATAAGTCGAGGTTGTCACGTCCCAGGCAATAGGATGACGAAAGCCACGCTTGCAGGGTTCTGAGCCTCGGCCTGGCATGCCGGACCACATAAGTGCAGGTTGCCATGTGGCCGAGGAGACATAGGAAACCCCTTGTAGTAGTGGTTGAGAATCACCTGAGGCCTTGAATGATGTCTGTCATGGTTTAGAATCTTGTCTCAGGCAAAAATGCTCTTGCCTGCACCAAGTCCAGCACCGCTCCGATGAACTCTATTCTCTGGGTCGAAGACAAGGTTGACTTGTACACGTTGAGGAGGAGGCCCACTCTCTTGAAAGAGGATCTGACGAACAGGACCTGAAATTCCACCTGCTCCCTGGTGCACCCCCTGAGTAGCCAGTCGTCGAGGTCGGGGCATACCTGCATCTGTCTCTTGCGAAGGAAGGTTACTGCAACTGACATGCACTTGGTGAAAACTCAGGGGGCTGTCAATAGACCAAATGGGAGGACCGTGAACTGACGGTGTTTGTGATCGACCACAGACCTTAGAATCTTCCCGTGTGCAGGGCGAATGGCTATATGAAAGTATGCGTCTTTCATGTCGAGGGCAGCATACCAGTCTCCTGGATCCAGGGAAGGGATAATTGTGCTCAGAGAGACCATACAGAACTTCAACTTCACCATGAATTCTTTGAGTCCTCGCAGGTCTAGAATGGGTCGGAGACCCCCCTTTGCCTTGGAGATTAGGAAATAATGGGAATAGAACCCCTTTCCCCTTAGCTCCTGAGGAATCTCCTCCACCATTCCCATGGCGAAGAGCAACTGCACTTCCTGGATAAGGAGTTGCTCGTGAGAACAGTCCCTGAAGATGGACGAGGAAGAAGGTTGGGAGGGAGGGGAGGAGCAGAATTGGAGAGAATATCCCACTTCTACCATGCGAAGAACCAGCAGTCCAATGTTATTTGCGACCAAACACAGTAGAAGAGGGATAGACGGTTCAGAAAACACGGGGAAGGATCCAGTGCTGAGACAGGTGCTCCGCCCTTGGGCGCACCTTCAAAATAACTGCTTTGAGCCCAATGAAGGTTTGGTCGGGCCCTGGCCCTGCCCAGACTGAGGATGGGAGGGCTTGTGCCTGCCATTTCTGCCCCTGCATCTGTAAGGCTCCTGCCTTGGACGAGGCAGATATGACCGCTGTTGCTGCGGTTGGGGCTTAAAGGGCTTTCATTGGGTTACCAGGGTGTGCATACCCAAGGATTTCATTGTAGCCCTGGAATCCTTTAGGCTCTGCAGCCTGGAGTCCGTCTGTTCAGCAAACAGACCCACCCCATCGAAAGGCAGGTCCTGCATAGCTTGTTGAACCTCGGGCGGGAGCCCCGAGGCCTGCAGCCATGAGCTGCACCTCACGGAAATTCCTGAGCACAAGGTGCGCGCCGCCAAGTCCACAGCATCCAGTGAGGCCTATAAAGAGGCCCTTGCCACTGCCTTGCCCTCCTCGACAATAGCCCCAAACTCCTCTTTGGACTCTGCCAGTAAGAATTCCATAAACTTCAGCATCCAGGAGTTGAAGTTATATCTATTCAGGATTGCCTGCTGATTGGAGCCGAGTTGTCTCTGACTGTTTCCGCACCAGAGAACGGCGGTGTTGCGGGTCTTGTCCAGAGTCCTTCCGCGGTGATGTCTCTGCCACTGCCGGGGCACTACACACTGATGAACTTGGTGCCAGGTCCTGCCATGCTGATGCTGGTTGCGGTCTAAGTGCTGCCTCCATGAGGAGCTGCTTCAGTCTAAAGTCCCTCTCCTTCGTTCTCAGGTGAAACTCTTTGCAAATCCCACACTTCTCTGCCTGATGTGTTTCCCCCAGACACTTTAAGCAAGCATCAAGTGGGTCACCCATTGGCACAGCTTTGTTGCAGGACTCACGGGGCTTGCACCCCTGGGACTTAGGCATGCCCTGAGTCCCCAGAGACAGCGAACTATTAACACTACACTAACTAATAACTAAGATAACTAAGGAAATCAAACTCTAAAGTGGATAGAAGCTAGAGGAACGTGTAGAGCTTGCTGAGCAAGACGTCACAGTTTCAATGACAGTCACTGAGGTAAGAAGGAACTGAGGAGGCGCTGGGTCGGCAGGGTCATATATAGAGCGCTATGGAGGTGCCACTCCATGGAGCTCCACACACTTAATTGGAATCAATATGAGCAATCACTCGAAGAACTTTTGTTTATTTTTATAAACACTGATTTATTACAATATTTTTAGTCTATTGTTTTTGTTGCTGTAACGGGGTTGGCACCCGCCTCTCATGAGCACCCCATTTTCTGTGGCTGATATGCCTGTGATCAGTCTTTTTTTGGGGCAGCACCCACCTCTCACAGGCAGCCCCCTCTTTGGTTGGTTGGATGTCAGCCTGCTTTTCATTTTAGTTCTTATATCAGGGTGGCACCCACCTCTTGAGAGCATCCCCTGGCCGATGGTTCTCTCGGCAGGTCTTCAGCAACTCAGTCCTCCGGCTGAGCTGCATACACTATCCTCCCTTCTGGGGTATGTAGTCCCGAGTTCTTATCACAGCTCTGGTATGGGCCGTACGTCTTATGCTTCTTCCCAGAGACACTTCCTTCTTCAACCACCCAGCCGGGTCCCATCTCAGTACCCTCAGCTGGTGTCTTTTCAGCAGCCCTCCCTTCGCTCAGGCTGCAGCCAGACCAGCAGGACCCATCTCGGTACCCTCGTCTGGTCTGGCCAGGTTCAGTGCTCAGTCCCCCAGTCTCAGCCTGCCCGCACTGTCCTTTTTGTGGTCCTGCTGCTCATTCAGCCAGCCAGGCACTCGGTCTTTGGCGGCCTTCCCTGGGCTCAGTTCTGTCTGGTGAGCTCTCTGAAGTGAGGTGTCCGTGGTCCTGCTGTTCATCCAGCCAGCCACCCGGTTCTCCCTCATCAAGCTCCATGCAGAAACTGAAGGCTCTGCTCTGCTGTTTGCCTTTTATCTGGCCCTTCTGGTCTCTTATTGGTCACTCCAGCAGCCCCTCTGACTGGCCGCCACTCTGCTGCCACTCCAGGCTGCCTGGAGGACTTCTCGCTGGTCTATTCTGGGGCAGCGTGACGCAGGCCAGCGAGGCCTCCAGCAGGGGGCCTCCGGACCTAGTCCGCCCTGCCACCGTTGCTCTAGCCACAAAATATCTGACTACTTCTCCAGCTCTGGATGACACCCAGAACAAGTCCATATTAAGCTTGTGTTCTTCCCATAAGGTATGCCAGGGTACTGGGTGGGCTGGAATCTTAGGAACACATGAGTGCCTATGTAGGCACTAAGATTCTCTCCTCAGGATCCACCTAGGTCTCAGTGGTCATTAAGCTTGCAACTCTGATTAGTCATCTGAGATGCACAAGTGCCCAGGTTCTGGCCCTTAGAAGGCAGCTTAGACTGAGAGAGCAAGCCATTTGAATGGAAATGACTCCAAGCCATAAGTCAACAACTACACAGGTCAAAAATACGTAAGTTTACTAATTTTTGGCCACTCTGAGTATGTCTACTCAGCAACTAAGCACCCGTGGGTGGCCCGTCAGCTGACTTGGGCTTTTGGGGCTCAGGCTGTGGGGCTGTAAAACTGTGGTGTATACGTTTGGTTTGGGCTAGAACCCACAGAATCCAAAAGCTCTGTCTACACCACAATTTTACAGCCCCACAACATGAACCCCCGAGCCTGAGTCAGCTGACATGGGCCACCTGCTTAACTGCTGTGTAGACATACCTTCTAAAAATTAGCTATAACACTTAAGTGGAATAGCCTGCAAGCTGTTCAGTTTTTATAAAACAACCTCACCTCTCAGATAATGGAAGCATTTAGCCACACATCAGTGCAAGGTGAGACATTAGGCTGAGGAGTCTTTCACACCACACAAAACACTATGTGTTAGGTCCCGATCCTGATTCCACCAAAGTTGATAGCAGGTATGCCATTGACTTCAATGGGAGGAGGATCAGACACCTTCCTTTCATAAACATGGCTAAACAAAAAGTAAACAAGGCAATCTTCCAATAATGAAACTCCTCCTTTGATGCAAAATGAATGTTAAGATTCAGATCATTCCATTTGAAATATAAGCAAAATTAAAATTCTTTGAAAATGAGGACTTCCTTAGAAAATCCTGTATATTTGCTCAAGTGACTGAACTGGTATATTAAATCTGAAATGACTTTTCCAGACACTACCCCTTCATCACCATTGTAACATATAAACCTATGTCAGAGATGACACCTTTAAGGATGTTTAAAATGGGAAAAAATTACAGAAAGAATACTTAGGTTTCTGACTAAACAACTGAAGAAACAAAACACTCATAATACTTCTATTGGCAAATATATCATTATGTGGAAAACTAAGCCACAACTTATTCTGATATACATAGGAAACTGTGCTTGCATAAGAATATTTTCCCTAATGCTCTATAACCCAGATGGACTTCATTTCTTACTAAAAATTCTTGTGGTAATTTAACAAACTTGCCTAACGTGCACATTAGCTTTAAAATTTTAAAGGGTCATCTTTTATCAAGGGTTGTCTAACACCACATTAAACTAGTGAGGTGAGAGAACTTTCTGGAGATTAGAAGTGTTGTCAACATGCAGCAAAACTATTAAAGACTGAGTTGAAAACTGATTTTTAAAGTAAAAACAGGTACCAGGCTCTCTCAGTGGAAAAAACGTCAAGCCCATTCAGAATATTACATTCAATTATTCCCTGATTAGATTCCAGGTAGACTCAAGTTTTACAAATGTGGGCCTGAACCTTCAAACTCGTACTCACAGGAGATGTTCCAGTGACTTCAATCGATCTACTCACAGAGGCCCCAGTCCTACAAAAGACTTATACACGCCATTAACTTTGCACTGTATGTAGTTTTATTGAAGTCAGTGGGACTACTCACAGGGCATAAAGTTAAGCGCATGCATAAGTCTTTGCAGGACTGGGGCCATATGGACCACTCACGAGTAACAACTGCAGGACTGAGCGTGAAGTCTTTACGTTACAATCTATAGTTTAGCTCAAAATTGATATAGTTTAGGCTCAAAATTGTGTTGTGATACAGTTAAACAGAGAACTCATTTTACAAAACCTGATGGGAGTTCCCTGCAAGACCCACCCTTCCATCCCTACACTCTGCCCAAAACTCTCTCATTAAGGTACCCATTGAATCAAATTCAGAGATGAGGTAAATGGCCATTCAAATGGCATTACTAAATTGAAGTGAATGTACAAGTTATGCAGTGTACAGTACACTCATCCAGGTTAATTACACTGACGTAACAACATATCAGCTCTGAATGTGTCCCTTTGTTTCTTTTGTCCACCCCCACTTCATGCCTTTTTCGAGCAACTGGTTGGAACAGCTTCCCATCCAATGTTCACCAACCCCCTGCTCTCGTCAGCTCCCAAAGCTTCTGGAACATACTGTCTATGAAGCCAAATGACCACACATCATTTTCTTATCCTCACTGTTTTAAAACCAATCATGCCTTCAGTCTGTAAGCTGCTGAGGGCAGGACCTCTGAGAGGCATATGACACACCTGTGGCACAGAACTTTGTGCATGTAGAAGAATGTGCCGCCTAGTAGCTATAGTAGGGTGTCCCCCGCAGTGGCTACAGCAGCATTTTCTGCTCAGGTGCCCCCTGCCAATAGCCAGGCTGGCCCTCCAGCCAAGTAGGGTTGCCACCGGTCCAGTTTTCATTCAGACAGTCTGGTTTTTGGCTTCTATGTCCGGGTACCATTTAGGGTTACCAGATGCCTGGTTTTCGGGGACCTGGCAACCCTAAATGGCACCCGAACCAAAAGTCCGGTTACCATGGGGCAAGGAGAGACACTGGGTCATTAACCCGCACCAGCCCCTGCTCAGCTGGGCCCACCTCCTATCTGCAGGCAGGCTCCTTGAGACAATCCAGCAAGTGATGGGGGGAGGGGGTGAGAGGAGCAAGTGATGGGAGTGGGGCCTTGGACGGGAAGAGGTGGGGGCAGGGTATGGGGCTTTGCGGGGTGTGTGAGAAGAGGCAGAGCAGGGGCTCGGGGTCCAGTTACCAGCCATTAGAAAGGTGGCAACCCTATGATCAAGTCATATATAGTCTCCCCGCTTCTTCTTTGGGGTAAGATGGATTCCCCCCAAACAATAATCCAACAAGTTCACATCAGGTCTTTGGCCTGACTGGGCTCAGTTGTCCTTACGCCCCTTCTATCAGAGGGTTTTCGGACCACTTTCCTTAGGCCGGTAGGGGAACCCAGGCCCTGTCCCCAACACCAACACCACTCTGGGTTCTAGCCCAGGGACCCTAGAGAAAGCAACTAAGGTTTACTTCCTTGCTGCCTCCCTGGACCACTTCCTCCCTTGGCCTATCTCCAGCCCCTTTCTCCAGCCCCTTCTTGAGGCTCTTCACCCTTGCCTGGGGTCTGCAGAGTTCTTTGCCGCTCTTGTACAGATCAGCCCCTCTCAGGGCTTTCACTCTAGAGACCTGTAGCCAGATGCAGCGCCCCCACTTCATTTGCTCTTTCAAGTGCAGCCTGCAGTTTCCCTTTCAAGTGCAGTTTGCACAGTTTCCTGTTATGCTGTTATAAAGCCACAAGCAGCGGAAGTCCCCAGTGATGTTAGATGCTTGCTTAAAGCTACATTGCTCTATATTACCAATTGTATTCATGCTTATGAACATGTAATCAATTAACATAAGGAATGAGTAAGATAGTGTGAATGACAGCCAATAGCAAAGCAAAGAAGCAAATATCACCTTTTATGGAACCACAATATTATCTTGGTGAAGGTATAAATCTCGAGACAGGCGGTCAGGTCGAGGGTACCAACAAGGAAATGTAATAGCACACTAAACTCGGGACCAGACCGGAAGCAGTAGAGCCCTCCCGCAGATCCGAAGGGACTCCGGGGACTCTCGTCACCTCAGGCCGATCTCCGGGCAGCTGTAGCCTGGCCAGCCCCAGCCACCTGGGGAATCGAAACCAACACCCGCGCCTGTACCCTGCTAGCATGAATGAGTTGTGTGTGTGTGTGTGTGTGTATATATATAATTGCGCAAATATGGGAAGCAATAAATCAACGCTCAGTACTGCTCAAATGCACCCTTTGTCCGTCGTTATTTCCTGGCTAGTTCCAGGAATGGGTAACAAGACCTAGCTCTTGTCTGTCTTTCCCCATGCTGTAGGTATGTCCATGTTTCTCTACTGGCCCTTTTCCAGAGCTCCTGTCTCAGGAGAGGATTCTAAGGCTTACTCTCCCCCTGAGCCTCCAACTTCCGACCCTGACGTCCTTTCTTTATTAGTCAACCAGCTCCTCCCACAGCTGGGCCTAATGCTATTTGAGTCTGGCCCACTCCACAGGTGCAACCAGGAGCATTAACTGTTCTCTAGCTCCAATTAACCCCTTCACTACAGTGTGGGGTTCACACCCCATCATACCGCATGTATGAAGCTATTCTACATAAACAGTAGCTCTGGTCACATTTTGTTTTATTTTATTTTTGAATTTCAATTAAACCATTTTTAAAAAGCATTTGCTATTTTTCAGTGAACTGTAATAAAAACATTTTCATAGGTGTTTTTCTAACTAAACATGCCCCTGAGATGTTTGGAAAACAAATATTGCAAAACTGGAAAAGCTGAAAGAGAAATTCACAATGGACCTGAAGAGCTTCATTGTGCAAGCAGTGTTAAACGGATGCCATCAACTTAACATCAATAAAGTTACTTTTCTCTGAAAATATATTCAGCAGTACTGGTAAAGCAAATAGCTAAGATTACTATAACAAAGACATGAATAAAAATTCCTCCATTTTCTCCCAATTTGTTGACTCTATGCATTGAAAACACTTTTGTATAGCAGTATTGCCAATCTCAAGCATTCAAAAATCATGAGTTAAACGACAAACAATCATGAAATTGGCTTAAAAATAATGAGATTTTATAAAATTGTAAATTTGGAATTCTTCTGGTTTTGGAGCCTTTATGGTTCATGTTTTCTAGCTTTTCTTAACCACCATGAGAGCTGGAAACTTTTTTTTTAAATGAAAACTGGATTCTAATGTAATCACGACTCTCTCTCTCATACACACAAACACGCACTCTCTCTCTCTCTCTAAAGGAAAATCACATTTTTTAAAGAAAGATAAGGTTAGTCAACTTTCCCTATTGCGTGGAGCTTTCACATAGTGTAACAGGAGAGAATTAAAAAAATAGGAAAGTGACTGTAAAATCATAAAAACTGGTACAGCTATAGAGGGACAGGTGTGGTATGTGAAACCACATTACTTTTTTGTGTTTTTAAATGGATAGATTTCAAGTTATGTCCCTTTAAAATATGAAAGATAAACCGAGTACATGATGGAAATTAATTCATTTGTAAATCTATCTTAGATTTGATCATCCAAGGTGCAATCAGTAACATGAGTAACGAGTTTTAAAAGATGTTTATCTAATATCTCTTTAAAATTATTCACATGCATTTAACCAAATTAAGTACAATTCACATAAAGGTGTATAAAGAGCTTAGTGCTCTGAATATTTAAATAGATTTAAAAATTTATGCGAAGGGACAGAAAATTGCAACTCTGTGTTCTTAAAAATGCTACACCAAAATAAAAAATGCAAACGTTGCGACACTCTACCAGGTTTCAAGTTCAGAAAATGCATGGCCTTTAGTATTAGATGGGAAAGAAGTTCATTTCTGTGAGTTGTGTGCATTGCTCCTACTTTCCCTCTGAAGGCAATAAAACCCTCAAGCAAAGCTCTTCTGAGTCCAAGCACATAGATCCCATTTCAAAAGCGTTTTTTTAAAGCAGAAGAGAAGTTTTAAAACTTTTTTTGACTGTTTATGAAAACTGACTATATAATATTGGCATTGGCACTTTCTTACTCAATTGATCTATTCCTTGTGTGTATTCAGAGTCAGATTACTTATTTAATGCCAAAAATGAGGTTTTACTCTTGTAAAGCCCTGAACAGCTCACTGAGAATGAAGTGGAATCTTTTGCTCCTAGGGCATCATCAAAAGAACTGTTTACAAAATTCCAATGAGGTACACTGGGGTAAATCCACTGAAGACAATGGAATTGCACAGGCGACACCAAGGGCGCAATTTAAAGACAATGGGTTTGCAAAGGTGTATCTCCTCTCAGAGTGAACCCAGGGGGTTGTATTAGACACTTGTTCCTCCACACCCAGAGCCCTCAGATGCATAGTCCCACAGATCTCAATCCTTTTGTCTCTGTGAAGCTATTGGGAAAGCTGGAGAGACAAAAGGGGCCAAAGTGCCTGCATGATACAGACAAGACCCAGATCTACATCTCCTTTAGACTTCATGTAAACTGCTCCATCTCCCAGCTTTCTGAGGAGTGCCTAGCCAAAATCAGCACATACATGAAGAGCAGCTTAACCCTGACAAAATGGGGGTGCTGCTGAAGAAGAGACAAGGTGTGCTTCTGAGAACTTGCCTCTTCTAAACCATCTTGCCTCAGATAGATATGTTCACTTGCAACACTGGGGTCCTTTTGGCCTCCTCAGTGCTACTGGATGCCCACACAGCCATGGTGGCAGAAACCAAAACATTTTTATCTGTAACTGGCCAGAAGATTTTGCCCTATCCTGTCAGACTTGGATGTAGCCACGGTGATTTATGCATTTGTGATCCTCTTGGACTTGATTTTTGCAACTCATTATATCTAGGAATAAATCTACAAACCCGGAAGGTCTCCAGCTGGTGTAAAATGCAGCAATACATCTGCTTAGAAACACAGGTCACCATGAACACATTCCTGCACTAGCTCCCTATTGAATATAGAGTCCAGGTCAACATTTGTCTTGATATTCACAGCCCTTGATGGGATTGGCCTTACCTATCTGAAAGACTGTCTCTCCCTCTGCTTCCCACCACAGTTATGTTCCACTGGAACAAGGAAGTGTCACACAAAAGGGAAGTTCCCTGAGCACAGAGATGGAACTTGCACAGGAGCTGGACCTATGCTATGAAATTCACTCTCATGAGAACCACTGCTTTTAGAACTAAATGAAAAATCTCCATTTCTTTGATTTAGCGCCACCTCAATAATGTAGGCTTCACACACTAAATCCAAAGCAAGCTCTTTCCACTACTCTTCCTATTTTTCATTTCTTCCATGGAAGTTATAGTGCAGTTCTCTCAGACGTCCCAGTGAAAATCATGAGCTAATTCAGTTCAAACTGAATGGAAGGATAAACAAAAATAGATCTGTGACTAGGGGTTTTGATTTCAAAAGGGCTAACTTTAAAAAATTAAGGAAATTATAAGTTAGGGAAGTGGATTGGACTGAAGAACTTGTGGATCTAAAGGCGGAGGAGGCCTGGAATTACTTCAAGTCAAAGTTGCAGAAACTATCAGAAGCCTGCATCCTAAGGGCTGGTCCACACTGTGGGGCGGGTGTCGAACTAAGATACGCAACTTCAGCTACGTGAATAACGTAGCTGAAGTTGAAGTATCTTAGTTCGAACTAAAAAGCACTTACCGCGGGTCCAGATGCAGCAGGCAGGCTCCCCCATCGACTCCGCTTACTCCTCGCGCGGAGCAGGAGTACCGGTGTCGACGGCGAGCACTTCCGGGATCGATTTATCTAGATGAGACGCGATAAATCGATCCCAGAAGATCGATTGCTACCCGCCGAATCAGGCGGGTAGTATAGACGTACCCTAAGAAAGGGGGGAAAATTCAAAGGCAGGAGTTGTAGACCAAGCTGGGTGAGCAAGCATCTTAGAGAGGTGATTAAGAAAAAGCAGAAAGCCTACAAGGAATGGAAGATGGGAGGGATCAGCAAGGAAAGCTACCTTATTGAGATCAGAACATGTAGGGATAAAGTGAGAATGGCTAAAAGCCATGTAGAGTTGGACCTTGCAAAGGGAATTAAAACCAATAGTAAAAGGTTCTATAGCCATATAAATAAGAAAACAAAGAAAGAAGAAGTGGGACCGCTAAACACTGAGGACGGAGCAGCAGTTAAGGATAATCTAGGCATGGCCCAATATCTAAACAAATACTTTGCCTCAGTCTTTAATGAGGCTAATGAGGAGTTTAGGGATAATGGCAGGATGACAAATGGGAATGAGGATATAGAGATAGATATTACCACATCTGAGGCAGAAGCCAAACTCTAACAGCTAAATTGGGAGGCCCAGATAATCTACATCCAAGAATATTAAAGGAACTGGCACATGAAATTGCAAGCCCATTAGCAAGAATTTTTAATGAATCTGTCAACTCAGGAGTTATACCGTATGACTGGAGAATTGATAACATAGTTCCTATTTTTACGAAAGGAAAATAAAGTGATCCAGGTAATTACAGGCCTGTTAGTTTGACATCTGTAGTATGCAAGGTCTTGGAAAAAGTTTTGAAGGAGAAAGTAGTTAAGGACATTGAGGTCAATGGTAATTGGGACAAAATACAACATCGTTTTACAAAAGGTAGAACCTGATCTTCTTCTTTGAGAAGGTAACAGACTTTTTAGACAAAGGAAACGCAGTGAATCTAATTTACCGTGATTTCAGTAAGGCATTTGATACAGTTTCACATGGGGAATTATTAGTTAAATTGGAAAAAATGGGGATCAATATGAAAATTGAAAGCTGGATAAGGAACTGGTTAAAGGGGAGACTACAACAGGTCATACTGAAAGGTGAACTGTCAGGCTGGAGGGGAAGATACTAGAGGAGTTCCTCAGGGATCGTTTTTGGGACAAATCTTATTTAATCTTTTTATTACTGACCTTGGCACAAAAAGTGGGAGTGTGCTAATAAAGTTTGCGGATGACACAAAGCTGGGAGGTATTGCCAGTACAGAGAAGGACCAGGATATCATACAGGAAGATCGGGATGACCTTGTAAACTGGAGTAATAGAAATAGGATGAAATTTAATAGTGAAAAGTGCAAGGACATGCATTTAGGGATTAAGAACAAGAATGTTTGTTATAAGCTGGGAACACATCAGTTGGAAGTAACAGAGGCGGAGAAGGACCTCGGAGTATTGGTTGATCACAGGATGACTATGAGCCGCCAATGTGATATGGCTGTGAAAAAAGCTAATGTGGTCTTGGGATGTATCAGGCGAGGTATTTTCAGTATAGATAAGGAGGTGTTTGTACCATTATACAAGGCACTGGCGAGACCTCATCTGGAATACTGTGTGCAGTTCTGGTCTCCCATGTTTAAGAAGGATGAATTCAAACTGGAACAGGTACAGAGAAGGGCTACTAGGATGAGCCGAGGAATGGAAAACCGGTCTTATGAAAGGAGACTCAAAGAGCTTGGCTTGTTTAGGCTGACCTTAATGAAGGCTGAGGGGAGATATGATTGCTGTCTATAAATATATCAGAGGGATAAATACCAGGGACAGAGAGGAATTATTTAAGCTCAGTACCAATGTGGACACAAGAACAAATGGATATAAAATGGCCATCAGGAAGTTTAGACTTGAAATTAGATGAAGGTTTCTAACCATTAGAGGAGTGAAGTTCTGGAACAGCCTTCCAAGGGAAGCAGTGGGGAGCAAAAGACATATCTGGCTTCAAGATTAAGCTTGATAAGTTTATGGAGAGGATGGTATGATGGGACAGCCACACGGCCTGTCAAAAATTAGAGGGAACATTGGTGGGATCTGAGTTACTACAGAGAATTATTTCCTGGGTGTTTGGCTGGTGAGTCTTGCCCACATGCTCAGGGTTTAGCTGATCGCCATATTTGGGGTCGGGAAGGAATTTTCCTCCAGGGCAGATAGGCAGAGGCCCTGGGGGGTTTTCGCCTTCCTCTGCAGCATGGGGCACGGTTCACTTGCTGAAGGACTGTCTGCACCTTGAAGTCTTTAAACCTTGATTTGAGGACTTCAATAGCTCAGACATAGGTTAGAGGTTTATTACAGGAGTGGGTGGGTGAGATTCAGTGGCCTGCATTGTGCAGGATGTCAGACTAGATGATCATAATGGTCCCTTCTGAAGTTAAAGTCTATGAGTCTAACACCCAAAATAAGCTCATTAGGGTGCATGAAACAGCTGCCTTTTCTGCTGTGCCTCTGACAGAGGAGCATACTGAATGCAATTCGCACAGTAGGAACTACAATTCTACTCTCATTTAACAACAAGGGGAGGAGACGGGTAGCAGTGCAAAATGACTTGCTGGGTGAAAGAAAAGAAACTGAGTGTTCAGACATTACAGATTCCTTTATAGGGGGATGATGATAATATTTTGCACTTGTTCAGCACTTTGCATTCAAGGGTCTCAAAGCACTTTGCCAGCTAAGACTCAGTGTCAATCTTCAGGAAAACAGGCCGTATGCAGTAGCAAGGGCTTGGAGAAAGATATAACTGGTCATTGACATTCACCCCAGAAGAAAATAAGGGTATGTCCTGTGGAAGATGCACAAATATGAGAGAGAGGGGGACAAGTGGAAGAGCTGTTTACATACTGTAGGAAATGTTCTGAACATCAACAGATACCACCGAAATATGAAATCTCATTGGATACAAGGTCCTTAAGGTTGTGTGGAACTTTAAAGAGTCAGCATATGATAAATTGTTCCCAAGCTAAAGTATTCAAAAACAAATACTTTCTGCGGTAAAGTCATTCCTGCCTCACCCATCTCTGTTCACCTTCCTTAGAACATATAGGCCACCTCTCAGTACTGTGGACAATGTATAATACTGCACAGAGATGGAGATTTCTAGGCAAACATAGCATCTTTCATGCCAAAGCACCTTACAAACTATGCAGCATATAAAGGAATCACTTCTCACACCAATGAAATGCAACCACCTCTGGAGCTGGTATTACACAGCAGCTACACAATAATGCAAAGCAACACTACCCAATTGTTGAGGATAGGAATTGAAAATATCACATTCAGTTGAAAATGCAGGTACAATTTAATTGGGCAGAATATAGTAATATAAATTTGACCAATCCCATGATCAACAGTCCTGCTTTTATTAAAGTAGTATCTTTAATCAGTCAGGACCTCAGTTTCATCTCTCATCTGAAAGAAAGCATTAGCACAGTTTTCTTTAATACTGTGTTGGAGCACTTGTTCTTTACTGACTCAGAGGGCTACTGATATTCATCTGTATCAGCAACATCATCCAGTATCTCCCATCCAAGTACTAACCAGGACCAACTCTGTTTAGCTTGAGAGATCTAAAGAAATCACAGCCTTGCATGGCTTCAAAAAGATTTTAAAAGATGTTGGCAGCTTTAACATATTTCCCTTGCTTTTGTGTGTGTTTAGGTTAGAACCATAACATTAGTTACACATTTGTTGCATGCACAGCAGCGTTTTGAATGCATGCATATTGCTTTTCTGAAATAGCATTTTCCAAAATGCTATGAACAACATTGTATGCTGTATGCTCATCTTCCTCTAACACATCTTGCTGAAGACTTCTTATTTTGCAGATCATTACCATGTCACATTCAACATGGTCAGTTAGACAACTTTTGTTTAGCAATGATTTAAAAAGCAGCCACACATTTTTGAGTGTTTGTGTCCTTATAGCGTTCTGCCCTTTTGATATAACAAGCAGAAAAAAGAAATTTCAGAGGCATTATAAGCAATATTAGAGAGACTCCTTTCATGTATTGAATCATACTGTGGTGCTAATAAACTTAAACATTGTAAAATAGGTGGTGAAAATGGAGTGACTATTAACTGTTATCTGATGCTACAACAAAGACTGGAACTGAATAAAACAATCTCTTACAGCCCAAACCCACTCTCATTGAAGCCAATGGGATTTTTGACACTGACTTGTGGATCAGGGTTTGAACCTCTAATGATTTTAGTTGATCCAGAAAGACTCCCAACGTCTACTTCAAAATACAGATTCTATACGTGGAAGGGGGCCTGTATGTAAATCAGCAAGACTGTGGCAAGTCAGGGTAGGGGATGCAGTTGATAGCTTTTAAAATCATATATACTACAGTGATTTTAAAAAGACAAATATTTAAGATTTTATTTACATCCTCAAACAGGTGTATGAGCCAGTTAAAATTGGTCCACAATGAGCTCAGTGAAGAAGACTGAAAACACAGTTAACAGTTTAAATAATCCATAAAAAACCTTTGAGTGGTATAATTAAAAAAAATTATTTGAACATGACAGAAGCAAAATCTCAACACATATTTCCTTTTTATTCTAAACTGACTTTAGGCTTCTTCCATGCCAACAAATCCTTCTACAACATACATCAACTCTTCTAAACCACAGAAACATCTCTTCCTAAAATTTGTGAATAGAGCTTGGGAAAGTTGCCGGATTCACTGAGACTGATGTCCTCTACAACAGCACCTACTGAACACGGAGACTACAGATTTCCACAGTGCAGTCTTCCCCACACATTGATTTTTTAAATATTATTTGAAGAGCAAGACAAGTTCTATTGAGTTAAGAACTCCTGAGTTCTAATCCTGGTTTTGCTGCTAATTCCTTTTGCAGCCTAGCAAATCACTTCACCTCTCCATATCTATCTTAGGCACTCCACACTGTAGTATCTCAACACCTCATCATATTTAATGTATTCATTCCCAAAACACCCTGTGAGGTAGGAAAGTACTACTCTCCACATTTTACAGATGGGAAACTAAGTGATTTACCCAGGGTCACATAGGATACTTGTGGCAGAGCAGGAATTGAATCCAGGTCTCCCACAGCTCAGACTAGCACCCTAACCACTGGCCCTTCCTTCCTCTCTTCCATAACTGCAAAATGGGGCTGCTAATGCTGAACCACTTCCAAGGAGTTTTGTTAGGATTAATTAACATTTGTGTATTAATGCTAAAAAATATTACATAAAACATAAGTAGATTGTTCAAAATGTAACATTGAAGGATATAGGCAAATCTCAGATCCTATTACAAAGATGACTTCTACACTGCTGTTAAGTAACAATGTCATAACATGTCAGTGGTACCATAGCTGATGTTATTAAGTGGGATTCCCAAGGAACCAGGTGCCCAATTCCCATTCAAATTCAATAGGCGTTGGGTGCCTAAATTCTTTAGGCTCCTTCGAAAATCCCTACTATAATCACAGGCCATAGAGGTTAACAAATTGGGATCAGATGATTCTGAGGAAAGAAGTTTAGACTTTTTCTAATAGCAAGATGGGTGATTTTACTCTTAAACCAGAATCAGAAGCTTTCTCAACTGTATCCACCTTCATCTTCACTTCTCATAGCTAGCAGGCTGTGAAATGACAGAAGAAATTATATCTTCAAGCAGTTAAAAGAAATAAAGACATTAAAGTGAAATGTCTGACCTGGTAAACCTCAAGAAATAAAAACTACAGGAGATTTTTGAAGACAGATCAATGGCAAACTCTGAAGATTTACCAGCAACACTAAAGATAACTGAAGAATCACATGGTAAGGTTCAAATCAGAAACTGCCATTTAGCTTTGAGATTGCTGGAATTATTTGTCAGCCATCCATGGAAATGTTTTATTTGTTTAATGATCAGTTTCCATTTCTTTGAGCTCAAGGATGCAAGATTTCACGTGACACTAATATTCTCTGTCTAATCTTCTAGAGTTATTAAAGTGATGGGATTAAATACAAATGCAGAAAAGCAAAAATGGTTAACTACTAACAAAATAAAGAAGCAATTTTTTCTTATTTAAATCACTCATTTTTGTTTCAATATAAACTATAATACTGAAAGGCAACACTGCCTAGACGGAGGGATTCAGTGCACTGTACCTTTTAATTATAATCAAGATAAAGACTTACCATTTGACCAAAGGCCTTTAAAATTTCTCTTATTAGAATTATTTCAAGTCTGTTTTCAGGATTTTTCCAGGTCACTTAGGGAATACTAAATCCACATTTTTTAAAAACCAAAGAACATTGATTTCCTTATGCAATTACACATATAACAAATCTCTTCAGTTAAACCTCAACAACGGATTTAAAGCTAAAAATCCCATTAAAGGATTTTAAAGGCCAAATTCTAGCTTCCCCCTTCCTAACAATTGGCTGTTAGAATCTGGTGGCTTTGCATTTTACCTTCTGGGAAAATATTGGGTCCTAGTTCTCCCTTCTCCACCCCATCAGGATAATTCCCAGTTTCTTCAAAAATACATATTTAAACCTGGAGGGGTTAGTGGTATATATAATGGACCACTACCGCTATAGACGCCTTGATGCCCCCTGTCCTGATGGCAAATTTGGCTCAAAACAAGTTCTTCAGGCTGAAGGAGCTCTATCTAGTAGATGAAAGAGAAGGTTAAAGGGTGATTTGATCACAGTTTACAAGTACAAAGAGATTTTATAATAGAGGGCTCTTCAATCTAACAAAGGTATAACTAGATCCAATGGCTGGAAGCTGAAGCTAGACAAGTTCAGAATAGAAATAAGATACTGAAATTAAGACTGGTTGTTTTTCTAAAAGATATGCTGTAGTTCAATTACAGCTATTGGACATGAAGCAAGAATTCATTCAGAGAAGTCCTATATAGCCTGTGTTATGCAGAAGGCCAGACTAGATTACCACAGTGATCTAGTCTGGCCTTTGAATCAATGAACACTGACATTAATAAATTAACTTCAATCTATCCTTATCATGCAAACACTCATGCATAAACCCATTGACAAACAAAATTATTACATTGTTTTTCAGAATATCTATCTAAGGTACTTATTTGGCCTCCATCACCACAATATCTGAACAATTCACAATCTTTAATGTATTTATCTTCAACGTCCCCTCTGTGAGGCAGGGAAGTGCCCCATTTTTACTGATGGAGAACTGAAGCTCAGAGAGACTAAGTGACTTACCCAGGTTCACGTAGGATGCTTGTGGTAGAGGAGAAATTGAACCTAGGTCTGCACAGCCCAGGTTAGTGCTCCAATCAACAGAACACACACTTCTTCTGTAACAGATTTGGTAAACCCAGGACAAACAGCTACAAAGGAGGGAGGGGTAGAAATCAGTCCCAGCAGGTTAAAAGGCCCCTCCCTATCCACTGAGGAGAGGTAACCACAGGGTAATAAGGTTCAGCTGGAAAAGGGGTTGCTAAAGAACCAATTAGGTTCAGGGGGGAGGGATAGCTCAGTGGTTTGAGCATTGGTCTGCTAAACTCAGGGTTGTGAGTTCAATCCTTGAGGGGACCATTTAAGGATCTGGGGCAAAAATCTGTCAGGGGACAGTACTTGGTCCTGCTAGTGAAGGCAGGGGACTGGACTTGATGACCTTTCAAGGTCATTCCAGTTCTAGTAGATTGGCATATCTCCATTTATTATGATGACTCCAACTGCTTGAGACCTTTCTAAACCCTCCCCTGTTAGGAAGTGGGAGGTGAGGGAGTGAGAGAAGCTGCCAGTAGGCTGGATGCAGCAAAACATTGAACCTTTCCAGGAAGGGAGGCTGCATTCCTGCCCCAGAAGGGAAGGAAAACAGGCACAAGGGACTGACTGAGGAAAGGAATAGCCTGACCTAGTGCCACCTAGCAGGATTGCCTTGCCCAAACCTGTGTCTCCAAGGCTAAAAAGGACTGAGCCTGCTGAGGCGAACAAGGTATTTTGCCACACAGACCATAGTTTTATCTCAGAAATATCTAGTCTAAGAGCACCCAATTTGTATAACAACGGTAAGCAAACAAAGTTCTGACACCGATGAATGTATTCCAACAAAATGGAAATGGACAAAGTTGGGGGTTCTCAAACAAAGTTCTGACACAGATGAATTTATTCCAACAAAATGTACAGTAAATAGAGTTCCAAAATAAAACTAATTATAATAGGATAATAATAAAGACATGGAAGCATGCAGCACTCTTCATCTCCTGAGGACTTAATCTAAAACTAAGTCTTCACAACACACCTAGATGCAGAGTTCATTGAAAAAACGCAAGGTTTAGACAATATCTTAGTTAAAACCAGTATTGGTAAAATTACAGCAGAAATTAAAAACCCAAGAGTAGGCAGTAATCTTTATTTTACATTACCGAAGCTACACCTTTTATTCCCTCTTGAATCAGCCTTAGTTAAACTATAAATTTGTCTATTTAATTAGACTCAGATATACTCAGGCTTTCATTTTTCACAAAGCTCTTTAACAAGTAACTTAAAAGTTCTCTCATAAGGAATAATTATGAAATTTCCATTTTAATGGAAAACCAGTGCCTCACAAATGTAGAATTATGCTGTTCTCTGCTGAAAAGCCCAAATTGCATTGAGATACTACATATTCTTTGTTTTGTGGGTATACTTTTGGTCAGAAGGGAGAGATTTTAACCTCTAGAGAAGAGTGAGCATGTCGGACCTGCTACATAAAGTAAAGCAGCTCTTACTTGTAGGACAATACCTCTGTAACCAACATTTTTTTAAGAGTTCAGCTACAAAGAGTTTGCATGATGTTTTCAATGGCATTGATGCATTCAAACAAATAATATATTTTCATTTTTAATATTTTACATGTTGTCTTAGCTCACCTAAACTGCATCTCAAAAAGCTACTGGGTAATGCTTTTGAAAATGTTACCTGTATACCCTGAGATAGAGACCCTTCCCATAGAAAAGGTTGTGGCAATCTAAGGATTGTGGTCACTTCCCAGAAATTGCAAGTACTGCTGAAAGCACAGAGGGAAAAATGACCTGAAGGTACAATTCAACACAATATCACATAATCATATATCTGTATTATTGAGCAGCTAAGTAGCGACAACAATTAAGGTTGCAAATAGGGTACAATTATAAGCCTTATTTTCAGTCCCCTCAACTTCAGCAAGAAGCCTCCTTGGGCCAGAAAATGGCATGCTAATTCTCAGGCTGGGGAAGATATTTTCTGGCAAGTTGTAAGGAACCTGATCTAACAATTTTTGAGTTAGAGGCAAGTACATATTTATACTGCTTTCAAATTTTAACAGAAGTGTCCATAACTATAACTCAAAAACAGCTTACTTTCAAACCCTATCATTTTTACATGCTTATTAGTCCATGAAAACCATGGCACAGGCTAGCTTTGAAGAAAAATGCCTTAAAATTGGGGGTGGAAAGGGCTAGAGTTTTGTTTGTTTGTTTTTTGGCTAACTGGCTCATTCTGTGTGAGCAGCTGCAGGGAGAAAACATTTTATCAACAACTTGGCAGCTAAACCATTAGGTGTCAGTGTTAATCTCAGGTTTCATTAAAAATATCATGTCTGAAGCCTTTTTCCTTGCCTTCACAATGTCAACCGAGCACTAGGGTTGAAAGTTTATCATAGTAATTTTTCCCAGATATCAGCTATTCTTCCGGATGTGTCTTGTGCCACATCCCTGCAACCTAAGCACTGGCTGCCAAAGCTACTACTCAGGCTTCCTGTTCCTGATGGCTAGCATCTCTCTGCCCTGCACTTATTGGTACCACATAGGGGGAAGCAGAGAGCCTAGGAGCCCAAAGAGGATACAGGAGTCTCATTTCAGCAAATCTTAGCCCTTTGTAAGATTCAGAGCACAAATACCACCTCTCTGTTCACATTCATTTCCTTTTAGTAATCCTACATTTACAAATTAACCATAAATTAGCGAGAATTAACATTCAGTGACAAACTTCATAGAGAATTTCCAGACTTCTAGGTATTTACATTTGTTACTAACATACAATGTTAATAAGACTGGGACTTTTCAGCTTGGAAAAGAGACGGCTAAGGGGGGATATGATTGAGGTCTATACATTCATGACTGGTGTAGAGAAAGTAGATAAGGAAGTGTTGTTTACTACTTCTCATAACACAAGAACTAGGGATCACCAAATGAAATTAATAGGCAGCAGGTTTAAAACAAATAAAAGGAAGTATTTCTTCACACAACGCACAGTCAACTTGTGGAACTCCTTGCTGGAGGATGTTGTGAAGGCCAAGACCATAACAGGGTTCAAAAGAGAACTAGATAAATTCATGGAGGATAGGTCCATCAATGGCGTCCCTAGCCTCTGTTTGCCAGAGCTAGGAATGAGTGACAGGGGATGGATCATTTGATGATTACCTGTTCTGTTATTTCCCTCTGGGGCACCTGGCACTGGCCACCGTCAGAAGACAGGATACTGGGTTAGATGGACCTTTGGTCTGACCCAGTAGGGCCATTCTTATATTCTTTTACCTCACTTTTTTAAAATGGGGAATAATTTAGTAACTTTCCAACTTGGTGGGGGAGGAGAAATGGGTGTTCTAAATATAAAATGCTACTTATTTGTTACAAATTGAAACAAATGCAGCTATCAGTGGGACAAGACAACTGAAGGTTCCATGGAGGTTCCTATTCAGGATGTTAAAACTGAGTTTGTGTTTAGGAGGCTACCCAGGAATCAAGGACAAAATCCTGGCCTCACTGAAGTCAATAGGATTTTTAGACAATGACTTTAGCGGAATCAGGATTTCACCCCAAGTTGTTAAATTCTGGGCCCAATCCTGGCCCCACTAAAGACAGTGGTAAAATTCCTATTGATTCCAATTGGATCAGGCCCTTTACAAACTTACATTTCCCTTACCAACTGTCACTATGAATACCCTAACATCTTGGCACAACAGGAAATTATTTTCCTTGCTGGTTGTACCTGAGCAACAGAACACGGTCTTGGATTCTAGACTTCCAAGATTGCATTGTTTGATATCTTTAATCAAGTTCAATTTTAAATATTAATACATCATCTGAAAGAAGCTTAGTCATCATCCTTGTGACTCCTATTTTGCTGAGAAAGCAGAAGCTTAATCAATACAACAGCATTTTCCGTAATCTTGTACCTGCCACGTCCTGTGTTACGCTCTTTCGCTTCCAAAAGAGACTAGCAAGATAAAAAAGAAAACCCTTATTCTGCTATGCTTGAATTTAGTGGTTTTGAGAGGAAGAGTTAAAAAGAAAATGCTCATAGTGATCAACATTCCCAGCATCAATCTTTAATCTTGTGAACACAACACATGGCAAATAACGTGTAAGATTTAGAAGAGACAAACTGGTCATACAAAGAGCTGGTCAGCTACTACACATTAAGTTAAACCCATAAAGGCTGGCTACCGAATATGATAAATGTCCACACAATGAAACCTTCCCAAGAAAGATCATGGTTGGTAGTATCAAACCAACACATTTTTATTGGAGGGGTGGGGGGTAGATTGCAGAAACAAACAAAAAGAAACATGACTACATACAGCACAATATCATCCATACCTAAGTTTATAGTCTTGATAGAATGAATATTGCTCCATGAAAATCAGATCAAGAAATCCTAAGACTACATAGATAAAAATGTCTCACAATGCTTTAGCTCAGAAGTGGCCAACCTGATCCTGAAAAGGAGCCAGAATTTATCAATGTACATTGCCAAAGAGCCACAGTAATACGTCAGCAGCCCCCCATCAGCTCCCCCATCCTGCTCCCAGCACCTTCCACCCACCAGCAGCCCTGCTGATCAGCACCTTCCCCTTCCTTCCTGATCTCCCGATCAGCTGTTTCGTGGTGTGCAGGAGGCTCTGGGAGGGGGGAGGAGCAAGGGCACTGCAGGCTCAGGGGAGGGGGCAGGAAGGGTTGGAGTGGGAGCAGGGCCTGTGGCAGAGCCAAGGGTTGAGCAGTGAGCACCCCCCAGCACATTGGAAAGTTGGTGCCTGTAGCTCCAGCCCTGGCGTTGGTGCCTACACCAGGAGCCGCATATTAACTTCTGAAGAGCCGCATGTGGCTCCGGAGCCACAGGTTGGCCACCCCTGCTTTAGCCCTTTGCTTCTCTTCCACTGTTTCTCATCATTGGACATAAACAAACAATATAAAGGAGTTTATTGTAGCTTTTGCCAGCGCAGTTGTCTTTGCTTAAGCAGACTGCGCTGGCAAAAGCTACAACAAACAAACAAAGGGCAAATTTACCAACTGTGACAGCCCAGCTCAAGCAAAGACGACTGTGCTGGCTGGGCCATCTGCGTAGGCCGGAAGACAGACGCATACCCAAGGACATGCTATATGGGGAGCTTTCAGAGGGAACAAGAGCAACAGGACATCCCAAGCTCTGCTATAAAGACACGTGCAGGCGAGATATGAAGGAATTTGGAATTGATCTTGACCAATGGGAAATCTTGGCAAGTGATCATAACAAGTGGCACCATCGTCGCTATCAGGGTATCAAAGTCCATGACAGAAGCTTGCTCCCACAGCTTGAAGAGAAAAGAGCCCGTAGGAACCCGGCAGCTCCCAACCAAGATACATACATTTGCAATAACTGCCAAAAACCATGCAAATCTCGGATTGGCCTATTCAGTCACATGTGACATTGCGAACCACATACATCATAGGCTGCAATTTCCACAGTCTCTCGCAGATGAAAGGATGCCAACATTGTAGCTTTTATTTACTGTGTGACCTGTTAATGGCAATCACTATAAAACATTTTTTTTAATAGAGATGTGCTTAATCAATATTCAGGTTACATCCAAATTTGAAATCCCAGTGTTCAGAAGTGATTGGACACGGGATTTCAATAGGACTCCATCTCTACTGATTCAGAATAAAGATTCCTTTTAATCAGATGCAAATCTTCTCTTCCCAAAGTCAGTGTAACAAGAAATAAAGGAAAAAGAATCAGTGACTGGAGCATTTTATCTCTTTTATTCTAAGTTCCCACAAGGATCAGTGACACAGAACAAACAGCTCAGTACTAAAAAGTGATAGAGCTGCAGATAATATTCAACACCAGATGCTGGCTTGTTCGGAGTGCTTGATATTGAAGATAAATCTGTCTCTTGTATGTATTTCAGAAGTGTCTAAATGGTAGCACTGCTGTGATTTAATATTTTGACAGTTAAGGAATAGTAACAGTACAAACACTGGTTTTCTGTTGTTGCTAATCTTCAAAGTCATTATAGGTGAAGCCAGATTTAGTAAGATAAATTAACTTTAATTGTAACAACATGTTTAAGTTTCACTGACTTCAGTGTAAGCCTGTGCTTAAGGGCTTTCCTGAATAGCGTGAGTTTACTCATGTGTTTAAAATTAGACAGGTGTTTAAATAACTTGCAGAATCAGGGCCTGAGAGCCTGATCAGAAAGTCCACTAAAGTTAATAGAAAGCCTTCCACTGACTAGAGTGGGTCTAGGTCAGGTTCTTTATGAATTAGGTGATAAGTTATGCTCCTCGTTCATCGTTTTTCACAGACTGATGGACCACTCAGCTCTGGTAAGTTTCCTAGCATTTTTCATTAATCAAATTTCATCTCAGTCATTGTATCTGAACAACAATTGTGAAAGCCAAAAGCCTTCAAGACCATCAGTCACAAAATCTGAGGGCTACAGGCCAATTCAATATTTACTGTAGCAGCACATGCAACCACCCCATTATTGCCTTTCACAGATGTCACACAGTGGGAAAATGCCACAAAATACGCAGTAAATCTCTAATGTCATCACAATTCAGCAGCTCTGGCTGAACGCTTACCACATTTCTGCACGTTGGCAGGAGCCCATTAAGTTTTAGACAAGGTTTTATAGAATTATCCAAGTCTCAGATGTAAAGAACATTTTAAGAGGTGGCTGCCTATAGCAAGGGGGCGTGGCCCCCGCCGAGACTGACAGGGAGGAAAGTGGGTGCCAGAAGCAGAGGGGTGGGACAGGAATCTTAAAAGGTAGGCCCTACAGCTCAGTTGGAGGGGAGCTGGCCAAGGAGACAGATGCATCCTGCCTGCTGCTGAGCCCCACATCTCAGGAGGAGCGCTGCAGTGCCGAGGACCCAGAAGGACTCCAGGGTTAGCCAACTGATGGGAGCATAGAGGAGCTACTGGGACTGCCACTGGCTGTCTACCCCAGGGAGACGGAGGACACCCACGAGACAGAGGTACACTGCAATGGGGTCATAGGAAGTAGCCCAGGGACACCAGATAATAATTGGATTGTGAGATACTGGTCAGTGTATTTCGGTGGGATCCCTGCTGACGGAGCCCTCTGCCACTGTCAGGGCCCTGGGCTGGGACCCAGTAGAGTAGGGTGGGCCCAGGTCCCCCTACCCCCTGCAGTTGCTCCATCCGAGTGGCTGCCTACCCACCTTACGCTGAGAGGCCTGCATTTGTCTGCCATCTGCCTGAGCCTATTGCTCTGCCCTACCCTGAGGGTCAGACGCCCTTTAAAACTGTGTGTTGCTCTGCCTTGCCTGAGGGCCTGAGCTCCCTAGACTGCTTACTGCTCAGCCCTGCCACAAGGCCCGAGCCCCATAAATTATTTGTGCTCTACCCTGCCAGAAGACCAGGGACCCATAGACAGTTTATTGCTCCACTCTGCCAGAAGGCCAGAGCCTCATAGTCTACTTGTTGCTCAGCCCTGCCCAGAGGGCCAGAGCCTCATAGACTGCTTGTCACCTGGCCCCACCCAGACGGTGAAAGCCTCATAGACCACTTTTGCTCTGCTACACCCAGGGTGGGTCAGAGCCTTGAGAATGCTAATTTCCCCATAAACTTTGTTGGACAGCCACAAGGTAGCGAAAGGCATGGCCCCCTGCTGAGACTGAAGAGAAGGGATGATCACAGACCTCTACACATGGTAGAGCATGCCAGCACAGCCAGACCCATGACCAGGGGATTTGTGGCACTCCCAACCTGCCACCCACCGAGCAGCCAGAATGGAGTAGGATAAACTCATGAAATTGTGGGCGGAGAGCCGGGGAATCCCGCACCAACCTGTGCCCTTTGGCCAAGGTGACCAGCACAGTGGGCTTGGCAGGAACCAAGTGCCCACCCTCGTGGACTCCAGCTGTGGACAGACCCTAGTGCGTCAACTACTCACTCCTGTGGCCAACCCCACACCGGGCAAGATTAGACTTCTCTGCATCCACGTGAACGCAAAGCTGTACTCCAGCACCAAGGTCCCTGTGACTGTGGAGGGGGTGATCCACTTATTGATGGTGGGCCTAGCCCCAAAGCTGCCCGATCCTGTCATTCTCAGGCAGGATTGCCTGGGATTCGCCAAGGTCCTGCACAATGCGAGCATTCAAGATCCCTGGGCACAGACGGCCCTCGGAGACCCCCTTGAGGGTGAGGCAGATGGACCCAGGGGAAGTGACCCCGGCAACCCAATAGCTCCATCTGGAGACCCTGGTGCTCCAGAGGGAGACACGCCACCTCTACCATCTGACAAGCAGACCCCACTGGAGGGCATGACTGACTTCAGTCAGGATCATAGGGAGAACTCCACCCTGAGCTGTGCCTACAAACAACTGACGTATATCGATGAGGCAGCCATGGGTCCCCAGCAAGCTGCCCAGTGGCCACGATTTCAGTTGATGAGGGAGCACCTCTACTGAGATCCTCAGACCAAAGAATCCTGCTCCCAACTGGTCAAACCCCAGTGTCACCAGAAAGTGGTGCTGAAACTGGCCCATGACATCCCTGTGGCCGGCCACTTGGGGCAGGAAAATACCCTGGTCCGGGTCTTGGCCAGTGGCCAAGCTTCTGGATGCTGCATCAACTGCACACTGAAGGGCAGTTTTCACCACCAACCTGATCTCCTCTAAAAGGGAGAGGAACTGTGCTCTGTCCACAGAGAAAAGTTTGTCCTGAAAGACTGTCAACCTAGCGTAGTTATTAACGTCATACCTGGCTAGCAGGGCCTGGTAATTAGCCATGCTGAATTGCAAGCCCACAGAGAAGACCTTTCTTCACAGGAGATCCAGTCTCTTGGAGCCCTTGACTGACAGGGTGGTCCTTAGGTATTGGGACCTGTTTCGTCCCATAGGAGCATGTACCACCAGGGAATTGGGACCAGGGTGGGAGAAGAGAAATTCAGCTCCTTTTGCCGGGACCAACTTGTGCCTCTCAGCCCTCTTAGGTGTGGGGCGCAGGATGCGGGGGTGTGCCACACCAATCTCGCTAGTTCCAATATGGCCTGTGAGGACTACCTTACATGGGCCCTGAAGCTGCAGAATGTTCAACAGTCGGTGTGGATCTTGGACTTCCTCCAGAGATATCTGGAGATCATTAGCCACTCTTTGCAATAAGTCCTGGTACTGCTTATTGTCACCTGGTAGGGAAAGGGAAGGAGGACCGCCTTTTCAGGGGAAGAGGGGATTCCTGTCAGAACTGTTGGTACCTGCGGTTCCAGTTCAACATCCTCCTCATACACAGATGGAATAGGTTGTTGACACGTGGGAGAAAAGAGTGGAAAGACTCCTGAGTGGGTCCCAGACATCTGGTGTAAGGATCCCACAGCCCCCAATAAGGCCAAAAAGAGGGGGCAACCATTTGAGAGGGACCCCACAGGATGGGGAAGCATTGGTTCCAACGGAGATCATGCCCATAAGGTTATTGACTGTAAGTTGTGGCTTGCTTGTCTGGGCTTGGCTCTCCCCATGGGGATGAAGGAGGCACCAGTTCATCAGATTCATCTGAATTTGAAAATTGCTTCTTTTGGAATGGCAGAGCCATCAGTACCAGGGTAATCTTGCAGGATGATTGTAAGTGAGATGGTTCCTGGGACACCGAAGTAGTATCATCTGCCCGTGTAGTAATGTCCCTTAGGAGGGCCAGGCCAGAGAAGAGGGGAGACTGCGGGTAGGGGAGGAAGGTATCCTCCAGTGCTGGGTAGGTCTCCGTGCATCCCAGTGTGCTGGGGGTTTAGATGGTCAGCACCGAGGGAACCAGAGCATCTTCTGTTGTGGTGCTTACTTTGGGTGGACGAGTTGGTACCACAGAGTCCAGAGCTGCACTCGTGGACGGGACCAGCAGATGATGGTTCCTATCATTCAATACAGGAATCACCGATGGATCCTTCTTCCTGTGTGCTTTACCATCCAGTCTGGTGATTTTTTTGCTGAACTGGTTCCTTAGGGTCAGTGTGTAAGGGCTCACCCAACCTTGATGGGCTTGGGGAAGGAGCGCATCTCTTCTGGATAGTCCTTGAAGAGGATCTGTCCTTGCACCCTTGAGAGTGTTCTTTGCTCTTATGGGAAGCCCTGGAGGAAGAGACCTTAGGCTTAGAAACCAAGGGCTCTGCTCCTATGCACGTGCTCGGAAGGGCACTGCTCACTTGGTGAGGCTGATGTACGGGGCAGGGCGGAGGTTTTCCCTGGCCTGGATCAGAGAAGTCTTATGGCCTTCTCCATTGTTGTCTAAGGTGAAGCTCATGGGCTTCGCAAGTTTTTGATGGAAACGAGCGACAAATGCTGCACTTCACTGAAATATGTGTCCCACCCAGACAGTAGAGGCATCATTGGTGTTCGTCGCTGACAGAGAAGGATCTAGGGCAAGAGATGAAGTTTTTAAGCCTGGGACTGGGCATAATCCCCACTGCTCTGCTTCACTCCAATGTTTCCAATCCAGAAAAAAATGAAGTTAAGAAAGAGTAACAGATAAGAATCAAATGAAAGGAGAAAAAGGAAAGGAAAGAAACACAGGAGAAAAGAAGAAAGGCCTTCTTTCTGTTATCTTTTAACACTTTTCTGTTCTCCCACAACTAAAGCACAAGACCAAACCTGCAAGAACAGGGGCAAGGATGAAATGGGATCACAGAGAGACAGATTAGATGTATATTAACAATCATGACAGAACTGAAAGTTTTATCGCCCTCACAGTAATTGTTTTCAAATTACACAATAATTATTCAAGTGCAAGTGACCTGCTGCATGTAAATTTTAACCACTGCTCTCGTACTAGAGAAAATAAATAATTTTTGTGTTTCTTAGATAAAAATTCATTGTCTACGTAAAGCTGAAGCCATGCATGCCAAAACAATAATGTGTTCTAAGTCAGTGAAGATGCACTAACAAAGGCAAGGCAGGATTAATTAAGTTTGTTCAGCAATTTGAAGTTATAAAGCAGTATAATTACTAAGTATTACTATTATTGCTACTAATGTGTGTGTACTCAACTGTTTATGGGTGGGAATGAATAAG
Source organism: Macrochelys suwanniensis (assembly GCA_033296515.1). Lineage (NCBI taxonomy): Eukaryota > Metazoa > Chordata > Testudines > Chelydridae > Macrochelys > Macrochelys suwanniensis. The sequence goes on from CM065777.1 coordinate 160,492,002, forward strand.
GGGGGTGAAACTGGTGGGAGTACTTTAATGTCTAGACACTTCAGATTACTTAATTACCAGCTATGTGCTGACTCCTCTGATAACAAATACTGATTCTTGAAAATAATTTTCCCATGACTTTTTTAGAAGAGAAACTCTTTCCTTTTAGGGACAGGGCCATGTGGGGTTAACACGAGAGATTTAAAAAAAATACATATTGGCATTAATATCAAAATGCATAAAGAAAAAGATATTAAACTATGATCTAATCAAGTTCAGCTGGTCCACGTTCTCTCACTAGGGTTCAATAAAGCTTCCTATCTATTCTCTGACTGTATACACAAATGCATCCTAACAAGGCAGCTAATGAGGCAAACAAAAGAAGCAATTAGTTTTGTCATGGCTCCAAAGAACAGAATTTGCATTAAAAAAATGTCTGCCTATCTTGCCATGGACAATAATTTTGTATATTTGAAGTTGAACACCACTTTAAAATATATCGGTCTCATAGACTCATAGACTTCAAGGTCAGAAGGGATCATTATGATCATCTAGTCTGACCTCCTGCACAACGCAGGCCACAGAACCTCACCTACCCACTCCTGTAATAAACTCCTTATCTATGTCTGAGTTACTGAAGTCCTCAAATCACGGTTTAAAGACTTCAAAGTGCAGAGAATCATCCAGAGAATCCTCCAGCAAGTGACCCGTGCCCCACACTATAGAGGAAGGCAAAAAAACCCCAGGGCCTCTGCCTATCTGCCCTGGAGGAAAATTCCTCTCCGACCCCAAATATGACAATCAGCTAAACCCTGAGCATGTGGGCAAGACTCACCAGCCAGACACCCAGGAAAGAATTCTCTGCAGTAACTCAGATCCCATCAATGTTCCCTCTAATTTTTGACAGGCCGTGTGCGCAAAAAATTTCTTCTGTGCAAATTTTTGACAGGCTGTGTGCGCAAAAAATTTATTCTATGCAAATTGTTGTGCTTCTGTGCAAATGTTTGTGTGCGCGGTGTTTTGCCGTGTGCGTGGGGTTTAGGATCTGTGTGCACGCGCACAGCTTAGAGGGAACAGTGGATCCCACCCCATCTAATATCCCATCACAGGCCATTGGGCATATTTACCGCTAATAGTCAAAGATCCATTAATTGCCAAAATTAGGCTATCCCATCATACCATCCCCTCCATAAACTTATCAAGCTTAGTCTTGAAGCCAGATATGTCTTCTGCTTCCACTGCTTCCCTTGGAAAGCTGTTCCAGAACTTCACTCCTCTAATGGTTAGAAACCGTCATCTAATTTCAAGTCTAAACTTCCTGATGGCCATTTTATATCCATTTGTTCTTGTGTCGACATTGGTACTGAGCTTAAATAATTCCTCTCCCTCCCTGATATTTATCCCTCTGATATATTTTTAGACAGCAATCATATCTCCCCTCAGCCTTCTTTTGGCCAGGCTAAACAAGCCAAGCCCTTTGAGTCTCCTTTCATATGACAGGTTTTCCATTCCTCGGCTCATCCTAGTAGCCCTTCTCTGTACCTGTTCCAGTTTGAATTCATCCTTCCTAAACATGGGAGACCAGAACTGCACACACTATTCCAGATGAGGTCTCACCAGTGCCTTGTATAACGGTACTAACACCTCCTTATCTCTACTGGAAATACCTCACCTGATGCATCCCAAGACCGCATTAGCTTTTTTCACGGCCATATCACATTGGTGGCTCACAGTCATTCTGTAATCAACCAATACTCCGAGGTCCTTCTCCTCCTCTGTTACTTCCAACTGATGCGTCCCCATCTTATAACAAAAATTCTTGTTATTAATCCCCAAATGCATGACCTTGCACTTTTCACTATTAAATTTCATCCTATTACTCTAGTTTACAAGCTCATCCAGATCTTCCTGTATGATATCCCGGTCCTTTTTCGTATTGGCAATACCTCCCAGCTTTGTGTCATCCGCAAACTTTATTAGCACACTCCCACTTTTTGTGCCTAGGTCAGTAATAAAAAGATTAAATAAGATTGGTCCCAAAACCGATCCCTGAGGAACTTCACTAGTATCTTCCCCTCCAGCCTGACAGTTCACCTTTCGGTACGACCCGTTGTAGTCTTCCCTTTAACCAGTTCCTTATCCACCTTTCAATTTTCATATTGATCCGCATCTTTTCCAATTTAACTAATACGGTTCCATGTGGAACCATATCAAATGCCTAGTTTGGTTTCTGTATATACCAAGAATGTTACAATCTCGAAACATGACTTGCACTTCTGTAATGCAAACCATTTAATGCTCTCAAAGTATGTTCCATTCTATATAGGTTCTGGTACCAATCATTAAGCAACACGACTAACATCAGTCACATGTGATTTGCTCTCTCCCTCATCCTCTCCTCAAGAGGCTCTAGTGGCAGAGGTGCAGTTTCCCTTCACTACTCATTAGGTGTCTCTCTCCAGTAGGATTTCAAACCATTTTAACACATACCCCTGGACCTCTCCCACCTTTCTCAGACAGGACAGCAGTATCTGATAGTCGTCAGAATTCAATGTTGCAGAGTGATCCAGGAGGATGATAATGGATGGCTATCTAACTGCAGCATTAGCTCATCTATCAGTGCTACTGAAGTTGTTTCTGTCTCCTGTACCAGCCTGGATCCTGATTGTGCTGGGTTTAGAATATTACCTTCAATTAGATGAGCCTCTAGTTGGCCTTCGGCTTGTTTGTCTATGAGCTTGCTCAGGAATGGGAAGTTTGATATTGACACTAGGACTGATGTATCCAGGGTGGGTTTCCTCAGTGTTGGCTGGACTACTGTGTGTTTGAAGGACAGAGGGAAGATTCCTTCCTCGAATGAGGCATGGCTGTTTTGATCACGAGTGGTACCAATTGCTCATGACTCTCTTTTACAAGCCAAGAAGGGCATATGTTGGCTCAGATTCACAGGTCTTGGGTCGAAATTCCTACACGGTGGCTGGTACGTCTTGAAGCGGGAATGTCCTGAAGTCCAGGAAGGCAGGCAGGTGTTGGTTGGCTGGTCCAGGTGAACAGGAACCATGCTGGTGGAAAAGCCCTCCCAAATGACATTTTCAGTGAAGTAGGATGATACTTCTTCACACCACTTGGTGCTAGTATGGAGGCTGTAGGCACTCAGCACCGATGAAGCCGTTTACCATTCTGGATAGTTCCTTAGGATGAGACTTGGCAGCTTCAATGAAGACTAATGGGCATGTTCTCTTAGCATGTAATATAGCCTCAGCATAGGCATGGAGAATATTAATGACTTAATCCTCATAACATCCCTGTGAGAAAGGTAAGAATTATCCCTATTTTACAAATGGGGAGAGATATCGACACTCTGATTGGTCCAGGGTAACACAGGAAGTTTATGGCAGAGCCAGGAATAGAACAGAGACCTCAGCCTTGAGTATTAGCCACAAGATCATCCTTCCAATCCAGAAATAATCCATATCAGACAATAACATTTCTGAAATAATAAAGTACTTATAAAGGTAACAAATGAATACCAGGGAGATCCACATTGTGACCAGCTGTTTTCACTGTGACCAGAAACAAGCCAGATTTGGGTACAGACACCAAGTAATGAGCAAGGTAAAAAAAAAACCCTACATATAACAAAACAGAAATTGTTCAACTATCCAGTTTGCAAACATATGCAAATCCTACACACATTTTACATATTGGATTTATATGAGTCAGTACATGATCTCACTTATAAAGGAAGTCCCCTTCTTATATCATAGTCCATACACATGGGAAATACATTACAAAATACCTGGTATGCTATTTATAAATGTGAAACGTATTTTTTCCATGGGAAGTATGCATCTGAGTCCCTGGGTTTACTAGAACAATTTAATTCAGGGGGATATCAAAGGAAATAGGAAGACTGTAAACAATTAATTTAATTCTTTCCTGTTGCCTTCACTGGAAGGATGAGGGACAAATACTCCCAAGGTTACCCTTCCAGTGGTGTAACTAATCATTAACAATTAGTTATTTGTAAATGCAGTTGTAACATTTTCCTCGAGATGGTGGTGAGCTTGTGAAAAAAACTACTGAGGACATCACTAGAATTAACCAAACAAAATTGCATTTATTAATAACAAACAGGCAACGAGAGCCATATGGGGCCAAATATATATAGCTCAGTATAGTCAAGAACATTTTTAGTGAGGCGCCAACATATTCATCAAGAGCCATCAACACCTCCCACAGAGCATCCTGGAAAATCCAGTAAAAGTACAGGGATGTGACAAACACTTCCAAGCTAGTCACAATACACTATGTACATCAATCAAACACACTATCTCCATTCTTGCTAACTATTGTCTCCTGCAAGGTAATAATCAGCTGGAGTTTCAGAGCTGAAGATGAAACATCATGTACAATGCAGAGTGTACTGTTGATTGACATAGAATGGGCATTGTAATTAACTTGAATTATTGGTCATCTTCAAGAAAATAAGCAATAAGCAAAGACAACATTGTGAGTATTCAAGGTTTTTTGGATTCCCAGTAATGAGGTGTAAGATTAAAAGATTTGGATGTTTACAATTCACTACCTTCCAATACAGTAAAGAATAAGGCAGTAAGAAAAAATATTTTGGATTTGGGCATTTTGTAAAATATCACACAACTATAAGCTGAAATAAGTAAATGTATTATGTCTTGTTCATAAAGTTCTAAACATGTGACATATGTTCAATAATTGCTTATACGTGCATAGGAAATGCAGCATGTGTTTGAAACTCAGATAATATGCTCTTTTCGGAGCTACTGTGCATTTAAAACTATGTGCAGAGATAGTGTCATTTAGAATAATAGAATTGTAGGACTGGAAGGATTCAAGAAGTCAAGTCAAGCCCCCTGTGCAGTGGCAGGACCAAATAAGCCTAGACTATCCCTGACAGGTGTCTGTCCAACTTGTTTTTAAAACCTTTCAATAATGGGGACTCCACAACCTCCCTTTTAAGCCCAGTTCAGAGTTTAACTACCCTTACAGTTAGAAAGTTTTTCCTAATGTCTAACCTAAAGCTCTCTTGCTGCAGATTAAGCCCATTACTTCTTGTCCTATGTCCAGCGAACATGGTGGAAATTGATCATTGTCCTCTTTATAACAGCCCTTAACATACTGGAAGACTTATGTTGCCCCTCAGTCTTCTTTTCTCATGACTAAACACGCCCAGTTTTTTCAACCTTTCCTCACAGGTCTGGTAATCCAAACCTTTTACCATTTTTGTTGGTTTCCTCTAGACTCTTTCCAAGTTGTCTACATCGTTCCTAAACAGTGGTGCCAAGAATTGGACACAGTACTCCAACTGAGGCCTCACCAGTGCCAAGTAGAGCGGGACAATTACCTGCAGTGATTTACATACAACACTCCTGTTAATAAATCCCAGAATCTCATTAGCCTTTTTTACAGCTGCATCACATTGACAACTTATATTCAGTTTGTGATCCACAGTAACCCCCAGATTTTTTTCGGCAGTACTACTCCCTAAACAGTTATTCCCTATTTTGTAGTTGTGCATTTGATTTTTCCAACCTAAGGGAAGTATTGAAAATATTTATTAAAAATATTACATTTTAAAGTATACATGTTTGCACATAAAATGTATATATTTTTATTAAATATCATAATCAGCAATGCAATATTGTATTATCATGTTGAATCATAACCTTGTGATGCAGACATAAAACATTATGGAGAGACTGTACCTAAATAAAAGTGACCTATTTTTTCCAACCACAGTTTTTTGGTTTTGGAATTTTCCATGTTATATATAGTATATATATATATATATATAAAAAAAAACAAACTAACATATAGGTAAGTGAAAATACAGGCCAAACTATTCAATATGCAATGCCAAAAGTTGGGCAACTAAACCAGATTTAAGCATTTAATAAGTGGCTTGATTTACAGGAAGTGGTTATTATCTTTCAATTCTGTATCTCAATGAAGATACTTGGAAAAGCCTGAGAAAAATAAGGAGAAACCTACAATAAATTATATTGAAGCAACATGAAAACTTCTCAACTTTGGGGTGTTTAAATATACTTTAGAACCTTTAAGGTAAATATGCTATAAAGATCTTGCAACTGGGGCTGTCAAGTGATTTAAAAAATTAATTGAAGTTAATTGCGTCAAAAAGATTAATCGTGATTAATCGCGCTGTTAAACAATAATAGAATACCATTTATTTAAATATATTGTTTTCAGTTACAACACAAAATACAAAGTGTACAGTGCTCACTTTATATTTATTTTTATTACAAATATTTGCACTGTAAAAAATAAACAAGAAATAGTATTTCAATTCACCTAATACAAGTACTGTAGTGCAATCTCCTTATTATGAAAGTTGAACTTACAATTGTAGAATTATGTACAAAAAATACCTGCACTCAAAAACAAAATAATGTAAAACTTCAGAGCCTACAAATCCACTCAGTCCTACTTCTTGGTCAGCCAATTGCTCAGACAAACAAGTTTGTTTACATTTACGGGAGATAATGCTGCCCACTTGTTTACAATGTCACCTGAAAGTGAGAACAGGCGTTCACATGGCACTGTTGTTGCCGGTGTCACAAGATATTTACGTGTCAGATGCGCTAAAGATTCATATACCCCTTCATGCTTCAACCACCATTCCAGGGGACATGTGTCCATGCTGATGACCGGTTCTGCTCGATAACAAGCCAAAGGAGTGTGGACTGACACATTTTCATTTTCATCACCTGAGTCAGATGCCACCAGCAGAAGGTTGATTTACTTTTCTGATGGTTCGGGTTCTGTAGTTTCCGCATCGGAGTGTTGCTCTTTTAAGACTTCAGATTCTTAAACCTTGGGTCGAGGGCTGTAGCTATCTTTAGAAATTTTACGTTGGTACCTTCTTTGCATTTTGTAAAATCTGCAGTGAAAGTGTTCTTAAAATGAACAACATGTGCTGGGTCATCATCCGAGACTGCTATAATGAAATATATGGCAGAATGCAGGTAACACACAGAGCAGGAGACATACAATTCTCCACCAAGGAGTTCAGTCAAATTTAATAAACGCATTATTTTTTTAACGACTGTCATCAGCATGGAAACATGTCCTCCGGAACGGTGGCCAAAGCATGAAGGGGCATACGAACGTTTACATGCCAGATATGTTAAATACCTTGCGATGTCGGCTACAAAAGTGACATGCGAATGCCTGTTCTTATTTTTTGATGACATTGTAAATAAGAAGCAGGCAGCATTATCTCTCGTAAATGTAAACAAATATGTTTGTCTGAGCAATTGGCTGAACAAGAAGTAGGACTGAGTGGACTTGTAGGCTCTAAAGTTTGACTTTGTTTTGTTTTTGAGTGCAGTTATGTAACAAAAAAAAATCTACATTTGTAAGTTACGCTTTCACGATAAAGAGATTGCACTACAGTACTTGTATGAGGTGAACTGAAAAATACTATTTCTTTTGTTTACCATTTTTACAGTGCAAATATTTCTAATAAAAATAAATATAAAGTGAGCACTGTACACTTTGTATTCCGTGTTGTAGTTGAAATCAATATATTTGAAAATGTAGAAAAACATCAAAAATATTTAATACATTTCAATTGGTATTCTATTGTTTAACAGTGCGATTAAAACTGTAAATAATCATGATTAATTTTTTTTTAACCGTGATTAATTTTTTGAGTTAATTACATGAGTTAACTGCCATTAATTGACAGCCCTACTTGCAATATTTAGTATATGTAATATAAGAGACAAGAATCAATCCTCAGCTGCACTGAGTACGAGCTTGGCACAGTTGAGGAGGGACAGGCAAAGGTATCTCTAAAACACTTGTTCACCTCTAACCAGGGGCTAAACTGACCTCTGACACAAGTCAGAGCAACCTAAAGGCTGATGTAATTTATGCCTATTTGTAATGGTCCCATAGAGGGAGCTCAGCCAGAATCCATGGCCCTACTACTGTCGGGCCTCCCCAAATATGATCCCTACATCAGGGGAGAAGAGAGAGAGTGAGTAGATGACAGAGCAAACTAGATCTGCTTTATGCCTCCTTCAAATTCCCCTATGCCAGTTGCCTCTTTAGGGCAACTTTCCACAAAGCGACTGTAAACAGGACCAAGAATCTCATGCACAGTTCTTTCAGGATTATTTATCCAGGGCAAAGTAAAGGCAGACGGGGTAAATGCTGGATCTCGTGAAGTTTGGATAATGCAAAAATCAGTTTTTATATGGCATGGACATTTTAAAAAGGCACAAGTTAGGATTGTGATAAGCATTTTTTAATTATGTCATCAGCAATTATTAAGTAATTAAGTAATCAAAATCTTTATGCTGAAAATGGCCATGCAATGTAAAATCAGATCATGGTAAGTGTGGCATTCTATACCTTGGGGGAGCATCCTGAAACCCCCATATTCCTAATTTTTATATAATCGTGATCTTACATATAAAACATGCCTTGTAAGGTTTCAGGGAAAAGGTTATGATCTGCTGAGAGTCATTTCTCTATCCATATATGTATATCATTAATGCATATGAAGTTATGAGAATTGTGTTGTATGTCTGTCACTAAAACATGCTGTAAATTGGGGAATCAGCCAGATATTAGCTCCCCAGAGGCAACAGCAAGGAAAGTAACCAACACCCGGGCTGGGTTTCAAACAACCCATCAACAATCATTGTCCAGCAAGGGAGTTACAAATCAATGACTCACCTGCATGAGGCCACACCAGGGGAATTGCTCAAACCTCTCCTGGAGACTCAGCAATGCCCCCAGACATGCCTGGACTTGTGCTCCCCAAGCACATGGACTGAGATTATAAAACAGGCAGTGAACACATGCTGGGCCTTTCTCCTGCCCCCACCTATGCTGCAAGCAGCTGAGAAGATGACAAGGCTCCAACAGAGGAGATTGGCCCAGGTTTAAGGGACAAACCTGTATATTAAGGACTGCAATATTCAGTGGAAAAACTGCTTAATCTAGTTGTTGCCCAGTCTAGCAGGGTTGAGAGTTTAGACTGTGTGCTTATATTTTATTTCTTTTGGTAACTAACTCTGACTTTTTGCCTATCACTTAAAATCTATCTTTTGTAGTCAATAAATCTGTTTTACTGTTTATCTTTAACAGTGAGTTTGTTTGAAGTGTGTGGCAAATCTGCTCAGGTTTTGCAAAGGCTGGTGTATGTCCACTTTCCATTGATTAACTGGTGAATCAATTAATAAATTTGCACCGCTCATCTTGAGCAGTGCTAGATGGTATATTCCTGAGGTACAGTGCTGGGAGCTGGGTGGATTTGGCTCTGGTGCCTTTATCTGTGGGATTCATGCATGGCTCTGGGAGCATTCAAGCAATATAGCTGGGTTTGAGTCTCCACATGCTGTTGTGCTGAGCGATCACAGCGCCTGGAGGGGCTTGCTGCTTGTTACTAGCAAAGCACCGTGAGAGACAGCCCAGGCTGGAGAGAGTTAAGGGGGCACAGCAGTCCCATAGTCCCAGACTGCACCCCACGGGGATCCCATCACAGTAAGTTTCACAACAAATCTAACTCTAAATGCAAAATTTATGAAAATCCTCTGGTAGGACATTTTTATACTCCTGTTTTGTACTTAAAAACATTTTGATCTCCAGTTTAAAGCACAAAAAGTTCAGTCATATGCAGTTTTTACTCTCTACAAATTAAATTCTGGGAAACACTTACATACCACTTTGCTATCAGGCCATTACAGTTACAGATTCTTAGTCCTGCTGCTGGTGATAGGAATGAAGTAGTAAGCCCCCACATTTCTGCATCCTATCCCTATGCGAGACAGCTCATCCTTCGTACCATCTGGCTCTTCTGCAATGTCTAGAAGAAGGGTACAATGTGACTGTGTGACAGCCCTAGGGTTTGTGATTTGAGGGCTATGCCCACATAGCAGCCTCGTTCAAATTGCTTTGCAGGGGCTTCATTTGTAGCCTCTGACATGACTCACACTTTGGATTGAGAAACCGCCTGAATATTTCACTTAAGGCAGTGAGGTAAAGTGGAGAAAACTGGGATTTGATATAGGGCAAGATATACTCTCAGGATTTGGTGTGAAATACTAGAAGAAGTATTTGATTTGGAAGTATTTGACAGCAAAATTTCAAACCTGTCAGCATTTAATATTAGATCCAATTAGCTGCTTGGAATCTTTTTAAGATCGCCTTTACCAATCTTTAACAAGAGTTTCCTCTCTTTTTATCAGTGTGTTTCTTTAGTGCTCCTTCTGTGGAAACAGTCCAGGAGGAAGCAAGACCACCCCACCAGTGCTCCCACACAGCAGTGCTTTACACATGATTATGTATTATTTGTACTGTGGTATACACAGTGCTGAAAAGCAGCCTGAACATGAGAAGGTTGTAATACATAGCAAAAATCCTGGTCAATTTCAAAAGGATGTAGGCACAACATGGAAGTACTACTATGTAAGTATGTGGATGGGGCAACTCGCCATTGTAAATTTTCTTCTGCTGCCAATAGGATAAAGGGAAAAGGAGAAAGAAGTGCTACCCACAAATGGCTCAAAAGCTGTGAAACTCCTATGTAAATCTTGACACCCCCCGCCCCTGAAACTCTGACTGTCTCACCATTTGAAGAAAGACAGACACACAGAGACAGACAGACAGAAAGATGGCATCCTCTGGAAGAAAAATTAAATTAGTGCCCTGGTTCCAAGGCTCCCAGGCGACCCAAAAGATACTTGTATGCCAAAAGCAATGATGAGATTTTAAAAGACATCCCACAGATGGACTGCACCAACAGTCTGTTGAAATGTTGCCTCAGCAGCAAAGATTCATGTGGTGACACAAGGCCAACTGCACTAGCAACAGCTAATAGCCTTGTTCCAGTCACAACCACCAGCACAGCAGGGATAAGTCATCTCCTGAACAACTGAAAGAACGATGAGAAGTATCCTGTCTGCATTGGCCATTCAAGTGCAGTTCACTCAGCCTTGATATAATTTAACAGCTTAAAAAAATAGCAGCTGTGAATAAAAATGTGCCAGAGTGACAAAAACCAAAAGAATTTACTGCAATTGCAGTATGGACAAAGCTTTTGTATATCTGACATGTTTTAAACTCACTCCTTTCTTGACAGATGATGCTCACTGAAAGTCGCCTTTCTTGATATTGCTGTTACACTTACATGTCTTTGTAAAAAGTAAAATGCAAATATCAGAAGGCCCCAAAGTTTAAGAATCGTAAAGAATCTACTCTGTCCATTATTACCTAATGCAAACAGGAATACTGTCAAGTACAAAGACTACATGACACACAAAGCACTTTAAGACAGTCTGTGTGTCAACAATATTTACTTGGCCAGATGGCCACCTTTAAATAAACTTAAACAGAGCAACGACAGAAGAGCTCTCTCAGTCCCTTAGAATTTCCAAGTCACATAAAGAGAAATCAACTAAAGGGATGTAGGGGCGGGGGGGGGGGGGCAGGGGCAGAAACAGAGTGAACAACATACACCAACCATGAATAGTAGTGTGTGATAGATGAGTGTCATTAATCAGTGACTTTATGTTTTGATACCATATTCCCTAGTGAATTAAGGAATGCATATCCTTCATATATTGTCTTTGCTTTGTTTGGGCTTGTCTTATGAGTCTCAATTGTGAGTGTGTGCAGTCAATCATGGAAAGTGGTGATTTAGGGGTAAATCCGGGGCCACTGTGCAGCTGCAGATGGTCCAAAAGGTAGCCAGAGTGCAGTATTCTTCCTGTATCCCTGGGCAAGAAGTAGAGAGCCTGGGCAGGGACACTCCTGGTGGGAGACAAGAGAGTTCTAGCCCCAAGCACCCTGTACATAAGACTGCATTTGAACATTCCACCTGTAGTGCTTAGGGATGGTGCAGAGGGAGCGTCAGGTAGCTGCTTTACAAATCTTTTGCAACGATCCTTCACCCTTCTCTGTCCAAAGGACACAATCACCCAGGAGGAGTAAGCTTTGATTCTAAGATGACAGGGGATTATCTTTGCTGCCCTGTAAGCTTCCTGAAGCAGCACCTAGTCCATTTGACTAGAATATAGGGAGACTTCAAGTCCTTTCCTAACTTCTTCAAATAACATAAAAACCCTCCTAAAGGATTCTAACCTAGCCAGGCAAATCTTCAGAAGACTCCCGTAGTCCTGCACACCCTAAGGACATGGGCAGAAACCAGGCAGGACAATGTCCTTTTTTAAATAAAAGGGTCACTGGACCTTTAAGAAGAAACCTAGATGTACAAAGAACCACTTTGTTCCTGTGCAAAAGTAAGCAGAGGGGAATGAAAGAGGGCAGCTGTCTCCCTCACCCTCCAAGCAGAGGCACTCAAGTGTAGAGCCCTGTGCGGATACAAATTTATATCCACAGATATAAAATGGTATCCAGGAACTGCAGGGCTCTCCTGGGAACCGCAACAGCAAAAGAAGCAGAACCTGGGGCCACCGCTCGCAGGAGCCAGTGGAAATCACAGAATCCTCCTCCTTGTGTCATATTGTTTAGGAAAAATCAGACTTTTCAAAATCTAGAAGCTACAAATAGGCAAGATGGATCAAATGCAACAGCTACATTAATATACAGTATCATTAGACAGGGGACTACATTATATCCAATCTATAATCACTCCCCAGATCACTAAGGAACTAAAAAAGATGGATCTATTCAATAAATAGCCATAAAAGATTTATTAAATATGTTTACTGATTCTTTGGTATTTTTAATCTCCTTATCATTCAGAAAACTTCTCAGTAACGACTTCTCAGTAATACTCTTTTTGGATTTCCTTATTAAACCAAGAGCTGGCGAAGAGACTTAAATTCTGGTCTGTTCATAGTACTGTGTTTTTCAGGGCCCCAGTCCAGCATTCGAACATGCTGAAAGAACCATGTGTTAATGGTGATGTCAGTGTAACTGAACTCAGGATTAAGGGCCAGATTGCAGGATTGGGGCCTATATCTGTGTCTTCTTAGCCTTTAGTAACTAAAAGGGGTTTTTTAACATTTCAGATGTTTACAGTTAATTTAGTGCTTGTGAAAGATGGCAGATTGATAACACTGGAAACCAACATCCTCAACAAAGCAAGACAGCAATAATACAAATTTCCCCACATTGTCCCACCAATGTTCCTCATGCCTGGATCAAAGGGTGGATCAGACTCAGTGTTCCATTAAACATATTTCTTGAACCATCCAGTGGAACATGAATATCACCCCTGAGTGGTTCTGACTAAATGAGAACCACTGGATTACATAACTTGGTGTTTAAGTTTTTCTCACAGTTCAAAGAAGGAGTTATTTGTTCATCCTAAACTCACAAAGAAGTCAGTGGGGGGTTGGCTGTTACCACTGCATTGCTTTATTGCCCACATGGTGCCGCAATATCTAGGTAAAATGGATTGTGCTAAGGATGGAGTAACACAGCTTTAACTCTTCTTGCCTTTGTGGTTCAAATCTAGACTATTAATATCGCTCCCTTTTATGAGTCAGTATTTAATGTGGCACTATTTTAAGAGTGTTTTGTGTAGTGGAAGAAAAGGATACTTAAAAGTAAATAGATAAAGCATGAGATGTTCACTCAATAGACAACATAGTCTAAGAATTAAGTTATTAAAAAAAACCCAACAACTGAGTGCTGTATTACCTTCATGGACAGCCATCCATTAGTACAATATTCAGCACGCACATAAATTGCTTCAAATTTTTGGGGCATTCCCTTTCTGCAGAATGCCAGTTGTTCATTTGCTGTGAGGTCGGCCATATCACTGAGCCAGGCATCAATATCTGGCAGGGACTGAGTTTTTCATTTTTGAGGAATTGATTAATTTTTCAGCAACCAAAGCTGCTCCTTGGAACCACACCACCTTGTCACCAAGTAACCTCCAGGTATCACAAATGTATCCAAGAATGAAATTTAAGGGGGAGGGCTCCAATTTAGCATCCAATATCAAATTGGTCCTTTGACCCTCCTCACACCAGAAATTGTTTATATAGGGGACACTCCCAAAACATATGAGCTAATGTAGCACGTAGGGAGTTACATTTCTAACAGCAGTCCAGGCACCAATTTTTTAAAATGAACCAAAGGTATAAGGAGTGTAGTGTGCATAACACAAGATTCATCTGGCATTTCGGTTTCTTTTAGGAGACAAACATATTTTCTGTCTAGTAAATGCTTCATTTTCCATATATACAATTACCTGGATTGTTAAATCAAGAGAAGAGTGAAAACTGCTAGCACAAAGCTGACACCATAATATTTAGATACCAGTCCTAGAAACTGAGCTTTAATTCTGTATCTACTACTATACATAAGACAATTATAGTAACAATTGTCCTTAAAACCCACTCTGAAATGGTTTCATATAAGCAATGCTTTTCTATGGAGTAATTACTTTTAGCATTCCCAATCCTGTTACTGACATGCATATTTTAATACTTTGACATTTTAATGCCATCTGCCACTTAGAAACCCAATCTGCTAAACTGTCAAAATTTATTCCAAATACTATGTACGTCCTCCAAGTCATCTGATTATTCTCCTAGAGTGAGAGGGCCTGATTCTCCACTGCCCTGTACCGTGTGTAATCATTTACACCTGGGCCAACTGGGCATAAAATGCTCCCAGATCAGAATGATAGCATTTTATACCCACTTGGGACATCTGTAGATGATTAGAATAGGTGCAAGGCCACAGGGAATCAAGCCCAGTATCTTTTGTAAACACTGTTCTTACAGCTTCTAGAGCCTTTCTGTACATAACAGAAGTAAACCTCATATGGTCAACCTCTCCTTCCGCTCATGGGAAAACCTGTGAGAATGGGGATGGGAAGAGAAAAAAAAAAAACTCACAAGGTTTTCCATGCAGTGTCTCTCAAATTATTTGGTGGAGGGGCAGGATTACGACTCTGGAATTAGTTGCAGTTCCACCCCAAACCCTGCACGTGTCAGGAAACTTTGCCTTCCACTTGCTCTGGTGCTCCTGGTCTCTCCACACCCACTTCCCCAGAGCACAACTCTACCGATGACCCCCCTCTGGCTTCTGCTGCCCACAAGCCCTTCCTTCAAAAGGGCTGGCTCAGCAAAAGAGATTATTCATTCCACTTCAGGCTGTATTCCCATTCCTGGGAAACAACATGGGCCTGGGGAAGGGGTAATGGAGGCCCATTATGGCCTGACCTCCCCAGGCCCAAACTCATCTGCTGCCTACCACTTCCTAGCCCCACAGGATTTCAGGAAAAGGGTAGAGAACAGGGAAAGCAGTGTGGTCAAGCGGATACTGCCCTGGGCTACGATTCTGGAGAACCTGGGTTCTCATCCTGGCTCTTCCACTGGCCTGCTGGGTGATGTGGGATAAGTCACTTTCCCTTTCTGTGCCTGTTTCTCCATATGTAAAGCAAGGTAAATGATACTGACCTCCTTTGCTAAAGTGCTTTGAGATCTAAGAATATAGAGCTCTATATAACTGCTAGGTATTATATTATTATAGACATCTGACCACTTCCACCTTCTGCATGGAGAAAGGACAGTCAGGGATTATCTCAGCCTAATCCTGATTTACTTAAAGAAAATTCCCATTGGCTTTAGGGTCAGCCTCTATATGACAGCCCATTAGTAGCTTCTTGCTACAATCTACTGAATTTAAGATTTTGTTTTTTCTAGATGTGCCTAGTTCATGATCTATGCGATGGGGCTTAATAACAAGACATGACGCAAACAAGCCATCTAAACTGTTTTTTTCCTTAATTATCTTGTGAAAATGTAACACAAATGTATTTGTCATCTACTGTACACTATAGTCACTATAACCGCAGTCCACACAACACTATTTGCTAGATATTGATACAAAATAAACTAATAGCAATTCTTTGTCTTTCAGGCCAAGTTAGTGTTTCAGAAACCTATTCTCCTACCAATTCAGATGCATTAATATGGTAAATTCACATTACTTGGATTTCAGATGCATTAATATGGTAAATTCACATTTACACATCATGGATACTTTAGGGAAGGGAGATAGTCCCTGAAGTATTCACTTTAAATTGTGTTAATTAACTTTTGCCTCTGACTACCAACCATTTGTTTCCTTTGCAAGTGACTCTCTTTCTAGCCCAAAAAGCGAAGATGACAGGACTATAATTCTCTGAATCTAGTTTTGCCTGCCTGGCTTTGGAAGCATAAAAGCCATTTTGTAGATTTCTAATCATAATAAATCTCACCAGTCCACAGTACCTCTCATGGAAGTATCACAGTAATTGGAGTCCCACATTTTTCCTACTGTACTGCCCTTGGTCCAGTGTACCAGTATGTTTATCTGGTCTTGGGCATTTATATCCTTCCGTATCTTGCAGGCTTTTAAATTACTTTCTCATAATGGAAAGATGCCATGTAAAATCAGCGTTGTTACAAAAATTAAACAAACCTCCCCACCTTCAAACCTCTGTTATTTCATGATCTTTATAAGGGATTTTTTAAAAAGCAGTCAACATCGCTAGCCAACAACATTACCATTTTATCTCCAACTGCACACAGCATATTGCTGAAAACAAAAACATTATAGATCCAGAACTTGACAGACCGAACACGCCAAAGTCCTGCTCAGAATTATATTCATTCTTTACACAAAGGGCAGGAAAACATGCAGGACTAAGGCAGGGTCATTGGCATCTGGGCACTACCAGTACCATTGGGAACCTAGACAAAGCAATAAGTTAGAGGCAGAGTTGCAGGTGCCACACAGTGCAACGTAGAAGAACAGAGAGACCAATGGTAAAGGAGCCACTTGGTTTTTAAGTTGTTAGTTGTGAGATCCTTTAACTTAACTGTAATGAGGTTTGCTGTATTCTTATGCTAGTGATCTCAAAATGGCTTCTTAAGCACAGTAATCCATTGGTGACAAAAACAGCAACTACTAATGCTTTCTATAAAGCTCCTTAATACAGAGGTAGTATTTGTAAGGGACATACACAGAGAACACCCCTATTGATTTCTACATTCCTGCTATGAACTTTACTTCACCTCTGAATATTAGATATTAGATAGCAGATGTGGAAAACATCCCATATTGATAGGTTCTTCTAGGGTCAATTATTAATCTTTCACAATTCACAAGTGTTTCATGTCCAAGATGACAGCAGCTTGCAAACACACACATTCACAGGCTCATTTTACTTTACCTATTCTGAGAGACCACAGAATTAGAAATTTAGTACATTGTGGTTACTTCCTAGGACCAGTCATTCATAACCAACCTTATGCATGTAAAGAACAAGAAGGAAAGAAAGCAAGTACATGAATGAGAGAGAGCGAGAAAAAGAGTTACAGAATTGTCCTGGACAATTAATATATGAGGAATAGATCATTTATGGGCTGTCACCAGAAGTCCAAGCGCACCACTGTAATATAAGATATACTAAATCAGAACACTGGCTACCACTGTCTACTTGGGCTGATTGCTGTGTTCAGGATTTATATTAACCTGTGCTGGAATAAGGAGATTTGAGGATTTTTTAAAATTGTACAGCTGTTTCTCAACAAAATGTGATCAACAACGATTTTTAAGCCCATAGGCCTGCTCCCATCAATATCAACAAAACTCCCACCGACTTCAGCTGGAGGAGGACTGGGACCTAGGTTCCTATTTTTGACGTGACAAGCGACTACTCTTCTAGATGGCCTTACACTGGGGAGCAGCTTTGAAAAGGACAGGTGAAAAGGCTTGATTTAGCACATACACCACTTGAGTCAGTAACAGACAATCAGTTCCAAGATGTGCACCTATAAAAGTGCAAAAGATCATAAAAGGATCATTAATCAGTGAAAATGCAGCATTATCTTACAAGAAAGTCAGCTGTAGTACCACAACTATATGTCAGAAAATGCATATATCATGACACTGTTATCTAATCCATTTTCCCTCATTATGCTCCCATTATGAGCTTCTTCCCCCAGTTTCCAACCGCAGAAATTGACACACTTTATTTTCCATTCCCATCAAGGCTGCACTGCTGCTCCAAAGCTCCCCTGCTTGCATCCTGCCACTAATTATTACTATTATGGCCTGAGCTGTCTCCAAGTTGGCAGAATTTTTGCAGAAATGCACAGTTCCAAGTTGCCAGGTGCTTGAAGATAAATATTTAATCGATACCTTTTTGTTTTTCAGCAACAGCCCCAAAAAGCACAGATGGACTGAAATGAAACTCAATTATAAATTAATGTCATATATACATATTTTATATACACACACATATATGCACATATGGAGATTGCAAACTATCACATAAAAATAATGCAAACTAGCTATATTCTCCTTTAAAGCTTCATTGTCACTCTTATTCACTCTCATTCATTTGTACAAAGGAATAGGCACAAAGATTAATTAGACAGCTTTCCAAAATTGTATGGTTCATCAAAAGTTACAGCCTAGATAGGCTCCCCCTCCACCCCCCTCCCCTTTTTTTAGGCTTTTTCACTATGTTTGGTGTATGTCTAAATAGAGACATCGGGATTCTTTCATTATCTACCTTTTCCATTTCCCTAGTACCAGTACTGTTGGAATTATTGTTTATGCAGGATATTATCACAACAATAATTTCACCATAAAATTCCTTTATTAAATTCAAAGGCGGAATGGTATTTATACAATTGCTCTAAACATGCCTAAAAAGCCTAAATAAGCAATTTGCTACAGCCAAACAATAACAAAACATTTATAAGAATTTGATCAAGATACTTTCAAACGGGCTAAACCCAGTGGTGCTTAGACTCATTTTGGTCAGCTCCTACATGGTCAGACTGGCATTACAGCAGTGAACCATTTAAAAGTTTACTTTTTTTTTTTTAATACCCTTTAACAAACAAACAATGCCATTATGAATTACCGATTTCAGCTAAAAACCAATTTGAAATAGTTCATCCTTATTTCAAGTCTTAATTCAGATAAGAGTTACAACTTCCTTTTGCCCCCACCCCCCCATCTCTTCCCCTCCTTGCTGATCAACAATTTTTCCTTTGCACCTAGGTTCACATAGGCCCTAATTTTTGAGATAACATTGATATGTGGGTGGGAAGGTTCATGTTGACTCTTTTTAAGACAGATTCTCTGTTTTATTTAAAACCATCTGCAGTCATCTGTATTGGTCAGAGGTCTTCTTATAAACTTCCCCTTATTACATTCGTTATTCTTTGAACATGACATGTTCCTTACTTCATTCCTTCTGGCCTTATAACTCAATACTTTCAAGGCGTTACTTTTACTTGCTAGTTAGGGCCTTTAAAACACATTTCTTTAACCAAATTTATGCTAACTATAATTCTCTAATGTTATTTATTTTACAAGTACTAAATTAACTGACACAAATAAAGAGAAACCCACACACCTTCCAGGCAAACCAAACTATTTTTTTCAAAGCCCACACTGTAGGAACAATAAACAAAAGTGAGGCATCTCTAATAGAGAATACAAGCATCAAACAATGCACGTCTGCATGACAATATATTTGTATCTTTTGTTTTAGCACCATAGTATAACTCACTGAATCCCTTACAGTGGGTTTTGTTTAAAAAGACAATTATCCATCTGCAGTTTTTTTAATTTATTTTCAGCCTATTAATAGCTATAGAAAATAAAATCTGCACCAGACTCAACTCAAATTAAAACCAAGCCTAGCAGAGCTAGTCCATCACACAAAGAAGTACAGTTATATTTGTAGGGCTGGAATGGACTTCGTGAGGTCAGCTAATGCAAGCCCACATGCTGAGCCAGGACAAAGTAAACCTAGACCAAACCTGACAGATGTTTGTCTAATCTGCTCTCAATGCCGGAGATCTTCGTGATGATTTATGTGCTTGAACTTTTATCTGCTTTTTGTCTGTATATGCCCTGATCCTGCAATTGGGTCCACCAATTGCACACCTAAGCCCAATGTCTGTGTTAGCAGATGTGATGGCAGGATCAGGACCTTGGATTTTAAGATCCTTGGGGCAGGGACCTCATTTCCTTTATTTTCTGAAACAGGCCAAGAATACTGTAGAAACTTAAATAAAAAGCAATAATCTTTTGAAATTATTTGGATTTATTTTTCAAGTTCTGAAACAATGTAAAAAGTGACTGCAGAGAACACCCGAAGTGCCGACTCTAAACAGTGACACTAATAACTTCTCTTTAGTAATAAAGGCATCAGTTGATTTCACCCATGTGGAAAAAAGCCTAAAATTTCAGTGCACATTGAAAAAATTGCCACTGCTTATTCATGTATTACTGTTTTGTTTTTTAAAAATATGTTTTTCTACTTAATTTAGTGCTGGTAAAAGGTTTCACACTGACAGTCCTGCAGACTGAACAGGTAAAGTACAAGTAATTAAGCGCATGTATCTCATGTGCTACCCCCAAGAGCCCTATGCTGATGATAAGAGAGAGAGCAGTCAGTTTTCTATGTCCACTCAATGCTTGGTAGCATTCTATGGGTGTATAACTCCCACTGGAGTTATAACAGCCTAGGCAAGAGTGTCTTTCCCTCAGGATGCTGACCGGCAAATCAGAGTTTATTCTGATGAGTTAATGCTATCTTGTCTTTCACTAATTACATGATTTATCAGTCTGTCCGGCACAGGAGTTCTGTGGATATAGTTCTGGAGTGAGCAAGTATGTTCCAGCACACCTGTTTCTGTAGCAGAAGCATCTTACTAAAAAGCTGATGTTACTTTTCTAACTTGCTTCTTAACTCTTAAAGGGATGCCATCAACAACTGAAAAAAATATTTCTGTCTGAAATTATTTTACCAAGTCTCTTGTTTTGAGTCACACCTAAGGTGACTACAAGTGAAAGAGGTTGGAGAAAAAAAAGACAGTTACCTTTTCTGTAACTGGTGTTCTTCCAGATGTGTTGCTCATGTCCATCCCACAATAGGTGTGCGTGCTCATCACGTGCACCGATGCCGGAAGTTTTTCCTCTAGCAGTACCCGTAGGGGAGCACCCCTAACAACCCCTGAAGTAGCGCTGCCATGGTGCGGTATAAGGGGTGTTGCGCGCTTCCCCCACCCTCAGTTCCTTCTTGCCAGACAACTCCGACAGAGGGGAAGGAGGGCGGGATGTGGAATGGACATGAACAACACACCTCGAAGAACACCAGTTACGGAAAAGGTAACTGTCATTTCTTCTTCGAGTGATTGCTCACATACATTCCACAATAGGTGATTCCAAGCTATATCTGTTGGAGATGGGTAGGAGTTCACAGACACTCGGGACACAGTACAGCCCTGCCGAACCCGGCGTCCTCCCTGGTTTCGGAGACAATCGCATAAAGCGAGGTGAACGTGTGAACTGAAGACCATGTGGCAGCCCTACAAATGTCCTGGATGGGGACATGGGTCAAAAATGCAGACGACGAGGCTTGCGCCCTAGTCGAGTGTGCCCTCACAATCGGCGGCGGGGGGACTCCCACCAGGTCGTAACAGGTACAAATACACGAGGTGATCCAATTGGCGAGCCGCTGAGTGGAGATCAGCCAACCTCTCATGCATTCGACCGAGGCAATGAACAGCTGCGAGGACTTCCTGAACGGCTTTGTACGTTCTAGGTAAAAAGCCAGAGCCGGTCAGTTTTTTCTTGTTTGCGTGGTCTCTCACAACAATAGGAGAGAGAGAAACAACATTTTAAAATAGGAAAATGAGGTTGTAAAACCATAAAAATATTGGCAGGGAAACACAGGGGGATGTGCAGCACAGTAGAACACAGTGTATATCCAAGCCTCCTTTATCCAGCTCTCCGTATTTACTGAACTGGGTGGCAGAGCTCAGACTGTTAGCCCCACCGTGCAGGGCTCAGAATCCGAGCCCGAGCCGCACCCATTTTCCTGATTATCCAAATTTTTGATTATCTGATCTGGCCCCACTCCCAGTTAGATCAGACAAACTGGGTGCCATTGTACTTGAAACTAACTTTTTGAAACTGACTTGATTTTGAGTGGATAGCATGCCTTTAAAATGTTATTACTCCGAGCATAACTCCTTTTTAAAGTATTGTCAATTAAGCAGCCAATGTTAATGTTTTGTAATAAGCACACCTACATGCAAGGATGGAGACCTTCAAATCGTTTACTGTGAACCAAATAGGACAATGCCTACTTTAAATGATGCTATTCTAAAATCTAATCATCATATTGCATCTTAAGGTGAATGGGAGTTCGATTTGCACATTCCATAGCTCTTTCTTTCATGTATGAAATCATGATGCAGGCACAGATTTATTTTTTAGTAATTCAATCTCTGTCCTTCAACACATCATGTAGCTATTACTGAAATGATGTGTTGACTTAACTACTGAAGATGAATAGCTACTGAGAGGAATTTTATAGAACACCTTTGGGATCATGTAAATAATGAAACATCGGGCAGAGAGAAGAATATTTTGTAGATAAATGGGGCCAAACCTTTGTTCCTGTTAGGCTAGTTTTGCACTGTTGTGGTGGTGGCTCCAATAGCACCACAGCTGCATGGTATCAGGATACTAGGTCTGGCCAGGGAAAAGCATATGTGGGCAGAAAGCGTCTCTGGTCAGCCAATTCCCAGCAGCTGGAATAGTCCTTATGGGCCACTGGCAGCCTGCATAAAACAGAAGGCTAAAGATTTCTCTAATATTTCTCTCAATGTAGCAGATATTGGAGACAGCACCCACTGACACCTGCCTCAACTGCAAAAGCCTTTGCTCCCCCATCTGCACTCTTGACTTGTGCAGAGACCTGTTCAGCCAGTCCAAAATGTCACCGAATCTTCACCTCCAGACACAGTCATCAGGAACAAAAGATCTTGCAAATCTTGCTAAGATAGCTGAGGTACATTTTAAACTACTAGAACTGTTGCCATTAGATGGAGAAATAGGTTGCAAAGAAAAGGGACAGAAGCTCCAACTCCTAAGACATTTAAAATTAGACTGAACAAAACAACAACATACCATAGGCAACAATGCAGCACTGCCACAGTGATCATCATGGGACTATTTAATAGCTATTTTCCATCTCTAATTTCTGAGATTCTAGTGATAATATAATTCATACAAATAAAGAAACCTTACAATACATAATTATTGAAACTGCGTTAATTCCAGTAAATAGAATTTGCTTTTATACTACTGGTTTGAAACCATTTGGCTCATCTGCAAAACAAATAGACCATGGACTCCCCCTGCTGAATTTAGGATTGAAAATTGCCGTACTAATAATATTAAATCTTCTTTATATGTTAATCTAGTATTAACAGAATGTGAAGTACCATCACAGTATTTTAACATTTTTAGGTACGTCTTCGAAGCACGTCTTAGACAAAATAAGTACTTTGTACTTATGTTTATTTTGAAGGGTTTATGTCAATGTTTTGCAATATAAGAGTTATCAAAAAGGTAAACAAATTTTAAATTATAGGCACTTCCACTCTCAGTCTGTTAAGATCTCTAAACAAGGTAACTGAATTCATTTTTATATTCCATTTTTAGATACTGCAGCTTCAGCGTTAATCAGCTCAGAGAGAAACATTTGTGAATTTTATTTTTGTCAAAAGCTGTGTGATCTCAAATGCAAGAAGCGCTGCTCCAAAATCCCATAAGACTGTTTACTGATTGAAAGTTCACACAGAGTGAAATTCAGGATTGTGCACAAGGCCTAAGCACCATTTTATTTCCATGTAAATTTATTCCAAGATCTTAAGTGGGATTTAGGAGGTGCATAGCACTGGAGCTGGCCCTCTCTATAGCAGTGAATTTCACCCATACTGAATGGAGAGCTAATATCAGCTGCCAGCCCATTTTTGCCACTATGTATAAGTGGTGATTAATTGATGTGTAATTGCTACAGCAGCCAATGGGTCTGTTGTAAAATGGAAAGGGTAGGGTTAATTTCAGCCCTAATCAACAGTGACCAAATGTTGTCACATCGTAAGCCATCAGCCACGGTCTGCTAAATATACCATTGGAACTTTTATAAGTTAAAATCTGAGAAATAGGACTGGTGACCTCAGATAACCTTCAGGTTTTCCAATTGGAGGCACCATAAACAACACAACCACCTCCCTGAATAAATTCATATATTTTTAATCTTACTGTAATACACAAGCAAGCACTTGAATGGCTGAAATCCAATAAAAATAACTAACGACTTCATGGTGAGTTATGATGAAAAGGTCAGATTTCAAATTCCTCCCCCAAAATTTTGAAGACCATAATGAGTAAGTGTCTCAAACTTCAAGATTCCAGTTCAGTAGGAACTGTGCCAGTCAAAGCATCTGTAATATGCTATACTATAGGTTATTTTGTATTGACTATTTTATTTTTGCAGTGCCACAACTGAATATAAAGCATGCACATGTACTATTTCTTTAGACTACCCACTGTGTATATCCTTAAAACTAAAATATATTTTTTAAAACGAACAATGTGTCCAATTCACAGTGAACAACTGTGCATAGAAAACCAGCAATACAATTGGCACTAATTTGCTGAGTTGGCAGTCTCAGCAAAGAGCTTCTGTGTGGTTGATGACACACGAGTAGAGTAATAACATTTAGCTTGTACATAGGGGTAGGCTTAAGTAGAGTGGGGGGGTCTGGGTGTGGGGAGCTTGTCAGAGGGGTCCAAATGTAGGGGGGTAGGGCTTGTCAGGGTGAGGGTTCAATGGGCCTGATTAATGGGGGAGCCCCAGTTGCTGCCGAGGGGATAACGCATGCTGGGCTCCCACTCCCCCTAACAATTCCCCTTTCCTTCTCCATGCCCCTCCCCTCACTCCCACATTCCTCTCCCCCTGCCCTATTCCACCCCCCATTCCCTCCCCACTGCCTCTGCCCCCCAGCCCCTCCCCTCCCTCATTTTCTCCACACACCCCTTACCTAGCCCCACCTCAAACACTCACTGTTGCACAGAAAACAGGAAGGCTCCCAGCACACAGAAGGGGATTTCAACTGGCACTAGGACCCAGGAGATGGCATTCAGCTGCAGAGTCAGCGGAGCCCAGATACAGCCTCCTTCAGTTGGGCAGCTCTGAGCTTGCAGAAATGGGGGGGAAGGCAGCGGCACATAACCCCGTGTGCCCCCCATGCCTCCCCTCTGTTTGGGGGGGAATCCCCCCCAAAAAACTGCACACATGGTTGTGTGTCCCCCCCCCCCAAAGCCCCCTCCGCACAGCTTCCCTTTGCTTTCCTGCCATTTTCTTCATGGAAGCAAAGGAATTCTGTCGGGGGGCAGTTCCTGTGGGCGCGCAGTCCCGCAGATTTCCCCACCACCACCCCCCGGAGTAGATAAATGGACAAGATAAAGCAGGTTTCCATGATCACTTTGTTAACCATCTCCATGTTACTGTTTACGTAGTGTGATAGACCCAGGCCAGTTGGGTACAACAGAATTGTCCTATTGGGATCCGGGAAGTGGGCAGGCAAAGCCCACCCACTGCTAAAGGATCCCCCCCTCCAGGCTAAGGGGAGGGATCCACAGGACCTGGATACCAAGTGATTCCAGGGGACAAAAAATGAAAAAACAGGAACGGGAGTGCGGTCAAAGGGTCAAACGAAGTGAACCAGATGGGAACACCGAGCAGAGAACCCCGGACAGCACCCACTGCTCCTCAAAGGTGTCAAGGGAGCCAGTGGACACTGCCCAGAGGAACTCTGCCCGGATGCGTGAACGAACAGAGGATCGAAAATAGGCCCCACCACAGTCACAGGAGCCTCCATCGGCCAACCTCCTCACCATGGTTTTGTAGATGGCCAGTTTAGCCAGGGCCAGGAGGAGGTTGACCAGGAGGTCCCGCGACTTCGTGGGGCCGCGGATTGGAAGCGCATAAATAAAAAGGTGAGGGGAAAAGGGCAACCAAAACCTCAACAAAATGTCTAAGAGGAGCCTGAACAGGGGCTGCAGCCTGGCGCACTCCAGATAAATGTGCGCCAGGGTCTCCCTCACGCCGCAAAAGGGGCAGGTGTCTGGGATAGGGGTGAACCGCGCCAAGTACACGCCCATGCTCACGGCTCCGTGAAGGAGCCGCCAACTGACATCCCCGGCGGGCCTTGGGACTAAGGAGGAGTAAAGGCTGGCCCACTGGGGCTTCTCACCCTCTAGAGGTGGCAGGAGGTCCCGCCATTTCGTATCGGGGCGGGACGTGAGGGTGAGGAGATGAAGGGTGTGGAACACGAGCGTGTATAGATGTTTTCTTGGCGCGGTTTGGAAGCGGACCGGCTGCAGTTCGTGCAGCCGGCTCGCAGTGAAGGGACAGGGGACCCGGTTGGGTCCATGGGGCAGGGGCCCAATAAAAAGGTCCGGAGGGCTTGGGGTGAAGGAAGAGCGAGGCGTACCCTCTCGCAGGACCCGGTCGAGGTAAACCCAAGCAGCGGGCGGCAAAGCGGCCTTCACCTCCTGAAGTACGCGCCGGGGAGTACGAGGTCTGGAGAGCCCCATGCGCTGAGTGAGCGTCAGGGGATCTAGCCAGTCTCCCCGGTCGTAGTCCAGGAGGTCTCCGACCCTAGTGACTTCTGCCAGGACCAACCTCTGGCGCACCGAGGGGGACTCCGCCACCTGCACACAGAGCTGGGGGTTGTGTAGCAGGGGCTCCGCAAGGAGATCTGCCCCCTCGGTGGCCGCCACGGACCTGGTCACTGAGAATAGCTTCCAGGTCTGGAGGAGGTCCTGGTAGAAGACCGGCAGCCCGGAGAGGTCTCACGGAAGACCTCTCGGATGGAGATAAAGGAGCTGCCGTACAACAGAATTGTAGAAGGCAGATACACTGGCCATTGGGTTAGCAGTTTCTGTTCCCTGACTGACCAGAGCAGGGACTGCTCCAGGTTAATGAGAACACCTGACTCTAATTAACCTGAAAAGAGTCAGGTGAGGCCAGTAAGGTGATGTGAACACCTGACTCTAATTAAGGCTCTTCTGAACATATAAAAGGGCTCACTCCAGTCAGGCTGGAGGTGAGGGGAAAAGGGCAACCAAAACCTCAACAAAATGTCTAAGAGGAGCCTGAACAGGGGCTGCAGCCTGGTGCACTCCAGATAAATGTGCGCCAGGGTCTCCCTCACGCCGCAAAAGGGGCAGGTGTCTGGGATAGGGGTGAACCGCGCCAAGTACACGCCCATGCTCACGGCTCTGTGAAGCCCATAGGGACAACAGAGACTGTGGGAGTTCTCTCACCAACCTCCTGGCTGGCTTACGATGAAAAGGGCTCAGTAGACTGTAACCCTGGCCCTAGAGAGAGAAGGGCTATGTGGAGGGTCGCAGTGAGCCTCTGAGGCTAGCATGAACCGCCTAGAGGCGCAGGACCCACGGGGACAAGGTCGGAGCTCTGCCACAGTAGTTTTAAAAAGAAAAGACAATATAAACACGAGGAGATAATTACAGGCTACACTACAGCTATTCTACCATACACCATGTCTGTTTCAACAGCTAACTGTCAAAGAAATTGTAAAGGATGAAATTTTAAATAATTTTAAAGGATCAACTGTTGATGCTACCAAGCACTACACTGCATAAAACTAATCCTCCATTGTACATGCAAACTGTTTCAAAAGGCAAAGATAAAGTTCTGTTACCAATATCTCATCTGTCACTTCCTTTCCATAGAGAGGCTACTCATTGTAAGAGCACTAGCAGAATTTTAAATGTCTCACCATCGATCAGAGAAAGTTCTCACATTGCTGTTAACCTGTAATTGACCAGCAAAGTTGGCTCTGCATACTGCTGCAGCACCTTTGATCCTATTGCTCCTGGACTGAAGTTTAAATCCTTTCCAGATGGCTAAGGAGCTCGTCTTAGTTATGTTCAGAGGCTTCAGTAAAAGGTTAAGGATTATTCTGCAATGCTGCAGTCTTCAGCAAAAGTCTTTTCTAAAACAGCTGAATTATTTATTTTTTTTTACACCTTAAAATCCTGAATCCTAGAATGATTTTGCATCCTTGGACAGAGGAATTAAAGACACAGCTCCATGATACTGCCAGTTCCAGAGATGACCTCCAGTCTCAAAAACAGGAAACCCAAACAGTCCATGAAGACCCATCTGTGATGGAATGGGACTGTTCTCAATGTTTCTATGCCTCGGTTTCCCTGATTCATAGATTCATAGATTCTAGGGCTGGAAGGGACCTCGTGAGGTCATCGAGTCCAGCCCCCTGCCCTCATGGCAGGACCAAATACTGTCTAGACCATCCCTGATAGACATTTATCTAACCTACTCTTAAATATCTCCAGAGATGGAGATTCCACAACCGCCCTGGGCAGTTTATTCCAGTGTTTAACCACCCTGACAGTTAGGAACTTTTTCCTAATGTCCAACCTAAACCTCCCTTACTGCAGTTTAAGCCCACTGCTTCTTGTTCTATCCTTAGAGGCTAAGATGAACAAGTTTTCTCCCACCTCCTTATGACACCCTTTTAGATACCTGAAGACCGCTATCATGTCCCCTCTCAGTCTTCTCTTTTCCAAACTAAACAAACCCAATTCCTTCAGCCTTCCTTCATGGGTCATGTTCTCTAGACCCTTAATCATTCTTGTTGCTCTTCTCTGGACCCTCTCCAATTTCTCCACATCTTTCTTGAAATGCGGTGCCCAGAACTGGACACAATACTCCAGTTGAGGCCTAACCAGCGCAGAGTAGAGCGGAAGAATGACTTCTCGTGTCTTGCTCACAACACAACTATTAATGCAGCCCAGAATCAAGTTTGCTTTTTTTGCAACAGCATCACACTGTTGACTCATATTTAGCTTGTGGTCCACTATAACCCCTAGATCCCTTTCTGCCGTACTCCTTCCTAGACAGTCTCCTCCCATTCTGTATGTGTGAAACTGATTGTTCCTACCTAAGTGGAGCACTTTGCATTTGTCCTTATTAAACTTCATCCTGTTTACCTCTGACCATTTCTCCAACTTGTCCAGATCATTTTGAATTATGACCCTATCCTCCAAAGCAGTTGCAATCCCTCCCAGTTTGGTAGCATCTGCAAACTTAATAAGCGTACTTTCTATGCCAATATCCAAGTCATTGATGAAGATATTGAACAGAGCCGGTCCCAAAACAGACCCTTGCAGAACCCCACTCGTTATACCTTTCCAGCAGGATTGGGAACCATTTATAACTACTCTCTGAGTACGGTTATCCAGCCAATTGTGCACCCACCTTACAGTAGCCCCATCTAAGTTGTATTTCCCTAGTTTATTGATAAGAATATCATGCGAGACCGTATCAAATGCCTTACTAAAGTCTAGGTACACCACATCCACCGCTTCTCCCTTATCCACAAGACTCGTTATCCTATCAAAGAAAGCTATCAGATTGGTTTGACATGATTTGTTCTTTACAAATCCATGCTGGTTATTCCCTATCACCTTACCACCTTCCAAGTGTTTGCAGATGATTTCCTTAATTACTTGCTCCATTATTTTCCCTGGCACAGAAGTTAAACTAACTGGTCTGTAGTTTCCTGGGTTGTTTTTATTTCCCTTTTTATAGATGGGCACTATATTTGCCCTTTTCCAGTCTTCTGGAATCTCTCCTGTCTCCCATGATTTACCAAAGATAAGAGCTAGAGGCTCAGATACCTCCTCTATTAGCTCCTTGAGTATTCTAGGATGCATTTCATCAGGTCCTGGTGACTTGCAGGCATCTAACTTATCTAAGTGATTTTTAACTTGTTCTTTTTTTATTTTATCTTCTAAACCTTCCGCCTTCCCATTAGCATTCACTATGTTAGCCATTCCTTCAGACTTCTCGGTGAAGACCGAAACAAAGAAGTCATTAAGCATCTCTACCATTTCCAAGTTTCCTGTTACTGTTTCTCCCTCCTCACTGAGTAGTGGGCCTACCCTATCCTTGGTCTTCCTCTTGCTTCTAATGTATTGATAAAAAGTTTTCTTGTTTCCCTTTATTCCTGTAGCTAGTTTGAGCTCATTTTGTGCCTTTGCCTTTCTAATCTTGCCCCTGCATTCCCGTGTTGTTTGCCTATATTCATCCTTTGTAATGTGTCCTAGTTTCCATTTTTTATATGACTCCTTTTTATTTTTTAAATCTTGCAAGATCTCGTGGTTAAACCAAGGTGGTCTTTTGCCACATTTTCTATCTTTCCTACCCAGCGGAATAGTTTGCTTTTGGGCCCTTAATAGTGTCCCTTTGAAATACTGCCAGCTCTCCTCAGTTGTTTTTCCCCTCAGTCTTGATTCCCATGGGACCTTACCTATCAGCTCTCTGAGCTTACCAAAATCCGCTTTCCTGAAATCAATTGTCTCTATTTTTGCTGTACTCCCTTCTACTCTTCCTTAGAATTGTGAACTCTATGATTTCATGATCACTTTCGCCCAAGCTGCCTTCTACTTTCAAGTTCTCAACGAGTTCCTCCCTATTTGTTAAAATCAAATCTAGAACAGCTTCCCCCCAGTAGCTTTCTCAACCTTCTGAAATAAAAAGTTGTCTGCAATGCAGTCCAAGAACTTATTGGGTAGTCTGTGCCCTGCTGTGTTATTTTCCCAACATATATCTGGTTAGTTGAAGTCCCCCATCACCACCAAATCTTGGGCTTTGGATGATTTTGTTAGTTGTTTAAAAAAAGCCTCATCCACCTCTTCCACCTGGTTAGGTGGCCTGTAGTAGACTCCTAGCATGACATCACCCTTGTTTTTTACCCCTTTTAGCCTAACCCAGAGACTCTCAACACTTCCGTCCCCTATGTCCATCTCCACCTCAGTCCAAGTGTGTACATTTTTAATATATAAGGCAACACCTCCTCCCTTTTTCCCCCGTCTGTCCTTCCTGAGCAAGCTGTACCCATCCATACCAACATTCCAATCATGTGTATTATCCCACCAAGTTTCGGTGATGCCAACAATGTCATAGTTGAATTTATTTATTAGCACTTCCAGTTCTTCCTGCTTATTACCCATACTTCTCGCATTTGTATACAGGTATCTAAGATACTGATTTGATCTTGCCTCCCAGTTTTGCCCTGACCCTCCTATCTCTTTGTCATTAGAGCCCACGCCCCCTCCTATTTCCGACCCATCTCCCAGGTCCCCATGTTCTCCACTTACCTGTGGGCTTTGCTCACCTGTCCCCGTCGAACCTAGTTTAAAGCCCTCCTCACTAGGTTAGCCAGTCTGTGTCCAAATAGGGTCTTTCCCCTCCTCGAAAGGTGAACGCCATCTCTGCCTAGCAGTTCTTCCTGGATTAGCATCCCATGGTCGAGGAAGCCAAAGCCCTCCTGCCGACACCATCTTCGTAGCCAGGCATTCACCTCCACGATGCACCTGTCTCTGCCCGTGCCCCTACCTTTGACAGGAAGGATCGAAGAGAATACCACCTGTGCTCCAAACTCCTTCACCCGTACGCCCAGAGCCCTGTAGGCACTCTTGATCTGCTCAGTGTCACACCTCGCAGTATCATTTGTGCCCACATGGATGAGTAGCATGGGGTAGTAGTCAGAAGGCCGGATAATCCTTGACAATGCCTCCGTAACGTCTCGGATACGGGCCCCCGGCAGGCAGCATACCTCCCAAGATGAAATGTCAGGGCAACAGGTGGGCGCCTCCGTCCCCCTCAGCAGAGAGTCTCCGACCACCACTACCCTACGTTTCCTATTCGCAGTGGTGGCAGCAGACTTCCCAGCCTTAGGCGTACGAGGCTTCTCCTCCTCTGCTGTAGGGGGAGATTCCTTCTCTCCTGTATCAAGAAGAGCATAACGGTTTCCTATTACCATGGCAGCAGGGTTTGGAGCAGGGGTGGAGCACTGCCTGCTGCCAGAAGTAACCAACTGCCAGTGTCCACCATGAGCCATTTCCTCCTCCACCAGTGGTGTGTCAGCAGTCCTGTGTACTGGGACAGCTACCTCAGCTGTCTCCACATGGACACTGTCCAGGAATTGTTCATGGACTTGGATGCTCCTCAATCTAGCCACCTCCTCCTGTAGCTCTCCCACCTGCTGCCTGAGAGATTCCACCAGCAGGCACCTGTCACATTGGATGGTCCCCCCAGCCTGGATATCAGTAAGTAGGAATTGCAAGTTACAGTCCCTGCAAAACCACACCAGGATCTGGGTAGAAGCATCCATGTTCAGGCGCTCTGTCTGGCTACAGGCGCAGGTGGAGGAGACAGAAGCAGTGCTGGCACAGGTGTTGCGGGCCTTCCTAACCATCGTAGGCCTCCCTCTGACAAACTCCCTCTCAAACAATCACGGGAACAGGGTCAGGGACTCAGTCCCACCTGCCACAACAGCTGAAACTGAAATCTGAATCAAAATTTAAATTCAAACAGTCAAACACACACACTCCCACCAACAGCTAGTACTCACTCTCACCTGGTAGCCTGTTCAGCCGCGGGATCTCTTGCTCTCCCCCTCAAACTCCCCTGTCTGCAGCCCCCTGTCCACTCCACTCCCCTGGTCGCTCTGCCTCTGGCTTTAGTTTGGGTTAAAGGTTTTGGGAATGGCAGGTATACCTCACCCCCTTCCCACTCCCCTTCCCAACTCCCTCTCAAAACTCCCTGTTAGCAGCCCCTGGTCACAAAGCTGATGCATGTGTTAAGTCTCTAGGTGGTGGGAATAAGGAGTGAGAGGGCCAGTGTGATGGGAGAATGGCCGACACCCTGTCTCCTGGCAACTAATCTGCAAAGGTGCAGGCTGAAGGTGTTAGAACAAAGTGATCAGGTGACCTCCTGGCCTGGGAATGAGACAAAGGCAAAGGAGGGGCTAGAGAGTTTTCAGTTTGTAGCCGGCTGGGGACATGGAGGGAGGCGCAGACAGAGTCTGGCCTCCCTGCCCCCCTTTTGGAGCTGTGGGGTAAAACGCAGGGAGCCCCAGGCTGGGGTCTAAGCTCCCCGCCCCCCAGAAGGGCATGACTGAGGGGTCCTGTTTGTACTTACAAGCTCTGTTTGGACTGCGTTCCTGGAGTCCCTAATAAACCTTTTGTTCTACTGGCTGGCTGAGAATCACATTGAATCCCAGGAAGAGGGGTGCAGGCGCTAACTACCCCACACTCCGTGACACCATCACTGTAGGAATTTTGAGGATATCATCTTTGTATCTTGATACAGATTTCTTATGGCTGAACACAGGAACATAGCTTATCCTAATGAAAGACTATCTTCAACCACTCCTTCATTGCTGCTCAAAATGAAGTATTATACCATCAGAGCTAAGAAGCTTTTTGAAGTGCCCTAGACGATCAGTATGATTGTCTTTAACAATCTGACTCACATTCCCTCAACACTGTGTTGCAAAGCGGCCAAACTAGCCTCTTCGCAGTCCCGATTATGTTTCTATAAAGTAACTACCAATTTGCCTTCATTTCTTTAACATTTGTTTGCATTTTCAAGTCTTTCTTTTGAGTTTCTCTTTGTTCTCGTCACAGCGTGTTTCACTGGTTCCTCTAACCAAAGGTTTTTTCTCGTGGTACAGTACTCCTAATAGCATCTTTACTGCATCTACCTTCCTTCTACAGCATTCAGAAGAGTTGAACAGTATTAAAATATCTGAGAAATATTAAACACTTTCCCTAAACATTCAGTAGTATTCAACAATATTTCCCTCCTTCTTAATTTCTGGGGCATTATAGCTATAATCCAAAATAGTGTTCACAACTGATGATGATCCAGACAGTTCTTTTTTCTTTATATATTCCATGTTGCTGAATTTCTCCACATTTGCATGTATTTTCTCCAGATGTCTAGGGCACTTTGGAAAACAGCTATTTTAGGGCAGAACATTTAGCTTTCTCCTCTTGGCTGCAGTGCACATATATGTGCATGTATGGGTTTCCCAATACTGCATATCCAGAACAACATCAGAGCATGTATTCACTACCATGTTTGCAATAGTAGCAACAGAGCCACAGACTCCAGATCATCAGAAGCAGGAGCAGAAATGGAATCAGAGACAGACTCAGCTAGGACTGTCTTCCTGCCATCAGTATCTTACGTTGTCTCTCTAATATCCTGGGACCAACATGTCTACAACAACACTGCATATCAGTATCCTAAGACATTACTGGGTACAGCATTTACAGGCAGTAGAAGAACTGTATATAGTATTGTGAACACCTGAATGTATGCCTTTAATCCTATGAGTGAAAAGTAGGTGTTTTTACATGGTCACATCTGTAATTAGTGATGAGAGCAAAGAGATAAAGACCCTTAACACAATGGCATGTAGATGAACCAACAATGGTCAAGTAGGGATATGCTTCCTGCAGCTTCAGAAAAGATATTCAGTTATTCACTCTGATATACAAATATCAGAAGTATGCCTAGAGACTGATAACCATGGATCATAGAAATCTGTTTGCCACGGAAAAACACAAAATTTGTGTTTTTTACAGAGAAACTTTAGTTTTTACATTTTGTTAAAAAATAAAAAAATAAATTAAGTATTAGCTAAATTTTACTGACAGTACCAGTGTCATTTATTCAAAGCCTGCAACCTTCCCTCTCTTGTGGATGTTGAATGCACTTTAAATTTACATTATTGAAATATGTTTAGATAAGTCAGGGATGGGTAAACTTTCTGGCCCAAGGGCCACATCTGGGTGGGGAAATTGCATGCAGGGCCATGAATGTAGGGCTGGGGCAGGGGGTTGGGGGGCAGGAGGGAGTGCAGGGTGTGGG
The DNA here is from genome assembly GCA_033296515.1 of Macrochelys suwanniensis. NCBI lineage: Eukaryota > Metazoa > Chordata > Testudines > Chelydridae > Macrochelys > Macrochelys suwanniensis. The sequence goes on from CM065777.1 coordinate 160,526,629, forward strand.
AGGGGTGCAGTGTGCAGGAAGGGGCTCAGGGCAAGGGGTTGGGTGCAGGATGGGGTGCGGAGTGCAGGAGGAGGCTCAGGGCAGGGGGCTCAGGGCATAAGGTTGGGGTGCAGGAGAGGTGTGGAGGGGGCTCAGGGCAGGGAGTTGGGGTGGAGAAGGGGTGCAGGGTTCAGCAGGGGGCTCAGGGTGGGGGGTTGGGGTGCGGGGTGCAGGAGGGGTTCAGGGTGCAGTCTCCGGCCCAGTGCTGCTTACCTTGAGTGGCTCCGGGGTGGCAGTGGCGTGCACCGGGGCCAGGGCAGGCTCCCTCCCTGTCTGCCCTGGCCCCGTGCCGCTTCCGGAAGTGGCCGGCACCAAGTTCCTGCAAACCCTGGGGGAGGGAGAGGCAGAGGGCTCCACACACTGCCCTTGCCTGCGGCTACCTCCCCTGAAGCTCCCATTGGCTGCGGTTCCCCATTCCCGGTCAATGGAAGCTGCGGGGGGAGGTGCCTGCAGGCGAGGGCAGCGTGAAGAGCCCTCTGCCTCGTCCTTCCCCAGGGGCCGCAGGGATGTGGTGCCAGCCGCTTCCAGGAGCGGTGCGGCCACAGGACTGGCAATCCTGCTGGCCAGATCCAAAGCCCTGACGGGCCGGATGCAGCCCGCGGGCCGTAATTTGCCCACCCTGAGCTAATTGCTTCCAGTGTACAGAGGTTACTTAATGGTATATAGGGGTTTGTGTTTTAATGCATCTGAAATTTCACTCCAAACGTGAGTAATTAAAGTTATGAAAAGATGCCGAAAACTTTAAAAATCACCCCTAAAGACCATGTCACTGAGTTTGGCAAGAACAGATTTCATGTTGATGACAGGCTTCAAAGGTGCTTAAAAATAGTAAATATCAATAAAACACTGTGTTCAACTTCTACCTATATATATTGTGACTAGGGAAACTAAAGTTCTGAGTTTCATTTTCATTGTGGAAAAACACTGGGGGAGTGTTTTGTTTTGTTTAAATCAGAGAATTCTGGTTTCATTGTGACAGAAAACTGGATCCCTGCTAACTCAGCCAAGTTCAAAAATCTGCCTTCTATTCACAAAAGTACATTATTGCATAGCATGTAGCATGAAACACTGGTTTTTGCTTATTTGATAGCACCTGAATCAAATTTTCCTACTGTATTTTGAACACTGGTTGTTAGCTTGATGTTTTGCACCACTAATTGCAGAACTAAGTGTCGATAAGCTACAGCTGTTTAAACTAAGGCATACAATCTGAATGCCAGGATAGAATATGGACTATAAATGGTACAGTTATCATTCATTAGTCACACATAACAGCTACATCAAAGTCCAGGATACAAGATATATGAAAACATCACAAAAAATAGTGAATGAAAACAACATTAATTGGTACTGGTTACTGCTTTCCAAAACTCGGCTATCCTTAGACAAAGTTGCTACCTAAACTCAAAAGCCTCTTTTCACAATGTGTCCAGTAGAAGAGGTATTCTAGCTTCCATGACACTGAACACGATCAGGGTTAAGAGTATAAAATGTTTAGCACCTAAGGCTTTGGCTACACTCAAAACTTCAAAGCGCACCTGTGAAGTGCGAATGTAGTCGCCCGCCAGCGCTGGGAGAGAGCTCTCCCACCGCTGCAGGCACTCCACCTCCACGAGGGGAATAGCTTACAGCACTGGGAGCGCGGCTCCCAGCACTGGGGCACTGGCTACATTGGCGCTTTACAGCGCTGTAACTTGCTGCTCTCACGGGGGTGTTTTTTCACACCCCTGAGCAAAAAAAGTTGCAGCGCTGTAAAGTGCCAGTGTAGCCATAGCCTAAGTCCTTAATCCATTTTATCAACATGCCATTGGTTAGCCCTGCACAACAACAGTTAAAAATCCTGTACTATCTCAATGTGCTTCCCGGTGTTATTTTTTGAAACAATGGAGCTCTGTTTCTTTTATGGAATAGGGTAGAATATTTTTCAAGTTCCAAAGTCCAAGGAAAAAGTGTAATTGAATAGAATAGAAAAAAACAGGCTCCCTGTAGTTCACCAGCTCCTATATTCTTTTAATGAGCACAATTCTCTTGAAAGACAGCTAAGAGGTATGCGCATCTCCATTCTACCCCAAAACAAAGGAAAAGAAAAGAGACTAAGAAATTGAAAAATATATTCTTGGGAAAGTTCCTAGGATCAGATAATTAGATTGAAGGAAAAATAGGAAACATGTCTTATTTTAAATCTGATTTCTACAGATCCACCAAACCGCCCACCAAAATTTGCAAGGTTACAAGGAAGAAAGATAAAATTTTCATTCCCAGTTGTCTGCTTTATATTCAGAAACCGGAAGTCAGATATGCACTTATCATTTTTTTGCAAAATCACCCATCTGTGGTAGCAGCAGTGCTCAAAATAGGTATTAAAAAAAAAGATGATGCTCTGAATATTTTATCTTAGCAAATCATCCACCTCAACTGTGCTCTGATTAAGACCTTAAGAGTTGCCAAACCTATCACACCTCTTTGTCTTCCAGGGCACAAAAAGCAATTATTCAACAACGCATCATTTTATTGATCTCATCTGAAATTCCTATCAGGAAACCCCTCATGTCCATCCTGGTTTCAGTGAAGGACCATGCTACTTTTGTCAGTCCAGCTGAATATTTCAAAATGTTACCCTCAGTCAGGGGTGAAATTAACTTAAATGACTTACTGATATGCAGGGCGGCCGGGGTCCGGGGAAGGTGGGGGGTGGCTCTGGGGCCCTGGAAGGGGCGGGACCTCAGGCCAAAATTTCCCAGCCAGTCCTTCAGAGCTGGCTGGCCCAAGCTGCCCGGGGCTCTGGCTGCTGCAGCCGGGAGATAATTTCGGTAGTGACAGCCGGGAGCCCCAGGCCTTTTAAATAGCTGCCGGAGCCCCGGGGCAGCTGCCCCATTCCCCCACCACCCCGCCTCTGGGTAGGTGACTTCTGACAGAGCGAGACAGGTACCCAGAAGTCACCTATTATAAAACGGGCCCAACAAGGAAAATAACAGAGCACCACTGGCCATCACATAAAGCCCCCAGCTAAAACCTCTCCAGCAGATCATCAACGATCTACAACCTATCCTGGAAAACGATCCCTCACTCTCACAGACCTTGGGAGGCAGGCCAGTCCTTGCTTACAGACAGCCCCCCAACCTGAAGCAAATACTCACCAGCAACTACACACCACACCACAGAAACACTAACCCAGGAACCAATCCCTGTAACAAACCTTGTTACCTACTCTGTCCCCATATCTATTCTAGCGACACCATCAAAGGAAACAGCCACATCAGCCACACCATCAGAGACTCATTCACCTGCATATCTACCAAAATGATATATGCCATCATGTGCCAGCAATGCCCCTCTGCCATGTACATTGGCCAAACCGGACAGTCTCTATGTAAAAGAATAAATGGACACAAATCGAACATCAGGAATGGTAACATACAAAAGTCAGTAGGAGAACACTTGAATCTTCCTGGACATTCTATAACAGATTTAAAAGTAGCCATACTTGAACAAAAAAACTTCAGAAACAGAATTCAAAGAGAAACTGCAGAACTAAAATTCATTTGCAAATTTAACACCATTAATTTGGGCTTGAATAGGGACTGGGAGTGGCTGGCTCCCTACAAAAGCGGCTCCTCATCAATTATTGGGAGTAAACTACATCCACCCTGATCAAATTGGCCCTGTCAACACTAGCTCTCCACTTGTAAGTTAACTCCCTTCTCTTCATTTGTCAGTGTAATAATGCCTGCAACTGTAATTTTCACTCCGTGCATCTGAAGAAGTGGGTTTTTTACCCATGAAAGCTTATGCCCAAATAAATCTGTTAGTCTTTAACGTGCCGGCAGACTCCCTAAGATTTTATAACAATCCTTAAAGTACTCAAGATTTCTCTGTAAAAATCATGGACACATGATAGTTCTTATTCACCATTACCCTTACAGGTAACTATTGTTATACTCAATATTATAAATAATCTCACTAAAACCTAGGGAAAATTCACACAAAAATAATAAAAATACCTACTACTTACACATACTAACCTGTTCTAAAACACTCTAGGATGAATTCTGCTTTGTATCACACTGGTGTAAATTTGGAGTAACTCCACTGAACTCATTTCATCTTGCTACTTACATAAAATGTAACACCTGATGCTGCCTGAAAAGCACAGATGCTTTTCAGATGTTCAGCTGAGGTCTACTTTTTTTAAAAGGATTCTCAATTTCCAAGTCATGCAGCTTCCATGGAAATGTTGAGGCTGCTTCAGGGAAAAGTAAACAAGGTGCTGTAAACCTGTGCTACAGCTGATAAAAGCACTATCCTTTCGCTTCCATAACCTTAGCTCTTTCTTTACCACTGCAATGAAATGCTGTAATTACCTCTAAGAATATACTAGGAAGCCTACACTGCTTTTCTTTACCCGACTACTTTAGATATTTAGAGAGAAACAGAAAATTGTAGTTTTTGCCCTCTCACTCCCGAAAATATATTTATCAGACAATTGTCAAATTCAGTGTCTTTCAAGCGGAAAATCCTGTACATGTGACTTTGTTTTCAAGGGACCTTGTTTAAGACCAAAGTGTAACCTAATTTCCACAGTAGCTGTAATAACTTGGAGGGGACTGTCCTCTGTTACATTATTTATCTTAGCTCCAACACTCTCTGCAAAGCCAGCATTGCCATGATTTATGCATAATTTGACCATTTTTTCTCATCTCCCTTTTTACAGTATTTCTCTTTTATTTTTCAGAATTTGCCCTAGTGAAATGGTTTTCAATCTGTGGTCTGCAGATCCCTGGGGGTCCACAGACTCTAAGATTTCCAAAGGGGTCTGCACCGCCGTTTGAAATATTTTGGGGATCTGCAAATGAAAAAAGGTTGAAGACCACTGCCCGAGTAACCATGATGAGCAGTATATATAGACTGTAAGGAAAGGACTGAACATTTCTTTTCAGTTCCCTTTCTTTCTCATTTTTTTTAACCTAAATTTCAGTGTGTGGTGGGAAGACTACGAGTTTCGCAGAGTTACCTTCTGTCCTGTTTCATCTTTTTACTCCTTCTGTCTTGCAATCACATTTGCATGTTTTAATAAAGAGCTCATAATAAATATTGATACTTAGCTCTTGTATGGCACTTTTTAATTAATGGATTTCAAAGTACTTTAAAAAGGAAGGTCATTATCCCCATTTTAGGATGGTAAGTTAAGGCACAGAATCATGAAGTGACTTGCCTAAAACCACAGAGTTGGTCAGCTGAAAAGCTGGGACTTGACCACATGTCTGACTCCCAGTGCAGTGCCCTATCCCCTGGACAACAGTATCTGTTTCACAACATCTGTTGCTCATGAATTTCAATCAATGATTCTAGGTGCTTGACAAGTCTGAGAATCAATTCAGAGGGATTGTTTTAGATACAGCAGTTTAGTCAGTTTGCACATTAAAAGCTACCCTCTTATGCAGGCAGTACTAGTAAATGAGTGGAAGCAAAAGGAAGTCTTGCTTTTATAGCACACTATTGTGACAGAAATAGTGCTTCTTACAAGGTTCAAAATGACAAAGCTGGGATCAATTCTGCAATTACAGGGGAGTTAGCCCTTATTGATATGTACAGACTATTCCGGGCCGTAATAGCTAGACAGGAGCTACTGACCTCATTCCTGTATCTCGTCTATTTCTAGATTTGCGCACACACACAATAAACCCCTCAAACCGGCAGATTGTACAGGTTGAGCAGCCAGACTGTCACCCTGACTTCCTGTCACTGTTACCCTTTCTTTCACCAATTAGTTGCACCTTGCCCTAATTTAGATGCTGAAACCGCAAAGACTTATGCACATGCTTAACTTTACAAATTCATTGAGACTACTCACAGCATCTAAATTCAAGCATGTGTATAAGTGCTTGCAGTATCAGGACCTTAGATTGTAAACTCTTTGGGGTAGGGATCATCTCTTGCTATGTATCTGAACACCACACAGCACACTAGAGCCCTGATCTGATAGGGATTGCTAGGCACTACTGCTATACAAAAAATAAGTGGCAACAACTATTTCTATCTTTGGTATCTCTAATGCCCTCTTTATGATATTAGGTAGGTGCCCATAGTACTTACAAATACATACATGAGTAAAGGTTTGCAGGGTCAGGCCCATATAATGAACATCAGTCCCTCAAGTAACAGAATTGCCTTCTTTTTTTGGAGGGCAGGAAAAGTGGCTAGCTTCCCACTGGGGCACTCCTTTAAAGAAAGACATCCTATTTCACAACTACTGCATGCCCCGGAGAGAGTTACAGTGTAAACCCAGAGATTCACATCTTTGGGGTGGAGTTCTGAGAGAGGGGTGTGTTTCAGTAACTAGGGTATCTTAAGGGGTCACCGCTGGTCCTAGGACCTAGGGCAGGTGGGCTGAGGAGCCCCATTTCAAGAAGGTATAACGGGCAGAGTCAGTGCCCAGGAAACATATCAGAAAGGCCAAGGGAGGAACCAGTGCTGCAGCCTGTTGAGGCGCTAGAAACTAGAAATACCCCAGGGATGTAGAGCAACAGAGGCTTGGATTCCCCTCACAGAGTCCTAGTGGGTGGCCAGGAAGGGGCACTCGCTAGAATCTGCAATGGGAGGTTATCACGGAGAGGGTGTAGCTGGAGCATGCTGAGCTCCAGCTGGCCCTCAGATGGTTCTTTGGGGTCCAGTCTGCCATTGTAAAACCAGAGCAGCCCCCATGTTGCTCTAATCTACGCCAGAACAGAGACTCATGAAAATTTGGCTCCAGGATCAAGAAGCTGCAGCTGACTCCCTGACACTCCCGCTTCTCAACTGCGCCCACAGAAGCTGAGCATCTAGCCATACCTGTACAATAAGCTGCATACAATTATTCTCCAAAATGTTAATACAAGGGCCCCCTCTGCTGGTAACAATGTTGCATAATAAGTAAAGCAAAGCAAATGCTCCATAATAAAACTTGAAACAACATGGCTACCTCCTGAACATCACGCTCTCAGACTCAGCTTAAAACTCACATAAAATGGAAACAAAAAACAAAAAACCTGCATGCCCCTGTAGAAAAGATACTTCACAAAAATATTACTGATCAATGATTTATTTAAGTAATTACTAAACTGTCAGAGAAAAGGCCTTAGTTGTTTAAAAATGTGTTATTTTTAGATGTGTTGAGAGAAACAGCACCGGAGGTCAATTATAACACATTATCCTTAAAAATAAAGATGAAATATAACTGTGGAAGTGATAGCTGTTGAGAGTACAAAGATTCAACCTAAACCATGTTCTGGGTAAGACCTTGCCTATGGCAGATGCACTGTCTGGGCTTATTTACCAGAAGCTGAGAATAGCAGACAACAGTATTTTCTTTCCACAGGCATTTTCTTTCCAATTATGTCTAAATCTCAACCTTGCCAGTAAACCATCATACAAATTTGACAAGCCGCTTTTTATATCTCGCTTAAAATGTACAACTCTGCTCTCAAATAAAATAATTGTGAAACCAATTGGCTGGTCTGATTTGCTTTATGCCAATTGTGTCCTACTAATTGGAAGTAGTTACTCGGCCTGCCAAAAGCCCAAATGTGGGTCACAATTTATGAAAAACATCCAAACAGACACACAAAAGGATTAATCAAACAAGAAACTTAAAATCAAGCAGAATTCATTCATTCATTCAGACCCTGATTCAGCAAAGCACCTAAGCACTTGCTTAGCTTTAACTGTAAGCATATGCTCAAGTGCTTTGAAGAATCTGGGGCCTGGAGTAATCTCTTATAACCACAGCTCTGAGATTCTGGAATGCAGTAACTTTGATTCTAAGAGAAGTGATGTCCTACAAAATGAAGAACATTTGTAAACTCCAGGCCAAATCCTGCAGTCTATATTTAGATCAGGGGTAGGCAACCTATGGCACGAGTGCCAAAGGCAGCATGCAAGCTGATTTTCAGTGGCACTCACACTGCCCGGGTCCTGGCCACCGGTCTGGGGGGCTCTGCATTTTAATTTAATTTTAAATGAAGCTTCTTACATATTTTAAAAACCTTATTTACTTTACATACAACAATAGCTTAGTTATATATTATAGACTTATAGAAAGAGACCTTCTAAAAACGTTTACATGTATTACTGGCACGCGAAACCTTAAATTAGAGTGAATAAATGAAGATTCGGCACACCACTTCTGAAAGGTTGCCGACCCCTGATTTAGACAAAACTTCCTCTGAAGTCAGTGGATCAGCATTAACCCATGCAATCACTGGAGTTATTACACCAGGATGAGTTCAGCACCTTCACAGCCTCATCTGAATAAAGATGGGTCAACATATTCCTTTCCATACTATAGGGGAACTATCCCATATCTAGTAAAATTGTTATTGCACTAAATAAAAATACATCTCCAGTTCATCAAGCTGTATACTTGCTGCTTACAAACAGTAGCTCAAAATACTCTGCAACATAAACAAACTGTTATAATTTACATTTGAAGAGGCGCATAAGCATGATGAGAGCTGTACCTTGTTAATCCCAACTTCCCTGCTCCAACTCTTTTTAAGTTAAATGACAAATTTACATAAATACGTGCTTTTGTTTATACAGAACCTAGCTTTATTTTTGCAACATACTCAATTACTAACACAAAGAGATTATATTCCACTACTCTAAAATGTGATTTAGATTTAACTCTCTGATGACTATAAATGGAGCTTAGTAGCAGCTGAGGGATTTATCATCATTCTTCATTATTGTATGGTCAGGCTTTTTTTAACAGCAATTTTGATTTTACTACATGTTGCTCCACTTTACAATACACTTAAAATCATTATTAGCTAGTTCAATAATTCAGTTTTAATTTCACATAATCTACATTAGCAGAGAGTCAAGAAAAGTTAATGTACTCTAGCCAGCAAACGGCTGTTCAACTAGCCTACAGATGCTCCTGCTGAAATCCATGAGTGTTTAGCTGCAGACTTCAATGGAAGCCAGACAGCTTCAGAGGTGTTCAACGCTGACCCAACTCTGCTCCCTTTGAAGTCAATGGGAGTTTTGCCATTGACTTGAACAGGAGCAGGGTTAGGCCAACGCTGATCACTTTTGAAATTCCCATTACACATGACTACCATAGAGATATGGTATCTTTAGAGTGAGGTCCACAATGGACTTCCTAGAGTCATCCTCTGTTCTTCTCCTCTCCCTGGTTACAGGTGGCTCTGCTTGGGGATAACTTTTTAAATCATCATTATCCTCAGTATGTCGGGAATGCTTTGTCCAAGAGGCGGGTTTTACAACACAACCTATAAGTGGTCATAAACTGGATTATTCTGGTCTCCTCTGGCAGCTTGTTCCACAGCTGAACCCCTTTGACTGAGAGTACTTCACCTTCAGCTCTTCTCACTGGCTTCCTTTGTGGCTTTGTACTGTTCCAGAGGAGCACAGATATCCAAGAGGGTCAAAATTAGAGAAATGGTCCCTGGTGTAGCTATATGTAACGAGGGAAATACAACCTAGATGGAGCTACTATAAGGTGGGTGCATAACTGATTGGAACACCATTCCCAGAGAGTAGTTATCAGTGATTCACAATCAAATTGGAAGGGCATATCGAATGGGGTCCCACAAGGATCAGTTTTGGGTCCAGTTCTGTTCATCAATGATTTAGATAATGGCATAGATAATGGCATAGAGAGTACACTTATAAAGTTTGCAGATGATACCAAGCTGGGAGGGGTTACAAGTGCTTTGGAGGATAGGATTAGAATTCAAAGTGATCTGGACAAACTGGAGAAATAGGCCAAAGTAAATAGGATGAAATTCAGTAAGGACAGATGCGAAGTACTCCACTTAGGAAGGAACAATCAGTTGCGCGCACACAAAATGGGAAATGTCTGCCTAAAAAAGGAGTGCTGCAGAAAGGGATCTAGGGGTCATAGTGAATCACAAGCTAACTATGAGTCAACAGTGTAACATTGTTGTAAAAAAAAGCAATCATTGTGGGATGTATTAGCAGGAGTAAGCAAGACAGGAGAAGTAATTCTTCCTCTCTACTCCACACGGACTAGGCCTTAACTGGAGTAGCGTGTCCAGTTCTGGGCACCACATTTCAGGAAAGATGGAGAAATTGGAGAAAATCCAGAGAAGAGCAACAAAAATGATTAAAAGTCTAGAAAACATGACTAATCAAGGAAGATTGAAAAAATGGGGTTTGTTTAGTCTGGAAAAGAGAAGACCAAGAGAGGACATGATAACAGTTTTCAAGTTCATAAAAGGTTGTTACAAGAAGGAGGAAGAAAAATTGTTCTCCTTAACCTCTGAGGATAGGACAAGAAGACGGGCTTAAATTGCAGCAAAGGCAGTTTAGGCTGGACATTAGGAAAAACTTCCTGTCAGGGTGGTTAAGCACTGGAATAAATTGCCTAGGCAGTGGAATCTTCATCATAGGAGATTTTTAAGAGCAGGTTAGACAAACACTTGTCAGGAATGGTCTAGATAATACTTAGACCTGCCATGAGTGCAGGGGACTGGACTGGATGACCTCTCAAGGTCCCTTCCAGTCCTATGATTCTAGACGGTGCTGAAACACTGTTGGCTTTGAATAATTGGTGTCATGGCTTAGAACTGAGATCAGAAGCAGAGATGGTGCCAGAGCAGAGAATCAAAAAACAGTTTTTGCTGTTGCTTTGGTTTTAGACAGAAACATGCTTCACCAGCTAGACCCCCTGCAATGCATACACATCCAGTCCCATATACCATGAGTTATAATGGTCCAGTATGAATGTGACAAATGTAGGAATTGCCATGGTTTAATTCCTCTCCAGGTGGGAGGTTAGGAAGTTTCCTAGCAAGCTGCATAGGTAATAAAGCATATAGTGCTACTGATGCACATGATGGTTTAGGCTTAGTGATAAATCAAACAGGACCATGAGGCTTTGCAACACTTTGGTGGATAGGGTTGAATGCCAGCTGTTCTTTACCCAATAGCTGATCTTTTCTAGGCATGGTGACATCCTTCTGATGACACCGAATGCAACTGTGGAAAATGAGCTGTACAGATGGGCATTCATGGGCATCATGTTGGCAGTGGTGTACAGTGTCTTGCTTTTCCAAATAGCCTCATGTAGACATTAAGAGGAGGGAAGAAAGGACAGATCCTTGTGGATTTCCAAAATTGGGTGCTCTTGCAGAGGAGGATTTACTTTGCTTGGTCCTGTTTGAAGAGGAATGATTGGAGCCTCTTAAGTGTTGTGGTGTCTATTCCAGCTATAATCATGTAAGAGCGTCAGTAACACACTGTGGTCAACTGTGTCAAAAGCAGCAGAAAGACTGAGTAGAATTAGCACTGATATGTGGTCTCTGTCCATTGTCATGAAAAAGCCAGCTTTTAGTGGCACTTAGGCTGCCTCCCTGCTATGCCCCAGCAGGAAGCCTGATTCAGAAGCATCCAGATGTTGACTGATGTCACATTCTGTCCGAGCATGGAGTCACTATGTTCTCAAATATTTTGCCTAGGAATGAGCCTTCAGGCATGGCAACAGCAGGAGAGATTGTTTGCATCAGATGTTAGCCTTGAGGACTGGATAGACTACACCATTTTTCAGAGAAGTTGGTAGGCTTGCTTCTTTGACGGAGGCGTGGAAAGCGTTGTTGTTCTTCGCTGGCTTTCACCAGCCATGAGGGAACGTATTCCCTGGTGGTAGTACAAATATTTCACAGAGGCTCTTGAGCTTCTGTGAGTGGCTGTACTTCCCGGAAAAGTTGCAAGTGGATAGAGACTGTTTAAAGCTTTAATAAGGAAATCTGATGTCTTTTGGAGGGCATTGTGTGCAAGTGTAAGTGACAGAAACTTTTCTTTTTCTATTTTTCACAATGCTGATCCCCTGCTCGCCTCTCTGAGCAAACAATGCTGATTAATCAGGGACTCCCTCATTTTTAAATTCAGTGAACAAGCCATTTATCAACCCAGCAGATGGTTCATTATCAAAATTCTGTTAGTCTTCTGGTAGCACTGATATATGCAGGACCCAGTGGGAATCCACAAAGAATGAAAATAGGAGATGAATAGACTGATGAACAGACTTTTCCTTTTAATCCTCTGGCTCTTCATAACCGTCATATTTAGAAGTCTAAATGCCTCTTTCTTGTGGGGTCAATTCTGCCCTCAGATACAGGTGTCCTGGATCTCACCCAAGCCAATGGGAGTTGCAGACACTTATTAGAAATGTGATCCTATGAGCCAAATTATGGCTGGTTCCACGTAAGCGTGGTCAAGAAAAGGATTAGGCTAGAAGTCTCCCTCCTAGGACCTGAGAGGCATGGGGCAAGCAGCTAATGTGTTTGGCAGAGCTAGTGGCTCCAGAGGGGGCATTTCTAGATGGGACTAGGGATTGTGGTCCTTCTGCTCTGTGCTTCAAAGGTAAAAGCAAGAGCTGTTTCCTAGCAGCACTGAAGGCATTATGCCTTTTCAGAGGCCTGGTGTCTCCAGGTACTGCTGCTCAGGCAAGGCACCTCTGCTACCTCCCCTGGCACAGCTCTGCCTCAAAGGAGGCATAATTAAGCATTATATGAGGAAACAGTCTCACATGTTCACAATCTCATTTAATCAAATGCCCTGTTTTCAAACAGGGCTTACTTGCTTTATCTGCTTATTGGTCTCCCCAACACCTTGACCATCACCAACATTATAAAACAGTTTAGTTAGGAGGGGGATAAAACGGTTTATAAAACAATTTAGTTAGCTAAAGGGAAAGGAAAGCAAAGGGGTTGAGGGGCAGGGAAAAGAAGAGGGTACCAAGGACAGGTGTGGAGTGAAGCTGAGGTGATGACACTGTGAGAGAGAAGGTTGGAGCAAACAGTCAGCACAGGGCAGACAAAGTCCAGTCAAAACTGTAGAGAGTTCTCTAAATATCCAAAGGTCCCTGCTTTGACTACTTCTGCTCCTATTGGCTAGAGTCTCCGGCTGGCTCCTTCTCTGAAGTTTTTTTCAGAGGGAAGCACGATCTGAGTTCTAGAGCTCTCAGGGTGGGGAGGATCTCCCCTAAACAGTTTTTGGGGGGGATGCCTGATGTGTGAAACGGTGGCCCCAGCTTAGCCCCATTTTCCCTCTCCCCAACAGTGCAGCAGTCTCTGCTTTGGCTGTTCCTACAGGCTGGAGTCTCTGGCAGTTAAGTTTCTCTCTAATGTAGAATGCACTCTACCACAACCTCCCCCCTCATCTGTACATTTAAAAGCTGGACTTTTATAAGTAGTTTATCTTAGAACAATATCAAAAGAGAATTCCTTTTTCATACAACTTTAACTAACCATATTAAAGAATATTTGTGTGGCTCTGCTCCTGGCCTCGGCCCAGGGCTCTGCAGCCGCCCCCCAGCTGTGGCCCACTGGCCCCAGCCTGGGGCAGTGAGGGGTGCAGACAGGGGAAAGAGAGGGCATAGCTCAGCACCCCACCTTAAAAATTGTTCCAGTGCCACTGTACTGGGATATTTTTAAGTTCAGATTTGTTACTTACATCACTATCACGTCACGTGGAACAGCGCCTTGCATTTGACATTGTGCGTGCTGTCTGTCGCAATTTTTTTTCCACTGTAAGTTGAGGGGTACATTTGACAAAATGTCAGCTCCTAAGAAAGCAAAGTTAGATGTCTGCTCATTTCAGCCTTCTTGGACAGACACATTTGGATTTATTCAAAAGAAGGACCGTGCTGTTTGTGCTTTCTGTTGTGAAAGTGTTGTTTGCCGCACATCAAGTGTTCGAAGACATTTTCAAACGAAGCACGACAAAATCTTTCTTTACGAAGCAGACAAGACTGAATCGATCAAAAAGGAAGTAGCAGGATATGAGAAGCAAAGTAGTGTTTGTAACTGCTTAAGTGTAAGTAAAAATCAAGTCACAGAAGGAAGTTACAAGATTGCACAGTGCATTGTAAAAACCGGAAAGCTGTTTACAGATGGGGAATATATAAAAGAAGTTTTTCTCAGCAGTTCAGAGGTTTTGTTCAATGATTTGCTAAATAAAGATGCATATCTAGATTAAAAGAACTACCTTTCTCTGTCAGAGCAGTTGAGAGACACGTAAGCGAAATGGCAGAAAACTAACAAAAAGCAGACAACTGCATAAAAAGACACAGCAGTGTTTAGCGTTGCAGTTGATCAGAGCATGGATATAAACAACATTCCACGTTTGGCAGTTGTTGCAAGATATTGTGCTTCCGATGAAATCCAAGAGAAATGTTGTTGCCTAAAACCCCTGCATGGCACAACAAAGGGGAAAGATATAGCGGAAACTTTTGTAAACCCTTTTCAAGAACGAGGAGTTGACATCAGAAAAATATTTTGTGTGACAACAGATGGTGTTCCTGCCATGGTCGGAAAACAGAAGGGATTTGTAAACTTACTTAAAAATCAAATTGGCCGCCTGACAGTCAAATTTCACTGTATCATCCATCAAGAAAATCTGTGTGCTAAAATTTCTAATTCAGAGATTAATAATGTGATGAATACAGTGGTGCAAATTGTGAATGTCCTTGTTGCTCGATCTGCTTTGACTCACAGGCAGTTTCAAGCACTGCTAGAAGAGATGGACAGTGCTTATAACGACATTCCATTTCCCGGCAACATTTGGTGGCTAAGTCGTGGCAAGGTTTTGGTGCGCTTTGTAAACTGTTTTGATTCAATGAAGACCTTTTTGTTGGAAAAAGGACAAAACTACCCCGAACTGGATGATGACAAATGGCTGTGTAAGCTCATGTTTCTAATTGACATCATCGCTCACCTAAATGAACTCAACCTCCGTCTCCAGGGTGCAAGGCAAACGGTTCTGGATCTTTATGAAACCTGGAAGGCATTTGTTGAAAAACTAGCAGTTTTTTCTCGGGATATTCTAACTTCGACTTTCCGCTACTTCCAACACAAAAGAGCTATCAACACGTTGCACTGTCAGTGTTGATGAGATTGGAATGTACATGCAAGAACTGGAATCAGAATTTTCTGAGAGTTTTCAAGATTTCCAGGCATTTGGCCTAATGCTTTCTTTTCTAATTAAACCTGAAAAGTTCAATGGAAGCAACTTGGATTTGTTTGTATTTCAGCGGCTGGGTGTTGAAGATTTCGAAATGCAACTCATTCAGTTAAAAAGCTCAGAATTGTGGGCATCAAAGTTTGGAGATCTACAGGTGCACTTAAAGCTGCCGAAAGAGATCATGGGGCCTCTATTCTGACCTACTGGACGTCCCTGCCAGTGAAATGTAACTGTTTGAAGAAAGTTGCGTTTGCAATGCTTTCAGCATTTGGATCCACATACCTGTGTGAACAGGTATTTTCACACATGAAATCTGTCCTCTGTCCGTCTCGGAGCCGGTTAACAACTGATCACTCAGAAGCCTGTGTGCAGCTTAAAGTATCCAAACACGTGACAGACATTGGAAAACTCAGCAAGGAAAAGCAAGGGCAAGGATCACACTAAACTGATAAGATCTGCATTTTAATTTAATTTTAAATTAAGCTTCTTAAACATTTTAAAAACCTTATTTACTTTACATACAACAATAGTTTAGTTATATATTATACAGAGAGACCGTCTAAAAACATTAAAATGTATTACTGGCAAGCAAAACTTTAAATTAGAGTGAATAAATGAAGACTTGGCCTACCACTTCTGAAAGGTTGCCGACCCCTGTGCTAAGACAACATGAACACAAAGAGAGGAATTGACTTGCCCAAGATCAAACACAAAGCTGGGAATAGTACCCAGGTCCCAGGTTTCCCAGTGACCAGTCCATGGACTGGCGCCAATCCCTGAGAGCTCCCTGACACAGTTTAGGAAGGCAGCAGGCTGGTCCTTAGAATCAAAAAGGTTGAGAGAGATTGCACTAGACCACACTGCCTTCCAACGGTCTCGGGCTCCAAGAATCAACGGTGTCTATCCTGTCATTAAGGACAGAACAACAAATTACTGCAGGAGGCCCTCTGCGTAGCATTAAAAAATGGAGCCTCAAACAAGAAAGAAAACATTCAGTTCATTCAAATTCAGTGGCAGCTTGCTGTGCAGTGATTATTCAGATAAATAGCAAACCCAACGTTACGTCTCAATGGAATGTAAAATACTGTTGTATATTTTTATAACAGTAACATCTGATTACATTTCTCAGTATGAAGTAATTGAAAGTGATTGTCCTGTGACAGAAGCATTGCTACTGACTTGTTTTTGGTACAGCTACAGTAGATGTGATCATAGTCTCACTTATGAGATTATTTGTATTCTCAGGAGATCCCCTTGTTCGTAGTCTAAGGAGACAATCCTCTTTACACCAGTGACATATTTTTGTTAAAAATAACTAACTATCAAATGATCAGTAGAAATGACAATGCTGGTAGGAGGAGTGTACACATAAATACATTTGTAGAATTTATAGTGTCATCGCAATGTACAATATTCTCAAAACTTTAACTGTGCACTGAAAATGCAGGCTTGTTTAGTGATTTTAGCCATCTGGCTTCAGTGAAGAGAACAACTATTACATCCAAAAAACTACATTAAGAACAACATTAAGGTTGCAAAGTCAAGCACTCAAGAGTTAGGAAATGCCAGAATTAAAGGTTGTCTGCGCAACGTTAATTCAAAGCCCTTGTGAGAATGTCTGATGATAAAAGACTTTAATTACATGTCCACATACTGTTTTTTCCACAGGACCCACATCTCATTCACTGATGGATCGTGCTTACTGAGCAGCTATTCAATATTTCTTTTTGTCCTCAACTTTCAATGTGTGGCCCCATGTATTATTTACTGCAGACTATTGAACCCCAAATTATTAATTTCTTCATGGGCTTTTCTATGGTGTTCATCACCACAGTATTTGAATGCTTCGCAAACATGAATTAATGTATTGTCACATTCATATATTTCTCTGTGAGACAATGGTATGAACTCCATTTTACACATTGGGAACTGAGGCACAGATATAAAAAAAAGTGTCAACTGATTTTGGGTGCCCCATTTGGGACCCTAGGATCTGATTTTTCAGAGTGCTTAGCATTATATTTCACTTTATATGTCAAAAGCACAGCTCCCATTCATTTCAGTTGCAGTTCTGAGTGCTTAACATTTCTATAAATCACACCTCCATGGTTTCAAGGTGGACACCCAGAAAATGAAGAACACACAATGACAATTAGTGGCAACCTGTTATAAGTTTTGTTTACGGGACTTGTCCAGCATCACACAGGAACTCTCTGGCAGAGGCAGGGACAGAAGTCAACTGCCTTAACCATGAGACCCCCTTTTCTCTTCCTGCAATTCCCTGCATCATTCACTACACTCCTTACAACTTCTGCAACAAACAAAGCTGTGTCCTATAGACAACAGCCTCCTTCTCTATCTAACCCCGATTCATTGCCTGTGCACAGTCTGTCTTACGCATCGACTAAGGCGGGTTTTCCACGGGGACAACAAAAGGCACATCCCTGCCAAAAAGACAATCCCCTGTGAAATTTCAAGTCTTTGCACCAAAGCATAGAGACCCTGGATCTTTTCAATTAAATAGTTATAAGAATGGCTTTAACATGGAAAAACAATGCATGTATTTTTGTCTCATCTCATTCTCGGAAATGGCTGAACCATTTTTGCTGCGATTTTCAAAAGTCACCCTGAAGGAGACACCCAATATGGAAAATTTCAGGCTGAACAATTACAGTTTGGCAAAGTTATAAGTAACTGAAAACAAGGTCTTATAAGGAAAATTGTCATATAGCCTTAAAAACAGGCGGCACTACCAGCAATGCCTAAAATAAGAAACCTGCTGTTCACTGGAGTTCTATTGCAGTTTAATGGTATCATTAGCTTACCTGATAAGAAAATGATGCAGTCCAACATCAAAACTTCTGTAAGAAAAACAACACAACATATTTTAAGTGCTCAGATACAACAGTGATGAGTATTATAGAAATACTCAACCTAAAAATAATCAAATACATTTAATTAACTACAATAAAATTACTTCTACATACTATGCACTGCAATGCCTAAGATAGATATAATGCCAAAGAAGTATAACATACAATTTCATGTAATTTATGCAACAACATACATGAAATGTCAGATCATCGTCTAGAGGAAAGACTTGAATTCAGTTATAGTCAAGTTCGAGAATTTCCATGACCCGATGTCTGTTCAATAAGGCAGTGCCATGCAGGATATAAATCTGAGTCCTGGTGTTGACATTAATTTTTCTCTTAGCCTTTTCATAACTAGTAGGTCTGTGCACTTCATGTAGTAAAGAGTTGTAGATAAAGGCAGATCCTTTTACCCGAATTGCTACATAAAGCAACTACTCTTCTTCTCCTTTTCTAAAGCTGCTCTGTGCCATTTCAACAAAGCTGCACTAAAACTGCACAATCAGCCATGATGATTTCCTTGCACCTTAGATAGACGATGTAGAATAATCTATAGCAGCCTCTATGCCACTCCCCTCACTCCCAGCCTGACTTACAGGGCATGTGCCTGGGAAAGTGTGCCTGGAGGGGATGCCCTGTATCCATCTGACATCTAGCTGGTGAAATAACTCTACGGACTACCGGCAACTCATACAAGTTAGATCAGCACTAGGGACAGAGCAGTGCCTGGAGACCCCAGGACTGAGTGGGTATGTTTTCATAGCTCTGGAAGCAAACCTCCCAGCCCGGGTAGACAGATTCAGGTTCATGCTACATTACTAAAAATAGGTGTGTAGACTTTGCCACTAGGGTGGAAACTCAGGGCTAGTCTACACTACCTGCCCGATTCGGCGGGTAGCGATCGATCTTCTGGGGATCGATTTATCGCGTCTCATCTAGACGCGATAAATCGATCCCAGAAGCGCTCCCCGTCGACTCCGGTAATCCAGCCCGACACGAGGAGGAAGCGGAGTCGACAGGGGAGCGCCAGACTTTGACTTTACAGGGTCCACACTGCGAGGTAAGTCGAGCGAGGTACGTCGACTTCAGCTACGTTATTCATGTAGTGTAGACCAGCCCTCAGTCTCTGAAGCCTAGGGAGGGGGAGGGGCCTCAGAGTCCGAGCTCCAGCACAAGCCACAGCTTCGAAGCGCTGTCTACCCAGCTATTTTTAGAGCACTACCACGAGCCCTGTTAACCCAAGTCTTGTGGACCCGGGCTGGGATGCGTAGACATATAATGGTGGCTTAAAGCCATCTTTGTTCCCCTCTTCTGGATTTGCTCCAAAATACCCTTGAGCCAAAACTGGAGCATCCAGCCCATGAACTGTAGTTTACAAATCAATAAAATTGCAGGAAAACTAGTCATCTGAATTTTGCAAATCTACTCGGTATCTGCGTAAACTTTTCTAAGGAAAGTCTGCAATATATTCCCAGACCAGCTGGATGTAAATAATGGCACAGCTATACAAGTATCGTTTATGAGCTAGGTTAAACCTTGTTATGAGCGGAGTTAAAACCTCATCAACATTGATGCATAAACACATCCTTCCTCATTTAATACAGTTATGAGAGACAGTTAAGGGGCCACATCTAAAACAAGGCCTAACAGAGCCTTTCCAGAAACTAGAACCATGTGGACAATGGGTTCCACAAGTATTGTTCTAACCACGTGGGTGGGCATGTGCAAAAAAGACAAGCTGGGAGGGAGGACAAGAGACAGAGTGACTGAAGCAGAGCAAGAAAGCCAAGCAACCACAGGTTGTAAGCATGGTGTGATCCTCGCCAAAAGCCCCGAGAGGTTCTGGTCAGGGACACACTGAAAGAAGCTGGGACCTGTCGGCTAAGAAACTGCTCCTTTTGTTCTTGGTTTCTCCAGGAGAAACAGGACTTTGTAGATTCTTTGTAAATACACAAGATTACGTCAAAGAAAATACCCGACTCCATCATCAATTTCTACTCCCAGCAGGAACAACCTACAAGGCCCCGAACTTTGACTAGCCACCTAGGTCGAAAGGGACAACATTATATATAAAGTCTTATTTCTGGTAAGGAACGTAGTTTGAGATGAAGGATATGTCTGCACAGGGATAAAAAACCCACAACTGGCTCAGGTCAGCTGACTTGAGCTATCGGGGCTCAGGTCTACAGCTGAAAAACTGTTGTGTTTGGACTCGGGGTGGAGCCTAAGGTCTAGGACCGAGTGAGGATTAAAGGTCCCAGAGCTTGGGCTCCAGCCCAAGCCTGAACGTCTACACAGCAATTTTTAGTCCTGTAGCCTGAGCCCCACGAGCTCAAGTCAGCTGACCTGGGCCAGCAACAGCTATGCCACAGGGCTTTTAACACTCCCTAACTAGAAAGGCTTAAATTCTTTGCCATAAAATAATTGAAAGACTTCTATAAGCAATTAACTTGCTGTGCTACCTAATTCAAAATAACTGGTCACTCTAGCTGAGAACAACTTGTAAACTTTTTTTTAAATATAAAAAATGCTTGACATGACCCACTGAATATATGATTCAGCCAGGGAACTCAGTGATGCTGTTATCAGTATCATCCTCACAGACATACCTATCAAGCTTTCAAAAAGTATAGAATTTAACAGAAAATGGAATTACTTCCCATTGATTCAATGAAAAAAAATCAAACTCCCATTCCCCCATGTAGCAGCTGTTAGCAATACTATTCTTGGAGTTTCTACCAAAGACTTGAGCATGGGCATCTTCAGTTTTATATCCCCACACACAATGCCTTTTTCTGAAAGCATTCCCCACCTTTTACTTTGTAAGGTAACAAGAAGAGTATACTGTGACATTTCCAAATTCTTCCTGTTTGGACACACATCAAGATTTGCCTTCCACACTTCTCTAAAATTGTAATAGTCTTATGCAGTTATATTCTTCTATTTTAAATGGTGCATAAAATGCATATTTAATTTTTCTGAAAGCCTTTGTGGCTAGGAGTAAAAACTAAGTATCTGTATTGGAGTTCAGGGGTGAGAAGAGCACTCTATGGCTCCGGAGAATGGTAATAGGATAACCACATCTCTCAACATGAGGTCACCAATTCAAAAACAACAGCTTTAGTTATTACCAACCTAGGCTATCATCTGATAACTCTTGGGTGTCCTATGTGAAAAAAGCTGCAATGTCAGTCTAGTTTCAAGTGAGTAGAGATATGCATCATAAAGCTGCCACCACTTTTGACACTGAATAGTCCCCATATTGGAAGTCTCAAGACAGGGGACAAGGACAGGAACGGGCATGGAGCCTGAACTGTCCTCACACGCCTAGATGTGTCCCATCCAGAACAAGGTTAAGGCACAGAGGCGGGAAGACTGCTGTTGACTTGTGTTGTACCTATTCTATGGATAAACTGGAGGACTTTTAGCTTCCAATAGTCTCAAGGCAACACTTTTCACAATAACAACATGTATGGTGTTTAAAAGACATAGAACAGACACAACTCAACTTTGTTCTGTATAACCTCTCTCCTGTTGAAAGAGTTTACAGGTTTTATAAAATAGTTGCAAAGTTGAAATGAAAAATGAAAACACAGGAAGACAGTATTTATTGCAAAAATTGGAAAGGGAGAAAAAAGAAGAATCAGAATCTCAACTGGTGTAAATCAGCATAGACCCACAGGCCTTTGTAACCTTAATTTTGATCAGTGGTATAATTCCACTGACTACAGCGGAGTCTGAATTCACACCAGTGTAAAGCAGGAGCAACTCTACCGCAGTAAGTGGAATTATACCACTAAGTAAGATCAGAATCCGGGCACTGTTTGAAAATGTGCCCCTGTACATTTTTGAACACGTAAGAAAATGGACAGCAACGTTCTGCACATCCAAGAGCCTGAAGAGCTGGGATTTGGGGAAGCTGGTTTATGACAAAACTCTATGTTATTATGATATATGTAGCTGTTCATATATTTTTTAAATACTACGTATGTTTGCCTGGTTCATATCTGAAACAAACCAACCTGACTTCACAATAAAACAGCAAGGGGAACACATACAGTGTACGCAATTACTTGCCAATGCTCACAAATTAAATGGGAAAGAGAGGAAAATAAGAGGACTATATGCAGAAGAGACGGGGGAAAGTAGGAATGCAATTATATAGGAAGCTAAACCTCAAATCGGAAGCATTAGCACATTTAGTGAAAAAGCCATGCTGCCAATTCTCAGAAAAAAACAGACAATTATACGTATCTAAAAACCAAACACGTGCAAAACGGGGATTAAGTTTCCATTTATGGTGCAGTCAGCAGTGAACCTCTATTGTGCCATGGATGCTTTGAACTTACTTTTGACGGTTCTATTTCATTTGTAGAAATCCCTTCTAGACTTTTTTTTTATTTTGAAAGTATACCCGGTTTGATTCAGTACTTGTATAACTTGCCTTTCACTAAAATACTGTGCATCTTACCTGTTGAATTATATTTGCTTATTATAGGCCAAATCCTCATCTAGTGTAAATCAATATAGCTCTGCTGACTTCAGTGGACTTATGATGATTTACGCCAGCAGAGGATCTGACCCTACTTTTTTGTTTTCCTACTACAATGTGTTACAGTTCTAGCGTGTTCATTATTTGTATTGCTGTAGTGCAGGGGTCTCAAACTCAAATTGCCACGAGGGCCGCGTGAGGACTAGTGCATTGGCCCGAGGGCCACATCACTGACCCCGCCCCCTCGCTGCCCCCGGCCCCGCCCCCACTCCACCCCTTCCATTAAGCCATGCCCCTTCTCCGCCTCCTCCCCTGAGCGCGTGGCTCCCCGCTCCTCCCCCTCCCTCCCAGAAACCGCGAAGCCGCCAGACAGCTGTTCTGGTGGGGGGAACTGCCTGGGGGTAAAAATAGAACCTTGGAGCAGCGCGGAGAGAACGGAGATCTTAGTGGCCACAGAACGTAACTGGGGGCGGGGATGAGGGGAGTTGGCGGCCATAGGACGTAACTGGGAGAGGGGGCGGGGGGAGCCTGGCGGCCCGCCTCTTCTCCCCCCCTCCTCCCCTGTGTGCGCGCTTCCCGCTCCTCCCCCCTCCCTCCCAGAAACCGCGAAGCAGCCAGACAGCTGTTCTGGCAGCGGAACTTCAGATCGTAACTCGGGGGGTGGGGGGCGCGGGGAGCCTGGCGGGCCACAGGGAAGCGCTCCGTGGGCCGCGTGTTTGAGACCCCTGCTGTAGTGCCTAGGAACCCCAGTCAGAGACTCCACTGTACTAGGCTGAGAACCCAATCTCACAGAGAAATATTGGGGGATGATGAGCACCTACAGTTCCATTGACTTTCAGAGAATTGGGTTCTCAGCCACTGCAGCTCTAGGCAATGGAAACTGGGGGTGTTGAGCACTACTCTGGCTCATGCCAATTGTGACAGGCCCAATTTCAAACTGTTAGAATACTAAACTAAATTTCAATAACATATCCTTTAGCAGGATGATTGCATTACTCGCATTAACAGACCCTGGATTCTTATGCTATGCTTTTCAAAACACACTCTCAAAACTACTTCCATTTGCTGTGAAAGAAGGATCACTAAATAATCATTTTCAATTTCTCCCTATGACTGATGAGCTAGATGCTATTCCTGGAAACAAAATAAAAACGAGGTGCAAGCAGGGCACATCTAGGAATTGTTTGACTAACCATAGTCTTCAACAAAGATGTCCATTATAATCAGAACAACTACAATCATTATTCAAATCTTTTCCATGGACTGAATATGTCACACAAAGATAAACAAAGAAGCATAGCCTGACTCTTCTCACTTACCCCAGTGTAAAAACAGGGAGTAACTCCAGTGAAAGCAATAGCGTTACACTGGTGGAAGTTAGATCAGTCTAACATTGACTATAGTCTCATGGATGAGAAATGGTTACTTTCATCATGGGTGAGCTGTTTCAATACCATCTGCTCATGTGCATGGTCTGGGTCCTGACACTTCTGATGGCCTTGAGCACTTCTTGATAGCTTTTGTTGTTAATGCCACTGCACATCCTCGGGTGATGGGGCAGAGGGCAGATGCTTGATCTTCTCATTCTAAAATGTGAAAAATCTATTTCTCTGCTCAAATGGCAGAACAAATGAATCATAAGGTCTCCATGGAACTGCAGTCTGAAAAGTGGTTCTTACTCAAACCTACTCTCAGTCTGCCCTGCTATAATGTGCTATATGAGGGAATTATGAAAAAACAGAAGACTGCTCATTTTGTTGTACTGAGATTACAATAAATGTGGAAGTGACCTGAGACTGGCAAAGTATTCAGAACTCTCATTGACCTCAACAGGAATTGCAGATGCTCAGCACATCTCAATATTAGGCCGTATGTTTGGAAAATAAAGATATTGGTGATGGGGGGGGAAGGGCATACATTCCCCTTATGTTAATGAATACCATGTACATGTTGAATACTTCCGAGAAAGTGTTCAAGAATCCCTGATTCCTGTAATAGTATTACCTCTGAATGATAAACTGTACATTCAGTAACTATGTAGATTCTGTCCTAAGAGTTAGGATTGTGCACTTGACTTCTCAAACAAATTTCAACATTTTTTTTTTCAAAAGCAGACATTTCTTGTTTCTCTGAGCCAGTTCGGTGCATGTCTTATGAACCATTTTCCAGCAGCTTCTGCACACTGACAACAAAACCACAGGCAGCCCTTTGCATGCAGAGCAGCATGTCATGATTTTAATTTTTGGTGCGATTTAAAATAAAATAGGGCTGGGTGGTTCAGTTGTCATTTGTAAAGAGGGCTCAAAATTAGCTGTAAGTGTTGGCAGGTAGGAAACGTGTGTTAGGGAATACACGTCCATAGAGTCGTGTGGTATTTTAGCCAGATGTCTCCCACTAGACCTTAACAACAGTTGTGCAGCCTCTGCCCCATAAGTGTTAAATGGAAAGTTGTAAATTCTACAGAGAGGAACAGATTTCAAATGTAACATTATCCCATGGTTTACTAGAGCAATCTTAGGGTACGTCTATACTCACGCGTCCCGTCGGAGGAGTCCAATCGATCTTCTGGATTCGATTTATCGCGTCTTGTTTAGACGCGATAAATTGAACCAGGAAGTGCTCCCCCGTCGACGCTTGTAATCCTGCTCCACGAACGGAGTAGGCGGAGTCGACGGGGGAGCCTGCGCGCCGCGTGTGGACCCCGGGTAAGTACCTTTTCATTCGAACTAAGATAGTTCGACTTCAGCTACATTATTCACGTAGCTGAAGTTGCGTATCTTAGTTCGAATTGGGGGGTTAGTGTAGACCAGCCCTTGGTCCTCATGTAATCAGGCACAACTCCATTTAATTCGATGGATTTAATTCACCACTTATGGCAGTGGTGAATTTGGCCAGCTGATTAGTTAGCATGTAACATATCAATATTTTTCTCCTGTTCTGTGCATTCCGCTTATCCTAGCAACTTCACCACCCCTCCCATTCATGATGTTTCAACAGCCGATTCCCCCACCCCATCCCTCCATTGTAAATGTGGGTAAAACAATGCAGCTCTTCTTGCACACTAGAAATCCCAACTAATTCACCTAGACTCAGAGGAATCAGGTTCAGTTTAACAGAAAGGCAACATCTGCACAACCAGCTATGGTACATTTCCATAAACAGAACCTGTTTCTGAGACTAAATCTGGCATTCTGCCAGTTGAGTTGCTGACTAAGAGCCTCTCCACACAGAATAATTTGCATTGGCACCTGAAGTTTAGTGAACTATAGCTGTTCTCAGTGAGACATTGCTTGTAATACATTGTTTCTCTTTTCCTCTTTCTCAGGGAGTGTCTTGTGGCAGTGATGCCCAACAGGCAGCACAAACAAGAGAAAAATGTCTTGACTGAGAGATGGATTTAGCACTTCTAAACTACTTTTTCTTGCTTCTTCCAGTTTTGCTAATTTCCCTTGCTATGCTGCCTGTGGCAATCTTCTAACTGGTAATCCCTGAAAAATGAAAGTTTCCAAAACATGAATAATTACAAAATTCCAAAAGTGTGCACCGTCGGTTGGGAACAGATAATTTAGGGGCTTGTCTGCAGAAATAGATGACTGTGAGAAAAGCAGATAATAAACCAGGATACGGACTTTGTCGTCTGTTTAGTGTCCTAATGAATGGATTAGAAAAAACACTGGTGGAGCTGGCACTCCAGGGGGGAGGGGGAATATCACCTGGATCACCTGGATCGATCGGACTTCAGCTGTCGTTAAGACTGCGCCGATCACAACACGTCTGCCATTCTTCTCGCACTCTTGCCTTTCTTCTCCACGTTCGTCCAAAACGTTTAACGATGTCATCTTCCCATCTTCTTGGAGGCCGACCGGGGGGTCTTTTCTGTTCTCGCGGGTACCACTCAGCAATGATTGCGGTCCACCTGTTATCCGTGAGCCGTGCTGTGTGGCCCGCCCATCGCATCTTGTTATGTCTGCTTTCCACGACAATATCTTTCACACCGCTGCGTTCTCTGATGATTTCATTTGGTATACGATCCAGAAGGGAGATTCCCAACATAGCTCGTTCCATTGCCCTTTCAGCTACCAACAGCCGTTGCTCTTCTCTCTTCGTCAGTGCCCACGTTTCACTGCCATACAGCATGGCTGGCAGCACTGCTGAATTGAAAATATTTTTACGTGTGGTCTTGTCAATTTTTCCTTTGAGGACGTCCTTGATGGAATTAAATGCACACCATCCTGCCCGAATCCTTTGCGAGAGTTCTCCGTTCAGGTCTTGGCGCATATTAACTTCTTGGCCCAAATATATGTACTGTTCCACTTCTTCGATGTCTTCTCCTGTTACCGTTATTCGGGCTTTTCGTAAGACGTCTGATCGCATATATTTCGTTTTGCAGCGGTTCATTTTCAGGACGACCTGACTACTTTTCTTGTCGAGTCTTCGTAGCATGCTCTGCAGTTGGTTGGTGCTTTCAGCAATTAGTACAATGTCGTCTGCAAATCTGAGATGAGATAATCTCTCTCCGTTTATGTTGACACCACTACTCCAATTGATCTTGTTCATAACCATTTCGAGGCAGGCGGTGAATAGTTTCGGTGAAATTGTATCTCCTTGCTTGACGCCTTTCTCGATTGGGATGCGGAGGGGAGTTTCAAGGAGAGTAATGTCTGTTGTACATCCAGTATTCGCTTCCTTCAACAAACTAACGTACTGTGTGTTAATGCCCTGCTCTGTGAGTGCCTTTAATATTGCGTTAAACTCAACGCTATCGAAGACCTTTTCATAGTCGACAAAAGCAATGCACAGCGGGAGTTTGTATTCCCTCGCTCTTTCTAGGAGCTGGCTAAGGGTAAATATATGGTCGATTGTACTGAAATTTCTTCAAAACCCTGCCTGCTCTCTCGGCTGTTGTTCATCCAGACTCTGCGAAAGTCGATTCGTTATCACCTTTGTGAAGAGCTTGTAGATGTGAAAGAGCAGGCATATAGGGTGGTAGTTCTTAAGATTTTCTCGATCACCCTTCTTGTGCAGCAAGATGGTATTCGACTCCTTCCAGCTTGATGGTATTTCTCCTTCTTCAAGATATCGACTGAATCTTAAAGCGAGGGCCTTCCAAAGTTTTTCGCCTCCTGCATAAATCATTTCTGACGTTATTCCATCTTTGCCTGGAGCTTTTCCCTTCTTCATCTGGTGTAGTGCGCTTCAGACTTCGCTGACGATTATTGGGGGGACGCGTTCTTCTGACTCTTCGAGGGTTGGGAGGGGGACGTTGATTCTTGATTTGAACAGTTCTGTATAGAAGTCCTTGCAGACCTCCTCCATCCCTGCTCTGTCGATTACTGTCTCTCCATCCTTGTTCTTCAATGCTGTTACGCTCAATCTATACTGCGTCAATTCCCGCTTGCATGTCCTGAGGCTCTTGCATGATTCAGCTGTTTTAAGGAGCTTTTCTTTCCGGAAGTTCTCGAAGTCATCCTTCAGTTTTCGCTGTATAAGCTTGCACAGAATGGAGTACTCGAGGTTGTTATCCGAGCTCCTTTTCATGTTTCTCCGCTTCTCCAACAAGCTTTTCGTTTCAATCGAGATTCTTCCCTTCGCCTTCTTCAGCTTTTTAATTTCAGCTGCTTTTATGCAACATCTCAACTTGTCAGCAAAGATACTATAGTCCTCATCACACTTTTCCATCTGGCTCCAGTCAAACCCAGAAATCGCTTTTTTCAGCTTTGCTTCATCGAATGTCTTCGGCTGCTGTTTCCTGTTTGCCATCTGTAACGCCTTCTTTTCCACCGCTTCGTCGAAAATCAACTTTGCTCTAAGCAGGCGATGGTCACTGCCGGTGTTGAATGGCAGCACCACAGAGACGTCTTGAATGATGCACCTTTTATTGACTAAAATATAGTCGATTTCATTCTTACTCTTCGCATTTGGTGCGATCCATGTCCACCTTCTTGAGATCTTCTTTTTGTACCAGGTGTTTGCCACGTAGAGTTCTTTCATTTCTGCCATCGCTACCAGCCTCTCTCCTCTTTCATTCCTTTCGCCGCTGCCGTATCTCCCTATGAACTTTTCGCCAGCTTTCCCTCGCCCGACCTTGGCGTTGAAATCTCCCATCGTGACAGTGTAAGTGGACTTTTGCACGAGAGCTCTTTCAAGCTCTCGGTAGAATTCTTCCACTTCTTCATCCTCACTTGCACTTGTGGGAGCATAGGCCTGGATGACCTTGAGGGTAGCTTTTGACTCCATCTGAAGATGCAGCACACCGATACGTGATGATGTTAGCTGGCATGATATGACTTTCGAAGACCAATCTTTATTGATGATAAATCCAACTCCTCCAACATTTCTAGCGCCATCTCCCTTTCCGAGCCTCACAGCGCTTCCATCCTTCCAGTTGACTTCCAACTCCTTCTTTCGTCGGGTTTTGCAGACACCGAGAATATCGCATTTTATCCTTTTCTTCTCCTCCATCAGATGGTTTAAAGTTTCCTCCTTTGCCAGTGACCTACAATTGTAAGTACACACAGCGAGGATTGTCCTTTTCCATGTTGGCCTAGCACCTGACATTTTTAGCAACCTCTTGTTGCTCAATTTCCGCTCCGCCACCGTAGAACATGCATTTACTCGTGGGGAATATATTTAAAGTAAATACTATAAATATTGAAAAGTAATGAGCTCTGCCAATTTATTTTATCATTATTAAATATAATTCTCAGAAACCTAGAATTTTAAAGGTACTTTTGCCTATTACCTGTATGAAATTAGAGGTAGTTCTTTCCCTCCAGATGTGCAACAAGGATTCAGATGTGAGACCTAAAACTTCACTGCAGATCTCATCTGTCCAGTGACATATGGCATGGGTATTCCCAAATAATACATAAAACAACAATGATAAATTATTTAAAATGCATTTGCATAGTGTAACAATGATGATTACATCATAAAATATATAATATAAAAGCCAAATAAACTAAAGAGAGCCAAATAAACCAGCATAATTATAAAGCTAAAAGAGTATACAATTTGCTGGCAGTCTTTACAATAATAAAAAAGTTACTGGTTAAAACTGGTGAGGCATCAGATGATGCAGATAAACTCATGTGAATCCAAACACACACAGTAATCCTCAACAAGCATTTATCTAAATACAAGAATTATGTATTCAAATCCAATCTTTACTAAGAACACTGAAGTCAATGGAACTCCTCACAGGGAGCTGTGCTGGCAGATCTCAGCACAGGCTTGGGACCGCTTGGAGCTTCTACTTTTTATACTGTCTTTACTCAGGCAAAACTCCCATTGAATGTTGCCTGAGTATGGATTTTAAGATCTAGCTCATCAATCCTTGGTTATAGAATCTGTAGTATGGGGGGGGGAGGGAAATCACAGCTGATCTGTTATGCTTATCATGCTATTCTAATAATCTCATTTTCAGGGGCAGCAGGACCATCCCATTGTTATACCTTTGTATAGAGCCTAGCACAAAGGGGCTTTGAGATACTATCACAAGTAACAACAACAAAAGTTATTTTGTCCTAGTCAGAAGAGAAATGTTTCAGCCTTTACCACAAATATTTAAAATGAAAGAAAACCTGATTCAACGAGGTGAGAATTCCTGCTTCAGGGAATTCACTGTACTTCTAAACATCATGATCTTAAAAGTCAGCTTGAGCCTAGATCTCTAGCTGCAGTGGAATGTGTCTTTTCTCTGCAAGTGGTGATCCCAATACTTAAGCCATCTGCAATGCAGCAAACTCTGGTGCTGGCTGCCTTCTTTTCTTCTCAAAGTAGTAAATGTAACCATGGGGGGGGAAATATAAAGACTGCCCAAAGCTTTTATCTCATGTCCTTATCAAGCAATTTCTTGTTATAGTCATAATAAATAGGACTTTGAATACATAAGGACAAACTTATCATATTCCCTGACACATGCTCAAGGATTTACTGGAGTTTAAGCACTTCAGTTTCCTGGTAAACCCTTCTATTTAGAATTCCCATTCTATCTTCCCTGAGTGATTTAGCAATGCCATCATTCAGTTCTGTCTGTGTTCAATATTAGAAAGCTTTCTCCCACAATAAAGTTGTCTTTTGGTTTTCCATGTCCACAAAGCAACCAAAATTTCTCCTTTGGTAAATTACGAAATTTTCAGGTATTCTTGATTCCCAGAGTTCACTGCTCTGAAGAATGCTATTCAATTCTGTATGATTCTTTAGGCCCCAATGCTGAAAACTCTGATGCACATGCTTAACTTTACACATGCGAGTAGTTCCACTGAGTTCAGTGCCCGGAACACTGCAATTCACCCTGACTTTTCTCCTTGCAAATAAGCAATCCCTGAAATGGAATCACAGCCAGAAGCGGAGGCTTTTAATAGCAAGGTGGTTGGAACCCTTGGTGAAATACTGTCCTCAACTGAAGTCAATGGCAAACCTCCTGCCTCTAGGCATATGGTATTCTGGGAAATGTAGCTCAGTAACTAAGGGTACATCTACATTACCTTCTGGATCGGCAGATAGTGATCGATCTATCGGGGATCGATTTATGATGTCTAGTGTAGACGCAATAAATCGATCCCCGAGAGCGCTCCCCATTGACTCCAGAACTCCACCTCCGCAAGAGGCAGAAGCAGAGTCGACGGGGGAGTGGCAGCGGTCGACTCACCACCGTGAGGACGGCCAGGTAGGTCGACCTAAGATACAGCAACTTCAGCTAGGCCATTCACGTAGCTGAAGTTGCGTATCTTAGGTCGACCCCCCTCTCCTAGTGTAGATCAGGCCTAAGTAGTCATTTTGATGCAGGCATGTTCATTTGTGATTGGGTCAACTGATGTGATTTATATTTTTAAAACTAAAATACCAGGACGAGTTATCTGATTAGCTGCACCATATGTGATTAAGTGATTTTATATTGTCATTTTGATGAAGAGGAAGATTTTAATTATTCTGAGTGGGAAATCATTAGCTGCACCATATGTGATTAAGTGATTTTTATATTGTCATTTTGATGAAGAGGAAGATTTTAATTATTTTGAGTGGGAAATTATTACCGATCTCCTCCTACAAAGGAAGAGGGATCAGCTAAACATCCCATTTCCCTTTTGAATTTTGCCAACCTTTTTATAATCTCTTAAAACAAAGGTAACTTTAGTTGCACCTTCCCTGGGTTTTTCAGAAAACTACCCCAACCTTTCCCAGGTAGTGGATGAAATCCTGGCCCCATTGGTGTCAAGGACAAAACTCCCATTGACTTCAGTGGAGCCTGGATTTCACTCTGTGTTTCTTTTGTAAGGCTCTCCCAATGCTTGTCAGATTGTCTTGACTGAGCCCTCTCCTTTCCAGTAGAGGGGTTTATTAAAAGCTGTTAGCCATTTTCAACATATTGTTGCCCCTTTTTGATCCAAGTGGCTTGTCAAAGTTCAGGATTCTGGGCATGTTCCAGTTGGAAACAGAAACTGATGGAAGCTGTTATTTTCTTTAATGCAACCTTGTTTGTTTATATGTACAAAGTCCTGCTCTTCTGAACACAGAAGGAATCAAAAACAAAAGGAGCAAGGTCTTAGCTTACAGCCCTGAGCCTCTTTAGCCAATATCAGACCTCAAAGCTCTCTCTTTAGCTTCTTTCCAGGTTACACTATGCTCACGGGCTACTGCTTGGCTTTCTTGGTTTTGGCTTTTGCCTCCCTTTCTGTTCTCCACATGTGCATGCACACACACCAATACCAGCGGCATAGCCAGGTCCAGAGTACAGGGGGAGCGGAGCTAAAAAAAGGCGCCTCCCCTTGTACTCACCTGGCGACGCTCCAGCTGTTTGGCGTGGCACTTCAGCGGCGGGTCCCGTCCCTTCACTCGCTCTGGGTCTTCGGTGGTACCCGCCGCCGAAGAGCCGCTGAACAGCTGGAGCTCCGCCGGGTGAGTGCAAGAAGCGGCACCTTATAAAGAAGCGGTGCCTTTTTTTAGCTCCGCTCCCCCTTTAAAAAAAGGTGCCGCTTCTTTTTAAGGAGCCGCTTCTGCTCAAAGGGGGAGCGGCTGCTACCTCCGCTCCCCCCCGGCTACGCTACTGACCAATACTCAACAAAACCCCTCCACTCAGTCCCACCTCTGAGCATAACACTATGACCGCTTGGAAGAGAGAGAGCCTGAGGTAGTAAGTCTCAGAGCCCAGATCTACAGTCTCAGAATCACTCATTGGCACTAAAAACAGCTCTGTGTAGATGTTCGGGCTCAGGCTGGAACTTGGGGTCTGAAACTCCAGCCCAAGCCACAACATCCATACGGCTGCTTTTAGTGTGAGCCCACATCTGTAGACCCAGGCTCTGAGACTTGCTGCTGCTGGTTTTAAAATGCAATGTAGACATACTCTTGGACTCCTTGGGGGAGCAGGGATTGAAGCAGCAGGAAAGTCACATCCATGTAGAGCCAGTGCCAAATAACTTAGCTGTGATGAATGAGCTCCAAGGGGGTGTCAAGTTGCAGGTGGTCCACATGTAGCTTCTACTGGGCTGGGGTTACTGGTGAATAAAGCCCACTGATTTCAAGTGACAGTAACAAAGCAGCAGCCACAAGCAAATAATTACAATAATTATGCAGTTTGGAGTTGAGCGGCATTAGGGGCTTCATTATTACTTCTTTTTACATTCCAAAGAGATAAATAATAGATTTTTCTCTACTGAAGAGATTTAATGAGCCTTTCAAAGCTTTAATATAATCAGCAAGTTAAGCTGTACTGTAGGTAGGAAGAACTGGCGCGCACACTAATTTAATTGACGTCAAAAGCAGTTAACTTTACTGTCTATGTCAATGAGAATGACTAACCAGAGCAGAACAAAAATGGCTTTCATTTACTCAACTGACACAGTGGCTCAAAATAATGCTTTACATAGGAGAGCTAGGTTATACAATTTCATAATAGTTAATGAAAAATACAGCAGATGAGAAATCAGAAAAAAGAATATTGTTTTCATTCTACTTAGAAACAAGTCACTATACTTTCAAAACATTGTACTAATTCTGTGACTAAATCTCCCATGCAATTTTAGGTACATAGGTTGAGTATTTTGATACTGACAAGCTGAGTTAATATTTGAAAGCTGTATTTATTTCACACTATCCATGTACACCCACATGCTGACGAACTATAATTTCATAAAACTAACCTTTTTCTTTTTACATTCTTTTCAAGGCTTAGTCACATATGAAAATATCCAGTAATGGTTAATGGAACTGGAAAACCCTTAATATAAGGCTAGAATAATACCATCCTTGCTCACTACCTTCACACCAGCAGTGCCATTCAGCTCAATGGGGTTTGCTGGCGTGGGTAAAATGAAAAGAATCTGGACTCATGTTCTAATCCAGTGGTCCCCAATGTGGTGCCTGCGGGTGCCATGGCGCCCACCGGGGCATTTATGTGCGCCCGCCATCAGCGCCGGTGCCAAGGAAGGAAGAGGAGAGGAGCATCCGCCGGAGAAGTGTCGCCACCGAAATGCCGCCGAGGAGCGCTTCCAGCAGAGAAGCTTTTGCCGAAATGCCGCTGAGGAGCGCTTCCAGCGGAGAAGCTTTTGCTGAAATGCCGCCGAGGAGCGCTTCCGGCAGAGAAGCTTTCACCGAAATGCTGCCGAGGTGCGCTTCCGGCGGAGAACCATCACCACTGAAATGCCGCCGAGAAGTGTAGCTGCTCGCCACACTCTGATGAAGGGATGAATGTGCTCTTGGCCACAGAAAGGTTGGGGACCACTGTTCTAATCTCACCGAAAACTTCTGAGTGCTAATTGAATCAGTCCTAGTTAAGAAACTATCTCTTAAAATGTATTTTGCATAAGAACATTCCAGTCAACAAAATTGTACTTAAATGGATGTATAACCTTGAATAACATGGAGATCGCATCTCAGTAGAACTTACATAGCATCTAAAGTTTCCTCTGTCTGCAGTCTGAGCTCTGGGACCCTCCCACCTTGCAGGGTCCTAAAGCCCAGGCTACCGCCTGAGCCCAAATGTCTACACCACAATTAAACAGCCCCTAAACCCGAGCCCAAATCAGCTGGTACAGGCCAGCTGCAGGTTTTTAATTGCAGTGTAGACATATCTACTCTGACTGAAGTAGTTATTAAATGATGCACCGTAAATGTACTGGGACAAATGATCATAGTCCATCTATGGATCTTCATTCTTCACAACAGCTTTACATATGTTAACTGTTTTATTTAATCTGACTATCTGTGCTATATTTTATACCATGGAAAGTTATTCCTTCTGGTATATATGTAAATTACTAGTTATAAAGGTAGGCACTCACCCCTAGAGTGCCTCCTGACAGCCAGGTTGCAGAACCCCAGTTGTGTGTCTGCCTCAGTTCCCCTTCCTGTGGTTTCACTAAGTCCAATGAGGTTTACATATATTGAACTGTGCTCCTTCAGGGGTCTAGTTTATTGAATCCAAAGGCAGAACATTTTATACAAATAAACTTTCTCCCCAGAGTCCTAGCTGTGTCGGGGGCACAGCAAAGACGGGAAAGAGGACCAAGTTAACCTTTGTCCATCAATCCCCCTTAAATCCATCTACCACCTTGCTACTGAGGCCCTCTTGTCCTAGAATCATCTTCTAGAGTCAGGACCTCTTGTCATCAGCTGGGGAAGGGTTCCGCATCTGAGTTCAAGGTCCCTGCAGAGTTCAAACCACGGCATTCCTTCAGCAGAACAGCACATAATTCCTTTGTGATCTGGAGCTCCTGCTGCTACCAGGTAAGGTCCTCTTGCTGGGACCAAGTTTCGCTAGGGCTTGTCATTCACAGCTTTCTTCCCTTTTGGAGCCTCTTCCTTGGACACTTTTCCTGGTGAGCTGCCTCATCAGCTGCCCTGAGAAGCCCTCTTCCCTTAGGAGCTTTCTCTGTCTGTGCTCTGCCCTCTGTCTGATTCATAACCCTTTATAAGGCCCAAGTGCTCCTTACCTAATTAATTACTGCCCAGCTACTTAGGAAATTAAGTATCCCCAGATGGGTCTGGGTTGGCTCATTCTCCTTAGCATAGTCTGTCACAGGTAGGGTAGGTGCCTGACCCCATCAGGGGCCAGCCCCCATGACACTAGTTTTGTAATATTATTGCTCTGTGGAAATTCTGGATTTTTTCCCACAGAGTTATTACAGACAAGAGGCAGCCTTTTTTTTATTTCCAAAAGAATTTCCTTTAAAATAAAAATGGCAGAATATGGATGCGTATTAAATATTTTGAATGTCAATGAGTGCTAATGAATGATACTGATACTTAAATATTTTTTAAAACCCAGCTAATTCAAGATAACCATCCCGGCAACTTTCTGTCTAATTATTATTTAGCAGTCTTCCAGCTGAGTAGACACTTTATATCAAGCTTTTTATTAAAAAAAGATAGCTCATTAAAGCTCACTCAATATTGAACTAGCTGCAATGACATGCAGATTGTTTTCCTGAGAGATTCTAACTTGTAGGCTTCATTTCCTTTACCATTTTAAATATTCCACGGGTCACCAACAAATTTCAGCATTCCACCATCTACTTCATTCTAATGTATAAATATTGACTTGATTTAACTGGTAGGGTTTTTGTTCTTTTTTTACATTTTCTAGCTAATTCACTGCCTTCTGAAAAGAAGGTAACAATCGGCATGTCCATAATGACTATAATCCTGCAAAGAAACGTGTGATATGCATTGAGAAATAAGGTGAAACTGGCCCCAGTGAAGGCATGGCAGTTTTCCATTACTTTAACAGGGTCAAGATTTCACTCCATGTATTCTTCCTTCTAGAAAAAACAATGTTTTCGATAGAGGATTTAGAGTAGGAGGGAGGGAAAGAGAAATGATGGAATGGTGCTGTCCTCAGCACATTACACATTTTAAAAATGGTAAATTTGTTTAATAACTTGGCTGAAAGCCTGAAATCTAATGAAACATAAAATAAATAGCAACCTGAAATTACTAAATTCGTGGTTAGATTATAAAATTCACTTTTTCAGTGCATGTCCTTAATAATGCATTTCATCAGATATTAAAACACATACTCTCTTCACTAATGGAGTGATGCACTGTAACTTGAAGGATTACATTTCTGCATCCAATATGATAACAGCATAATGGAAGTTTGTCTCCATCCTACCTCAGTAATCACTGTAAATGAGCTGGAAATCTCAAATGCTATGGAAAAGAAATGGATCTCAAGAGATTGGAATAATACCTGTCTCAAAAGGAATAAAAATTAATTGTTCTTCCCTGAGCCAAACTTCTCCCATGAGTCAATTATAGTTCTTAAAAGGTCTTTGCAATTGCATTGAATATTTAACTAGCCAATGGTACAAATACAGACTAGGAGTAATATTTTCAAAACCACCTAAGAGCCAGATTTTTAAAAGGCATGTTGGTGCTTAATGACCATTGATTTTAATGGGAATTTAGTGCCTAAATACCTTTAAAAATCTGGCCCTATGTGACAAGGTCACTTTTGAAAATGGGATTTTAGCTGGTAAGTCACTTAGGTGTTTCTGACCCTAGGTTTCCTTTGCCTTTGAAGATACTACTCTCTCTACTGCCTTCCTACCACAGCTGATGTGAACAGAATCGAGAAGTTCACTATTCAACACCAGGAACAAACCCAACAGCTGCCTGTCTCAAAGAGCTCTAACAAGCTAGCACACACATGGAACAAGCCTCCTCACCACCCAGATCATTTGTGGTCAGGTTACAGAAGGATTTGACATTCAGTTCTTCTGTCATCTCGAACCAAACCAGCAGGTATTGATATGTTCCTCGAGAAACTCAATAGGAAGGAAACAACTGAGTTTCCAGCACCTTGAAAGCAAATACTGTCACTCCTCCTAAAAACCCAAACCAACCTAACAAAAAACAACAAAAACCCCTATAATTTGCATGCTGGCATATAATAATCTCAGAACAAATTTCAAGAAACAGCAGATGTGGTACATTTCTTTCTTTATGAAATCCTATTATAGTGTAACCCTTCTGCCAGGTGGTTAATGTCAGCAAAAAGGGCCAGTTTCAATATATCTAGAGTCCCTCTTGACAAATAACTAAACAGGATTGAGGCCTCATCCAGAAACTTGGAAAAATTAATGTAGCTTCAACAGGCAGAACTTCCACACTTACAAGCATCCTGAGACTGTACAAACAAGAAAATCATTATAGGGGAAAGAGAACACAATCAAACTTGGGAAAACACGGCAACAGAATATATATGAACATAAACAGTAAAATGCCACCCCCCCCCCCCAGCCCCTTTCCAGTAACTTTGGTAGAAATCTGTCCAACTCCCTATCCACCTGCCAGTGCATGTCCCACAGGTGACAGTCCCTTGGGCATCCCACCTCATCTGTCCACCGAATCCCACTTATGGTTTGGATCAGCAGACTGCCATAATCCAAGTACCTCTTTGCAAATTTGGCTCCAGTCCCAAGGGACCTAGGCTGGCTCGCCTGGAGGAATCACCATCTAAGCCAGTTAGTTATTTAGTGTTAAGGTGATGGATAGGCAGGGCCCCACCAGAGCCAATGCTGCTGTCCTCTGCATTATCTCTCACAGTGAAGTCCCCCCAGAAAGGAAGCCAAGAGCACTTAGGACCTTTAAGCAGAGTCCAGGCTGCTCGGAAATGAGCTCTTTGCCACAAAGTAAGAGCTACTTCCTTTTTCTGAGCCTCTCTGGGAGCCCACAACCCCTCAAAATCCAAGTTCATGAGTTATGGTGACTCCTCACTAGAGGATTGTTGGTAGGCAGCCTATGCAAATGAAGGTCTCTATGGCACCACTTTTCCCTTTTCAGCAATACAGGATGTAAAGAGCTCTTTCCCCACTAGCTTCCGGACATAAGTCTTACAATAGGAACAATTTTCAAAACTGCAGGCATCTTTAAAAAAACAAAACCACCTGCATTCTTTAAACATAAGCACACACAAGGTCTCCTTGGAAAATTATTTTTTCATATATAGTTTCTACAACTGATCTCAAGTCCAATTCTTTCTCTCTCTCATACTCACACCCTTTATTGACTTCAGTGCATGTGTGCACAAGTGAGGGCTTATTGTGGCTCTTAGACTTTAAAGTATTTGGGTTTGTTCCCTCTCAATTTGGTAGTATCTATTTCTTGTATTTATGGATTTCAAACACAACCTCCCTTTAATTGATGGATTAATTACTAAAACTAGAACACTTCAGCACTGTAAGAGAAATTCTTTCTAATCCAAGGTTGCTTTGTAAATAGCCCTTTGCTATGTTTAGGGGATCATCTAATAGATTGGATTTTTTGGTGCATAGGTAGTTCTGAGGTGAACACTTTGTTACATGAGAGGAGTGAGGATTCACTCGTTTTAGCAGGACAGAAATTCAAAACCATTCTAAATTATTACAAAACAGTTTTACAAATGCAGCATCTGGGATAAACTGGAAAACTTTCACCATTAGCCCTTGGCCATCAAAGACTAGAAACAGCCTGAAAATGACATTTATAATCTGTGGAGAACAGGGAAGGAAGCACAAACTTGTCTTGCCTTTTCTCATCTTTCACTTTCAGCTGCTGGTTAAGTCCCATTGGAGAAAAGGGATTTCAGAAGAACAGAGGGCCAGAATGAAAGGAAATTACCCAGAAATTATCTAGAAATTACCCAGAAATGCTAGACCACTTCTAGGGGTTCAAACATTGATTTTCTATTCAACGACAAGTAAATTTTGCACAGTATCTCTCTTCTGAGTCCCACAGGAAATCCTCTCCCAAGTCAAAAGACACCAGCACAGCTGCTAATATAGTCTTTGACATGCAGCTGCAAATGCTGCCCCAGTGCTCCCTTACAAAGTGCGTGGGGTTGGTGGGCAGATCCTAAATATGCTGGTCATATTCTTACCCCTCCCCCAAGCTCTTCCCCATATTGCCACAGGAGGTGTGGCATTCTGCTATGCAGTCTCTCCATGACATGCGAGGGTAGGCAGAATTTGCCCCTAAACTGACCCTTGATCATCTCTTTCATATGGAAATTTTTATGATGAATCAGTTACAGAGGGGTTTTTCTTCTTT
Source organism: Macrochelys suwanniensis (assembly GCA_033296515.1). Classification (NCBI taxonomy): domain Eukaryota; kingdom Metazoa; phylum Chordata; order Testudines; family Chelydridae; genus Macrochelys; species Macrochelys suwanniensis. The sequence goes on from CM065777.1 coordinate 160,566,055, forward strand.
TCCCGAGGTACATCCCAATTAAAAGTTATATGGCTACAATTTTCCACTGGTCCCATGGAATTTGAGAGAGAAATTCTGTGAGAGGAAATTTAGTCCTGACTCTCCAATCTCTCAGGCCTCGTAGCAACAATCAATTAGTTTAATGAACCTGCATCATGGCCAAAGAATGCTGTGGTCCCAAAAGAGAAATCCAAAGCACAACACAGGATTGTGTTACAACATAAACCCTCCGATACTACAACTGCAGTCTATGCAGTGACATCAAATGTCTAAAGCAGATCAGGCAGCTGATAAATGACTGGGTTTCCAATTGTTTGTTGTTCATTATTAAAAAAAGTTACACACAATCAAGCTGGTCTATCAGGCTCGCACTCAGGGCCTTAATATTTGAGTGTCTTGTCCCTTGAGTCAGCAGTATGAAAAGGAGAAACATTTTCTCATATGGTCCTTTCTAGCAGACATAATAGACAACTGGAGAGGTAACTGTAATGGTAGGAAGCCTTTAAGGAAAACAGTGAGGGAAGGTAAAAGTAGTATCTGGAGGAGAAAGGGGCAGGTACATAGACACTTTACACTTTATAGGCCAGTTTTATACTGCTCATTTACAGCCAGGATTATTATTAACCTACAGCAAATTTCTAGCCTACAATTTACAATTCCCTAAGATCTAGTGTATATAATATACTCTCATCATACAAAGGCAAGTAATCCATTAACAATAAGGAGGCAGATGACTTAGATTGATCTAAACATAATCTCCTTCAAATCATAACCCAGCCGCAACTATCTGATGTCACCAAAATATCAGTGGGATATTTTTAACATATTAATATTACACACACACGCACACACAAACTCTGCTGCTCCTGGCAACATTTTCCTGAGCTAGAGTAGCTACTTTTTCATCACACAGTAAGTCAATGCACATTGTTCCAGCAACATTTTAGCTGCTCTGTTGGTAACACAACACAATCACAGAGCTTAGCTCCTGTCCTGCAGGCCAGCACATTCTGCCTCTAGGAACCTATCATTAGGCAGAAGCATTTCCCATCTGGTCCATGCCATACCCCAAGATTCTTTGTCTTGAGGAGAAGACTGAAGTTCCCAGCAGAGAACCACGTTTGCTCTCCGTGAGCAGGGTCTATCATTTGCAGTGGCACAAATCTTTCTCCTTCTTTCTGGAGACACACCACTTCAAATACCTACATGGACAAGAATTAGGGTGCTAAGCATGGAATGCAACCTGGAATCTGTCACATGGCAGCTCAAAATGCCAGACCTTTCTCCATCCCCTTGCTCAACACATGAATGCTCCTGGCTGGGATTTGTTTCTACCGCTCTCCAATTACATTTCCTCCATTCTGGATGTACAAATCAGAAAGATATCCCTAGAAAAACCTGTCTCTGACAACTCCTTCCTACCCTTTCCTGGAGAGTCCTCATCTTCAAGGCTTCACCGAGCAACGGCTAAAAAACCATTTTTTAAGAAATGTCTGTTCCCACCTCCAAACTGTAATACAGTATTTTGCAGATGCCAGGATTGAAACATGTTTAAGTTTGGCTGTGAGGCCAGTAAAGACTGGACCCTCAATAATACAGAGTGGTTAAAGTAGATGGAAACAGTAGGGGGAAACTCAGGCTGCACTATCCAAGGAGGATGGGGAGCTATGGGAGAGGGGAAAGAAGCATAGCTGTGTTTCCCTGTTTCTACACTGTAGTCCCTAACAATAAATATCTTCCTGTAAGAGGGAGTTTATGGTGTTTCCATAGGATTTTAAGATAAATTGATCATTTACTTTTGCATATGCATGTGCTCCATACTCACTGAACAAGTAGGATGGGCACATGAAAGAGAAACACACTTTTCTTCATGAACAGTAATTAACATTTCTGGAAAATGTTTAACAGGCTTCTCCACTGAATTCTCCTGCAGGAATCATCCTCTGTATTGACACATTGAAATTAGCAGGTGTTATAATGTATATTATTTATCTATTAGATCCCTAGTTTCCAGACCCTTAATCATCAGTATCCCACTAGGAGGGCACTTTTCCAACCAGAACTAATTTCTGAGTATCAGTGTAAAGCTGTTAGAGCCACAACGGAATTCAATCTCTTCTAGTTTTGCTGAACTATTTGCTTCTAGCCTAAGAATCTGTATAGCAAGTATTAGCCTAGAAGGCTTTCTTTAAGCATTTTTAAGCCTCCAACAACACTGGTTCTTATCACATGTGTTTAGCTACCTTGATGTTACAATATTTTTGCTAATTCTCTAAATAAAAGGCAGTTTGATTCCCTGTGGCTGACATCTGGAAATACAGTCATTGAGAGACAGTTAGATACTCAGTCCTGGTCGGTCACTGAGCTATTGTCCCATCTTGAATAAATACAGAGCTGGATATCACACTATTTTCACAAATACAGTTAGTTTCAATTATTTATGATAATACTGTATAATGTGCTACTAATTGTTTAGTAAAAACTGACATCTTAGTCATATGAAACCTCACGACCACACTTAGTAACTGAGTCCTTGATGAGAGCGAGAGAGAGATTGCTGATTTTTTTCTGAAGACAAACATTTTTGGACTAGTAAAGTAAAAATTAGCAACAGTCTACTGTCAATAAATAGGGTAACATGCCTCTTTATTAATGTTTTTGTTCATATGCATGCATTTTGCAATAGACACGCTGTTGAATAATTGTGTAGTGTCATATGGGGAGCACATAGATTGTTTTTCTGCAGTCTTCTTTGTTTCTTGATCTCTTCTAATATTTTCAACAACAGACCATGACGTTTTTCTTCCTGGTCCCAAGACATTCTACATGCTACATCACACCATGAAACAGGCCAGTACCAATCATTACTAGGAACTCCAGCATGAGTCTACAACCCAAGCACTTCTGTTTCCATGCTTTAAGGACACGAGATGCTGGTGTAAGAACAAAATCAATCTGTCCAATCTACCTGGAACAATACTTAGTGAAATCCTTACTCGGTTAGATATCCTTGCTTTGCGTGTGACATTAGCACTGTCCTCCTAATCTCTATAGCCTCACACTCTACTATACCTCGGGGCTGCATGCATCTATCAATGCGGGTATCATCGTGCTTTTATACTCTCTGAATGCCATCTTTAAGCCGCTGTTTCACTGACAGTGTCTGCTTGTCACCACTACACTCTATTCTGTATTTGTTTTAGGTATTTGGTAATATCCTATTCCCCACCTTAGCCCTAAGAGTCTTTACCAGCCTCTGGTTTTTGTTTTTCCATAAAGCCAGTTTCTGGTGCAAGTCTTCATGTTGCACACCATTAAGAGCAGGCCCCATCCTATTAATTCTGTAATTCTGACACAGTTGTTGAGGGTAGTCATTGAAGCCTGGTAACACACGAATTAAATACAGAGTTTGTATCAGAATTAGACAACAACTGTCCCATAGACCTCACAACACAGGCTATTTTGCTTTCCAACCCTTTTGATATCATGGATGCAGCCATTTTCAATACATTATTGAAATTCTTGATGGGATGACCAGGTACTCCTGAGATAGTCAGACCTCTAGACTAAAAACAAAGGCGGTTATTCTATCTTCCATCTCTGATGGTGATATTTCTATATAAGGCACTGAACACATAAAAAGGATTGCAGCCCTGTGGATAGTAGTGATTCATGAGTTTAACTGTAAGGGTATGAGAGAATCATAACTCAGGGGATGCAGAGGGCAAGCTATGTGAGATTTCTTAGATAACTGAAATTGACCCATAATTCACTAATAGCCATGGGAAATTCTACCACTCTTATCGCTTTCATAGCAACACATCAAATCAGCTGGACGTGAACTGATTTCAATACACAAATCCTATCTGTGAAATATCATATTTAAATTATTTCTGGCCATGATTGTTCCCTATGCACAACAGTGATTGAGACATTTTGGCAAAAAACACCACCACATTTTTCTTCTACTGTAAGACTTCAAATCTGAATCTGGTTACCTAGTGGAACAAAAGTTTCAATGATCTAATAAAATTTGAAAATGTTATAATTAAAATATTTAATATATATTTTTGGAAGTGTACCGAAAGCTTAAAAAAAAAAGGCAGCCACTCTACCTTCACAGTCAATAACAATTCTTCCATGGTCTATTTGTATCAAACACAGTAATATCATCTGTATTTGAGCTGATGTTCAATTTAGTTTACACCTCAGGAGCAATGCTCAGATTCCACAGAGTAATAATTGACAAAGCAGGAAAACACTGGCTACTGGTTCAAACTCTGCTTTCAAAGTCCTGCCAGGCCAAAAGATGTTGCTATCAGCTCACAGGCTGGCAAAAAAAACAAAAGATTTCTTTTTCAACCTGAAGGGTCAAAAATTCAGTTCACAGTTTCAAAGGAGAATCTAATCCAAAGGGGTCCCTTGTTAAGTAGCTTGGATTTTTAATTATTTTAAAATGTCTTATTTATTCCCCTCCAATCTCAGACACATAACCCATTCCCTTTTTGAATGTTTTCTACTGCCACAAAGCAAAATCCTGGTAAATGATTAGTTTTCTTTGTTATGGTTAGCTTCTGGCATAAAAAAAATCATCCAAATCAGTCCTGACAGTAGTGCAGCATGCAGGCCTACTAATTTAAAGAAAGGAAAAGGAAAAAGTTGTATTTGTATTACAACTGTACGTAGAGTCCCCAATCACAACAACCCTCATCATTAGGGCCCTACCAAATTCATGGCCCATTTTGGTCAATTTCACAGCCATGGGATTTTTAAAATTGTAAATTTCATTAGTTCGGCTAGTTAAATCTGAAATTTCACTGTTGTAATTGTAGGAGTCCTGACGCAAAAAGGAGTTGTGGGGGGGAGGGAGGGTCGCAAGGTTATTGTGGGGGAGGGGTGTTGCTGTACTGCTGCCCTTACTTCTGCGCTGCTGCTGGTGGTGGCACTGCCTTCAGAGCTGGGCCACTGGAGAGCAGCGGCTGCTGGCTGGGAGCCCAGCTCTGAAAGCAGAACTGCCACCAGCAGCAGCGCAGAAGTAAGGATGGCATGGTATGGTATTGCCAACCTTACTTCTGTGCTGTTGCCTGCAGAGCTGGGCCCTCAGTCAGCAGCCGCCACTTTCTGGCCACCCAGCTCTGAAGGCAGCAGTGCAGAAGTAAGGGTGGCATGGTATGGTATTGCCATCCTTACTTCTGCGCTGCTGTTGATGGGTCGCTACCGTCAGAGCTGAGCGCCCAGCCAACAGCCACCGCCCTCCAGCTGCCCAGCTCTGAAAGCAGCACAGAAGCAAGGGTGGCAATACTGCAACCCCCCTAAAGTAACATTTTGACACCCCCCCTACAACTCCCTTTTGGGTCAGGACCCCTAATTTGAGAAACACTGGTCTCCCCCGTGAAATCCGTACAGCATAGGGTAAAAGCACACAAAAGACCAGATTTCATGATGGGAAACCAGATTTCAGAGTCAGTGATGTGTTTTTCATGGCCATGAATTTAGTAGGGCCCTACTCATCATCCTAGGCGCTGTACAAACACACAGTAAAAAAGGAGACTTGGCACCAAAAAGCTGACAGGCTTAATTATTTAAAGCAATTTCTAAGCTTCACAACCATAGTTTTCATTTTGATTGCCCATAATGTTTACTCAGACCTGGAGGAGACCAGAATTAAATGCTAAAATATGAACAAATATTGCTTTTAACATGCTAACACTATGGAAAGTTTTCTTCATATATACAGTTTTCTTCCTATTAAAGTGCTATAATCCACAACTCTCCTCACAGCGTAACTAATCAAGTATTTCTTATTCTTCTCTGAATGAATTTTCAACTGAAGGGTGTTTTTTGGACCAAGATTGAAAAATGAATCATATTTCATAAATATCTAGAAAAAAAATAGTCAGCTTAGTGCAGTCAAGTGGCATGGATCTAATTCTAATCATTAAGATGATGAAAATCCTGAAAGGCAGGCTTCCCTTTATCTCTGTGGCATGAAAAACAGTAATCATCAAACTGAAGATAATGTAAAAGATGAAAAGTTAAAGAATAGTTCAGAACACACACACCATCAATACAGTGAAAAATTACTGTCATATATCAATAATAAATGAAACTTACTGACCTCCACATTCCAGTGAAACTGTGCATTGTGCTCACACAGCGAGGTAAAGCGGGAGGTTTGAGTCCATCCATTTGAATAATAAGAGCAGGAATACCAAAGAGAACCAGGTATTTCACATAAAAAAACAGTACTTGAGCTAATGCCAGGCCACCTGAAAGAGAACATGTCAATGCCTTAAAAAAATAAGATAATGAAAATCACATTTTAAAAAATATTACTGATTTTTTCCTCATTCAAATGATCCATTATCAAAAAACTAAACATTTGTTTGATTAATAAGCTCTATGATACATACATTTTATAATATAAGAGCTATAATACACTTAATATAATATCTATGACCTTAAATGCTCACACAATAAAGTGGTATTCTCTCTAGTACAGAGACGTAACAAAGCATCAGCAGCTCCACTTTCAAAATCTCCATTTGGACCTCAGGTCTGGATTGTTATGATAAGCAATAATTGACTTGTGTTAAGCTGAAAAATCAAGATGTATTGACCCAGGATATAAATATTTACCTCAAGGGACAATAAATCTTGATGTCTGCCAAAATAAAGTCAATACATAGTCTGTACAGTATTATTACATACACTCTTCACTTGTCCCTCCAAAATGGATACAAACTACTGTTACCTTTGTAGTATCCTGGCAGGCCCAGAGAGAGCCCACAATGTCAGATTTCTTGTGTGCACTAATAAATCAGAGAGAGGGGCCCTATACAACCAAACATCTTCCCAAAATACTCCTTCCTGGCTCAGTATGAACACAGCCTGCAGAACTGGATCTCTATCGCCACAATTCAGTAAAGGATTGAACTGCTCACACGCTTAGCGATGGGCACATCTTAAAGTTATGTACATAGTTAAGTACCTTGCTGAATCCTGTGACCTGAAAAAGGCCCATCTTCTTCAAATTGTTAATGGTATCAATTAAATCATAATATGTAATTTACCAAACTCTGAATGAATACAGTAAGCAGACATTTACCTTCTGTTCAGATTGAATTTATAATGACAGTACAAAAAATGTTAGGACCTAAGTCCCCAATGCCTGAAACGTTACAAACATAAGGGCTTGTCTACACTTGAAAATTGTTTCAGAATAGATTGCCTTGCATGCACACACAAATATTTGTTTCAAATCCTCTGGCTTTCTAACCCACATCAACCAACCCACTTTGGAAGCAGGTTTACTGAGAATCGGGATGATTTTTTCCACAACAAGTCAGGTGTAGACACATTCCCATTCTGAAGCAACTGTTTCACATGTGGCAGTCCTCCCACTGCTATTCTATATGGTTTTGCCAGCCACCTGGGTCAGCCTGTTTACTGGTGTGCCCTCTACTGCTCCAGGGTCATCTTGACCAGATGTTACTTCTGCCATTTCATTGCCAGTGAGCAGTCAGGTACCCCCCTTTTGCAATTCCAGCTCATGGTGAGTTCACACCCCCTGAGCTGCATGCCAATTAGGCAGCAGCCATGCCTATGTTTTCACATGGTACTGTGCATGGGACTTCCTTGCCCCCTGTGGAGATAAGTGTGTCCAGACCCACCCGAACAGCAATCACCAACTGGAATACAGAGGTCTACGAGCAACTATCAAATGAAGGAGAGGTGGCATTCCTGGGGCCTAAGCCAGTGCCACAACAATGGAAAGAAGTTTCAGCTGAGTTACAAGAATGTTAGGGGGGACAACACCACCTGGGTGAGAACTCACATTGTGCCTACTATAGGAGCTGGACCCTATTTTTTGGTAGAGGTTCCACCACCCAACCACAGCTTCTTGTGAATTCCACCTAGGACTCCCACTCGGATGCCAGCCAGGATGCAAAAGCCAGAGGTGATTAACCTTGCAACACAGGATCTTGTCGACCTGCTCAAGCCAATGAACCCCAAGGCTCACACAATGCTGGAGACCCCCAAATCACAGTTAGAGGGCCAACTGAATCACAACGGAGACCTAACCTGGGGAGGAGACCTCTTCCATAAGTGTTATGTGATATATTACAATACAACTGTACTGAGGGATTTAAACTACTTACTTCTGGGTACTGCCAGGGTGCCACCATGACGGGCTAGCCTCTCTCTCTCTCTGCCGCCTTGGCTTTTAACACTCCCCCACCTAGTGCTCAGAATGACAGTTGCACTGGGGAATTAAAACAGTGCCATTTATTTCTCAGAAATATGCAAACACACAACCACTGCTCAAGTGTCCCAGGTCCTTCCCATGCCCCAACGTGCTGCTTATTGCTCCTGCTCCCTCCCAGTTCCATCGAGATGGCCACACTGTGTGGGTTACAAATAAGATGCACTGAACAGAAGCACATTTATAGTAGCAGCAGATACAAGAAAGAAAAAGCACCAGAAATGTTTTTCTGGCTCACAGTTTCTCAGTTTTAAGAAAACTTGAGTTGTTAGGACATACGTCACCCAAATCAGGCTTCAGAGACATTTCAAAAAAGATTTCAAGGCATTCATTCAGCCCCTCTCCCCTCCTCCTTTTGGGTTACTGCAGAATTATATTTATTTTTCACTTTATGCCGATCCGCAGACATTAAAAAAATGGAATTTAAGGCAAAGACAGTGCTCTGTTTTGGGCACACATTGCACAGCAACACAACTCTCTCACCACTGTCCGTGCTTCCCTTTCACTGCTGCACCAGCTCTAGGGGCACCATCCTGACAAAAAGCAGCAAGGCGTATCTTCTTTGTTTGCCTATTGCCTTTTTGAACAAAATCCTTCTCTGGCTTTTAAGGACACACCTCAGGGTAGCATCCTTGAACAGAATTGGTGCACATGCAATTACTAGCCTTCCCCTGCTCTCTCCTGCCACAACCCACTGGCAATGCACAGACTCACACATGCAACCACGGGCCTGGGCCTGCTGGTTCTCCTTAGCACTCTCTGCCCACCAGCAGTCTGCATAGGTGCACATACAATTCTTAACCATCACACCAGGTGACCCAAGAACCACATGCCCCTTCCCACAATGAACTCAGGGATCTTGCACAAATAGGGAAGGATGTCTGAAAACATCTGATCTCCAAGCTCACCCCAGCTTGGGAAAAAGCATATGGGAATGGAATTCTGAAACAGAGAAAGAAAAAAAAACCACAACATTTGACCATTACTGGCATGGAGACTAGAATTTGGACAAGAACTGGGTTAGCTTTTTCTTTCTCACCTGACATGTTGTGACGACCACAGACAGAAGTGTTATCTCTGGGGGAAGGGAAAGAGGACAAGGGATGAGAATACATTTACCACCTTGCATCTGCATCCCAGCAGAGGGAGCAAGATGAAGGAGTGGAGGGCAGGTTTCCTTAAACATGATACAAGGAGAGGGCGATGACAACAAGGAACTGGGTAGGGGCCTGCAGCTACTGGGAGTGATGGAGAGGCAAACAGTCCTGCTGTAGAACATAGTGACACTATGTTCACCATCCTAACCTACCCATGTCCTAGGGTTGCCAATTTTGGTTGGACATATTCCTAGAGGTTTCGTCACATGGCACAATATTTAATTAAAGATTAATCTTTAATTCCTGGAGACTGCAGGACAATCCTGGAGGTTTGGCAACCCTACCATCTCTTGCAGTCCTCTCCCTCTGAGAACCTGGCATACCAGAATACACCCTTCACTCCCCCAACGCCAAGGCACAGGCCAGTGAAGGGATTCACTCCCTGCTGGGGCACATCCCAGCAGTTTTGCCTGGGGAATATCTCTCTCTCCTATCTGGCACCCCATCGCCCCTTCGGTTCTCACCTCTCTCTCTCACTCTCGACTCGGGTCCCTCCAGACCAGCTGGCATCTCCAACAACCCTGTGCCATTTCTCAGTGACTGCTAGGGAAACTCAGGCCCACCCTCTACACTGGGTTCCAGCCCAAGGACCCTATAATGAGCAGCCACGGTCTACACAGTCCCCTTCCTTGCTGCAGTTTCCCTGGACTTCTTCCTACTCTGTCTTCACAGGCTTTCTTTCCCCACAATTCCTCTGGGGTTAACCCTTCTTCCATGGCTCATTCTCCTTTTGGGTTTTCTGCTCCTAACGAATGACTACAGACACTCTCCTTGCAGCTTCCTGTTCTCCTGGCTTTATACTACCCGGCCTGCTCCTGCCCAGCTGGGCTTCATATTCAATTAAGCTTGGCTCTCCCGCCAGATAACATAATTGGCCTCTCAGGCACATTAACCCCCTTCAGGGCTTGCATGGGGTACAAGCATGTTCATAATAAACACTATGAACACCGCAGCACTCTGTGTTTCCTCCATGCTGTTTGACTGCTCTTTGAAAATGGCACTGGCTCATGAAAACAAGATTATTGGTGGGATGAAAGGAGAGTAATCCTGGGATTTATTTAGTTTGACCCTAAACCCCAGAATTTCTGGCAGGTTTCCTCACAGAGAAAAATCTCAAAAAGGGTAGAGCCTAGCAGAGGTTCCTTGCACCATAGGATGTCTGCCCAGAATGCTGAGCACTTGTTTTGAAAAAATGTAGCACTATGTGGACACAATGATCCCAAAGAGAAGTAGCTTAACTCTGGATAGGAAGGCGGGGTGGAGGTTCACACCACAGTTGTTGCAGATCACATAACAAAAATAAACAAAATCTGAAACTCCTTTCAAGTATAAACATGCCCTAAACCTACCTACCGAGTCATCTCATTACATTTGGATGGTAAAAACGCTATGTAAATATTTGCAGGATTGAGCCCTAAATAACCAACAGTTAACATGTGAGTAAAAAAAAAAATACAGGACATTTGTGCTTTGTAATAAAGCTGGGTTAACTATCAACATCTGCAAGATCCTACAAAAGGGCTTATAATAATTCAGCTTTTTCTTGTTTCTTTTTATAAAGCAGTGAACTGCCCAATGTTTTAGAGAAGAAAATCTCATTAAGCTTCCTGGTTTATGTTTGTATTTCCAGTTTTCAAAACAGACATCAGATGCCAAATATTTTATCACATTCTCCTCATCATCTTGTAGGATTGAAAAAAAACCAAGCAAACAGATTACTTTGTTAGCATTTCATTACCATTTAGATGGATGCACAGACACCACCATTTCAATAGCAAAACACTGCGTGCTTCTTAAGAATGAACTCAGAAATTCCTTTCCTGTTCATGAGGTTATTAGAAAGAGAATCATAAGACACCAGACACAATACTCTACCATCTGGTTTACACAGAGCATTATGTAGACTTCACTTTTTTTATTACATATGTATGTGAGGTTTCACGCCTTAAGGCCTCCAAAATATCCTATTTGTAATAAACCAACTTTCAGATAAAATGTCATCACTAACCTCTTGTACTGATGATGTCATTATACATTATTTTTATAAAAAGAAGACTCACACTTATGTACAAAGGAAAATCTAGTCAGGAAGCCTATTTAATAAATATAGCAATAACAATAAATTGAAACTGTCAACTGTACAGTCTTCACTAGAAAAGATGGTACCTAGTAAAGACTAGTGGGTTAGACCCACTGCTGATGTAAAGTGGCCCATAAAATGCATAAAATGTTTTGAAATTGTATGCATCTATTGTGTATGCATGCACACATGTATATAATGGCAACCATCTCTGTAGATGTACAGGGGATTGAACCAGGGACCTGCAGGGCGAAAAGTCTGAGTTGTTACACCTTGAGTTAAAGAGCCAAGCCTCCATAGCTGAGGACTGTAACAACTCATTTCCTCTGTGGATCAGGCACAGAGGGAGAACCTGTAGCACACACTCATCAGTGGGTGATGCATACATACATTGAATATACACATACACTCAAACGTAATCAGGTTAGCTGAAATAGAACCGTTTAAAAATTGTATCATGGCTCTTTCCAGAATCTGTATCCCCTCCCTGCCATTCTTCAGTTGAATTTTGGCTATCGCTACTTCCTGTAGTTTGTGAGACTGATGTCAAGATTTTATCTGATGAGCTGGAAAGGGAGAAGTATTGAGTCACAATTGTACGTACCTATCCTTTTAAATATAAAAATCTATAGGGCTAAAGGTGGAGTAGTGCAAGTATACAGAAATATATAACCCCGAGGCTTTGGAATTAGATTATAGGTAAAACACACATGAATGAACTAGTGAAGAGCAGCAATCATGGCCATTTCATCAGAACAGCAGAAGCCAATACTAGTTTCTCCTACTTAGATGGGGACAATAGCAGCATAGCTACAGCACTGTAGCTATGCCAGCATAACCCCAAAACGTATATGAAGGGTTTATATACATATATACGGAAGGGTTTTTCAGTCACCATAGGAACACAACCTCCCCAAGCAACAGAAGCTTGACGGAAGCATTCTTCCATTGACCTAGCTACGTCAACACTGGGGCGGGGGTGGTGGTCAGGTTGGCACAGCTATAGTGCTTCAAGGTGTGAATTTTTCACACCTCTGAGTGCTGTAGCTATGTCTACCTAAAAATGTAGGCCACACTGTGACAGACTGTATTCTTACGTTCACCCTTTTTACAAAATTATTATGTTATACGATGTATGCCTTGAGAGGTATCATTGAAAATTCATAATCTGCTGGACATTATTGTCCAGTTAAAATATGTTTATCAACATTGTATGTAAAGTTATAAAATTCCACTGTACAACATTGTTGTAACATGGTCCAAGTTTAGAAAAGCAAACCAAACCCAGTTCCTCTGAGACAAATGCTTGTCAGCACCTCAGCCAGGTGTCAACATAGTCAACTGGACAATCACCTAGTTAGACGGCCATTCTTTGGCAGGAAGAAGGGTGCAAGCAAGAACTTTACATATTGACAATAGAACTGTAAACCGTTCCTGTGTAAACAGGCTGGCTATTCCCTGAACCCCAACTGGAGATAATCCTCAAAGAGGGGAGAATGGTATAAGAATAGAGACCACATACAACACAAATCTCTCTACTCTTACCTTTCTGCTTACGACAGCAACACCTGAAGAAACACTGACCTGGGGGAGAGATCCTGGCCTGGAGGGTTCCAGCCAGTAAAGACTGTAAAGAGCATATGGTGAGAAAAATCTTTGCTTTGAAACCATTTAGCTTTCTAAGTTAGATATGAATCTGCATTTTATCTTTTATTTTCTTTGTAACCAATTCTAACTTTTCTGCCTCGTTACTTAATCACTTAAAATCTATCTTTCTCTAGTTACTAAACTTGTTTTATTGTTTTATCTAAACCAGTGTGTGTTTGGATTGAAATGCTGGGAACCTTCACTTGAGATAACAAGGTTTGTGCATATCATTTTGCATTGATTAAATGATGGACCTTATATGAGCTTGCATTGTCAAGTGGAGAGTTGGGCAGTACAAGACGCACATTTCTGGGGGAAGGTCTGGGACTGGGAGTTTACTAGTGTTGCCCTGTATGCAACTCATGAGTGGCTGGCCATAGCATTCATGTAATTCAGCTGGGAGTGATTTTGCACGCTACAGGCTGTGTGAGATTTGGACAGGAGTGGTTGTTTTCACAGCAAAGCAGTGTTAAAGGCCCCTCAGATTGGAGAATTGAAGGGACACAGCTGTTCAACAGTCCAGATTGTACCCTGGGGAATGTCACATACACCCTAGGGTACATCTTGTCAGGACCCTAACAAGGGCAGTTGGTACCAAGGGTCAGAGCAGGGTCAAACACGAGACTGTGAGTAGAGGAGGAGTTCGTGGTCAGGTTCCAGGCCAGAGTCGATACCAAGGATCAGAGTCCAAGTCAGATTTCAGGGTCTGGGTCAGAAGGCAAAGTCTAAATCAAGCTAAGGTTGAAACCAGGAGTTCAAAAGCAGGAATGGTTGTACCAGCTACGGGAGATCTGTGCTGTTCCCTAGACACTTCCTGGAATGCCCCTTGGGTTTATATAGGGCAGGGAGTCAATCAGGAGTCAGGAGGCTGCTGCCTGTCAGACCCCTTCAGGAGGGACTTCCCATGGTCTGTGTCCACAGTGAGTCATGGGTAGTGGAGCACATTTTTAAATGAGGGTAATTAACCACCGAAACAGTTTACTAAGGCTCATGGTAGATTCTCCATCACTGTCAATTTTAAAATTGAGATTGGATTTTTTTTAAAGATACGCTCTAATTCAAAGGGAATTATTTGGGGGATTGGGAGAAGTTTTATGGCCTTTGTTATGCAGGAGCTCAGACTATATGATCACAATGGACCCTTCTGGCCTTCAAATCTATGAACTATACTTTTACACAGCCACAGCCACATTATTGGCATGAAGCGCACTGCAGATACAAAAGGGTGGGGCTGCTACACATTCTATACCTGACTTTCAAAATTAGATAAGCATGAATATTCAGTTGGCTAGCCACATGCACAAATATTTGCACACACAACAAATAACTCCATTTTTGTAAGCACAATTGCAAACATCTGATTTTGAAAATCATGCCTTATCATGGGATAAAGGTGTGTCAAGTAAACAAATTTGAAAATTTGTGGCGATCGGGGGAGGTCCCGGACGATTGGAAAAAGGCAAATATAGTGCCCATATTTTAAAAAATATGGGCACCCAGGGAACTACAGACCGGTCAGCCTCACATCAGTCTCTGGCAAAATCATGGAGCAGGTCCTCAAGGAATCCATTTTAAAGCACTTGGAGGAGAGGAAGGTGATCAGGAACAGTCAACATGGATTCACCAAGGGAAAGTCATGTCTGACCAACCTGATTGCCTTCTATGATGAGATAACTGGCTCTGTGGATATGGGGAAAGCAGTGGATGTGATATATCTTGACTTTAGCAAAGCTTTTGATACGGACTCCCGCAGTATTCTTGCCAGGAAGTTAAAGTAGTATGGATTGGATGAATGGACTATAAGGTGAATAGAAAGCGGGCTAGATTGTCGGGCTCTACGGGTAATGATCAATGGCTTGATGTCTAGTTGGCAGCTGTATCAAGCTGAGTGCCCCAGGGGTCGGTCCTGGGGCCGGTTTTGTTCAACATCTTTATTAATGATCTGGATGATGGGATGAATTGCACCCTCAGCAAGTTCGCGGATGACACTAAGATGGGGGGAGAGGTAGATAAGATGGAGGGTAGGGATAAGGTCCAGAGTGACCTAGACAAATTGGAGTATTGGGCCAAAAGAAATCTGATGAGGTTCACCAAGGACAAGTGCAGAGTCCTGCACTTACGACGGAAGAATCCCATGCACCACTACAGGCTGGGGACCGACTGGCTAAGCAGCAGTTCTGGGGATTACAGTGGATGAGAAGCTAGATTTGAGTCAGCAGTGTGCCCTTGTTGCCAAGAAGGCCAACGGCATATTGGGCTGTATTATTAGGATCACTGCCAGCAGATCGAGGGAAATGATTATTCAATCCCTCTATTCGGCACTGATGAGGCCACACCTGGAGTATTGTGTCCAGTTCTGGTCCCTCCACTACAGAAGGGATGTGGACAAATTGGAGAGAGTCCAGCGGAGGGCAACAAAAATGATTAGGGGGCTGGGGAACATGACTTACGAGGAGAGGCTGAAGGAATTGGGCTTATTTAATCTGCAGAAGAGAAGAACGAGGGGGGATTTGATAGCAGCCTTCAACTACCTGAAGGGGGTTCCAAAGAGGATGGAGCTAGGCTGTTCAAAGTGGTGGCAGATGACAGAACAAGGAGCAATGGTTTCAAGTTGCAGTGGGGAGGTCTAGGTTGGATATTAGGAAAAGCTATTTCACTAGGCGGTTGGTGAAGCACTGGAATGGGCTACCTAGGGAGGTGGTGGGATCTCCATCCGTAGAGGTTTTTAAGGCCCGGCTTGACAAAGCCCTGGCTGGCATGATTTAGTTGGGGTTGGTCCTGCTTTGACCAGGGGATTGGACTAGATGACCTCCTGAGGTCTCTTCTAACCCTGATAGTCTATGATTCTATGTTTCTATTTCTGTACCTTTTAAAAGACAACTGATTTGGCCCCATAGTGTCACTTACTTTATGTTTTATACTAATCCAAGTATTGTAATCTAAAGATCCCTGTCTGTGGCATGTATTATGGGAAAATCCATGGTGCTTACTACTACCTTCTATTATTTCTTCCACAAACAGACACATAAAATCCTTAGCTCCATTTAAAAACCAGGGTTGCTCTAAAACAAACACATGCTGCCTTTAAACTTATAGAGTTACTTTGCTGAATATACTTAATTAAAAACACTCATCAGATTATTATTTATTCCATACCCTCCTACTCTCTACCCTGCCCTCTTTGTTTGTCTCATTCAATCCCACCTCCATGCCTTCGTCTACACCACCCCGTAACCTGGGTCAGATTTCTGATCATCATTCTCCAAATTTTCTCTCTCTCTCCTCTCAGATATTTTCTAAAACCCCAACTGCTCCACAGGAACTGTATGTGCTAACAACCACATGCAACATTGCTCTCTGCTGTTTGAATGACTGCAGCACCTGTATGTGTTTTATACAAGCTCCTCAAGAGCAGAGATTGTTTGTTATGTACATTCTAGTGAAGCATCATGAAAATCTATGTCTGACAGCCATCAGGAGATCACAGATCCACCCTCCCCCTCTCAAATCGCACCACAATGGGGTTAAATCCCTTTAAGGAGGACCATAATCCCTCTTTGGCTCAGCAGTGTTTTTTCTACTCACTGATGTTACTGGGGAGGAATTGGAGCCAAGGGTTACTTTAGGGATAATAGATGTGGGTCTATCAACGTCCCCCTCCCAACCCTCGAAGAGTCAGAAGAACGCGTCCCCCCAATAATCGTCAGTGAAGTCCGAAGCACACTACACCAGATGAAGAAGGGAAAAGCTCCAGGCAAAGATGGAATAACGTCAGAAATGATTTATGCAGGAGGCGAAAAACTTTGGAAGGCCCTCGCTTTAAGATTCAGTCGATATCTTGAAGAAGGAGAAATACCATCAAGCTGGAAGGAGTCGAATACCATCTTGCTGCCCAAGAAGGGTGATCGAGAAAATCTTAAGAACTACCGCCCTATATGCCTGCTCTCTCACATCTACAAGCTCTTCACAAAGGTGATAACGAATTGACTTTCGCAGAGTTTGGATGAACAACAGCCGAGAGAGCAGGCAGGGTTTCGAAGAAATTTCAGTACAATCGACCATATATTTACCCTTAGCCAGCTCCTAGAAAGAGCGAGGGAATACAAACTCCCGCTGTGCATTGCTTTTGTCGACTATGAAAAGGCCTTCGATAGCGTTGAGTTTAATGCAATATTAAAGGCGCTCGCAGAGCAGGGCATTAACACGCAGTATGTTAGTTTGTTGAAGGAAGCGAATACTGGATGTACAACAGACATTACTCTCCTTGAAACTCCCCTCCGCATCCCAATCGAGAAAGGCGTCAAGCAAGGAGATACAATTTCACCGAAACTATTCACCGCCTGCCTCAAAATGGTTATGAACAAGATCAATTGGAGTAGTGGTGTCAACATAAACGGAGAGAGATTATCTCATCTCAGATTTGCAGACGACATTGTACTAATTGCTGAAAGCACCAACCAACTGCAGAGCATGCTACGAAGACTCGACAAGAAAAGTAGTCAGGTCGTCCTGAAAATGAACCGCTGCAAAACGAAATATATGCGATCAGACGTCTTACGAAAAGCCCGAATAACGGTAACAGGAGAAGACATCAAAGAAGTGGAACGGAACAGGAGAAGACATCAAAGTACATATATTTGGGCCAAGAAGTTAATATGCGCCAAGACCTGAATGGAGAACTCTCGCAAAGGATTCGGGCAGGATGGTGTGCATTTAATTCCATCAAGGACGTCCTCAAAGGAAAAATTGGCAAGACCACACATAAAAATATTTTCAATTCAGCAGTGCTGCCAGCCATGCTGTATGGCAGTGAAACGTGGGCACTGACGAAGAGAGAAGAGCAACGGCTGTTGGTAGCTGAAAGGGCAATGGAATGCGCTATGTTGGGAATCTCCCTTCTGGATCGTATACCAAATGAAATCATCAGAGAACGCAGCGGTGTGAAAGATATTGTCGTGGAAAGCAGACATAACAAGATGCGATGGGCGGGCCACACAGCACGGCTCACGGATAACAGGTGGACAGCAATCATTGCTGAGTGGTACCCGCGAGAACAGAAAAGACCCCCCGGTCGGCCTCCAAGAAGATGGGAAGATGACATCGTTAAACGTTTCGGATGAACGTGGAGAAGAAAGGCAAGAGTGCGAGAATGGCAAACGTGTTGTGATCAGCGCAGTCTTAACGACAGCTGAAGTCCGATCGATCCAGGTGATCCAGGTGAGATGTGGGTCTCTTGGGCTACGAAAGGTTATGACATATTAAGAGAGTGATGAGCTGGTTAGCTTTCTGAGCTGCCTTCAGCACAATAGATCATGAGGGTGCTGGTGGCACACCTATGGTCCCTGAAGGGCGCACACAACAGCTTTTCTCCTAAGAGAACTCTCACATGGGATCACACAAGGTTTTCTTCTGCCACCCCTCTTATTCTATGTTTACACTATGCAAAGCCATTAGGAGAGTCAATGAGGAGATACAGGCCAAAGAGTTTTCAATGTGACATTCACAGATGGCACCCAGATTCATGGCTCTTTCTCACCCAGCCCAAAGAGTACAGCAAAGTGTCCTTCCCAGCATCTGAGCAAGATTGGGGTATGGATGGGAGCTAGATTGCTGAGATCCAATCTGGAGAAGACTGAGGTCATTATGGTGTACCGGGGTAATTAGCTGGAGGACTTCACAGAGGCTAAGTCACACCCCTTAGTTGAGGGTGTTTGAACATGGTTTGTAACCAAAGTTATCAGCACAGAGATCTTATTAGAGTCTCAGCTACTCTTAAGCAACCTCTGTCCAGGAGGGTGCGACATTTCCCCTTGGACAAGCAGTTTGCCCCCATGATTAGTGCTTTTCCACCTCTAGATTGGAATATAATAATGTGTTCTATGTGGGGCTACTCCTGAACAGACATGCTAAACCCACCAAAAAAACGCAGAAATTGGGCTTGGTTTTGGCTTAACTGGCTTGTGAGTTGCTTGTTGGCTAGTTTTTGGCTTGTAGCTTGTTGCATGTTTGGCTTGTAGCTTGTTGTTTCTTTTTTTTTTTTTTTATCGGCTCCTGGCAAGCAGGAGCATAGGGGGGGAAGAGAGTCAGGGGTGCACAGCGGGCCCACCACAGTCCCAGATCGCACACCAGGAGGATCTAGTCACAGAGTGTTGGGGTTCTTAGGGATTGGCTTGTTTTGGCCTTGTATTGAAATGGGATTACCTTGATTTTTGGCTTATTGTGAAAGTCAAGGTGCTTATTTACCGTGTAAAAGTTGGCAACTGTGCTCCTGACATGCATTCAGAGCAGCATGAGGTAGCTAGCTTGTTAAATAGAATATCTCATTGTGATCATATGGCATTTGTTCTCCAGTATCTGAACTGGCTGCAGGAGTAGAGGTGGTTTTTTAGCCCTGGAACTTTCCTCCCTGAGACACTGCCTTCCTCCGAGACATACTGCTGCAGTTGAGATCAGCAGAGGTACCTGAGCAGGAGTCCCTCTTGTATCAAAGAAAAGGGGCTAATGGCAGCACATTCTGTGGGAAGAACTCTCACTTTGAAATTCACTCCCCTTCCACTCCCCAGTTAAAAATAGCCCAAACTGATTGGCCTTCCAGACATGATTTAGAGCATATCTGTTTGAGCTGACATTATAGAGTAACAGCAAGTGGGAAAGAGCACACTGTGCAGGAGATTCTGATGTGTGTGCTGACTGCTGGAATGAATAGGGAAAGGACAAGTGCTGCTGAGTTGGGTTTTATAATGATTTTTTAATTGTATTTTTGGTTAATGGCAAAGGCGCACACATCCCCGGGTCAGCATTCTTTTATACTGTTGTATTTAAATCTAGATAATTAATTAAATTACAATACAAACAAGGAAAAATATAACAAAACAGCCATAGATTTGGTGCAATTTGGTTAAGGAGCTTAAAGAATGAATTTGTGCTTCCCAATTATAACAGATAAGGTTCCCTTAAAATAATCAATGTGAAAAGCTCAAAATGCTGCTGCCCAATTAGTGCAGCCCTCCAATAATCTTTTTAAATGCACAAAATCCAAAGACTGAATGCAGAATGGCACTTGCTTTCCTACTTAAAGATTTAATGCACTGTGAATGTAATTTGCTAAATCTCAAAGAAAGTTGCTGATCATACTATTTCTTTAGCTCACTGATCCATAAGGCTCACGGCATTACTGCTCAGAGCTACAGTGGCTGCCAGGGACAGTTTATGTCCATAAATAGATGACCAGCCATAAATTAGGAAGTGTTGGTGGAAGAGTAATACAAGAAAACAGTGAGGAAAAGGAAAGAATGAACAGACAGGTTATTTACTTTAACCATCTATGCACATTTTCCAGTATTAATACCATCAATGTAATTAACCTAAAGTTTGAGAGTTGCAAATATAATTGCAAGCAACAGTAATTTAAGAGATTTCAAGGCTAAATAAAAACTCCACAGCACTAAATAACAATTAAATAACAATATCAATTCAAGATACTTTCTGTTCATCCCATAGGCAGGCTTTATTAACGGATATACATTGCACTGATATACTTTTCTCTGAGTTTGTTATTATTTTGCAACACGCAGCTCCAGCTATCTGAACAATTCTATTCAAAGAAACAGTGAGCAAAGTGCTCTGGAAACATAAGAACTACCATACCGTTTAGACCAGTGCTCCATCCAGTCACATATCCTTTCTCTGACAGTGGCCAGCACCAGATGCATCAGAGAGACATGTAAGAAATGCTGCAGTAGGCTGTTATGAAATAATCTGCCCATAAGGAAAGTTCCTTCTTAACACTCATTAGTTAGAGTTTGGCTTATGCCCTGAAGCATGAGGGTTTAATATCACTTCCAGACTTTTGGGGTTTCTTCCAAACCCTCACTAATGTGCAATTCTGGGTGTTCTAATTAGTCATACAAATGTCCTATCTTTTTAAAAAAATCTTGCTAAACTCTTGGCCTCTATGATATCTTGTGGCAATGATCTCCACAGGCTAACTGTGCAGTGTGTGTAAAACTTTCTTCTTCCATTTATAAATTTGCTGCCTTTCAGTTTCAATGATCCCAATTCTTACATTATAAGAAAGGAAAAATACCTTCTCTGAAGCATTCATTATTTTTGTATAACTTTATCATGTCTCTTCTTATTCATCTCCTCTCTAAAGTAAACTCTTCCAATATTTTCATTCTCTCTCTCTCTCTCCATAGGGAAGTTCTTCCATCCCTGTAAACATTCTTGTCACTCATTTCTGACCTTTCCACTATTTTTGCTATATCCTCTTGTAGACTCTCTTGCCAGCTTCCTGTTTCGCATATACTTCAAGTATTTATTGTTACTTGGTTTAATCCCCATCAAATTCCGTCACAGCCCTGCTAATTCCCTTCTTACATATTGACTGCTGTAGTTTACGCTCCTTTCTATTGGCTATGCTCATATTTTAGGGAGAACGAGCTGGAAGAAATGGGTCAGAGACATAAGAAAAGACTTGTAGGTACTTTGTCCAAAAAGGTACTTTGTCCAGTACCTTGCTGAGGAAGGAGAGGCTGGAAACTGGAAGGTATCTAGCAAGTGAAAGGTCAAGCAAGGCTACAACACAGTTTGAAACCCTTAGATGTTCTAATGATTAATATTCTAGAAGTCCCATAGAGGGTGTGTCTACACTGCAAAAAAAAAAAAAAAAAGACTCGCAGCAGTGATTCTTGGACCCCGGATCAACAAACTTGGGCTCATGGAGCTCGTGCAATGAGGCTAAAAATAGTAGCATAGACCTTTGGGCTTGGGCTGGAATCTGGGCTCTGAGACCCACCCCCCTCACCGGTAGAGCCCTGCATGGATACAAAATTTATATCCACGGATGTGGCTATCCACGGCGCTTCAGAGCTCTACTGGGAATCACAGCAACAAAAACAGCAGCATGTTGGGTCAATACTCACAAGAGCCAACACCCTGCAGGGGCAGCTCCTCCGGCATGGCTGTATCGCCACCAGCCCCATCCACTGGGGTGGGCAGCTGTCCCCGGTCACGCTAGTGTGTGCAAGCGGCTCACACACTCCTGGACAGGAGTCCCTTCCACGCAGCGGTCTGAGTATCCTGTCCGGGAGCATGCGATCTGCTTGCACATGATAGCGTGACCAGGGACAGATGCCGGTCAGCCTGGTACCCACCCCAGTGGGCAGAGCTGGGGGCAATACAGCCACGCCAGAGGAGCTGCCTGTGAGGGGAGCTGGCTCCTGTGACCAGCAGCCTGACACGCTGCTGCTTTCACCCATTTCTGGTAGAGCCCTGCAGCTCCATGGGATATTCACTTTATATCCACAGATATAAATTCTGTATCTGCACAGGGCTCTACTCACCAAGTTTCAGAGCCTTGGCTCCAGCCTGAGTCCAAACATCTACACTGCTATTTTTTAGCCCCGTAGTATGAGCCCAGCAAGCTGGAGTCAGCTGACCCAGGCTATGGGACTTGCTGATGTAGCTCTATTTTTTGCAATGTAGACATACCCATATAGACAGGTTAGGTTAGCTTAGCTTATGAGGAGATGAGGCCAGTGTTGGCTTTCATGAAGACAGATATGAGAGAGGAGAGAAATGGATAAGGCTGTGGAGTTGCAAGTGAATCAAGAAGGAACGAGGTGGCTTAATTCCAGGAAGATGTAATGTGACAGTAATACAGCCAGGGTTGACACTGATTTATAACCAAGAGCAGGGAGAGAGGAGGAATCAGATCTGCTGAAGTTTCCACCTAAGCAGATATCTGTTTGAGTCATACATGAGGATTCAGCCAACAAATCAGCAGATTTTAAAAGCAAGAGCATAATTCAATAAATTCATTAACATTGAAGTGTAAACACTTCTTGGGTGTTGGATGGCATTTGAACCTTTAGCTTTGGACTTCATAACATACTTTCAGTGTGCAGGTATCTAGAACATTCACATACCTTTCTGTGCATTACTTAGAGAAACTCTTGCTTAGAGAAATTCACTTGTCTAGTTTCCTGCTACAAAGGAGACAATATTTATCTTGATGATGGATAACCGCTCGCCCCAGGTGCCATTTTATTTTGTAGTTTTATGTATGTGTGAGGGAGGAAGAGACAATGAATAATGGACAATGTACTCTAGGTAATGTTAACATTTCTGTGCTGCT
The DNA here is from genome assembly GCA_033296515.1 of Macrochelys suwanniensis. Classification (NCBI taxonomy): domain Eukaryota; kingdom Metazoa; phylum Chordata; order Testudines; family Chelydridae; genus Macrochelys; species Macrochelys suwanniensis. The sequence goes on from CM065777.1 coordinate 160,589,343, forward strand.
CTTTTGTTAGCTTTTCTTTTTTAAAAACAAACTACTGTGTATCATTTACAGCAGTGGTTCTCAAAGCCAGTCCACCGCTTGTTCAGGGAAAGCCCCGGGCGGGCCGGGCTGGTTTGTGTACCTGCCGCAGCCGCAGATTCGGCCGATCACGGCTCCCGCTGGCCACGGTTCGCCGCTCCAGGCCAATGGGGGCTGCAGGAAGCGGCGCGGGCCGAGGGATGTGCTGAACGCCCTTCCTGCAGCCCCCAGTGGGAGCTGCGATCAGCCAAACCTGCGGACGCGGCAGGTACACAAACCGGCCCAGCCCGCCCGGGGCTTTCGCTGAACAAGTGGCGGACCGGCTTTGAGAACCACTGATTTACAGTACATCTGTGATACAGCAGAAAATTGTTCACATTTTTAAATGGTTTGACATTTTTAAATTAACACTGTTACTATATAAACATTTTATATGCTTATAGCTGTACCCTGCAGGGACATTATACTGAATCTTTTCATGTCCAAAAAGCTATTCTGCTTTATTCTCTTCTTATGCATATGTTTGACCATGGCAAAGTATCCCCAAGATTTACTGAGTTACCCTTTGCTCAAGTTTTAAGCTCTGCTGCTTTTATCCACATTGACAGGATCCGTTGTATATCACTCCAAAATATTAAAGAAAAATTGGAAGGGCAATTGTAACATCCACAAGTTATACATATTTCCATTACGTGACCTAATTACAGGTTATTGCAATACTACCTCACACTTCACTATGAAGTTTACAAGTTACTGGGGACAGTGGTGCAACACTTGATATACACAAGATGATACACACAGCTTTCAATCTGCCAAGAGCTAAATGGATATTAATCAAAAATGGGAAACAAAAGAAAACAGTGGCACAGAAACCTTAATATATCATGTGGTTAATCCTTTAGTACAGTGGTTTTCAACCTGTGGTCCCAAAGGGATCCACACCTCCATTCAAAATTTTTTAGGGGTCCACAAATGAAAAAAGGTTGAAAACCACTGTTTTAGTATCAATAGTCTATTTCCTCAGTCCCTCTTTCATGTACGCAGTTTCAATAATATGGAATCTGAGATAAAGGTAACATTTGGATCTGTACAAGGAACAGTAAAAGGGTATGCAAAGCTCTATATAACTAAGAAAGGATCAGAGGAAAATAGATCTACTAAATACTATTTAAGAGGACACAGTCAGAATTAAAGCCTAAAATTTCATGTCTCTTAAATCTGTTAATGTGATTTGACTTTAAATGAGAGATGAAGCACAATTATTGTGATAAATAGCCTCAGATTGTCAAAACGGGACAGAATGAAAGCACTTAAAAAAATCTGACATTTTTACTGGTACATTCATATATAGCCTTGAAAACTTACCTGGACCCTACTGTTTAACTACCTATCTTCATTAACTACACCGTCACTTGTAATCCCTCTGTGAGAGTGTACCATCCCCCATTAATCACACCTCTTCTAAAAGTAGGCTCTCCAAAGGGCAATTATTTAAATTCAGATTATCATATTTTATCAGACTAAGGAAGTTTCACAGTACAGACTTGCTTTGAAATAGACTTTCATTACCTGAACTTACATTTTAAGCATTTTCTAATCACCGGCTCTAAATGAGTTTTAATTATTGGAATGTGATACTGATTGCATCAAATGAATGTGTCAGCAACCTGAGCTGCTTCTCAAATAGTAATTTTTTATTTACTGTTTTAATACTGTTGATAATTTACACACACACACACACACACACACACACATCTTGAAGTTGTCCCTTAATCTTGGAGTCTTGTATCTATTAACTGGTCAGCATTTGATTTAACATGTTCCGTCACTTAACACTGCAAAGCTTTTACCCTCTGAATACAGAAGACATCAGCAGCTGCTGGATTTAATTGACTGAAGAACTCTGGTTTGGAACAGAAAAATGCTAATTCAGAATCTCCTTTAAAAATGCTGATGGAGTTAGGGGAGGGGAAACCTCTTATCTTTCTGTCAGGTACACCAAACTAGCTTTGAGAGGACATCTACCACTGCCCTCCACTGGAGGGAACACAACTTGCTCCCTGTGAATACAGGTGCCATCTACTGGCCCAGGACTATTAAAGACTGGCATCAACTGCCGGGCTGAATTTCTGGTCATAGGTTCATAGATTCCAGTGCCAGAAGGAAAAATTGTGACCATCTAGACCAGTGGTCACCAACCGGTCAATTGCGATCGACTGGTCAATCCTAGAGGATCTCCCAGTCGATCACAATCTCCGGTGGTGCAGTGTGGCTGCCACTAAGGCAGACTCCCTACTCCGGCCCCACACCACTCCTGGAAGCAGCCAGCGCAGCCTCATGGCCAGGGGGGCAAGGGTCTCCCTCCGCGCACTGCTCCTGCCTGCAAGCACCACCCCTGCAGCTCCCATTGGCCAGGAGAGCTGCGGGGGTGGTGCGTGCAGAGAGGGGCAGTGCGCGGAGCCACGTGCCCCCCCCCCCCCCCAGTCCCGCACCAGGGGTGCGTTGGCCCCTTCTGGAAGTGGTGTGGGGCCGGGGTAGGCAGGGAACCGCCGGAGGTAAGTGCTGCCCGGTGGGAGGCTGCACCCCAACCCCTATCCCTGACCCCCCTCCCAGAGCCAGCACCCCATACCCCCTCCTGCACCCCAAACCCCCTCCTGCACTCCAAGCCTCATCCTGATTCCCCTCCCAGAGCCAGCACCCTATACCCACTCCTGCACACCAACACTCTGCCTCAGCCCTAACTCCCTCTCCCAGAGCCATCACCCCATACCCCCTCCTGCATCCCAACACTCTGCCACAGCCTGGAGCCCCCTCCTGCACCCAAACTCTCTACTAGAGCTTGCACCCCTCACCCGCTCCTGCACCCCAACCCCCTGCCCCAACCCCCTACCCCAACCCCTCAGCCCAGAGCCCCCTCACACACTGCGAACCCCCCAGCCCAGAGCCCGCACCCCCTCCCAAACCCCAAACCCCTGCTCCAGCCCAGTCAAAGTGAGTGAGGGTGGGGGAGAGTGAGCGTCCGGGGGGGGTGTGGAGTGGGCGGGGCTTTTGGGAAGGGACGAGGTAGATCCTGGGTTGCCCTTAGATTCAAAAAGTGATCTTGGGCATAAAAAGATTGGAGACCACTGATCTAGTCTGACCTCCTGTATAGCACAGATCACAGATGATCAAAAATAAGCTATAGAACTGTACTTAATTAATGGTCTTGTGTACCACTGTCCTCTGCTGGACAGAACTAGATCTTCCCTTATGTACTTACAGCAGATTCACCTAACTAGCTGAGGTAGTGAGAGGCATCTCACTACTGGGGGAGAGGGATAGCTCAGTGGTTTGAGCATTGGCCTGCTAAACCGAGGATTGTGAGTTCAATCCTTGAGGGTGCCATTTAGGAATCTGGGGCAAAAATTGGGGATTGGTCCTGCTTTGAGCAGGGGGTTGGACTAGATAACCTCCTAAGGTCTCCTTCCAACCCTGATATTCTATGATCTCCTTTGCTTCAGTGAGCAACAAGTCTGGCTTTACTGAGCCAAAGTTTGGGAAGGGGGAGGTTCCCCAATGGTACACATCACAGAGCAGCAGAAGATCATAGCACCTGTGAATGTAAGTGACTACAGCTTGAATGTGACTACAGTGATTACTATCAACATTTTTATACTGCACTCATTATAATATTTAAGCATCTATAATCAAATTATCATACAGCCACCAAAAAGAAAGAACAAGAAACTGAAAAGGAGCTAGGGGGAAAGTTATTTTAAAATACTAAAGATCTCTCTCACACACATACATACACAATGATGGTAAACATCATGAACTAAACAGTATACACATAGATCATTGCCTTCCTGCCACCTTGTTTTCTTCTGGAATCCCTTGCTCTAGCCTTTTGATCTATTTTGTCTTTTCAGATCAATAGAACAGGTTGGAGGAAAAAATACCAGGGTGGGAAGGAAGAATTGTGAAAAATTTCTCAAAATGTTTTTCCTTTTTCTCTTCAAAACTTCAAATAATTTCAACCAGCACTGCAGTTGGCATAAAAACAGGGTGAAAATTTCATCTACATTTTTTCAATTTGCTTTAACTTTTGAATTTGAAAATATTCAAATGGTCTTAATTATAATCTTTGAGTGGAAGCAAACTCTTGCCTTATGTGTCTATAAAGCATCTTTTGGGCACTGATTAGGTAATGAATAAGTAATTAACAAGTATATTCAAAGTAAGTAATATTTACACTGACCTAAAGTCCAGTAGGACACTGCTTCCAGATGTGAAGAACTACTGTATATAGCATGGATATACATGAGATGAATCATCAGCTCTGCCAACCACCACCAAAAGAAAATGCGAACTATGCCCAGCAGTAAAATGCAAAGGTTACTCTTCAAACTGCAGGCTTCTTGTCTCTTCATCTACAGGAAGAAATCAAAGTAAGTTACATTGTGTACAAATGACCAGACATTTCATTCAAATAGACTTTTTGATGCCAACTTTTAAATTTTAATTTATTTTTATTTATCTGCACCATCAAGAGCACTATTTTCAGTGTGGTGTTTGGGGAATTCTCTATTTAGCCCTTCAAAACAAGTGATGGTAATTAATTATTCTTCTCCTCACTGTTTCCATAAACTTGATTAGAGTGATATGCACAACATGTTTTCAGTCACTCCCACAGGACTAGACGCAGTACTTACAAGCATTTAGTTCCATTTTTGTCAGTTGAGGGGCTTCCCACATGCTTTCAAATGGAGAAAAGGGACACTTCTCTTCTATATCCTGTCTACACTACAGACTTGTAGTTCTGCAATTTCAATCAGTAGGACTGAAGTGGTGCAAGCCACAATAGTGCAGAGCTCCCACATTAGCCATCCCAATTCAAGTGCACATGCACTGCACCCATACATACTTTGACAGTGCTTCAGGGCCTTGTATCTATCCCATGATGCAGCTCCCTGAAACAGGTGTATCATAGTTTTCATCGGTTCACATTTTTGATTTGCTCTAATGGATGCTTCAAATGGTTCAGCCCTGCAGGGGTATCTATGTATACCCAATGAGGGCAGGAGATGTATCACCCTACACCCCCCACATTATCAATTCAGATACCCTGTCACCCCACTGCCAGACAAATTCTGAGCCTGGGGGCACCAAATATGTTGAATGCCATCATATCTGAGGTTGCTCAAAGAGGGCCTGATTTAATTATAATCCTCTAATTTCTAGAGGGCTGTAACACTTACAGGAATACAAATCCATTTTAATAAAACCTGTATCTGGCTCTGTGAATTATATCCTAAGTACCTGATCCAGCAAAAATTATCTGCTAAGAAATAAACACAAGCTTCTCAAAGAGCAAGTGAAAAGAAAACTTTATGCTTCTCTCAGCATGTATCTACCACTGACGTCCCTCATTTTAGTGTCTCTTCACACATGGGAACACAGGAATGTAGGAACTGGCAGACTGGATTAGACCCAAGGTCCATCTAATGCAGTATCCTGTCTCTAACAGTGGCAAGCATCATATGCTTGGGCATAAAGTGCAAGAACCCCACAGCAAGCAGAAGAACCTGGGGAACAGCCTCAAAACAAACCTACAGCACTAACATGCATTTTTAACCACACAAGTGTAACCATGTTATAGAATTTCCTCTAACTGATACAAGCTAACAGAAGTCACTCCAGGGAGATAAACAGAACTACAATATCTTCAATTAACAGTCTATTCCCCTTTAACATCTGATGGGTTAATTTTTTCCAAAGAAAGCACTTTGCCTTCAGACTCATACAAAAACCCTGAAATTTAAAAATTCTGACAAGCAAAGCTACTAAAATAAAGCAAATTGGGAGACAAGAAATTTACTTTTCTCCTTAGTTTCTTTCGGTTCATCTTTAGGGGTAGGTTTCAAGTAGGCATTAACTATTCGAGTAGGCATTAACTATTTTTGAAGCATTTAGTTAAATAGCCCTTGTAGAGGAAGAAATAACCTACCAGGTCATCTATTTTAAGGGGGGGAAATTTCAATTAAAAAAAACTAGGCAAGGGTCTTAAAGTAGAGTTGTCAATGCCTGATGACATCTAGTAATAAAAAAGTAGGTTTTTCACTGAAGGTGATCTCTCACAGAAAGCCTGATCCAAAGCCCACCAAAGGTAATGGGAGTCTCTCAGTTGACTTCAATGAGCTTTGGAAATCTCTCCATATTTTATCCAAGATGTTGCTCTGGGATGCTGATGCTACTTCTTCCAACTGCAAAGCCTGCTGTGATTGTTGGTGGATCCCCCTGTACACATGCATCTGTGCACACACACGCTCACATGCACTCCAAATCACTTGCAGGGCCCTGAACCAAAAGAACAAGTGTGGTTCTGCCGGAGAAGGGCATGGGAGGCTATTTGCTGATACTGACCAAGGGGTCCACAAAGCAGGCAGGCAGCAGCCTCAGAGGCTACTACAGCCTTAGCAGAAGCAACTACTGGAGAAAGAGACAAACACTATTAGTTGTTCCCAGGCACTATAACATTGAGAGAGTCCAGATGTGAGAGAGAAATTCTAATCATCCTGTATTTATCAATATCTTTAGATGCTGGGAAAAGCCAATGGGAACTACAATATTTTCCACGTAGTGGCTGTGATAGGGATAAATATTTGTTGAAGACAAGAAACGGGAAGAGAAAAAGTAACACTGTGTGATGTTGAAACTCTCCTGTTTATACCTAATACGCTGGATTTATTGCTGAAAAACAATTTGTTGCACTAAATGCTTTACTGCTGTAACATTGCCACGGTCAGCAAGAGCTATGGTGATCTGCTGAGCAAGTGCTGGTCTCACAAGTTTAAGTCATATGGGAGTAGATTTAAATTTTGTAGTTGGTATGCTTCCCAGAATGCTCACCAAATTCTAGGACATTAATTGTATTAAACGCATTCATATACTAAGTCTCATTCCACCTTCTCCCTGAAGTAGGCTAGAATATAATCTACTGTTTAGTGGGAAACCAGCATTGCCTTCCAGATTCACACACAATACGGCATGCAAAACAAAGAACACTACAGATGTTGAGCTTTAATTTTCAAATGCCTCCCTTTTGTGAGCCTGTTAAATGTTCACATGCATCTGTTTGTGCATGCAGAAAGCTACTTACGGAAGCCTACGCACATTTACACACCGAAATCAGGTTTGCACATTGATATTTTGCATACTGTACAAAAGAGAGACCCTCTGAAATTTTGGGTGGAAGGATCAAGGTTTCAGCTGACCTCCACAAACATATGCAAATATGGCTGTTTACATGTACGAATTGGGAAGTTAGGTTCTAATATGGGCTGCATGTATTTGCATACATAACACCCACAAATTCTGCAAGTGAATTTGTAGGGGCTGGTTGACATTTTTGACCTATTGAAACTGACATGTCTTTGAACGTTTTTGTACAGTGCCTAGCACAATGGGACCTACAATTATCAGTTGGGGCTTCTGGGCACTACTGTAATACAAAAATTAAACAGTTTATTAAAGCTTATGTGAAAGTTATCTACAGCACGGATTCATAAAAATGTTTCTATTCACCCGGGTAGAATGCTTACATTATCCAAAGATAGCAAGTTTGGAATAAAAAGTCATAAAATGCACATAATGCATAATCTGCAATATCCCAAATTAGGGTAATAAATTTAACAGTACAGTTTCCATATCCGTATCCATGGAAAGTTATACTAGAAATAACGTGAAAAATAAATAACGTAACAATAAATGTAAATTGTCCCTCAGTAATTGAGAATTTAGGGTAAGTTATCCCTAAATAAATATGATCTATTAAAAAATATTTCAGCTACTCTCCTGTTTTCACTTCTCATTGGCACTCTAGCTCATTTCTCCTGATATTGCCGTTGTTTGGTGATATATTATAAATAAATGTCCCTTGACCACCTGATGGTCTGACATCATGAGTCACCGCATCAGCCGGGCATAGCGCTGACCGATTCCGCATTCTCTCACTCTTTGCCTGGATCCCATGTGCCCACGGCTCCAACAATCAGTGCGTATATTTGAATCTCGTAACCCCCAGCTCTCAGGGCGTCAGCCAGCGGGAGGTGGCGTATTTCTCCTTTTTTGAGCTCGGGCATCTCAGAAGGCCCCAATCCTGTTCTCAAAAGAACTGTGACATACACCATGAGGATCCTCTTCTGTACCTCGTTAGTAATGACGATGTCTGGTCACAGTTGACTGTCCATTCCAGGGATAGTGGCGTTCACGCCAACCTTCCCCACAGGTAGAGGGATAGCCTTGATTAAGTGATTTTGGATGGTGCCTTGGCACAGCTGCCAGATGCAGGCTACTATTAATAAAAGGTCAAACTATCCCATTTTTGCAAAGCAATTATAACAGAGTAAAAGCATCATTACTGAAATCTCTTTGCCATAGAATAGTTTTGCTATTTTTCATTTTCTGCAACTCCATTTTCCAGCATATTAAGCAGCAACATTCTTCTCACTCCCAAGATTAATAAAGAGTTTCTGCAATTCTCCTTCTTTTTTATGATAAAAGCAACAAACATACTTTATACCTCATCTACCCAAATAGAGCTACTGAAAATTGCTAATTAATTATCATTCAGAATCCCCTCTATATTCTGCCAAGTCACTACCCTCTCCTCATTTAAGCCGCTCCAACAAATGCACTTCTTCTGCAACACCTACAAGGGAGTCAATAATATGAATTATTTAATAACCTTATCTTCCTTTTTACATTTTGTTTAAAAGTCAAATCTTGCAGAATCACCAAGATATGTATATGAATATTTCAAATGCAATCATATTGCAGTAACCAGCATCCTCCTCTACTGTTTGTCTCTCCCCGACTCATTGTCTCATGCCTAAAATTTAGGTCTGTTTGTGGCAGGGACAGTGTCTGCTATGTTTTCTTTGAAGTGATTAGCATGCTTTTGGAGCTATAAAATGATGTATAATTGTGACGGGGTTACGACTCACCACCGCGGCGCCCCCTGCCGGTCGGTCTGGGAATTAGCTCACAGCAGTCCTGGAGCACCCTCCGCCAGTAGTGTCCCGTCCGCCGCTCCCTTGCCGGCGTCTGGACCCGCGTTGCTCCTGGCTCGCGGCGTCCTCTTCAGGACACTGCCCTCCGGCAGTGGCCCCTAGTCCATGCTCTCCCCCTTCCGGGGGGGCCGGGGGGGGTTAACAGCAGTCCTCTGGTTCGCCCCTGCCGCAGTGGCCAACCACACCCCAAAGTCTATCCCCTTCTGTCAGGGGTCTGGTGCAGTCTGTTATGGCCACCTCTCACGGCCAGGTGCACGATAAGAGGGAAGGAGGGGGACCCAGGCCCGCCCACTACTCTGGGTCCCGACCCAGGGACCCTCTAGCGGCAGCCTCCCTGCCCTCCCTCTCTCCCCTCGTCTGCTCGCTCTCCCTGGGTCACTTCCCCGCTGACCCCTTTGCACCCTCCAGGCCCTTCCAGTCAGGGCCCGCAGCCTGGCAGGTAACAGGCTGGAGCTCTCCTAGGCTCCCCTGCATCTGCCCAGCACTGCGCTGTCCGAGGTGCTGGTCTCCGGAGCAGGAGACAGACCTTCCCCTCCGAAGGCCTGGGAGAGACTCCCTGCTTCTCTCCTGGGCAGCCTTTTTATAGGGCTGAGCCTGGCCCTGATTGGCTCTCTCCAATCTGGGCCCCGACTGGCTCCCTATAAGCCCTTCTCTCATTGGCTGCCCTTCTGTGCAGGCTCACTGGCCTGCTGCAGCCCACTCATGCAAGGGGGTGGGGCATCCGCCCCACCACAATAATAAGGAAATATTTCCTCAGTCTTCATCTAAGCTAATGTTAAAAGGTAAACACCGTAATCATTTGAATTTTCTCTCCACCAGTTTTGTTCTTCTCCTGAAAAGGGCTTTATAGATGCGCAATTGATTGGCTTGTTCTTAGTGAAGTCTAGAAAATTACCTGATAACTTGTTACATCTTTCAATGAGCTTTCCAGATGCTATTGCTCTTCTGACTCATCTCCCTTAATGACATCTCAGTGGCAGTGAGTACTTGGAAGAGACTAAGTTTCTTCAAAGTACGGAAAAATCACTTGACTCGGCCCCTTTAATTCCTCTGGCACTTCTGTCAGTCACAGTTCAATGCAGTATCAGTGTGTGTGTTCATTTTTCTATTCAAAAGACACAAAGGGGAACTGGACACCTGATTCCTATTCATTCTAATGGAAAATGAGTGTCCAAATGTCGGACATACCCACAGAAAAGAAAACAAAGCTGTGCACAGGCTAGCCTACCCATGCTAGCTTGAACCCAATTAGCGCAAATAACAATAGCAGCGAAGACACCACAGTGCAGGCTTCAGTGTGGATAGTACGAGGCTGGCGTAGACCCTGGGTACATTCTTTTCTCGCTAGCCTGCTCTGAAGGCTGTGCAGCACTGTTTTCAATGCTATCATTACCTGCACTAGCTGGATTCAAGCTAGCACATGCGGGCTAGCCGGTGTACAGATTTTGCTGTAGACATACCCCAAATTTAGTACACTTCTACTGATTCTTAAAAGTGTAGCATATTCTACTTTTGTTAACTGCATTTTCATCATGTATCTCTTTAGTAATGGAATCTTTTTATCCACTGCACCAGGTGATAAGCATCTCACTTCCTGTCACTGAGCCTGCACAAGTTCACTCTAATATGACAAAATTCACTTTAGCCAGGTGCGGGGAGGGGGGGGAGAGGATGGAAACAGAGAGAGACTATCAGAAGTACAAGCTAGTCACCAAAAGTTAACCACATCCCTAAGTAAAGCATAAGAGTAATGTCTAGCTGGTTACAATGGCACTCACTTGGACAGATCCATGCATGTTGCTTAAAGTTATGGAGTTACAAGAACACAGAGGCAATTCCTAGTATTTTCTTTCAAACCAAATGTTAAACATTCCACCCAGGACTAGATTAGTTTTCTGAGAGTACACGCTGCCTTGAGGTTCCATCTGCTCTATTGGTGGTGGAGGATATTTAATTACCTTGTCTTCCTTTGAGCTGCACAGCAATTATGCATTCAGAACTGTATCTATGCTAGACCATGTTCTTGCCTCTGTTCAGTATCCTGGTGTGTCACAAGTTGGCTTTTCACTGATACAATACCCAGACACTGTAAGTATCTTGACTTTTATAAAATTTTAACTGCAAAGCATATCTCATTGTTGTATTTAGTGAACAGCTGGTATGTCTGTGCTACTATTGCACATGCCTTGTACCTTGAAATTATCAGTCCCTCACAGTACATCTACACATCAAGTGCCTCGGGTAGACATGTTTATTTGCAATGGTTTCAACGAATAATAAAGGTGGCTGATAGATAGCACTGAAAACTGAAGCTTATCAGGAGATCAGACACAGCCTCCACACACACACAGCAAAAGTGCAAGCTCACCCAGGTCATATCACTAATGTGACTTGATATTGCCACGCTGTGAGAGTACTACTGCCTTCATGCCATTTCTACTGGGACTTAACTAGGATGCCAATTGGTGCCAATAGTGGTGAAGATTTCTGTGGTGTGGGCTCCTAGCCATTCAGAGAACTGGACTGAGGTCATCCACTCCTTTCGTGTAAGCTACCAGAGAGTCATGGGACACCACAGAGCCAACTAATGACTTTTGCTTACTACCAATCTAGGCTTTTATCTGAAGTGGTTGCTTAGAGGTGAAAGTCTCTGTCCTGTTACTATTCTTGCACTATCCAAGTCTGGGTAGCAATGTCCTGCATTTCCCAAAGTCAGAGGTGTGAATGATTAGCCAAACTGGATGCTCAATTGTTCTCCAGAGTCTCAGCTTTCATTTTAATTAAAAATTAGTCTTTACCTGTTATGGTTTCAAAGGAAAGCTTCAAACTGTGAAACAAATGTAACCAACGCAGAGACGTCTGCAAGAATTTGTAGAGCACCTGAAACAGTAGCTCTGAGGTTTAACCTGTGCCATTTATTTGAATGGATAGTAACTCATATCCCAATGATGATCATTTACATGGCAACATTGTTAGTTATTTCGCTGCTCATCAAAGCATAAGAAAGGAGAGAAAGAATCATATCATGAAGAATTACAGCAGAGTCCCCTGGGAGAGGGGAGGCATAAAAGACTAGCCAAAGAGATGTAAAAATTAAGATGAGATGACCTTTAACAACACATGGCAGTGTTTCAGGCACATGATTGGTTTCCTTTTTTTTTGGAAACGGGGGTCTCAGCTGTTAACAGTTTAGAAATAGATGTTTAAACTATTTATCAGTGGCTTTCAAACCAGCGTCAGGGGAAAATGTGGTCCAATGAATACTCATCAACTGCCAGCTATGACACATGCAATGCAACAAAATGAAGGATTTGCAAACAGCTGAAGGAATATTTTATCACTCATATACACATGATGACCCTATAATTTATGTTTCCACTGCACCTGTGGAAGGGTGGGAAGGGTTTACCTTTTCTTATAATTTTTCATATGCTACATATGGTAGAGTGCCCAGAAAACATGACTACATTAAGAATGTTCTCTATCTTAAGATCCCCAAATCTGGCACCTCCAAGACTTTCCAGTAATTTTTGCTTTACAAAACTTAAACATCTGGTTCAGAATAAGGATAAGAATCACAAATTTTCTGGGGACTAATACTGAAAATTCTTTCATTCTTATTTACGTGTAATTTTCTGGCTGACTTTCAACTTGGCTTTTATTTAGTGTATAAGCTGGAACGGAGTCCAAGCATCAAAATATCTCTTACACTGGTATCTGCTGTTCAGGAAAATAACAAAATTGGAATGTTGGAATTCCCATCTTTGTATGGAAGACAGTAGGGCTGTATTTTTGTTCAGCACTTAGATACTATGATGATGGGCATGTTAGAAACACAATGGGGATCGATTGAGCTGTTGTCATGGAAGAAAAACTGAAAATGATAAAGAACAATTTATTTATTTTCCGGTAATTTTTCATTTGAATAAGGTGTATCATCTGTGAGACCCACAATGGAAAGATATCTATTAACTGTTGTCAAAAGTTCCCTCACTGACTTGCTCAAAACTGACTTGTTTCTATGTCATTGTTGTATACCTTGATGTTGTCAAATTCAGTAACAGATGTATTGTTTAAGCAACTAAATTACTTTGTTTTTCTAAAGACCACATGGAAATAGAAGTCCCTTACAACAGCCAGGAAGGAGAAAATCATATATAAGACTCTGTTATGGACACTGAGCACTGAAATCACCAAATGCATAAATAAAAACTACTACTTTCCCACTGTGGGTTTTTGGTATCTAGTTGATTAAAAAAATATATGTATCTATTTCAAAAAGGAACTAAAATACTCATATCTCCAAGCCTTCACAGTCTCATGCAGAAGATACATAAAAAAATATATGTGGAAAACTAAGGCTCTGAGTTTAAATCAACCCCTCTTTACCCCAATCACTAGATTTTTCGACTTATTTGAACATTTTCCTTCATTTGCACTCAATCAATGAAATAGATACTCAGTTTTTAACTACTATTTTTTGAGAATGATTCTATGTATTATTCTATGGCTGATGTGTAACAAGGTAATACCTAAGCTTGTGTTCTCAGTGCTCCCCTCTTTCCTGCATGCAATGTACTTCAAGCCATACAAAAATGGGGAAGATGAAGATACACTAACATTAAGAATATTTTCTGTTTGAAAATCTCATCAATGAGAATTTTTTCTTAAGTAGGTAACTGTAAATGAAACTTTTAACTCAGACTCACCTGCAAAGTGCATTTTAAAATACATTCTCAGAAGAATCATCTGAAATAATGGATTAAAGGGAATTTTAGGCTCTGCCTATCCAAAATGTTCCTCTAATTAACACCACCTCTCAAAAGATGAAAGAATCTGCCCACCCCCACCCCACACACACACACACACAATCTCTTTCCCCTTTTAATTTAATACAGCTTGAATACATACATCTGGCAGCTGGAAAGAGGTCACCAATTTGTTTAGCAGCTTTTCAGATATTATTTTCAAGATATAGGCTTGAGCTTCAAAGTCTGGATCCAGGACCAAAATCTTCTGAAGTTCAGGGGGTGTTTAATAATATGTAGTTTTAGCTCAGGACCCCCAACTAATTTTCAAGCTTTTGTCTTCCTTTCAGGGCCCATTCTGGCCAATTTATCAAAGTGCCCAGTTCCCAACCCCTACATTAAAAGCAATGTGTGAGGGTGCTGGGAACCTTGCAGGAAGCGCGCAGCACCTCAGAGGATTTAGCCCTCAGTCCACATCAGATGTATTGAAAACCAAGAGCTGTATCATCTTGAAAGCTCTGTTACCTGTTTAGTAAATTCATTGAAGGTCATAATGGGTCCATTGTGGAACACAGGATAGTAGAACATGTAGGCCAGCATCCAAAAGAATGAGTGGTTCCTCTTCTGGGTAGACCCATGCCAGCAGTATTCAAGGCTGAAACTAGTGTAGTAGAGGCAGCGAACAGTCAGGGTGAAGAGCAGTAAGTAGTATTCATTTTCAGTGTCGTACCACCCTCTCTGCAAAACAAAACAGAGAATGGTGCGATAGCTGTGTTTATAACACGATGGGATTGTGATATCAAACAATCAACATTCTTACCAGCACTTTACTGGTCCTTAGGTCATCATCAATAAAGGGCAGTAAATACAGACTCTCAAACTATGGCGTGCGCCTCCCTGGGGAGGCACCAGCACACAGTGGGGAGGCACTATTTACACTTATTTCCTTGGCATATCAGGGTTTCAAGCTGAGCGAAAGCTGAGGCTGGAGCTGCTAGATGACACTGTTGATAACCTCAGCTGTTATGACAAGACTGCAGTTCCGGCTACCCCACCAGAGGCCGCTGCAGGGCTTGCTGGCTCCTGCAGACAGAGGCTGCTCCCTGCCTGTCTAGAGCGAGAATGCTGCAGCCTGCAAGGGCCAGTGGAGCAGCGGGAAGGTGGGTCAGTGGCAGCAGCTGCCTGCTCCTTTCGCTCTCCTGCACAGGGGATGGGGAGACACAAAGGTGAGTTATGTATGGAGGCGAAGGGCAGGAAATTCTCCATGTAATTAACACACTTGGTGAATGCCCACATGTCAGTGAACTGTGTTTGGATGGTAACGGCTATCCTGTAGTGGATTTGATAGCCCTCCACCCCAACCCCCCTCCCCCCGTTTGATACGATCCTATCCTACTGCACCATTCATTGGAACCAAAGAGGTATGAGTTCGTCAGTCCTAATAAAAGTGTCTTTTGGAGAGAGGATAATGGAATAAATAAATCTGTTCACAAGTGAAGAACAGTTTCTTTAAAATCCATAAGCCCGTGAAAGGAAGCAGAGGATGAAGATAGCAAAACTGAGTCTATGCCAGTCAGTTAAAGGATGGTTAGCGACCCTTGTTTTGGCATAAATCCAACTGTTAGAGCAATAGGCTTCATTTTCCAGTTCAGAAACCCACAGTCATGAAAGAGAAACTGCCAAGCTTGACTAAGCAACTCTGGGATATGAAACAAAAATCAGCATTTTGAATTAGAGCGATTATATCTCTCTTGAAGTAGAAATGTGTTTACTGGAGCATTAGTGAAGCACTTGTTTATCATATATTATGCCCCATCAAAATAACCTTTATACATTAAGGCATATAATTTCATCTTGACGCACAGGGCTTTATGCACGTAACACCAATCAGCATGACAAGGGATAACCCCCATGAATAATGCCATATTTCAAGAAGCAGCAGACATGCTGAATCTGATTTTGAGCTAGACCTCAAATCCCAAAACTCCAACAACTGGAGGTGTGGAAGGCGGGGGTTCACATTCATATATATATTTTACACATTGCAAAAAAATCTGTAGGCTTCTTACACAAAGGGTTAGGTAGGTAATATACACAATCATCCTCTTGATGGATGTGATGCAAACATATTAGGATCTGGGTGCCTCACTATCAGAAAGATGTTGACTAATTTGAGGGAATTCAGAAAAGAGCAACAGAAATGATGGAGTCTAGAGGAACTAGCTCATGAATAAAAACTGAATACAGGCAAAACCAATTAAAGTATTCAAAGGGTGTAAGCACCAGAGAGAGTGGAATGTCTAGGGTTTGTGCAAGGGCTCTAACTAGGAGCAAAAGATTAAAAGGAAGTCTAAATATATGGAAGAATTTCAGTTAGAGCCATTAGACTCTGGAAGAGGGAGTGGCAGAAAAATCCATATTTGAAGTATGCTATAGGGTACTGCAGTATCAGTGTGGGTAACTGCAAGGGACTATTCCTTCAACAGTACCAAAGGATGTGTACTAGTGTGCTGTAGGGTGTGAAAAAAGACCATGTTGATGCCTTGAACTACCATTAGCAGAGACTTGATGAAAATATTTCTGCCTCCTTTTCTTAGAGGGTGCTTGAGAAGGTGGCCACTTTTTATGTTCCCCAGAGGAAAGATGGTGTGTGCTACCCCTGTCGGATAAGGTTTCAGAGAAGGAGCCTCTGTGGAAGAAGTAGAAGAGGCACAAAACCAAGCGGTTGTAGGTGCCAGTGCATTTTCTGCAGGGCCAGCTCTAACTTTTTTGTCGCATGAAGGGCAATATTTGAAACCAGCAGATTTCTGTTCAGCCACACAGATAGAAAATTATTTTAAAAGTTATCCAGATGAAACCTAACTGTAAATAATACTTAAAACCTATGAAAAGCTAACCCTAGTATTACCACTGTCAACTAATCATATCCAGGAGTTACAAGAAAATCTAGGTGAACTAGGCTGTGGAATAAGGACACTGGAAATTCCTTCAGGGCAAGGGCAGTTAGAAGTAACAGAGGAAGTTGGCCCTACTCTGTCCTTTCATGCCCTCGGGAGAGGGGCGCAGCCATTGGTTAACAGGCACTGCTGTCTAAAAGACTGCAATCACTGGCACAATGGGCAATGCACATCAAGAGCTGAATACTTATAAACAATCACTCTACTATAAATGTTAACTTTTTATGTCAACCACTGGTGCAATGTAGGCATAGAAGCAGGTCTTGGGCCCTTTTCAGGTGTGGGATGGCATCTGAAAGGGAAAGCATGGTCAGAAAAAATTCCCTCTTGACTCCCTGAAAAGGCACCTGGCTCCTTCCAAACACCAAAGTGAATAATGCCTCTTTAATTTATTAAATTCCATATAGTCATTCAACTTTTGCTCAATTCTTACTCTTTGAGTCTCCTATCTCAGCTAGAATCCCATTCCACCTATTCACCACTCTCTCGTCAAAAGGTCCCCAATTTTTTTTTAATATGTTCCCTCCTGCACCTAATTGTATGACCTTTAGTTCTGACTTGTTCATCAATTTCAAAAAGGCTATTCAGTCTTGATTTTACAACAATCCTTGACTAGTTTAAGTACTTCACTTATGTTGCCTTTTAACCTTCTCTCAGGACTAAATAATCCAGATGCTCCTCATATGTAAGTCCACTCATTTCATTCATCAATTCGGCTGCTCTTTAGAATCCTTTGGGAGGAAAGGCATCATAAAAAGGTAATTTGAAGATAATCATGACAATAATAAAAGCAAGCAGAGCTGTAGATAAATGGTTTTGAAATCCACAGAGAGTAGTTTTAATTAAAATATAGCCAGGGCTTAAAGAAAGTGGGTAAATCAGATTAATTTGAGCATACAGTACAGTTTATTGCATTCAATGATTTCATCTATTGTTTAAAAGAGAACAAATAAGCTGCAATGGAGAACAAGGCTCTTCTATCTGCCTCATAGTTCTCCTCTCAGTTTACACCAACATGAAACTCTATAGAATAACAACCTTGTTATGCATCTAGTTATCTTTTAGTACGCTGGGCCACAAGACACCATGACAATACATATATGAGAGAGAGAGAGCCCACTAGAGGGAGTTCTCAGCAAGGTTAACATTTCCAAATGAGATGCTACAGTCAAAGGCTATACCAACACCTACTGCACCTTAGCACCTAGAAAGTTCTTTTGAGCCCATCTCTGCATAGGGCAAAACTAAAAGTGATTCTGCTGATAAGGGTTTTGCAATAAAATGTTGTCCAAGATCAAGATAAATAAATACCATACTTTGATCACGCTAAAAAAATTACCTTTGCTTCTTCCACAGCTGGTACGCGCAAAGTTGATAACAAAAGTAGTGAACACAGCCATGTCAGGACTGCTGTCTGAAACTGAGCCACGGAAAATGAAATGGCTACATGTAGCAAAATCACTGCCAAGCCATTGATTCCTAATAGAAACCAGCAGGCCACCATCCCGTATGCCATTAGACACCAGGGTTTGTACTGGAAGAAAAGGAGAAAGGGTGACTTTCAATTTAAAATAATAGAAGTAAAAATTATTAAACATCCCCCCAAAACATGACATTTACCTAAACAAACCCATATGTTTTTAATAAATGGCAAAAATAAATAGACACAAAATACCAACCTGAGAATAGTACTGACATTACAAAAATAAATATAACTTTAGTTTAAAAAATGCCTAATGATCTAAATGATCTAAATGCCTAATGATCTAAATATCAGGTGTGAAATACAAGGACTCCCCAGAGGTTTAAATTCTGATAGGATCAATTAATCACTTCTTTCTTTAAATTAGAGAATTTGAGCTCCACGCAGTTTTTTCTGTGAGGGCCCTTCAGATGAGAAGTTAACACTGAAGCATTCTCTGCTCTGCATGGACATTAAAGTGTCATTTGGCGCTATTTATGTGCTTAGCGGATTTGCTCCCGTGTCCCTGCCCACGTTTCTTTCCCCTCATTGTTTTATAGTGTGCTATGTGCAGGCGAGCTGTACCACTGCCACCTCCCACCCAAAGAGTTATATATATTCTTGTATATAACTCTTTGCCTCCACCATTTGCTACTATCAAAAATACTCAAAGAAGAGAGTCGGACACAGCTCCTTCAGGAGCCAATCAGTGTTGCTCTATGCATCAGGGGACAGCTAGAGAAAAGCAAGAGTTGCTTTCTCCTCCACCAAGGACTAAGGCAGGGGTGCTGGAACTAGGGGTGCAGCAGCACCCCCTGACTTGAAGTGGTTTCCATAATATACAGAGTTTACACTTTTGTTCAATGGCTTTCACCACCCCCACTATAAAAACTGTTCCCATGCCACTATGAGGCCTGCCAGCCTAGGAAACTAGGGAACCGAACTTGGATCTGTCCAAACACAGACCACTAAGCCCAGTATTTTCCTCCCAGAAAAAATCCAATGGAAAGAGCAGGCTTTTCTTGAAACTCTGCATGTTCTCACAGTTTTGCCCCTTATCCTCCCCTTTAACAGGAGGGATGTGTGTCCTTATGGAATGGGGAGGGAACGTGACTAGCAAGCCTCACAGATCCCTGTTGAGCCTCACGGCTAAATGAAGAGCCATCAGCACCGGAACCTGATCATATTCAAGACCTTCTTCATAAGCCCCATCCTGGCAGGACCAGCACACTGACATCACCCACCTCGTAAGGTTCCCACACGGAACACAAGGTCGGCAGGTGATCAAACTTTTGAGATAGCGGCACCTAGATTGTGGAATTTGCTCCCCTTGGATTTCTACCTCAGCCCTGTCCTCGCTGCTTTCAAACTCAAAATCTCTCTAAAAAGCAGTGTTAATTTTTAATTACATTCAGACCACTCCCCGCTCCACACCTGCTTTTCATTGTTAATGACACCAAATATTGCTTAATTATTTCAATAGGATTGTATTTTAACATATTTGTAAATCACCAAGAGCGCTTCAGTGAGGGCACTTTCTAAGTACAATTATTGTATTCCATATTGTGCCTTATCTATAGACTTTTCTGTATGCAGGGGCTAGGCAGATATACATAAAGGTGCGTGCATTTAAATCTGTTGGGTGTGTTTATAATAAATGCAAAACACTGTATTAGTGTGTTAGGACTATAGATTTAAATGCATAGGAAATGTCTCAAATTGGCAGACCAGGAAACCTACAATAAGAAACTTTTGGTTTTGTTAGCTAAAATTTAATCCGCTTCAAAGGTTCTGAGACAATTTGCACATGCACTCTCACAATGCATTGTTGAATGGGTTTATATTAAAACACATCGGTATAGCACCAGTGCTTAAGCTCTTCAGGGCGAGGTTCACGTCCACCTATAAACATACACATAAGCACAACACAGCTTCCATCCTGACTGGGGTATCTCCATGTTACCATCATACAAATAATAATCATAATAATAAAGTTTTATTTTTTCATATTACTTGCCTTAAAATTTTGAAAAAATTAAGTTTGCATGTATTAATGGCAATAAAAATATATTTTTTAAAAGAAGTAGCAGTTTAAAATCCTGCAATATAACATAGGAGTTTCATGGATTTTAATGTGGTCTCTCAGGAGGGTTCCAGGGTTTCTAAGGTAAGGAGAGTAGTATGTCTAGTAAACATCCAGACTAAGAACATTATCCTGACATGTTCAATGTGCATCAGTTCTTTGAAGCTCTTGAAGTTGCTTGTCTAGATGTCTGTGTCTCTCTCTGCCTTTCTTTAAGCAGTGTTTGGGGCTGAAAATAGCACCAACAAGATGCTAAGAAGAAACTACTGAAGTGATTCCAACTGTGAAAAGACCCCTCTTGCTGCTTTTTTACATAATTTAACATTATTTGAAATCTAAACATTGCACATACGCTTATATCATTACTCATTATAAATCTGAATTCAAAAAATGGAGAGAGAGTCGCACTGACTCACTTTAACACAACAATAGCAGAGACCCTTTCAGAAAATTGTAAAAGAGATGTTCTAGTGCATCTAAACTTTGGCTCCTCTATGAGCATTCAACTCAAATACTGATATGTAGCTTCCTACTAGTGTGACTGTTTAGTGCAACTGTTAGATTCTCTTTTCTCTAGTTTTCCATATTGTAAATAATTTCTTCCTGCAAAGCATCACACGAAAACTGAAGTCCATGTCTCTAGGACAGGACAGGACAGTTAAAGAATCACATAACACAGAAGTCCAGTGAACTATTCACAGCAAGACATGGGGCTACTAATTAGAAGTGAACAAATGTGACTGTAAATTAGTTACTCAAATATTCCTTTATTATAATTAGGTTTATGGCTTCTTTTCCATTCTACATTATTAGCATCCATCATATTTACACAAACAAGTTAGCAAATACATTCCATCCTAAATATTTACAAGGTTAGATCCTCTATCTCTTGTGGACAAACTGAACAAGGGATTAAAACTTGCATATGCTTTCAAAATTATTCCTTCTAATGGGAACACAAGGCTTGCCAACCCCATGAATCTGTGGGATCCATGACTAAGGTACCCCCAAGATTTTCTGTAACACCTTGCTCTGGTTCCCAAAATCCTAGAAGAAAAGCACCTGCACGGTGGTATTTATATGAATAAGCACAGTATGTCTGCAGTTACACTAGCTAAGATAAAATTACCAGAGCCATCATTCCGAACGCTTAAGGGCAGAAACTGATCCTCAGCTGGAGACAAAACATCATTTCCCCTTTTCATTATTACACAATTAAGTATATTGAAGATATTCTTAAATCGTTGACATGTTGCACTCTCAGAGACAAGATGAATCAATGGCCTATTCAACTGTGATGATTCCTGTGAAGCACATTTTCTTATTATGATTACTACTACTACATTTCCTGCCCTTCACCTGCCGTTTTCAAAAGACCAATTCATTACATTCACCTTCTTTTTCTTACATCCACAGTATCAATGCTTCTAACTTTATTTTCAATTTACAGAAGATCACCCAAGTTCTAAGAAAAAGCTAGCACAAAGAGATAAAAAAAAGTGATACAAGGTCACAGGCAGTATCATGACAAGATCTCTGCAGGGACTGCCTAGTTTTCCCATGTGCTTCCAATACAGATTCCATGAACCATAACTGCTGGCAGTCACATCTCCATCCCACCTGAGACAATCTCTTTAGGGACTTAAAGGAGCTTTATAAAACCTCTCAACTGCAACTGCTGAAATACCTGGTGTTACACATTCTGCACTGCCCCCAAAGCACAAATGTTTGACATTCTATAAAGAAAGATAGCAGTGAAAGAAATTTTTTTTTAAGACAAAACCTAACAGCCTGCATAATGAAGCAGATCAATAAAAGCAGAACAATAAGGTCATTCAATTATTCTTTTCTGAGATACAACATGATTATGATTCAACTTCTGATTCAAAGTTCCATGTAATTTCATCTCTGATTAATGCTAAGGAACTATAAACTGGTCCCCTTCCTCTCCCTGTAAACCAAGAATATGATTTATTAAAGGACACCCCATTTTTGCATACTAGATAGCTGAAATAATTATAGGCAGGGCTGGTAACACCACCTATTAAGGTTACTTGACACTTCCCATTATTTGACCCTTGTTTTCAGTTACTTATATTTTTGCCAAATATTAACTGTATAGGCTGAAATTTTCCATTCTAGACATCAGCCTCAGGCTGAAATTTTTGGGAAATTTCAGCCAAAATAATTCAGCCATATTCAAGAACAAGGAATGATTTAGTGATGGAGGGTTGAATTAATTTGATGACAAGGACACTGGTGGAGAGGAATTGAGTGAAGCTGCTAATGAGGGGGTTGAAACTGATGGATGGCAGTAAGAAGGGCAGGATTTGTTCATGGCAGAGTAAAATGATAATATGCAGAGAGAACCTGGGGGGTGTTAGCATAGAGGAGAACAGGAAGAGCTGGTAGATGGACTGATTGGATACAGAGGATAGAAGTGATTGGGAAAGATGGTAAGAGTTTGTGATGGAAGGTATAAAACACTTCCCAAAATGGAAACATGTGCCTGAGCATTTGTTACTTCCTTATTTATCATCTCCTTTATAAAATTATGCGGGCGGGGAGTGAACAAATCCATTATATCGGCTCCAAACTTTGGCAGTCTTTGTCATTTCTTGCACCGCCACTGAAAATTAATAGGACCAGCACCACTGAGAAGCTTCATACAGCCACTATTTCCCCCCCTTAAATCAACCTACCACAAAAATGTTTCCTTCTTTCCCCGCTCATTTGTGGATTTTCCCTCCAAAAGTTCAATGATCCAGAATAGGTAATATTCAGTCCTGCAAAAGTGCCTGAAATCTCATTCCTATAGGATAGGAACAAGAGTTTCAAAGCAACTTTCTAATGGTTCTTTCTAGCCATGGAAGGTCCCAGATACTAGACATTAAAATTGCTACATTTTTATATATAGCTTAGTCACTTTATAGGTTTATAATCCTCCCTGCCCTCTGAGTTCTGAAAATGTGGGTTTATGTTACTAAGGGGGGCTAGCTTTGCAGATTGAGGGAGATGAAAAATCTTCCCAATTGAGCTGTGGTCAGAAAAAAGAATTTGTATCCTCCAGGAAAGTCCAATATTTGGTTTTGTCCTGATTCAGGACCAACCAAGAAAAAAAAAAGACAATTTTTATAGAATGAAATATTCACATGCATGTGTTGAAATGAAATGTTTTGACAGTATGAAATTAAATACCTAGATTAAATGTCAATTGGAACTGAAACATTCTGAACTGACATTTCACTTTAAAACGACATTTTAAATTGAAATATCAATTTGAAATTAACTGTTTCTATTTGAATCAACTCCTCAAACAGAAACGGTTCAGTTAAAATAAGCACTTCAAAACAAAGCAAAATGCTTGGATTAAATGACACCTTGGAAAAAAATAAAAAAATTCATTAAAAAAATCCAATATTTTCCAGTGTAAAATTTCAGTTTCAACAACTACATTTTCCAATGGAAAAAACCTACCTCGGGCATCTCTTCTCCACAGCACATACGGGGGAAGAGTTACACTGTACTAGGTCTGTGGTATAATTGCCCATCCATGCAGAGACATGCTGCTTTTGGCTGTCGTGCACCTGCATAACGTGTATCAGGTTTGGTCCCAAATATCCTGCATATCCAAGTCCTCATTACCCAACATAATTTTTGAGTATTCTCACAGGAAAGTATTAAGTCCCTAATTACAGGCCCAGTTCTCTCAACCTTACTCACAATGAGGTGTGCTTTATTTATGTTGATTTCAATGGGACTGCTTCTTTATTTGAGTAAAGGTGGCAGAACTGGGCCATAAATAATTATATCTCCTAGACACAATTTGTCGGAATTTTTCATTCTACAGAATATACTTTTCAACAATTTGTAATACAAGTGTTCTGTTTTCCAGGTCTCACAGCTAACTGAAAAAATATAGTATCAGAGGGGTAGCCATGTTAGTCTGGATCTGTAGAAGCGACAAAGAGTTCTGTGGCACCTTATAGACTAACAGACGTATTGGAGCATAAGCTTTCTTGGGTGAATACCCACTTCTTCAGATTCTTGAAAAAATATAAGTTGCACTCCTGCAAAACACATGCATTCATACCTTTTCCATGAAGAGCCTTGACATCTGTGATACCATTAGATGGCCAAGCTGAAGCCATATTATACGTTCCTTTCCCCATTCCATCCAGAAGCTCCACTCAAAGTCTGTGGAATCCTAGAATACATAGTGAATTGACTGATACATGTTTCAAAACTGAGGGCAGGGGGTGAGTGTACTGATGAAACAGAGGGAACGGTTTGAATAAAACACAAAGATTTATGATCCAATACCACAGAGCGTGGTCTGAAGGGAATCTACACACATTGTTAAAGAAGCAGGGTCAGATTTTCAGAGGTGATGAGCATCCACAATTCCGAATGATTTCAATTTGTTTAAAATTTGTGGAACCATCTCTATTGGTCTTATATCTTATAAAACCAAAATTTGGGGGCAAATTTGATTTGACTGGTACCCTCCTTTAATTTTCCCACCAAAGCATCAGACATTTTCAAACTATAAAACATACACACATAAGCACATAAATACATGTATCATCTCAGCACTGAAAGATGTAGATACAAGTGAGGAAGCACAGGCTCAGCACAGAATAAGATTCCTGATATTAAGGGCTCTCTCTCTCTATTCATCAGTATTTATTGAATACTTATGTGGTATGACCATAGTAATGAGATTTCTCCAGGAGGCCTGTCAGGAACAATATGACAGTCCTCCACACAAGGATTATCAAATGGAATTTTCAAACTACAGTAATACATGGCTGTTCACCAGTATCTGAACACAAGAGGAAAATAGTGTGGATTTCAACTATGCTGCAAATAACTTGCTTTAAACTAGATTACGTTACTATGCAGACCTTAGTGCAACTGTATAGTTTGCAGCTTTGGCTCCATGCCCAGTGCACCAGACAGCAGAATTGAGCTAGCATGAGAAAAGAAGAAATCTGCATGGCAAAACGGAGGTGCAGATGACTTTCCCCCATGGAGCAAGGAAGAAAACCAGAGAAGGAATTATAACCCAGTCTGGACAGTTCCTGGGGCAGAACAGCTATGCACCACCCTTACTCATGACAAAAAGTATCAAACTAACTCATAGCAGCATATTAGCTTTAACTTAATTCAGTTTAATTAATCTGATGATCTTCCAATATTTGAATAATTTTTAATTTTATAAAATGCCCTGATCAAAGAAAACGCCTCATAAGGGTTTTTACATGCAATTTTGGCTCCTAGCCTCCCACCTAGATTTGATCACAACCAACACTTTTTTGAAACACAACCTGTTTTCCTAGGTCCTGAGACATGCCCCTACTACTACTGATCGTAGTGTTTCTTCCTGAATTCACCAGCTTCAATGGGACTACTCAGGGTAGTAAGCACTATATGCTCATACTAAGTGAAGAAAGAGAACTTCATAAGGCTGCACAAAGAACAATCTACACAAGCTTCTACCCAGACCAAGAAAAGTGCATACAAAATTTTCAATAAACTGAAAGTTAATATGATTCTAAATAACAAACTGCAAAACTCCCATTATAAGGCTCATCAACCACAAAATATTGCAGCTGATCTCATAGTGACTATTTTCAGGGACACTCCGGGAATGGCAGTACAAATCACACCAGCATAAACTCCAGATCAATTTCCTGAAGCAAAATCCCACTCAAGCTTTTAGCTTCAAAAAATATTACATAGCTCCTTCCCCACCCTGCGATTTGTTATTCCTGATATTCCATTCTCTCCTCCAACTTTTCCACCATTCTCAATCATAGAACACAAGCCAGTGAAGTAGAGCCAATTCTAATACTTCACATTAACTTTTCAAGGAAGACAGGCTCATTCTTTTTCTATCTGAATGTTTTGAATGAGCTATTTGTCCTGCAAGCCATCCCTTTAATTCAGTCTGAAGCAAATATGAGGCTTGAACGGGCTGTAAAACTGGAGTACTGCCAGAGACTCAATTGAAAACTGCTAGTATTCCAGAACCACACCCTAGTGACGCTCCCATTTTAAATGACCTGCCATCAGTGTAGGGCTCTCTGTTCTGCCACATTTTGTTAAACACTGTATCATTACCAGCTTTTGAAGAACATATGTATAAAAACCACTTTGAAAATCGCACCTGTCCAGAGCACACATTAAAAGACAAAGCCATTTCAACAATGAGAAAAAAACGTAGCCTACAATTCAGGGGTTCTCAAACTTTTTCTTTCTGAGGCCCCCCACAACATGCTATAAAAACTCCGGGGCCCAGCAGGGGAGAGGGGGACTTAGGGCTCTGGACCGGGGGAGGAGGGCTCTCAGGCACAGCTGTAGTTTGACTTCTATTTTGGGTGGGCAGGAACCAGCGAGGCTCAAGCCAGCTCCGCACAGCGGGGTCCGGGGAAGGAGTGCCACCTCCACCCTCTGACTCACCTCAGCAGGCCACCCAGCTTGTCTGGGTTGTGGGGGAGGCAACCAAACATTATAACTCAAAGGTGGGGGGCTCAGCTCAAAAAGTTTGAAAATAGCTCAAGATGCAGGGAGAGGGGTAGCTAGGGGCTGTGTGCAGGCAGGGGGATAGCTCAGGGTGCAGGGAGGGAGTAGCTATGGGCCCTGTGAAGGCAGAGGGTTACTTCAGGGTGCAGGGAGAGGGTAGCTAGGGGCTGTGTGCAGGCAGGGGGGTAGCTCAGGGTGCAGGCAGGGGGGTAGCTCAGGGTGCAGGCAGGGGATGGCTAGGGGCTCTGGGCCAGAAGAGCTCCCCTGCAGTGGCTGCTCCCCAAAGGCTCTGCCAGCCAAGGAGCCGGTTCCCCCACCCAGGCGGCTCTTACCAGCTACGTGAGCAAAGGGGTCTGGGAGCTGAGGAGCAGCAGGAGGAAATGAGGAAACGCTGCGGCTGCTTGAACCCCTGAAAGGGTTCGCGGACTCCCAGGAGGCTGTGGACCCCCTGTTGTGAACCGCTGGCCTACATGGTACATCTAAAGGGGCACATTATTGGACACACACTATTTGTTCAGAGACCAGATTTTAAACGCTATTGTAGCTTCCCTTCTAATACAAGCAAGTTCTCTGTTTAAAGTCCAGCGTGCAGGGCCGGTGCAAGGAAGTTTCCTGCCTTAGGCGAAACTTCCACCTTGAGCCACCCCCCCAACCAGCTAACCCCCCTCAAACCCTCTCCCATGGCAACTAGCCCCCCCCGCCCCCCGTGGCACCTGACCCAACCCGACACCCCGCCTGGGGAGCCCCCCCCTGCAGCAGCTACCCCCCACAGCTGCAGCTAATCCCGCCCAGGGAGCCCCCCCTCCAATGTAGCTAACCCCATCCGCCACCCGGGGAGCCCCCCATTCCATGGTAGCTAACGCCACCCCCGCCGCCCGGGGAGCCCCCGCCTCCGTAGCAGCTAACCCCACCCACGGCAACAGCCCTGCCGCCCGCGGCAACAGCCCTGCCGCCCGCGGCAACTAACCCCGCCTGCAGCAAACACACACACACCCCCCGCGGCATCTAACCCCACCCATGGCAACAGCACCCCCATGGCAACTAACCCTGACCACGGCTACAGCCCCTCTCCCCCCCCCCCCCCCCCGCGGCAACTAATCATGGCAACGGCAACAGCCCCGCCAACAACTAACCCCGCCCACGATGACAGCCTCCCCGGCAACACCTCCCTCCCGCGGAAACTAACCCCACCCTTGGAAACAGTCCATCCCGTCCCCGTCCCCCCACCGCGGCAACTAACCCTACACAGAAAAAGCTCCTCACCTGCGGCAGCGACAATGGCAACAGCCCCCACCCCCCACCCCACCCCACGGCAACTAACCCCGCCCATGGCAACAGCCCCTCCCCCCCCGTGGCAACTAACCCCGCCCGTGGAAACAGCCTCCCCACAACTAACCCCGTCCGGGGAGCCCACCCCAGCTCACCTCCGCTCTGCCTCTTCCGCTGAGCATGCCGGCACCGCTCTAATTCTCCTCCCCTGTCAGACTTGCGGCGCCGATTGGAGGAGAATTAGAGCAAGGGCAGCGTGCTCAGCGGAGGCGGAGTAGAGGTGAGCTAGGGCGGGGAGTGGTTCCCCTGCGCGCCCCCCGTTACTGCAGGCAGCCCTCCCCGCGCCAGCTCACCTCCACTCCACCTGCTGGCCTGAGCGGGCTTTTAGGCGCCCTCAACCTCTAGGCGCCCTAGGCGGCCGCCTAGTTCGCCTAGTGGTTGCAGCAGCCCTGCCAGCATGCTAGGTGAGATCATAATGAGAATGAAGTGTAGTCACCACAGGCTCATCCTCCCCCCAGATAATGTTATCTCCAGATCTGCACTAAAATGCAGAAAATCATCTTCATTATTTACAACATAAAGTTCTCTGAAAGGCCAGTACTCTTGATATGGAAAGGCTAGTAGAAAAAGCTAGAATTGACCACTGGAGCCTACACCTGCTAAGCCAACCATACACTCCACAGAGTGGGAATGGGGGCTATACAAGAGAAAATAACCTCTATGAATTACAAATATGTTATTGGTTTTACAGATCACTAGTACCATATCAACATGTGACTGACACACTTCAAGTCTCCAGGAGTAAATATCTAGAAGCACATTAAAACCCTGCACAACCCATTCCCTCCTCAGGGAGAACTTCAGAGAGGCTAATATAGATGGGGGAGCCTGTCATGGGGTCAGCCTCCAGCAGCAGAACAGGCATGCCTTCCTCTGTTTGCCCTCCTTCAGAGTCCCCAGTAACTCTACACAAGGTTCCTTGCCTCAATAACACCCCTCCTGGGGTCCAGTTTATTAGAAAAACAGTCTAAACGGTCCAGGACAGAAGTCCCAAAACATAGTCCATTTATCACCCCAATGCATGCACTCCTTAAAATCCCAAAATATCTAGTCCCTCAATGCCTCTCATGCCACACTCCATTTTCTGTTTCACCTGGGCTCTCTGTTGGTCCTCTCTAGTCCTTCTGCCAGCCCTTCCAGTTGGAATGCAACCCTGCTCTTCTCAACAGGAACCCTCAAAGCCTCACTGCTGGGAGCTCATCCTCTCCAGGGGAGCATCCCTCACTTCCTCTGGTCTTTTAACCTTTTTGCTCCAGAGAGGCCAAGAGATAGGCCCTTCCACTGTTCCCCTGACTCCAGCCCTCTCTGTCTTTCATCAGCTTCAGCTCCAATGTCGGCAGGCAACTCCCTCTGCTGCTGTCTGGCCTTCAGCCCTCTTCAGCCCTGGCTCTTGGGCATGGGAAGATCAGCCAGTAAACCCCTCTGCTGCTGTTCTACCTACAGCCTTCCACCAGGAACCACCTATAGCTTCCTTCAGAGACCTCCTACAGTCTCAGGCAGCTCTCACCTGCTCTATGGCCCAGGTGCCATTATTTAAGCCCAAGTGGGGTCAGTGGACCAGTCACTATTAAGAGACCCACTGTCACCCTCTGACGGAGCCAAGCAATGTTTGAAAGAGTTTGTTTTGCAGATAGCCTTATTTCAGCTTTAGGTTCATTTTCCAGAGAACACCCATTAAACACTAGAGTCTCTGAAGAAATGTATTTCAACACACCGCACAATGCTTTCTACTAGTCCAGTGATTTCAACACACCGCACAATCCTTTCTACTAGTCCAGTGGTTTTCAATCTTTTTTCATTTGCAGACCACTAAACAATTTCAAATGGAGCTGCAGACCCCTTTGGACATCTTAGACATAGTCGGCAAACCACCAGCGGTCTGTGGACCACAGGTTGAAAACCACTGTACTAGAAGTAGTCCTGCCAGAAATCTTTCCCCATGACTAGTGTTTAAGATTTCCATCTTTTTCACTGGTCAAGGGTAACAATTTTAAGTCACAAATACAAAATTAATTAAAATTCATTGTGGAACAGATTGAGACTTGAGCTAGGTGCATGCACAGAGGAGTAAGAACCCACCTTACATTGTTAAGTGGGTTACCCTGAACTTGGGTCCAGGCACACAGGATTAAGCTATGCTCCTGATTACTCCCTCCCTGGAGCAGCTGGGCAGGGAGGGATAGAGGAATGGTCAGAGCCTGAGCTTCCTCCCACTACTCTCTGGCCTATATAGATATCTATCTAAGGCTCTTATATGACTCCAATTACCATAGTACCAGAGAACTTCAGAATCTTTAATATATTTATCCGCACAACACCCCAGGAGATAAGGAAATGTTAACATCCCCATTTTACAGGTGGGAAACCAAAGCACAGA
Source organism: Macrochelys suwanniensis (assembly GCA_033296515.1). NCBI lineage: Eukaryota > Metazoa > Chordata > Testudines > Chelydridae > Macrochelys > Macrochelys suwanniensis. The sequence continues at coordinate 160,619,895 of CM065777.1, forward strand.
GAGATCAAGTGACTTGCCCACGGTCCTCAGGGAGTCTGTGGTGGAGCAGGGACTTGACCCAGGTCTCCCAATTTGTCAGCTAGTGCCCTAACCACTGGACAATCCTTTCTCTCTGTTTAGCCAGTGAGGCCCTGATTCCGCAATCTGTTCCACACAGGCAGAGCCCAAAGCCTGCGCTGAGCCCTGTTGAGTTCAGTGAGGCTCCATGGAAGCACAAAGGTCCACATGCACAGAACTGTTTGCAAGACTGAGACCTTAGTCCCCAATCTCACAAAAACTTAGCCATGTGGTTTACTTTATGCCCTATGAGCAGTTCCACTGAATAGTCAATGGGACTATTCAGAAAGCAGAACATTAAGCATGCACATATGTCTTTGCGGGATTAAGGCCAGAGTTAGTTTCCTCTGTTGTGTGTGTGGGTCACAGAAACGGGGAAGAAAGTCATCCAAAATAATAGGAAAATGTGAGCATAAAGCCACAGTAATAGACTGGGGCACTGAGGTGCAAGTATGGTACCTCAAACTTTTTTTAGACTGCCTAGTTTTTAAGTTACTGGTGTCCCTTTGAGCTCTTCCTTGCCTATTAGTTGATAATTGTCCTGAATACTAAGACTGAGTACATCCTCAATGCTCCCAGTCTCTATTGATTAAAAGCGGACACACTCAAATCTCTTACAGATCTCTGGTCTTCCTCCTGGCCCTGTTCCCCCATAGGAACAGAATGCAAAGTATAATCACCTTTATTTCTTGACATTAAAAAATATTCTTGGTCTATTCTTAACCAATACTGAGATTTCACTGTAAATTATTATTCTATTTCTGCTGACCTTTGAAAAAGTAGAAATAGATTTATTTCCATGCGCTGTTAAGTTCAAATTGGGTAATCAACTGCTTTTATACTGCTTCTCTGAGAGTTAATAAGAGACTTGCATTTATATGTTCCAATTTACAATTGCAGCTTTCTGTGAAAATACACATCTGTATTCTGCAGCTGTGGCTGCAATGGCCTCTGTTTTTTGTTGTATTGTGTCAAGTTCTTAACATGTCAGGTAAGAAATCTAACGAGGAGAAAGCAACAGAAACAACATTAGCAGGTAAAAACACAAGCTCTTCATGTTAATAAGAACATCTCAATTCACTTACTTCCTTAAACTTTACACCTTCTAGTCTCTGGGTCCTAATCTCATATATTTGGAATTTATTTACTCTTAGTTCCTACATGACCGGAGGAGTAAGGATTTTGCCCTTTCAGCGTCTTAAATGAACATCAGCATGAGGAGGCATAGAAGGGTCTTGTTAAAGGTGTATTTTATTACAGTTTTGTATATGGGTTTGAGAGTTAACTCCACTTTACAGATAATGAGGTCTTGACCTAAACACAAATGCACAATTTAAACAAGCCCTTACTCAGCCCAGAGCTCAAATAACAATGTCCTCAGTGGATGCTATGCCAAAAATTGCAACTACCTAAAGCAGGGGCGGCTCTCACAATTTTGCCGCCCCTGCTTCCCCGACACAGGCAGACATAGCAGGGCCCTGCCTGCGTCGGGGGCGGGGCCCCACTACGTCTCCTGCCCCCGACGCAGGCAGTCCCAGTCCGCAGTGGCAAGGGGAGAGCGGCGGACCTGCTGCCCCATTGCTGCCGTGGCAGGCAAGAAGGAGGTGGCAGTCCGAGTCCCGTGGTGGCAATTCGGCAGCAGGAAGAGCGGACCTGCCGCTGAATTGCCACCGCGGGATTCGGACTGCCGCCCCCTTCTCGCCTGCCACCCCAAGCACCAGCTTGGAAAGCTGGTGCCTGGAGCCGGCCCTGACCTAAAGGCTGCATTAAACACAATAACAAGAAACACACACAAAAATTGGGGGAAATGAAACAGGGAAACTTCTTTGGAGCAGCAAGAACAATAGGGATAAGGGCATCTCTTCTCTTTTCTGTAACCCCTCCAGAAGAGATGTGTCTACAGCCAGGTCCACACTACAAAGTGTTGTCAGAATGGCTAGGTCAGTCATTGGTGTGGAATAAACTACACCTAATAGCCAACATAGCTATGCTAGCAAAATCCCCAGAGTAGACACAATTATGCCGGCAGAAGAATGCTTCTGTCAGCATAGCTAACGTCATTCAGAGAGATAGCATTACCGTACAGAAAAACTTCTTCCTTCAGCATAAACTGCATCTACACCATGGGGCTCTGCTGGTATAACTGTATCAGTATAGCTTTATCGTCAAAGCCCATGTCATGTAGACAAGGCCTACATGTTTCTGTTCCTAAAAGCCAAATCCTGAACCCTCTCCCATACCCACAGCATGGAAGACTCTAAACACAGTGCAATGTTAAATAAATCAGTATAATGCATACTTAACCTATAGATCAGGCTACAATCACATATAGCTTCTTCTGCAGAAACAAACACCTTATGCTGATGTAAACAGCATGAATCCCTGCTGTGACAGATTATGTTGGCAGTTTCCAATGAGAGCAGAGCATGAAGAAGACAGCAAAAGCTGGCAGTGCCACAAAGCACATGCCATTAATGAAGGACTAATTTTGTAATATACAGAAGCTCCTAATTCAGAAAAGAGTATTGCAATGCACTCTACGTGGGGTGACACCTTAAAACAATGCAGAAACTGAAGCTGGTGCTGAATATAGCAGCTCATTTGTTAAGCAGGGCATCTGGCTGAGAGCACATGACACCAGTGCTCTGGACTCTGTTAGCTGCCTATTAGTCTCCAGGTGCAGTTCAAGGTATTGGTCTTCACTATAGAGCTCTAACTGGCCTGGAACCAATCGGCGCCACAAGCTCCCTGTGCCATACTGGCATAGCTGTGGTCAGCAGGGACATTCAAGCTGGATCCACCTCATTATTAAAGAGAAGGAGCTGCTGGTCAAGACTGTGGATCTTGCTCCCCATTTGAAACAAAGCAGTCTGGAGTTGAAACCTTCTGGGCACAATGCAAAAACCGTTTGACAGGTTCTAGGGGAAGGCTGAGAGCATGTTCATGGCAGGGGAAGAGGAGGTGCAAGGGGCTTTTCTGTTCCTTTAATTTATGGGCTGGCTAAATTAATCGGATATCTGTGTACAAGTATTACATGATGCTGGGTGCTCAGCACGGTGTTACTGTAAGTGTTATGACACCTGCAGCTTTTGTCTGAGCATTTATTGTCATTTAAATCGGAAGAAATAATAAAGCACTCCATGCAGAAGGGGAGCATGAGGCCTATGGACCAATAAGCCCTTGGCACAGAGTGATTTCACCCAAAGGCAATATTAACTTGACTCTATCGATCTCTGAGAGCAGTGTGTTAAACATGAAGTGGGGAGGAGAGTATGAGGACCACTGTGCAGTGAGGGTGTGACCACAGATAGGTCAAGCCCAACCTTTAGAATCTGCATTTTTTAAAGGGGGTTGAGAAGCCCTAATATTAACAGAAATGTTTTCAGATTTTTAAAATATTTTGTTCCTAGTTGGTAACTCAGGTGGCCTCCTCATGCTATGGCTCATTAGCTTATCATCATCCCCTGTGGCTGTCACACAGACATGAAGCACCTATTATTTTCACGTGACTTTGTTCCTCCTGTTAACAAGGAAAAGGCTAGTTCAGTGACATCCCTACCTATGTGCCAAACTATGTTACATGATTAAATGTGCTTATTTTTTTAAACTAACAACTAGTCAGTCAATCTAAAAAAAATTGTTACAAGTAGTTTGAATAACTACATCAGCACCTGAGTGCCCCAGTCTATTGCTGTGGTTTTACAGTCACATATTCCTGTTGTCAAGATGATTCTCTCCCCCATTACCGGGTGAAAGATCCACACAAACAACAGAGGAAACTAACTATGGCCCTGATCCCACAAAGATTTATGCACAGGCTTAACATTCTGCTTTTTGAGTTGCTCCCATTGACTTCAATGGAATTGGTCATAGGACACAAAATAAACCAGGTGTCTAAGTTTTTGCAAGATTGGGGTCTGAGGCCTCAATCTTGCAAACAGCTCTATGTGTATACACCCATGTGCCTGCACAGAGCCTCACTGAACCCAACAAGGCTCCACACAGGCACTGGGGTCTGCCCAGGTGGAACAGACTGCAGGTTCAGGGCCCACCTGACTGAGAGTAGAAGGATGGTCCAATGGTTAAGGTACCAGCCAACAAGTTGAAAGACCTGGGGTCAGGTCCCTACTCCACCACAGACTTCTTGTGTGACTTTGGGCAAGTCACTTAGCCTCACTTGGTCTCAGTGCTCCACTTGTAAAATGGGGATAACAGCATTCTCTACCTCACAGGAGTGTTGTGAGGATAAATATATTTCAGCTTGTTAGGTGCTCAGATACTACGGTTATGGGGGCCGTGTAAGAGACTAAGATAGACAGAACAATTTAAACACAGAGGAAAAATACACATTTTTTTCTTTTCTCTGTCTCAGCTAAAATAATCTTTGGTTTTACTTGTAACAGTAGTAGAAAATTTTCAAAGAGGTGTGATTTTTAAATTAATAGTGTTTCTTTAAATATTTATGCTGCAAAAATTATTACCCAGCAAGCTAGACTGAAAACCAGAGAAGGGTCACCCCGATGCTCAGACATAAATTTAGTAAATTCATGAACAGAATTATACGATGGGGCTGCCTGCAATCGCAAGGGACTGGACTTGATGTCCCTTCCAGTCTCACATCCTAAGCAAAGCCATTATCCAAACAATCAAATGACAAGCAAAAAGGAAAAGCGCTGCTGGGGGTGCACAGGGAGGCCAATGCTTTTTAGAATAAACATTGACACCAGAGATTAAGTGATTCTGCTGCTAACATGTACCAAAGGACAGCAATCAAGAGAAAAACTGCAATATGAATGTCTAGATCAGGTCACATCGCATCAGGTAATGTTTTGTCACTATTCCATGCCTGCCACTGAAAATGAAGTCAGAGAGGCAGGGCCTGGAGAGGAAAGTGTGCTAGTAATGGACCAGTTTTAAAAACATTGGGCCAGAATTCCTTCCCTCCCACCATGAATTCCTTCCCTCCCACCATGAAACCTGTGGGAAGAGCTGAAGGGAAGGAATCCTCCTGTCACACTGCACTTTTCTATATATATTTACACATAGAAAAGATGCTTTACATCATTTTTAGAGTTTTTTTTAATATAGTATATTTATACTTATTAGTTTCTCTCCCTCTGAGTTCTGTGTTCTTGGACTCAAAGTATTAAAGGTGCCTGGCTTTACAGAGGGAGGGAGGCAAATAATAGGCTCCATAAAAATCTGAGTAACTCTTTAAAATACCTCTAAAATAATACTCAGCTGAGGAGAGGGTACACATCTTACAACACATAATAATTCACAGAATATAGTAATCTGTGGCAAGTGTTCTACCTAGGAGCCGATCAGTGTTTAATACAGTAATCATAAAAGTTGGTCACAATCCACTTTAAGAAGACTTTCACTGTATTGCTAGGGATATGAACTTACACAAAGCTTACAAACTAAAATGATCAGTAATATTCATTGACCTTACCTTTTTAAGTCCCCAAAATAGAGTATCTTTTTCCAGTTCAAATTCTCTTTCAAGTTCCTCTTCATATTCTGCCAAGAATAATATCCCCCATTAATTACAGCTCACCAACAAAAATAAGAGTCAATGGGCCTGCAGTGTTAGATTTTAAAGAGTATGCAATTCTTTGTATCTACCTGAAAAACAAACACACAGCAAGTGGGAAGAGAGGTTCTTTACACAGGAAGAAATCAAGAAGGGTAAGGAGGGCAGAATCCACCCCAAATCTTTAGGTCTGAACAAAATAGTCACTACTGTAGTCCCTGGTCTTTGATCCTTGCACATCTCCAATTTCTGGCTGATGTATGCATACAATCATTGACCACTGGTTCTGTCCCTGTCCCAACCCCGCATTTGATCCATGCAGGGCTGGCATGCAGAGTAACCCAACTCCACCATACATTCAGCATGCTGAATCTCCGTGTACTGACTGCACAGTCACCAAATCCTCACACAGCAGAGCACACGGTTCTGCTGAGTTGGAGACCTTCCACAGCTTTTCATCCTTAATGCATGTTTTATTCTATTTCTAAAGAAAACAAAGCATGAAAATACATTGGCTCATGATCTGCTTTAGTGCAGACAATCACTTCCACAACCAAAAGCTAAGCACCAGTGTGATACTATGCTCACCAGTGTAGAAAAAGATAAGAGAAGGCAGGGGAAGGATTTTTTGTCTTATATAAACAAACTAAGTATCACCGCAATTGATGATTTAAGATTAAATACATATACATACACATATCCCTCCCTAAACACTATTTAAAGTATGAACTATTCACAGTCATTGATCACAAATACAAATACCATTAGAGACCTCGTAGTGTTTTTTTTTAAAGGGTGGGGGGACATATATTCTGCAAAAAGCAGATATAACCCATGAAATATCTAGCAGGTTCAGCTGAACTATTCCCACAAGTGCATCCCAATCAAACTAACTGTCCTCAAAGCCCACTTCAGATTCTGGCTGGTGAGAGGCTGCCTCAGAAATTCAAGTGTTTAAATATGCTTAGTTGAGAAAAAGCTTGAAGTGAAAGGCTAAATCCCTGATGAATCACACCTCAGCTTTTCTGTGAAACTTCAATATCTATCTAAAGTTCAAGAGAACAAAGTTTTTGCCTCTGACTTTGTGACACACAAGATAAATCGGGGCATGAGGGGGAGATGTAGTCTTTTCTTATCTAGGAAAATGTCCCTCTTAATTCTAAGACCCTCCGAATCCAATACTACCGGGTACAGAACACCTATGAAGATTCTTTTACAGGTTGTACTGGTATGGGAGCAAGCTTCTGTAGAAGAAGCATTGGAAATGTGCTGTTCCAAAACCTTGTCTTCCTATAACAATAATGCTTAGTATTTAGATAGCACTTTATACGTTCAAAGCACTGCAGAGACATTAAGGTCTTAATTAATCAGTTCTTGCAGGAGCCCCATGATGTAAGCAAGTCAGTATTATCCCTTATTTACAGATGGGAAGATAGACAGAAAGGTGACAGAACCTCAAAGCCACAGACCAAGTAAGTGAAAGAATCAGGATTAGAACTCTAGCCGCTCCAGTGAAACACGTCAGCTTTCATTTGTTAAATCAATTTAATTAACTGACGAGACCTATGGTGTTGAGAGCATTCTCTTCAAACGGCTTCCCTATGGTCTTCAATGGTTTCTATTTCACCTTTTAATTACATCATATTCAGACTCCTAGAGGAACCATGACAGAATGGATTCTCTTCTTCCAAAACTGCAATTATGGTCAAAAGTTACACTGCCCACTACTTGGCCACTAACTGTGCACACAGCTGGCCTGTGTAACTGTGTGATCTTCTCATTGTTATCCTTCTTCTTCCCCCTATTGTTTCTTGCATCTACTTGTTGCATCTTGTCTTAATTTATACACTGATCCTGCCAAGCAGCTGAACTCTTGTGCCTTTACAGAGCCTCTAGCCAATAAAGCTTTGTGTGCAGGCAGGAGTCCACTCACACAGAACAGCTTGCAGGGCAAGGGCTTTAGACTGTGAACTTTTCAGAGCAGGGATCTCATCTTCCTGTGTATTTCACAATCAGGTGCTGAAGCTGATTGGGGCTCTGGGTGCTACAATAATACAAATAATAAATTAGAATAATAATTAAACAGAAAGTAAAGATTAATTGGTACTATTGCAATTCACAAAGCAAGTCCTGGTCTACCTGAAGTTAATAAAGAGGCAACAAAAACACTCAACATAATATTGGCAAACTGTAGAGAAAACAGCATGGTTTTATTTTAACCTCCAAGATCGGAAAAAGCGTCCATGGGGCACATTCTGAATGCAATAGCAAAGGATTTAATTAAGTCTTAGCTAGTTTTCACTATCTTTCCATACAAAAGATTTTGGTGCTAGGAATTATAATCTAAAATGGAATTCTAATGTTATGATATAGGTTGGGTTTATTTTACTAATTATAAAATGTAAAGTATATACTGGTCTTCATTTCCAGTGTTTTTAAGCCTGTTTGATATCTCCCTCTAGTGGGAAAAATAAGACACAAGACTTTTATATGACAGTGCAATAAAAATAATGATGATCTTGTAAACCTTTTCAGAGAACATATCATGAAGAATCAGGTTTTTTTAAGTGCTTCAGTTTTCCATCTTGATAATCAACTAGATCCTGCATACTCTTACACACAAACCTCACTTTATTCATGTGAATAGTCCTATTGATATCAGTGGAACTACTCTCATGAACAACATTAAGCACAGGAGTAAGAGTGCAAGATTGGGGGCTTACTTAGCATAAAATGTGTGACTAATTAAAATGCAGTATCATTCAAGATCTATTTCTTTATCGATATTTCCTCTAACCAGGAGTTACTTTTTAACCATTAAACTGTACATTTGTTTACATTAAAATACCCAAAATATAAGAGCCAAATCATATTTATTATATCTAAATGTTAAAACTGTACCCATCACGTCTCTCTGAGTGCACATAAAACTCTAGATAATAGAAAAACAACATAAAGATAGCTAAAAAGTAAATTTCCCTCATAAAATATGAGAGTATAAATACACCTTTTTCAAATGCTCATGGAAAAGCTCTCATGGGCAGACACTGAAAGTTAACAGAAGACATTAATTACAGGGTTCATTGTCTGAAAACACCCACTCACCCTTCCCAAGATATTTAAACCTTAAGGATTCTTTAGTTTCACTAACATAAAGAAGCAGGAGTAAGGAAATTGACCATCCACTCGCCTATCTACCACAGTGGTAGGGGCTCCGGGAGTTTTTATATTAAAATCCCTCGTGTTCAAGTTTCATGAAGTGGTTTTCAAAACTGATCAGAGAAGAAAAATGACTAACAATGAGATCACTGCTCATTACTGACCATTGGCGATTTCCCCTGCACACAATGGAATTTAAAGCATTATTCTGCTCTCACATAAAATAGTTAGAATTTTAAATTGGAAGAAAACAAGCACACCAACAAACAAAAAGAAACTACACACGTCATGCATCAAGAGTTAATGAAGAAAATGAATAACGGGATTTCCTAAATATGTAAATCCCTGGCATTGCAGCAATATTGCAATCTGTCAAATCTATTTCGTTAGTTCCAGCAATTCATAAAGAAACTTCAACTCACTCTTCATGCAACTGGATACATTGTGGAAGACTTGAAAAATGTTTCCTTGTTCAGAAGCAAGTTGGTCAGTATGGTTGTGAATGAGTATTATTCCAAGGGTAGAGCATGTCAGATGACACATTCCTGAACATCAAACCCAGAAAGCCAATAACAAACTTATGTGTAATGGAACATGGTGGAGGAGGAAATGGCTCAGGGTGGACACTGGCAGCTGGTTACTTCTGGCAGCAGGCAGTGCTCCACCCCTGCTCCAAACCCTGCCACCGTGGTAATAAGAAACTGTTATGCTCTTCTTGATACAGGAGAGAAGGAATCTCCCCCTACAGCAGAGGAGGAGAAGCCTCGTACCCCTAAGTCTGGGAAGTCTGCTGCCACCACTGCGAACAGGAAACGTAGGGTAGTGGTGGTCGGAGACTCTCTGCTGAGGGGGACGGAGGCGCCCATCTGTCGCCCTGACATTTCATCTTGGGAGGTATGCTGCTTGCTGGAGGCCCGTATCCGAGACGTTACGGAGGCATTGTCAAGGATTATCCAGCCTTCTGACTACTACCCCATGCTACTCATCCATGTGGGCACAAATGATACTGCGAGGTGTGACACTGAGCAGATCAAGAGTGACTACAGGGCTCTGGGCGTACGGGTGAAGGAGTTTGGAGCACAGGTGGTATTCTCTTTGATCCTTCCTGTCAAAGGTAGGGGCACGGGCAGAGACAGGTGCATCGTGGAGGTGAATGCCTGGCTGAAAAGATGGTGTCGCCAGGAGGGCTTTGGCTTCCTCGACCACGGGATGCTAATCCAGGAAGAACTGCTAGGCAGAGATGGCGTTCACCTTTCGAGGAGGGGAAAGACCCTATTTGGATACAGACTGGCTAACCTAGTGAGGAGGGCTTTAAACTAGGTTCGACGGGGACAGGTGAGCAAAGCCCACAGGTAAGTGGAGAACATGGGGACCTGGGAGATGGGTCGGAAATAGGAGGGGGCGTGGGCTCTAATGACAAAGAGATAGGAGGGTCAGGGCAAAACTGGGAGGCAAGATCAAATCAGTATCTTAGATATCTGTATACAAATGCAAGAAGTATGGGTAATAAGCAGGAAGAACTGAAAGTGCTAATAAATAAATTCAACTATGACATTGTTGGCATCACCAAAACTTGGTGGGATAATACACATGATTGGAATGTTGGTATGGATGGGTACAGCTTGCTCAGGAAGGACAGACAGGGGAAAAAGGGAGGAGGTGTTGCCTTATATATTAAAAATATACACACTTGGACTGAGGTGGAGATGGACACAGGGGACGGAAGTGTTGAGAGTCTCTGGGTTAGGCTAAAAGGGGTAAAAAACAAGGGTGATGTCATGCTAGGAGTCTACTACAGGCCACCTAACCAGGTGGAAGAGGTGGATGAGGCTTTTTTTAAACAACTAACAAAATCATCCAAAGCCCAAGATTTGGTGGTGATGGGGGACTTCAACTATCCAGATATATGTTGGGAAAATAACACGGCGGGGCACAGACTATCCAATAAGTTCTTGGACTGCATTGCAGACAACTTTTTATTTCAGAAGGTTGAGAAAGCTACTGGGGGGAAGCTGTTCTAGATTTGATTTTAACAAATAGGGAGGAACTCGTTGAGAACTTGAAAGTAGAAGGCAGCTTGGGCGAAAGTGATCATGAAATCATAGAGTTCACAATTCTAAGGAAGGGTAGAAGGGAGTACAGCAAAATAGAGACAATGGATTTCAGGAAAGCGGATTTTGGTAAGCTCAGAGAGCTGATAGGTAAGGTCCCATGGGAATCAAGACTGAGGGGAAAAGCAACTGAGGAGAGCTGGCAGTATTTCAAAGGGACACTATTAAGGGCCCAAAAGCAAACTATTCCACTGGGTAGGAAAGATAGAAAATGTGGCTTAACCACGAGATCTTGCAAGATTTAAAAAATAAAAAGGAGTCATATAAAAAATGGAAACTAGGACACATTACAAAGGATGAATATAGGCAAACAACACGGGAATGCAGGGGCAAGATTAGAAAGGCAAAGGCACAAAATGAGCTCAAACTAGCTGCAGGAATAAAGGGAAACAAGAAAACTTTTTATCAATACATTAGAAGCAAGAGGAAGACCAAGGACAGCGTAGGCCCACTACTCAGTGAGGAGGGAGAAACAGTAACAGGAAACATGGAAATGGCAGAGATGCTTAATGACTTCTTTGTTTCGGTCTTCACCGAGAAGTCTGAGGGAATGCCTAACATAGTGAATGCTAATGGGAAGGGGGAAGGTTTAGAAGATAAAATAAAAAAGAACAAGTTAAAAATCACTTAGATAAGTTAGATGCCTGCAAGTCACCAGGACCTGATGAAATGCATCCTAGAATACTCAAGGAGCTAATAGAGGAGGTATCTGAGCCTCTAGCTCTTATCTTTGGTAAATCATGGGAGACAGGAGAGATTCCAGAAGACTGGAAAAGGGCAAATATAGTGCCCATCTATAAAAAGGGAAATAAAAACAACCCAGGAAACTACAGACCAGTTAGTTTAACTTCTGTGCCAGGGAAAATAATGGAGCAAGTAATTAAGGAAATCATCTGCAAACACTTGGAAGGTGGTAAGGTGATAGGGAATAACCAGCATGGATTTGTAAAGAACAAATCATGTCAAACCAATCTGATAGCTTTCTTTGATAGGATAACGAGTCTTGTGGATAAGGGAGAAGCGGTGGATGTGGTATACCTAGACTTTAGTAAGGCATTTGATACGGTCTCGCATGATATTCTTATCAATAAACTAGGGAAATACAACTTAGATGGGGCTACTATAAGGTGGGTGCGCAACTGGCTGGATAACCATACTCAGAGAGTAGTTATTAATGGTTCCCAATCCTGCTGGAAAGGTATAACGAGTGGGGTTCCGCAAGGGTCTGTTTTGGGACCGGCTCTGTTCAATATCTTCATCAACGACTTGGATATTGGCATAGAAAGTACGCTTATTAAGTTTGCAGATGCTACCAAACTGGGAGGGATTGCAACTGCTTTGGAGGATAGGGTCATAATTCAAAATGATCTGGACAAATTGGAGAAATGGTCAGACGTAAACAGGATGAAGTTTAATAAGGACAAATGCAAAGTGCTCCACTTAGGTAGGAACAATCAGTTTCACACATACAGAATGGGAGGAGACTGTCTAGGAAGGAGTACGGCAGAAAGGGATCTAGGGGTTATAGTGGACCACAAGCTAAATATGAGTCAACAGTGTGATGCTGTTGCAAAAAAAGCAAACTTGATTCTGGGCTGCATTAACAGGTGTGTGGTGAGCAAGACACGAGAAGTCATTCTTCCGCTCTACTCTGCGCTGGTTAGGCCTCAACTGGAGTATTGCGTCCAGTTCTGGGCACCGCATTTCAAGAAAGATGTGGAGAAATTGGAGAGGTCCAGAGAAGAGCAACAAGAATGATTAAGGATCTAGAGAACATGACCTATGAAGAAAGGCTGAAGGAATTGGGTTTGTTTAGTTTGGAAAAGAGAAGACTGAGAGGGGACATGATAGCGGTCTTCAGGTATCTAAAAGGGTGTCATAAGGAGGAGGGAGAAAACTTGTTCATCTTAGCATCTGAGGATAGAACAAGAAGCAATGGGCTTAAACTGCAGCAAGGGAGGTTTAGGTTGCACATTAGGAAAAAGTTCCTAACTGTCAGGGTGGTTAAACACTGGAATAAACTGCCCAGGGAGGTTGTGGAATCTCCATCTCTGGAGATATTTAAGAGTAGGTTAGATAAATGTCTATCAGGGATGGTCTAGACAGTAATTGGTCCTGCCATGAGGGCAGGGGGCTGGACTCGATGACCTCTCGAGGTCCCTTCCAACCCTAGAATCTATGAATCTATGTTATGCTAGTTCAAACTGCGATTCCCACAAAGTCCATTGAATTTTTGCAACAGCTCAGTTAAGGATAATAGTAAAGGAGCAGGTGGTTTGACATCAGCATGGACCTGTAATAGAGCTGTTTGTGTGCAAAAACATGATTTAAAGACCACTATATCCTTTAAATGCCAGCCTTATCCCTTTCACAGTCTTAGACCTGGTCTACACTAAAAAGTTAGGTCGAAGGAAGCCGCCTTTAGTTGACCTGTTCATGTATGTGTCTACACTACTGGATCCTTTACACCGACCTAAATTGCCTCTAATGTTGACCTCTGTAATCCACCTCTGCGAGAGGCATAGCACTTAATTTTATTTTCATGGGTCAACTGCAAGGTAGTGCAGGTGCAGCGTTGTGTAATTTGACTTAATTGGCCTCCAGGCGGTGTCCCACAGTGCTCATCTGTGACTGCTCTGGAGCTCATTCTCACCTCTGCTGCACTGCAGCCAGGTACACAGGAAAGAGCCCCTCCCTTGCTAAAGCCCCAAGAATTTTTGATTTCCCATTTCCTGTTTGATCATCACTGGGAGCATGTCAGCTGGAGCACAGCTGATTATAGAGATTACACGCCCCAAACGTGCTCCAGCCTGGTCTGCACAGGAGGTGGTGGATCTCATTGCTGTGTGGGAAGAAGAGTCTCTGCAGGCAGAGCTCTAATCCAGCAGAAGAAATGCTGATATCTATGCAAAGATCGCTCATGGAATGGGGCAGAAGGGCTAAACAAGAGACACACAGCAGTGTCATGTGAAAATAAAAGAATTTCGCCAAGTGTACCAGAAGGCAAGCGAGGCGAACAGTCATTCTGGTGCTGAACCCCACACATGCCGGTTCTACAACGAGCTGCATGCGATTCACAGGGTGACCCTACCAGCACCCCCACAAACAACATAGACACCTCACAGGTGTGAGTCTAGGGACAACAAGGAGGACGATATGGTGGATGAAGAGGAAGAGAATGGGAGACAGGTGAGCGGTGGATCCATTCTCCCTGAGAACCAGAAAATATTTTTAACCCTGGAGCCCTCTGGGTTGCAAGACATCACGGTGGCCGACCATGATGACAGGGAAGGCACCTCTGATGAGTACACAGTGTGACGGGGCAAGGCCAGAGGGCTATAGGAAAGTGGTAAGGAACCAGTATGTTAGCCCCAGGCTAAACAAATCCCTGATACCTTATGGCAGTTGCTCCAGGTTAATCAAGACACCTGGGGCCAATTAAGAACTTTCCAGAAGGCAGGGAGGTTAATTGAGACACTTGCAGACAATCAGGGGCTGGCTGAAACTAGTTAAAAGCCTCCCAGTGAGTCAGTGAGGCGTGCATGTCAGGAGCTGTGGAAGGAGGTTGCATGTGAGGAGCTGGGAACAAGAGGCACTAGGAGCTGAGAGTAAGAGGGCGTACTGCTGGAAGATCCTGTGGTGAGGATAAAGAAGGTGTTGGGAGGAGTCCATGGGGAAGTAGCCCAGGGAGTTGTAGCTGTCGTGCAGTTGTTCCAGGAGGCACTCTAAACAGCTGCAATCCACAGGGCCCTGGGCTGGAACCCGGAGTAGAGGGCGGGCCCGGGTTCCCCCCAAAACTCCCAACTCCTGATCAGACACAAGAGGAGTTAACCTGGACTGTGGATTCTACTAGAGGGGAAGATCTCTGAGGCAAGCAAAAATCCGCCAATAAGCGCAGGACCCACCGAGGTAGAGGAGGAACTTCGTCACAACAGTTACAATCAAAGTCCAGTTAACTTGAGCGGGCACACACATTCGGTGGTATTGCATGTTTCCTGTGAAGAAAAAGTGAGGTGCTGTGGTTCTTTGCTTACAAAGAGGGAGAGATAGCTCAGTGGTTTGAGCATTGGCCTGCTAAACCCAGGATTGTGAGTTCAATCCTTGAGGGGGCCATTTAGGGATCTGGGGCAAAAATCTGTCAGGGGACAGTACTTGGTCCTGCTAGTGAAGGCAGGGGACTGGACTCGATGACCTTTCAAGGTCCTTCCAGCTCTATGAGATAGGCATATCTCCATTTAAACAAAGAGGCCGCTCCAGCTACGCAGAGGGTGGCCCCCAGAAAAGCTTGTTTATGTGGACTGGGATAGCCTGGGAATCTTCCATGGATATCTCTAGGAAACTTTCATGGCGGTACTCTGCAATCCTTTGCAGAAGGTTTCTGAGCAGGGTAGTCTTATTTCTTCCACCGTTGTAGGACACTTTCCCACACAACTCCTGAATTAATTCTACTGGCATCATTGTGGTACACAGCCTAGCATCATAAGGACTGGGTCTATACCCAGACGCTTGCCACATCTCCTTCCTTTCCATCTCTGTTACCCACAGGAGACTGATATCACATAGGGTTGCCTAGGGGAAACAGGGGAAGCTCTCATTAAAAGTGCTCTTACAAGAAAAAAAAAGGGCATGTAGACCGCACACCCCACCCCCACATTCTGGATTGCCAAACCATGCGGCCGCTAATGTGCCTTTACTGTACTCAGCATGGGTCGGCAAGTAGTTTAAAGTGGCTGATAGGGGACTGGGGCCCCACATGGGAGATTCCACAATTTGGGAGCAAGAATGTTCTGCCCCGCCACCCCCCACCCCACCCGGTTCATAAACAGCTTCCTGTGGTGCTATGGGGAAAGGTCACTGTTCGACTAGCTACCTCTGCTCCCGACATAAGCCTGCCATAAACTTCATCAAAAGTGCGGTCACCCGTGACCTGGGGGGGCCTGCTCACCATGGCTGGAGCAACAAAACAGCACAGTGAACTGTTATGGATTCTGATTATGTTATGGCTTACACCTAGTGTAATAAGGGTTTTGGGGTTTTTTTATGAAAACGGCCTTGCTATGGAAACATTTTATTCATGTACAATGGCTCCTTTATTTTTCCCCATGACTGACAGCTGGAAATGTGTCCTTCGGCATGTCATCAACACCTGAAAGCAGACTTTTGCTGATTAAGAGGAGGAGGAGAAAGAGAACACAGGAGGACATGTTCACTGAGAAAATGAACACCTCCGGGACAGCTGACACAGAGCTGAGAGCGTGGAGGATTTCAGTGTCCGAGAAGTTAGACATGAACATGGACATGGAGAGCAGGAAAGCTTCCAATGAGCAAGAGTGTGTGGCGCAGGATGAGATGCTTTGGATTATGAGGGACCAAGCAGATATGTTGAGGCGTCTGGTTGAACTGCAGGAACAGAAGCAGGAGGGTAGAGTCTCTCTGCAGACCCTGGTGGACAGCCAGCCAGCACTGCCTGGCACAGAATCACCCTCTCACAAGCATTCCCTGAGGCGTGGGCAAAAAGTCCATTATCCCTTTCACTTAACTCAGGGGGTGGGTACAAGGAAGAGAGGCACCATTCACAGACCTTTGATGGTCTGGAATGCGGTGTTACGTTACACAACTGAAAATGTTTCTCCCGTTCCAACTTTACAACCCCTTTTCCCCAAGGTTACCTTTTTTTTTCTGTTCTCCCTCTTTACTTAAGTTTGTTAAATAAAGTAAATGGATTCGAGAAATAAATGTTCTTTATTGAGTAGAAGCAGTGGGCTTGAGTGTGGAATTGGCTTTACAGAGACAGTGATACAAGGCAGGTGAAGGTTTGGGAAAGCACAATGCAGACAAGCAGCTCACATTACTGTGACTCATTATTGAAATGGCTTTTCAAAGCCTCACGGATACACAGCGCCCCTTGCTGTACTCTTCTTATTGCCTTGGTGTCTGGAGGCTCAAAAATGGCTGCCATGTGATCTGTCTCAACGGTTCACCGCTGCGGAAAATTTTCCCCCTTCTTTTCACAGATATTAGCTAGCACACAACAGGCAGCTATAACCATGGGGATGTTCTCTTCACTAAGGTACAACTTTGTTAGTAAACTTCTCCAGCGCCCTTTCAAATGACCAAAGGCACTTTCAACCACCATTCTGCACTTGCTGAACCTATAGTTGAACCACTCCTTACTGCTGACCAGACAGCCAGCGTATGGCTTCATGAGCCATGGGGAGCAAGGGGTAGGCTGGGTTCACCAAGATAACTTTAGGCATCTCAATGTTGTCAGTGTTCATTTTGTGGTCTGGAAAGAAAGTCCCGGATTGCATCTTTTTTAACAGACCCAAGATCCTAAAGATACACGCGCCATGAACCTTTCCTGACCATCCTATGCTGATGTCAGTGAAAAGCCCCCTGTGATCCACCAGCACTTGCAACACCATTGAAAAGTATCCTTTTCGGTTTATGTACTTTTTGGCAAGGTGGTCTGGTGCCAAGATGGGGATATGTGTGCCATCTATCGCCCCACTGCAAATAGGAAACCTCATCACGGCAAAATCATCCACTATGTCCTGCACATTTCCCAGACTCACTACCCTTCATAGCAGAAGTCGATTAATGGCCTTGCACCCTTGGAGCACAACAGCTCTCACGGTTGATTGATCTACTCCAAATTGATTCCCCACTGACTGGTAACTGTCTGGCGTTGCAAGCTTCCAAATAGCAATCGCCACTCGCTTCTCCACTGTCAAAGCAGCTCTTATTTTTGTGTTGCTGAACTGCAGGGCAGGGGAAAGCTCTGCACAAGGTTCCTGGAAGGTGTTCTTCTGCATTCAAAAGTTCTGCAGCCATCGCTCGTCATCCCATATCTGCAAAACAATGCGGTCCCACCAGTCAGTGCTTGTGTCACGGGACTAAAAACGGTGCTAGACAGAGTGCAGCTGCTCTGTGACTGCCAGCAGCAACTGTGAATTGTTTTTTCCAGTGGCTTGCAGCAGGGCTGCTTACAGGACATTGCTATGTTCTGCGTGGCAGACCCTACTTCAGCTCTGGAAATACTTCAGGAGAAGGCACGAGGTGTTTGAGATGCTCACAGCAAGAGTGTACAACTGAGCAGGCTCCATGCTTCTAGGGTTATGGTGTGCG
Source organism: Macrochelys suwanniensis (assembly GCA_033296515.1). NCBI lineage: Eukaryota > Metazoa > Chordata > Testudines > Chelydridae > Macrochelys > Macrochelys suwanniensis. The sequence goes on from CM065777.1 coordinate 160,637,886, forward strand.
CACAGTGGTTTTAAGGCACGAAAATCACTGGGTTGTTTGCCGTTGAGCACAGTGCATAATGGGATGCTGACACAATGTTCCCATTCTCCCCTGTGACAATGTTTTGGTCCCATGAGGCACTGCACAAACTTCCCAAAACACACTGCGGCAAGTTGCACTTTGGGATAACTACCCACGATGCACTGCTTTGTGCATCGATACAGGCACTGCTAATGAGAACGCACTCCATCGAACCAATGAGCATGGTGTGCCCACGCACAATCGACTTAATTAATTCAGAGGCTCAAGGTCGAATCAGATAAAGTCGACTTAATTTTGTAGTGTAGACAAGCCCTTAGACAGAGCAACCACCACAGCAAGAAAAGAACTAATGTGCAGCAAAACCCTCTATAGTGAGACAATATCAGAGGAAATATAATTAGACAAGATAGCTTTGAGTAAATAGATGGAAACAGATGCATACAGCTGTATTGTATCACACTATATAATTCTATTGCTTAATTATTTCAGAGGAAACTCATTATAACATATAATACTCATTTAATCTTCTAACAACTCTTCTGTTTTTGTAATTAAAAAGTGGCCATAATCTCTTTTTTTTCATCTTCTTGCTATACATCATTTATTAAGAGTACCATATATATTATTTGCAGCAAAGTCTCGTATAGAACAATCATCAGAGAGGAGTCATTTCTTCCTAAATGCCCACTTTTGAAATGCTCAAAGACATAGATTTCTAAAACTAGCAAAGGTAGTGTTGAATGAAGAGTGAACTTGGTGCACTTTCAACATTAATAGGTAAATAAATTGCAGTATATGATGTGTGTCACCGTGGTCCTTTCTCATGGCGCTCCCTGGGTCTCAGTCCAGTCCTTTGCACTCACCTGGCTTCTTGGTCTGTGGAATCTGGGTGTACTGCCACCACAGTCCAGTCACAAGCAGCTCAGCCCTGTGGCTGAGAGCCACATAGTCTGCCCCTTCTGGAGCTGTCAAGAACCATAAAAAGTGAACAGAAGTGAACTGTCCTATGGGCGTGGTAAGGCTCTCTTCCTTCAGGGGGCTTCTGAGAAGCTGCGGCCCCTACTGGGATCACAGGCAAATACAGAAGAATAGTCCCACCAAAAGTGGATCAGCATCGGGCCCTCCCTAACTTCAGGGAGGAGCCATTGCTTGTCCAAGGAGCTCTTGCTCTTATCCAGGAGCTGAGGACTGGAGGTCCACTCTCCTCTCTAGTCTGCCACCAAACAGGGCTGTGCTCTCCCCTTTTAAGCTCCTCTCTCCACCTCTGGCATCTCTCAGAGGTGTGGAGGGGTGGAACTGACTTGGCCCACACTAGCGCATTCACCCCATGTTGCCCAGTGTGGGGTCTGTACACTCTCTCCCACTCAAGATGGCATTTTGGGGAACCAGGGCTAGCTGCCCCCCATTCCCTGGGTGGAAAAAAATCAGCATTCTGATCAGCCTTTCCAGCCTGTGCTACAACAAGAAGGTGTACAGCTGGAGAGAGAAGTACCAGTGCATAAGCCAGGGGTTCATGTGTTTCACAATGTTCAACTACCTCAAGAAAGCATTACTCTTGGGGGAAGTCTACGCCACTGCGCAATGCAGAATACTGTACAATTCCATTTCCTCCGCAGAATTTCTGGCCGCCACTAGGGGCCGCTGGACTCTGCAGAGCCCAGCTCGCAATCGGCGGAGAACCCAGCCTGGCAGGGCTGGAGGGTGCACGCTCTTTGATCCTCATTCTCCCAGGAATGGGAGAGGGCTTGGGAGACCCAGGCAGCTCTGACAAAGGGCTGCCCCACACCATGTGCCCCGGCAGGACGGTAAAGGCTCTGGGCGTGCTGTATCCAGGCTGGGGGCTGCCCCGCAGCTGGGCTCTGTGAAGAGGGGGGTGCCCCGTGGCTGGGCTCTGTTGGGAGTGGGGTGCTGGTGTCTGGGGGGTGCCCTGCAGCTGGGCTCTGGGGGGAGAGCCCCAGAGGTGTGTGGGTGTCTGGGCTGGGGGCTGCCCTGCAGCTGGGCTCTGTGGGGTGTGCCCTGCAACTGGGCTCTTGGGGGAGAGGTGTGTGGGTGTCTGGGCTCTGGGGGCCCCACACAGCCCTCTCCAGCACCCCCCAACTGGAACTGGGTTGTTGTAGGGGTTTCTTTAACGCTCTACTGCAGGGGGGGGGGGGGAAATTTGCTGTTTGTCTGTATTTTTGATCTACTTGTCAACAGGTATTTTGAAATAAATTACCAAACTAACTGAAACTGGAGTGATTATTTTGTGTTATTTTGACAAATAAAATATGCAGAATTTTGCAGAATTTTTAATTTTTTGGCGCAGAATTCCCTCAGGAGTAAAGCATGAATGGATTTCCAAGCAGTTAATATCAGAGAGAAACCACAGTCCATTTCACCACCAGTCCTTTGTTTTCTATCTCTAGGTATGCCGGCTTCAGAGAAACAGCTTGAGGCTTAATATATAGCTCAGGGTCTTTTCCCAGCCTACCTCCTGTGATTTTACTGCCCCCAGGGCCTCCTCCAAAGTGTCCATCTGCCAAAAAATCTGGGCTATACAGAACAGGCTCTTTACACAGATGGTCTTTCAATGTCTGGATTCAGACCAGCAAACATTCCTGGGACTGCTGCCCGTAATCAAGTCTATGACGGGGGGCCGCTATCATAGAGATCCTTGGCACAAGCCAGCAGTAATAACCCATGATCCCCAAAAACTTCCAAACCTGTTTTTTGGTTGTTGGGAATGAGTAGACTTTTAAGGCTTGGACCTTGTCCACTAGGGGCCAGACCTGGCCCTTGTCCAAAGAATATCCCACGTTGGTGGTCTCCTGCTCCTTTCCAATGCTACATTTCACCGGGTTCATGGTCAGCCCAGCTTCCTGCAGGGAACAGAGAACGACAGTGATCTGTTCTAGATAGGCCTCCCAGCCCCAGTTATAGATGACATCATCCAAATAGGCTGCCCCATATGAGCCATGTGGTCTGCAAACTTGGGCCATGAGTCATGGAAACAATGCCATTGCTCCAGGGAGGCTAAAATGAAATTGATATAAGCCAAATGAGGTGGTGAAAGCAGTTTTCTCACGTAATTCTGATGTGAGCAGCATCTGTCAGTATCCCTTTGTCAGGTCTAACGTTGTGATATATTGGGCCTCTCCCAGCCAGTCAAGTAGTTCAGCCACTCAGGGCATGGAGCATGCATCAAATTTAGAGACAGCATGAACCTTTCTAAAGCCTATGCAGAACTGAATGGCACCATCCAGTTTAGGGACCATTCCAATGGGACTTTGTTAGTCACTATGAGACTCTTCTATGACCCCTAACTTCAGCGTGTCACAGAGTTCTAGCTTCACTGCGTCACACATTTTTCAAGGAAGCAACTGAGGGTTCTCCCAGATGTCCCCGCTCCGTTTGGACATGATGCTGAAGTAGATGGGTTCACCCCAGCCAGGATGAAAATACCGCAGACGGTGTTCACCAATTGTCACACTTGGGCCCTCTGCTTCAAGAGGAGGTTCACTCGTATTTGCACAGGGTCAGGATCCTGAGAGGTGAATGCTTGGAGTCCTAATTCTGGTTCCAATGGCAAGGGACTATGAACAAACCTTCACAGACCTCGCAGAGTTTCAGGAGGTTAACATGCTAGACCTGCCTTGTCCTCCTCTTCTTTGATTTCATGATTAACTGGCCCCACCTGACTTCTTACTTTGGATGGTCCTTGCCACTTGGCCAATAATTTGGAGAGGAGTACCAGTCCCCAGGTTAAATACATGCATATATGTTCCTTCGTGACAGGCTCGCTCCTGGGTCTGTTGAGCATGAAGATTTTCTTTGGCTAAGGCCCCCCAGGATTTTGAGCCTCTCTCCTGGAGCTTTGGGATGTAGTGTACAACATTCTCTGTTTTTGCAGTCTGTTCCTCCCACATCTCTTGTACAAGGTCCAGGATAGCCCCTGGTTGTCTTCTGTGCAAAAGTACAAACAGGGAAAATCCAGTAGATGACTGGGGTACCTCCTGAATGGCAATTAAAAAGGGGTGTAACTCCCAGGGTTTGGGCTACCCCTTTAGGGCCAACAATCTGGCACTCAGGACAGAAACTGCAGAAATCTGTGACCTCTTGGTGAACCCTGAGCCAGTAGAAGCAGCCCAGAATCCCAGCAGGGGTCTTCTCGCATGAACTCATGCCAATGAGACCAGGGAACAAAGAGTTGTGATTGAATATCACTGGTCTGTCGGTCTCTCTCCTGATGGAACAATTGCTCAGCCCAGAGCTCACATCAGGAGTACTGCCTTGCTCAATGTGGGTCTATCAATGTGGGGGGAGGGATAGCTCAGTGGTTTGAGCATTGGCCTGCTAAACCCAGGGTTGTGAGTTCAATCCTTGAGGGGGCCATTAAGGGATCTGGGGCAAAAATGGGGGATTGGTCCTGCTTTGAGCAGGGGGTTGGACTAGATGACCTCCTAAGGTCCCTTCCAACTCTGATATTCTATGATTCTATGATCACCTCCCCATTGACCACCAACAGCTGGTCACAGCCCTAGCTCAGGGTTTCATCTTCCATCTGATCTCTGACAAAGTCGGACCCTCTAGATAAGATGTCCCCCTCCAGCAGGGGCTCCAATATTATTTCATTATTAGGCAAAATTTACAGGGAGCTTCCCATTGGCCAGACCCATAAGGTTCAACTCCTCCCCTAAACCTGCCAGGGGTCTGAGTCCACCATCTCTCAGGGGCTCCAAAATAAGCATCTCCAGGGACTCTGGGGCTGTCCTAAATCCACACCGTATCTCTGAAAAATATTCCCAATCCCATCCCAAGATAATGGGGTAGGTCAGCATCAAGACCAGCCGCCACTACAAGTCAATTGCACACACATACTAGGATAGGGTTTGACACCCTGTGAATACACTAAAAAAAGGCCACTGTGTTTGGAATCAGGTGGTTCTGAACTAGGGTCTGACAACACCTGGAATCCACCAGGCCCTCAGCTAGCGTTTCAGACCAGAGTTTGAACACCCAATCCCTACCCCAGCCAGCAGTATGTGGGAGAACTGCTCTACAAACACAAGCTCAGCGAGCTGGACTCCAGTCTGAGTTTTGAGCTTCAACCATCACCAACACAGGTCCTGCAACTTCTGGGTCATTATGTAGGACCAGGCTCCATGGAGGTATTTCTATTCACGGTACAGCATCAGATGGTCTCCTCCGTGATGTCAAGGTATTTCAATGCAGTCACTTTCACCTAGGCATATTCTTGCATTGCTGCTGCATCCAGCCCTCAGTAGGCAGCCTATGCAAGCCTGGATCAGGTAAGGCATTAACACGACTGCCCACTGCTGAGGTGGCCACTGGGCTGCCTGCCATCACCACTCACTTGAATGTCACAAGGAAAGCCTCCAAGTCATCCCAGGGGCCTATTTTTGTGACCTTCACTGGCATGGCCACAGCCAGCAGGGCTGGGCATATGGCTCCTAGAGGTGAAACCTCAGGGGGCCCCTGAGGCCCCTTTAAGGCCACCACCTGTTGGACCAACTTTTGCTGCTGCAGGAGCTGCTGCTGCTGGGCTGCCTTTCCCCGCTGCTAGTTCTCAGTCATCCAGTGTAGGAAATGTTCCACAACGAGAAATGAACACAAGTAAACTGTCCTATGGGTGTGGTAAGGTTCTGTTCCTTCAGAGGGCTTATGATAAACTGTGGCCCCAGCTGTGCTCACAGGCTAATATAAGAGAATAGTCCCACTAAAAGTGTATCAACATCAGGCCCTCCCTTCTTCAGGGAGGGGATACAGGTCAGAGGTCATCTTTTGCCTTCAACCAGTCTTTTGCCTGGAGCTGAGGACTGGAGGTCTCTCTCCTCTCTGGCTTGCCACCAACTGTACTGTGATCTTGCCTTTTAAGCTCCTCTCTCATGTCTCAGCATTATGGCAGGGTGGAGCTGACTAAGCCCCCACTAGCTCGTTAGTCTTGAGTTGCTCAGAATGTGATTTGTATACCCCCATCACAATGGGAAATATGGATAATTGAGTTGGCAGGAACAACAGTGAATGAAGAATTAATTATAGACAAAAGGCCTCAGTCTGCAAAGACCACGATCCTTCAAAGACTTAAGTACATGGTCAATTTTACCATGTGAGTAGTCCCACTGACTTCAGTTGAACTATTCCAATGGAATGACTCACAATGTGCAAAGTTAAGGACAATATTAAATGTTTTCCTGGACTGGAGTCCAGACAGGCATATATGAAAGACATTCGCATTGATTTTACAATACACTGTGCAGTATTTCAGGCTTATGGTTAGTAAAGATATAAGGAGGGATATGACGATGAAGCTGTAGGAGAAATAGAAGCATTCCTGAAATATTCTATTCTGGCATTTTGAGAGGGAGAAAGTTCTGCAGCTACAGTATTTATTGTATTGTAGGAAAAAAAGGATCATTAAAAAGTCCTACACAAAAGTTGTTTCAGAGTATTATATACAGCAACTTTTGTGGCATGTGTCCAGTGTTAAATGACTGATGCCTCTCAACTCCAGCACAGAAGCTGTTATAGCAATTCCTTTTGGTATGCATAATTCACATATCTATATGGGCTAGCTGTCAATTATGTACTCCTTCCCATGCATGGAACAGTTTGCCCCTCAGGTATGAAACACTGACAGGAGAACACTGTTAATTTGAGTGATTACTCTAAAAGCAGGACATTTTATGAGAGAAAAATATAATCCCCTTTCCTCACTAATTCTGCAACTTTTGAATTAGATTGGGCAACTCTCACTAGGGAGCATTTACTCACATGACCTCAACAGGCTTCCGATCAGGTCCAATGAGCATAAGTGTTTGCAAAACTGAGGACTGAGTGACTTGCCCAAAGCCTCAGGAATAAAGTGTCAGAGAGTAGAACTCAAAAGCTCCTGGATTCTAGTCCTGTGCCCAGACCACTCATCTCTCACAATTTTAATATGGGTCCTGATCTTGCAAACACTTGTGATTGTGCTAAGCTTTAAGCACATCTATAGAACCATTGATTTTAACAAGACTCCTCACAGACTTAAAGTTAAACACTTGTGTAAGTATGCAGATGATCAGGGCCTTATTTCTCAGACGAAATACACTACAAAATTATAAAGAAAAAAACATATATTTATTCCCTGTGACAAAGCTCTGACCTTGTCTCAGTGGGTCCCATGCTTCCTGGCGGATTTCGCTAGCCTCAGAGGCTCACTGTGACCCTCCACGTAGCCCTTCTCTCTCAAGAGGCAAGGGCCACAGCCTACTGAGTCATTTTCATCATAAGCCAGTGAGGTGAGGAGAAGCTACCCTCCCTCACACAGTCTCTGTTGTCTCCCAGTCTCAGTGATTAATCGGGGAGGGGGAAGCCCAGGCCCGCCCTCTACTCCAGGCTCCAGCCCAGGGACCCTAATAGTAGCAGCTATGGTAGCTGACTTTTTGGAAACAGGACGCATACAATTCCCTGGGCCATTTCCCCACAGCAGCCCCCACTTCTTCAATATCTACTTCACCCTTACCTCAGGGCCTCCTTCCTTCTGCCTGGTATGGTTTGTACTGCTCAGTTTCTCCAACAGCACGACTTCCTCCTACAGCTCCTGACGCGCGCCCACCTGACTAACTGGGATTCTTTTAACTAGTTTCAGCCAGCCCCTGATTGGCTTCAGGTGTCCCAATCAACCTAGCTGTCTTCCCTGCCTTCTGGAAAGATTTTAATTGGACCCAGGTGTCTTAATTGACCTGGAGCAACTGCCATTTGCTTATCCTGGTAACAGGGATTTGTTTAGCCTGGGGCTAATATATCTGTCACCCACTACTTTACTATAGCCATCTGGCCTTGCCCCATCACATACCGCCCCCTCGCTCAACACCATAGAGTTAGGCAACTTGGAACGCCAGGCAGTGTGCTTGTGACAGACCATCAGCATTGGTCCTGTGCCGTATGTGGAACTGGAACGGTTGGAGGGATAAGAACCACCTAGTGACCCTTACATTCTTTTTTTTATTCTACTGCATCCACTGGAGGGGTGCATGGTCCATCACAAGAGTAAATCACCAGCCTAAGAGGTAATAACACAGTGTCTCCATGGCCCATTTGACAGCAAAGCATTCTCTCTTGACTACTGCGTATTTCTGTTCTCTTGGGAGCAGCTTTCTGCTTAGGTAGAGGATAGGGTTGTGACGGTGTACCCCATAAGGCTTTATGGGGAGGGGCTTATAAATGTATACATGATGTAACTGGAATATGTTTTATGCTACATGTGCCATGTAACATATCTCTGTGAAAGTTATGACCTACTGAATCTATTCCTCCTGTTTGTATGCATGTATCATTGTTGTAGTTGGAGTTATGAATATTGGTTTTATATTTGCTGGTTTTGTACATAGCCTTTGTAAGAGCCTGGGATCATGTCTTGAGAAAGGTATGTGCATGTAAAGAGACCAATCAAGAAACCCTTACACAGACAATAGGAGGTGCAAACCCCAATCCACATCTGGGCCTGGACAGGAATGCAACTGGCTGGACTGGTTAGGGTGCATGGACATGTGACTTGCCCATGTGATCCCAAAACTCCAGGGGAAGATGAGGCTACACAGGGAGTGGGGGAAAGGCTATAAAAACCCTTGGAAGACCCCTCCATGTGGTCTTCAGCTGGCTAAAGTGAGAGGCTCTCCACCCCCCAAAGAGATATCTGAAAGAGACTGAACAAAGGACAAAGACAATAGGGGGGGTGAGTGATTGCTGGACCCAGGCTAGGAGTTCTACAGCCTGTGAAAGGAAGAAACCTGGAGGTGGTGAGGTTTTTATATCTGTGTTAAGTTTGATTAGACATAGATGTGCGTGTTTTATTTTATTTTACTTAGTAATTCACTTTGTTCTGTCTGTAACTACTTGGAATCACTTAAATCCTACTTTCTGTACTTATTAAAATCACTTTTTACTTATTAAGTTACCTGGAGTACGAGTTGGTACCTGGTGAGGGCAAACAGCTGTGCATATCTTTCTATCTTTGAAATAGAAGGCAAACTATTTATGAGTTTACCCTGTATAAGCTTTATACAGGGTAAAACGGATTTATTAAGGGTTTGAACCTCATTGGGAGTTGGGCACCTGGGTGTCAAAGGCAAGCACACTTCCTGAGCTGCTTCCAGGAGCCTTACAGTTGTTAGGGGACGTGGTTCGGACCTGGGTCTGTGTTTGCAGCAGATCAGTGGATCTGGCTCAAAACAGACAGGATTCCGGAGTCCCAAGCTGGAAAGGGCAGGGAAGCAGGGGCAGAAGTAGCCTTGGCACACCAGGTGGCAGCACCAAGGTGGTTTCTGTGATCCCAACCCGTCACAAGGGTGTTCCTCTTCTCCCACCATTTGCGACAGAACCACCCCCAACCCCACCTCGGAGTCATTACAGAGGGCCGTCTGAAGGTCTGTGAACGCCCCCTCTGCTGCGTCGGTCCACTTCATCATGTCTGGACCTTGGGCCTTCACCAGGTCCATTATGGGACTTGCCCTAGTGGCAAAGTGGGGAATAAAACGTCGGTAATAGTTTACCACATCTAGGAACGCACAGACCTGCTTCTTTCAGGTCGGCCGGGGCCAGTTTTGAATCACCTCTAGCTTATTCGTTTGGGACTTCGCTATGCCCCTTCCTACAATATATCCCAGATACCTAGCCTCTGCTAGCCCTATGGCGCATTTAGCAGGTTTAGCGGTGAGGCCAGCCCGCCTTAAGGTGTGCAGTACTGCCTCAACTTTATCCAAGTGGGTTTCCCAGTCTGGCGTATGGATGATGACATCATCTAGGTATCCGGCTGCATAACTAGTATGGAGGTGCAGCAGCTTATCCACGAGGCACTGGAATGTGACCAGGGCCCCATGTAGCCCAAAAGGTTGTGATTAATCATGTCAGCTGCCCTGATCTTTTGGATCGGCATCAAGTTGGGTGATATCCTCACTTGCTGGTGTAAGTTATCATCCTGGGGAAGAGTCTCCTGGGTGACTAAGCATGCCTCTCAAGCATGCCAAGGTTTTAGAACACTGATGTGGTAAATTTGCTCCGGTTTCCAGCAGCCTGGCTGCTGCACCTTATAGTTCACCTCTCCCACGGCTTCGATCACTTCGTAGGGTCCCTGCCACTGGGCCAACAGTTTACTTTCTGCTGTGGACACTAGTACCATCACCCAATCCCCTGGATGGAACCGTCGAAGCTTTGCTTGGTGGTTATAATGGGTTTGTTGGGTCTCCTGTGCTCTCTCCAAGTGTTCCCGTACAATGGGCGTAACTCAGGCTATCCGATCCCTCATCTGCAGTACATGCTCGACTGCGTTCCTTCTGGGATTTGGCTCCTTTTCCCAAGCTTCTCTGGCTATATCTAACATGCCCCAGGGGTGGCGCCTGTATAGTAGTTTGAACGAAGAGAAACCCATGGAGGCTTGCGGAACCTCCCGGATGGCAAACATGAGGTAAGGCAATAGGGTATCCCAATCTTTCCCATCCTGGATCACCACTTTCCTGATCATGGCCTTGAGGGTCCTACTGAACCTTTCCACAAGGCCATCTATTTGCGGGTGGTATACAGAGGTCCACAGGGCTTGTACGTGGAGCAACAAAAAGAGATCTTTTATCAACTTGGACACAAAAGGTGTCCCTTGATAAGTCAATATCTCCTTGGGTAGCCCAACCCGGGCAAAGATCTGTACTAGCTCCTTAGCTATTGTCTTAGAAGCCGTATTGCGTAGGGGAACGGCTTCCGGGTACTGGGTTGCATAGTCCAGTACAACAAGCACATTCCCATACATAGCATATTTCTAATTTGATCTATTAAAGGCAATATATCTATTAATTGCAAATGTCAAAATACCCCGTTCCAACTGTACCCCAAGTACCATAAACACCAGCTCTGAATAAGCTTTGACAAAAGACTCCTTGCACAGCTTGCCCCTCCTGCTATTTATTTTTATACTGTTGGTTCTCAGTTAGAGAGAGGATATAGGTACCTTTAGTTCAAAAGTCTCAGAGGGAAACGCTGCTGGAGCCTGCCTGGAAAATAAACTAATGCATTAAATAATAAAGCTAGCCAATAATTGACTAGCATGAACCTCAAAGGCAAGAAGCAGTACAAAAAAATGAACATGGCAGCCTTACAGACTTACCTCTGGAGACTTTGTATACTTCATAGAAGGAATAAAAGTGGAAGCCAAATGAAAGAAGCAGGTAAAGAAGCATTTCCCATAGTGGCAGCATCACTACTTGCAACGTAAGTTTCTCTGGCCTCCAGTTCCCCTAGATGATGTCCTTGTTGTTGGCTTCTAAAAAACAGTAAGCAAAATTATACGAAGTAGCTCAGTATGGTGTGTATTTAATAGCAACAACCAGGGACATAATGCAATAAAGACACATACTTTTTGGTGACCAAGTGACATATTCTGCAGTTTTCTGAATCCTTGCGTTGTTTTATATTCAGTATGAGAAAATGGCAGGGCACACCCACCAACCCAAAATGTCAGTTTGGAAATCCTTTCTTCCGGTCAAGTCCTCACTCACATGCTACATGGTTGGAGTGGATGAGCCTTTCAAAAGTAACTATTCTTGGGCTTCAAGCTGACACTTACAAAGCCTCTCAGTGTTCTGGCCACTTGCTTTCAAAGTAACAACATGTCTAACAAAGTTTATTTTTAATGCTGGCTTCTTCTTTTTTTGCTTTTCAAAAGGATTAATGTGGGAAGTAACTATCAGTCATATTGCCTTTCTATACAAAACAGGCCAATGTATGGTATTTTAATGTACAACATAAAAAATAAATATTTAAATCTTACTTTCAGTTCAATCAAATACAGGAATCCATCAATTAAATTCCATACCAGAGGTATGCTGTATAAAACAAGAACGGATTTGAGTGATAAGGGTAGTCATGAGATACTTTTAGGAGCCTGAAGTTTAAAAAAATCCATACATACATAAAAAGACCTATGCCATGATCGGGGACCCACCCACACATATGATCTTGCAGGATCAGGGGGGTTCAGAATTCTTTAAAAGAGAACTTATGTTCACTATTAAATACGCCAAGCACAAAGCTTTAAAATGTATGTATAGTAACAGCACTTCAAAACAGCTCTATGTAAAATCAGATCATAGCACAGTACCCCACTGTGTAATGGGTATATTGTTTCTACCACATTCTGAGATGGAATTTAATAAGGGGCATTTTCTCTTTTCAAGGGCCAAATACAATAAAAGCATATCCAACATCTGTGTTGCAACAACCTTCAGACAGAATAATAAGGTTTCTGCAGTGTGGATGCTGGACCTACCTTTTATTGTATTCCACCTATATTTTGATCAATTACATAGTTACCTTTTTCAAACTTTTTGATGTTTCAAAATTCAGAATAGTTTTCACTCTGCTAAGGCACTCTCTGCTGAAAACACTGGACTATCATAAATCCAGTCTGATATACTGTGATCTGAAGTACCTATAAAATAATTATCAATCCCTCTTTGGATTTTTTTGTGTGCAGTTCTCTTACTGTTTTTTGAGCTAAGACTGCTACATTTGGCAATATTTTTTGCTTTTAAATATTTCTTAAAATCACAAAGTCTCATTCTCTAAAGTAACAGCTCAAACTTTTTCATCTTCCTCCCAACTGCTTGATTCTCCGAGTGTTTCATTCTGTGGACACCAAGAAGAACACTGCAGGCCTGCGGCCGATCCAAAGTTCACAGAAGTCAATGGCAATATTCCAATTAATGTTAGTGTAACCCTTAAACCAGGCCCTGAAAGAGAACCTCAGACGACTACAACTGATCGTTTGAAGAAACACTTTAGCTCAATATTTAGACCAATTGCTTTTTAAAGTTCTCCCAGCGCAAATCCCAACAGATCAGACTGCTCAAATCGATGCCCAGTTTGTGGTCCTTTGTAATGATGCTGTTTAGTAAACTTTTGCTGAAACACTACGTAGTCTTCTCAATATTGAGTAAGAGTCCTAGGCTTCAGTAAACTTGTGCAAGAAAATCCAGTATGGACTGAAGGTCGTTCTCAGTGTGTGTGAGGATAACACAATCATCAACACATGTAAGATCACTAATGGACGCCCTGAAGACTTTAGACTTTGAGCGGAGACATTGAAGATTAAAGAACCGCCCATCCATTCTATATTGAATGTCAATTCCATTGGGGAGGTGATCTTTAATGAGGACCAAAATGACTGCTAACTAGCTGGAAAACTGGGTTGTGGCAATAATGCATCCTTGCTTAATCCCCGTTTTGATGACAAAAGGTTCGGTCTCAAGGCCATTACAGAGAACTGTGGCAAGCATGGAGAAACCTTAGGACCTTAATAAATTTTGGAGGGCAGCCAAAACTGGCCAGCACCTTCCACAGGACTTCGCAATTGACAGAGTTAATGGCCTTTGTCAAATCAATGAAAAGCCATGTACAGGTCCTGATTTTGCTCCCAAGACTTTTCCTGGATTTGGCGGGCAATGAAGATCATGCCGGTTGTCTCCCAGGATGGTCTAAAACCGCACTGAGATTCCGGCAATATTTCCTCAGCAAGGGGAAATAATTGGTTTAAGAGGATACAGGCAAGAATTTTCCCTGCTGTAGATTAATGAGGCAATGCCTCATTAGTTTTCACACTCTGACTTATCTCCCTTCTTAAAGATTGAAACAATGTTAGCGTTTCTCAAGTCTTCTGGAATCTTCTCATTATACTAGAAATGAAGAAAAAGTTTGTGGAGCTTCCCTACCAGTTCTTCACCTCCAAACATGTAGACTTCAGCTGGTATGCCATCTGGCCCTGCTGCCTTGTTGTTCTTAGTTTGCATAATGGCTCTCATGTTCAGATGGAAGGAGCATTTTGAGTTACTCCTGAACCATGAGTCAACTGTCTCTGATGCCACTATCGAATCTATACCTCAATAACATGAAAGAGAATCTCTTGCTGACCCCCTGACCCTAGAAGAAGTAACACGAGCTGTTCAAATGAGGCACGTGATAAGCCTTTGCAAGACTGGGGCCTTAATTTGTTACAACTTTAAAAGCTATTCTCTTTTGGTTTAAAACAAAACTCTGGATACAAAGAAGGGCTAACACAAGCAAAATGTAAATTGCTAAAACTCCACAAACTTTTGGTAAATAATCTGAAGACCAAGTACGATTCACTGCAGAACTCCTCAAATAATTTTGAATAATGAATAAATCTGAGAAATTTTCAGTCTGTTCAAAAACAATTTGGAAGGGAGGCAAAATTCATTACAATTTTATTTTGTGAATGATTTGTTCAACTTGAGGTATAGCACCTTGAATGATCAATCAATGAATTGATTGCTTTGAATTCAGTGTTTGGCAGCAACAGACTCCCAGCAATATTTTTTTGAGAGCAAAGTCCATACAGGGCCTGATCCAAAGCCCACTGAAATATACGGAATGACCCCACTCACTTCCATGAGCTCTAGATCAGCACCTTGGTGCATCCGATATGTTCCAAAGGCAAAAATATAGAAATAAAAATTCTATTACCCTGGTGAGGAGCATAGTGTAAAATCCTAAATCAACACAGATATCATAGGTTACAGTGTAGTAGCCGTGTTAGTCTGTGTCAGCAAAAAGAAAATAAGAAAGAAAGAAATACTTGTGGCACCTTAGAGACTAAAATTTATTTCAGCATAAGCTTTCATGGGTTAGAACCCGAAAACCGTTAGCATCCGATGAAGTGGGTTCTAACCCACGAAAGCTTATGCTGAAATAAATTTGTTAGTCTCTAAGGTGCCACAAGTATTTCTTTCTTTCTTATTTTCTTTTTACAGATTTCATAGTCAACAGTATCTGCATCAACCAGGGATAAAAGTCATCCCAGGCAGGGTGAGTTTAGCCGTAGTCAGAGAGGAAGATGAACTCCATCAGAGGAAGGAATAATAGTTTAATATTTCGAGCTTTTCCCAAAAATGTATCTGCAGAGATTCTCCTTCTATTGGGCACTGCCGCACATACGTGCACTCCGCTAGATAAAGCAAACCTATTCATTGGTGCTATTGCTTTGTACCTGTGCACAACTAATAGATCTTGCTCTTACGAGATTCATTCAGCTCCCTCTTGTGATTCACATTAAAGCAGCTTCCTAAAGGCCCTCATAGAATCATAGAATCATAGAAGATCAGGGTTGGAAGGGACCTTAGGAGATCATCTAGTCCAACCCCCTGCTCAAAGCAGGACCAATCCCCAATTTTTGCCCCAGATCCCCAAATGGCCCCCTCAAGGATTGAACTCACAACCCTGGGTTTAGCAGGCCAATGCTCAAATCACTGAGCTATCCCTCCCCCCAACCACTGAGCTATCCCTCCTCCTGCTACTTATGGGATCCCCCCCACACACACACTTTGGCTCTGTGTATTTCAGGGGGCAGCGTAGGAACTCCCCCTCCTCATTATTTTCTCCCTCTCTTCAGAGGGACAGTTTGAGAGCAGGGGCCGCAGCCCCTGCCCAGGCAGTACCGTGGGAACCATTCGCGGTGGGCAAACGTGCAGGCTGCGATCGGACCTTTGTTGCTTTTCTGTGCCCAGCCCGCAATGCCCGGTCCAGGTCTGGGCACTGACGCCTCCCCCGGGCTCACCCCGCAATGCGCTCCCCGGCAGGGACGTGCCTTATCCGCTGCCAACCCGCCTCGCGGGGCCGCGGAGCTGCAGCCAGCCCTGCCCCGGCGGCTCCGCGCTTGGCAAACCCGCGCCGCGCCGCGCCGCCTCCTCCCCGCAGCACAGCGGCGGCGGCGGGGCGGAACAAAGGGGAGGCACCGACCTTCCAGAGCCCGCGCTCCCCGGCTCCGTGCACGGAGCCGGCCACGCCCCAGCGCTTCCGGCCTCGGCCTGCACCGCCCTCCCCGGCCCGATCCCGCCCCCAGGGCAGCCGCTCCGCCCCGGCTCCCACAGCGCCCGCCGCGGGGGCTCGCGCGCCGCCTCGGGAGAGCTGGCGCGGAGTGCCCCTGGGCGCAGCGGCGGGGGGGGGGGTCACAGACCCCGGGGGTCCTTGGCTCGTTGGGTTCACTGCACTGAGAGCCCCCCCCCCCACTCATGCAGCCTTAGGGCGCAGTGTGAATGCACCGGATCGCCCAGGGCATGAATGCCAAGTGCAGGTAATTAATGCCCAGAGACGGGGGGGCGAGTCCACGCCTGCTCCCATGGCCAAGCCAGTCCTTCCTCCAGCAGCGCTACCAAAAGGACCAGGAACACCTCCCTCTCCAGCAGGGGTCTCAAACTCAAATTACCAGGAGGGCCACATGAGGACTAGTGCATTGGCCCGAGGGCCGCATCACTGATCGCGCCCCCCTTCGCTGCCCCTGGCCCTGCCCCCACTCCACCCCTTCCATTAGGCTCTGCCCCATTCGCCGCCTCCTCCCCTGTGTGGGCGGCTTCCTGCTCCTCCCCCCTCCCTCCCAGAAACCTCCAGACAGCTGTTCTGGCCGAGGGAACTGCCTGGGGGTAAAAATAGAATCTGGGAGCAGCGCGGAGGGAACGGGGATCTTAGTGGCCACAGAAAATAACTGGGGGGGGCGGGAGGCGGGGGTGAGGGGAGTTGGTGGCCATAGGACGTAACTGGGAGGGGGCCCGGGAGGAGCCCAGCAGCCCACCTCTTCTCCCCCCCCTCCTCCCCTGTGTGTGCGCTTCCCGCTCCTCCCCCCTCCCTCCCAGAAACCGCCAGACAGCTGTTCTACAAAATAATAAAGGTTGGGTTCTTTTTCCTGAGCCTCCGGTTTTGGAGCCTTCAGGGGGCACGTTTTCAAGCTTTTCCTTGTAGCCATGAGGTCTAGAAACTTTTTCCATAAATGAGAGCCAAACAGCCAAGTGGCTGCTGAGTCACACAAGTCCTGGAGCTGGAGATTTAAGAAAACAACAAGTATCACAAGACTTGCAATAAAAGGAGCTGATAATAGTGGGGCCTGACTAGCATCATTTTGTCTGGCACTAGATCGGTGGTTCTCAACTGTGGTCCACCGGTTCTCCAGGGAAAGCCCCTGGCGCGCCAGGCCGGTTTGTTTACCTGCCGCAGCAGCAGGTTCGGCCGGTCGCCAGGGCCGGCTCTTTTTGCCCCAGGCAAAAAAGCCACCCACCGCCCCCGCCGGGGCGCCAGAGGGGAGCGCGGCAGGCACGTGGCCCCGCTCCCCTGGCCGGGGCGGGGAGCGCGGCAGGCCCAGCTGCCCCGGCGGGGAGCATGGCAGGGGAAGGCGCCGAGCCCGGCCGTGGCCCCGCTCTCCCCAGCAGCTGGAGCACTGCGGGGCGGGCGCCGAGCCCAGCCGTGGCGCCGCTCTCCCTGGCGGCCGAGGGGAGGGAGCCGAGCCCGGCCGCGGCGCCGCTCTCCCCAGCGGCCGGAGGGAGGGCAGCGAGCCCGGCCGCGGCGCCACTCTCCCCGGCAGCCGGAGGGAGGGCGGCGAGCCCGGCCGCGGCGCCGCTCTCCCCGGCGGCTGAGGGGAGGACGCCGAGCCCGGCCGCGGCGCCGCTCTCCCTGGCAGCCAAGGGGAGGGAGCCGAGCCCGGCCGCGGCGCCGCTCTCCCCAGCGGCCGGAGGGAGGGAGGGCAGCAACCCCGGCCGTGGCGCCGCTCTCCCCGGCGGCTGGAGGGAGGGAGGGCGGCGAGCCCGGCCACGGCGCCGCTCTCCGCGGCAGCCAGAGGGAGGGTGGCGAGCTGGGCCACGGCGCTGCTCTCCCCGGCGGCCAGAGCGTGGCAGGGGAGGGCAGCGAGCCCGGCCGCGGCGCCGCTCTCCCCGACGGCCAGAGCACGGCAGGGGAGGGCGCCAAGCCCGGCCACGGCGCCGGTCTCCCCGGCGGCCGGAGCACAGCAGGGGAGGGCGGCGAGCCGCGCCGCTCTCCCCGGCGACCGAGGGGAGGGCGGCGAGCCCAGCCGCGGCGCCGCTCTCCCCGACGGCCAGAGCGCGGCAGGGGAGGGCGCCAAGCCCGGCCGCGGCGCCGCTCTCCCCGGCGGCCGGAGCACAGCAGGGGAGGGCGGCGAGCCCCGCCGCAGCACCGCTCTCCCCGGCGACCGAGGGGAGGGCGGCGAGCCCAGCCACGGCGCCGCTCTCCCCGGCGACTGGAGCGTGGCAGGGGAGGGCGGCAAGCCTGGCCGCGGCGCCGCTCTCCCTGGCGGCCGGAGCGTGGCAGGGGCGGGCGGCGAGCTCAGCCGCGGGCTTGGCTGTGGCGCCGCTCTCCCCGGCGGCTGGAGGGAGGGAAAAAAAAAAAAAACCTGAGCGCCGCTCCCCCTCCAGGTGCCGCCCCAAGCACGTGCTTGGTAGGCTGGTGCCTGGAGCCGGCCCTGCCGGTCGTGGCTCCCACTGGCCGCTGTTCGCCACTCCAGGCCAATGGAGGTTGTGGGACGTGGCGGAGAGCACATCCCCTGGCCCGCGCTGCGTCCCGCAGCCCCCATTGGCCTGGAACAGCGAACCGCAGCCAGTGGGAGCCGCGACCAGCTGAACTTGCTGCCGCAGCAGGTAAACAAACCAGCCCAGCGCACCAGGGGCTTTCTCTGAAGAACCGGTGGGCCACAGTTGAGAACCAGCACTCTAGATAAAGGGTAAAATCCTAGCTTCTTTTAAGCCAATGGGAGTTTTGCCTTCACAGGCCCAGGGTGTCACCCCGAGGCCCCACAAACTGGGAGAAACATGCTTTCTTTTCAGCAGGGAAAATGCAGAGAGTGCATCCTCCCACTGCTCCACTCTCTTGTCTGGCTTTCTGTTCATTTCCAACTCCTCATCTTTAAAGCCCTCAGTGTGCCGTTACCTAGGCCATAACCAGACCAGGCAGCTATGCTCGGAGCATGCTGAAGTTGGAGGCAGGGCATTCTCAACAGAGAGTCCTTTACTGATGAGCTCCTAATGAACGAGACCAAGGTAAGCCTACATATCCTGCCCATTTTCAGAGTTCAATGTGAAAACCAGCTTTTTTGCAGAAGCCTTCCCACATTATTAGAAGCTATAGGGAAGGAGAAACACACTCGGACAGACACAGACACACACACACACAAGCGAGCAATATTTCAAGTTTATGCAGATGAGCTCAGGCTAGCAAGAGTGTGTGTGGGAAGGTCACTAGGGACTTACCATCTTGCATAGAGGTAAGTCCCCTTGTGATTTTAATCAACCACGTTAACTATAGAAATGAACATGTGTCTGACACAATTCTTGGTAAAAAGAGCACACCCCAAAATGGCTCACAATTGAGACAGCAGTGTCCATGTAACAGCATCAGAGTTGGATTTACAGAATATTTCCACAGGGTAGTAAAGGGATTAATGTAGGGTGACCAAACAGCAAATGTGAAAAATCGGGACAGGGGGTGGGAGGTAATAGGAGCCTATATAAGAAAAAGACCCAAAAATCGTGACTGTCCCTATAAAATCGGGACGTCTGGTCACCCTAGATTAATGGCCATGAAGGGTCAGCAGAGCCTACAGTTTGCAGACAGTACCAAGCTGGAAGGGTTCCCAAGTGCACTGAAGGATAGGATTAAAATTCAAAATGATCTGGACAACCTGGAGAAATAGGCTGAATAGGATGAAATTCAATAAGGACAAATGCAAAGTACTCCACTTAAGAAGGAACAATCAGTTGCAAACACACAAAATGAGAAATGACTGCCTAGGAAGGAGTACTGCAGAAAGGAATCTGGTAGCCATAGTGGATCACAAGCCAACTATGAGTCAACAGTGTAACACTGTTGCAAAAAAAAGCAAACATCATTCTGGAATGTTTTAGCAGGAGTGTGCTAAGCAAGCTGCAAGAAGTAATTTTTCCGCTCTACTCCATGCTGATTAGGCCTCAACTGGAGTAGTATGTCCAGTTCTGGGTGCCACATTTTAGGAAAGATGTGGACAAATTGGAGAAAGTCCAGAGGAGCAACAAAAATTATTAAAGTCTACAAAACATGACCGATGAGGGAAGACTGAAAAAAATGGGTCTTTCTTAGTCTGGAGAAGAGAAGACTCAGAGGGGACATGATAACAGTTTTCAAGTACATAAAAGGTTATTATAAAGAAGAAGGAGAAAAATTGTTCTCCTTAACCTCTGAGAATAAGACAAGAAGCAATGGTCTTAAATTACAGCAAGGGCGGTTTAGGTTGGACATTACTGTCAGGGTGATTAAGCACTGGAATAAATTACCTCCATCATAGGAGAGGTAATTTGTGGACTCTCCATCATTGGAGATTTTTAAGAGCAGGTTAGGCAAACACCTATCAGGGATGGTCTAGACAATACTTAGTCCTGCTATGAGTGCAGGGGACTGGACTAGATGACCTCTTGAGGTCCCTTCCAGTCTTATGATCCTATGATTTTTGTGTTTTGTGTTTGCATTGCAATAGTATAGGATTGCCGTAGTTAAAGAAAAAGCCCTCTAGATGGCTCTACAATACAAGATGTGTCATGCAAAGCTAATATTGCAGCTTAATATTGTTCATGCAGCAAGAGAGCTATAGACAGTGAAATTACATTTTACCTTTTATGAGGGAAAGACTGGAAAATCCATACATATATATCATAGTGGTGTCAGCCACTATTCTTTATAGATAAAAGCTCACTTGCAAGTTAATTGAGTCAAACACTGACCAACCCTGACAGTGGTCCCATCTGGAAGATTTTACTGTCTGGACTTCCAAGGTGGAAAAGATTTTTTTCCTATCTAACCCGTTTTGTACAGGGGAAAAAAAACATTCAGGAATCCTAATGCATGAGCTTGTTTGACTATCTGTAAACTGACTGAAGAGAGATGTTGAACATAAATGGTACTGGAAGAACTTGGTTACTTACGCAATCTTTGCAATTTAAGATGACAAGAACAACAAGAGACTCCTCCCCATCTTAAGTATCCTCACACCTTCTTGTCAACTGTCTATCTGAAATGGGCCATCTTGATTATCACTACAAAAGTTTTTTTCCTCCTGCTGATAATAGCGCTCCTTAATTAATTAGCCTCTTAGAGTTGGTATGGCAAATTCCACCTTTTCATGATTCTCTGTATGTATATATATCTTCTTACTATATATTCCATTCTATGCATCTGATGAAGTGGACTGTAACCCACGAAAGCTTATGCTCAAATAAATTTGTTAGTCTCTAAGGTGCCACAAGTACTCCTGTTCTTCTTGTGTTCAGATGGTCTGCAAATTAGGAGGGTGAGAGCCCAGTCCCTGTCCCACCTGGACCAATTGTGGTCTGAAGAGCTTTTGAAACCTTGTTCTGTGGTTATACTGGAGGTGAAGACATCACCATAGCATCTGCAAAATCCCAGTCAGCATAACTGTTCTGGTTGGTTGACAACCTAGTTAAGTCTGTCTGTTTGTACCTGATGACACAGTTGAGTGTTTCATGCTCTATGGAAATGTCAAATGTATTTCTGACTAAAACTGATCTAATCTGGACGGGGATATGTTTGTGTGATGGTGGAAGTAATTCTTTTGGGCATGGGAAGGACACATCAGAGCTTTTTCTGCTTGGAGTCTTGGCCAATCATACCTACAGAGCCTCGAGAACTGAGGGGCATACAGACTACAAATGGTGGGATAAATCTATGTCATGCCTAGCTGGTGAAAGGAGACAGAGAGGTGTTTGGTCCACTGTCAATGCGTTGGTGAGGGATAGGAAGGTGCCATGCCAGCTTCTTGTAAATAAGCAGTTGTAATCCTTGTTCATAACCCATCTCTTAAGATGGCCAGTCCCCAACACTATCACTTTGTCTTAAACCTTGTTTTGAGAGAACATTGAGGCAAAACAATTCCATCAATAGCTAGAGTTCTCAATTCCTTGGACACAGTCCATTTCGTTTTAGGCATGGGTGTTGTACATAAACCACATTGGATTTGTTGGTTGGCAATCTGATGACAGATAAAGATTAAAGCATCCTCCTGATTCTTTTAGATATATCAGCTTCCTTTAATACCATTGGCCACAAGGTGCCGTGGATCATTAGCAGGGATCTGTGGAGAGGGATAATTCTTCAATTCTCCACTCCTTTTTGGGAGATCCCAGAAGGTAGCGTTGGGCAATTTCTTATCTGCTTTAAGCCTACTGCCTTTTGTACAACCTGTATATGGCCCTTTAGCGAGGGCTACTTAGGAAGTATTGGTTTTAGTACTTTCAAATATGCTTATGACACCAATCTATATTTCCATCTCTTCCTGACCCTGCCACTATGGTCTAGCAGAATGGGGGCATGGATGAGAGCTAGCTTGCTGAGACTCAATCCACACAAGACATAGGCTTGGTCTGCATTACAAACTTTTGTTAGCATATTAATGCCACTTAGGGTTGTGATTTTTAACACATTTTTATATTGGCAAAAGCCATAGTGTAGAGTAAGTTATAAGAGTAGAAGAGTTCCCAGTATAGTTTATTTTGATTGGGGATTGGTATAAGCTCTTCTGGCCAGTATAAGCTTATACTAGGAGTGTTTGCTGGCATAGCTACACCAGAAAACCCTTTCTAGTGTAGACAAGGCGTTAGATAATAGTTATAGAATGGATGGAGCAAGTTTTGGAAGGAGCAGAAGTTGTATCAACATCTCTGATTCGTGGGCATTATCTGCTGTTTGTTTCGATACCTTGGGGTTTTTTTTGGATCCCCAGCTATTCCTGAATGTCCACGTAGCAGAGGCTGCTAGATATGCCTTAATATCATACGCCCTTGAAAAGAAGAGTCTATGCTTTTCTTTCAGAGGAGGACCTCACCAAGGTTATTTATATTCTTGTCACTTCAGGGTTATATTATTGCCCTCTCCATGGGTCTACATGTTCAAAGCATTTGGAAATTGCAGCTAGTACAGCACCCTGCAGTCTGCTTGTTAAGCAGTGTTCCCAGCCAAGTGTACATTACACATGTGCTCTCTACTGATTACTAGTTAACTTACAGGTGAAGTTTAAGGTGTTGGCTTTGAGCTGTAAAGCTCAAATGGTTTGGGTCCTTGTTATTTGTGAGACCAAAATAGTACAGCAGTTGTGATCCTTAGGGAGACTTGAGCTAACAGCTCCCAAATTTAAATGGAATGAAAATGGCTGACAATCTTGAGAAAGGGTCCTTAACCTGGAATTTAGGTCTTGGTTGACCAGAGCCTGGATCTGGCAACCTTCAAGACACACTGCAAAACACACCTGTTTTCCAAAGCTTTTGAGTGGAGAAGGGCAATAAGTGAAAAACAGAGAGGGGTGAAATTGAAGCCATTCTGCAGCTGTGAAAGTCTGTTATTTTATGATTTTGAGAAAAAAATATTTTCATTGTGTGTAATGCATTTATCATGCGACTGAAACATTAAAATAAATATTTATGAATCCAGTTCTAGAGACCTTAGTCAGGCTAAAGAATTTCAGCATTGGGCTCTATGTTTTTTACTACTTTGCAGAATAAATAAATCCCACAGGAAGGACAGTAAACTTACACCATAGAACTTTCCTTTTCAAGACCATAGATGACAGTATTTGATTGTGATTCCTGATTTTATTCATCCACCTACACTAGTGCTGCATACACACAATGTCCAAACGATAGACTGGTAAGTAAGCACCATTGTACATTAGAAGATCTGTAGAACACAGGAGGATTAGAGGTGTATGTTTGAAAGCAAAGAACTCTGAAAAGAAACCTTAACGTACCAAAACAGCAACGTTAAAGCAGGGAAGAGTCAGAAATGTTAAAAAGGTGTGGTATTTAGGAAAAGAGCCAAGTTATTCATTGCAATAGCTAAGTTAAATATGACACAATTTATGTTAACTTGTACCCTCCCTCCTGAGCTCCCAAGCGTGGGGTTATGAATTCTAGAGGGGAAATGAACAAATTTGCCCCTTTTTTGTCTTGTTTAACTTGGCTTTTGGAATGGCTGACATTTTACTAAATTGGCTGGTTTAGCAGATAATCACATCTTTACATGGCTGTCCCTTCCTTCCCACCCCCAAATCTGGCTCTTTGTGAATGGCTAAATGCTTTTGTCCATCGCCTGTAGCTGTGTGTATGGATATCTTGTTTATAAAAAGCTTCTTGTTGTCATTTCTGTATTGCAGGTACCCTCACTTCTCTGGTTACACTTTGATGTATTCTTCTTTTATCTTAGAGCACTTGACGCTGGAGATGTCATGTTTTATGTTGGGGAAAATTACCGTTACATTTGTGGCTTGGGATTAGAAAATTAGCTAAAGGAAAAAGTGACACATACCTGGTAAATACAATAGTATAATTTAGCATCTTATATTTGGATGTCTCCTGAACATTTCAAAGGTTTCCTCTTAAATATGCTACATGGTCTTGTTGAACAAAAGGCTCTGAAAGCCATGATTCCTTCCTTACCAGAACCTTCCCTGCTCTTCCCAACCTACATAGCAGCAGCACATACAACAGCCATATGTTTTATCTATTAAACATGGGTTAGCCCTTTTTACCAAGACATCTGCTTAGTGTTGAAAAGTTGCAGAGTGAAACGTCACATAACATTTAATAGATGGTATGTCAGCTGCCAAGTACCATAGACAGGATGGTGCAATACCATCTGATTTTTAGTAAGGGGTGGGAGGCACTGGTAGTGAAGTATTTAAAAATATAGATATTTCATTATCCAAGGCATCCTGAGGTAGGAAAGGCTGGCCTTATATGAGGGTGGGACAGGGGATTCTTCTGGGCTGCCACTCTTCAAAAATATTTGTCATAACAAACTTTTATAAATATTAAGATGGAGCTCAGATAGAAGGGAGTCCCAAGCAGGGGCGGCGCCAGCTTTTTTGCCGCCCTAGGCGGCGGCAGTGGGAGAGGCTGCCGCCGCCACCTAGGACCCCGGCGGCCGAAGAAGCAGCGGCCGAAGTGCCACCAAGGACCCCGGCGGCTGAAGAAGCAGCGGCCGAGGACCCCGGCGGCCGAAATGCCACCCCCCAAATCCAGGTGCCCTAGGCAACCACCTAGGGTCGCCTAATGGTAGCGCTGGCCCTGGTCCCAAGATTAACCCATCTGTAGTTTAACTTATTACAAGTTATCACAAGACTCCCACTGACTTTAATGGAACCAGAAGCAAGCCCTGAATTTGACAAAATAAGTGATCTAACTAGTCTTACATTTAGTTAAATTGAAAGTGTTAATCAGAGGCACAAAGCTGATCCTGATATATCAGTGAAGAGATGGCTTCGAATCTGTATCCTATCTGTATCTGTGTACCATCCATAGCCCCATTCCTGAAAACGCTGCAATGTTCTTTAAATAAATCCAGCTAATTGAATAAATTGATGTAGTAAAAACACAAATCTCAAATTATCTCATCATTAACCAAAAATGTTCAGACAGAAAAATCTCTCCCTGTATACTGAAAAGTAACTTTTTCTGACCCCTTCATTGTGAATAAACGTCATATAAATAAATCAACTGTGAAATCTTCAAACAAACAATGCATCCACCACGATCTCTCTACCACCGAGAGGATAGCTATACAGTCCCTGAAATCCAGCCACCAGATAATGATCAAACCTGCTGGCACATGTGGCGCTATCACAGTCCTCAACTGTGATGACTACAGCAATGAGGCAAACAGACAACTCTCTACTATGAAGAACTCAAAGAAGACCCACCCACCCCCGAGTACTAGTCACACCGGAATTTAAAGATACCCGCAAAGTCTTCCCCGAACAATTCCAAGAAAAACTCTACAAACACAGCCCCCATGCATCCACTCCAAGGAGCTTCTACACACTTCCCAAGATATACAAACAAGGGACCCAGGCAGACCCAGCATGTCTGGCCATGGCACTTTTACTGAAGGAATATCAGGACACATTAAAACCATCCTTAAGACACACAAAGAGCCAGCTTTCTCCAAGACACTGCCAACTTCCTCCAGAAACTCCACAACCTTAACAACTTCTGCCAGTACACCATTAATGTCACAACCCTTTACAATAGCCCTTCCCATGATGGTGTTGCTTCCTGCCTCAAATACACAAGATAATTCACAACACTCAGAAGTCCACCCAAAACACCTCACCAAACTCATCCATTTCATCCTCACCCAAAACAACAAACAGTTTGTTCAAACCATGGGAACAGCCATAGGAATTAGGCTGGCTCCCCAATATGCCAACTTCTTCCTGGGCCACCTTGAGGAAGAATTTCTGGGAAAATGGACCAAAAAACCAACAACAGGCCTGAGATACATTGATGGTATTTTCTTCCTCTGGATAGAAGATCTAAACTCCCTCAGATTTCCACCACAAGTTCAACAGCCACCAGCCATCAAGCCAACTCTCTCTAGAACATTCCCACACCAACATCAATTGCCTGGACTCCATGTTCAGCTTCAGCAATGGAACCCTACAAACAACCATATACAAGAAACCCACCACTCACCACACTTCCCTCCACAGATCCAGCTATGATGATCAATATCCCCAACAGCATACCTTTCAAGATTCCTGGGTCCTACACATGCCTATTGCAACATGTAATGTACCTCCTCCAGTGCACCAAATGCAACAACAACTAAGTGGGTGAAACTCGACAATCACTACACTCTCAAATGAACTCACAGAAAAATGATAAAAGCAACCACCCCAGACACTGAAAAAGAATCCTGACATTTGAGAGCAGGGCTTTGGAGCGGAGCAGCTTCAGAGCAGTGGAGCTGCAGGTTTTTGCCTGGAGCTGGAGCAGATCCGGAGCACAGCTCCAAAGCCCTGTTTGAGAGTTCTATCCTGAGATCATAAGGGAGGCTTAATTTTACTTAGAAATTGTTGCACTGAGGCCCCATCTCCCGCTTCCCAGGCTCCCGCTGCCAGCCTGGGAAGTGGGAGAGGGGACCCCACTGCAGCCCCCCTCAGACCTGGAGAGGGTGAAGAACCCAAAGAGGAGCAGAGGTGAGGCTAAGAGGGCTGAACTATGGCCTGGAGGCTGAAGTGAGGTGGGTGGGGGCTGATGGGGTGGTGGGGGCTGTATTGACGGTGGGTTCTAAGCAGATGGGGTGAGTGCTGGGAGGGTGCACTAAGGGCAGTGGGAGTTGGTGGGGTAGGGGGGCTGAACTGATGGCGTGGTGATGAAAGGGGCTGGGGGACAGGATTAATTGTTGGGCAGGAGACAGGAAGATGTATGGGTGAGTTCCTGAGGCAGGGGCCAAAATCACCTTATCCAGTACATGTGGGAGAGTGGGCAACACTGTCAGGTGCACCTACCCTGTGGATGGGCAGGGGGAATTCAAATATCAAGAGACTGACCTAAAAATAACAATACAATCCTTTTTTTTTAAACATGTAATGATTTTGTGGGCCAATCTCATGATTTTGTAGGCCCGACTCAAGATTTTTGATCTCGAAGTTGACAATACCGTTGTACAATTAAAAAAAAAAAAGTGCCACTGCCAATTCTGGCCTATAACAGGAACGTGATATGCAAACACATTTAATTGCTTCTTTAGGGCAAGATACTGTGAGGTGCTCTTTTCATTCAACTCACAGTATCTTCCTTGACAACTCTAAAGAGATTTGGAGTAGGCCTCGAACCTTAATGTACATTGTTGTCATGAGCTAGAATATACCTAGCACCTTCATAACCTTAGCTAGTCTTCAGTGGTAGGAGGAAGTTTATAGAAAGATAAATCAAAAACATTCTGTCAAGGCTTCTGAGTGATCAAGAAGTTTTAGACTCAAGGAGTAGATGTTGCCTTTTTGGGACAAATAACTGGACACCGACAGTGAACTGGACCAGACAATGAATTGAGTAAGTCTGCTAGTCTATTCACAGCTCTTACAGTTCCTCCAAAATATAGTTTCCAGCAGAGATATTAAATAGTATAGAAAGGAAACTCAGCCTTATGTTTTCACAAATTGCAGCCAATACACCCATAAAAGTGCTTTTAAAAAATTAGTCCTGTTCCATTTGAGTTTGTAACTGCTTTCGTTTAAACATTTTTTCCTTGTGAAAGCTCTGCCTCCTGAAGCCACTCCTCTAACCTCACATGGCTTTTTTGTTTGTCAGACATGCTTCTATCTGATCTGTAGCCACTTTCCACCACAAAAGAAAAGCTTGACGTGAAAGATGGTTTATGACTCAGTGGTGTAGCCAGGTTCTAAAGCCAGGGGGAGCGAACACATAAAAAAAGGCACCACCCGACCTGACCTGGGTGAAAGAACCCAGGCCAGAAGCGGGACCTCTGCTGGCAGGAGCCCGCGGGGGGAATCCTAGAGCGGCGGCTGGCTGAGCCGATCAGCCCACCCCGCTCTGGGATCCCCCCCGCAGGCTCCTGCCAGCAGGGGTCTCTCAGCCCGCTGCCAGCCTCGGTGAAAGAACCCAGGACAGCAGCGGGACCCCTGCTGGCAGGAGCCCGCAGGGGGAATCCCAGAGCGGCGGCTGGCTGAGCCGTTCAGCCCGCCCCACTCTGGGATCCCTCCCAGGCCAGCAGCAGGACCCCTGCTGGCAGGAGCCCGCGGGGGCAATCCTAGAGCGGCGGCTGGCTAAGCCGTTCAGCCCGCCCCGCTCTGGGATCCCCCCCAGGCCAGCAGCGGGCTCTTGGTGGGGCCAGCGGGGGATGTCGCTCCACCTCCACCCTTTCAAAAATTAAAAAGGCTCCACTTTTGGAAAATGTGCCCACTCCCCCTGCTCCCCCCCCCAGCTACGCTACTGTCCATGACCTACACTTTTAAAGACAATGATGTGTGCTCTATCCTATTCGCTTGCTCATTGTGCCAACTTGTTTTTAGTTGAAACACTCTGCAGTGGTTTTGAGAGTGATATCACGGATAAATATATCTCTTTACCATTTCTGCTACAGTATTCTCATTGTAAGGTAATGGTTTGGAGTATTTTTGGTTTGTATTGCTCCTGAGCATTCTGTTTCTCAGAAAAAGAAACTGTAGTTTATTCTTAGGGACAAGCAGTAGCGTAGCTGGGGGGGAGCAGGGGGAGCGGTTGCTCCCCCTGAGCACATTTTCCAAAAGTGGAGCCTTTTTAATTATTGAAAGGGTGGAGGTGGAGCGACATCCTCCGCTGGCCCCACCAAGAGCCCGCTGCTGGCCTGGGGGGATCCCAGAGCGGGGCGGGCTGAACGGCTCAGCCAGCCGCCGCTCTGGGATTCCCCCGTGGGCTCCTGCCAGCAGGGGTCCTGCTGCTGTCCTGGGTTCTTTCACCCAGGCCGGCAGCGGGCTGAGAGACCCCCGCTTGCAAGAGCCCGCGAGGGGAATCCCAGAGCGGGGCGGGCTGAGCAGCTCAGCCAGCTGCCGCTCTAGGATTCCCCCCGCGGGCTCCTGCCAGCAGAGGTCCCGCTTCTGGCCTGGGTTCTTTCACCCAGGTCAGGTCGGGTGGCGCCTTTTTTTACGTGTTCATTCCCCGTGGCTTTAGAACCTGGCTACGCCACTGGGGACAAATTTATAAGCCCTGGGAATTTCAGACATTATTCCTTTAAAAATAACTGCCACAGGCATTTGATCTTCATTGCTTATTATATTATACAGTGCAAAACACTGTTGCTCTATTGTATTGAGCTCTTCATATTAATCCTAGCACGTATACTATTTGTCATCTTCATGCATTATGTTTCACAGTGTCCTGTCAGTTTGGCTGATAAACAAGTAAATATCATCACCATTTTACAAAGAGATTAAGTAGCTTGCCCAAGATCCTGGAGGGAAACATTGTCAGAGCTAGGATAGGCAGGCTTTCCATTTTGTGCTCTGAACAATACATCACACCTCTCTTTCTCAACTTAATTTCCAGTAATAGTCCTACTTCACCAAGCAGCAGGCGATGCTGCAAGCCACATTTGCTTTCCTGAGATGAGAGAATGGGAGGATGCTCTGCTGAGAAATCCTAAATGTCAGAAGTCTTTGGCTGCTGGGTTAATAATTATATTAATGTCTGGGCAAAGAGTTGCTCCTGGTGTAGTCTATTTGGATAACTATGTTTAAGGTGTCCGGGAGTGCCTTGAGAAAGGGATAGGTGCTCCTTTTTGCTAAATGCATGTTTAAAATAAGTAAATTCATCAGTATTTTCTGTCAGTAACTGGTCTCATTTACTTCCAACAAGGATGCATTTTCTAAACAGAGTCAAGAAAAGACTCAGCTCAAACAACAATTAGTGGTAATCTCTTTGACTATTAGCAGTAAATATGCACAATGGCCTGTGATGGGATGTTAGATAGAGTGGGATCTGAGTTACTACAGAGAATTCTTTCCTGGGTGTCTGGCTGGTGAATCTTGCCCACATGCTCACGATTTAGCTGAATCGCCATATTTGGGGTCGGGAAGGAATTTTCCTCCAGGGCAGATTGGCAGGGGCCCTGGGGGTTTTCGCCTTCCTCTGTAGCATGGGGCACGGGTCACTTGCTGGAGGATTCTCTGTACCTTGAAGTCTTTAAACCATGATTTGAGGACTTCAATAGCTCAGACATAGGTTAGGGGTTTATTACAGGAGTGGGTGGGTGAGATTCTGTGGCCTGTGTCATGCAGGAGGTCAGACTAGACGATCATAATGGTCCCTTCTGGCCTTAAAGTCTATGAATCTATGAACTGCAGAGTTAGATATATACCTTATTGGATAAATTAAATGAAGAAAGTGCACAAATTGCTGTAGCTTGAAATAAAATAATGTATATGGAATTTTTCTGAAAAGGAGAGTAAATAGATAAAGAATCATGAGATTACTGTAAAAACTGTCTAAAACAGGGTACTTATGCTTCCTTTGAAAGAAACATTTGCTAGCTAGGGTTCCTCAGAGTGTTATTCTAAAGCGGAACAACATTTAACACTACCTTCGAAGAATTGAGATTTGCAATGTATTTCAAAAGAATAAAATGTGATCTATTAGGCAGGAATATTTTTCAAATAAATAGGTTTTTTTCTTAGAACAAACCTAACATTAGCCTCTTTTCCCCCCTTCATTAAAAAATAGTAAATTTTTGTGACTGAAGAAAAAATGAAGAAAAAACTATGTGCACCCAATACTACGGGTTTTGGGAAAGTTTTCTGCTCTGCTACCTGTTTTGCTCCTGCTGTTTTTGTGGAAAAAAGCAACAGCACACTGCTTGCTACTAGTAACACCTTTTGTATCTGTGAATTTCAAATGTTCAGTCACAAACCTGGCATGAGCAAAGTAGGGCATTTCCAAATAGTCTTTTTGATTCCCATTCAAAAAATCTGCACTCACTTAAACCTCGCCTGCATGACAGTGCACACACCCACATAAACAGGACATTGTTCTCTGTACATCATGCTTGGAAACCATGTATGAACTTGTACATAAAAAAATCCTGTGGATTTAGCTGTGGCACAGATTTTTTTATTAATATGGCCTGAAGCATAGTTTTGTTAACAGCGTATACGGTAGGTGCACTACAGTTATGTGAAGTGGGATAGAATACTACTACCTTTACCACTGCAACTCAACTCTTATCACTGCTTTGGGAGTTAGTGAATAGAAATGAATTATGCTTAATTTTTTAGGGTTTTTTTAAACTTTAGGAGGACATATTTTAGTAATCTTGGAATTTAGTTAATCTGTGGAACTATTCTATTGCCTCATCTGAACTTGACCCTGTAAGGTCAGTGTCACCATTTTTATACTTTCTGGTAGTTGGAATATAGGTTGGACCTAGAGCAAATCAAACAACCCTGAAAAGGTTTTAGATCAAAATGAGAGAGAGGAAGGATTCCAGTTTTACTGAGTAAAATAATATTATGTGTAACCAAGAACAGCCCATAAACAGGGAGGGATAAGTCATGGCCAATGGATCCAGACCCTGTGTCCAAATTTTGGATCCAGAGGTAGAAGCTGGGCCCTAAGCGGACTAGGTAACAGGAGGTAGCATTAGCAGGGCAGGGAGACATCTTACAGCTTCTGTTAGGGGGGAGGGCTTTGATTTATTGTCAGACTGGACCCAAGTCCCATTTATTCTCAATAGACCCGTGCCCCAAAATGGGTGATCTGTACATACAAGCACATCATGACCAGTGCAGTTCCATTTGAATCAGATGTAGCATTCCCATGCCCATTGTCAGCTCTTAATTAATAATTAATAACATTCCCTCAGCCAGATGGGCCCCAAGATATGCCAACACCCAGATGAGCCACTCCTTAACTTGGGCAGGATTTTCCTGGATACAAACAGTAAGAAATGGAGATTGTATTCACGTACACAGGCAGGAATGCTATATGGGCTCAGATGGGGCGTCTCCTATATTTCTAGCCCAGAATACATAATTGCTTTTTTTTTTTCCCATCTGGACAGAGCTATTCCTTAATCTTGAAGCAGAAGAGCATTTTCTTGACCTGGACACTTCTGGTCACACAGACAAACCTACATAAAGGCATTTCCAGGAATGATCAAGGTGTTCCCTCACACAAATAGGCCTACATGGAAATGGCCCACAAGTCTTCTCCTCTCTAGAGAACTTGATCCATCTCTTCTGATTTATTAAATCATGACTAATAGCTGCCCGTACACCCTGAAATATCATATTAAACAACATTGAAAATTTCTCGGACACCATTAATAGTTTAAAAGGTTATTTCATTTCCTGTGTATTATAAAAAGATAAGAGGTGGGCACCAAGGAGTTTGTTCTTTCTTCAGACCAGCAAACACCATTGCCACTGGGGAAAATGGGAATTGTTGTGTAAACCTACCAAGAAGGTAATTCCCAACCAGTCCCTCCCTAATAAACAGGTAGCTGTGAATTACAAGCTTATGAATCCATCAGAGGTTTCTATCCTATCATTAACCATAAAAGCAAAGCTTTGTGTAGCTACCAGAGCCCTCAGGTGCAGTAATAGAATCTAAAATGTATATTTTTTTCCATTTTATATATGGAATTCTGACTACATCCCCTTAACAGGTTCCTGCTCACCCTTGATCCACCCATGAAGGCTGTCACTGCTGCAGCTACTTTCTAGCTCCCACTCATCGGGCTCCTATGAAAGATGGAACCCTAGCATGAGGCTTCTCAGGAGACACCTGGGCTTAGTGCCTTCCCTTGGTGTCTTTGCTGTGCCCTCTTCCTACACAGCACGGCCCAGGTCAATATCAACCTCCTATTCTTTGGTGGGAGAATGCACCTATTTTATGCAGGCACAAGCTTTATGGCCCCTAGGGCCTTCATCAATGTCTGGGCAGGAATAGACCGTGTGATGAATCTTGGTCCAGGCTGATAAGACCCAGAAGTATTTGGCCTATTTTTATGCTTACTTGTAAAGTTTATCTAGTTCACTTTTAAAAAGGGGGGACCTCCAAAACAAATACTCCAATGCTTTTTTAGGCCCCAGCTCAGCAAATCATTAAAAGCAATGGGAATTAAGCAAATGCTTCACTGGATAGGAAAGATTTGGCAAATTGGAACCTCTATCTGAAAAAAAGAATCACTGCCACCAGCCCAGCTCTCAGAAGCAACCCTACAATAACAAATACCTGTGTGTGTATTATGCAAGGGGAAAACCAGAAGGTAAGAAAACAGATTCCAGTTTAAATATTCCAACATGTTTTCATAGTGAGAATTTTTTTGAATTATGAAAGACTCCTTGACAACATCATTTTAAGTAAATTCTCTACAAAAAAGTGTATTACTTATTTTTTACCATTTCCTTCATTTCCTTCATCAGAGGAAGCCCAACTTGTCAGACACAAAAAGTATATTTCAGATTTGAATGAGATCATTTATTGTTTCTTTCCTCTGAAGAGTATAAATGTGATGGGTAAAATATAAAGAATAATTAGTCCCAGTGGTGAGTAAACCCCAAACAATATGTCTTTTCTTTTCACAGTCTGTTGAAAAGTTTGCTGCATTCAGATGCAACTGATTTGAACAACAGCGTATGCAGGGGCCTGGGAACAGATTTCACGTGAGCAAGTGACAAAATTATAACTAAAAGGCTTTCCCTGGTACCTGAAATACCAGGGAAATATAATAAGGAAAAGAGTTTAAACATTAAAGCAGAACATTTGAAAGTGATTGATTCTTGTCTGGATACCGTTACTAAATAATTGCCAAAGTTTCTGTAGATGGTTGGAATGCCTAGCAATAAATACGAAGTAATCAATGTGGCTTATACCACTAACTTTTTCAGAGCATTCACAACTAAAGAACCATCAAGAAGTAAAATTAACCACTGTTGCCTAGTAAAATCTCTTCATAAGATCATACATAACCTTTCCCTTGTCCATACAATGAGCAAATGAAACCTCTAAGTTACGTAGCAGAAAACGTACTAAATAACAAATTTTAAATGTAAGGTAGTGAATGATCAAATTCCAGTAGCATTGCACTTCTAGAATATTTAGCTTCAGGTAACAACGAAGCATAGTGATAGATTCAACTTGGATAAATACAAGCTAGCACAGCTATGGAAAAATAATCCAAGACAAATATTTAATGAGAATGAACTGTCAGGAACAGTAATGCCAAGAGATTTAAGGTTGATCATAGAAAGTAAATTAAATGTGTGTGCAGTGAGATCACAAGAGACACCAATGCAATTTAAACACCAAGGGTATGTTTACATTGCAATAAAACACCCACAGCTGGCCCATCTCAGATCATTAATGATCTCGATGATGGGATGGATTGCACCCTCAGCAAGTTCGCAGATGACACTAAGATGGGGGAAGAGGTAGATACGCTGGAGGGTAGGGATAGGGTCCAGAGTGACCTAGACAAATTAGAGGATTGGACTAAAAGAAATCTGATGAGGTTCAACAAGCATGAGTGCAGAGTCCTGCACTTAGGACGGAAGAATCCCATGCACTGCTACAGGCTGGGAACCAACTGGCTAAGCGGCAGTTCTGCAGAAAAGGACCTGGGGATTACAGTGGATGGGAAGCTGGATATGAGTCAACAGTTTGCCCTTGTTACCAAGACGGCTAACAGCATATTGGGCTGCATTAGTAGGAGCATTGCCAGCAGATCGAGGGAAGTGATTATTCCCCTCTATTTGGCACTAGTGAGGCCACATCTGGAGTATTGAGTCCAGTTTTGGGCCCCTCACTACAGAAAAGATGTGGACAAATTGGAGACAGTCCAGCAGAGAGCAACGAAAATGATCACGGAGCTGGGGCACATGGCTTACGAGGAGAGGCTGAGGGAACTGGGGTTATTTAGTCTGCAGAAGAAACGAGTGAGGGGGGATTTGATAGAAGCTTTCAACTACCTGAAGGGGGGTTCCAAAGAGGATGGAGCTAGGCTGTTCTCAGTGGTGGCAGATGACAGAACAAGGAGCAATGGTCTCAAGTTGCAGTAGGGGAGGTCTAGGTTGGATATTAGGAAACACTATTTTACTAGGAGGGTGGTGAAGCACTGGAATGGGTTACCTAGGGAGGTGGTGGAATCTCCATCCTTAGAGGTTTTTAAGGTCCAGCTTGACAAAGCCCTGGCTGGCATGATTTAGTTGGGGTTGGTCCTGCTTTGAGCAGGGGGTTGGACTAGATGACCTCCTGAGGTCTCTTCCAGCCCTAATATTCTATGACTCAGGCTTGCAGGGCTTGGGCTGCTAGGCTATAAAACTGCAGTGTAGATGTTCAAGCTCGAGCTGATGCCCAGGCTCTGGTACCCCATGAGCAGATAGGATCCCACAGCCTGGGCAGCCCAAGCCCCACAAGCCCAAGTCAGTTGACACAGACCACCACGGGTGCTTTAGACGTACCCCATGTCAGTATGTAGTGGGGGTGAGATCTTCCCCATGGCTCTGGTGTCACTGACCCGGTGTATTACACTCGGTCACATGCACCATTTTATTAGAGCGATATTGGCAGACTGGAGGAAGAGTATCAAAGTAGGGATTGAAAGAAAATATTTGAAGCGCATTAGCACTGTGTAGGGAGAAGAATTATTTAGTATGGTATGCAGAGGTACAAACTAAGAATATTGGGATGAAATGTAGAGAGGGACAATGTCACTTTGCCTACCCTCAACTAACCTGACCTTTAACAACAGTGCTTTCTAATCTGCAGATCTGAAGGCTGCTAAGAAATCAGATAGTATAGGCATGGAAATTTGACCTCTGACCAAGCCCAGAAGGTCATTGTGACACAGTGTATCTGGCCTTTGTGGCTCCCTGTGGGAGGCCCTACAGTCCTACTACACTCCATCCCAGGAAGCAGCGAGGTGGAAAGAAAAGAGTAGGAAAAGTGGATCTTCCAGGGCTGCCTAGAGAGGCCTCACTGGAGCAGTCATCTTGGAAGCTAGAGAAACCTGGTCCTCCAGTGGCTAGAAGGGCTAGCAACAGCCAATCAGGGCCCTGCTGACTCAGATAAAAGGAGCTGCAAAGGCTTAGTAGTTCAGTCACTGGCTGGGACCAGAGGAGTTGGGCCTGGCCCTCTGGCCATAGGAATTTGAGGGACAGCAAGAGCATGTTTTCTGGCTGCATTTTGCATAGGTGGGTTTGCAGGGGGAGAGAGGACCCGAGAACCTTAACCCTGAGAGAAGGGTGAAGCTAAAGGGGCCAGGTAGGAAGCTGCCCAGGGAAGTAAAAGCAATGAATCAAAGTAAGTGGTATGTGGCTGCTGTGTATAGGTCCCTGAGTTTGAACCCAGAGTAGTGCAGGCCCAGGTTCCCCCATTAACCACAGGTAAAGTGGCATCAATCCCAAGAAAGGGACCAAGTTTATCCAGGAGCCTGAACAAAGGGCTGAATTTAGAGGGCCCAGGGCTGACGACCCTAGTGAGGTCAAATATACTGTTTGCTTATTGAACTCTTTACTACCCCCAAAGGGGTGTATTTGGACTTTGCGACTTGGCTGCAGGGCCAAGCCACTGTAGACCTACCAAGGTCGGTCTGCAGGAGGCACCAGAGGTGAAAAGAGGACTGTGATACTGCACTCCACTGCTTGGAGGTGCTCCAGAGATGAAGGCTCCTTTACAGCCATTCAATGGTACCAAGAGCATTGTCTATAGGCCATCTTCTTTTGTGAGTGGTCCAGGATACTGAAGGAGTTTAGCTGCAGTTGGGTCACTCAGGGATTTTGCTCAAGAACGGTAGGTTGGAAGTGGGACAATAGTTCATGAGGTAATTTGCATCGAGTGTAGATTTCCTCAAATTTGGCTGGACTGTTGCTTTTTCCAGCTTTGAGTATTTAGGAGGTCTCCTTTCTTCACCTCCCTATCCAAAGAGATCTTTTCTTGGACCCCTGACAGACCCCTTCCTGCTTTTTTCCCCCCCATTATGGGGTTCAGACTTAGTAACTGATCAGAGCCCGGCAAGGTTATCTTCAAATGTTGCCACTGTTGGGACTTTCCTGAAGGCCAGAAGAAGCAACTGTTGGAACACTTTGATCTAGTGACACTCTGGAACTCATGAAAAGTGAAGGCAAGGCAGCAGATGGCCTTCACTGCTAAATTCACAGAGACCTTTTAGATATATTTCAGCAAAGCAGAAAGGCTGCTGATGAGAAGGTAGTGGGTAGTTATCAGAACCGATCCAAAGTTCAATAAGTCTAAGATCCAAATAGATCAGCATTTGGAATGATGGTCATGTCATGTTTATTTTTCTGAACTGGTTTGCGCCTATCTTCATTAGCTTTTTTAAATTTATAAAATTGCTAAGCAAACAATTTGTAAAATATGATTACATGTGTAAAACAATTTTAACAGCCCATTTTAACAATCCAAAACATTTCACCCACATGTAATTATTGCTTAAAAGAACCTGAAGTTTTTAGGACCCTATCACGTGATCCTTGCAGCAAAATGAGTCCATTAACTGGAAAGATGTTATGATAACAGTCTCTTCGAAACTCACACAGCTCAAACAGAAAGTGATCATCCCAAAACCTTTTCCTGATCAGAGATGAGTACCGAAAATGTTAAAACTCTTTTTGTCAATCAGAAAAGAAAGTTTTAAATTGAATTAAATTCTAGGTGTGTTGGGGCGGGGGGGGAATCTTGAAGTGTGCATCATCCCTGAAAACTGTAAAAATGGTACCTTTTACTCTATAGAGCTTCTGCCTTTGTGTGTCCAAAGTCACGTCTACTTGTATTACTGATTAAAATAAGGGTTTTTACTACTTTTTATGCCTGCTAGTTGTATTGACTTGGCCTTGCTAAGACAGCAATCTGGATTTGATGCTGGCTCCCACAACAATGGAATTATTAATTAGCTCTCATGGCAAAATCTTTAATCGTAGTAATGCATCAGCCATAAGGTTGACTTTCAGATCTCAAGTTGAATGTGTGGGTCAGAAAGTTAGAAAACCATCTTTGTACCTTCATGGGGAGCAGACATAGGTGCCGGAACTAGGGGTGCTGGGGATGCTGCTGCACCCTCTGGTTTGAAGTGGTTTCCATCATATACAGGGTTTACAGTTTGGTTCAATGGCTCTCCGCACCCCCACTATACGAATTGGGAGCAGATATATTGTGGAAGTCCTAGCAAAAGCTATTGATCCCCAAGATGACATTTTTACAGTGTCACTTTCTAAAGTCAAACTGAACTATAAGAAAAAATAAACATTTTGGATGGGCTCCATGAAGGTACTAAGTGCTACTGCAATCCCCAGAACGCCTGCTCAGCTGCTACCTAGCCCTGTGGGTAAAGCCACTCAGTGCCTAAGTTTTTAATATTAAAATTTCTCTAGGCACTTACATTTCTTCCTCTGGGCATGTGCACCACTGCCTTTCTCTAAGCATCTGGGCTCCTACCTCCCACCTAAGCCCCAGAGCGATTCATGAACTGGGGAAGATACACGCTCCTCCACCTAAGTCACAGGCAGGGCCTGATCCAGTCAGCATGCTCAGCGGTCACCTAACTCCACACTAACCAAGGCATGGGGACAAGGAGAGAAGGAGGCCTCCCTTATAACCTTTAGCCTAGCGCTTAGGGCACTCAACTGGGATCTGGGAAACCCTTGGAACAAGTCTACCATTCTACCTGATGTCAGGAAAGAGTTAAAATTTAGCTAACAGCTAAGACAAAAACCGCAGAACAAGCAGGAATGCTTCAATAGCTTTCAGTGGCAAGGACACTGACAACTGTAAACAATTGATAAGCTTATATGGTCAATGCCCACCCAGTAACTCAGTTCTTAGAACAGAACAAACCCTTCATTCACAGGCCCCCAGATATCTGTAAGCACTCATCTCTACCCCGCCCCCCGACACACACACACCGCCTCTTTCCCCCGCAAGGTAGCCATGAATGCTTAATGCAATAGAATGACCTCTATACGTATGTACTGTTCCTATTTTTATCTTTGTTTAGGGTTCTCTTGATTTGTAACAGTCTGTCTCTGTATGTACAAATAAATGCAGATAAATTAATAATGTATATGAATGGATATAACTGGCCACTATGGCACCATATTTTCGAAGCTGCTTGTCAGTCTTCCCGGTACTGTGAATAAACCCCCTTCAGTATTGTCTGCTTGCCTGACTCTTGAGGAAAATAATCTTTTTGCCTAACAGTTTTGGTGCAGCAAGTAGGGTGTGATCGGGAATCCTCGGAGAGTTTCTCACAACCAGGGATAGAGGTGAGTACCCTTTTACTTACCATCTCAAGTGCACACCTTGGTTTGGGACTCCCTGAAACACCCCTTTGCACCCCTTTTTTAATACGAACCACATATAGGACGCACAGGCAAGAGGACTGAATGGGACTATGTTTGTGGCCAAGGTTGTTGGGGTGCAGGGATCGCTGCACTGCCAAGTACTGAGCACCAGGGTCTTCCCGGTACCGTGAATAAACCCCCTTCAGTATTGTCTGTGCTTGCCTTATTCTTGGGGAAAATAATCTTTTTGCCTAACACTGATAAGAGTTTTGAACAAGGATCTGCCACCTTGCTGCTGAGTGCTCTAACCACTAGGCTACAGAGTCATTTCACCTCTCTCTCTGGCCCAATTATTCAAAATGAAACAACTCCAGTAGGAGCCCCACATCAGAATATCCCATTGTCCAGTGGTAAGGGCACTCACCTGAGAGGTGGTAAATCCCTATTTGAATTCCTTCTCATTGTTCGAGGGTGGGGAGGGGGGGACTTGAACTGCGGCTCTCCCATATGTGGAGTATCCTAATCACTATGATAGAGGCTATTAGGGAGGTACTCCTCCCCACCCACCAACTATTTTGTGTGGAATTAGGTGGCCTCTGATCAGACTCACAAGCAACTTACATGGTCAAACTTACCTTCCCCTGGTTTGTGAATCATGAGCCGAGATCCGCACCTCACTGCAGCTCGGACTTAAGCACTGAACTCCAAGAAGGGCTGGGCTTAGCACACAACATTCTTATTGGTATCTGCCATTAGCTAGTTTCAGCAGCTGCTATCTACAGTGCTGGCTTTGAAGATTGCATTCTAAGGTGCCTCTCTCTCCCCATTCATTGTATAGGAGCCTAGGCACCTAACTCAGGTTTTGTGGCGTGCAGCATTGTTCCTGTGGTTTTCCAGGAGTCTAAAAGATAGGCATGGTGGTATTATAATGCCTAAGTCCCTCTTGTGAATCCGGGCCTTTGCGCCTACTGATTTTTCTGCTTTTCTATGACATAACTGGCAGTGAAGCAAACTGCATGAGCATAACATTTTTAACACACACCCTGTCAGATCCCCGACAGCTGTAAATTGGCAGAGCTCCATTGAAGTCAACCAGCTGAGAATCTTGCCCTGTAGTCTCAGTATCCATCATGCGCTTACGCGTTGCCGTGAATTGGGCCTAAATTAAGCAGAACACAGCAAAGGATGACAAAATGGGAGGGAAAGGGAATAGGTGAGGATTTGGTTACAACAGTGAAGGATTGGGAGATATGCTCATTACACGCATATTGGAAGTAACGTGTTTTTGGCACTCTGTTTCTCATCTCCCATTAAAGTCAATGGGAGGTCTGCTAAGGAAGGCCAAGAGCAGTGAGCACTGAGGAGGGATTTGAAGGATAGGGAGGTTTCAAGGCTTAAGGGGAGGAGGAGGGTTGACACCGGTCTGAGTTTTCCCAGGATCCTCCTTTTTTGAGGTAGCTATCCTGAGAAGCCTGTACAAGTGCTCCGTATACACTGCCAGCTGTCCCGTTTTGTGGGCTCCAGATCATCTTGGATGTCTGGGGGTTTTTTATATCTCAAAGGTGGCAACCCTAGTGAGGGGATTTTCCAGGAATCAAGGTGCAGCTTGAGCGCGCATGGAACCATTTAGGAAAAAGAGGTAGAGAGAGTATCAAAACTAATTGAAGTGGCAGAGCATAGCTGGTATGGTGGGAAATAAGAAGCAGATCGATATCAATGTCAGCATGATTGATCCGTGCAGGACCTTGGAAGACCAAGTGCTCAGTAGTAGTAGGCAACCAATCCTCATGTTAATAAGGCTAAGGATAGTACTTAGCAAGGAGGTGACACAGTTTACAGCTGTTTATTAAGTCACCTACCGTAATCAACAGCAAATTTTGATATGCTGTACCAACTATTCGGGAAGTTGACTAGGCTTAAGTAACACAAGCAGCATATTGATATCGATTTAGGTTGATCCTTTCCAAAGCCATTGCATCCAGCCATTAGGGAAGAGGAAGCAGAAATTATAAAGGAGTTTCTGTGTCTTGTTGTCCTAATCCACATTCCTGGAATCAATGCCAGGCTTGCATGGCTCACGAGGAAGCTTCTGTTATCCTTGTTATATGTTTAAGGAATTTATACTAGAATATCATTGAAAATTCCAGACTATGTATTAATATGAAGAGATGATAGGGTAGAGCATTATATACCTGTGAAACTCTCATGAGATTATTTCCTTTTGAAATCAGACTTTAGCCTCTTTGCCTTGAGGCAGTGAAGTTTGGTTTTATCACATAAAGGATGCCTTTTGTGCCCACCATCAACGCCAGAGAAACATACCTTTTTGCTTCTGCTTAAAAGAGTTGGAAAAGGGAGCAAGTTTCAAGAGAGCTACT
Organism: Macrochelys suwanniensis; assembly: GCA_033296515.1. NCBI lineage: Eukaryota > Metazoa > Chordata > Testudines > Chelydridae > Macrochelys > Macrochelys suwanniensis. Next base: position 160,679,718 of record CM065777.1, read on the forward strand.
CATTTCCCTTTGTGACTGGGGACTAATTGCTGCATCCACAGAAGCCAAAATGACAGGGAAGAGAAACAAAAATCCTTACAGTAACAGTATTGGCTGCTAACATAACATAATTATATTATCGGTTGAAGAAGTCATGCTGAAAACTTGTTATATTCCAAAGCATATTTGTTTTTAATGGGTTAAGGCAACATCTTGCTTTAATTTCTCACCACAAATGTCAGAAAATAAATGATTTAAAACAGATGTACAATTCTGGTGCACATTTTATGGCAGCTTTGCTTTAACAGATGCCTTGTATTAATAATGTACAGTTGTGACAGGAAGTGTGGTTTAGATTCCTGGAAAAACATAAAAGCTAATTCCGTTACTCTTTTTCATGGTACCTACTTTTTCAAATGCTAAACTGGTTTTGATTATAGTGAAACCCTATAGTAAGAATAATTTTGTCAGGAGTATTAACTTATCTGTGCTTCTCTTTCTTTGTACATGACTCCACCCTCTGACCTACATTCTGAGCTACCTGCGAACAAATCTAAAGCACACACACAAAACTATCACAGGACAGCCTGTAATACTATATTGTTCTATATGTTCCACTGTTTCAATACATACAGTTTATTATCTTTATGAGATATTAAGTTGTTTTGTGCTTCCTCTCCTTTTCATGCTGAGTCACTCGGAATTTTCCCCATATCTTTCAGATTAAGAACATTTTAAAAAAATTCTTAGACTATAAGTAACTAGATAAATCCCGGTAATAGGTCTCTAGAGGGAATTTGTTAAAGGCCTAAGTACTGCGCTTCACAGAACACTGCTGTAATATGGATTAATGTAAACAAATGCTAAATTTGTTATCTGTATTTCATCACTTGATACTTTCTGAGCAACTGGCTTGAAAATGGCTTTTCTCCAGGAATACAGAAGCATATCTTGGATTACAGAAAGAGTTGTAACAAATTAATTGCAGTTATACTCTATTGCCAGAAGATGCATACATCTTATATGTCATTCTATACATAGAAAAGAATGGGAGCTATTCAAATAGATATAAATACAGTGGATGCTCTCATTGTATCTAATGACCTATATCCTCCGTGCATCAGAAAAACTTCATTGAAAGTCCTGAATTCAAGAGCAAGAAGCTGATGATCACTGGAGCATTTATTAGCCAAAGCAAGATAATTAGTTTATTGCCAACTAGAAATTGAAGGGATAATTTTGGAGAACAACAGGCAATGGAATGGTCCAACACAACAGAGGGTTAATACTGTGTTTGGCGCAAAAGTAAGTGTCTGGAGGTGAATTAGAAAATTAGTAGAATTTAAGAGCTTAACTGAACTGCCCATAGAGGTGGGGGAGACACTTTTTTCCCTTTGTTTCCCAAAGTTCAGCCCCCTAAGTTCTCCATCAGGACAATGCGCTTTCTCTCTCTCACGTAGTCTGTTGGTTCAACTATGACATTTTCATGTTCTCTCTTTTTGTGGATTTTGGAGTGACTCTGAAGTCCAAAGCATGATGTGCATGCTCGTGAGCAGATCGGGCAGACAAAGTCATTGGTGAGCATCTTGGTAGCTATAGCAGTGGTATGATGCTTTTCCCTTGCAACTAACAGTCGATTATTTATGTCCTCTTCAAAGGCTTGCAAAGCTCTGAGTGTTGTGTGTCACCGTGCTGATCTATTAGATGCAGCCTTCTCAAGATCATCCAGTTTTATTGCACCAAAGTTTATGCTGTTCTTGATGCTGTTCTAGTAGTGCATTCTGGGGAGGCCTTGATTCCAATGTCCTTGTGCCAATTCTCCATAGAAAATTTTTCTGGGGAGTCGATGTTCAGGCATCCTAATGATGTGTCCAACCCAGCATAGCTGGGCTTTTATCAGCATGGCCTCAGTGCTTGTGGTATTTGACTTTGGAGAACCCCCAGGTTGGTAATTTTGTCTTGCCAGTGAATCCCCATAATGGTGCGCAGATTATGAGGCCAAACAGTTTTGATGCTTCAGCTAAGTGATCTTCAATGCACTGGAAATCTCCCTCTGTGTGTGCTAGGAGAGCACAATCATCTGCAAAGAGTGCTTCTCCGATTAGTAGTTCTGTTAATTTTGTTTTTGCTTTAAGCCTTATAAGACTGAATACTGAGCCATCGTGTTTGTGTCTGATGTATATGTCTCTGTTGAGCCTGTTTGTAGCATGGTTGAGAACTTGGGTGAAGAAGAGTTTGAACCAGTGGTCCCCAACGCAGTGCCCGCGGGCGCCATAGCGCCCGCTGGAGCATTTATGGGCACCCGCCCACCAACTAGTGCCCAGAAGGGGAGAGAAGCTGCTGCCCCGGCCTGCGGGGGACAGAGAACTCCGGGGCTGCGGGCGCCGGTGTTCTCTGTTCCTGGCAGGCCGGGGCAGCACAGAGAGAAGCCGCAGCCCTGCGCCTGCCGGGGACAGAGAACTCCGGGGCTGCGGGCACTTTAAAAGGCCGGCGGCTCCTGCCACTGCGGGGAGCCGCTGGCCCTTTAAAGCGCCCCCCCCACCCCAGCCTAGCTCTGGCAGCGGGGCTGGGGGGGGGCGCTTTAAAAGGCCGGCGGCTCCTGCCACTGCGGGGAGCCGCTGGCCCTTTAAAGCGCCCCCCCCAGCCTAGCTCCGGCAGCGGGGCTGGGGGGGGGCGCTTTAAAAGGCCGGAGCCGCTGGCCCTTTAAAGCGCCTCCCCCCCCCCAGCCTAGCTCCAGCAGCAGGGCTGGGGGGGGGGGCGCTTTAAAAGGCCCGGGAGCTCCGCAGCGGCTGGAGCCCCGGGCCCTTTAAAGCGCCGCCGGGTGAATACAGGGGGAGCGGGGAGGCGCCTTTTTATAGCGCCGCCGCTCCCCCTGTGCTCTAAACCTGGCTACGCCACTGCCGCAGCCCCAGAGTTCTCTGTCCCCGGCAGGCCGGGCTGCGGGCGCCGGCGTTCTCTGTCCCCGGCAGGCCGGGGCAGTGCAGAGAGAAGCCGCAGCCCCACGCCTGCCGGGGCCAGAGAACACCGGCGCCCACAGCCCCAGAGTTCTCTGTCCCCGGCAGGCCGGGCTGCGGGCGCCGGTGATCTCTGTCCCCGGCAGGCACGGGGCCGTGGCTTCCCTCGGCGCTGCCCCACAGCCCTGCGCCTGCCGGAGACAGACAACTCCGGGGCTGCAGGCTGCGGGCGCCTGTGTTCTCTGTCCCCGGCCGGCGCGGGGCTGTGGCTTCCCTCTCCACTGCCCAGAACTGTGGGCGCCCCCCCCCCCCCAAAAAAAGGTAAATAAAAAAGAGCAAATTCGCATGGTAAGGTGAAAGAATAATTGCCGAATAATTTAATTAATACCTTTTACATGTAAAATTACCTTTTTTATCTTATGGATTCATATATTATGTAATATTAAATATGATGGTTTTCATATTATTTAATGTACAAATACAAAATAAGTCTTGAAAAATTGTTGGCGCCCCCCACACTCTTCTGAAAACATGAATGTGCTCTTGGTCACAAAAAGGTTGGGGACCATTGGTTTGAACAGTACAGAGGCAAGGACACAGCCTTGTTTGACTCCATTTGAAATGGGAAAAGAGTCAATGAGATCTCACTTAAAAAGTACCTGACCTTGCATCCCCTCATGGAATAAATGAATGATCTTTACCAACTTTTTTTTAAGTCGAAAAAGTAGATTTGGGTCAACCAAAAAAAAATTGCTAAATTTGTGTCAGTTTTGCAGATTTTTTTTCTGCAAAAGTGAAAACAAAATGGAAATGTTGAAACAAACTAACATAGCGGGTATTCTGGAGTGGAACTCTCACCGTCTCCTGTTACTCCTGGTGGGATTCTGCATGACTGTGCGCCCACAGAATATGCCCCCCCACCCCACCCCCCCCCCCCCACACACACATTTACTGTGTTTCCCTGAAGAAAACGGCGGGGAAGCAAAGAGAAGCCACATGGAGGGGGGGAGGGACAACCATGGGCGCAGTTTGGGGGGGGATTTCCCTCCTCCAAACAGAGGTGAGGCTTTGGGGGGGCACATGGGATTACATGCCACTTCCCCCCTCATTCTGCAAGCACAGAGCTGCCCAGCTGAAGGAGGCTGTATCTCAGCTTCACTGACTCTGCAGCTGAACCCCATTGAGTCCCATTGCCCCTGCACCCAGAACCCACCCCCCCAGTGAGCCTCTGTGCATCCAGATCTCCCACTGAGCTGCCGCACCCAGACTGCCCCACACAGAAACCTCTCGCCCCGCACCCAGAGCCTCCCACACTAAGCCTCTGCACACTTGGATCCTGCTGGGCTGAGCCTGCTCAGCCACACCTGGTGCACCTGGCGCAGAGTCCCGGGGTGTTTCTGGGGCAGGTCCAGCCCTTGCACTGTGTCAGGGTGAGGTTCAGCCTCACTGCCGAGTCCCTGTACTGGAGGAGGTGGGGGCTTCAGGGTGATCTTCCAGCTCAATGCAGCCAGTGGTCTGTGCTCCCCACTGCCATGCTGGAGCCACAATTATTTATTGACAAATAAAATTTTCAGAATTTAGCATAATTTTAAATTTTTTGGTACAGAATTCCCTCAGGAGTATCCTGTTGAAGCTGTTCCACGTTGTATAAAAATACTTGAATAGTCACCGGGTCAGGGAAAGAGCGAGAATGACTCCATGGCCTGTGTTTAGGGCACTCATCTAGGAGCAGGGACATCTGGGTTTCACTCCCTGCTTCAAAATAGGGATGTGACCCTGGGTCTGACATCTCAGATTAATGCTCTACCCACTTCACCAAAGGTTATGAGGAGGTGCCACCCCTTCTTCCTTTGTTTTTGTGAATCTAGCCTTTAATTTCATTTGCATTTATTAAAAATAAGAAATATTTTGTTCAAACCAAAACAAAAAATGTCCAACTTAATTTGCCAAAATTTCCCAGGTTTGGTATGATTCAAACAAACAAAAATATTTTTTCAGAACTGCCAAGGAGCCAATAACTCAGATATTCACCCTGTTCTAGGCATATCCACATGTGGGGATCTATAATATCTAATGTTAAATGATGCTATTCATAGCACTCCACCTAAAGAATTCCATCCTCTGGTGCTACGATTTTTCTGGCCAGAGTATGTATTTAGGTATGTAAGGTACAGGTATTTTGGGACTGATTTTGAAGGGGGCCACAGCTCATTTGGATGCAATTTTGGATTGCATTTAGATGACTGGCTACTTGATTGTTCCTGTGCATCTGGTGAAGACCTATGTGACAAATTGAATCTACAATGGCTTGTACCTATAAACTGGAGAGACGGGAAGCTAAGGCTTCAAAATCTGGGGCCTGGCCCTGTATGCTGCTAAGCAACTCCTACAAAGTGCTAAGAACCCTAAACTCCCAGGAAGTCAGAACTGGGCTTCTCCTACAAGTATATTTGGATGGCTCATTTGAACATGATTCCTGGTGTATTTCCTTGTTCAGGCTGAGCTAGAAATACCATATAAACAATTTCTCTCAGTGTAGTCTGGCCAGAATTGAACAGGTGTGCAAACAAATACGGAAAGATCCCATTCAAGCTTTGGGTCATCTATTTTATCTGAACTTTTGTCTCTCCTTACTATTTACTGCATGTTTATACCAATTTTTAAAGCCATACATTATGGTCTATGAGTCCCTTGAACTGTGGGGGTGAGCTATGTATTATCTTCCAGGGTATAGCCAATCATAGAAGATTAGGGCTAGAAGAAACCTCAGCAGGTCATCTAGTCCAACTCCCTCCTCAAAGCAGGATCAACCCCAACTAAATCATCCCAGCCAGGGCTTTGTCAAGCCGGGCCTTAAAAACCTACATGGATGGAGATTCCACCACCTCCCTAGGTAACCCATTCCAGTGCTTCACCACCCTCCTAGTGAAATAGTGTTTCCTAATATCCAACCTAGACCTCCCCCACTGCAACTTGAGACCATTGCTTCTTGTTCTGTCATCTACCACCACTGAGATCAGCCAAGCTCCATCCTCTTTGGAACCCCCCTTCAGGTAGTTGAAGGCTTCTATCAAATCCCCTTTCACTCTTCTCTTCTGCAGACTAAGCCCAGTTCCCTCAGCCTTTCCTCGTAACTCACGTACCCCAGCTCCCTGATCATTTCCGTTGCCCTCCGCTGGACTCTCTCCAATTTGTCCTCATCCTTTCTGTAGTGGGAGACTCAAAACTGGATACAATACTCCAGATGTGGCCTCACCAGTGCTGAATAGAGGGGAATAATCACTTCCCTTGATCTGCTGGCAATGCTCCTACTAATGCAACCCAATATGCCGTTAGCCTTCTTGGCAACAAGGGCACACTGTTGACTCATATCCAGCCTCTCATCCACTGTAATCCCCAGGTCTTTTATGCAGAACTGCTGCTTAGCCAGTCGGTCCCCAGCCTATAGCAGTGCATGGGATTCTTCTGTCCTAAGTGAAGGACTCTGCACTTGTCCTTGTTGAACCTCATCAGATTTCTTTTGGCCCAATCTTCCAATTTGTCTCAGTGACTCTGGACTCTATCCCTACCCTCCAGTGTATCTACCTCTCCCCCCCAGCTTAGTGTCATCTGTGAACTTGCTGAGGGTGCAATCCATCCCATCATCCAGATCATTAATAAAGATGTTGAACAAAACCAGCCCCAGGACCGACTCTTGGGGCACTCCACTTGATACCGATTGCCAACTAGATATCGAGCCACTGATCACTACCTGTTGAGCCCGACAATCTAGCCAGCTTTCTATCCACCTTATAGTCCATTCATCCAATCCATACTTTTTTAACATGCTGGCAAGAATACTGTGGGAGACCGTATCAAAAGCTTTCCTAAAGTCAGGATATATCATGTCCACTGCTTTCCCCATATCCACAGAGCCAGTTATCTCATCATAGAAGGCAATCAGGTTGGTCAGGCGTGACTTGCCCTTGGTGAATCCATGTTGACTGTTCCTGATCACCTTCCTCTCCTCCAAGTGCTTCAAAATGGTTTCCTTGAGGACTTGCTCCATGATTTTTCCAGGGACTGATTTTTCCATCAGGCTGTTCTTTCTGTTATTAGTGGTAATGCGTATCAGGAAGTTATGTCTCACTCCACAGCTGAAAACTGATTTTGAAGCCTCTTATTACTTAGCCAACAATTCAGTGTTGATCTACGTTAAAAAAATACAAAATACCCAACTTACTTTCCAGCCCTACAAATGCTGACTTTTTAGTCACAAAGCCAGCATTCCCAAAAGATGCCACAGTGGGTATATCTACAGTGCAGCTGAAATCATGCAGGAGTAGCACGGGCAGCAACTCAGGCTACCTGCCCGAATACAAACCCAACTAGCCCCTGTGCGATGTACTTGGATGGCAGCCTAAGTCACTGCCCATGCCAGAGGTGCTGACTCCATGAGTGCTCCAGGGCTGGAGCACCCACAGAAAAAAAAATAGTGCATAGAATATCAGGGTTGGAAGGGACCTTAGGAGGTCATCTAGCCCAACCCCCTACTCAAAGCAGGACTAATCCCCAATTTTTGCCCCAGATGCCTAAATGGCCCCCTCAAGGATTGAACTCACAACCCTGGGTTTAGCAGGCCAATGCTCAAACCACTGAGCTATCCCTCTCCCCCACCCCAATGCTCAGCACCCGCTGGCAGGCCCTGCCAATCAGCTCCTTCCCCTCCCTCACAGTGCCTCTTGCCCACTGTGGATCAGCAGTGGGAAGGAAGCGCTGGGGGAAGGGGGCGGAGCGAGGGCAGGGTGCACTCAGGGGAGGGGGTGGAACAGGGTGGGAAGAGGCAGGGCAGGGTGGAGCACGGGCAGGAAGAGGCAGGGTGGGGTGGAGCCTTGGAGGACGGGATGGAGTGGTGGCGGGGTCTGGGGCAGAGCGGGGATTGAGCACCCCCAGGGAAATGAGAACGTCGGCACATGTAGCTCATGCTATCCCTGGCTACACTGCTATTTTTAGGGCACTAGCTTGAGCAGAACTAGAGCATGGCTGTCTACTGGCAAGCATACCCACAGCTGCAGGGCAGACATGCCCATGGTAAATAACTGTGGAAACTCTCAGTCACCACTCTGTGGTAATTGTTGGAACTGTGACTTTCAATGGCAGCTATCTATTGTACTTAAAGAGGCTAACCCATAACTTTAACACAGGGTGTGTGAGGAGTGGAGCAGCTGTAAACGTATTTTGTTGTTACATTTACACGGATTTTAAGCAGTTTTATTATGTGTGGGAAATTTTGAAACAGGAAACAGGGCTGAGTCAGTCTCACCCCTTGCATTCCATTCTTGAACAATTCCATTAAGCTCAGCCTGGCAAGGCATCACACACTGAGACAAAGTCATTGTCTGCATCTTTCATCATTCTTTAGACCCAAGGTGAATAAAAAGGTCTTGACGTTTTGTGAGACTAGCCTGCGGTATATGTCCCAGGTCCATACAGAGAAGCAGTTATGCTAATACCAGGTGCTAGTAAAACAAAAGAAAGCTTCTTCCCAGGGTTTCTACCAGGGACACCATTTCAGATTTCAATGGAGGGGGGCAACTTTCAATAGGAGTCCAGGGGGCGCTTAGGCCCTTTAAGCTCTTGGATTTTTTGAAGGTTAAAAATATAGAAGTCAATCTACTTCAGAAGCATTTGTTGTTATTATTTCCACCACTACCCAGCAGTGTGCCCCACCTCCGCACAGCCCCAAATCACACGGAAGTGTCCCTCACCTAGTAGTGCTTCCACACCCATACTCCCCCCAAACAACCAGGCATTGCTTTCCCCCCCCCAATTCCCACTGTACTGCCCCCAAATCACCTGGCAGTGCCCCCACTGGGCAGCTTCCCCACCCCTCAAGCACACATCCATGGCTCCCACAGACAGAGATAGCGGAAAGGTCAGAGATAGGGAGAGGGTCCACAAGGGGGTTCCCTGTTCCATACCCTGCAGGCACCCCATTCACCTAGGTCAGTGCTCCCTGCTACAGGTGTGGGGGTTTCGGCAGGGGGAGCCCCCTTCCACCCTGAGCTGCGGTGACTGACAGCACCATGGACCAATTACTGCTCTCCTGTGAGGGTGGGTCTCAGTGACACAATGCTGGGGTCCACCAGAGAACCAGCTGCAGCTCATTTACAACCTGGAAAAGCTGCACCATGACTTGGCCAGGGCTCCCCAGGATCATGGGGGGAGGCACTTATCCCCAACCTAACTGGCACTACTAGCTTGTATTTATTTTTAATACCAGCTGACTCCAGTTAAAAAACATGAAAATTAAAGATCAACCAATCACTTTATACAGCTGTCTTCATCTGAAGCCCAAAAGCACCATGATGAAAACCTGCATCGCTATCCTGGTCTCTTGGACTGTGTCTACACTAGCTGCTCTCTCTCCCAAATTTCCCACCGTTGCTAACAGCAGGGCAGCTCCATCAGCGGTGGCTAAAATGGGAGCATTGGTGTACACTGTCCAGTGACATTTTAACCACTTAGTCCAGAAGATGTCCAGATAGGATGGTTAGAACCCAGGGGTGGTAATAGCAGTCCCACCATTGCTACCACTGGAGGAGCTTAAATAGCGGTGGCAATTGTGGAAATTTGAGGGAGAAGTCCTACTGTAAACAAGGCCTTGGAGCTAGTGAGGATTGTACTTGCTTTAAATTTGAAAATATTATTTTCTGTTTTCCTTGTTGATGAGGTAATATAGCTAGTTGTTAATGCAAGAGGCTGGGATTTGGAAGGCCTGCCTTATACTCACAAATGCCACTAACATGCTGTGTGACCTTCAGCTAATCACTTAGAATATGTCTACACTGCAATAAAAGACCCACAGCATGGCCACGACTGGCCCAAGTAAGCTGACTTGGACTCAGGCTGTGGGGCTAAAATTTGCAATGTAGAAGTTTGGGCTTGGGCTCTGAGACCCTGCACTCCAACCTGAGCATCTGCACTGCCATTTTTAGCCCTCAGAGCCCAAGTCAATCAACCCAGGCTCTGAGACTCTGTGCCATGGGTTTTTTATTGCTGTGTAGACATACCTTTAGGCTCAAATTTTCAAAAGTGGCCACAAAAGTTAGGTGTCTCAGAGATTGGGGGCTCAGCTTTAGACACATGCTCAGCATCTCCCAAAAAATCAGACTTTAGCTGTCTCGGTTTGGATACTAACAACTCAAGGCACCCAAATTATTGAACATTTCACAATGTAGACCTTAATCGCTGTGCCTTAGTTTCCCCTTCTGTGACACAAGGATACTACTACTGCCCTTTAATGTCAAGGGCCTAGTATCCTTACATAAAAAGGATTGTCAGGCTTCCTACAGCATGGGACACATTGCCATGACTGGAACTAGAAAGAACTAACCTGGGGAATTGGACAGACATCAATTCCTGGGGAATTGGACAGACCAGAGTCTCAGCTTTTATTAAAAAGGTAAAATTCTAGCTGTTATGAAAATCTTCAAAGCATGAAGTATGTATAATTGATGCAGAGATGTTCACCTGAATTAGCAGAGAGCCTGGAATAATAGCTTTGAGTTGTGAACTGCCCCATTCAATTTCAATGGGTGCTAACTCAGATTAGAGTGATGATAGTTCATAATGTTGACATTTAGGGTATTTCACAATTGAAAGAACAGAAAAAAGAAGATAAGTTATATTATGAAGACCTACACCAGCATTTCCTAAAGCATAAGGAGCCCCCTGTTGGGGGCTGTGAAGGACTAGCTGGAGTGGCACAGAAGAGCCTCCTCTAACAGAAGTATGTGTTAAGATGGGTCAACCTTTAACACCACATAGTGGAGCTGCAAGGGGGCACTATGGTTTCATTTTCCTGAAATGTAGCACTCAGATTTCAAAAGTTTAGGAAACATTGTCTTAAGTGCAATGTATTTTTAGAGGGTTTTTTAATATCACACACACACACACACACACACTAATCTGAGAGACAAACTCCCTGTAGGGAGAAAATCTGTGCACCTGCATGATGTTTTTTTGTATTCTTATTGATAGCAATAAAAATAGTTTGACAAATATTTTCTACAGATTAGGTTATGCTCATCACACAACATAGTGCTAGAGATAAACCAGCCAATTTGAGGATATTGGTTTTCCTTCTAGTTAATGGGTACATGGATAGTATTTTCTACCTATATCAATGTATTCTGAATTTTCTGTAGTACTCTGTAGGGGGAAAGTTCTTTGAGTAAAAGCATCATGAATATTTGGTAGACAAGTGTACATAGCCAGTGAATTCATGCAGCTACAAGTAGTGTTTGTGTTAGTGTGATGTCAGATACTTTTCACTGAGTCCCACTCCATAATCATTCTCATACTGAAATACATGGGTATAGCATTAATGACAGATAGACTGTTTCATTACAGCTTGTAGAAGAGTCAGCTTACTGCTAGTATGTCCTCGTTGGGGCTGGGCATAGCACAGCAGGCTCTTCTCAGCACTCCAGCTGAGTGACTTTAAAGTCTCTCCCCTTTATGTGCCAACTCAAACACCAAAGAACAGAACTTCTTCCATCCTCCTGTGCTTGATCCTGGATCAACTCTTGCCCCCACCCCTGGAACTCTGAAAAGTTCCATCTTGCTTTTATTACAGCCAGGGCTTCCTGGAATCGCCCCTCCACAGGGGCTGCTGCAGGAGCCTATCCCTTCCTGCTGTCCCACAAACTCCAATCCAAACACACCCCTCAGGCTTTACCATCACTACTTCCAGTTTCTTCCAGACTCAGGACAAAATGCCTCTTGCCCCAGGGCTTCCTACTGGCTTAGGGCCCTATGGTTCCTCCTGGCTCTAGGGTTCTCTCTGCTTTGAGAGGCAGTGCGAGTGAGGAGGACTCTAGTTTGGTGGTTAGGGCACCCATGGGAAATCCAGGATCTGGTCTTGTTGCTTTAATGACTATTTATCAAAAATGGAAGACATTTGAGAAAGACCCACCTCAGACTATCCCATAGTTCAGTGGTTACAACAGTCTTCTGAGCAGTGGGAGACCCCTGTTCAAATCCTTCCTCCCTTGCTTTTATTACAGTCTCAGGGTGAATTTGAGCATGGGTCTCTCACACCCCCCGTGAGTGCTCTAGCTACTGGGCTAAAAGCTTATGGTGGGCACCACCACATCCTCCTCTCAACCCATTTTGTGTGGAGTGAGGCAGGCACCTCACTCTTTCCCACATGAAAGAACTTAGGTGCCTCGGCTGCCTACTCCAGGAGAGGGTGTTGTGTTTGTGGAAAGAGATTCACTCAGGAAGATCAGGTATAGATCATTTATTACAGATTCAGCTCAGCAACTCAGAGTATGGTGTTACTGCTTATGTGGCTGTATTAGAACTGCTTGCAGTTCCTCCTAATATATCTATTTAGCTAAGCTAAATACACTCCTGTCACAAGGAGCACCATTTACTGCTGGTCTGGCACCTGTTCCTGATCACTTTGGGGGTTAGCTCCTGAGCCAACACCCCCTTCTACTACATTGCTGTCTCTCCCTCTGGTCTGTAGCCCCAGAAACCGTGGGGCCCTCTTCATGACTCAGCCCTCCAGCCAGGTCACTCAGTATTCCTCCCTTCTAGGGTACCCAAAGTCCCTTCTCCCTCGCAGTTCTAGGCAGTCAACCTTTCTATTACCTTGGTGCCACTCCCTCAGTGGCTGGTATAGGAACCGTAAGCCCACCCTCCACTCAAGGTTCCAGTCCAGAGACCCTCAGCTCAGCAGTTCTGAGCTTTCCTCTCAATCCTCACTGCTCCTTCCCTGGATTACTTCCTACCACACTTAGTTCCCCTTCTCTCACTACATGTATCAGCTCCAACACCCTCTTCCCAGGAAGTGGGTGGCTGGGTGGCCATCTATCTGCCTGCAGCCTTCCCCAGCAGACCCTATCTGCTGCTAACTACCTGGCTTTATATAGGCCCGACATGTTCCTGCACAGCTGAGCCTGCTTTCCATTAGTTCCCTGCTCCCTGGCTCCTCCTCCAGGTGCCACCTGTGGAGTTAATTGGCCTTCCTGGACACCTTAACCCCTTTCAGTCCTGTGTGGCATGGCCACCTCATCACAACCCCTTAAAGAGACATATTCTCACATCCCTCTTTTCCAGTTAAAGAATTTATGCAACATTAAGCAAAACAGCTATCTATATATGCTTAAACTTAGCTTGTTACAGTTTTAACAATTCTCAGGCTCTGATGTTTCCTAGGCAGTCTGATTGATCTGCATGACAACAGGACTGTCTCTGCATCAGTTGGTTCAGCCAACTGCTGCTCTGTCACATGTGCCACTTCCCTTTCTGTTTTAGACATTGAAGTTCCCTCCTTATCCTCCCTTTCTTTGGGAACATAGTATAGATGTCTCCTGTTCCTTCCGTAAGTCTGCTCTTCCTGAGTGACCATTTCATGTGACCTTGGAGCCACTGCCAGGGGCGGCTCTCACAATTTTGCCACCCCAAGCAGGGGCGGCGGCCCCGCCCCCGACGCAGGCAGACGTAGCGGGGCCCCGCCCCCGACGCAGGCAGTCCCAGTCCGCGGCAGCAAGGGGAGAGCGGCAGACCTGCCGCCCCATTGCCGCCGTGGCAGGTGAGAATGAGGCAGCAGTCTGAGTCCTGCGGCGGCAATTCGGCGGCGGGAAGAGCGGGCCTGCCGCTGAATTGCCGCCACGGGACTTGGACTGCCGCCCCATTCTCGCCTGCCGCCCCAAGCACCAGCTTGGAAAGCTGGTGCCTGGAGCCGGCCCTGGCCACTGCACCAGTAACTACTGCCTTTTGTTCCCAATAATTTCCATCATATATACATACAGTGTCCTGAGGCTGCAAAAGTGCTAGTTGTTGTGACCCTCTGTAACAATATGGTTTTTGTTTTTCTCTGTCAGCTTTCTGTAACCCTTTTACGTCATCATGTACATTTTTATCATTTTCTACAAAAGTAGGTAGTCTAGTTTTTAGACGTCTGTTAAACAGTATCTCTTCAAGAGACAACCTGTGTCTCGATGCTGTCCTATAGTTAAGCAGTGCCAAGTAAGGATCTGAATTAGATTCTTTCACTCTCATTAGTGTTTTACATCATTCTCAACTAGGCCATTTGACTGTGGGGATCCAGGACTCTCTGTACTATGTTTGAACCCACAGTCTCTTACAAATTTTTTGTATTCATACCCTGCAAATTGTTACTCCTTAGTAAAAACAATTCTGCACACAATATTTTAAAATTCTGAACAATTCTGCAAATTTTATTTGCCAAATAAATGTGGAGGCTCCAGCATGGGATTGGGGATCACAGGCCACTGGCTGCACAGAGGTGGGAGATCACTGTGCAGCTCCCCTCCCCGCTCAGGACACAGACTCAGCGAAGAGGCTGCACCCAATCCAGTGTAAGGCTCGGGCCTGCCCCAGAAACACCCCAGGGACCTGCCCCTCCATGCCAGGTGCACCAGGTGTGGGCAGACAGGCTCAGCAAGGCAGGATCCAAGAGTGGAGGGGGTTAGTGTGGGGGGATCCAGGTGTGGGTTGAGACGGTTCTGTGTGGGGCAATCTGGGTGTGGGCGGCTCAGTGTGGGATCTGGGTGCTGGGGGAATTTTGTTGGGGTGGGTTCTGGGTGCAATGGGTATGGGACTAGGGTGACCAGATGTCCTGATTTTATAGGGACAGTCCTGATTTTGGGGTCTTTTTCTTATGTAGGCTCTTATTACCCCCTACCCCCTGTCCTGATTTTTCACACTTGCTGTCTGGTCACCCTATATGGGACGCTGCCGGGGGTCCAGGTGAAGGTGGTTGGGACTCAGCAGGGGGTGTCAGGGGGTGTGGGGGGATAGAGCTCAGCAGGGGAGCCTGGGTGTGTGGGGGGGGGCTGAGTGAGGGGTTCAGGTGCTGGGGGAGTGGGACTCAATGGGGTGGGGATCCAGGTGCGGGTGGGTCAACAGGGTGGTCCAGGTGCAGGGGGAGTGGAGCTCATCGGGGGGGGTTCTGAGTACAGGGGGGTGAGGCTCAGCAGGAGGGTCTGGGTATGAGGGGATCTGGATGCACAGGGGTTGGGTGGATGGGGGAGCAGCTCCCTGTACAGGGATCCCTCCCCTTGCAGCTGAGGAGCAATGGGTGCAGGAAGCGGGGGGAGGGGGAAGTTTTCAGAGCTTCCTTCAGCCAGTGGAGAAATCTGGGGGGGTCTTCTTGGGCAGCTGTTACCACATCCAAGGGCAAAGGTCCCCAAACTGTGGGGTGTGCCCCCCAGGGGGTCATGGAGGAAAGTTCAGGAGGGAGCGCAACTCAGCTCTGCTCAGGCCCCACCCCAGCCCTGCCCCAGCCATGACTCTGCTCCTGGCCATGGCCCCAGCTCCACCCCACTCCCAGCCGCAGCCCCACTCCTGGCACCTGACCATGGTCCCCAGCTCCCATTCCTGGCTCTGGACTTGCTCCTGGCCCCAGGTCCGAGTGGGGCATGGACTGGGCAAGTAGCAGGGCGACCAAAAGAGTTAGGAGACCCCTGGCCTAGGGTGACCATACTTCCTGTTTTGGCCACGGATGTGCCAACTTTTTTGGCAAGACGAGGCATTTGTCCTGTTTGTTCTTGGCAGCTGATCAACAACCCTATGCAGGGGAGGGGAAGGAAGGGAGAGGGTCTCAGGCCAGCTCCACACAGGGGGAGGAGGAGGAAAGGAGAGGGGCTCAGGTAAGTGGCTCAGCCAGCTCCATGCGGGGGGAGGAAGGGAGAGGGGTTCAGGCGAGCAGCTTGATTAGCTCGGCGGGGGGAAGAGAGATGGGCTCGGGCCAGCTCCGCCTGGGGGAAGGGGGAATCGTCACCCTACCACAACCCAACTCCATGTTTTGGCTTAACCAGGGGGTGTGGCCTCAGGGGGAAGAGGATGAGCAGGGCAGCAGAGCCCTGGGGTTTCAAGCTGTTTCAAATTTTCAAATTCCTTGTCTAGATTAGCATCCCATGACCACTAATTATTTTTGTGCAAGAGCTCTCTGAGGTTGCTGGTTTTAGCAGTCAAATTAGATACAAACTTTCCCACAAAGTTCACCACCACTAAGAATCTTTGCACTCCTTTTTTGTCTGCTGTGGGTGGCGTGTTTGTAATTGCCTGAACTCTGTTAGGATCTACTTGAACTCCATATTCGGTGAGTCTCTCTCCCAGGTATGTGATATCTTGAACCCAACATTTACATTTCTGCTTGTTTCATTTTAATCCTACTGCTCTAGCCCTTTCCAATACTTTCTTTAACCTGTGGTCAGGTTTTTCTATTCTTCTTCCTCATATTTATGTACAGAAGAACCTCAAAGATATGAACACCAGAGTTACTGACTTACCGGTCAACCAGACACCCCATGGAACCGCAAGTCCTCAATCAGGCAGTGGTGCTCCCGAGGGTCAGAAGCCCCGACTCCCGCCCCCCCACCCCACCCCACCCACCCGTAGCTCTGACCTCCCACCCCCACAACCTGCAGCTGAAGCTCCAACCCCCCAGGTGGCTGAAGTCTGTAACCTCGTCTTCAGCGTTATGGAACATTTCAGAGTTATGGACAACCTCCATTCCCAAGGTATCTGTAACTCTGAGGTTCTACTGTATACCGTAACACATTCCATACTTCAAATATTTGTTGCACTGTCCTATGAAATACCTCTAGTGCAGATCTTAATCCAGATGGCAGCCTGCACAAGTCATATCTTCTATATGGTGTATTAAAAGTACATAATCATATGCTACTCTCATCTAAGGGGATTTGCCAAAATCCTGCTGATGCAGTCAACATGGAGAAGTATTTAGCACCAGCCATTTCTCTAAAAATTTCTTCCCTAGTAGGCATGGGAAAACATGCTTTTTTCACGTATTTGTTAAGTTCTTTAGGGTCTAAGCATAATCTAACAGTTCTGTCTTTCTTTTCTACAATTACTAATGAATGAACCCATTCTGTAAGCTCTTCTACTTTAATGATGATCTCTGGTGCCACTAATCTTTCTCTTTGTTTTTTCTCAGGTCTAGAGGAACATTCCCAGGGGAATGTATGATGGGACTATTAGGTTAGAACATAAAAATGGCCCTACTGGGTCAGACCAAAGGTCCATCTAGCCCAGTATCCAGTATTCTGACAGTGGCCAATGCCAGGTGCCCCAGAGGGAATGAGCAGAACAGGTAATCATCAAGTGATCCATCCCCTGTCGCTCATTCCCAGCTTCTGGCAAACAGAGGCTAGGGACACCATTCCTGCCAATCCTGGCTAATAGCCATCGATGGACCTATCCTCCATGAATTTATCTAGTTTTTTTTTTAACTCTGTTATGGTCTTGGCCTTCACAACATCCTCTGGCAAGGAGTTCCACAGGTTGACTGTGCATTGTGTGAAGAAATACTTCCTTTTATGTGTTTTAAACCTGCTGCCTATTAATTTCATTTGGTGACCCCTAGTTCTTGTGTTATGAGAAGTAGTAAACAACACTTCCTTATCTACTTTCTCTACACCAGTCATGATTTTATAGACCTCAATCACATTTCCCCTTAGCCATCTCTTTTCCAAGCTGAAAAGTCCAAGTCTTTTTAATCTCTCCTCATACAGAAGCCGTTCTATACCCCTAATCATTTTTGTTGCCCTTTTCTGAACCTTTTCCAATTCCAATATATCTTTTTTGAGATGGGCCGACCACATCTGCACACAGTATTCAAGATGTGGGCGTACCATGGATTTATATAGAGGCAACATTGACAGGTTCTGTCAATTCTATTTGATATTCTGTTGGCAGTTTTCCCATGCTCATAAAAACATCCTGAAGCCATTCCTCAATACGTAAGTCCCCTTCCCCCTCTAATGAGTATAGTCTCTGTACCAATTCTGGAGCTTGACATATGCTCAAGCCCAGTATAAGCATATTTTTTCCTGGCACAATTACAAATATTATTTTAATCTTATCTTTTAATGTTACTGCTACTCCACACATGCCCAGAGGGTAGGAATGAGCTCTCCACGGCAAGCCCTTAACTTCACCAATGTGAGGTGATGAGTCACTCCTGTGCTAAGCTCCAGTCAATCCATAGCCCAGGACCTGGTCATGTGATTCCCAGACCACATATATAAGCCCCACAGGAGGAACAGCAGCTCAGTTTGCTCAATGTCACTCAGGGCTTGGAACTCTCTTCTGCCTGACAGTGGCAACAGACTCCACAAGGCTCAGCCTATTACAGCCTTGCTCTCACTCCAGTCCTGTTCCAGCCCTGCTCTTTCCGCTGCCCTGTTCCTAATCCTGCTTCAACCTCGATCCAACCCCACCCCGGACTCCTGATTCCAGCTCCAACCACTAGGCATGACCATCTCCATTCCAGTGTCTGACAACCTGTCAATGTATCCATTTTTTTTCTTCAGACTCTTTAAAATATATTGTGTCTTGTTTGAAAGTCACAAAAGTTCCAAGGTAATAGTCCATTTCCAAGGTAATAGTCCAATCATTTGGTGCAGCTTCTTCATTCAAAGCTCCTAAAGAAAACCCTTCTTCTGTGCTGCTAGCACTATTCTCCTCCTGGTACGCAACATGCATACCTTGTTTCTTTTTGTGCACCTGGTTTTCTTGCTTGCACACTCTTGCAAAATGATTGAATTTGTTTGCACTTGTTGAGACGTTGTCCAAAGGCAGGGTTTTGCCAAGGTCTGTGTTGGCTTCCACACCTTGTGCAATTCTTTGTTGTCCTCAATGAACTCCTTTCTTGCAAAATCACTTTTTGCAGGCTTGTTGTACATTTCTGCTCTGCAGTGCCTTTGTGCTTTCACATTGTATTGAGGGCTTGTGATTCTGCCCATCAAAGGAGTGTCTTGTTTTCCCTCAAAAAATGTCAAAGTCTATTCTGGGTAACCTCTGCTGCTTGACATATTCTTATTGCCTTTCCAGGTTCATCTTCTAACAGTCTTTTGCTAATCTTTGGATCTCAAACACCTATCACTATTATTGAATCTGTGAGCTGTCCATAATTATATGTTGGCTCAATAGTTTGAGATCCAACATACATTCTTCAAAGATTGTGAGTTCTCATATGAAATTTATATCTTTCAAAAGTTTCGTATGTTTTGGGTATGCAGTGGACTTCAAATTTCTGCATAACTATCTCATAACATGCTTGCTCTGCCTAACTGAACACTATTATAAACATCGAATGCTTCCAGTCCCACAATATTTAAAAAATAGTTACCTTCTGCTTATCTTCTTTCTCAATGAAGCCGCTTGCTCTGACAGGCTGACCCTCTGTTGAAATCTCTTCCAGGTATCTACTACATTGCTTGATAACTTCAACTCTAGTGGAGCTCTCAGCTTCTCCATTTTCTTTACCCCGTTGGTCCCGTACTCTCTTCTCCAATATCTCTTATCTGTCCACTCCTGGTACCAAGTGGTGTTTGTGGGTTTTGCGTAAGGAGATTCAGACAGGACATTAAGATGATCAGAGTATATAGTTTATTATAGATGGGCTACTGCATAGGTGGCTATATTAGAACTGCTTACACCTCCCGCTAATGTATCTATTCAGCTAAGCTGGATACAGTCCTTAAAGGGACATATCCTCACAGAGGGGCTCCCAGTTGTGGATCGCAAGCAGAGATAAGTGCTTCCTTGCAACCTGTCCCTATCTCCATATGAGGGGTGGGGCATAAGACACATCCCTTTTATCTGCAACTTTCATTGGCTAATTTAGGCAGGGAGCCACCTAACACCTAATTTAGGCAGGGATCCACTTGGCTTTGTTACAGTGTAGTAGCTGTGTTAGTCTGTGTCAGCAAAAAGAAAATAAGAAAGAAATACTTGTGGCACCTTAGAGACTAACAAATTTATTTCAGCATAAGCTTTCATGGGTTAGAACCCACTTCATCGGATGCATGGAATGGAACATACAGTGGACAGATATTTATACAGTCAGAGAAACATGATAAGGTGGAAGTGCCTATACCATCCTTAAGAGGCTAATTAATTGAGAGGAACCCTAACAGCAGGGGAAGAAAAACCTTTGAAGTGATAAACAAGATGGCCATTGTGGACAGTTGACACACAGGTGTGAATGAGGATCGTTAACTTAAGGGAAATAGATTCAATTAATGTAATGGCCAAGCCATTCCAAGTCTCTATTTAATCCTGAGTTGATGGTATCTAGTTTGCATATCAATTCAAGTTCAACAGCTTCTCATTGTAGCCTGTTTTTTAAGTTTATCTGTTGTAAAATTGCGACCCTCAAGTCTGTCACTGAGTGGTTAGGGAGGTTGAAATGTTCTCCTACTGCTTTTTGAATGTTATGATTCCTGATGTCAGATTTATGTCCATTTATTCTTTTGCGTAGAGACTGTCCGGTTTGGCCAATGTACATGGCAGAGGGGCATTGCTGGCACATGATGGCATAAATCACATTGGTAGATGTGCAGGTGAATGAGCCCCTGATGGTGTGGCGGATGTGATTAGGTCCTATGATGGTATCACTTCAATAGATATGTGGACAGAGTTGGCATCGGGCTTTGTTGCAAGGATAGGTTCCTGGATTAGTGTTTTTGTTGTATGGTGTGTGGTTGCTGGTGAGTATTTGCTTCAGGTTGGGGGGCTGTCTGTAAGCGAGGATTGGTCTGTCCCCCAAGATCTGTGAGAGTGAGGGATCATCTTTTAGGATAGGTTGTAGATCTTTGATGATGCGCTGGAGAGGTTTTAGTTGGGGGCTAAAGGTGACGGCTAGTGGCGTTCTGTTATTTTCTCTTTTGGGCCTGTCCTGTAGTAGGTGACCCCTGGGTACTCTTGGCTCTGTCAATCTGTTTTTTTACTTCAGCAGGTGGGTATTGTAGTTTTAAGAATGCTTGATAGAGATCTTGTAGGTGTTTGTCTCTATCAGAGGGATTGAAGCAAATGCGGTTGTATCTTAGAGCTTGGCTGTAAACAATGGATCATGTGGTGTGTCCTGGATGGAAGCTGGAGGCATGTAGGTAAGTATAGCGGTCAGTAGGTTTCCGGTATAGGGTGGTGTTTATGTGACCATCGCTTATTAGCACAGTAGTGTCTAGGAAATGGACCGCTTGTGTGGACTGGTCTAGGCTGAGGTTGATGGTGGGATGGAAATTGTTGAAATCATGGTGGAATTCCTCAAGGGCTTCTTTTCCATGGGTCCAAATAATGAAGATATCATCAATGTAGCACAAGTAGAGTAGGGGTGTTAGGGGACGAGAGCTGAGGAAGCGTTGTTCTAAGTCAGCCATAAAAATGTTGGCATACTGTGGGGCCATGCGGGTACCCATAGCAGTGCCACTGACTTGAAGGTATATATTGTCCCCAAATGTGAAATAGTTGTGAAATACTTGGCTTTGTGGATCACATTCTATCCTGTCTCTCCACATTGTGCAGGGAGCCGAAGCACCTAACTCAGGCTTTCTGGATCAGGTTTGCTGAAGAAAAAAAACAGATTGACAGAGCCAAAAGAGTACCCAGGGGTCACCTACTACAGGACAGGCCCAAAAAAGAAAACAGAACGCCACTAGCCGTCACCTTTAGCCCCCAACTAAAACCTCTCCTCTAAAAGTTACTCAGCATCACAACACCTAAGTCTCTTTGTGGATTCGAGCCTTAAAACCTCATTAATGCAGGTATGGAAAAATGTGTATTGACTAATTTATTTACACTAGTAATAATGAAAGCTTAATTAAAACTAACTCCTTGGACAGGTCAATAAACTCTGCTGCAGTTGGTTGATTTCCATCCATTGCTACAGAGTTTTATTAAGAAACTTAGCTTTTCTGAGAGAGGCTTGCCAAAGATAGTAGACTGGCAATTTTTTATGGTTTACAAAAATATTGACTCTAGGTCATTACAGAACGTGAAATTTCTTGTGAATTTTATGGACTTTCTGTTAAATCAAATTATATGTAGGATCGGAGCGTTGCTCAAAACAACAGATAGAAATTCGCTAATATAGTGCCTGAACACAGAATCTGATTTCAAGGGAGGCACCATGGGAGTTTGGTGAGGATTCAAGCTCTATAGTTCCTAAATTATGATAGTGACACTGAATCAGCAATATTCTAAGAACAAAGAGAAGGAAAAGTTTATGGTCTGGAAGAGATCTTTATCAGTGCAGATTTTGCTGATTACATCTCAGGTTATACAGAACACATGAACAAAAAGGGGAGTTTTGCATAATTAAGGACAATACAATTTGGCACTTTGGTGGAATGCAACATTACAATTCTTCTCTTATAAAAATAATATAACAAAGATGAATAGAGTTGTTCTTTCTAGAGACGGGTAACTCGCCTAAGGAGGTATGCTTTCTGGTAAGGATTCTTGTACATTTTTTCCCCTGCTCACTTGAGGATCTCCTATAACACATTCTTCCCACTGGGCCCTTTTCCTTTCAGTAAATCTCTTTTGGCAGGAGAGGTACAGATTAGTTACCCTTTAGGCATTAGAGTAAAGTACACCCCAGTCTCATTAGATGTTAATTACATAGCTTCCCTTAGAATTCACAAGTGCTGTTAAGTTTAATATCTTCTCTCTGACTTTGATGGTAAAGAGGTGGCTTCTAACTGAGGGCAGCTTCTGATGAAGATATAGTATATAGGATTCTCATTACATACATACAGCTATTCTCTGTTGAGTATGTGTATTCTCTAAAGACCCAATGCTCTGCTCACACTAGTTTAAATCAGGGGTAACTCCACTCAAGTGAGAGGAGAATGAAGCCCATAGGGTGAAATTCTGGCCTCATCAGCAGAGAAGGTGGTAACAGGGGAGGTCCAGGAGACAGTCCATGGAATGATTACAGGGATGCAGTGGCCCTGAAGTCTGTAAATGGCACAGAAGGAATATGGACTCAATTCTAGCCAATAGGCTGGAGTGACAATGGTGAGGAGACTTACTTCCTGGTTCCATTCACCACCCATTCAACCAGCGTGAAGCTCAGTTACTCTGCCTTTATGCAGGCAAAGGCAAATCCCAATGGCATTGACAACACATAGCATTCAGTCTGACCTCAAAACCAAGCAGAGCCATTCTAATGACAATTAACAAAAACATTATACCTGCTCCCCTTTACGGATACTGTGTACTTAGCTACTCAGATTTAACTGGTTTGTAGGTGTGAGACTATAGAATGGTATTTTTAATGCAACAAAATGAAGCAACGATTTCCCATGGGGTGCATTTTAGAAACTAAAGGCATAGGATTACCAATAGCATAACACAGCACCTCAGCAGTTAAACACTATTTAAAGTCAAAAGTACAATAGATAGTCCTGTGTGGTGCTGGTATTCATGGAGGGCAAGAAGGTAGAGAGCCTCTTGTGCACAGACTCAGTAGAGTAGGAATTATCCACAGTGCTAGGAGCAGGCCCAGCTAAAGTGTGAACCCAAAGACCACATCCTTAAGGGACATGATCTTCAAGGTAGAGAGCGTGTCCAGCTCCATAAACCAGCTGCAGCCAGCAGCAAGCACTAGCTAGCAGATGACAAACACATACCTTGCTCTGGCCCAGAGGAACAGCTATGCATACCACAGTGTGGTATCCCAGCCCTCAGGATTACTGGGCTGCATCTGTGCTCTCTTTCACTTTGCTGCCTAGTCCAGGATTTGGCTTGGTGTCCTTGATTTACTGTAATTTCATGGGATTTGCCAGTAACATACTATGCAAATTCTTCCCTTCAAAGGAAAGCTATTCATCTGTAGTGGTGCATGCAGACATTAATAAGAGAGCAGGTATGGTGGGAAACAGAGGTTTGCTGCACTGACTTAGTCAAACAGAATGACCTTGTCCTAAATTCACTATAATTCCATTTGGTCAGAATGAATCCCCCATTTGTTTGCAAGTCAAGGAGTCGCTCTTGTACTCGAATATCCTCCAGTCCATCCACACTGGCTCTCCTGCTCCTGTCTTTCTGTGACAGGCAGCAGTAAAGTGTTTGAAAGATTCTGCCACCGGACTGCCAATAAACAACACCATTACTTAGATGCCTACTGACTGCTTCCTAACAGGCGCTGTGCTCACAGAATGGGATTTAAATTTAGACCAGCCTGCATCTAGCTCAAGCGAAGTGAATATAATCCAAGAACTGATAATATTGTTAGATAAAACGTCTGAAAGCACCAAGTATAGTAAAGAATAATTTCTTAATGAACCATGACTTTTTTTTTAAAGAAAGATGTCTTATTATTCTGGTCCTTGCCAGAATGAGCTATCATAGCACAACATCAGGATATGCATGAAGAAACAAGAAAAGCAGAATATACATATGCATGGCAATGTCAAGTCAAGATAGGGTAGAGGAAAACAAATGCTTGTAGGATTGTGAACATAGTTATTAAGGCAAAATATCACTCATTGATCATTTCTAGGAACTATCCTTAAAGGAAACTTTATGACCTCCATAGATCAGCCCCTAATTAGAGTATTAAATAGGAGAGAAAGGGAAACTGATCCAATAACCTGAGTTCAAAATAAGAACTACACAAAGGTACTGAAAATATCTCTTCCTGAGACTATTACAGCATCTTGGTATATTGCAGAGAAATGGAGGCTGACTTTTATACAGGGCCCTACATCTAGAACAAGGGAATCCCAGTGCTAAGGACCCATATAAAAGAAGACCAGACCTCATAGGAGGACCAGTGTTTGCCATCCAGGCCTCCATTATGGATCTACAAGCTCTTTCTCATTGCCACCCCACCTCCTGTACCATACAGTGAGCTCTCTCCTGCACAAGTTTCTCCACCTCCTGAACTCAGTCTTTTTCCTCCCTCTTCTGTTCCCTCCAAGCATATATATGGAGCACTCCACTGGGCTTGGTCCACCCTCAGGATCGGCAGTATTTCCTGGAGAAAGCTGCTGGCCCTGGAAGGTGAGATCTAGTTCCCCACCATTCTTTGTCTTTCCATGGGTGTTGCTAAGTCAGCTTCTTCTAGCACTGTTGTCTAGTCTATGCAATAGCCAGAGGCAGCCACGCTTAGCATAATCCCTATTTTTCTCCTCCTCCTCTCTCTGCCAACATGCATCCATGTTCTGGTGGAGGTGGGGCTGCAGGCAAGAGGCCAAACAGCCGTATCTCCCTCCTCCTATGCATCTACAGCAGTCTATGAGGGCAAAACCCCAAAAAAGGGTCAGCTTAGGTTAGGCGGCAACCTGCATGTGGACTGAGGCCAGTTATTTGAAACCTTGGCCATAGTGCTTGGCAATCTATGGCCTTGTCTACACTACCGGGGTAAGTCGACCTAAGTTACACTACTCCAGCTATGTTAATAACGTAGCTGGAGTCGACGTAACTGAGGTTGACTTACCACGGTGTCTACACTGCACTGCGTCAACGGGAGATGCTCTCCCATCAACGTACGTTACTCTTCTTGTTCTGGTGGAGTACTGGAGTCGACCAGAGAGCACTCTGTGATTGATTTAGCAGGTAGACCCGCAAAATCTACCCCCGCTACATAGATTGCAGCAGTGTTGATCCCCAGTAAGTGTAGACATGGCCGGTATATACACACATTTCTAGGGATCACTTCACCCATCACTGAACTTCAGCTGCTTCAGGGGAAATGTGGTGAACAACCTGACAGTTGAGAACAGGCAGCAAAGAATACAGTGCCACTTACCAAATCTCCAATTGTGTTGGAGGAATTGTGTTCCAGGAAAGTTCTGGATTTTCAGGTTACCTGCTTCCATCAGTTTTAATCACCATAAGTGTTAATAGCTATATTCAGAGGCCCGAAAGCTTTCTGATCAGCTATCTATAGCTCACCAATGACCAGATTTCCTATGAGTTCCCTTCCTCTGTGCTGCTGGGGCTTGCACACATCTGTGAAACAGATATGAGACTACATTGGTTATTAATAAGGCCTATTTGAAGCAAAACAAAGCACACTAGAGGCCAGATTTGAGGGGGGAAATGGACCCCCAACATAAACAGGCTGCTCCAAGTTCTGCCAACTCCGTAGGAACCACTCTGCCATTTGAGGACCGACTGGCTAGAGCACTGTGTAGTCCAGCCCTATCTACTCCTCCCTGCCCCTTTCATGCCTTCAATCCACCCCTATCTGAAGGACTAGTAAAGCTTGCTATGTGAGGGGAATACTCAGTTGCCCCTTTAGAGCAGCTCTCTGGTTTCTTTGTGCTGCACAGTTGCCAGAGCAAAGGCCAAGAACCTGGCCCAAAGTCAATGCATCATTCCTGTGTTTCAATGAAATATGGCCTGTATGACTCAACGGGCAGTCAGATTCCACCCCACCTTTTCCGTTAATTTAAAACTCAACTCCTGTCTGATACTTTTTGCAATATATTTGCATCTAGGGAAATTCCGCTTTGCTAACTGGTATGTAATTCTAGCATGCTTATACAAAGACAAATTAACACAAAATCCCCAAACCTCTTGTATTTCACACCACATGTAGAGAGAACCCCCCAAACAAGCTTATTTGAAGCACTTGTTGTGTCTATTACTTATTTAATTGGTAGTGACTGACGGCGCTCTCTTGGGGGGAAAAAGGTATTTGCACAGACTTTGGTTCTACTTTTGCCAGTTATACCCAAATATTTTCTAGTCCTTGGAGGGTTTTCTTTTCCCCTTGCATATAAAAGACAATTGCAAATTTATGAAAATAAGCTCCCAAGAAAAGTTACAAAATAAAGTTTTATTTTGTAACAAAACAAGTATAAATATCATTTAAAAGCCTTCCAAATTTCTTCCATTGGTGGTGCTTTAAATTATGGCAACGTTTGTTTGCTTTTTGGAGAGGTTGGGAGGGAGGCAAATGACAAACCAAAAATGTTTGCAGTGCTGTTGTAGCTGTGTTGGTCCCAGGATATTAGTGAAACAAAGTGGATGAGGTAATGAGGTAATATCTTCTGTTGATGGAAGAGATGAGCTTTTGAGCTACCCAGACCTGAAGAAGAGCTCTGCAAAGCTGGAAAGCTAGTCTCTTTCACCAACAGAATTTGGTTTACTAAAAGATATTACCCATCTTGTCTCTCCAAACCAAAAACTATCACTTCCACACTCAGATGACAAATATTCTGTGTGTGTGTTGATGTCATATAGAACAATGCCATTTTTCAAAGATTTATATATGGCTGAATAGTGTGTGATGGACCTGGAGCTGTTTTCTGAATACTGTATGTTTGCTTGTTGTAAGGGGGTTTACTGTATGAATCCATGGGGTAAATGCAAGAAGAAGCTGACTGCAGGTAGGCAGGAAACAGTACATGGCTTCAGACAGACAGCCATCTACCAACACTTAATGGACAATTCAAGAGCCATTCGCTTTGAAATCTACCTCTGACATGCTGCTGAGCTGTTTGGGGCAGCAGGGCCAGAATGCCCAAGAAAAGGAGACAGAGGGCTTCTGGCTGGATAAAAGTGATTCTTCCTAGAGAGGGGGCAGTTGTCTGGGATCTGTTTGGGGAAACAGACTGACACACGCAACCCCCTGTTGGAGGGTCTGAAAAAACTAGGACTTCCTAGGTTGCCTTCACAGGATGGAATGGCTTAGGTAAAATAGTCATGTGTGTAAACTTTGTTGTTTTAACAGTAATTTCTCTTATGTTATGCTTTGTTCCTACTGTTAAGATTAAACAATATTTGGTTGGCAAAGGCTGTCTGGTCTCTATTTACCACATATCACAAACTCCCAAAGGGAAGAACTGCAGGTACCAAACACATTCAGACCTGCTTGGGTAAGCATGGCTGATCACAGGGTACTGTAGCCCAGGACCCAGGGATGAGTCTAAGAGTGGGAAAATTGTGTAATTCCACCCAAGAAGAGGTAAAGGCTTGAGGCCGGAGACCAAGGGGATGCACTCAGACCCGAGAGGAGTCAGAGATGCCACTAACCCTGTAACTATGACATAGTGATCTGAGCAAAAGCATGACTAATGAACAAATCTGTGTGATGCAGCAAATGTGATATCTAGAGAGTCAGTCATTCAGATGCAGCCCAATCCCACTATGTTTGGGTAGAGTTAATTCCCACAGATTTCTTGAGTACTTTTTTGCAGGAAAGTAATCTTGAAGTCTATCTTTGCCAAATAGTTTCCTTGGAAAGGAGGTGGACATAAATCTTACAGACTGTTCATGAAAATTTTGTTCCTACAAAAGCTTTAGTAGCACTGAACTTCAAGATGGCTCAGTAGTCTCCTGATAAGCTCTGGAGAGCAAATAAAGAGCCAAACTACCTTCCTGAGCAGTATGAAGTGGATGCAGTTTTTCAGAATACCTTTCAGTAAAGCATCTTGAATTTCCTCATACTCATCTAATTAAATAAACACATGACTTCTGCATTTTTGCTATGGAGAAATCATCAGGAGTATACAGGAACTGTTCAGACTCTTAGTAACTATTTGTACTGTTTTCCAGAGACTATGTCAATGAAGTGAGTTAATGTCCAAGTCTTACAGACATCACCATATGCCACAAACTGCCTGCACCCTACTCTGTTAACGTAATTTGTGATGGGAATATAGGAACTTAACATACTAGACCAGACCTGGATTTCATCTTGTCCACCAGACCATCGCTGATAGCCAGCACTAGGGCAGAAAGCACCATTGGCTTGCCAACCCTCCAGAATTGTTCTGGAGTCTCCAGGAATTAAAGATTAATCTTTAATTAAAGATTGTCATATGAGGAAACCTCCAGGAATACGTCCAACCAAAATTAGCAACCCTAAAGTGCAAGAAACTTTGCAGTACAATTGGAGGGAGTTCAGAGACAGGTGACAAGACTCCATCTCAGAAAGGATATTGCAGAATCAGAGGGGGCCAGATATGGGTATCATGTCAAACCTCTGTGACACATCGCTTGGATTGATTTATAAAATGGCTTGTGATAAGTATCTCACATCATGACCTGGTTCATAGTAGCTTTTTGGAACTTTGCTGAATACCAGGCAGCTACTGTGCGACATGGTGTATTATTTTGAAGTAATTGGTAGAATGTAGGTTAACGTTTGCAGGAAAAACTAGGAGCAGAGTAGGAACAAAGAGAGAATGAAACACAGGACAACCAACAACAGAAAAATAGACTGTTAAAGCCACAACTTACCAGGGGCAATGGCTTCTCACACGCCTGTCACTTTCTGGTACAATAGCAATAGCCTTCCCCTTCCCTGGGAACTGTCAAGGGACTTGCACAACATTGTGGATGCCTGGGATACCCAATCAGCCTCCACTTCTTTGGGATATGCCCTTGGGCATACTGTACAAATATGACAGGTTGAAGAGATTGTCTGGTGCAGTCATTTATGTGGTAATGATGGCCTGTTTAGGCCTTGGGATTAGACAAGCCTACCACACCTTGTTATTAGGTGGGCCTGCTTGCATTTGGAGAGTTAGGACACTCAGGATTATTGGAATACTGTACTAAGAGCAGGGGAAACTGGAAAAACTACTTTCATTTCCCCCTATTTAAAAATCACTGCCAAGATCTATTGTCTTGTTAAAATCAGTTTAGTGAAGTTACAGCCCCTTGGCCATTTTACACATATTTTCATGTCTGTCCTCATTTTGTTTCTCCCCATTTCATTTAAAACTATAGACCTAATCTGTTTAATTTCTCAGTTGCATAAAGTTTGTGCTTTGTCTGACAGAGTATTGGGTAATAAACCGAATGTGTCTGTGTGTTACATACATAGTGCCTGAGCAAATAACTGGGGAAGGCTTTAGCAATTGTTACAGTAACTGGTCTTTATGATTAAGCTACTGCAACCACAATTCTAAAGATCAAATTGCTCCTTTTTGGGGCTGAGCCTACACACTTATGCTTTACAATGGACATTCACAGACAAGGGGGAGGGAATCATGCAAAAATGAATGGTATAAGGACATGCAAGCTACATGGATTTTTTTCATGCAGCCTAAGTAATAAACACTTGAAATGTATATTTAATGTTCTTTAAAAAAAGAGAGATACCTTTTATTTGAGAAAAATTCATAAAAAGGACCAGTTCTTCTACAGTTAAGTGCGGCAGTTACGCACACTTAATTTACACACATGCTTAGCCATCTGATTTGCACATACACTGATACCCAGTCACCTGGTATCCCAAGATTACCCCCACAAATGGAATAAAGAGATGGAGAGTTTGGTACAAACTAAAAGGTGTTCGGTACAAACTAAAAGGTGTTCATTTCACCCATAGTCAAACTGATTTCTACCTAAAGACTGTAGGCCGTCTGTATAAAGTGAGTCACAGATCATACACCCTTACGAAGTCTGCATAGAGTGGAGATACAAGCAGATACAGAACAGAAGCCGGCCACTGCAGGGGGTTGCAAGGCTCAATCTCTTCTCAGTCCTGACCCTTCCTGCACCCACGAAGTTTTCCCTGAAGCTTTTTCTCCTTAGCCTTTCCTCATTCTGCATTTTCATACTAGAGTGTCCACCACCTCCTTCCGCAATGCCTTGTCACAGGAAACCCTGCAGAGATGGCCACAGTAGGACAGCCCACTAACACAGACACCTTACTGCGGGAAGTTCCCGCCAATCGAACTGCAGCCTCAGTGTTTAACAGGCATGGCTTCAGTCTTAGCACCATACTGCTTCTTGAGACTGCTTCCTCCCACTCAGTGATAGCAACCTCTGTCAGACACACACACATGCACACGCAGGGTATTTATGCAGTAAGCGCTTGCAAATTAAGGTGGGCAACAGCGCACAACTCATTTGAAAATATGGCCTACAATGTCTGCCTGATAGTAAAATTTTATCACAAAACTCAGTATTTTCTGGCCTCCGGCTCCTAGCTCTGCACTAAATAGAAATCACTCTGGTAACATTATATGCCCTAACATGACTATCCTCAAATTCTTGGTACAGAAATTCTATCCAGCACTCCATGAACACCTAAAATTCCCACTAAAGTTAATGGAAATTTGGGCAGTGCAAGCACAGTAGAATTAGGCCCAAAGCTCTCTAAGGGCTGAATTGTGTCTTTAAAGCCAAGTGCTGTACTGGGAACAGTGTGGCTCCACACTACCCTAGTGAGATAGCAGGCAGGCATTCTACTTGATGGAGAATTCCTTCCTGAGTTCCCTGGCATGCAAACTGGTGCTGAACCCTTTCAGGGTCTGGAGCGTACTCCTGCTAATGTGCTGGCCCCTCCACAGACTACTCTGGAGTGGCAGATGGCAAGGGCCATGGCTGCCCTTAGGGAGTGTGAAGGGCGAGTCCCTGCACTTCCCTGAATACCGGACTTGACGTTGTTCCTGGTCCTTATGCAGGCTGTGCAAGCTGTGGGAAGGTTCCTTGTGCCCTCCCCCCATCCACCCAAGAGCCAGGAACAATTTGGCCCTGAATTCTTGTGTCTCTTTAGGGATAGACAAACTGAGTCAGCTGAAATGCTGTCTGTGCTCCTGGAGTCTCCAGCCCAGCTTTGGTTGAAGTCCCACATTTTCTAATGACCCAACTTTTGACAGCCTGATTCCTTTGTATTTTTGATGATTTGAAAGTCTCATTGGCAACTTACATTTTTTCTATCTCTAGCAATATTTTCAGAGTCTCCAATCTTGCAGTCCTTCCTCAGGGCAAAACTCCCATTGACTTCAGCTGAATGGATAAACAAATATGAAAGCTCTTAATCTCAGTTTCTTCCTATTCCCTGTACTCCTGTTCTTACTTAGTCACATTTCTTTTTTGCCTATATACGGATCTTTATAATGTAATAGATACTGAATACCATGTCCATGAGTAATTTTGTGAGGCAATTTGAATATCAAAGGACAAAATATACTGGCTTAGTAGATGTTACTGTGTCATATTCTTTATGATGGATACTGTACTTCCAGCATCTTGTCTTTCATATTAATAGGGAGTGGGATTCTGTTTTAAGTGACTCATCTGTCAAGAAATTAAAAGTAGATGCTCAAATTTGTAATACAAATGTATTTAAGTAAAAAAAGGATCTATTTACAAATACATTAATGTGTGCAGTGAACAGTTCATTTACTCCTTTGACATTTGCCCTTATAACATTACAGCTAAAACTTAACACTGTTTAGCCCAGGATTTCCCAGGGGTAAAGGGCCAAAACACAATCCTGAGAATTCTGTGAATTGCTAAGGATATTAAACACGAAGTATAAGATTACAGAGAAACAATGCAGCCATTTTGAGCAGAGCTTTCCCACAGTGAGAGGTTCTGGGAGGCCTAGCTGCTTGTTTTGACTTCAGACACTGACTCAGGGATTGAAAAGTTGGACACCCCGGGTGAAACAGAGAAACAGTTTGGCAGGCAGAAGAAAAAAATTAACCTTTTCAGTCTGTGTGCTGCTTACTGCACCCAAAAGTCACAGTAGAGCACAAAAACTTGGCTTAGTTCATGTATATCTTGATTTTAAGAACATTTATCTGATTTTAATGTTTCCTCCTGCCCCTCACTTCTTGTGTTTCATCTTAAAATGAGAGGTTGTAAAGTCTTTGGGTCAGGGATCATGTCTTCCTGAGTGTTCGTACAGGATTTGTCATAATGGGGCCACAACCCTAGCAGAGACTTGTGGGTGCTACTGTAATACAAATAACATAGGAAATTATAGATTAAATCTGAAAAATACGTCGATAGAATCTAATTTACTAAAATTCAACAAACAATTTTTCCAAATTTTTTCTTGATTTGTCGTTTTCATTATTTGGATTTTTCCACTGGTGACTTGACAGTAGATCAATAATCTTGATAAATTTCTTAAATAATTTAACATTTGTTCAATACAGCTCCCTTTCTGGGTAAAGAAAATTATTAGACTAATTATATATACCACACATGGCTCGTCTTTACTGCATTATTAGCTCAAGGTAGAATGTGAATTTTGCCCGTAGCCCAACCTCTGTCCATATACAAAAATCTCTAGCTCAAGTTAAGTGGTCTTTAAACCTCAAGCTAGCAGGCCATCAAGGGGTAGGAGTTGAATTTTCAATGTCAGGGGCATGGGTTGAAACTTGAGTGTTTCTGATACTCAAGTTAATAATGCTGTGAGAATGCAGCTAAAGGTTATAGCTTGAGTTAGGCCAACTCATCAGATGCTAATCCATTTACTCTATGCTAATTGCATTGTTTTGCAGTGTGGCTGCTTTTACATGAATTAGGCTAGCTGGAGTGGAGTAACTTAAGATAATTGTTGCAGTAAAGACAAGCCTTCTACCTCCATTCTGAATATACATAGGGCAGCAATTTTAGAATGGTACACAGTTACTGTGATTGCATATGCAGTCGTGATAGCTGTGCATACAAATAGACAAGAGACCAGAGAGACACCTAACTGGTCATTTATACGCACAATTATTGTGACTGTTTTGCACATTTGTAAAAAAAAAAAAAAAAAGGCTCCTGGTGCCTGGAGTTTATTCCCAATGAAAGCAATGGTAGTTTTATTCTCATCGGGATTGCAGCCCTGTAGTCAATCAGGAATGCCATCAGTCAATGGCAAATAACAGTGTATTTTATCTGACAGTCGTTGTAGGCTAGTAGATGCAGAAAAGGAATATAAATCAGGATGATTGGGTAGTATTCCTTGCTCTGCCTCTTCCTTGCTGTGTGACAATGGGCAAGTTACTTAATTTCTCTATGCCTCAATTTCCCCAGCTGTAAATTTGCAACAACAACAATAATTCCCTACCTCACTTGGTACTGATGAGTCTGAATTTCCATTTGTAAAGCACTTTGAGGTGCTTGAGTGAAGGGCACCATGGTAGTCCCAGGATTATCAATTCTAGAACTCAGCCTTGCCAGTATTAAAACAGACGTTTCTGTCTTAACATATCTATTTTTAGGAGAGAAATATTTTTGACTAGGGAAGCCTCAGAAGTCTTACTAGTGCTATCCAAGTACACTGTGTATGTTTTTTCCCCTTTTTGAGGTGCTAGTATTCAATTTTCTGTCACTATCCACTCACGGTTTAGTGAGTACTGACAAATATTATCAACACGTTAGGAAAGAATAAAATTCTGTCTAGAACCCTTTTGCTTTCTCAAGCATGTTGCATTAAGAAAGCTAAAAAAGAAGCCGAGGGGGAAAAAACAAGGCACATTTCCAAACACAACATAAAAGGTCTTGCCTTAAGACCATGGATTTCCTTTTTGGTACTTTCAAAGAATGTGTCTTTAGTTCTCTTTGGCTGTGTGACCAACAGTTGCGGGGTGTGTCTGTGGTTGGTTTTTTTTTTCTTTTCACAGTAACTCTATTGTTCAGAAACTGCAGCCAATTTATGGAAAGAGGTGGAATGTTTATGTAACTTACTTTGCTTTAGACAAGAAATAAAAAAAAAATGACTGATGGAGGAAGGCCAGTCAAAACAGGATTTTTCTTCCTTTCTGGACACAGATGTTGGGAAAAAACCCAACTCTGTCTTCATGTTAAACTAAACAGCCCTTCCATTTTTAGACCCCTTTTTTAATTAAGTAGGTCAGCAAAACAAAAATCGAACATTTGATTAGTGCTCTAATTCTCGTTTTAAAATATGCCGTGTTTGAAAGCTGCTCTGTTTACATACTTACAACACCATCAACTGGTAAATGAATATATTAGGATTAGACAGTACCAGTTTTTCCAGTACCTAGACTGTTGGGTCCCAAATGTACAGTTGGCCAGTAATGCTAGACCGCAGATGTTGAGTCTCTCTTAATAACTAGAATGGAGTTTCCTGCCATTTTCAGATTAGCTGGGCTACACAGAAGATTTACAAAATGAAAACCACAAGAAGCTAGCCAAAAATGACTGCCCCTAATTTAATTGCACCTTCTTTTTGTGATTACAATGGGGAAAAGTAAAGATCACTGACTGTCTGCAATTTGTCCTGCCCTACCAATGCAGTATCTTGACAAGTGGCTCCAAGGCTTCTTTAATGCAAATATACATTTAATATTCTTTGGGTCAAATGCCGTTTTCCTTAAATGAGCAAAACTCACATTGACTTCAGCAGAGATATTGCTAAACTAAGGCTTAAACAATTTGGAGCTGTAAGACTTAAAAAAATATTGAGATTGATTCTGGAATAGCTTGTATACACAGGGCCAAGCCCTATCTCAGTTAGACTGGCATAACTCACCTGAAGCCAGAAGATTATTCTAGTGAAACCTGATAGTTTGGACGAATATATATATGACAACTGCAAATCATTGAGGTATATGTCTACAGAACAGATTCTACTCACATAAAATTCTGCTCAGCATGAAACTCAAGTGGTCTGTGTAGCCACAGACTGAGTTATAGTTTCAATTCAAGATTTGGTCATATGTTGTTTCAAATAACAAAACATAGATCTGGCACTGGGCCTGCCAACTGAGATGGACTGAGACCACCAATTTATTACATACAGGATCTTCAGGTACCCATGACTTTCAGTCTCCATCCTAGAGCAGATCCAGGCTAGCAAAGGACTCCTATCTTCTTACCAACCCCCAGAAAGTTGTACCAGTGTAGTTCAGGAGAATTTGGTCCATTTTCATTAGTTATTCCAAATCAGTAGCATAGCCGGGGGGGAGCAGGGGGAGCGGCCGCTCCCCCTGTGAGGAAAAGCGGTGCTAAGGCGCCGCCCGAGCCTCGCTGGGGTGGCGCTTTAAAAGGCCTGCGGCTCCTGCCGCTGCGGGGAGCCACGGGCCTTTTAAAGAGCCCCCGCCCCAGCCCCGCTGCTGGAGCCGGGCTGGGCGGGGGCGCGCTTTAAAAGGCCCACGGCTCCTGCCGCGGCGGGGAACCATGGGCCTTTTAAAGCGCCGCTGGGTGAGTGCAGGGGGAGCAGGGAGGCACCTTTTTAAAGCGCCGCTCCCCCTGTGCTCAAGACCTGGCTACGCTACTGTTCCAAATATAGTTTCCAGTTCATAATCAAACATGTATTGGATTGGGTGATGGGGTATTGAGCCAATGGTCCAAATTCTAGTCAGACATTGCCCCTTGCTATCCAGCCAACTCCAGTGGAATTGCATGAGCATGAAAGCAGAGTCTGGCCCAATAAATATATGGAGGCTACTGAGCAGGCATCTGTAGGACATTTAAAATGCTTTCCTACATACAGGGTTGAGTGCTATAGTCATACATTCCACAGAGACTCCGTTTGCAAAGGGATAGAAATAAAACATTATTTGGGTTTTAGTTTCTTGGCCTTCGTAACTGAAGTCTGAAAACAATTAAAGCCAGTGCCATACCAAATCAGCTATGCAGGCGTTCCTGGATTTTCCCATGGAATTTTTATACAAGAATCAGGCTGCATCTGATGCAGACTAAAACACACAAAGAATTGTGTTGGTCAGAGTCAAAACAGCTTGTGGACAAGTTTTTGCAGATTTTGCAAATGCATGCAAAAATCAATTACAGACACCCTGAAACACCTAGCTAAAAAGACTATTCACATATACTCTGCTGGAATTTAGACAACAGCTTACTCACTGAGGCACTGAGCCTGCTTGCCATTCAGGGGGGACACCTGCTGCTGTGCCCTGTGGATAGGGTTGGGACACTGACACTGCCCCTTCCATCCCATTTGCCTCCTTTTGGAGGGTGCTCTGCTGCGGAATTTTACTGGGGGAGCAGTCCCTGTGGTTTCTCAGAGAGTATATGGACTGTGATTGTGGCTGGCTGCTGTCAAGAGGTGCAAGAGGAAGAGATTTCTTGCAGCATCCCCAATCTTTTGTGCCCAGCTGCTACATAGGTGAGCAATCTGGCCCCAAAACAATATTGCTGTTATACCACAACCAATACTAGCATGGAAGGAAAACACCATCCATCTGAGGTCAAGCTAGATGATCATAATGGTTCCTTCAGGACTTCAAAATTGTGAATCAACTGCCGCACCCTTCACTCGCATTACTATGGTAAACTCCTCTTCTTGTTTTATTCCATTGAAAATCTGGTCATTTTCAGAGAAGGGGAATTTTGTGGTTCTTTTAGAATCACTACCTTTCACCAGTGCAAACGAGTGCAAAGAGACAGTGTAGTCATTCAGATCCTCATGCAATAAAACTTCTCTAATTTGCACTCACAATGGTGGGACCCATTGCCAGTTACCAGAGTTTGTGGATTAGCAAGTATATGTCTCTCCTTGTTTTTGCATGCCCTAATAGCATATCTAATACAGTTCTGTACTTTTGCCAATTCAGGCACACCATAACACCCCCACCTACACCTATACCTCCTCCTCCCCATTTGAGGAACAGCGAGTATTGTGAAGGCCAGTGTAACTCTCCACTGGAACTTGTATATGGACGAATGATATTTTTCACGTGTAGCAACCGCTAGCAATTCTGCCTAGCACAGAAAGAATGTTCCTTGAGTTTCAACCCACTAGACCTTTTCTGGCTAACTCATATTTTTCAATGAGCCAGACATTTAGTCAAAAAATACACTGAATTAATCTACAGGGATTCCCCTTATAACCTGAACCTTTAGGTGTGAGCTGACAAATGTAAATAACATTATTCTGCCAGGCTGTAAGTATCTCAGTATCTAATCACTCAATGGAAGGCGGGGGGGGGGGGGGGGGGGGGAGAGCACTACCGAAGTGACTTCCTGAGCCCTGTGTTTATGCTCAGTTTTCATCAGATTTTTTTTTAAACACAAACTGAAGTGCTCTTGTTGCATTTATTTTGGCACTAAAGTTCACTCATGCTTTTTGGATCAAAGGGATAATTATGAAGTTGATCTACAACATGCAGCCTAACTTCGGAACTCCTGTAACCAACGAATATATATATTTATGTGCAACCTGCATGGTGTTATCTTGTTATTGCACACGAAGAGAAACGATCAGCTCAGCAGCTGTTGGAGTAATACCACTGCATTTCTCCTGGAGTTTTTTCCTCTAGCAAGACCTTACATGCAACCACATTCTCCCATGAGAGGTTTGCCAGATTTCCAAAGCAATGTTATATTTAAACAAAGGTTTTACCACCTTTGTAACTTTAAACAGCGTTTAGCCTCTTTCATAAATGCTATAGCCTGTAAATCCAAGATGGCCCACACCCTACACATTCCGATGTCGCATACTAACAGCCTCTTCTTTAATTACAAGGTGTGGCATTTCTGGACAAGAGACAGCTAATCCTCCAGACGAATGCTAGTTACATTTACCCTAGAATTTCTGCACTATGCAAAGCTTTGGATTTGAAAATGCAAAGTTTAAACCTGACAAAATCTTTAGCGCATGGCTACACTTTGATGCCATTTAATATCCTGGTTGGTTAGCAGTAGCATTATAATAAAGTAGAGGTGTGCTCCAGGTACAGAATTCGGAGCCTGCTCTAAAATCTCAGAGAGGTGTTTGGATGCAGCATTTTGATTCATGGTCCTATCGATTATAAGTTTAACCATCTGCAAAGCTACACATGTACAGTAAGGGCCCAACTCAGCAAGATATGGCTAAGTACATGCCTAACTTTAAGTGCCTTACTGAATCAAGGACTCAAATAGAAGTCATGTGAAAATTAAGCTAAAGAATAGTTCTAAAGCTATTGGTATCGCATACAAATGAGCATAATAGAAAAAGACAATGGCAAAGCATCACTGATTCCTAACTCCTGCAGACAGGAAAGTCACATTTCACTACAGCTGCAAACTAAAGTTCAGTATACACAGCACAAGAGTCCACCACCAGGCTCCACTGACAGAGCTAGACAGGTTTTATTGTCATTTGTGTGTGTACACAAGGGGATAGGATACTTCTGGGGACTTGTTTGATGAAGATCACGTTGTTCAGATCCTGTTCTTTTGTTAATGTCTCTAGGAGCCAAGATGCATCTGATTCTGCTTCACAGGCTGCTGGGGCTTAATACGTGGGCTGTCGTGACCTGCACAGGATGTGCCATGTTTGTCTTTCTTCCACAGGATAGAAGCGACTTTGTCTGTACAAAGTGCAAGCTGATCTCCATATTGGAAGAGAAGATTCAAGGTCTGGAGAAACGAGTATCAACCCTGCGTTCCATAAAAGAAAATGAGGAGTTCCTGGATAGACGTCAGGATCGGCTTCAGCGGGCACAGTGTTCTGAGGATTCAGAGCAGGCTATGCAGCGGGGACAGAAGGCCAGTGAGGACCACTGGCGGCATGTGACCTCCAGAAGAGGAAAGAGTATGAGACAAGTCCATGTACCAGAAACGCATATTCAGATGAGCAACCGTTTTCATGTTCTCTCCACAGGTACTAGTGCAGAGAGTGGAGTGAATGATACCTCTGAGGGAACAGAGCAGAAGGAGACTCCACTGACTGGAAGGCATGAGATGCACAGTCCTAGAGATGGGGGTTCCACGACCACCACTCCCAAGAGGAGGAGGAGGGTGGTGGTGGTCGGGGACTCTCTCCTCAGGGGGACTGAGTCATCTATCTGCCGCCCTGACCGGGAACACCGAGAGGTGTGCTGCTTGCCAGGGGCTAGGATTCGTGATGTGACGGAGAGACTGCCGAGACTCATCAAGCCCTCAGATCGCTACCCCTTCCTGCTTCTCCACGTGGGCACCAATGATACTGCCAAGAATGACCTTGAGCGTATTACTGCAGACTACGTGGCTCTGGGAAGAAGGATAAAGGAGTTTGAGGCGCAAGTGGTGTTCTCGTCCATTCTCCCTGTGGAAGGAAAAGGCCGGGGTAGAGACCGTCGAATCGTGGAAGTCAACGAATGGCTACGCAGATGGTGTCGGAGAGAAGGGTTCGGATTCTTTGACCATGGGATGGTGTTCCAAGAAGGAGTGCTAGGCAGAGATGGGCTCCACCTGACGAAGAGAGGGAAGAGCATCTTTGGAAGCAGGCTGGCTAACCTAGTGAGGAGGGCTTTAAACTAGGTTCACCGGGGGAAGGAGACCAAAGCCCCGAGGTAAGTGGGAAAGTGGGATACCGGGAGGAAGCACAAGTAGGTGAGTGCAAGAGGGGAGGGCTCCTGCCCCACACTGGGACAGCAGGACGATCGGTGAGTTATCTTAAATGCCTATACACAAATGCAAGAAGCCTGGGGAACAAGCAGGGAGAACTGGAAGTCCTGGCACAGTCAAGGAATTATGATGTAATTGGAATAACAGAGACTTGGTGGGATAACTCACATGATTGGAGTACTGTCATGGATGGATATAAACTGTTCAGGAAGGATAGGCAGGGCAGAAAAGGTGGGGGAGTTGCGTTGTATGTAAGAGAGCAGTATGACTGCTCAGAGCTCCAGTATGAAACTGCAGAAAAACCTGAGAGTCTCTGGATTCAATTTAGAAGTGGGAGCAACATGGGTAATGTCGTGGTGGGAGTCTGCTACAGACCACCAGACCAGGGGGATGAGGTGGACGAGGCTTTCTTCCAGCAACTAACAGAAGTTACTAGATCACAGGCCCTGGTTCTCATGGGTGACTTTAATCACCCCGATATCTGCTGGGAGAGCAATACAGCGGTGCACAGACAATCCAGGAAGTTTTTGGAAAGTGTAGGGGACAATTTCCTGGTGCAAGTGCTGGAGGAACCAACTAGGGGAAAAGCTCTTCTTGACCTGCTGCTCACAAACAGGGAGGAAATAGTAGAGGAAGCAATAGTGGATGGGAACCTGGGAGGCAGTGACCATGAGATGGTTGAGTTCAGGATCCTGACACAAGGAAGAAAGGAGAGCAGTAGAACAGAGACCCTGGACTTCAGAAAAGCAGACTTTGACTCCCTCAGGGAACTGATGGGCAAGGTCCCCTGGGAGAATAACATGACGGGGAAAGGAGTCGAGGAAAGCTGGCTGTATTTTAAAGACTCCTTATTGAGGTTGCAGGAACAAACCATCCCGAGGTGTAGAAAGAAAAGTAAATATGGCAGGCGACCAGCTTGGCTTAACAGTGAAATCCTTGCTCGTCTTAAACACAAAAAAGCAGTTTACAAGAAGTGGAAGATTGGACAAGTGACCAGGGAGGAGTATATAAATATTGTTCAGGCATGCAGGAGTGAAATTAGGAAGGCCAAATCACACTTGGAGTTGCAGCTAGCCGGAGATGTTAGGAGTAACAAGAAGGGTTTCTTCAGGTATGTGAGCAACAAGAAGAAAGTCAAGGAAAGTGTGGGCCCCTTGCTGAATGAGGGAGGGAACCTAGTGACAGAGGATGTGGAGAAAGCTAGTGTACTCAATGCTTTTTTTGCCTCTGTCTTCACAGACAAGGTCAGCTCCCAGGCGGCTGCACTCCGCAGCACGGTATGGGGAGGAGGTGACCAGCCCTCTGTGGAGAAAGAAGTAGTTCGGGACTATTTAGAAAAGCTGGACGAACACAAGTCCATGGGGCCGGATGCACTGCATCCGAGGGTGCTAAAGGAGTTGGCCGATGTGATTGCAGAGCCATTGGCCATTATCTTTGACAAATCATGGCAATCGGGGGAGGTCCCGGATGACTGGAAAAAAGCTAATGTAGTGCCCATCTTTAAAAAAGGGAAGAAGGAAGATCCGGGGAACTACAGGCCAGTCAGTCTCACCTCAGTCCCTGGAAAAATCATGGAACAGGTCCTCAAGGAATCAATTCTGAACCACTTAAAGGAGGGGAAAGTGATCAGGAACAGTCAGCATGGATTCACCAAGGGCAAGTCATGCCTGACTAACCTAATTGCCTTCTATGATGAGATAACCGGCTCTGTGGATGAGGGGAAAGCAGTGGATGTGCTATTTCTTGACTTTAGCAAAGCTTTTGATACAGTCTCCCACAGTGTTCTTGCCAGCAAGTTAAGGAAGTATGGGCTGGATGAATGCACGGTAAGGTGGATAGAAAACTGGCTGGATGGTCGTGCTCAACGGGTAGTGATCAATGGCTCCATGTCTAGTTGGCAGCCGGTATCAAGTGGAGTGCCCCAAGGGTCGGTGCTGGGGCCGGTTTTGTTCAATATCTTCATCAACGATTTGGAGGATGGTGTGGACTGCACCCTTAGCAAGTTTGCAGATGACACTAAACTGGGAGGAGTGGTTGATACGCTGGAGGGTAGGGACAGGATACAGAGGGACCTAGACAAATTAGAGGATTGGGCCAAAAGAAATCTGATGAGGTTCAACAAGGACAAGTGCAGAGTCCTGCACTTAGGACGCAAGAATCCCATGCACTGCTACAGACTAGGGACCGAATGGCTGGGCAGCAGTTCTGCAGAAAAGGACCTAGGGGTTACGGTGGACGAAAAGCTGAATATGAGTCAACAGTGTGCCCTTGTTGCCAAGAAGGCTAACGGCATTTTGGGCTGTATAAGTAGGGGCATTTCCAGCAGATCGAGGGACGTGATTATTCCCCTCTATTCGGCACTGGTGAGGCCTCATTTGGAGTACTGTGTCCAGTTTTGGGCCCCACGCTACAAGAAGGATGTGGATAAATTGGAAAGAGTCCAACGGAGGGCAACAAAAATGATTAGGGGGCTCGAGCACATGACTTATGAGGAGAGGCTGAGGGAACTGGGATTGTTTAGCCTGCAGAAGAGAAGAATGAGGGGGGATTTGATAGCTGCTTTCAACTACCTGAAAGGGAGTTCCAAAGAGGATGGATCTAGACTGTTCTCAGTGGTAGAAGATGACAGAACAAGGAGTAATGGTCTCAAGTTGCAGAGGGGGAGGTTTAGGTTGGATATTAGGAAAAACTTTTTCACTAGTAGGGTGGTGAAGCACTGGAATGGGTTATCTAGGGAGGTGGTGGAATCTCCTTCCTTAGATGTTTTTAAGGTCAGGCTTGACAAAGCCCTGGCTGGGATGATCTAATTGGGTTTGGTCCTGCTTTGAGCAGGGGGTTGGACTAGATGACCTCCTGAGGTCCCTTCCAACCCTGAGATTCTATGATTCTATGATTCTATGAATACCATTTCTCTTACACTATGAAATAGGCTTAGCTTTGTTCTCTTCAGTGACTGTACAGGACAAATATGGTGTGAAGGACTCTTACTTGTTAACATAGTAATGTGCCCACTTCCTCTGTTTTCTTCGGCAGACTGTTAAGTTAGATGTCCAGCTAACCCAAAATTCCACCTCTACCAGGCTAATAAGAGCCAACATCAAACATAGCAAATCCAAGTCAGTCTTCACCTGGGTTTCAAGCTTCTCACTAGGGGGTTGCATTCAGCTCCCACTTGGGCATGGTATGGGCTCAGTTCCCCAAGAAGCAAGTAGATGCTCACTCTGGGCCTCCAGCCCACACTGCTCCTTTGCGCAAGGCTGTTTCCTCCACCTTGTTCCAACTTTTTCTCCCGCTCTGGGCTCCTAATACCAGATTTCCCCCCACACTCAAAAGTTCCACAAAACCAGTAAATCTAAACAGCCTCCTCCTAAGGCTAATCTCAGAGCCCCCTTCCCAGCATGCTTTACCTCCTTCATGAGGCTTCAGCGCTTCTTCTAGCTCCCACCATGTCATTTCAGTGGAAAAATCAAGTGCCTCTGCTCTTCCCACATCTTCTCCCCCTTCTGAGAGAGGGAAGCTAGTTATATAACCTGCTCCCCTCCCCCACACACACTCCCCAGCATGCCTCACTGTACAGACCTACAATTTCCACCTGCCTCCTCTGGACTAAAAGCAGGAAAGGGACACTGCTAGACCTGGAATCCATCTTAAAAGGACCACCATGCCTGGTCACAAAAGGTCACCTGTAGTTGCCACCTGGCTGGTTTGGGTTTTTTTACTGCATTGCCAGTTGCCAGTGAAAATGTGCCTCGCTCCCCCTCCTCCCAGTTGTAAGCTGTGTGCACACTAGGGTGACCAGATGTCCCGATTTTATAGGGACAGTCCCAATTTTTGGGTCTTCTTATATAGGCTCCTATTACCCCCCACCCCCTGTCCTGATCTTCCACACTTGCTGTCTGGTCACCCTAGTGCACACACAGCAGTGCCAGCTGCCACACAATCTTGTAAGTACCTTGCACAGTATCGCATGGCTGGGTGTGCGGTTGGCATGGCACAACACTTGTGTCCTGCTCTGTGTTCTTGTCCCTCAGCATGCCAAAAATGCAACAAAACTGCTCCTGCTTCTCTTAGCACCAAGGACTGGGATGCAGGACAGATGGACCCGAGGCTCACCAATATGGTGGGGAAGGCGGGGGCTTCTTTGGGAGGGGAAGGTAGGCGGGGCTCCCTTGAGAACTGAGGCTTCTGGGAAGGGGTGGGTGTAGGGGCTCATGGGCCAAGGGGGTCAGGCTGTACTGATGGTGTGAGCACCTGAGGGGGAAAGGGGAGGGTCCGGCTGGTGGGGGTGTGGTGCAGTGGTTGATTTTTCTGAGCCTCGGAGCTGGGATTTGGAGAGCGAGAGAGAGAGACAGCATACAGTGACACCCACTGATCATAAGGCAATGACTTTCTGTGCAAACAGCCTTATGTGGTTTCAGTTCACTCTTCCCCCCACAGGGGTTCGGGACAGTGTTGGCAGTCAGGTAATCAAATAGGGTGAGGACTCTGAGTACTACTTTAAGGCACAGTAATATAAAAACCATAGTAATCATCAGTAATTTTATGGTTGTTCAGCATGGCCTGGTAACATCCCCATCA
Source organism: Macrochelys suwanniensis (assembly GCA_033296515.1). Lineage (NCBI taxonomy): Eukaryota > Metazoa > Chordata > Testudines > Chelydridae > Macrochelys > Macrochelys suwanniensis. Next base: position 160,724,051 of record CM065777.1, read on the forward strand.
TTAAAGTTCCCCTGCCCTATGACCCGCTGACGAGGAGATCTAGGATAGTTTAGAGCCCAGAACGTGTATTGGAATTCTTTTTTATTTATTGGCTTTTGTTATCAGCTGTAGACACAAGAGATACTGCTGGATTTCAGTTTCCACAAATAAGAGGCAAATTCTGCATGGGACATGTGCACACTACTTCCATTGTCCCTAAGTCAGTCTGTTCTGCAGCCTTTAAAACAAACGTCTTTCACCTCAGTGATTAGAGGCTAGGATTAAGCCTTTGTCTTCTCTGTAGATTTACTTTACATTCAACCACAGGATTTCCCCATAACATGCTCTGTGTGCACACATCCCATACCTCTGTCTGTGCCACTAGTGAGGCAGTCACCATGCCCTGAGGTATAGGGCAGACCTTGAGTTAGCTTAGCCTGTGTATCCAAAGTAACTTCAGTGAAAACATGCAGCCACACCCAGTCGCAACAATTAGTAGATGATGGTTCTCTAGATTCCTTCTCACAAGCCCCCTGGACATCCAATCCGGTGTACTATCATGCCATCTACCTGTATTCTGACCCTGGCTCTTCAAATGCCTCTGCTCAGCATCCTTGGTCCCACACTGCTTGCTCTTTCTCCCAATTCAACCTCATTCATTTCCAGTGTTCAATACAGCAGAAGAATGCCCAATATTGCAGCCACCTGGTCAGAAGCTGACATCAGTATCTTGATGCATCTTTGCAAAGACCATGAGTTGAGGTGCTCAGAGGAACAAAGTTATATCTTGGATCAAGCAGACTGGAGAGCAGTATAGGGAGAGGATGAAGGGGCTCAAGGTGAAGTATTGGAAGGATAATTCCAAATCCCAGCGCTGTCCAACAAGTTCCCTGCTCTGCAATGAGCTGGACCATGTTCTGAGAGGCATGCTGAGCACGGAGCCCCATTTCATCATGTGGGTTTCAAACTTTGTTGATGCCCATGAGGACATAGACACCTCCTCAGCCCCTCAGACAACCAGCCCAGAAAGGGAGAGGACCGCAGCCCCCAAATCTGGGTGGACCAGAAGGAACACCAGAGTGGATGAACCCCACAGAGAAACACTAGGGAAGCATCGCAGTTGGGGCCTTTCTTCCTATTGTTTTGAAGTATATTATGAAATATTTGGATGGGTTTTAGCCTATAATTCTGGCTGCTGCTTTAGTTGTGGGCAGATGCAGCACCATTATGCTTGTCCACCACCACTGCCATTCCTCATTCACTCCAATTCAAACCACGCTACTCAAAATGGCAGACAAGCAGAGAAAACCCTCTCTGCAAACCAACATGTTACAGTGGATTTGTGGCCACAGTCCAGGCAAAATGTAACTTGCCATAACACAGTCCTTAAAGGCACTAGTAACAAAATACCCCAGCACGTTAAGGCACCCTCTCACTAGCACAGAAGCTGTTTTATTGCTGATCTGATTGTGTTCCATTTCTGGAGAGTAATCAAATAGAATTTTTTGCTCAGTAAAAATTCCAGGCAGTCTCTGAGATTCCTTCATAAGGCAAACCTCCCTCAGCTTCCCTTGTAACAGACAAATCCTTTCCAGTCATTTAGCAGTTCATCTGTCACAGAACGCAGAAAGATTTGTCCTTGCAGAGCTGAAAAGGCTCCTTCCCAAGGCTTAGAATAAGTAATAACTGCTCCCTTTTCCATTCTGGAATCTCAAGCAAGACCACGTCTTGTAAGCAGCAGCCTGAAAAGGTTTTGACAAACTTGCCAATGCTGCTCTGTCTCCCAGGACCTGGACTCCCCTATGCCTGCTTTTGGGAGAGTTGGAATATAAAATTAACTCACGCTTTCTTTTTCCTGGGAACAGTACTTTACAAAGCTTCACACCAGGCAGAATTTTGCTGCGTGGGAGAATCAATAAAATTCTTTAGAGCTAAAAGTTGATACTTTTTATTTGCAGCTGTGTACACTGAGACAGGTTCTAGGCTCTCAAACTCCCTCTCCCTGCCCCGCCCCCCAGTGTCAGTGAGGACCCTCTGCCACAGCAGAAGACTCATTGAGGGAGGGGAGGACAGCAAGGAGACCACTGATTGTCAGTGAAAGGCTTTGGAATTTGAGGTCAAAGCAATGAAGGACTAGGATTACCTGCCCATGGAGGTGCATAAGGACTGATCCAGGTGATGGGGTGGGGAGAAACTCACCACACACCAGACAGGAGGAAAAGGGAAAGAAGAACAGTGTGAGGTTGCAGAAGTGAAGGAAAGAGGACAGGGAGCCTGAGAAGCAGCTGGCAGAATGCCTCCCCCGTGACTCGGAGGTTAAGGAGTGAAATATGGCGTTTCAAAGAGACATGTTTGAGAGACTGTTCAGGCTCATGAGACAGTCCCAGCAAACCTCCATGCCACCAGTGCCCAATACCATGGCTGCACCTTGATATTACTGTGTCCCACAACCTATAGACAATGCCTGAGGGACCCAGTCAATGAACCATGGAACTGCAGTATCTGCTGCACTCTGTGCCTGTTCCCGTGCAGGGGAAGGAGATCAGATACATCAAAAATCTTGTCAAATCAATAGTTTTGTGCTTGTTTGGAGTTTTTTGCACACCTTTGAACCATGTTAGGCTAGCTGGTCTGGCCACATTTTTAGCTTCAATAAAGTTAGAGAAGGGAATATTTATTTCTTTAATTCATGCATAGAGACTACATTTGATTTCAAGGCAACAGCTTTAATGTGCCAGACAACCCCATTAATCAGCCCTAGTTTACTTTTCATGCAGCTCAAGAATGCAGGCACACAAGGCATCCCTTACGGCCTTTGCTTTAACAGACCCTGTGCCAGGACGAGGTGCATTTGGTGGATGTCTGTAAGTAGACCTCAAAATATCATCATCAATCCATTCCATCCCACAGCACTCCCCTTTGTCCTCACATATATTGTGAAGCACCCAACATGCCCCAGGCAAAGGTATGGTGTTAAACACACTATAGTGCAAATAAGTCTGTAAGCAGTGCCGGTCAGCCTCAGGCACGTTCCCCCACACTGGAAATGACACCCCTGCTCAATGTGTATTTCACCTGCTGCTTGTCCAGGGGGCCCAAGTCAGGATAAGTTTCAACCACCAGAGTGGCAGCAGCAGGTAGGATGCGGTTACCTATAGTCACAGTGGGCAGGGACACCCCATTGAGGACTATCATTAGGAGGAACAATGTACCAGCTTGCCTATACTGAAAGAGGCCAGACCGGAATACCCTGGCATTACGCACCCAGCCAGAGCATCTGATATAGGTGGCCAGGAATATGCCATGGTGGTCCACCAGGACCTGCATAACTATAGAGTAGTATTCTTACCTGCTAATATACTTGCTTGCTTGAAATGGCAGGTAAAGGCTGGGTGTATGCTTGTCATCACTCACATCTGCATAGCTCGGGAACCTCATCCGTTCAAATCCTGCAATTATTTCAAGAATATTTCCAAGTTTTACAACCCTGGGGGCCAGCACAGTGTAAATTGCCTTGGAAACCTCCATGACCACAGCGCCAGCTGTGGATTTGCCTACCTCAGACGGGTTGCCAACAAATCTATAACAGCCTGGGTTTGCCAGCTTCCACAAGGCAATAGCAACGTGCTTCTGGACCATTTTTGGCTCTCTGAACTGGCTGTTCTGCTGCTCAAGGGCCAGAGCGAGTGCCTCACACTGCTCCAGGAATGTGGCTTTCCTCATGCGAGAGTTCTGGCCCCACTGTGATGTGATGCCATGTTTCCATCACAATGTGGTTCCACCCTGAGTGCTTGTGAGCCTCGTCCAGAAGCAACAGTCAGCATAGGGGATGGTCCGCTATGAAGAACAACATCAGCTCAGTCTACTCCTCCATGTCCACGTGGTCCTGATCTGGTCTTGTGCTTATAACTGCAGGCCACTGCCTCCATCTTCTCTAGGCAAAAAAAAGCTGCCTCTGAAACACCCGCCACTGTCTCTTGGCAGCAGCTTCTGCAGAGACATGCCAAAGAAATACTGCCTGCGTCTAGAAAAGCAGCTGTTGGCCCCAGTTATTAGGATGAGCAGAATCCATACCTTTGACACGTAACGCCAACTGGCTTCCTCTCAGGAAATGAATTTCCTGGGCCTAGCCCATTTCCTCCCACAATCTCCAGAGTGGGCAAACAAGCTAACCTACAACACCCTGTGAATACAAGCACACTCTGTGCTTACGCCGTGAGTTGTGGTGGTACGAATAACAGGATCTGTTCCCAGATAACTGTATTGCTTCTCATGGACAGATACAGCACCAGTATGGACATGGGACATGACAGCAATGCACTGATATCAACAGTGTGGTCACACTCCAGTGGGTTAGGCTGCTGTGCATTGATTAACACTGGATTGCTTAACCCGCGTTTAGCCTGCAGTAAGGACAGAATCTTAAACTATATATGAACTTGAACTAAAACCTGTCTGGATTCAGCTCAAACCTCTCCCTATCACAGGCTGAATCCAAACAGAGATTCTCATCTGTATTTCCTCCCCAGGCTCACGAGTGTTCAGATTCAGGATTTTAATTCCACCCACTACAGAGCTACCAAGTTTGGATTCAGATCCAGAATTTGGCTGTGGTTTTGGCTTGGACCCCATCTCTAGTTTAATCTTTGGTATTCTTTCATATGGTGGAATATTAATTTCCATTTACTAGGTAACTTTAACAAATAGTTTGTTAACAGAAGAAATGACCTCACTCACTCTGAGTGGAGATCAGACGGGTAATATATGGTGATTAACTACAGGATTAGAGAAACTAAGGTGGAAAAGGACTATTTAGGTCATTGTAGTTCCTCCCTAAGTGCAGATCCAGAATTGTTCCTTACAGCATATACTTCAGCGCCTTGTCCAGACTAGTTATAAATGACTCAAGCAAACAGTCTTTCCCAGCTTCCCTTTTGAGGCTATTCCACACTGACAGATCTCACTGTTAGGAAGCACATCCTGATATTCAGCCTAGATTTCTCTTTGCTTATTTCATCCCGCTGCTTCTAGCTATAGCCTTGGAGCATCTGCAGTAGTCCTTCTTCCCATTTGGTCTTTACCCTCTCCAAACACCAGTAGAATGTTATCCATTAGTTGTTTACCCAACATACTCATGTTTGGTCTTTTTGCCTTTCCCCAGTGCCAGATTAAGGTATAAGATAACTAAACTACAGTTTAGGGCCTTGCAATATGAGGGGCCTCTAAAAAAGAAAAAAAAACTGACTCCATTTCCAGTTTTATCAAAATCGGTTGATAAATAAAGGAGATATGGGAAAAAGAAGATTCTCTCTAAATATAAACATTTTCATTCAAATATGACAAAAATATACACATCTGGCTACACAAATACCCATACCCTTCACTAATTGTTCATTGACAGGCAGGAGGCCAGGACTGAGAAAAAACGATAATTGCACTTGTAAAATTAGTATTTCTATGAGTAAGTCTGTTATCAGTCTCCCAAAGCAGTGTTTTGTTGGCCAGCTGCTACTGGTAAAATTCTGACCGTGCCTTCATAATTTATTTACATAAATAAATAATCTCACTGCCAATAAAATCGGGACAAATGTGAGGTCGGAGACGGCAGTGACATGAAGCAATCCTGCGAAGCTCATACTCATATGTTAGTGGGTTCTTTCTTCTTTTGATCTGTACATATGTACAATTTGTATGTTTTAGTGCGCATGCCGCTTTCTGCTTCATGCACTGTCCATGCTTGACATAATTGAGTTTGCAGGTGATCGTCTTATGGACTTGGGTCAAGTGGATCTTGAGGAGGATAAATTTGTGTTGGCTTCCCTCTGTCAGTTTCGGGAATCTTTACAGTAAATATCAAACAGTGCTGACAAAAGGATAAATAGCGGGTTTTGAGAGAAGTGAAGGAAGATATGTATATATCAATATATTCTGAATACTTGGTGAGCAAGTTATTTTAAACTATGTACATATATCATTTATAGGCTATTAAAGCCTATAATATTCATTATATTTGCTTGAATATAGGCTAGTTTTTCTCACTCTCTCAATGACTGTCTAGAGATTACCATTCTTTCTCTTCTGTGCATATAGCTTGTCACTCTGTGTGTCCAAGGTGTTTACTCCTTGGAAAGACAGAGGATAGAGAAGCAAAAGCGAAGAAAGATGTCTGCCTAGAAAAAAGACTGGGATTTTCTGCTCGGCAGGTTTGGAGCACACAAGATCATATTTTATTATGGGTAGTATGCTATGTAAAAAAATTTTACATAGACTTATAAATCACATATATGCATACCACATTATATTTTTATAGTATGGCAAAAGAAAAGTTCCAACAATTCATTGTTTTGTAGCAAAAATTAAATCGCAATAAATTTGTAAATATAATTTATATATAGTCTGTATTAATTTTGTTAAGGAAATACAAAGTTTATCAAATGTTTTTTCATTTATTTGTATGAAAAAAGGATAATTTTCCTTATTCATGGTGTAAAAAAAATTATATAGCCTCTCTTGTTTTCCTGTGAGAACAAACAAAATAACACTAACTTTCACAGAAATATCCTGGTAAAACTCAGGTTTTCGGCATATATTTATATTAATAAAAATATTATGTTGTTGTATAGATATATAAATCTCAATATTTATATTATACAATTAAATATTTTACTGGTTTTAATAAAAACTTACCAATATTAGGTAATACAGCATAACTGTCTATAAAAACAAAACTAATTTATTGGAAAAATACAACCCACATACAATTTTCTGATACTTTTCTTATTACCTGGGTGTAATTCACATCAATAGAAACTAATCGTTGAACTTTAAGCATGTGAGTTATCCACATCCTATATCCTCTACTGCCATCTTATATCCTCTAAGAGTCTCATTGCGTATTCAGACAAGGAATTCCACAATTTAAATGCCTCAGAGAAGAAAAAATTCCTGAACTCTTCTAGGTAAATGGTATTATTTACTGTATTTTCTTTATTTTGTATTTTTATAGTGTATTGTTTACTTGTACTTTATTACATATGCAATTAGTTCAAAGAATTTGTCTAAAATTTATTTCTGTCATGATGTCATCATTACAAAGAGGGCTATTTTTACAACTTTCCCTTTGTATATATGCAAATATAAAGCTTTCGTGTTTATATATTCAATGTCTTGTGAAAATAATAAATTCATTTTTTATGGTATGGGGCCTCTTACGTGTGACATAGCTTAGGGCCTCAGAATGTCATAATCCGGCCCTGCCTTTCCCCATTAATCAGTCACACTAGTCCATTGGTTGTTTGTTGCTTGTCACTGTATTTCCATTGGCTTGCCAACATTTTTACTGTAGGCTCCCTCACCAGCTCAGGAAGCATTCACCACCATACCCAAGACTCTTTTAGACCCTTCCTCAGGACATGGTTCATTAATTCAAACACAAAACAAGAAAACAAAGCTATTTCCCAGAATGGGCTGCAGAGGCGAGAGGCCTTCCCCCTTGCACCTCTCTCTCTGCCCCTGGAAAAGGGACACACACACACCTCTTCCCTTAAGCCCTGCTGAATCATGTGACAGGCAGGCAGGGCTTAGCGCTTTTCTGCCTGTCCCATTTACCATAGTTAAGTACCCAGTATAGACCGTAGTATTCCAGGGGGTGATCTGAAAAGTGCCATGTAGAGAGACTGACAGATCCCTGTAACATAATCTTCTGTGTTGTCTTTTTGCAGTGCCATGGCACATTGCAAGCTCACCCCTCATTTGCTGCCTACTCTGAGATACTGTGCTCAGATACCACAGACATGAGCATGGGATGGATAGAGTTCCCCGGCATTACTCCCTTCTGTGTTTCCATTAAACAGTTATATTTTTTTCCTTCAGCTGTATTAGTTGGCATTTTTGTAGGTTGACTCATCATGCCATTTCCTGCTCCTTTTTCTGACTCTTGATGAGATACTGTACTTAGTATTTATACTGAGGTGACTGAGATCAGAACCTGCAGTGCTAGAGAATCAATGCAACTTAATGTGACAGAGTGGGAAGTGTAGGTCTCTCTCAACATGCTTAATTTTGACAGTTCTACATAATTAGGATATTTTACCTGCAAGAGATGGGTGAAGGCCTGTCTTGAGTCCCCCCCGAAATACAGAAGATGGGTTCTTACTCTAGTCTGGATATTCTGGGCCTGATTCTCCACAACCTGGCATCTTGTGTAATCATTTACAGCTGTGCAAAGGGGTTGTAAAATGCTATCACCGATGTAAGGTAAAATAAAAATTCAAATGAGGTACCATTGTACAACTACTTTGTACAGGTGTAAATTACTACACCAGGTACAGGGCAGAGGGAAATACATTCCTTTCTTATGTTCACTCTACTGGTCTATTTTATGCTGGAGCAACGTTATATTTTACAAGGGGGGCGGGAATAACCAAATATTTGTCCTGGGTGCTTCACTGTATTGCACAGAATAATGTAGAATTAGACTTTATTGTTGTGTTTTTCTGAATGAAGATCTAGTTTCAGCCACCATGATCTCTACTTTAGATTAAGAGAGCACCAAAACAAGACAGAGCAAAGGTTAGGACCCCAGGAGAGAGCACAGGGTGCATGTCTCCTCACACAAGCTACTGCTAGTCTCACTCTGAACTAAATCTGAATTGCCTGTAGTGTAGACAGCAGAGTTCAGAGAGGTTTCAAATTACAGTTCATAGAAAACAAAGGCTAACAGGTATGTAGCTAAATACACCACAATTATCTCAAAAAGCTATGTAAGTAGTTGGTGTTGATTCCCATACTTCTACATTTTCCAAATTCCACGTTTGCTGAAAAGTGAAATTCGGACCAAAAAAACAGCTATCAGCTTATGGAAAACATCTTGGAGAAGGTATTCAGGGCAAGGGGAAAAATTATTGTTGATGCAGAGAAATATATTTCAACAACACAAACCTTGATTGTTCAATGTTAAGGCTGAGAATGTGTATGTGGATATTCTCAATTAATTCTCATGTTACCAGTCCGAGTTGCAGGCTTGGAGGAGACAGTAGTTGGGGAGAGGCAAATGAGTTCTGTCAAAATCAGAATAGCGGTGAGTGATGCCACAAAGCAGGATCAGGGCATGCACCGTGGCAGACTTCCTAGGCATTTCTGGCATTGGCCAGGGAAATTACGAAAGTATTTCTTCCCTACTTCACAGCTGAGGGTCTGACACTCCCTCATCCAGTGAAGCAGAGTGCAAAACACCATGAACCAACAGGGTGTTGATACAGAGCAGAGACATCTCAGTGAGGCTGTGTAACTAGGGTGACCGGACAGCAAGTGTGTAAAATCGGGACGGGGCGGGGGGGGGGGAGGTAATAGGAGCCTATATAAGAAAAAGACCCAAAAATCAGGACTGTTCCTATAAAATCAGGACATCTGGTCACCCTATGTGTAACACCGACAGACCCCAGTCGTCAGCGAGTGGGAACGAACCGGGAACCTCTGGAGCTTAGTGCATGAGTTAAAAGCCAACTGGCTGTTAGCTAAGGCTGTAGAGCAGACTCATTTAACTCTCTCTCTCTCTGTGCTACTAGATAGGACTGGTGTGTGGGTTACATACTTCCCCTAGCTGAGGAAGCGTGTTCCGAACTTCAGAGTCGTCCCAGGGGACCTCTGGAGCTTAGTGCAAGAGCCTCTACCACATGAGCTAAAAGCCAACTGGCTGTTAGCTAAGGCTGTAGAGCAGACTCATTTAACTCTCTCTCTAAGTGGTCTCAATGCCACTAGATGGGACAGAACACCACAGCCACAAGGTGTGTGGGTTACAGCTTCAGCTATAGGGCTAGTCTACACTAGAAGAGCTACAGTGGCACAGCTGTGCCACTGTAGTGCATCTGGCAAAGGTATCTATGCTGAGGGGAGAGAACTCTCCTTCTGGCATAATAAAACCACCTCCATGAGAGGTGGTAGCTACGTTCGTGGGAGAGCAGCTCTCTCACTGACGGTGTTCTCCACACCGGTACTTAGGTTGGTGTAATTTGTGTCACTCGGGGCGTGGCTTATTCACACTCCTGAGCAACATAAGTTACACCACCAACATAACCTGTAGGGTCAGCAAGCCTCTCAGGTTTGAGTGCCGTGGAGAGGGTGGGAGATCTGCTTCTAACAGCCACCTAATGTTTGCAAGTCCGAGTCATACAGGTGGGTGAGTTGCTGATAACAGGTACCAGCGATTCGTGCATCTGAACCAGATTAACTATAAGTAAAAACAGGAACAAACCATGTTCTGTGCTGTTTCGGAAGCTGAGCTTGAACCTGATTCCAAGCAGTCCAGACATGGTGCGATGTAGAGTATGTGCTCTGGTTTTGTTCTCTGAGGAGATGACCTATATTTTTTTATGGAAACAAGGTGGGTGAGGTAATGTCTTTTATTGGACCAACTTCTGTTGGTGAGAAAGACAAGTTCAAGCTATATAGAGCTCTTCTTCATGTTTATGGACAGACAAAGCTGTCTCAGTGTTTCTTGTTTTTCAGTATAGGGGGAGAATTAATGTTGTTTGGGCAAACTTTACTGTCCTACTCCATACTTTCTAATCTTTAGGATATACCTTTAAACAAACTTCCTGGTTTTCTAATATTTGTTTTCTCAGTATCGTCAACGTTCCTGTTAAGGTTTTACACCCTGAGGCTACTAAGTAGTACTCAACTTCAAAAGTAACCAGTCAACTTCAAATCAAGTCAATTAAAAAAAAAAAAAGTATAAAGTAGTTTCATTCCCTTCTCCCACAGACCTCTGCCAAGTTGTGTGCTTTCACAATTATATTTTTTTAAAGGAAAATAAAAGAATATTATCTCCTCTGTTGCTGTATGAAAGACCCAAACAGAGGAAGCAGTGAAATCAACTGTATACAGTGATGTCAAGTGCACATAATAAATAAAAAAATTATATGCAATTATTTTTCTCTAATCTCTTTCAGATATAGTCATTTAAATAGTTACTTGTAAAGGACGTAGTAGAACAATTCAGATAGATGGGTGAATGTTAAGTTGACAGTGTCCCATTAACACCAACTTAAATATTTACGTGGAAAATAAAAAATTTAATTATAATTCATAGGTGTAAAGCCTAAACACTAGGGTGTTTTTGATAATCATTTATAATTGAACATGCCAAATAACTTGAGTCTACTGCAAATGCTTTCTTAAGAATCATAACATCTTACTGCCTAAAGTGTCTTTTCTTTGTCCTCACCTGCCCAGGAACAGCACATCTTCATCGGTACATATTGCCGTTATCTATTATGTTGATTCAACAATCCTCTTATTTAATGCACAATCAAGGCTGAGCCACATGATTCAGTATGCTCTTTGCTTCAATAGTGCCTCTGTGTATCCCTGTTTGACTAGGTTAACCCTACACAGAGCATCTTAGTGAAGTATATTCAGGTTTCACATGAATAAATAACACAAGTGGGTGACAGGGCTTACATAGGCCCCTGCTGCAATACATACTGCCTAGGGGGTTGACAGAACTAGTCTCCTAATCTAGGATTTACTCTTCTGCCCTGTCAGGGACTCTTGATCCAGGGATAGGAAAGGGAAAATCTCATATGCGGTTTAGGTTTGAAATCCCTCAGTCTGAGAGCACGATGCATCTGTGCACTGCAGACATATCTGACAGCCATCGGACCCAGGGGAGGATCAGCTTCAAGCAGCCTTACCACTGATCCCCTGCTTTTCTTGCTTCATTCTCTGCTCCTACTCTAACTCCTGGTATATGTAATTTCCCTCAACAGCCAGCTTGACAGGGAACAACCTATGCAGCCATCACAAGACACTAGCCAGGTGATGCCAGCACCCAACAGGGGAAACATAGTACAGTTATGAGGAGAGGCCAGATTAAAACGAAATGGGGAACTGCGGTGCATGCTATACAAGGGTCACATGGCTTTAATAGCTGACTCAATCCAGAATCCCAACCGCAGGCAAGAGGAGACAAGTCAAACCTTGGCTATGAAACACAAGAGACAAAGAAGTGGTAGCAGTTCTGGTGGGTGTGCCAAAGCAGCTGGATAAAACGTTTACAGGAGACCCAGGTTAAGAAAAAAAATTCTAGTCTCTGGGGTTTCTGGTTTGTTTAGCCAAAATAACACAAACCAGCAAAATCTCTGGCCATATTCCCTGCATGCAATGTAACAGTTTGTTAAATCCAAACCAAAGAATATTAATAGGGCTGCTAGTGCCTTCACATTTTTGCTCAACAAACCCCTCTCTGTGGGGCAGATCCTGAGCTGGTGTCAATTGTCCCAGCTCCATCCTCAATAAGAGTGTTCAAATTGCTTTAGCTTTTAGGAAAGGGTTTAGTAAATAAATTTGTCTAGTACTACCTGGAATTCACATTTATGTAACATCCCAAAATGTGTCAAGCTATTTGAAAGCTCAGAAGCGCACAGTGCAATGCTGTAATATGGCTCTTTGTTATGCTAATGATTTCTTCCCTGCCGCTCTTGCAAAGAGAGCCAGCCAGCCCATCAAATAGGAATGAAACCAGTGGGCAGCCTTTTTCTTTACCTGCTGCTGCTAAAGGTTTTCTTACCACTAAGCTTGAAGGGCAAAAGCCAAGTCTTTCTTGGCACCTGTAAACAAAGCAGAGAGGAAAGACAGAACAGTTTCCCATTATGCACCCACTGCCACATGGAGGGATCACTGGGGATGAAAAATGATGCCCCCTTCCTACAGTGATGCTAGAATTTACATTTTTTCCTCTTCTCTCCCCCCCTCCCCAATCTCTTTATTCCCCTTGTCAGCAGCACTGAGAGGAGGCAGTGTGGCAAAACCACTTATAAAACCTCATATAATCTAGGTACTTACGTGGCCCCCCTCGGTGTGATTCATGAAGATTTATGATTTTTTTATACTTATAATAATCTTATCCAGCAGAATTTACAGTTGGGGGATTGAGGAAGAGAGGGATTAAGTGACTTCCCCAAGGAATTCACACAGGAAGTCATAGCAGAGCCAGGAATTGAATGCACATCACCTGAGTCCCAGCCCCCTAGACCAGGGGTGGCCAACCTGTGGTTCCAGAGCCACATGCAACTCTTCAGAAGTTAATATGCGGCTCCCTGTATAGGCACCAACTCCGGGGCAGGAGCTACAGGCGCCAACTTTCCAATGTGCTGGGGGGTGCTCTCTGCTCAACCCCTGGCTCTGCCACAGGCCCTGCCCCCATTCCACCCCTTCCCGCCCCCTCCCCTGAGCCTGCAGTGCCCTCGCTTCTCTCCCCTCCCCCACAGAGCCTCCTGCACACGACGAAACAGCCAATCAGGAGGTGCAGGGAGGGAGGGGGAAGTGCTGATCGGTGGGGCTGCCAGTGGGCGGGAGGCGCTGGGAGCGGGGGTGGGGAGAGCTAATCGAGGGGCTGCTGACGTATTACTGTGGCTCTTTGGCAATGTACATTGGTAAATCCTGGCTCCTTTTCAGGCTCAGGTTGGCCACCCCTGCCCTAGACAATCCTTTAAGACCCCAAATATTCCACAGGAAGGGAGGCCTAAATTTTGCAGCAAGGTGTAGACTCATGTAGCACTCCAGCAGGTGACTGGAAATTCTGTGGTGACTTCATTTAACTTAAAAATGTGAGGTTTTAAATAAATTAAAAATGTCCATTAATGATCCCTAGCCCCTGTTTCAATATTAACTTTAGTGTATACAGTCCCCACGTCTTCAGATTTTAACCAGATTTTTGTATTGACAACACAGAACTGCATGGTAGAAGTTGACAAAGGGCAAATGGAGGTTTTGGAAGCTGGGTAGGCCCCACCTGTGACTTTTGGCACCTTGGGGGGCTTGAAGGACAATTGGGATGATGGGGTAAACTCATCTGGGTGCCTCATTTAGAATGATCAGCAGTGAAATAGTTAATGTTGACAAAAGATTGTCCTCTTTTGGTATCAGACTTAACAAGTCATTGTCTTGACTGGGTAAGTTCAGACGACATAGCGCCATTGGTTCAGACTGTCTGCAGCCTGAAGACATCCCTGCATTAGTTTATGCTCAGTTCAAATTTGTAATGTTGTCTTCACAACTATGGGGACTAAAGATATATTTTTAAATCTTAGACACTGGAGCACTTGTCTATGGCAAGGGGATGAGGGCAGGATTCTATGGCAAATCCCATCACTGCAAAATCACCAAATACACTGTTTTGAATCGAGCATACAAAAGGGAACAGATCTATTTAGACTAACGAATCCCCCTGTAAAACTAAGCCATATTTGCAATGAGGAGGAATGGGCCAAAAGAAGGAATAACATTTACTCAGTCTTCAGGGATCCAAAATTAAAATCTATGCAATTTAAGATTTCAGAAATTATTCAAGTTAAGTTTACAGGAAAATAACATATGGTGGAGATGTTTGAAAAATGCAGACAGCTGTAGATACATGCACTGAAATCAATTTCAGAGAAATGTGGGGCAAGCGCATTATTGACCTTACATAACATTTACAAAATAAATCCACACATCACTAACCCTGTGTATATCAGCTGGCTATTCACAAAGTAAAGGACCACTAAAGTTTTAAGTCAGCTGCTGATCACCTTACTCACAGAAGTGAACTTGTGGTAGCCAGATGGCTAAGAAAATGATTTGTAGGCAGTAGATCTGGTCAGATAAGTAAGGTAAGCAGGAATTTGCCCTAAAATGACGACGGCTAGAAGAATGCCTTATGATGGCAAAGAGTCTCATAAAAATGTTAGGGGTATACCTTGATGACTGAATAGATCAGAGCACAGATAGCCATTGATACCTACATATATAGACATGATTTTGAGGTTGAAAAATACACCAGGTGATTTTGAAAATAATCTGGTGACCTTTTCTACATTTCACAGGAAAAGAATGCCAATAAATACAAAAAATGAGCTGAGAGATGCAGGAATCTGTCTCAGAAAGCAATGAAGGTGGCATTGGTCTATGGGCAGTGTGTTTTTTTATTTGTACCATATGTCTGGTTAAGAGGAGGAGGGGACAAAAATTATAACTAATGGGCCATCCTGTCAGCTGGGATGAATAGATACAGCTTTATCGACGTCTAGGGAGCTACATGGATTCACATCTGAGGACTCAGCCCAATATATTAATAATTATCTGATAGTATTGAATGTCTTGGGCAAGCCTATGTGATTGTCATGTTGCTTGGAAACTGTCAGTGCCTTTAACTGCTTTACGAGGAATATAGGGCACATGAAACAGTATCACATGGTTTACTACTTACTGCCGTGGCTTGTGGCTCATCTGGAGATTAGCTCTCAACTGGTCTGACGTCCCCTTCTTTGGTTGCTCACCCTGTGGTGTCTCTCACTCTCTGGATTCAAGTTACTCCCTCTTCATGACTCAGCCCTCTAGCCAGGTCACTATTGTCCTCCCCTTCTGGGGTTACAAAGGCACACCAGCCAAATGATCTATCTGCAATCTCAGACACTCTTCCAATCCACTTCCTAGATTGTACCACTTTCCCAGTGACCAGAGTGACCACTACTCTGGGTTCCAGCCCACAGACACTATGTCCAGCAACTATGGCCTGCTCAAGCTCTGACCCTGTTGCTATTTCCCTGGATTCTTTCCTACCTCTCTAGACAGTAACTGTAGACCTCTCTACAGACCCTCTCTTACCACCAACTTCCTCTCTTTATAAGCCTGTCCCAGCTCTTCCCCCAGCTGGGCTTCATCAGCCATTAGGCCTTATCAGGCCTTGGCTCCCCTCCAGGTGCAGCCTGTGGGCTAATTGGCCTATTTTATCTATTCAGGCTTTGTGTGGGATGGACACCCTATCACAGATGGCCATTACCTTGCATTCCTCAAGGAAAATGCTGTGCTCAGAGGACGAATGAAATGAATAGACCTCAAGGGGTCTGTTTGTCTTGTTTCTGCATGCTTGGTACATCTGAAAAGATGTTCTCTGTTATAAACTGGACAATGATGCGGTGCTGTCAGAGAGGAATAACTAGCAGAAGAGATAAGGTGGGTGAGGTAATATCTTTTATTGAACCAACTTCTGTTGGTGAGAGAAAAAAGCTTTAGCTTCAGGTCAAGATATTACCTCACCCACCTTGTCTAATATCCTTAGCCCAACTGGGCTACAACAACACTGCATATAGCAGAAGAGATATCATTTTCCAAGTAAAACAGCATTTCTCATTATTTTTCCTGGTACCCTAACCTGAGATCTTATGCTTTTTCACTGAGCACATTGCCCAGTTCATTATGGCTCTTGAATGCAAGAGCTTTTGCACCAATTTATACAGTAACTTTTGAAAATTCAAACAGGCTTGCAAACTTGCCCCAGCTGAATTTGGTGGGAGAACTTTGCTTAGTTGCTGAGACTCATGAGAATAAAGTCTCCGCCATCTTTCTGGAGACATTTGCAAATCTGGAACATTAAAACACCTCCAGCCTCCAGGCTGCGTTTGCAGTATCATAAATTATCTACAGCATTCCATGGCATAAAAGCTTGAGACAGCAACAGAAAGCTGCACAGTTCTGACTGCAGCAGTGTCTGCATAATCACTCAGCTGGGTTCACATGTCTGATCCGAGACATTCCATACCTTACCACAGGCTTCTCTGATATAGAAAGCCACAGACCCTCTGTGGTGAATTCAGCCTGGCCCCACAGCTTCAGCAGCTTTGTTTTACCCACTCTGCGGAGAGCCAAAAGGGGGGGGGTACATTCCAACCCCCTAATGAATCCCTCCGCACCCAAAAGTGATCTTTGCTCAATTCACCAGGGCTAAAACACTGCCTTACATGGCCTTTGAAACAAATCTCACATTTTCAAAATTAATCTGTTCTGGATTAACTGATGTAGAAGCTCTGGGCACAATGCCGGAGTGATATTTACATTAGAGAAAATGGACCTCACAGAGATAGTTTGCAAACATCACAAGGCGAACTTGTGTAAACTCCCTTAGTTTAGTCATCTTTTTCCATCTGTCATAGAATTTAAAGTGATATTCAAAAACACAGGAAATTACTGTATATTCTAAGTGCTCTTAATTGGACTCATTGGCTGTTGTGAAAGATTCACATCTTTAGAACCTCCCACATAATTCTTTGCAAGTACTTCTTTAATTGCGTTCTTCTAGCAGACATACTGTCTACACTGCTAGGAAATGTATTACTACTGTTTCACACCACTGTGAAATAACTTCATTACTAAACTGAGTATACTGGATTTTATCTTCATAAAATAAGGATTGCCCCACTTCTTATGAATTGCATGGAGATGAGTGGACAATACAAGAGAACAAATACATTTGAGATCTTTAGCATAACTGTGATATTCACTTAATTAAAAAAATCTGAGATTTCATAGTAGTTTAAACTGTCCATTGAAATGAATTATTCATGTTGATAAAATTTACCCAAGTTTCTATATCTGAACATTGGTCTAAGTAACTTAAACCTGTGTCAGAGTGGAAGGATGTATTAGCTGACCTATGCTGTCCCTTCCAGCCCTATATTTCTATGATTGTAAAATAAAAATTGCTTTTAGTTACACCACTGGATTTCATCTTTATTTCAGGAAGTCAATGAGATTGCATAGGTGTAACTGAGTGCAGAATTTAGCTTGGTTTCTCCACTTAAAATATTGGGCTAGATTTACTAATACTAGTCTCTGCCTTTGGGTCATTCTGGCAACATAAATTAGCTGTAAACCCAGTTTACAACTGTTTTGTATTGCCAGACTGGCACAAAGCAACCAGAATGCCTGGATGAATCTGGCCTATCGGTTTAATTCTCTTTTTAAACACTCTAGTGTTCCTGTATCTTTGAACTTGTTCATTGTATCTGCTGTGCAGAACTGGATCTTCCAATAAGTATGGCAGCGAATGGCACAGCACTGACTAAAAGTTCAAGAGTTTGAATCAGAGGAAAATTTGGAAAGATGGTAAATATGATAAAAGAGGAAAAGGAAGAAGAATGACCATGGGGCAATGAAACATAAGAACTTAAGAGTGGCCATTCTGAGTCAGACCAATAGTCTGTCTAGCCCAGTATCCTGTCTTCCAACAGTGGCTGGTGCCAGATGTTTCAAAGAGAATGAACAGAACAGGGCAATTATCGAGTGATCCATCCCGTCATCCAGTCCCAGCTTCTTGCAGTCAGATGTTTAGGGTCACCCGGGGCATGGGGTTGTGTCCCTGACCATCTTGGCTAATAGCCATCCACAGACCTATCCTCTATGAACTTTCTAACTCTTTTTTTAACCCAGTTATACTTTTAGCCTTCATGACATCTCCTGGCAACGAGTTCCACAGGCTGCCTGTGAGTTGTGTGAAGAAGTACTTCCTTTTGTTAAACCTGCTGCTGATTACTTTAACTGGGTGACCCCTGGTTCTTGTGTTATGTGAAGGGGTAAATAACACTTCCCTATTCACTTTTTCCTTAGATGAAAACAGCAGTTCCTCTCAACCTTTTACTCTGGAGGGGAACATCTCTAGTAGTGAAAGGCTAGCTCAGCTTTCACTGCTTATTCAGCTTTTGCCCCCTCTGCTGAGACTGCCCTCCAGCTTGCCAATTAGTGCCAGGTATGCTGGTCATTTGAGTGATATGGACACTTGTCCTCTGCCCATATTTAAATGCTTGCACTGCATGCACTTCAAACACCTGAACTTCCACTCCTACTATTTTTCCAAGTTATCCTCATAGAAGTTGTACAATGTAAACTCTTTAACAAATGCAATAAGTATGAATGAAGCACAATAGTGTTACTGTGTATGTTTTAGAAAAAAAGTGCAGTACTTTTTTCAACTGAAATATACTATACATTTCAGTGGGAAATGTATAATCTATTGGGAAGTGATCCTGGAGATAAAACAGCACTTTTATTCTTATCAACAGTAAAATAGACATAGCAACAGAAACACCTTGTTCCGTTTCTATTTTCTGTTATATTCTAAGACTTGAGATATAAGCATAGAATTGCCTGATGAAAGTCTCAATGCTTTATAATGTTATATTCTATGAGTAAAGTATCTTTTGGTGCAGAAGAAAACAATTCCTCAATGGATAACAAGTTCTGACCAGTTCTCTCAAGCAGATAGACTGGTATCAAGTTGGGGAAGATGCATTAAGCTCCACATAAGACATAAAAGAGAAGGGAATTAATATGATCTCAGAAAAGAACCAATTGTTGGAAACTTGTGCTAGGAACAAAAGTGCCTTTGGTACTGAATACTCACAGGGAAAAGACCCTGTCTGGTGTAGGCCCTTAGTATAACTTAAAGCACTACAAAACAAAAATGAAACTACAAAACCCACTATGAATCTCTAAGCTGAAACTCATAACAATTGCTATTATATTTTTGACAGTTTACCCGGGTTGCTTCAGATATACTTCTCTTTTTCTCTTTAACATAACAATAGTTTGTCCCGTTGAAAAACAAATAGGAATGTTTAGTACACTGTTGAGTTCTACATATTTACTTTCAGCACTTGTTATAGTTTGTAAAGACGGGTCGGGGAAAGACATAAAGGAACACTTAAATTCACATTGCTGTTCTCAGAGAACGGATAAAATAACACCAGCTTTGTATAAAGTCTGATACGTCTTAATTTTGTCCAACATTTAGACACACCAAGGTGGTAGGTGGCTTAGAAATACATTTTATATACAGAGATAATTATAGAATTGTTTCAGATAATTCCACATTTCAACAGAGTGTAAACACGACCCATAAACTAATACCATGGCATTATGGCTTCATATGCAGTTTTCTCAAATGGGCCTGACTGCAGAGTGCTGGACACAATGGGACTTGATGGCATTCAGCGCTTCACAAGTGTTCACCACTCTGCATGACTGGGCCCTAACAGAATACTGTAGTTTGCAAAGTTTGGCCCAATTCTGTCCTTAGCTGTACCCGTACAATCCCAGGTGTCAGCCCTCTTCCGCAAACAAATCTTTGACATTTGTTGGCATATTTTAAAATTCTGCTCCAAAGTGTTCTAAAAATTGACAGCTTAGAATTCTGTATTGGTCTGTATCTGTGGTAAAAAAAACTGATTGTAATTTAAACCTTTTCAACATTGGAACAATTTGATTAAATGATATTTCCTTGGGACAGGATTAGGGGAAGAATCCAACAGCCATTAAAGATGTAAAATCAAAATGAATTTTGGTCATTTTAATAAATATATACCAAGGAAACCTCACTTTACTACAACAACACATTAGTATACAAGGATCTAATATCTACACTTAAAACATTAAATGTTTATCAAATACTGAAAAAAGAGCAGATATTACTACAGTAACTGGGTATAATACAAGAAAATCAGCTTTTAAATAATTGGTCCTTGTGGACAAATGTCTAAATGGTGATCCTACTCATACACTGTATGAATGAGATCTATATTTAATATTATTATTAATAAAAAAGCTTCTGTCTTGGAGAAATCAGGCATCATCTACATTTTCTCTATTTGTTGTTCGATTCCTGTTACAGTGATAACCCTTACAAACATGCCAAATTTGTCTTAGATCACTAAATAAACGTTATCTCAGTTTTGTGAAAAATTCCCTAGGCATTCAACATCCTTCCTGTAGGAAATACTGCAAATATTGAGGTAACTTTATTTAACTACGTATCTAAAGCAGTTGGTGAGCTTCCAAGAGTGACCAGTGGAGGTGCTGATGAAAGATGCCCAATTTGTAATCTTGTCTATGGGGTGCACATATTACCTGCCATAAAGAACAATTACGGCAGAGGAGGATTAAGAGCGGCTCTTTGAAATCCATGGCCTATATTCTAAGAGGAACCCAATGCAGCAGTGAATCAGAACCTGATTCTACACTACTAAACTCCATAGCTATGTCAGTGACTTAAATGAGTGCTGGACTGTACACTTAGAGTGAAATTTATCCCTGTGCAGAGAGCCAGCACAAGGTCTGTGCACCCCTTAAGTCCCACTTACACCCAATTTGGAACTGGGCTGCTTCCAATCACAGGGGTGAATTTCACCCTTAGTGAACAATGAACAGCATGAGCTCAGCTAATTGTTCCTAAGGCAAGAACCAATTAAAAAGAGCTATTGTTTGGATTCACAATGTCCCAGGCAGGGACAGGCAGCAATAAGGTGTCATCTATGATTTGGATTTGGCTGGTATGCACAGAACATCCACAGTTGTTCAGGTGGGTGAGGAACCCAAAAATTAGGTGGATCCAGGACCCAACATATTCTTAATCACCCCCTGAAAAATGTAATATGTATGTTTTTTTTAAATGTGCATTTTAAAATGATGTACCTAAGTATGACCAAATTTCGTCTTTAATCATTGAAACTTCAAGCCCTGTTTCTCCAAAATAATCTTTTTTACAATTAAAAGACATTTATTTCAAATAAAATCTTATCGCCACATTATTTATTAACATTGTGCTTTTTGTTTTGTTTTAAATCAACAGCAAAAGTCATATAAAACCCCCACATGCTTTTGCAATCTAAAAGAGAGAAATGATGCTAAACAGAATAAAGTATAAAGCATGCCATTGGTTCATGAACTTCATTATATGGAAGAATTAAAAAAAAAGAGCCTCAGCAACAGACAGTTGCCATAGAAATGCTCAAGCATCTAGTGCTTGTTTACAAGACACGTCTCTCTATTGTTTCTTAAATCCCTTCCTAAGGATAGCAAATCAAAAAGCAATCGAGCATCAAAAAGGAAGAATAGCGATGTTTGAATAAGAAGTTGAACTCAGTATTTCAAAGATTACAGGTTTCTAATAATATTGATCCATCCTGTTTTTTTCTGTTTAGGTTAATAAATCCCTGCTGTAGCTCGGATTTTATACTTAATTTTCACGCTGGCAAAAATTAAGATAAAAAGTAAGGCACCAAAAAATCTTCCCTATATAATAACAAACCACCATAAGCCTCATTCATTATTACAGCTGAGCTGAAAATGTGCAAGTGCTTGAGCTGTATGTGGTATTTCTGGTTAAGATCCCATAAAAAGGTATTTCCTTACAATACATCCTATCTTTGTCAGTTGTACAAAACTGTTAAATACATGAATTTAACAGTGTCAGTAAGGGAGTGTGGAAACTGTTTAATCCCAGTCCATAGTATCCAGTCTTTTGTCACAACAAATATTGTGTTACAAGAAGCAGAGCACCCTTGCTGGTAATATCAATTTGTTTACCAAACATCTAATTAATTGGTAAACATAATGGAGGTTCCTCTTAATTAATGGCAGACTCCATGTGGGAGAGCATATCTAAAAGGGTATGTTTTCCCCATCTGGTTTATTGGTATTTTCAGTAACAAAAGCTAAACTATAGTTGTAAGCAGTAATTCAACTGTGCTCTTTATGAAGTCTCCATATTTATAAATAGCTCACTGATGCAGATCATACAGATGCTTTATGCAATCTGCTCTCCAGTCATTTAAAACTATATGCAACGTTTGTGGCATGATTGTATCAGTTGTACAAAACTATAAAAAATCCATTCAAAATAAAATTTTGATAGATAACGTGCTGTGCATGCTTCAAAGTTACAGCAAAAAAGATGGCTCATATTTTACTTCCCTTGCTGCAGCACATTTTATTACTTGGTAAAGATTCCTTTTTCCTTAAGGACTTTTTCCAAGATTCATTTATGTTGCTCTTGTCATTACATCCAGTCTCAAAATAATCATAAAATTTGCCTTTACTTTCAAGAGCAAGGTCGCCTTTCATAGGTTCACAGTTTAGAGTGATACCATCTCGATCAGTTTCGTTACCTCCTTTCTCATCATTTAATTTTGCCTTTTCCTGATTACCATGAGACTTGGCATTAGTAATGAATATTTCGTTAGCAAGAATCTGGTCATCACGCCTGTAAATAGGGGCACTGCCGATGCCATAATCCACCTGGTGGGAACAACTTGGCAAAGATATAGGGGAGGAGGAGGAAGAAGAGGAGGAGGAAGAAGAGGAAGAAGAATTCTCCCCATTAGTATTAACAGGGAAGGGTAAATTTAAATAGTGACTGCCACATTCTTGATAAAAGCAGCAAGTATGGAACTTTTCACACTCCTCTTTTGCCATCCGAAGACGTTTTCTGTAAGGACAGTCTTGAGCCATAAACCACTCTTGCGATGAGGGACCACCAAAAGAGCAAGCAGAGAAGCACCAGTTGTTTTGCATGACAATTTCTCCATGGATTCTCTTCATTAAATTGTTTATGAGGACGGATCTCCGTAGGTAGACTTCAGGATCATCAATAAATTTCAGTTTTTCCAAAGACATGTAAAGAATATGCGCTCGCTCCTCAAAAACAGAAACTGTCTGAAAATGAAAGAGACAGAAGAGACAAAAAAGGGGTTAGAGTGTTTTGCTTTATGCAATACGAAGAATATTAAGCACCCTATTGGCAGTATGTAAATCCAGCTAACATTCTGGGTGGGCCAAATTTCCTTAGGGATCTCAGCTTGGCCTCTGAATTTGTACACCCATGCGTTTAGGGATCCTATTTTTCATGGCCAGAAAGCCAGATGTGCACCCATACTGGGGAGACAAATAGCTAAGTGTTTGATATGTGTAGGCAAACATTATTTGCATGCACAAATCCAGGTTTTAGAGTGATCAGACATTGGATGTGAAAAACTCGCTTGTTAGTTGCATCCTGTGTAAACTGTAAAGCTACTGTGCAATTTCTCTGGAATGTTTTAGCTGATGTGTTTTTTTATGTGAATATGGCAGGGATCAGGCCCTATCCACTGTTGGGCTTCACCAAAGCCACCACACTGAAGGGTGGCTTCCAATTGCATGCCCTCCATACCAAAGGCCTGCTAAGGATAGCAAGGCCAGCCAGTAACAACAGTGCAGATGGAACAAATGTCAGAACTGCCAATGAAATAGGCCTCCACAATGAGGAGTCTCTATTAGTCAAAACGCTTTTACCGCGCTATTGTGTAGAAAAATGTTGGCAGTGTGGTTAAAACAATCAAATATCACTGCGGCATCTGGACTGCAGCTGTTGAGCTGAGTACTACACCCAACAATCCCTGGGTCTAGTGGGAATGTGGCTGGGCAGGAACAAGGTCAGGAAACTAGAAGAGGCTGGGGATTTATGGAAAACCCTGGCCACAAGCGCACAGATTTGCTCTCCCTTCTAGGCTCCTGCCAGGATTTCCTTCTCAGCATTGGCAGCATGGTCAGGTTACTACTCCCAGGAGGCCATGGGCTCTGCTCTGTGACCCCTACCATGGGAATCGACGTGCAGAGGGGTAGTGAATGTTACTCCCAATAGTATTAACTAATTTCCATTTTTAGTACAGAATTTAGTCTGCGGAGGAGTGGAGAAACACATCACACAGGCTGCTCTAATTCCCCCCATCTGCAGGGGCAGCGAGTTCTATGGGCCTGTGGTGCTCAGACTCCAGCAAATTCAGGGCCTGGGGGGCCCGGCTCCACCAATGTTCAGGGCTGGGTCTCTCCCCCGGCCCCGCCTGCTACCCCTGCATGCCTCCCCAGAACATCCCCGCCTGCCCTGGGAAGTGGGTGGCTGCCCCCTGCAGCTCTGTGCTGCGCTCCCTCGCTGGCCGCTGCCAGCTACAAGGGAGCCGCGCCAGGCGCAGGCTGAGGCAGCTGCTACACCTGCGGAGGGAGGAGACGCATGGCAGCCCCCGCCCCCCCCAGCAGGCAACTCCAAGTCGACTCGGTGGGAGGGGGTGGTGTTCCTAGCTGGACCTCCTGAGCAGCAGCATGCGGGGGCTTGGATGAGTGTTGGGCCGGGGAGGGAGGGCCCCGGCCCCCCTCCATCCCCCAGAGCTCCGTGCTCTCTGACTCCCCACCCCAGCCCCAGGGCAGCCTGCCTGCTGCACCCCAAACTCCTCATCCCTGGCCCAGCCCCAAGCCCCGCTCCCCCCCCCACACACACCCCAACCCTCTGTCCCAACCTAGAGCCCGCACCCAGCACCCAAACCTCCTCCCAGAGCTCGCATAATTGAAAAGTGGTACTCTGTAATGGCTGTTCTGGGGTCTTTCTGAAATGATCTAGTAGTTGCTCTGCGTTTCCAAGTGTGAAGCTGTCCAGAGAAATCACCAACATAACTGGGATCCTTCCTCAGCAAGTAGTCCATGGTATGAACAGGAGACTGAACTATCCTCTCACCCCTAACGTTTGCCTCTCTGGTTAAAGGTCGAGATGCACTACAAGGCTGTGGGGGAAGCTTGCACTGCCTCTGGCCTTGTGTAACCTACACACCTCCTGGATGTGCTGTTCTGTCCCATCTAGTGGCACCAAGGCCACTTAGAGCGAGAGAGACATTAGGAGTCTGCTCTTCTTGCCTTAGCTAACAGCCAGTTGGTTTTTAGCTCATGCGGTAGAGCAGGGGTTCTCAAACTGGGGGTTGGAGCCCCTCAGG
Source organism: Macrochelys suwanniensis (assembly GCA_033296515.1). Lineage (NCBI taxonomy): Eukaryota > Metazoa > Chordata > Testudines > Chelydridae > Macrochelys > Macrochelys suwanniensis. The sequence continues at coordinate 160,749,415 of CM065777.1, forward strand.
GGCTCAGGAGGTTATTACATGGGGGGTCGCGAGCTGTCAGCCTCCACCCCAAACCCCGCTTTGCCTCCAGCATTTATAATGGTGTTAAATATATAAACAAGGTGTTTTCAATTTATAAGGGGGGATCACACTCAGAAGCTTGCTCTGTGAAAGGGGTCACCAGTACAACAGTTAGTTTGAGAACCACTGTGGTAGGCTCATGCACTAATCTCCAGAGGCCCCAGGTTCAATTCCGCCCACCCATGGCTGGCGTTACACTTGCTTTAACTATTCTATAGACAGAGAGAGGGCTTCAGTCGCCAGGACTGTCAAAGTGGGTCCTTTCACAAGCACTAATTCAAACAGATTTTACAATAAAAGAATATATTGGGGGAAGGTTTATCTATATATCAGATACTAAATGTACAATGTAGCACTGCCAGAGAAGTCAGCCAAGATCCAGCAAGGTTCAGCGTTCGGAGCTCAGTACCTTGCAGGATTGAGCGCTTAATGAGCAGGAGCATAAACAGTTTTCTAAAATCTCCCATGAATTGTTAAACATCAATGTATGTGGTCACGTGTCAAATGTAATCTATAACCCCTCCCAGGCTCCTTTCTAGAAAAAAAGATGTTTGGGTTTTTAATTTGTTGTTTTGAGTTGTTAGGGTTTTTATTTTATAAGTAAAATTAAATTTTGGAGTAGAATATACTCCCCTTTCAAATAATTCGGTATCAATGTAGGATTTATACACCCACTGGGGTATGCTGAGCCTAGCAATCCTGGAAAAAGAGTTACTGAAAAAATGGGAGCGCCTGGAGCTTACTTTTGTTAAATTTACATTATGCATTTTTGGTGTGTAAGCTCTAGAGTAACCTCTGTAAACACAGTTTAACTGTTTATGAATAAAACATGTGAGAAAAGTAAGTTATTCAGAGTGTTTATATTTACTGTTATTATAGCTGAACAAATCCCTTTGTTTCTTAAGCTATGCGATGACAATATAATAAAATACGACCAAAAAAGTGTGAACTATTTGTTTCTATGCAAACAGCTGGATTATTCTCATCATTTGGGTGGAGTATTTCAACTTCTGGAAATGAGTCAAGCAAGTGTTACTAAGTATCTGAAATGCTCAGTAAAAAAAAAGTCTATTAAAAAACATACTTTATGCGTACAGCTGCTGAGTGGTGGCTGAAAATCCTCTTCTTCCACATATTTCCTTTTAAAGTATGTGATCTTGGATGTTGTTATAGGATTTGAAATTCCCCTGTAATGTGATCCTGTGGGTAATAAATCAGATATGACAAATGACATGTGGTTTGCCTGAGGTTCTCCAAACAAAATACTTTTCATTTCCTTTCTCACTACAGGATAAGTCTACCACGTTTGTTTATATATATTTGTAGTGATCAAAAATAAACTTTTTACCTTACTAATAAATAACTCATATGATGCAATAGCATAGGCAATTGAAGGTCATTCTGATAGACACTATAGGACATTAGTGCATACTTAAACATTTGCTGTATATTTTTCTTTAATAAAACTTTCATTCTGAATTTACAAGAAATCCAACAAGTAGTGGCATTCACCGGTGCATTATGTTCTGATTCCAGGAACCACGAGTTACAGAAGAAATTTTATTTTACAGTTGTTAAATATATTCCATACACCTGGAATAAGATTTAGTAGCTTAAAATAATTTTCCAGAAGTTGATCATTTTGTGTCCTAATGTAAAGCCAGAAATGGACATGTAAAATTACAACTGACTGTAGCATGGATCAGATATAATCAACAAAAGGTAAGAGTCTGTTTCTACCTTTCATAATAAAAAAAGGTAACATCTTCGGACAAATACATTTTATAACATCACTCATCATTACTCAATACTTTGTTAACTGGCACCCAGAATAGTTACAATCCAGATTTTTATAATATTTTATCCTCACAGCAATCTACATAAAGATGGCCATGCTTGGACCCCCTTCTCTTCCCCCACCTCGCACCAAAATAGACACCATCCTCTATCCTGTTTTGGCCAATAAGAAATGTATTTATGACAAATGCCTTGTTATAATAACCAGTTATGTGCAGGGTTCCTTAAGATCCATAGAAAAGAAATGACAACTAGCCAGAATGGTATGACTTTTATCCCTTTGGAGAGTGACTGTAGTATAATATTTGCTGGGCCACAGTCCTCCAATCTATCCATATGCTTCCACAGACAGTGAAATTGAAATGACTGTCAGTTTAATGTAGCCATCTATTCCCCCCCCCCCCCCCCCGCCCCCGCCCAGACATTGCTTTAGGGTGAACGAAGGCTGTGCACGATAAATTGCTGCATTTCGAAGCTGGTTCGAGTGGATGCAGTTTTCTGGCCAAAAGCACTGGCTTCTTGAATATAGTCAATACCACACGAATGACATTCATTTTGCCCCGAGTACTTTTCCCGTAAGGGTACTGACACCGCACCCCCACCATTTGGCCACTAGCTTAGCTGCCATAGAGAGGCGGACGGGGAGCCATACCTGCCAGAGAATGACACGGTGCCCTGTCTCCCTCCTGCTGAGCCTGGCTGGGATCCGAGGGGCTAGTCTTGCCGCCACAGTGCGACTCCCACAGGGGCTGGTACTCCGCGATCTCGGCCGCTCCTCCCGAGACAATGGGCTCGCAGAATCTCTGCATGGGCAGCACCAGAGTCATTGCTGAGCGCCGGAGACCTGCAAGCAGAACACAAGAGCCGGGTCAGCCCGAGCAGCCCCGGGCATGGGCGAGTCCCCCGGCCCCGCAGAGGAGGAGCGGGGCTTTCCAGGAGGGGACTGTCACTTCTTCGCCATCCTTTTCTTTGCCCCCTTCGTCCTGCCCTCCGTCCGCTTCCTAGCCGTCTGCTCTCTCGCCGCCTAATCCTGCCGCCCCCAAACTCTCTTGTCCGCCCCAGTGTCGGCTCTGGCTTGCGGCAGCGGGCACGTCTCTTCCTCCGGCTCTCTCTAGTCCATTGCTTATTGTTCTCCGGCTCCCCGCACCCCCGGGGTCCGTTGATCCAGGTGCCTTTTAAAATGACATTTTTCATCCTTTAGCGGGAAAAAACCCTCTACTAAAAAAGTGACCAGATCACACGCATCCCTCCCCTCCTCGAGATCCCCCCCCCACCCATGCACAGATCCTCCCCCCCCCCCCTGGAAATAAATCAAACGAGCAGATCCAAGCGATGCTCACAGATTGTACGTAACAAATCAGTTCATTCGCTTCCCAGGCTCTCCTGCTCAGCAGCCCTGCCTCGGCAGCCACATCGCGCGCGGGTGTGGGTGTGTGTGGTGGGTTTGTTTTCTGCTCCCAAGCGAAAGACACAGGGAGGCTTAGGTAGTTGTTTCCACTAGCCCCGATCGGACTGAACTGGATCTGCCTCCAGTCAAAACACCGTGAGATGAAGACAGAAAATTGGCTCCGGTTTCACGCCGTGAGTTGCAGTCCCACAGGAGCCAAGCACAACATCAGCGGAGCGGGCAGAATATTAAGCAGGACGGAGCGGGGACTCCCGGGCCAGCGCCAGGCAGCGATCTGCCTCCCAGTGCAAACGCAAGCGAGAGAGGCGAGCAAACTTCCTGAAAGGAGCAACAGCTCCGCTCACTTTCCCCGGTTCACCTACTTCTTGGCACACGGGAGCACAGAACAATGCACCGAGACCCAGCCTGGCCCCTCCCCCTCTCCTCTCTCCAAGAAACTATTCCATCAGCCATGAATGATTCTTCCCCTGATCTATTCTGCGCTTGAGTTTCCTCCTGCGGCGAGTCTCAGGTCGCTGCTACGGCAGGAAGACCAGGATCCAAGGGGAGGCCAGTGGGGAATGGGGAGAGGGCGGAGAGCGAGGGATGTGGTCCCAGCAGTTAAAAGTGCGCGCAATTAAACTCTGCCTGGCTGGAGAAAGGTATCAGAGGCAGCAGAAGTGAGCGATTAAGAAAAATAAATCATTAACATCTGTCAGATGCCTTAAGAATGCACCCGGAGTGCCACTTTCTTCAGAAATGGGCGAGTGCTGGCTTGCTAGATAACACTATGGCTCGATCCTGTAGCCCTTACTCAAGCAGAACATTTACATTCACTTCAGATTGAGTGGTGGGAGTCAGATGGGATTTCAACCAAAGGAGTTTTGGCTGAGGAAGGACTACAGAATCCACCCGTAACTGTGCAATTTCAACTTCCCTCTATGAAACCAAATTATCATGTGGCTTGGAACTCTCTTAGACACGGGGAAACATACAACATACAGAATACTTTTAGTTCCTATTCTCATTGGTAGTTAAGCCTTTCTTTTTCCAGAAGAAAGAAACAATGGCCCACGACCTACTAGCCTCGTCGATTACATTATATTTATTTACCATTAGAGTGCCCCCACATGGACAGAGTAAGAGCAGTTCAGTCTCACCCAGGACTGAGAACCAGCTAAAAATCAAATATATGCTACCGAAAAAGATTATGCTGTCTCTGGAAAGACCCAGGAACTGATCTACTCATTAATCTGCCCTGAACAGTCACTCATCAGTCTCCTGGTGCTGGCACTATGTCAAGACTCAGCATTTGTCCTTAGAGAAAAGACTAGGTTGGAAGAGACCCGCTGCTGCTTTGGAGAAGTCAGGATTTCTTTGCATTTAATACCTTCTCATAAATCAGCATCTCTCGCAGATGCCTTTTTCTGACAGATGTTTTTATTAGAATAAAATTTGGAATAAAAATGTTCAGTCCTGCTTTTTTAAAAACAATATTTCATTTCAAATTGGTCTTTCTGTGTTTGAGCACAAACACACAGACAGCACACATGGAAAGAAGAACGGGCTGGGATGCTTTCTGCGCAGTTCTCAGGGTAGAAACAGATTCATCTTGGAAAATACAATTTTGCAGACAGTTTTTAAAGTAAATTAATTGTGCCTGCTATTTAGAACATACAAAATTAATAGAGGCAAGTTGGTTTAACTTTTATAAACAGCTACTGTCCATGAACAAAATCTGTTCTCTGTAACATTTTAAACATAATAAAAACAAAACGTAAATAATAATACATAGCATTTAAGCTGTTGATCTCAAAGTGCTTTACAAAGGTAACTGTTATTATCCCCAATTTTTCAGCAGAGAAACTAGTTTACATGCACAGAGGTTGAAGCCCAAAATTTACCTTACATTATTATATGCAATATCTGGATTCAATCCAATTTCCCATTTATTTCATTGAGACTTTTCAGAACAACGTATGAATGGTGAGCTTCCATTAACAGGCCTGGATATAAAAGGATAAAATATGTATACCGGAGTGCACAGTACAGTCACTACACAAAACTGCAGCAAAAGGTTGACATTTAGGGCTGAATTCAATTTTTTTAAATCCATTTTGGAGCCTTGTGTGGGCTTCAGTGGCAGTTTTTATTGAACCCAGCCCTTAATCCATAGGCTACCACAACTTTTCCACATTGTCAGCCAAATGCATGCAGCAGGAGGACACCCTGAGGCACCTACAGCAGCCTGAAGGTTAAAATGTCAAACTGTTTCTGCATGCAGTTTTATATCGTAAGACTACTATACATAGCTACTCTATTCCATTTGCTAGGATTTTCACTCACTATTCCTTCAGACTCATTATGATGTTAATGAGAGAACTCTAATGATGCCATTCACTTTACAACAAGTCTGATGCAATGTCAATGAAAAGGGCTCTTTGTACAGTTCTGGAATGCCGCTAAAAACAGAAGTTACATTTAAAATGCTTGTTACAATAATGCTGCAGGGTCTCTCTCAGATCAATAAAGACAAAGAAATAGACTTCCAGTGGCTACTCCATTTTTAATGCCTGAGTTTGTACTGCTCAGGTCTCACTATTTATCATATAGTCTGTAGCAAACCCATAGTACAAAGGCAGGATTTAAGGACCGGATGGCATTCTAAACACTATATCACCTTGCTTTTCCTAGCTGGATTAAACAATTGTTGAGCCATGTACTTAGGAAAGAAACTTGCCCAAATGTTCTGCCTGTACCTGGTTATTATTTAGCACTTACATTGCTGTGGCACCCAAAAGCCCTATTGTGCTGGGCACTGTCCAACCACCCGCAAACCACAGTCCCTGCCCAAGGGAGTTTACAATCTAAGAAAATAAGTGCCAGACAAAGGGTGGGGGGTGGGGGAGAGATACAGTCAAATATATGCAATGTTTCTATACACATTTACAAAAACTAGAAATATTGTAAACGAGGCCCTCCCCTCCTCAGCTTAGCCCATACGAGTTGGCTGCTTTTTTGTAGTTAGCAGAGGTGGGCACTGGGGAGGGGGCTGAAGGAGGGAATGGAAGTGCCCCTACAGATCAGGCAGGGAGGGTTTTCCATGTGTAATGGCAGATGGGATGCTCATGTGAGAAGTTGGCACATGGGTAAAGCAATGCCGGCGTCATGGCTGCCATGGGGGAGGGGCAACGCAATACGAGAGAAGTGGGCCGGTAGGAGGCAGCAGAGTTGGGAAGGTCTTTGAAGGTCAAGCAAAGAAGCTTGAACTGGATGCAGGGAAAGAAGAAGGAGACAGTAGAGGGATTCCCTGTGGCCAGGGCAGTGAGCAAGGGAGATGATCTCTCAGTAGCTGTGTTTGAGCAGCTCAGACTGGAAGGATGGAGAGGTCTGACTGGGTGGAAGCTACAGTAAGGAAGGCGGGAGATACTCAAGGCCTGGAGGACACAGCACGATGAGGCTAGGTATTAGGAACGTAATGGATGAAGCAGCAGCAAGATTTGTCCATAGCCGAGATGCAGCAAGAGAAAGGGAGGAGTCAAAGAAGATCGCTAAGTTAAGGGGTTGGGGGACAGAGAGAATGGTTACGTTATCCCCAATGACCGAACATGAGTCCAGCGGCCAGGGTTTGGTCATGTTAAGGTTGGTAGCAGCGAGCCTTCCAGGAGGAGAGAGCAGAGACACCAGTCAAGATGTGGGATTGCATGGAGAGAGAGGGGGACACATCAGAGTGGGAAGGAAGATCTGTCATACCTGCTCCTTCTTTGTGATTATTAAATAATATTAATATATAGTAGCATCACAAATGTACACTGTGTTTTACAAATACAGATTCAGAGCTGGTCCCTACACCTGCCAGCTTTCCTTCTAACAGACAAAAAGGCGCAAGGCAAAGTGCTTTACAACGGTTAAGGTGAGGAAAGGTGTGGGGATTATTGATGAAGAGGAGAAAGCAGGAGTTGACTGAAGAGGTTAGTTTGAAAGAGAAGAGAGAAGATGCTTCACAGATCAGAAGGGAGACTGTTTCAGACAGAGGCAGCCTGATAGAAGGTATGAACAGAGTGTAGAACAAAAAGGTAAATGGAGAAGTAAAGTGAAAGGGAGAAAAATGCAAGGAGAAGAAGGGGGAGAAGAAGAAAATGAAACTAGGGCTGTAGATGGGAACAAAATCATTCAGGGCCTTGCAGATGTGTGATTTTCCATTCATTCATATGCATACTGCGCTGCATTGGAAATGCGGATAAAAGCTACAGGGCATACATACGCATATGCCAACAGCAGTGACAGAGTTAAATTGGGTCTGAAATACCTAGACTGCCAGAACAACAGATCTACACGCCAACAGGGTCAATTCAGCTCTTCATCCTTCTGAGTTAGATAAACTACAGACCTGCCAAGTCTAGTGTTTTTCCCTGTCGTTTTTGGCCCTTAATTCAGGGAAACTCAAGCAATCCACTATTTTTTTCTGATGCCGGACTCCCAGCTCAGTGCGGGGGGAATTCACATGAAATCAGAGAGTGATTTGTGTGTTTTAAGAAATAGCTCTGGCGTGAAAATGCTTCTAAATCATCATCTGCTTCCTTGACTTCTCTCCTAATTTAGATTATCCAAATCCAGATGCTCCAGCCTCTCTCACAAGACCTAATTCTAAGAATATTTTCTCCCATCTTTTTCAATGGACACGTGCCTCAGATTTTTCATTTAATCCCCTTCCTCCTGGAATTTTCCTATAGCAATTTCTTGGGGCTACATTTTGGGGGTTTCTTGGGATTACTGGGTTGTTCCCTGATCTTAGACAGCAAACGGTTCTATAGGAGAAAAAAATGCACTTTTTGGATTTTTGATTTTTCAGTATATGATCTTAAGATCTTATTACCACTTATTTTAAGAAGCCAGAACACAACTGTTTTAAATGCTTTGACTTCCTGCATTTCCCGTTCATATTTTGGGGTTAATTAAGTAGTACTAACAGACACTCCTCCCCATCCATTTTCTTACTACTTGTCACCATGAAAGAGAAGAAGAATGGCAAGGACAGCTTTTTAAATTATTTAATTATTGGGATTTAAATGGAGGATATTGCCCCTCTCAGGCGCTCCCTCCAATTGTGTGTAAATATCTCCCCACTGGGATTCATTACAGCTAAACTTTAAAATGGGAAGGCGTCTGTTTATGATGGTCTGTACCTGGATGTATGCAAATATATGACCATGTATGCAAATTTGCAATTTTTTTGTCAGAGGAATTTCTTCACACAGAGCTCAGTCAACTTGTGGAACTCCTTGCTGGAGGGTGTTGTGAAGGCCAAGACCATAACAGGGTTCAAAAAAGAACTAGATAAATTCATGGAGAATAGGTCCATCAATGGCTATTAGCCAGGATGGGCAGGAATGGTGTCCTTGGCCTCTGTTTGCCAGAAACTGGGAATGAGCAAGAGGGGATTAATCACTTGATGATTACCTGTTCTGTTCATTCCCTCTGGGGCACCTGGCACTGGCCACTGTCGGAAGACAGGATACTGGGCTAGATGGACCTTTGGTCTGACCCAGTAAGGCCGTTCCTATGATTTTAGCAGGTGTAAAACCAGATTTCAGGAAGTCTATTATATACTTTTTTCCCCAGATGAGCCCTTAAAAACCAAGGTCCTGCCTGTTCTATGAGAACAGTAATATTCCATGGTATTTTGTTAAAAATAAGAATAGATGTTTCTTCGAATGTTCTCAGCTAAAATGTCCATTGTCCTATGACATATGTCTCACCACCACCCCACTGGTGGCTGCGTGATTCTTCCAGGTCTACAGAACCCCCGCCTGCCTCCACTGAAGTCCAGGGAAGTTTATTTTGCAAAACACTTTGGGATTCTGGGTGACGGAAGATGCTCCCGTTACTATGTAAACTATAATTAATGTTATTTTAACATAAGGTTTTTTTAATTAGTATTTCTAATTAGTTAACCTTTGCAAAGTCACTCTGTTGTAGCTGAAAAAGTGCTAGACATTATTATTATTACTGAAGTAACAGAAAGAAAAGGGGTCAAGCAAGTCTGGATGGGTTGACAAAGCAAAGCAGTTTAATATCGCAGAGTTCCAAAATCACAATGCGGTTCTCTTTATTTATTCTTTAAAGACGCACCAATTAAAATTGCTTTCCCAGTTCGCTTTTCACTCCAGTGCAGCAGTACACGAATGTCGAATGTCACTGGCACCATAAATTAGATGTTTTATGGGATTAATTATATTGCCTTCTTCACTTTTGTCCGCTGAAGAAAGTAAACAAAAACAACAAAAAAGTGTTTTGGAACAAAGAGCAGGTTGTCTTCCACTGTACTGTGTGCTACTTTCCATGAAGAATAAGAGCTATTATTATTCTTTTACGAGTTTCCTTCTAAGGGAAATAAACACCAAAGGTAGGATTCCAAGGAAATGACTCACAAATATTGGCAACAGGCTTCGAAAATTGGATCCAGTCTTCGCAAAAGCCTGTAGCAGAATACTAACCCTTCTTGTTTCAAAATAAACGTTTCAAATAGAAGATGAACATCAGCTGTGTGTGTGTAAGGAACTGGAGACAGAAACAGAACCCACTTTTCATGTCTCCCCCGCCTCCGCCCGGGGCATGGCTTCTGATGCCATTTTTAGCAGAAAGCTGGAAATTTTTAATGATTGACTGAGTCATCCTCAGAGGGAGAGGGGGAATGAGACTGAAGCTCACCTTGCAACGTGTTATATATAACCCCCTCCGACAAGCATTGCGGGATGGAGAGGGGTGTACAATGGAATCTCGCTCTAAGTAGCATCCAGCACTAATACCTACCTCCGCGTGCGGTGAGTTAAGGGGAGAGCCTGGAGTCTCCGATTTGCCTTCCCCGCCTGCTTTTAAGTCGGAGCCTTTCTCGTCCTGTTCCTGTTGCATATTTTTGCTCTTTGTGTGAAATTCTGCGGGCAGTGTCTGGGAGGTGCCGCGCCGGTCACCGCCCGATGGCTGGTGTAAATGCATAGCTGTGTTTCAGAGCCCCGGAAGCGCTCTTCCCCCGAGATGTGGGTGCTTGCGTCCGTCCACCCCGTCCTCCCCCCCCAAAAGCTGCCGAGGGGCTGGGCTGTGATCAGAGAGTGGCCCGAGCGCAGCAGGGCTCCGTGGAGTCTCCCCTGCACGCTGCACTGCGCGCGCCCAGAGCCTGGTTCTGCTGACATGCATCGACCTGCCGGGGCTGCGTGATCGGGAGCTGGCAGGTCCCGCCCAGGTGGATGCCGAGCGCCCTTTGGCAATGGCCCGCCAGCCCCCCAGACAAAGCGAGCCGCGGCGGCGGGACGGGAGGGAGGCAGATGATGCCCCCGGCTCCGCGGGGCGCTGGGAGGGAGACAGGCTGGCGCGCCCTCCCCCTCCCCGGCTGCCCCCTTGCAGCCCGGTTCCGGCCCCAGGGCAGCCCCGCTTCCAGCCAGGAGCCCCGCAGGCGAGCCCGGGAGCTCGCCAGGCGCCGCGCGCCATCCCCGAGCCCTGCTTACCCGCGCGGCTGGCCGGGCAGAGGCGGCGGCGGTGGCTCCCTCCGGCAGGATCCCGACGGCCGCGAGGCGGGCCCCTGAGTGCCCTCAGCTGCGTGCGCCGCCTCCCGCCTCCCCGCCCGGGGCCGGCGGCTGCAGGGAGAGCGGCCAGGAGCGCGCGGAGCCCGGCAGCCCAGCTCGGCGCGGCCCGGGGGCGCCCCGGGCGGGAGCGGGGCCGTGACACGCAGGGCAGGGAGCCGGGCGAGGGGCTCGCAGCGCCGGGCGCCCGCCTGGGCTCCCTCGCCCCTTGCCGGAGTGCGGCCCGCCCGCCTCCCTGCCCTGACCCGCACGAGGATGGAGAGAGACTGGGGAGGTCTCGCCTATGCGGCTCCCTCCCCGCCCCCCGGTGCTTGGCCCGTGTCGTTCAGCGCTAGACTTGTTGGGGCAGGGAGTGTCTCGGATTCAGTGTCTGTACAGCGGGGAGGCCTCCGAGCAGTAAGATAATGCAAATAACGAGGAGTCAAGCGGGAAATCTTGGTGTTACTGGAAGTTAAATTGCAATGAGGGGGGAGCGGGGGCACAAGGGCAGAGGGAATCCAACCAAAGCTTCCTAAAGACACAGCTTGTCTGCTTTTCAAACCCCATTTCATGAAGAGACAAGGGCCAGGGTGGCAAGACTTTGCAGATTAAGTAATGATTTAGCCTTAGTTTTTAAGTAAATAATCCATGCACACTGCACACAGCTTAATCTATGGGAAGGACAGGTAACTCCCACTGGGTTAGGTACATTGCTATATATTCATTTGGACGTCAAGAACTCACAGACAGATCTAGCTACCAGAGCACTTGTACACAAATAAGTGGCTATAGTATTTCTTTCTTCATTAATATTATTTATTATTTGTATTACTGTAGCACCTAGCATCTTAAGTGATGGGCCGGGATGCCATTGTGCTAGGTGAATGTACAAGCACAGAACAAAAAAACTGAGGCTGGTACTGGTACTGTCGCTTACTACTTATGTAATACTTTTCATCTGTAAATCTCGAAGTGATTTACAAAAGAGGGTAAGTACCATTCTCCTACTTCCATAGAATGAGGGAAATCAAGAGTAGTGATTTTTTAAGGGCCTGATTTTTTACCCATTAAAGTCACTGATAAAATGCCCATCCACTGAGTTCAGTTTCTCAGGGTCATTCACCACGTCACTACTGTTTCCGATGTGTAAAAGGCAACACTTCTCTAAAGCACCAAGACTAATTTTTCTTCTTAACCAGGTACCCCAGGAATCAGGATACAGATCTTGAAAAAGTCAGACGACTGAGCAAAATCAAGGTAGAATTGCTAAAATGATCTAATTTGCGTACGAGTTTTCTATACCACTTGTAATGCACACATTCTAAAATGTTGGTGCACTCTCACGTTAATAAGTGATTTTATTTTTTCTTAATGCAACTACAGTTACTTAGATAAAAGTAACAAAATTTGATAAGTTAAAATAATTTGTTTTGTATCATAGAATCATAGGGCTGGAAGGAATCTCAAGAAGTCATGAAGTCCAGCCCCCTGGACTGAGGCAGGACCAGGTAAACCTAGACTATCTTCGACAGGTGTTGGTCCAACCTGTTCTTAAAAACTTCTAGTGATAAGGATTCCACAACCTCCCTTGGAAGCCTATTCCCAAGCATAACTAGTTAGAAAGTTTTTCCTAAAATCTAACCTAAATCTCCCTGCATATTAAGATCATTTCTTCTCCTACCTTCAGTGGCCACAGAGAACAATTGATCACAATCCTCTTTATAACTGCCCTTAACATATTTGATAGCTGTTAAACCCTTCCTCAAGCTGCTTTTCTCAAGACTAAACATGCTCAGTTTTGTTAACCTTGCCTCATAGATCAGGTTTTCTAGACTTTTATCATTTTTTTTGCTCTCCTCTAGACTGTCTGTGATTTGTTCACATATTTCCTAAAGTGTGTGGCCAGAATTGGACACAGTAACCGAGTTGAGGCCTCTCCAGTGCCAAGTGTTGTGATGATTTCAGCTTATGTTTATAACTTTACATATAATGTTGCTACATACATTTTACCATGATATTATTGACCAGTGCGTTATTAGTTTTCAAACGGTACCTTAACAAGGCATATTTTATACAAAGATTATTACAATAGTGTGCAGGGTATGAATACAGAGGTGTATTCTGTCACACTCACCATATAGTAATTTAATCTTGACCACATTTCCCTAGTTTGTTTATGAGAATGTTGCGTGAGACTGTGTCAAAAGCCTGAATACAATTAAGGTATATCATGTCTACCATTTCCCCACTATCCGCTAGGCCAATAACCCTGTCAAAGGAGGAAATTAGGTTGGTTTGGCATAATTTGTTCTTGACAAATCCACGCTGGCTATTCCTTATAACCGTATTGTCCTCTAGGTGCTTACAAACTGATTGTTTAATAATTTGTTCCAGTGTCTTTCCAGGTATCAAAGTTAGGCTGACTGGTCTATAATTTTCTGGATCCTCTTTGTTCCCCTTTTTAAAGAAAGGTACTATGTTTGCCCTCTCCAGTCCTCTGGGTCCTCATCTGTCCTCCATGAGTTCTCAAAGATAATTGCTAAAGGTTCTGAGATTGCTTCAGATAATTCTTTAAGTACACGTTATCTAAATATTCTTTAACCTGTTCTTTCCCTATTGTGGCTTGCATCCCTTCATCTCTGTTGTTAATATTAATTGTGTTGACTATCTGGTCACCATTCACCTTTTTAATGGAAAACTGAAGCAAAATAGACATTAAACACCTCAGCCTTCTTGATGTCATCAGTTATTAGCTCTCCTTTCATGCTGAGGACGTACACTTTCCTTCATCTTCTTTTGTTCCTAATGTATTTAAAGAATCTCTTCTTATTGCCTGTTATGTTCATTGCTAGGTGTAACTCCTGTTGTGCCTAAGTCTTTACGATGTTGTCCATACATACTTGTGCTGTTATTTTGTATTAATCCTTAGCATTTAGTCCTTGTTTCCACTTTTTGTAGGTTTCCCTTTGGATTTTCAGGTCATTAAAGAGCTCCTGATGGAGCCATGTTGATTTCTTACTATTCTTCCTATCTTTCCTTCATATTGGGATAGTTTTCAGTTGTGCCTTTAATATGGTCTCCTTGAAAAACAGCCAGCTCTCCTGCACTCCTTTTTCCCTTAGATTTTCTTCCACTGGGACCTTATCTATCCGTTCTCTGAATTTGCTAGTTTACTTTTTTTAAGTCCATTTTTCTTATTCTGCTGCTCTCACTCCTTCCTTTCCTTAGAATCATGAAATGTATCATTTCCTGATCTCCGATCAGTACAAGGTCTTGTGTTTTGAATATTTCCATTATTTGTTCTAGAAATTCCTCATGCACCTCCTCTTCCTGAGTTGGTGATCTATAGTAGACATTACTATGATGTCTCCCCTGTTGTTTCCCCTTTTATCTTTACCCAGAGACTTTCAATTGGTCTGGCTCTCACCTCTTTCTGGACCGCGGAACAAGTGTCTATATTCTTGATATATAATGCAACACCTCCTCCCTATTTCCCTACCTGTCCTTCCTGAATAAGCTATCGCCTTATATACAAATATTCCAGTCATGAGATTTATCCCATCCAGTCTCGGTGATACCAGTAAAATCATAATTTGGCTTATGTATTAATACTTCCAGATCTTCCTGTTTATTCCCCATACTCCTTGCATTTGTGTATAGAAGTTGAGCAGATTCCCCCACTGACTTCCCTCTTGTTTTTCCTCTGACCCAATTATACATTTCCATATCCCCCTCACGGGGTCCACTCACCCTGCTAGTGGTGCCTCCTGGTTGCTCAGGGAATTAGCTCTTTCCAGGTGCCATGCACGCCTATCACAGTCTCTTTACTTGTATTCTCTCACCCTGCGGCTCCTCTTGCTCCAGGAGCTGCAGCTTCCTCTTTGTGACTTGGCCGTCTGGCCAGGTCACTATAGTCCTCCCATTCCGGGGTATCAAAATCTTTTGGGGTGAACTGTCCCAGGCAGTCCGCTCTCTGCTGTGTGGTCCGTGCCACTTCCCCAGTGGCCGATAGGGGAACCCGGACCTGCCCTCTTCTCCATGTTCCAGCTCAGGGGCCCTCTCTTTGGCAGGCAAAGTCTGCCCTACTCCATACCTTGTTGCTTTTCCCCTGAACCTTTCCTGGCCCAATAGGCCCAGACACACCTCCCTTCTTCCAGGGAGTGACTGCAGGCTACTTCTGCTCTCATCTCCTAGGCTTTATACAAGCCCCTCCTGTGCATGTGCAGCTGAGCCTCATTTAATCAATCCCTGCTCCCTGGTTCCTCCTCCAGGTTCAGTCTGAGGAGTTAAATGGCCCACCTGGCCACCTTATTCCCTCCAAGTCTCGTGTGGAGTGGACACCCCATCACACCCCAACAACACTAGCCTCCTATTGAGGTTATCTTTTTTTATGTGTACCTGTGGGCTTTTGTCACTTGACCCCTTTGAACCTAGTTTAAAGCTTTCCTCCCTAGATTGGCAAGTCAGTGCATGAATATGCTCTTCCCCTTCATGGTCAGGTGGACTCCATCTCTCCCCAGTAGACTTGCTTCCTGGAACAGCATTCCCTGGTCAAAGAAGCTGAAGCCCACCCATTGACATCATCTGCGCAGCCATGCATTCATCCTCAGGATGCATGTGTCCCTGCTTGGGCCCTTACCCTGAATTTGGAGAATGAATGGGATTCCTTTACCCTGCTCCCAGAGCCCTGTAGTCACTGCTGATCCATTCAGGGTCAGGCCTGGCAGTATCATTAGTGCCCATGTGGTTGAACAGCATGGGGTTGTGGTCTGAGGGATGGATGAGCCTCGGAAACCTTTCTGTAATGTCTCAGATGCAGGCTCCCAGCAGGCAACATACTTTCTGGGACATCATGTCAGGTCGATGGATGGATGCCTCCATCCCCCTCAGCACCTTATGCCACCAGCACCTTATGCCTCCTCCTTTTGGGTGTGGTGGCTGTGAGCTTCCCAGCCTTCGGGACAGGTGAATCCTCCTCCTCAGCCACTGGCATCTGCTCTCCTCCTCATGTTGCCAGTACTGCATACTGGCTCTTGAACGCAATGGATGGGGGACCAACCTGTGGGTGTGGGGTGGAGCCCTGTCTACACCCTCAGCTGGCTAACAGCCAGTCTCCTCCCTGTAAGCAGTCAGTTGTCCTTCCTCCTCTGTTGTCTCTGTAGTTGGCTAGCATCCTGCATTCGAGATGTTTCGATGTGCACCCTGTCAATGAAGTCCTCATGCTCCTGGATGCTATGCAGACAAGACAGCTCCTCCTGCAGTTCTCTTACCTCTTCCTGAGGGACTCCACCAACAGACACCTCTAACATGGGGTGGTTTCCCCCTCCCTGGCTTTCTCTCGCAGGGACATGCAGGCTGCAGTCACAGCAAGTCAAGACCAGGGCCTGGGTGGAAACCTCCCGTAGTTTTGCAAGTTAGCTTTCACCAACAATAGCATTACATTGTGAGCAGAGGCAATGTGCTGCCCTACACACAACTTCAGAGTGCCACCCGCCTCCTCACAAGCCAAAGACAGCAGATTTGACCCAGCCATCACTGCATCATGACAGAGGAGGGGCTGGGCAAAATATGCCACCCCAGGCAGCTGCCTACTTTGCCTACTGATAGTGCTGACCCTGATTTTGGGGAATTTGTTCTTTCTGGGACTAAAACTGATACTCCTAAGATCTACTGCAGTAGTTCTTCCTCTTGAATTGAAAAAGGGTCTTTGTTTGCTGTTTCTACCATTATTCAGGAATGCTGTCATTACCATGCTACAGACAAACATAAAGAGAGACTGTTGTTTGCAGTGTTGTTGTAGCTGTGTCAGTCCCAGGATATTAGAGAGACAAGCTGAATGAGGTAATATCTTTTATTGGACCAACTTCTGTTGGTGTGAGAGACACGCTTTCAAGCTTACACAGAGCTCTTCTTCAGGTCTGGGAATACCTGTCTCAGCTAAATACAAGGTGGTCCAGCAGAAAACCCTGGGGCAGCAGGACCAGGAAATTCCATTAGGCTGACCTTGCAGTTTCCTTTGCATATTCTCATCAGAAAGAGAAGGGTGTAGGGATTTGTAAAAGAGGTAAGTGACATGGACAGTCAAGCCTGACAAACCCAATTATCTGCAGGGAATTCTGTTTCTTCTCTGTGGGTATGTCTATCCTGCAATAACACCCCCCCGCCCCCCAGTCTGGCCAGTGTCAGCTGACTCGAGCTCTTGAAACACTGGCTATGGGGCTATAAAATTGCAGTGTAGACTTTGGGTTTGTGCTGGAGGGAGCCTGGACTGTGGGACCCTCCCCCCATCTGGGGTCCACTCAAAAATGTAAAAGAATGGAAATAAGGGGAAAGACGTGTCCATTCCTTTCCATCTTTATATTGCCAATGGGAGTTAATAATGCACTCCAACACTCCATAAGTCTTTCACTTCCATTTCCAACAGATGTCAAAAAGCAATACATAATCCATTTTCATCAAACTTGCGCTCCAGCGTAAAACATACGGATGTCTAACTGATAGTTGAGCAATCAGCATGGAAGGAGCAACAATGTGGCCAAAGGACGGCTCCCAGCGTGCTTTAGATTTCTTGCAAGAGGTGTACAAAGATGATCCAGTGAAAAACTGCCAATGTGGCGATTTTTTAATTCATGTTATTCTCTATCAATTCATTTTCATCAAATAACCAATTAAAAACAGCACTCACCGTTTATATTCTATGGCTTGCTTTTTGCCATTTCACTGAGATTTTTATAAAATAAAGGCTTAGATCTTCAGTTAAAAGCTGAACCATTGCACAACTATAGTTCAGCTACTGCTGCATCATAATTAACTAAAGGTTCCAGTCCCTCCTGGCTCCACATATGATCACCCCACTCCCTTCCTCCATGGCCTCTGTTCTATACATGCTTCCCTATTTTTTCACAAAAGAGAGAGAGAAAAAAGTATTTCCTCTTCTCCTTTCCAAGAACCAGATTATGCCAGCCCTACTCCCATGGAATAGTTCCTCACCCCATCTCACTCACTGAATAGCTCCAGTGACTACAATGGGACTACTCAACCTGAGTAAATCTGGCAGAACCTAGGCCCAGGAGTAACGAGCCAATCAGCCCAAAGACAAAACAGACAGTCAGGGTACAATTCCATGGGGCACGAGCCCAATTTGAACACTGCTGAAAACTAGGTGCCAAGTTTCAGTCACAGGCTTGGGAGAGGTTTGTGGAAGGCTAGAGGAAGACTACTCAGAGCTGGAGAGGGGATTTGCAGTTGATTATGAGCTCAAGTAATTTGTTACTATGAAATAGGAAAATATACTCTATTTGTAGTTCATGCAATGTATAGCTCTGCTTCTGTTTTTTTTCCCTTTAACTATTTATTTATTTGGAAAGTTTTAACAAGTTTACAAATCCTTGCCATGTAAGTAACGGAAACAGAACAGTAATTACAGCAGTTAGCTTTTGTTTAAAGAGAGATTAGACAGAAGTATAGTCATCAGATCTGTCTGTTTAATAGGGTGGTACCATATTACAGAGTAAGCATCATTACAACACTTATTGTTTACAATAGGGGTTTTCAACTTTTTCTCTCTGAGGCCCCCTCAACATGCTATAAAAATTCCAGGGCCCAGGGGGGTGGGTGGAGACGGTCTCGGGGCAGGGGCCTTGGGCATAGGCATAATTTGACTTCTATTTTGGGGGGGGGGGCAGGGGTCAGTGGGGCTGGAGGCACCTCCACATGGCGGGGTCCAGGCAGGGCGTGCCACCTGCTCCCCCGGACTCACCTCAGCAGGCCACCCAACCTGTCTGGGTTATGGGGGGGCACAACCAAAAATTATAACTCAAAGATGGGGGCCTTAGCTCAAAAAGTTTGAAAACAGTTTAGGGTGCAGGGAGGGGGTAGCTAGGGCCTGTGTGCACACAGCGGGTGCCGATGGGTACAGGGAGGGGGGCAGCTAGGGACTTTGTGTGGGCAGGGGGGTAGCTCAGGGTGCAGGGAGGGGGATAGCTGGGGCTGTGTGCAGGCAGGGGAGTAGCTCCAGGCTGTAGGGAGAGGGGGGGCTGTGAGCTGGGAGGACTCCCTGTTTCCAGAGGGGTCTGCCAGCCACGGAACCGGGTCTCCCCACCCGGGCGGGCACTTATCAGCTGCCTCTGTGGGAGTGAGGGTGACCAGATGTTCCGATTTTATAGGGACAGGCCCGATTTTGGGGTCTTTTTTTTTATATAGGCTCCTATTATCCCCCACCCCCGTCCTGATTTTTCACACTTGCTGTCTGGCCACCCTAGTGGGAGCAAAGTGGGGCTGGGAGCTGAGGAGCAGCTTCAACCTGGGGCACCAGCAGGAGCGGAGGGAACGCTGCAGCCGCCGCCTGGTCCATGACACTAGCCAGAGCAGCAGCTGTCCCGCACGCATGGGCTTCCAGCCTCCGACCTGGCCAGGGGGCGGGGAGAGGAGATGGGGGCAGGGGGAAGGCGGAGGTTGGAGCTTCCCCTAGGACTGCTGTGCTCTTGCACTGCAGTTTGTTTTTTTTTGGGGGGAAGGGGACAATGCTCTCCATGTCCCCAACTCTGCCCATGGGCTCAGGGCTTCTGCCCCACAGGGAGCACCAGGGCTTGGGGCTCTGGGATTCAGCCTCATGCCTCCCAGGTTCAGCCCCTCGTGGGGTGGGGGTGTGCACTGGAGATCGGGGCTTCAGCCCTTCAGGGGGCACGATCGGGGCTTCAACCGTGGGACCTCGCAGCCCCCTTGAAAGGGCTTGCAGACCCCCAGGGGGCCACAGACCCCTGGTTGAGAACCACTGGCATACAACACAGCTTCACAACAAACAGAGACCCAAAGGCTAAAAATCTTTACTTTTAAAAATACATAATTCTGTTGGAGAGTATATACTGAGTCTCTTGCAGCATGTGTGGTGCTGCTTTCACAAAAACATCAGCAGCTTTCTGCTGCTGCATAGCATCATTTGAAGAGAGCAATTTTTAAAATAAAAACCCTGTTGTGTTTCAAAATCTATAAAGAGAAGATTGACACTTAATAAAAAGAAAGCTTAGGAAACAATTTCTAAACTGACCAACACAGGAGGCATGGAATGGTGGTGGAGTGGGCGGGGTACGCAGGAAAGAAAGCATGAAAGGCTGTGAAGTTAAATTAACAAACGAAATTAACATGAGAGCCAGCGCTGATTATAGTAAATATAAGGTGTAGTGCAGTGGAAAAAATGTAAGAAAAAGAGTTATTTTTACTTGGATCACAATTGCATGTCTTCTTGAAGAGTTTGACCATATGTACAGATTCCTTTCTCTGTGTGTTCCTAGTATTCAAAGTAGAAAGAAAATGAAGGGGGGGATTCATGTTGTAGTGCAAGACACATCTAAGCTGAGGAAAATTTGAACGTTAGCCTTGTTCCAATTACAAAAACAGTGGCTGTTCTGCATTTCATAGTTTAAAAAGTGCTGAAATAAAAGTTTTATATATAGTACATATACTGTACATGTTGTCAATCATGGTTGACTTTTACCCTCAATATCTGATTTCTTGTAACATCTGATGCATCTTATGTTCTAACGTACCTGTGTACAGAAAAATAAATTATGTGATAGAAGTCTACAGTTAAATTAATGAATCTGAATATGAATTTTGGATCTGGAGCATATACACAGTGTTTCTATTTGCTATAAAAAGGGTGACAAAGGGTCCTGTGGCACCTTATAGACTAACAGAGGTATTGAAGCATAAGCTTTCGTGGGTGAATACCCACTTCTTCGGATGCAAGCAGTGGAAATGTCCAGAGGCAGATATAAAAGTGCAGGGAAGATTCAGGCTAGAGATAACGAGGTAAGCTTAATCAGGGAGGGTGAGGCCCTCTTCTAGCAGTTGAGGTGTGAACACCAAGGGAGGAGAAACTGCTTTTGTAGTTGGCTAGCCATTCATAGTCTTTGTTTAGTCCTGAGCTGATGGTGTCAAATTTGCAAATGAACTGAAGCTCTACAGTTTCTCTTTGGAGTCTGGTCCTGAAGTTTTTTCGCTGCAGGATGGCTACCTTTAGGTCTGCAATTGTGTGTCCAGGGAGGTTGAAGTGTTCCCCTACAGGCTTTTGTATATTGCCATTCCTTATATCTGATTTGTGTCCATTTATCCTTTTGCGTAAGGACTGTCCAGTTTGACCGATGTACATAGCAGAGGGGCATTGCTGGCATATTATGGCATATATTACATTGGTGGATGTGCAGGTGAATGAACCGGTGATGGTTCCAACTACACAAGCAGTTTCTCCTCCCTTGGTGTTCACACCTCAACTGCTAGAAGAGGGCCTCACCCTCCCTGATTAAGTTTACCTCGTTATCTCTAGCCTGAATCTTCCCTGCACTTTTATATCTGCCTCTGGACATTTCCACTGCTTGCATCCGAAGAAGTGGGTATTCACCCACGAAAGCTTATGCTTCAATACCTCTGTTAGTCTATAAGGTGCCACAGGACCCTTTGTCGCTTCTACAGATCCAGACTAACACGGCTACCCCTCTGATACTATAAAAAGGGTGGAAATGAAAGGCCAATGGATTGTCTTCTACCTTGTTCTTATATAGTATCTAGAACTGTAAGGATAAGGCCTTTCCCTGTAGCCATATTGTAAGGCCTAAGGCTTTCGTCTGCAGCCATATTAGGAGAGCAGCAGCCATGAGCTAAGACTCAGAAAGTCACAGCCTCACATTCCATCTAAATTACATTATAACAATGTAATATCGGGCTGTTAAAAGGAGACCCGGTCCTAATAGTATCCACCATCACCAGATAGAGAAACAGATCTTAAGGTGGTTAAAGAAAACTTAATTTGACAGCATTCTGTCTGGCAAGCAATCACTTATCAATAATTGTGGTTGTAAAATCCCCATTTCTTTATTGTTTTGTCTTTATGGTCCCCACTTCTCTATTGTTTATCTGTATGGTCTCCGTCTGGTTCTTTGATTGTTTCTGTCTGTTACATAATTAATTTTGCTAGGTGTAAATTTAATTAAGGTGCTGGGGTAGGATTGATTAGATAATTTTGTTACAATATGTTAGGATTGGTTAGTAAAATTTTAGTAAAATGATTGGTTAAGGCAGGCATCGGCAACCTTCGGCACGCGGCTCACCAGGGTAAGACCCCTGGTGGGCCGGGCCAGTTTGTTTACTTGCCACATCCGCCAGTTCGGCCGATCGCGGCTCCCACTGGCCACGACTCGCCGTCCCCAGCCAACGGGTGTGAAAGTAACAGAGAATTTTGTGCGGGTAACAGAACAATGGAGCCCCATTCTTTGGTAGCCCTGATGCACTCCTATAATAAACATTATTAATTATTATTATTATTATTATTATTCATGCAGAATAAAAAACATGGTGATGCATAGGTTGGACCTTAAAGTGGGTGTAAAGCATTAAGGCTCTTTACACTGCCAGAGTGTTGTAAAGGGCCCTTAGCATAACTGAGAATCAGCCCATTGTGTGTATATATTTTTTATTTTACTGGCTCATTGTCAGGTTAAAAATCGTGAATCAATCAATCAATAAATTCCTGACCTGTTATTCTACTAACTTGGATTAATAAAACCTGATTTAAAATAATTCATTTGAATTTATTTACTTTTTGCACTTGACTGTTTTCATTGTTTAAAATGAGTGAAGTCAGTTTCACTCTGTAGTCTTTCTGAATCTCAGGAACTAGCACAATGTTTCAGTTGCAAGTTCTACAAAGGAAAGTTTAAACGCAAACAAAAAGTTGTCATCATTAAATTATTAAAACCCCTTTTTAAAATACAAGATCATACACATTTTAAAGTCCAATGCTTTTCGGAAGGCTTTTGTTCCTATTAGTAAGGTTATCTTGTACTGTAGGTGGTGTTTAAATAAATACAATAAAATGTAACTTACATTCTGGGCTTAGACAGCTTGCTAGAATCCTTTAAACCACAAGAAAGACAATTCCAGTACCAGTGGGACACAATAAAATCAACTCTGTTCCATTTTATGCTGGCAAGATCTCTTTCTTCAGTCACACTCTCTCCAAACTTGGAAGTAATAATCTCAAATAGTAGAAGTGGTACAGTATATAAATATTGTACAGACAGTCTTTGGAGAGAGGAACTTTATGGACATGGAAACAACATCATTCCTCCCAGAAAGGAAGCAACAAGGCTAGAGAGAGCCTCCCTGAGATATACTCTGTCTGAGCAACAGCCTGATATGAAATCATTCTGGGAACAAACAGGGTTTCCAGGCTACAAAGGATGCAAATTAAACATTCATCTGTGTCTGACCTATTAAGTTGCTAAGTAGCTATTCCTCAGTATTAATAAGAGGGTTATTATTAAAGTACAGGCCCCAGCTACGCCTCCTAGAGGCCAATCCACATCTATGTTGGAGCTGCAGAAAGTGATACTGGGGACTCAGTAGGTGGCATTTGTCTTTCAGCCAGCCTGGAATCAGTGCTCTAGCATGAGGATGAGAGGGAACACTGGAGGTGCCATCTTTTGAATAAGATGTAATACTAAGATCTTGGTTGCTTGTGTTCATTAAAGAGCCCCTGGCATGTTTTATAAGAGATGATGTGTTAACTCCAATGCTCTGGCCAAATTCCAACTCCGTTTACCAACCTATATTACCTCTGAAATTTCAGTTGATGTGATATATGTCATCACTTCTTCCCCCAAACTGTTACGCAGAACTGCTGAATACTATTAGGAAGCTTCTATGGTCCAAACTAGAACTGGCTGCATTTTGGGGGTGGGTGAAATGATCTTTGTATATTCATTACCTACTTCCCAGAGTGTTTTGAGGGTTAATTAGTGTTTGGAAAATGCTTAGAGATCCTCAGATGAAAGGCAATATAGAAATAAAATCATTTTGTTTATTATTAAAGGGCACACCCTAGCAGAGTAGCCAGGGGAGACTACCCATGGTCTTGCTCAGAAATCCATAATAAACAGTAGCATAGGCAGGTGTAAGTGAAGGAGATGCAAATACAGACCTTCATGACATTTTAAACCGAGGTTTTTAAAAAATCTGTACAATATTTATATACTGTATCACTTCTACTTTTCATGCCCTTCATGAATGTTTGTCATGCAGTATTCCTGGATATATGCATTGTAAATTTCATTGCATCATTTTATAGCTTCTGTTCTTTTGATTGCTGCATTTGCAAATTACATTTAATTTGGATTACCTAGAATGACAGTGAACAGTTTAAGTGTATTCTGCACGTCACACTTTTGTTGTAATAGATCTTATGCAGCATGTCTACACTCTGAGAAAACTTACAGTGAAATATTATGCATAATTAGGGTAGGAGAAAAATCATTCCTTAAAATATTTCTGCCAGTAAAAGTCTTTGCCTCAGGCCAGATCACCCCATCCTGCAGAAGACACTTGGAAGGAGGCAGGGGAGAAAATCTCTATGAGAGATTAGTAGGTTTGGGCTCTAGTATCTTTGGATTTCAGGGGATCATCTGGAAGCTTCTGCCCTAAAATCAGCTTCAAAGTTCCCCTATCTCCTCCCGCTTCCCGGTAGTGCAGCTCCACTGGAGCTCCCACTCCATGCTGTATTACCCCCCAACTCCCAAAGTACTCTCTCTAGGATCCAAGCACAGGAAAGTGGGGAGCGCTGTGCAGAGCGCCCTTCTGTGAAACAATTCTCACCGAACAGTCTAGCCCAGGGGTAGTCAATAGGCAGACCGTGAGCCAATCCAGACTGCCAGGTGCTTTAGGAGGGACCCCAAAATCTTTTTATTTACTTATTATCATTGGTATTTTTTTTGTTAGTTTCTCTAGAGTCTGGACCTTGACCAAGAAATGTGGACCTTTGCCTGATCTAGCCCTGTGAAAATAATCAACAATTTTTATTTTTAATGTTTAAGGGTTGGAAGACCCCCTTCCTAGGGAAGTCACATAGAATTTAATAAAAATGTTAGTCAGTGTATACACTCTTTGCAGCAGTGTGTAAAACTGAATAGAGAATTCTATCCCAGCTGTAGCCATCTGAGTCAAAAGCCTATAGAAAGAATGACAAGGTGAGTGAGAATAACTTCTGCTGGTAAAAGAGTCAAGTTTTCTAGCTTACATAGAGCTCTTCTTCAGGTCTGGGGAAAGTACCAGGCCCTGCCATAACAACAGATGCAAAATCTGCAGAAATAGCTCCACTGCTTCAATGTTCAATACACTTCCTCCAACATGCCTTTCAAGATCCATGGGTCCTACACATGCCTAGCGCAACACGTAGTGTACCTCATCCAGAGACCCAATAAATGACCCAATAACAACTAGGTGGGTGAAACCAGACAATCACTACATTCTGAATGAATTCAGACAGAAAAATGATAAAACACAAAAACACCAGATCACCTGTGGGTGAACACTTTTCACAAAGCGATCACTCCATATCTGACCTCTCAGTCCTCATCCTCAAAGGAAATCCGAACAGCACCTTCAAAAGATGAGCCTGGGAGCTTAAATTCCTGACTTTGTTAGACACTAAAAATCATGGACTGAATAGAGACACTGGATTCATGCACAGGCACTGACTGTGTTCTTTCCTGGGGTGTGTGCAACCCCCACTCTACCCCTTCCTCCAAGCCCCCACCCCGCCCCACCTCTTCCTGCCCCTGCTCCTCCCCTTAACCCAAGCACACCCCGCCCTTGCTCCTCCCCCTCCTGCACATTGCGAAACAGCTGATCCGCTGCGGGTGGGAGGTGCTGGGAGGGAAGGAAGACTGATTGTCGGCTCGCCAGTGGGCGGAAGGTGCTAGGGAGAGTGGGAGGAGTTGATAGAGGGGCTGTCGGTGAGCACCCACGGAGTCAGCGCCTATGGATTCATGGCGCGTTGCAACAATTTATAACCCACTAACCCTCCTTTGTCCTGTGACTGCAGAGGCGTTAACTGCCCACTTCACCTACAATGGTCTCTTACAACATGTTAATTCCTTATGCTAAACAATCTATTCCATCGGGTGTTTAGCTGTGAGACTGAATACCTTCCCAGATCTGAAGAGCAGCTCTGTGTAGCTCAAAAGCTTGTCTCTCTCACCAACAGAAGTTGGTCCCATAAAAGATATTACCTCTCCCACCTTGTCGGTCTAGTATCCTGAGACCGACATGGCTACAACAACACTTCAAAACTATAGAAAGAGAATCTTTCTATTGGTATTTAAGAGCAATTTCTGTCAAACCCAATTACATTTGTGTTGATTTTATCCCTATTTTTATACAACCTTTCCATAAAGGTCTAGATGGATTCCTTACAGGCAGGAGGCTTCAAGGTAAAAACTTGTCCAAATTAATATGGTAGGAATCATGCAGTCATTTTGATTTTTGATTATACTGAGCATTACTGAGAGATCCTATACTGATCTATTTAACATGGTGGAAATTAACCTTACTTATATTGTGTCTTCTTAGGTATAAGTAAATGCAGGCTATACACTACTTTTTTATATGATAGCACTTACACATTAGCTTTCATGTACAAACACTTCACAGACTCTCTTGTTATTAACCTTTGAGATAGGAAAGCAAGTATAATTATTTCTGTTTTACAAATAAATACACCGAGGCAGGGAATTTAGGGCTGGCATTCTGTTCTCATTGCCAAAATTCCCATTTTCGTCAATGGGAGCAGAAGCAGGGCCAAAGCAATCTACCTGAGAGCCAGTCAGTGTCAGAGGTGGCATTACAATTGAGGGGCTCCTATTCCCATTTCCATGCTCAAAGTGATAGACCACACCACGCTCACATCATATTTTATTACAAGTTACATTCAGTATTCCCGAAGGAACTAGATTAGCATCTTCAAACCATTTTAAAGGATATACACAGCTTTTACAAATTACAGTACATATTAGCTAGCAAGCCATCATGCTGCTTGCTCCAGTTTTCATAGTAAACTTTTGCTTTACTTCTGTGAAGTAAAGTTCCTGCATGCTTGAAATAAGATGCTACATAAACCTGTCTATCCCCCAAATTCTCAACTTGATTGTATTCACAGCAGAGGATGAGGACTGAATGGGCCATAGAGACTGAACTATTACAGCTCTAGAAGTGGTCACTCCCAAATAGGCACAAGGCATATGGGCCCTAGGCTGTGTTAGGAACTACTCTAGATTTACCCTGTCAAAATTGAGAGCAGACTATGGCCTTTTGCATAGTGTAATGAAATTATTTAAAAGGCAATATTCACTCCTGCCTTCAAAATGTACATATTAGTGTCTATGATCTTACCCATGTTGACAAGAGGATTTTCATTATTAATAAGATGAAATGTAAGGCTTCTAATTAAGTGGAAAACAAACCACTGTAAACTATACTCACAAACACATAACCCTATTAAGGTCTTGTTTTAATAAATAATTTATCTAATAGTCAATTGATTTATTATATGATCTTAGCTGATGATATTTGATTTCATCACACATCTTTTTTAGTGTCATTTATTTCCTTCCGTCACTAATATTTTTAATGCTGATCCAAAAATAAATTTGTTTTTAGGATTACCACGTTGAAAACTAGCTATACAAAATAATTAGGCAAGAAAATGTAGCATCTCCTTTATTATTTTTTAGGAAGGAGGGGTATAAATGTACAAGTAAAATTAAATATATAATATATATCAAGTGACAAGCATTGAAGTAGAACTGCACCGGTGGAATGTGAAAACCCAAACACTAGAGGGAAAAGCGTATGCTACAAATTTGGACGGCAAGAAAATACTAAATAGTCCTTATTCACCAGAGTATCTGGCCAAGTAATTCGGTATTTTTTTTAAAAAATTAAAAACTAACTTGGACTCCATCATATGATAAAACTGTGTGACAGTTTAATCCTTTGCCAAATAGAAGGTATATCTGTAAGTATATCAGAAATAAACGAAGTTGTGTCTGATAAGATCTGTGTATAGCTATTGCTAGTACTGTACACAGAGGTATTCAATGATCATGAGCTGTACCACGTCATTCTGCTCTGTTACATCCATGTAATCCCACTGACCATAGGAGAATGCAGAGATGTAACTGAGGACAGAACTTGGTCCCTGGAGGACAATACACACCCTATGCATGATCATCGATTGTGGCAGTGATGTAGATATTTAAATTGAATGCATGTAAACCAACAGCTATCATACTGAATTTTTTATTCACTGCACCATGCAACTTTTCCAATTCTCCACCTTACATATTTTCAGAGCTTCTTAAATTTTCTTTTCTCTTTATACTTAATTTACAGGAATATAGTGGGTCACATGATCACATTGTCATAGATTTTATATCACAGATTATGTTCAATTATGAACACAAGACCAAACTCTTATTAATAAATACAATAATAATAGTTGTTCTTATAGTAGATGGCTGGAGGCGTGAGAGAGCTACGCTGCAATTTGAACCAATTGTCCTCTTTTCTTGCCATATGCCAAAAAGCAAGGGAGCCAATAACTAATGCACAATCCCATCCCATGTGGATGTCCTACTGAGCACATTATCCCCCTGCCAGCTGTGAAAATTGGTTGATACACCAGCTGTGTGATCTAATAAAAACCACATTACTTACTGTATGTTTAGTATTTGTAATACTTTTTTCTACTACTAATTTTTCATACACTACTCACCTGCAACGTTGCTGGCTATCATCCTCTGTGATGGTCCGGGGCTACGTGCCCCCACTGGTTGTTGGTCTGCTTTCCAAGGTCCACCACCACCACTTGGTTCTATAACCCCTTCTTGCTCCTGAGCCCTGCTCATCCTCATTTGCTGGGGGAAAGCATTTATATTTGCCTTCTCAGGCAAAGGTATCGCATGTCTGATGGCTATGTTGTGCAGAGGACTTGGGCATGACTCATAGTCGTTCTGAAAAGCTCTTTATCCCAAAACATGCACCAAACTCCATGTGGAGTAACGGGCCCCTTGCACTCACACAAGCTTTGGAAAATTTCAGCATTAACACTTACAAAATCAACATTAACATACTTGCAGAAGTCCTGTGGGCTGGGAAGATGATTATGTGGGATGCACTCTCTCCTGGCCCAAGCTGCCAGGATTGTGCCACTTCCACCTGCAGAACTGGAGAGAATGATAGGGCTCCCTAGATTAAGTTTTCCTATCTTTTGGGTAGAGAAAGTTTTGTTTTTGTTTCATTTTAAGCATTTTAACTAATCAATTGTTTTGTTTAATTTTTTGCATGTATGTAATTTTGGTAAAACCTCATGATTAAAAAGTATGTACTCCCACACTTTCTAAAGCAGAGATACTGTGATGGCTCCAGGATTTTTGTTCTAATGTACATTAAAAAAATCACTAGAGAGTGCTGTAGAGCACTTGTGTATGTGCGTTATTGAAAGTGTAACCTTCGGTAAAATGTTTACGTCAAACCCCAACTATCTTAGGTTATTTAACTCTGTCTTTTAAAAACGTCATATAACTTCAGCATACAGCTGTTCTGAGAAATCTGTAGGTAGAATAAATTCACAGAAGCCTAGATGAGGACTACAAAATGCTATAGGAGTCTTTTTCGGAGGCCAATCAAAATAGTCACCTGAATGTCCCATTATGTGCACTTGGAGGATATATGGTACCAATGACCTTTAAAAATTCTGTAGTTAGAAGATTCAAGACATAGGCAAAGCCTATGAGAGCTGCAAAAGGAACCGAGGAAACCCTTTAAAAAGCTCGGAAATAGCGCAAACGAGAGTGCATTGTTTCCAGATTTAGCTTCAGGAAATTAAGATCTCATCCTTTCCCTAAAACTCAGACTCCATAGAACTTTCAACCTGCTATTACTATTTGCTAAATAGTGGAGTTCATTATATTTGCACAAGACCTAGTGAATTCCAAAGTAAAAGAAACATAAGTAGCTACTGCAACTGATTTTTCTTTCTTCCAAATATTTTCCAGATATTAAGGTTCAAATGTAAAAGGTTGGATTCCTTGAATGGAAAATTGCTTTTTAATTAACAAAGGATACTCATGCAAATCTGGAACTTAGCAAAAATGGTTTACAATAGTGATCTAGAAACACAAAGAGAGAGAGAAGGTAGACAAAAATTATAAATCCTTACTTACACAGTCTCAAGCATGTAAATAACAGTCTGAAAGCTGTTGTATATACATGAACTGTATATTATGGAACCGTTCACAGCTCATTGATGAATTCTAGTTGTATGTGTGTATGGGTACGGGTATACCTACAAATACGATTGAAATTTTCCATAAACCCTTTTTCTGAAATCAGAAAATGTCTATTTTAACAGCAACAGACATGCTGGAACTTCTGCTTTTTATAAAAAGACAACTTGACAGCAATAACTTTTTATGCACTCTGGAGATATTTAGGGTTAATGTAAGCCAGTATCAAATTTTAAAGTAGTTTTTAGCTAGCTAATGATAGGAAAAGGAAAACAAAACAACAAATTTCTGGCAACACTCAATTTGAGATACTCTGATACAGTGTGACATTTAATTATAAATCCTTCTCTAACATAAAATATTGCTGACACCCCACAATTTGATACATGATATGCAGATCTGCACATTCACTGCTAGAACTCCATTTTTGTCTACATCCAGCTGAAATACCATGAGAAAATGAGTCTTCATCTAGACAATCTCTCTTTCAGACAAAGTCCTAAATATCTAATAAATCAAGTGAGTAGTTGAAAAAGGAGTCATTCATTTTTTAATCCTGTTACTGTCAGAATATAGAACAAACTGATTTCCAGAGAATGTTAATTTCTGTTTATTTGACCTAAAATATAACAAAGGAAAAGATGGGCAAGAAAGTTTGATAATAAAGGGCAAATTCAGTTTCAGGCATCAGTTAAGGGTCCTTGTTTCTACCTGGAGATCAAAGCATAAAGATGAAGAGTTCTTTATGTTTCCATTTCTAGTGTCAACAAAAAAAAAAAGCCCTTTTTAGGAAGGGGGGGAAAACCCCCAAACCACTAATTGAGCATTGATGTTTCACTTCAAAAAAGTTAATCAGAAAGGCTTCTGGTTAATTCATGGAATTATGGGTTGAAAGGCTGTCAGTGACTTGATCAGAATGTACTGATTTTAATTTCTGTCATTTTTATAGTCTGGTATTTAAAATTCCTTTTCATGTGCTGAATAAGACTTGGAAAGTATGGTATGTTCTCTTAAACTGCTTTTGTTGTCGTAAGTCTTTGTTAAGGGTGTGCAAACAATTTGCAATGATAGAACAAAATGGAATATGAAAACCCTGTAACTTTATAGACTAATCATCTAATGAAAAGAATTTAAAATGGCAACATAATGGTTGGAGGTTTTGTTATATTATGAATATTAACCACATGTACGTTTAGTATGATATGTATTTGTCTTGGTAAGGGCAGTATAAGTATACAGATACATTATGCTATCAGGGCTTCAGACAGGAATAGGCTTGAAATTACCAGCCTTCTTGAAGTTGTACATTCCTGACTCAGACATTAAATAGGTAAAATAAGGTTAAATATGTCTGCACTGTTTATTTGTATTTTTGTTTGCTTTGTGGGCACATTTGATTAACACACACATACAAATCAAATGTTTTGCTACTGATACAATAATGTACAACCAGTCAGAAAAAAGATATCTTCTATTCCCAGCAGTGAATCACATTTACATATGTCAATTTTATATTACTTCAATGAGATCCATATTGTCACTTCAGTAATTCTATGGTAGCAAGCCCCAAAGTTATTTGTCCAATGAATTAGAAACAGGGCTGGTTCTTTGGTTAACACCATGTGACTAACATCAGACACAAGAGTCTGTTAAGTACAAACAATCATGTAAAGAAATTTCTTGGGATGCAGCTGAGAAGGGAAGAGGGACAACTTTTAACCTCCCAAGAAAATGTACTATGTTAAACTGACATGCTATTTAAAACCTTCTGTACTAGAAATAATCTGGTTAAAACACTTCTCAAATTACAGTGACATTGTTTATACATGATAACATCAGTTTCTCTACATACTCATTTTATACAAAAGAAACAAGGCATCGAGTGTATCAGTGGTATACAGGCAGTATAAAAGTATGTGAAGAAAATGCTACATACTGTATATTTAATACACATATAAAATTTGGTGGATGTGTGCTCTCTCCATACAAATACTACTTCACAAGCCCATATTTTTATATATTTTAATGAAAGACTGAATTACAATGTGAAATAAACACATTTTAATAACCTGGCTAACAGCATAATTCAATACAGTATTTGAATTCACTAAGAAGACTAGTTATTAGTTTATAGTAACCAGCAAATGAATTTGATATCCTTTAAGATGAAGGGAACTATAATCTATAACCGTAATTACGGGGCAGACCCTGCGTCCCTTATTTGTGGGAGAAGTCCCATTGAAGTCAATAGGACTGCTCATTGAGGGCTCAGTTCTGCCGCGGTCACTCATGTACCTTGCTCTGTGAGTGGTCTCGCTGAAACTGGTGGAACTACTTGTGCAGTGAGGTTCTACTCAACGTGAAGACGACCCTGGCAGAATCGGACCCTGAGTAAGGGCAGTAGGTCCAGGCCCTTAATCATGAGTACAGCACTTTAGATTGTTTAACCGAGATGTAGCTTTGCTCATAGAGCATTTAACTTTACATTGTTAGATCAATTTTTATAAAAATAGATAAGAAAGCTCTGTAAGAAAGTATATATACTGTATAGCGAAAAGCCTCTCCTTAAAACAAGCAAAGAAAGGGAAAAAGTAAATAAAAGATTTCCCTAATTACACTTTGTCAGGAAAATTACATTAAAAACAGTTGTAATAAATGAAATAGCTCCAAGCATTAATAAACCTTGTGGTTTACTGAAAAGGACAGCAAACTAGCTGTATTGTAATAAAAGAGCGTTGCTTTTTATTTTTTTAATATTTCTTAAAACAGTCAAACTGCTTTAGAAATGTTCTTAAAATATAATAATGAACCATATCAAAACTGACTATCAAAACTTGTTCAAAGTTCAGCTCCTGACTGTACCATGTCTTAGAAATTTCCCTGTATCTCAATGTCACACTAATGTTTCTAGCTCATTTGGCAGATTCTTACAAGTTTGTATAAGTTTGTATTTTTGAAATCAATCAAAAGTTATAAATCAATCCACTCTAGGTATATAATGGATGGATGTAGGATCTTGGAAAGCACACTACTACAATTAACTGGATACAGTGCGCGGGGCCGGCTCCAGGATTTTTGCCGACCCAAGCAAAACAATTTTTGGCCGTCCCCTTTTTTTCATGCCTCCCCGCCCCCGGCTCCGCCCCATCTCCGCCCCTTCCCCAAATCCCCAGCCCCGCCTCCTCCCCAGGTGTGCCGCATTTCCCACCCCCATTGCTTCCTGCAGGCCCCCCTGTGACCCCCCCCGCCCTAGCTCACCTCCACTCCGCCTGCTCCCCTGAGTGCGCCACAGCTCCGCTTCTTCCCCCCCTCCCTCTCAGGCGAGGGAGCGGCAGCGCATTCAGGGGAGCAGGCGGAGCGGAGGTGAGCTGGGGGGGGCACGCAGGAAGTAACGGGGGGCACAGGAAGTAAGGGGGGGTAGAGGAACTGCTCCACCACCACCACCTCCCCCAAGCGCTCCGCTCTGCTTGAGGGAGGGGGTAGAAGCGGAGTGGCGGCACGTTCAGGGGAGCAGGCGGAACGGAGGGGAGCTAGGGTGGGGGGTGCAGGAAGTAACGGAGGGTGCAGGAAGTAAGGGGGGTAGAGGAACTGCTCCCCGCCCCAGCTCACCTCCGCTTCACCACCACTGCCTCCCCCAAGCTGTTTTGTGCGCGGCAAGCCTGGGAGGGAAGGGGGAGAAGCTGAGCGGCGGCAGCGCGCTCAGGGGAGCGGGCAGAGGAGCGGAGGCGAGCTGGAGTGGCGGGGGCACATTTCTAGGGGTGGCATGGCTGGCGCTGGAATGCTGCCCCTAGAAATGTGCTGCCCCAAGCACCTGCTTGTTTTGCTGGTGCCTAGAGCTGGCCCTGACAGTGCCCCAGATTCATCTCCATGGACACAAGAGGAAAGGGGAGGTACAAATTACATCCCCACTGCACCCAGGAGCTACTCATCCTTGTTGGAGGGCAGGTGATAGTACTGCTGCCATTCTCCCTCCAACAGGTTTCTGCCGTGGGTGGGCAGCTTTATTTGATGACTGGAGCTCCCTAGGAACTCACGCTCTGGGCTGCACTACCAGAAGCTAGCAGTGTCCATGGAGGGACTCAGACGCAATATTTATATAGGGCCAAGTGATGCACTCAGTCACACCATTTTAAATAAGAAGTAACTTCATTGAAGTCCATATTTACAAGGCTGCCACTTAGATCGAAATTAAGTAGCTGAGCCTGAAGAGGTTCTACGGGAAGATTTCCAGCTCCTAGGGTACAGAGGGGGAGCAGTAAGGCTGTAAGGTTGCAGTAATCCCCACCATTCAAGAGGAGGCAACAGCCAGTGGGACATGCCACAGCAAGTCCATGACCTCTGCTCCTCCCACATCCCTTAAATAGGGTGTGTTGGGACCCAGAGAGCAAAGTGGTGCCTTTTAAGTGGCGTAGCCCCCACAAATCCTTCCCCCACTGCACATCAACACAGCACTGGTTTTCCTGTCTGGGGTCCAGGGACTAGACTTACCTTGGAGAGCAGAATTTGACCCATACAACAAAAGGCTGTTTAACGCTGTCACACTTATTTTTAATTCTCACATTCTTTGCTGACACCATTTTATCATTCAGTGACAAGCAAATGACAAGCATTCATTCAGTGACAAGCAAATGCTTCCATGGATCTTCCCCACAAACAATACCAACAAAACAAAACATCTACCTACAGTATGTTACAAACCCTGATAACAGATGTAAGAGATTACAAGATCTAGTACATTCCTGGGGCAGTTTATTTTAGCACTGTACTTTTCTGAATGCTACCGTTAAAAACAATCAAAATATGTGTGGACCATTTTTATTAAATGTTAAGTTAATGCTAAAGTAAAAGAAAGAATCCAGAAGTTGGAACAAATAGAACCAAAGAGGAGAGAAAAAGATTATTTAAATACTTAAATTTGAGACTCAAACTGTCTCCTGATAATTGGCTTCTACCTCCATTCATCATTGAAATAACATTTGGCTGTGTTGCAGGTACCATGCTATATCAGTGCTCTATTCTGCTGATCCTATTACTCTTTTGGGGTTGGGTCTATTCTCCCATTAATGTCTGTGAGTTCCTCTCATTAACATTAATAGGAGGTAGGCATGCATTTCAATAGGAGAATAGAACCCTTAGAGTATATAAATGTCTAGCTGTTACTGAAAATTCAACATAAGGCGAGAGGATAGTCTGCTTTACTTACTCCTCGGGAAATTCTGCACCAAAAAATTAAAAATTCTGCACACAACATTCTAAAATTCTGCAAATTTTGTCTAAATAACACTATATAATTACACCAGTTTCAATTATTTTGGTAATTTATTTCAAAATACCTGTCAGCAAATATGTCTGTCACAATACAGACACACAAAAATTCCCTCAGGAATACAGAGTTAAAGAAACCCCTACGACAATTCCCAGTTCCTGCTTCTCTGCCCCCTTCCCCTCCCCCAAAGCTACTCAGAGGGCCAGACACTCACACCCCCTGCTCCCCAGAGCCCAGCCATGGCCCACCCAGCCCACATACTCATATCCACTTCCTCCCAGCTGCAGGCCCCCCGGGCCAGATGACTCACACACCCTCTCCCCCGAGAGGCCAGCTGCAGGCTCCCCCTCTTGACCCAGACACTCACAGACCCTACCCTCTAGAGCCCAGGGATCCGGAGGGAGAAACAGCCTAATGCTGGGTCCTGGGCTTGCATGGAGTTTCCTATGCGCTGCCATCTCGTTCCTTCAGGCTATGCTGGGAACTGTAACTGCTGGGAACCCTCCCTCCTTCCCCGCTTTGTCTTTTATTTGTGAGCTGGGCTCTGCCGGGTCCTGTGGCCCCTAGTGGCAGCCAACATCTCTGCAGCCCCATTTTCAAAGACAATTCTGCATGCACAACATTAATTTCACAGTGGTGCAGAATTCCCCCAGGAGTATTTACTGACAAGCCATATTATTAGAGAACTGCTTTAGACAAGACAGCATTCCTCCAGACAAGTGTGATGGATAGGTAAAGAGTCTGATCCTGCTCTCAATTAAGTCAATGGGAGTTTTTATTGTATTAAAAGAGAGAGTTTTTCCCAAATTCCATCCTTTCATCTCTTTGTTGACACTCTGGTGGCTTTGTATTTCACCAGCAGTAATCTACAAGGGTAGGAAAATTCACAACAATAATCTAAAAGCTAGTCATAATGTAGGGGAATGACTGAATCATAGTAACAGGGATTATTTGGTTTTAGTTTGGGAGACAATTTAAAAAAAGATAATATTTGTTGAGTACAGGTTGTCTACCGACTCTAATGGTGCAAGGCGCCCAAAATTGAGTCAATTGCCTTATTTTGCACTCCACTTCAGTGCCTTGTGATAAGAGGTGCTCAGTGCCCTCACTCTCAAAGTCAAGTGGCTGAGGATTACAGAAGTTGAGGGTGCCTACCAGGACCAGGCCCCTTAGTGAGGACAGAGAATGAACAGACTAATACAGAAACACAAAGTGGGGGAGGCAGGAAAAAAAAAGAAACCAGCCAAAAAGTGTCAGGCGGGAAAATAATACAAAGAGGCACTATTGTAGCCAATAGGAATGATTGCAATAGTTTATGGGTGAAAGTCTCTAGAGTGCTGAAAAACTGTCTTCTATAGTATCTGCAATAAAACCAGTTGGTGGTTTGGGTACTCTCGCCTACTCCCACTATAGCCTGTGGACTTCTTTAGTTGATAAATAGAGCCTGTGACACCAGTAAAAGGGCATGCCTTCATTTCAAGTAATTTCACTGTATTTTGAACCTTCATTTTATTAATATGCTCTGAGGATTTTAATTATGTTTAGAAACTATGCTGTATTTGTCAATCCAAAGCTCTTGCATACCAGCAAATCCTCAGCTGCTGCTGTGTCCGCCAAGAAGCTAGACCCTACTTTACAGCTGAATTGTGGCTTTGCCGCAAGCCCAGCACAAGGGGCAGCATGTAGATGTGCTGCCGCAGGAGCAGACCGGGAACCAGAGTATGACTGCGAGTGTCACGTCCCCTCTTGCGCAGGGTGAAGTTATCTGCACCTGTCCTATACCTGGCACAGAGCTTCACTCTCCCCAGAGCATGGATTCCAGATGTTCTGGCTGGCAAATGGGGGAATGGAGCCAAGGCTCTGTCCACTCCCCACCCAGCTGCATAGGAGGCTGTCCTCCCTCTTGCACTATTACTGGCCAGTGCAGGGGAGTAACAGGGCACCTGGTAATGTTATACTCCCTCGTATTGGCCTGTTAGGTCACAATCTGGCCCTTAATCTTTTGTGCAAATTCAAGTAAGAAGCCAATCATTCTCTTTCACTTTTGTAATCCTTTTTGCAAAGAGCCATATATAGTATGGAAGATTTTAATCCTTTCTTCAAATATACAGGGATGTATATTGCAGAAAAGATAGAAAACCCTTTTAAGTGTAGTTTCTCCAAGAAACCTTGCTGTTTTATGTCAATCCAAGGGGTAAAAAACCATTGCGGTGTTGTCAAAAACCAGTATCAATTCAAGGATTGTAAACTCTGTGTAATCCCGATATACAGGAGAAAAATAATTTAATAATTTGATAAATTCTTATAAGTGCTGACTGTACCTTTAAAACAGAGTTCTGAAGGGTAAACAACAGAAAAAGTCAAGAGAAAATAGAATCATGAACAATTTTGAGGCAAGCACAAAGGCCCTGTTCTGATTTCTTTCTACTACATACCAGTGTTTTTGTTCTTTAGATTCTCTTCCTTGGTTGAGGTTTGTTCTGTCTGAATGCATACAAAAGACTCTGCATCAGCCACTGGGGTAAGGTTTTCACAAAGCTTTATCTAAAGGCAGATTTAGAATATGGGAGTGTAGATTCACAGTAAGCAAATAACAAAACAAAAAACCTGCAAAACCACAAGTCATAACATTGACGTAGGAATAAAGAACAACATAGCAGTTACCAGTGCTACCGCCAATTTATAAAAATTCCCATGTGAATTCCAGTGGATGATGATGTGATTAGTTTTGAAAGACAAAAACATCTGACCACATTCTATTACCTGTGTATGATGTCCATGTAAAATTAGAAATTCCTTTAAGCTCTTCATATACATTTATACTGCATAAGCCTAAAAAAGTAAGACCTTTAACTTTGTGATACACTTGTTGAATCTGGAGTCTATGGAAATCATATATGAAAATCTTGGAAAAGTATCATGATCTAACAAAAAGAATCTCGCTAGATGTACTCAACATGCGTCTAGACATGTTTTGTCTAAATTAATATGTTAATGTCTTATATGTCAGAATTGTCAATACATGAAAATGTCATTCCTAAACAATATCACTTTTCAAAAGGAATTTGATTGCTCACATCGTGTAGTGTAGTTTGGGTTCCTTTTCCAGGTTACAGACTCATCAAGTTTAATTTGTAATATAGTCTGTGGTGACCTGAGATATCTCCCATGCTCTGCAATGGAATTATCTTGTTCAGTAGTTACTGTGAAATACTGTAAACACTGTATACAGTGAAACCTGTACAAGAGACAACTCTTGACAGACAATATTTGATCTTAGAAGACTGCTTCAAAATATTCACAAATATAAGTGGTTTATGACCCTTGAGGGGTTACGTATGACATGTTTCCTGGTAGTAACTCAGTAAATAACAAGTGTGTCTATTGTAAGAGAAACCAAAATGAGCTGGGGAAATGGAGGTGGTTTTTCTTATGTACATAAAATTAACATATATTTTTATTTAAACATTTATGAGTTTGAAGTTGCACCTCACAAACAGAGCAACAAACAGAACTGGAAGGAACACTTTATACTGTACTGCTACTTACAATGTTTCTGGCTAATCAAAGTTCTTGGATGTTTGAATTACAAAAATGAAGTTTATTGTGCCTTACATAAAAAACAACATGCAAGACAGGAAAGAAAATTCCTGTGACAATGTTCTGAGAAATCCTTAAGTCAATAAAAATTGAAGGCCCAGTTCTGCAAATACAACTATCCGTTTGTATTAGCAGCTTCAACTAGTGTGATATGAAAGGCACGAAATAACGTTAATTGGAAACTGTAGCTGGAGATTTCTTAGGAAAGGGGTTATGAAATCATTTAAGTATTATGGGTATCTGAGAATCACATGATGTACTGTATCTTTAACAGATTTCAGTGTAGTAGCCGTGTTAGTCTGTGTCAGCAAAAAGAAAACAAGAAAAATACCTGTGGCACCTTAGAGACTAACAAACTTATTTCAGCATAAGCTATAAAAGTATATAAAAGTAGCAATTTTGCAACAGAATAACTTCAAAAACAGGCTCCAACGAGAAACTGCGAAATTGGAATTAATATGCAAACTAGATACCATTACCTTAGGCTTGAATATTGACCGTGGATGGCTCGGTCATTACGTTAATTGAATTTATGTCTCCCCCTTAACACCTTTGTGTCAACTGTCTGTAATGGGTCATGCTGATTATCACTTCAAAAGTTTCTACTGATGAAACAGTTCCTTTCAATTAATTAGCCTCTTAACGTTGGTATAGGCACTTCCACCTTCTCGTGTTTCTTTGAATGTATAAATATCTGTTCACTGTATGTTCCATTCCATGCATCCGATGAAGTGGGTTCTTAATCCATGAAAGCTTATGCTGAAATAAATTTGTTAGTCTCTAAGGTGCCACAGGTATTTTTCTTGTTTTCTTTTTGTATGTTTAACGTTATACACTTGCTGTATGCAATCACACAGCACCTGACTGTCTTTGTATCCCAAAGTTTGAACTGTTCGGAGGTAACAAGACAGTTTCTTTCTTTATCCAAATTCACTACAACATCAATAATTCTCACCAAAAATAATACAGCGATCGCACCCTCCTCAGTAAATGCTGCATTGGGGGTCTTACATTAGTAAGACTTCATTACTTTTAAGAAATAAAGTACAGTATGTTTGCTCACATACTGTAGAGTAACAATTAAGATGAAATGAAAATTATTGTAGTAAATAAAAAAATACATTTTGAGAATCCTGACTTTTTTTTTTTAAAAAAAGGTGTAATTTCTTACTCAGTAATCCACAATATTTAGTAATCTGAATTGGATCTGGCCGTCAGTGTGAATTAGTGAGACTCTACTGTACTTACAGTACTTAGGCCTAAACCCCCCCCCCCCACACACACACACACACACACACTCTCTGATGTCTGTGGAAGTTGTGGGTATATATCCAAAGACAAAATTTGTCCATTATGCTGCAGCTTTTTTTTTTACCATGATGTTGCTAGGAAGCCAACAGTGCCAGCCTTAAATACATGCAGAGCAAATGGACCCATACATTTCGGAGTTCAATGTTCCATGCAAGCCCTGACAACTCATGGGTTAGCCCTATTTCTCTCTGCCACCCGAAAAATAGAATGGAAATAACTCTCTTCTAGATCCCCCATATTCCTTCTCCAGCAACAAGACTAGAAATTATGGTTCTTGAAATTCTGCAATTCATATGACCAGCCATGGAAACAAAAATATCTTTCTTTTCCCCAAAGTCATAGAATTGGTCCTTTGCCTTAGCAGTTTAACTACTACTGTTTCTTTTGTGCTCTTTCAACATAATCTTCACAATATTGACATTTTAAAGAAATGCATATCAATTGGTTTAATGAAAAGATATTTTTAGTAAACTCATGCTCTATGAGCTTCCTATATTGGAATACATGAATACAGGAAGTGCTTTCAACAGAAAGTTACATAGTTTTACAGTACAACCTGTCTAAACAGACTTGCAAGGGACCAGAACAGTGATCTGGTCTCTTTGGGATAGGCAGAAGCACAGGCAAATGGGGAAAACCCCAATTTATGCCACAATGTGGAGCTTGTTCCCGTCACAGATTGAAGAAACATTTATTTTATGTCAAAGTTCACCTGATTCCACTGAGTCCTAGAGTTTTTCAGACTAATTTCACATCAGAAATGAAAAGTTAATGCAACTAAGTGCCTAAAAAACAAAATCAATCTAAAATAACAATATATTCAATAGTAAGCTTTCTTCCCAAGAGATGATGATTTTTTGTTGTTGTTTGGTTTTCTTGTTTCACGGTTTAATAATTTGTTTCTTGCATTAAAGGCCAGTGTCCCTAAATCAGGATGCTGGCAGGTCAGAAACTAAAATATAAGAGCACTAAAAAAACCCAACATGATAGGAGCATTTTATAATAATTGGGGGATTTTTACATAAAATATATTTGAATTGCTAAATAGAAAATAATCCCAAACCAAACAGTATTGAAAGCATCAAGGGGATGGAGCGATTGCTATCTCGTCTGTGTACAGAAAGGTTTAATCTGACACCAATGAGGTGTCTGACAAATTAATTGAAGTGTAAAATGTTCTGCTCCATTGCACATTGTGCATTCTTTAAGGTGGAATGTTGAATTTGTTACTTCCATAACAGATCTCTTGGTGGTGACTAAGGGACAGTCTTGTTAAACATGGAACTCCCTGGAACCACAACTGACCCTTGATACTACCTATTAAGACTCTAGTAATGAGTGCCATCTACATATTTGTTGTCCTTTTGATTCCTTCATTTCAGTCCAGTGATTTAGTTCCTCTTCTCCTGAGCTGTTGAGACCTAGAGAAATCCAGCCTATCATCTCTTTTCGTTTCATGCTGCGTTTATTATACACAGACAGTATGAGTGTCACATCTGAAAGCTGAAACAGTGCCACTTGAAAAATGAAGGTTTCTTTGTATACTGGATTTGGCTGCCCTCGGCGGATGGATGTCTTGCACTTGGACATCTCCTGACCCATGGAATTCAGCAGTGTTAACTTAACATAAGTATCTACAAAATAAATAACATTTTGGAATGTTAGCTGTGTGTTAGACTAGGACTTTTTGCTAACGAGATATATAACAACATACTACGTAAGGATATGGTGTATACCATGTTGATTGAACATAGCTCAGTTTGGACACACACAGTTATAATGTGAAGAAGATGATAAGTAAGCAAAAATATTTTTATTGCACTAATGCCGTAGCTGGTATTTTCACTATGTCAATGAGTTTAGTTAAAGGTATTCCTCATAATCCTTCTCTTCCCCACCAACCCCAACATCTGTATACAAAGCAGACTTGTATAGCATTAACACTTAGCAAGCTTCAACTAGCCACAACACTGAAAAGCATATCACTGAGTTTTCAGAAAATAAGAACACACGAAGTGGAATGAAGACAACTAATGAAGAGGAAAAACTAATGTTGGTGTGCAGCAATGACATCAAAACAGCTAAGGATGAAATGCTTAAAAAAAATCTCTGCATGGATGTGGTTTCTTACTTAAGGCTTTTTGATTTTGTTTACATTTAAAGACCAAAATGTAGCCAAATGTATTAAATGGTGGATATTTACAAAACAGATTAAATCTCTTTTATAGTTCCTAGTTTCATGCAAGATTACATTTAATGTGTTTTTGGAGAGAAAATAAATAATTCTTTGCACAATTTAACATGGTTCTTTAAGATGTGGCTTGTCTAGTGCTTTAGGAAGTACTTTCAAAATGCTGATGTAATGTTTAAAATATATACTGTAAAATGTATTTAACACACCATGATTTTTAGTATTTGAGTGATAAGCCTTTTATTTTTAAAACTGTATTTTTTCTTATTTGTCATGACACCTGCATACTGTATACAGCATATGTATTTCATAAAGCTATTACTCATTTTAAGA
This sequence comes from Macrochelys suwanniensis, assembly GCA_033296515.1. NCBI lineage: Eukaryota > Metazoa > Chordata > Testudines > Chelydridae > Macrochelys > Macrochelys suwanniensis. The sequence continues at coordinate 160,792,034 of CM065777.1, forward strand.
AATATACAATTGTCTGAAAAAATCTGCTTTTTTATTCCTATCGTATACATGACAAGAAGTTTATTAAAAGATTAGAGCTTCTGTAAAAAGCAGCTCATTGCATATTTTCACTTTTTAGATACTCTGAAATACCATCATCCATAATCAGAGATAAGTGCTACTACTACTTTTAAGAGTACCACAGATAATAAATGTACATTTTGGAAACTAACATGGTGGACAGCCATGGACAGCTTTACTGCTGGCAAGTTTTCTTTTGCATGAAAAAGACAACATCCAATTAGTCTCTACAGGAACTCACCTCGGATTATATAAACCTGTCCACCTATCAAGTGTTTTAGACAACAGAACAGTCCGTCTGACAACAGGGGGTGGAAAGCAGTAAAAGAAATAATGACCAGATGTCAATAGTTTGGTGAGAGAGGGTCAAAGGTTAAAGTTTAAGAGGAAACACTATTCACTGGAACGGAAGAACACAAAACCTTAGCAGTTCTGTTCAGATAGAGGATTGAACAAAAGGATTGTTGGGTAGAATTTAATGAAATGAGAATTTTGTACATTCATTGTGTAATCTTTACCAAAAAAATTACACTGCTTAAATAGTGGGAGATCTTAATATTAATAGTATTGGATTTAAAGCACATTGAACATAGAAAGAATCATGCATGTGATCAGGTTATAAAAGACTAGGTTGATATCACTGTATCTTCTTTATCAAACCTTATGCTTTTTCATGCAAACTCCAGCATATTAAGTAAGACTACACACAGTAATTATGCGCAGTATATTACAAATAATAGAATGAAAGATTATTGACCTGAAAAATTAATCCTATAAATGTATAATGATCTTGATCAGTCATTATATTTAATGTTACTTTGTGACTGTTTGAAGCAGAGATGAAGTTGAATCACAAAGTGAAACTGATCTAAACTTCCGCAACGTTCACAGATGCTTAGACCTGGGATTCACATGTGGGTCCATCTCTAGTTTAAAATGTAAACAACTCATGAATTAAACCTAATGCATACAATTATTACATGAAAGTTTATGCATTACTTTATTATTTTAAATTATAATGGAATTTCAAAAATACATAAAAGTTCATCAGGATTAGTACACTCATCTTCATCACACTATAGTGATAATTATACTATAGATAATATATCAGGTCAAATTTCAAACTCTGATTGTTAGTATAGGTCAGTCTGTAGCTTGATAAGTTCACTACAACTCTTATAACAGTAATAGAGATGCAGGAACACTTGCAGGTTTGGTTTGAAAGGACTTCGCTAAATTTACAAGGGTTCACAATCCCTCATCTACGAAAAGGGTCATGTCTGAACAAAACCTTACTTTTCACAGTTGAATCTCATTATGATCCATGGGTGAAACTGGGATTCTATGGGCTCATGAATGTTTTAGCACTCATATCAGAACTAGAAATTAGATTACCTCTCAGCTTTATGGAAACAACAGAACTCTGATCTCATGTTTGCACATATAGAATTAGGCCCTCATTATTATATTAATCAAAACATAAAATAATAAGGTAATTCCCTATAACTGGGAAATGAATGAAAGTAAAATATTAGGGCACTGTCAGACTTGCCAGAAATAAAAACCCCCAAGATCTAATTTGCATAAAAATTGTACAGTAATGTATTATAGGAAATTGTAGCTTATTCCCTCTCTCCAGCACCTTCAGGGGCAGCTACCTATTCTTTCTTCCCTAAGGGAACCCAGGGTCATCTCTCCCCTACCTTGATTCTCACATCTCCGCCTCCATCCCCTCACTCAAACTTCCATTGTCCTTCTCCACACTCAACTCTCTTGCCTGTGAGATCCCCATCTCTCCATGCATCTTCTGCTCTTCTCCCTCCTCTGGGGTCTTTGGGTCCTTCATGTTTCCCCATCTCTTTCTCTTGCTCTCTCTTTCTCCATCTCTCTAATCCCCATTCTCTATTAGTTTTTGATTCCAAAGAGATGTCTCTGGAGCTGCTGCTTGGCAATACAAGGGCAGCTAAGATTAAGCCATACCCTTCTCCAGCCATGACCACCAAGCTCAGCTCCATCCCTGCAGAAAGATATTCAGAGAGGGAGATGGAGGACAAGGCTGAGACAAAGGTAATGAATGGGATAAGTAAAGAGCCAGGGAAGGGAGAGGAGAGAGTCTCAAGACCTTGTGTCCCATTTATGACTCAGCTGCTAAAGAAGAGAACAATCCCAGAGATAGGCAGGATATGAAAACAGCTTTTTTAATGTTGGCAGCCTGCAAGGTAAGCCTGCAAAACAGTAGGAAGATTGCAGATTGGGGACAGTGTTCCCTCTGATTTTCTCCACCCATGTGTGGAATGAATTTTGTTATGTGCACCAATATGGAGGTGATGGCGTGACACATCACCTCCATGTTGGTGCATATAACAAAATTCATGTGACGGGGTGGGACTGAGGGATTCGGAGTGTGGGAGGGGGCTCAGGGCTGGGGCAGAGGGTTGGGATGTTGGGGGGGATGAGAGCCCTGGCTGGGGGTGCGGGCTCTGGGGTGGGGCTAGGGATAAGGGGCTTGGGGTGCAGTGGGGCTACCCAGGGTAACGACGGGGAGAGAGGACTCCCCCCGCCCCAGCTCTCTCTCCTTGCAGCAGCACCTGGGCTGGAGAGGAGAGGCGCCTCTTCCCTGGCCACTGCAGGTCTGAGGCTGGGCTGGGTCAGGGCCGGGGCAGGTCCGTGACGTCTGAAGAGGCCTGTCTCCCCACTGCAGCCCTGAGCGCCTGCACAGCACTTAACAGGCAGCTGTGCGGTCGCGCAGTTTAGAGGGAACTTGTATTGGGGAATAATGTGGCCAAGGTTGGAGCCTCCAGACATATCTGGCTATAACCTGCTTGAGTCAGACAAACATCTATTGAATTTTGCCAAGTTGGATCAGAGAATTAGAATGGAATCACATAGGAACCAAATAAAAAATGGTTTCTGATTAGCTGGGCTTATTCTCCACATCACATGAGAAGGAGCAACCAGTCAGGGATGGAGGTAGGGTTGCCAACCCTCCGGGATTGTCCTGGAGTCTCCAGGAATTTAAGATTAATCTGTAATTAAAGATTATGTCATGTGAGGAAACCTCCAGGAATACAGCCAACCAAAATTGGGAACACTAGACAGAGGAAAATACCATCTGACTTATTCCATGTATCTTATTTCAGGAAATTATGCTCAAACTCAAAATACAAACTTAGAAAGTTTGGAGATATTTTTAGACACAGGTTCATCTCAAACCAAGGTTGATTTTGAGTACATTTTGCAGACTAAGTCAGAATGAAAAAGTTTTCCCAGCGCCATCCAATGATGAATTTTCCAATTTAAGTGGTGATCTGTACTGCATCATATGGCAAAGGCTAGAATTTGTCTTAGATTGTCTTCTCTGAGATTTCCAAAGTTAAATATAACTTTTCCAAATATATCACATACACACACAAGCCCATACACAATTAAAGACTGTAGTATCAGTCCCCTAGTAACAGCAATAGCTTCACCATATTGACACTAGTGTTGGTTGGCACATACTTTTTCTTTAAAAACTAACTTTTTATTCCTGGCCTGTGATGGGAGGCATTAATAGTTTAGTGATTAATCATTATAATAAAGGTAATTTATTAGTCAGTCATCATGAAAAATTAAAACAGTCTTGTCAACTTATAACTAATATTTTGAATTTTAGATTTTTGCTATTTCCCAACTGAGTAGAAATATAAAACATGAAACAGATTAGTTGATGATTGCTCTACTTCATTTTGACTGGGTAAGACTAAATGATAGGATTGAAGTTCCCACCACTGAGAGCCCCACAAGTGCAGAAGTATTAGGATGATTAAAAAAAAAAAAAAAGATTATCACTCACTGGGTGGTCTGTTTGCTGCCAAGTTTTTGAAGTGGCTGCCTTTTATCACTTCTGCTGATAGTCTTCCAGTTGTGGCATTATAAAGTAGGCCGATGAGGATTTCTGGAGCTGAGCCATGTACCAGAGACTGACAAGAGGAGGTACTTTCACTGCAGGACATTTCTGACATGCTTATTTGAGAGTCACAGCCCTGTAAGCAGAAATGAAATATTTCAATGTGTTTTACAGAGTGAAGCTACTGGAGATCAATTTTTAGTGTAGCACTTAGGAATTAGGCATGCAACTTTAACAATAACAGGAGTTGCATGCCTAAAACCCTTATGCACCAGATGAGAAATGTAGTCCTTTAGTGTATTTGTGTTTAGATATACACTTCAGGTAACAAAGAATAAAGCAATCTGGCGACAAAGTTATTATTAATATTGTGTTTTCATTTTTAACTAGACAGGAAGAATAAAAGGACCAAGACAAACACAGCATTTAGAGTCTTTACTTACTTGAATTGATAAGATGAGACATACAGTATAGTTTCCTGGCATCTTAGAGCCTATTAAACTTAGGATATTTGCTATTTTTCCATAGATAGAAATCACCATTTGAACTTGGAACACAATAAAATACATTTTATTTCTCCTTTGTAAAGGTTATTCGCCAGATTGAAAACTCATGAGCATGCAGTTAAAGACACGGGGAGAAACACAAACACACACTGCCAAGAACCAATTTGTTTAGTAGGGCAGATTAATTGAGCCAGGCATATTGAATGTAACAGGCCTCTGTGCCTGAGTGGCAGGGAGGGAAAGTCACATCGAGGGTGGTCAGGCAGTGATCTAGTGTCCTCCACCGGGGCTCCTGCTGGGAGGAAGCTTTAATTTTCACCATGGGAGCCTCTAAGAGGATGCACATCTCCCAGCCATTATGACTATGTTGCCTCCTGATCCAGTCTGCCCACACCCACCTTGCCCCTTTCAGCCCCTCCCCCCAGCAAAGGAAAGGTTACAGCTACTTTACACTACCACATTTATTGCCCCGGTGGGCTTCCTACTCTGGGGAGTATATGCATATAGTAACTCTAGTGAAAACAAAGCTCTGGGTTGTATTTGGCCCAACCACTATTTGCTTGGAAGCTGTGGAGAGAATTTAAAATGCCCAATTTACTCCTTTAAATTCCTCCCTCAAAGACCCTAAGGGTCTGTCTACACTGCAGCTGGAAGTGAGCCTTCCAGCCTGGGTAGACTGACTTGCACTAGCAGGACTCAAGCTAGCACACTAAAAATAGCAGTATGGCCACTGCCACTTGGGTGGAGATTTAGGCTAGCCACCTAAGATCATGCCCACTGCCACACACCTTTGGGTCTGAGCTCAGGTAGCTAGCCCAAGTCTCCATCAGAGCCATAATATCTACACTGCTATTTGGAGAGCACTAACTTGAGCCCCACTAGCACAAATCTGCCTACTCAGGCTGGGAGGCCTGTAAGCTGGAAGGCCTATAAATTGTACCCACCTTTTCTTCAGTCAAAGAGAATTTGGGGTGGCTCCTTTCAGACTCAACATTATTTAAAGGAGTTGGTGGGGGAGGGATGGAAGAAGGGGGAATGGATCCATTGTTCTTTGAGGTGGTTGCTTCTCCAGTGTTCAACACATCCATACCCTTTCTAGAAATTGGTAGTAAGGGACAGTGAGATCGAACCTGGGACCATCCCGGGCATAGGTGAATCTTAAAAGCAAATGAACATTTTACTTTACTTATAAAGCACGAATGAAATACAGAAGACCAAATTATAGCACAGGTAATAGTTTAGTCTATGAGATTGCCTAATTCTCATCAACAGAAACAATACGTTCAAATAAATGTAAGAATGATACAAGCTTCCCAAAGCTTATTCCAAGAATTCCAGACCTTATATGTGAATGCATAATGGTGTTACCAAATACATTCCTACTGGAGAAGGTCCTAACCCAAATCCTCAGATCCCAGTCCCCTGAACAATCCAAATTTGCATTTTCAGCCTTTGATAATTCCTCCCAATGCTCATTATTTAGGGCTGAAAATGAGCTATGAAGTATTGTTTAATTGCATTTACTCTCTGCTTCTTTGGTATTCAGCAAATAAAAACCCACATTCCTCAACCTAAACTATGAAGTACAAAGTGGAAAGCTGAAAAGGAACATGACTCAGCTCCAGCAAGCACTGTGTACACTGTACATTCCAAAAGCGCTGACTGTCAAGAAACGGATAAAATCAAGGTTTGGCCAGTCTGTTTTTATAATGTGTTTTCACAACTTCAGGTATGGCTGGCATACAAGAACATTTTTTCACAGCTGTTAAAACTATATATATTCTCTCTGTTGAGCTTATTCAGTTTGTCTACTTACGCTGGAATTACACCCCATGATTGCACGATAGATATACCCAGTATCGGTCAGTATAATAGGCAGTGGTGTGAGCCTATCAGCAGCCTAACCGTTGTCAAGTTTTTGTAGGCATCAGGGCAATGGTGAGTTTTAAGGAGGGATCTGAAGGAGGATAATGAGATAGCTGTGCGCATGTTTTCTGGAGCCCCTTTCAAATGGAGGGATGCCAGTGGTAAAAATGACGGGGTAGGAAAATGTTTTTGCAGCAGTAGTCTTAAAGGATATGAGTGGGGCAAGGCTGCATTTGTCAGATCCAGAGACAAGGATGTTGCAGTAATTGAGATGGCAGATGATGAGAGCCTGGATCAGAGTTTAGCTGTGTGGATGGATAGGTAAGCCCATATCTTAGAGATATTACTCAGAAAAAATCTGCAAGATTTAGACATAGCCTGGATATGAGTACTTAGAGAGAGGTCCAAGTCGAAGATTACTGAGTGACAGGCAGAATGGTGGTGGTGTTGACAGTGATTGAGAAAGAGTGGGGAGAGGACTGGGGGGTGGGGACGGGAGATAAAGAACTCTGCTTAGCCATGTTGAGCTTGGGCACACAGCTAGACATCCATGAGGAGATGTCAGAGAGACAAGTCAAGATTTTAGTTTGGACAGAAGGAGACAGCTCTGGGAGTAGAGAGGTAGATCTGTGAGTCATCAGATTAGAGATGGTAGGTGAATTTGTATTTGCAGATGAGAATACTAGAGATAAGATATAGATGGAGAAGAGAAGGGGACCAAGGACAACAGAGCCCTACAGAATACCCACAGGAAGTTGGAGGGTGATGAAGAAGATCCTCCGAAGAACACACTGACGGAGCAATTAGAGAGATAGAAGGAGAATCAGGAGAGGACAGAGTCAAGGAAGCCAAGGGAAAACAAAATGTCAAGAAAGCGGCCATGGTCATTAGTATGAAAGGCAGCTGACAGGCCGAGGACAAGGATGGAGTACTGGTTCTGAGCTTTAGCCAGGAAGAGGTAATTAGAGACTTTAGCAAGAGTCATTTCAGTGGAATGCAAGAAGCAGAAATGAACAGTAGGGGATCTAGGATAGAACTGGAGGAGAGGGACTCCAGACAGTGATTGTAGACAGTGCATTCAATGAGATTAGAGATAAAAGAGAGAGGGGGCAGTAGTTGGAGGTAGGTGAGGACAAGGATGGCTTTGTTTTAAGAAGGGAAAGATTAAAGAATGTTTATATAATGTTTACATTGTGAGGGGAAAGAGCCAGAGGACAGTCAGAGATTAAAGAGAAGAGTAATGTAGGGTATGAGAGTGGGGGCAAGGGAGATCAGGAGAGGAGATGAGATGGGAAGGGATGGGCTCACTGGGGCAAGTGGAAGTGTTAGAAGAGGAGGAGAGCAGATGAAAAACCACTGCGTCTGTTACTGTGGAGGAGGAAGAGAGAGTTGTAGGAGGGAAAGGAAAGGGAAACCAAGGGGAGGGAGAATCATGTCATATTTTGTCAGTTTTCTCTTTGAAGAAATTAATGAGATTCTGTGCAGAGAGAGACATGGAGACAGGAGGAGGGGAGGGTTTGAGGAGTGAATTAAAGATAGCAAAAAATGGCTGGGATTGTGGGCATGGGATTAAATTATGTTGGAGAAATAGAGCTCCTTATCTAGTAAGATGGAAAAACTGATGAAGAGAACAAATCTATAGTGGAGGAAATCAGCCTGGTCACAGGATTTCCATAGAAACACTCTGAGAGTAGAAGTGGAAGAAGCGGATGTTGGGGGTAAGCCAAGGCAGGATGGACCTTATGATGGGAGAGAGAGGCCAAAAAGTCAAAGGTGGAGGAGGGTGGAGCATGGAGACAATCAATAACCACACCAATAGAAGAAAGGAAACAGAGGACAGTGAGGAGAGGGCTGAGAGCAAATGAAAAATCATCAAAGCTGATGGATTGGAAGTCATGGAAAGGTTGAGTGACAGGACAAGGGGAGGGGCTGATGGGCAATGTTGAAAGGGACCAGGTGATGCTCAGAGAGGGAAAACTCAGCAACAGAGATTAGCAACAGAGAGCAGTGCTTGGTGAAGACTTTTGGCAGCACGGAAAATGTCATAGACTAAGGACTAGAAGCGTTTTCATACATGGCAACGGCAATTGTCCACCACAGTAACCATTATGGGGAGGTCCCACAAAACCTATATGAACTCAAGGATAGTCTATATTAGCAGGATTTCTTCTCCACAGTATTTTCCCCAGTGTATGCTGCCCTATTTGAGTGTTGATGTGGAGATCTACATTGAAACAGATCCATTTATTGCCTTTCAAGTGAAGCTCTTTTGGTAGCAATGGCTACTGGTATTTACCCTGACTTAATCCTTAGTCTGTACATTGTATGAAGATTTAATAATGTAACAGTATCACTGGGCTCCTTTCAAGTCCTATCTTGTTTTTACTCTGTGCACATGGTAGAAAATCCAAAAAGAGGTCACCAGTCTTTTCAAGATAGAGTGCGGAAAGAAATGATTTTGTATTACCGGTCTTCGGATGGTACCGATATTTTGATAAATAAAAGCACGATCAAGTGCCAACTTTTAAAATATTAATTATGAAATTGTTAACCAATACAACATGAATATAAAGATAGACACAATAAAGATTTAATCTTATGACAATAATGGAGTGCTATTTCTGCCTTTCATTGCCATCTAAATCTGCCTTGAACCTACCTATAAATCAGCATGGAGGCCATTTCATTGCAGCAGCTTCATTGTAAGGTAAAATAAATTAATAATAACAATACCTAGTGCTTTTTATCCACAGATCTCAAAGCACTTTACAAAAGAGAGCAGTATCCTTATTCCCATTTTGGGGATAACTGAGGCACTGGGAAATAAAGTGGTATGCCCAAGGTCATCCAGCATGCCGCTAGCAGAGCTGAGAACAGAACCCAGGTCACCTGAGTCTCAGTCTAATGCTCTATCCTTAAAACCTGTCAAAACAAGTTTATCTACACTGACCTATTCAAAAAGGTGTTTGGTTGCATAAGATATTTATATTTTTCCTAGATTAACTGTGACCAAAAATATTTTTTTAGTACACTAAATACAAAATAAAAATACTAAGTGGTAAAACCTTTTCCAAGCATTTGGTCAGAAGGGCAATATCTTTACATTAAAATGCCCTGATTTCTAGCTTTCTGGCTTTCAACATCAGAGCTATCATCCCCTGTTGATCTTTAAATCTTTTCTTCATACACCACAGGGCTGGTACTTTACTGCAAGGTCTCTCAGAATTGATTTGATCAACATCATTAGAATGGGTGGATTTACATCCAATTACAGGATTAAAATGCATTGTGTATGTACACATTTGAGATTAAGACACTATTTCTGTTAACTTCTTTGTGTGTACCAAATAGAAAACAAAATTGAACCCTTTAAAAAGAATCCCTAAAGGAGTATATCAAGTATAGGAATGTTTCTATGAAACACATTATAACTGGTTCCTACTGCACAACAATCAATAAACCAAAAGAAATACAAGATCTTTTTTCCTCATATAAAGGAAAATACATATAGTGCTCAGTGCTGGCATGTTGAACTGCTGAGGAATGTTTTCTTACTATCTGAACCTTAGCCCTGTGGCACATGAGAAGTCACTCCCTATTCCTGGGGGTTCAGTGCTGTTATTTTCCCCATCAGCAAACAGATCTAACTGGATCAAATTAAACAGCAGACATTGTTCCCTAGAAAGCATTGAAAAAACCTGGTATTTGCAATGGCAATTCTTATGTATAACTTGTGATGTCCTGGGTCTCAAACTCAGGCCTGGGCGTCCCCAGGCAGGTACCACATCCTGGCCTCCACCCAATGTGTTCTGAAACTTGGTGGGCTAAGAAGCTGGTAGGACTATAGTTTCAGCCAAGGCATCACCCACAGAAGCCCCAATTGGAGGATTGTCCTGCTCCACCAATTGGTCCAACCATACTATTTAAGCCAGAAGTCAGCACAGGAAGATTGTCTGAGCAACAAGCTGAGTTCCTATTGTGGCTGCATTAGCCCCTGCTTGTGCCTGCCTCTTGCATCCAACCCTCTTCCTGATTCCTGCTTCACTTCTGGCTCCTGCCACACCCCTACCTTCACTCCTGTTCCCACTACGCTCCTGCTCCGTGCTTGATCCTTGCCTCTCCTCCCATCCCTCATCTTACACCTCGTCTCCAATCATCAGTTACTAGTCCTGGCTCTGATCACGGGCACCAGCTTCTGACCCTGACTCTGGCTTGACCCTGGGCTCTGGCATTTGGCATCTGATGTCGACTCTGTGACCCTTAGCTTTGATTCCTGGTTCTTACTCTGGCTTGCCCCTTGGCTCTGGTAATTGGCAGTTGACTCTGGCGCTGACTCTGGGCTTCGTTCCCCAACCTGGACACCTGCTCTGCTCACTAGACCTGACTCCTGCTCTGACTACTAGGCCAGACTGCCTACATCCCAGTCCATAGCATAACTTTTTCATCTGTCTTTCTTCATTTTTTTTTTATTAATCGCAATTTCATGGAAATAGGATGTTTGTTTCTTACATGTTCATCTCTTCCTGTGACTTATTCTGGACTTGTAGTCATAGGGATACATTCTGCTCTCAATTCAACTGCGGTCACACCGTGCAAGAGCAAGTACCGAGGAAGGGATATTCTCCTTCCCAATGTTTTAGGTAGGTCATTTGTCCCAACTCCTACCAGGGCCCATTTGTCATATAAAATGCTAATCCTGGTCTGCATGAGTGAAAGAGGTCCTGAAGTCTCCTGGCTGCTCAATATTCTAATGAAAGAAATCTCTTTTGCATTGGTAAACATGAAGTAGGCTGTGTGGGGAAGAGGCTTTGAAGAAGGCCGAGTTTGGGGGGAATCTTACATGGGTTCTACTTCCCCATATTGCTGTTTTTTCTTTCTTTCTTGGCTTTGTTAATGTTGAATATTTCATAGAATCATAGAAATGTAGGGTTGGAAGGGACCTCCACAGCTCATCTAGTTTAATTTCTGTGCCAGGGAAAATAATGGAGCAAGTAATTAAGGAAATCATCTGCAAACACTTGGAAGATGGTAAGGTGATAGGGAATAACCAGCATGGATTTGTAAAGAACAAATCACATCAAACCAATCTGATAGCTTTCTTTGATAGGATAACGAGTCTTGTGGATAAGGGAGAAGCGGTGGATGTGGTATACCTAGACTTTAGTAAGGCATTTGATACGGTCTCGCATGATATTCTTATCAATAAACTAGGGAAATACAACTTAGATGGGGCTACTATAAGGTGGGTGCGCAACTGGCTGGATAACCGTACTCAGAGAGTAGTTATAAATGGTTCCCAATCCTGCTGGAAAGGTATAACGAGTGGGGTTCCGCAAGGGTCTGTTTTGGGACCGGCTCTGTTCAATATCTTCATCAACGACTTGGATATTGGCATAGAAAGTACGCTTATTAAGTTTGCAGATGATACCAAACTGGGAGGGATTGCAACTGCTTTGGAGGATAGGGTCATAATTCAAAATGATCTGGACAAATTGGAGAAATGGTCAGAGGTAAACAGGATGAAGTTTAATAATGACAAATGCAAAGTGCTCCACTTAGGTAGGAACAATCAGTTTCACACATACAGAATGGGAGGAGGCTGTCTAGGAAGGAGTACGGCAGAAAGGGATCTAGGGGTTATAGTGGACCACAAGCTAAATATGAGTCAACAGTGTGATGCTGTTGCAAAAAAAGCAAACATGATTCTGGGCTGCATTAACAGGTGTGTGGTGAGCAAGACACGAGAAGTCATTCTTCCGCTCTACTCTGCGCTAGTTAGGCCTCAACTGGAGTATTGTGTCCAGTTCTGGGCACCGCATTTCAAGAAAGATGTGGAGAAATTGGAGAGGGTCCAGAGAAGAGCAACAAGAATGATTAAGGGTCTAGAGAACATGACCTATGAAGGAAGGCTGAAGGAATTGGGTTTGTTTAGTTTGGAAAAGAGAAGACTGAGAGGGGACATGATAGCGGTCTTCAGGTATCTAAAAGGGTGTCATAAGGAGGAGGGAATAAACTTGTTCATCTTAGCATCTGAGGATAGAACAAGAAGCACTGGGCTTAAACCGCAGCAAGGGAGGTTTAGGTTGGACATTAGGAAAAAGTTCCTAACTGTCAGGGTGGTTAAACACTGGAATAAACTGCCCAGGGCGGTTGTGGAATCTCCATCTCTGGAGATATTTAAGAGTAGGTTAGATAAATGTCTATCAGGGATGGTCTAGACAGTAATTGGTCCTGCCATGAGGGCAGGGGGCTGGACTCGATGACCTCTCGAGGTCCCTTCCAGCCCTAGAATCTATGAATCTAGTCTAGCCCTCCTGCCTGAGGAAGGACCAAGTAAACCCAGACCATTCCTGATAGGCATTTGTCTAACCTGTTCTTTAAAAACTCCAGTGATGGGGATTCCACAACCTCCCTGGAAGCCTATTCCAGAGCTTAACTGGTTAGAAAGTTTTTCCTAATACCTAACCAAAAACTCTTTTGCTGCAGCTTAAGCCCATTACCCAGTCTGATTTAACATATTCATAAAGATCTGGAAAAAGGGGCAAACAGTGAGGTGGCAAAATTTGCAGATGATACAAAACTACTCAAGATAGTTAAGTCCCAGACAGACTGCGAAGAGCTACAAAAGGATCTCACAAAAGTGGGTGACTGAGCAACAAAATGGAAGATGAAATTTAATGTTGATAAATGCAAAGTAACGCACATTGAAAAACATAATCCTAACTATACATGAAATGATGGGGTCTAAATTAGCTGATACCACTCAAGAAAGAGATCTTGGAGTGATTGTGGATAGCTCTCTGAAAAACATCCACTCAATGTGCAGCAGCAGTCAAAAAAGCAAACAGAATGTTGGGAATCATCAAGAAAGGTATAGAAAATATCATATTGCCTCTATATAAATCCATGGTACGCCCACACCTTGAATACTGCATGCAGATGTGGTCGCCCCACCTCAAAAAAGATATATTGGAATTGGAAAAGGTTCAGAAAAGGGCAACAAAAATGATTAGGGGTATAGAACGGCTTCCGTATAAGGAGAGATTAATAAGACTGAGACTTTTCAACTTGGAAAAGAAAGTAAATAAGGAAGTGTTATTTACTCCATCTCATAATACAAGAACAAGGGGCCACCAAATGAAATTAATAGGTAGCAGGTTTAAAACAAACACAAGAAAATATTTTTTCACGCAACGCACTATCAACCTCTGGAACTCCTTGCCAGAGGGTGTTGTGAAGGCCAATACTATAATGGGGTTCAAAAGGGAGCTAGGTAGATTCATGGAAGATAGGTCCATCAGTGGCTATTAGCCAGGATGGGCAGGAATGGTGTCCCTAGCCTCTGTTTGCAGAAGCTGGGATTGGGTGACAAGGCATGGATCACTTGATGATAACCTGTCTGTTCATTCCCTTTGGGACACCCGCCATTGGCCACTGTCAAAGGACAGGATACTGGATTTGATGGACCTTTGGTCTGACCCAGTATGGCTGTTCTTATGTTCTTATGTACTTCTTGTCCTACTTTCAGTGGACATGGAGAACAATTGGTCAGAGTCTTCTTTATAACTGCCCTTAGCATATCTAAAGACATATCAGGTCCCTCTGAGGTCTTCTTTTCTCAGAATAAATATGCCTGGTTTTGTCAACCTTCCCCATATGTCAAGTTTTCTAAACCTTTTATCTTTTTTTGCTCTCCTTTGGACTCTCTCCAATTTATCCAGTCTTTCCTAATGTGGCATCCAGAACTAGACACAGTACTCCAGCTGAGGCCTCACCAATGCCTAGTAGAGCAAGACAATTACTTCCCATGTCTGACATATGACATTTCCGTTAATACTCCTGGGAATAATAGCAGCTTTTTTTTGCAACTGCATCACATTGTTGACTCATATTCATTATAACCCCCAGACCCTTTTCTGCAGTTCTACTGCCTGGCCAGTTATTCCCCATTTTGTAGTTGTGCATTTGATTTTTTTTCTTCCTAACTGTAGTACTTTACACTAGACTTTACTGAATTTCATCTTGTTGATTTCAGACCAATTTTCCATGTGTCAAGGTAATTTTGAATTCTAATCCTGTCCTCCGAAGAGCTAGCAACCCCTCCCAGCTTGGAGTCATCTGCAAATTTTATAAGCATACTCTCCACCCCATTAGCCAAATCATTAATGAAACTATTGAATAGTATTGGACCTAGGACAGATCCTTGTGGAATCCTGTTAGATACATCCTCCCAGTTTGACTGCGAACCATTGATAATTACTCTTTTTCAACTAGTTGTGCACCCACTGATAGTAATTTCACCTAGCCCATATTTCCCTAGTTTTCTTATGAGAATGTCATGTGAGACTGTGTCAAAATCCTTACTAAAAATCAAGATATATCAAGTCTACAGCTTCCCCCTATCCACTAGGCCAATAACCCTGTCAAAAAAGGAAATTAGGTTGGTTTGGCATGATTTATTCTTGACAATTCCATGTTGGCTCTTACTTATAGCCTCATTATCCTCTAGATGATTACAAATTGATTGTTTAATAATTTGTTCCAGTATCTTTCCAGATATTGAAGTTAGGCTGATTAGTCAATAATTCCCTTGGTCCTCTTTGGTCCCTTTTTTAAAAACAGGTACCATGTTTGCTCTTCTCCCATCCTCCACGACTCCTCCAAGATAAACACTAAAAGTTCCGAGATTGCTTCAGCTAGTTCTTTAAGTACCCTTAGGATGAATTTCATCAGGCCCTGCTGACAACCATATGTAACTTATCAAAATATTCTTTAACCTGTTCTTTCCCTATTCTGACTTGCATTCCTTCCCCCTTGTTGTTAATATTATCTGTAAGTATCTGATCACCATTAACATTTTTTAATGAAGACTGAAGCGAAATAGGCACTAAACGCCTCAGCCTTCTTGATGTCTTCTGTTATTAGCTCTCTTTACTGGCTAAGTAGTGGACCAACACTTTCCTTTGTCTTTCTGTTGGTCCTAATGTATTTACAGAACCTTTCTTCATTCATTTTTATTTATTCTTTGGGAAATGATGGCATTAGCTTTTGATGAACACATTAATATTTCAGTAGTTTAGTACTACTATTGAACAGGCACTGGCTGATGTGGTGTGTACTGTGCTTTTTCGCCCAAACTTGTCATTGAAAATTCTGAGAGCTCAAACCTACAATGGAGCCAGCACTATGTTGGGCAAGTATAATGGAGTACAACTTATTAATACTAGGAAGTAGTATTTATGCACTATTGATCTGAATGTGGGAACCCTACAGAAGTCGGTTGTAATTTGTGAACCTGTTGGACTGGTGAATGATGTGGGCACATTTTGTGGCCAGTTAAAGTTATACATTTTCCTATCTGCACAGGTTAAAAATGCGCCTTCATATTTTTATGAAACAAAAGCACCTGAGTCTTCTAGATTTTAAAAATATATTTAAGATTAGACCTTGTTGATAATCTTTCAGTAGCAAAAATGTGATTCACAGCATGTTAGTTGTGGAAATGTCTAATATTAAGCCACTTAACATATATTGAATTGTTTTGGACAGCTTTTGATTTTTATTAGTACTGTATCAATATAATGTATTGAAATACCAGCCTCAGTGACTAGCTGAACTGAATTTGATATTGTAACTTTCATTTGTTTCAAGCATTCAGCCCTATATGTACTATTATTGTAGGCTTTTATAGAGTTAAGTTGGACAATGCTACTCCGAACAGTCACAGATACCCTCTCAAGACCTGTATGTGGTATACACATTTTTTGCAAGCTTTGTTTGGGCAGGGAAGAGAAAAGTGGAAAACATGTAGTGGTTCCTTTTTTTTAAAAAAAGGCAAAACTGTTCAAGTAAATAAAATGTTTTTCAAACTTTTGCAGTGTACCAGCAACTGACAGTTAGCACAATAACATGGTCTCTATTTGATACTAAGTCTCCAAATTCACCAAACACTACAGACTTAGGGAGGAAATTTTAATTCCTCATCCCCCTTGATCTCCCAATACTCTCCTGTGCCCAAAAGAGGATGATCTGCTTTTTCTCAGTGGCAAAGAGGAAAATTTTAGAGCACATGACAGTTCAGGAAATCTGCTAGATGGTACAATATACATCACTTCATCATCATATGTTTTATAGGGCTAGCTCCCAGGAAGCCAATTTAACCTAATGATAATGAATGGCACTGACGGCTACTTAACTGGGACAGTATTAGCATAAATTCTGCTTAGTGGGAACATATTCAGCAGATCCAAAGACTTAAGTGATGCTTATATCCTCATGTTAAATATGCATGAAATAATAAGCTTCCCTCTGTTAGTAAAGATGTTGCCAAATAGCAGTTAAATGAAAAAATAAAGATTACATGTAATGAATACTCTTTTTAGTCTAGGTGGGTTTTTTTGGTTTTTTGGGTTTTTTTTTGCTAGTACAGCATTTTGTCATTTTACAACTTTCAAAACGTTTTAAAAATGATCTCTCTTAACTGGCTGTCCTTTTGCTTATCTACATATTGTGACAAAGTTCCTCCTCTACCTTGGTGGGTCCTACGCTTATTGGCGGATTTTTGTTTGCCTCAGAGATCTTCCCCTCTGGTAGAACCCACAGTCCAGATCAACTCCTCCTGTGACAGGAGTTGGGAGGTTTGGGGGGAACCTGGGCCCGCCCTCTACTCCGGGTTCCAGCCCAGGGCCCTGTGGACTGCAGCTGTTTAGAGTGCCTCCTGGAACAACTACACGACAGCTACAACTCCCTGGGCTACTTCCCCATGGACTCCTCCCAACACCTTCTTTATCCTCACCACAGGATCTTCCAGCAGTACGCCCTCTTACTCTCAGCTCCTAGTGCCTCTTGCTCCCAGCTCCTCACACACAACCTCCTTCCACAGCTCCTGACATGCGCCCCTCACTGACTCACTGGGAGGCTTTTGACTAGTTTCAGCCAGCCCGATTGGCTGCAGGTGTCTCAATCAACCTCCCTGCCTTACGGAAAGTTCTTAATTGGCCCCAGGTGTCTTGATTAACCTGGAGCAACTGCCATAAGGTATCAGGGATTTGTTTAGCCTGGGGCTAACATACTGGTTCCTTACCACTTTCCTATAGCCCTCTGGCCGGGAAGGAGGTAGAGGACTGCTGCTGCTCCTCCTGCTCATCTTGCTGGGGCTGCTGCTAGGCCCTGGGCCCTCCCAGCTGCTGTTTGCTGCTACTGCTGCTCCAGCTTCTCCCCTGGCTGGACCAGACCCCCCCTCCCACTACTCTACTCTCCGGTTGCTGGCTGCCTGGCAGCTGAACCCCCGCCCCCCCCAACACCTTGGTTGCTGCTACTCCTGCTGCTGCAGCAACCCCTTGGGGGGGAGGGGGCCTGCTGGCCCTCTCCCCAGAGGAGGGGTGTAAGGGGCTCCTGCTCCAGCCGCTGCTGTGACCACTACCACCACCAGCTGAGAGGGGTCCTGCCTGACCACCGGACCACCGCCTGGAGTTGCTGGAGCTGCTGCTGCTGCCCTGTTTGCTGCCAGGAAGCTGCTGGTACCCAGAGGAGGAAGACCCAGAAGACCGTCGGCGGAGACTCTGCAGACCACCGTGGAGGGGGCCTCCAAGAACTGAGTAATCTTTCGAACTGTGCTCTAGTGGTGGGGGTATTGACTGTGTTTGTAGGGGCACAGGGGGTGTGGCGCCGAGCCTGCCCCCTGGTCCACCTATGCCCCCCCATAACCCCCACCACCACCGCTGCCCCCTCCACCACCTCTGCTGGCTGCTCACCATCTGCCTTGTGCTACGGCCTCTGGACTTAGCTGCTTCCATGGCCCGCCACAACTTTTAACATCATTTGGGCCTGCAGTGGCAACCAGCCCCACCCATTGACTTTGTGCAAGCGCACGTGGGTGCACGTGCCCCCTCCCATACCCCTTGGACTGAACCTCTTCCCCCCAGCAGCACGTCCCTTGCTTTGTCCCTTGCCACCTGCCCCATTTGCCCCTTGCAGTTGTTTGCCCCCTTTTTTTTGGTCCCAGCCCCTTGCCAGTTTCAGTTTTGCCTGCCCCACCCCTCTCCCTCTACAGCCTTGTTTGTTTGCCCTGCCCTAGCCCTGAAACTAGTCCCTTGTTTTTCTGCCCCATTCTTAGTTGGTTGTCTCCCTCCCCCTGAAGCTCCGTTTGCCCTGATTAGCCCCCAGCTTCCGTGAACCCACGCCCCCTCCCATGCGCTTGTGCCCCTCCCCTGTTTAATTTTGACCCCATCTCACTGCACCCCCATGCTGTTATATCATCCCCTCCCCTAGTGCTACAAGGGGAGCCGGATTTCCCATCTTGTGTCGGTGACTGAACCCTACCCCCGCAGTAGTCCGAGTTAACCCTGAACCCTGTCCCCACTTTTATTGCCCTCCTCCCCTGCCTGCAGCCTAGCAGGGGGGAGTGGTCACCCCAATTCCTCTCCCCACCCCCCCCTCAGGAGTTTTCCCTTCCTCCCCTGTTCATCATGGCAGGCGATATGGAGGGAGAAGCCCCTCCAGATGGCATGGCCGCCCCTCCTCCGCCTGTTCCCCCGTCACCCTCCCTAGCCTCCATCTCGACCGCCGCTGCCAAACCACCTGCTCTCGCCCCCGCTGGGGCACCGGCAGCGGCGGACACTGAAGAGACCTCCGCTGCTGCCACGTCCCTCGCCCCCCATGATCCTGGGGGAGCCCCCCCAGCCGGCAGGAAGGGCCAGGGTAAAAAGAAGGGTAAGGGCCCCGCGACAAAGGCCAGACCCTCCATGGCAGAGGCAGCCACTACTGCTGCGGCCCTGCCACCGGCCGCGGCACCCTTCCCTGCTGTTCCCTCTACCAGCTCTGCGGGTGTCCCACCCCCGGCCCCCAGAGCGTACGCCCAGGTGGCGGCAACCCCCCCACCTGCCGCAACGTCACCTAACCCGCCCACCGCCTCAGCTACCATCTATAGCGGCCGGGGCCCCTTTCCCACCTTGACCAGGAGGCATGGCGTCCGTTGCCTCCTGGTACCCACCTCGCCCCACGTAGAAACCTATGTGCGGGCGTTGGCGAGGGTAGTGGGGCCCACGGCCATCGTAGCGGCCTCCAAAATGTACGGGAAGGTAGTCTTCTTCCTCGCATCGGAGGCCGCGGCCCAAGAGGCGGTGGAGAAGGGCCTGGCGGTGGGGGGCGTTTTCGTCCCGTTAGAGCCGCTGGAGGACTTGGGCGTCCGCCTAGTCCTCACTTCCGTCCCTCCCTTCCTCCCCAATGCCGCCCTGTTACCTGCCCTCTCCGCCCTAGGGAGACCCATCTCTGTAGTCAGCCCTCTCCCACTGGGCTGCAAAGACCCCGCCCTCCGTCACATCCTCTCGTTCCGCCGGCAGGTGCAGCTCCAAATGCCGCCGGCGGCACGTGACGGGGAGGCGCTCGAGGGGTCCTTTATGGTCCCCTATCAAGGGGCCCGTTACCGGGTGTATTATTCCACGGGGGAGGCCCGGTGCTACCTCTGCCGGGCGATGGGACACGTCCGGAGGGACTGTCCCTTGGCCCGGCAAGGAGGAGCATCCGAGACCCCCGAGCCCCGGCAGGGCGTCGGCCCCGTCATCGCCGGCGCCCCTGTATGCCCGGTGCCCAGAGCCGCCCCTCCTCCTTCCCAGTCTACCACTGTTCCCGCTCGGGCCCTGGGAGTACCTCCCCCAGTGAGCCCAGACGAGCGGGAGAGGCCCACTGCGAACAGTCTGCTGAGGCCTGTGGAGGAGGGTGAGGCAGGGATATCGCCGGGCGTGGGAGAGGGCCCGCCCCAGAGAGACTTCTCTCTACCTTATGCTGCCCCACCACTACCTCCCCGAGTCCCTAAGAAATCATCCCTCCCCCCTGACCCGACCCTTACTAGCCGACCCCCAGATGATGCCATGGAGGGCTGGGCCTTAGTACAGGGGAAGCGGGGCAAGCGGAAGGCTCGAGCCCCGCTCCTTTCCACCGATGCGGAAGCCCCCCGAAAAACCAGGAAGGGGGGCACTGATGCCGAGCCTTCCGCTTTGCCCCCGAGCGGCTTTTGTCCGCCAGAACCGGCTGGGAAAGACGTGGCAGCACCGGAAGGTATTACCGCCCCTCTCTCGGAAGCCCCTGATAGAGCCCCTTCTGTCCCTTTTGTCGACCCTGCGCACCCCGATCCGAGCATCGCTTCAGGTGCCGGCGGGGAGAACCCCGGGGTGGCAGAAGGTGACCTGCCCTCCATCTACGAGGAGATCGAGGCCCTGGGTCTGACCCCAATCACCCAGGGGGAGGACGACCCTTTACCAGCAGGACTCGATCTCAATGACCTCACCCCGGTGCCCCTTTCCCCCCTCTCCCCATGCTCCCTCCCCTTGACCGCTGGTTCCGCTCCCACCTCTGAGGATCCCCTGGGCTCTTCCACCTGCCCGGTCGCAAGTGACACCTCGCTGACGGCCGCCAAGCCTCCTGAAGCGACGGCCGGTGCCCTGCGGCCGGGACCCGAATCCCAGAGGGTACCCCTCATTGGGGTGGGACAACAGTTCTCCTTCCCAGGCGGGGACCCCGCAAGTATCTGTCCACCTCCCGATGCCGTGGCTATAACAGACACCATCATACTAGAGCCCGGCATCGTGGGGGGTCCCCTTCCCAATTCCCAGATCCCTCAGCCACACCAAGAGAGGCCACCTCCCAGTGGCCCAGCTCCTGCGGCTCAGGATCCTCTACCCGTTCCTCAGCCCGGCCCTGCTCATGTCCCGCTCCCTGCCCCTACTTCTGATCCCTGCCCCGCCCCTGATGCCATCCCAATCTCCCGCACCTCCCATGATGACACTGCCGCCTCTGGGGCTGTCTCCCTCCCCTTCTCGGAGGATGACCCCCAGGGAGCGGCTCCAGTAATTCCTCGTCCCGACCCACCAGAGGCTGCTCTTCTCCCTCCGCCGCCTCTCCCAACTAAGCCGAATTTCGGGTTGGGCCCTAAGGTGCCAGCCCAGCAGGAGCTGCGTAGAGGCTCCGCCCCTTGCCTATCTGTTTCGGTGGGCCATAGGGCTGTGTCCGGGGCCCCTTCTTTCGATAGCCGGGAGCCAGTAACCCCGCCCCCCCATACGCTGCGAGAGGAGCTGCGGGAGTTCCTGGAGGACGTCCGGGGCTCCCGCAACAAAGTACAGCTCGCTCTCCAGCGATGGGGGGATTTCCACCAAATCCTCCGGGCCGCGAGGGCCCTCATGGGGGAGGGCAAAGGGACTGGGAAGCAGGCCGCCACGGCCTACCAACGGGTCCGCCTTTTCCGTGACTCACTACTTGCCTACGGGGTGGGTCACGGATTGTTACGCGGCCCGATGGGGGCCGTGAGTGACTCTGCCAGCAAGGATCCCCTCCAGCCCTCCTCATGGCATCTCTCCTCTTCGCAACATTGAACACCCGGGGCTGTAGGATGGGTCTCCGCAGGAGCCAGGTGCTCTCCTTCCTTCGGGAGGGGGGGTACTCTGTAGTATTCCTGCAGGAGACCCATACGGATCCAGCCGCTGAAGACAGCTGGCGGCTGGAATGGGGGGACAGAGTCTACTTCAGCCATCTCTCTGTTCGCCAGGCTGGAGTGGCGACCTTGTTCTCCCCCGACCTACGGCCTGAGGTGCTGGGGGTTGCCGAGGCTGTGCCGGGCCGCCTGCTGCACCTACGGGTCCGTATGGAGGGGCTCGTGGTCAATCTCGTCAACATCTATGCCCCGACACCGGGCCCGGAACAACTTCGTTTCTATCAGCAGGCGTCCACCTTCCTCGGCACCTTGGATCCTCGCGAGTGCCTGGTCCTGGGCGGGGACTTTAACAACACCCTTGAGAAACGGGACCGCTCGGGGATCGAGCAGTGCCCGGCCGCCGCGGACGTCCTCAGGGAGATTGTCGAACATCACTCCCTGGTGGACGTCTGGCGCGACCACCACCAGGACGACAGCTCAACCTTCACCTTTGTCCGGGTGGAGGCCCATCGGTCGCACCACTCCCGGTTGGACCGCATCTATTTATCACGTTTTCACCTTTCGCGGGCCCACTCCTCCAGCGTCCGGCCAGCCCCGTTCTCTGATCATCATCTCGCTACCGTGACGGCCTCTCTCTGCGCGGAGAGGCCGGGGCCGGCCTATTGGCATTTTAATAACAGTTTGCTGGAGGATGTGGGTTTCGTGGCGTCCTTCCGGGAGTTCTGGCTGGCCTGGCGAGGGCAACGGCACGCCTTTCCCTCGGCGCGGCGATGGTGGGATCTAGGGAAGGTACGCGCCCGGCTCTTCTGCCGTGACTACACCCGGGGCGCCAGCCGACGGAGGGATGCGACGATAGGGCAGTTGGAACGGGAGGTCTTAGAGCTGGAGAGGCGTCTGGCCGCCAGCCCTGAGGATCCATCCCTCTGTGGGGCGTGCCGGGAGAAGCGGGAGGAGCTCCGGGAACTCGAAGATCATCGGGCCCGGGGCGCCTTCATTCGATCCCGCATCCGTCTCCTTCGGGAGATGGATCGCGGCTCCCGCTTCTTCTACGCCCTGGAGAAAACGAGGGGGGCTAAGAAACACGTCACCTGTCTCCTCGCAGAAGATGGCACCCCCCTCACGGATCCGGTGGAGATGTGCGGGAGGGCCAAGGCCTTCTACGCGAGCCTTTTCTCCCCGGATCCGACCGATCCTAACGCTTGCAGAGTGCTCTGGGACGAACTCCCTACGGTCAGCACGGGCGACCGAGACCGGCTAGAGCTGCCTCTCACTCTGGCCGAGTTCTCGGAAGCCCTCCGTCGCATGCCAACTAATAAATCTCCGGGACTGGACGGGCTGACCGTGGAGTTCTACCGCGTGTTCTGGGACGTCCTCGGCCCAGACCTTGTCACCGTCTGGGCCGAGTCCTTGCAGGGCGGGGTCCTCCCTCTTTCGTGCAGGCGAGCCGTGCTCGCCTTATTGCCGAAGAAGGGGGACCTCCGCGATTTACGGAATTGGCGTCCCGTCTCGCTCCTCAGCACGGACTATAAAGTCGTAGCAAAGGCCATCTCGCTGCGGCTCGGGTCCGTGCTGGCGGACGTGGTCCACCCAGACCAGACCTACACCGTCCCGGGCCGCACCATTCTCGACAACCTGTATCTGGTCCGGGATCTCTTGGAGCTTGGGTGTAGGGATGGTCTGTCGTTCGCCCTTCTGTCTCTGGATCAGGAGAAGGCGTTCGACAGGGTGGATCACGGGTACCTCCTGAGCACTCTGCGAGCGTTTGGCTTTGGGCCCCAGTTTGTGGGTTTTCTCCAGGTGCTGTACGCCTCCGCAGAGTGTCTGGTCAGGCTCAACTGGACCCTGACCGAGCCGGTCAGCTTCGGGCGAGGAGTACGGCAGGGGTGCCCCCTCTCGGGCCAGCTGTACGCTCTGGCGATCGAGCCCTTCCTTTGTCTCCTCCGCAGGAGGTTGACGGGGTTGGTGCTCCGAGAGCCGGAGCTGCGGCTGGTCCTGTCGGCATACGCCGACGATGTGCTCCTCGTGGTCCAGGACCCGGGCGACTTGGTGCGGGTGGAGGCTTGCCAGACGATCTACTCGGCGGCCTCCTCTGCCCGGGTCAACTGGGTCAAGAGCTCTGGCCTGGTGGTAGGGGACGGGTGGCAGGCGAGCTCTCTCCCACCCGCGCTTCAGGCCATCAGGTGGAGTGCGGGTCCGCTGCTCTATCTCGGCGTTTACCTTTCTGCCACGCATCCATCCCCGCCGGAGAACTGGCAAGGTTTAGAGGGCAGGGTGATAGAGCGGATCCGGAAATGGACAGGACTGCTCCGCTGCCTCTCCTTTCGAGGGAGAGCACTGGTAATCAATCAATTAGTCCTGTCCATGCTCTGGTACCGGCTCAACACCCTGGTCCCGGCCCCGGGTTTCCTGGCCAACCTCCGGACGTCGATTCTAGAGTTCTTTTGGTCAGGACTGCACTGGGTCTCTGCAGGGGTTCTCCATCTTCCTCTGGAGGAGGGTGGGCAGGGCCTGAAGTGTCCACACACTCAGGTCCATGTCTTCCGTCTCCAGGCCCTGCAGAGGCTCCTTTATGGTGCAGGTAGTCCGGCGTGGAGCGTATTGGCGCACGCCTTCCTGCGCCGCTTCCGAGGGCTCCGATATGACCGGCAGCTCCTTTATCTCCATCCGAGAGGTCTTCCGCGAGACCTCTACGGGCTGCCGGTCTTCTACCAGGACCTCCTCCGGACCTGGAAGCTATTCTCAGCGACCAGGTCCGTGGCGGCCACCGAGGGGGCAGATCTCCTCGCGGAGCCCCTGCTACACAACCCCCAGCTCCGTGTGCAGGTGGCGGAGTCCCCCTCGGTGCGCCAGAGGTTGGTCCTGGCAGAAGTCACTAGGGTCGGAGACCTCCTGGACTACGACCGGGGAGATTGGCTGGATCCCCTGACGCTTGCTCAGCGCATGGGGCTCTCCAGACCTCGTACTCCCCGGCGCGTACTTCAGGAGGTGAAGGCTGCTTTGCTACCCGCTGCTCGGGCTTACCTCGACCGGGTCCTGCGAGAGGGTACGCCCCGCCCTCCCTTCACCCCAAGCCCTCCGGACCTTTTTATTGGGCCCCTGCCCCGTGGACCCAACCGGGTCCCCTGTCCCTTCACGGTGAGCCGGCTGCACGAACTGCAGCCGGTCCGCTTCCAGACCGCGCCAAGGAAACATCTATACACGCTCGTGCTCCACACCCTTCATCTCCTCACCCTCACGTCCCGCCCCGATACGAAATGGCGAAACCTCCTGCCACCTCTAGAGGGTGAGAAGCCCCGGTGGGCCAGCCTTTACTCCTCCTTAGTCCCAAGGCCCGCCGGGGATGTCAGTTGGCGGCTCCTTCATGGAGCCGTGAGCACGGGCGTGTACTTGGCGCGGTTCACCCCTATCCCCGACACATGTCCCTTTTGCGGTGTGAGGGAGACCCTGGCGCACATTTATCTAGAGTGCGCCAGGCTTCAGCCCCTGTTCCGGCTCCTCTTAGACATTTTGTTGAGGTTTTGGTTGCACTTTTCCCCTCACCTTTTTATTTATGCACTTCCAATCCGCGGCCCCACGAAGTCACGGGACCTCCTGGTCAACCTCCTCCTGGCCCTAGCTAAACTGGCCATCTACAAAACCAGGTTGAGGAGGTTGGCCGATGGAGGCTCCTGTGACTGTGGGGCCTATTTTCGATCCTCTGTTCGTTCACGCATCCGGGCAGAGTTCCTCTGGGCAGCATCCACTGGCTCCCTTGACACCTTTGAGGAGCAGTGGGCGCTGTCCGGGGTTCTCTGCTCGGTGTCCCCATCTGGTTCGCTTCGTTTGACCCTTTGACTGCACTCCCGTTCCTGTTTTTTCATTTTTTGTCCTCCGGACTCACTTGGTATCCAGGTCCTGTGGATCCCTCCCCTTAGGCTGAAGGGGGGGATCCTTTAGCAGTGGGCGGGCTTCGCCCGCCCACTTCCCGGATCCCAATAAGAACATACTGGTTCCTTACCACTTTCCTATAGCCCTCTGGCCAGGAAGGAGATAGAGGGCTGCTGCTGCTTCTCCTGCTCATCTTGCTGGGGCTGCTGCTAGGCCCTGGGCCCTCCCAGCTGCTGTTTGCTGCTACTGCTGCTCCAGCTTCTCCCCTGGCTGGGCCAGACACCCCTCCCACTACTCTACTCTCTGGTTGCTGGATGCCTGGCAGCTGAACCCCCTCCCCCCCAACACCTTGGTTGCTGCTACGCCTGCTGCTGCAGCAACCCCTTGGGGGGAGGGGGCCTGCTGGCCCTCTCCCCAGAGGAGGGGTGTGAGGAACCCCTGCTCCAGCCGCTGCTGTGACCACCACCACCATCGGTGAGGGGTCCTGCCTGACCACCGGACCACCGCCTGGAGTTGCTGGAGCTGCTGCTGCTGCCCTGTTTGCTGCCAGGAAGCTGCTGGTACCCAGAGGAGGAAGACCCGGAAGACCGTCGGCGGAGACTCTGCAGACCACCGTGGAGGGGGCCTCCAAGAACTGAGTAATCTTTCAAACTGTGCTCTAGTGGTGGGGGTATTGACTGTGTTTGTAGGGGCACAGGGGGTGTGGCGCCGAGCCTGCCCCCTGGTCCACCTGTGCCCCCCCATAACCCCCACCACCACCGCTGCCCCCTCCACCACCTCTGCTGGCTGCTCACCATCTGCCTTGTGCTACGGCCTCTGGACTTAGCTGCTTCCATGGCCCGCCACAACCTTTTGACATCACCTGGGCCTGCAGCGGCAACCAGCCCCACCCATTGACTTTGTGCAAGCGCACGTGGGTGCACGTGCCCCTCCCATACCCCTTGGACTGACCCTCTTCCCCCCAGCAGTACGTCCCTTGCTTTGTCCCTTGCCACCTGCCCCATTTACCCCTTGCAGTTATTTGCCCCCCTTTTTTTGGTCCCAGCCCCTTGCTAGTTTCAGTTTTGCCTGCCCCACCCCCTCCCTCTACAGCCTTGTTTCTTTGCCCTACCCTAGCCCTGAAACTAGTCCCTTGTTATTCTGCCCCATTCTTAGTTGGTTGTCTCCCTCCCCCTGAAGCTCCGTTTGCCCTGATTAGCCCCCCGCTTCCGTGAACCCACGCCCCCTCCCACGCGCTTGTGCCCCTCCCGTTTAATTTTGACCCTATCTCACTGCACCCCCATGCTGTTATATCATCCCCTCCCCTAGTGCAACAAGAGGAGCCGGCTTTCCCATCTTGTGTCGGTGACTGAACCTTACCCCCGCACTAGTCCGAGTTAACCCTGAACCCTGTCCCCACTTTTATTGCCCTCCTCCCCTGCCTGCAGCCTAGCGGAGAGGAGTGGTCACCCCAATTCCTCTCCCCACCCCCCCTCTCAAGAGTTTTCCCTTCCCCCCCCTGTTCATCATGGCAGGCGATATGGAGGGAGAAGCCCCTCCAGAGGGCATGGCTGCCCCTCCTCCGCCTGTTCCCCCGTCACCCTCCCTTCCCCCCCCTGCGTTTTTGGGACTCTGGGTGAGGAGGCTATGAGACTTGGGGAGGGGTGAGGGCGGTTACAGATGGGCTGCAGCGGCGGTCTGTCATCCTGCTTCCGTTCCTGCAGAACCTCCACCAGACGCCAGAGCGTGTCAGTTTGCTCACGCAGTAGCCCCAGCATTGCCTCAGTCACCCTCTGATCTTCCTGCCGCCACCTCTCATCAGGAGCGTCCCTCCTGTCCTCATGGTTGTCCCTCCTGTCCTCATGATCGTCCCGCCTGTCCTCACGTTCACTGCCCGTTTTCTTGTATTGGGCTATTGTGTCCCTCCACACATTCTGCTGAGCTATTTCAGTGCGGGAGGACTGCATTAGCTCAGAGAACATTTCATCGTGCGTGCATTTTTTTCGCCGCCTTATCTGGGATAGCCTTTGGGATGGAGATACTGGGGGGAGGCTGGAAACAGTTGCAGCTGCAGGAGGAAAAAAAGGGAGAGAAGTTTTTAAAAAGATACATTTTACAGAACAATGAGTATACTCTTTCACGGTGAACACCACCATTCAACGTACCTAGCACATGTGCTTTCAGTACAAGATCGCATTTTGCATCTTTATATTGAGTGCCTGGTGCTTTGGTGTACAGATCACTCACGCAGGGCTGGGCAACGGAATTCAGCTAGCAGGCGGCCATGGTAAGCAATAGACTTTCACCTTCTGAAACCTATTAACAGCAGCGCCCTCCTTTCTCGTTCCAAGCAAAGCCCGTTGAGTTGGCCAGTTAGTGCTGCGCTTTGCGGGTTAACGTGCAGCAGCAGAAACCAGACTAACCCCAGCCATCCAATTCTCTGGGATGATCACTTTAGCCTTCCCCCCACCGTGTGGCTGGTATCGGGGAAGATCCCTGGTAGCAGAACTCAAACTGCTCAGCATCAAGGCCCCCACTCCCCGCCCCCACCACATGGTTGGTATCGGGGAAGATCCCTGCTAGCCGAACGCAAACTGCTCAGCATCAAGGCCTCCCCTCCCCGCCCCCACCGCGTGGCTGGTATCGGGGAAGATCCCTGGTAGCCGAACGCAAACTGCTCAGCATCAAGGCCTCCCCTCCCCGCCCCCACCGCGTGGCTGGTATCGGGGAAGATTCCTGCTAGCCGAACGCAAACTGCTCAGCATCAAGGCCTTCCCTCCCCGCCCCCACCATGCGGCCGGAAACTGCGTGGAGGATTTCTTTTCAGGCCCAGGCAAACAGCCCAGAAACGGCCACCTCAGAATGTCCCCGTAATTAAATTCCCGTATTTCAACCAGGTAACCATGAAGGATAACACTCTGATGAGGATAACACAGACAGACAAAGAACGGATGTTGCTTGAATGCCAGAAAACACCGGGGCCATATGCTGCCAGGCTTTGTCATGCAATGATACCAGAGTATTTGCTACTGGACTGGTGTGGTAAAGTCTCCTACGATGGAGGATGGAATAAGGCTGCTCTCCCCAGAAACCTTCTGCAAAGGCTTTTAGAGTACCTCCAGGAGAGCTTCATGGAGATGTCCCTGGAGGATTTCCGCTCCATCCCCAGACATGTTAACAGACTTTTCCAGTAGCTGTA
Source organism: Macrochelys suwanniensis (assembly GCA_033296515.1). NCBI lineage: Eukaryota > Metazoa > Chordata > Testudines > Chelydridae > Macrochelys > Macrochelys suwanniensis. The sequence continues at coordinate 160,820,824 of CM065777.1, forward strand.
CTGGCCACGAATGCATCCCAAGTCCTCAGGGCAAATTAATCATTAAAAAGCACTTGCTTTTCAACCATGTCTTTTCAATTCAAAAGATACACTCACCTGATGTGCCTTCTCCAGCTTCACGGTCCGGGATACCGCCTTGGGAGGGTTGGGAGGGTACTTCTGTCAGGGTGATGAAAAGATCCTGGCTGTCGGGGAAATCGGTGTGCTGTGCGCTCTCCACTACCTCTTCATCGTTATCTTCCCCATCTGCAAAAACCTCAGACGAAGCAACTGATGAGAATACCCCATTGTCGGAGTCCACGGACAGGGGTGTGGTAGTGGTGGCGGCCCCCACTAGAATGGCATGCAGCGCAGCGTAGAAGCGGCATGTCTGGGGCTGTGACCCGGAGCTTCCATTTGACTCTTTGGTCTTCTGGTATGCTTGTCTGAGCTCCTTAATTTTCACGCGGCACTGCGTTGCATCCCTGCTGCATCCTCTGTCCATCATGGCCCTGGAGATTTTTTCGTATATTTTTGCATTCCATTTTTTCGAACGTAGTTCGGATAGCATGGATTCATCTCCCCATACAGCTATCAGATCTAACACCTCCCGTTCAGTCCATGCTGGAGCCCTTTTTCGATTCTGGGATTGCATGGTCACCTCTGCTGAAGAGCTCTGCATCGTTACCAGTGCTGATGAGCTCGCCACGATGGCCAAACAGGAAATGAAATTCAAACTGGCCAAACAGGAAATGAAATTCAAATGTTCCCGGGGCTTTTCCTGTGTACCTGGGCAGAGCATCCGAGTTCGGACTGCTGTCCAGAAAGGTCATAGTGGTGCACTGTGGGATAGCTCCCGGAGACCAATACCGTCGAATTCCATCCACACTAACCCTAATTTGACATGGCCATATCGAGTTTGGAGCTAATCCCCTCGTCGGGGAGGAGTACAGAAATCGATTTTAAGAGCACTTTATGTCGAAATAAATGGCTTCGTTGTGTGGACGGGTGCAGGGTTAATTCAATTTAACGCTGCTAAATTCGACATAAACTCTTAGTGTAGACCAGGCCTAAGTGTTGTCAAGAAATGTGCACTAACCCTCCACATCAGGAAGAATTTCACCCTTCATTTTTGACTAAAATCAAGCACAAACCAAGGCTTTCAGACCTGAAAGATCAGTGTGTTAAGTCCATGCACAACACACATATATCTCCCAAGAGCTACATCATCAGAACCTTACCCAGTACACAGAGACTGTTCTTATACCTTATAATAGCCTAAATACACAGTATCATCTTTCCTTTGCAGATCAACACATTTTAAAATTTCCAAACTAGATCTATTCAGTTTTTCTGGTTACAACCAATACCATTTTGAACAACCTAGAGCTGAGCTGCCTTTTCATATAGTACATGACAAAGTTCTGTCAAATTAACACAGCCTTAACTAAAGATCACATAAAATCTTTGATTAAAATTTGGAATCTGAAAGTCTGCTTTTCTTCAGGTATGCTACAAAACTGAAATTTCTTTTGCTTTCTTTCCTTTGATTTATCTTAACTATACCTTATTGTAAGGCTCACTTTAGACCCAGATTGATCTACATATCAACAAACTCTGCTTACAAAATACCAGTAAGCACCAGTAATATGAAACTTTGAAACTGATATTAAAGATGACAACCTCTCATTATTCCAGGCTTCTGATATTTCTTGTTGCATCACTGTTTTAGGCTTTTGTCATGCACATTAAAAAGATCAGTGTCTCTCAGTAAGCTCAAGGAGAGCTCACAGCCCTATATGTTTAATTTAGCTCAGTCCTGTTAATGTTTGGTCTGTTTTAATCCTCTATTAAATCTTGTCAAAGAAACCACAAGAGTTTTATCATCTGCATTATGAACGTCCATGCCTGATTCTACTCCTTCATATTTTATACCAAAGTAATTCAATTAATTGACTTCAGTAGAGTTATTCCTGATTTACTCCAGTTTAGCAGAGATGAGAATCAAGCCGTAACAATCATAATATCTTACACTGGAGTCTGATTTTCTATTTTCAGGATTTCCTTCAGTAACTGGATAATTAACAATTGGAATCTTACACTCTTTTCATACAGATCTCTCAATGTCATTGAAACCAGTTCTCCCAATGACATGTGATGTATTTGGAGTTGCCTATAATAATAATTATATGTTGACCTCATTAGTGTAAAGTTTACTATCTGCATATATTGAGATAATTCAGTAGAAGGACTGTCATGAAGTGCATCCAGGAAAGGGGGAGTGGATCCAGATATACACTTGAGGGATAATGCAAGAGCCATTTGCTTTGAGGCTGTGTGCGACACCCCTCCCCCCGCAATGGACTTGCCTGACAGGTTTCTTCAAAACCAATCAGAACTTGGGGGAGGAGAGGGTGTGGAGTTTAGAGAGATACACAATCCTTCAAAGACAGAGACAGGTTTTTGAGACTGAGAACCTGAAGTCTTCTGTGTGCTGGTCTGTGAGAAGTCAGACCTACCAGGGTCCCTATCAGGAGGCTGGTTAGAGAGTATAGGTAAGATAGACATGTGTGTAGGTCTTTTGTTTTAAGATCTTTTTCTCTGGAATGCTTTGTTTGTTTTGAGAAGTCTGATTTGGGTCATGACAATCTATTGGTCACAGGCTCCTACAGGGAAGAACCACAGATACCAAACCTAGCCAGACCTGATGGGTAAGCACTGTTGATCCACAGGGCACTGGGATCTGTATGAATACAGAATAGAATTACATGTTTACAGCACACAGCTTTATGTGCAATTTCGAATTATTATCCATTCTCAATAAAAGACTATCCAACAGATTTTTCTCTAATAAAGTAGACTTAGTGGTCCTAAATCAAATATACAAAAATATATTTTAAAATCTTTCAGTGTTTAGTGATAACTGAATCTTACTTTGGTAGACATGATTTTATAAACTACATTAATGTATTTATGCAATGTAGCGTAAAGTCATTGATACCACCATTCCAGAGGACATGCTTCCATGCTGATGATGCTTGTTTTAAAAAATGTGTTAATTAAATTTATGACTGAACTCCTTGGAGGAGAATTGTATGTCTCCTACTCCATGGTTTTACTCGCATTCTGCCATATATTTTGTGTTATGATAGTCTAGGATCACAACCCAGCATATGTTGTTTGATTTAAGAACACTTTCACTGCACATTTGACAAAACACAAAGAAGGTTCCAATATCAGATTTCTAAAGATAGCTACAGCACTCAACCCAAGGTTTAAGAATCTGAAATGCCTTCCAAAATCTGAGAGGGATGAGGTGTGGAGCATATTTTCAGAAGTCTTAAAAGAGCAACACACTGATGCAGAAACTACAGAACCCAAACCACCAAAAAAAGAAAAGCAACCTTCTGTTGGTGGCATCTGACTCAGATGTTGAAAACGAACATGCATTGGTCTGCACTGCTTTGGATCATTATCGAGCAGAATCCGACATCAGCATAGACGAATGTCCTCTAGAATGGTGGTTGAAACATGAAGGGACATAAGAATCTTTAGCACATCTGGCACATAAATATCTTGCAACGCCAGCTACAACAATGCCATGCAAACGCCTGTTCTCACTTTCAGGTGACATTGTAAGTAAGAAGAGGTCAGAATTATCTCCTGCAAATGTAAAAAAACTCTGTCTGAGCGACTGGCGGAAGAAGTAGGACTGAGTGGACTTGTAGGCTCTAAAGTTTTACATTGTTTTATTTTTGAATGCAGGTTTTTTTTGTACATAATTCTAAATTTGTAAGTTCAAATTTCATGGTAAACAGATTGCACTATAGTATTTGTATTAGGTGAATTGAAAAATACTATTTCTTTTGTTTTCTACAGTGCAATATTTGTAATAAAAAATAAATATAAAGTGAGCACTGTACACTTTGTATTTTGTGTTGTAATTCAAATCAATATATTTGAAAATTTAGAAAACATCCAAAAATATTTAAATAAATAGCATTTTATTATTGTTTAACAGTGCAATTAATTGCGATACATTTTTTTAATCGCTTGACAGCCCTAATTTATATAAAACTTGTCGGCCTCAGTCCCCAATGCGCACGAATCCTCAGGACTGTGATGAAGTTTAAAAGTTTTAGTTTTAGAATGCTTTTCTGAGAAGGTAATGAGTTGACAAATGTAGCCCTACTATATAGAATCATAGAATCTCAGGGTTGGAAGGGACCTTAGAAGGTCATCTAGTCCAACCCCCTGCTCAAAGCAGGACCAATCCCCAATGTTTTGCCCCATATCCCCAAATGGCCCCCTCAAGGATTGAACTCACAACCCTGGGTTTAGCAGGCCAATGCTCAAACCACTGAGCTATCCCTCCCCCCATATATTCTGTAGGACTGCTATATAATGTGTGTTACAGGTAAAGAGCAACATGAAACAAATGCACAATACATGAAGAAATGTATAATAAATGAATAAACATCAGTTTCTAAACTGATAAATATGAATGCCTTACTTCACTAAAAATAACTCAAACTAAAATGTTTCTTGCACAATTCCAGAGGCCAAATGAAGCATCTTTTCACAAATGTTTGATGCACATACATCTGCCCAGTGTCTAGTCACTACCACTCTGATCACATCTAGTATATCCAAAGATGGAGAGTGAGAAACTTAAATTGAATTCTTCACAGCAAAATGACTAGCACAGGGTTGTAAGGTGGAAGATCATTATGCCTACTCGTTAAAAGGCATAGCAGGTATACGCACAAGGAAAATTATTTGTAAAGTACTGCAAGTGCTGTCACCACTTCTGCAAGAAATATTTCTCTATAGAGAGTTTTAAAAAGTGATCATTTAGATTGCAAAATTGCATTAGGTAGCTCAGTAGTCAAAAAGGTGCTCAAGTGTACTAATACAGGTTTGCAGCAAGTTGAATCCGAACACCAACCCTTCCTCCACCTCCAAGCTTAGGTCAATTTACCGTGGTGTCTACACTGTGCTGTGTCAACAGGAGACACTCTCCTGCCAACTTACCTTACTCTTCTCGGGGAGCTGGAGTACCAGAGTTGACGGGAGAGCACTCTGCCATTGACTTAGTGGGTCTTCCCCAGACCCACTAAATCAACACTGCTGCATCGATTGCAGCAGTGCTGATCTACTGGTAAGTGTAGACTGACCTTAGAAAATAAGTCAGAACTACTTCTGATGAGCACATGAGGTATACGCTCATCTAGGACCTGATCCACTGGATTCCATGAGCTTTGAATCAGACCCCTAATCAGAATTTCAGCCATGTGACAAAACCCACCCAGTTTAAATCTCAAAACTTCATCACAAGAAAGCTCTTGAAAAACTTTTTCAAGAACTTAAATAGTAGTAAAAAGAAAAATAGTAAATTTAGAGTATTTTCAATTTTGTTTCAAATATTTTTCATTGCTCTTGTATTAAGCACTTCAATAGTAGGAAAGTTTACTTAAGGTAAGTGAACAGTATTTGTCCTCAGAAAGCACTACCCAGGATTCCCTTGTGTTGCTTATAGAATCATAAAAAATGGGAGATGATAAAGTCCTCTATCATCACCTGTTCCATCACCAGGACTCCACATTATATTTTTTAGCTGATCCTCATTTCAAATCCCAACAGATCATTGTCCTTTATAGATTAATGTGACTAAAAAGAAATTAAACATTTTATTTTGCTTGTCCTCTGAAGTCTTTAAAATAAGGGTTTCAGCACCTTCAGGTTTCCTATTTCCATTGTTCCTGGGAAAGCAAAGCATGTGTATTATATTGCAAACTGGATTTTATTACAGAAGACAAAAATCACTGACTAATATAGATTTTTAAAAATGAAAGCACAATGGTTAACAAGTTGATAAATCAAAGCTGTAAAACTAATCTCAATATAATAATTTTATCCTCCTACTACTATTATAATATTTTATAATGGAAATACCAAAGTAATCAAAATGAAAAAGTATAGGCAGCTTTTACACATGAGAAATAAATGTACCTAACAGTAGCTAATTGGATCTTTGAGCTGTAACGACCCCCTCCCCCAAACTATTATTTTTTATAAAGTGTGCATGACAATGGGGAGGGGAGGAGTCAGTGGAAGTGTTGTCTCTATAAATATATAAACTATTCCTAAGAAATTCAGGACAATTTATATAATTACATACTTATTCTGCTTTGTACAATACTCACAGAAAGACTGTAAGAAGGCTCCATTATCACTGGTACTGACATCTTCCCTTGAAGATTCAATTTGGTTAAGTAAAAAATCTTTTCCCCCACAATCCTCTCTTTTTTCATGCGACGTACACCGTACAGTCTAAAGCGAACTGCATAATTCCCAATCATCTCAGATTCAACATGATTAAATTTGAATGTCTCTGCGAAGACAGGGCATGGTCCCCGCTGGATGCTGGTTTTTGCTCTCTGTTTCTTTATAGGTAGGAGAACTAGATGTACTTGCCATGAGTTTCCGCCTGTCCTGTTATATGTTGAGATGTCTGTGACAGCTGTCACTGTTACTAGAAGCTTCTGTTCTTGTGAGTCATAGTCAAAAGTCACATCCAGCGTGCCATATTTAGCTACTGGCTCAGGATCAAAAGATTTAGGAAGCTGTGAAGATGATCCTCGAGCTGACATATCCTAAGGAAAGAAATATAAATGCTTTTATTTATTTATTTTTGGTATTCTATTATTAAATCTAGCATGGAAATGCATGGTTTTCTCTAAACAGCATGATGTGACTATGATCTTTTTGTTCACTTCATAAACAAGGTAATTGAACACTGAAGAATAAAGAGGTGGCTGACTGGCAACTAAGGAAAATCAAAAGGTACTTCCAACTGGTCAAAATAGACAAACCCAGGCACCAACTGGAAAAGAAAAAGCTAGAACTAATAAAGTTATATTAATGACTTAATTTTTTCAGTTCCACATAAGCTTAGATAAGCTGTCATTCATTGTGAGGTGCAATCCAAATATCTGATTCAAGTGAGGGGTTCTGCAGAATTAAAAAAAAACCAATACTCAAGTTTAACATATTTAACACATTAATACCTGATCTGATGGTAACAGAACATCATGAAATATATATGACTAGAGCAAGTAATGGGCCGAATGCTGCAGTTGGTTGCACATACAACTCCCACTGCAGTCAGTGAGAGTTGTGCACATGCAGCAGATGGCTAATATAGCCTGTTAAATGTAACTCCCTAGAAGTATACAGGAAACATACCTATGTCAGAAATGTCTTCTGTACCTGCCATATAAAGTATATCAGTTCTTAAAGCAATTATTGCTAATGCTTAATTTTTAAAATCTTCAGTGTTCTCATTAGGTGTGCACTTAAAAATGTAATAGCTAATAAAATGATGAAGACATGCTGTTACTTTCTGTTTCAAATAAAATTGCTTTGTTTGCACAATGAACCCTACAAATATATTCTAATCCTGTGGCATGATTAAGGCTGTATTTTTTCAGAAAATAAGTGCTATTTTGTGTGAAGCAATGTGTCAGACTTCATAGCGCAACTTTAAATTTCATAAATACGAGTGCTTCATATACTGCTAGAAATGTTTCAGTATATATATTATATATATATATATATATATATATATATAAAAACAAATAATTTCTACTCACTATTTGACAAAATAATTTTATTTTTAAAAAGTAACGTATAAAGAAATAATTTGTGTGCCTCCCATTCAAAAACACAACAATATTTCAATAAAACCAACAATCTGGAACTCCTCCTATAGAAAGTGTTTTTTCAGTGGTGTTCATTCTGACATAGCATGATGTACTAGACGAAAATTCCCTGGCATTTATCATTCAGCAGAACATGAAAAGAATCTTTTAACACATGCACTGTGGGCTGACCCAAAAGATGACTGACTACTAGGTTGACCAGATGTCCCAATTGTATAGGGACAGTCCCGATATTTGGGCCTTTTTCTTATATAGGCACCTATTACTCTCCACCCCTGTACTGGTTTTTCACATTTGCTGTCTGGTTCCCCTTCTGACTACAATATTTGTCAATCTGTACTTTTTTTTGTTTTCATTTGGGAAAGCCAGGTTGCCCATCTATGCACCTATGTTTTCTTTCCCCATGATTGTCCAGTAATAGCTGGTCTGTATCAGGCTCAACGCAAGTAAGCCCAAGGAACAGACCAGCTATTTCCAACAAATCCTTCCCCAGCTACCTTCTGTAGTCACATCCCTTTGTCAGCAATATTGTTTGTACAGTAACAATCCACATCTCTCAGGTTTTTCCTCTCTGCATTAGCAGTATGTTTTAAAAAAAGGGGGCATAAAGTTTCCATGCATGTTTTCCACAGCAAATTGTCAACTCCACATTTTCCATTAGATCTGTGATTACCATGAAAATAATACAGCCATAGTCATGATCAGTGACCGCAACAGGTCCTCAAACCTCCTGGATGTCATTAAAATTACATTCATCCCCATTTATTTATGTATCAAGGAAAGGGGAAATTCTAGATCACTGAGGGAGCCATTTGACCAAAGGTTGGGCCTGAATTGAATTTATAATACAAAATAGTTTTGATCAAGATAAAGCAATGGTTCCGTATGCTTGCATACTGTACCTCAATAACCTCAGTCCAAGGACAGATACAATTAGCAGCTAAAGAAATGGAATAGCGTGTGTGGTAAAAGGTATTGTATGAATAAGATATTTTTGAAGCATAATATAGATCACTGTATTATTCATATAAGAAGTATTTATTCCAAACATGTAAAACCTCAATGTAAATCCTGAGGTCCTTTCAGATGGCTGAAGATATGACTTGTTCATATCAATGATAATGTAGCTTTTTTTATCTAAAAATTGTTTGCTTCTGGTTTAAGAATTGATACTGTTGGTTGTCTTTACACATTTTAGACATACATATTAAAATATTAAAAATTCAGTTTAGGAAGAAGAATCATTAAAAATTACAAAGGGAAAAATGAGAAAGTAAGTGTACCATAAATCTATTACATTATCCATAATAAACATATTTCTTTAATCTCAAAGCCATAAGGATTCTTACTCAAGATTTTTCTCCGGTTCTGTAGGGAGTTTAATATGAAAGGCACTAAGAGAAATATAATTTTGATTGATTTATTGCTAAATTATTAATTGAAAATTGTTGTGAGAAGCAAATTGTTATTATATAGTTCTCCATGATAATGTATATCATAGCTTTTACTGGTTTAAAAAATAAACCATTCCTGCTGGGGGGTTGTTTTAAAATGAAGTGTCATTGAGGTCATTATACAGAGCAAGTTAAAATCTTATTGCTATATTGTTTGGCAATATACATTTTTCTTCTTTATAATAGACCACTGAAGTTAACGTACACAGTCTCTGTAAGATGTAAATTAGAAACAAAATATTTATAAGATCTACAAGAGAAGTTAAAATACTATGGTGTTATATCCAAGATACCTACAAGTATAGTGCTAGACTGTATTTCATTTACCTCTGGGCTGAGGACAGCAGTACTATCACTGGGCACATCCTCTTCATATCCTTTGTTATGGAAGCTTTCTATTTCATGTCCAATGCTTCCTTCACTTGGGCACTTGTATGAACATCTTGGACTGTTGCTACAGTGGGAAAATTCACATTTACTGTCATCAACTTCAGAGGGTGTACAAGACAGGTGAGGAGAACCACTATCATCCTGATATGGTGGAGGCTGCAGTTCATCCAGTGGAGGTGTTCTTCTCATTCTTTGAATACAGTTTGCTGTGAATAAGTGATAAATCTTTATTTATACACTTTCTGAACTGAAAATATATGTAGCATTTGGTTATTAACTGCTGAAATATTTATTTGGAAAATGACTGAATTCAAACATCTAGACACAACATTTAAACACTACAATTATCTTCAATTTCTTGATGTTTCAAATTAAATAGGATACTCCTGAAAACACACTATGTTAATAAACAAATAACTCATCTGTCTCTTTTAGATACAATGTATAGGGGGAAAAGCACATTACTTGAATACATGACTTGTATATGCTGTGATACAGGAGGGCCAGGGAGCAGCAGTAGTAGAGTGTGAGAAGGGAAATATATAAGCCCTAGGCTAATTAAGGCGTGGTTCCCTGGAGACTAGGGAGGGTGGCTACAGGTTAATTGGAGCACCTGCAGTCAATTAAGGCCCTCTCAGGAACCTAATAAAACCCCCTGCTTCAGGCAGACAGAGGAGGAGGAGGAAGGAGTTGGAGCAGAGTGGTTTGGAGTGGAACAGAGAGCAGTTTGGAGGAGCTGAAGCAGAGTGGATTGGTGGTGGAGCAGAGAGTAGTGTGGAGGAAAGCAGAGGAGAGTTTGGAGAAGTGCTGTGGTGGGCTAAGAAGACCAAGACCCTAGGTAAAGGGACACCTGGCTTGTGCAGAGGGAAGGCAGGAAGCCCCACAAGCAGGAGAGGGAAGGAGCCCAGGGGAAAGTATCACTAGTACAAGTGGTTTACCCGCTAACCTAGGGCCCCTGGGCTGGGACCCGGAGTAGAGGGCGGGCCCGGGTCCCTCCCTCTCCATTCCCCTTCTCTGGGATACTGATACCCCAGTTCAGGGGCAAGAAACGGCGCCCTGAAAACCCCCCACAAGAAGAGAAAGTGCGGGACCCTCATAGTAGTGCCAGCAATTTGCCACAATGCATGACAAATATTTTATACAATATAAAAACTCTAGCCCTGACTGTGAGATGTGCTGGGCCCCTCCAACTTTTTTGGGTGCAATTCACGAAGTCAGAGTTTTGGGAGTGTGAAGCAGTTGGGCAAATGAAATCCACTCCCAGCCCACAGTGGAAGATTGCTGAGTAGCTCCTATGTGGCTGCTATTCCAACAGGTTGAAATAGTGACTACAACTCCTCCATGTGAGTTGTGTTAAGTATCAGGGACAATGGATCCATGTAAATGAAGATCTGCAGCCCCTCTCCTTGCCTACTGGCAGTGTGGCTTAGTACACCATCTTATGTAGGGCTGGCACAAAGGCCTTTTTTCCATGGCTTGTAGGGTGCGCATTGGCACCCCTGAGCAGGTGCTCAGTCAGTGGGCTACCTGTTCAGCCTTTACACAGTATAAGTAATGCAAAAGACTAGCAACACGCCCCTTCGCATAGGTGAATTTCACCCACTGAACTTAACAAACTTAATGGCTTCTCGGGATCATATCCTGTTAGTTACACTGGTGCCTACTCACTGAAACCATTGGAAAGACTACTACTGACTTTAGTGAGCTTTAGATCAATCCCCAAAGTGACTTGATTTTCCAAAGGGCTGAACATCTTCAGCTTCCACTGACACCAGCTGGACAGATGGATCTGTGTCTACTCAGCACCATGGAAAATCAAGGTGCCTGAATACAGATGTAGAAGCCTGACTTTATGCACTCGTTTCAAATTTTAGCTTATTGCTTGGCACTACAAAGTAAACTACAGATGGGAAAATAAAATATGGTCTGTGTTAGCAGAAGCAACAGAAATTCCAAAGACATAGGTAAAATATGTACCATAGAATCATAGAACTATAGGGTTAGAAGGGACTGCAAGGGTCATCTAGTCTAACCCCCTGACAAGATGCAGGGCTTCCAGGCTTATTGATGGGTCTTGGTAAGGTTGTTGACGAGCTGGCTGTTACATAACATCAGTTTTCATTCAGCTGATGGTAAGGGCGAAATTATGAGCTGCTGCAGTTTGTAGCATCTTGTTTGACACAGCAAAAGCCATGGCAACACAAAAACTTCTGACAATGAAGATAGGCCACAATCATATTCTTACAAGAATTCATCAAACCAAAAGATTAGTGAAAGTACACTAATCTGTTAAACAGTATGAGATTTTATTTCAGCTGTGATTATCTGAGAGACTGTATCTCCACCCTGTGTAGGGTAGGATATTATGTGTTTTCCAAGTTTACACCTCCTAATTTAATATGCGGGTGCTGGAGGCCGGATGTTTTCAGCGAGGGATTCTCAAACCGTGGAATACTCTTCCTGCCTTAGTTCACCAAAGCCTGAATTTGCTGACCTCCAGGTCACACTGTAAAGCAATTTGCTCTACATTTCTACCTGTCTTCTGCTGTCAGGGGATTGTTAATGGAGTAGATGATGGGAAAGTTTTGATTGTGACGGTACCGTGCGGAACCTGGGAAGGCTCCATTTGTTGGACATTAGACACATTTTTGCTGTTTCTATAGTAAGTACATGTACTTGGAGAACTGGATGGATACATTATTTAAAATCTAATTCTTTTGCAGTATCACTCAGCTATCTTTATTATGTAAGTAGGGCTTCCATTTTGCAAGTAATGACCGCACCACACCTAAAGCTGGGGGGATGTTGTCTAGGCTTGCCGGAGGAAGGCAGTAGTGCTTTATGGTGTGGGGTGTGGGGAACAAGGTCAAACCGCTGCAAAAAGGTGGGTGGTGGTCAGATTTACAGCTCTGACTCACCTCCTGGGAATGTAAGGGTGAAAGGCTTTAAAGGTGCAAGCCCTGGTGTTGGAAACCCCTTTCTCCATGCAGCAGGCAAGGTAGCACCCCCCCCCTCCCCTTGAGGTGTGATTATCAGGTGGGGTTTGACCCTGCTGTGGGCATTGCGCTAGTCACTCCTTTTTACAGGGGGCTGGGAAGGAATTTTTCCCTCACCACATTGGCTTTGGTGGAGTGGGGTTTTTTCACCTTCCCCACAGCGGGTGGCAGGGAAGACCTACTATGGTGGGCACAGAAGGTGGTAGGCTATATGTCGCAATTTATTTTGTAAGTGTGGGGTGGATGTCCAGTGCAGGCACTCCATAAGGAAGGCAGCTAGTGACCAGATAAATGGCCTGGTAAAGGAGTTAAAAAGGAGGTGCTGGTTAAAGGAACAGAACGGTGTGGAGTTTGGGGCTCCTATGGTTGGAACAGCAGGGAGCTACCCTCCCCCCCTTTCTGATAGCCCACCTTATCCCTCCTATGAGGCAGGTCCCAGCAATGGATGTGCTGGAGGGACCTGGATGGAAAAAGAAGGGTAGCTGGTGGAAGCCCCCTGGGTAATTACGGAATAACCATTAGGTTACCTGCATTGTACACTTTTACCTGCTGGGTAGTCCTAGACATCCAATAGTAACGTTGCGGCCTGATTAAATCTATATCAAGTGTCTCCTTCTTTTGGTATAGTCGGACAATGTCACTAATGTTATTTCAAATCTAAAGCAACAGTTTCTGCTCCAGGTGGCAAAATGCCCACAAACAACATTTAATGAGACAATAACTACCAACCAGCTACGCCTCAATTTTTTATTTTTTTAAAAGTTGCAATCTACAATGACAATTTTTTTCCAGTAATTTGTGCACAATTTAGAGAAATGAAAGTGTGTCCGGGTAGCTATAAGCACCATTATTGTCTTAAATGAGTAAATAAAATGACTATGTGATTCATTTTTTTTTCACTTTGATGAACTCTATCATACGTCCCTATGGGAAAACTGCATAAGGCTGTGTGACAGAAAAGGTGCTCTTAACGTAGGTGGAGTAAAAGTGAAGAGAAGAAAATTCCTTTTAAGCAGCTAGAGTGATTCACAAATGTCAGAAAAGCAGTAACATAAATGCAAGTTAACTATTTATTTTTGAAAGCTTACTTACCAAAGAACTACAATGTAAACTATTAAAAACAGGTTTTGAATGCCAATATTAAGGATCTAAGTACACATCTGTATAATCAGTGTAAACAGGCACAAACCATGTCAGAATCAACAAAGCCCCTAACTCAACATAAAGAGGTAACAACGTTTTAAAAGGAATTAAACTGAAAATGGTTTTTGAGGTAAAGCATTTTTTTTTAAATAGTAACGGCGGACCTTTTTGTATTAAGAACCATCTAATATTAGATAGACCTTTCTTCAGGTTAAATTTTATTTCCCCTATGTGCACACACAGATCAGTGCTGCAGAATACATATCCATACTCCTTGTCCAACTCTTAATCAGAGAGGGCAGAATTTTCTGAGATAATGAGCAACTGCTACTCCTCTGACTTGAGTTGGAACAGCAAGTAATCCAGCACTTCTGAAAATCAGGACCATTATCTCACGGCTGCCTAAACTCTTTCTGAGCAATTGTGCCTGTTCTCAATTTGCTTGAACCATTGCCCCAAAGTTCAGAGTCAAGCAAACAGAAGTATGGATTAGTAACTGCCCAGCATTGTAGACCTAATTCATTCTGGATGGAATTCCACTGAATTCAAGGGAGTTACACCAGAGATTAATTTGGTCCTGCATTTTTCTACTGCAAGAAGCCCCCCCCCCTTACAAACCAGTAGTATAGAAGCATTGCCAATATGTCTTTCCAATCCTACATATGTTTGTATTCTAAATAACACTTCAGCAGTCTCTGAAATGAAGTAATATGGGTACTTTCCTCAGACAATGCAGGTCACACAGAAGTAGGGATGTTAGAAGACGATTTCAGAGAAGGAATTCAAATATAGCAGAAGCCATTAAAAACTAACGTTTGCCAACTGCTACCACATAGTTACCATGGATCTCCCTCACCCTAACTATAAGGGATACTGTGGTAGCACAGATACCATTATGTGCTAATTTGGCAAATGATGGTTTATAAATGGTTATCACTGTTTATGTATCCTTGCATGCACTAAAGTACTATCTGCACGAAGTCTGTGAAGAGACAATCTAATTGTTGATGGACATCAGAGACCAGTGAAATCACATAGAATTGATCAAAGCTCAAAATAAGAAGTTGGGCATTTTCCCTAAGAATTTAACTAGTAAGAAGCAAAATTATATAACCAAAAACAAATATGTATTTGATCAACTTGTGTATAGATCAAAGCTAAAAATTAAAAAAACTATGTTTGTACATGTCAGCCCTTTCTGAGAGATTCTATTGATTGGGCATGATAAGAACTATGGGTAAGAATCTATGAACACAAGCAGATGGACTGCTGGTACAATCAGCAGTCACACTGAGTAAATGGCCATTAGTGGACTGAAGTCAGAAGTAAAGATTTTCTTTAAACTCTGTCTGTCAAAAGATGGATGTTAGTCTATTTTCAGGAGTCCCTCTCTCTGGGCTTGATTCAAAGCCCACTGAAGTCAAGAGAAGTCTTCCACTGACTTCAATGGGATTTCCATAGTCCCCATAGAAACAACCTGTGCCAGGCTGAATATTACTATAAACATACCGTTTATAATTACGTGAACTATGTGAAAATTTTCACAGACATTTTTCAGAGCGGAATCATGCTTTAAGGTTTCAACAGCTTGCTGAATAGAATGCTTTTCTTCTCACATTTTTTCTTGTTTTTTAAAATGCTTCACTCCCAATTTTGTTAATTTTTTCCACTTTATTCTGGTCCATTACCTTCCACTTTAGTCCCAACAAAAGTATCCTGTCATTGGTAAAGCTTCTTTCTCTGTGTTTGCAAATGTAGGATCTTGATATATCAACTATTTCCCCCAAACGGTCATCATCTCCACAATCCTATCATTCTTTTATTCAATTTTTTTAGTCCACTTCCAAAAATGACTTTCTCATTAACATTTGGAAACTACAACCTTATTCCTGTGGTTGTAATTCCTTAGACATATAAACAACATCCAAAACACAAGTTTTGTAAATTAGCTTTGAACATGTCTAGTACATTTTTTCTTTAAATATTCACAATATTGTGGGAGACAAGCTTTACTGCAAACTTCATAGCGAACCTGGCTCTGAGTTTCTTTAAAACAATGAACTTTATATAAATCCAGAATTTTTGCAAGTCATGTGTTGTAGTTTCCATGAATATCTTTACACTCAGTGGCATCTTTCTTTCCTCTGCAATTTTGCTACATACAATATTTTTCATACTTCATTTTTTAATCTAATGTAAATTTCAAGCTTTAATCCTTCGGGGGGTTCTATGCAAATGTTAAGACAATTTTAATAAAACATAAAATGAAATACATGTTTAAAAATTAAAGAAATCCTTTTTTTATTCTGAATGATTAAGCACCCTTATCTGTTTCTGGTATGCAGCTCAGAGAGTCCAAATGTAATTTTCACGTTTTAATATTTTGGATGGGAGAAAAGTTCAACTGACTGAATAACCCTACATCATAAGGAGAGGATAAAATATAAATATATAATATTGAATGAAGGGTTTATCTTCCCTTTAAAATGAAAAAATTGTGTGTGTGTGAAAAAATGTTATTTTACTATGAAGCAGATTTCTTGGCATTTTAATTTTTACAAAGGAAATTATGTACATGTGATTCACCTACCAAAATGTGGGGAATCTAAGGTCAACATGGAATGTATCTGCACATTGTTAAAAAGGGGTTGCCTCCCAATCTTTTTCCAAATGCCATATATTTTGTTTTTTATTCACAACACAGTAATCTCTGATTATCTTTTCAAATTTAGAGGTTCTTAAAGTAAGCTGGAATTGACAGAACCAGTACTTAATCTACTATACATACTGTACCAGCAGATATTAATTATTTTGTTAATGGCACTTTTTCTTTGCTCCCAAATATTTAAAACATCTTACATTCATACTCATTATGGGCTTGATCCTCTGCCCATGGAAATGTTGTTGGCATTCACTTCCTTTTCAGGATCGAATCCTATATCACTACACTGCATTTTCATTACATTCCAATAGTTTTATTACTCATAGATTAATATATTCAATATTGATTGCCATATGCTAGCACAATTAATTTGTATTAATACTAATAAAAAGTATTAGAGTATAATTTTTATCTGATAGAATATTAGATTCCCTAGAAATGTTAAATGTCATTTATGTACATTCTTTAGAGCTACTTCCAAATTTTCTCTCAGAAGTAAAAACTCCCACAACTGAGACTATTGTTGCTGGTATAGTAAATTCCATTTAGCTTGTGCTTGTTTACATTGTGAGCCAATAAAACTGGAGTTTGTTTTGGTTTGCTGACAAAACGTGGGAGCCTGCAGAGTCTACTGTACTTTTCTGTTAACTTCTGCTGCAATTGCTGCTTATTATTCTGCTGCAACTGTTTTTGACCTGAAAACTATTCCATTAGCTTGACCAGAAATGCATCCCTTGTGTAAGGGATAAACAATGATCAGTGCTGAATTAGGGAAGTGATTCCAAGCTTTTGGGTGCCAAAATGGACTAAAAATAGAATATTGTTAAAAATAGAAGTACATTATAAAAATGAAGGAACTAAGAATGGCTATCTGGTATCTCCTCCGTATTTTAAAAATTACATTTATCATTATCCTGTTTCTCACCGTCTCTCTCCATCCCTCCCTTCATCAGAAATGAATCTTGGTATGTCTTGAACTCATCTGCCTTCTACTTGAATAGCATTCCCTGATAACTTACTCTGTTTTTATTAACTTGTGTATGCAATGCTTGAGTTCCCATTTTATTCTTAGTTTCTTAAATAATATTTAACAATAATCCTGTACAGTGCTTTATATTGTCAAAAGTCTACCCAAATACTTCTTGGATGTACTTATTTAAATATCTAAGCTTATTAATGCAACCATTTATATTGATTACTTTTAGAAAATTCTCTCAAGTATTTTAAAATTTGTGACATGAGCTCAAAACCTCATTTTCAGTGAGATTATGCACAAATCTCTAAAACCTTTCCTTGTAACAGAGATTCTAGAGACTTGAAATGATATTAGTTGTCTTACACTGTACCCTTATCAATAATATACATCCTTGGGGATAGTAACCTGTACTGTATACAGTTCTTCAGGTAGTGTTGCCTTATGCAGTAGTACTTCTTGGTTTGCATTCTCTTCTTCAGTGGATACAAGCTAGACTCTGGTTTCACCTTTTTAACTAGGGTTGTGCACAACGTCAATAACATTAACTATTTGCTCATATTACTTTCCAGAATTGTATACTAAGTTGACTAATTAGTATGTATTCCTTGGGTTGCATCTTTGTTCTACTACTAAATTGTGTTTTCAATTTAGCAAAGTTTCTAGATACTAACTTGAGAGAGAGAGTTTTATTTTTGAAACAAAAAAAAAGACAAATCAAAGATATTCACAAATTGGCACAAAACACTCATGATGGTCAATAAGCCACTCAGTTTCTAGAGTACAAACAGGGTAAGTACAGAACTATTAGTGGTACTGGTTGCACTGCCTATGAATAACATTGCCCAACATTCTCCCATTATATGATCCTGTTTTCAGTTGTTTATAGTTTTGCCAGACTTTTACTATTTGTCTGAAATTTTCCATACTGGGTGCTTACCTTTGCCTGAATTGCATTTGACAAATTTCAGCCAAAACCAAGTGAAATTCAGCCAAAATTCTGGAAAACAGTTTAGCCATTTCTAAGAATGAAGTTGGGGGAAAAATATGTTGTTTTGCCCATGTTAAAAAATTCTAGCCTTTTCTTTTAAACGGTTTAGTACCCCATGCTTTGGAACAGGGACTTGAAGTTAAGCAAAGACGTATTCACGTTTAACTTTGCACACTCTGAGTAGTTCCAATGACTTCAGTGCATAAAGCCAAATTCGCATGTATGTCTGCAACATCAGGGTCTTGGTGTGTCTTATTTTAGTACCACATATGTAACACTGTTGTAGAGATCTCTCTCTCTTATTCATACCTGAAATGCAATATCCTTTGATAAATCAGGTGAGATATACGTAAATCAATAATTTGGTAACAGACTGGAACAGTTATATTCCAGGAATGAAATAAAGCAATTTTTA
This sequence comes from Macrochelys suwanniensis, assembly GCA_033296515.1. NCBI lineage: Eukaryota > Metazoa > Chordata > Testudines > Chelydridae > Macrochelys > Macrochelys suwanniensis. The sequence continues at coordinate 160,839,551 of CM065777.1, forward strand.
AGGTCAATGTTGATGGAGATATTATTTATAATTTATTTTAAATTGCATGTAATTTCTTATTAGAGAAAGACTTCAATGAAATTTTTTTAAAGTGTTTAGAATTCTAGAAAGACAGAATTCTTAGAGAAATCTTCATATCCACACAAGAGAGGGTTTTTGGGTTTTTTTGTAATTTGCTTTTCCCTTTAAAGCAAGCAAGTTTTTCATCCAACAGTTCTCTGGCAGCATCAAGGTCACAAAATATAGACTTTGTGACATATAACATGAGGCTTAATTTAACTGGATAAAGTGCTGGAAATACGAAAAGGCTATCTATGGGTCCAAAATCTTACTTCAGCAATGCAAAATGGCACGTTCACTACTAATTACTCCAGCATAGTCTGAAAACCCATGAATGAGCTATACAGCAATGCCCATTTTTTGTCACTGCATTTGTTCCAAAACTTGGTCTCAAAGACAAGGAAAAGCAGATATGACAATTAATGTATATAACATAGTTCTTAAACATTTTAAATTGTGGAGCTTGTTTCAGAAATGTTAACATGCAACTTGACAAACATTATCAGAATAAAAATCTTTTCTAGATGTCACAGAAGAGTTAAACTTATTTTTCAGTAATTGTTACATTAATAAGAATATTAATATATAATAAATACAATCCAGTCAGCAGTTCAAATAGCCACACTTTGCTTAATTCCCAGAATTCCACTATTCTTACATTTTAGTTGATTTTCCATATCTTCAATTTAACAAGGCATGTAAATGTTGTCTTTAAGAAGAGCTGTTGTTACAGTTTAAGATATAATTTCCCTTTTTATAGTTTCTTGGGAACAACTGCAGTTTATGCATTTAAGACTGTTACCATGGCAGCTAAATCCTGTAGTTATATTCTGAAAAGTAACTCTGAAAATGGCAATGTGAAGTTCCACATATATTAGGCCCCATTCATCATTGCCTTGAGATTCCTTTGCACCAAACAGACTGGAGCAAAGCGACTGTAAAACAGCTCTAAGTCCCCCATATTCCCCTTCTGATGTGGGGGCTTCAATGCCAGACACAGAAGCCTCAGGTGCAGGGGGCAGTCTCTGGCAAGACAGGAGGAAAATTAACATGGACCAAAGGAGAGTAGGGGTGTGGCTGGAGTGGACATATGTTCCCGTGATTTAATAGCCCTAGAGTGACCATTGCACGAGGGCAAAAGTTAGGATTTCTAGCTGTCTACTAAGGTACTTAAATAGTCCCCATTTCCACAGTATCTGAGCTCCTCACAGTCTTTAACATATCTATCGCCACACCACCCCAATTATTCCCATTTTACAAACAGGGAACTGAGGCACAGACAGACTAAGGCTATGTCTACACTAGCACTTTTGTCAGTATCACTTATGTCACTCAGGAGTGTGAAAAAACACCCATATGAGTGACATAAATTACACCAAAAGAAGTGCTGGTGTGGACAGCACTATGTCAGCAGGAGATGCTCTCTTGCTGACACAGCTACCATCTCTTGTTGGGGGTGGTTTAATTATGTTGATGGGAGACCTCTCTCCTGTCGGCATAATGTGGCTACATGAGTGATTTTACAGCGGCACAGCTGCATTAGTACACCTGTGCCACTGTTAGCTTGCTAGTGTAGACATGGCCTAAGTGACTTACCCAAGGTCACACAAGAAGTCTTGGTGGAGTAGGGAATTGAACCCAATTTTCCAAACTCAGGATAACACCCTAACCATTGGACCATTCTTCTTGAGGGTAGCCCTCCAGGGAATTTTTCTCTGCTTTTTATCTCATGCCTTTCAAAAACCAAATAATCTCACATTCACCAGAATATCCATAGAACTGTGTATCCAAGGGGGCCTGGGGCCCTCTAGGCTCCTAGCTACTTTAAGTGATTTACTGCAGCAGAATTCCCCAAGTTGTCGGCTATGCACTGAAGGAGAGGGGAAGAAAAAATATAGACTGAAACCAAGGGAGCAGATTAGGGGTAAAGAAAGAGGGAGGGACTGGAAGAGACAAAAGGAAAGGGGAAGAGAGAGAAGTATGCTGAGTGATTTGGAAGAAAAGGTGGAGAACCTGCCAGAAAGGAAGGTGACTGGGAGAAGAGAGACTGAGAAGTGGGAGAGAACTTTGAGAAAGAAGTGAGTACTGGAGAATTCTCAGAGAGGCAGAGGAAGGAACGTGCAAACTGGGAGAAAGAAGAAAGAGGTAAGAATCAGAATTTTAAAAAATTGAAAATTACATATACACATAGCAAAGAAAAAAAGATAAAGATACAGAAAAAGGAGGGAGAAAGAACGGACATAAACCAGATGAGATGCATCAATGACACAGGGATGCAGGCCACCCAGATCTGCCACAAGGGTGCCTCCAATCTAGGAAAGTTTGGAACCACTCACATACAGGTGCATGTATGCTATGACTACTGCCAATCATACTGTGAAAATAATTGATACCAACGCTGATGAAAAGATAACAGAAATCTGAGTTAATTCTTATGGGTGTCAGCAAAATCTAGAGAGCACAGCTAGTTGCCTTCCACTAGAAGAAGCAGGATGGTTCTCAGACTGATCATCTGGAATTTTTCTTTGACAAAATATTCATTTAGCTCCCTGAGATTGCAGATGGGTTTGAACTCTCTTGCCTACTAAGGTATCAGGAAGTACATGAAATAAAACTGTTTAACTCTTTCACCTGGTGGCACAAGCTCGATAGCTCTCTCTACCAAGATGTTGAAACATCTCTTCATAAAAAGAGGCCTGAAAGCATTCCTGAGAAAAGCAAGGTGAGGGGCTGGGTTCTGTTTTATAAACAGATTCTTGTACCCTCACTGACCAATAGTCAGGACCCACAAGTCAGAGTCATAAGGACCATCAGAGTAAAAACTCTCCTGGTCTCCTTCTAACAGGGTGTTCCTGGTAGGCTAATAACTATGGCAGACTAGTTATAAGCTTCAGAACCCTTCAAAATCTTTACAAATATTAATTCCTGCTAAAAGGGGGCTTTTGGGGCCACTATTGATGTCAAGTGTCCAGAGAGAGAAATGGGCAGCAGATACCTTTAAATCCAAAGGTAAACACATACCTTGGCACCAAAGATAGTACCTTTCCTTCCCATTAACCTAAAAAGAGTGGGAAAGTGAGGGAAAAGATGTTGAAGGTGGCATTAGTCTACTTTGCTTTCTCTAAAATGGCCTCAACCTGGTTCCAACAATGTGTTCTCCTGCTTTGGGCTTTTTTCTCGTAAGAGAAAGCAGCAGATAGAGAAATCTCCTTCCCGTGTCTTCTCATAAACAGAGTTCTTCCATTTTCCTCTGATTTATATGATACTTGCCACTGTCAGAGACAGAATGTTTGACTAGATAGACCACTGGTAAATCCTATGTTCCAGCGTTCCCCACATACTTCAGAAGCAGGTGATAACCTGAACCTTGACAAGAATAGATGAAATTGAGTCTGCATAGTGAAGACAAGTACACTAAAGTGCTGCAGCTGCCACCAGGGTGCAAGGCTATATGCACGCTGGGTTAGTGAGAACATGGGAGAGGTGGGGGAGCTAAAGATAAGACCATGTGGTGTTTACAAATGTTACAAGAATGCTACCTCAGCCTTGTTCATACCATAGGGGATTCAGTGAAACAGGAATGCCCTTGATAATCAGGGGTCACACTACAGCCTTTTCACTTGCCACCTATTTAACTCACAAAAATAAGAGTTGGTTAGTATATTAGTCAAGAGGTGATGTATTTACTTATCAGGCTGTCTGACAGACTAAACGTATACATGCACATAAAAAGATTTCTCTGAAGGAGCATCCTAAATTAGCAAGATGTTATAGACCTAATTTGAAATTACTGTTTGGTATTGCTTGTTAAATAAGAGATTTAAAGGTGGTGCACAAGCAGGTAATTAGTAATCAAATTCTGACAGCTACAGTTGCAAAATATTTGTATGATAATTTCAAAATTGAAAATGGCTTATTGCACTCTACATGAAATTAATGTACACTCATTCAAAAGCTAAATAATTATCTAGAGAAATACCACTAAAACATTTCGGTACATTGCTGCAAGTCTAGCAGCATAACATCATTTTGGTTCAATCTATGCAGACCAGGCCTATCCATGTTCTATCACTACTATTTGGCTGTGTAGATGAGTCTTCAAATCATATTAGCCAGAACTATATTAACACTGGTTTATATTAGAAGAGTAACACTGTTTCAAATCTCAGGTAAAGTGAGCCTAACTACCTTATCAAATGATATACAAAACCAACGTTACATATTATATATTGTATAATCCAATACAGGGATCATATTATCTCAAAATGTCTGTACGGCACGTGTTTAAAAACATTTGAGATAGTTCAGCTCCCCATGAAGTTAATTATGCAGCTCATTTCTGATCTGCAGTAGTTCTATTCTACTCCTGAACCTCATCTGAATCTACCAGTCATGCCATATTCTACAAATCATACATAGTAGTAGTTCTGTCATATGAAAAAAACCAGGGATTAAAAACCTAGGATATAACCTAGTATTTTCACAAGGTCTTGCAGTGAACTAGTTTCAGACTGAATATAATATCACTTAGAATTTGTACTTTGTCCAAAATAATAAAAGACACATGGATTTCAGATAACAAATTTAATAACTCTGTAGTTTTATACTTAGTATAACTGTAAGTCACCATATAGCCAAACACCTCATAAATAAAACTCAGTATTAAGAACAATTTAGGGTCTATGAAGTATTAACATCAAGTATAAATAAGATTAGATTTATGAAGTAATAACTATTACACCATGCTGAGATTGGATAGCAATTTATAATTCAGCAAATAAAAAAATCTTAATTTTCTTGTAATTCAAATTTCTACAATAAGTATGGTAGCTTAGGCTACAGAAAGCGATGAATGCAAAAAAACCCCAACCCAATGAACAACCTCGCATTAACATTTTGACCAGTCAGCAATTCACCAATGTTGAAATGTGTAGCTTAACTCAGAATCAGATGAAGCAATTTAATAACTTAAAATAAGAAGTAAGTACTGAAATGTTAGAATGCTGATAAGTGATCACAGCTGCACCAGAATTAGTTTCTATAGCAACAGAGAAGAAATAATGTGATGAATTGCACAGCAATACAAGATGAATTCTTTACAAACAATGTAATTCAAACAGAAAACTTTAAAGAATTCACTTTATTAAAAAAAATTAAATTATTATTGAAGTATATCATATCTTACACTTCTTTACCCTTCCTATTTTGTTTTTCCTGGAACCAATTCTAACCCATCCATTCAAATTTCCAATGACATTTCCTACTCATCATTGCAGCATGCACCCTTTTAAAAAAAGAAATTAAAGTCATATTAATCTAAAAATATGGATTTTTAACCTTAGGGTGATCTGCTTTTTTCAACCGTATCTCTTGTATTATTCCTGCATAGAGGCACATATTAAATGTACCTTTCCAGTAATACATTTGTAAAACACAAAGGAAAGCTTTAAAAATGATATTCATAAGAAGCTGCATCATAGCTATGGGAATTAACATTGATATGCAACTTCTAAAACTTGTAGTCATGAGACTTAGACTACCTTTTATCAGTATGCTCTCTCATGTCCTAAGCATGATTAACAAACCGTAACAAATCTATTAGTATTCATAGCCTGCATACCCTTAAAATGGTAAGAGAAAAGCCTAACAGCTAAGCACATCTTTATATTTCAAAAATTGCCATTTCTAAGAGTTATATTGTTTCACTGCATCTTTTCTGTTTCTAGCTATTTTTGGAAACTAATTAAAAGCATATACCTGAACCTTTTATGTATTTCGCCCTTATAATGAGACCTATTACTGTGGCTTACTCTATCCCTCTGAGTTCCAAAGTATCTCTGAGTTACCATGGATACGAATGACATGCTTTCTCTCACAACTGCTTTGTGTGTCTTATCAAACATCAGAAAACTGACACACTAGGAATCTGAGGCATCTATACAGGATGAATATCTAATCTCTTGGTAGCATTCCTCATGCTTTCAAAAATAAGAATACACCATTCTTTAAATTTTTAATTACACATACCAGTAGGTTGTTTCCTACTTTAAATATACTACAGTACTGTTTTTAAAGAGAACTGAAGTGAAAGTGTTGTTGTACATACAAAACTAAAACTAACCTGATCAACTCCAAGATAGAGTTAGAAATGGTGTCCAATGGGAAATCAATGACCTTAACAATTTTGGGTTTGCTGTTCATTTTGAGTGGAGAGAGTTTAAGTGTTTCTTAAGTGATTCCCTATGTTTCTTGTGAAATACAATGTGATGCAAGTTTCCGAACTTATCACAGGAATGGAGACTCATTGGGACAAATTCAGAGAAGGTGATGTAAGTTAGATTTCTTTAAAACATAGATTAATACCTTTAGACCTCTTCACATCCTCTTACTATGTGTATATGTATTCAAGGGAGTCCAAACTAGTGTAATTTACATTTCAAGGAGCCAGAAGAATGTGTAAAAGGCTGTATATTAACACAGTGGATGGTCTGTTAGTTGATTTTCTTGTTACACTCCTGTCTTCTGACCCCTCTTCATGTTAGTTACACCCATTTAGACTCCCTCACACTCAGGAAACCAAATTTCAGAGGTGATGTAAAAGCAGAGGGTACATTACATGCTGGTGCTAACAGTCTAAGTTGATGTAACATACTTGGGTGGAGGGGAAGGGCAGCAGAAGAAAATGTTAGTTACACTAATTTAGACTCACTATACGCTGATTTAGAATCACCACTAATTTTGACCCGTTGAGCTAAAGATTATGGTAAGGTGTTGGCTGCAAAGTGAGTGTATGTAGCAAACACAACTACTATAAAGTCAAAAAGGAAGGGAGGTCACTACTGTGAAACAGGCATCCCAAAGCAGAATAATGGGTGACAGCTTTAAGGCATATATTCAAAGTGGATAACTACTGCCTAATAACTCTTCAGGATGGCCCTCTTAGCCTTCCCCTCTTTATGAATCTGGGGAATTAAAGATTTTGTAAAAAATAACTGGAAGTAAATATTTTAGACTTCAACTTTATCACATAACACACAGGATAGATAGAGTTTTAGAAAGTTTCACTTCTTTTTCTCCTATTGGAACTCTTTGGCAAATGGAACTTCTGTCCAGCAAGAAATTCTGATATGTTGACATTTGTTTTCATCATGAAGCAGGACAAACGTCAAAATATCAAAAAAATTTGCAGGACAGAAAGTTTTAAAATTGTATTTTAAAGTGTCAAAATGAAAAATATTGACATTTGTTATCAAAATGAAATGTTTTGTTTCAAAATGCTGATTTGAAATAAAATGTTTCTTTGAATTTTCCTATCAAAAATTGAAATGTTTTGTCAAAATTGTAATTTTTCTGTGAAAATTGATTGTGAAAATCTGCAGATTTCATTGGGAAATTTTTTCAGATGAAAAATGTCAGCCAGCTGTAGTTCACATACATACATAATTATTATTTGTATTAGCTTCCCAGGTTTTTTCTCCCATGCTTTGGCTGAAGGCTGTGTGGGATGGCAGAGCAGTAGTACATGTGATGCCACAGTCGCTGTAGTGTTTTTTAATTTAACAAGAACTATAATGATATTATAAACAAGGAGAACGTACACCAAATAGGGCTTTTCTGCACACAGAGTGAATTCAGATCTAATGTTTACATACAATAGTTCTTTGTATATGCAATGGCCAGGTGCAAGCTGGCTCTCCGAGCTGGAGAGCACTAAGTGGGAAAAGATCAGATTTAATAAAATAGCTATACTGGAGGCAGCAATGGCTAAATCTGTTAACACAGTAAAGCAAATGACACCTTCTCCTCTCGAAGTATTATACTTTTCAAAGGCTAAACAACTTCAGGGAATGCAGCCCTACCAGTTTATCTCCCCAGGCTCTGAAGGCGCACCCAAAGAACCTTAACTCTGCTCTGTGCTGACATTATACAAAAACCATACAATTATGATTAATGCATATTAGTGTTTGTGCCCCCACCTTGGACGAAACTAATTTTAAAGATATATTTAATGTTATCTTCTTTCCCCTACCCCCACCTGTGTCACTATAGGTCAGAGTTAAGGTTGTGTGGATGCTATACGTGTGTATTTTCATTCTTTAATGTATTTGGATTTAAGTTTAAAATTAACTTTGAATTTCCTGAGTTTATAATGCTTTTTTGGGGATACCACTAAATCCATGCAATATTTGTACACTCAACTATAAACTCCATGGTTTTTGTCTGAGGTTTTCTTTATTTTTTAAAATTTCATATATAAACGCTCAACAAGAAACCTAAAGAGAATGCTACCATGTGATATTTTTGAAGTTGATTATACACACTAGCAGCCTTGCCTTCCTTGAGTGCTTCTTTAGCACCTCTATCGTCCAGTGGTCCCACTGATTGCCCAGCAAACTTCCTACTTCTACTTAAAAAGAAATGCTGGTAGTTTTTGTCTCTTTTGATAGTTGCTCTTCAAATTCTTTTTTAGCATGCCTAATTATACTTTTATCCTTGACTTGCCAGAGTTTATGTTCCCTTCTATTTTTCTCAGTAGGATTTGACTTCCAATTTTTAAAAGATGTCCTTTTGTTTCTAACCGTCTCTTTTATTCTGTTTAGCCCTGGTGGCATTTTTGGTCCTCTTTTCCTGTTTAATTTCCAGTTAACTAGCCTCCTTATTTTTGTGTAGTGTCTTTTGAAGTTAAATGCTACTGTGATGGATTTCTTTGGTATTTTACCCCCTATGAGGACGTTAAATTTAATTACATTATGGTCACTATTACCTAGCGGTTCAGCTATATTCATTTATTGGACCAGATCCTGTGTGCCACATAGGACTAAATCAAGAACTGCCTCTCCCTTTGTGGGTTCCAGGACTAGCTGCTCCAAAAGCAGTCATGAATGGTGTCTAGAAATTTCATCTCTGCATTCCATCCTGAGGTGACATGTACCCAGTCAATATGGGGATAGTTGAAATCCATTATTATTGGGTTTTCTTTTTTTCTGTAGCCTCTCTAATCTCCCTGAGCATTTCACAATCACTGTCACTATCCTGGTTAGGTGATTTGTAGTATATTCCTACTGCTATACTCTTATTATTCAAGCATAGAATTTCTATCCATGTTGAAGGGTAAACTTCAGTTATCAAGAATAAGGGGTAAAATGACCAAGTGCTAAACTTCTTAAATGTTCCATTTTAAAATTAATATTAATTGATAGCATAAATTAACTGATTTACTTGTAAATTCTCATTCAATTCATGCTATACTCAAAGAATAAACACTAATTTTTGGAAAAATACACTGAATTCTCCACACATTACATAGTAGTTAAATACTTACCTTAAGTGAAAAACTCAATTCGACCTTAAGTATGAAGCTACAAGTAGGCATCTACATATTAAAGTAATTTTCAGTGGGTGGTTTTAACTTCAGACAAAATTTGGAATATTTCGACTTTTATTAGCCATTAGACCAGGACCTATGAAAGCAAACAAACTCAGGAGTCTTCATAGTGATTTTTTTCATTCTGAACATCACTGTCTTGAAGGATTGTTAGTCATTCTACCTATTAGGCTATTCAGGTGCAATGAAAATGACATGAACACTTAAAAGTTTTTATGAAAAGTGACTTTAAACATTTAACATATATAGTATTGTATTCTTCATTTTTGACTAATCACCTATAAAATTTTGTTTTTAAAGTGTAACTATGTATTTGAGTTACAAGCACACACAAAATTCTCTTCACAATAGTATCTCAAAAATTACCAAATTACTTATTTTAAATGGTACTAAAAACTATGTTCTCAATGCTGAGACCTTCAACACAAAGTTTCAAATTGTGTCATGCTTTTACTGTCAAGTTGGGGATGTTTACAATACAAGAGTTTACTGGGGAAAAACACACTGATCATTAAGTATAATGAGGCAAAGGGAACCACTGAAATACATTTCTTAAATAAAACAGCAAGTATCAGGACCTGCAAGCCAAAGCAATCTTGAGTATATTCAAATATCAATTTTAAACAATTCCTTGAGGATCGAGAGAACTTCCATTCAAGTCAATGGAGTTACTCCTGATTTAAACACTGAGAGACCAGAATCTGGCCTTCTGTCTGCAAAAAGGTAGCATTCTTCTTTCTGATCTTTCTATTACAAGTTTTATTTTCTAGTGCTGAATAATAAATCAGTTATGATAAACAACAGTAACCTTTCCCCCTGTTCAGGTAGTAGGCTTACACATACGTAGTAACTGTTTCAGCTGAGTAACAGCAACAAATAAAGAAAAATAAATTACAAAAAACCAAAAGTTATTACAAACTACACCTGAAGTCAGACTCTTGGGTATATCTACACAACATTTTGGAGTGAGCCGCCCAACTCAGGCTAGTGTGGCTCAGAGCTCAGGTCTTCACTACTGGGGTAAGTTAACCTAAGCTACGCTACTCCAGCTACGTGAATAACATAGCTGGAGTCGATGTAGCTTAAGTCAACTTACCCTAGTGTCTTCACTGCACTACATCAATGGGAGACGCTCTCCAGTCAACTTACCTTACTCTTCTCGGGGAGCTGGAGTACTGGAGAGCGCTCTGCTGTCAATTTAGCGGGTCTTCACCAGACCTGCTAAATCAACATCTGCTGCATGGATTGCAGCAGCATTGATCTACCCGGTAGTGAAGACAAGCCCTCATTCCAGTGCTCTAAAAATAGCTGTATAGAAAGCTCTCTGAAGATGCGGCTCTGGCTAGAGCTTGGGTTCTGAAGCCTCCAGCCTGAGATATAACTTCGAAGTGCTGTCTGTATAACATTTTCAGAGGGCTAGCACAAGCCGAGCTAGCTCGAGTCTATTGACCTGGGCTAGGAGGCTCCCTCCTGCTCCCTCCAAAATGTTGTGTAGACATACCTTTAGAGAGATCATCCTTGTATAGTTTTATTCCACAAGATTCACATTTTCCAGATATGCACTCTCTTATTAGCTCTATTTTTAACCTGCTGTTCATATAGTATACTTAAAATTCAGAACATGTTTACATTATCCATCCAGCAGGCTAATGGAACTGCACACCAGACAGTCATGCATAATTCAAATCAATATCCTCAGGATTGCAACTCTAAGTCAAAGCTGCCTTTAAATAAGCTAGGGTGTGACTTTAACATGAATAAAGTGTATCTAATTTTTAACTTTATCTGACAAATTGATACACTTTGCAAAGGAATGTCAAATGTGCTGCATCTGTATAATAATGCATTTGTAAACTACTGGAAAAAAGGATAAACAACAAATAAAAAATAAGATAACTGTAAAATAGTCTTAGAAAATGAGCTCTAAATGTAACAATGTAGAATGGTTCAACAAGATTCAAATACTAAAAGACACAAGAAGATAATAGACAAGTTTTTACAAAATGTTCTGTTAATATCCATAAAAGTTACAGTGTCAAAAGTTTAGGTGGTATAGAGAGTGATTTCTCCTTTACAAACCAGGAATGAAATGTGTCCAGTTTAATTGGCATCAAAACCCCATGCCCAAATTAATATTACAAGGACAGGCTGAGAATTAGAATACCAGAGGTGTAATCCTGGCACCACCGAAATCAATAGGAGTTTTGCCATTGACTTCCATGAGGCCAGGATTTCACTCCAGGAGCCAGATCCTAAGGGTAAAATGACAATTCACTAAAGATGAGGCTCTGCCCCCAGATGTCTTACAAATCATGGAGGTCTCATGTCACTAGGAAAACAACCCTGAAGTTCTTAAAAATTAAGGTAAATTTCTAACACAAGAAGTGTTGCACCCAAATTGGGGCAATTATATATTAGACCTCATTCTGACAGATAAAGATGAATTGATCACTGATCTAAAAATTGATGGCTACCTAGATGCAAGTGATTATAACACAATTTAATTTGTTATTTGCAAACACAATATAGTCCCAACCAGTAAAACAAACACTAAAAATATCAATGGAAATAAGCTGTGGCCAGTAACGATAAGGACAGTAAGAAGGAATTATTTAAATATCGGGAACAAATGAAATCCTAGTGACGATATAGGTCTGATACTAGACAGTAAAGTTGTCAATCATGATGTAGAAAAGGCAGAAGTATTCAATAAATGTTTCCGTTCTGTATTTGTAAAGAAGCACGTTGATGTAGTCATATCTGACAGTGATAATGAAATACTTTATTAGATCAATAACTAGTTACCTATTGAAGTTACACATTTTTAAATCTGCAGGACTGGATAATTTGTACCCAGGAGCATAAAAAGAATTGGTCAAGAGAGAACTCTCTGAATCATTAATGTTGATTTTTAAAGATATCATGGAGCACTGGTAAAAAACGAATATAGTACCAATATATAAAAAGGGATGACCCTGGTTAGCTTGACATTGATCGCAGGTAAAATCATGCAAAAGCTAATCTGGGACATAATCACTAAAAATAACATAATTAATGCCAATCACCATGATTTTATGGAAAATAGGCCTCATCAAACTTGCTATTTTTGATGAGATCACAAGTTTGGCTGATAAAGGAAATTGTGTTGCTATAACATACTTAGACTTCTGTAAGGCATTTTGCCTTTGTACTTGTCTACGCAGAGAAGTTGGTGGGCAGTAACATAGGGTTTAAATTTAAAGTGCACTAACTACTTCACATTCATTCCCCGTATTGGCAACTTTACTGCACACTGAAAGTACGATCAGGTGATTTAACTTAATGCACTTCTAAAATACACTAAGGCAGAGCTATTGTACACAAAAGCACTCGCAGGGCTTCTCTATACAGGGACACTCAGGAAAGTTAATCCGAATTAACTCTTAAAGTGAATGAACATAAATCAAATTAAGGCCACTTTAACTCTGAATAAAAGCATCTGCACAGGGATTTAATATGGTTTAACTAATCCACTTTAAATGTACACCTTTAGTTAATTTGGATTAATTTTCTTGAGTATCCCTGTATAGATAAATCTTTAGTGTGCAGTAAGAGCGTTCACAAGGGATGGTGCATACTAGTTAGTGCAATCTTTTGCCCTGTGTAGAAAAACCCTTAGTCTCACACATCATGATAAAATAATTAGCACTGTACAAAATCAATGTACCCCACATTAAATTGCTTAAATGCTGGCTAAGTGATAGACCTCAAAAAGTAACTGTACATGAGGTATAGTCATCCAATAGGGGTATATCTAGTGGTGTTCTTGGCTGTGTGCTACTCAATATTTTTATCAATTATTTGGAAGTATTAAATTGTTATTTGTAAAATTTGTGGACAACACAAAAATTGGAGGAGCGGTAAAAAAAGATGGAAACAGGTCAACTGTACAGGCAAACTTGGAATACTTGGTAAGGTAGGCTCATTTCAATAAACACAAATTAAAGCTCATACATCTAGGAACAATAACAGAGGCCACACTTACAAAATTACAAATTGGAAAGAGTTCAAAAAAAAGCTACAAGAATGATTCAAGATCTGGAAAAACATACCTTATCATAAGACTTGGATCTCAATCTATTTAGTTTATCCAAGAGAAGGTTAAGAGGTGACTTGATCATGGTCTACAAGTATCTATGTGGGAAAGAGATTTCCAATAGTTTTGATAGATCTTTAATCTAGCAGAAAAAGGCATAATGAGATGGAATGATTGGAAGCTGAAGACAGACAAGGTCAGACTCGAAACTGTCTCATTTTTTAACAGTGAGGATAATTAACCTTTGGAATAATTTACCCAGGGATCTGGTGGTTTCTCCATCACTTGAAGTCTTTAAATCAAGATTGGATAAATCTCTCTAAAAGATAAGCTACAGGTCAAACACAAATTATGGGTTTGATGAAAATTTTACTCGGTGAGGTTCTTTGGCCTGTTATAAAGGAGGACTGTCTATATACCGATCCCTTCTAGCCTTAAATCCTATTGGCAGAGGTGTGTGGGAATATTGTATAGGACCTCATACTATGCTTGATTCTAGCTTCTTACTTTCATGAGCAATAACTATGCACTAAAAATAAAGGAAAACAGGTCTAGAGCTTGATGCTTGAAACAAATTAAAATGTTTCTTTGGATCTCCTGAGAGATGATTTTGCTGTTTTAAAACCATGCATCATGCCTAAAATCAAAGGATAAATTGGGACAACCTAATTAACCCCTTTTCCCCAGAAGATTAAAAGCTTTTTCAATCCAAGCCTGGACCTCTGCAACAGAAATGAAGACTATCATCAATCTGGCATTTCCACATTATTTAGGAAACTCCATACCAGTGTTGCTTTAAATTAAAGAAAAATAGGATCACTGTTAGATACTACATTAAATCTATTAAAGAGGGTCACCAATTTGAAATATAGTCCATTAAAAATAGAACATATAAAAAGGTTTAAGAAAAACAACTACTACTGCTCAGATTTCAAAATGTAAAATTAAACACCAAAATTGTGCACTTACGAAAGCTTGATGTACAGCAGAAGTGTTTTGGTAGTGCGTTTCCCCCCCGCTCCCCCCCGCCCCTCCCTTGAGGTACTGTCAACCCTGAAAAATGTGAAAAAAACTCCAGGTAAGATTGTGGTCTGGACATCAGAATCAATCTGGTTCAAGTGACTGGTTACAAGAAAAAACAGAAAAGATGCATTGTTTTTTATAATGTGGACCAGAGACTACCTTTTTAATTTTTTATTTTATGGTAACAGAGCCTGTATTTTTCTGATAATACCATACAATGGTTTGGAAACGTAGAAACAATGAAAGCACCAAAAAATATGCAGAAGAGACTGTTGCAGGACAAGTGAGAGTATCTACTCTATTCTCTAATCTATAAACCCAAGTAACATGGCTGTATTCTGGGGAGGTACATGGGGAAGTGGGTGCATGCAGGGGATTGAAAGCATAGAGTCAAATGAAGTAAAAATCTTAAATGAACCATACTGTACCATAGAATCTCTATGGATAGTAATTCCATGGTTGAATAATAAGAATATAGCAATAGGGCTCTTTCATGTGGCTCTTTAAGTCAAAAATAAATTAGTTTAATAATGAAAGAATAATAGTACATTTGAACAGACCCTTTCATCTGAAGAGCATTATGTTTAAAATGGAGACTAGAAGTCCAGTCCCCTGCCTTCATTAGCATGACCAAGTACTGTCCCCTGACAGATTTTTGCCCCAGATCCCTAAACGGCCCCCTCAAGGATTGAACTCATAACCCTGGGTTTAGTAGACCAACGCTCAAACCACTAAGCTATCCCGAACGACCAGGCTGGTGATAGTGACTGTGAAATGCTCAGGGAGATTAGAGAGACTATAAAAATAAAAAAACAATAATAATGGGGGATTTCAACTATCCCCATATTGATTGGGTACATGTCACCTCAGGATGGGATGCAGAGATAAAGTTTCTTGACACCTTAAATAACTGTTTCTTGCAGCAGCTAGTCCCGGAACCCACAAGAGGAGAGGAAATCCTTGATTTAGTCCCAAGTGGAGCACAGGATCTGGTCCAAGAAATGAGTATAGATGAACTGCTTGGTAATAGTGACCATAATATAATTAAATTTAATATCCCTGTGGTATGGAAAACACCACAGCAGCCCACCATGGTAGCATTTAATTTCAGAAAGGGTGACTACACAAAAATTGGAAGTTAAACAGAAATTAAAAGGTACAGTGCCAAAAGTGAAATCCCTGCAAGCGACATAGACATTTTTAAAAAACACCATAATAGAGACTCAACTTAAATGATACCCCAAATTAAAAAATATAGTAAGAGAACCAAAAAAGTGCCACCGTGGCTAACGAATAAAGTAAAAGAAGCTGTGAGAGGCAAAAAGGCATCCTTTAAAAAGTGGAAGTTAAACCCTATTGAGGAAAATAGAAAAGAGGATAAACTCTGGCAAATGAAGTATACAAATATAATTAGGAAGGCCAAAAAAGAATTTGAACAGCTAGCCAAAGATTCAAAAAGTAATAGCAAAAAAAATTTTAAGTACGTCAGAAACAGGAAGCCTGCTAAACCACCAGTGGGGCCACTAGATGATTGAGACGCTAAAGGAGCACTCAAAGACAATAAGGACATTGCAGAGAAACTAAATGAATTCTTTGCATCGGTCTTCACAGCTGAGGATGTGAGGGAGATTCCCAAAGCTGAGCCATTCTTTTTAGGTGACAAATCTGAGGAACTTTCCCAGATTGAGGTGTCATTAGAGGAGGTTTTGGAACAAACTGATAAACTAAACAGTAATAAGTTTCCAGGACAAGATGGTATTCACCCAAGAGTTCTGAAGGAACTCAAATGTGAAATTGCAGAACTATTAACTGTGGTATGTAATCAATCATTTAAATCAGCTTCTGTACCAGATGACTGGAGGATAGCTAATGTGACACCAATTTTTAAAAAAGGCTCCAGAGGTGATCCCGACAATTATAGCCCCAAAAGCCTAACTTCAGTATCAGGCAAACTGGCTGAAACTCTAATAAAGAACGGAGTTATCAGACATATGAGGAGAGATTAATAATACTGGGACTTTTCATCTTGCAAAAGAGACGAGTAAGGGGGGATATGATAGAGGTCTATAAAATCATGACTGGTGTGGAGAAAGTAAATAAGGAAGTGTTATTTACTCCTTCTCATAACACAAGAACTAGGGTCATCAAATAAAATTAACAGGCAGCAGGTTTAAAACAAACAAAAGGAAGTATTTCTTCACACAATGCACAGTTAACCTGTGGAACTCTTTGCCAGAGGATGTTGTGAAGGCCAAGACTATAACAGTGTTCAAAAAGAACTAGATAAATTCATGGAGGATAGGCTATTAGCCTAGCTGGGCAGGGATGGTGCCCCTAGCTTCTGTTTGCCAGAAGCTGGGAATGGGTGACAGGGGATGGATCACTTGATCCATCCCCGTTGACCTGTTGACCACTGTCAGAAGACAGGATACTGGGCTAGATGGACCTTTTGTATGACCCAGTATGGCTGTTCTTATCCTCTGCATACAGACAATGGAAGTCTGTAATTAGGGTTAAAGAAAATGATGCTTCCTTTTTCCCATCCTGTGTCTTATTTTGACTACAAGCTCTTTAGGGCAGGACAGTCTTTTACTATATGTATGCACAGTGCTTACCACAATGAGTCCCTGATCTCATTTGTGGCCTCTAGACAGTACCATAATAATAATAATAATAAACAAACAGCCTCCCAAATATTGCAGACTAAGAAGGGTGCCCTCTCCTCCACAGTTCATACAGAATATGGCTGCCTGCCTTCTCCAGGGCTCAGGTTATGATGCGCTCATAGGGTATGTCTACTCTGAAAAAAAAAATGGTGGCAGCAAGTCTCAGAGTCTGAGTCAACTGTCTCAGGCTTGCGCTAAGGGTCAAAAAATAGCAGCACAGACGTACCCACTTGGGCTGGAGCTAAGACTCTGAAACCCAATGAGTGGGGTGGGTCTCACAGCCTGAGCTCCAGCCTGAACCTGAATGTCTACACTGCTATTTTTAGCCCCATAGTGTGAGCCCAGGGAGTCTGAGTAAGTTGAACCAGGCTGTAAGACTTGCTGCCACTTTTTTTTTTTCCAGTGTAGACATACCCTATGAATATATCAGACCTGTGCTCAAGTCCCTCCCAGTCAGCTTCCAATGTCAGTTCTGGGCCTTAGTCCTAATTTTCAAAGCAATTAATGCAACAAGCCCCAGCTACACCAAAGACAAAATTTCAGTATATGAACTCCTGCTACAGCTACACTCATTTGGGAAAATGCCGATCACAAAGCCTAGGACTAAGCAGCAATAGTTAAGGACAAAGTATTCTCTTAAGAAAATCCAGCAACAGAACAATCTTCCAGAGGAGATCAGGCAAATCCAAAATCTGACAATTTTTAGGAAACGTTGCCAAGCCTTCCTCTTTTCACTATAAATGATACTCATTATTTCTACAACTCTTTTAGTCCCAGAACCCTCCTACTCCCCACCCCACCCCGGGAAAAAAAAACTACCTCAAAAAGAGTTCTGACCCCGTAAAGGAAGAAGTGCCAGAGACTCCATGAAGACCACTAAGGACTTTGCTATTGATTTTACGTGGAAGATGCTCAGATATTACAGTGATGGGTGGCAGAATAAAACTAATTATAGATTAGACAGATGTATTAGATACTGTCACTTGTCCTGCAACAGTCTCTTCTGCAGATTGTTCTGTTTCTAGATTTTCAAACCACTGTATGGTATTTTCACTAGATATGATGAACTAGGATCCAGGGTAATATTTTCCAAAAGTCAATACACTTGTACTTTAAGAACAAAATGCTGAAACCATGCATACATCTTTCTATTTCATGTAGAATAATGTGTTCAAGATAATGATTGGACATTTATATTACTCCTGAAGTTTCAAGGTCAGGTTTTGCAGGGCCCTTATATGAATGAATATTTTAAGATTTCTGCAACACTGACAATCATTACAAGCTTTTATGTCACACAAGTGAAAGAAACACGTCTAGTTTTCAGTGTAAACAACATATCAACAAAAATTCTTGGTTCTTCAAGAATGTGTTCTTTTACACTGATACAGTACTACATCTGTGTTTGCATTGCATCTGATTTCTACGTCTTTTTAATAATGTTAAATGCCCATACATAGTATTATATTAAAATTTTCCATTTTAGCCCAATTATTCACATAGGCTTGCCCAGTTACTTACAGAAATCACAAAAAGATCTCATTCTCAACCCTTTGAGAAATCCCCCGATCCAGATGAGAGACTTATTAAATGAATAAGTTTTAAATTAAATGAAAACCTTCCTGTAATTATTAATGCATGATTTCCATCACTTCAGAGACATCCCATTGCCAGGGGTATATTTCTTCAAAGACTCCACATCATTGCAAAGGGTATTTCTTCAAAGACTTCAGAATGCTGGTAGGGGTAGCCTATTTTGGGAGATCACTTTGCTCACTTGCATCCATCAGAAACAACAACTTTACATCGTAGAGTGAGTATCCCCTTCTGAGGTTGTTGTGTTGGGAAGGAGGATTCTCTTGTTGACAATTTTCATATCATCACCACTAACTTTGAACTTGGTTACTACTTTTTCTCTGATGATCATCTATTGTACATATTGTTCAATATTTTAAAATGACACCATCTACCATCTCTGCTGTTCATGACTAGGTAAACGTGTGGCTTCAGGGTAAAGTTTTGTGTTTATCTAAATTTCCTTCACATATATCAACAACCAGTAGCGGCACGAGCTTCTTTGCCGCCCTAGGCGGCGCCTCCAGGAGAAGCTGCCGCTGAAATGCCGCCGAGGACCCCGGCGGCCAAAGAAGCTGCCGCCGAGGACCCCGGCAGCATTTCGGCGGGAGCTTCTTCAGCTGCTGGCATCCTCGGCGGCATTTCGGTGGCAGCTTCTTCGGCCACCGGGGTCCTTGGTGGCATTTTGAGGACCCTGGTGGCTGAAGAAGGTAAGAAATGCCACCCCCCAAATCCTGGCGCCCTAGGCGACCGCCTAGGGTCGCCTAGTGGTAGCCCCGGCCCTGTCAACAACAGACATGCTACTCTTCTCCAACAAGAGATTTTTCAGGCATTTTTCAACTAAGACATCTCTATGTACCTGCACTATCTTCAAACTTGATACTAACCTGACCTTGGATTCTCTTCCTCCTGCCATCATCTCCCATGTCTGCAAATGTACCTACTGCTATCTCCACAATATTACCTAGGTATACTAGTGTGTAATTCCATCTCTGCTGCAGTATTCATCTTTGCTTTCAACTTCTCTCACTTTAATTACTTATTTTCAGCTCCTCTCTATGGACTTTATACATTACAGAACTCCAAATTCCAATATGTTTGGCATGCCTGTATGCCACTCATTTGTGCACAGATGTGCAACCACATCATGACAATATCAAACAATTTGCGTGGCTTTCTATTCAATTCAGAATCCATTTCAAAATTGCCCCTGCCCCTTTAAAACAAAACAAAAAAATCACCCTCCGTGGACTTGCTCCAGCCTGCCTCACAGCTCATTTTATTTCACTGATCTCCTGAATAAATGCACTCATCTAACTCTAACCTCCTTTTCTTTCCTCTATAGTTTGTATCACTTCTGGTCTGAGAAGTTTGTCCTCTGGAGTTCTTGCAACCTGACACAGACTTCTCATCTCTTTGCTTCATGCTCTCTCCATTTCAGATCTCAACTGTAAAGAGAAAATTACCTGCTTGTAATTCAGCTTCCCTAAAGATCTCTGGTGACTGGATTCCTACTCTTGAAGCTTGTGCTTTTAACTTGGGACAAATGAGCTCTAGCTCTCAAAGTTTTTTGGCCGTTGGAGACACCAGAAACTGTGTCTTTTATTTCTGACCAACTGCTAGTGCCTCAGTATGCTCCTTAATGAGTGGAAAGCAAAGTGTCTCTCTAACTGCTTCACAAAATGTGTGTCAGAAAAATATACCTATATCAATGGATGACCACAAATCCACTGGAAAATACTGTACCTCTCAACTCTGAAAGGAAGGAGAAAGGATGAGTAGAAAGCCGGTAAAATGATATCTTCACAGAAGTCAAATTAGGAATTTCACTTTTTCTAAAGATACCGTATTGACAGGATTCAAACTTCTGGAGACTAAAAATCTCAAGGGAAGCCTCAAAACAATCATACATTTTTAAATGCTAAAGAACAAGCCATCTGTGGTGGTTTCATATATTTCGGATAATTGTAAATACCTCACAAAATGCATTCCCCCAAACAAAAGGTGGAACAGTTAGGGAGAAAATACTGGAGACAAAGTCCAATTGAAAAAAAAACCCTGCAGAATCAACATCTCCAGTCATTTTGAGCCATGATGTTCAATGCACTCTTGGAACTTACTCATGGAATGGTTTATTGCTCTTCAACTGGATAACTCAGGTTCAACTTTAAAGAGTATGGTTAGAGTCTGTCAGCATCTATCTAGCCATTCCTTTTTATTTGCTACGGAAAAGGCATCTTTCTGAATCACTTTGATTGTTACACATAATAGGACAGCAGCAGGCAATGCAGTAGACTTTGAAGCGATCTCACAGATATTCCAGCATGACCTGCAAAGAGTCTAGTTGGAAAATGTGTACCTCTGTTTGGCTGTTTACCAAATTACACAACTACAAGCTAACACTGCGATGGTTGTTATAAGTGCACATTTCTGAACATATATACAATGGAAATGACATATTGTATCATCATATTTAAATTAATTAATTAATTACCTGACCTTTAAAAATGAAGGATTACCATCTTTTCTGCAATATCGGGAATGAGGAACAATTGTAAAAGTAGGAAAACCTAGCATTCTAATAAGAAAGGTGCTGAAAGTTTAGGTTATGCTATTATGCAGTTATGGAGAATATTTTCTGTATTGATATGGAGACATAATTGGATGAATATCAGAATGTTATCACTGTATTTACACATATTTTATTAAAGAACAGGAATAAGTAATCTAATTTGCCAAAGATAATTTTATCCAATACAATTTCACTATTGCGATCATTTGCTACCTAGGGTTCCCTCTCATTATTTTCCTGTATGCAGAATAATTAGCACTGAGAGCACAATTTTAATACCTATGAACACTTTGTGAACCACAAGAAATAAAAAACTGTTCATATATTCGCTCTTGGTATAGACGCTCCTTTTCCACTGGAGACAGAAGAGAGCATCCTTAGTGCCGCTTTCTCCTGGTGGCTAGCAGCAAGATGAACAGAAGAAGAGTGGGAACCCTGGGTGCATTTTTCCCTTCTGACAGGAGCTGAAGGAAGAGGAGGCTGCTCAGACAAATCTTAACCACATGGAGCTGAGTGGCAGGTTCAGAACTCTGCATGATGCCTGCCAGTAGGGAGCAGGGCTTAGAGGGAACATGGTTCACCACATAATCCTATCCTCATATCAAAACACACAAAATATGGTAGAAAACATTTTTCAGTCAGTCTTAGCTAAATATAAATATACTACAGACTTTAGACTTCTCCAGGAACCTACAGTCTATTGCTGCTTTTAACTTGCCAGCTTATACTCAGAAGGCTCTGACACTGGCAGTGGAGTTTTTGAAATAGAATCAGTTGGGGAAGAAAAGACATTAAGTTATCACAAAAGCTTTTTTTTTTATGGCGGCTTTTTTCTTGTTTTCAAGACTGCGCTGACAAGAAAACTGCCTTTAAAAAATACACTCTGTTTTTTTCCCAATGTCAATTTCACACACTCATTAAAATCAGAGCCTTTCTACCTGAAGCTGCTCCTAAGCTAAAAGCTTCTACATACTCCAGACTTCTGAAGGACTCTAACACTGCTGTGAACCTACACTAAGTTAAACTAAAAACTAAAATAAAAATAATAAATAAAAACAAATACATAAATTTACTGCACCATATATAACTATTTTCCCTCATCATTTTCTAACTGCGAGACCCAGTAGACAATGGAGTAAACTCATAAGGAAGACTGCTAAAGCGACATCACTGAAGTGTTCACAAACAGAACAAATGAAACAGTACAGCCAGAATATTATCATTTTAATACCATTCACTTTAGTGGAACTGCATCAGGGATTAATTTGACCCTAAAAGCCACTTTCTAACCTTTTGGAGATTTGTTTATGTAAATACAAAATTTCAGCACATCTCTGTACATTGCAAGCTTCTAGCAGACTGTGCTCTTGGACCTTCCACAGATCAGTGTGCATAGACTTGGCTGTGAGTAGGTTTTCCAGAGCCAGACTGCTGCAAAATATTGTAATTTTTTAGCTTATACTTGAGACCCATAAAGACTGTTTATTTACCCACAAGTCATCAGGACAAATATACTATACTAGGACACTGCAACTATACAGGCCCAATATAAGACTCTGGCTGAGGAAGCAATGTATTCTTAGCAGCATGACCCTGGTTGTGGAATGACTTTAGATTTAAACTGACCACATTATGATCTAAATTTCTTTCAAAAGGCTTTCCCGCAGTAAAGGCATCTCCCCACAATATGTTCCAGAAGAATGTAGCCAGTCTAGAGAAGGAAGAAGAGGAGGAAGAGAAATAGGATGAAAAGAAAGAAGAAAATTGCCTAGAATATGAAAAGACTGGGAACTAACTCCCCTTTGGGCACAATTATACTACTTTTTGTCATTTTGAGCACATAGATATTGAAGAGATATGCAACTTAGAAATACCACAGATAAATTAGACATTTGTGTGTATACCATGAGCCTCATTCCATCTCACCAATGCAAACCATGCTTCCCACGATATTTTTAAATATATACACGGTAACAGACAGAGCTGTGTACTGGTAACCTATTTATTAGGTCTGGACTCTAAATCCCACTGAGAGTCTCAGACATCTGCATTTTCTGTTAGGGCTGGATTTTGTATTTAGATTTCTTATTTAACTGAAAGACGTATATAAACTCATACACACAGACAGCTCTCTAATGCCCCTATATTAAGAGGCTCAAGAGCATGAAATGCTCTCTCAAAAATCCATAGTATGGAAATGTACACTCTATTTCTCTCACTAGCACAGGAATAAACATTTTGGCCTTAGATAAAAATACACCCCCTAGTTAACAAAAAGACCAGAATAACGTGGCTCTGAAAAACCACACTTTTTATAAAATAATAGAATATTAGCAGATCAAATGTTAAGCTCTGAGGTTACTGTCAGCCTCTCAAATGTTTAGTTTTACTATATTTTTCTTATATATACAATGTGGATTCAAGACTTTAACTAGCAGAACAGACTACCTTTCACTGTTGCATAAGGAAGAACTAGATGACCAAGCGAGTCATTTCCCGCGCTATGATTTAAGAAAACACATATTAAAAATATAAGCAAAAGTCTTATGAAATGAGCATACAGTATCAGACAATTAAATCATAAAGCAAGGAAACAATGAACAATATTCTACAATTTCTAACTTTACAGAGAACAACATACTCTCTCTAATTTCTTTCTCACTTGTTTCTACCAAATAAAACAAAAATCATAACCAACTAACTCTTCATGTAGCATCCACTTGCTATTTCTTCTGGATGACAAAAGCAAATTCAGACTAACCAAATTCTGCATGTCTGTATCTCATCCAACCTGCAGTACCTGAAGCTGGGAATCCCTACTGTCAGGGTTTCCTCCCCACTCTGAACTCTAGGGTACAGTCATGGGGACCCGCATGAAAGACCCCCTAAGCTTATTTCTACCAGCTTAGGTTAAAACTCCCCAACGTACACATTCTCTCCTTGTACCCTGAAAAAAGGTAACCACTGCCACCACCAAGTGATTTAAACAAGAACCAGGGAAAAGGACCACTTGGAGTTCTCCTTCCCCCCAAAATATCCCCTCAAGCCCTTACACCCCCTTTCCTGGGGAGGCTTGAGAATAATCTCCTAACCAATTGGTTACAAAGTGATCAAAGACCCAACCCCTGGGTTTTAGAACAA
This sequence comes from Macrochelys suwanniensis, assembly GCA_033296515.1. Classification (NCBI taxonomy): domain Eukaryota; kingdom Metazoa; phylum Chordata; order Testudines; family Chelydridae; genus Macrochelys; species Macrochelys suwanniensis. Next base: position 160,864,048 of record CM065777.1, read on the forward strand.
TGGAAAAATCAGTCAGGTTCTTAAAAGAAGGATTTTATTAAAAAAAGAAAGGTAAAAATCATCTCTGTAAAATGAGGATGGTAAATAGCTTTACAGGGTACTCAATTTTAAAACTCAGAGGGATGTCTACCTTACTTGTTGTAATATTGGAGATTTGGTTGAGGATGGGTTGGAGGAGATGGATTTCTGCCCAGTCCCTCTCTTAGTCCCAAGAGAGAACACAGACCCAAAACAAAGAGCACAAAACCAAACCTTCCCCCCCTCCCAAGATTTGAAAGTATCTTGTCTCCTTATTGGTCATTTTGGTCAGGTGCTAGGCAGGTTACCTGAGCTTCTTAACCCTTTACAGATAAGGAGGACTCTTAACCCCTTAGCTGTATGTTTATGACACCTATTCACCATTCACTGTAGATATCTTTATACAGTTTTCTCCATTTAATTCCTGAATGGGGAACTTGCAAAAGAAATATACTAGCATCAGAATTATTTTTATTCATGAAAATGACAATTGAAGTAGCTCCACTGAAGTCATTAGAGCTCAGCTGATTTACACAAACTGAAGATCTGGCTCCAAGCATATTTAAATAAAAATATATGAAATAAATATACTAAATTTAATATAGATGTATCGGGTTTAAAATTCACAGTCCACTTCAGACAGCTTTGCGATGAAAAGCGGAGTGAAGCAAGGATGGGTTCTTGCCCCTACACTCTTTGGAATCTTCTCGGTACTTTTGAACTGTGCATTTAAGGACATGCAAGATGGAGTGCATCTCCACACAAGATCAGATGGGAAACTCTTCACCTCAAGAGTACTACACCTCTGGGATTACAAAACTCATGAGCAGATTTCACGCAACTACAAGCAGCCAATAAAGGAATGTCATTCAGGTGACAAGTGGAGTCATCTATAAATTCTGTGGCAGTTAAGTTGAATAGAATGTGTCATACCTTTTGCTACATGGAGGGGGTCCGAGCCCCAGTTCACAGTCAGACGCATTCCTCCTCTGTTGGACTCCCAGAATGTGCATTTCCGGAGGAAGGCTGCTCAGATCTAGGTGGATCTTGTTTACCTGGATCAGAAGCAGGTCTCATGGAGTGGTCCCAAAGAAAATGTTTTAGGTGAGCCTCTCTTGTTTTTGTGTCCATTTAGAAAATAAGTGGCAATTCGAGCATTTCTCAGGGATATGTCCATCACCAAAGCAAACTAAATACCTTGAATAACCATTATTAAGGGCTACAACTACTTCATATAAGGGGCAATATTTAAACCTTGGATATTTTTGCTCAGCCATAAGGACTGAAGCCTGGAACTCGGTAACCAAAAAACGGAATAAAAATACTTGAACGGAAGTATTGCAATCCCATACTAACAACTAAAAACTACACTAAAGGGATACCTATATACAATTAAATTTGTTTAGATATGCAGGTGTGCACAGATAGAGACCCTGCTCACAGTTCAAGCTTGCAATCCTGGGCAATAACTGAGGAACAGTTGGCCACACTCCAACTCTGAAGTCCTTGGGAAGAGAGGGGAACATGTGGGCACAACAGCACTCAATGTGAAGGCATGGTCCCATTGGGCACTGCTAGCCAAAATAGTTCAATCTCAAGCGCATGGAGCAAACACACATTGAGAGTGGAATACATTTGAACAGGCATTCAAACAAAAATCTGAGATTTCAATATGTGTTGGGATTATCTCCTAAAAATCTTCTGCAGTATAAATTTCTGCAAGTTCATCTCACTTTCATTGGCTGCACTGTATATGTGTTTCAAGGATTTTTGTGTGGTCTGAGACCAGAGACTTCAGTATTCTAGGTCATGGGAGAAAATTCCTCAACCTTAGAATATAAGACAAAACGTCAGTGTGGAGAAATGTACTGAAGTATAAAAGCTCTGTTGAACTCAAGGTGCTTCCTTGATTTATACATCAAAGATGTCAACAAACCAGTTTTTCTCTTCAAAGCAGAGGATTCCCAGGCAATTAATTTTCTGTCAGGAGTTCTACAAATCTTAGAGCTCTATAGCCTAGTCCTGACTCAGTCTGATGAAACTAGGCACTCTGGTTTAGGAAAAAACATTTAGAAGAGACTGATGGTTTTGTTTGTGGTTAGGGTGATGTCACACTCTCTTCCAGAACCTGATATGGTGATGAGTGCAGCATAAATATTTAGGCTGATTGCCGGACCCGAATGCTCAAAACATCATCTTCAACGATAGCTACATCTACACTAAGAGTGTGTTACCAGTACAGGAATACCGATACACCAGTGATTCTCAACCTATTTATTATTGTGGGCCGCATATGTGGCCCACAATGTGTTACATGGGTCACAGGTTGAGAACCACACTGCCCCCCCACAAAGCCACCCACAGTTCCTTATGCCCAGCGCCCCCCGCCCAGAAACCCCTCCACAGAGTGGGGCTAGGAGTGGAGCCCTGAGCATGGGGCCGGGCAGCCAAACCCTGTGCCTCGCACCGCGGGGCTGGGCAACCGGACCCCGCTCGGGGCCCGAGCAGCTCACAGCCAGGACCCGGACCCTGCTACGTGGGGGCAGGCAGCCAGGACCCAAGTCCCGCCACATGGGGCCGGGCAGCCTAAAACATGGGGGTGCTGCAGCACCCCCAGAACCCCTAAGTCCCAGTGCCCCCCACCCCCTCATTGCCCAGAGAGTCCCCTCTCCCCACAAACCTGCCCAGAGACCCACTCTCCCGCATCCTGCCCCCCTGCGGCATCACCAACCCCCTGCTGGCAGGAGTGCTCCAGCAGGCTGACAGACGCTATCTCCCCCTCAGCCAGCCCCCTTTCAGATCAGAGCGGCAAATTTTGAATTTTTTTTAGCACACGGCTGGGCCGCAGCAATACACCATACCAGGAAAGCGCTCCTAGTGCAGATGGAGCCCTACTGGCAACGTTGTGTTTTGTACCCACATAATACATGGATGTGTGTATACACCTACCAGATAGAACATGAGGCAGTTTGGAACATTTGGCAACCGCTACTCTAGGGCCTCTGAAAAATTTCACCCTATCAAATGTGTGTGGATGAGGTTATCGATAGAAGCAGTATCTGTGTGCAGAGCCTGAAGCCACATACAGAATTTCTTCATGCTAGGATGTTATACAAGAGAGATCTCATGGGTGATCTTACGTTATCACAAAATATATCATCAGGGAAGTCTAATAAGTTATTGATAAAGCCCAGCTTTTTCTTAGACATCTCCCATACTATTGGGGATCTCTTCCGGGACATAACAGAGATGAAAGAATAGAAAGAACCAGTAAAGCTGACATCTCAACATGCTAAAATGACATGTAAAGTAATGGAAAAGGATTTAAAGTTTCATATAAAGCAGCTTTCAATCTTTTGGTCTAAAAAATAATTTACAGCTCCTGCTCCATTCACTGGGATCAATATCTTCTTTGGCTGCAACAGTCTGGGCTGTAGCATAGAACGGGTGAATCAATTTTTGGTACAGAGAATAACTTAGTGGCCTTGTTCTGAGAACTTGTTCCAGTTTCTGAGAGGTCCTACATATGGAAATCTTTTCTTGCTGTGTTCAATCATTCACAGTCTTCTAACACCACTAGAGGTTTTCACAGCACTGCGCTTTCTTCATTGTATCTTAAAAGGACCCTGGGCTGGTGGAAGCTAAATTGCTGGAGGTGAGTCAAACAAATCTGCTACACTAAGACCTCCATGCCATCTTTTTTAAATGGTGTGTTCTGAGTCAAACTCAGGGTGGTCTGAAAGGAAGGACATAGGAACATAATTCTGGAAGGGACTTCCTGAGTCATCGATTCCAGTATGTGCTATCCCAGTCATGTAATCCGGTTCATGAATTTATCAAACTCCTTCTTAAAACTAGTTTAGTTGTTTGCCTCCACCACTCCTACTTGAAGGCTGTTCCAGAACTTCATTCCTCTGACAGTTAGAAGACTTCTAATTTCCAGCCTGAAATTATTCATGGCCAAATATCATTAGGGAAGCAACATAGGGAAAGGATATAGTTACCAAGGAATTCCCTGTGATAACAGGGGTGAAAAGAATCCATTGTAACAACTGGGGCGGGGGGGGGGGGGGGAGGGGCACACAGAGCACATTTCCTCCCCCGTCTAATCTGAGTCTTTGTTCTGGTTTAAATGGTACTCAAAGGGTGAAAAAAAACTGGAGCTCTGTTGAACATGTATATGCTCAGGAGAAGCCCCAAAACATTGTTTCAGCAAGCTGGGAAAATGAATAGGATTGCCAGATTGAGGTGCTGTGCAAAGGAGCTTTTTGACATTAGCACTGGGGAGACACTGCTAGGCAAAGGGAATTTCCATCTGTTCTCCGGGTGCTCCAGTGAAGGCACACTCCCTATAAGATGGATGCTTAGCTAAAGGAAGAGGAAGAAAGTGCAAGTTGCATGAAGAAGAAATGGTTACTTACCCTTGTGCAGTAACTGTGGTTCTTTTTGAGATGCGTCCTCCTCTTAGTGTTCCACACTAGGTGTGCTAGCACCCCCTGCAACTTCAGTTGGAGATTTCTCATAGCAGAATCTGTTTAGCCTGCGCATGCATGTCAGTCAGTCACGTGCCATTGTTATATAGCACTGCGCGTGTGAACCGCCCTCAGTTCCTTCTCTACTGCAAAGCTCCATAGAAGAGAACTCCAACGCAGAGGGGAAGGAGGGCAGATAATGGAGTACCCATAGGGATACACATCTCGAAGAACCACAGTTACTGCACACGGTGACTAACCATTTCTTCTTCTTCAAGTACTGTCCGCACAGGTGCTTCACTCTATGTGACTACCAAGCAGAACCCAGTAAGGTGGAGGGGGCTTCAGAGTTGAGTCCAATACAGAGAAGAGTACCAACAAGCTGAACACAGTATCAGAAGCAGAGTCGTGAGTTATAGCACAGTGTTCGCTGAACTAAGTACAGACGCTCAAGTAGCGGGTTTAAAACACAGATATCAATAATGGGGGTGTTCTTGCGGAAGGCGTTAGAAGTGGCAACAGATCTTGCAGAATGAGAGCATACATTTGAAAGTGTTGAATATTGCAAGACTTGCAACAAGAGTTAATGCAGCCTGATATCCACTTGGAAAGCTTCTGGTGAGAGATTGCTGACCCTTTTAATCTATCTGCTAGCGAGACAGACAACCAATGTGTCTTTCTGAGGAACTCTGTCCTACCCAGATAAAAGGTCAGGGCTCTCCTGACATCAAGAGTGCGTAGCAGTGCCTCCTGGTTATCTAGATGTGGTTTGGGTGGAAGACAGGCAGGTGACCTGACTGATTGATATGGAACTCAGAAGAAACTTTGGTAAGAATTTGGGGTGGGGTTGCAGTGTGACCTTGACCTTAAAAAATACCGTGAAGGGTGCCATCAGAGCCACTATTTCTCCAACCTGTTGTGCCAATGTAATGGCTATCAGGAAGCAGGTAGCCATCGGTTCAAACAGTGGTCTTGTGAGGCATTTAAGGACCAGATTAAGAGCCCATACCAGAGCAGGGCATTGGATTGGTGGATAGAGGTTTCCAAGCCCTCTGAAGAAACTCACTGTGGTTGGTGGGCAAAGATGGAATAACCCTCTAACGGGGGGTGGGAAGCCATGATGGCTTCCAGGTGGACTCTTGTGGAGTTCATTGATAGCCCTGAGGTTTTTAGAGTTAGGAGGAATATCTGGAAGTGATGAGGTTATTGATGAAACATGCTTGAGGTCACACCAACTGTCAAACCTTGTCCATTTTTGAGAGTATGTGTAACGAGTAGATTGCTTCCTGCTGTGTAATAGTAACGTTTTACGTCATCTGAGCAGGTTGCCTCTAATCCCGTGAGTTATCAACCACCCATGCTTTGAAATGAATTACTGCGACACTGGGGTGAAGAATCTTCCCACCTTGCTGGGAAAGGAGATGAGGAGTGGTGTGAAGAGTGACTGGAGAGGAAACGACGAGTTGTATCAGGTAGGGGAACCATGTTTGCCTGGCCAGGTCAGAACTATTAGGATGATGCTGGCTTGGTCTCTCTTTATTTTGAGCATAACTTTGACTATTAAGGGAGTCGGCAGGAATGCGTACTGGAGAGTTGATCACCACTGAAGCTGAAAAACATCCCCCAGAGATTGGTGACCCAGTCCACCCTTCAAGCAGAAGTGGGTATATTTCTTGTTTCAGAGTGGTAGCCGTGTTAGTGTGTATCAGCAAAAAGAATGAGGAGTATTTGTGGCACCTTAGAGACTAACAAATTTATTTGGGCGTAAGCTTTCGTGGGCTAAAACCCACTTCATCAGATGCATGGAGTGGAAAATACAGTAGGAAGATACATATATACAGAGAACATGAAAAGATGGATGTTGCCATACCAACTCTAACAAGACTAATCTATTAAGGTGGGCTATTATCAGTAGGAGAGAAAAAACTTTTGTAGTGATAATCAGGATGGCCCATTTCAAACAGTTGACAAGAAGGTGTGAGTAACAGTAGGGGGGAAATTAGCATAGGAAAATAGTTTTAGTTTGTGTAATGACCCATCCACTCCCAGTCTTTATTCAAGACTAATTTAATGGTGTCCAGTTTGCAAATTAATTCCAGTTCTGCAGTTTCTCACTGAAGTCTGTTTCTGAAGTTTTTCTGTTGAAGAATTGCAACTTTTAGGTCTGTAATTGAGTGTCCAGGGAGGTTGAAGTGTTCTCCGATTGGTTTTTGAATATTACAATTCTTGATGTCTGATTTGTGTCCATTTATTCTTTTGTGTAGAGACTGTCCGGTTTGGCCAATGTACATGGCAGAGGGATATTGCTGGCACATGATGGCATATAACACATTGGTAGATGTGAAGGTGAACGAGCCCGATGGTGTGGCTGATGTGATTAGGTCCTATGATAATGTCCCTGGAATAGATATGTGGACAGAGTTGGCAACAGGTTTGTTGCAAGGATAGGTTCCTGGGTTAGTGTTTTTGTTGTGTGGTGTGTGGTTGCTGGTATTTGCTTCAGGTTAGGGGGCTGCCTGTAAGCGAGGACTGGCCTGTCTCCCAAGGTCTGTAAGAATGAGGGATCATCCTTCAGGGAAGGTTGTAGATCCTAGATGATGCGCTGGAGAGGTTTTAGTTGGGGGCTGAAGGTGACGGCTAGTGGCATTCTGTTACTTTCTTTGTTGGGCCTGTCCTGTAGCAGGTGACTTCTGGGTACGCTTCTGGCTCTGTCAATCTGTTTCTTCACTTCAGCAGGTGGGTATTGTAGTTTTAAGGATGCTTGATAGAGATCTTGTAGGTGTTTGTCTCTGTCTGAGGGACTGGAGCAAATGCAGTTGTATCTTAGAGTCTCAACTCTTCAACAACTTCAAAAACAGACTCCAACAAGAAACTGCAGAACTGGAATTAATTTGCAAACTGGATACCATTAAATTAGGCTTAAAATAGGCAAACAAATCTATCTGAGGGGTGCCCCATTGACTGAATATGTCGTGTAATATGCTGGGGTCTATTTCCCACTCATAGTCTTGGAAGAGTGCTTCCACAGTTACATTCGGAGCCCTTGGAAGACAGGCTGCTGTGATGGCGATCTGGTTGCACATGCACCAATTCCAAAGGTTTACAGCCTCAGCACAGAAGGAGGGGGATCTCACTCCTCCTTGGCAATGGATGTAAAACATGTATGATATATAGTCCATTGTGATTTTTATGTGTTTGCCCCCGATCAGTGGTAGAAACCGGAAGCAGGCATATCTGACCTCTCTGAGTTCCATGAGGTTGAGGTGTAAGTATGCCCTCCTGAGATGCCCACTTGCCCTGCGTTAGGTACATGTCTAAATGCACTCCCTACCCTGGCAAAGAAGCATCCGTTGTTATGAGACCATCTGGAACTTACTGTGCTCCCTCTTGTAGGTGGGTGTGTAAATGCCAAGAGAAGGTAGGTCATTCTAGAGTCCTTTAATGTTCGCAGAGACTCATCCGTGCTATCTGCAAACAACTTAGACCCATCAAAAAAAGGAAGGTCCTCTTCTGTATTCTGGACCTCTTTTGTGAATCCAGAAAGTTGGAGCCAGGAAGCTCTTCTCATCACTACCGCTGTAGAGTTGAATGGGTGGCAGTATCAGCAGCATCAAGGAAGGCTTGTGTGAAGTTATCTGATTAAAATATGACGATGTAGATCATTGTTGCTACCACTGTTGTATAATTGCAACAAGTATGTCAAGTAAGGTGTCTATGGAAAAGTTGTGATTCGTTGAATATGATTATGCTATTTGTATGCATGTATCATTTTTGTATTTGAAGTTATGAGTATTGGCTCTATACCTGTATTTCAAATATGTGGTAATGCCCACAAGGTATTTAGCCTGCACATCATGAAGGGACTATTCAAGTTAAATGGCTCATCAAGGAACACAACTCACAATGGACCATGAGAGACATCTATCTATACTTAATCAACTTTCCTGTGTACATTCCATCTGGAGTATAGGTAATGGCTTCTGCTATGACTAAGCGAAATCATGCATGGACATGCGACTTGCCCATGTGACCCCAAACACCATCTTGTTCCCTGTAATTTTCCACAGTGAGAACAATGGGTTTCTCTTCACTTGGCAGAGGCTATAAACGGCGCTGGAAACATATCCATTTTGCCTCTTTCCTGCTTAAAAACTCTGGACTATAAACTTATATTAATGGGCGCATTCTAACCTTCCAGTGATTTGGAAGGAATCAGAGACTTAACAAGCGAGCAGTTTATTCCATCGCTGCTACAAACCTGATCCAAGAATTTTGCAATTATTGTATGTATTTAATTCCTTTAACCAATTTTAACTGTCACCTTTCTTTCTTTCTATAAATAAACCTTTAGATATTGGATACTAAAGGATTGGAAACAGCATGATTATTGGGTAAGATCTGAGTTATATATTGACCTGGGTGTGTGGGTGGTCCTTTGGGATCAGAAGAACCCTTTTGTTTGATGAAATTTGTTTTAAATAACCACTCATCATTAAGTCTAGTGTTTTTGGTTGATACAAGGACTGGAATGCCTAAGGAAACTGCTTTTCTGAGTTCTTGTTAGCCAGTGTGGTGAAACAGAAGTTTACTTTTGTTGCTGATTTGGTATATCTTATTGGAGAATAACTACCAGTTTTGGGATGTGTCTGCCCTATTTCTCAGCAGTTTGTCCTGACTCTGGTATTCTCATTTGTGACCCACAGAGGCACAGTGACAGCTTGCAGAGCTGTTCTGGCAAGTAATTGGCCCTCCACAATAATTGCCTGGAACTGTTCCCTGTGCTCTGGTAGGTGGTCCACAACAGAGTTCAGTTTGGTATAATTGCCATGGTTATATTTTGCCCTTGACATCTGATAATTGGTGATTCTAAATTTTAAGAAGGCCGAGGAATAAGACTTCCTCCCCTGTAAATCCAGACGCTTATGATCTTTTTCTTGAGGTGTGGTTTTAGCATGGTGCTGCCTTCCACTTTCATTAACTGCGTCAATTACCAAGAAGTTAAGTGAGGGACAGGAAAATAAAAACACAGTCCTTTGCCGGGACGTAATACTTCTTATCTTCTGTTTTCCATGTAGGCAGAATAGAAGCTGGGGTATGCCAGATGATCTTCGCTGGGTCCAGAAGAGTTTTGTTAACAAGCAAAGCTATGTGGGCCGATAAGGGTGAACAGAGACTATCAAGCAGCTTATGATGAGGCCCTTCCACGTCCTCAACAGGAATCTGCAAGGAGTCTGCAACTCTCTTGATCAGATCCTGGAAGTGTTTAAAATCATCCACCAGGAATGGAGGAGGAGGCATGACTGCTTCATTTGGAAATGAAGAGGAGATGTTGGCCGTAGGAGAAACCTCTTCATCAGCTCTAGCTTCCTGCTCCTCAAAAGATTTATTTTGAGGGTCAGGTCTCCTGGAAGGAGCAGGTGAAGCAGGTTGCCCCTTTTTATGGTGGGTGGTTCTCGATGCTCTAGAAAATTGTTGGTGATAAGCCTCCAAGGGTCCCAATATGGACAAGGAGAAGAAGGTGCATAAGGCATAGGAGGGGGCACCCAAGGGCGTTCAAACCAATGAGGTGTCAGTGGTAATCATGAGCCACGAGTATTTACAGCTTCAGTTGAGGCTTCTGGAAAGGGGCCTCTACAAGAGTGAGGAGGAGAATGCCGTATTGACAGCAAGACAAGGTCTTCATCTGAATCCTCTTCCTCAAGCTAACTCTGGAATGGTGGAGTGCCTGGAGAGATTTGAGGTGACAACATCAGTACCAGGCAAATTTCAGGCAATCTTGATGTTCTCGGTACCAACAGCACATCGGAGCCAAACAGCAGAGAATTGGGCATCTCAGATATAGCCAGGTCCCAGGGGAAATGGAACTCCTGTTGTACCGAGAGTGTTATCAGTACCAAGCCTGCAGTCTGCACTGAGGTGATCACAGCTGACGGTGGTGACAGTACTGTAGATCTCGGGAACTCAGCTGGAAGCACGGTTGCTGATGGTACCAAAGGTCTCGAGCGCTCCAATGAAAGCACAATCGGAGCCAGAGAGGGCTTCTTCAATACTGAGGAAGCAGAGGAAGAGCCCTTCTTGCTGCCTCGGTCTGTTAACAGTACCTCTCTGGGCCCAAGGCTTTGCCATCTTTCGGTCAAGCCATGCCCTGGCTCCCTGAGGAGCCAGCAGCCTTGTGAATACATGATTGGAGAGCTGGTGATATTGGGGTAGCTGATGATACTAACCACCTTGGCTTTTTAGAGGTAGATTCTCTACCTTGTGAACCAGGGACACGTTCCATTGAGGACTTACGGAAAGAGTCCTGTGTCTTCCTCTTAGATGCCCTGGAGGTGTGGGGCATAAAGATCATGGAGGCAGCAGACTTGCTTGGAGACCAGCACACCGGGAGGTGGGCAGGGGGAAGGGACAAAGGGGGGGGGAGTGTCCATTGGCCTGGGTCAGAAGTTAGGCGTAGAGTTCTCCTTCATGAGCTTTATCTCTCTGTTTTTTCTGGCTCTTGATTTCATTGCCAGACAAAAGTTACACTTCTGGACAACGTGCGATTTCCCGAGACAATGGATGCAGTGAGAGTGCCCATCACGGAGCAGGATCGCCTTCCAGCATCACAGACAGCATCTGACGCTTGGAGAATGGGCATAACCTCCCAGTAAAAGAAAAAGCTACCCACTTGCTAAAAAATAATATCTAAAGAAAAAATAACAAGCAAAAAAAAATTACTATTTACTAAGTATAGAAACTAATGCTAATACTACTACTGACTATTAATAAAAGAAGTGGAAAGCTGAGCAAATCTCAACAAGACAACTGCCAGAGCTCCGTCTCAGGCTGAGGTGGCTGAGAAGGAACTGAGGGTAGTTCGCCTATGCAGTGCTATATAACAATGGCATGGAGCACAAGACTGACTGACACACACCTGCAGGCTGAACGGACACTGCTATGAGAAATCTTCAATCAAAGGCACAGGGGGTGCTAGCATACCTAGAGTGGAGCACCCATAGGGACATTACCTGAAGAAGAATCAGAGCTCTCAGAGTTCCAGAGAAACCTCTGCCTTTCTATTCAGAGACACTAAACTGAGCAGCAATGTGGCTGCAGTCCAACAGATAAGCATACCGTGCTGATAGCCTAGCTGGGAAAAAGAGATGGAGAAGTAAAAAAAAACTATAAGAGAAACCTCTTGCTCTACCTTCACAATGTACAAAAGGTCGGTAAAAGCCAGTACCATATGCCTGACAGAGCAGCAGATTCTCATTTAAGAGAATTCTGTTTTCTCGCTGTAATCTTTTAGTACTTCCATATGTTTCCAAAAACCCTTGTGAAGAGTAAGACACAAATTAATCTTACAGACGAAATCTCTGAACAACCTAGTCTTTAGCTACAGGACTACTGACTACAATGTTGTTAAAAATACTTTAAAATAGGATGGAGATGGAATCTACGGTTGTACTGCACTGGTAATCTGTAGCTAAATTGAGAACACCTAAATATTCCTTAAAGCTTTTTTTCTTTTCCTTTATGTTGCCACTGACTATGTGTCACAATTCCAACTATGTTACCACATATCAAGTGGTAGTGAGGATTTCCTAATACAGGCAATAACAGCAGTGTCAATTTTGGGAACTATGCCCTAGATTTACTGGCTATAATCTGGAATTCAGCTGATCAAGAGATTTGAGGAAAGCATGCTTAGTCAGGGGCATCCAAGGTATACTTAGACATTTTTGCATGTTCTCACGAATATAAAAAGCAAAATCCTTTTCACTCTTTTGGGTAACTGGGATTTAGAGGATTTCTTGCTTTTAGAAACAAGGAAAAATCTAGGTCTTTTGATGTCTGTCTGCAATGTCTCAGTTTCACCATGTTTGTCTTAATATTATCAACTTCAAAAATTTATCTTCAGGAACCTCAGGGGACTGTTTCTCTAAAGAAAAAATGCTGCCCTCTTCTGTAGAACTGTTAGAAGAGGACAAAGGCATGACAATTTGCTTGTATGGCTGCTTAGTTTTTTTTAAGATTTAATAAGGAGCTACGACAGGATATATTAAGAGGGCCGCTGTGACAGATTAGATAACGTCTGTTGAGAAATCATATTTCAGATGAATTGGAACTAAAAGTAGGGTCACTTTAAAATTATGACAGAGATACACTGATAAATTGCCTTAGGTTTAAAAATATAAAAGGACAGTTGACTTAAAACTAATTGTTGTAAACAAACAATTCTTTACTTATATTAATAATTAGCAGCTTGGATTATGAGAAATGAAAATTTATTTACCTTTTTTTAAAAAGAATTTTAACGAAGTATGAAATATTCACTCTGTGCTGAAATAAAGAATTTTTCACATGTAAAAGTGGACCAGATCCTGCAAATCAGATAACTTTGTGTAAGGAAGATTACTTTATATCTAACAGGATCATAGCAGCATTTGAAATGCTAGGAAAAATAACTACACCTACAGTAAGGAGGGGATATCAATAAAAGTGATATGGCAATCATACTGGGATAGGAACAAGGAACAGAAGTTACTTCTCTCTCCCTGAGAAAACATTATTGTCAAGATGTTAATGCCACAGATACTTTCTTGGTTAACAGGATGAGTAAGATGACACCTGATCACATAAAAAGAGGGTATAACAGGATGGCAAAAAAAGGAAACTGACACTGGGATCTGAATAGACATCTAGTATGTCATGGAGAATGGCATATGTTCAAATCCTGGTGAAACTGACAAAGAGAAGTCTAGAAATGTAGGCATTAAATTTGCTTATCTCTTTTCTGTGACTTCAACAATTTGGGCCTATCTGTGCAAGGCAAGGGAGTTTCAGGCCTAGGTACGTCTTCTGTTCCTTTAAACCTTGCTTTGACTTGATCTTTTCTTAAATTTTATAATAAACTAGGGTTTATTTAAAGCCACATTTGTACCTTAGACTGAGGTAATTCACTACAGTTTGTCAGACGAGAGGTAAAATGATCCTTGGCCTATGCAGAAAAGCCTGAATCTAAACCCAGTTCAGGTCAAACTTCCATTACAAAGGTAAATTTTGATTCTGCAGAATCTTAATATATCATATTTGCTATAGAAATACATGAAGCAAGACAGATCCAGTTCATAAGCTGTTTGAGACCTCCTGGAATTAGAAGAACACTATTTTTCTAACTAAAGTACTTAATGAAAGATTCATGGAGCAAATTAAAATGGAGTCATAATACAATGCAGGTAAAAACACAAAACCAGAAATAATGTTACAAAAATATTGATAAGTTGTTGTTATTTTTCTCCATTTGAAGATTATTAGACATGCTATATAATGATATGTCATTTCTATAAAGTACTTCTAGGTGAAAAGAAAGAGTAATATGCCACCTAGAGGACAAAAGAATGATAACAAAATATGCCACATTCTCTTATGTTTCCAAACTTCAAAATAACACCTTTTCAGAATATATGCATCCTGTAAATGTGAAATTAAATATGATATACTGGTCAAGTATTGATATATGTATTATATTAGTAGTATAAGAAGATTTTAGGATATTATAATCAAATTTTTACACTTTGGGATTACAAAAACCAGGTAATATATCAAGCAGTGCAATCTTACTTAACCTCGTGTGTTAAATACAAGATTATATTTCTTGCCTGTCCTGTGGTAAGATTTTGTGTACATGTTGTTGTTTTTAAAAAAAAAATAAAAGCAGGACTAGCCAAACAAAAAAGTAAACAAAAATATAAGTAATTGTTGAAGTGCAGAAAAGACAGCTATTGGTAAAAAAAACATCTATGGGTCCCTTCTTTGAAAATATATAGTAGGGCATATACAGTCTGACAGAACTACTGATTAACTGCCAAAAAGAAAATAGCGCACATTTCTAGAAATGGAAAACCATTGTAGTTTTATCAGCTCACATTGCTCCTAACCTATGGTGGAATTCCTGTTGATTTCAGTAGGAGTTATGCACAGGGATTGAAGGCTTTAATGTTGTGGAAGTCGGTAAAGGGAATTTGGATGCAGGCCTCTATATGAGCAAGAGTCAGGCTAACTCTAGCTGTGATAATAAATGCACAAGGTCAGGGCTGAGAGCAGCCGGTGTTTTGGCTGGCTCCACTGTATGAAGTGTAGCCAGTACTAGGTTGGTGTTTTCATCAGGAACTTGTAAAAAGACACCATCTGGTGTGCAGAAAATAGTACAGCCCAATTTACACAAAAGACCTCTTCCTAGTAAATTAACAGGAGAGGAGGGGCTAAGTAAGAACGAGTGTTGGTCAGAAAGGGGCCCTAGTGAAACAGAAAGGGGTTTTGTGACAGGATGTGAAACAGGTTGGTTTGAAATGCCAACAGCATTAATAGACAAGGATGACAAAGGAACAGAAGGAAACTCTAAAGATCTTAAAGCAGACTTGCTAGCTCCAGTATCCACAAGACAAGCAACAGATTGTCCTGCAATTTCACAATTTACATATGGGCCTTCTTGATTAATAGGAATTAATGGATTCATAATGCAGTTACGCTCCCTCAGGCTGTCCTAGTAAGAATTATTTTGTGGGGAAAAAACGGGCGCTTCAGGATTTGGGAAAGGGGGTGGAGGAAGATTGTGGGACTGTCGGTTTGGGCATTCATTTCTCCAGTGTCCCTCCTGGCCACAAAAGTGGCATGATGTATTCCTTGTTGGGGCAGGATATGAGGGACCTTTCCCTCTTCCCCGACCTCGACCACATCCTCGTCTTCCCCTCCCATGGCCTCTAATTTGATAAGTTTGTAACTGCAAAGCCAAGAGTTTTGTTTCAGTGCTTTCTTTCTTCTGTTCTATGCAAGCTGTACAATGGTTGGCAACTGTCACTAATTCTGAAAGGGGTTTTGTCTGCCAACCAATGCAGATAGTTCTCAACTGCTGCTGGACTTTAGGCAAGAGTCCCTGAACAAAGGCAGCCCCTACTGCTTCTCTGGCATTTTCAGCTGGTTGAACAATTCCCGAATGTTGTTCAAATACCTTAGTCAGTCTATCTAGATAATCAGCAGGGGGCTCTCCTTTGTTTTGTTTACAGTTGTTAATTTTTGTCCAATCCGTTTTCTTCGGGCAAACCTCCGTAATGGAGTTCAACAGACGGTCTCTAGCCTCCCTCAAGTTACGTTCAATTCCCGGGTCAGCATCGGGCCAAGCAGCCTGTCTGGAAAGCCGTTGTCTAACTTCGGCTGGCATAACTACGCGTAAGAGCTGATTAACATCTGCCCATGATGGATTATAACACTGAATCACTGTCCGGAGTTCGTCTCTAAACTTTTCTGGCTCCTCCCTAACCTTAGGAAATTCCTTTACCAAGTTTCTAAGGTCCCCTGGTGTCCAAGGGGCATGAACTACAACCAAATTCCCTGTAGCACTAGGCAATTCTCTTAAGGGAGCCTGGAATGTTGGTACCTGACTCCTAGTGTGGTGAGAAACCGGGTTAGAGGAAAAATCAGGGTCTGGCGACCCAGGATCAAGCGAGCTACTGGAAGGCTCGGAATCAGTTCTCCGCTGTTGATGGGGCAGCGGAGAGGAAGAATTTCCCCCCGGAGAAGAAACATGTGGCAAGGAGCCAGATGCTGCCGTAGGGAGATTACCAGCAGGTGCAGCCTGCGGAAAGGCGGGAGTAATCTGCTGCTGTGGAACATTGCTGAAAAAATCCACAATGTCCTCAGCCGTTTCTCCCTCACTGTCAGTAATCTTAACTAATTGGGGATATAAAGGAGCAGTTGGTCGGGTAGGGAGGCATCCGGATGCTTTGCATTTAAATTTTAAGTCCTGTACTTGATTTTTTAATTTTTCCTGGGAATCTTTTAAACTGCGCACCCGAGACTCGTGGAGTCTCTTTGTCGCTTCCTCCCACCAATAAACAAATTGCTCCCACTGTGTATCAGAGGCTTTAGGTGATGTAAGAGTTTCTCTGAGATATGTAAGTTTATCTAAATCGAAGGTACCTTCTACTGGAAATTGTTTAGATGGATTTTCACGCGTGAAGGAATTCCAGTCTTTTAAATACCTGCAGGTTTTGGGACCATAATATACATACATGTGGTACGAAGGGGTACCCTTAGGGGGCACGGGGGAATTTTTAGACTGTCCCCCACCCATTCTTCAATTTCAAGGAAACCGAGGGAGGCGCCTTGTCTGTTTAGCAGCAGGCTCATAAATTAAGGAAATTCTCACTCCCTCTCTTCATGCACTCAGACAGAAAAGATTTGTAGGAATGTCCACGACTCTCTCACACACCCCCTTTTGCAAAGAGTATCGGCTAGCCTCAAAGAGGAAGCCGCATACTCTAATTGCCTCTGGTGAGGTGATTAGACCAGTCAGTGGATCAGATGGGAGTAGAAGAAGGAAGAAAGATAGAGTCACACACTCCTAGACCCAGGCAGATCCCTCGCCGGGCATGCCATGCAGAGACATCCGCCTTGGGTCGGATCTTTTACCAATCCACTACGATGTAGCCACCGAGCTTGCGTTAGAGAAATCCCTGGTCACGAGCTGACAGCTTCTCAGGGTTCTCTGGGCGTCTTTCGGTGGCCCTCACTCATACTGACACTACAGGGGACGGGACAGAATGATCTCAATTCGACCTCAGCGCTTCATCGCACGCAATGGCTTCCACTCTGAGGAATTATGAATGAGAGGCTCAGTTCCGCCCACACACACACACACAAACACCAAGGCCTCTAATCCTTCACAATATGATGCATCTGTCATATACAGTAACCTTAATACTGTATGTCCGGACTTATATAACCCTTGAGGCGGTAACAACCCCTCAGCACCGGTGCGGTATCCTAATGCATTAACCTTATGCATTAACCTTATTGGGGGTGGCAAAACTAAGTCCCCAGCACGACATCAAACTAACCTTATTGGGGGCGGCAAAACAGTTCCCCAGCACCGCTCGGCATCTGACCTTGCTGCACAATCAATAAGTTCAGATGGCGTAAGCCCAACAGGGACAGACGGCTCCACGGACAGTCCTCCTCCGAGACCCCAATAGAGATTTCAAAAGGTCTCTTACCTCTATTGTGGCGCCATGAGGTTCGAAGGAGAACGATCCGCAGCAGATGCAGCTGTCTCAGCAGGCGTTGCCATCCCGGACGAGCCCCCAAATTGTCGGAGAAAAACAGAGTTCTCACTCTTAGTTTGGGTGCAGCAAGGCAAGATACACTTTATTAACCTAAGCAATTGCAAAGAGGAGAGAGTGCACTAGGACACAGGGTTTCCCCATCCTAGGCAGGTCTCTCAAAGATAAACAATTAAGGCAAGCATTTATACTTTTTGTTACATATAGTAATAATCAACAACTGCAATTTGTTTATACATATTCTTTCTTGTTATCTTGTTTTCTTCATGATCTTTTGTTATGGTCTACATTCTATTCTTATCTAATACAAGGTTACAGTAACCTCTCTCATAGTTATTTTACCCTTGCCTCACAGAGTCCCCGCTTCTACAAATCTCGCATTATCACAGCTAGAGTTAGCCTGACTCTTGCTCATATAGAGGCCTGCATCCAAATTCCCTTTACCGACTTCCACCGACAATGTTCTGAAAGTGGGACTAAAATATCTAGGGTGTAGAAGTAGAAAAGATTAAACACATTTGTGAACATCTAAAAACATGGGGAGCAAAGATGTTACTAAGTACTAAAACTGTTTATTTCTTATATGATATTTTCCTTAAGTACATAGAGCAATGCTGTTCCTTTTTCCAAAGAATTAAGAAATTTCTCTATTATTCATCTTTACATCATCTATATTTATTGTTTAATACAAAAGTTATATCAACTAAACTAAAACAACTATTTATTGAAAAATCTCAGTTAGGATTGGTGTGATGCCTCTTAGCATTAAGGAGTCATGTCCAGGTTTCAGAAACTGTAAGACTTGGCATTGCATAATTTACACTGAAACAAAATGACTAAAACGTTCCTTGATGTTCTTCACTTTTAATCTGAAACTGTAACTTCAAATGTTTAAACATATTGTCCTCTGAACATGTCTGAACTGGCTGGTTGTACACTCCAGCCTCTTTTTATGAATTGCAGGTGTTCTTTATCAGGTTCCCACTTTCTTTGTCACTAAAGCTCTAGGATGTGAAGCTTGCCTTTCTTGGAGAATAGAACGCAACCATGCATACTCTTCCTTATCTTTTCCTGTATTCAGAGCAAATTTGTATGGAACATATTTTAATAATAATGCAAGGAATTTGCTGTTGTATTTGAAATTGTTTTGGAAGAACTACCAAGTATCAACAAAATATATACTGTAGTGTGCCACCTTCAGGTCATAACATATTATAAAGAACACTATGATTTTTGTTGTTGTTGACTTGTGTAACATTATTGAGCAGCATCTATCTCATGGTGACTAATGGCTACAGAAATAATTATAAAACATGGCCCTGATTCTACAAATGCTTTGCTCATACTTGCATCTGAAGAAGTGGGTATTCACCCACGAAAGCTTATGCTCCAATACGTCTGTTAGTCTATAAGATGTGACAGGACTCTGTCACTTGCTCATAATTGTAACACAACAAAACACAGGTTTTCTGGCAGACAACACTGCTGGAGCTCAGCTCTTGATAATGGGTTGAAAAGAATGTCATCTTACATAGAACAGCAAATGCAAAATCAGCATTCACAAAACTCTGATAAATATTACTTTGACATTTTTTCTGTAAATTAAAATATAGAACATATATGCAAATAATCTGAAATTGAACATATTTTAAATTAAACTTTTAAAATTTTTCCTTAATTTTTTTTCTACAAACATTTCCATTATAATACATTAAATTAGTCAATTTACCACTTAAGTTGCTGACAGTTTTTTTGTGACAATTACCCCATTTCTTGAATGGAGACACTGTCTGGAAGCATGGGCACTGATGATATCTGCAGCAGGGCACATGAAACAGGCTGGCAGACTCCTAGCTGCTGTGCTTAGAACTTGCCAAAGATGGCCCATCTGTCATGGACTCCAATCATGTTCTAAATTTCCAGCTTGAGGAATAAGGACTCCAGCTCAGGGGAAAGGGGGAAGCCACCACAAGCCCCAGCATTTTCAAGACAGCAGGCAAAAGACAGTGGCTGGTAAAATCTCACTGCCCCTGCAAGACAAGCTCAGGAGCAGGGAAGGGGAAGAAAAAACTTTAGGAGATGGGTTCAGATTCAAATCTCAGAAACTTTGAAGCAGGAGGAAGTGGGAGCCACTTCAAAGGAAAGAGGCAAACAGCATTGAGGCTACCTTAGATTCTGTACCTTTCTTCTCCTATTTGCTGATGGCAACATATCCCTTTCACACCCCCAGCTAGTATCCCCTATACTTCTCCCTTCAAGTAACTCCAGGTGAAGCTGACTCTCCACATAGCATGGAGTACATAGGTGTTTGGGGGGAAGGCAGCAGGGTAGGAGAGGGAATGGAGATGCTGCTGTTGGCAGGTTTAAGTAGATAAAAGGAACTGAAACAGAAAACACATCCTTCTACCCTTACTCAGCTTTGCCTTTCTCCCAGTGCTTCCTGAGCAAACAATAACCATCACTTCTCCTTTTTCCTCCCTAAATGCTGAGACTCAAGCTCGCCAATCTCCTAAAATGCGGTTTTGAAGCAGAAGGACTGAGGAATTTAGATGGTGAAGACTGAGGGCTTGGCTACACTTGCAAATTAGAGCACATTAAAGCACTCCAGGCAGCCTAACTCACGACCCATCCACACTGGCAAGGCACTTAGAGAGCCTGGACTCTGCAGCTGGAGCGCTCCTGGTAATCCACCTCCACGAGAAGCATAGCACTTGCTGCACCTCGGCTGAAATGCCCCAGCATCAGTGTGAACGAGCTGTTGCACTACTGCACTTTGATCAGCCTCCGGAAACGTCCCATAATCCCCCTGAGTCAAGTGGCCACTCTTGTCGTTGTTTTGAACTCGGCTGTAGGAATGTGGATACGCCCTTTCAAAGCTCCGTTTCTGACAGACGGCATGCTTATCTGCTCCCGGACAAAGCAAGCCATTAGTGTGGAATGCTGCTTGCTGTGTGTGTGTGAGAGAGGCGGGGGGGAGGGGATTCTGCTACTGTCTGAACTTACAAGACAGCATGCTGACATGCTCTCAGCCCCCCCAAAAACCCACTCTCTCTACCCCTACATACACACAACACACTCCCTGTCACACTCCACCCGACCCCACCCACATTTGAAAAGCACGTCGCAGCCACTTACATGCTGGGATAGCTACCACAATGCGCTGCTCTCTATGGCGTTGCAAGAGCTGCTAATGTGGCCACACCAGTGTGCTTGAATCTGACAGTGTGAACACATTGCAGCGTTTTCCCTACTGTGCTCTCCGAGGGCTGGTTTAACTTACAGCGCTCTACATCTGCAAGTGTAGCCATGCCCTGAAAGAGAATTATCTTACTCTGCTGCAAGCTTCAAGTATGTTCTATCTCTATGTCCTGCCATAGGTATCAGAGTACCCATCCAGCCCCTGCTTCCAAACTGAGAAGTGGAAGAAAGGGTCACAAAAATAACATCTCTTTTAGCTTAAGTGGTAAATGGCTTTTTTTCAAAACAAAAACAAATTAGGCTCTCACATTATGAAAAGACTTTCCAAATTTGTAAGGATGTTTTTAGGTTGCAAGCTACACTTAAATGTAAACACTCGTACATGAGATGTATTGCTTTTTGCTAGGAAAAATTATTTAATCTTTAAAAATATGGTGTCCATTAAAATACACTTGCAGTTTTATTACATATACAATTAAAATGTCTAATTACTCCATCAAGAAAGTCTTACCGTTGCACCCACATGAAAAATACAACCTGATTTTTTTTTAACTGGACCTCAGCCAGAACTCCGTTTTTATGCTTGGAAATGCTTACAGACACAATTTTGCACCTGGTACTATTTCCAGATGCAAATGATATAATTTTGACATCTCACTACCTGACTGTGTACTTAGCTATCTACATGGCAATCATGGGGGATGATTGCAGCTTGTGTAGACGTACCTTAGCTAGCTTTAATCTAGCAAACTTGGATACCAGTAAAGCCGCAGCAGCACAAGCTTCAGTGTGGCTCTCCAAGACCACTCAGAACCATGGCTAATTACTCAGCTCGCTAGCCTGAGCTGAAGCCCAGGCTGCCATGGCTTCACTGCTAAGAGTACCTGAACTAGCTAAATTAAAGCTAGTTCGGGTATGTCTACTCAGGGCCAGCTCTAGGCACCAGCAAAACAAGCAGGTGCTTGGGGTGGCACATTTCTAGGGGGAGCATTCTGGCACCGGCTATGCCGCCCTAGAAATGTACCCCCGCCGCCCCAGTTTGCCTCTGCTCCACCTCCACCTGCTCCCCTGAGCGTGCCGCCACCACTCTCCTTCTCCCCTCTCCTTCCCAGGCTTCCTGTGCAAGGAGAAGCCGAGCAGTGGAGTGGAGGTGAGCTGGGGTGGGGAGCGGTTCCTCTACCCCCCCTTACTTCCTGCGCCCCTCTCCACCCTAGCTCACCTCCGCTCCGCCTGCTCCCCTGAATGCGCTGCCACTCCGCTTCTCCCCCTCCCTCGCCTGAGAGGGAGTGGGGAGAAGCGGAGCGGCAGCATGCTCAGAGGAGCAGGCAGCGCGAAGGTGAGTTAGGGTGTGGGGTCGCGGGGGGGGGGGGGGCCTGCAGAAAGCAATGGGGGGGGGGAAATGCGGCACGCCCAGGGGAGGAGGTGGGGCCATGAATTTGGGGAAGGGGTTGGGAAGGGGCAGAGTTGGGGCGGAGCCAGGGGCGAGGAGGCACAGAAAAAAAGGCGGGGCAGCCAAAAAATTTTTTGCTTGGGGCAGCAAAAATCCTAGAGCCAGCCCTGTGTCTACTCAAGCTGTGATCACACCTCACAATTACAGTGTAGGCATACCCTAACTGACATGAACTGAATATTCAAAAATATGCCACAAAAAGGATCTATTTTCAAAATTTGACCTTTAGGGATTTTTATTAATAAAACAAATTTGTTTGGTTCTTAACTCCTGTGATTTAAATAAAAGGCATGAGACATTCCTGTCATTTACATGCTAATAACATAATAGAATAATTCCACTGAATGATAAGCTATACTTTGGAGCTATAAAAGTCAACATATGTATAAAGTATACCTCTGTACAAAGGATCCAGCAAGTATGTCTTGTAATTTTGTACCTATACTACTTCATCAGGAGCCACTAAGTTTCCCTCTTAATCCCCACAAAAATCAGTTTAAAAGGAATTCTTCCAAGAAAAATGTTACTGTTGGTAAAGTTGCATGCTATTAATTCCTCCCATATTAAATTCCATATGCAGTGATTTTGGAAGGACATGAAAGCATGTCAGTACCTGTCTTTTATAATGTGTGCAGATGTAAAAAAATATTTTAGAGTTACTAGCAGATAGTGACTATTTCTAAGCCAGACTGTCTTTAACTGCAACATTCTTATCCACAATGTAACCTGAAGGTTAGGGATGATGGGAGAAATATTGTAAATCACATCTTACCTTCATCTATTGAGGCTTCACTACTGTACCCATCATACTCTGCAGACAGAGGGCTATATTTTTGTCTAGTTTCCCAAATGTAATTTTTTTGCTGTCTGCTATCTACCATTGGTGGCCTGGAACTTTGTGTTCTGGACAAGGCCTCATGGTATTTACCCACTGCCTCGTCTTCACTTTCAGAGGAGGAACCATGCTGGTCTTTATTCATGTACGAGTTGTCTGTTTGAAGAAAACAGAACAATAAATGACAGATGATAGCTCAAGAAAGAGTGAAACAAATTAATCAATACAATTTAAATATTTTCAATGTTTACTGAAATTTTTTGAGAAAAACAAAATATATTTAACCAACTTTTGTCATCGTTTACATAGGTACTACATTGAACAGCAATACCTCAGAAATGTTTATTATTTTTCTACAAATGCAGAAAAATTACAAATTGCTAAATATTATACAGTACATTTAATGGGAAATAAGCTATAGGGTTTTTTTTGAGGAAGCACACTTATCCAATTTCTTGAATCTCTTTATTTAAGAAACAAAATTCCCAAAGATTTTATGTAATCACAGACAACATAATTTAATGTCATATTTTGGATTACTGACTCATATTAGAAAGTCAACTCCTGATTTTTTCCTGTCAATGGGCTTATGGTGTAGAATATGGTATAAATAAAATTCTGATGTCAGAATAAAACAGATGACAAAATTACATAAAAATATTTCAGGCTAACAACACCTAAGGGATACTGTTGCTACATTTTTAAAGAAAATCTAACAAGTTGACCAATATGTTCATAGCTAAAAACAGAAGTTTTACAATACAAGCACATACCAATAGAAGGATGTAGAAAAGTACTCAAATGAAAATCAAAATGAGCATACAGAGTCTTATTTTACTTGAAACAACTGACTATTTTCCTCAAACCTGGAATTAATACAGATTCTCATGGCAGCCACCTGGCAATAGTTAAGGCTGCATAAAAGTTTATATTCTAACCTCTGCTTTTATCCAGTAATAAATTCTGAAACCATCACATTTGTGTTTAAAATTTTCAAACTTAGTGTCTTTTGAAGGTATTTTGTTTGTTTGTTTTTTAAAAGTTTAAACAAAGATTCAGCCGTTTTCAGAATGAAGGGAGTGAAAAATAAACATTTTCCATTTTAAAAAACCTACAAAGTTTTTAGTTAGTTTTTTTTTAAAATCCTTCATTTGAAATGGCTACAGTTTAAAAGTTGAAATTTAGCAGGAAAATAGCTCTCACTTGGGAGCAGCGCACAGCCAGGTTTCTGAAAGAGCAAACTGAAATAACAGAAATTCCACCATGTGGAATCATACTGACACCCACATGAGTCATCAGCAGAACTGAAATCCTTAGATTCACAGCACAGACCTTTGCCAATTGAGCTAACAGGGCATGGTGGCAGCAGCAGCAGGTTCTCATCCTCTGTGTGGACCAGCCACTAGAGGAGGATGAAACACACACTTTGCCAGTGGATTTCACAGATATTTGCTGACATGCTAGGTTCCGAAGGGGAGTGTATTCTAGTGGTCACAGACCCTTCTGCCCCTCTCTCCCCCAAGCCTGACCCCATCCACCCCATTCCCTCTACCCTGTCCCTCTTCTGCCACTTCCCTGCCCCCCCACCC
The DNA here is from genome assembly GCA_033296515.1 of Macrochelys suwanniensis. Taxonomy (NCBI): domain Eukaryota; kingdom Metazoa; phylum Chordata; order Testudines; family Chelydridae; genus Macrochelys; species Macrochelys suwanniensis. The sequence goes on from CM065777.1 coordinate 160,888,710, forward strand.
CATCTCTTCACCCCAGTCCCCACCACTAGCCCCTTGCCCTAACCCAGGTCTTACTGCTTAGCCAACCCCCATCTCCACCCATGAGCTCCTCATCCCAGTCCCATTCTCCCTGCCCAGCGAGTCTCCCTATCTGGGCTTCCCATCTGAGTCTCTGTATTCCCTCTACCCCAACTCCTAGTTCCAGTCAACTGCCATGGTCTCCTTCTCTCCTCAGTTTCTTTACCCACCCATTCCTGGAACTCATGCCCCAGCTCCACCCTGTCTCTCTGACCCAGCCCCTAGCTCCCAGTCTTCCTAATCTAGTCATTTCCCATTCCCACCCCCACCCTGCTCCCAATCCCAGTCAACTTCATCCAGGGGACTCTGCATTATGCTCAGGCAGCTTCTTCCTCTACACAATCTGAGAATCAGCAGAGGGAACACTGAAAGCACAGGGGAGACAGTCTCCCTATTGTTAGTTGTGATGCCTGACCCCAAAATAGCCCACAGCACTCAGAAGCAGCAACTGCTCAGAAAGTCCTGTTTGGCCTCTGCAGCCCTGGAATGGAGTATGCCCAGTGCAGACAGAGTCTTTAGAGAATTTAGCTCACAAACTATAACAAGCTGTGACATTATCTGATTAAAATATGACCATATAGATAATTGTTGCAACCACTGTTATATATTTGCAGCAAATCTTGTACAAAGGTTGTCAAGTGAGGTGTTTATTAAAAGGTTATGATTTGCTGGTTATGATTATACTATCTGTATGCATGTATTATTTTTGTATTTGCAGTTATAAGTATTGGCTCTATACCTGGATTTCAAATGTTTGCTCCTAGGGTACCGCCCACAAGGTAGCTCGCCAGCACATCTTGGAGGGACTATTCAAGTTAAGTAGTTCATCACTCGGTTGACAATGGACCATGGGAGACTCCCATCTACAATGAATGGACTGTCATGTAAATGTGCTGTCTGGAGTGTAGGTAATGGCTTTCTGCAATGACTAGGGAAATTGGGCATGAACATGTGACTTGTCCATGTGACTCCAAACTCCATCTTGTTGCTATAATTTTCCACAGTAAAAACAACAGAATGCCCTCCACACGGCAAAAGCTATAAAAGACCCTGGAAACGCCTCAATTTTGTCTTCAATTCTGCTTCTTACCTCTGAAGGAACTTGCTACAAACTGAACCTCTGAACAAAGGACTGAATGACCCATCCAAGCTGTGGATGTACTCCAGAGACTTGACTTAAACCAGTTTATTCCATCACCGCTACAAGCCTGAACCAACAACTTTGCCATTACTGTATGTAACTGATTCCTTTAACCAGTTTTAACTCTCACCTTTATTTATAGAAAGAAAAGAAAGAAAGAAAGAAAGCAAGCTTTAGATTTTAGATAATAAAGGATTGGCATCAGCATGATTTTTGGGTAAGATCTAAGTTATGTATTGACCTGGGTGTGTGGCTGGTCCTTTGGGATCAGAAGAACCTATTATTTGATTAGACTGGTTGTAAAGAACCACTCATCTCTGAATCCAGTGGTTTTGGTGGTGATATAAGAATTGGAATGCCTGAGGAAACTACCTTTATGTTTTCTTGTTAGCCTGTGTGGTGAAACAGGAGTTTACTTTTGTGGCTGGTTTGGTATATCATATAAAAGAATAACCACCAGTTTTGGGTTGTGTTTGCCCTATTTGTCAGCAGTTTGTCCTGAATTTGGCATCCTCAGTTGTGACCCACTAAGGCATGGTTACAAAAGCCTCTGTTGAGTATTTACAAACTGCAATTTTTCCAGAGGTTTATAACTTAGTCTAATTTGGGCAGTTTTTCCACAGAAACAGCAAAAGGCACTTCCCTTACACCAGAACAACCTCTCCCCGCCCCCCGCACCAAATTTCAAGCTCTTGCTCCATAGCAGGGAGGTGCAAAAACATCTCAATGAAACTGTTATAAGATATTTTTTTTTAACATGGGCCAATTTATTTTTCCCTAATCTCATTCCTGGAACCGGCTGAAGTGTTTTAGCTGAAACTTAAACAAAACTGTAGCAAACAGGCATGACCTCCCTCTGAGACTGACAGGGAGAGACCACAACCTGCCCTCTGGTGGGCTGAGCCAGGAAGGCCAAGCCCGGCCCACCGGAAGCAGAGGGGCAGGACAGGAACCAAAAGTATAAAAAGCAGGCCCTGCAGCTCAGTTGGACTGGAGCTGCCAAGGGAGCTCATAGAGGGATAAGAGGTATTTTCCATTTTATACCCCTATATGTAGGGTTGCCAACTTTCTAATCAAACACAACCCAAAACCCTTGCCCTGCCCCCTAACCACTCCCTTCCCAGAGGCCCTGCCCATTCCCTGCCCCTTCTCCAAGGCCCTGGCCCCACTCACTCCATCCCCCCTCTCTCTCCCCCACCCTCATTCACCTTCACCAGGCTGGGGCAGGGGGTTGGGGTGTGGGAGAGGGTGAGGGCTCCAGAAGGGGGTGCAGTTTCTGGGGTGGGGCCAGGGATGAGGGGTTTGGGGTGCGGGAGACGGTTCGAGGCCGGGTCAGGGGGTTGAGGTGCAGGAGAGGATGAGGGCTCTGGCTGGGGTGTGAGCTCTGGGGTGGGGTTGGGGATGAGGGGTTTGGGATGCAGGAGGGAGCTGGGTCACGGAGTTGGGCAGTGCAGGCTCCGGGAGGGAGTCTGGGTGGGGCAGGGGGTTGGGGTGGGGTCTGGGATTGGGATGCAGGAGGGGGCTGGAGCACAGGGTTGGGGAGTGCGGGCTGCGGGACAACTCCAGGAGGGAGTCTGGGTGAGGCAGGGGGTTGGGCTGCAGGAGGGGATTCAGGGTCCCGGCGGCGCTTACCTCAGCTCCTGAGAAGTGGCCGCCAGGCCCCTGAAGCCCTTATATGCATGGGCAGCCAGGGAGGCTCCACACGCTGCCCTCGCACCTGCAGGCACTGCCCCCACAGCTCCCATTGGTCACAGTTCCCAGCCAATGGGAGCTACGGAGCCAGCCCTTGGGGCAGAGACAGTGCACGGAGCCCCTTGGCCGTCCATGCGTCTTAGAGGCTGGAGGGACCTGGCAGCTGCTTCCAGAAGCCTCGCAAAACAAGGGCAGGCAGGGAGCTTGCCTTAGCCCCGTGCCCCCGCTGCACCGCCGACCAGACTTATAACGGCCCAGTCAACAGTGCCGGCCGGAGCCGCCAGGGTCCCTTTTTGACCAGGCGTTCCAGTCAAAAATCAGATGCATGGCAACCCTACCTATATGAAATCAGTTTCATAGGTTCCAATTCCGTCTCCCACATCATAAACTCACCAGTATGCTTTGTGCTAACTGGTAGATTCAGCAGAGAAGTGATGATCTGCACAGGACATTGAGAAGGACCCCCTGCTATCTCTAAAGAAAGTTCCTCCCTGCCCCTCCCCCAGATCAGGGTTGAAATATGCTGGCAGAACAATGTGTGTAGGACATTTGCCCAGCTGCTCCCCTGTAGATAAACGGATCTTCATTTATCAGGCTGTCACAATCTGATACCTTTTACCAGCAATGAATCCACATACTTATAAGTATAAACTTCATCTTAAAAATTAAGTTACTTGCAAATATGAAAATTAGCTCACTAAATAATTTGCATAGTGTCACATATGTACATATTTTATAAACTTAGTATAGTAAAAACACATCACAAAGCATATTTACCAACAGCACATAGAAGAAATCTCTCTGTATCAGACTGTAATCTTCCTTAAGACAAGCCATAGAAACAATTTAATAAAGTGCCAAGTTAAGTTTTTATGTCTACATTACCTCTTTTATGTCTAATTACCTCGTCAGTGATTATTCTATCCTAAAATTACTGTGTTATTTAACCAGAAAACAAACTCCAGAAAATTTTCTACCACAGCACAAATATATCAAAAATTCAGTTTTTTGTTTATTGTATGCCTTCAAAATCCCATCCTGAATGTTTTCTGCAGACCTTAAAAGACTGTTTTCTAGATAGTCTTAAAAAGTGCACATAGAATTTAAACTGCTTTCAAAGAATAAATGGAAAATTAATTTTGGATTTTTGTTGTTTTTGAGAGAATACTGTAATTGCAAATAAAATGTTAGAAAAATAAATTCAAATCTTAAGCTCATATATATGTGCCCTGATCCACATGCAATAAGGGCAACACAGATGCTTTGAATCTGTTCCTAGACAATATAGTACAGCTTGCTGCACTAAGTGTTCTCTTACACATTCTGACCAGGACCACTGAAATAAACAGATTTTTAGGAACATTCTAGAGCAAACAAAGACTAGAGGAAAAATTCCCGTACCCAACAGAAACCACACAAAGCACTTCAGAAAATGCAAAATAGTTTTTATTTGGAAAAAAGAAAATTTAGAACAAATGACAGAGATTTAATCATGAGTACTAGCATAGACTCAGACTTGGAAGTCAGAAGTGACCATCATGATCATCTAATCTAACCTCCTACATACCCACTCATTCCCGTAATAGACCCCTAACCTCTAGCTGAGTTTCTGAAGTCCTCAAATCATGGTTTAAAGATTTCAAATTACACAGAATCCAAGTTACACTTAATCCAGTTACACATTTACACTAGTTTAAACCTGCAAGTGCCCTATGTTGCAGAGGAAGGCGAAAAACTCCCAGAGTCTCTGCCAATCTTACCTGGGGGGAAATTCCTTCCTGACCCCAAATATGGCAATCAGTTAGACCCTGAGCATGTGAGCAAGACCCACCAGACAGACACCTGGGAAGGAATTCACTGTAGTAACTGAGAGCCCCCCTCATCTAATGCCCCGTCAGCCACTGGAGATATTTGCTGCTAGCAGTCGCAGATCGGCTACATGTCATTGTAGACAGTCTTATCATACCATCCTCTCCATAAATTTATCAATCTCAGTCTTGAAGTCAGTTATGTTTTTGCCCCAAGTACTCCCCTTAGAAGACTTTTAACAGAACTTCACTCCTCTGATGGTTAACAACCTTCACCTAATTTCAACCCTAAACTTGCTGATCGTCAGTTTATATCCATTTGTTCTTGTGTTCACATTGATACTTAACTTTAACTCCTCTTCCACCCTGGTATTTATCCCTCTGATGTGTTTATAGAAAGCAATCATATCTCCCCTCAGCTTTCTTTTGGTTAGGCTAAACAAACCAAACTCTTTGAGTCTCCAATTATAGAAAAAAATTAACTGGTTTTCAATAAATATCATTGCAATTAGAGAATAAATTACCTAGAAAATAAAATATACTGTAAAGTGATCTCATTTAAAAGGAAGAATTGTTCTAGTGAAGTCTGTAAATTAGGAGGTAAAAGTAGTATGTAGAAAAAGATGCAGGAAAGGCCTAATGGAGAAAATTTGATGAAAGACACCTCACCTTTTTCTGGTGTCTTCTTGCTACTTACTTCTCTTGAAATCTTTTCTGATTCCTTATAGTTTCTCTTTTTACCTTCTTTAGAAAATGTGGCTGTTGCATTTTCTTCATGTTTCACTATGGTTTGTTCGTTACCATCAGAAAAAGTTTTGTATTTCTTTGCTTTTACTTCATTAACACAATCAGGATGATCACTCGGTGCCTTTTTAAAATTTGACTCTGATAATCTCTGCTTTGGTACATCATTTGTTTTTGCTTCTGAATCCTTAGATCCATCTGTACAGGGCTGCTCTTTGGGATCCTGAAAATCAATCACTGAAGACCTGGAGTTGATTTTTCTATGCAAGTGATCCTTAGAATTCTCCAGTACTGCATGTAACCCATTGCCTGGGTCTTTAATAATAGATTCATCTCTTATAAATGTATTACTATTCAAATTATTATCCTTTGAAAACTTTTCATTTTCCAAGTATTTATTTCCAGTGGCTCCTTTGCTTTTAACATGTCTTCCTATTTTTTTCATGTCTTCAGACTCTTCCATATTATTAAAATGTTTGTTAGCATCTCCCCATTTTAATTGATTGTTTCTTTTGTCCTGGACATGAACTGACATTCTAATTTGATTCAACTCTTGTTTTACAGAATCTGATGAATCAGAATGAGTCTGCTTATGTTTATCTTCTTCAACGCATCTTTTTTCCTTCATATTAGTTTCCTTAGAATCTGCTAATGATGTTATATTTTCCTCTTTAATAGACACAGATTTATCCTCTTGCATTCTAGAGTTTTCATCTTCTGTGCGAAGGCCATTTATCATGCTTGTTACCTGCTCTGTGACTGAATCAGCTACAGTATAGCTGACCTCTCCAACAGCACTGGTCAGATCATCTACAGCATTACTAAGAGCGTCAACCAGAGAAGACACAGAAGGAAGGCTCAGATTTTGTTGAAAGTTTTTGAAAAATGCCATTTGTCCAATCTTAACCAACAAATTATTTTTGGTAGAAAGGTCTTCAGTTTTGTGAATTTGTCACCCACCCAAAAGACTCAATTTTACATGTATTTAGTTTTGCTGTCCAAAAGCCTACTATATAACCTGCAGCCTGTGCAGCTTTGTTCTTGCCCAAAATTCTATGTGTACTGAAGGAAATAATAAATGGAAGTAAAAAATCTTTGAAATGAAGCTAAGATCAACTAGCTCAAAACAATATTTTTCCATTGCAAAATAAGTAGTCTTTCATCAAAGTTCAGTATCAACTAGCCATAATACAATGAGTATTTGTTTTCAAAAATACAACAAACAAGGGGAAATGTGTATTTTATTCAATACCTGCAAAGAAGAAGTTTTAAACACTTTAATATTATGTACTTTTGCTAAATTAATTCACACTGCAATGAACTACTGTAGATTAACATAATAGCTGCAGAATAGCGCATACCCTAAAGGGTTTCCTCAGCTCAAAACATTTGTTGCATTCTAAGCAACGTGAGATACTCTGGGCCACAGACAATTGTTCCACAGCTGGCAGGAAAGAAAGAAGCCCTAGCCCCTGCCCCAGAAAACAAAACCCACTCCTCCCTTTTGGGAAGCAACTTTCAAGAAGGCAGGATAGAAGAACAGCCTAAGTGAAACAAACATACCATCTCCCATACTCTATATAGCTCCTTATCCCAGGTCTATCTCTTCTTTACAAGAGAGCCAACAAAGCCAGCTGGAATTCTTCCAGCCCAAAGGCCATTTTACCAACCTCCAATCCCAGAGAAATACAAAATTCATAACCCTGATCCCTTTGGAAATTTGATAGAGTAGTTCCCCTAATTTTTTTTTGACAGTCTGGATCCTATCTTTGGCTTACTGGATCCTATCTTCCATATAGGCAAGCTCTAGACATGAGTCATTAGCCACCGAAGAGAAACCCTTGTGTTTTCTGGTGAGTGATTTCCTTGAAAATTCTTCCCTGAGTAACTGAACAAGCCACCTCCTGTGCAAGGACACTGGAGGACTAACTCAGCATGCTGAGTGCAACCTCCAGCAATGTGGTTCACCTACATCTATTTGAGAAGGGCAATTATAGACAACCATGCAATATTTCAATTGGCATTATACATCCAATATCAAGGAGCATAGGGAGGAAAAAGTATCTTCTCATAAGCAAAAATAATCTCTTTGGTTATATAGCCACGGAGACCTGTAGAGTTTCTGGGGGCAAGCAGTCACAGAGGCTGCCTTTCCTCCAAATAGCTCCCAATCATCATAAACTTTTATACATATAACAGGTCTCTCTCATCTGGTCCAAGTATTTATTTGTATATTTTGTGTTACTCTGTGAAAGTGTCTTAACTTTTACAGAATTAAATTGAGTAGAATATATTTCAGATACTTACAAAGTTTGTCTTGTGAATTCTTCCTTGCATTGTATCCTGAATCAAGGTCTGGGAAGCCACCAACATTTTCAAAACACATCTTCTTATTAATATATAGAAAAAGAAGCAACAAGAGGATAATGAACACTCCAACAGCTGACAGAAATCCAACTGCCTCAGGAGATACTAAAAGAAATAAAAAGAAAAAAAAATCTAAAAATCTACAATAGATTTCAGAACATGATGGTTCAATAACCAATATCCACACTGTCTCTAATGTATATGCAAGATATTACTAAAATAAAATTATACTACTTCAGTTTGGATGTATTTTGGATATGGTGTTAAAGCTAAAAGTGATCAGCTGACTGACCTACAAAAATGTTTTCTTAGTCATCCAACCCGTCCTAAATTAGTTCTCATGTAAAAGACGTCACACAGATTTGCCCCCCCCCCCCCAAAAAAAAAAAGTTATTAAACATCTCTGGAATCATTTTGAATATTTGCCTCACCATGTCATGTTATACAGTTTTTCCATCACATCTTGATGAACTTCAGCTAGTATACCAGCAATTGAAAACAGAATCATCAACTCCTTTCACACTGATCAGTGTGTGCACAAACATGATTTTTTTTAATTGGAAATATAGGTAGTCACTAAAAAGGTACATCATACTGTGGAAATTCCAGAACAATGTACATGTACAAAAGAGTCCTGAATTCTGTAATGATTATATTGAATAGGAATGGAGGAAATACTGAACTTCAAGAAACGCAGCTCATACCTACCAACAGCCAAGGTATGTTGAATCAGAATGTTTGATTGATTAACCTAATGAAAACATTATAAACATATGAGCTCTTTTCTGAGGAGAGGTTACTTACCTGTGCAGTAACTGGAGTTCATCAAGGTGCGCATGTACCCAATGCACCTTTAATCAGAGATTTTTTGTTATTGTTGCCAGAACTGTCTGCTTAATCCGCGCATGTGCCTTAAATATCCTCATGCACTTTATCGAGGGTACATAGGCTAGTGTGGGACCAAATGCCAATCCAGTTCCTTTTCTACCATGGAACCCAGCCTAAACTAGGGACTTTGAAGCAGATGGGAGGGAGGGTGGGTTATGGAGCACAATACAGATAAGTAACCACTCCTCTGCTTGTCCCTGTGGGTGCTCTATTCTAGGTGCCTCCCACGCAGTGATTCAACTATGAAGGTAGGTGTTTCAGAGTCCTATTCAAGGCAGACTAAAATACAGCCACCTCAAATGAAGCATCTGCTCTAGCAGCCTGTACATGTAGTTGCCTTACAGATGTCAACAACAGGAGTTTTTCCTCAACAAGGCTGTTGAAATGGACTGAGCTTGTTGAATGGGCTCCAAGGTTAGGAGGGGAATTTACGGTCATGATCTCAGAACATGTCTTATACAGCCTGAAATTTACTTACACGCAGTCTGTGTGTGGAGATAGGGACATCCCTAATCCTTTCCACAAAGAAAATTAAAAAGCCTCGGGGAGTTTCTGAAGGGTCTGTTCTTTGAAGATAAAAAGCCAACATGGAATGTCTAACAATGTAACCTAGCTTCCTCATGATTGACATAAGGTTTGGGAGAATACTGGTAACTGAGGCCTGGTCCACACGGGGGGTGGGGGGGGGTCGATCTAAGATACGCAATTTCAGCTACATGAATACCGTAGCTGAAATAGAAGTATCTCAGATCGAATTACAAAGTACTTACTGCGGGTCCACGCGGCGCAGGCAGGCTCCCCCGTCGACTCCGCTTACTCCTCGCGCCGAGCTGGAGTTCCGGTGTCGACGGGGAGCACTTCTGGGATCGATCTATCGCGTCTACATGAGACGCGATAAATCGATCCCAGAACATCGATCGCTACCCGCCGAATCGGGCGGGTAGTGTGGACGTACCCTGAGAGTATGTCTACACTATCAACTTTTGCTGACACAAGTTATGTCAGCATAAAGCCACCACGGTCAGCAGATCACTTGTGTGCGTGCATAGTTGGCTCCTTGAATCAGCGCTGCACATTCTCACCAGAAATGCTTGTGTCAATGCATAGTGCGATGCACCATGGGTAAGTATCGCTGTGTGCACCCACCACCATCATGTACATGGTCTTTTGGGAAGCTTTGGTAATGCATACTGAGGCACTGGCAGAAACAAATGGCGTAGGGATGACGGAGCAAGAGGGCAATTTCCAAGTATGCAAAGAATGGTTTCACGAGTGCCAAAATGACCAGATTAAGCTCCCAAACCAGAGATGTCTCCCTAATAGGTAGAAAAAAATATAATCAGCTCATAAGAAAACTAGATGTTGTACGTAAGAAAATACGGCAAAGCTTTCCAATGGATGGTGAAAGACATTAATGACTGCCAAATATACCCTTATGAAACGTGTGTATGAAGAGTTCTTCTGCTCTCCTCTGTTGAGCACTCTGTTTTAGCAAGGGAGTAAGCCACCGAATATTTACCCAAGCTTTTTAGAATGAATAATCTGGTGGTAGCAATTGAATTATTGTTAAAAATATTTGAAAGTATAAACCTTATAACCAATACTTTTTCTTAGCATAACACAAAATAGTATAAAAATTAAAGCAAAATGAAGTTTAAATGCAGGTTTGTGAAAGCACTTCAGGGTATTAAACTTTCATGACATTTGCTTGCGCTTAGAAGACAAAGTTAGAAACCTGCTGAAATTGTTTGGCTAGCTCTAACATTTTGCAACATAATCAGACATAGCCACAATGTTGAACAATATCTATTATCTCATTTATATCTATATTTTAATATTTAATAAAGAGGCTAAATAAGTTTATAGAAGTTTTATTAAAATATGATTTTATTAATATTACCCTTACATTAATGTTGAGATTTTCCCCTAAACCAGCATTTCTCAAACTGGGGTCTGTGGACCCCTGGGGGTGCCCGAGGGTACTCCAGAGGGTCCACAGACCCTGCTGATCAACTCCTCCCCCTCCCTCTATCTCCCGGAGGCTCCTGAAGCCAAACCAGGAGATTTTAGGCACTAAAAGTCCGGCAGCACAGTGGGGCTAAGGCAGGCTACCTACCTGCGCTGGCTCCACTCCGCGCCACTCCCAGAAGCAGCCACGTCCCTTCGCCCCTATAGCTCCTGCTCCCACCCCGAGCACCAACTCCGCAGCCCCCATTGGCCAGGAACTGTGGGGGCGGTGCCTGCAGGCAAAGGCAGCACACGGAGACCCCCTGCCTAGGAGCTGCTGCCAGGGAGATGTGGCAGTCACTTTCGGGAGCCATCTGGGGTAAGCACCGCCCGGCCCGAGCCCGCACTCCTCACCCCCTCCCGCATCCCAACCCCCTGCCCCAACCCAGATCCCACACCCAAACTCCCTCCCACAGCCCGCACTCCAAACCCCCTCCTACACCCAAACTCCCTCCCAGAGCCCGCACCCAAACTCCCTACCAGAGCCTGCACCCCACACCTCCTCCTGCAACCCAACCCCCTACCCCAGCCTGGTGAAAGTGAGCAAGGGTGGGGAAGAGCGAGCAATGGAGGGAGGGGGGATGGAGTGTGCGGGGGGTGGGAAGAGGTGGGGTGGGGGTGGGGCCGGGGGTCCTTGGGTTGCTAAAGTTTGTGAACTGCTGCCCTACAGGGTTTTTTTCCTTTGATCAAAAAGCCTTTGATTAATTAAAAAACCCTTTTTGGTTTGCAATTGCATTATTTATTAAGGCTGAAATATATGTACATATATTTATCACTGAGGCCTTTTTGAGCTTTGCAGAAAAATTTAAATTTAATGATGGTTATGATCCAGCCTCAGTATTAAACAGTATAATACCACTTATATTAACTTTTTAATTACAAGTATAAAATTGGCTTTTGTTGCAACAAAATAAACAATTAGTCACGTGACACACAACATAAGACAATATACATGATGAACGGCAAACTTACAATTAAAGATGAATGGTGCCAAAACTGTATTTATAACAATACAAGATAAGGCATTAAGACCTTAAAGTTATTAAGACAACACATTTTGGAAAGCAAAAATGGTAAACGAAAGAAGTAAACATTTAATCAGGCAAGTTTTTATTTCAACTTGTATTAAGCATTGATAAAAATCTCTTTTAAGCTATTTGCCCACTTTGTTGTACAATATTAATTTAGTTAACTTAAGGCAACTTCCATTACTTGTTACTTTTATCTTAAGAATACTGCTATACAGAAATATGGAAAACCCATGTTTCTTATATTAGTGGCTAGGATTTGAAGCAGAGTTAACATTTCTGTTGCTTGGCAACTATATCTTCAAGAAGGTTGAGTATCTTCAGCTGCTTCATCCTTGAAGGGCTAAAATCATTAATTTACTGGACTTACAAAGTTTTTACCTTAACCATTTTGGTGGTTTCTTTGGGGTTTTTTTCAGCTTCTCCAGCTCTTTCTGCAACAGGGAGTTCTGTAATAACTATAACTTTTAACTTTAAAAAAACAGGGAGGGCAGAAATGAGGAGAAAACAATGTAGGAAGGGAGAGTGACATCCACCAAGACAGATTAAGTGAGGGCATTTCAAAGTACAGGCAGCAGCACCAAGTTTAGCAAACTGAGAAAGGACAAAAGAAAAATTGGACCTGTATGGAAAAATATTGGAGATAAAAGTTATATTACTAGCTCTAAGAAGGGAGTGGGGTTCTGTGGGTTAGAGTAGGGGGTGGAAAGGAGGACCTCTCATTTTTAACCCCTATTTTAACCCCATTTTTAACTTGTTCATCAAGTGCCTGTTGCTTTTGTCTGCACTTTTAATGGATTACAGAAGTTCTCTTCTCCTTGCTGTAATTAACTGGTTTTGGGCAACTCTGTACAGGTTTAAAATTTTTAGTCTGTCTTCAACAATCTAATTTTTCTCCCTCTCGTTGGCTGCATCTTGTCTGACAATTTCCTAGTCTTCCCTGCATTTCTTGTAAACTGTGAGCAAGAGGGGTATTACAGATGCTTATACCTTCCACTTGCTGTTTTAATTTCCTAGTTTGATCTTTTTCTAGTTTTAACCCTTCTCTTAGTTCTTTGGGTTTTTTTCTTATTTGTTTAACTTTTACTTCATCTAATGAATCCTGGGGGTCATTTATGTGCCTCATGTCCTGCATAAATGAACTGCCCCTATATTTACATTTTTCTTTTTACAAAAATTTTAGTAGCTCATTATTATTTATAGCTATCATAATTGCTAATTCTTGGGCTTTGGCACTTCACCATTTTAGCCTTTGCTGTATCTGGGTGTTTTGCCCAGAAAATTTCACTTGTAATTAATCTTTATATATTCTTAAAGAATGACTTTTCACCCAGGAATTCCTAAAGTCTTGGTGTTTTGCCTAGACTGCTTTATCATGCACTTTCTATAAAACCAGTTACTTTTAAATAGGCATTCCACAGAAGTAGCGCTTATTATATATATATATATATATATTTAAATCACAGTAGCACCTCCTGTGCGTACAGGAACTGTGGAAGCACTTATAGCATTCATCGGCCCAGCCAGGTCCGGCTTCTTCAGTGTACGTGAGATTAATGAACGCTAGAGTCCCATGTCTCACTGAACATTATCCCCTTCCAAGCAGTTAGGTCATGACCCTGCACTGCTTGGTTCAACTGACATTTTGGCTAGATGGTTTCTGGCTAGGCTTACCACTTTGATGATAAACCGTATAATCAATTGCTTGAACACACTTTGGTTCAGTATGAAATATACTCAAGAGACAAAATAACCAATGTCAGTCAGGTTTATTGCTATAAGCCAATAATAATATAATACAGGAAAAAGGTTCTATACAATACCAGTCTTCAGGAAGCCATTGCATGTAGCTATGTTACTCTCACCTTATGCTGAAGATGTGCTCCCAAAATTACACAGTTCATCTCGGATTATTTATGATGATTTTGCAAGTTATACATCTCTTTACACATCACTAAAATCCAACCCATCAGTTTGCCCCAGTTCCCTAACTTGCTGTTTTGTTCCTTCCTTATCTTTGTTTTGGATACTAGCATTCCAGGTACTGGTTTGTGTAGGTATTTCCCTAGCTTGTATTACATAGAATGAATGTATCTTGATTTTGACAAGTTTCCTATCTGCTTGTGCCAAAACTTACTTCAGCTAATGCAAGGTGTTATGGGATATTTAACATAAGAGAACAGGATTGTAGCAAAGGTATAGACCAATTGTAGGCCTTGCTTTATAACTGCTATGCTATTTGTGCTTAATGTTATTTGTGCTTAATGCATACTAATACATATATGCTATTTATTTTTATATTTATGCTAACTAGCATATATAGCTCATCATTGAAATGCAAAAGGAACAGATGCACTGAGTCAAAAAGCTTGCTAACACTCAGGTTACTGATAGCTTTGCATTCCTGGGGTTCCTAAATTGTACTGGGGCAACTAACCCATGTGCCTACCATTTTCTCTCCATCCCTCCACCAGGCCTCAAGTCTATAAAGAGAAAGGAATATTTCTCCTCAGTGCTACAAGGCCTGGTTGATCACTGTGGCAGGTTCACAAACATTAATGCAGAGTGGTCTGGAAAGGTCCATTATGTTAGGATCATTTTAGAACTCCCAACTGTTTGCCTGAATGAATAATGGAGGATTTGTCCCCAGGATCACTATCAACATTAATGATGTTGAGATTACCTCTGTCATTCTGGAAGACTCCACTTATCCTCTGCTTCCCTTGCTGATGAAGCCATATAGGATAGAAGAAAGGAACTGTTCAACTATACCTTGAACAGTTGCAGAATGACAGCATGCATCTGGCAGATTGAAAGGTAGGTGGTGCTCTCTCATGACAAGGTTAGAGGCTGCAGAGCAATACCTGCCTCAGATTACAAATGCATTCTGTATTTTGCACAACAGAGAGAGCAAGTGGCAGAGCCTCAGGAGCAGGTGAGAGGCAATGGTGCAGAAGTTTGCTAGGCAGTCTGAGCAGCCAGTAAGGCATCTATTGCAAAGTGAGAACTGCAATGTTCCCTCTAATTTTTGACAGGCTGTGTGCACAAAAAATTTCTTCTGTGCAAATTTTTGACAGGCCATGTGCGCAAAAAATGTCTTCTGTGCAAACTGTTGTGCTTCTGTGCAAATTGTTGTGCGCGCAGTGTTTTGCCGTGTGCGCGGAGTTTAGGATCTGTGTGCGCGCACACACGCACACAGCTTAGAGGGAACAGTGGCCACAGCACAATATCAGGCATGTCTTTTGCTCTTTCTTTAAGGTTGGGGTTTGAAAAAATTCTGCTGTGCTCTCAGTAGTAATTTAGGGGAGGGGAAGTATTGTATGTTTGTTGAGTACTGGAGATGATTTTATGAATTTTTATAAAATCATACAGTGCTGACAGGGCCAGCTCTAGGCACCAGCAAAACAAGCAGATGCTTGGGGCGGCACATTTCTAGGGGCGGCATTCCGGCGCCGGCCATGCCGCCCCTAGAAATGTGCCCTTGCCGCCCCAGCTCGCCTCTGCTCCGCCTCCGCCTGCTCCCAAGCACGCCGCCGCCGCTCCGCTTCTCCCCCCTCCATCCCAGGCTTGCCACGCATGAAACACTTTTTTCGCGCGGCAAGCTTGGGAGGGAGGGAGGAGAAGCCGAGCGGCGGCACACTCGGGGGAGGTGGCGGTGGTGGAGCGGAGGTGAGCTGGGGCGGGGATCGGTTCCTCTACCCCCCCCCATTACTTCCAGCGCCCTCCCCCACTCACCTCCACTCCACCTGCTTCTCGAACACACGGCACATTCAGGGGAGCAGGTGGAGCGGAGGTGAGCTAGGGCGGAGGGTTCCGGGGGGACCAGGAGGAAGCAATGGGCGGGGAGATGCGGCACACCGTGGGAGGAGGCAGGGCTGGGGATTTGGGGAAGGGATTGGGAAGGGGCGGAGTTGGGGCGGAGCCGGGGGCGGTGGGCATGGAAAAAAAGGGTGGGGGCGGCCAAAAATGTTTTTGCTTGGGGTGGCAAAAATCCTACAGCCAGCCCTGAGTGCTGATGTGGCACATTTAGGTTTTATCGTATATTTCACATTTTGAGGCAGCTCTTATGATTTTTTAAAACTAAATATAGTGCTCTTATGTGGAAACTGGGAGTCTTGGTGTACTTCTTGCATTGTAGTTTCTTTAAGGTACACTTAATGGTCTTTATTGTATAAATTGTGCCAGTACAAAACATATAGAAAAATAAAAACTTGGCTAACATTTCTAATTTACAAACTAATATAATATACAACTTGAAAGTGACAATGTGTGACTAGGGAACATTTACAAACCGTGCAGTGGGAAAGAATCATCAGACAGAAACTGGAAAGAGGCAGCACACACTCCTGGTCACAGGCATATGAAGGTCTTAATTCTCCTTCTGATCACCCTGCTTTGGGGCTAGAGTGGTGTGGGAGAACAGCCTCTGTTGCAGTGGGGGGTTCAAATAAGCTTGGCTCTCATGCACTGCTGTTCTTGCCACCCTGTTCTAGGACTTGAGAGGGAATGGCCACCGACTACAAGGTTGTGGGGCAACCATAGGGTATATCTGCTGCTGATCCCAGTAATCAGTGTTATCTAAGGGTTAGAGAACACAACAGTGTCCTGCTTGAGGATACTGCACTGACTGTTGGCCTAGCAGTAATATATGTTCCAGCAATGTATTTTGCCTGTTAATTGCTTCCAGGAGCTGCCTCTGCATGTCCCAATCCTTCTCTATAGAGTCCTTGGTCAGGGCAATGCTAATCTGGATCAGGTCCATGCTGTCTCTGTCCAGCTGCCTATCCTTCTCCAATTCAACCACCAAAACACCATTCTGGTGCTTGGTGGCTTTGCATTCATTCTACACTGAAAACGTATATCAATATAGCTACATCTCCCAGGGGTGTGAAAAATCCACACCCCTCAAAGAAGTAACTATGCCAACCTAACCCCGGTGTGGACAGTGCTAGGTTGACAGAAGAATTCTGTTGACCTAGATACTGCCTCTCAGGAAGATGGATTAACTACAGTAAGGAAAACCCCTCCTGTTGCTGTAGTGAGTGTTCACACTGAAGCACTGCCACTGCAACATTTTAAATGAAGACATACCCTATGAGTCCATCAGGAGAACTCCAAACATCTCCTCTTTTGACATCCATTTCTTCCCTCTCAAATTTGCCAGCTGCTGATAAAAGGTCCTGTCCTTGAGGGTCTCACCAAATCAGGTGCAATAGCTGGGGGAAGGGATAAAAAAACAAGTAGTTATTGTTCAAGATTAGTACTACTTCAAAAGAAGGAAAGTATTCCTTCCATTTCTGAATTTCATCTGGAGATTCATCGTAGTCTTGCAAGACATCAGAGAGGATAAATCGTGTTCATCCTTGTTCCTCTTATACATATGTGTCCTGCTGTACATGTCATAGTTTTAAAGATGTTTGGGGAGGTGAGTGGGTATGTGTGTTTCCTGGGTTAAGTCTTATAGTTCATGCTGAAGCTTTGCAATAAGTGTATGGATGGCTGATGTGGATGAGTAGGATATGTGTGTATCCTAGGTTGGGTCTTACAGCGTATGCTGTAACTTTATGTTAAATGTCTGGATGGTGGGTGTAGACAACACGGGTGGGGATGGCTAGGGTGTAGGAAGGGGCTGGGCAGTAATCCCTTCTATACCTTTTAAGGCAATCTTGACTCTTGGTGAAGTTACACTGATGTAGGTGACTAGGAGGCAGAGAAGGGACTTATTCAAAAAGCAAAGGGCAGACCAGCAATATGCTGTGATGTTATTCACCAAGATGGCCCCCCTAGAAGTGCTGCAGGAATGGAAGGGCAACCATGGAACATCCATTCCAATAGAGAGCACTTCTTTGCCTTTAATTCTGCTTTAACTCCTCTGCAGACATGAAGAAAGTGCAGAGAGAAATAGATTGGGTTTTGCATTGATTGTTTGAAACCTTAATGGCTCCCAGTCTTTTTCTATACATAATGACATTTCATAGCATATTGTAACATTTGCCTAATTGATTGCAGTGAGGAAAAGGTACTTGATATACCAGAGCTGGTGGCCTCAAAAGCTGAAAAACTATGCAATCCCTTTACCTACATATTCTTCTTGTACACTAAGCTAAACTGAAAAGAAAACTAACCTAAACTTCTTTCCTGTATGAAACTCTGGTTGCAATGTTGAAAAGAGTATTTGATGTGCCTCAGCTGGGAGCAATAGCCTGAATAGCTGTGTAGGTGTGTAATCCCTATGTCTACATATACCCCTCATGTAAATTGTGAAACCTAACCTACCCGTTTTTCCTGCACTGATTGTTTTAGTAAACTTTTAAAACTTTGTACAACTACAAGGTTTCATTATTTAAATCTGCTGCCCAGGGGGAGAGGGGTTAGGGCCACAGTATGTGGGTGCCAGTTCGGGCATGCAAATACGGCTGCTTTGGGGATCAGCATTCACCAGCCAGGAGAGAGGCAGGCAGGGAAAAGCAAATAAGTAGATGGATATGTGCCCTCCATGCCATGGGTATGTAAACAATCAATGTTTGGGATGTCAGTATGAGTTAAAGGCTGAATACCTGGCCCAGCTGCCATTTTGAAAATGTGTTTGGTGGGAAGGGGGAAGAAAGGGAGACACTGCTGGGTGAGGGAGAGAGGGAAGCAGGGGCTAGAAACTCAAAAAGGCTCCTAGCTCACATCCACTACAAATGGCAGATGCCACCAGGCACAGTAAGTTACCACCGCTGTAAAGCATAATAAATAAATAAACAACAATAATAAAATTATCATGATAGATACTTACATGCTGAGGTCCCCTCAAAAGGATCATCATCCTGTGTCGAGGATTGAGTATCTGGCTGGGGTATCTGTAGGGACACCCTTAGGGTTTTGTTGGAGAAGAGAGCCTTGGCTGTTCGGGAAGATCTCCTCATCTTCCTCTGAATCTTGGGATTCACAGTCTCCTTGCTGGTGGCAGTGACAGTGTCAGCACTGTCCACACATGAGCTGGGTTTGATTGTGGTGTGCCTAAAAAAAATCCTGTCCACCTCCTTATAAAATGGACAGGATACAGGGGCATTACTGGAGATTTGATTTGCATCCCTGATTTTCTTGTAAAGGATCCTAAGCTCTTTGCTCTTCAAATTACACCGATTAGTGTCCCAGTTGTGACCCTTCGCAGCCAGCTACTTCACAAAATCTATGAACATGTCTTTATTGCGGTGGTTGACGGCAAGAAATGGCTGCACTATTGCTTCTCCCCAGATGGCAAGATCTTTGCACCGCTCTGAGTGGATGCATAAGATATTGTGTAGCACTGATGTAATACCACTGTAATACTGATGTATTCAAATCCAGGAGCAAATGTACAAATCCTGGCCCCATGCCAGATTTTAAACAGGGGAGGGGAGATCTGGTCAATTTGATCCTGGAGCAGTGGAGGGCACACAGGTAAACAGACAGGTTGGTCACGGCAGCATGCAAAACAGTGGAGTATAGCAGTTGGAGGACTGATAAAGTAGTTTGAAGGAGCATTTGGTGCACTCAAACACTTAATTTGCACTAATTCAATTTGCAATGAACTTACTACACTTTGAAAGAGTATTACTGATTGCATAGTTAAGGAGTTACTGTGCTTTTCAAGGATTTGTGTTGTGTACACAAAGGCCATTTCAATGTGCATAAACTCAAGTTAGTGTGTAGTAACCTCCCTCCCCGCACCTATATAGACAAGCCCATAGAGTACCAGCTTAATATGTTCATGAAATGACACATCACTTCACAAGATGACTGAATTTTGCATTAGTTGCAGTTTCTAGATGGATTTAATATATAGCCCCATGTAGAATACATTGCACTAGTCTAATCTCGAGGTGACAAATGCATGGAATACATAAGAAACGAGTGTACACTTCTGGCCAGCAGAGATGAAAAAAGCCAACCTAACTGTAGCTGCTCCTGCTCTTCTAGCAGAGGCTGGGATTTTAAACCTGCCTCTCAGTTTGCAAACTCAATCCACAAAATAGCCCACACATACTTCAACCAAAGGAGGCTGATATTATTTCCTGCCATATCTTCTGGTTGCTTCCCTCAACCAACCAAAATCATTTCCATTCTGACTGGACTGAGTCTCAGCCAGCTTTCCCTCTTTCATATTTCAGTCTCCCACCGACAGTTAGTAATGCATCTGACCATTATGGAAGGCTCATCTGAGATGGAGACAAAGTTGCACATCAATAGAATACTGAATACAAGACAATCCATGTCTCCATACTAACACTCCTAATGACCTAGTCCACTTTTTTTAAGCATGTGATGACAAGATGGATCCCCTGAAGATCCACACGAGAGCACCTTCATACTGGAGAAGTAGCCTACCACCACCATGTCAGAATACCTACTAAGCCACTCAAAAGCGGCCTTCTCCACCCCACTAGTTCACAAATAAGCCAAAAAACCTCATGGTTAACTCTACTGAAGAAAACTAACAGATGTAACAACATCAGCAGGGATACCTGACTTTCATCCACCACTAGGAGGAGATCATCAATCAACACAACCATAGCCACCTCTGTTGTACCCAGGTCATTAACCAGACTGACAAAGATCAAGATCCAGAGAAGGGTCAGAAGACCTCTTACATTTCAGGCTGGATGCATATAGCACAGCAATACACCCTCTATGCTAATACTACTTTGGCTCACGCAGCACCAAGTACCCAGCCAGAACCAACTGTACTAAAACTGGTTCAGCAGAATCGTTCAATCAGGTCTCTGATCCATTATACATACAAAGTCAGGGGCCTCATGTTTTACCAAGTTATAAATTGTTGTTACCTTATATTAATCAATTCTCTGGTATGCTATTTGTTTAGTTTGATCTTTTTTTAACTTATCAGAAAGCTACAAAAAGGAAAGGAGACTGGGCAAGGAGAGTGAAAAGGGCAAATGGCCCAAAATTACACAGGCCTTGGGTAACTGGCCAGCTACATTTTTATTATTTTTTTAAAGTATCTTGCATGAAAAGCACATAGATAAGTGTCTTGTGTCTTTCAATGTTTAAATATGCAGACAGCACACGGATGTCACCAGCAGAAGGGAAATAGACTCTTATTTGCTAAGATAAGATAAGATATTATTATTTTTCTGCTGGTTAGTGGGTTTCTGATCAGTGGCCCCACATGGGACAGAGGGAGGGTATGAAAGTTTGTTGTTTTTATTTTTAAATTAGAACTCTAACCAACCAAGTTAACTACAATTACTTCATCCTAAAAGCAAAGCATATTTTCAAGTATTATGCACTTTGATATTTAAAATTAAAATAAAACTGAAAGTGCTTATATCATTAACATATTTATAATGCACAGACCTATTCCTATCAACTTCAACGGTGATTCTGATCTATTCAACATGAACCCTGAAACAGAAGTGAACCTATAATAAAGTGGTTTGTTCCACAATACAGTAGGCCTAGTATTAAATTAATTAGTATTCAAGCAGTACTCAAGAAGGAAAATAAAAAACCCTGTAAGTGAGCTATGCAGCTCTCTATGGATACACAGTATCTGATGACATCATTCTGAAGTGAAGAAAGCACAGTATCTAACCTTACAAAAAGACTGAAACTTTAACTCCAGAAAGACTAATTATTAATGTAATTTAATACCACCATTGGACTTTGATACGAAAAAGATAATTTCCAATTTGCATACATGTAGGATCTTAAAATGCTTGTACATGGACTGAATATATTATCAAGTTAAAAGATTTTTACTTTTAATGCTATTATAAAAGCCATAATAAAACAAGTAAAACTGTATTGCGTTAAAACTGTATTTTATTTTCCATACTTTTGTGAAGGAATGATCACTAACAGTGTAGTATATTATGAATAATAAATGACTGGATAAATTCCTAAATTAGTTTCTCATAGTTCAAGTGCTAACCAGTTGCGCTCCTTGGACAGAAAACAAGAAGCAGCATCTTACTATTTGTAAGATATGGTCTTTACAATATTTATGCATGAAATTATTTTCATTCAAAATATGTATTCACATATATTCTAATTAACAATCCAAACGACATTCATTGAACCATTAAAAGTGTAAAAGAAAAAAAAACTGAGTTTCCAGTGACTATAAAACTAGAGCAGAAAGATGGTATTTTGTTTTATTCAAAATACTTTCTGTAAACTGATCAAATTCACATATTTTATTTCACTAACTTGTTAATTATCCTCATCTTATATGCTAAACAATATAAAATAATGGCTGAAAGGATGGTATGGTAATTAACATAATAACGCTCTTTCAGCACATTAAAAAAACTCAAATGTCTTACCACAAAGTTGGTATTATGACTAATGTATTCACTGGCTGTGAAAATTAATGTTATACAAAGAATACTTAGTTTACAATAGTATTATGGAAATATTAAATTAAATACATTTTGATTACTAATTAGCACTACATTAGAGTACAAACTTACCTTATTTTAGCTGAGCTGTCTTAAAACATGAAAATTAGTGCCGCTCTCTCAAATCTAATGTCTGTTATTACAATATGTTACAGCAAGCAGTTTCAAATGTACTGTATAATTCTCCTTATCAAAATACATAAATCATCTTTAAAAATATCTTGAAGCTAAATAAAAACGTAGATCTTCAGATATATAAAATACAAAACAAAGAAACATTTTTTGAAAAAAATAAATTACACATTCTAAATTAATCTAAGGCAAAGTATTTTTGGAGCTCATGCAATGTAGTGTAGTTCTCACCTGTCCAGTAAGGTATGAAGCCAGATGGTAACCTAACTCTATGTCAATGAAGCTTTAATTATTTATTTCACAGATGAAATCTTACCTGCCCTTTGCACAAATTAAGTAACTGTGGACTTGATCCAAAGCCCATTGAATCCCCATGGATTTCAATGGGCTTTGAAATCAGGCCGTATGTGAGAAGCAGTTTGAACAGAGAAAAGTATACCTGCTTTCTAGTTTAGATACTGAATTTTTTACAGCAACTTTTATCTAACAGGTTCTACCCTTTGTTTTCTTCATTACTTTAAATTTAAGTGCTAAAATATCTGTTCTGAATCAGTTCTAAGAAAAATCATATTAATTTTTACATTTGTATATTTTGAAATTTTTAAAATGTAATTATCTAGCTGATAATATTATTCTAGTACAAATATTACTCATTGTAGTTTGTCATGTTAATCAACTATCTTTCTGAAGTTACACGTGAACTTTCCCTCTTGCCATACAAAATGCATACAATGAATGACAAAAAGTGATTCAGACCAAGATTCATCCTATCCATCCTTTATTCTCCTCCACATATTGTGTGTGTATTATATATATATATATATATATATATATTTATTTCTTGCCAACAACCCATGTCACAATGAAACTCCATCAGAGTTAGTTTTGAAGTGAAATGTCAAGATTGATTGGATAGCAATAAAAGCTATAATTTTCTATGTTTGTATCAGTAAAGTAGTTTACAGATGATAAAAATCTCTTCTTTTGCAGTTAATTACAACACCCGGGATACTGATCACTTCTCTAATAACAGGCAACTGAACCTGAAGACTACCTTAGTATTTCAGTCTCTTTAAAAGAGAGATTGTTGGTTGAGAAAAGCAAGTTAAATACACAGGGCTTCAAAATGTGGAATTATTATTCACCTGGGTAATATTGTACTTGTAGCAAGCTAGTCTACAATATCTTTAATTTACCATAAATAAAATACCATAATTAAAATGGTAATGTTTTATTCAGCCTTCTGCTCTAATGTTTCAAAAGTGAAAAAATAGATCCATTATTACTTGAACAGTTTTAACATTCTGGATTAAAATATATGCTAGAACATACTCTGTATTTTAATAATATTCAGGTGTCACCTACTCACCCATACAAAAACAAAAGTGTCTTAAAACAGATATTGAGTTCAGGGCCGTCCCTAGACATTTTGGTGCCGTATGCAGCCCCCCCATGGGAGGGGGGGTGTGGCCCCAGGCCTCCACAGGGGGGCAGGAACAGGCTTGGGGGGCAGGGGGAAACCGCCCCCCAGCACGAGCCGGCAGAGCGGTGTGGGTTAGGGCTGGGTCGCTTCACTTCCTGCTGCCCGGTGAGTACAGGGCAGGCCCACGGGACGGCAGGAAGTGGAGTGACCCAGCCCCAGCCTGCTCCGCTCTGCACCCCTGGCTCCCAGCCTTGGGACTTGGGGGGCAGTGGGAACTGTCCCCCAGCACTCACCAGCAGTGCGGAGCAGGCTGGGGCAGGGTCACTCCATTTCCTGCCACCCCGTGAGTGCAGGGCACACCTGACCCCTGCTGGGACATTGCTCAGGGGAAGGGGTGGAGTGGGAGCAGGGCTGGGACAGGGGTGGGAAGAGGTAGGGCTGGGGTGGAGCAGAGGCAGGGGCCATAGGGAAGAGGCGGAGCAGGGGCGGGGGCAGCTTTCCTGGGTGGCTCAGCCGGCCGGGGGATTGGGCTGGCCGTTAGAGCAGCACGCAGCTGCGTAGGGCACCAGGAAATCTGGGGCAATTTGGTGCCCCAAATTTCCTGGTGCCCTACGCAGCTGCTTACTTTACACATGGATAAGGATGGCCCTGATTGAGTTGTTTGTGCTTCCACTTAAGTCAGTGGGAGATCTGTGAATAACTTCAGGAAAGCTCTTTCTAAAAGTTTTGCTAACCTTTAAAAACATTAAAGAAAGAAAATGTTTGCAAATTTTTATCTTATATTTTGTCTCCCTACTTTACAGTTCCTTCCTCTTCCTCACATTTCATTGGAAATTGTGATATTAAGCAACAGGACAAACAAGTTTTAATTCATGCTGTTTTACTAACACATAAAAACTTCAGCTCTAAGAAGAAGCATTCAAAACTCAGGAGCTCCCACATTGAAGGTTGTAGATGCAACCTTAGCTCCTTGTGCCTCATCCACATGAATGACATCAGGCTAATTATATAATCACATAATATTACTCGTTTTTTCTCTACAAAACACAATATATATTTAGCAACTTGTAACATTTCCCCTATTGTTGGACACTTATACTGAGCTATTAGGCAATGAAATCAGGGTAAGGGACAAATTGTGGCCCAGACTGTATGTGACAGACATTGCAACCAAGAGCAGTATCTTTGGGGAGCATATTGTATTTTATATTTAAACTACAAAAAAACTAAACAAACATCATATTGAGATCGGTCAGACTGTATGAGCCATATAATATCCATAGCCCTTTGTACCTATACAGGTGATGGGGCTAATTTCTCTACAGATAAGTTATCTTCATCCATCCAAATCTCCATCTGTGATATCTCCTCATGGATGTCCAGCCATCAATTTAAACTCAATATGGTCCAAACTAAACCTTTGATCTCCCTCCCTCCAGCTCTCTACACCCCATTCTTTACCCCTTTGGACATGACCATCCCCTTCCCAATCATTCCTGTAATCTTGTTGTCACTTCAAGTCAGCCCTCTCTCTGTCTAGATGCATATACCCAGAGTTCATCTAATCATGCATCTTCTTCCTACACAGCATTTGAAAGACCCAGCCTCTTCTGTCTGTTCATATAGCCAACACTTGCTCATGCTTCACTACTGTAATCTCCTCTCTGGCCTTTATATCTGCAGCCTCCCCACTCCACTCAAGCTTATTCAAAGCACTGCTGCTAGAATCATCTTCCTGGCTTATCATTCTGCCCAAGTCACTTTATTTGAAAATTTTCCACTGACTATCCCTTTCTCCATTACATGAAACATAAGCTTCTTGTCAATACCTTGTAAGCTCTTCAAGATTTAGACCAGACATACTTATCAGCTCTACTGTTTATCATGACAACTGATCTCCTGCCTTCATTTTACTAATAATGCCAACCTCGATCGGCCATTCATTCACTTCTCTCACAAATGCCTCCACAATTTTTTCCTCATATCCCTTTCCATGCTACCCTTTATGTGTGGGAAAAACTCTGTCAAAAAATAGAGGGTTTATAGTTCTTAAAATTTAACTCTGCCATGAAGCTTTCTGAATACTGCCGGATAATGGCTCAATACAAGGTGAGCTATGACTACAGCCTACTATGCAAAATATACGGTACTCGTTCTGTGTAAAAATGTAAAGCTCTCCAGCACAGGAACTATGTTCTTGTTATTTGTTTAAATAGTACCTAGCATAATGTTCTTTGACTGGGGCTATGTGCTTTTGTAGTCCAAATAATAAATATAAAATAATAATAATAGTAGTATGTCCCATTCTCAACTTGTATACCGTGCTTTAGGTTAAAAGGGAATTTTGGTGGGGAAAAAAGCAGCAGCAGCTTTTTTTTTTTTTAAGATGATTTCTCAGAAACATATAGAAATTTGATTTGGATGCTTTGGAATATTTCAGGGGACTAACTAAAGTAACCAAGCATATGCAGGAGAGCCTACGTGCATTTATAATATTAAACATTTGTATCACCTGTATTGCTCATGAGTGAATTATAATTTTCAAATGGACACAACTGTCAAGTAAAAACATTTCACCATAAATAGGACTACTACAGTGCTAAATTTCAGCTCTATATTCTCAACTGTTTTAGCACTTACAGCTATTAAAGTCACAACTTTTTCTCCTTCATTTTTTTTCTTTTTAATAAATGAGAAAATGGATTTCCCCATGCACATAAACTACTTGCGAAGTTCTGTGGGTTTTTTTTAATTGCTCAAACTTAAAAAGAAGAAAACAAAACCTTCAGACAGAGACTCAGGCTACAAAATTTCAGCCCAAAAAGTTAAAAATTTGGAACGTTATGATAGATTGAAAACATGAGATTAGAACAGAATTTATTCAACCTTAACTATCAATTCCCCTATAATTAACAGCACTAACAGTTAATAAGGTTGTTATAATCAATTAGTGTGTTAAATAAACAAAGTGAAGACAACATGCATGAGGGACAGAGTCTATACCAGTGGTCTCCAAACTCTTTTGATCGCGCACCCCCAGGAAAAAAAAAAATTGCCGCAGGCGTGCCAACGAAGGGGAAAAAAAGGGGAAGAGCTGCCTCCGGCGTGCCGGCAGCACGCCTCCGGTGGCACCCCTCCTGCCGCCGAAGAATCAAAGGTAGAAGAGCTGCTGCAGGCATACCGGCGGCGCTCCTCTTGCCGCGCACCCCAAGGATCGTCTTGCACACCCCCTGGGGTGCACACACCCCACCTTGGAGACCACTGGTCTATACTATATTACACTGAAAAAAATAATACTTTAATAATGCTTTATGAACACTGAAAATATTCAAATATTATTATATATTGCAATATTACTGACAAATATCACTAAGGAAATATGTCTTACTTCAATCACTTAGAGCTTGTCTACACAGGGAAATTTACTGGCATTACTATACAGGTATAATTATTCCACTATATACTGATCAACTTCCCATTGTGGATATTCTTATTCGGAATAACAGTGGCCTTTTTTTAGTTTAATTCAGAGGTTCTCAAACTGTGGGTCAGGACCCCAAAGTGGGTCGCGACACCATTAAATGGGGTCACCAGGGCTGGCGTTGGACTTGCTGGGGCCTGGGGCTGAAGCCTGAGCTCCACTGCCTGGTGACAAAGTCGAGGCCCAAGGGCTTCAGCCCTGGGCAGCAGGGCTCAGGTTACATGCCCCCTGCCTGGGGCTGAAGCCCTTTGGCTTCGGCACCTTTGCCTGAGGTGGTGGGGCTTGGGCTTTGGGCCCCCCAACCTGGGGCAGCAAGCTCAGGCTTCGGTCCCCACTCCTAGGGTCGTGTTGTAATTTTTGTTGTCAGAAGTGGGTTGAGGTGCAATTAAGTTTGAGAACTGCTGATTTAGTTTATGTTGTTTCCAAAGTACAAAAAAGGAAAATGTAAATACAGAATTTGACATTAAGTTACCTTAGCTAATAGGCAGTGTCATCTAATGGCTAACTTATAAAACATGTACAATATGTCTAACATGTCACTAAATAAAACCAAAATCTAAAGGCTTGTCCACACAGGGAAATTTACCGGCATTACTATACTGGTATAACTGCATGATGTGCTCTTATTTGGAATAACAGCAGCTTTTTTTCCAGTTTATCTTATGTCACTTCATGTTGGCTCAATGACTCTCTGTCACTACAGTGAAGATAAATCAGACATAGGATTTATAAAATGAAAAATCTTGCAACTACAGCTGAGGGAGTATTAAGATGGCAGAAAAAACAAACTTGGCTGCTCTTCTTACACATCATCAACAATATCTAAAAGGGCAAAAAGTGAGGAGGATTAACCATGATTTAACTTTGCCTGGATTCTCATTGCATCCACTTTGCACTTAATAAATACAAATAACATTTTGCATTAATATAGTGATTGTCAACAATCAAGCCTTGCTCCACCCCAAGACTTTCACTGGAAACCATCAGTGACAACTGCAAACAATTGAAACCACCTGGAGATGAAAAAGGAACATTACAACAGACAATCACCATGACTGTGAATAAAGATAAATGACTTTCAGTGTAACACAAGGTGGGGAAAGGTACTCTGTATCCTTTTACTGAGGAGACATCTTGCGGTGTTTTCATGAAAAATTTGATCCTGGTTCCTGTGAAGCCAGCCAGCTCTGCAACAGGCTGAACTTTGCGGAGGGAGAGGGGAAAACCTACTTTACTAGACTGAAAAGACAAGTGTAGACCACTGTTCCCTCTAAGCTGTGCGCGTGCACACAGATTCTAAACCCCACGCACACGGCGAAACACTGCGTGCACAAAAATTTGCACAGAAGCACAACAATTTGTATAGAAGACATTTTTTGCACACATGGCCTGTCAAAAATTAGAGGGAACATTGGTATAGACCCAAGTTTGTGTGTTATGTTTTTGTTTGTATTGTAACCAGTTTTTTAAATCATTCCTTCTTATTTCTATTATAATGTCTATCCTTTTTTAAATAAACTTTTTGTTTTATTACAAGTGCTCACTGTTAGGAGCAGGGGTTTAAGGTAAAAAGTGGAGTACATTCTCCTTTGGGGGCAGAGGATCTGGGATTTCTGTGAGTTGCTAGTGTTAGAGTTTGGATATCACAGAGAAACACTTCAAAGGGACTCAGTTACTGGAATGCACCTATCGCTAACCTGCATGGTGAAGTCAGGGCTGGAGGAGAGTGCTCAAGTGGCTGATAGGTTGGTGGTGTTAGGGAGATAACACCCAGCCACCCCAGGCGAGATTCCCTCACGCTTTGGCAGGAGGTAACAGGGTGACCCCAGTCCTGGATGCCCTGAAAACCATCACAATTGTCTACTGGAATTCTCCCTCTAAAAGCAACAGAACAATTCCATAACTGCTACTGTAGCCTTCAGACTGGAGCAGCACACAGATGAGGTACACACCTCATAATGTACACAGGAAATGGGAATGAGGGGAAAAAACCAGCAGAGCCATGTAGTGATTAATCCATTGGCCTCCTCCATCAAAACTCATGTACTCTGAGAGACAGCAAATCCCAGTTGAGTTGTTCAGTTGCAGACTGGTGTGGACTCCCTCATGAACTCTAAGGACTCACTCCTCCCTAACATAAAAATTCACAACATCCAGGACCTTCTGCACCCACTGAGAAAGAGGTGAGGACTGGGTATAATCATTCTATAAATTAATTTTCATGAAGATTGCAAACAGATCAAAAACAGAATTTGTACTCCATTAGTCTCCATTGCATTTTCTGTCAAAGCGTTTATTATAGTTTATCATATGGTTCAGTCATAAGTACAAATCTATAACAAAAAAGCTAAACTAGTTCTTAAGTTCACAAAATTAACTATTCACTAAAAGTTGTTTGATTTTATATATTGTATAGAATTTATACAAATGATTACAAAGTAAAAGTATTTCTAGGAACTGAGGTTCATAACTCAATGTACATCAGTTTACACCCTTAGTACCAAGTGTTTAGTATACAGCAGTAAGTAATTCTGTCACAGAAATTCAAATAAATAAGCTTTCTAGGGAAACATCAGCAAGGAGAGAAACATTTTTTTAAAAGTGTTACAATATTAATCTACTGTGTGCTTATAAATTTAAGTCATCATTATCTACGCCAGATTAGATTTGAACATATTTTTAAAAAATCAACAAGGAAATAAATCACCTGTTATTTCGATTTTTCATATTTGCTTTAAGAGAACACTGTCAATTAAATTGGGGCTGATATCTGACCCATTCTAAAATGATTATAATTTGAAGGGAAATTCCCTCCATTTTAAAATATTTTGTTTTTAAATCCACCACTCATTTTTATTTTGCGCTCCTTTGTGATATTTTGCAATAAATTTTATAGGCTGCATGTGAGTAACTATTATTATTGTTAATACATATCTCAATATTAAACTGAAGTAAGAGTGTAAACTTTCTATAAAAGAAAGAAAAATTACTAACCTTTATAGCAATTGAAGTTCTTCAAGGTGTGTTCATATATATTCCACTCTTGGTGCACACATACCCCATGAGCTGGAGATCGGAGTTTTTTGGCCAGCAATGCCCATTGGGGCTGTGCATGCACTGACTGTCCTCCTGTACAGAGGACTTAAAGGAAAGAGCACACCCAATCACTACTCAGTTACTTTGCCGCCACAGAATCCAAGCATAATAGGCCTCCATCATAGTGGGGAAAGAGGAAAGGTCATGGAATATATAAGGACAATATATGTGGAAGAATTCCAATTACTTTAAAGTTAAGTAACTTTTTTACCTCTTCAAGCACTCATCCATATGTATTCCACTCTTGGTGATTCCCAAACAATGACCTGCTATGAGGAGGGGGGTGCTTAGAGTCTACTTAAACAATGTTTGCAGTAGAGCTCTGCCGAAAGAGGCATGAGACTTCAATGCTTCTACTATGGCATAATGTTTAGTAGAAGTATGGACTAATCCCAAATGGCTGCCTTACAGAGATCTGAAATTGGTATGCTTCGGAAGAAAGCTTTAGAGGCTGCCATGAGCCCTAGTAGACTGAGCCCTAATGTTAGCTGGGTGTTCTAAACCAGTGGTTCTCAACCTGTAGTCCGCAGACCCCCCGGGTGCACAAACTAAGTCTAGGGGGTCTGCAAAAGACATACTGAAAACTGACTGAACAGAATTCAACTATATATACAGACAATACATTTCCAAACGAGTCCACACCTCCATTTTAAATTTTTTAGGGGTCCACAAATGAAAAAAGGGTGAGAACCACTGTTCTAGACCAGTGGTTCCCAAACTGGGGTTTGTGAACCCCCGGAGGTTCGCGAAATGTTACAGGGGGTTCTCGGGGAAAAATTCCCTAATGGCGGAAAGAGCTGTCCCTAGGAACCCCGGACAGCATGGGACCAGCAGCCCGGAGCCCCTGGACTTCCAAGAGCTAAGCAGATCAAAGTAAGCATAGCTATCACACCGAGGAGATTTAAACTTCAAGACTCCTTATAAGAAATGGAAAGGGAGAGATAGATATTTTTTGCTGTTTTTAAATTTAAATAGGCAGCTAGTATTGTTTTTAAAGTTATTATGAAGAACAAGTTTAAGCTTTGTTGTAACGTGTGTTGTTTGCCTGGACTGCTCAAGACCTGATTGCTTGTGTAGGAGGAACTCTTTGAGTTGGGTTCTTAAATACCTTCATGCTGTTTCACATCTGATACTCCTTGATGAAACATAGGAGCCTTGTCTTATAACAGGCGTATTCAAAGTGATACAAGCTACAAAAGTGAGATCTTGGAAGAGTGTTGCCGTTTTCATAATGTAATAAAAATACTGTAACGATAAAAATAATTAATAATAAATAGTGTGTAATAAGCGTGTCATAAAAACGAATTTTATATTTCCAAGGTCACTGCTTTTATAATTTATACTCAGGTAAAGGAGAAAATCCCTGAAAAAATTCATTTTTAGGAGCGGGTTCGAGACTTGACATTTTAGTGAAAGGGGTTCCCAGGTTGTTAAAGTTTGGGAACCACTCTTCTAGACTAACTCATAAGACACTAATACACCCTGATAATCTCTGAGCTGGAACAGGTTGACCCTTCATTCTTTCAGCAAATACTATACAACAGTTATGAGGAAGCCTTGACGGGTTTGGTTCTTTGCACATAAGAATGGCCATACTGGGTCAGCCAATGGTCCATCTGGCCCAGTATTCTGTCTTCCAACAGCGGACAATGCCAGGTGCTTCAGAGGGAATGAACAGAACAGGCAATCATTGAGTGATTCATCCCCTGTTGTCCACTCTCAGCTTCTGGAAATCAGAAGTTAGGGACACCCAGACCATGGAGCTGCATCCCTGACTATCTGGCTAAGAGCCACTGATAGACTGACCTATCCACCATAAAAGCTAGGGCCCTATGACCATCTAGGGTGCGCAATCTAGACTTTCCTTGATTAGAATGGGTTTGGGAAAGAATACAGGCAAATGGGTCATTTCATTTAAATGAAGTCTGTAACTCTCCTGGGTAGGAGTTTGGGGTGGGGGCTGAGAGACCCCTTATCTGCATGGAATACAGTACAGGGAGGTCCTGCCATGAGAGCCTGTATGTTCCCAATTCTTCTAGCTGACATAATTGCTACCAAAAGAGATCAGTGTAGTACAGAACAAGTTGCTAGGAGGTTCTAATGTGGAGCCCATTAAACCTGCCAGAACCACATTAAGGTTCCGGGTGCTAGAAGCAGGAGGTTCTCTCTCTGTTGGGAAAACCTGAGTAAGACTCCCAAGAATTTAGTCACAGTGGAAAAGTCCTGGAAAAGACTGTGTAGCTTTGGTGGTAGGGTGATATGCAGCAATGTACTTTAACAGAGCTAATCAAGAGTCCAGGTTTCTTTAAAGAGAGGAAATAGTCCAAGATAATAAAAATCTGTGAGTCAATAAGATATAACTGATGTTGTTCACATCAAGATATAAAACTTCTCCACTTAACAGCATAAGTTCATCTGGTGGAATCCTTCCTCCTATTAGTCAAAATGTTCTGGACATCTGAGGAGCATGACCTCTCTATGTCTGACATCCATATAGTAGTCAGGCAGCAAGATGGAGAGAGACTAGGATTAGAAATCAGATAACCCTGTTTGTCCTGGGATGTCAAGTCTGGTAGCAGGGGTAAGGGTCTTGGAGGATGAATCACTAAGAGCAACAACTCCAGGTACAAAACTGCCTTGGCCAGGCAGGAGGTCTCATCTTTCTGCGTCCTTTAGGAATCAGAGAAATTGGTATGCATACATTCAGTACCAAGGCCTAGTGAATGAGAATGCATGTGATGGGGTCAGAGCCCAGGATTCCTATCTGGAGCAAAAACTAAGACACACGTTGTTTTCATCTGTCACAAACCGGTCTACTGAAGGATTACCTAAATCCTGAAAAAAATGGATGAATCACAGAATTTTCCATTGTCCACTTGTGGTCTGCTGCAAAGTGCCTGCTCATACTGCCTGCTAGGGCATTCTGGAGACCTAAAAGGTGAATCTCTGTGAAAGATACCTGATGTCAAATGCACCAGTTCCACAGCCGAAGTCTGCATATGGAATTTTAACTTTCTGATGTAACCCTTCGGTTTCTTCAGCATATGATGGGGTGAAGGCTCTCTTTCTGTTTTGGGATGAATAAGTACCTTGAGTGGCACTCTTCCTCTATGCTGCTTTAGCATGTCTTCGTTGGCTCCCAGCCTTAATAAAGGAACCCATCTCTTCTCTGAGCAGTCTCTCTCAGTATTTCAGAGGAATATGAAAAGTAACAGGGAAGGTGGTTGTGTGTGGCTTGGAGTGGAACCTTGATCATGTAATCAAATTGGATTATTTCCGAAGTCCAACAATCTATTGTAATTACATGTCACATTGCAAGGAAATGAACCAATAGTCCCCTAATGGAGGGAAAGAACAGGTAGTAACTGGAGTGAAGACTCCAACTGGTCTCTCACTAAACCTGCCAAATCTGATGGCATCAGGGCACCGAAGAACCTGTCTCTATCTCTATGGGCTTGTGGCATAAGGGCCCACCACATCAAGCACTGACCTGGAGAATGGCCTTCCCTGAAGCAAATTATACAAGTGTGTACATTGGACTGTGGAAAAATGTAGGGGGTACAATGAAAATTATTTAAAACCGGCCTTCTTGGAAGCTGGGTCAGCCATGACATCCAGAACAGAACCTGAAAAATTCTAGGAACTAATTCTGCAATGGCTCAAATGCTACCTAAAATGTATCTAAATCTAAATCTAATAACTATTTACACAAATATATTCTAGGGAGGGAAAAAGGCAGGAGGTTAGACTTCAGATACAGCAACATTCCTATACCTGCAGCTTGCTGTAGAAAATAAGGAACTGAAGTGATTGTGGCTGCATGGCCACAACAGGCACTACTTACCGGAAGGTTCAAAAGCTCTGCAGCCTGAGCAAGAATGCACTTCATATGTGGGATATGCAAGAATGCACCTCAAAGAACAGTATTTGTGTTTCACGTCAATATTTCACTGGTCCAAAAATATTTGGGTATAGATTAGTTGTTCCATAGAGTCACAGTAAAATAGTCAACAGCAAAACAGAATTTAATATCTTAATATTTTTAAATCCAAAAACTTTAACCTTCAATTTTCTAAAGGCTTAGTGATATTCTCTGAACAACATCAAAACCTCAGTTGTAGGTTTGCTACTCATGGGATAATAGTTATAGATTTTCATACAGGACATTTATTACAAAGACAAATATAGGACAGATTTCTGCTTTGCAATCATCTAACGAAACGATTATTGTGGTCTTCCAAAAGTGTTATAAGATTATTATTTCAAAAATTTTATTTTGTTTTTAGTTCAGGGGGTTTTATCCATACTTAAAGCAAGAGAGGAAAGCTGGTAACCTTTGTATCGTCAATATTTATGAACTACACACTGAACAGTAACTTGAGATAATTACATTTTGTTTCACTTTTTAGTCATGTTACCTAAGTTAAAGAAGCTTGTCATGCTCTGCAGTCTCCTCTTTCTCTTGAGCTCTAACTATAAGCACCAACTGAATGAGAGGGAGGGGAAACAAAAGGAAGAATTACTTTTTACAAAAGTCTACTTTTTTTTAAATGCAGAATGTGTCATAAAAATAAAATGTTGAGTTTCATAAGTAGTTTGATTCTACCACTCAATAAATAAAAGTCTCTAGTAACAAAATGAGATTCACAAAGAAGTGTGAATGGATTTTTTTGTACATATTATATATGAATGAGATGAAACAGAGATACGTCTTGGTAACTTAACAACCAAAAAGGGTAAAAATCAGCAAATAATATTGCCTTGAATATTTAAAGGGACAATGACTACTTAAAAACATAAAATCATGCTTCAGTTGGATTTTATTTTAAACAGATATTGTTAAGTGACATTTAGGATTACGTTACTTGAGTGAAAAATGATTTCAGACTTTTCACAGCTTCTTTATGTTGTGCATTTGACAGCAGTGTGTGTATAGTCAGTTTCACTGTTTCTGCTCTACAAACAGTTTGCTAAAATTTCTCCTGCTTGTGTAGGTCTCCCACCGCAACAGAAAAGGCAAAAAAAATTGTTTATTTATTTATCAACAAAAAGGGGTAGTAAAACCACAAAAATTCGCCAAGTTACTCAGGACCTGGTGACATACCCAAAACTACTTTTACCTCATTCATTAAAAATTGACTACATTTCAGAATTGATAGTATCCCCTTAAATCTTGGAGAAAAAGTCATGAAAAACTCCATGATGGTCACACATTGTTTGTTTTTAGAATAACTTTCATGGGTTAAAGTAATAGTTTCTAAAATATATTTATCAATTTTATTTGTTTACAATCCAGTAAAATAAACAGCTTGAATTTCACACACAGTGAAAAAAGTGCATGAAAGAGTTCACTTAATTAAAATGCCAGTATGTTTATGTGACATTCTATACCTTGGGGGAGCATCCTATAACCCCCATATTCCTCATTTATATATAATCGTGATGGCCTGTTTTATATGCACTATGTGAGGTATCAGGGGAAAGGTTACGATCTGCTGCAAGTCACTGTTCTATCTTAATATGTATATCATTAGTCTATATGAAGTTATGAGAATTGTGTTGTATGGCAGTCACTAAAATATGCTGTGGGTTTGGGAAGCGCCCAAATACTAGCTCTCCAGAGACAATGCCAAGGAAAGTAACCAACGCCCGGGCTGGTGTCAAACAACCCATCAACAGCCATTGTCCAGCAAGGGAGCTACAATTCAACGACTCACCTGCATAAGGCCACACCAGGCAAATGGCTCAGCCTTGCCTGGGGACTCAGCAATGCCCCCAGATATGCCTCGATTTGTGTTCTCCAACCATATGGACTAAAGGTATAAAACAAAACACAGGGGCCCCATGCTTCACCTTTCTCCTTCCCCCACCTATGCTGCAAGCAAAAAAGACACTCAGAAGACTGAAGACTTCAACAGAGGAGACTGGCCCAGGTTTAAGGGACAAACCTGTATATTAACGACTGAAATATCCAATGGGGTGAGAAAAACTGCTTAATCTAGATGCCCAGCCTAATAGGGTTGAGAGTTTAGACTGCATGCTTACATTTTCTTTTCTTTTGGTAACTAACTCTGACTTTTTGCCTATCACTTAAAATCTATCTTTTGTAATCAAACTTCTTTTACTGTTTATTTTTACCAATGAGTTTGCCTGAAGTGTGTGGCAAATCTGCTCCAATTTGCAAAGTCTGGTGTATATCCACTTTCCAGTGATGAAATGGTGAACCAATTAATAAATTTGCACTGCTCAAGATGAGCAGTGCAAGATGGTATATTCCTGAGGTGCAAGGCCGGGAGCTGGGGGTGGATTTGGCTGGTGCCTTTCTCTGAGTAATTTGTGAGTGGCTCTGGGAGCATTCATGCAATCTAGCTAAGTGTGGGGCTCCACATGCTGTTGTGCTAAGTGATCACAACGCCTGGAGGAGTTTGCTGCTTGTCATTAGCAAAGCATTGTGAGAGACAGCCCAGGCTGGAGAGGTAAGGGGGCACAGTGGTCCCACAGTCCCAGGCTGCACCAGGGGATCCCGTCACAGTCTAATAATAGCTAACTAAAAATTGGCCAAGCTGCCTTGCTGCAGTGCAGCATGTAGCCAAGTAAATATCTAAGTTCTTCTCAACCTTAACCTTGAGTTCCCTGAACAGGTAACATGCTAGGGATCTAGAAGAAGGCAACATCTTGCATAATTCTCAAGGAACCGCCTCTGAACATCCCAGAAGCCGTATTGCTGGCCTCTGGAGGGTGTTGGGAACATAAATCACCTAAAACAAAAAGGATGATTGGATGGATTAAAAGGCAGAAAACATTTCCCAAAAAACCCCTGTCATATCACCTCTTTCTGTTAGCTCAAGAACCCCAATTAATTTTGTAAAGAAGCTATAATACCATTCTTCACTGTCTAACTTAAGCCATGGCATCCCTCTGTATTATAAGTTGTATTACCATGGCAACAAACACTACTGATAAAAAATAATTCATTTAATGGAAATATGTCTTGAAAGTGAATATAAACCAAAGCTATGTATTTAACATTTATTTAAAGTAAAAAAACCTGTTTATTACACACTTTTGTTAAGTTCCAGACACAACTGTATAGCTACAATAATACATAATGTTCTCTATTTTACCAGCCTCCCTCAGGCTCTCTCATCACCACTATCCCTGGCCTGCTATTCCGCTCAGCCTTGTCAGTTCTGGACTGCTGCTTGGCCCTCAGCTTCACGTCTGTCTCTACAATTCTATGTTTTTTCTTCCTCAGCCTCCCCCAGGAACCTGATCTTCCTGATGCTGAAAGTACAGAGAGAATGATACTTTGAAAGCCTGACCTATGGGTTATTGGACCCCACTTCTCTCTATTACTTCCACACATCAGAAGCTTGACCTTTGACCTGTTTTCCTTTTCTGTTCTCTCGCTTCCTAGAGATTAAACGATTTTATTACACCTGTTACCTATCCAAAACAAATTCCACCGCTATTATAATTAAACATATCAACCAACTGGGATATGACAGGCTCTTGCCTGGAATGAAATAATTGACCTATTCACATGCAGTACCTCCTAGCCTTGTTCACCCTTGGGGGCTTCACAGCTTCCCGCCACACCCTGTGTTGCAGCATGTCCTACCATACAATTTTTACTCCTGGGAAAAGTTCCAGGATCTGCCCTAAGTCCCTTTTAGCTTTGATCATTAAATCTACCCTTTCCAAGAGTGATATCAAGTCTGCTTTCTGACTGTTGCCAGTGAATCCTTCTGACTTCATCTTTTTGGATTTCTCTTTCAAGGGACAATTTTATTTTGATAAAGCTATGCCCATGGGATGTGCAATATTCTGCTCAGCATTTGAGAAATGTAGTACAATGCTTCACTGTGCAGCGATGCAGGAAGCAGTTTACAGCAAATATTGCATTACTCAGAGAACTTTTTGTTTGTGTGCAAGGTGAATTTGGATGAGTGTGTTCATCTGATGGAACACCTTTCAGGCCCTTGTTTAAGAACTGGAGGTACCCTAGCGGAGGAAAAAAACAGAGGCACCTTCCACTATACTAATCTTCCTGGGGATTTAGATAGACACACTGGCAGGTATATCGCGACTCCCTAAGGATAAGATTCAGGAACTACTGGGCTTGATTAGGAGAGGTAGAGGGGTCTGTGACAGGCGGGGCCTTGCTGATCGAGCTGGGGCACCCCCATCAGTCCAGTATGTGGGTAGCCCAGTCCGCCGCTTGGTTGCGGGATTTCCTGTTAAGCAGATGATCTCTGCCAAGTGTGGCTCGGCCCCTGGACGGGGTCACTTAAACGGGTGGTCTGTGGATTCTGAGCGGCAAAACCATCAGTCTGTGGGATTAGCCCCCTGGTCAGGGCGAAACAGCAAGCGGGCTGCAGCTCCGGGGAGAGGCAAAGTAAGTAAGTGGTCTCTATAGCCCAGCAGCCTCCTGCCTGGGGCATCAAACAATCCAATAGTCTGGGGAATTAGCCCCCTGGCCAGGATGAAGCAAGAAGCAGGCTGCAATCCCAGGGCGGGGCAATGTAAGCAAACAATCAATCAGTCTATAGACCTCACGTTTCTCGGGGCTGGGGCAAAGTTTAGGCAGCTTCCTCAGCGGGCAGGGGCTCGGCTTCCACGGTGGTCTCCGCGGCCGGCAGGTCATCTGGCGAGTAGTCCAGGTCCCCAGGCTTTACCGCCAGGGGCGCTACAGGTACCCCTGCAGGAGCAAGCAGTGTGCTCCCTTCCTCCCCCCACTCCCTTGACTGACCTGGGCTGCCTCCTTTTATCTGAGTTCTCCACTTGGATCATGTGCAGCAGGGAAGAGGGGGTGTGACCTCCTGGGCCCACAATGAGTGGTCCGCCCCTGGCGGCCCAGTGCGGGGCTGGTACACCTAGTCACACATCCTCCCCCTCAAATCCGGACCAGATGGCAGTCCCCTGTCACACCCTTCCCCTCCTAGCTGGGAAAAGAAGTCCGCATTTGCATGGACTCTGCCCGAGCAGTGAAGTACCTCAAAATCATAGGGTTGGAGGGCAAAGTACCACCTCATAATCCTGGCGTTAATGTCTTTCATAGAATGGAGCCATCGGAGGGATGCGTGATCTGTGATGAGCTGGAAGTGGTTCCCAAGGAGGTAGTATCATAGTGCGTTAATGGCCCATTTCACAGCCAATGCCTCTTTCTCAATTGTTGAGTACCTGGTCTCGCGAGGGACTAACTTCCTACGCAGGTAAAGCACCAGGTGTTACTCTCCGTCATGCTCTTGCGATAGGATGGCTCCCACGCCTACCTCTGAAGCATCGGTCAGGAGTATAAACCTTTTTGCAAAATCTGAGTGAAAAAGGACCGGCTCCTGTCTTAACCATGCCTGCAAGGCCTTGGAAGCGTACTCGCAATCCCGGGACCACTGTACCCTCTTGGGTTGGAAATTTTTTATCAGGTCTGTTAGGGGTGCTGCTAATGTGGCAAACTCCAAGACAAAGCATCTGTAGTAGCTGGCCAGGCCTAGAAACTGTCTCATCTACCTCTTGGTCGTGGGGGTTGGACAGTCCTTCAGGGCTTGGACCTTATCCACGAGTGGGCGCAGCTGTCCCTACCTCATCGTGTACCACAGATATATTAGCTCCTTTTGTCCTAGGTGACACTTGGAGGGCTTGGCCATCAACCCAGCTTCTCCAAGGGCTTGCCGCACAGCAGTGAGGTGTCTAAGATGGCCCTCCGAGTTGGTACTGTATATCACTATATCGTCGATATAGGCAGTCGCGTATTGCTCATGTGGCTGCAGTAACTGGTCCATAAGCCTCTGAAAGGTCGCAGCAGCCCCATGTAGCCCATACGGCATGGTCGTAAATTGGAAGAGGCCAAACGGTGTGGCGAAGGCTGTCTTCCCCCAGGATGCTGGAGTCAGGGGGATTTGCCAGTATCCTTTTGTGAGATCGAGAGTAGATATGAACTTGGCATTCTCCAGTCATTCCAGTAACTCATCTACCCATGGAATAGGGTATGCATGAAACTTGGAGATCACATTTACTTTCTGAAAATCTACGCAGAACCTCGTGGACCCATCTCACTTGGGAACAAGGACAATAGGACTCCTCCACTCACTATGGGATATCTCCAAAACCCCCAAGGCTAGCATCACCTCAAGTTCTTCCTTTACGATTCCCCACATCTTCTGGGGCAATGGTCAGTGATGATCCTGCACCTTCTGTCCTGGGCTGGTGGCTATGTGATGGTACACCATCTTCGTCTGCCTGGGGTAGGGCGATAGAACGGTTGAGAAAGACGGAGTCAGTTGTTGCCCGCTTTCTTCATTGAGCTCCTGCCCAATGTCAATCGTTGTTGCGTCGGGGAGGCTCAAGGCGTCCAGCCCTAATTCAGAGTCAGTTGGTTAAGGGACAATTAGCATGCCCTCCAGGCTTTCCAGGCCTTTAGGAGGTTGACATGGTACACCTGCATCTCGTGCCGCCATCCAGGCAACTGGACCTAGTAATCTACCGGCCCCACCCTTCAGACTACTTCAAACAATCCCTGCCATTTGTCTAACAGTTTGGACTCAGATGATGGGAGTAGCAACAAGACACGATCACCAGGTTCGAAGGTCTGCAGACGGGCACCCTGGTTGTACCTCTGCTCCTGGATCTGTTGTGCTTTCATTAGGTTCTCGCAGGCAAACCCTCCGAGTCTCTAAAGGCACTCTCGTAGTTGTAATATATAGGGAACAGACCCAGTAACCTGGGACTCTTGTTCCTCCCAGGTCTCGCGAAGGAGGTCCAGAATCCCCCTGGGTTGCCTTCCATACAATAGTTCAAACGGGAGAACCCCATGGATGCTTGGGGTGCCTCCTGTATCGCAAATAGCAAGGCAGGTAACAGTTTATCCCAATGCCATGGATCATCCTCTATGAATTTACGGAGCATCGATTTCAAGGTCCTGTTAAATCTCTCGACTAAGCCGTCAGTCTGGGGATGGTAGAGTTCCTTTGCTATGGCAGCTGCCGTCGCTGAACGCAAGGGGACCGCCTCAGGATATGATGTTGCATAGTCTACCACCACCAATATGTAGCAGAACCCAGAACTACTCTTCTCTAAGGGCCCAATTAGGTCCATGCCTATCCTCTCAAATGACACTCCTACCACTGTGAGGGCATCAAGGGTGCCTTGGGTATCCCTTTGGGACCGGTGTGCTCACACTCTGGGCAGAAAACACAAAAGCCACTTACTTCCTTATGGATGCCAGGCCAGAAAAACCTAAGGGCCACCTGGCATAGGGTCTTCTCTCACCCCAGGTGTCCAGCTCAGGGCACCGAGTGTGCCAGCCACAGCAAGCCCCGCCAGAACTTACGTGGCACCAGCAGTTGTTGGATCACTTCTTGGGTTTGAGAGTCCTTGGTCATCCGATATAGGCGCTCATTGTGCACCTCAAAGTGGGGCCCTTGGGGTGGCCGTGGGTTGGTGTCCCCTTCCTCCTCGGTTGGGGTCAATTGCTCCCATGCACAACTCAGGGTGGGGTCCTCCCTTTGCTCTCTCAGGAAGTCCCCGTCAGTCACCAGCCATTCACGCAGGATGTGGTCCGGAGTCCTCAGAGGGGCTGGGGGGATCTCTCATCCTGTCCCTCTTCCTCCTGCTGGCCCAGGAGTCCCCTCACTCATGATCTTTCGTTTGTTTCCGCCGGCGGCCAGTTCCCCCATTCTTGCATGACCTCCCCAAACCAGCACCAGTCACGACCTAGAACGGAGGGGTATGCTAATTTTTTGGCCAGCCTGACCCGGCACATCTCCTCACGCCCACCCACCTTCAGTTTCACCTTGGTGGCGGGAGAGTATTGTACATCCCCGTGGATGCACTGGAGGTATATAGGGGCCTCTGTCCAGTCTAGTGATTTCACCAGGTCAGCCTGTACGTGGGTTTGGCAGCAACCCGAGTCAATATGACCAGCTACTAGGGTGCCATTGACCTGCATAGAGACTATCAGGTTCAGGGAGCCTCTTTGCCGGGCCCGAGAACCTGCTATCCAGACCTGGCCATAATTACAGTCCATGAAAGGGCAGTCACGTCTGAAGTGCCTCTCCTGGCCGCACTCATAACATCAACCTTTCCAATGCATCTGCCTCTGGTCACCTGCTAGGTCTCCGTGTAATTCCGGGGTGGGAAGTCGGCCCTCACGAGGTCCCTCTTCTTGAGGCAGGAAGCAGGCTACAATCCCAGGGCGGGGC
This sequence comes from Macrochelys suwanniensis, assembly GCA_033296515.1. NCBI lineage: Eukaryota > Metazoa > Chordata > Testudines > Chelydridae > Macrochelys > Macrochelys suwanniensis. The sequence continues at coordinate 160,931,165 of CM065777.1, forward strand.
AATGTAAGCAAACAGTCTATAGACTTCACATTTATCGGGGCTGGGGCAAAGTTTAGGCAGCTTCCTCAGCGGGCAGCAGCTCAGCTTCCATGGCGGTCTCCGTGGCCAGCGGGTCATCTGGCAGGTAGTCCAGGTCCCCAGGCTTTATCACCAGGGACACTACAGGTACCCCTGCAGGAGCCAGCAATGTGCTCCCTTCCTTCCCACCCCCACCCCCTTGACTGGCCTGGGCTGTCTCCTTTTATCTAAATTCTCCACTTGGAGCATGTGCAGCAGGGAAGAGGGGGTGTGGCTTCCTGGGCCCACAATGAGTGGTCCGCCCCTGGCGGCCCAGTACAAGGCTGGTACACCTTGTCACAGGGCCCAAAAAGTAATACTCTGTGAGCTGCAATCTATTAGTGGGCATCTTAACTTTGCCTGAGGGGTGGTAGCCCAAGGGCAGGCATTCTGTGCTTGGGTTGCAGTGGTCACCGCAGGCATAGCAAGATCTCACCATTTTATATGAGTTACTGGAGAAATGAAGGATTTGGGGGTGTGGGAACTGTTTCTGAGCCATTTTAATGGAATGCCATTATAGAGGGAAGAGTCACCAGACCTTCAGATCACACAAGGTTATGAGGTTGGTGAGGGCATTTGTACTACAACGTTTAAACTTTAAACATCTGTTTCTCTTCCAAGCACATGTCACGTTGATAGCTGGGTTTCAGTGGTGAAGCAGTCCTGAGCTGGCATGGGAGGAGGGGCATGTTATGGGACCAGCTGATGCCCCTTCGGTACACTGTGGAAGCATGTGAGCAAGCACCAGATACAACTATAGCTCAACTTGGGGGAAATTATTTGGGAATGCGTAAAGGGGTAGACTTAACAATAACAGCTAAGAGGGACTTGGGGCAGATCCTGGAACTTTTCCCATTTGTAAAAATTGTGTTGTCGGACATGCTGCAATGCAAGGTGTGGTGGGCAGCTGTGAAGCCCCCACAGGTCAACAAGGCTCGGAGGTATGTGAATAGGGAAGTGGTCAAATTCATGGTATCAAAGGAGGGAGTCAAAATTTTAGATATGGACATAGCATATGGAGCACCAGAATTATTCAGAGAGGATGGGATCCATCTGTCAGACTTGGGAGCTGACAAATTTTTGGCAAATATTAAAGGGGGCATTAGGAGATGTCTGGGAACACGGCTAGGTATGGGTGTGGGGTAAGGCAGCCAAGCTAACTGCTGGCACCTCTTTGTGATGGCTGTCCAGTGCAGGTACTCCATAAGGAAGGGATTCAGGGATCAGATAAAATTGATTGATAAAGGATTTAAAGCAGGGAAGGGCAAACTATGGCCCACGGGCCGGATCCAGCCCATCAAGGCTTTCAATCCGGCCTGCGGGATTGCCAGCCCCATGGCGCAGCGGGGCTAAGACAGGCTCCTTGCCTGCCCTGGTCCGTGGCACTCCCAGAAGCAGCCAGCACCACATCCCTGCAACCCCTGGGGGAGTAGGGTGAAGAGGGCTCTGTGCGCTGCCCTCGCCTGCAGGCACCACCCCCCGCAGCTCCCATTGGCCGGGAATGGGGAACCACGGCCAATGGGAGCTTCAGGGGTGGTATCCACAAGCGAGAGCAGAGTGTAGCAGAGCCGCCTGCCCTGCCCTGCCCCACCCCACCCCCAGGAGCCACTGCAGGACATGCTGGCCACTTCTGGGAGCAGCGCGGGGCCAGGGCAGGCAGGGAGCCTGCCTTAGTCCCGCTGTGTGCCACTGCCACCCCAGAGCGCTCGCACCCCAAACCCCTACTGCACCCTGCACCCCAACCCCCTGCTCTGAACCCTCTAACCCCCTGCCTTGAGCCCCCACCACACCCCTCCTGCACCCCAACCCCGAGCCCCCTCCCGCACTCCACACCCCCCCTGTACCCCGCACTCCTCCTGCACTCCAACTCTTTGCCCTAAGCCCCTTTCTACACACCGCACCCCTCCCACACCCCGCACTCCCTCCTGCACCCCAACCCCCTGCCCCAGCCCTACATTCATGGCCCTGCATACAATTTCCCCACCCAGATGTGGCCCTCAGGCCAAAACATTTGCCCACCCCTGATTTTAAGGAAGTAATTAAACCACATCCAGTGTCTCCTGTCCTTCTAGCATAGCCAGACAACATCCAATTGTTAGTTTGTCACAGGATGTAAGATATCACAAAAAAAGAGAGGAACAACTAAGCAGTATCTCTAGATAGTTTGAAGATTTTTTTTAACAAGCATTATTTTATTTAAATATTTTTAGTTATTGGTTCAAGTAACTTCTGTAAATGTGTGTATAACTGTAACAGGAAGTGCTTTGCTGAAAGGTTTTGGAACTTCCTGTCACAATTTTGTAGAGGAGTGTTTCTCCTTAATTTTTGAAAATGTCAATTCAGGTAGACTTATATTAATATATCTGGTCTGTCAGTCTAATGCAATCCCGGCCTCTGATTGCTGATCCTCTGCCTGGATAGTAATAATATCCACCAACCTTTTCAAACTGGTTTAGGGCCTGATTTTGCAGGGGATTGAATGCCCTACGGCATGTCTACATTGCATCTGGGAGGCATGATTCCCAGCACAAGTAGACAGATTCACCTGCATCCAAGCCTGCCCAACCTCCTGGGTACGAGCTTGAGAGGCCAGTGCTGCAACGTCCACACTGGTAATTTTAGTGTGTTAGCTCGAGCTGCATTAGTGCGAGTTTGTCTACCTGTGCTGGGAATCACACCTCTCAAATGCAGTGTAGACAAACCCCACAGACTTCTGGGCTTCAATCTGTTAAGAAAGTTTTTCCATATCATGTTTTGTCAAAGGCAGAAGGGGGAGGGGTTCTGCCCTCATTTAAAAACAAACAAAAAAGGGAATATGGACATTTGCACAGAAACTGGAACTTTGTTTTATGCATTCATCTCCTCCAAATGCTTATTTCTCACTTGCAATAATAATTCTATATTTGTTTATGACATCACAATCAGCCCTGTGACACAAACTCTGACAAAAATAATGGATTATAACTTCAGGTAGGGAAGAAGTAGCCAGAGTAAATTAAGAATCAAGTATCTTGGTTTTGTCACAACATACAGAAAATTCAGGGTAGAAAAATGCAGAAAATATGGGACAGAAACACGGCATTTGCCAAAAAAGTGGCAGTGGGTATTTCTTTGAAAAGAAAAAAGAAAAAAAAGAAAAATACTTTAGATGGCCTGGTAACATAGCAGCAGCACATTGCACTGCCATATGGGATTTTTAGGTTTGTAAACAACCTTTGGATTGCTTCAATAGTCAGTGAAAAACAGGCATGTAGTGGAGATGAAACACTTTTTCCTCTGTGATAGGAAACTGACCAACTGTTTAAGTAGGCAAATGCCTAATTGGAAGAGCTTTCTACTTAGAAAGCAAGTGTTATGGTACTTATAGCAGTTAATATGGGTGGAGGTTATGTTCAGCCCAATGATGCATGATACTGAGCAGGGAAAGGACAGTTACCTGTTCCGTAACTGGCGTTCTTTGAGATGTGTTGCTCAGGTCTATTCCACAGTAGGTGTGCGTGCTTGACACGTGCATCGGTGCCAAAAGTTTTTCCCCTAGTACCCGTAGGGGGGAGTGCCGCTGCGACCCCTGGAGTGGCGCCGCTATAGCGCGCTATAAGGGGGGCCGCGCACTCCCCCCACCCTCGGTTCCTTCTTGCCGGACCAACTCCAACAGAGGGGAAGGAGGGCGGGATGTGGAATAGACCTGAGCAACACATCTCGAAGAACGCCAGTTACGGAACAGGTAACTGTCCTTTCTTCTTCGAGTGAGTGCTCATGTCTATACCAGAGTAGGTCATTCCAAGCAATATGCAATGGAGGTGGGTAGGAGTTCACACCCTGTCTGGCTGGAGCACAGCTCTACCAAAGCCAGCGTCATCCCTAGCGTGGGAGACGATCGCATAATGCGAGGTGAACGTGTGAACCGAGGACCTGGTAGCGGCCCTACAGATGTCCTGGATAGGGACATGGGCTACAAAGGCAGCCGACGAGGGTGCAAGTATCATGCATCATTGGGCTGAACATAACCTCCACCCATATTAACTGCTATAAGTTTTTGTTATGAGGGGTCAGCCAATCTCTACCCAGAGGCTTTCCCGGTGAATTACTTCGAGCATACACACGTGCTACGAATTAGCAAAGGTCCCCTCATATGCTCGGCTGAGGCAACAAACAGTTGCAGAGACCTACGGAACGGCTTAGTCCGATCCAGGTAAAAAGCCAGCGCCCTGCGCACGTCCAACGTGTGGAGGTGGCGCTCCTCGCCCGAGGCATGCGGCTTTGGGCAGAGGACAGGGAGGAAAATATCCTGGCTCATGTGAAAAGCGGAGACCACTTTAGGAAGGAAAGCTGGGTGTGGTCGGAGTTGGACCTTGTCCTTGTAGAAGACCGTAAAGGGGGGGGTCTGAGGTCAGGGCCCTGTGCTCCGACACCCATCGGGCTCACTTAATGGTCACTAGGAATGCTACCTTCCAAGAGAGGTGAGACCAGGAGCATGTGGCCAGGGGCTCGAACGGGGGCCCCGTGAGGCAAGATAACACCAAGTTCAAGTCCCACTGGGGAACAGGGGTCCTAGCATACGGGAAGGACCAGTCTAGACCCTTGAGGAAGTGCCCGATCATGGCATGAGAGAAGACCGAGCGGCCCTAGACCGGCGGGTGGAACACCAATATAGCCGCCAGGTGCACCCTGACGGAGGAGGGGACTAGACCTTGAGTTCTAAGGTGAAGGAGGTATTCAAGAATAAGCTGGAGCGGGGCGCGCCTCGGGGAGGTATCCTGCTCGCCCGCCCACCTAGAGAACCTGGACCACTTCGCCAGGTAGGCCCGGCGCATGGAAGGTTTCCTACTTTCTAGGAGGATGCTCCTGACTCCCTCCGAACACATTGTTTCCTCCACGTCTAACCACTGAGCAGCCACGCTGTCAAGTGTAGGGAGGCTAGGTTGGGGTGAAGGAGGCGGCCCTGGTCCTGGGACAGAAGGTCCGGCCGGAGCAGCAGCGGACGCGGTGGGGCCGCTAGTAACCCCAGGAGGGTCCCGTACCAATGCTGTCTGGCCCAAGCTGGGGCGATCAGGAGGATGCGAGCCTTGTCCCTCTTTACCTTTCCCAGGACCTTGTCTATGAGGGGAAAGGGAGGGAATGCATAGAGGAGCTGGCCCAACCATGACAAGAGGAAGGCATCCGAGATTGCATCCTTCCCCAGTCCCCCCCCCCCCCCCCCGAAGCAGAACCGGTGGCAACGTCGGTTCTGGCGGGTCGCAAACAGGTCTACTTGGGGAGTGCCCCAGGCTCGGAAGAGCTGACCCGTGACCTCCGAGTGGAGCGACCACTCATGTTGGGAGGAGACGACCCTGCTCAGGCGATTGGCCTGGGAATTGTTGATGCCCGGCAGGTGGAAAGCCCTGAGGGAGATGTTGTGGGCTATACAGAACTCCCATAGGCTGAGGGCTTCCTGGCAGAGAGCCGAGGACCTCGTCCCACCCTGCCTGTTGATGTAAAACATCGCAGCGTTGTCTGTAAGGACCCTGACCGCCACACAGGCTAAGCGGACTGCCCTGAGCTCCTTGACATTTATGTGTAGGGATAGCTCCGCGGCCGACCACAGTCCCTGGGTTTGAGAGTTCCCTACGTGGGCTCCCCAGCCCAAGTCCGACGCGTCCGACACTAGGTCTAGCGACGGAAGCGGGTCCCGGAAGGGGATCCCTTGCAGCATATTGGCCGGGAAGGTCCACCACTGGAGGGAGGTTAATACCCGACCGGGTACCTTTAGGATCTTGTCCAGACTGTCCCGAGCCTGGGAGAATTCTGAGGCCAACCAGGGCTGGAGGGGCCTCATTCGAAGTCTGGTGTGGCGTACCACGTACGTGCACGCCGCCATGTGGCCCAGGAGCTGCAGGCAGGCCCTGGCCGTGGTCACGGGGAACTTCGTGACCGTGTCTATGAGCCCTTTGAGCGTCTGGAATCTGCCCAGGGGGAGAGAGGCCGTGGCCTTGGAAGCATCCAGTAGAGCTCCTATGAACTCTATGCACTGAACCGGGATCAACGTTGACTTGGCCTCGTTCAACAGAAGGCCCAAATTGGCACAGGTAGCCAAGAGCAGCTCCAGGTGGTTTTGTACCTGCGATCTCGAGTTGCCCTTCAGCAGCCAGTCATCGAGGTACGGGAATAGTTGGACCCCTCAGCGTCTGAGAAAGGCCGCCACAACCGCCATACATTTTGTGAATACCCTTGGTGCGGTGGACAGGCCAAAGGGGAGGACCTTAAACTGGTAGTGGTCCCGCCGAACCAGAAAGCGAAGGAAGCGTCTGTGCCCTTCGAATATGTGAATGTGGAAATATGCATCCTGGAGGTCCAGTGCCGCATACCAGTCACCCGGGTCCAAGGAGGGTATAATCTTTACTAGGGAAACCATGCGGAATCGGCATCTTACCATGAACCGATTGAGGCCGCGTAAATCTAGGAGAGGCCTGAGGCCCCCTTTCGCTTTCGGGATAAGGAAGTAACGGGAGTAGAACCCTTTTCCTTGGAATTCCCTTGGGACCCTCTCTATGGCTCCCAGACTGAGGAGCCGGCCCAACTCCTGCTGCAGCAGGGGTAGATGTGACGGGTCTACCGTGCCGTACCCAGGAGGAGGGTGGGAGGGCGGGGGTGACACGAACTGGAGCGTGTAGCCCCGGGCAATGGTACTCAGAACCCAACAGTCCGACGTTATATGGGACCATTGCACAAGGAACGGACGCAAGCGGTTGCTGAAGGCCAACTTTATTTGTCGGAGGGTTCTCTCGGGGGTTACCCGGATACCCTCCTGCCCCCAGTCAAAACCGCCTCTTGCCCTGCTGCTTGCCCCTGGAGGGCCCAGGCTGCGGGGCGGAGCGGGACTGCCTGGGAGGTCACCTCTTTTGAGATCTGGACCTCTTGTAGGCTGGCTCGTATCGTGGTTGGGGCGCTTGGGCAGGAGCCTGCGGCTTAGGCTTCTCCTTGGCCGGTGGGACGTAGAGCCCGAGCGTTTGCAGGGTGGTACGTGAGTCCTTCATGCCGTGGAGTCTCACGTCCGTTTGCTCCGCGAACAGGTCCTTGCCGAACGGGAGATCCTGCACCACGGACTGCGCCTCCGAGGATAGCCCAGACAGGAGGAGCCACAACGCTCTGTGCATGGACACGGCCGAGGCGATGGATCGCGCTACCATATCAGCTGCATCCGACGACGCCTGCAGAGCAGCCTTTGCGGCGGCGGCACCCTCCTCCGCCAGTGCCTTGAACTCTTTCCGTTCGCGCTCTGGGAGGGAGGGCTCAAATTTTTGCAGGGACCCCCACAGGTTGAAGTCATAGCGACTGAGGAGGGCCTGGTGGTTGGCCACCCGGAGCTGGAAGCTCGAGGACGAATAAAATTTCCTGCCAAATGAGTCCAGCCTTTTTGAGTCCTTATCCTTGGGTGTAGGACCTGGTTGACCCTGCCGCTCCCTCTGGTTTACGGATTCCACAACCAGGGAGTTGGGCGCCGGATGGGTATATAAGAATTCATGTCCCTTCGTGGGTACGAAGTATTTGCGCTCTGCCTTTTTGGATATGGGCGCAAGTGAGGCCAGCGTTTGCCAAAGGGCTTTTGTGATGTTGGCAACCCCTTCGTGTAGCGGGAGCACCACTCTGCCCGGTGTCGAGGACGAAATGACGTTGAAGAGCGAGTCCGAAGGCCCTTCCATCTCCTCAACTTGGAGCTGGAGGTTTGAGGCTACTCACTTCAACAGCTCCTGGTGAGCCCTGAAGTCCTCCTGCGGTGCGGAGGGTGTTGGGGCAGCGACCTAGTCCTCCAGTACGGGGGGAGGACACCGGTACGGAGCTCTGTGTGTCTGCTGTTACCGCGGGGTTGACACCTTGCTCAGAGTCCGTGTGCGGTGCCGAGGACCCTTGGCCCGCAGATCTGTCCCTTGGCGCCCTGGATAGTGTGGCCGAGGGAGCCTCAGATGCTCCTGCGACCGATCGAGTATCCGGTTGTGGCTGTCCCGGGGGCCAAGGGGTCCACTGGCACCACTGTCCCTGCCATGGAGCCCCTTGCCAATGACCCTGCTGCGGCACTGGCAGCACCAGCTGGTCAGGTTGGAACACGGTGGCCCTTGTGTGGCTCACCGTCGGCGTGAACGTCGACCTGTCGGTGCCGTGAGAGCAGTAAGATCTACGGTGACGACGACGGCGTCTACCTCGGGACCGGGACTCCGACGTCAAGGAGCGGTACCGTCTCGAGCTACTGCTCGAGACGCTGCGACGCCTACTTCTGCGATGATGCGGAGTCGGCGATCCCCTACGGGAGTCGTGGTCCCAGTGCCTCGAGGAACGGGAGCTGGAGCATCAGCAGCCATGTCGGGAATGGCTGCGGTAGCTCCAACTCGACCGGGAGCGTCTACGGCGCCAGTGCCTGCCGTGTCGCGACTCCCTGCTCTGTCTGGAGCGGTGCCTGGAGCTCTGATCCAACGGCAACTTGCCCGAGAGCCTCACCGGCGACGACAGAGGAGGCTGCGGGCTATGGCCGGAGCAGGCACTGAGGGGCGAGTGGCCCCAGGAGCGGTCCCTTGACCTGGATCTGCGCCTGGTTGGGGTCGACGGCCTGGAGCCTAGCGGTGGCTTGCCTCTGGAGCAGACCCCTGGTGCCGGGACTGCCGGTACCTGGAGCGTCAGCAGGTCCTTAGCTGCTTGGAAGGCATCCGGGCGTCCGGAGAGGCCTGCGTCAACGAGACCGGGCTGCTCCGCTCGACGTCAGTCGGGGCGCTGGGGCCCAGGGGAGAATTAGGGCTGCCCAACGTGGGTCTAGCCTCTCCCTTTCCCTTCTCTCAACGTCGATGAGACGACGGTGCCTTCCTCTGCTTCCTTGACAGGGAGCAGTGCCGGCCACTGGAAGGTGCCGGGGGATTACCGCGCACCGAAGACAAGGTACTGGGTGCTGATTCTGCTCGGCGCACCAGGGTGGGAGCCAACGCTGACTCCATGAGAAGGGCTCAAAGTCTAATGTCTCTGTCCTTCTTAGTCCTGGGCTTAAATGACCTGCAGATCCTGCAGCGGATGCTGATGTGGGACTCGCCCAGGCAGCGGAGACAATCAGAGTGCAGGTCACTTCTGGGCATGGAGCGCCTGCAGGACTCGCACGATTTAAAGCCCGGGGCCCGGGGCATGCCCCGTCCCGGACACTAACTAATTAACTGACTTACAAACTAACTACAGGTACTACTAACAAATGAACAACGAACGACGAGTTCTAGGAAAAGGCTGCAGCAAACGAAGCTGGAGCAGAAGTTCCGACACACCTACACTGGCGGCAAGAAGGAACTGAGGGTGGGGGGAGTGTGTGGCTCCCCTTATAGCATGCTATAGCGGCACCACTCCAGGGGTCGCAGCGGCGCTCCCCCCTACAGGTACTGCTAGGGAAAAGCTTCCGGCACCGATGCACGTGGCGAGCACGCACACCTACTGTGGAATAGACATGAGCAATCACTCAAAGAAGAAGTTAAGGATGCTCCACGTTTTGCGGGATTGGGCCAAAATTGTGAATAATAAATAGCCCCAAAATACTGAATGAATTGTGTGGAAGTAAAAAACCTGAATCTTCGGCCATCAAAGAACAGGGGAGAAAATTAAATATGAAGATCTTGTATTTGTTTTCTTATTTCTCTATTTCCACTTTTTCCTTTAATTGTTCCTTTTCCTTCAGTTAGTTAATTGCCCTCAAAGCAATTAAATAATTAACTCAATTCATACTAGTTCAGAGCTAAGGATCATAAATCTGTTTGCAAACTGACACATATGGCTTGCAGGACACTCCATAAAGAAGACAAGTATAATATTGCTTTGGAAAAGGCAACTGTTAGTCAAGCAAATTCACCACACAAAACCATTCAAGCAAATCTGATATTTAAATCAAAATGAAAATGGGGCTTTTCTAACAGCTAAATGAAGTATTTCTGCTAGACTGTCACTGAGTCGTGTTTAGTTTGGCCAATTGCTCCACTGGTTGCTCAGCAAAAGATTTTTTGTTTTAAATTTTAGTTTTAAACATGAGTACACACATATATTTATATATTTAGATTTTAAAAGACAAAAAAAGACACTTATCCAAGGTACTAGGTGCCCTATCACCTTCAATATTTACACAATATAATGAAATCCCAGTAGCACTGGAATAATCATTCCAACTAGAACTCAGCCAGTCATAGAATATTAGGGTTGGAAGGGACCTTAGGAGGTCATCTAGTTCATCCCCCTGCTCAAAGAAGGACCAATCCCCAATTTTTGCCCCAGATCCCTAAATGGCTCCCTCAAGGATTGAACTCACAACCCTGGGTTTAGCACGCCAATGCTCAAACCACTGAGCTATCCCTCCCCACAATCAGACATGTACAAAAACCCTTTTCCACCCCTTTATTGTTATGGGAAGCATACCCTTAGCCATTTCCAAACATTCTATCAAACAGATGACCTTTACAGTATCAAGGATACTTTGGACCAAGTTCCAGAATCTGGAGCCCTCACAGAGAACGCACTGTCACTGGCCCTCTTTCTTTTATGATGAGAGAAGCTCAGTTCAGGAACTCCTGCGGTCTGCAGTTTGGTAGTAAGATTCAGGGAAAGAAACAATCCATCAAACAGGCCAGTCGCAAGACATATATGACCCGTAAAGCCATATATAACACTTCAACTCCACCCAGAGACCAAAAGACAGCCAATATAGATCCCAGAACACTGACGTCATATGCTCCCTGCTAGATGCCCCATTCAATAAGCAAGCCACAGCATTGTCCATTAGCTTCAGTCTCTGGATGGTTTTGAGGTGTATCGCATTGAAAAGTGCACTGAAATTACATACTAGGGAGGTAACTAAAGTATGGATATCAGTAACAAGGCCTGTATCCAAAAGGAGAATTCGCAATCTCCTAGCCAGATAAATATGATAAAAAGCTGACTGGGTTACTTCTGTTATATGATCGTCAAACAACAGTTGGGGGGGTCTAAAATCACCTCTAAATTGTGAATCCTAGTAACTAAAGGCACACATACTTCCTCAATAAAAAGAAATGATATTACACCTGGCATTTCCACACACCTTTAAAAATAAAAATAATTTATATTTTTTTAAAGAAAACCCCATTTTATAGTCATTTTACAGTAATAAACCACTTTTATTTCAATTTATAGTGTAAGTACCCTGAAACAGGAAAAAGTACAGTGGAACTCTGATTATCTGATCTAACCGGGCCCAGGCTCAGATCATCAAAAATTTAAATAATCAGGAGAATGGGCGGGACTCTGGCTGTTAGCCCCCTGGGGGCAGCGGGGCTGACAGCCCGAGCCCCGCCACCCAGTTGGGTTAATACAGCGAGCCTGTTAATGGAGGCCTGGATACATGGCATTTTATTGTATTCTTCACATCTTCTATTATGCAAAAGTTTGTCTCATCAAGATTCTGAAACCTGGCTAAAATCGTTTTTTAAATAAATCATTTAAAATTCTCAGAATAAGTTTGATTTCATCCACACAACTTTATCATCTATTAAATTATACATCAACTTGAAATCAAGCTGATTTTAAAACAATAAGTTAATTAAGAGCTTGAAAATAATGTACTTGCCCTTAGTCCATATACCAACTTTTGTGGTTTCACCATCAGGTTTCATTATTTTCAAAAATGTTTCTCTCTCACCTGTTGCTGCATGAAAGACTCATGCAAACAAAGGGGGAAACTGACTGATAACCCATGAAAGATTATGAAATTGACTATTTTCAAAATGTTGAGAAACACAAAGCAAACAAACTAAAACTGAGAATTTTTTCTTTCATCTCTCAGTTATAATAATCTTAGATTTAATTTATCAGAGCAGTGGATAAAATATTTTCACACACACATGCATACAGATTTTTAAGTTGATGGCATTTTATGGCCCTGATCCAATTTCTGTTAAAGTCAGAGGAAAGACTACTATCAAATTCAATGGTATTGGATCAGGTTCTGAAAGAAACACAGATGGTATTTTGCTATATATCTCCATTTATTTTTAGCATATCTGCTTTATTTCTTATGTGCTGGATGTAAAGCAAAGCAACATAATAACAGGTTCCCTTTAATATCAGTTCCCCACATACCCTAAAAAATATCAACTGCATTCACAGGAAGAAAAGATGTGTGTGATATACACACACACACATGCATACACAAAATTATAAGCATCTGCAAATATTTCCATTCCAAAAAGTATAATGATAAAGGGGTAAAACCTGACCTCTGCACTAAGCCGCAGGCTTTCTACTTTCTACTGGGTACTGAGGAAACAAATTTCTGACACACATTCATAGATTGCAGAACACCAGCAGAGCTGCTTAGTGACTACTAATGTAATCACAGGACTGCAACGGCATTCTGTCTGTCCACCTAAGGTACTTATCACCATGTCATACAAGAACTTCCAGCCCACAACCCTCTTCTCCAATTTTATTCCGTGAATTCATATAGCGGTGGGGCAACTGGCCATACTCATCCTGTTTCTCCACCAGCCTGTCTCTGCCAATAAAATCCCCTCTATTGCGGCACAGAGAAAGATGCCATGCAACAGCGTTCTGTAGGATGATGGAGAACAGTTGTTCTTTGTGATGACTTTCTAGGGCTAGTCAGAAAGCTCTTCAAGTTGTACATCTGTCATCCAATGAAACTAAGGGCTGGTCCACACTGGGGGGGGGGGAGGGGATCGAACTAAGATACGCAACTTCAGCTACGTGAATAACGTAACTGAAGTCAAAGTATCTTAGTTCGAACTTAAAAGCACTTACCGCAGGTCCAGACGCAGCAGGCAGGCTCCCCCGTCGACTCCGCTTACTCCTCACGCAGAGCTGGAGTTCCGGTGTCGACGGGGAGCGCTTCCGGGATCGATTTATCGCGTCTAGACAAGACGCGATAAATCAATCCCAGAAGATCGATTGCTACCCGCTGAATCAGGCGGGTAGTATAGACGTAACCTTTAAGACAGCATGTTTAAAACAAATAAGAGGAAGTATTTCTTCACACAACACACAGTCAACATGTGGAACTCATTGATGGGGATGTTGTGAAGGCCAAAAGTATAACTGGATTAAAAAAGAATTAAGTTCATAGAGGATAGGTGCATCAATGGCTATGAGTCAAGATGGTCAAAGATGCAACCCCATGCTTCAGGTGTCCCTAAAGTTCCAACTGTCAGAAGCTGGAACTGGACAACAGGATGGATCACTTGAAACTGCCTTGTTCTGTTCTTTCCCCCTGAAGCATCTGGTACTGGCTACTGTCAGAGACAGGACACTAGGCTAGATGGACCACTTGTCTGAACCAGTATGGCCGTTCTTACCTGCCTAAAAGACTGTGCAGAAACTAGTGCACATATACCAATGGACAATAAAAGACTTTGCCAGTTCAGATTAAGGGGAAATAGTAGTAAGTAGTGGCAAATAGTGCCCCTGAAATGTCCCCTCTAGCTATAGAAATGAGTAAAGGTTTATGGATAAATGAAATTGCAACTAAAAATGCAAATTCAGAGAAAAACAGTACTAAATCATAACTGTATTTTGAAATATGGTCTCTGAAGTTAATGGAAAATCTGTGGGCCCACTGTGCCAAAAGACTGTTAACTGTGTTTAATAGGAAAATATCTAACCTGCAATACCATTAATAAAACATGCTATCCTTGCATATTTTAATAGTGTACAGTGATAAATGTGTGTATATGCTGTATATATATTTGCCTCCTGTATTTGGTGTAGGTATCTTTGATATCCACGTAAATTTGCAGCACCATTTGATAAACAGCGGTCATGTAAATATGACTGCTTAACCTGAACCCTAATCCATCAGCACCAGGAATTAACATTCCAAACCTCTAAGCAGCTTTCAAACAGTTTTGATACAAAGATTTTTCTTTTTAAAACAAGTAGAACCTCACACACCAGGGGGAGAAAAAATCACATGCTCTTCTCCAAAGACAAAATTTCCTGCCAAAACCACACTTGTCTGAGACACATGATGGGCAACGTTTAACTTTGGACCAATGACATGTGTAAGATTCAGTAGCTCACAAACTACAAGAGGAAAAACCAGATATTTTTGTACCACCAAAATAAGAGTTCTCACTTTCCAGTGGTATGCAGTATTTGTTTCAAGCTCTAGTAGGTCATGAAGTATTAAATCTTCATTCAAATTGAGAGCTTTCATTATGAAATTCTATTTTCAATAAACTTTGGAGGTTTTGAAAATTTACTAAATTATAATGTTTCTCTTTCTCTGAGGTTTAAATGGTTATGTCATGGTAATGAAGGTAGCCTAATGTCTATGTCATGATAATGAAGGTAGCCTAATGTCTTGCACAGAGCTTTGTTGTTATTAGGGCTTTTCTTCAAACTGAAAAAATGTTCACGCACTTAGAGAATTTCAGATGTGTACACTACATAAATAAAATAAGTTTGCAAGCATGAGAATATGAAAAACAGTTCCAATAAATATTGTCATAAGGACATCAGATTAAAAACTAGACCTAGGATATGTCTATACTGCACAGTTATCGCCAAAACTTTTGTCTTTCGCGGATACTTTAAAAAGCTCCCCCGTCCCCCCACAAAAGACAAAAGTTTGGCCGAAGCAAGCAGCGGTGTGAACGCGGCTTTGTCAGCAGGAGCGCTCTCCTGCCAACAAAGCTTATGTCACTCACAGGGCTGTAAGTATTTTGTTGGCAAAAGTGCCAACAAAAAATAACGCAAAAGAGCGTTCACACTGGCTGACTTTTAGCGACAAGGCTGTGTAGACACAACCTTGTCACTAAAAGCTGCGTAGTGTAGACAAGCCCTAAGATCACCAGCACAGTGCACCCAAGAGCCAAAATACAACCACAACTTCCAATGACTATTAAACTAAATCGAAGAGACAACCTATTTCAATACAGAAATAAAGTGGCACCAGACCCTGCCAGAACAACAGATACAAAACCTGCAGACGTATCTCCACTAGGGATGTAAAATATTAAATGGTTAACCGGTAAGCATTAATCTTACCATTAGCCCACCCTAAACATTAACCCCCAGCACCAGGCTGGCTGGAGCAGCCCCAGCCATGCTGGCCAGCCAACCCCAAGCGGCGCCAGCCGGAGCAGCCCCAGCCCCAGCCCCGGGCCACACCAGCTGGAGCAGCCCCAGCCCCAGGCCATGCCAGCCACACGGGCCACAGCAGCCCCAGCCCCGGGCCAGCCAACCACAGCCCCAACCCTGTGGGCTTGTCAGAGCAGCCCCAGCCCTGCAAGCCGGGTCGGCCGGCTGTCCAAGCAGACCCAGCCCCAGACCCCAGCCCCAGGCCAGAGCGGCCCCAGCCCCTCTCCCTTTAATCAGTTAACCGGTTAAACTATATAATTTTAATTGTTTAAATGGTTAACTTTTTAAATGATATTTACATCCCTAATCTCCACTGCTACAATGAGCAACACCCCTCACAACACATCTTTCAAAATCCATGGGTCCTACACATGCCTATCACAACATATGGTATACCTCATCCAGTGCCCAAACAGCACTAAATGCCCAAACAGCAACTATGTTGGTGAAACCAGACAATTACTACACTCTCAAATGAGCTCACACATGAAAATGATAAAAGACAAAAACACCACATCACCTGTTGGTGAACACTTTTCATAAAGCAATCACTCTGTATCAGATGGTAGTAGAAAGAGAGAGCCTGAAACATGACGCCTGGTATAAGAGGCCTGAGGCCTGAACTAAAATAGTGGTCAAGCCTTGTACATATAAACCAAAGTTAGCAAAAGTCAGTTGTGAGTAGAAGTCAGGCCCTGTTACAAAACATGCCTCCTTTCAAGTTCACAGAACCTGGCAAGAACTGGGCTGGCATTGCAAACACACACACACATTCCTAAGAAGTGCTAGGCACAGGACACTCACGCAAACACATTCCAGAAGGGTGGTACCAGAATACCCCGATACAGGGTTATGGTGTAAACACACTCCCTGAAGATGATTCAAGGATACACTAACCCGCTCTTAAAGATAAGGTTACGATGACAGGGTGATGAATAGAGATGTTTGATTGAACCACCATGTACAATGTAAAGGGTGATAACCAGGGCCAGTGCAAGGATATTTTGCGCCCTAGGCGAAAATTCCATCTTGCGCCCCCAGCCCCCACCCGCACATCGGTTCATTGAGGGGCAAATCCCAACGAGCCTTTATAGACCCCAGGAGCCAGCCGTGCCCAGGGCCTGCTCCCCAGACCAGGTTTCCCCCTCCCCGCCCCCATCCACTCTCTCCCACTTCCCACCCCCTGACTGCCCCCCTCAGAACCCCCAACTCCTCCCCTGCTCCTTGTCCCCTGACTGCCCCCTCCTGGGACCCCTGCCCCTAACTCCTCCCCAGAACCCCACCCCCTACCTAAGCCTCCCTGTTCCTTGTCCCCTGACTGCCCCCTCCTGAGACTCCCCCACCCTAACTGCCCCCCTAGGACCTTACCCCCTACCTGTCCCCTGACTGCTCCAACCCTTATCCACACCCCCGCCCCCAGACAGACCCCCGGGACTCCCACGCCCCATCTACCACTCCCTGCCCCCTGACAGGACCCCCAGACCTCCTGACCCATCCAACCCCCGCTGCTCCCTGTCCCTTGACTGCCCCAACCCCTCTCCAAACCCCAGCCCCCTGACAGGCCCCCCCCCCCCCCGAACTCCCAACCCATCCAACCCTGCTCCGTCCCCTGACTGCTCTGATCCCTCTCCACACCGCTGCCCCCTGACAGCCCCCCCAGAACTCCCAACCCATCCAAACCCCCCTGCTCCCTGTCCCCTGACTGCCCCAACCCTTCTCTCTGCAGCATGCAGAGAGAACAGACACACAGCCTAAGACTTACTACACTGACCTATCAGTCCTCATCCTCAAAGGCAACCTACACAACACTTTCAAAAGATGAGCCTGGGAGTTTAAATTTATAACTCTGATAGATACCAAAACTCATGGACTGAATAAAGACACTGGATTTGTGGCTTATTACAACAATCTATAACCCATTAGCAACTAGCCCCAGCTATTTCCCCCGACCCTTTCCTTTCTTCCTATGACTGGAGGGATGTTAAAAGGCCACTTCACCTTGAATGGTCCCTTGAAATGTGTGTTAATTACTTATGCTAAACAATCTTTTCCATCTTGTATTTAGGTGTGACACTCTGAGGAAGGCTATGTCTACACTGCCACTAATGTTGATATAACTTATGTCGCTTGTAACAGAGTGCTAAGCGAGAACAGCTGGGCCCACGCTTTGGTCATGGTAGCTCCACTCAAACAATGCAGAATGGAGCTGGTTAAACAGAGCTGTGCCTAATTGGTTGGGGAAGCAGCGCTGGAAGGCTAATTAAGCCATTAAGCAGAGGCTATAAATAGCCACAGGAAGAAAGTAGAAAGGGGGGGGGGAGGAGCAAACAGCAGGAGGAGGAGAGAATTTGCTCTTCCCCGCTTGTTGCAGGAGCTAGGGGTTCCCTAGGACGGTTGGAGCAGAGCTGTATATGGTATGAAGGGGTGGGAATCCACATTGTAAACAAACTACTCAAGGTGTTTGACCAGCACAAAGGTCTCTGAGCAGTTTGTGGACCAGAGCAGAGGCAGGAGCCAGGGGGCCCTGTTACATTGCTCAGGGATGTGAATAAACCACCCCCCTGAGCAACATAAGCTTCACCGACAGAAGCGCCAGTGTGGTCAGCACAAACTGCTGCTGTTTGTTGGGCGTGGGTTAATTAAGTCGATGGGAGATCTCTCCTGTCATCTTAGAGCGGCTACACTAGATAGCTCCCAGCAGCGCAGGTGCATCAGTGCAGCAGCACTGCTGAAAGCTCTCTAGTATAGCCATAGCCTAAGGCTATGTCTGCATTACCACTTTTGTCAGTAAAACTTTTGTTGGTCAGGGGCATGGGGAAAAAAACAAAAAAACCACACACACATACACACACCTGAGTGACATAAATTTCTCTGACAGAAGCTCTGGTGTGGTCAGTACTATGTCAATGGGAGCGCTTCTCCCACCAATAGCTACCGCCGCTCGTTGGGGGTGGATTAATTATGCCAATGGGAGAGCTCTCTGCCGTCAGCATAGAGCAGCTACATGGGACACCTTACAGTGGCGCAGCGGTACAGCTGTGACGCTATAAGGTCTGTAGTGTAGACTAAGTTTCCCAGACCTGAAGAAGAGCTCTGTGTAAGCTCCAAAGCTTGTCTCTCTCACCGTCAGAAGTTGGTCCAATAAAAGATATTACTTCACCCACCTTGTCTCTTTAATATCCTGGGATTGACATAGCTACAACAACACTGCATACAAACTAAATGGAAATAATTTTACAGCAATTTGAAAGTATAGCATAAATATCCAGTTTAAAATATTTCATTGTTCCCAAAAATTAGCCTTAAAATTAAATTAAACACCCATTTAAAAAAATTGTGTACCTTTTCTAATGCAGATTAGCTCATGTACGCCACAGGTTCGTTCTCCACCTATTTGGGAAAAATAACATTAGAAATTAGTAAATAGATATTATGAAATGTATTCTAATATTTAATGAGCTTTACAAACTGCAAAAAAGATAAAGGGGGAAACGAAGTGTCACTTAATGAGGACATTACAAAAGAATAAAACAAGTTCCTTTTTTCAGAGGATATTATATGTAAATAGGAAATATGAAAACTCAAACTGTTTTTTTGGTATTACCATTCTACTTAAGATGCAATTATTCATGCATTGGATTCAATGTATTAGACTGAATATTAAATTATCCCTAAACTTTTCATGTGGAATGTACACATTGAAATTTGTGAGCTAAGTCACCCCAAACTTTTTCCTAGCTATAAACTAAGTCCTCTAGTTCTGAAAAGTTGGTGAGCCAGTTGATCAGCAAATGACGTTTCAGAAAGCCAAAGTTTTAGAACATCATGTTGACATTCTGTTGCAATGTTTAAATTTATAAATTGTACAAAACAGGTTTTATCTCCTCGGGAAAAAACCCAGAGGTTATTGGTGTCGTTCACATCACCCCAGGTTTTATCAGGTTTTTCCATTTGGTGAGGCTTTTTTTTAAACTTATGTTACTTTAAAGTACTTACATGGGCATAACATATATTTGAAAGCTCTTTGTTACTAGAAAAAATTAGGCTGTAATTTCAGACTGTTAATGAAAACTTTATTCTAAAATGTTCAAAGGGAAGCAATGAGAACATTGAAACTTGTTATGCCTACTAGGGAAAGTTAAGAATTGTCTAGAAGCCTAGAGAAAAAGAATGGTGATTAGAGAGAGGGGCTTGGTTATTGGGTGAAATAAACCGTCATTAAGTGTTAAAAAGAGGGGTGTGTATTTTTTATATATATATATATATATATTATATATACATACATACACACACACACACACACACACATACACACACATACATATATATACACACACACACAGATACACACACACACTACATTTTAAACAATGTTTTTATTTAAGTTTGACATCATCCAAACTCAAACACTTAAACTCAGGGTAATACTAAGTTACAGGACATCTCTTAACCATATGTTAATGCCCATTAAACATGTTTCCACTCACAACAGACTGAATATTCACAATGAACTTCTTTCTGCCTCCAAATGATAAGGAAACATACATACAATACATTAATCTCCCTCACAGCATAATGCAAAACCTTAGACCCTCAGCAAACATTTAGAGTTGACAGAAAGTGCACAGGTTAAGTGTGTGGTGTGTTAAGTGTTTATGGGGGGAAGAGTGCATGAGACTGTCATTAATGTTATCTTATAAGGGAAAGTAATGTGTTGTACATAGCATATTTTCTTATATATTGGAGTCAAAATATCCTTATGAAAATATAGAGAGTCTGTTCCTGTCAGTGGACAGATGCTGTGTAGACATTAAGGTATGGTAAAGAGATATCCCGTGACTAGGTATTTTCTTGACTCTTAGAGCTTGAGTTGGAGGGACCACTAACTTCAAGCCCTTTTAAACAAAGTTTCTGTTTATGGAATTTCCCAGATTTTTAATACAGCAAGTGTAGGAGAGAGGTTTTGTTGTTGTTTTTTTTAAGAGAGGCAAGGCCAAAGGATGATAAGGATGCCCCCCGACTTCCCCAATGGCATGGGGCTACGGAGAGAATGGGAATGTTTGCAGTGGGGGAAGGGGGAGACAGAAGGCATGGTGAGGAGAGGACTGTGTGAAGAAAGGTGGGAGAGGGAGGGGACAAAGAGGGCCCTTCTCTACGCTTCCAACTCTAATCCAATAGCTCCCATATTCCTGAAAGTAGGTCAGGAGATGTTGTCAAGTTCTGGATTTGCTCAACTGGGCAGACAAGTGCTCTGCATGTATGTCTACACAGCCTGGGCCACCAGACCTGGACTAGCAGGGCTCACGCTAGAGCTCTAAAAATAGCTGTGTATACAGTGCTTTGAAGTAATAACTTGGGGTAGCCCAAGTCTGTGGACCAGGGCTGGGAAGCTCACTTCCGTAGGCTGTGCAGACATACCCATAGTCAGAGGTACGAAGCTTTAACAAGGCTGGAGAGATCTCAGAAGTGGAGCTCCAAATTCCTCTCCCCCGGGAATGCTAGTCACTGCTCCCCAATTGAGCCACGGTATACACCTTCTCCTCACAGTTTCCCAACTGTAGACCACAAGGAAGGACCCTTTTCCCTGGGGATAGTTTGTAGCTTCAATCCCACCAGAAACAAAAAAGACCCAAGAGGTGGCAATTTGGACTAGAGGCAGTCTCACTTTCACATGGCAAGCGAGCACTTAAGTATACTGGATTACAGGTGAAGTAGATTCCCAGTTTTCTGGGGGATGGAAGGGTAAGGAAAAGCTCTCCATCAAAATATTATTCAGCCTTGTGAAAGGTGCACTGAGCTGGGAGCCAGAAAACCATGAGTTCAAATCTCATCTATTCCATTCACTCCGAAGACCTTATTATTGAGCAACATCTCATATCCCTATATTATGAGGTGGCAAAATATCATCCATGCCTTTCACATATGAAATAACTGAGAGGTTGCACAAGGTCATGTCTAGCAGATAGACACCAGGGTGAGAGTCTCTCTCCTGCTCTTGCCACTTTATGCTGGGCAAGAGGGCTGGGAAGCAGCCTAAAGAGCCTCTAAAAAGATCCATTCCCATCCAGGAGATATTCACTTGGTGCAGGGACTGAAGACGACAGCTGCAGGCCATCTTCCAAAGACCCCCTTCAAAGTCCTTGCATAGGGGCAGGCCAGGGATAATACGGCTGTGTGTGGGAGAAATACATCAGAAGTGGGACTGAAACATGTAGCACTGCAGAGATTCAGGGCAGCACTACTGCCCATGGGCAGCCAAAGGCAGGCTATTATAACTTAGATGCAACCCCCTCTTGGCTTTAAAGCCACCTGAGTGCCTCTTCCTCCTGACCTATTGATTCTGTGTTGCACCTCTCACTTCCTGTCTTTAACATACACAGCCTCATTGATTCTGCCCCTCAAAAAGCATTTGCCAAATCTATGTGCTTGGCTATGCTATCAGTAACCATGGTTCTAATCACAAGACTATGCACCTCTCAGAATTGGAAACAGAACCCAGCATTCCTTACTCCCAGTCCCCTCTCTACTCTAACCAGAAGACCATTATCCCCTTCCAGGTGGGAAAGAAGCCAAGAATCCTGATTCCTAGCATTATATTGCTGTCTAACAAATAACCAACCCACTGGTTAAGTGCCACTTCTCCTTTTGGGGACATGTCTTCCCCAAATAAAGTAGTGGCCATCTTTACTGAAGCCATGAGTAATTTCATACCCAATAGGTAGCTTCAGTCCCACTGTAAATTATGGAAAATGGTGGCCATTTTTAGTAGTGGAAAATTTTGAATGTGATGGGAAAGACAAGAAAATACAATGTAATTAAGCAAAGTTCTAACCAATCTATTTTTATTAAATGAAAATTCAAGGAATGCTGGCAATAACTGTTAACTGTATAGAAAGTGTGAATGATGATAAAACAACCATTTGTTAGCAAAAGGGATATGAAGAAAAGTCAAACACTAAAAATGTTTAAAAGTCCCATTTAATTTTAACTCAAAGTAAAAGATTTAGTTTAAAATACCTCTGAAAATTCAGTCTTTACTCAGACTCTGTGCTTGAAGTTTGGGGAAGACACAATGTATTTTTCACGCAAATCAAAGAATGAATCCTTCCCAAATTAAAAAAAATGGAACCCAATCTTAATTTAGAGGTGATATCACTCCTCTGTAAAAAGGTATCTAGCTCATCAATCTTCAGTCTCAACAGGGTAATTTATTACGTGGTCATTTCTCATTTTCAGTGTGAAAGCTGCTGATCAATACGCTAAAACAATTATTGTTAAATTCATATGCCAATATGAAGGAATCATTATCTGACTCGACATGAAAGAAGATGAAAGAAATGGTAGAATACAAAGGATCAAATAGATCAAAGCAATAAAACCAGATAACTCTTTCACACTAAAATACAAAAACTGTCAGGAATTGTTAAGTAGCAAGTTAGAAAGGGGCCATGCTCGTCTTAAAGTGCAGAAAATCTATTTCTTCTGATTCATCAAGCTCAAATGTGCCACTGACTGAAACTTCACCTACTGAATGGGAAAGATAGAATATTGATGAGTTTGATGATCCTGCAAGTAAGATTTTTTTCAAGGTCATCACTGTTATTAAAATGTAGCTAGAATGATCATTTAAGTCCCTGTTCCAGGTTTTCCAGCAGCTTTTCAACATTAGCTTCATTTAGGAATAGTATTTTTGTCCTTGACACGCAAAAAACTGACAAAGAATAATGAGAGATTTGGCTGTTTTTATGGCATAAAGGCTCAAACCTGAACTCGTTAAGATAGTCATAACCATTTATGTCAACATAATCACCTTCAATGGAGTACAAATGAGACATTTAAAGAGAGGCGCAAATACTTCTCCCTAGATACTCTTCCAGATAGATTTCAACTCACTAGTGAAGAAAGAAAATTATGGAAAGCGCTAAAAGAATCAACATTGACATTAAACGGTTGGTTGAAAATGAGAAGTCACTCAATAATTACTACAAACATTTAGTCAAGGAAATGTATTCTTGTTTAATGCTATTTATTCTACACATGAAAATAAAACAGAATACTGTGTCCAAATTGCTAAAAATCCCATCCAGAAATCCGGAGAAAAATTAAACAAAGAGGTCTTCACCAATTTTCAAAAAATGAAAATAAATTGAAAAAGATGAGATCTGAAATTATCCTGAAGCAACATACTGATATTCAACACACTACTTGATGCTTATTGAAAATAAAGTATCAACTAATACAGTTGAAAAGCATTAGTGTAAAAACCACCATCACTCTCCTGGTTGATTGGATGAAACTGGAAGACTGATGTCCCAACTTCTCAATTACATTTAGTAGAACTGAGGAAAACTGTGTCTCTCCAGCCAACTACCATAAGTATGCTGAAATCTGCACTGAGCACAAGGAGAACATAACATATTTTATACAAGAAACTCTAGAAAGCCACTAAATCTATTTTAAAAAATGAAGAATTTACAGGGACTTCATAGATGTGAGGGAGACCTCAATATTGATGCAAAATTATATTAATGAAACTTTTTTTTTGTTAGGTTATTATAAGTTTGTCTGAGTCTTTACTGAATATTAAGATACAGCTACAAATGTATTATAGCCAGAATGCTTGAAAATACAAAGGTATCTGTGGTATGTTTTAGTTAATTATGTTATAAAAATTTCAGGCTGGCTAAAGAAATTGCAAGAGGTTTCTTCTTTCTGTCTCTCAAGAACAAGCAAATGGCCTCAGACGATTACCGTACCTTAGCCATAAAACCATGAGTGTTATACAAACTAAGAAAAGCTGCATTTTAAACATTACCTTGCTTTAACTTTTATCCGATTTTCTTTTGTTCTATGTTAAAATGATATATTAGATATTTTGTACAAAGCATACATTTCAATAACCGAGATATTTAATTGATATACCAGATAGACTATAACTCTAAGGACATTGGGTAAAGAGACAAACACCTGGCTGCATATCCAGAAGCTGAAGGCAGCACCTAAGCCAACCCCAATGGCATGAAGCCAATGAAAAGATGACCACAACCAACTTTGAATATAAACAAGCCTGAAAAAGATGTCTTCCTAACTTCATTGAAACAAAAAGGAAGAGTATTAAAAAACAACCTCAGAAATGAGCACCCCACACACACACAAATCCTGTGCTACCCTACTTAAACAGCAAGCATTCATCAACTTATCCTTTCCATCTCTACAAGCAAGCTGCCACAACAGCGAAGGAAAAAGAGAAGACTCAAGAAAAAAAAAAAAACCCAAGGATAGCTCCCCAAGATTTCAACATGGATTGGTGAAAGAAAGTTAACTAAGACACTGCCAAGAGATTAGATTTAAAACTCTTGTAATGATTTATTAGGATATGAAAATGCTGTTATAAATTAAAACATTAATAGTTGCTCCTGTTAATCATCAAATGGTTAGACCACATACACCTGGAGAAGACTCAGGGGCTTTACATTGGAAACAAAGGAAAAGAGGGATTTAATTGGATCTAAGATTCTTAAGATTGGTCAATTGCCCTATCTCAAGACAGCTCTTTAAATGGCTTCTGCTCTAAATCACTGATTTGAATACCTCCTTCCGTTTCATAGGATTGAGTTAAGATTGCTTATTTTTCCCACTTATAAACTAGCTGATTATTAATAACTAGATAGGTTATCTACCCTAAAACAAATTATTTTGTCCATACATAAACAGCTTCTAAGTATCTAATAAGATACTATGACTGGGTTCATAATAATTTGGGAAAACAATATACTTTGGTTTTAACTTATCAAAAGAAGAGCATTCCCAGTGGTGGTCCACTCTCAAAAGGTATTATATCTGTAAAAGCTCTCCACAGACAGACATTCAGAAAAGATTGTAATGGAAGTTGCCAATTTATCACTTGCATTTTATCATTTGTGTTATTTTAATATTTTCTTTTACTTTCTTCAATAATAAAATAGCCATGGTTAATAATTCTGATTATTTTACTTGGTTGTAATCCTGGTGTCCCCTAAGGCAGTGGTTCCCAAACTCGGTCTGCAGCTTGCTCAGGGTAAGCCCCTGGCGCACTGGGCCGGTTTGTTTACCTGCCGCCTCCGCAGATACAGCCGCTCGCAGCTCCCACTGGCCGCGGTTTGCCGTTCCCAGCCAATGGGAGCTGTGGGAAGCAGAACGAGCCAGCCCGCTGGCTTGATCTAACTAATAAAGAACTGGAAGGAACCACACAAGAACAAAATCAAAACATGATTCAGAGAAGCTATGGAACCTTTCCATTATTTAGCCAACATTACTGATCCCAAATATAAAGATTACATGTTGAATCCAGCATAAGAGGCATCTGAAACATGGTTGATGGAATCCCTCTCGTCATTTTAAATTGAAGATCTAGATTTCTACCACAAATCTGTGTTTGTACTCACAGTTCTGACTGCATCATAAAGTAGAAATTTGTCCAAATAAAGTAACAGGAGACAGGACAGTTGAATTTTATCAATTTTTAAAATATCTGCATTCCTGTCCTGTAAACTTTGCATCATACGATCAAGTTTAGGTCATTCCAATAGATTTAGTTGAAACTTTATAATAGACTCGATGTTGAAAAAAGAAAGTCGGGAAAAGTCACTCTTCGTGTTGTATGCACAACCTTAGTTCTGTGTGTATGCATTACAATAGCCTTTAGTTATATGGCCAAATGCTATTGCTCAAAGTACAATATAGCATATAATTTCTTCTACATAATTGGTTATACATGTCATAATGAACTAATATATCTTTCCTGACAGACTTTTTATATGATAAATTTTCTTCTCTCTGAGGGATGTATTTTAATAATTTAGGTTCTCTCTTACAAACCATCACCTACAATATATAACTTCACTCACTTGCAGACCATACGAATGCATGGACTGTGAACGGCAGACAGTCAACGAAATACCACTATACAAAAACTACAGTAAGGCATACTACTACACAACATATACTACATATTAAATCTAAAACAAACAACAATAGTGAAAATCTTCAGGTTTCTATAGGCCTCCAAAGTTTACGTCAGAGCAAACCACTTCACCCCCTTAACCGCACAAGGAAGACTTTGATTTTGGATTTTAAAAAATGTACAGATGCAAAATATCCAATTCACAAGCAAGTAAACCTAGAGTTTGCATTTGTAAGATATCTCAGAGCAATGTTCCCTCCTGCAAACTTCATATACAAACACAGAAGCCCTCCTACACATTTATATGCAAAGAATATTGAAGGTATAAAGAAGCTAAGCATTCCTCTGGTATCCCTTTTATGGATTTGGGGGGGGAAACAGTGCAAAATGTGCATGCAGAGCATGACATTTTCGAGGGGTAATAAATCCATCAAATAAAAAAATAGAGTTTAGAAGAACTCACAAAAGGCATTTATCCTTACAGAGGATCACTCAAATGCTAATTCCAGTGTTTTCCAACCATTTTGGTTACAAAGCTGTGAAAAACATGGCAACATTTTCTTTTATTATGGGAAAGCATAATTGATTTACTCTTTTAGTAAAATCAGCTGAATTATTTTTACTCAAATAAAACACAAAACCCCTTTGGGGCTGAAAATAAGCCTGGAAAATTTCAGCCTATGAAGGTGAAAGTTTCAGAAAGTAAAAAAAGCAACAGACAAGGAGCTTGGTATTGAACTCATTAGTTAACCTTAGCAACAGAAGTCTTTGCCTCTAATGCTAACAGTATATATTTAAAAATTATTACTGCTTATTAATTTAAGAATCCACACTTTCCTCTTCTCTCTGTCTTCATTTCATCTTATCAATGGTTGACTTGCAACTTCAATGTTCTTTTAATGTAGGTTTTTTTTGGCTATCACTATATCGTTCACCATTTGCTGGTATTTGTTTGATATTTTGATAAACGCGGTAATCTACTACACAATTCAGTTCTTCTCTTCCAACTCTTGAATGCAACAGTAGCTTATTGTGTCAACCCCTTTCTAATGTATGAAAGCCTCTGCTTCCCATAGAATCCTAAACATTAGGGTCAGAAGAGACTACTTAAATAACCCAATTAATCTCTTGCATTTTGCAGAACTATTCTCTATATCATTCCCATTAGGTTTCAGCTACACTAAGATTTTTCTGAAAATCTCTTTTCGTGGCACTCATGTTGTTGTATTCATGCAGTACTGTAACTGATATCACTAATACAGAATGGCTCCTAACTTTTTTAGCACCTTGTCATCCAACCCTGCAGGGTGGTAACGTGGGCATCTGATCTATGTTAGTACTCCAACTATTCCTAGCACCAGTGAAGCTAAAACCAATTCCACAGCAATGATGGGAGATTTGAAGAAAAAAACCGCAGTGTAGGTAAGGGCCAGTGTATGTAATCTAACCTGTTCTTAAGTATTGACAAACATGGATATTCAATCATCTCCCATGGTAATCTAGATCCCTGACAGACTGCTCCTTACTGTTAATAACATTTTCTTAATGCCCTGCCTAAACTTTTCCTTCCTTATCTTCAGGACATTTGTCCTCGTCCTGCCATCATCAATAATTGATTTATTCCTTCCTTCTCAAATAAATTTGTTAGTCTCTAAGGGCTGGCCCACACTACCCACCAAGTTCGAACTAAGATACGCAACTTCAGCTACGTGAATAACGTAGCTGAAGTCGAAGTATCTTATTTCGAACTTCAAAGTACTCACCGCTGGTCCACACGGCGGCGCGCAGGCTCCCCCGTCGACTCCGCCTGCTCCGTTCGTGGAGCAGGATTACCGGCGTCGACGGGGGAGCACTTCCTGGTTCGATTTATCGCGTCTAGACAAGACGCGATAAATCGAACCCAGAAGATCGATTGGACTCCTCCGACGTGGCGGGTAAATACAGACGTACCCTAAGGTGCCACAAGTACTCCTGTTCTTTTTGCGGATACAGACTAACACGGCTGCTACTCTGAAACCTTCATTTATACTGTTACACTGAAGCCATACATGAAACTGTAAATTGTACCCTGTCCAAACCTTCTTTTAGAGCAGAGGTCTCAAACACGCGGCCCGTGGGCCACATAGTTATTTCCTGCGGCCCGCCATAGGCGCCGACTCCACTGGCAGCCAAGCTCCAAACATTACTGAGTGTTTATATTTTATTAAAACCCCTCTTTGCATTACAGTTTTCAAAAAGTTAATACATTGACTTTTAATAGAATACTATATTACTCCTCATTTTTTTCATTTTTGACTATACTTTTGTATCACTGTATGAAAAGGTTTCAGTGATGCGGCCCTCGGGCCAATTTACTAGTTCTCATGTGGCCCTCGTGGTAAGTTGAGTTTGAGATCCCTGTTTTAGAGTAAGCATATTTACCTCCAAACACTTCCTCATAGGCCCTTGAACCAAATTTGTTGTTCTTACTCTAGTTTTACATTTATCCTTCCTATCTTATGGGGAGCACAACTGGATATAGTAATCCAAGTATAGTCTAACCAAAGCTATGCAAAGAAGCACTATTATCCCTCTGGCTCCTTAAGTCATCAAAGAAAAATACTGTTATTTGGTTAGAATTTTGTAACAGCACTGCACTGCAAGCTCAGATTGAGTTTGCTATTTCTCTACTAGATTCACTATCTACTGTCCTACAAAAGGTGTTTCTCAAACTTACTGGTTTCCAACCAATGATCCCCCAATTTGAATCTGTGCTATTTACTTCCTTTTCATGTTGCATAGTATACCTTCATAATTATTAATATTAAACAATCTCCACTCCTCCCAGCAAAACCTGCAAGAGTGAGTATAAGTTTAAGAAGTCAATGAGTTTGAACTGGTGAATTTCTAGCTGCATTCTCATCTTGGGGAAATCAGGTGTACAACTTTAGAGAGCGAACAAGAAGGGAAGCTCAGAAACGTGGCAGAAGTAGAGGATTTACAGAGCTATCCAAATGCAATTCAGATCATAAAGCATCCATTCTGTCCTTGTATTTTTCCCTCCATCCTTCATGCAGCATGGCTAAAGAGACACTACTGTTTCACCAAAGCTCTTTAGCATATATCTGAGCTTAGCCCTTTCTCCAAGGGGGAAGGAAGTGCAGGTGTGAAAGTGAAATTACTGCTGCTATAAGCAACATTAACTTATACTGTGTGAATATGAAAGAAGCATTGCTGCAAAGAACAGCTCCTCAGTGGCACGCTCTCTCTCCTCTGATCCCAGCACACTGCCTGAAATCCCCCAGAGCCCCAAACCCCAGGGAGCTGTGGGAAAGCAGCCCCAGTAGAGTCACAGAGTGGAGTTAATATGATACATTCCTTTCAACTGCTACTTTTGGTGACTTACTGCTCCATTTTGCTTTCAATTTTCCCTCTTAGGCAGCCCACTCTTCCAATCTCTCAGTCACTTTTCCATTTGATACCATCATTGATTGTGTTTGCCACTCCTCCAATTTTTGTGTTGTCTGAAATGTTTATTAGTTGAAACCTTACCTTCTATTATTAGTGGAAATATTAAACAATGAGCTTCCTGTATCTACCCCTCCAATGTATCTTACACTTGACACTGTGCATTACTTGTTTTGTCTGAGGAGGGAGAAACATACCACAGATAAGGTTGTCAAAGTAATTCTTTAGTCCCATTTCAGCCTGCACCTTTCCTAGTTGTCCTCTGCTGTTTCCTGGTACTTCTGGAGTTGCTCAAGCCAAACCCAAACTATCTACCTGATATTTAAAAAATATATGTTAATGTATTTTTTTTAATTATTATCCCCACAATTACTGGAATTTCAGCTTCATATTGACTTTAAATGATTTATTATTTTATAACAATATGTTTATTTTGAGAAATCATCTCAGCAAGTTTTATAATGGTTGCTACTAGCAGAAAATGTGGCTACCCGAACTTCACCTCATGAAGTAATACTTCATTTTTAAAGCTTTGTCAGTAACCAAGGTATTACCACACTGCACAAATGTAGCTATAAATAATTTCACTGATCAAAATAAATTGCACTTGCTTTCTTCCATACAACTCTTAATATAAAGAGCTTTACATGAAAAAAACAACTTAGGTTTTTCAGTTAGCACTGATGTAAACTGGTGTATGTTAACATGACTGACATATTGAAAATGATACCTAACATTTTAAATACATCAAAAATACTTCTTTACTAGAGCTAATAAATACTATTTTGAAGATGATATTTTAATTTTGTGTAGATTTCAAATGTAACTATAAGTACTTTGTTTAAAAAAACCTTTGATATTTATTCTAAATGCTGAAATTTTTAAGCTTGCAGATTCCCTGTAGTTACAAATAATAATAATATTGAACTAGTACATGGTGTTTTTAAAAACACCATAATACTTTCTATGAACATATTTTATGTCTAATGATGTGTGTGAAAATATCTTGGACACACAGTAATTTCTGTATCTTAGCGCTGT
The DNA here is from genome assembly GCA_033296515.1 of Macrochelys suwanniensis. Classification (NCBI taxonomy): domain Eukaryota; kingdom Metazoa; phylum Chordata; order Testudines; family Chelydridae; genus Macrochelys; species Macrochelys suwanniensis. Next base: position 160,961,772 of record CM065777.1, read on the forward strand.
AAGATGGAAGTCCTGCTGCTTTAGTCTAATTGCATCAGGGAAGACAAAAGCAGTAGCATGTACCAGGGCTAACTAATATAAAAATGTCAATTTGATTAGTTGACTGGTAAAGGGGTTTGTCAAAGAGTAAAGCCAAAGGCAAGGTACTAACAAGCAGACCAAAGAAGGAGGAAGAAAACCAACTGGGGAGGAGAAGGGATTATATATACATATCAGTAAAACTGAAAAAAAAAAGTTATTATTTATGAAACAGAATGGATGCTACACTCTTGCTACAACCTATAATAATGAAATTCATTTCAACTCCTGCCTTCACCAAGAGAATTAAATCAATACTTAGCTGCTCAATTTCATAATGGGATTTGTGTCAGATTTTCAGAAGAGCTCAGTTCCCGTTTAGGCCATTTTATTTAAGTGTCCAAGTGGAAACTGAGCTCTTTTGAAACACTGGCCCCCACTGCAGGTGGTGAGCACTTTTGAAAGTCTGAATCTTTTTTGATTTCTAACATTTTTAGTAGTCTTCTTCTTTCTACCACTCTCTTTCAAAAATAGATTTCAAATATAGAATTCAAAGGATGATAAAAAATATCTTCAGATCCAATAAGATCTGATGCATTTGGAGGAGATTCTCCATTTTAGGGGTAAAAGTTAAGGCACTGTTTTAAAGGGCACTGTCAACTTGATTTTTTTTTTGAGTGACTAATTTAAAAGATTCCAGTTAATGATAGCACATCCTTTATATTATATAGTAAGTCCTGGGTTTTTTCCCCCAAAGACACCTGAGAAGGGATTTTGCTCCACTGCTATTTAAAGGGGGCTTTTCAGCATGGGAAAAGCTGAGCAATTCTGGTTCCTATCTTGCAAGCTACTCCATGCGGGTGAACCCCTGCATGCACACAGGGCCCCCTTGACTCTGTGTGGGCACTTCAATCTGCTTGCATAAAGCAACTTCCAGTTATAGGAAGCCAAGCCCCTACGCATGACAGTGAAACTGACTAAAGTGCTGGCAAATGTACAAAATAACCAAACTAATAAATAGTTTGGGAATTTATTTTTTTAAATGATAGCTTCTTTCAGCTACAGTAAGGGAAAATATTTCTGACAAATGTTTTGAAATTGACAGCGTACCTTTACAGTCTCTTTCACTGGAAATTACAGTTTGGGGGGTTGTGCGTTTTTAATTACATTTATAATTTTTCTCGAGATTGAATGAGGTTTCAAAACAAACTGTGTGGATTCAGGAGTGGCACCTCTTTCTAAACAGATGGTCATCTTCCAATAGTACCAACAAGTGTCTATCATCCCTTGTCCTCGCAAGTGCCCACTAGACCCTCACTCCTTTAAAAAAAAAAAAGTGATGCGTGTAAGGAACCTGGAGCAGACACAGACAGCCCTGCAAGTCTCACTCCCTGGGTAGTAGGGAGAAAGAAGGAGCCTCCATCCTTTGGGGAATGAGTTTTAAAGCAACCGATGAAGTCTCTCCACTCAGGGAGGAAGAAGGGGGGTTATGCTGCGTGGGTTTCGATGCGATCCACAATCTCTGTGACTGAAACCTGAGCCTCTCATTCCGATGGGCTTGAAAACAGAGGCAGCCCCCCAACAAGCTGCGTCCCGGGCTCCGCCTGGCAGCATGTCCCGCTCTGCGCGGACACCAGCCAAACCCCACTGCCGCCCCGCCGCAGCCCGAGCAGCCCCGCACCGCGGTCGGGGGCGCTCAGAACCTGGGCTAGTCTCCGTCTTCTCACAGCCCGCCACCAGCGAGCGGCGGGTGTGCAGCCGCCGGGAGGCTTCACCCGACCCGAGGCGGGGTCCTCCTCGGCCACGCCCGCCCGGGGGCAGCTGCCTGGCACCCCCGGGGATTATTTATTTACCGACTCAGGGACTCCTCGGCGCAGCCACAACAGGGCGGGGAGAGGCCCGGGAGGGAACAGCACCCACCCCTGGGGTAGCTGCCCTGCTGCGGCCACAGACGCCTGGCACCACAGGCTGCAGCCAACCCCACGGCTCAGCCGGCCACCCGGGTACCCCGAGACCGCCTGGCACCACAGTCCCGCTTTGCCAGGGATTATTTACCTGAGTGAGCCCCCCCCCCCCGCTGTTCCTAGCCCGGGGAGCCCCCTACTCCCCATGCCCGCTGTCCGGTGGGAGGGGGATGTTCAGGAGGAGGGGAGCCCGTTATTGGCCTACTTACCATCAATCGCCATGATCTTCCAGGTGGGCCGTACCAAGTGCAGCGCACGCAGGAAACACACCGACAGGCAGAGGCTGGAAGAAAGAAGCAACGGGAGAGGAGGAGGGGGAGGGGGGGGCGCGTGCCAGGGCAGCGGAGCTGCGCGTGACTCCGCCCCCTTTCCCCGGGCCAGAGGCGCGCCCAGATTCGAAAGCGCGGCGGTTGGGTGGCGGTGGTCGACAACGTCCCGACTCCGAGGCCAACGGCCGTCGCCGCCCTGGTTCGCGACGGCCGCTGTCAGAGGCCGTCAGCGCCCCAGGTCCGCGTTCCATCCTGCTGCTGCGCTAAGCCTTGCGCGCGCTCTTCCACCCCCTGCTAAGCCCTGGCTGCCTGTCAGGGCCTCATCCTGAACCCAGGGAAGTCAACGGGGTTTGTGCCTGTGACTCCAGTGGAAGCAGGATTTGGCCCTGTTAGGGGGTACAATGGTGGTTGCTGGCCCAGATCCCGAACACACTACAACGTGTTGGGAATTTTGCCTTAGCGTTCAGTAGGATCAGGATTTGGTCCATTTAAAATTCCGCATAAAGTACATATATATTCTTCCCCAACTGCCAAAAACAGTTACTTGATTTTTTTTCAGCAAAGGCAGAACTTTTCCCATCCAAAATGGGCAGAATTTTGAAATTTTGCTCATCTGGTATCAATAGCTGATCATCCTTGAAATTTTAAAAACATTCCAGTGATTGTTAAAATTGGCATATTTTCAAATGGAAACCCATACAATTGTCCAGGTTTTGGAAGTTTAATTTGTTTAAACAACTATGCATTGATTCATATAGAAAAGAAAAAGACTTCAAATGTAAATACATTCCCAATTTTACATATACCAAGGTAACTTTAAGCATGTGAGCACATGAGCTTTATGCACTAGCTCAGTGGTTCTCAACTGTGGTCCACCGCTTCTTCAGGGAAAGCCCCTGGCACACCGGGCCGGTTTCTTGACTTGCCACGTCCGCAGGTTCAGCCGGTGGCAGCTCCCACTGACCACGGTTCGCTGCTCCAGGCCAATGGAGGCTGTGGGATGTGGTGCGGGCCGAGGAATTTGCTGTCCGCCGTGACCGGCAGCCCCCATTGGCCTGGAGCGGCGAACCGCGGCCAGTGTGAGTCGCGACCGGCCGAACCTGCGGACGCGGCAGGTCAACAAACCAGCCCGGCGTGCCAGGGGCTTTCCCTGAACAAGCAGTGGACCACAGTTGAGAACCACCGCACTAGGTAAAGGTGTGTCTGTGGGATCAGGGCATATATAGTGAAAGAGGTAGTCTTAATTCTGGCATTTCCTTAACTTTAAAGTGCCTCATTTTGCAACATTAACATTCTTCTACTGTACTGTTTATGTAATCTTAATTTTTAAAAATATAAAAATAAAAAGATCGATTATGTAGAACCCATACTGACTCTTCCCCCAATATGGACCATCAGCCAGGTTTGAGATCTTTAGATTCACTGCACTGTCCTCTATCAGTTGAGGTAAGTACACCGGACCCTCGCTAGAACGTGGGAGTTGGGATCCATGCCAAGTACTGCATTATAGCGGGGACCGCGTTAAAATGAAATTAGCATCAAAACTAGCAAAATTACCAAACTAGCAAAATTAGCATCAAATTGGCATCAAAATTAGCAAAATTTGCATCAAAACTCGCCTCTCCCGGCCCCGGAGCTGCCGCAGCTGGGTGAAAGGCGCTTTTCCTTCCGCCCCGGAGCTGCCTCAGCCGGTGAAAAGCATCTCTCCCCTGTTCCCGGGTTGCTGGGGCTTAGGGTTAAATTTGGGATCCATGGCCACGACCACGTTATAAACAAATTCGCATTATATAGATGCGCGTTCTAGTGAGGGTCCGGTGTATAACCAGTAGAAGACTTATCTCCTATGTGGACCTTCTGCTAGATGGAAACACAGTAGTTTTCACATGTATTTGCTACACAGAAAAGGAACGTTGAGCCACAGGAATAATGGGTTCAATTCCATGTTCTGTAAGGGAGTGTCCTTTAGTGGTTACAGACCATTCTTTTATCCACTTCTGCTCCTATCTTCCTCCCAGATCCTATCCCCTCTCCTGTGACCATTTCCTCTCTGCATCTGCCCGCTCCTCTCCCTCTGCTCCTATGCACCACCCTCTCAATGAATCCAAATCCTCTCCCCCATTGTTCCTGTCCTGTCTTCTAACCTACTCAGCTCCTGCCCTGTTCCCCCATCCCTGAGCTCCTCCTCTTGCCCGCCCACCCTCTCTAAATTTATTTTTGTGCCTTTTTAAAAACTGGAAAAAACAAACACACACAATAACAAAAAACAGATAATTTTGACTAATGGTTATCACCAAACAGTGCTACATACACTTTCTTCCTGAATATTGACTGTTTTAATCACACCACACTGTCTCCATGCCTTCTTTCATTTGAACTGTTAGCCTGGGTACTATTTTTATCTGAGTTTGATCCTAGGAGAGACTGAGTTTATATCTGATTATCTGATAATTTGTTTTAAACTTTCAGAAAATCCTTAAAAAGAGGCTGTGAGGGGTTTGGTTTGGTGCTGTAGGAAGAATAGAGTATATACTATCCCTAAAAACTTCCATGCAATTTGACTTGTTCTTAACAACCATCTTGTTTGACTATATTGTATGGCTGGGTCTGAGTACTGGGTTAAGGATTCTATTGGATCCAAGTACCTTTCACCTCTGTTAAGGTTGTTATTTATATTTTTTCTAGCAGTATCTCCATTTTGTTGGAGTAATGTCATGTCACATAACCCACTGCAGTCAGTGGGGCTCCTGCTGAGTATAGGAGTCTACCCCCGCAGGTCTGGGCTCCAGTTTGAAAGACATTAATGAATCATCCCAATTTTGTGGGTGGCCTGCAAAAAGTCATCCCATTGTCACATGCTTGCAGACCATTAATATGTTGTGACACACAAGTCTGTCTCGTTGGACAAACTCAGATAAGTGGTAATCCTTCCTCTGGAGGCTGTGAGTTAATTGTTGCCTGGGTCACAAGTAAAAAGGTTGACTGGAAGTTTCATCCCAGTCCCCATTTTTTCACATCAGAAAATCTCCACACACTTAGTCCCAATTAGCTGTTTGCTCAGGAAAGAGTTCCAGGACTAAAATAATAGGTGTCACTCCAGGTCAGCAAAGAGGTATATTGGCAGAGATGTGTGAGGAAGCATGAACACTGCTTGCCAGCACTATCACTGGCTCAAGTCAAAATTAATATCTTACATTCACATGTACTAAGTTTACATTTTTTAATCTTTATACTAAATCAATAAATCATAGAATAATGTAGTGGTGGTCAGCAATGTCCTATTTTTTCAATTGCAATGTTACTAAAAGAGGGATAAAGCTTTTAATCAAATTGCAAAATTAGTTCTTTGGGCCATAAAAATCAGTTTTCTTTTAAAAAATAATGTGGATGCTTGTGACAAACTGAACTTTGTCTGAATACATATTGCCCTTTATAAAAGTAATATAAAGGATCTGCTGATGTGTAAAATTCTCTCTGCCAAATCCAAGGAGACAATGATTTTGTTGAGAGTACTATTATTAAGGCTACGATTATGTCACGGGGGTCACGGAAGTCATGGGATCTGTGACTTCCAGAGACCGCCATGACATTTTCAGCCAGTGGGGGGCACCAGATCTCTCAGCTGCAGAGGCCCTGCACCTCCCCGACCTGGAGCTCGGAGCTATGGAGCAGGCCCCCCACACAGCTCCCAGCCCCCACAGGCGGTAGAGGGTCTGCAGCTCCCAGGTGCCTGCCCAAAGCTCGAAGCCGCCGAAGCTCCAAGCCATGGGGGTGGCGGGGGGGGGGGGGGGGGCCTGGAGCTTTGAGCTGCGGCAGGGGGCCCCTGGTGGGGGGCCCCCAGCAACTCCCAGCCACCAGTCCTGGAGCTCCAAGCCTCCATGCGCAGTCAGGGCTGGCAGCTCGCAGCTGCTGTGCGTGGCAGCAGTGGTGGGTGCTGGACCCCCACACACCCCATTTTGTCAGGGTTATTTTTAATAAAAGTCACGGACAGGTCAGGTGCTTCCATGAATGTTTGTTTATTGCACATGACCTGTCCGTGACTTCTACTAAAATTACTGTGACAAAATCTTAGCCTTAATTACTATATATGATGATGTTAGTCTGCCATTTGTACAGGAGGGCATTAATACACAAATATGCAGCCAATTTATTATAAAAATTTCAGCAACTATGTGAGAAAACAGCATGGTGACCCACAAATGCACTAACTGAAAGCTGATTCATAGGTTAGCAATAGGTTTAATACTGAAAGAATACCATGTGTGTGACAAATCCTTTACTCATACAATGATTCAAATAACTGGCAAATTATAGAGCACTTTTTATCCCATAAGTCCCAACGCATTTAACAAACTATCTACATAGGGATCACTTCACCCATTATTGAAACACAGCCAATTCTGGGATGAAAAAAGCCTTTGGAAAGTGCACAACAAAACTACATGATAATCTGGAATGGAAACTACAAGGGAATTTTTGATAATCAGAATGCAGTTACCTAATTGGAGTTGAGGCCTGGTGTCATCCCAGTGCTTGAAAAATGTTCCAGGAGATGTTTAAAATGAGTATTAGATGGACAGGACCTAAATTCACATTGCATATGAAAGAAGACATCTCAACAGCACAGAGCCCCTTATCATACTGGGTCATTGGTTAAATAGGAAAAAGTGCCACTTACTGTATCACTTACAACATTTCCTGCACCAAACAGATTTTCCTTACAGGTAACCCATCCAAGTAATAAAACCTGCTTAGTCTGCTTAGTCTGTGAGATCTATTGAGATCATAGCACAAGGAGGTATGGATGAGAGATAAGTAAAAGGTAAAATAGGAGAGAAAGGATTGTACAGTGGTTAGGACACTAGCCTAGGACTTAGGAGATCTGAGTTTAAATCCTTGCTCCACCACAGACTTCCTGTGAGACCTTGAGCAAGTCACTTAGCCCGCCTCGGCTTCAGTTCCCCATCTGTAAAATGGCAATAACAGTTTCCTTTTGAGAGCTATAGTGATTGTGTCATATAAGTACCATAGATAGAAACTGATGATTACTTCTTAGGATCAGTTCTTTTTCTATAGTGTTTTAACCAGCAGCATGCAGGCTTGAGGTGTACCATTGCTTTCTAGTGGGCAGAACAATACCAGTGCAAGTGCATATTGTTTTGTGATTTTTTTGGCAAATTCATCAGTTTCACAAGAACATACACCTTGGCTGCCGGTGAGTGCTAAGCACCCGCTAATGTTTTCTGTGGGTGCTCCAGCCCTGGAGCACCCACGGAGTCAGCGTCTATGAATGGTACCAGCTCAGCAGGCTGGCTTTTAAGCCCAGCTGCAGCAGTTCAATGGATGGTCAAAGCATTTGACCATGGCTGTGCTAGTTCCTGCCCTACTCTAATTCGTTCCATTCCACTCCACTCCAGGTAACCCAGTTCTGACCCTCAGCTTGAATTTCTGACTTTGGCTCTGACCATTTGCTCTTGCATCAGGCCTCTGATTCCTGGCTCCTTAAACTAGCTCTAACAACTGGACTCAATGCCTGCTCTCACCACTAGGTACAACCACCTACCTCCCAGGCAGTGTCACTTTCAACCACTGACTTCCCAGGCAGTGTCACAGATTGTGTCACTTTCAACTAATTTTTGTTTTGAAAAAAAAAACCAAACATTTTGATAAAGTCAAAACATTCCATTCTAAAATGTAGCATTGACTATTTCCTTTCAAAGTGACTTTGTTTTGAAAATTTCTTTATATTATAAAAAAAATTAAATATCAAAATTGTAATGAGATGTTTTGATTTTTATCAACAATTAAACATTTCATTTGACCCAAACCAAAAATTTTTCAGAAATTTCATCTTGCAGGAAATTTCAAAATTTTATTTTTGTTCTCAATCAAAAAAAAAAAAAGCAAGTTTCAAATTTGTAGAATTTACTGTGAAATAGAAATTCTGGTTCCTGCGCAGCTTTAGTCTTCCAGAGTCCCAGCAAGAAGCAGAACAATGTGCTGTACAGTACATTTCTGAACCCTCCCACTGTGGGGAAAGGGGTTGTTCATGGGGACTTGAAAAATATCAGACTTTAGCAATACCATAATAAATAATGTACTAACAAAGAAAACACCAGACCTGCTCAAGACAAAACGTCTCTTCTTCCATATCTTCAGAAAAATTTCCTCCTAGGGACATTATTGCACTAACAAATGAAGAGATGGTTGAAAAAATTATGATACGGTGCTATGCCCAAATTGATTTGGGATCTCAGTTTACATCTTTTGCTAAGAATTTTTGGCAGCAATGTTGTGAACACTGCCAACTGGAGCTGAAATTGATGTCCATTCAGATTAGTTTCCCATGAAAAACGTTCCCTATTAGGGCATTAACAATTTACCTTCTAATTTGAGGGTTTGCATAATCATTTTGTTGGCACCAAAAAAAGTCTGAGTGAATATCTGTGGCTCTTAGTCTTTGTCCCTTATAGCTTCTGAAAGCTTCCTTCTACTGACAGAAATTGTTTAGCCCGCTTTGGTGAGAACAATCTACCAGCCACCATAAAGTATGAAATAATTTGATCAGTGCTCAAAAAAGATAACTCTTGAAGCAAATGCTCTGGTCAACTATTGCCCAGTGTCTAACTTAGCATTAATGAATAATCAATTGAGAAAATAAAAAGAGAGCATTTTCAATAACACTTAACGTCTACCATCATCCTAGACTCCACACGGTCAGGTTTTCAATGAGGATCTGGTACTGGTCAGCAATCGCCCACAAGCTATGGCAACGAACAAACAGTTATGATCAGGGTTCCTATTGCTAAAGCTTTCAATATCATTTATCTTCCAAACATATATAAACATAAAATATAAACTAAAACAAAACTTTTATGCATTTTGTTACTTTATTTAGTGCTCCATTATCCAAGTCCCATAACAAAGCACTCTTCTGTCCCAGATAGAATGGATAATTAAACTTACTGGTATACTCATAAAAAGCCAGACCTGCTCAAGTTACAAAAGTAAACCTTACTCCACTGCGTATACTATACTTTACTTTACAGTGTTCCAAAACAAAGAATTAAGTTACAGTTAAGGTTTTTAAGTGCAATTCAAGAGAAAATATACCAGTAAATACATACTTTTTACACACATGCGGGCACATGCATGTACACATGCAAAGATTATGTAAACAATTCTAGCACAAAATTAACACAAAATTCATGCATACACATACCATTAAACAAAACATATCTCAGTGGCCAGCATTCAAACAGCCGTAACTCCATCCTGTAACAAAATATCCACAATACTTATAGTCTAAATGAACCATTCATCTCAACTTTCAAAATTATACATAACATCTAATACAATCTTTACATGAGTAAGAATAAGATAATAGGTCTGTCCTGTCCACAACAATAAGTCATAATCACATCCCTTATCATAGTATGTAAGCACATCCAAATTATAATAGTTTCTTGCTGGGAAGAAAAATTCCATGTACTTCTAATTAGACAGATATTAGAGATTAGCAATTGTATGACTGATGTACTATATAAACATACATCAGTTCATAAAACCATGTCCATTATTTAAAAAAACAAACTGCTCTTGTCATAAAAAGTCATCACACTTGATACAATAGAACAAATATATGTGCATATTCAATTAGTCATATAGAAAATGTTAAGAAGGTATGTAAGGGCATTGTCCAACACACATTAATTGATTGGTATTAAAATCAAAGGAAAGACTACCATCCCCTTCAACAGAAGATAGATAGATATATAGATATAGATATATATGGACAGAGCTATGATTGTTTGGGTGCTGGTGACGAAGAATTTTTCTGTTGAATAAATAGTTTGTTTATGCATGAATCTAGTGTTAAGGTTTCTGTCAGAACTGTTTTAAAGTTGTAGTTGGCCAAAAAAACCATGAGAATATTTTTTGACCTTTCAAAAAGTGCTCATGTTTGAGGGCTTTCCCCTTAAAATTTTTCTCCTGTACTTTTGAAAGTCTATTTTTTCTCCTCCCTTAGATTAATGAAACCATGTTATTACTAATTGTTATGAAAAATTAAAAAGGTGGCGGGAGAGTCAAAATATTCCTTTAAGACTTTTCAGTGCATCTCTATAATATATTTAATCAATGGTTTTTTTATGGTTCTCACCATTTCTCATTTTATGCCTCATATTATATAATTTTCCAGAGTACATGGAGAGTAATGGGGAAGGTATGGGAAGTGGAGTACTGAGGTTGGTCCATGCGGGGAGAGTGGTGCTGATGCCCATGTCCACCAACCCCTAAAGCCTAAGGCTTGTCAAGGGGATGTTTTTAAAGGCAGTGGTGGGGTTGCTGTGGGTAAATTTGGAAGTGAAATTGATAAAAGTCTCAATATATTTTCTAGTGTTAGTAATTTACAAATCATGTGCAAATCCTGTTTATCTTGAACAGCATTGGGCAAATATAGACACAGGCTTTTCCACTTGTCCAAACCCCGGTTAAGACACCACTAGGTCAGCCCTGATTGCCAAGAAACAGCTCCCTTCATTCTCACTCTTGCTTTTAGTGCACAGTCTTTGTATATTCTGCCTACCTCTCTTCCCATCCTGATAACTCATTAGCTCAAAGCCAAAAACTTTGGACAACATAGGTGAGCTTTGTGTAGCTGCTCTGCACATAAAGGAACCTCACAAACATTTGCCCACAGAGACCAATTCCTCTGCTAGTCTGTATTAGACAGAGTATTTACCCACTGAATCCCCTTAGCAGCCATCTGGGTGCAGTTGCAGCTGCCAGACTTTAGAGTAAGTACTTGTATGCTTAAAGCATTTTAAGCAATAGGAGGTGTATATGCAAATGAATGTCAACTATGTTGTGTGATTGAGTTACATTTGATGCTGCAGTCCCAACAATGCTAATTTGGCTCTGCAAAGGGTTTAAAGGAAAACATTGCCTATCATGCTGAGCAGTATGGTCTCATGATTTCCTTGTACTCCCCTATCTTATACTCAGATTGTAAACTTTGGGGCAGGGACTATCTTTTTGTTTCATGTTTGTATAGTGCCTACCACAAAAGGGTCTTGGTCCATGACTGGGTCTCCTAGGAACTACCACAATACAAATAAATACAATTATCTGTAACCTGGCAACTCTCACATTGACAGAAACTAACCCTTGGGATGGAATGGAACTTTGAGACAGAATGTTTGCTGGTGTAACTGAGAGGCAGTCAGACAGAAAGAACAGCAGGGCTGACAGGAGAAGCAGCACTGTGGAACTGAACGTCATAAGGAAATTTGGTCCTTTCTTTACAGGATGCACTTTTCATATAACAGAATCATTCTGAAGTTTGTATATGTTTATACTGTCAGAATGCCCTTTTCATTACAAAGGCTATATAGCAGGGGTGGCCAACATGAACCTGAGAAGGAGCCAGAATTTACCAATGTACATTGCTAAAGAGCCACAGTAATACATCAGCAGCCCCCCCATCTGCTCCCCCCGCCGCGCTCCCAATGTCTCCCACCCACCAGCAGCCCTGCCGATCAGCACCTCCGGATCAGCTGTTTCATGGCGTGGAGGAGGCTCTGGGGGGGAGTGGGGAGGAGCAAGGGCAGTACAGGCTCAGGGGAGGAGGTGGGAAGGGGTGGAGTGGGGGCAGGGCCTGTGGCAGAGCCAGGGGTTCAGAAATGCGCACCCCCTGGCACATTGGAAAGTTAGCTCCTTTAGCTCCAGCCCCAGAGTCGGTGCCTATACAGGAGCCGCAAAATAACTTCTGAAGAGCCGCATGTGGCTCCGGAGCCACAGGTTGGCCAGCCTTCTATATAGCATAAATTCTACACTGGAGGCATGTTATGAAATTACTGTGCAGGACTGAAGTAAAAACTTAATGTACTTGATGCAGTAAAACATATAGTTTGATAGAGTTGTAACATAGGAAAGCCATGCAGATACAGTTTGAGATTGAGTTAACTATTTCAGATTAATGTATATAAAGCTGCCCTGCTGATTTCTGAGTTAACAAATGTGTAATTCTGTGTCTTGTTATTAAAATGCTCAATTATCAGTTTTTGTTTATAGTGAGACACGTCTTATAGACAGAGACACGTGTTATGCTGACGTGGAATATTTACAAAAAAAACCCACAACCAAACCTATTAAATTAATATGCATTTACACCTGTTTGGCAGGTATTTCTAATGCAAGGTTCCTAATGCTTATGAAAAGGTGTGATTACCAAATTAATTTTTAAAAATATTGATAATAATAATACCCTAGCTCTTCTATAGCACTTTTCTTCAGTAGATTTCAAAGTACTTTATAAAGAAGGTACCATTCCCCCATTTTTAGGATGGGGAAATAAAGGTAAAGAGAGGTGACATGACTTACCCAAGGTGACCCAGCATGATGGTAGAAGAGGTGGGAATAGAACCAAGTGTCCTGAATCCCAGTTTGGTGCTATATCCACTTGGTCACATTGCCTCCAAACAAAAAATTGAAAAATGTTGCTGTTTCTTTCACCAGTTCTAGCTAATATGTAATTATCTTAAGTAGGAGAAGCATATTTCCAAAATATTTACACCATTAATGCTCTTAACTAGGGTAAATAAAAAAAAATTAAATTAAACAAATGCACTAGTCCTCAAAGAACACTATAAAACTTGTCGAGGACAAACTTCAGCAACTTTTGCTATGGCCCTGTTTCTTTTTCTGCAATACTGTTCACAAAATATTTTTTTACAGTGAGAATTGTCTGATTTGTTTCAGCTCTCCCATAACTCAAAAATAGCTGATGGGATTCTGCTCAAAATTTCCACCAAAAAAAATTGCCACTGACTAAGATCAATCATGGAAAATTTCAGTTCAAAATGTGAATGTTCCAGAAAGTTATGAGGATCTAAAAGTTGTGGATTATAGTGGAGCTCACTAGCTATAGCAGGCAGAGGCGCTCACTATAATTACTCTTTGTGTAAACAATATAGAGCTGTATTCAGTTAAAATAATTAATCATCCACCATGTAAGAAATCAGCTGCACCAAAAAAGGCAATTTTTAAAAAATGACTTATTTTATCTGGCAAAGAATGGACCAGTAAAGCATAATTCAGTTGGGACTGAGCATCAAGGCTCCTCTGAAAGTCCCACCAGGAACCTAAAAACCTTTATAAATCTAGCTCTAAGCAACTTGCCCAAGGTTACACAGGAATTCTGTGAAAGAGAAGGAAATTGAACTGAAGCCTCCCAAGTGCTAGGCTAGTTCTCTAGCCACTGGATAATCCATCCTCTCTCAGGTATCCAGGGAAGATCACTTCTAGGAATGAGAGGGCTATTCAGTTTCTATGCCAATTCATTCCCGGGCACTTCAGGCTGAGACTGCTAATATGGGTACAATTTGGTACCGATTGTGGTGGTTTTTGTGATGAGAACACCTGACAATTGGGAACTGAACCAAGACAAAAATGCCAGCTGTATTTTGTAATGAAATTAGTAACAAATTGATCAGCAGTTTAGACTGAAGCCATTTTGCAATAAAGCTCCATGTACAGGTCAAGTATTTTTAAGTATTTAGGGCCAAATACAAACCAAAGTGAAATTTCATTTACATTAACAAGGTCTAAATATGGATTTTGATATCTGCTATACTTATATTTAATATGAGCAGAATGCCATAAAAAACCCCACAAGTCTCCTGCATAAGAAGCAAAGCAAAGTATACATACCGGAGATTGACACATCCACAGTGCTAACACTACATTGCTCAAGGATCCTTAGGGATAGAAACATTGACTAATAACACATTATGGTTCACAATTCTAATATTACAAACATATATTTGTTGTGACGGGTGAAGGTTCCTAAGGGGAAATAATGCCAGACTCAAAAATCACAAACAGCAGGAAATAAAGATTAATCCCATGGGAGGGCATAGTTAAAATTGTCTGTACAAGACCTTGGCAACAATGGTTGAGTAGTGTTGATTTGGTAGGGGAATGGATGGTGTGTGTTTGTTAGCATCTGGCTAGGAGTATACGAAAGAGAATGTAATGCATATAGCTTTAGTTTGTTGGGGTGGAGTTTTTTTTGGTGGTTTTGAGTATGGCATAATTGTCCCTTAGGAACCTTAACTAGTTATAAAAGTATCTTTTATATCTGAATTTCCCCATTTTGATTTTTTTAAATAAACATTATTGTTTGGCTTTATTTCAAAGTTTCAATTTTTGTTTTTATTTCCACCTGATACAAGCAATTTGTTCCCATTTCTACAAAAGGCAAATGAACCTGCATCTTTAGAAACCCCCCTTTTTTTTTTTAAACAGGCAAACCATGTAAAATGGGAAAAACATACTCTGACTCCATTATAGAAGTTGAAAATTATCTAAAGAACCAGTTACTAGGTTTAGATTTTGTTGCAATATTAGATGCAAATTAGACCTTTTTCAACAATTGTCATCAGCAGTTCTAGCACTCTGCCTCTCTCATACTCAAGCTTGATTGATTCTTTCCAGCTGCATATTGTCCCCAATTGGAATCTCTCTACTCCAAATAACAATCTGTTTAACCGCTCTGCCTTGACAATCCCTGTTGGCTCCTATAGCTGTTGCAAGTCTAAAAGGTGGTCCAGATGAAAGCTGTGTTCTCCACCACTGTTCTCTGGTACAATTCTCCCCAAGTTGTTGATTCCCTGTATGACACTGCACCCCATATTCTTCATAGTGATATTATTATGCTATGGTTATAGCATAATTATGATGCATTTTATGCAAGATGGATCATGTGAAGATGTCATTAGAAAAGTTATGATTTGCTGAATATGATTATCCTATTTGTATGCATGTATCATTTTTGCATCTGAAGTTATAAATACTGACTATGTATCTGTACTTCAAATGTAGCTACACCTGAGTAACGCCCATTAGACAAGATGCTTTCAGTCTAGAGAGCTGGTTGGGAAGGGCCTATTCAGGGATTCAGCCATTAGGGAAAAGAATAAGCCTTAGGAGAAGCTTATCTCCCACCGGGGGAGCCTTCCAGAGAAGGCTACAGACAGCCTGTGGGTGATGGCTGCTATGACTCTACAAGGACACGTCACCAGGCCGCATGATGCTGGCCTCCATCTTGGGATGTCAGTATTTTTCCACAGACTGGTCTGGGAACCAAGCTTTGGAACAAAGGGTTCCTGCCATATTCAAAAGCTACATAAGGCAGGGAGTGACATCATCTGGGGTTCTTCATTCCCCACACAAGAAGATTCCTGGAAACACCTAAGGAACAAAGACTGAACTGGGGGAAGTGCTGGACCCAGGCTATAGGGATTTCTAGACCGTGTATGACACACCTGGGGATTCCAAGCTGTAAAGCAAGTGCAGCTTGACCCTTAAGGATCTGCAGCCTGCTTGTATCATTTTTCAGGGTGAGAATGTGCTAATTCATATCCAGTCTATTTAGTATATTAAGCCTAGTTTGCGTTTTTTGTTTATTCACTGGTAATCTGCTTTGATCTGTTTGCTATCATTTATA
Source organism: Macrochelys suwanniensis (assembly GCA_033296515.1). Classification (NCBI taxonomy): domain Eukaryota; kingdom Metazoa; phylum Chordata; order Testudines; family Chelydridae; genus Macrochelys; species Macrochelys suwanniensis. Next base: position 160,977,530 of record CM065777.1, read on the forward strand.
ATCACTTAAAATCTATCTTTTGTAGTTAATAAACTTGTTTTAATCTAAACCAGTTAGCTTTGACTGGAGTGCTTGGGGGAAATCTCTGCTTGGTTACCACAAGTGTGCATTGTTCTCGTCACATTGAGGGAGAGGCGGACCGGGCATTAAACCCATATACTGGCCAGATTTGACTAGGGTAGGATGGTACTGCTTTGGGGTCCCAGGCTGGGAAGCTGGTGGTTAGAGAGCCTGTGTGTAACTGCAACATAGTGTATCCCTACCTGTATGAATGCGGGTTAAAGTGCAGGCTGGAGGGCTTTGCAGCTTGTCACAGCAGTACAGTGGGAGAGGGAGCCCAGGCTGATGGGTCAGGGGGCTCAGTAGTACCCCTGTTCTAGGCAGCATCCCGGGGGGAAAACCAGAACACCTTGGGACTGAAGGTTGTTCGTAACTCTGAACAAAACATTATGGTTGTTCTTTTAAGAGTTTACAACTGAACATTGACTTAAAACAGCTTTGAAACTTTACTATGCAGAAGAAAAATGCTGCTTTCCCTTTATTTTGTTAGTAGTTTATGTTTAACACAGTACTGCACTGAATTGCTATTTTATTTTTTTTATTTTTGGTCTCTGCTGCTGCCTGATTGGATACTTCTGGTTCCAAATGAGGTGTGTGTGGTTGACCGGTCAGTTCGTAACTCTGGTGTTCATAACTCTGAGATTCTAGTGTACCTCTCTATGTAGGTACTTATATAGCCCCCCTTACTGTAGTATTCAAGAGCCTCAATCTTTAATGCATTTATCTTTTCAACACCCCTGTGAGGTAGGGAAGTATAATTTTCCCCATTTAACAGGTGGGGAACTGAGGCAGAGAGAGACTATACAACTTGCCCAAGATCACACAAGAAGTCTGCTGCGAGCAGGGAACTGAGCCCAGGTCACTAACTACCACTGCAACACTGGACCATCCTTCCTCACCTACCTTGTCTTTCCATATGCCTGTTATTTATTTTTCCTGATTCACCACCTCCTTCTGTGCTCTGGGCATGAATATTGGTTCATGGAACATTGCTTGGTTTTACACAGACACGGCCAAATTCCATGCTCTATCCTACTTACACTAGCTGAAGTAACTCCAGTCAAGTCAGTAGAATTACTGCAGATTTGCATTGGTGGAACTCAGCAGAATCTGATCTAATGTCACTCAAGAAAACATCCTGAAAAGAGCCACTAGTCAGAATGTGATTTCCTGTCTGAGTGGGTAACGACTATGTAAAATAAATATATATTTAACTAACTACACCAGTGGTTTACAAGCTTTTGGAGATTGAGGATCTCTCTTCCCCCAAGCAGGGATTTGAATCCCTAATTAAATCTATTGAATGGTCTAAATGTGCTGGGTTCATTAGTTTGCCACCATAGTGAAAATCCAACAGTCAGCATCATCTGCACTAGTTAAGTGCAGCATACATAGACAGATCATCTCTAGAATGTAAGATTGGGCATGAACGTTCAAATCTCAGGAACATTGCTGCTACAATGACACCCTGATATAAGGCAATCCATGCTCTGGAAAAGGACAGTGTCTTAAAACAATTTGCCTTTGTTCATTCTCTCTGTAGAAATGTGACTTTCATATACCATTAGGATTTTTATTTCCAAACATATCTCATTTTAGGCAGTATTTCTTTGATTAGCTGAATTTTAGAGACTTTATGTTCCCTGAATAAATAATTTTTGTGAAATGTGGTTTGCTTTTTGGAATACAAATTCCTTGCTTGAGGTTCTTAGTTTTAACAGAAATAGATATACACAATAATCATATAGGTATTTAAAAAGTAAGATGTGGGATTCACAACTATATGAAATATGTGGTTCTGTTAATGATAGATTCCAGCAGGAGTTAATATATTGAAATTATTGTTGCATGGACACATTCTATTACTCAGCTGTATTTCAACGATGATGGCCAAAAAAAAATGTACTGCCAGAGCAAACCAGTAGGATTCATTATGTCCATCCAGATGAGTAATAGTACTAGATATTTCCCTTGACACAGACAGAGTGCCATTCTCTTAGGAGGGCTAATCTGGCAAGTCTAGACAGCCAACATTAAAGCAGAACCTTTCACTGCAGTTCTATTTAGTGTGATATAGGTCACAGCTTGTGTCCTGACAAGATGATAGACGATAGACTACAAAATACTGTTATTTGATACAAAAAAGTTAGTTCCTAGCTATGGGTGCATGATAAAAACATACTTCAGATGATGCACAAGCTAGTCATATAACTGTACTTCTTGTCAGTCAATGGTTAGTCATTAAGCTATGTAAAAATTTCCTGCATTAATTACTAATCTATTTGATGCCTCGTCTTAATACTCTGCCTTAAACTGGAGATTTCCACTTTACCTCAATAGCAGTTATTTCACTTCTGGTCAGGGCAAGAACCACTTCTTTCTGTTGTTTGGGGGGTTTTTTTGTTTGTTTTTTGTATACTGCTTAGCACAATGGGGCCAGGCTGGAGCCCTCATACTGATAAATTACATCTAATTTAGTGACATGGTTAAAATCATAAGAAGAAGACTGTGAGGGCTGTTTTTAGACAGAGGGACTAGGCATAATGGAAGCTGAAATGTGCAGTTTATTCATAGCCCACATATGCTACAGAAGGACAAACACTGCACTGTTTTCCTCCTCTCATCCTTCCTACAACCAGACCCTTTCTAGGAATGAGAAGTTATGTTACTACCTGTTATTTCTTGGCTTACTTCTCCACATTGGTGACTAGGTTTACAAGAGGTACACTACCTAGTCCTAACAACAAACTAAAATTACAGAAAGCAGAAAGAAAACAAGAAAAATACCTGTGGCACCTTAGAGACTAACAAATTTATTTCAGCATAAGCTTTCGTGGGTTAAGAACCCACTTCATCGGATGCATGGAATGGAACATACAGTAATCAGATATTTATACATTCAGAGAAACATGAAAAGGTGGGAGTGTCTATATCAATGTTAAGAGGCTAATTAATTGTTATCAGTAGAAACTTTTGAAGTGATAATCAGTCAGTGGAGTTGCCTCTCACAGGAATTATGCTGGGCTAAATCCTGCCGGTTGTGATGCAGATGCATAAGGATAGAAGCACGTCAAGAAATCAGCAACTTTCCGACAAACAGCAATGCACAGGACTTTGGAGAAGAGAGATGTATGTGTATACATGAGGTAATCGTAATCCGGGACACTAAATACAGTCCTCACAAATGGATGCAATTCCCATTGAACAAGAATTGTGTCTGCTTATGACATGGCTGAAATTGGATCAAGGGTGTGGAAGGTTAGGAAAGCATAACACCAAAGAAGGCAGAAATCTGAGAAATGGGCGTGAAGACAGCCAATAACCCAGCAGTTGCCTCTGCAGCCATGTAACAGATGGGCAAGATGGCCACAAAAACAGGATCAAGAGGCAGTGTATTGGGCTATCCCAACATACCCTCCTGCCCTGCACAACCAAGATTTCGTTCGGACAAGAGGAACCTGCTGCCCCATGAGCTGCAAAAAAATAATAATGGTGCATGAGTGAGGGTCAGTGCCTCGTTCACGAAAGGAGACCAGGTATTTTTTGGGGAAATATGTAGTCACCTAAATAGATCAACTGTGATCACCAAGTACTGCTAGTGACATATTGCATGACTATGAGCAACTTATTAGATCGGTCTGTGCCTCAGTTTCTCTAACTGTAAAATGGAGACATGGCTAATTAGCCAACTTTGGAGAGCTTTGAGATCTATGGCTAAAATGTGCTGTGTATGTGAAAAAGATAATGTATTATTATTTCTACTGGGGAGAGCGTTGTCATTTGTGGAACTCCTTTTTCAGTGCTCTGTTTTAGCACATTTCATTGTAAATATCTTGGATCATCTCTCATCACAAAATCCAGTCATTGTATCACAAATGAACAAGAATGAGCTTCATGAGCCTGCTTTTCACACTTTATTCCATACTAGTAGGAATATTCTGAAGAAACAAAAGAGCCCTTACTTTAAAGAAATTGTTGAATCTGAACAGCAGCTTACAATTGTTCATTAGATAAAATAAATTTAAAATGCAATCACAAATTGAGGTGCTTAAACTGGATTAGTATTTATGATGTATATAGTGTACAACCAGCTTGGAGATATTGTTCGCTTTGGAAATTTTAACAAATTATATGGCATGTGATATGGCTAAAGACAATGGGATTGGAGGGAGCCCAGCACTTTGTATGATTAGATCCATACTGTGCAACTCCTACTCAAAAGATTCTGCAAGAAAATATAGTGTTCTGCTAAAAGCTTGCATTTGCTTCATGCCAGCACATAACAGCCATGGCAGTACAATCAGCCAAATGACCTGAGCTTTATTTTGATAGATAATAATCTATACTATGTTGAGAAGTGAGCCAGTAATATGTAATTGAGCAGAAAATGTGTGTTTATATACCAGTGTCCAGCAGGCATAGAGTAGTATTGTATGTGTCAAATTCCACATGCATATTTGGAATAAATGTATAATATATTGAACTACACAATAAAAATTAAAGCCTAACTTTTAAAAACTTTCGGTTTCTACATGACCACAAGTAAACATTTTCCAGAAGTTTTTGAAGTTTAGTGTCTGCCTTTTCGGTGATAATTCTAATGGGATGATCTTTTAAATAAATATTTACTCTATTATTAATATTGCCTAACCTTTCCCATTATAACCTTCTGTTTTCAATTGCTGATAACTGACAAATTTTAAGCATTTGGCCAAAATTTTCTTTGTTTAGTCTCTGCCTTAAGTGGAATATTTTGAAAAGTTTCAACAAAAATGGTTTAGTTGTTTCTGGGAATAAAGTGCGGGGAGGTTGTTTTAACAAGGTTAAACCTTTGCTCATAAACGCCGAACATTTTACTGTGAATGTTCCTGCGTCCTGGAAGCAGCCGCAGAAGCCAGAACACATGGGGCACAGAAGAATGATTCCTCCTCCTTTTCTGTGTGTATGGGGGCGGGGGGAGGGCGGAGTAGTGTAATTGTAGAGCTGGCTGGAAAAGAAAGAAGCCAATTTCCACAATAAATTTCAGGGGGAAAATTCAGGGTTGAAAGTAGACCAAGTTGTCATTTGCTATTTACATTTTTTCAAAAGCTTTCCCATTTCTGAAAATGATTTTTTTATTTATGAAAATCACAGGAAATTTAGATAGGTTTTTCAGCTATTTTTGAAAGGAGAGAAGTAAGCCCCAAAGCTTTGCTTCTTTAGAAGCACAAATTAAGGTCATAGGGTAAAATGTTCAGAGGTACCTAAGTGACTGTGGAGCTCATGTCCCATGAACTCAATTGGACCTAGACTCCTAACTCACTTTTATCTTATACCCTTTAATAAGAAAATTCTGCCCAAAGAAACAGGTGTGATTCTACTGCATGGAGGCAAGATTTGGGAAGTCTGCTCATAGGGGCCTGCGATCAATCTGTGCACTGTGAAGCTTAGTTTCATAGGTTTATCCATGAGAGCACAGAGGGTATGTAGCAGGCAAGAGTAGGTGTGTGGTTTATGAATCCATGCATATGTCATTTGGCTACATCCTCCCACACAAGGGGTTGAAGCTTTATAGAAGCTATTGCAAGGCTGAGGCTGCTGTAGTGGCCGTAAAGTACCTCTGCTAGTCTTTCACAGCCTGGAGGGGAGGATTTTGTCTTCATGGAGAACCCTGTATTTCACTAGTGCTCACCACAGTGGAAGGGATTTGACCTTAAGTACAGGGTCTATTGGCATGAATGGAGAAAGAACCAGTGCCCTGATCGGCCAGAGCTTAGAGACAGCAGTATTTTTCTGTTGGCCTTTAATGTACCGTTGCCATAGTAGGCATAAAGAGACCTGTTTCTGTTCTCTGCAGAGTATATCTCTGAGAAGTTGCAGATTAGCGGTTCAGGAAAGGAGACAAAGGCAATTACAGAAGCTGCAGTGAAACAAAATTACCTTTCAGTCCATTAATGGCAATGCTTTTCAAATTTCATTTCAAGGCTGGGGAAACAATAATAAATACTGAGCAAAGAAAGTTAATCTATATCTAAAGAATTATATTTTAAAAAATCAGCTCAGACCCTTTGGCTCTTGCCCACACCTAAATGACAGAAGAACCCAAAGCAGCCAAAGCAGGGACTGCTATGTTGGGGGAGAAGGTAAAATAGAGCCCAGTCAGAGCCCCCCCTTCTCCCAGCACCCTATACCCAGAACAGACCCCACCCACCTGCCCACAGACTTTGGGGTCACTAGGACCCAGACAGTCCCTCTGCCCCCCACCCCTATCATTCATCGTTAGGGTAAAATTGCAGCCAATCACACTCCACCCACTAAAGAAACAGAAGCAGCCAAAACAGGGGCCTCTGGACATTCCAGTCAAAACTGTGACAAGTTCTGATTTTCCCTGCCCTGTGATGATTGTTCCAACTCTCTCCCTCCCCTCATAGTCTCTTCAACTCAGATTTACTCCGGACCTCCCCATTTACCCTCTCTCCCCGGCTTGTCTCTCTTATGCCCCTCCCTTCCCTTTTCTTTCCATGTAGCCGATCCGCTTCCTACTAAATCCACCCAAATAAATAAATAAATTGTTGAATTACCATGCCATTTGCTGCCAGCCCCTTGTTCACTCTGTGTTTGTGTTCTACCCCTGCCCCGAGTCTGTCTTGTCTATTTACATTGTAAGCTCTTTGGGGCAGGAACCATGTACTACTCTCGTTGTGCAGCAACTTGGCCAACAGGACTCTGGACTGTGACTGGGACGCCTAGGCACTACAATAATACAAATAATAGGTATTCTCAAAATCAATTGCCTCTTACTGTTATATTGTTCATAGTTGAGAACTATCATATGGATTTTACTCCAGGATCTCTAGTTTCCAGAATTCCAAAAATATATGTATCTAAGGACAAGTCTACACTACAAAATTAAGTCGACCCAATTACGTCGACGTACAGCCACCGCAGTATTAAAATCACTTTTGCATGACCAAACTATGCTTTGTGTCGGCGGTGCACGGCCTCACCAGGAGCACTTACGTCGATTTAACTGTCAGTGTGGGGGCATTGTGGGATGGCTTCTGAAAGGCAGCAACAGTTTTTACTCTCACACTGTGTCGACCTAACTACATCAACCTAAGCATTACACCTCCCACAGAGGTGAAGTTATTAAGTTGGTGAGTTACATCAGGCCTCTCTGCTTCTCGGATGCAGCCTCCAGACTCTGAAAGTGCTGCTGGAAGCTGGCCTTGTATGCTAAATTGTAGCTCTTTTTGTATATACCTTCCTATTCTTAGCAATAGTTACCTCACTCACACATACTCAGTCTTGACCATTAGCTCAGAATTCTGATTGACAGCTCTGACCTTTAAAACAAGTTATGACCAGCAATATTCCTTCTAATTTTTGACAGGCCATGTGCGCAAAAAATGTCTTCTGTGCAAATTTTCGACAGGCTGTGTGCGCAAAAAAAATCTTCTATGCCAATTGTTGTGCTTCTGTGCAAATTTTTGTGCGCGCGGTGTTTTGCCATGTGCGCGGGGTTTAGGATCTGTGTGCGCGCGCACACGCGCACAGCTTAGAGGGAACAGTGATGACCAGTATGAGTGGGTTCTGATCAGCTGGCTCAGGGGTTCTCAAACTGGGGGCCGGGACCCCTCAGGGGGTCGCACGATTATTACATGGGGGGGGCGGGTCACAAGCTGTCAACCTCCACCCCAAATCCCACTTTGCCTCCAGCATTTATAATGGTGTTAAATATATAAAAAAGTGTTTTTAATTTATAAAGGGTGCGGGGGTCGCACACAGAGGCTTGGTATGTGAAAGGGGTCACCAGTACAACAATTTGAGAACCACTAAGCTAGCTGCTTAATTGACTGACCTCTCTGTCACCCCTTACTGCACATGCTCAATAGTTGCCAATCTTGCACCTGCTCACTGTTGTCCTTTACCTCAGAACTGTGATTCTGTCCGGCCTCACCCACAAACACTTGGCTCTTTGCCAGGGAGCCTTTTATTTTATTTTATTTTTTAAAAGAAATCCGAAGTTCTTACTGAGCACGCTCAGGAAACAGTGTCTATCTCAGGGTGGGGTGATTTTTGCTTATTCATAATGGAAATCAGAAATACAAAGCGGAGACTGGAGAATTTTCTCTGGTAATAGTATAGACTGTCACAAAGGCCTTGCTAACTCCCAGCCCCATGAATCCCAGGGGCCAGAGAGGATGCGATTTCCTTTCCACACGGAGAAAGGAACCATCGTGTAGCAACAATGCTTGGCTTTGCTAGTCTTCCCACTTTCTGATAGCGCTGCTAGGAGCTGCACTGCCATTGGCTTCATCCCCCCGAGGCTGCTCAGTAACAGAAAGACCCAGTGGAAGGTGAATTACCCCAGCCCACATTTCTGCACTAAAACCTGGACGCAGGACAAATGATAAAGCTGAAGGGAGCAGCATCTCCCCTATTTCACCCTTTTGTGTTCCCACAGGGCTCCTTCTATGTGAAGCTTCCAAGGAGAGAGATCCATACAGAGTCAAGGTGGAAGATGTTTTGCAGAGGTTACACCCTATCACCTCTGCATGAAAAGGGAGAGGCCCCCAGCCACAGAAGCCCCCTCAGTGAGCAGATCTCCAGAGGATGAGCTGGGCCAGGCTTTGGAAGTGAGAGCTTCATTCTGCAGCTTCACTAGCTATTCATATTGGGCAAAGAAGTAAAAGCAAAGGCACACTGACCCATCTGAGCAAAACCAAGCTCCTACTTCTTACAAACCATACATGGGCAAAACATCTTTAAACATACCCATTCTGGATCTTCTTAAACATCCTCTTTTTTCCCCACCCTGTAACTAGTCATAACTAATTGAAACATATTCATGATCCATCTGAATTACTTAGATGGAGGTTCTACTTGGGAAACCCTGAGACAGTGTAATAAGAAGTGTTGTTGGTATTGTTCATTCTCTCTTTTGACAAAAATTAATTGAATTTTAAACGTGTGATTAATTGTAATACTTTGGTCCATTAATAATGTTTGTGTTCTAATTATCAGATTTAACCTACTTAGTGACCAAGATAATTACCAGGCAAAACACTTAATTAAATTGGAGTTAATACTGTAAACATAACTTCCTTAATGGAAAAACCTTAAAGAGAATGCTCAAGATCTTTAAAAATACAAATTTACAAGAACCTGGAAAGTCAAAGTTAAAACATATATTTGAATGTAACTGTAAGTTATAAACTTAGGAAGTTAAATGTTAAGGTTATCCAACCAGTTTCAACTCTGTCCCTTTTCCGTCTCCTATAGTCTTTCCCCTTCCCAGTCACTGCATCTTGTATGAGAAATACTGATATTTTGATGAAAGGTTTAAGAAGTTCACTCTCTGTGGCTTTGATATTTGAGATCTACTTTATTTGGGGTATTTATTTAAGAATCAAGGCGCTCGGAAGCACATCTTTGGTTTTACAAGCTCTTCAGGAGCTTGTAAAACCAGCTCGTCAGGCACCATCTTTCTATGATGTTTGTACAATGCACAATGGGTTCCCAGTCCCTAAGTGGAGACTCTAAACAATACTGCAATAGAAAAACACCTCCACAATGAAAATAATCAATAAAATTATAGTAACAACAATATATACATGACTATGAGATGAGAATTCTGTTCCTATCATCATGCAACTGTGGTATGTAAGCCACATAATTTTTGATCCAACTCCTTTAGAGGTTCAGAGCCCCAGACACAGTAGACTTTCCCCAGCATGTCTCTCTTCCTCCCATTCACCTCTCCTGACAATCCCTTCATGATTATTTTCCCCCCACTCCCTAGAGAAGAGCAACCTCTTCCACTCCCGCATGCAACTCCTACCCAAATTGAAGTAATTGTAATAGAGCAAAATTCAGCTCAATGTGCTTATTACTCACTTCTCTCATTGCATATTGTGAAGCTGCAATTAAAATATTTATTTAAGATTAAATCTTTGCATATTGTGTCAGGAACCACTCTTTCACTTGACATATTGGTATTGTTACACACGTTCTTAGCCATGTCTCCTCTCAATACTCTCACCTTCACTTGCAGCTCCAACAGAATGAGACTTCCCCAGACACTCAGAAATTGTACTTGCAAATACAATTCCCAGCTTTTATGAAGCTTCTGGATGAGTAATGCAGACACTTATGCTCTTGTTACCTCCCAGCTCTCGGTTAGACAATTTCTCTCAGTTAACACTTAACGGACTGTACTCACAGAGTGCCAGAAACGTACCAAGTCACTATTAGACCATATAAATAATGGATTGTCTACGGAGAAAAAACAAGTCTAAAATGTACAACAGGAAAAAAAAGGGGGGGAGAGAAAACATTTACCCGGAATTGCACTGTCATATCTATGCATAAGATGAGGTTTCAGAAACAAACAATTCTCCATAGGCCAGTTTCTCTCTGTCATTATATACTTTCCTAATAGCTCTTTTCCATGCAAGCAATTGCTACAGTTGCCAAGGGATTATACACGATTATGAACAAGAGAACTGTTCCATTCAACAGTGAGTGGGAGGTGATTGTGCAACAGCTAATGGGAGAGGAGGTATGCAGGAGAAGGAGATACACTTCCCAGTAAGATGCAGATTTGCACTATGAAAAATTTTGAGAAACCCTGTTGTGTTCTATTATCCCTGTACACCTGATCCCCTGCAATTAAGCCCAAATTCTTAGTTTATTACTTCTTTGCATATGCATCATTTTACCATTTAGCCAGGAGTGGCTCTCACAATTTTGCCGCCCCAAGCAATTGCCACAACCCTGCCCCCAACGCAGGCAGACGTAGCGGGGCCCCGCCCCCGACGCAGGCAGTCCCAGTCCGCGGCGGCAAAGGAAGAGCAGTGGACCTGCCGCCCCATTGCCGCTGCGGCAGGCGAGAATGGGGCGGCAGTCCGAGTCCCGCGGTGGCAATTCGGCAGCGGGAAGAGCGGACCTGCCGCCGAATTGCCACTGTGGGACTCGGACTGCCGCCCCATTCTCGATGCCGCCCCAAGCACCAGCTTGGAAAGCTGGTGCCTGGAGCCGGCCCTGCATTTAGCTGTCTATAGTTGAATTTCTCTGTCTTCTGTAGTGAGTTCTAAGCATTTCATAGTAATAGTGAAGGGGAGTTTAAATTATGTATATTCAGTAATGGATAGCTATGTTCCCCCATATGCAATGGGCTGTTTGCTGTTCTGTCATTCATTCCAATGCTCTAAATTCATCATGACAGTATACCAATGCTGATAGTGTTAATGACAGTGCCAGCCTGAACTGAATATGATCTATAGTAAATGCTTTTGGAAAGGCAACAAACAAGTTTTGCAAGGGTCTTTAAGTTGCACAATCTTGGGGACAGATTTCTTCAAATTCTATCCGTTTGCTACGTCCCACAGGCTCCATAAATATACTTCAGTTTGCATGGCCTTCCATAGCATGAATCACCATGTGAATGGAATGTATTGACTGACTTTTAGGAACTAAACTTTGAGATCAATACTTTGCAAAAGCTGATTTACATTGACACTAAAAGCTTGTTTTTCAAAAAGTCAGACCTGCAATATGATGCTCAAAAACACACATGAATTGTATAGATAATTTGTGCATATAGTTATTGTAATTGAATGCAAATACCTGCTTCCTGCATGCTGTCATGGTGCATGAAAGTTAGGCATGCAATTGAACATACATTTTTTGCACTCCTAACTTTTTGAAGTTAACCCAGGTAGGTCAGTGGTAATTTTTTTAAAGGAATTCTCAAGTTAATGTTTTGACTGATGCAGTGAATTTAATGACGTTTTTATTGCTACAAATTTAAATTTGATTCGACTTCCATGAAAATATTATAAATCCAATGTATGACTAAATTTAAATTCCATGTTAGATAATGCTATCCCTTCAAACTTTGGGCATTCTCTCTTGATCGTATTCTTGTAGTCCAACCATCAGACCAGATTTGGATATACATTTGGACTTCAACACCACCACTTGGAACCTTCAACAAAGCATCAACCTGGCATTCACCATCTAAAATATAACCTCTAAAGTCCTATAAGGAAATTGTTTTATGCTTGCAGCCAAGTATGCATTATTGATCAAGATTGCATTTAAGATGTTAGCAATAAGTACATTTTAGAAAAATAATTGTATTCAATCAATTTTGATATTACTTATCACAATTAAATTTATCTCTTTTCATACAGCATAACCACAAATGCCCTACTGTCTAGGGGTCAGCTGTTTATTTAATTCAATTTAAGTGTAAAATATCACATTAAAGGATGCGCATTTAAATACACAGAAGTCAGAAAACTGAAGAGTTTAAGCTCTTAAGTAATACTAACAAACAAATTACATGTATGAAGTTGGGTCCTAAACTACAGTCTTTATTCAAGCAAAACTTCCATTGACTCCCTCTTCAGGAAGTGTGGCTATTAAAATAAATACACAGTTCCTCAAAGTGTATACTTTTTCTGTGTGCCAACAGGTTTATTCTGATGCATTAAAATGGGCCTGCATTTGCTTGTGCACCACTGGCAGAGACTTTTGCCCCCAAAACCCAGCATAACCATAACCAAAGGAAGATCACACCAGTTAGTAGGGGCCTCCAGTGACAGAGAGCTGCTAGCATAATGGCTCCTGTGCTAACCCACCACTCTGCCAGCAGAGAGGAGTGATTAGAGAAAAGGGACTTGGCCAGGGCTTCCCTACAATGCATACATGCCTAGCTGCCAGTTGGGCCCTTTGGGGCCAGTGGCAGAGTGAATAATTTAGAGCATCTCTAAATTATTCTGGTGTTTAGCCAGCCCAAAACTGGGGAGTGTAAAGGCCACTTTTGCAAGCCTTCCTGAGCAGTGCTGTGAGCTCTTTGGCTGTAGCTGCTGATTTAGACCATTGGATCTGATCCTACTCCCACTGAAGTCAACAGCAAATTTCTGAAGGGAGCAGGGTTCTCTGCCAAACAAGAATATTAGCAAAAACATTTCTCTATCTTTTAAAATTATAGCATTGAGAAGGCATGTTTTGACTTGAGAATTTTAGAATGATTTATATTGGCTAATGCCAAGGAAAAGCAACTCAGTTCTAGAAACTTTTGAATATTTATATTCTTTAGTCCAGAATGACACAGCAGCAGTTAAAGTTAGTTCCACCACTACTTGGAACAATCCCATACAAATATTACTGTATGTATAATTCATCTTTGAATCACCATCTTGTTGTTCAGCACTTCTGGCCATCATCTATATACCAAATGTATATCTTTTACCCTCTCAATAAATCAGGAGACAGATGCTAAGAGCCAGAACACAAGTATTTTTAAATAAAAAGTCCTTATTTCTTCCCCTTTTTTATATTAATACTCTGGCATATTTCTCGACAGGAGATTGGAAAGTACCTTTTACAATTCAGATGGCTTATTCACTGGAAATAAAGAAAGAGAGAAATCTCAAAGCAAAGAACAATATCAATGGCTAATTAAGGATACTATAAACCACTAGCTAAAAATAAAATAGATGTAGGTACAATTAAAATGAAATATAAGTAAAACTGCTTTAAAACTAACTAGTACATCCTATGGGAGACAGAAGAACCATATGAGGTCTAATCCCACAGACTTTCTTGAAGCAAAGCTCTCATTGAAGCCATTGCTGCTGAGGCTTGTAGAAGTTTGGTCTGAGAAATGACAGCAAGAAAAGGCCTACAGTAAAGCACCTGGATTTAGAACACAGTCTTGAGAAGTGTTGATCCATCTGAAGCGAACTGAGGATGGCTTGTCTAGACAATGGATATTTTAAATGACATCCGTAGGAAATGGCTTTGAATATTCTTTTCAATTTACTGGAGGGCATTTACCAAAGCGTACGAAATTTCATGCAGCATGTGACTTTTTCCTTCTTTTTCTACTAAATTCATTTTATACTTAATAACAACATGGAATATTCTCCCAAGCTAAACGTGATCTTCAAGGTTAACTGAGGCAACACTATACATTCAAAAAAACATTGTGTAAAACAGTCACCTTGCAACTTTTTAAGTAGGCAAAAGAAGGAGAAATGTAGGACTCTGGATAAAGTTTTCAACCCAGGAAGTAATAATGGCCCTTTCAAAGACAAACACAATCTGCAAACATCTGGGTTCCTAAGACTTACTTCCTACCATATTACCCCGTGCATATGGTTTCACCTATCATGAGCTTTAACTATGTTATCATAACTCTTAAGCTTCTTCTTTCAAGAGATATCATTCATGTTAGTCCTAAAAATCACCTGCATCCCACAAAATATGATGTCCCCTCACAATTGTTGCTGAAAATTATTTACAGCAGAACACAGACTCATGAAATTGACGTTACGGAAAGAGTTTTTTACACTAAAAGGAGGAAATTTCACAGCATTGTAAGTCTCCTGCATGTATCATCACTATACCATCACTCATCCAATGGGTCCATGTAATGAAGTTCTGTTCATTTGCAGCTTATGAATGACCCAAAGGGATGCTAGTTTTGAATTGTTTGTTCTCTTCCAGTCCAACTACACTCCACGGTGGTCTTTATTTGACATTGTAGGTCCACTTGGATTAAATTTATACATTTTTAAAATAGGTGCATTTTATAAATAAAACAAACAAATAAATACATACATATGTGATGTATCCCATGAGTCAAGCTAGGCTTGGACTTCAGATAGGAGAAAATTGACTTCACCTCATTACGCTTTCAAGACCAGTCACAAGATGGCCAAAATTGGTGTCAATTCTACTCTCCCAGCCAAAAGTTAACAACAGTGATAATTTAATAACAATAGTAATTGCACTCTTGTAGTCACCTTCATTAGTGGATCTTTAATGGCTTTACAGTCATTAGCTGATTAAGTTGTACATTACTCTGTAAGACATTCCAGGAATATAGTGTAACCACTTCTCCCAACAATGAAATGCAACCACTTCTGGGGCAGAGTACAGCAATTGTTTAACACCACACAGCAATACTATACAACAGTTTAGAACAGGAAATAACGAACATCATTTTCAACTAAAGTTACATGTTGAATTTCTGTAGGTAGGATATAGCTACAAAAATGGAAGTTGGCCTGGACACCAGGCATTTTTGAGCACCCAAAAGTCCCATCGACTTCAGAGGGAGCACAAAAAGTCTAGGATTGGGACACAGATTTCCTAGCAGAACACTATGCAGGAGCTTTTATATTAAAAAGGGTGATTTCTTCCTGCCCCATATGCATTTGTAAGTTTGTGAGTTGCACTTACCTTTTCTGCAAGGTATCAACACTATGTTCATCCACAGAAACAATTTATTTCTTCTAACAACATATTTTAAATGAAAACATCTTTATGGAAAGTTTTAGATATCCCAGATGGATCATTTGAACACAGTTTTCAATCATTTTCCCCAAAAACGTCACATGCATCACAGAATCTTATACATTTGATTTTCATATACAACCTCTGGGGAGAAAAAATACATTAACTTAAACATCTTTGAATGAAATTATCTTCTGCTATCTGTCAGTGTTATGGATTTTTTCCAATACTTTCTGTT
This sequence comes from Macrochelys suwanniensis, assembly GCA_033296515.1. NCBI lineage: Eukaryota > Metazoa > Chordata > Testudines > Chelydridae > Macrochelys > Macrochelys suwanniensis. The sequence goes on from CM065777.1 coordinate 160,993,122, forward strand.
TGAAGTGGAAAAGTTCAACATTTCCTCCTCAAACATACAAACCATATAGTTTTCCTTCCTCCTCTGGAGTTCTTAACATTCCCGGGGAGTATCATTGCTCTACTCCATAATAATAACCCACCTTACAATAGGTACGAAATTCCAAGAAGCCGCCTCTGGACAAGCTCATCAGGACTAGTCCACAATGTGATGATCAGAAGGCCATTTCTGAAGCACTTGCAGCCACTGATGTCAGCTAAGGAAAACAAATAATTTTTAAATAAGAAAATGAGATTTGACAGCAACGCTGGGAATCTTCTTCTTGGGCTCTGAGAGATACTGCAGCTGCAGTACCAGGGAGACCCAGAATATCCACAGAAATCTATTCTAGCTTTCCTGGTCATTCACTTTTTTAAGTGAATACAAAGCTAATATAACAAAAGAAAAACTGAACTAGTAAATCTTCCTAATTAAAACAAAAATCCTGCCTGAAGTAAACGTGTACTCAGGGAGAATGCCACAGACTCACTAAGAACTTCAGGATTTGTTTGTTTTAAACCTGCTGCCGATTAATTTCATTTGGTGTCCTGTAGTTCTTGTATTATGAGGAGTAACTAACACTTCCTTATCTACTTTCTCCACACCAGTCATGATTTTATAGACCTCAATCATATCCCCCCTTAGTCGTCTCTTTTCCAAGCTGAAAAATCCCAGTCTAATTAATTTCTCCTCATATGGAAGCGGTTCCATACCCCTAATCATTTTTGTTGCCCTTTTCTGAACTTTATCCATTTTCAACATATCATTTTTGAGATGGGGCAACCACATCTGCATGCAGTATTCAAGATGTGAGCATACCATGGATTTATATAGAGGCAATATGATATTTTCTTATTAATAATTATCTTATTATCTATCCCTTTCTTAATGATTCCCAACATTCTGTTGCCTTTTTTGACTGCTGCTGCACACTGAGTGGATGTTTTCAGAGAACTATCCACAATGACTCCAAATCTCTTTCTTGAGTGGCAACAACTAATTTAGACGCCATCATTTTATATGTGTAGTTAGGATTATGTTTTCCAATGTGCATTACTTTGCATTTGTCAACATTGAATTTCATCTGCCATTTTTATACAGTGAAATGTTTCTGACACATAATTGAGCTAATGTTGATAAGGTCAGATCGCCAAGTGTATTGTGGACATATGAATGTTGAATTGTCAGAGCAACAGCCAATCAAAGTTCAAGGACTTGTATACTGTACGGTGACTGAAAACTAGCCTCCAGTCCTTATTGCGTTGGCTCAAGACCATCCATTTAATTGTAACAAAGAAGCAAAGCAGTAATTTGTGCTGCATATTAAGTTTTTGTTTGTAACCATGGTTGAGTAGGTAGCACACTGTGTGTGACTGGTTGCCTAGCAACTTCAGTTAATTTAGCAAAATTTAATTTCCATGTATTATTTCATATCGGGTACAGCTGAGTAATAAATTCTTCCATTTTGGAACTTGTTATGTTTAAACTTTCCCTCAGAGCTAAAACAAGCAGGATCTTGGAATCAAAACAGGAGTGGGGGAGGAGAGGGTAGAAATAAGGAAAGACATGCCAAAATGTGACAACTTTAAATTATAATTAAGCAGAGGACTGTCCCAGGGAATCGAACTATTCAAGTATAAAAATCATCTGCTTTTTTCCTGCAAAACAATAATCACTGTTCATGCATTATCATCACTATCCTTTGAACACTATGTGCATTTACAAATAAAGAGGAAGACATGGTCCCTTTCTTAAGGACCTTACAATGTAAAGGACAATCATTTCTAAGTTATCCTTAGAAAACCCCTGGGAGACAGGTAAGGCCCCATATTACAAGGCAAATAGAGGGAGAGACTGAGGATCTTTGGGCACTAAAAGAAGCTCAGGAGCTCCCTGACTCTTCACCCCATCCCCCTACAGAACAAATGCATTTTATGAAGATCCTAGAGCACAAATTCTCAGTATAGATGCATTGTTTGGAAAGTGTCATTCCCCTTTACCGAGCAGCTGCTGTAACACTGCAAAGTGTAGGGCCATAGCAATAGGAAGTACAGGAACTTGCAGTTCAGGCTATGCTGTGTGTCTTTCAAGTGAGGAAAGAGAATTTTTGCCACAAGCATCTCACAGCTAGTCAGTCTATAGCTGGCTTGAGGCTCTAGCCCTCCCTTGTTTAGAGTGCCACCTGGTGTTTCACACACTACAAAATATTAACAAAGATACTTATTTCAGTGTTGTACAGATGCTAGCTGGAGAGACGGCTCTGTTACATAATGGAGATCTGTTACCCAAGGGGAAAGCACTATTTTTTGCATCTATTTTCTAATGCTATGGGTAAACTTCCATTTCAAAAGGGAGATTAGTTTGCTGTGTGAATTATACTGTGGTAGAGGTCTCTATAGAAAGGATCTTGGGGAAAGTTGTCTGATGAGTTTGGATTGTAGGAGTGAGTTCTGTCTTGAATAATTGACAAGATAAATAGAGGATAAGATGTGCCAGAAGTAGGTGGCATTATTTAAACTCATTTGAGTCTGTGACAGTGCATTTGAACCAGCCCTCTGAACACAGTGGGCTATTCAAGAAAGAAAGATAGCCACAGAGACGAACAGAAAGGCTGGTCTACATATAATTGTGCAATGTGAATTAACATCAGTTCAGTTATTTGGGTGAAGGTGTGGGTGTGTGAGGACATTCTTATTTCAGAATACATGTGGCTACAATCAATCAATGTAGCTAAGGTCAGTAACAAAACTGAATTAAGCTAATTTGATTTTAGCCACTTTTATTCTGAAATTAAGGTGTCCACACAGACTGGGTCTGAAATAAATTTGTTTTGGTTCATAGCTTTTGTTATTTTGTGCAAGTTTGTGTACAGATCAGTTCTAAACAAGAATGTAAACTACTGAAAGACAAGACATTATCATCATCTGTGGCTATACTATAACTGTGATGTGCAGTATGTCTGTCTGACTATGCTCACTGAGGCATGAGCCACTGCTTTAGGCAAACTCCAGTCTAGATAGAATGATGATTGGATCCAGTGAGGCAGCTGCTATGTTTTTAATGTATGAAGTACTGAATTACCAGATGGACAAATACAGCTGAGAATGACAAGCAGAAGAAGTGAGAATTTCAAAACAGATACTTCACAGACTTAAATCAGCACTAAGCAACCAAGCTGAATAATAACAATAAGTGAATAGGTATAACTATTATGCATGCCATTTGAAATGTCAGCAGTAGGGACAGGAAAAGTATATTTACGCTCATTTTGAAAACAGAAACTTTGGAATAACATGATTGACCAGGCTGGTCTTTGATTGCAACATGTAATCCAACAACAGAGGTTAGATTTTGGGCACCGCAAAAAAAGAAAAGTGTGTGTGTTGTGTGACTCATCTGATTGTCCTGTGATTTTATATATGTTGGAGGGGGTTATTTACATGCTAGTTAACATGCATTACTATTTATATCAAAATGTATTAATTAAATCATGCGTCTTTGTGGCTGGGGTGCCTTGAGGAGGGAACCTATTGGATGCAGCCAAATTCACTTTCAATTATTGTGGACCCCTTTTAAGGATCACTGCAAGAACAGACTAGACATTAAAAGCAACTTAAACATACATGTATGCCTCACTTTGGCAATCTATACCTCCTCTTGGTGTATAGATACCAATATACTACATTGATATATACTCTGTACAGTTGTTGCATAATTTCTAATTGAAATCTGTGTAATTTGTATGTGTAGTTTACTAACCCCACACATATTCTTAAAACAGTGAAAGGTCTACTAAGTAAGCAATCTAGGGGCTGACAAAAGTTGGTCTTCTTGACTCTCACACAATGAGCAGGTAGTAGTTTTGGACACAAAGGAAGAGGAGGCTGTAGAGGAAAAACTGTAGCTCCTACACTGAAAATCTGCAGATACTCTCCGCTTGCCTGATTAATGTGTCCCTCAGAGAAATTTTAAGAATCAATGGGGAGGTCATTTTCCTTGGAACAGGAAATAACAGCTGAAGCCACCTTAGTTAGGGGATATGGTGATTTGTCACCATATCCATAGGGAAAGATCCATAGGGAGCCTGTATAGTTTCTGAGCAGATTTAGAAAAAAAATTGATTTGAATCTGGGGAGCTACATGTTAACACCATGATGTCAAAAATAGAAGGACTGACAGGAAGGGATCTCTTGCTTTTTCCACCCAAGAGTAGATGGAAACCTTTAGAAATCATGCTTTATTGTGGGCAATCCCAACTGCATTACAAAGAAAACATTCATGAGCAAGAAATTCCAATTCTCCAAAACACCTTCCTGGCTAGACGGGGCATTGAATCACAGGTTTAGACTCAGAAGAGTCTCACCAGTTCCCTCTTTTTCATAGGAAGAAAGATAAGACAGAGGACGGTGGAGCCAGAGCCTTGGATGCTGATTTGTAGGGAACTCTGGTTTAGGAGAAGTGGTGAGAAAATTCCTTCAGCCTGTATAAACAGTGCAAGGAAATACTTAGAATTTAATTGAATAGGGTTTTTTTATGAGTCTTCTTTGTTGGATAACAGACTCTTGCCTGGATTAGAATGGCAAAAATGATTGATTTAGCCAGGCAAGATCTGCAAGGGATAGTTCAGAAAGTTGGAAACCCCTGAATTTAACTTCACCGGAGGTTGACCTTCCTTGGCCTTGTCGCCCGTAGAATCCATAGTTTCAGGAGAGTTCTCTGCGGTTATTGGTGAGCTTCCTGTTCTTCTCAGGCTAGAAGGGTGCTCTGCAGAAGGACCACCAACTCAGAGAAAGTTGAGGGCCAGGGGTGGGAGTGTTGATTGCGTTCCATAGGTCACATTCTGCCACCCTTACTCAACAGGACTGCTCAAATTTTAAATTCTCAGAGATTATTTCCTGGAGCCCTCCACATTCTCCCCTCCCCCCACCCATTCAGGGCTCCAGGATTCAGCTGTGGGGTGGGAGGTCTCTGGGTTTTAGCCCCAGGGGGCAGGGGAAAGAAAATGTTACCTGTGGCAGCTATAACAACAGAAATCCAGGACAAACATTTCTTTCTATATTTATTCTTAATTTTAGCCTTTTCTGATGATTTAGAAGATTTCACTATGAGCTGGCAAGCCAAGATTGTGTCACCAAGCAAGCAGCAGGTGTTGTCTCCCTGGTTCTCTAGTGAGGCAGAATTCAACTGGGAAGCTGAGGAAGAGCTATCAGGGGTTGAGGGAAAATACAGAAATGCTTCAGTTTCATGGATTAGTTCCTATCCTGCCTGTTGCATCTTGTTACTTCAACTTCTTTTGTCAAGTATCTTATGACCCTTCCACAGATTGGTGTAGGGTGGGACAGGAGGATTAACTTTTTAAAAACAAATATCATCAAGACAGAAGTCACAGACCATGATTTGAGTAAACACAGTTTTGTGTTAGAGCAAAGTAATAGGACAGCAAATGTAGCAGAAGCAAGAGAATTCTCATCCAAAGTAAACATATTATAATACAATAAAATATTTATATTCATCAGGTCCCCTGGTTATTTTTGTAGTGTAATTTTGTTCATAAACTAAGGATTGCAGCCAACTCATAAAAAATGGCTCATCTCTGTTTTCTCATCATCTTTTAATTTGTCCATAATTAATATGTCCCATATCCTTTGAAACCAAGCAATACCATCTGGGAGAGCTTTCCTTTCCCAATATTCAGCAAGTGAGTAGCTGGCTGAGACCAAAATATACTCTGTACCGTTTAACCAACAGAAAACCTTATGGGGAAATTTAATTATACCACCTGAGACTGTGGCACACTGGGCCTAATTCATCCCTGTCACTTTATAGAAGTCAGTGAAATGACACTAGGAATGAATTTGGCCTAGTGTGGTTTTGCTCTGGTAGGTGGATCTGTCAATGTTTTCATTACAAGTTCTTTTAGTGGAATGTAGGACGTTGCTCTGAGATTGCTAGTTGTGCTACCAGCTGGTAAATGCCTGTGAATACAAGTGCTGTGTTTCATTTCCATGTTTGTATGTGGGAGTGCGACCTTTGTTTTCACAGCTGTTAGCCCATTTGGAAAGGTTCTGTTCCTTTACAGTTAGGGATTTGCTGCCATATATTAACAAGGGCTCCCTTGCAAACTCCCAGGAAAGCAAGTACAGCTCTTCTGCTAGGTCTTCACTACCCACCAGATGGGAGGGTAGAGATCGATTCCCGAAAGCACTCCCCGTCGACTCCGGTACTCCAGCTTGCGAGAGACGCAAGAGGAGTCGACGGGGGAGCGGCAGTGGTCGACTCCCCGGCATGAGGACGGCAAGGTAAGTCAATCTAAGATGTGCTGACTTCAGCTACGCTATTTGCGTAGCTGAAGTTGCGTATCTTAGATCTACCTCCCCCCGCTAGTGTAGACCAGGGCGTTCCATATCCCAGGTGGTAGGAGGAAGGATCAGTGACGGTGCTTGTAGAGAGCATGGGGCCTGGACCGGAACATCTATTAATGTATTGCCCATGTAGCAAAAAAATAAAAAATGCTTTTCACAAGGAAGAAGACACATAGCGAAGAAACTAACAGGAACTGCACTTTTCTGGGAATGTTTACACTTTCCCTGAAAAACGGAGTGAGCTCCCTGGTCATATAGCGCAGTGTTGACAGAAAATGCATTCTTGAATTTGAAAGGCAGCAGGTAGGGTGGACACTTTGCTGGGGAGCTTAAGTATGTCCTCCCCACTGGCTTTTATAATGCCTGCCATCTGGCTTAGTCCAAATCAAAAAGTTAGCTAGCCTCTTCACAAGCATTTTTACAAACCACAGGGATAAGTCATCTCTGGCAGGGATGGGTTAGCAGAACCCAAAGAGGAAGTGAACACTAGCACAGGCATGAATTAACATCTATCTTTGCTTTAGCCTTCCCTCAGCAACTTCAAAATAAATTCTTGGTAAACATCCTGTAGAAGGGTGGACTCACTGCTAGAGCACCTCTTCATAGCTAGGCATGGTGGCCTTCCCCTGTCTAGCACCCTCTCCAGACAGTCACTCCACTCCTGCAACATCCACCTCTTTTTGTGACTCAGCCCCCTAGCCGGGTCATGTTCTAGTCCCACCACAATAGAAGGTCCAGCAAAAACAAATGTCCAATATGACCATCCCTCTGCCCTCAGTTCCGGTCCCAGTGGTTCATACACCCTTCTCCTCAGGCTCAGTCATCCTTAGCCCCTTCTCAGGGGCTTCATGGGACTGGGAGGGGAACCCAGGCCTATCATCTACACTGTGCTGCAGTCCAGAGATCCTAGGAGAGGCAATCAAGATTCACTCTGCCAGATTCTTCCCTGCCACCTCCCTGGACTCCTTCCTACTAAGCCTGTCAGCAGGCCCCTCCCACAATCTTTCCAAGTTCACCCTTTTCTCGGGGCCAGGACTCACAGGGCTCTCCCCTGGAATCCCCTAACAAAATCTCAAATGTGCTTCTGCCCTCCTCCAGTTTGACCTTTCATCCCTCTCTGTTCCTCAGGTGAATGCCTCCTGGAGATCTCTCCCTGCAAGTCCAGATCAAGCCCTATTGTTAGGGCTCACCACTGGAGCTTTCTCCACCCCAGTGACTGCTCTGGGTGCCTCTTGGTCTCTTGCCAGAATTAGCTACTCAGGGCCTACTTTCCCCAAGGCTTCCCCCTTGATCCTCCCAGCCTCTCCACTCTAGTCCCAGAGAACAACTGCAAATTCATTCCTGCAACCCCTGCTGCTCTGGACTTCCTGCCTTTATAGTTACCATCAAGCGCCTCTCCCAGCTGGGACTCATCTTTAATGGGGCTTGGCCCACCTTTCAGGTGAAGCAAGGGTGTTAACTGGCACCTGAGGCCCACATTAATCCTTTTAAAGCCAGGATGGGATATATACCCGACCACACACCCTTTAGTCTTGTGATGGAATAAAAAAAGAGAGTGAACCAAATCTCTTTTAGTTCCTTGTAAGGGACTTGATGCCACACTGAGTGCAATACAAAGGACCAGACAGATTAGATTCCTGCCTTCTATTGGGGTCAGTGGTGGCATTTTAAAAGGCTCACAGCCAGTACATTTTTTTTTTAATTCAAAATTTGGAAACCTAACTGTGGAGGGGTCACTCACCAGCCAGTGTACCCCTTTATGGCCTGGAACGGTACATCAGCCTCTGAGGCTCCAGCACCCCCTGTCGACAGCCCCACCAAAATTGTGGTGATTTGCCTCTTCTCATGGCTCAGCCCTTTGGCCAGGCTGCTTATATCAGTGGTTCTCAACTCGGACAGTGACTTATTCATACTGTTCTATATAGTATATTAGCGGTCCTTAAACTGTGGGCAAGTTGATTTTAATGGGGTCACCAGGGCCAGTGTTAGACTCGCTGGGGCCCAGGGCAGAAAGCTGAAGCCTGTGCCCCTCTGTGCAGGGCTGAAGCCGAAGCCCGACTTTAAGTGAGGTGAAACTTGGGGTATGCAAGACAAATCAGACTCCTGAAAGAGGTACAGTAGTCTAGAAAGGTTGAGAACCACTGATGTAGAACAATCTTTACCTGTGTACCAACACCCCCTACTGGTATGTTTTTTCTGGAGTTTTAACTACATAGGATATTTTTTGTATAGAACTATGAACGGTTTTTACTAAAAACAAAAAACTTATGCCATATTGTCTTAAAAAACATAGTAGCAGGAGCAACTTCACATAGTTTTTCTGGCAAGTTGAGGTGACTTAATCAAAACATACAGACTAAAACAAAACTCATGCTTCTCAGCTGAATAAACACGGATACCTGTTCACATCAAACTACTTTTTTCTAACATCCTCTGTTAAATCGTTCAAGCCTGATTCTCCTCTCATTTATACTTGTGTAATTCTGGAGTAACTCCATTCAAATCAATAGTTAACAGGTGTCAAACTGGTGTGAGAGGAAAATCAGGCTCAAACTTGACCATGTCATGCTAATAAGGCAACACTGACCAATCAGCTAAATTACTTTGCCAGATTAATTTATTTCAATGTAATGTTAATTATGTTGTCCCTACTTCAGGAGCTTATAAATAGAGCTTCTGGTTTTTTTATTTTATTTTTAACTGATAAACACAGATTAAAACAAACCAATACCAAAAATAAAATGAAATTGGTGTTTATCCAATAAACATTGGAAATGGTTACTTGTGTCTAAGGGCTTCCTTACACAGAACGGCAATGCAGACTACTGGGATGTGATTTCTAAAACACCCTAATGTGTTGGGCATTAAATAGTCCGTGTAGACCCTGCTGGTGCACACTAAAGGCTTTAACATAGTGCTGTTTGAAAAGTACTATGTTAAAGCGCACTAGGGGACATTAGAAAGAGATTACACATGACAGCATATACTACTGTAATGAGTAAAGTATATAATATAGATTAATCATTACAGTTTATACAGAGAGAGCCCTGAAAACCCTGATTTTTTAAACTTTGTAAAAAACTCAAATTGGTAAAAAATAAACCTTGAAAAACAGAATGAATAAACCTTAAAAAAACCGAAGCCCAATTTATACAGCAGATTTGGTACATGAAAATACATTTCATTTTTATATAAGTCATTATGGACAGACTGTATTATAGTTCAAGGGCACAGCCAGTTCGCATTATATGCCTCTATTTTAGCTCCCCTATAACTTTGAATTTTTAAATTATCCCATTTACTCTGAAGGCAAAGAAAAACCATTTTGTAAAGTCTGAAGAAAACTTAAAATAGTTTTAGCTAAAACTCATTAAAATATTACTCTGATTTGAAATGTTGACTCTTGTCTAATGTTTTGTTGTCCTCTCTAGCTCAAAAATGGCTTGCTATTGCCCCTTCAAACTTATAGCTCAGTTTCCTCATACAGTGGTTCTATCTGAAGAAAATAGGTTATGATCAAGCAAATAATTACATTTGATAGAGAGATTTTTGTGAGATTAGTTTTGGGCCCAACCCTGCTCCTTTTGACGGCAAGCAATTAAAGGTTTTTGCCATTGACTTCAGTGGGAGCAGGCCGGCTCCAGGCACCAGCCAACCAAGCACGTGCTTGGGGTGGCACCTTCGGGAGGGTTTTTGGTTTTTTTTAAAATAAAAAAAACACTCTTCCGCGCAGGCGCCCCGGCCGGGGGAGCCGGCCGGTGGGCATGCTGCCCTCCCTGCCAGCACTTTGGATGGGAGAGGCGGTTGTTCGGGGGGGGGAGGGGTTGTTTCAGCAGGGCAGGGGCGCTCAGGGGGGGTGGTTGTTTCAGCAGGTATTGGGGGCGGTTATTTTTTTTTGTTTTGGCGGGGCGGCGCTTGGGTTTTTTGTTTTTTCTTTGCTTGGGGTGGCAAAAAAGTTAGAGCCCGCCCTGAGTGGGAGCAGGATCAAGCACTGCCCGTCCATGAGTATGTTGTTGCAACAGACCAGGCATTCTGGGAATTGTAATTCAATAGGGGATCATGTGACCACAGGCTGTAAGCATGGCCTGTTGGGGCCAAAGGCCAGGGCCCAGGACTATGTAAGAGACACCTAGCTTTTTACTGCGTGAGACCAGGGATGAGGCAGGTCTTTGTAAGGGGCTTGAATGCTGTGGAGGAAGAGCTCAGTAGGGATCCAGAGTTCGAACTGAGATTGGCAATGGGTGTCTGTTGAGATGGAGCCAGGAATGGAGTCTGGGAGAGGTTACTTGACACATCCTATAACATAATGCCCATCACTTCCTGGGCAGGGAAGTAGCCAATAAATTGTCAGGACAGTTTGGCAACTGGCCATAGCTGGAGCAGGAACAGGCTCAGAACACTGAGACCCAAAGAAGGGCTCATCACATAAACAAGTTGTCCAATGACCCTATACTAGGTCTTCAGTCCAACCCTAGTCTCAGGAATCCTTGATTCTCACATCAGGATGGCTTTTACATCCCTTTGAGAGAGAAGACATGGGAGAACCCAGATCTTCTCTCTGTTCTGGGATCTAGCACAGGAGCCCTGTATTAAGCAGCCCAAGTCTGCTTCCTCAGATTCATTAATATTTCCCTGGGCCACTTCCTACCTTCATCTGCCTTCAGGTCTCATTCACAGAACTCCTCCTTCCACTGCTTTGTACCACTTCCTGCCAATTTGTAGCGGATGCAAAGGCCCCTTGAAAGCCTCCTTTCTGCCTGATATGTAGACTCTTATCCCAGCTGTTGATGGTCCATCAATTAGCTGCAGCTGAGGTGGTATGTACTCAGTCTCTTAGCCTGTAAGCAGCTGTGGCAGGATGGGGTTTACACATCACACTACTCCTAGTGGGCCAAAATGAAGTCTGAAAAGCAAATAGCTAAAGGTGTAAAAACAAACAATAAGAAGTTCTTTAAGTATCTCAGAAGCAGGGAGCCTGAAAAAGAATCAATGGGTCTGCTGGGTCACCATGGGCTAAAGGGAGAAATTAAGAAGATAAGGATGTTGCTGAGAAGCTACATAATTTCTTTGCATCAGTCTTCACCACTGAGGATGTTGAGGAGATTCCTACCCTAGACCTGACCTTTCCCAGTAACAAAAATGAGGCATTCTTACAGATTGACGTAGCAGAGGAAGATGGGCTGGGAAAATAATTATTTAAAATGCAATAACTCACCAGAGTATACATCCAAGAATTCTGAAGGAGCTGAAGTATGAAGTAGATGAGCTGCTAACAAAAAATTGTAATTGCTAATTAACAATATATACTGTTCCAGAGGATTAGGAGATTGGAAATGTTGTACACATAATTTTAAAAGGCCCTAGTGGTGATCAAGGGAATTATAGACCCATGAGCCTTACATCTGTATCCAGCCAATTGGTTGACTCTATACGTATAACAGAATAACAAAACACCTGGAAGATCATGATCTTATAGGCTCTAACCAGCATGGACTCCACAAATGAAAATCACATCTCATTAATCTCTTTGAAATCTTTTTGAACATGTCAAAGGAGTAGATGAAGGAGACCTCTCTAATGTGAAGGGCCTATTACAGGAGTGGGTTCATGAGGTTCTGTGGCCTGTGAGGTGCCGGAGATTAGATTAGATGATCGCGATGGTCCCTTCTGGCCTTAAAAACTATTAGTCTATGAGTCTAACTGGTTGACATACACCATTTATTTAGACATCCAAAGATGTCCAACAAAGTCCCATACTTGACGTTACTAAAGAAGCTAAGTAGTAATGAGGTGAGAGCGAAAGTATTGTCATGGATCAAAAACTAGCTAGGAAACAGAGAGCAAAGAATATGAATAAATGGTAGATTTTCATCACAACAAAAGGTCAGCAGGAGGGTGCCTTAAGGTTCAGAACTATGCCTTGTGTTCATTAATATATTTATTTATGATCTGGAAAGGAGGGGGACGAATAGTGAGGCAGAAAAATTTACAGATGACAAAGTTATTTAGAGGGACAAGATGGGTGAGGTAATATCTTTTATTGGACCAACTTCTGTTGGGGAAAGGTACAGGCTTTTGAGCTTTCAGGTGACCTAAAGAAGAGCTCTGTGTAAGCTCGAAAGCTTGTCCCTGTCACCAACACAAGTTGGTCCAATAAAAGATATTACCTCACCCACCTTATCCTGGGAACAAGATGGCTACAACAAAGTCAGGACCAGAGAAGACTGTGAGGAACTTCTGTGAGACCTAACCAAGCAAGGTGAATGGGCATCACAATGGCAAATGAAATACAATGTTCATAAATGCTAAGTACTGCACATTGGAGCAGAACGTTTAAACTACTCATATAATTAACATAGAACCCCATGAAGTGTATCAGCCCAAGAAAGGGCGTCACTGCAGATGTTTCAATGAGCAGCTGTGGTCAAAAAAAGCTAACAGGATGCTAAGATGCATGAGAAATACTGTGTGTAGTACTGATCACCCCATCTCAAAAAGGATATTGCAGAACTGGAGGTGGCTCAGAGAAGGGCGATGAGAATGATCAAAGGCCTGGGAAAAACTCCCATATGAAGATAGAAGGAAAAGACTGGGAATGTAGACTTTAGAAAGGAAATGAATAAGAGGGGACATGATAAATGTATATAAAATAATGAAAGGTCTAAAAAAAGTGGATCAGGAATTTCTGTCCTCCCTTCTCATAACATGAGAACAAAGAGACATTCATTGAAATTAAAAGGTGGGAAATTCAAAACTGATAAAAGGAAATACTTTTTCATACAACATGTAATGAGACAGTGGAACTCATGGCTACAGGATACTACAGCCAAAAATATAGCAGAATTAAAGAGAGACTGGACATTTATATGGATATCAAGAATAGTCAGAGTTATCACAATTAAAGCTTGCTAGGAATTCTCCATTTGAATTTGTTTCCTAAGGAAAATTCACTTTCCACAAAATCAAAATTTTCCACAGGAAAATTTCAATTTTGCTGGAAAGTTTTGATTTTATGTTGTAAAATCATTCCCAGCTCTGGGGCTCCCCTGGTCCTCTGTCACCCACCAGATTGGTGGCCAGGAAGCTCAGACTTCCAGGTTCTTTGGCAGCCCAGCAGGTGCTTACAGGACTTCCAGGATCTTGGCTTCTTGGCAACCCAGCAGTCTTGGCTTCCAAGCTCCAAGGCTCCCTGAGCTGCCCAGCTCCCCGCTTAATGGGCTGCTGGTGCTCTGAGAAGTTCAGGGAGCATCAGAACCATTTTAAAAAGGTAAAAACAAAATGTCTTTTTCACATTTTTAAACAAAACTTCAGAACTCCTGTTCTGTGTGAAACTTTGATTTTTCGTTCCAGTTCAGGACAAAAATTTTGTTGAAAGTTCAGTATTTCTCACGGTTTGGTAAGTCCAGTTTCTGGTCAGCTGTGATCATAATTAATGACAATAAATTTTTTTGAAGTGATTAAATCTTATACTTCTGCATATAAACCAATCTCTAACTATTAGAGACCAGGATGAGACTGCTGAGTGGGAGGGGCAAGAGAAGGGGACAATTGTTCCATATCTGCCAACAGCATGGATCTTATACTTCTGAAACATCTGGTACTGGCCACTTTTGAAGACAGGATACTGAACTAGACAGACCTCCAGTCTGATCCAATACGGCAATTCCTACGTTCATGTTCAATGTGATTTCTTCAGACCACAGTACATTTGATTGGTAGCACTCCGTCCGACATCGATTCTATTGGAAAGGATTTCACCATTTCTGCCAACTGCCAGTGTTGGAAAGTGAGTCCACTTCTGTAAGGATTGCCAATACAGTTGCAGTGCTAGCTGTACCTCTGACCTCTCTCTCTGAGTGCAACCCCTCAGGCCTCGTGCCTTAGTCTCCCCTTGGGTGGAATCATGCAAACCTCCCACTCCTAGACTGAGCCCTTGGCTACAGTAAACTGTGGATCAACCATGCTTATCCCATCAGTCTGACTGTGATCAGCACCTGCGGATCTTCCCTTTGGCAGGCTGTGACCAATGGATTACAATGACCCAGAACAGCCTTCTTAAAACAAAAGAATTGTTTATTTAGCCATAGGAACAAAGCATTCCAGAGAAAAGGATCTTAAACCAACCAAAGATCTACACATACATCTCTCTTTCCTAGAGTCTAACCATTCTGCTGGTGGGAACCTGGTAGATCTAACTTCCTCCAGACTTCCACACAGAAGGCTTTGGGTTCTCAGTCTCATAAACCTGTCTCTACTTGAGAGAGAGTGTCTCTCTTTAAACCTCCCTTGTCTTTTGATTCCTCCTTCACTGGGACTGATTCATCCCTGGGGAAACTTGTCTGGCAAGCCCAGATAGGGGTAGTACCAGAGCAAATAGCTCTTATGTTGTCCCTCAAATGTTTGCTGGAAAGTGTATATCTGGATCTCTCTCCCCCTCCCTGGGTGCATTTCCTGATAGTCCTGCATTGAATTAACTCAATAGGTGCATACAGTAAACATCACAGGTCTACACAGAACATTCATAAATTACAGACAACTCTAAATCCATCACAATTGCTTTGACAATTAGCAACTCCTATGGTATTATGCTTCAAGACTGAACCAGTATCTGCCATAAGATTGGGGGTGGGACAGGGAAAGCACAGTCCGTCCATATCTGGAGCTACCGAGCATTTCTGAATTGGGCATGGCCATCTCTAATCGCCAATCTAAAGGGAGACTATTGCGTCTCTCAGTTCAAGACAGAAGTTCACAGAGATGGATGGGACAATGGAAAGCCAAAGGTTGAATAAAGTGGGCCTGACCCTGGAAGGTGTTGAGTGCCTCCAACTCCCACTGATGTCACTCATTAGGCGAGTAGGAGGTTGAAGGTGCTCAGCACACTGCAAGTTCAGCCTCAATATGGAGTAGCAACCCTAGCCTCAATTTCACTTCTCCTCAGTCACTGCCAGAGGATAGAAATATTTGGCCCAGGCTCTCAGCCAGAGGTGAGCATGGAAAAGACTGTTTTAAAGATTAGAAGAGAGAGAGGCAAAGAGCCATTCCTGAACTTTCCTTAGTGTCAATGCACCATTTCTTTCCCAGAGAAAGCTAACTGCTGCTCTTGACATGTTTGATGTCAGCTGGAGGAACAGATGGCTGAATGGTTCATTTCAAATTGTTCACTCAGCCAAACACACAGCACAAATTGCATCAATTGCCGCACAGTATGAACAAAGAACTAAGCGCTCCACATGTCCACAGCTGTGAATCACCGAGATGTCTTATCATTATTCTAACTTGACAGATCAGTTAGGAACTCATCCATATGGGGGGAGGGGGACAGAGTAAAGGAGTAAAGCACATAGCAGGAAAGATAATGTCTGTGATGGGTACTCTGCAAGTGACAAGAGATTCTGTAGAGTCAATTGCTCCTTCAACACTTGGTTGAGCCTCAAAGTGGTTTTATCAGCAAAATGCCACTTTGTGAACTAGTTTTCCTAATAATGTAAAAATCATGCAATAATACACTTACTGAATATTGAGGTCGGGGGAGGGACAAGAAAGGAGCATTACCCATCTAACCTAAAACCAAATTGAGACCCGTGACTTCCTAATAGGGTGACCAGACAGCAAGCATGAGAAATCGGGACAGGGGGTGGGGGGTAATAGCAGCCTATATAAGAAAAAGACCCAAAAATCAGGACTGTCCGTATAAAATCGGGACAGCTGGTCACCCTACTTCCTAAATATCTTGTATATACTCTGATCAGATTTCCATAGCCCATGTCTTGCCACACACCTTGCTTTACCCAGGTATGTTCTGCCCTCCCTTGATTGTCCAATTCATTACTTAGAAAGAAATTCTGATACGCTCACTATATTCCAATGGGGCTCTTTGTGGAATCAATTACTATTCGACAAGAATAGAGGTATCAGAATCTGACCCTTAACTTGTAAGTTTAGCCAAAAATTGAAACACCTCACATCTTTATGGCCACTATATAAAATATTTAAGTAAAATCTTTGATCAAATAGAAAACTGGGGCCAGAGTGGGAAGATGGCAGCAGTACAATTGAGTTTTACATCTTAATGCCCAGTTTTTTATTTAATTTGTGTGGTGCTAGTTGTAGCAAATTTCTGTTCTTGGGCTTGTAGGTTAAATGGGGTATTTTTATGCCAGGTCAGTCTTAGAGATTCTTTGGGTTCAAACACTAAAGAAATAAAAATGTACAAGACAGAATCACATTATAAAATGAAAGTGTCCAGAGCAGGAAAATTGAGCTCCATATGGGAAACTCCAGCAGGAATGGATGGCAGGAGAGAGATCACCTGATCATTACCTGTTAGGTCCACTCACTCCGGGTCACCTGGCATTGGCCACTGTTGGTAGACAGGATACTGGGCTGGATGGACCTTTGGTCTGACCCAGTACGGCCTTTCTTATGTAGGAACCTCTACTGATGATCAATCCATGAGAGATGCATCAGACCCTAACAATATTGTTAAGGATGTGAATATAACTATATTTGTAACTTATGCATAGGTGTGTATACAATTTCTATATGCTTGGGTAATCATAACATTAATTGTAACTTTAATAAAACTTGCAAAATAGACTAGACCTTGTACTTGTGAATGTCTGTGTGGTCACTACCCTTGGTCTTTATGTGTTCCTAGAGACTCTAAATCTGAAGCAAGTAGCAGAGGTGACTTTCCCTCTGTTAGGCTTGAAACTGTAGCCACCAGAGCTGAACCCACAATGGTGTAATATCACATTACAAAATTCACTTTAAAGAAAATAAAAGGCTACAGCATTGAATGCTCCAGGAACTGAAAATAAGTGAGAAACCTGCTTAGGCAATAATTATAATTTGCCAAAGTTCAGCTTTAGTCTTAGAAGCGTATTTTTTTATTTTTGTTTGTTCGTAGCCATTTCTATCTTTCAGCCTTGTACTTGGTATCATTTAAACCTATGACTTTTTGTTTAATCAACTTGTTTTACTATAAACTCATTCAGTACTGTGATTGAAATAAGAGTATGTCAAACACCTGTTAATGAGCTGTAGCGTATTGACTCTTTAAAGGAGCAACAAACTTAATGATGTCCGAGAGTGTTTCAGGAGAGGACACTACAGCAGGAGACAGTTTGGGGAAAATTTGAGTTTGGGGGTCATGCTGCAAAAAGTCACTGGGCGGTGGAAGCCAGGGTTGATCTGCATGCAGCTTGCTGGTGTCAGGCCTGTGAGCCACAGCAACATAATATTGAAGGCACCCAGTTACAGGACAGGCAGTAACACGACCCTTTACTGGTCTGGGCTGAATCCCAAAGTGTCCCACCAGCCTTTTTATATTTTCGTAGTGTTAGGGTGTGGAAGTGTGGTTATGTGCATGTATGTCTGAGCACCCATGAAGTCCACATGTGGAAGGCACCACAAAGAATATACTGTAAACAGTAACAAACAGGTATAGCCCGAGGTATAAACAGCCCTAAATATTGCCTCACAGAATTATTCATTAGACAATGTTCTGTTTAAGTTCTGAGAGAATTGAAATTGTCAGTTGTAATTTCTGGTAAATAAGAGATGTCAAACTTTTGCTTATCAAGAGTGTTTTGTTAAAGTTTGTATTATAATATCGCTTATGGGGGAGGGAGAAAAGGGATAGCCCCACAAAAAAAAACAAAAAACAGAATTCTAAGGATGAGGCTTTATGATTGGCTGAGGTTATGGTTTTGACATTAGGGGCATGAGCCGTGTAGGGACTTAGATGTTGCAATGTTGAGCATCATGGCGCCTGATTTTTAGATGCCTAGAACAGGGGTCTCCAAACTACGGCCTGGGGGCCGGATCCGGCCCGCGGCTTCAATTTGTCCGGCCCCCCAACCAATTGCTGCCGCCTCGGCGGCATGTCGGCGGCAGCTCAAATGCTGCCACTGCCTCGGCGACACTTCGGCAGCAGCTTTTGAGCTGCCGCCGCAACAGTATTTCAGTGGCGGGACCTAAAGGCGGCCCGCGAAGCCCCTTTAAAAATCTAATGTGGCCCTTGTCTTCTAAAGTCTGGAGACCCCTGGCCTAGAAAAAACACAAGAACAACATTGCGATTCCCAAAGCCTGATCTAGGTGCCTAAGCTCCCTATACAATGAATAGGGAGAGGCAGGAGCCTTAGAATGCGATCCACAAAACCTAGCACGCTAGGTGAGGAGCCATGTAAGCTAGCAAATGGGAGATGCTGACTCGAGGGGTGTGTGCTGTACCCTGCCCCTCACAGAGATAGGCACCTAAGTCCAGGCTACAGGGAGGTGTCTCACTCTGCTGAGTGATCCACAAACAGGAATCCCTCTCCTGTAGCCAGGTGAGTTAGGCACCTTAGGCATTTCTTGTGGGAATAAGTTAGTCACCTGCCTCGCGCCACACAAAACAGCTGGCGGAGGAGGAAGGGGTGGTGGTAGTGGTGATGCCCACCTTATAATGTTTAGCCTAGTAATTAGTGCACTCACTTTCATTTTTAGACACAAATGTTTATTTTTAAGAATTTTTTGCATTTTTATCCATTTAAATTTTCACAGCTGTGCAAAATTATGGATTTCAACCCTTTTTTCCCCCCTATTTTGATCTATTTACATTTTCACAGTTGTGGAAAATTATGGCAGGGTAGCAGAAAGGAGGATCAGACAATAATTCAATAACAGTAGATGTTGAGATTCGAAAGCTAAAGCTTTATAACTGTTCAAACACAAATTGTCAAAAGCACATGCCAAACTGTACAAAGTAAAATGTCCTTAAAACAAACTCTAAAGGTCTCAAGCAGCATTTTTCTTACTTTTCCTATCTGTAAATTTCTATCATCATCTGTGGAAATACTTTTTCATCAGTCTGTGTGTACGGTAAAATCGACATTTACTGATAAAAATCTAATCTTTCCAAGCCTATATTTACTTGATGTTAACATATAACAAAAGGCATCTTCTTGTGTCTTTCTGGAACACAATTATATTTTCTGTATAGTTATCAGTTTGAAATCCACACGGAATATTATAGAAGCATGGAGCAGAACACTGAGATAACCATGCAAATCACAATAGTGCAATAGCAGCTGTTGAAGAGGTTTTCACTCAAGCATTGCAATTGCACACTCGACTGCACCATATACGATACCCACCGCACCCGAACAAGCTAAACATAGCTAAACCCAATGGTTAAAAAGCCCTTTAAATCATCTGTAGAGTACTTTCTAAATGACCACTGGACATGGCTCATTATTTCAGAAGAGCCATATTTCCTATGCCATTCCCAAAGGGGGGAGAGTGGGAAAGAAGACAGAAAAGTTTTTAAATTCTAGCTGCCAATTAAAGGGAGAGAGTAGGTGAGAAAGGAAGGTTAGAATTACTGCAGCAACAGCCACATGTTAAACTTTCCACTGCATCCTTCGTTTCCACAGATGACAACTACAAATCTGTTTAGCTTTATTATGGTAAATTTATCATCAGATAATCCCGTGTTTAATCTGAACATTCTGGGCATTTGAATGGCTGGATTTGACGTATTCCAGGACTGTGAGGAGTTGGAAATCCTAATGTACATCAGTTGTGGTTGTCTGTGCATAAACTGTCGTTGACTTCAGTGGGACCAGGATTTCACCACATGTAACTAAATTGATGGTAAGTAGACACAGTTCGAAAGCTTGGACTCAGAATTATAGCGGACGATATTAACATGCTGGTAATCGGATTAAAGGTCATTGACAAATTCCTTAGCCACTTAAAAAGTAAAAATAAACACACACAAAAATCCAACTGGCGTCTGGGGAGGGAGCTAATTGGAAATTGTATTGATTAATCCAAATTCTTACTTAGACTATTACTGATTATAGAGCCAGGTAAAGCTGTTGGTAAATCAACTGCTGCACTAATATTATGCCCTGTTGCACTAATATTATGGGTGTGTAATATTAATATTACACACCCATAATATTAGTGCAACAGGGTGGACTGGTATTCACTTTCAAAGGTAAGCAATCCCAAACTTTTCTCTTTTCATATAAAAGAGTTTTTCCAGGGCTTTGATCACTCTCTTCACACTTCTCTCAACACATTTTTTGAGCAGTGGTGACCAGAACTGCACCCAGTGTTTTACATGAAGCCCTACCAATAACTTATATAAAGGCATTATAATATTTTCCATACTGTTCTCTATCCTGTTCCTTGTGCATTCTAACACATTTGCTTTTTTTGACCACAGCTACAAATTGAGAGCAGGTCTTCACTGAGCTATCCAGTCTCTTTCCTGAGTTGACAGAGTTAACTCAGAAAGCTGTAAGATGTAGGAGTAGTTTAAAATTTCCCCTCCAATGTTCATTGCTTTGCATTTATAGAACATTCAATTTAATTTGCTGTCATACTACCTATGCACCTATCTTATTTAGGTTCCTCTGAAGTTCCTCACAGTCCTTTCTGGATTAAATAGCTTTGCCATCTGCAAATTTTGCTACCCTCCCCTTTAAATATATTAAACATGAGATCTACACTGAAACTTGAGGCATCGCACAGTTAACCTTGTTATTATGAAAACTTACCATTTTTTGCTAACTTTGGTTCCTGTCTCTTAGCCAGTTTTCAATGTATAACACTACTTTGCATCTCATCCCATGACTGCAGAGTTTCTTTAGTAGCCTCTTGTGAGTGATCTTTTCAAAGGCCTTTTGAAAGTCTAAATAAATTATAGAGACAAGGTGGGTGAGGCAATATCATTTATTGGACCAACTTCACCTAAAGAAGAGCTCTGTGTAGGTCAAAAACTTGTCTCTTGGTCCAATAAAAGATATCACCTCACCCACCTTGTCTAATATCCCAGGGCCCACAGGGCTACAATACTAAATAAACTGTCTACTGGTTCTCATTTATCCACTGCTTTACTGGTATATTCAACATGAGTTACTACATCTGGCTAACATAATTAATAGCTATAGTATCTATTTAAAAAACTGTGACTCAGTTCCTATCTTGATTAAAAATATCTTTCGTCCGTTCAGCTAAAGTCAAATGTTCTTGGTTTCTTCGCTAACCTATTAATTAAATGAAGATAATGTCTTTCTATATCTGACACCTAGTACAAGTAAACAACAAGGAGAGAACTGCCTCGTACATTGTAATATTACGGTACAGCAACAGTTTTTCAATTTTAGCCCATGGGACTACTGTCATATGGATGTAAATGTAGAGTAACTACTCAAGTTACAGAATTCTGACAATATTCAGTTTTAACAGACAATGGTGTTATTCCAGTTTTATACAGTGTAACTGACAATAGTTTGGCCCAAATCTTAGTATTCATGTACAGTAGATAAGATTTTAGTGTGTGTTTACTGTTTCATCTAAAAGACCAGGGACCAACCTGTATTCTCTGTTACGTCATGGTTATTCCTTCAGTTGCTCCCAGGTTAATGTCCTGTTTCTGTCCCAGGTGTTGTTCTTTCCCTGCTCTTTAGTTCATTCCCTGACACTTGCTCTACTGAAGATTCCTGGATCCCTTTCACGTGAATCAAATCTTCACTATTTCCCCATGTCTCTCTCAGAACTATAACCACTTTAACATTTCCACTCCAGTTTTCTGGTTCAAATCCATCAGCTGTTAACCACTTCTATAAAAGGAGTTGGTGACCTTAGTCTAATTCCTGGACAGCTGTCCACATCACAGATACCTAACTCAGTTGAAACTAATGGGCCATTTCGATATAGGCCTTTAAAAAGCCCATCACTGTAGTAATGGTCTTTTTCTTTCTGGCTCAACACAATGGACAAAGATTTAAAGGGCAAAGGGACTGAACTATGCCCTCACCCAACTTATGGCTGAGGTGTATTAGTGACACAGGGTGAAATCACACTATGGTAATATAAATAATCAATTCTGTGGTGTACCAGTATTTATTATAGATCTAAAGGTATGTCTACACTGCAATATAAACCTGAACTCAGACTCAGGCTCAGATCCTAAACCAGCTTCTGTCTACAGACCACTAGGACTCAGGCTCAGACCCAGGGTCCTAGATCCCCAAGGGGGTGGAGGGTCCAAACCCATGTCCAGCTGAGACCCAGGGTTCAAGCCCTATCATTCTGCTGCGTGGATACAGCCACACCAGAGACAGGGCCTGGGAGTCTGCTAATGCTCTCCAACAAACCCATGGGCTGGTGTTTTGTCCTCTTTACCCCACAAATTGCCAATCAACTCCCAGAGAATGAAGGCTACCCGCTTTATTGAAGTGCAGCTCAGCGTTTAACCCTTCTATTTTATCCTGACCGCTGAGCAGCAAACGCAGTGACCCTTCTCTTGCGTTGGCAATGGTCACCGCCCAGAAGAAGTCCTCTGCCAAGAGCGCTGCTTCCTTGTTGCAAGAACACAGGCAGATTTTGGTGACTCTGTGGCATGAGGCAAGCAAAACATTCCATTTTAGTAAACATGCCATGAAGAACAAAGCCTAACAGCAAATAGCGAAGAAGCTGGCAGCGTTGGAAATTTACCGGACTGGTGACCAGCGCAGGGAGCAGATTAAGCAGCTCAAGACTGAGTACCACAGAGCCAGGGACCAGAGCAGCACCTCTGCAAACTTGCCGGCACCCTTCCCGCTTTATGAGGACTTTGACCAGGGGCTGGATACTGTGCCTAGCATGGAACCAAGTGTGCATGATGACCTGGTCAGGGGGGATAGTGCCCTGCTGTCCCCAGAATCAAGCATGGGAATGGATGGGAGCCAGCAGCAGGGGCCCGACGTGGCCACCAAAATGACTCTAGTGATGAAACCAGTCCCTGAGGAGACTTCATTGCAAGTGTACCTACAGCACATCTTTGAGCTGTACTAGGAAGAGCTTTTCGATGTCCCCCCCAGAGGAGCGGCCCACCGTGGAACGGGCGGCAGGAACAGAAAAGGTAGAAATCACCCCACACCGGTAAGGTTCTGGCTCCATTTTTGAGTTTATTAATATACTATGGGAGGGATTTCCAGTTTATGAACCAATGCAAAGGTTGTTACAGGTCTTGGATAGCAGTGTGTATCTGTGAATGGCGGATTGCATGCCAGCACCTTGGCATCTAACCAACCACGCGGAATTCAAAATGGAGATGGGGAAGCACAAGCAGTGAAACAAGCCTCTACAGAAAAGCACAAATTTTGCTTGGACAGGTCAGTTTGTTAGAAATAAGAACCCTATATTACCTTCCCTGTAAGCACATTGCTCTGTACCAATCCAATGGTGTAACGAGCTCTCTGCAAACAGTAAACTGTAGCAGGGGGGAGGCTGATGTGTAATCCTTTTACAGCTGTAGACTATTTCATTTAAACGTAATCCACATGGTCCATGGGGGATGAAATCATTCAAATTCCCAGATGTATTTCAGACACATGAAGTCCAGAAACTGGTGATGTGGGGCAGGTAAGGGGGATGCCGGTGGAGATTAGTGTGTTTGCAGGCAGTCATAACAGGCTGTGTCAGAAGCATTGGTGAGGCACCAACCCATGCAGATGCTAACACAGCATCCTGTTGATTCCATCATGAAGTTTGACCCAATCTCGGGTGCTGATAGCTGCAAACTTTTCCCTGTAGCAGAAACTCCAGATAGGTAGGCACATTTTGGGGGAGGGCATATTTTTCAGGGCCAACTCGGTAGCTGACCAGCCCACTCCACTCACAGATGTGCTGTTCACTCACCATATGTTTGAATACTTCTGTGCCATACATGGCTGGCTTCCCATCAGCAGCTTGGAATAAAACCTCTCTTTGCCACTCTGGCACCACAAGAACTGTTATGCCCGCCAAAGCAGGGAATGCCTGCAATGATAGAGGCTTATGTTGAACACCGTTGCAACCGCCCTCCCCCAAAGCCCAAATTAGTCTGCGTTTTTTAGAAAAAAAAGCAGCTGTGATTTGTAACTTACCATTCTGTGTGCATGTCCCTCACTGCAATTAATCCAGCCGTGTCCAGAGAGCTTTTGTGATCCAAAGCTTCCCTTTAACAATCTACTGAAATACAGTTGTACAAAGTAACATTTTATGTCCTTGAAATTCCAAAAGGAGTCCTTCTGTGCTCATGCACGGAGACAAACACCCTTCTGTGTGTTAGCCTCTTCCAAGCCCACTGACCTCTACAGACCACAGTACCGAGACAGATAACCGACACAGCAGTAGAAGCCTGGGTCACCGCATCACCCTGGACCAGTCCAAAAGGAAGTGTTTTCATGATGAACTTATGGTTGACATTCTGGACAGGGCCAACAAGTCGGTCCAATACCAAAGAGAGGGGCAATTACAGCAAGTGTAAAGGCTCAGGCTGGCTGCACAGCTTGAGGGCAGGATTTCAGTGCAGAAGCAGACACTTGCTTAGCAGTTCCTGGAAGAGGAATGGTCTTTAAGGGAGGAAAATAGAACTGTTTGAACAGCTGCTTTTTCTAATGGCCACAAGAATGAAGGCTCGTGCTGTGCCCACCCCAGGGCTGGAGCCCCTGCCCCAGTACAATGTCCTGCAGACTAGGAACAGGTTTGACGATTCCATGACTGGGTGGGCCAGGCAATCAGACCCTATCAGCATATGGACAGGCCAAATGTACCCCACGCAGTCCCCCATGCTGAACCCCTCCCCTGGGGATGCCTCCACCCCTCTGCCCTGGCACCCAGTGAGGAGCAAATTTGTAAGGAGGGGAAAGAAGAACAGGGCACCAAGGGCCCTGCCATAGGAGGTGGTTTTCCGTCTTGCAAATTGTTCCACTGTTTGCTCCTGTTCATGCACTTTGTGCACAGTTTTGTTAAAGGTTTTGGTGTGCTAATGGCAGCTGGCCTGCTGGGCAACGGTTTAATATTGTGCTTTTCTAATAAACGTTCAGAAATAAAGGTTTTTATTTTATGAAGAAATTGTATCATCACTGCATCACATGTGTATTCCAAATAATAAAAACAAACACATGACAAGGAACAACTTTGAAGTTGTATGCAAATACCACTTCTCAATACAGAATCTAAATCCAGTTCTCCCCCCTTCCCCTCCCCCCCCACCGCCCTATGTCATAAGTGGTCATGTCACCCATAAATACAATGCATGGCAATCAAACCCCCGCCTCCCAACCTACTGTACTGTAAGCATTGCATAAGCACATTAATAAAAAGGTACTAGTCTCCCTCTTCCAGGTAAATCCATGGTGTGGGAGCACCCTAATTTCTGTTGCCTGGGTGCAGCCAGCTGCAATAGGTGCCCTTTCTGGCTGAGAGTACTGGTTCAGCAATCCATTACGGTCATGGGTCCACAGAGGGAGGAAAAAAGCTCACCTTTGGCTTCACAAAGATTGTGAACAGCACAGCAAGCCACAGCACGGATAACACTGTAATCCAAATGGGTCTATAAACACCAGTGGCTTTCAATCTGCCAAATGCACATTCAACCACCATTCCACATCTGCTGAGAATGTAGTTAAACCTTCGTTTGCCAGGTCCGCTGAGATCAGGGCATCCTTTTATAAGCCCAGGCAAAAAGGGGTAAGCAGGGCCCCCTAAAATAGCAGTGAGGCAGTCACTCCATTTATGACATTTGGTGGGAATAGTGCCCCAATTGGCAGAAAACCCTGGCATCATGAAACTTTCCAGTGCAGTCCATGTTGATGTCCATAAATCAGCCTGCATAGCAACAGAGCAGTACCCTTCCCAGTTTATGGACTCGTGCTCCTTGAGGAGGAAAAAACTATGGGTGCATGAGCCCCATCAATGGCTCCAACACAGTTTGGAAACCCCATTCTCTCAGAGTCAGCAATTCCCTCAGGAATATCTTTAAATGCCCCACTCCTGGGGTAAACCACAGGTCTGATTGCCTCAGTAACCTCCACCACCACTTTACCCAGTCGACTTTTCAACGCCAAACTGGTTGGCAACAGACCTGTAGAAGTC
Source organism: Macrochelys suwanniensis (assembly GCA_033296515.1). Lineage (NCBI taxonomy): Eukaryota > Metazoa > Chordata > Testudines > Chelydridae > Macrochelys > Macrochelys suwanniensis. The sequence continues at coordinate 161,019,404 of CM065777.1, forward strand.
TGGCGCAGCCAGCTTCCAAACAGCTATAGCAACCCACTTCTGGACCAGCACGGCCACCCTCATGCGTGTGTCTCTACACTGGAGGGTTGGGGCAAGCTGCTCACCAAGCTTCGGAAATGCAGCTTTCCTCGTGTGAACATTCTGGACCCACTGCTGGTCCTCCCAGGTCTGCAAGAGGATGTGGTTGCACCAGCCTGTGCCTATGGCCCTGCTCCAGAAGCACCGGTCTACGCATGGGGCATCAGCATCTATACCAAATGTCAGGAGCAGCATCAGCCAGTTCAAGACTGCCATGTCTGTGTCCTCCTCCTCTGCCATTAGTGCTCTTGGGTGCCTTTGGGTGAGTCAGAAACCAGTGCCGCAGCACAGAAACTCGGCCCATTTCCTGAAACAGGATTGAAAGAACCACCAAGAGACGTTCTTCAAAAGGCAGCTGCTCTATGTTGTTGGCTCTGGTTGCTGGGCGCATGCAGAACAAAATGACAGCTTGGCGGCATGCTTTGATGGGCTGATCAAACTTGCCATGATGTGCGGGGGGACAGACATTCAAGTTTTCCCACACTACGCCATGAATAAAAGGCTAGAGCAGTCCCATTTTGGGAGCGTGCTAGGAAGTATGGGGATACAGTTGGTTGTACTCAAACCTGTGTAGGGCAGTGTGGATGCTGAAGCCTGGGTTCAAAAATCCTCATCCTAGGGTCAGCAAACAATGCAGATGCTCAAGCCCTGGGTTCTCACACCCAAGGTTTGCGGACTAGAGTTCCACTAACTCTGGACTTACATTACAGAGTACACATACCCTAAAAGGCTTGGGCTGGCTTTAAGCCACCCTTGTGCCCTCTCAGTCCTGGGCTGTTCCAGGGGCTGAAGCAGCTCTGCAGACAGCCCAGGGAGCCTGCCTGAGTTTTAGCCTCTTTGGGCCTCCCCATAGATCACAGTGCTGCCTGAAATCTCCACAGCGCTGTAAGCTGAGATTCCCACCCCAACACATCCTTCCATTGAAGCCCCACTACTCCCACTCCACCACAGCCTGTAAGTCCTCTAAACAAAGCCCTATGGCTGTCTCCACAATACCTGTGCTGGAGGAAGTCTTGTCTAGACAGATATGGAGCTTAGTGTCCCTTTACACCACTCCAGTCCTTTAACCTCACATAAAGGGGGCTGGAGTGGAGGTGAGGATCACAGCCATAGCAGGGGGGAAGCTTTCACTGCAGCAGACTGCACTGTACGCTTGGTCTCTAAGGCTGCCTTGCAAACGTTTACATGCCTTTTTAATGGTCTCAGCACTCATCCTTTCACTTTAAGATATGCTTTTCAAAATGGAGGCACTGAAGTTTTCTGAATAATCCCGCTGCAAATTAAAGCATTCCATCAGACATGGTTGGATAACAAGGTCCAAACAAAACAACCCTAGGTTTGAGATCACAACAGCATAACGAATGTAAGGCTTAGGAATCCTGACAATGGGTTTCACTGTGTAAAATAATTGTTAATTGTACTGTTATTAACAAGGAGGCTTTAGTTTTATCTCACATGGATTGATCTTAAATCTCCCAATCAGCGTTACAAAATTTTAGTAGTCTGTCCTCAGGAGTCAGTGTCCCCATCACTGTGCAAGGACTGTGCCTCTATCAGCCCCCATATCTATTCAGTCTCCATCATAAGCCCAGCCTCTCATCCTATACATAACTTCTTCACAAACAAATGCATTGTTGTTTTTTTGTTCGTCCTTAACAGGAGCAATAGTAAAGCATAATGAACCTATTGTCCTGATTAAGTTTTACTAGTGAAATAGGATCCATTACTATACTGCTCATTGATTGGTGGAACAATATTCCTATATAAAGAAAGATAGATATATTTAAACATAATTTCTACTGGTTATCACAATTTTTAGGACTTACGGGGTGACAGGAGACCCTGAAAAGGAATTAATGGCTAACATCTTATCAGTGTTTATTTCTACCCTTGAGTTAGAATTCCCCAAAGCTAGCCACTAATGCAAACCATCAGCACTACTGCATTAACAGCTGGCATCAGGAAATCCCAATGCCTGGTGCCAGACAATTAACTCTCTCATGTTGTGTCAGGATTCTTTTTCATTAAGAATTAAAAAAAAACCCCTGCAGAATTCATTTTCACGACCCAGAGCAGCTCCTGGAGCCAAGAGGATTTTAAAAAACAGTAACAACCATGAATCTGAGCGACTGTCTCTGGAACCAATGAACACAGATCTTTGTCTCAAGACAAGAGAGGTCAAAACAACCGTGTGTTTGACAGACGGCTTGACTGGAGAATACTTTTCCATGCGAAGATGATGTGTAAGCAAATCTTTAAACCATTCTGAAAACTAAAATATCATGCTCAGTGGCATACATTCATATTCTATTTGATGTCAGCACTCTAGTGTATTTCAATTCATTAACCAAGGTGTATATACAAGACAGAAAACCTCGATGTGCACAAACAGCCAGATTCTGAACCGAGTCACAGCAGAGTTACAGTAAGTAGCTGAGATCAGAAATTGGCCCATGGATTCTTATTTCCTGTGGGTTTCAGAAATTGCCTCTCCCCGTCTTGTGTAGCAGGTGACATGACATTATCGATTTTTAAATTGTTTATTGTAGTCTGAACAATTCCCATATTGAGTGTTGGCTTTAATGTACGTGCATCCATGTTGGGCCAAATTATCTCCTCAGCTTCACTCATACAACAGTAACTCACTGTATTTAGGGCTACTACTGAACTCTCACGTAACTGTAAACCCATTGAAAATCACGGACATCTCCGTTCACAAGCCACCAATGTGATGCTGAAAATCAATGGGATTGCACAGGAGTAGCTGAGTGAAGAATGTGCCCCTCCATTCAAGCACATACATCGGTACTGAAACAATGCTAGGGAACAGACATGATGCAGATTGCACTGAGTGGGGTGCCATCCATTCTAGCAGATGTAAGCCTTTAAGTACCAATGCAGCTCTATTCTGCAATAGCTCTAGACTACGGGTGGAATTTACAAATGTGCTCACTAGCATTGGGCTATTTCTGCTCCCACTGAAGTTAATAGGAGTTTTACTATCAAATTCAGAAGGAGCAGAGTTAGGTCAATGCTGAGTGATTTAGAAAAATCCCACCCGTGTGCTTTGCAAGGCTAGTCCCAAATCAAGCTTTTAACAGCTGCTGGGTGTAAGTCAGCCAGTTTATCCATTAAATTTAAAAAAAAAATAAGAATAGATTTATAATCAGCAAAACTATCTCTGAAGATGCAGCATTTGTGTGTGTCTATGTTCTGATTTGCAACAACTGGCAGCCTTGAGTAGCCTAACGAGCGTTTTCCTTTGAATAATAATAATAAAAAAAAGTGGCGTTAATATACAAGACTTTGGGATAAACAAAAATTAGGGCTCGACTCCGCTCCTACTGAAGTCAATAGGACCTTTGCCATTGACTTTAATGGGAGTAAGAGCAGCCCCTTTCGTAGTTAAGATTCTAGCAAAATAACCTTTCTGTCCTTTAAACTGCAGCTAGCAGAGGAGCTGTACTGTATCACTTTATCTCTCTAAGTAGTTATCCTACTTTAGCTTCCTCAGAAGTCAGCTATTCTCTGTGATAAGTATATCCGGTGGAGAAGAAAAACACTTAATCCTCATTTATCTGTCTGCTTTTATGACCCTGACCAGGATACACCTCCATCAAGTCTAGAAAACAGAGAAAAAAAGGAGCAATGACACAGGGAAGAGATTTGTCGTGTGTCAGCTGTTCAAGAAGAAAGAGAACTTAGCCTTCAGTGGCATTCGACTCCTGAGCTAAAGGACAGATGTATAAATAATAACAATTAGCGTCTGAGCCCCAAAGGTACTCAGGCGCCTGAGTCCCACTTTAGGAATCACTGTGATCCACAAAACTCCTGCTTGGCTGCCACCTACCCCCGTAGGCACCTACAGTCACTGGACGCCGAAGTTTTTGCTTCTGGGCACGCGCACCACTACCTCACTCCAGGTGCCTAGGTCCTGCCTTAGGCCCCAGAGTGATTCACATACCAGGGAAGGTAGGCGTTTGGTCACATGCAGGGCCTAACTCAGTCGGTATGCTCAGAGGCTGCCGACTGGATCAGGCCCAGCAGGCAAGTTCAAAACAAAAACAGCCAGGGTGGGAAAGGGAAGAGGAGGAGCCCCCTATAACCTTTAGCTTAGTGGAGGATGAGGAAGACCCCTCAGTTTAAGTCCCCCCTGAGGGGAAGAAGGGATTTGAACAGGGATCTATCAATGATCAGGTGAGGACTCTAATCACTAGGCTATACAGTCACTCATGCTTTCACTTAATTTCAATTAATATTTAATTATTCAATTACTGAATTAAAAGTGGAACGTCAACAGGAGAGATTGGGATATTCTGCTGTGGGGTTCCCTCATAGCCCAGTGGTTGGGACACTCACCCATGCAGATCCATTTAAATCCCTTCTCCGTGTCAGGAGGGGGGGTGGGGGGGAGAAGACTTGAACCAGGTTTCCCACATCCTGGGTGAGTGTACCCTAACCACCAGGCTAAAGGTTCTAAGGGATTGCCTTTGCCCCCGAATGTTGTGCGTGAACTCGCCTGAGAGGCCAATGCAGCCTCTGAGCACACCACCGATTGGGCCCAACATGTGACAGGCAACTGAAAGCCTTTCTTCCCCCAGCTTCATCGATCTCAAGCAGAGCTAGATGCCTACCTCCGTGAGAGGGGCAGGGCTTATCACCCCCCCTCCCCTTCTGGTCTGCATCTCCCATTAGCTAGCTTAAGCAGCGTGCTGCCTTTGCATATCACACTCTAAGGCACCTATCTCTTCCCTTCATTGTAAATGGAGCCTAGCTACCCAGCTCATAAGGTAAGTGTGCAGAAAAGCACAACGGTGTGCATTTAGCTTTGAAAGTATAGCTCTAATAAAACTTAAGCATTAGGACTGAAATTAGCATTGTAAGGATGGAATGTGGTGAAATTTGGACCATTTAATCAGTATGAGTGCAGCTCAAACTCCTACCCCAGATTGTTCTCAAAAGGCCAAGTCAAAGTGCTTTCAGCTACTCACTCAATGACATGCTTAGGTTACAGGGGCCCCCTGTTTAATGGCTCTGCCTATCCCCACCCCTCAACTGAGGGGCAACGTGGTATAAGTAGTGCAGAAAGTCTTGCATGAACACACTCTCAACATCTGGAAGAATTTCCCCCTGAATGAGACAGCGGAAAGTTGCATTTGATGAAAGAACATAGGGAGCTTCTGATGACAGAGAACGGGGGCGGGGGGAGAGGAGGAGAGGAAGAGTGCTATGGTTTAATGACAAGGCATTTAATTTTCCAGGAAGCAGATAGAGCACAGGGGGTAAGTTAGCCAGGAAAGTCCAATTATTTTTTAAGCTTGTTCACGTACACAAAAGAAGCAGCACATGTGCTTTGCTTAAATGGCACCTTTTACTTCCCTCGTCTTAAGTGGGAGTATTTAAATATACAAATTAACCCTGTAAAACAAATTCCAACAAAATATTTGATACATCTGCTCCTCCCCCAAACACTTATTTAAAAAACAGCATCGACGTGCATGTTAGACCAAAAGATCCAAGTCCATACAACAAGAGTCTCAGTCCATGACTTTGTTCATTCATTTTCTCCAGTAACAAAAAGGTGCACGTTTTTCTTAGACTGCAGCATCTGAGCAGCACGATCTACACCTACCACAGCGGCCAACTTCTGAGCATCATACTTTGAATAGAGAACGGTACAAGTCCAAGTAGCTTCCTCTCCACTGGCTGTGGCCGTCAGCATATTACAAACCTCGCTGTAGAAATGGGGGTAGGTCGGTAACTCATAGAAAATGAGGTTTCTGATGCCCCTTATTAGGTATCTGAATTGGAGAAAAATACCATTGTCACAATCGTGTATTCTGCAATCTGATTTCAAAAACTCTCTATTTACACCAGGGGTCTCAAACTCAATGTACCGTACGTAGGGCCAGTGCCAGTCCTCAAATCCTCCCAGTGGGCCAATAATGCCACTCATGCTGCCCAGAACCCACCCCCCCAAAACCCTGCTCCCCACCTGCCTAAGACTCTGGGAGTTTGGGTAGGTGAGGAGGTCTGGGGTAGGGGACTGGGGTGCAGACTCTGGGAGGGAGTTTGGGTGGAGTAGGGGATTGGGGTGCAGGCTCTGGGATGAAGTTTGAGTGCTGGGTACAGGTTCTGGGCTGGGGGTGGGGTTGCAGGAGGATACAGGTGGGGTTGCAGGCTCTGGGAGGGGGCTTGGGGGCGGGAGGGGTATGTGGAAAGGGGGTGGGGGTGCAGGCTTTGGGAGGCGGTCAGGGAGTGCAATGCTTAACTGGGGCTCCAAGGCAGGGCAGGCTGAGGGGCCTCCACACACTGCTGCCCCCAGGCACCGCCCCCACAGCTTCCCACTGACCGCAGGGGCGTTTGGGGCGGGGGCAGCATGTGGAGGCAGAGCTCTGCCCTGGGGCCACAGGGAGGGGCTGGCAGACACGTGAAGTGAGCAGGCAGATGCCGCTCAGCTCCACTGCGCTGCCGGGGCCCCAGGCCATTTTAAATCGCTTGGGGGAGGGGAGGGAGGAAGCGCCCGGGGGCAGCAGGTGGGGCCAAGGGAGAGACCTGGCCCCAAAACTGCTAGAGCCCTGCAGGCCACATTGGGGAGGTTTGCGGGTCGCAGATCGCCCATGGACCACGAGTTTGAGACCCCCAATTTACACTGCCCACTTATGAAAATTACATAGTAAATTAAGGACGCAATCCTGTGAGGCTCTGAGCTCTCCCAATTCCCTGACTTCAATTGGAGTTAAGTGCAGTCAGACTCTTCCATAACTGAACTCTGAGTCCAATGCTACATCCACTGATGTCTGGGAGTCTTGCCATTGACATAAACAGAAGCAGAATTAAGAGCTTAATCCTGCTAGGTATTGGGCACCTCCTGAAAAGTGCCGGGCACCATCAACTCCCACTCAACTCAAACTCTTTGGATTAAATCCTAATACAGTAAAACTTGAACAAACTAAAACCCTGGTCCTGCAAAGGGATTCATGTGGGCAGTGTGCCCAGCGGTGTCCAAATTAGACCAGTGCAATTCAATTCAATGGGGTTGTACAAACCCACTCACACAGATCCCTTTTCTGGCTATGGGCTTACATTTAGATAATAGGTTTATTTGCCTCTGTCTTCCCCCCCGCCCCACCCCCAAACATGCATCACTGAAATAAAATCCAAATCCCACTTTGCAATACATCAGGAATTACCAGAGGAGTATAATGTAGGCTAGTTTAAGTGTCTGATGGCTTAAAATGCTTTTACTAGTCCAAGGATGTAACAACATACAAAGGACTGTTGGGAGTCTTGGAACAATCTTATGTATGTGCTAGTCAGAACAAAAACTGATTAAGAACTAGGATTTCCGTTCCACAGAAAATTTCAACATTTCAAAAAAAAGACTTGTTCTGAATCAGAACGAATAACCGAACTGTGATGCAAAAAGAAAATTAAAACGGATTCAGAATCATCAAAATGTTATATTTTGACTAATATTATGCAGTTATGTATGTAATATAGTATATATAATAATAAATGTATTAAATATTTCAATACAATGAAAGTTAAATGAAATTAATGGAAAACATTTTTACTTTATTCCATTGAAAATTTCACCAAAATGGATATCAAATGCTGCACAGGAAGGTTTAGACTAAACAGCATTTTTCAACAGAAAACTATTCCATCAAAAAACAACTTATTAGCTGTAGTCAGGACAAAGCACGTTTTCTGACTGGCCTTGATTTGTCACTTACACATCTGGACTTTTTTTTCCTTCTTTAAAATCCAGCATTAGTTTAGTTGTAATGCTTTTTCCTAGACTATTGTGGAGCGGAAGGGAGAAGAAACCAACTATGGAAATACCCAAAAGTATATATTAAAACCCAAAGAGAGTCACTCTGGGAAGCTGTCACACTGCCAGCATAAGCACTCTACATGCTGTGAGAGTCACTATATGGTTTACTGCACCAAAGAGAGGACTTGAGAACCGGAAACTCCAGAGTTCTAAACCTGGCTCTGCTATAATTTCCAGGGGGGGGGGGCGCCTTGACCAAGTCCTTTAACCTCCCTGCCTCAGTTTCCCAAATGTGCAAAACGTAAATATTAATCATTATCTCTCTGCCACACAGGGAATGTATGGAGAATGAGTGAATAGTTGTAAAGCACTTTAAAGATGCAGGGCCAAATTCTGACCTTGATGTAAGTCAACTCCAACTCTGTTCACTTTGGCCCCTAAAATGCTAAGTATCATCATTTCAATAGTGTTAATCAGCATATGGGTTTAACCAGAAAAGCTATATTCCAAAGGGGCAAGAAGGCTAGAGTTGGAGGCAAGGGAGAGAGAAAATGCTCAAATCAACAACAAAAAACCCAAACAGTCTGCTGGATGATCTGCATTACTCAAAAACAGCAAGACCCTTATACTCAGATGATGGATGCTGAAGATGGCTCTGCGATACTGTAAAATTCAAAGGATACAGGATGTGAATGTTTCAGGTCAATTTATGGGCATAAAGCTTATGTTTTCACACCCTTTTTTTTTTAAGATGAGATTTTCGAGCTAGTCTACATCCTGCTGTACAGAGATTGGAGATTCATGTGGGGACATTCTTCTTGGGACAATGCTGGGGAGCACTGAGCAGCTGTAGGTGCTCTTCTGAATGTAATTTAGCACAGACGCTGACTTGTGCTCAATAAGGATCTTATAACTTTTACAAAATGTCAGTTGCATCAGTCTCTGGGCTCGCAGCAGGATCCCACGTTTGTAATTTCGGGTTGCCTAACTAAATTCCACAAACAAGTAGAAATCTTATTATGGCCCCCTAAAAACTCTCTTATTAGTGCTGCTGTCACGGAACAAATTCCATGTTCCTTTTCAGAGGTGAAAGGAATTATCCCCACACAGATGCAGACTGTGATGAAAGGTACTATGAGGCCATTTCGGGATGGTGGTGTGTTCCTGCAGATGTCAGTGGGAGTTGGGTGCATTTGCCAACTCCCAGCTTTGAGCCCTATACAGTATTTAATGTATTATTACATATTTAAGGGAATACTTGCCATTTTTGTTTGTGTTAATATTTCATGAGTCTCCTACTTCAATCCACGAAGGATTCCCCAAACAGGTGACACTGGTTCATGAACCAGACCCCCACCACCCAATTCATTACTGCTAGTTTGAGGCTAGCATGCTCCCAAGGGCCAGACTTTGCCTTCAGATTTCCATATGTGCATCTCAAAGCAGCATCTGGCCCATAGCTTACCTTTTATAAAAGTGGAAGCGTTCAGTGAACATTAAGAACTGCTTCTCTCCCTTGAGGAAGAATTGTCTTGCTCTGGAGATACCAGATTTTTTGGTGTATTCACAGGTGTGTGTAAAATTCAGCTCTTCCTTCTTGAAGTAATTTCGAAGACGCACATAGTCGAAATACGATGGAATGTAAATGAGTGTATGTGACATGATGGCATCACGATACTCGGGCAAAACTTTGTCAATGAAGAACTGAAACCTGGGTTAAGAAAAGGCACATTAATATTATCCTGAGTCAATATTCATCTTTCCAACATGTAAATGAGCTTTCTTAAGAATGGTGAAAAAACAAACACACACACAAAAAACCCACCCTTACAAAACAAACAAAAAAAGAATACCAACCCTCTCCCCTCAATAAACCCCACATAACCTCCAAACATTATTATTCTGTGTCACAGTCAAAAAAGTCTTTAAACTGACCAAGGTATCCAGACTTGAGAAGGGCTAAATACAAAGGTACATCAGGGCAAGGGTTCTATGATGTTGATTATAATCTTTACAAAGAAAAATGTGGGGAGTGAGGACTAGGGGAGAGGAAAGTACCAGTGCATTTATTTGACTGCGGTGTCTAACCCACATCTGATGAGCAATAAGAGCATACATTACTATTTACTAGTTCATAATTTTTAGGCACACCAGCCCTGTGGGCCCTAGAGTGCACTATACCGGACTAAGCACAACATTTGAAACTGCAGGCACTGGGGCACAGCAGAATGGTTTGGGTGATGGATTACCTTGCATCTATTACAGAAATAGAACTTTCAGCTTCCAGCCTTCGGAAGACATGAGGAAGCTGTACCACAACACGACTAATGGAGCCAATTGAGGGTACGTTCCTTACGGCTACCTGCAGGAGGTAAGTCAAACAGTTAGAGAAGTAGTGAAACATAAATGGGGTTTAAAAAGCCTTCACGTTCTAATCAGTTTTCAGTTAATAACATGGCTCCTTCAGGCAACAAACGAGGCTGTTCTGAACAAGTCAATAGAGAACTACTGCCAGCACTACTTCCACACAGTATCTGAGTAACTATACAGGACATGGTTTCTAGGAGGATATGGGAGTGGGAACTAACTCACTGCTTTCTGTATGCCTTTTGCTCATCTTGGACAATGAAAACTGTCCAGTCATTTTCACTTTGTGGTTCTCATGGATTAGTACAATGCTGCAGTGTTTGGCTTGCAAGCAAGTTAGAGGGAATGTAACTTGTAAACAAACAGCCCCCTCCCCCCGCAAACCAAACCAAACTAAACTCTATTAAAAGCCAGGTTTATATGATTCAATACAAAACCAATCCCTAATATTTGACCTGAAACTTTGTCACATCAGGAATCTCTATAACGGCTCTGTTTGCACAATGCCTAGCACAATGGGGTCCTTTCTTGGCTGGCTCTTAGGCACTGCCATAATAAACACATTAAATAAATAAATAAATAAATAAATAAATAAATAAATAAATAAATAAATAAATAAATAAATAAATAAATAAATAAATATCTAATAGATCAAATAAAATTGCAATGTAATCTCTGGGGATAAGAACGGTGCTACTGAAGATAGTTCTTAGAGCAGGCTGCACTGTCCTGTAGATTAAAAACTGATGTGCGTTATATGAACTATTGGCACAGGCACAAACAATAAGAATTTCTATGCTGTTTCTTCATATTGAAGATTAACATGGCATCTTGTCAGAGGGTGGCTGGCCCTTCTAAAGGGAGACAGGTCATAGTCCACTGTGATGGAAGATTCTTCACTGTGGAGGCAAATAAACTGAACTGTCACCTGACCGACAGCCATGTGACTAAACCAGGCCTCCAGGACCTGCCCTCTGAGGGGGCCCAGAAAAACAGAGGCCTATGGATAGCGGAAGGGGCTTGGCCTGCAGAGTGAAGCTGCAGGATGAGAGAGTCTCCTGCTGTGGTCCATAAGGAAGAGAGCTGTGGTTGAGCAGAAACCCCCAGCTGCAGGTTTAGTTTTCCTTTTGGAAAGAAGGCAGGATCGACCTTGTGTCTTCTCCAGAGGCTCAGAGAGCCATCAGAGGCAATACCTCAGGGATGAGGGGCTGGGCCCAGCTTAAAATGGAGTAGAAGAACTTGTGTTTATTTTGCACTTTATGTTAATAAAACCAAACCCAAAGAAGGGCTGCCACCAGACTCATTAAAAGGTGCTGGGGGGGGGGGGGGGGGGCGCAAAGGGGGGAGGAGTTAGAGTTATGAGGAATCAAGAGGGGAAACATGAGGCAGGGTGCAGCAAAGCCACCCCTGGCCACAAGAGGACACGTAGGAAGCTGCTGATCCTGTTACCCCTTACCTCCAAAATCTAAGATAGTTATCGAGCCTGTCCGTGAACTCACCTGCCCTCTGTAATTGAAGCAGTTCTTATTGAAGATACAGTTAATCTGGGGATCCTGAAGAGCACTAAACAGTAGTGTTTGACGATAATACTTTGACCAGTTATTCAGATTCAGCATGCGCACTCGTGAAAAATCTACACCATGGGACTCCAAAGGAAGGAGGTTGAGGTGGTTCATCAGGTGCTTTAAACAGGGAGAAACAGATGTATGTGACTTTAGACCACGAACACACACTTCGCAAGTAAGTTAACTGCACTGTGAAAGTGAGTGGAAATGAACAAGTCAGCCGACAACATAAAAGACTAGCAGCCTCCCAAAACACAGCTTTCTGGATCCTACTCACTCACCAGATGAACAGTAATTTACTAGATTTCTTTCTACAGGACCTAATTAAAGTGAGGTAGATTTCAATTTTGATATGGTCCCAGCTCCTGATTTCTTCCCCATGTGGGGCCAGTTCCAGAAACTCTAGACCTAAATCAATAAAGCCCAAGTGGAACCCCCATAGCACTCAGTGAGAGTTATGAACATAGATGGCGAATTCATCCCTGTACAGAGGAGATAGCACCAGGCTTATGTGCCACATCAGTGAATTTCACTCAGAGAAACTTCTGGATTGGTATCCATGAATGCATTTTTGTTAATATTCAGTTTTATGTTTTTTCCCCCCTTGGGACACGTTACTTAAAAAAAAGACACTCCCCAAGCTCACTTTTGAAAGCACAGGTTTAACGGGGATTCTTAAATCTCAGGAATTTATACCTGAGCACGTTAGTAGGGTGTTTTAACCCAGCAGTCTCATGGAAATCTGCTTTGTTTTAATACACTGAACAATGTATTTTTTTTCCTGAAAGATACAGAGCTAACATTTTAAGTAATAATCCAAGGAGTGTTTATGAATTGCCTATATTCGGCAACCGCTAACCCGCCTAAGCCAAATTCCAAGGCAGGCAGAAAGCAACTTCCTTACCAAGTTCTACACATAGTTACAATCAGATACAGTATTCTACTTTATTTTCTGACCTGAAATGTTGTATAGTGTTATTGTAAGCTGTCATACAGCTGCTATGTTCCCTCCCAGAAGTGGGTGAAGCAATCCCTGTTATCTTCCTCGTAGGGTTGTTCCAAGATTTAATCAACAGTTGTGAGTCTTTACAGAACTTTGGATAAAATGTGCTACAGAAATACCAAATACTACAGACCTACAGAGTAAAAGTGCTGAGTATTACTGAAATCCAAGGAATGTCATAGGCCTAGCAGACGTCAGCATGCATCTGTCATTCCAGGACAAGATTACTTTTAGCACAGGAAAATGTTAGTGAGATGAAACATTATTAAGTGGAGGGGGGGGGGGGGGGGGGGGAAGAGAGAGAGAGAGAGAGAGAGAGAGAGAACACGAAAATTTGACAGAGTTTATTGCTAGGGATGAATTATACCACTAGACAGACACAAATAAAGTAATACTGGGTGAAAAAAACCTACCAGAATATGCTCCCAATTCTGCATCAGGTAAACATCTGCTTGATCAATTATAAGAATTTCTATCGATGAGAGGAAATCAAAATCTCTCTTCTTCTCCCCCTCTGCCCCAATAATGGTCCTCAAGCCAAGGGGAGAGGCAATGATGATATCAGAAGAGTAAAATGGTGCATATAATCGCATACTCTTTTGAAGAATAGCAACCCCTGTCCAATAAAAAACAAATAGCTGTATATTCTTAGTATGTTTGACTGTACTTCCTTTCCCCCCACCCCAAAGGGTCATGCAATGAAAAAACCCACAATTCCCTCTCCTTCTCACCCACAGTTTATACCCTTCTCCTTTAAATCTTGTTGTAATCGTTATCTTACTCTGTCCAAGGAGGACTGCATGGAGCACCTTTAAAAATATCAGTACCGTTCACAGACCCCACAGGGTTACTAAAACACAACACTCTCCTCCTTCATAAAGGCAGGATGACCCATTCTGCTCTCAATTCCATCAATGCCAGTTTGTAGTAACTTTATGGACACTGGTTCTCCATTAGCATGATATATCAGGCATGCTGGGCTGACCTAAGTACGGTTTCTTGTGTACAAAATTAAAGTGATGCGTTAGTTATCCAGGTCATGACTACATCATTGATGGTATTTGGGCCCACAGCTTTCTGTGCCTGAGTTAGACACTTTGGGTAGAATTCCTGACTTAACAGGGCCAGGGTTTCACCTTTTGTATGTTTTGGTTAAATAAAAATAATTTAAAAAACTCCTCACTGGAAATCAAGCCAATGAAATAAGCTACCACAGGGCATAAACACACAAGACAGAGTTGCAATTCAATGTAACAAAAACATTGACAAATATTTTTTAAAAATATTTAAAACAATAATGAACTAGTAGTTTAAAATGCATTCCCTAATCCATACTAAAAAAGATGTTAGTGCCTAGATAACATGGTGATGGATGCCATCATAATGCTGCTGCAAGATGACAGATGACGATTTCCTCTCTATTCAGATGTGCATTTCTTCACAGTAGTAGGTGAATCAGACAGGGTTTTGCAAGGGATGGGATGTCGAAGAGAGTGATTTCGCTGCTGAAAGCAGTGTAACTCTCAGTAAATCAGCTATTCACTGATGATGGGGGGCAAACGCTTGCATTTCCCACGACATTATCAAATATCTTAAGGCAAATTTATCTTTCCAGGGACAATAATTTTAAGAGCCTCTTCTTATCTGCCTAGATAAGTTTAAACAACCATCTATTCCTCATGGCATCAAGCCACAAGCTAATTCTCTGCATACCAAGCCAGCATGAAATTTCAAATTTATTAAACAGTCTTGACATTTTCTGCTCAACTAGTATTCATACTCACTGTCCATCCTTTGCATGCATGAAAACTCTGCTGGAAATCATATGCAATACAGTAGAAAATTGCTTTTCTCGTTACAGAATTTCTAATTTTCCTCAGGCCATTACTGATTAATAACTTCAATGCAAACAAACTGGTTTAAAAACAATCAGGAGAAACTATAGTCATTAAGAGGTGGAAGAGGTCCATTAGACCAAGTTCATCCTTTCTCAATTGCAATGTGGATTCCCCCAGCTCCAATAAAAGGTAGACTGGGTTTTAAAATTATATTAAACTTGATCTTAACCAAGAAGCAGAAAAAGATTTCATAATGTTACTTTACCAAAAACAAACAAACAAAAAACCACCTTGACCTAGGATGACATTTTCAAGAGTACCTAAACTGCATTTTCAAGAGTGATTTAGGCACTTAGGCGCCTAAGTTTAATTGGAAGTCAACAGAAATTAGGCTCCTAAGTCCTTTAGGAAAACTGTATCCCTGCTCTAACTTTTAGAACTAAAATATTGATCAAATGATTTTATTACCTATCCTGAAATGGTCATCGATGTTGCCTGCAAACACAGCTTCATAATCTTCAGGTCTTTTCAGGTTGGGAGGTTTCTCATCTGGATTAGAACCAAACTCCCCTTTGAAGCGCTTTTTGTTACTTACGTCTATTTGTTTTTTACTCCCCGACTCAAGGAGGCTGATGAAAATCTGCACCACCCGTAATGCAGATTCACGGAAGGGCACTACTATCAGCACCTGTATGGACCAACATAATTACAAAAGGATAACTTCCCCTCGGTAATGTGCATTCCCTTCTTTTCTAGAGAAGACATCATCACCCCATGAAGCACAAATAATACAAAGATGCCTGAATGTTATTTATTATTACACACAGTACCCATTACTGTGCTATCTGGATTAAAGGAAATATAGGTCCCCCGCAAACAAATTCTAAGCTAGAGGCTTGTGCCTGAGTAATGAAAGCCTGACTGAACAGATATGACTAGGTCCTGAAGCTGGCTCAGTGAAGTGCTTCAAAATGCACTTCCACTAACACAGGCCTTACCTGCTGGCTTCCAAACACCTTATTGTGAGTCAGCTATAAGTGACTCAGCTGGAACAGGAAATGCAATGAGTAAATTTAGTCTCCTTTTTTGTGGGCAAAGAGGAACCGTTGGAAGTGGAACCTGTGAAGTTCTGCTGTGCAATGGATGGGGCTGGATGCCCAGGTGCTTACCCCCAACTGTGGTTTGGAGCTCAGCTCTGCAAAGGGCATTCTGGTCATTAGCATGCAGGGCATGAACAAGACACGGGCCACTGGGACCAGAGGATCTGCCACTCTGCAGATCCTTCTATTCTCCCCACACAAGCTAGCAAAGCCAAAGGGCTGAAATAGCCTCTACTCAGCTACTTGGAGTTAGTGCTGTAATTGGATCCAAGTTTGGTTCTAGTAAAAAACAAAAAAACAAAAAAAAAAAACCACCACTCAAAATACCTAAATATTAATATCTAAATAAACTGATAGAAGAAAAAACCAAACGAGATGTTTTTAAAGGTGATCAGTCTACAATGTACCGCAACAATCCAACACTGGAACTTTTAAACCAGGCCACTTACACTTCTAGTGACAAATCAGTGCAAACTGAATCCAGCTGCCCAATCAGTTTATGGTGGGTTAGTGACATGTCCCCTATCAAGAACATAATTTGATTGCAGGACGGCTCTAATCTGGGCCTCATCACCAATGAAAGGGAAAAGTGGCCTTATTAGAATCTGATGGGACTGGATCCCCTAGGGCCAATACAGATAGATCACTGCTGATTTTTAGTTGACATAGCGATAGAGTTATGTAATAATAGCAGAGGAATTTTGGTCCCAAGTTATGCTGCACTAGATACAAAAAACGTCTGAAGCAAAGCGTGACCCACAATGACAGTAGCCCTTGAGAAACAGGGGGAAGGGAGTGGGAACTCATAAGGTTTTGGCTGAAGACTAGTGACTATACAGAACCATCTCCACTGGTCCTAAGGGCAGCAAGTGATTTTCTGGGGAAGTTTCTATAGATGTTGACCTCCAACTGCAGCAACAGAGTAAGTTTTAAAGGGAGATATGGAGGCTCTTTATTTGCTAGCATAGTAGGAATGGAAGAAGAACAAGGAAGGAGACACACATCAATCTGTAATGGCACTAGAAAAACTCTTCCAACAGAACAGGTCTCCTGGAATTAGTCTGCCTGCAAAATGTGCAAACTGAAGTTAGCCCTTCTCCCAGACTATTTGCCCTTTTTTCTTCCAGACAGCTTCAAGACAACACGATCAGCCAGTGTGGAATGACAAAAATTGGAAACATAACAAAAGATATAAAGAACTAGTGGATGATGCCAGGATAAACTATTATGACATTTGCATGGCAGGGCCAATTACCCAGCAAAAGATTATGCTAATGGAGTCCTCCCACCTTAGGTCTGGTGAGTCCTTGGTCCCTGAAATCATCATTATCAACTGCTGGCTTCTGATCTCTTCGTATGGCATTATTGCTGAGAACCTGGGCATTTGCCTTCAGGACGTGATTCACTGCATGCAGACAGTAAGCATGACGAACTTCTTCCCCATTCCTTAAAGCAGTTCTTTCTGGGTAGAACAAGTCCTTGTACCGATTCATAATACAAAAGAGTTCCTTTTGTAACAGGGTAAACGGGTGATTGTTCTGTTTAGTCAGAGTGGATAAGAACTGGCTGTTCACTTTTGGCCAGGTGGATTCTAAAGTCTTATGAAGATGAAGCCGTTTCAAATCAGCTTCTTTATCTGGCTTAAAAGTTCTCGGCTGCTGTAACGAAGAAGAAAAAACTAACTGGCCCAACGTTGGCCACTGGAAACAAAAAAGAAAAAGAAAAATAGTGATTTTACTTAGCACCATACAGCTACAAATATACATTGCTATAGCAGTTATTTTAATAACATATATGAAACACTAGTCTCTCAAACTTGATACAAATTAAAAACCATTCTTCCTTCAACATGCACAATCTCTCAGGCTTAGTCTACATTAAAAAGTTTTATTAGCAAAGCTACTTCGGTTGGGGGTGGAAAAAAAACAACACCACACACCTCTGACCAATGTAGCTATGCCAACAAAACCCCCTATGTAGATGTGGCTTATGTTGATGGAAATGGATTTCCGTCAACATAGCTAACTTTGCTCGGGGAGGTGGTGTTCCTGTATTTTCAAGAAAATTCCTTCTGTCTGTGTAGTCTGCATGTACACTATGGGGCTATGCCAGCGTAGCAATGGGGATATAGTATCCATAGTGTAAACATACCATTTACTTTCTTTACCGTATGAAAAATAAGATAATTCATGTAAGCACTTTAAGATCAAGGACCAAATTCAGAGGCGATGTAAATTACATGTTAGTAGTTGTGTCAGAGAGAGTTTAACCAGGAAGCATAAGCTAGTGTGATTTACATTCTGAAAGGCCAGAAGTGATGGGTGCAGTAGAGGAAGCAATTAGCAGGGGCAAGTTAAATAAGGCTCTAGCTTCTTCTAGCCTCTCACCATGTCAGTTACACTTTAGCCTCCTTTGTTCTCACCTGCACCCAATTTACCAATGTACATCATGCATCAGTGGACATAGAACAAATGCAGAGGTGATATGTATTTACCGATGGCCACCCTTCAACAAATAAAATCATGGCCTACTGTAAGATTCTGATTAAACATCAGACTCCAGCCTAAATGAGGGTAAGCCAATGTATCAGGTGGATAAAAACACATGATTTAAAGAAGAACGAAATTGCATTTTTAATGCAAATTAAGTAATTTTTCCTGTATAAGAAACCTATTTGAAATTATGACAATTTATGTTACAACCTAAATTTACTATAATCTATTAAAATAAATTTAAATTAAAAGAAAAAATATTCAAGCAGTACATTTTTGTTGCTAAAGTTTAAAAGACACTGATCTGGTGATGCTGTCTAAGCACCTGAACAACAGTTTGACAAAACACTCAGTCCAACTTTTGACTGCAGTAGCCTCTTCTGCAAGTGGAGAGAGAATATTTTCTTTATTTCAGTTTATTAAACTAGAAAAAGCAGAATATGAATAAAAATGAGGTGTGAATGGCTAATTCTAAAGTTATGAAGGATATGGTGACCAGAAATAACCAGTTAAATTCATTAACTACAGATATACTTCTTTTGTTTACTAAATGGTAGTTTAAAATGAAAAACCATGCTTTGATAAACTTAGTTTTTTTAATTTATGCACCCAGAACTTTTAAGGCAGTTTTAATTACTTAAATAAAAAACAAGTTTAAAATACTGTTTTGTAGATTAAAACTAAATTCCAATTTCTATTCAAATGCAGCTTGACACAAATCATGAATAAAAAAATTAATCTACTGAACAAAAAAATCATTCACCACTTTCTATCATAAAAATTAAGAATCTATTCAGATATGTTTAAGCAATTACATAGTTTAATACGTGTATAGAGTATATTTTTATTAGCAAAAAACGTATCAAATTATACCAATTAATGAGAATCAATGCAAAACAAGATTAAAATTGATTATTCAAACCAAGATTTCTTGCTTGTTGATTAAAATCAATCTACCCACGTTGAATAAGTGTGTGTAAAAACCGTTTTCATGGCAATGTAATCTACATGCCACTAGAAGTAGCATGTCTTGGAGATGAGTAATAGGATATAGTAGTCCTATGACATGAATATCAAGATGTATCTCATGTGGTTCATTTTAGGACCAAGTTAGTCACTACTAGGAGTACAAAACTAAGGATAATTGTTGAGCAAGATGACAAACGAGAAGGACCATCAATTTAAAATCTAAAATAGATTGCATATCCTTCTAGGCAAGGACTGTATCTATGTTTGGAAAGTGTCTAGCACATTTTGAATGCTATGGCAATCCAAGTAATAAAAAATTATATTCATTTTCTAAAAGTATTTTCCATCTATCCAGCTTTGATTCCTATTCATTACCCGGTTTTCTAAAGCTACTGGGAGGACATAGTTGACAGTTGCAGGTTCTCTCTTGGATAATTTATCCAAGATGTTACATGTGCTGGGCTTCTTTAACTCCTCCCTCCCCTCCCCCCGAGAACAGAACCCCTAGTGACAGATGATTGTATTTGAACAAGTAGATCGAAGAGCAGATCTATTAAGTGTGGCTCATTGGTGTAGAGTAGGAGTCTTGCTTTAGGTGCAAGAGTTCCCAGATTCAAATTCTGGACAAACCCAAGTTTTCAGGAGGTCAGACTAGATGGTCTCTTCTGGTCTTAAATCTATGAAATAGCATTAAGGTGTCTGACTGAATGAATGATCCCGTTCAGGTGCCCAGCATATCACAGGAGGTGCTTGCCTCCTCTCAGAATCAGGCTTTGCGGGACTAATCCTACAAAAAAAGTCAACAACAAAATGTCTACTAATTTCAATAGTGTGGATTAGACCATAAGGGCCAGATCCTCCGTGACTCCCATTTACTCCAGTTGAAGATCTGAACTTAAATTTTGACTCCAGCTTTGAATTAGGCAAAAAGAAAAAATCTAAGCAACAATGCAGTCTGACTGAATGTTGACAGGAGTTCAAACAGTAATAAATATTCAGAATCTATTTCAGTGCACATACTGGAATTTTGGAATAGTAAAGTATACAAAAGGACTAATGTAAACTAAACATCAATTTCATTTAATGCAGGTACTTTTATAAGCTCACAATGGGGAAACAAACACATCATTACCTTCAGCTGAATTGTACTTTTAGAACGTGCTGAAATGTTTCCTATTTCTTTTTCCTCCAATTCTTTGTTTAGATGTTGCTTAAATGGATCTA
Source organism: Macrochelys suwanniensis (assembly GCA_033296515.1). NCBI lineage: Eukaryota > Metazoa > Chordata > Testudines > Chelydridae > Macrochelys > Macrochelys suwanniensis. Next base: position 161,039,820 of record CM065777.1, read on the forward strand.
TTTAAAAAACAAAAGCTATTGTTACTAAAACTGGAATCAAATTTCTGAATGGATTTGCAAGTTGAGCCATACATGATTTTTGAACCATGTAACTCAGTTGCTAAAGCAAAAGATTTTACAGCACTGGGAGGAAAGAGACATTTCATTTCTACAGAATATCAAATAATCAGACATGAACAAAACATAAAAAAATAGCACCATGCTGGAAACAGTGGAGCTTCAACTGCAAGACATGTGTGAAGGGGACAATACTGTTGCACATCACTTAGTATCTCACATCTTGCAAGAAAAATGAGCCTATTTTCCTTTTCATAGAAAGCTTTGCCTGGGATAGGGTGCTTTTGATTAATTATGTCAATACTGTTCTAGTTATGGGAGAAAAACTTTTTGAAACAGAATCTTTTATTTGCTTAATTTCCCTAAAAGGTGGTGAAGACTCTGATTAGTCTAATTTCTCCCACGCTCCCAAACTGTTTTTGAGATCTTTAAAGGCCTGATTTTCAATTAATTTAGGCAAGTAATTGCATAAGCAGATCAGGTAGCTGTCCATAAACTACAGCAGGGATCAGCAACCTTTGGCCCGTAGCCTGCCAGGGTAAGCGCCCTAGAGGGCCGGGCCAGTTTGTTTACCTGCCGCCTCCCCAGGTTCGGCCGATCGGGGCTCCCACTGGTCGCGATTCGCTGCTCCAGGCCAATGGGGCCTGCGGGAAATGGCGCGGGCCGAGAGATGTGCTGGCCGCCGCTTCCCACAGCCCTTATTGGCCTGGAGAGGTGAACTGTGGCCAGTGGAAGCCGCGATCGGCCGAACCTGCGGACGTGGCAGGTCAAAAAACCATCCAGGCCTGCCAGGGTGCTTACCCTGGCGGGCCACAGGTTGCCGATCCCTGCACTACATCATGTATAGTCATAGGCATAGCTTTTTGAAAATCAGGCCCTGATATAACTGCATCACATGGGACTGCTCATTTCATAAGGAAAAATGCCTACTAGAGAGAGAATCCTACTGCCAATGTCTTGAGGTTATACAGCTCTCAGAACTCATGGGGTTTTCTAAATATCTAAGTATCTTCCCAGCAATGCAACTGAAGAGGATACTACTTTACAATAAAAAAGCCTCTCTAATTTGTTACTGTTTATACTGGTTCCAGCATTGGTTGGCCAAGGGAAAGTGAATGATTACCACCATTTTTAGAAAGTCACTGCTCGATAAGTTGTTCCCTGACTGATGTTCCCATATCTGTTCTAGAGCAGTGGTTCTCAAACTTTTGTACTGGTGACCCCTTTCAAATAGCAAGCCTCTGAGTGCGACCCGCCTTATAAATTAAAAACACTTTTTAATATATTTAACTCCATTATAAATGCTGGATGCAAAGCGGGGTTTGGGGTGGAGGCTGACAGCTCACGACCCTCCATGTAATAACCTCGCAACCCCCTGAGGGGTTCCGATCCCCAGTTTGAGAACCCCTGTTCTAGAGGACCCAGTTTCACCTCTTTTACCACAGGCTGAAAAGCAGCTTCCAGTCCACAATGTCGCAAAGAAAAGAAACATCGTTTATAGGCTGAACAATGCCACTGTGTCGAGTATGCATTTGAAAAAATGGTAGGCCCTATTAAAATGCAATGCTTACAACATGAGCAATATTCCCCAGGGTAACAAGAATGAACAGTTTTTCCCATCGTGTGGCCCTTTGATGCATCCACTCTAAGGCAGCAATAACCAAATTGCATCCCAGATTTAATATCAGCTGCTGTTGTAAGCAGACAAACCAGTGTCACCAGGGATGCTGCAAATATAATTTATCAAATTAATATCAAAAGCACATAGCATGAAACGTGAACAGAAATTCTGCAAATGCCAATGTGTGGTATATGACTTTATCACGGAAAGGCCATACACATCACTGCACACTGTTATTTGTATTACGCATGGCGGTGTCATTCAAACACTGGAGTTTGGGTTGAACATCCCAGTTTGATTTAACGTTTAGGGAGAGATTCTCGGTTGTATCACTAACAAGCAGAAGCACAGAACTCACAGATGTGAAGGCTTTGGTGTCTTTAAGCCACCTTTGTGCCTTACCATTCCTGGGCTGCAGAGCCCCGGTCATAACTTAGCCAGTCCAAACAGCCCATCTAAGTGACAGCAGCCTCCCTGGGCTGGCCTATGGGCTGCAGCACGGCCCAGAATCTCCAGAGTACGCTCCTGGCAGGTCTGTTACCCCAGAGCTTGTGAGGGGTTGCTCAGAAGTCAGCCTTATGGCTGTCTTCTGCCATGCCTGTGCCAAGCGAATCCTCCTCCAGCTAGATACAGGGCTTTTAGGGCACTTTACACCAAGAAAAAGGGCCAGAATGGTGTAGAGGGGCCACAGCAGGAGTAAGAATCTCAGCCTCTGTTTCTTGAAATTTAGAAGTTGAGTACAGATGGCGTCTATGTTCTTAAACTTCAGTCTAGCTTTGTCTGGGTTGGCTTGGGAGATGGGCTTTTCATTCATAGTATGCGTGGGGGTAAATTCAATACTCTGTACTTTCCTACCAGGAGTCACAACCACATCATTGTTAATGAGAGAATAAATAGATTCCTGAATCTGAAGACAATTTGTCTATCCACATTACCAGTTGAGCTTACATTGTAAGACACACCTGGCTTACAAGTCCTCATAACAGGAATGTAACATAAGAATTCAAAGGCTAGACAGCATCCCTTTAAGGAGTTTGCAGTCTTGCTGCATGTGGCTATTGTAAACAAGTGTAAACTGTCAAACTACAGAAGCGGCACTCGAGAGCTCACCACACAAATACTGTATTTTACCTTCTGAAACCATGACAGAAGTGCTCCTCTCCCTCTCATCTGCATTGTAATCACCACTCTCCTCGTCCATGAAATTGGTTTCCAGGCTAAATTCAGATTCATGTTTCACATCGGTGAACTCTTCACTTGCTCCATGTTTTGGGTCACTAGAGGTATCCACTCCATCGGCTTGCTCCTGGCCAAGCATCTGCTTTGCTGTGTCTTTAGCTGTGAATTATTGAAGAGAGAAATGGATTATGTTCTCTGAAAAGAGTCACTCTACGTGGACACCCGACTCTTGCTGGTTAGCTTCCAGGTATTATTTTAGCTACTGGTTATTTTCCCCCCCAATATTCTACCCAAAAATAGAACCGGTTTGTGTTTTACAGTAACAAAGGCTCATATGCCAAATGCTGCATAATGGTCACTGATGCCCAAGGGATTATTTTAACTAATATCTTTGCAGATGGGTGTTTTAGCTGCCAAACAACAATCCTATTGTAAATAGCTACACCTTTGTAAAGCTGCCACCTCTTTACTAGAATTCTTCGCTAACCAACCTTGCAAAGGAGGCTCTCTCTTTGTAAAGAAGGTTTCCTTCCATTTTAAATGTGTTCTCCTCTAGAGGCCAATCCTGCCCGCTCTTCTGTGGCAGCAACAGAACTAGATGCTGAGATGGGGAATGGCTGGCGGCTGGTGTATCCACTGCTACATAGATCCATTAGCTGTTACCCCTTCAGCGTAGAATTGCAGGAGCCATGGAAGCTACTACTGCCTCAGGGCCAGAGCAGCAAAATGCACCCCCCCCCGCCCCCCAACAGACAACCCAGCACGCAGTGCAGCCGCTCTGGAATACAGAGGCTTTAATGAGTGTCAAGGTTTGTTTAAACCTGCGGATTCAGCCATTGTTACCCATACATTAGACAAACAAAAACTACCTTCTTCCTGGTCCTGCACATCATTCTCATCTTCTTCACCAGCTGTATGCTCTCCATCTTCACCCTCCTGAGACTCTTCACTGCCTGTTTCTTCCTCATCACTTTCTTCAGACTCATTTTCGTCATCTTCATTGTTGGCATCTGAAACAGTCTTGAATGTGGCCAGTAGCTTGTGATACACGGAGACTTGTTCGGGTTCACTCTCTCCACCACTTTCCGCACTTGAGTGATCGGAATTCTCAGACTGAATGTGAAAATAGCAATCCAGAACATACATATTATTCCTTCAGCACGTTAATTAGCATGCATCCTAACAGCCCAGCAATTATTAGTGTGTATATATATATATATATATATACACATACATACAGAAAGCAGCAGTATTTTCATTTAATGCATGTGGCCAGCCCAAGATCTCCCATTTTAAGTTTTGCATTCCATGATTCTACTCTTGAACAGACCTATATAGTTTCATTGAATCTCCTTAAGGGCAGGCAATTAAATTAGGCCTCCCCGTTGAGATTCTGAAAGCAGATTTAGCCATACAACTCCCTTTAATTTCAATAGAAGTTGTGTGGCTAAATCTGCTGGGTAGTTTTGAAAATCTCCTTCTCCAAGAACAGCTTCTTGTGATCAGTTGGGGTTGAAAGAACTTCAAAGTGAAGTTTTGGCCTCAAACTTCAAGACAAAAATTGCTATGAGTAAAAGACATCTACAACAGAGCTTATCGGTGCAATACTGTTTTCAGCTTTATAGGGATTGGCTTCATAGTAATGAAACTTTGTTAGGAAATATGTTTATAAGTAGTAATGCACTGAGCAGCTCTATAAAGAAAGTCTGTTTACACAGTACAAAATGACTGTTCTATGTCAGAGCACCAAGCTTCTTTGGGAACTGATGAGTCTGGCCACTTGGACCCAGAATTTTGACCTCTGGACTTTTAAATATGAAATCTAGTTCATCTAATTCTGTACTGACTTAACTCAATGGGCTTGTCCAGAGTGTAGAGTATCAAAGATTTTGACCCTGTCAGTCTAAGCCATGGTCGGAGGGAGGTCAGAATGTTTGTAGTCTCCACAAGCAATGAGTTTCATTAAACTGGTGCAGGACACTCAAGAGACTTAGTGGAGATCTGCATCAGTTTAGCTCGCCTGGTAATCAGTAAAAAGTCACGGCTCAGATCCTTCTCCCATTGAAGAAACATCTGACTTTGAACGAGGCAAACTTGGTCTCCGAAAGATTAAGTCACTAAAAAGTCCCTTATAATGAGTACAGAACCTGGTGGACAGGCCAACCCTGAATCTCTAAGCAATAGTCAGAATTGTAGCTGCTGTCTGCTATACCAGCTCAGCATGATCCTGCGTAACAATGTTTAGCTATGACTGCAAGTAAATTTCACAGTGCAGCCAGTGCTACAAACACAATATTACTATACAGGAACATTTTCCTTTTCAGCGCCTGGCATCTTGAAGTGAGAGGTAGCAGAGATACTGTAAACAACAATATGAACTATGGCTGAAGAAACAAACTAGCAAAAGAATCCAATCTCCACCCTAAAGTTTTGACGCCTCCTCATCCATCTGAAAGGGGATGATGGAGGGGATTCCCTTTTCCAGACCAAAACAAAATTAAAGCACTACAGATCTGGAGAAGTGGAACAAGCTGCAATGAAATTCCTTCACTCAGTGAAAAGCTACAGTTTAATTGGAAAATGAAAATTAAATTGCCTACCCCATAATGGGCATTAATAAAATAGTTACAAGGGACACTCTCAGATTTAATATTATACTTATTAACACTCCATTTTTAAAAAGTCTAATTTACTTTTCACCATTATTGCTAGGTGAAATGCAAAAATTCTAGACTTAGCTTGGATGACAAAAAGAGACTCGTCAGTTTCTATTCAATTTCACTTCCTGGCTCTCCTGTTCTAGACAGTGCTGAAATTTTTGGATTGCAAATCCTTCAGAGAAAATGTTTAAAACCAAAATGAACTATTTGCAATGGATTTTTTCTAAACTTCATTGAAAGTATTCTGGAAACAGGTTTTTACTTAAGTTAAAATCTTGATTTGGCATCTAAATTAGCTCTATACTGTTTAATGCTGCCCATTAGTTTCATGACTATCAATAGCAATGCAAAGAAGGCTATAAAAATAGCAATAATATATTACCAGCTCACAAATTTCAGTTGTTTCTTCTCTTCCAGAAACCCTGAAAAGACATTGTTGACATTTATTTTTCTTAAATATCTGACAGTTTCGCCACGTACAACATAACAAAATGGTACGGTGGGGGAAAGGGAACAATAAATATGAACCAAAAATAAGTCCTAGTGTAATTAAAAGCCAACTTAAAGGAAAAGCTAAATGTTACCGCATGGGCTGGGCCTTTAAGGGGAGCTGGGCTCATCCTCACTTGTGCCTCGTACTCCATATCCCAGGTAATGAGTTTGGGTCAGGTGCAAATATCACATAATGGTAGCCCCAGGAGTAGGGCTTTCTGTAAGAGTGAGCCTGCTGCCCTCAGAAGGAGGGAAACCAGGAGCTAGGGAAGACTTAAGAGTAGTCCTGAGTGGGTGTCTCAGCGCTCTGGGGGAGCTGAGGACTGGTGCCCTGATACAAGGGTAAGAGAAAAAGACACACTTATGCTTTAAGGGAGCAGAGATGCTCCTACAGGGTATCCTGCTTTCCATATCAGACAGACAGCAAGGCCTGGCTAGAGCTACTAACAAGGGGGAGAAGTAAAATCTTTGAGGGAGTTAGGAGACCCAGGAGAGTTGGGGGGGGGGGGGGGGGAGGCATAGCTCAGTGGTTTGAGCATTGGCCTGCTAAACCCAGGGTTGTGAGTTCAATCCTTGAGGGGGCCATTTAGGGATATGGGGCAAAAATTGGGGATTGGTCCTGCTTTGAGCAGGGGGTTGGACTAGATGACCTCCTAAGGTCCCTTCCAACCCTGATATTCTATGATTCTATGACTGCTGAGCCTTGAAAATGCATGTGGGTAATTTTGGCTTTGAGTTAAACTATTATTTGATGTTAATGAACCAGACCCCTGACAGGGAAAGTAATTCAAAGCACCTGTTGTGGTGGTTTGACTGGGGAAGGAGGGGAACTGAGGCAGTTGCAGAGTCTGACAGTAGATGAGGTGAGACGCTGTTATATTAAGTCTCTCAGAATAACCAAGCATTCTGCTCTGTTGCTTCTGACAGGCAGATTCCCTAACAAACAATGACAATATGCCACCAATTTACTACAAGATTATTCAGCTAAACAAGTTTATACAACAAAGTTAACTGAGGCAAACTAGCATTTACAGCATTAAGACAGGATCAGTGAACTAGCAGGGAACCACTTTTACTCTAGAAAAAACTAATGTACAGCACAAAGCCAAATGTTGTGCAACACACTAGCTACCAATTCAATTCCATACCAGTGAAGGATATCTGTATATTTAATCACCAGACGAATCAGCAGGATTACGTGAAGCCAAACACTACATAAACTGGACTAAACATTCAAACTATACCTGTCCCTGCATGGGAGAATAACAGCATGTAGAGAGTCATAGGAACATATCTATTATGGGCTCCCAGTCAGATCTGCATGGTCTCACTCATTTTAATGGACAGTCCCTAACTTGGATAAGGATGGTTCTAGGGGGACAACAGTCCTCAGCACATCCCCAGGTGCATAGCTGGCCACACAACCTACTGTCCCCACAGGTTTCTAAGACCCCTGATCTCCATAATATTCACACTGAGCAGCCAAGTTTTGAATTATCCACACACGTTATGATGATGTGGCAGGTGGTGGAAGCAAGATGCCGCCAGGGTGAATGGGATCCAACCCCCCCCCCCCCCCATACCACCCCCCCAGGGAGAAAATTAAATGAAACCCACCAAGCCTCTTACTGTACACAGGACATCCAAAAAAATAGGTTTGGTCCTACGGGGGAGGGGAGGAAGCTTTAATAATACTGTATCTGGATAGACAGGCGCTTGTCAGGTGAAGATCTAAATCAGGGATTCTCAACCTTTTTCTCTCTGACCACCCCCAACCCCCTGACATGCTATAAAAACTCCACAGTCCAGCTGTGCCACTACAACTGTTTTTCTGCATATAAAAACCAGGGCCAGTGTTAGGGGGTAGCAAGGAGGACAATTGCCCAGGACCACTCACACCATAGCGGGCACAGTGAAGCTACGTTGCTCAGGCCCTAGGTGGTGGGGCTCAGGGCCCCGGGGCCACGTGTGGTGGGACTGTGGCTTTCCACACTGGCCCCTAGCAAGTCTAATGCCAGCCATGCTTGGTGGACCCCCTGAAATCTGCTCACAGCCCCCAGGGGGCCCCGGTTGAGAACCACCGATCTAAACCCACTTAGGAAAGGTGGGCAGAGCAATGGGGAAGCTGAGGTTCAGACCAGTTAAGTGTCTTGTCCAAAGTCACAAAGAGCCAGGAACACAGCAGGAGTCACCTGCTTTTTCCAGTTGCCCCCCGTCACCTTCCTAAAGCGAGGTCAGACTCATTCCCCGGCTGGAGGGTTTTGCTGCATCTTTTTCAGAAAGAGACTCACGATCTTTTTAAGCCAGCCCCGTTCAACCTGTCCCAGCCGGGAGCAGCACAGCAAGCTGCAGCCCCAGCATCGCCCCGTCCAGCCCTCCCACCCCCAGCAACATGCAAACCGATGTAGTGTAGGATATTGCTCTGCGTAGGGTACTGAACATGCTCAGTTCATCTGCTGAAACCACTGCCCTTCACTCTGCCCTTATTAGCTGTAAAAATCTGCTAACTGCTATTTACAGGGGTTAAAAAGTGCAAAAGGGGCAAATTGGAGCAGGGGGGTGGCCAGGGTCTGAGCAGGGGGTGGAAATTGTCTGGTCAGGGGGGTCAAGCAGCTGGAGGCAGCATTAGGAGAGGGGCTAAAGGAAAAATCAGGGCTGGGGGGAGGAGGCGGATTTAAGCCCAGGAGCGTGGCGCTGGAAAAGGGTGTCAGAGGGCAAAACCCAGCACAGGCAGGGGCACAGGGGGTAGCAGTTACACCAGTGTTTGCCAAAATGGTGGCGGACAAAGGGGCTTTTTTATTTCCCCCTCTCACAGACAGCACTTCTCAGCATCAGCTTCCCAGGGCTGGGTTCTTAAAGGCACAGGCATCCCAATGTCCACATAATAGCTAATAATCTTGTGGTGTTCTGAACAACAATTAACAGGTACGGCCTCTCACAGATCTCAGGAACTGCTAATGGTAAGAATTCACTAAGGCCATCTGATGTAGTTAATTCCCACAGATAGCAGTCTCACATACCAACAGCGAGAGAAACCGCTGTCTGTAGGAATTAGCTTCGTCCCATTGCAGTGTTACAGGTAGCACATCCCTATAGTTTGCAGTTTCATACACATGTGTGTGTGAAAATGCTATCTGTAGGACCGTGCTACCTGCAGCAGCAACAGGTCCTACTTTGCTAAAAAAGGTATTTCAAGCAGTCTCACATGTAAAACCAACCTGATAGCTTTCTTTAACAGTGTAACAAGCCTACAAGCGGTAAATATGTATATATTGCCTTTAGTAAGGCTTTTGATACTGTCTCCCATGACCTTCTCATAAACAAACCAAGATGGACAGAATGATAAATAAGATGGGCATAACGAGTGGGGTTCTCCAGGGATCAGTTCTGGATATGTTTCTATTCAAAATCTTAATGACTGAGATAATGGCATAGAGAGTACACTTATAAACTTTGAGAAAATTTAAGGTCTAGAAAACATGACCTATGAGGGAAGATTGAAACATGATAACAGTTCCCAAGCATGTACAAATAAAGTAGCATCTTTTTACAAAAGCTGTTTCTTACAATCGATACGTATCACTAACTGCTACAGAAAGCACATTTCTACACGTAGCAATTTCACATACACTATAGTGCAAGAAACGGCTACCTGTAGGCATTTGCTACATCGGGTAGCAGTTTAATACACGAGCAGTTTCTTACAACCTACACGCAGCAATAAGTGCTACCGGTAGCCCATTACCACGCGGAGCGGCAGCCAACTCGCCGCCCACCCTCCCAGGGGCAGGCGGGGCTGGGCCGCCCCGGCCGGGAGCAGCGGGTGCAATGTAAGCTCGGGGCGCTCGCTGCCGCCGCCGCCGCCGCCGCCTTGTTGCTTCCCGGCCCCGCTTCGCAACGCCCGGCCCGGCGGAGGGAGCCGCTCGCCTCCTCCAGCCTCCGCCCATTTCCGCCTCGGCTCTTTCCGGGCACATCAGATGTGGACAGCGCCGGGCTGCCCCGGGGGCCGGGCGGGGGGAGAATCAGGCCCAGGGGCGGCTTCCCAGCCGCGGACCGGGCGCGCGGCAAAGGGGCAGCGGGGACACGCGAGGGCAGCGCGCGCGCGCTCACCGGTCGTAGAAGGGATGCGCCTCCCCGAACTCCCGGAGATGCTTTTTCTGCTTCTTGCTCAAGCTGCCGGCCAGCGGGTGCCGGGGCCGCTTCCTCTTCCCCATGGCGGGGCTCCCCGGCGCTTTACGGCCGGCCGTAAACCCGCCCTGTCTCGCAAACGCCCCCCCTCCCAGCGCGGGACCGAAGTGGGTGGGGCTTAGCTCAGGCCCCAGCCCGGGCGGGGCTCCGGCAAGAGGCGGCTCCCTCCGGCTGCAGCACGTGGCCGGCCGGCGCGCAGCAGCTCCCGCCCCGTCAGACAGTCCGTGATGTGCCGGGGCGGCGTTCCGGCCGTTCCTGGGGCGGCACGTTTCAAGGGCCGCTTTTTCCCACCCTTCGGCGGCGGCGGCTCCGGCCGCGGCTTTTATCTTATTTTATTTTTTTGCCCCTTGGTGCGGCCAGCACCACGTCCCTGCGGCCCCTGGGGGAGAGGGGCAGCGGGCTCCAGGCGCTGCCTTTGCCTTCGGGTACCTCCCCCGAAGCTCCCATTGGCCTGCAGGCAACGGCTGCGCGTGGAGCCCTCTGCTCCCCCGCCCAGGGGCCGCAGGGACGTGGTGCTGGCCGCTTCTGGGAGCGGTGTGGGGCCAGGGTAGGCAGGGAACCTGCCTCGGACCTGCAGCCCCACGGGGGTAGTAATCCCGTGGGCCGGATCCAAAACCCTGACGGGCCGTAGTTTGCCCGCCCCTGCCCTAGCTATAAAATGGGGACCATAAAACCACTATTATACAACATTTTGAGAGCTTGAAAAGGAGATTGTTGACGAGCCAGATATTGTTGCTATGTATTTTATACAAATTTATATGAAAAATACAACAGTGCATAGGCGCTGACTCCTTGGGTGCTTTGGGGCTGGAGCACCCAAGGGGAAAAATTAGTGGGTCTGGACTGGCAGCCAAGCTCCCTTCACCCCACTTCCCAACATGCCGTGTCCCACTCCTCCACCTACCTCCCAGCCTTCCTGCCCAGCCGCCTCCAGACAGCTGTTGGGCGGCATTAGCACACTTCCGGAGGGAGTGGGAGGAGCAGGAACCTGGTGCACTGAGGGGAGGAGGCGGGACTTGGGTGGGGATTTGGGGAAGGATTTGGAATAGGGGCAGGGAGGGGATGGAGTTGGGGGCGGGGACTTTGGGGAAGGGGTTGGAATGGGGGAAGGGCAGGGGTGGGAAGAGGCGGGGCTGGGATGGGTCCTCAAGGTGTGGAGTGGGGGCGGGGCCGGGGGCAGTGGATGGGGTCAAACACTGGGGAAAGTGGGGAAGTTGGGGTCTATGCAACAGTGGGCATATTTCTAAAAACACTAGTGGGTGTAATGTTTGTGGTTAGATGTTTGGCTGCGTGTCTGTGTTCTCCCTATGTGCTGCCCCAGCTCTGCGCAGACAGTAGGCGCAGAAGACTTCGAGTGAACCACCCAATAACCACAAGATCCGTTAAGCTGCGAAGGCACCAGGACAGATTTATTGTCAACAAAGCACAGTAATAGCACCTGGCAGACTCTACGAGGATACTAAGACGTGTGCCCCTGACAATCAGGGGCGGCTCTCACAATTTTGTGGCCCCAAGCAGTTGCCGCGGCCCCGCCCCCGACACAGGCAGACGTAGCGGGGCCCCGTCCCTGATGCCTGCTTGCATCGGGGGCGGGGTCCCGCTATGTCTGCTTGCGTCAGGGGCGGGGCCCCGCCCCCGACGCAGGCAGTCCCAGGCCGCGACGGCAAGGGAAGAGCGGCGGACCTGCCGCCCCATTGCCGCTGCGGCAGGCGAGAATGGGACGGCAGTCCGAGTCTCATGGCGGCAATTCGGCGGCGGGAAGACTGGACCTGCCACCGAATTGCCACCTCGGGACTCGGACTGCTGCCCCATTCTTGGAAAGCCGGTGCCTGGAACCGGCCCTGGTGACAATGGACGCAGCTCAGTGAATGGCGGGACTTTCCATTCCCCCCTCGGCTGGACAAAGATACTCCCTCTGAGATACATCTTTATGCCCTGATACAAACAAGTTAGTACTGCCTCTGACATAGTTACTGCTCCCTGACATGGCTAGTTATTACCCATCACCTTCTACATGCTGGTTCGATCAAAACATCTCTATTACGTACTGTCATCCTGACCTTATCTTTTAGGAGGGGTCAGTATGTTCCTGTTATCCTTGGGGAATGTTTTGTACCATCCTTAATATCGGGGTGTTCTGGTACAATTTGATATCAGGATGTGTTTGCGTGAGTACTCTATGCTTAGCACTTCTTAGTACAGGCGAGTCGCATCTTAGGCGCATTTAACATGCGCGAATTCAGCTTTGCGCGGTTGGCAAAACCAGAAAAAAAAAAAGAAAAAAACCACTTTAAAAACGGCATCGGTACTGCGGGCGATTTTGTCCGCCATTCAACTCAATGGCGTTTCACTATACGCGGTTTTTGCTTTATGCGCGAACCGCGGAACGGAACCCCCGTGTAAAATGAGACTTGCCTGTAATGTGTATTTCTGCAATATCAGCTCTGTTCTTCCCAGATTCTGTGAGCAAGTCCTACCTTATACCAGATCTCTGATACAAGGGCTTATGTCTCAGGCTCTCTTCCTACTATAGTGTTAACTCCCATGAGTAGTTATAGTGGGTGAAATCCTGGTCCCAGTGAACTCAATGGGAGTCTTGCCTTTGACTTCAGTGGAGTCAAGATTTTACCCATTGACTTTAATGGGAATACTCAGCATACTAAGTACTCTGTTTACTAGTGCTGAACACAGTTTGTCACCATGTTCAGCACCAGTTTATCTGCACTCATTACTGACACCCACTGTCAGAACAGCAAACTCTCATTTGTGAAAGGAGACTCATTTTAGGATAAGTTTTTAATGTATCTGCATTTCATGGATTTTGTTCTTTGTTTCATTGAGATTTTAAAATCTTACTAAAAACAACCCACCATCTCCTTCATTTAAACAGCTTGAGACAGTTGCCCTGCCAAACAAACAGGCCTGGACTAGTAACATTTGTTGTCAATTAGTCCAACAAAAAGAAAAAAAATAGATAGTTCAAAAAACCAAAAAATTCTCAAAATTCTCAGTGACCATAATCCTACTGATGTGAAAATAGTTCTAAGAGCAGCTGTTCTCCCTGTGGCAATCACGCTACTTCCCAAAATGGAGTAAGTGATGGCAAAGCTGCCCAGTACCCACACCATAGACTGCTAGCACAGGGAGGGAAAATCAGCATGTTTTCCACTTGAGTTGGAAACCTCTACTCCGTTGCAATCAGCATTGTACTGTGTCACTTTTTATGTTAAAATTATTCATTTGTTTGCAAAAAAAATAGAAAATTAACATGCTGAGAATGTGCGTTCTCTGCATTAAGTGATGAAACTGGGGTGATGGAACCAAGGATTATTGCTGCTGTATGGTGTGTTACTGCAAAGCAGGATGTGCTCACTCTTGTAAGGATAGTTTTCCTCAGATAATTTTTTCATGTTTGAACAAATTACCAAAAAACTAAGCAATAAATAAAACAATGCTGAATTTATTGTCGATGGCTACATATTTTCCAGCTTCACTGGAAAATCATGCTGAATTTTAAACTGCTGAAAGGATCAGCATGAACCAACAGCATCCAGCATTTTAGGTGCAGATTTGTGCCAACATAACCCATTCTTCCAAATAATAAACCAGATGTCCCCAGTCCTTCAGTTTCTTTACTAGGCTCCATAGGAGTTCCACATACAATTTATTTTCCTGCACTTTCTATTAGTCTTTCATTAGCCTAAATGGCATACAAAAAAACCAGTGGTTTTAGTTAGTCTGCATGGGTGTATATACAGTACAGAATGTATGTAATTAGAGCAGGCAAAGGGGACTCTGACAGCCTGCTGCCTTGCTCTCTGCACTGGCACTTTGCACATGTAAAATCTCAACCATAATATAGTATTAGCATAACTTTTATCCACATGTATGTTCAAACTTCAGACTGAACAAGCACACAGCAGCACGTGGGCAAGCCATGGGGTTCTACCTTATTCTCTGGAAACCTTCATTTAAAAAACCCACAAAGAGTATCTAAATCAGCGGTTCTCAAACTGTGGGTCGGGACCCCAAAGTGGGTCACAATCCCATTTTAATGGTCACCAGGGCTGTCGTTAAACTTCCTGGGGCCCGGGGCTGAAGCCAAAGTCCAAGCCTCACCACCCAGGGCTGAAGCCCTCAAGCTTCAGCATCCACCCTCCCCAGGGCACGGGGGGCTCAGGCTTTTGTCCCCCTTCCTGGGGTCTTGTAGTAATTTTTGTTGTTTGAAGGAAGTCACAGTGCAATGAAGTTTGAGAAACCCTGATCTAGACCATATGGTTGCATACAAAACCTTCATAATGTGAACTGTATGTAAACCAAGGGCAGTGATGTCTGCCTGAGTGTTCAGTCAGCAGGAAACAATAGCTGTGTAAGATGTGAAGAATCCCTATTTAGCTCAGTGGGTGTTAACTCTGAAACTTAATGTTAACTATCTAAATATCAACATATTATTTTACTGCTGATCAAAGCATGCAAGCAAGAAGAGGTCAATTATATTACAAAGATCTGTGCAGTATGGTCAGCATCCGATATTAGGATTTTTATGATGTTATGAATGGAGCTTGGGATAGTATCACCTCCCACCTCATATATTACAATATAAAACTTCTAATTTGTACCATTTGACACAGCTGATGAGAACACTGGAATCTGAGTTACTATCATTGCTTTGCAAGAAGTACTTATGGTACCATAAGAGCAGAGTACTTCCATTTCTATTACAGATGTCTTCAATGTGATACTGCAGATCTTTCTCAAACAAGTAATCCTGCAAGTCATCCCATTAAGCTAAATGGATGACTCGCACAAGCAAGGACTACATGTGTGAGCAAGGGTTTCAAGACTGGGCCCCTTATTTTCTGTTCATTCAGGTAAGAACTTGTCAGCTTTACCTGACAGTCCTATATCCAAATCAGAACTCTGCCTGCAACACTTTACATAATATATACAATAATAACATTGAAAATGTGTACAAGACCCAAAGAGACTGACACAGCAGACTCTGTCCCCAAATCACCTATTAAGATGAGAGATGAGTCTGAACCAAAATCCCAGAATTGAACGTTCCTGGACTTTGGATCCAGATCCAAACATTCCAGACTGGATCCATGGGTAATTTAAACTTTGACGATTTTAAAATGGCTAAAGGATTTTCTTTCTACTGGTTTTTTTTTAAATTGCTCTGAAGCTGAGACCTTTTCTGCCAATTTGGTTATAACTTATTTTTTAAAAGATGAATGATAAGAACTCTGAAAATAATGGGTTGTAATGGATACACTTACAGAACCTCAGTTCTAATGGTCCTGCTCAAACATCATCGAATAAGGGCTGATCCTGCTCTCACGGAAGAAAATAGCAAAACTGTCTTTGACAGGAGGAGGCCCTTAATTAGTTAATACTAGGGGTTTCCCTGGTCCTATGTGAAAAATGCTAAGGCAATGTGGAACTGTGGTATCCTTCTAGGTTAATACAGTGTTAATTCTGATCCTCATTTAGCTCTAAAAGAAGAAATAATCTAAACCTACTCCGAAGTAAGCTGACTAAAACCTAATCCTCCAAACACTTATGTAAGCACTGCAAGTGGACTGCTGACATACGGGCTTCTCATGGAAGGACTTTTCAAATTAGAGGCTTACAGAATTGGGCCTTAGATTTCCAGTCTTTTGTGCTGAAGGCTACATATGTCATGGGAAAATCCATATACTAAAGAAGATGGGGTGCAGCAAGGGGGACAAAGGAGAATCCCCTGCACAGAAGTTCAGATCACCTTAAATCAAAAAACAACACCAAAACAAAATCCTGTTTGCATCATATTACCTCCTTCAGCATTTCACTGCTGGAACCCAGATAGTAATTACAAGTTGAGTTCACAAGTTTATGCTAAAAATTACGATAGCTCCCAAGTGGTGCAGTAATTGGGTTACAATGGACCATGGAAACCCAATTCCTTTCTTCTAGAGGTCCTTGCATTTAAAGCACACTGAAAATTCCTATTTCCTTCAGTGGGATGCGGGATCAAGACCTAACCAAAACTACTTTTACTTTTAGTACCACATGGTTGTAAAATTGTAACTAATTATCCTGTGATCCATTGATATCTTTCCCTCCTGTGGAAAGTTTGCCAGCAGACCAGCCTTCTACTCACTGCAAAGAGAAGAAATTATCAACTGACTGTAGGAAGGTTAACCTCAATTTACTCCCTCTCGCTACTGAAAGTAAAAGTAGCCTTATTTAAGATTAAATGATTGAGTCACAGCCTATCACCTCTCAGTCACTGGTTCCTGTTCATTCCAAGACTATAAAGGCCAAAAGTCATTACTGTCTGATGTCTGTTAGGCCATATATGGACAGGGTATGGTCTCAGTACTCATCTATGTGCATTCAGTCCAGTGCCTAGTGAATAAGTATTAATATCTCAAAGTAGTTTTAGGATAATATACTTTATTAATATCTGCAGAATAAAAACAGAATATAGAAAAAACAACCTCACAACTGCTACTTGAAAGTTTAATCCTTGTCTTTACTGGCATTCTCAGCAAAGGTATCAAGCAGTGTCACTACAGGTGGTCCTTCAAATAGGATGGAGGCATGTCAGTGATCAGTGTGGAGAAACATGTATTATGACAGGGGGTGTTGGTAACTGTCAGCAAACTTCTCTTGATTTATGGGCAGTCGTAGACTTCATTGAACCTGATGGACATGCTAGCCATCCCTTCACTCTAGCTAAATGGAAGACGCAATTAAGCTTCTTTATGGAGTAAGATAGCTGAAACAATAGAAACCATTCCTGAAAGCATTGGCCAGCTACAAGCCCTGGGTAAGGGCTGAGCCATGCACGCTAACGGGCATCCATGGGGACTGATTACAAATGCCAGGACGGGGTCATTCATCAGTTGGAGTTGTGGGTGTCTGTTTTTCAGAAGCAGAAAACCGTGAGAACAGCCAGGAGAAAACTAGAGAAGCACCGATAGCATGGTGTGACCCATGAACCCCTCAATGCCAAATGGCAAGGGGGTCACATGAATATCCTGAGTCTGGTATGTACATTCTGGTTCATCAAAAAATGTCATGTGAGGTCTTGAATAAAAGCCAGGGTAACACACTGTTAAATGTCTGTACAGATACTATGTAAAGAGTTATGCATGGATACTGAAAATATGTTCTTAGATTCTATATCACAGCAGAGGTGGAGAAACAGATATCCTGTTAGATGAAAGATGGTTATTCACCTGTCTCTCTGTCAGGTGTAAATTAAGCATTGTAAGCGAACACAATGGATGCCACTTTGCATACAAAATTATGGAAGGGATGTGAATGTCAACAGGGAGAAGCATACAGAAAAACAAACCATGGGGGAGTTATACTGTCTCTAAATACAAACAATGAACTTTGGGGATATAAGTAGAAGACACTACAGGGGAATGTTTCAAAGGGTCTCAGGAAATGGGCAGGGCCAGTGCAAGGAAGTTTCGCACCCTAGGCAAAACTTCCTTGCACCGGCCCTGCGCCACCCCCACGCCCAGCTAACACCCCCCTCAGCTAACACCGCCCCCCCGGCAGCCAATCCACCCCCTGCACCCGCCCCCACCCCACAGCCTCACCCCGCCCGTGGCGCCCCCCCGGCTTCCGGCAGCCGCGGCCAGGCGCCCCCACCCCCGGCTCCCGGCTCAGCGGCGGAGTTGGGCGGTAGCCACCGCAGCCAGCCACCCCCCCCCCCCCGGCTCCCGGCTTAGTTGCGGAGCCGGGCGGCAGCCGCGACCAGGCGCCCCCCGCTCCCAGCTCAGCTGCGGAGCCGGGAGGCGGGCGGTAGCTGCGGCCAGCCGCACCCCCGGCTCCTGGTGCCCTAGGCGACCGCCTAGGGTCGCCTAGTGGGTGCGCCGGCCCTGGAAATGGGGTACACCTGTAGTTAACCTGCAAGACAAACCTGGCAGAGCTCAGAGGAGAGAGAGAGAGGGGGTCAGGTCAGTGACTCGGGGCAGCTTGCGCTGGCTGGTGGCCCAGTGCTCAGGCCTGCTGGTGGCACGGGGGTTGGGCCACCGGCTCGGGGTGGCTCAGGGCTGCTGGTGGCACAGGGCTCAGGCTGGCGCAGCTGGGGCAGGCCAGCTGGGGCTCCTTTGGCCACAGAAGGGGAGGGGCTTGGGACTCCGTAGAGGGGGGTTTGGGGCTTCGGGGAGGGAGGGCATGGGGCTCCGGCAGGTGGGGTCTCGGGCAGAAGGGGTGGGGCCTGGGGCTAGCCTCCTTGAAGCGGGGGGGTTCACCGGCCACCCATGATGCAGCCCTCAGCAAAACAGCCATGAAGTTAGAGTTGGCCAGAATGGAGGTGATGAAGGCAGAAAAGGAATGAGAATTCCAGACATGGGCAGCAGCCAAAGAGAAGTGGGCAGTGCAAGAAGAAGCCAACCAGAGAGCCCTGGAGGCAGAAAAGCAAAAGCGGGAGGCAGAGAAACAATATGCCAAAAAGTCCTAGAAGCTGAGAAGCAGAAAGAGGCAGCAGAAATAGTAGCTGCCCATCAGTGAACTATGGAGCTAGAGGAGTGGAAGCCTGAGGAGAGAGAGCACGAATGCAGGATGCTGGAGGCAGATACAAAACTCAGGCAGCAAGCAATCCCCTCCAGAGATCACACGACTGGAACAAATTGTGCCCTCACATTACTAGGAAATTGATTGCACTGAGGAATATTTGACCACCTTTGAAAGAATTTGTAGAGTACAGAACATCCTGGAGGGCCAGAAAATGACTTTTCTGTTCTCTAAGCTGACAGGGAAAGCATTGCAGATGTTTAATGATATAGATGCAAGTGAAGTGATGAATTATGAGCTTTTTAAATGATCCCTGTTAAAAAAGTTTCAAATTACATGAGAAGCTTAGCTCCTCAGATTCAGGAAACTTAAGAAGGTTGATAAGTTAAGTCATGGGGAATGTGTGCATAAAATGGTGGAATATTTGAAAAAAGTGGATTCAGAGTAAAGGGTTGGTATAGCCCAGAGGAGAGTGGTAATATAATTCAAGATTAGTACAATTTTTTAAAGTCAGTCTTAATGAAACTCTTAACTTACTCAGATGCATATACTCTCAAGCTAAGTGTAATATTGAGGATTGAATTCTGTATTTGAGGGGATGAGGGAAAACCAGAAAACAAATTTCATTTTTCCATCAGTTTGCAGCTCCCTCTATAGAAAACTAAATGTAGATTTAGTGTCTTGAATGAAATTGAGTTTTAAATTTCCAGTTATTTCAAATAATCTAGAAGTACTAGTGTACTGTTCCATTTGTCTCCAACCAAATCATCCATTGTAGTGAACTATGACAGTCCCAGGCTTGACTATAGAAACAATAACATCTTTTATTTTATAAGGCATTTCACTGAATACTTGAATTATTTTGTTTTTTCCACCCAGACTAGCTTATTTTAAGAGATTTTTGGTGAGGTTTTTTCACTTTACAGCAATCACAAGATATTTCCTTATTAAGCATGTCAAATTTACTGATAATGGGCATAACCATTAACGTATAAAAAGATTGGCAGATGTGTTTATAAAAAATTAGCAGACATTGACAGAGTAATGTCATGACAAATTGGAAAGATACCAAAATGATCACCTACTTAGTGATTTAATAAAATCAGTTTTATATAAGAGTATAAAAAAATAGCAGCAGAAAAATATAGCCATATAATCCCTTTTACTCAAACCTGGAAACCTCTATTAGACTTTGTAGACCTAGTCAAAGAAATTGTACATTTTATTATTTTTCTCCTATGTTATTCATCCTTGTCAATGATGGCTCCTTCCCATCTTATGCCTTCTTTTAAAGTGTAAAGTATTTTTATTTTGTTGTAATTAAGAAAAATAAAATTATGACAAAAAGAAAAAATGATTTAGCAATTCTACTGGGTGCATTGAAGTAATTTAAATATCTTAAATACTGACCTGTACCCTTGTGAAAGAATTCTTTATTCAATGTAACCTAAAGTATATTGCAACAACTTTAGTCACCAACTCAGATTTATCAAATTCAGTAGTTAGCTCCATATGAGACAATACAAAGTCTGAGTTCACTGATAAGTCAAATATTAAAAACACGTTGATATACAAACAAATATATAAGGACCCAGTTCTACGAAGGGAGTCAGAATTTCACCCACAGCATCTACATAAAGCTAACAATAGTAGATGCTCGACATGCCACCAGCTATCAGCTAAATAAGCCCCAAATTTTCCCTTACCACAAGTTATGTAAACACTGGAGCAACATTTGCAAAGACCTTTCCACAGTGGATACAAAGATCTGCCCCATCCAAAAATCTACATACTGAAACTAGTACATGAATTAAATTTCCATTGAACAAGAATGTATATTGATTTGCATATTAGCAGCATAACATGTAATACTCAGAAATGGAAATCTAATAGATCTCCAGTGTAATCAAGATGGTTGAAAAAACCATCAATCACATCTCTGGTGAAAATAATTACCAGTGACAAAATGGATGAAAATACACAAAATGTGGTGTCACATTTGCATTAATGCATTTGTGATATAAACATGGCTCATACATTATATTATTACCAAAAAACAAGTTTATCTTTCTAAGTAAAATATATAGATCTTACGGTCATGAATTGAGCCATTTTTGTGTCAAAATTTTAAAAAGAAACAAAAAAAGATGCTAAAAGCATAAAGGAATAAATGTCACTGAACCTAGATCTATATATAATAAAGAGTTGGGTTTAAGTCTACAAGAGGAATGGAAGATTTTTTCCCCGAACCAAGTACAATCAGTCCGTTTGTTTGTAACACATTGTCATCTGTTGACAGAGCTGGCTGTCTCTTCAAAATTGCTCACACCAAGACCCAGATGGCCCCAAGCTTTTATACCTTTCAAAGGAATAAATATAAACAAAATGTGCACATTACTATTTGATGGCAAATACACGCACCTTTCTGTAGAAATTAAAACACCCTATCCCTGCTACACTCCTTGGGAAAAACTGCGTATGCATCTCAAAGTAAAGAAAAGGATTTAGACCACATTTGGGGACCCTTTCTTCACATTTGTTTAGGTCTGTACATAGCTTTTGGCTCAGTGGGTCAAATACTACCTTGACTTACACTTGTGCAATGCCTTTGATGTCAACTGGGGTTGTGTGGTGTGTGACTTACAGAATTTGGTCTTGTATTTCTAAGTTGAAAGTGGATATCACAATTAAAACAAAATAAAATGACAAAACTCAATCTTGATTGTTTACAAATTTATTTCATTTCCTGTGCAGTACTTCATGCATATTCAACATGTGGATGGCCCTACTGCACAAGCAGTGACACCACAATATGAAATTACCACATATTAAGTTAAATGCATGTAATTCACTCTCTTAATGTGGTTCCTCTGCTTTATTATCCACCACTAATCTGAATTTATTTTGAGAAAATAAAATCTTTTGAAAAAATAAATCTATTGTTACCTTAAAGTTAGCACAGTACTATACAAAGCAGTTTCCAAACTATAGGTTGCAATCATGAGGGATTTTCAGTGACTATGTCTGATAAACCTATTATCAAGGATACCCAAGTCTAAAATTACCCATCACACTGCTTTTAATGCGGACATCTGCAATATAAAACAACAAATGACATTTGGGTAGTAGGATAAGCCTGGAATATTAATAAAGGAATAATATAGGCTAGGCTGAAGTCTAAACAAATAGGGAGTAGGAAATAACTTGCTTAAGAACCAGTAATTTTTCACTAGAATGGGACCCAGGTCAAGTGTTTAGAACAGGGGATGGGAAGTCCAGATTTCTGCATTGTTTCCAGTTCCACCACTGAGATCTCATCTGACATTCCTTAAATTACTTAATTTCTCTGTGCCTCACCTGAGGCGGACTTAATCTGTCAGTAACAGTGATATCTACTGCATAGTAATGTTGTGATTATGACAATTGTTTGCACATTATTCTATTTCCTTGTACCAGAAGTGGCAGCGTGTGAATGAAGTGCAGGGTCTCAGTATCCTTGTGCTGTATCATGCTTATCTTCCAGATATGCTACAGAGGCGTCAAGGCACAGCCAGCTATGTCATATTTACCAACAACTAGCAAGTCTGTTGTCCCAGCAGCTTGCAGGAGATGCAGAATTGGCCTTAGACATGCCTAAATAGCGCTCTTGGACGCTCACTTGTCATCCAGAGTGATGGGGCGAGGAGTGGCTTTTTAATAGGCAGGGATAAGAAGGGGGGAACCCTCCTAGAGATAAGGGTTTGGGGCATGGGATTCTCACCGGGACGGGGCAGTTGCATTCTGGTAGGAAATGGAGAAGCGAGGGGCTGGAAAAAAACCCAGACGGTTCTCACATTTCCTGCAGCAACAGGACACGAGCATCGGGGGTAGCGGCATGACCGCTCCTGGCAGCCCTGCCATTTACCACGCCGGGGCTGGCCCTGCAGCCGCTAGTCAAGTCCCCAGGACAGGAGTGTTGCGAGAGGGGCAGTGACACCCGCTGGGTGACACAGCAGGGCGCAGGCCCGCGCAGTGCAAGCGGCTCTGGGGTCGCACTCAGCGCCCCCCCCCCACTTCACGGAGCGGTCCGGTCCCCGGCGAGGAGGGAGCTCAGCGGCCGTGGTGCCAGCAGGGGCGGCCCGCTCCCCGCGGTCAGACCGGGGCAGTCCCTGCCCATCGCTTGGGCGGCGCCCTGGGGGCCATCGGCTCCCTCCCTTCTCATGAGCGGGGCGGATGGGGGAACTCCCCGCCCTTTCCGCGGGACCCCCATGCCGGGGCTCTCCCGAGGCGTCTCCCGGCCGGCTCGGCTGTGCCAGGCGCTGCACCCGCCCCCTCTGGGCCCCATCCGCTCCCGGTGCGTTAATATCCCGCTGCGTTAATATCCGGGGGGGGGGGGGGGGAATGTTCCCCGCAGTGACGTTGCCCCCCCCGCGGGCAGGGCAGAGAGAAGCCCCGCCCCTGCCATGGGGTGGGCGGAGCCTCCCACCTCAGCCTCACCGGCCGGCTCGGGCGCCATTTTGAGACGCTCTTGGTGCGGCGGGGCTGCGACAGACACTCGGCGCTTGGCCGGGCAGCGCAGGGGGCGGGGCCTTGGCCTCTGTGACTGTCCCTTCCCCGGGGGCGCGCGGTGCAGCCGGGCCTGAGCGGTGAGTGGGGCTGCCCCCCTGGCCCCCCTTCTCACTTACCCCCTCAGCAGCGGCTATGGGGGGATCCCCTCCTCCGGCTCTCCTCGGGGTCGCAAGCCCCTCCCCAGGCAAGCCCCGCACCCTCTCCAACAGCGGCAGCCGGGAGACCCCGCCGGCGGGAGCGTGTGTCTCCCCGCGCCTCAGGCTGGCTGGCTGCTGTCCTCGCCGGCGGCGTGATTCCCGCGTGTCTCCCGCTGGGGCGCTCCCCGCGGCTGTCGCTCCACTGAAACGGGGGGGGGGGGGGGGGAGCGGGGTCCGTCCTGCAAGGACGCGAAAAAACACCCCCCGCCCCCGAGAAGCCTGGGCCCGGCTGTCCTAGGGCTGCTATAAAACCCAATGGCTGCTTTAAACGGGAGCCACAGATTGTATGGGATGCCGCCTCTTCTGTCCCGTTCCCCCAGCTATTTACACTGCGCCGTCGCTGGTCGAGGTGTGATATGATGTTTCCTGGCGGAGGAGGGAGTGAATGTTTAAATACTAACCCGTTTTCCTAGGTTTGACTCTCTACCCTACGCACCTTGGAGCACGAGCAGCGCCCATGGATATGCCCCTGTCGCTTGTTCCCTGTATTAACGCTGTTTTTTTAGGGAACTAGATGATTTATTAGCAAATGGTACAAAGATGCTCGTTGTTCTTCTCCCTCTGCTGAGTGGGTTTGCTATGCTATCGCCTCAGTGCGCCTAGTTAGGTTTATTCAGAGAGTGGAATTAGCCCTACACTGATGCCTTATGCCAGTGGTCCCCAACCTTTCCGTTGCAGTAGCATCTTCATGTTCCCAGAAGAGTGTGGCGGGCGCCAGACAACCAGCCGCTGAAATGCTGCTGAGAAGCGGCGTCATCGAGAAGCGTCGCTGCTGAAATGCCACTGAAAAAGCGGCGGCGACGCTTCTTGGCATTACCACTTCTCGGAGGCATTTCGGCAGCTGGTTGTCCGGCAGCCGCGCTCCTCGGCGGTGGATTGTCCAGCGGATGCGCTCCCTTATCGGTAGGCAGGTGCACATAAATGCCCCGGCGTGCACCATGGCACCTGCGGGCACCATGTTGGGAACCACTGCCTTTTGCGCAGCTGCCAGACTGGATTCATTTCCTCTTTTCTCCTGGTTCTTTTCCCCTGAGAAGCATCACACCTGTTCTGCTCTTTCCTAAAGATGCTTGCTCAGAAAGAAACGTGAGAGTAGTTAAATGAACTGATGTGACCCTGCTCATTCTGTTGTGTTCCAGTTGGGAAGTGTTGTGTAGTAGAGCAGCATAGACACTTGGCTTGCCTCCAACGGTACACAAGAAAGTTAAGGTGAATCAACTAAAGGTGTGAAGTGAATGCATATAAATTCAAATGCTTTCACTCAGGAGCAAAGTAAGTGTTGGCAGTATTTAATTTAAGGAGGATTAAGTTACAATGAGCACACACTGCCAGCTGGATGTGCGTGCCTCTGCTAATCAACTGCGTGGCACTTGAATCTCTCTTGGGCGGCTGCCCAACCGCACAGTTTATAGGGAACACAGGGTAGCACCTATAAGTGCAACAGAGATCAAGGTCCTATTGTGATAGGCGCTGTATAGATACATAGTAAGAGATAGTCCCTGCCCTGAAGAACTTACAGTCAAAAATACACAAGACAGAAGGATGGGGAAAAAAATATTAGCCTCATTTTACAAATGGAGAGCTGAAGCATACAAAAAAAAAAAGATTTGCCCAAGGTCATACATGAAGTCTTTGGCAGAGCTGAGTTAATCCAGCTCTCTTGAATCTTTTCCCATAGCCTTATCCACAAGCTATCCTTTGCCTAGTTCTCAGTTGTATATTATTTGTAGTTATTCCACTGAAATACAATAAATATATTTTAAACTCACTAACCAAAGTGAATGTATATTGCATTTACAATCTTAAATTGTAATTTTAAAATGTATTTTGAATATGGTCTAAATGGGCACACTTTAGGGGCCTAACTATACCTCAATAAAATGGTACATCATTAGTTATTCCTGTTGCCATTTTGGGATGACTCCAGTTTCTATTCCTTTAAATTTGATGCTTTAGTCATTTTCTGGTGTATACTGTTGCCTACATATGTATTTTATAGTGGTCTTTGATTCAGTAGAATGTATTGATGTGTCTGAGCCTGAATGTCAATCTCAGGACAGAAAATCTAGAAAAGAATTTGAAATTTTTTAAAATCTTCTCTGCTAACCTGGTTACATGCCCAACTGTAAGCAGCCATATGACTAAGTTCATTCAGCAACAGCAGTCTGCTATCATTGTCTGCACAGCTTCCCCAGTGTCCCACTAGCTGTGGGACATCTTACAAGAGACATACTATCAAGACATGAAGCAGTGTGTATAAATAAAACCCCACTAACTTAAATGTTGTCAGTTCCTTCTGTTTTTTTTTTCTTCCCCACTTCATTTTACAAGCCAATGTAGAAGCCACTTGTGTGTTTTCTTCTCCTTCTTGGTTCTCGCCTATGCCCTCACCCTTTTTAGGCAGTCACTGGCACTCTGCTTCATGTGAGTGCAAACTTTTCATATTTGGGGGAAAATGTTATTTCTTTCCAAATAGGTGTGCTACTAGACAGCTGCACTTTATTTTTAAAAAAATCTTCCATAAGGCACCCAGCCATTCAGAAGTTTGAACTTTGCACTGTCTTGCAACTTCTTCAAATTAAATACCTGCTGAAGATTATTTATTGGACACTATTGGTGTACTTTGTGTACAATAAAGGAGAGGGATTAGATTCCTGTCCAAAGCAGCTGAAAGCCTTTTTTTTTATAGCACACACGTTTTACATTTTAGTAGGGCCTCATGGACCACCTTCTCTCTCACTTTCCCTCCCATTACCAAATGCATAACATTCCTGTGACAAATTGCTTATAAGGAAAAGTAATTTTAGGAAATCATTTATGTATCTTTAGTTGTCTTCTAAGAGAGGTCTTTTCCCTTTGGAAAAACGTTAATCACACTTGCATTTTCTTTCTTCATTTACTCTCCCTCAGCCATTCCTTTTCTTCCCCCCTGCTCATGTTTCCCTGCTCCACAGGGTATACTGCCTGTCTATCTTGTTCCGCTCTCCCTTGGTCATTCCTTTCCTACTGATGGCTGGAAATTTCATTTCCACAGGTAGCTCTGTACTGTGAGGGCTCCCATTTCCCTTTATGCAGAAGTGGTCCCTAACAGAGGAAGCTAGGTTGATACCCTGTTACTTCCATTTGCATTTTTGTAATGAAGAAGGAAGAGCCTAGACAACTGCAAAAGCACTTGGAAACCAGGAAGAGGAGCCAGGACAACATAAACTGCCTGCTGGCTGTGCATCACCAGTGGTCAACAGAATACAATTGGAAATTATTGGTTTAAAGGCACAGTGATTGCAGAATAGTAAGGTTGTCAAGTGATTAAAAAAAGTAATCGTGATTAATCGTGCAGTTAATCACACTGTTAATAATAGAATACCATTTATTTAAATATTTTTGGATGTTTTCTGCATTTTCAAATATATTTATTTCAATTACAATACAATACAAAGTGTACAGTGTTCACTTTATATTTATTTTTGATTACAAGTATTTGCACTGCAAAAAACCAAAAGATACTATTTTTCAATTCACCTAATACAAGTACTGTAGTGCAATCTCATTATCATGAAAGTTGAACTTACAAATGTAGAATTATGTACAAAAAAAGGCATTCAAACATAAAACAATGTAAAATTTTAGAGCCTGCAAGTTCACTCAGTCCTACTTCTTGTTCAGCCAATCGCTCAGACAGACAAGTTTGTTTACATGTGCAGGAGATAATGCTGCCAGCTTCTTGTTTACAGTGTCACCTGAAAGTGAGAACAGGCGTTCTCGTGGCACTGTTGTAGCTGGCGTCGCAAGATATTTACGTGTCAGATGTGCTAAAGATTCATATGTCCATTCATGCTTCAACCACCATTCCAGGGAACACGCGTCCATGCTGATGATGGGTTCTGCTCAATAACAATCCAAAGCAGTGTGGACTGATGCATGTTCATTTTCATTATCTGAGTAAGATATCACCAGCAGAAGGTTGATTTTCTTTTTTCGTGGTTTGGGTTCTGTAGTTTCCGCATCAGAATATTGCTCTTTTAAGACTTCTGAAAGCATGCTCCACACCGTGTCCCTCTCAGATTTTGGAAGGCATTTCAGATTCTTAATACTTGGGTTGAGTCCTGTAGCTATCTTTAGAAATCTCACATTGGTACCTTCTTTGTGTTTTGTCAGATCTGCAGTGAAAGTGTTCTTAAAACGAACAACATACGCTGGGTCATCATATGAGGCTACTATAACATAAAATATATGGCAGAATGTGGGTAAAACAGAGCAGGGGACTTACAATTCTCCCCCAAGGAGTTCAGTCACAAATGTAATTAAGGCATTATTTTTTTAACAAGCGTCATTAGCATGGAAGCATGTCCTCTGGAATGGTGGCCGAAGCATAAAGGGGCATACGAATGTTTAGCCTATCTGGCACGTAAATACTTTGCAATGCCGGCTACAAAAGTGCCATGCAAATGCCTGTTCTCACTTTCAGGTGACATTGTAAGATGGAGGAGGATACAGAGATGCCAATGGATCAGACTGACTCTCCTATTGAAAGAGGTGACATGACAGAAACCAAAAGCAAGTGAGTGTCTACAATTAAAATAATAATTTAAAGTAACTAAAGAAATGCACCTTTTCCAGTAATAGTTCTTCTTTTTGGGGGGCCCTCTGTGAAATACCACCTTTTACAGGCATGATGGGTTGATTTCCATATTAAGCTTGCTTTTAAAGTAACTAGCACAGACATTAGTTTCTTTATAAGGGTTTGCATATAAGTCTAAAAGATCCATGTGTAGGGTTTGCTGAGATGTATATTTACTTCAACAGATCTATTTTCAATTTAACTAGATTGACAGTTTACTATAAAAAAAATCAGGATGCATATTCTGTTTCAAATAAAATGAAAACACTAAAAATTCAAAATGTAATTCTTCTGTAGCCTAGACTACTTTTTTAGAACAGTTTGAGAAACTATTTTTATCTAAAAGTACTTGGTTTAGTGAATTTATATTAATCTAAGATTCTTATATAAAAAAACCTTGTCAGATACTTACATTAAGAACTTCTGTGCACCATATAACACTAGCTGCTTACTTTGCTTTTTGCTTTCCTGTGCTATGTTTGAATATGCCGTACGTTTTCAAATTCTATCTTATTTTCCATGGCCCTTTTCAACTGTGGCTGCCTTCCTGGTGGCTCCCCGCTTCCAATCTGGCCCTAAAATTTCTTTCTAGTATCTTGAAAGTTATATTAACTTCTGGTAGACTCTAAATTAGTCCATTTGGTGTTCTCCAATTTTTCCTAAATTTGAGAACTAATACATGGAGTAGAAAATGCTGGTATCCTTTTTCTTGTGGTATGATGTTTATTCAAAAATGATGTTTTGGCAGTCCCTTAAATGTGTTTGCAACTCCCCGATTTTTGTAGCATATTGCTAATATTTAGTCTCATGATTGTTATATATAAAGGGGGGTGTCTCAACTACAAAACTGAAAAAGGTCATGGTATAAATGTGAAGCAAAATTTGCCCCAGAGCAGAGCTTTATGTGACTCCTCCTCCCCTACTAGAGTGAATTTCACTAACAGAAAATGAAAATTTCGGTCTGTAGGTAACTCATGCTCTCCAGAATATTCATGTGCAGTAGCTCTCATCATTACTGTTCTAATTTGAGGCAAATGTAGAAGTGTAATAAATGCTGTTCAACATATACTCAATTAGGGCCTAATCCAAAGCCCACTGAAGTCAGTGGGTGTTTTTCCATTGACATTAGTCAGCTTTGGATCATGCCCTTGTAGCAACAGGATTACAATCAAAGAAGAATGCATGGTTTTAAAAAAGTAGAATGCAAGGTAAATATGTAAAGTAATAGGCATTTTGCAGTGTGTCAGCGGGCAGTTTATATGGAACAGTTTGTTAATGGAGATGTAGTAATTTAGTTATCAGAGCAAAGGTAATTGCCTTCATTTGTTTCCTGCCTTTGCATTCAGGGGACCAAGAGGTCAGGGCAGAGGAAGAGGTGGCAAAGATTTTGGAAACAAGGGACAGCTTTCATATGTCAGAGGGAAAATGCGAGGCAAAACAATTAGTGGCATTGGGCCCATAAGGTAATACTTGGCAAACTAATAATTTTTTAATGCATTGTTGACTTTCTCAAGAAGGGGCATTTTATGGTAGGTGGATCAATCTGTAACATAAGGTAAACATTGAACTTTACAAATAAAATGGAATGCTTTCAAAGACAATGGTGAATGGTTGGGATAGCCTTGAAATCTATTGAAGTTAAGGGTGACTTCATGTAAGTTAATCTGTATTTTCATAAATACAGCTTTTAGTCGTGAACTTTTAAAACAGACAGACATACTTATGAAATTAATGTCTTTTGGGTGAGAGTGTCGCTGAAGAGGGAAGAGTGTTTTGGTAGTCAGGTTCTATCAGGAAAGTAGAATGGCTTTTTATTATTAAACAATGCCTTTGTCCTACTCTAGGAATTATTTTTGATCTCGTGTGACAGATAACATATCCGTAACAGTACAGCACTTAAATACTTGTGGCACTTTGAATGTGGATGTATTGGCTGTCATACTTACAGATGTGTTAACAATTTTATACCAGGATAGTAGCTCAAGGTGTGTATATAAGTCATATACTTTTAAACATACTTAATATAGTAATAGTATTACTATAGTAGTAATAGTAATATAGTATAGTAATATAGTAATGAAACCCAAACTGTGTAAACTTCTGTGTGTGGGAGAAGGTGAAAATAAAAGCACAAATGCGTCTCAGATGCGGCAACTCTGTCTGATGTGGGAGTGAGTCGGAGTGGGGACCTGCTGATCTCTGTGGTGGGGAGATTGTTGTAAAAGACACTATTCACACTGGAGGAATTTCCCCTATAGACAGTTTTGCAGAATAGCGGCTCACAAAACCCAAACCATGGGGTCTTACAACTAGACAGATGGGGCACCTGCTCTCGCTCTCACCAAAAAAGAAGAAAAAAAGAAGACCGTATTATTGTCAAAATATTACATTCATTTCCCAGATTTGAAAATTCAGGACGGGTTAAATGACTTGCCCAAAGGCGCAGAGGTGATCTGTGGAAGAAGAGTTGAGATTAAAACTCAAGGATCTTGTCTCCCAGGCCTCTTGCACTAACCACTCACTACAACATACTTCTTCCAAGCAGCACCTATAAAGTGGGGATGCCAGGAAGAGTGCCCTCGATTGCCAATGGTGAAGGTGAGAGGGAAGGAAAAAGGAGAATATCCTTAACATCTACAAAAGGAAAAACCCAGGCATAAAGCCATTGTAGTTTTGGAAAAAAACAACAGAGCCAAGAATCTTACCATAAAGAGGGATTGCAGAGCAACAATAACATCTTGCTGCAGTGTTTTGCAGTGGAGGGCAGAGCAGGAAGGGGTCATCTTTTTCTCTTCATGGCCCTCTTATTAACTGTCCAGTGCCCCAGCAGCCAACCCAGGAGTCTGTTGCAGGGACCATGATTACCCCATCAAAGCCCTCTGTCAGGAACTGTCCCTTTGGTTGAGTGATGCAACAAGGCAGCACAGCAGGTGGGATCTGCCCTTTAGGCCTCACCTCACAATCCCACCCTAGCTGGGAAGGCCAGCATGCCGTACAGAATATAGAGGCTTCTTATTTTTTGTCTTCCCTTGTGACCCTACTGTGACGGGTTCTCTCCCCCCCCCCCCGGGTGCCACCTGGAACTGTTGTGCACTGACTTACCAGCCTGGGCTCCCTTCACACTGTACTGCAGTGACAGGCCCTCAAGCTCCCTCCAGCACACATACAGGTAGGGACACACCCAGCTGCAGCTACACACACATGCTGAGATTAGGTCTGCATGGGAAGGCTCAGCTAAGGCACTTCCCAGTTCTTAAGGCACACACCTCTTCTGAAGTGTAAACCCAAAATGATACCATCTTGCACTGCACAGGGAACTGTACAGCGTAAGCTCATGAAATTTTCCCCCTCTTTCAATGTGGAGGAAGATAGGCAACAGCTTTCTGCCCCCCCCCCCCCCCCCGTTATGATTTCCACACACTGGTTTTAGACAAAACAAAAACAAGTTTATTAACTACAAAAGATAGATTTTAAGTGATTATAAGGGATAGCAAACAGATCAAAGCAGATTACCTAGCAAATAAACAAAACACAATCTAAGCTTAATATACTAAAGAGATTGGATATGAGTAGTAAATTCTCACCCTAATTGTTGTTTTAGGCAAATTGCAGAGATTCTTGAGGGTAAGCTGCACTTGCTTGCAGCTTAAAACTCGAGGTATTCCTTTCACAGGCTAGAAATCCCTCTAGCCTGGGTTCAGCCCTTCACTCCTAGTCCAGTCTTTGTTTCTCAGGTGTTTCCAGGAATCTTCTTGGGCAGGGAGTCAGTGAAAAACCACAATGATGTCACTCCCCTGCCTTAAATAGCTTTTGCATATAGTGGGAACCCTTTGTCTCCCCTCTTGGTTCCCACATCTGGTCAGTGGAAAAACACTGGTATTCCAAGATGGAGTCCAGTACCAGGTGACTTGGTCACATGCCCCTGTAGGGACACAGCAGCCATGACTCAGAGGCTATTTGTAGCGTCCTCAGTAAGGCTCCCCAGTGGGAGATTAGCATCTTCCAAGACCTATTGTTTTCCCTAATGGCCCTTTCTAGCCAGCCATCTAGACTAATTGCATTCTGTCTAGTGGGCGTTCCCCAGGTGTAAACACATTTGTAACGGATGCATAGACAGTATTTCCTAATTTCAGATACCAAAATGATACATGCATACAAATAGGATAATCCTATTTAGTGAATCATAACCTTTTCAATTATATCTTACATGACCTATCACATAAAATACATCATAGTTATGCCATAATCATATCATAATATCACTATGAAGAATACGGGGCATAGGCCATTGTTTCTCATTTACCTCCACAGACAAATTTACTCTAAACAATTCTTCTTTTATGGAACCAAGCTATGTAAATTTCTCTACATGGTTGTAAAGTTATGCTTAACACAAAATCTTTTGGAAGTAGGAAAGGGGAGCTATAATGAATTTATCTTACAGTTGTCTATAGCATATAGTATGTAAGCACTAGTGAACGAGACTTGCATGAAATATGCATTATCCTTTTATGAAAAAAGAACACTTTATAAAATTGCTGGCCCCTATAAACCTATAGAAACACGAAGCGAAAAGGGTTATTAAATGTCAACCCAAAATGAGAAGCAGTAATTGGAACCAGTAACCTATTGTTGCTTTAACAAAAGAAAAAACAAATTTAAAAAACTACTAACACTTAACTTCAATAGCCCAGTAAAGAATCACTCCGTAGAATACAGGTAACATTACATGCAACTTCCCTTGAACGAGATGGTAAGAAGCTGGGGAGACACTCCTTGCAAATAGCTGATTGTTTAAAGATTTCTATTAAAAAATTCTCTTTATTTTCATTATATTCATTTGGCATTCCATTCTTCTCTAATTTCACGAAATGCTGTATAGCATTAGTAAGTAGTCATGTTTTTTCTTGCAGCTGGGCAGTAGACATACATCTTTTGAATAATGTTAGAAAATGTATTCATCCCTTCTTACAAAGACAGTTCCAGGAGCAGTCCCTACTATGGGTTTTTTACAGTCTTCACTTTATATTATTGCATCATTATAACTGTACAATGAAATAAATACAACTTAACTTTCAGATCTGTACTGAAAACAAGTGTGTTTCCAGACGTGGGATAGGAAGAATGCGTCCATATCCTGACCCCAGAGGCCGAAGAGGAGGCAAAGGGTGGCCACCTTTTCTACCACCCTCACCCATGAGAGGAATGATGAGAGATCCTTTCTCACTTCCACCACCAAGGTTAGTGTTGAGAACATTGATAGAAAGGTGTTTGTTTAAAAATGATGGATGTGTTGTGGTGTACTCCAGTTTCTCTAAGTGAGAAATTGGTTCACGTCGGAAGAAGTCCAGAGTATTTGTTTTTTTGAGGCAATATGAGATTGTTTGATTGGACTTGTCTGTGCAGACATGGACTTCCTTCACCACCAGGACCAATGGGCTTCAGAGGCAGGCCACCTCACCCCAGAGCCAGAGGGATGCTGCGGATGCCAAGAGGTCGTTTCCCTCTGCCAAGAGGGTAAGAATGTTTCTTCGTTTTGTCTTTCTAAAATTAATTTTATTTGAAACCTAAAATTGCAGTAATTTTAAAGCTGTCTCTTGCAAGCATTAAAATCAAGGGCCATCTCCTATGTAAACATTTCAGATTCCATTGTTGTAGTAATTTTAACTGCTGTGGAAGCCTTTTAAATATGCATGAGATTGCTAAGAACAAAAGTTTAAATCCAAATTGTAATGTTGTGTTGTAACTCTTTTGTTATTTTAAAGCAGTTATCTTGAGGGAAAAAACAATTAAGATTTTATCCTTTTACACAGCTTTCCCAATGGACCCGGTGTACCATCCCCTCCGCCACCTGGACGGGGCCAGAGATGGCCTGGACCGCCAGGTGGCAGACACTATTAAAGAGGCTTATTCTTTAAATTGTATAGCAGGGCGCTTTCTTGTTGTCTTAAAATCATTTGAAATGGCTGGACTAAGAACTGCCTATAAAACATTAAAGATGGCAAAGAACATTAATTGAACTTAGACAACTAGTATTTTCCAGGAGCCCTCATGCCCCAGTTGGCAAAAGCCATATATTAAAAAAAATCTGTGACTCCTTGGACTTTTTTTCAAGCATATCCTTTTTAAGTCTAGGCTTTATGGACACTGACTCCTGCACACTAAATGTAAAAGGAAAACCACGTCTGTTACAATAGGTCAAGCCTTCAGTATAACAATAAAATAAAAGTAAATTGAGAGAAGGGATTTTTCAAAAAAAAAAAAAAAATTGTAAAGGGGTTTTCAAGCAGCAAGGAGGATTAGGCCTATCGTATGTCCATTTTCTTTTAAAGTGTTTTGGTGAGGACTTCTGAGGTTAACTTTTCAACCCCAGATATATTACATGAATATTAGGATGTGATACATTAACAGAAACTATCAGACAAACCAAATTGGTTACACAGATTTGAATGAGAAGCAAGTGAAAAGACATTGTTTATAAAAGCCACTATGTAAATTCATAAGCTCTGTTTAGTGTACTAGAGTTATCATAATCTTCTGAGATTTGTGCACTGACTACTTTGGCAGAAGATATTGAGCAAAGGTAAATTTTATCTTTCATTTCCTCTCTTCTCCCCACTTTTTATTTTGCAGAATTCACTTTTCTTTAAAAAGTTTATCATGGCACTTTTTTTGGCAGCAAAACTAATCTTTCTGCTTATCTCTAATTTCTCAGCGGATGGACCATCACTGTTCGAAGGAGCATCTAGTCAAAATTATAAGTATCCTAAAGAACTCTCTGCACTAGTTTTGATAAACTCATTCAGTAATGATGTAACTCTTCTGTAGTGCAGCGATTATTAACTTCCTCTGTACAGAAAGGTGAGATGCTATATATATATATATATATTTTTTTTTGGTGTGCTGTAGCAGTTTGGGGAAAAAAACACCTTATTTTTAATAGCACTTATTAAAATGCTGTTCAGTTTTCATTATTTCCAATTAGCAAGAGTTTGCTTTTCTAATATCTAAGAGTTTGAGAGTAATTAGTGTGTAATTAAAAAAAAAAAAGTTTCAAAGAAGAAACTAACACAAAATCTGATGTGGTAGGGACAACTATCAGAAGGATATGAAATGTTGATTGTATACTGTCAGGTAATATATGATATTAGTTGGATAGATTCTTTATTCTTATTTTTAGAAGTTGCATTTTTTATTCTTCAATATATTATTCTGTCAAATAATATTACTTTTAAATACACCTAGCAAGTTGAGCACGGAGTCAGTAAGTGTAAGTAAGAGTAAAAAGTAATTTTATTTTTGCTTCCTTAAAAATACTTATCTTCATGCTGCCTTGTCTTTTTTTTTTTTTTTCCTCCCTTTGCTGTATAGAAATATTGTACTCTGAAAAACAATGTAAGTGGGGAAAATTCGCATTAGGGAATCTGCATTCAACCCTTTGAACTTTTTTTAAAAAAAAAAAAAAACTAAGTTATTTATAAGAACCAGAACTCTTGTATGATGATCCCTGAGGCTTCTACTGTGCATGTGATATCTGTAGTATAGTCTTTCTTAGTTTTGGAGAAAGCAGATCAATATTAGTGGAAAGAGCATATAATGGGTTTGTTTACATGCCTATTTATATCCTCCGTTGCCTTCAGGAGTATAGAGGATTTGTAATCTATACTAATTTATCAAGGCTGATATATGCCTGGATGTTGGCCAGAAAGATGAACGATCAGCCACCTCATAATATATCTTACAAATGGAACTAGGCAGAACATATTGGTTTGGGAAAGAGGGGGTAAAAGAATGTGCAGTTCTTACTTGTAAATCACTTTATACTCTGATACACTAGTATTAATGATTTTCATTTAACTGCTAATCAGCCGGACCAACAGTCAAATACATATCCTATTTGGGATATCCTATCCTTTCTAAAAGCCATTTCATGTGAATCGATGTTACGGGGCAGCCTATTACTGACAGCCCTTTCTTAGGTTTTGGTGAAGATAATGGAATTGAGCTGCATGAAGATGATGAAAGTTTCAATAAGTTATGAAATAATGGTGACTCTCTGGTTAAGGTATTTAAAAATCTGGCCCTCTGAGTCCTGTCTCCAGTTGGTGCACTAGAAACAGCAAAGTGTTTTAAAACAAAATTAGCCTTTTGCTATCTCTCTCCAAAAGTCAGTATGACTTTATTTGCTACTTCCAGATTAGATTGGTGAAATCTGAGCTTTAAGTCTCCGGACACAGTTCTCAATTTTTAAACACTTGCATTGATGGGAATTTGGTTGCTTAAGAACTGCTCTCCTCCCCACCCACCCCAACAAATAACTTAAGCCTGTTTGTCATGGTGGGGGTACATTCTTTAGGAGGGAGGGAAACATCTGTTCCCTGACCCGTACTTATTTGGTCTATCTCCTGACACTGGTAGCCTGAGTTCTCTGAGCCTGTAGAATTCAGGGAGCGACTCAGAGGGGTAGGTGGTCCGTGTCAGCTGCTCTGCACAAATAGAGACTTTTTAGTTCCCTGGCAGAGCAGCTTGGAAACAAGGAGATCTTTGAGGATCCTACAGGGTATATCGAGAAGTCCTCCATAGCAGCCAGAGGAAAAGGCCTGGCTGGAGCTACCTGCAGCAAGAGGCTGGGGAGGGTTGAGATACAGGTACGCTGGTGATGAAGTATAGGAAATTTTTCCTTTAACTGACCATACTGTGGATAGAGAACTTCAGGCACAGTCAAGTCTGTGGCTTTCATTAGTACTCCTTGATCCTCACATCTGTTTGTGAAATTCTGGCTCTGTAGTCAGTAGTACTTCTTCCATTGATTTCCATGGGGCCAGGATTTCAAGCTTGGTGTCTATGAAACAGGTGACTATAACATTGGCTCTCACATTACAAAATAATGCATAGGAGGTATTAACTTTATAATGTATGGAAACTTTGCATAACAATCCTTATTGAAAATGCATATGGAGAAACTAGTGGCTATTTTTTGCTTAATGTATTATGTTCATGTTGCATAATATTCTGCTAAATTATGCCCTCAGCTATGCCTGTGGAACTCCATGACCGTCCGGAATTTCATGGGTGTAACAGAGCAGAATTTGGCCTCAAATTTCTATGTATATTGTGGAATAACGTGGGTGCTATTTTGTCATGCTGTTTGTGATGGAAGGAGTGATATAATGGTAGAAAATATGTATTTTTTCCTTCAAACCTGCAGTTACCAACACCTGGGTACTATAGTTTACAGTGTGATTTGAAAACTTTCCATCAGTCCAAAAGATGTTCAGAAATGCTGGTACAAATATTTGCCAAGTTACCATTGTCACATTGTAAGGCATCTGTGTGGGAGTTAAACAGCAAAAATCTAATCTGAGTTTTGGCATGTTTTACATTAGGGAATAGAGTTGTAAGCATTTCTGGGTGAAACAGCTGCCTGAAATGCACACTCTTTTCCCTAATCATTCCATCTGCCGCATATGGTATTTCTTACATAAAGACCAAGTTTGATGAAAAGTTGCCTATCAATTGGAAAAAAAATACCAAAGTGGGAATAAGGATCATCTAGTTTCCTCCTAATGAGTTTACTTTCATAAATGAGCTGACTGAAACAGCTGTTAGGTTTTACTTTTTTTGTTAAGGCTAGTCCCGGAAGCAGTCCGCATGCTGCTTGTCTTAAGTGCCTAGGAGGTCATCACACAATTGCCCAATTTGCAGAAGCTTTAGACCAGAGATGGGCAAACTATGGCCTGTGGGCCACATCCAGCCCGTGGGACTATCCTGCCCCGCCCTTGAGCTCCTGACCCCTCCCATACTGTCACACCTCCCCTGCAGCTTCAGCTTGCAGTGCTGGGGCTGCGACCTCCTGCTGCTCTGAGTGGATGGTAAGGGGGGGGGGGGGGGAGGGGAGGTTGGATATGG
This sequence comes from Macrochelys suwanniensis, assembly GCA_033296515.1. Lineage (NCBI taxonomy): Eukaryota > Metazoa > Chordata > Testudines > Chelydridae > Macrochelys > Macrochelys suwanniensis. Next base: position 161,077,809 of record CM065777.1, read on the forward strand.
GGCAGGGGGTCCCGGGGGGCCACCAGGGGGTGGTTGGATGGGGTGGAGGCGATCAGGGGACAAGGAGCGGGGGGGGGGGGGGGGGGGGTTGGCTGGGTGGGGAGTTCTGAGGGGGGTAGGGGCCAGGGTCAGGGCCAGGCTGTTCGGGGAGGCACAGCCTTCCCTACCCTGCCCTCCATACAGTTTCAGAACCCTGATGTGGCTGGCAGGCCAAATAGTTTGCCCACCTCTGCTTTAGACTCAGTCCCGCTCTCTTTTAGTCCTATCGTTTAAAGCTCCTCCTGATGGAGTCGGCCCTCAGTGGGCACTGGCATCATCAGTGCAGGATGTCCCGGCACCGAGGAAGGACTCCTCCAAGGAGCATCGGTAGATTTGTTGATAATGAGTTTGATGTGAATATCCTGAGTAGCTAGCAAAATCCAGCCATTCAGTAAATATTCTGTGGCTGGCACAGTGAGCTTGGACACACTAATTTAATTTTGTTTGATTTCCTTCCAACTTTGCAACACTCTGTCTTGGCTCTTTTTATTTTTCTACTAAAAGCTGCTACAGCTGAACTTCCCCCAAATAGAGAGATCTATCTCCCTCCCCTCAGAGCCTGTTGCCTGTGTTCAGCAGAGTAGTAGGGGTTGAAATAACTAGGTGTGCCTTCAAATTGGAATCTGTTGTTTCCCATCAGGCAGCTAGGAATGGAAGGAACATAGAATGTACTTGAGGGCTAAAGTTAGTGGGCTCTTCCTGTCTGACAGCTCTTTTAAAGAGGTCACATATAGGGAAGAAAAAAAGACTACCCTGAAAGTTACATTACTCCTCCCCCCCCCCCCCCCCCCCAAAAAAAAAAATGGCCAATGAGATCAGAGCCCTCCCCACCATACAATTGAGTAAGGTTCTCCTTTCCGCCAACACACGGTTGTGGCAGAAAGGAGTGTGTTTGTACACTGCATTCTAGTGACTGTAGGGGTCCAAAAGTCCTTCTCCCTCCCACTTAATTATTTTGTTTTTAAAGCACAGCCACTCAGTTGAATCTCTTGCTAGGTGTCACAATAAAGGCTCTGTGATGTTAAGTAACTTGAGGTTGGTGAGATGAATAATTGCAACAGTCACATGATGTGCAGAGTTCCTCTTGCTTTTTATATCTACTTTGCTGGAGCAGGTTGACTTTTCCCTGGCAGGGGACTGGGTTTGTCCGCTAGTAACTGTCTAGTATTTCTAGAACCCCCATGATTTGTTACTACACTTTCTTCTGCCTGACAAGTACCTTACTATTCTAATCTTGGGCCTAAGTATAATGCTAAATTTCATGATGGGCCTTTGGGCAAAACAACAAGGAGGCCAGCCAACTATTGTTTAGGTGTGACGTAAACAGAATCCTTTGCTGCTCGAAGCTAGCTCATTATCCCAGTGGGCCACTCTGGCCTCAAGAAGTTACTTCCTACTATCACCTACTTGAGCTCCATAAAACCTTTTGTTGCCTTAAATCAGTGGTCCCCAACCTTTCCGTTGCAGTAACATCTTCATGTTCCCAGAAGAGCATGGCGGGTGCCGGACGACCAGCTGCCGCAATGCCCCTGAGAAGCGGCGTAATCAAGAAGTGTCGCTGTCGAAATGCTGCTGAAAAAGCAGCGGCGACGCTTCTTGGCGTTACCACTTCTCGGAGGCATTTCGGCAGCTGGTTGTCCGGCAACCGCGCTCCTCAGCGGCGGATTGTCCGGCGGAAGTGCTCCCTTGTTGGTAGGTGGGCGCACATAAATGCCCCAGCGGGCACCACGTTGGGGACCACTGCCTTAAATATTCCCTGCCAGCTTGTAAAGTAGAAACAAAATATATGTAGCTGATTTTGAACTGATGACAAGAGCATGCTCATGCTGGACACAATTAACCAGTACCGAAAGCTTACTCGCCTCCCAGCCCCGAGAGATGTTGCCCGTCTCCCTCTCCTTAAAGCTTTCTTTCAATTCATTGCAGTCCCTACCATTCCATCTCCCCCAAACCACAAAACAAACTACAGTACCTTCTATTCCAAAGGACCATTGTGGCTAGAGCTGCTGGGCAATAGCTGTTTCACGCAGCAGCTGTTGATCCCAAGGAGCAAATTGTTTTGTTCTAATTTGGAATGAAACCCAATATTGAAATTTCTTGGGAAACCACAACTACCCTAAAAGTGTTTTTTTAAACAGAGATTAAAAATGCCAGTTTTTCAAACTGGAAAGCCTCAGTTTTGGCCAGCTCTGATAGTAGTCACCCCCCACCCCTTTGCCACCACATATCCCACGGCAGTTCTTGTGGCTCCCTGCCTTCTGTTGCTGCACCCCAACAATCCAGGTCCCAGCTCCACTCCTGTAGGCCTGCTGAAGTGTAGAGTAAGTTATTTACCAGCTCGCTCTGGCTGTGGAAGAGAAGGGAATTAAACTAAGCCTGCATCTTAGGCTAATGTGCTAATCACTCACCCACTTCTTCAGGAAGCCCTCTCAAGCTCCACCGAAGCAAAGGGAGGAAAAGGATGAGCTTCCACTTACACTACAACCTACAGTCAGTTTTAAGAGCCTCATTTTTAGGGCCCCCGTGGAAAAAAGCCTTTTACACCTGTGATGGCACGTGTTATAATGGTATTAACTTGGTTTCATCAGATGATGCTGTTAAAGATAATTTTACAAGTCCTTTTTCTTAGGCTTGGTCTACACTACAAACTTATGTCAGTATAACTATGGTGCTCAGAGGCATGGAAAATCCATACCCCTGAGTGATGCAGTTATACCAACCGAACTGCTGTAGACAGCACTATGTTGATGGGAGAGCATCAACGTAGCTACCACCTCAGACATGGAGTACCTACAATGACTGGAGAAGCTCATCACCAGGGGCAATGTCTTCCCTAAGCACTGCCGCAGTGCTGTATGTGTAGACAAGCCCTTACTGTACAAGCAGTGTAGTCTTGGGAGAAATGCTGTATTCAGTTTTGTGAAGCAGATTTTTGGGGGGAACTGGCAAGTAGCTAGTTTGCTCTTTGCCATAGTCTCTCTAGGGTCCTTTCTTGATGCACAGGTGCTGCTTGATAACAGTGTTAGTGTCTGATCTGAGATTTCCTGTGTGGTGTTTGACAACATAAAATTTCACTAGAAAATATCCAGTCTGTTACTGATTTTGCCTCCCAGCAAAAACTCACCTGACCTGTAAGTGCCCCAGCTGCTCAGCTGAGTGGCGAATACTAAAACAAGTCCTGAAAGTTCTCTTCAATGTGCTTTTACTGTCATCTTGCCAAGTATAACAAGAGAAGATAAATGTAACCTTTTTTAGGAGACTATCCCAGCAAAAAATATTTTAAATACAATTTAATGGGTCACATAAGAACTCTGAGATATGTGCTTCAAATAGCAGCCTCGGTGACAGTAAATTCACAAATCCTGTGGTGTTTATGCACAAATCATAGAATATCAGGGTTGGAAGGGACCTTAGGAGGTCATCTAGTCCAACCCCCTGCTCAAAGCAGGACCAATCCCCAATTTTTGCCCCAGATCCCCAAATGGCCCCCTCAAGGATTGAACTCACAACCCTGGGTTTAGCAGGCCAATGCTCAAACCACTGAGCTATCCTTCCCCCGCCCATTACAAATAAACCATTACTGTACATCATGACCTGTTCATGTAAATTTATCAAGTTTTGGCCACATAGGACTTTGAAAAAAGAAAAACAGACAAAACATTTTCACAGCAGTCCAGTCTTTCTGCTAATGGCCTGGAACTGGGATCCACACTCACTGATAATTAGGGTAGCAAATGACCTGTCTCATCATAATTTTTAAGTATTGTCTGTAAAATTAAGACAGGCTTTGAGGGTGGATAGAGGGTAACTCCTGTGAGAAGATGCTGTTTAAAATGTCGTCAAGCACAGGTTGAGCTTCCGTTGCTAACAGATGTGGAAGAGCTTTAGTACATGAAGAGCTCATGACGTACTTGCAGTTTCTTCTACTGAAAGTAGCTTGTCCCAAACTGGCTTCTGAATATGTTCAGGTAGTTTCTCTAATCTGGTCTAAAAACAAAGCAAACAATTACACCTACCAATCTGTACCTTCGATGTGACAATTCCCTCATTCAGAATTATTTTGCTGTATTCATATTTATCCAAATCAAATTATAAATACTTATTCAGGAACATGAAAGGCCACCAAGTGGCAGAAGCCATTTTAAGAATAGCACAGCTTCCATCCCTTCTTCATCTTGTGCTTTCCACTGTTTGGATCCCTTGCTCCCCAGAGAACTCCCACCCTCCCTGCACATTCCAGAAATTACACTTGCTATTAGTCCCAGCAGATACCAACGGCTACCATTTGTCATCTGAGTCATCTTAAAACTAGACTCATCCCACAGCTCTTATTAGAAATTCAAGAAAGCAATTCAATTATACCTTTTTTATTTCCATGGCAACCCCTTCAGGTAAATTTCTTTGGATGTATTCCAAATAGACATCAGCTGTACTGCCAGTTAAATGTTTTAACTAAAACAACACAGAAAGTGTTTTAAAAATAAAAGTAGCCATATTTTCTGCTATTAGCATATCACTGTATAATGATGGGGAAATTTCCTCAGAGTTAGAGAACCTAGAGCACAGAGGTTCAAGCTGCCCTTCACCACAGGCAAAGAATTAGCATCTTTGCACTCTCACGCGCAGTTAGTAGGAGAAGGTATTCCTAGACTAGGAGTTTGCCTAACACCTGTGTTCTGCAACTGTAGAAACACACACACCTTTGTTTACCTACAGATCCTCCTGGGATTAACTTGTAGTTTGATTAGTGCAGCCTATATTTAGAAAGGCCGCTCCTGGGTATTACACAACATCCTAAATTAGGTCAGGGCCCTACTATGCGAGGCACACTACAAACATGCATTAATTGACAATCTCTTCCTCAACATGGGTGGTGGCCAATTTTTTTTGTTTTTAAGAGGAAGGTAGTTATTTTTAAAGGCAACTGTGGGGTGGTTTATCTGCCATTTTGTTCTAATTTTTTAATTAATATAAGAGATACAATATGGAAAATGGTGTGCTCAGAACCACTTTTCAGTAGTATTATTTTAATATAAGGTGCATGAAGTGTATCAAGTATAACAAGTATTCTCTTTAGCATCCACTGAGACAGGATTAGGAAGTTCTGCACGCTGGGGTTAAATGTAAAATCAGTACACACATTTTTCAGGAATTTTAGTTAGTGTCAAACATTAAATGCTTCACAAAACTGCATTTTCTATATGTGAAGTTCTATTTGAGCTCTCTCCTGCCCCCAAATACATTCACTTACCTCCAAGCATCTATAATGTGTCCTCATTTCATACTGAACTCTGTGCTTCTTGAAAATGTGTATTGACTTCAGAAGGGTGAATCGTTCTATCTTCCTGGGAGGTTCATGTCTAACATACACAATCATTTAAACAGATTATTTCATATTTTAAATCACATTCATACCCCTTTTAGATCAACTACTGTTTTCAGTATCTACATAACCTACCAGGACTTAATGCCAGGATCCCTGCTTTAGTTGACATATGCACAAGTGAATGAGGCAGTGTGAAAAGTACGAGTGTATTTTGGTATCGCTGCCACATTTTGGCTTAATAACTATTAAAAGACCGGGGGGGGGGGGGGGGGAGAGAGAGGAAAACAGGACCACTAAATTCAGCTAGGTGATGATACCTAGGGGGCTGCTGTCCTTACAGCAAGTTTGAAATGGTACTTCAAAAAAATACACACAACCCTGGGCAAGATTCCCTTTTCTATAAATGTTTTGCTGTTTAACATAGTGCTGAGTGTGTAACAGCTGTTGCTTTTGGCTGTATGGTGCTTGAACTATTATTGTATCCTACTGCTGTGTGAAAGGCACTGTGTAAAACCAACTTTTTAAAAAAAACCTGTGTAGGATTTTATAACAAGGAAAATAATTAAAACAACTTGTCAGGGAAATATCCCAATGGCTTCAAATTAGTTAAAAAATGCCATCAGTGTACATCTTTCACTTCTGAAACACTTAGAGAAAGTAAATTCCATACCTCAAAAATCTACAACTATGGATGGTGGTGGCCATAAGGGGTGGTGTTTTACAAGTAGCAGCTGAGACCAGATCACCTACACTTACACTTTTTCAATGGAGATGCCAAGTTCTTTAGCAGCAAGCACTGCAAAATATTCATAACTGTCCAACACAGTTTTATCGTGGCCTTTAACTAAAACTGATAATTTCCTGTATAATGTGTCCGGTTCATCTGAAATGGATACCTACATTTTATAAGAAAAAGACAAGTTAGGTGATAGCTCTATAGTACCCTTAACTAATTGATACAATACACATTTATCTTGTACACCCTGCTATCAGTAGCATAGCCAAGGGGGGAGCAGGAGGAGCGTCTGCTCCCCCTTGAGCAGAAGCGGTGCCTTTTTTTAGCAGCACTAAAAAGCGCCGCTTCTTTTTAAGCACTGCTTCTTACACTCACCAGCGGCGCTCCGGGTCTTCGGCGGCGGGTACCACCGAAAACCCGGAGTGAGCTGCCGAAGTGCCACCGAAGACCCGGAGCGCCGCCGGGTGAGTACAGGGGGAGGCGCCTTTTTATAGCGCCGCTCCCCCTGCACTCCGGACCTGGCTGCACTACTGCCTGCTATCCTATATGGGGAAAATACTATAAGCAGCTCAACCTAATTGTACTTTGTGCATAGTTTTGTCAACCTGTGGCTAATTAGCCACTGTTACCAATTCTGTCAAGGATGGCAGAGCTGTGCATGACTTAGGATATAACTACGCTTAAAACACTACAGCTAAGCCCATTAGCCTAGATTCTCCTGTAGGTATAGGTAATCCACCTCCCCAAGAGGCAGTACTTAGGTCTATGGAAGAACGGAAGCTGTCTACACTGGGGGTTAGGTTGGTTTAATTATGCTGAGCATACTTAACTACACCCGAGTGACATAGTTAAACCAACTTAATTTTCTAGCGTAGACCAGGCTTCTAAATTTTGAACATTCAGAAGCTATTATGGAAAAAGTTCTTGATCAGGAGGGTGAGGGCTCTTCAAGATGACTCAGGGGAAAAAAATGTAGCAAGGCTTGCAATAGTTGAAGTTAAGAGTAGAGCTCAGCAACTTCTGAAGAGTTGCAGATTCTTCCCTAAAACCAGTCTAATACTTTTTTTTGGGCACTGGAGAGGAGTCCCTTTTCAGGCCCTGCATTGTAGGTAATTCTCTCTGTAGCTGATGGGAAATACACAGGACTTTCTCCACCAGGATAAGAAGAAACATAAGAAAATGTTTAAGTAAAATGGGAATTAAAATTTATCCTTTTAAAGTATGTACCATACGTATTTTGAAATGAAAATACTTTCCACAAGAATACTACATTTCTATTCTAAATGCAGATTGTAACCCTAGGACCTCATTGAAAATGAGACTTCAATGAGTAATAATCCAACTCATATTATAAATATTATTTTCCTAATGAGATTTTGCATAATTAAAAAAATACTCACCTATGCTAAAATAAGTCTGAGTTTGTGTATTTGCTTTGTTACTGAGAATGTATATAATAAGTAGAGGGTCTACTTAGTCACATACCAAAGAATTGTCCTTATGATGGTGTAAATCAGTGTGTAATCCTGAGAACTGAACCCACAACAAGTCCTTGTTTCTAGATGGGAGGAGGGAGAAAACACCACATTTAACATAATTGCAGATTAAGAGCTCAGGGTTTTTCAGACTTCATTGTTAAATGTTATACTTACAGAAGAAAACGATATTGCTTTGGCATATCTCTGCTTGAGTAATTTACAGGAAAAGTCCCTGGTCCCTGTGAAAATAAGTTAAATCATCAGCTGGCATCTTTAAAATTAAAAGTTATCAGCTTAATGTAGATTTGTTAAAAGCTACTTATTGTTTTCTAGACTAATAAATATATGAACGTAAGTCTGGAGGTACCATGAAGAATTTAGCATATGAAAGATTAAATGCATCTTTTTGCAGAGAGGCTCTATAGTACCTTGAAACCCATGCATAGTGCGGGTGCAGAGCAATGAGACATATACTGGTTAGAGGAGTTTCGTTCTTGTTCCAAAGATGCTGGCACAGAAGGGAGTGTAGACCGAGTAGTTTGGAGTGGCTGCATTATGGGTATAAAAAGGCAGCAGCTGCTAGTCCAGTGCATAGGCCTGAATAAACATCACTTTGATTCCTAAACAAAGTCCATTTACACCTAGGGTTTATAGTGAATGTTGCCTCCAGTTGAACACATCATAAAATGACTAGCTTAATTAATTTGTATGGTATCTTTCTAGAAGGATTCAGAACTAAAGTAATATGGAAATTACCTTTAATCTGTGCAGAAATTCCACATTAAAGTTTGTGTGTTGGAAATGCAAATCTGACTAGCTCACACAGAAAATGTTTTTGGGTTAACAGTTACTTTACTTGTCAATACCTTATCATTACATGAATACAAAAAATATAAGAACTCATTACCTACTATATATGCCTACGTACATAATCACTGGCAAATAAGAGGACTGAGGAAGAAACTAATTGATTACCAATTATACAAAATCATAATTATAAGAATACCCGTAAGAACTCAATACAAAAACTGAAGGTTGCTAATTTTATTAGCACAATAATGGACTCCAGCATGTGATGTCATTCCATTTCGGAATGCAGGATATAGCAATACATACAGTATTTCACAGTACAGTTAGAGTCTTTTGAGTTTTGCTTTCATGTAATATAGCAGACTTGCTAACTCTGCCCCGTGACAATTCACCCAAATTTGGCCAAGTTATGTGTCTCTGAAAAATCAGAGTTTGCACATGCTCAGTACAGACGTGTTAAAATGTAGCAGGTAAATCATCTCTAGTGAGCACTCTCCACCCCATATAGCTCCTACGGGGCAACCAGACTAAGCAGGCAACATCTCCAGAGTGACTGAGCCTGTTCCAGTCCAGGGCTCCAGGGGCTAAGCAGGACTTGTCCAACCATTGTTGCTCTCAGCACCCAGACGTTGGGGCAGTGGAACTCAGAGCAAGGAGACTGTCTCACCTATACTCTCAATGGTCCCCCTGCTAGCACCCAGGAGGAAAAGGATGATGCCTCACTAGAATTTAGGGGAAGAAGGGGAGGCGCAGAGACAGGTTTCACAGGGGCAGAATAGGACAGGCAGGGAAAGAAGAGTCTGTAACAGCAAAAGCACACTCCCAGAATCTGGAACAGAATCCAGGATTCCTGAGTCTAAATACTCCACTGCTGCCTAGCAAACAGCTGTCAAACCCACTGGCAAGTATTATCTCCCTCTAGTGGATGGTCCACACAGAGGAGAAAAGCCTGCTACTGCCCCCAGTTACTTCATTAGCTCAAATGGTAGAAACCTGTGCTATGTATCTAAAAGTTCCAACCCTGCTATTGATCCAACCTTGGTCAATGTGGTTCTGGTTTTTCAGTTTTGTTTTGTTTTGAAATAGAAAATTACATGCAAAAATCTATTTTAAAAGAAAGTGAATGTTCCAAAGTCAAGCACTCAAAAGGAAGGACATGCTAGAGTTAAGGTTTTCCATGTAACTGTAATGTGTCTCCTTGTGCATCTAGTCTTTAATTACATGATCACATGCTATTTTTCCCATAAGACCCCCGGCTCATTCACTCCACACTATAAATTGTGTTCAGGGAATGAATCAGGCTTGTGTAGTGAATGAAGCTGTTGTTTGCAGGACCCATCTCATTTGCTGCAGAAGTTAGGAGGTGTGTAGTGAATGAGGAAGGACTGTAAGGAAGAGAAAGGAGGGTTTTGAGGTTTAAGCAGTTGAATATCACCTTGGAGAACTGAACTGTATTTCAGCCTCTGCCATGGAGTTCTTATGTAATGCTGACAAGTCACTTAAACCAAAACGTTCACAGGTGGCTACAAATTGTGTTCCTTATTTCAAAGTACCCAACTTGAAACACCAGGAGTCAGATTTGCAGAAGAGCTGGACACTCACAACTGCAGCTAAAGTCAATTAGAGCTGTGCATTGAACATATGAAATGCTATAAAAATGCTAACTACTCTGAGAAATCAAGTCTCCTGATTTTGGTGAACACCTCACAGTTTTGGCTGTACCTTCTCTATGCCTTAGTTCATCACCTGTCCTACAATAGGGATAATGCCACCTCCCTAGCTTACAATGGTTTTGTGAAGATAAGTTCATTAAGGTTTGTGAAACACTCAGGTACTATTGAGATAAGCACCACAGAAAAGTGCATGAATGGCATGCAGAAATATTGAATAGGACTGCACACTGAATGAGTATAAAAGATATACTGAATAGCCACTCATACAGTTAGCACCATCCAACCTGGGCACTGAATCAGGCAGGGGTCCTGCAGAAAAAATTGTGATAATGTAAGTAAAGACTATTATAATACATATACACAAGGGGGCCAAATTAAGGTTGTACAGGCAACCTTAATTCCAACATTTTCTAACTTCTGCAATCTTAATATAGTTTGTATGTAAATATATATACACATTATATTCACCATGTGCTATTATAAGCATCACACTAACTTTCATAACTACAGAATATTAGAGTGAGTAGCAGAATATGTTGAAATTAATGAGAAAGTTGATTGTCAATATAAAATGAATGAGAAGAAAAGATGTTTGATAATGTGCTTTCTTCTCCTCAAAACGAGTGGGCATCTCAAGTTCACAATAAGTATTAAGTGTAACCTTGGTGCATCGTTTATCCCTTTTAATTGATTGAATGGCAGATTTATATTCTTACACACATTCCATTTTTTGCAATTGACGTTTTAAAAACTTCATTCTGGACACAAACATTTGTAATTGATTCAGTGTTTAAAGTGATCTACTGTTTCATCAAGCTTTGTTTTTAAATCTTCAGTATGGGGAGTTATGCTCCTTTGTGGTATCAAACATTGTAGCCTTTTTAACATTATTTAAATGTGTAAAGCATTATTCCTGCACACTTCTTCCTTTCTTGCATTGTGCTAATAATACGTACAGGGACAGTACAGAGTCATGTGCTTCTGCTAAATAAAATTAACGGTAATCTAAAAATGTGTTAGAAGTTGGACTGTAAGGTAAACTGGTGAATACGTGTAGTGGGAGGGGCATTCAGCACATATTAAAATATAAATTTTGTAATAGTTCCATTTATTCTACAATTTAAATCAAATATTTTTTGATTTATTTCAAAAGCTGGCCATCCCACAAGGCTACAGACACTCCAACAAACTGCAGTACAATGTAATTCAAATTCCATATACGGGCTGACCCTCCTGGCTAAAACAAAACTGGTCCTCTCCTAACAGTCGTCCAAAAAAGCCTCAACTTTGTCCTCCCCCAATACGCACTGCAGGAAAAAAGCAAACCTTGGAACTTGGAATGTTAAGAAGTCCAGACTTTGGCAGACTCAGGAAGAAAGCAAATTCCAAAGTAGAGGGACTTAATGGGGAACCCCAACTGGTAATTTACTCTCAAACTTGAGAGAGCTCAAGCACCTCCTCTACCTCAATTGTGACAGAAATTACATAGTGAAAACAGCAGTCCCTCAAGTAGCGTAGTCCCAAATCTTTGTCTCTCTCACTTCCACAGCATAAGATTTCAAAATTCATTTTCTCAGGATCAGCAACATACATACTTCCCACATGCCAGCCATCTCTTTGCTTCACCCACCAAGGAATCTGTAAGCCACAGTAACCATGCCAGGGCACAACTGGGAGATGGCTTTTGGGGGCCACTGTATCAATGGCCATGAACAATAGATTAAAAAATCCAACCAATTCATAGCGAAAGTTGTCTTTTAGAAAGAGTACACTTCCAGAAAGCAATCTGTGATGGACCCGGATACTCTACAAGGCTGGACCACTGAAACTGGTCCTTTGCTCCACCGGGATAGATACAGTCCTAAATCAATAGTCTTGGATAAAGGGTACATCTACTGTACTCCCCCCACCCAAAAAAAAAGTGTGTTAACTTGGATTAAAATAGCATAGAAGACACAGCAACTCTTCTTTCAACTCATCTGTAGCTTAGGTTAAAGCCTATAGGAGAGCCTGGGGTTGAACTCAAGCTGCTAACCCAAGTTAAGAACACCTTTTTTATACCAATGCTATAACCCTCAACTCCAGCCCAGATGTGGCCAGTGACATGAGTAGAGCAGACGTTCCCATGATTGTCATGCTAGCTACAAATTCCAGAGTCAATCCAGAGGAGTTATCTGCATGGACATGGAAGTCAAACACTATTAGCCAAAGCACAGAACCTGAGAAATTCAAGCAGGGTAGTGTGAAAAACTGCTATCTGATGTAATTTGCTACTAGTAGCAGTTACTGATATTAAACTGCTGTCGGACCCAATCTGCTACTGGAACAGGGGTAGCAAATTGTAACCAGTTGCAGTTACTGATACATACGGTTGTTCTTATTTGCTGACTTGTCCTAATTTGCTAAAACTTGAGTGTTGTTGGATGGAAGCATAAAGTCTTCAGCTTCCAAACGACCCTGCCTGGTGTACGTAAGTATCAATTACTTCTTAATAGAGTGAGGTCATTTAAACAGCATTTATTTTGCAGCTTCATTTACTGTGCTAACAAAACATAGCAAATGCAATACTAGAAACCCGGATGTCACTGCTAAAACTACTAGCAAGTACTTACTTATACATATTTTCAATGAGTATTTATTAAAATATAAATTGAATAGCACAATAACAAAGGTAAATGATGAAGTGCGAAGAGTAATTCAGAGAATCCCAGCCGCAAATAAGAAATTTGTGAACTGCTATGAGACGTTAGGCAGTCTCATAAACTGATAAGGGATTCTTTGTTTTTCAGAGGGTACACGTAAAATATTTTACCAAACCAAGTCTCCCTCAGCACCTGGGTAGGTTACATCAGACTGAGAGGAGCTGCAGTAACTAGGCACTGGGATGCCAGTGCCTTTAAGAACCCAGCCCTGGGAAGCCCATGCTGAGAGGCACTGTCCTGTGGGAGGGGAAATGAAAAAGTCCCTCTGCCCCCATCCCTATTTTTGCAAACACTGGTGTCCCCGTCCACCAGGGGAACTGTCACAGTTTTGAGCTCTGTTACCGCCTCACCCCTGGGCTTAACCCCAGCTCCTATCCCCGTCCCTGATTTTGCCCTTTAGCCCCTATCCTAAGACCGCCTCCAGCTACTTGAACCCCCTGACCAGTCACTTTCCGCCCCCTGCTCAGACTCGGGCCAGCCCCTGCCGATTTGCACCCTTTAAACTCCCCTAAAAAGCAGCCTGCGGGCTCTGATGCCCAGGAAGGGCAGCGGCTTCAGCAGCGGTTACTGAGCATGCTCACTACGCCCTAAGCAGCAAACGAAGACCCGGAGCGGTTTTTCACACAGCGGCGGGGGCCGCCCAGGTCTTGGCCCAGCTCCTGCGGCGGCCAGGGCGCCAGCCGAGAAGCCCGAGCCCCGCTGCGGGTACGTGCAGCTGAGCCGGGAGCCAAGCGGGCCCCGCGGCTGTAACCCCCCCCCCCTCTGCCCGGGCTGCGGACCCCACGTGGGGGGGGGGGGGGGGCGGGAGGCAGGGCCCTGGCGCGTGTCCGGCAGCGCGCGAAGGGCGGCGGCTGCTCCAGCCCGGGGCCCGGCGGGGGGCTCGGGTCAGGAGAGCGCTGAGCACAGGGCGGGGCGGCTGGACTCGCAGCGGGGAAGCCCTGGGGTCAAGTCGGAGCATCGCGCGGGTGCGCGCGCCCTGTCGCAGCGGCGCTGCCCGTCCCGCGCCCCCGGTACCTGGCAGCACCGCCGCCACAAGCGGCTCACGCCTCCCCACGCCGCCATCTTGCCCACGGCACCGCCCCCTCCCCCCCGGCAACTTCCGGCAGTCCCCGCACCATAGAGCTGACCCCGGAAGGATAGAGCGGCCCCACTCTGCCACCATAGAGTTCGCCCCTCCCGCCTGTAACTCGGCAGCAACTCGCGTTCGAGTAGCAGGTCGGCGCAGCAGCCAGACCCCGCCCGCGTGACACAGAACAGGCCCCGCCCCGCGCCGCCGTTACCACCCCCAAAGCTTGCGGCGGCATCGCCAGCCTCCCCCGCCTGAGCAGAGCGTCGGCCTCGTGCCTCCCGCCTGCCCCCTCCCACCTGCAGCCGTCACGCGGAGCCCGACGGCTGAGAGGCCCCTGTCCGGCTGCCCCGCCCTACACCCCATCATCGTCCCTTAGCCAGCGACTCCTGCCGCCCCGGGCCGGGTGGGCCACGGGCACCATTTCCGATGTGCGCCTGCGCGCTTTGTCCCGCGCTTGCCCCCCGCCCCCATAGCCCCGGGAGAGGCGCCCTCCGAACAGCGGCTAGGCCCCGCCCCCAGCCCCGCTGAGGGGAACCCGAGCGGGAGTAGGCGCGGGGCGGGGGCTGCTGCTCAGCGGGCTGATCCCTAGGGGCCCCTAAACCCTCGGTTCCGCCCCGTCTGGAGCCGGGCCAGGCTGAGTGCGGCCCAAGCGCGTCTCTCAGCCCCGTGATCCTGGAACCAGAGTTTGTCTCTCCCGTGTCAGCTCAGTTCTCTGGTGCGGTCCCCCTCTGCGTGTGGTGGGCACCTGCTATTGCACAGCCGCGATTATAACCGCTTTAGGCCAGCGGTGGTCCTAGGGTGCCCGGCCTAACAGTGCTGTAGTCCATAGCCAGTGGGGGGGGGGCAGGGATAGCTCAGTGGTTTGAGCATTGGCCTGCTAAACCCAGGGTTGTGAGTTCAATCCTTGAGGGGGCCATTTGGGGATATGGGGCAAAAATTGGGGATTGGTCCTGCTTCGAGCAGGGGGTTGGACTAGATGACCTCCTAAGGTCCCTTCCAACCCTGATATTCTATGATTAATACCCGGCAGAGCATGTAGCGACAATGACATTGCAACAGGCACCAGTACACATAGACCCCCTCTGTACAGTCACACGCAGGAGCTGGGGTCTCATTACAAACCGAAGAAAAAATCAAAAGTAGAAGGCAGCTACAACCCTTTTAGGCAAATGTAGCTGATTAGAACTCTGAACAGCTTTTGAAACTGACACAACTAATTCTTATACTTCCCTAGACTGAAATAAGACAAACCCCACCGGTTGTTCAAAGTGCTTTACACAAATAGTGATTAAATATGTGCACACACTTATTTCTCCCTTTAGAGAGCCTCTGGGCATGTGCACATTTCTTAAAACAACCCAATAAACTCTGTACTCAGCGAAACATGAATACAATTGAACTTTCACACCTTGCTCTGGGCTGTTTTCATGCCCACTTCATAGAAGGACCTCCCTATTCTTTGCTAAGTTACTACATTTTCCTTAACCACATCTCTCCTAAAAATTCAATTTGTCTATCATTTATAGAAAAAAAAAGTAATATTTATTTAAACAAGCACTACATACTAGTAATATAATATGGCTTCTGTATTTTTTGTACATCCAAAGCTTACACTGGAGTCAATGTGAGTTTCAGATGTACAAGGAATGCAGTTTTAGGACCCTTGATAGGGAATTTTCAAGGGAGCGAGAAAGAAGTAAAGGGAAGCTCTTTCTGGATTTGGATTCTAGTTGTAGAACATTCCAAAGTATCCAAGTAAGCATATGGCAGCAGCAGAAACATTGAGACAAGATTATACAAGATGTAGGAGAGGACAGAGTTCTTCAGTTATTTATTTGACAGATTTGTTTCCAAAACAAGATTAAATACACTATTTGTTTTAGGGTTATGGCACCTCAGAAATTTACAAGATGAAATAATCTTTTCACCCTTTCTGAACATATTGATGTAATACTTTGTGACTAACTATACCAAAAATGTTAATGCTGTATATGGGGAAGGGGCAGGGGAAAAACAAAACACTTTTTACTGGAATGATTTAGGAATCCTAGTTACCAGATATAGAATCACAAAATCTTAGAAATGTAGGTCTGGAAGGGACCATCAAGTCCAGCCATCTACACTGTGGAAGGACCAAGTAAACCTAGACCATCCCTGACAGGTGCTTACCAACATATTTTAAAAAATCTCTGATGGGGATTCCACAGTTCCAGAGCTTAACTACTCTTGTAGTTAGAAAGTTTTTCCTAATATCTAACCTAAATCTCCCTTGCTACAGATTAAGCCCATTACTTTCTGTTCTACCTTCAGTGGACATGGAGAACAACTGATCACAGTCCTCTTTATAACAGCCCTTAATATTTTTAAAGATTTATCAGGTCACCCTCCACCCCCCATAGTCTTCTTTTCTCACGACTAAACATGCCCCGTTTTTGTAACCTTTCCTCATAGGTCAGGTTTTCTAAACCTTTTATCATTTTTTGTTACTCTCCTCTGGACTCCCTCCCATTTGTCCACATTTTTCCTAAACCGTGGGACCCAGAAATGGACACAGTACTCCAGCTGAGGCCTCACCCGTGCCATATAGCAGAATTAAGGAATGCTCTTTTTAAAAGCATCTATAAAGTAACTGTGTGTGTATTATTACACACACACATATATATATATATACATATACATATATATATATATATAAAACTGTCGTCAACCCCCCAATTTTTAACAGATTTATTTAAAAGAAATTTTCATCACGGTAGCAAAACCCAACAAACTACATTTTATCAAAAGTATAAAATTCACTAGAAAATACTGTCCTCTTTTTGGCAAACTGTTACATAAAACCCTTTGATTTACAAATACAACAGTTACTTGTTACAAAAGAAATAGTACTGAATATTCTATACATAGTGCTTTTTGATATGTACCAAGTATATGGAATCCAAACAAAAACCATCAAAAAACCCAAAACAAATATTAAATTGTGAAATTAAGCCATCCGAGTGCAAATCTGAATAAGTTACATCCTGAAGTTAAATTGCATGCAAGTCAGATGCTAATAATATGAAGCTATATCTGGAAAAGATCACAAACTACATTAAATATGTAGTTTTTATTTCCATTGCTTTCCCACCCAAAAGTGTGTGTGTATATTTTTACACTAGCGCTCCTAAAATATTTACAACCTTCTAATAAAATATATCAGTTAAATATATTTGAAAATAAGATGATTTTTTCCATAAAATATATTGATTTTCTTTCTATGTACAGACTTTACCAAAGGACTAAATCCAATAGTGAAACCATCCCATAACTACCATCCCATAATACATAGTTTTGCATCAGCAACTATTAGCAAGAAAATAACTTTTCTGAAATAAAACTAAACCACATTTAGATACATGTAGGAGGAACAGCATCTGTATAACATCAGACTGTGCAACATTTTAAGAATATGAAGTCAGTGTTTGAGGCCTAACTTATTTAGTACTATTTCAGGAATCTGCCTATAAAGAAAGAACGCAATCTCTTTGGTTATTTTCAACTCATTTTTATCATTTTCATGGGTGTAAAATTAAAAGTGTGCCTGTTTCATCTTGGAGATCTAAGGAATAATAGTTATATGGATTTAACACAGACATCTGGCTAATCTTTAGTTAGAAGGAACCCAGATTCTTTTTTTAAAAATTCTTTCTGTGGGGGTCAAATCCAAAAATTTCTACAGTATTTTTACTCAATTCTTCTTCAGGCAAAACTCCCATTGACTGCAATGAAAGTTTTGCCTGAGTTCGGCAGGATTGTCCCTTCACGACTCTGCATATGCAGACTCCTTCCTACCAACAAAGGAGTGCCACTTCCACAGCATGCTTCCACTTTCTCTCCAACTCTACTGAAGAAGTCCATTCACAGAGGAGCCCTTAGGGTTCAAAGCTCCATACGTTTCGAGGGGTGGGGATGGGATGGGCTCTAGTCAAGTCTTCCCACCTTAAGCCCACAAACGCCAATGCAAGTTACTGCATACAAAGGCCCTGATCCTGCAAATACTTAAGTGTCTGTAGACTCCACTCACAAGAGTCTAAACTTCTGTGGACTGCCCAGAGTATAGGAGTCATGCTCTAGGGCGTGGCAGAGAGCCAATTGGAAGTGCAGGCACATAGGCCTTCTCTCAGCTCTCCTGAGATTCACAGGCATAGTGGGTGAAACCATCTGTTCCACAGAAAGGTGGGGAAGAAACTCCACCCACCAACAAAAGAATTCACAGGAAACTTGCAACTTGAAAATGATGAGTGGTTTCAACTTACCTACAAGGGTCATTCTTGATTAGCAGAGCATTTGACTCTGAGAAAGAACTTGAGGATTTGGCCTTGTATGTTTGGCTTTGACACAAAAATGGTCTCTTTACTCAAGTAATAATCCTGTGTAGACACAGGTCTTGATTTTGACTGGCTTTGCACCTTGCATGGTCATTTACACCTGTCTATGGTGAGTGAAGAAACACTATTATTGGATAGTATTCTACCCCCATTTTGTATTCATTTTGTACAGGTGTAAGTATACAAGGGGAAGATGGTGGAGAACAAGGCCTAACATCTTGCTTGCTCTGGTAAGACTACATTTTGTGACTCCACAAATTATCAGATATTGTGGCAAATGAATAAATATTCTTCTTGTAAAAAAATGGAAGGAATGGGAAAGATCTGAAATGATTTACATACATATGTGTTATAAAATTTGCAGTACTGTTCTCCTATGCAGGATTCACAAGAGCATCAGTGAAGCCTCTAAAACAGTTACAATATTTTATTTAAAGAAGAGCTCACAAACTGCCACTTAGTAATGAAAGGTCATGCACCCAAGCACTGAATAATCCTGCATATGGTTTAGATGCAACTCTATGAATCCAGTACTGTGTATCTGTGGAGAATGTGCCAAACCAAGGTCAATACAGATAAGGTTAGAGAGATCTTGTGTGCAGATCTTGGCCAAAGAAAAAGGGGGGAAAGTTAATGTAAGCATTTTCCCACCTTTGCTGGATAAATGTCATACTGAATACATAAAAATCTGAGTTTGATGTAAAGGCAAGTGAATAGTCAAAAATAGCACAAGAATATTTCAGGCCAGGAAGGATAAAAAAAAGTATCTATTTAAATTTCCAGAAGTGTTCTTTTGAAAGAGTAGATATACCAACAACATTCCTCCCCCAGTTGTGTCTGTGGGGAAAGAATGTCTCTTGGCATTTACTGTCTTCTGGAATACGTTGCTGCACTGCTCAATTGTACAAAACCTCTAAAACCTCTGGGATGGCTACTGAACAGCATGATTTATTGTCACAATAGAAGGTATCTCCAGTGCTGTCCAATTACAAAGGCAGGGCTCCTAATCCAGTGTTCCAATTAGAGGATGTGAGTTTTTGCCAAACTTTAACTGAAGTGAACCACTATAGAATCATCTTCAATTCTCAGACTACTGGGTCATTCAGAAACTAGTGGCTCTCTCTCTTTTGAATCCTATTAAAATGGAAGCTCTAAAATGTACAATATAAACAATATCTTTTGCAAGCAGACTAACAGGTACAGGTTGAGCAGTGTTCTGTTGAATATGGATGATAGTCACTCTTGTAATTATTTCATATTTAGTCAGATTTCTTTTTGTTCCAGATACAAGAATGCAAAACAGAAGAACACATCAAGTCAGCATCTCCAACAAATATGAGGTACTATCAGAAAAACACTAAAAGATCTATTGCAGGCAATTCATCCAGTCAGAAGTGCACAATAGCTCCTTCCTGGTAAATAGGACCAAAGTGAGATGTGTAAAATAAAACAGTCCAGGTTATACTGAACTGAGAATAAGAAAATTCTGAAGAGAGTTAAAGATTAAAGTTCCTCCCATAAAAAGTCTGGAAGGAAATGGAAATAGAAACATGAATTTCTCTGTTATATTTGTGGTTTTAAATAATCTCAGTGAAGCAGAACCCAGATAAAACACCTTATAAGAATATTTGTGCCAATTATTTATTTTTCCCCAAACAAACAAACTGATTAAAAAATGGGTGGGAAGCATATCTTTTCCCTAGACCTGGATAAAAGAATTACCATTTTTAAACAGGTAGTTTAAAATCAATGGGAAATAAACAGGTTGTCCAGGTTTCCTGACTGATACATTCAGGATGTTTTCAGTAGCTGTCTGCATGTGACAACTCTACATTTACAACTCAGCATCATCCTGAAGTAAATCTGCATCTTCATCATCCAACAAGAGGTCAGCATCCATGACTTCAGTCTCTTCCATGACATCTCCTAACTCCTGAACAACATCATCTTCAAGGTCGTCTACATGCTCAACATGTTTAATCAAACTCAAATGATCCAGAGGGATCACACCATGTCCAACTGGCCCAGTAGTTCTTGCAATAGTGGCTGCCATTTCTGCTGCAACAGCAGCTTTCTGAGCCTTCTGCCTTTGCTGTTCTTCCTGTTGTCTGTGGGTCTTCATATGAGCATTGCGACTTTTGATTTTGAAAAACACCCTAAAATTTCAAGAGAAGAAAGAACATTTCAGATAACATCCTATTGCCTCTACTGAAAAATACACTGATGTGCTTTGCTTCCTTGCCTTGAAAGAGATGATGGTGAAGAGAAATCTATGTACAACTTGGAGGATTTCAGGGAGCGATAATCAGGTTTCTGCAATCTAATAATAATAGAGACAATTGTATGCTCTCTTCATTTAAACATTTATATGAACCCAATTGCTGCTGTTACTGAGTGCCTCACAACTGTCAATGCACTTATCCTCCAAACACCCTTATCAGGTAAAGGAGTGCCAATATCCCCATTTTACAGATGTGAAAACTGAGGCAGAGAGAGACTAAGGGTGGGATTCACAAAGTATTTAGGCACTTAAATACCTTTGTGAATCCCACCCTAAGTGATTTGCTCACAGTCACACAAGAAGTCAGTGGTGGAATAGGAAACTGAATCCAAGTTTTGGGTGTCCCTGGCTAGTGCCCTAACTGCTGGAGCATCCTTCCTCCCTATCTTTTGGAAGGGTTAATTTATGCTTTTTAGCTACCCTTTCCTAGGATATCACATCAATCTACTGCAGCACTGCCACATAACAATCATCAGTCAGGCTTCCCAAAATCATGGTTGACCTTTGCTGAAGTGAAGAGTTCTGTGAAGCCTGCCCAAAGAACACAGAATTGAAATCCTAACATTTCAAAACCCAGCTACTCAGAGTAGAGACCTTGACACTATTAAACTGCTCAGCTGGTTTATCCTGAAATAGCATCAGACTTCGCAATTTTGAAAACTTTTCAAGATTTGATCAGTATCTGCACCCAAAATGTCTGCTTTATGTGACACTTTCATGAAAGTGGCTTTTAAGACTTCAACCTTTGTGGGCAGGTACAGACGTAGCCAGGTCACTTGATGTGGCTGTATTGATTTTATGTATTACACTTCCAACACTTCAGATGTCCAGAATACCACATCAGCTGAACGGAAACTATATCAGTTGAGCCAACTGAGTGTTTTACGCCTGCTGGAAACAGAACCCAAATGAGGAGACTTCGATAACATCAACAAAAATGCTAGGGTTATCTGCCTCCCTCTGCTGGAACCAGGAAGCACAACTCTTGCATAGGGACTACCAGGAAATTGAAAGAGAGACTGAATGCAGTAGGCAAACTGTCCAAAGCTCTCAAATGATATCCAAAGCAGTTTCTCAAAACAGATTAGGGTAGGTGGTTTGTGGGCGCATTCCAATGGTTTTTTTTGGTGGATGGGGGAAGGAAAATGTCACAACATGTCAAAGGAAACTAATACTCCTTTGAAGCAACTATGGGAAAATAAATAATTACTAGAAACTTGTTGAAGTTCTATTTCTTTGGAACATGAGCAGACAAACTTTCTGAACTATTATAGACAGGTATATTCCCTTACTTGCCGCACTCTTTACAAGGAAAAATAGTTGTTGGGTCCGTCTCGCCACTTGTTGTGCTGTGGGCAGGGGAACTCTTGACCGAGCAGTATCCACTCTGCGTGCCAGATTTTTGCTTTGTACCTGGAACGGTGCATCGTGGTTTTGTCACCTGGTTTGTACCACCATGAATGCGAGCGTGGCCATTTAGTGCTTGTCTGGAGCTGAACACCTAAGAAAAAAACCAAACTCCATTAGACCAGCATCTCAGAAAGAGAAATACATTTAATTTACATTATATTGATATATAAACAACTGCCCTGGTTAATAATACAAACAACACATTTAGCCAATTCTGTTCTCAATTATACCTGGTTGAAGCTAAAGATTTACTCATTATAGAAACAGAAATGTACCATAATGAATGGCATTCCCAGTTATTTGATTAGATTATCCTTCTAATATACAAAAATACCTAGATCTTATATGGAGCTTTTCATCCATACATCTCAAAGTACTTTACAAAGGGGCCAAGTATTGTATCCCTATTTTATAGATGGGAAATCTAAGACACAGAGAGGTGAAATTACTTGCCCGGCAGACCAGTCACAAGGTCAAAACCAGAACCCTAGTCTCTAGAATCCACCACAGTACTGCCCCCCGTATGCTTTAAAGATATCAAATACACCTACAGCACCACAGTTTGGCATTTCACAGATAAAAGAGGCTGCAGAAAACGTGAGACTTTGAAGGGGTGGAAGGTCTACGGGTGCACCAAGAGCTATAGGTGGTGGCTCAGGAGATTTCTGCATGTCACTTTCCTCTTCTTTTACAGATTTTCTTTCTTCCTCCATCTCCTCCTCATCCTCTAAATCTTCCTCGTCCCCACTTGTCTGAAATTAAAATTAAATTTAAGGAAGACTAAAAATTTGATCAAAGAATAAAAGAAAGGCATAAAACTAGCGACAGTTCTGAAACACAGCATCAGTCTCTTCCTTCAGGGTTCTTGCTGTAACATTTTTATTTGTCCCACAATGGAGGACTTTCCATGTCTTATTCGTAACAAAATGATCATTTATCCATAGCTGCCTAGAGTTCTACAATATGACACAAAACTGCCCTCATCTTTATTATAAAGCTGTGGTGTCTACATATCCCAGCATGCAATACTTCATATTGATCTGGGTGGCAATATATAACATGCACACACACTAGCAAAATTACCTGCTAAAAAAGAGACTTTCTTGCCAATGTAGGTAAATTACCTTTCCAAAGATATAGGCTAATAGTCTACAGGAGTAACTATCCAACTTTTCATACACTGAGAATTACAGTAGCAATTCTATACATATCCACATACACACACGCATGCATCTAGGAAAGTGTGCATATATTTTTCTGTTACAGTGCTACCAGCAGCAGAAGCATAATAGGACATACATGTTTCTAGACCAGAATTTACTAGACAGTGGTAAAAATGCTTGTACCATGAATACATTTCAGTTTCCACCATTAGAAAGATGAATGAAACTACACTGCCCACCCTGCCCCCTTCCACACACACGCACACTGAATTTTTATAGGTGTTACAGTTTTCTGTTTATTTTTTAAAGCTCACCAGGCATTCATCTCTTATTTCTGCTAGACGTGTTCTGTGTTTCCGTCCCAGACGCATAATTTTCTTCCAAGTATAGTAGTATTCCACACACTGTGCAACTGTCTTAGACTTAACCTATAGTGTCAAGCAAGAATACAA
The DNA here is from genome assembly GCA_033296515.1 of Macrochelys suwanniensis. Taxonomy (NCBI): domain Eukaryota; kingdom Metazoa; phylum Chordata; order Testudines; family Chelydridae; genus Macrochelys; species Macrochelys suwanniensis. The sequence goes on from CM065777.1 coordinate 161,101,318, forward strand.
ATATTCCAATAACAAAATGTTAAAAAGGCTGTTTTGTGGTTACCAGTCTATGAAAAACAAAAATAATAAAGATAACAGACTCAACAATTTCTGACAGCCCTGTCTTTTTTCATTTCTGCAGTCGAAGATAAACTACAAATCTGAGTTTCAATGTGGTTGCTTTGTGAACACTCCTATAAAATATTCCCAGACAAAAACTCCACTACGGTGTTTAGAGCCCTGCAAATCTGTGGGTATCCGCTTTATATCCGTGGACAATTTCTGCGGATAGCAGCTCGGCTGCGGATACAAATTTTGTATCTGCGCAGGGCTGTGGCGCTGTAGCACAGACTCACCAGAGCAGATGGAGGGACCTAGCCTCACAGCTGCTCACATGGCTCTCCCAGACCTGGCTCCAGCCAGGGCTCGAAGCTGCAGCCCAGCCATAAGAGCCAGGCGGGCAGCTCTGGGGAGCCACGGTGGATCCTCCACCTGCCCTGGACAGGGAACTTGAGCAGCTCCTGGCCTGTGACCCTGCCCCCTAGGCTCCCCACCCATGGCGGGTGGGAGGGTCCATGCCGTGGTTCCTCTCAGCTGCCTGCCCAGCTCTTACTGTGGCTGGTCTGAAACACACGCCACCGCTGGGTTGGGGAGATTCGCGTGGGCAGCGGCGGGGAGCCAGCCCGGAGATGCGGACCCTCCACCTGCCTTCGGCTGGGTGGGGAGCCTGGGGGGCAGGGACATGACTGGGGACTGCTCTCAGCCCCCTCACCTCCCCACCGTGGGCAGGTGGAGGGTCTGCTGCGGCTCCCCAGGGCTGCTCGGGCTCCCGAGCTGGGCTCCACGCTGGCCTGGCCAGGGGCGGGGTGCGTGTGTGGAAGAATAGGGTATGGGGAGAGGGTAGACAATTTTTTGCGGATCGCAGGTCAGATGTGGATACACATTTTTGTATCCACGCAGAGTTCCAACGATGTTGACTGATGGCACACAGCAGTAACTGATGGGTAAAAATCCTCAGAAGAACACCCCACTTCCTCTAAACAAAACAACCATTAAAAACCCACGAAACTTAGAATTAAAGTTTAACTTACAAAAACCCAAACATTGTGAGCATGGAAAATGACAATCGAGATACCTCAGCTCTTCCCCCGGAGAGATGCCAGCTTCCCATCTTTCCTTCTTTGAGGGTGGAATACCAAAAACGCCCCAGAAAATACTGCCTTTATTATCTCTCTGATCCTAAGTGTGGTGTTTCATCACCACTGTGACCTGGTGCCATAATTTCATGATCTGATCTAAAAAGCTACTATACCGAGAGACACTAGCTCAGTGTCACATGAAACTTGGATAATCATCTGATACAGAAGCACAGGTCCAATCTAAGGTGCCAAGAGCTCTCAACACCTTGAAGTATCAGCCCCCTCATACCCAGTCTAGCTCCCAATGGACTAAAATTTGACTAGGCTGGAAAGGTATTTTTTGGTGGCCCAGTGAAAATCCTTTTAGTTATGCCTGAGTTTTTTTCCCCTCTTTCTTTCTTTCTCCTCCCACACTCAGGTGTGTAGGGTGTCAACCAGTTTCCGCCATTTACTTTTGTCTTGTGCTGGTCAGTTCAGGCTTCCAAGAGTCACCTTGACAGATTTGGGTTTTAAAAACAGACTTTGACCATGCACACTATAAATGTAGTTACTTTTTAAAGTAACGATAAACTCTAATGTTCTACTGGTGCTGCACACGCATGCATATATATATATATTTCATTATGCAATCTCTTTAACTTCCATTGGTTCTGTGATTGCAGTGAGTAGTCAGTCTATCACTAAGGGGTGAAGAGCAGGAGGACAGATTCAAACTGAATGTGGCAAATAAAGAGCAAAAGATTATAAATGGCAAACACCAAAACAGAAGCCTCCTTACCATTTTCTGTACAAAAATAAAATCTTTGCTGTAAGTGGATAATGCTTTGTTAAACAGCCTTCTTTCTAGAGGTGTCCACATGTCAGATCCTAAAACAAATGAAATAATTATAAACAACTTGTCCTCTAATTGCCAGCCTCCATCTTTGTTCATACGATAGTCTGTCTGCAGGGGACTGGGAGTCGGGACTGCTTGCTTGTAATCCCTGCTATGAAACAAATTCATTGCGAGACCCTGGACAGGTTGCTTCTCTGTGATTCAGTCCCTCCCATCTCCAAAATGGGGATTACTTAACTATTTCATAGGAGTGTGGCAGAGACTGAAAAGTACTTTGAGATGCTTGGATGGAAGGTGCCAAGTATTATTATTAATTATTATTATTATGTATTTAACTTTGCCAGATTGATTGCCCAGGAAAAAAATAAATTTTAATCTCTGAATATCACTGCTGAAATCTGGTGTGGACGACTCAAAGCGAGTTGGTGCTCTCACTGAAATCGTTAGTGGGTAATTAGTCAAACAGGAGGAACGCAGGAGCTGCTCTCCTGGATCAGACCAATATTCTGCCTGCAAGTAGACAGCACTAAATGTTTCAGAGGAAGGAGCAAGAAACCTTAGAGCGGACAGCTGTGGGATAATCTGACCATGTCCGACATTGCTTCCTATCTCTGTTAGTGGTTGGTTTATGCGCCAACACTTCAGGGTTTGTAGCACTTTTAAACATCCTGTGTAATATAACTCTGGATGTTTGCTCGTTCATGCCTCACCCTTTTCTGAGTCCTACTAAGTCCTTTTTGCCATCCTGTGGCATTGAGCTCCATGCGCTAATTATGCCTTGTGTAAAAATGTATATCCTTTTATCAATTTTCAGTTTTTATTGCTTTCCAATTTCATCCTATACTTATCAATTTGCTCCTGCGCCTCCTTTTTGACATTCTTAATTGAAGAAACAGTGCCTCAATTTTATTAACTGAAAAGAGTAGGCCTAGGACACCTATCTCCCCAATACCTTCTGTTGTGAAGACTGAGACAGCATTTAGCTTCTCTTCAGTGATATTTATCCTCTTGTTCTCTGAAGGCATCTCATATATCAGGGAGAAAGCAATATTAGCAATTTCTATCTACGTTTATATGAAATCTTTTTGTATGGCCCTTGTAGAATGGGACTGATCTCACAGGGTGAGTTTCATTGATTGTTCTGTTATCCCTTCAGGGTTGTCTTCTGACTCACTGCTTTGTATGCAGCCATTTCTCCAATTCTGGATCTCTACTACTTAGTATTTTCCACTATTTGCATAACCTTCATATACACCTAATTCTGCCCTTGAGCAGCTCATCACTGTAGTGTCTCTGCTTGTTTACCTGATCTGGTCTTGTGCAAATTTACTACTCCACGCCTCACTTTATTAATCTCTTAAAATGGGAACAATACTTATCTCAGTGGAATGTAGTAAAGTTTAGGGTTTTTTTATTGATCTTTTGAGATCTTGGTATGAAAACTGCTGTCTGTTATGACTCAAACTGTAGCTTTTTCTCAAAATTGTACATCTTTAATGCTTTTTTAAAAAAGATGCTGCGGCATAAGCTGCAGCAAACTGCTTCATTTGTCTCTTCTTTTCTTATGAATTATTACAATGAACTGAGGGTTAATTTACTGTACACCTAAGGGGACTCAGGCTTTGTATGGTTTCCTGGAAGTTGTGGTGTTATCAGCAGGGGCCCTAATATGAATATTAGGATTAATTAAAGCAGCCTAATTAACTAGGATAAAACCTCTGCAGGAAAAGTAAGAGGAGAAAAGCTGTTTTTAACTCTGGTTGCTGGGAAACTGACTTTGTACTTGCTGGCTGTGGGAAACAGAGAGTGCGTATGGGGGGATCTGCAATGCAGTAAGATAGAACGGAGACCTTGGAACACGGATCAGCTTTTAAAGCAGGTCTCTGTTTCAGCAATTCATCCTATATTCCACTGTATTTGCCATACTGAGACTGTTACTGCACTGATTAACTGACAGTAAATATCTTTTGCAAAATGGGGCAGGAGGAGGGGAGCACTGGGTCTGAGTCAATCATTTCAATGGGCCAGTTCAGGCTCATTATATGCGTAGCATAAGGAACATGGTATATGGCCTACATACAAAAAAGTGCCATATGTATTGGATGTTTACAGACTGATAGGAGCACACTGCTGTTTCCCGTGGTCTGTCTCTCTTACACATTCCTAAACTGAGAGCACTGAAGAGTTGAGACGTTCCAATGCTCAACAAACAAAATCCTGGTGCAGCTCAAAGGACCATAACAGAGCTTTTGTTTTGAGTCCAGGCTATTTTAGAGACCACCTCTTTCTGAATGTCACATTCTGACAGCTGTCTCTAGAACAAACAAATTGGAGTGCTATTGCTAATAGTCCTCAGTTTAGAATGTTCATCATTCTTGGTGGATGAGTGAGGTGCCCTAAAATTTCAAATTTCCTTCCTTCATTAGCCTGACAATGTCTGAGTGTGCTGACTTTCGAAGTACAATTCAAAGCCCATTTACTCACTCATTCTTTTGCCTGAAATGTATTTTGAGGGGGATTATGAATCTCTCATATTTGGGGAATTGTTTGCATTCTCATGAGTCAGCATTGTGTTCAGTTTTGATCTAGCTCTGCTTTAATGTATACATATGCATCAAGGAGCCATGATAAATGAAATTTATATTTTGGGGGGGATGGACCAAAACATACAAATTATTAATCTAAATGCCACTAAACGTATAAAGTTTGAATTCAACTAATTCTTGCAGTTAGATTGTTTTCCTGCAATAACAAATCCCATATGCCTAGAGCTGCTGACTGACCAATAATCACCAAATAAATTACCACGTTAACCCTGTAAATAGCCAGAAAGGGATTGTCAATATGGGATACAACTGTATATTGCATTGAAGAACTTCAGAGAGCAGTTTTGTACTTTGGCTTTTTGCATTTTAATGGGGTTTAAACCTGGATTGGAGAGATTATAATTTATCATGTAGTGTATGGACTCTAATGTTCAGGGTTCTTTGTGTGCTTGAGAAATTCTGGTCCCTTCACTCCACCTGGCAAACAACAGGGTACTCTGATGCCCACAGCTGTGGTGCTAGTTGACAGGTATTAGCATTAACTGGAATTCTATCTTGTGAGGAATGTGAAGAAAGCAAGAGCCTCCTCTTGTGTTGCCTTTGTCATTGTGAACCACTTGCAGAAAATGAAGGAAATTAGTTTGAATTAAGATGAATTCTTAAAATCTAGCATTTCCCAGCCTTTAATCCCTTGCCAAAAATCTCTCTTCTAGGTTCTGATCTTTATTTCACTCTTATAGGCTAATTATAGATCCGAACAATATTAGCTGACCAGAGGCCAGGGCTGCAGACATCACTGGCAGTAACCAAGTAACAGATTGGGGGCTTTTCTTGCAATAGAAGTATTTCTTCTGCAAGAAAAAATCATTGACAATTTTCTCTCTTCAGTCTTCTGCGAGAATGACAATTGGTTTTCTCTTGGTTGGAGAGAGAATCTTCCACGCAAAGGAACTGCTCAGGAAAAGCACCTACCACCCCTTTCATCCAAAGAGAAGACCCACATGCAGGCACAATGTCTTTTTAGTACCTTCTTGTTAAGGCTGTACACATACTTTCATAGTGAATTTCAAGTTGTTAATTTATCCTTAAAAGGAGAGGAACTGTGGGCCAGACTTGCCCCTGTATCTAAGCTCCATTTGGCCAAGGGGAGTGGCATGGCAATTATGGAGCTGCCTGATAAATTGCAACAGTATGAGTCTTCCCTGGTGTGTCAGAGCAACCTAGGGATTGCTCCAAATTACACCAGCGGAGAATCACCATAGTATAGTGTAACTCTTCATGCCCCTATTTTGGGATGGCAGCTGGCACATGTGCCAAGCTGCAAACATTATACCAGTGGAGCGCTCCCCCCGGCCAGGTGAATTCTCCCCCGGGTCACCACAGACAAAACTGGGCTCATCTGCACTTCCTGGGTAGCACAATGGGCTCTGACCGGAAGCCAGAATTTGGCCTTGTACATTTTGATTAGCCAAGCATCAGGAGATTCCTAGATTGTTTCCTTTTGAGTGCAAACTGGAGACAATGGCTAGGCTCAGACAAGAAATCTTACTATAGAACCTGGGTTGGCTTTGCAGGAGCAGTTGTTAGACACAAGATGTGAGGTGGTGGGGTGAGAAGGGACCTGCCCTCACCTATCATTCTTATCCTGTACTCTTTAGTAACAGCACATACATCTAAATAGCTGGCCAGGGTATATGTTTCACAAAGTATTTTCAAACTATGAACAAGAGGAGACACCCATTATGTTTGTTAAGTAGAAGACCTAGATTTGTTTGTTTTAGGCTAGATCTATGCAAACAATGATTCTGCATTCAGTAACTGTGAAAACACTTGCAAGAGTTATACTCTACGCTGAACTTTGCACTTTTCATGCAATGACCATAAAAGTCCTTACAAATATCTAAGCATCACAACCTCCATACGAGGAAGGTAAGATTGTAGAACGATGACACTTTGGTATAAAGAGGCTAAGTGACCAGCCTCAAGTTACACAGCAAGCTACAGCTTTAACACGAATGCCAAGAATTTCAATCAGTTTTGGATCCGAGTTAATGGCAGAAATTAGCCTAAATTGTTACAAATATCTATTAAGAACAATGATGTACCAAAACCCCCCAAAAAACAAGGAAGAGTATTCTTACAATCTGAAGAGTCATCTCTCCATTATTAAGAATTTTCCCTTTCAGTTATAGGAGATGATAGTTCGAGGTGCTATCCGATTTTTTTGTAGCATCAACTCTTTATTTAGAATCTTTATTTTATACACCAGCATAGTTTACAGGTTAATATATCAAATTAACATAGTTTATTTCTTCATCTCTTTTTTGCATGACATGAAACAAAGCAAGGTAGTATTAATGTAGCCAAGTACTATCTGATTACAAAAACCTGACCAGAAATTATGCCAAAGAGAGGAAAAACCTCTGTTACTCTAAACAAAGGGAACGAATAAAAGAATCAGGTGGCCTGTAGCTTTAATTTTACTCAAAATTATCCGTGCTTGCCCTGTGCTCTTTTATAAATGTAAATACACACATACAGGTTATTTAGAAACCTACCAGCATAATGGTAATTTGCCAAAGGATGACACTTCAATCTTACTGGCTTCCTCAACAGCAGCATTTCCAGGGCAACCTACAAAACAAACACGGAAGAACAAAATAAAAACCCCCTCAGTTATTTACTGTTTATAAATGTGAACAGAACAAGCTTAACAAGTATTACAGTATGGGACTGGATTCAGTATCAATTGGGTTTATTTTCTACTTCCTTATACTAAAAATCATCATCAAATTACTCTCCAAGACCTACTTATGCTTCATCCCCCTACAAGAAGTCACCCCCTCACTAATCAACTAAAGGTGGCCTGGCTGATGTGCAGCCAGTGTTAGAGGATATTATTTATTTTTAAAGAAACATGCCTTGGCGCTTTAAGTGCAGCAAAGAGGCCAGGATGATCTGCAATGAAGGCCTCCTCAGGACAAACGCACTTGCCGAGGTCCAACATGGAAAGCACTTCCACTTGCTCACATAGATAGCCCTGGTGGAAGGCTTTCTTCTGCCCAGCAGGACCTCTTGGACCACCACGGAGCAGTCCCACTCGTCTGTGCTCAGCCAGGGAGCAGCCACGCTGTCAGGTGCAGCAACGCCAGGTTCAGGGGCAGCAGATGGCCGTGGTTCTGGGATCGCAGATCCGGATGGAGAGGTAACTGCAGTGGGTCGGCCACCGAAAGACTCAGCAGCAGGCCGAACCAGTGCTAGCGAGACCACGCTGGGGCTACAAGCATGACCCACGCCCCGTCTTGCTTCACTTTTAGGAGGACTCTGTGGATAAGCGGCACTGGCAGAAAGGCATGCATCTGCGCTCCCGACCATGGGATCAGGAAGGCGTCCAACGGGAACCCTTGTCCCTTCCATATAGGGAGCAGAACACGTGGCACTTCCTGTTCTGCCTGGACGCAAACAGGTCCCTCCACCGTTGGAAGATCAAGTCGGCCACCTCCGGGTGGAACGACCACTCGTGGCGAGAGGAGAAGGTCCCGCTGAGGTGATCTGCCAGGACGTTCCTGGTTCCAGGTAAATGAGCAGCCACCCGGCGGATGGGCGTTCTGCACACAAAGGTCCCAGAGACCCGCCATGCCTGTTGATGTAATACATCGCGGCCGTGTTGTTTGTGAGGACCTGCACCACCTTGCCTTTTAGGTGGGGCAAAAACACCTGACAGGCCAGGCGCACCGCCTTGAGCTCCCTGACATCGATATGAAGAGCTACGTCGTGCTGCATCCAGCGACCTTGGGTGCTGAGCTTACCCAGGTGGGCTCCCCACCCCAGATCTGGCACGTACGAGACCAGAGTGAGCGACGGTGATGGGGCTTAAAGGGAACTCCCCATGGCACTGCCTTGGGGGTCTAGCCACTAGTTCAAAGGTGAGAAGATGCGGTCCGGCACCATGACTGCTCGGTCTAGAGGGTGCCTGCTAGAGGCGAGTGCTTCTTCTTTGGCGCTGGTGATAGTGAACGGTGCCGAGAGGAGCCAGGCGCCAGCAGCACACTGCGCACGGAGGCTGAAGTAATTGGTGCGGCCTGCGCAGAGGGCTCGGAAGCCGGGCGGAGAGCGGACTCCATCAGGAGGGCTCCGATGTGAATGTCCATCTCCTTCTTGGTGCAAGGCTGAAAGTTCTTACAGATCCGGCAACGCTTCTTAATGTGTGATTCCCCCAAGCATTTAAGGCAGCTGTTGTGGGGGGTCACTCACAGGCATAGGCCTGCCACAGACAAAGCAGGGCTTAAACCCGGGAGCTCGGGGCATGCGCCGCCTGGGGCAAAGTCCCAGCGGGGACCTTAGCTAACAGCTAACTATGCTACTTAACAGCTACTTAACACTAACTACAATTAACAAAGGCCTGAAGTCCGATGGAAGAAAACCGCTAGCTCTTGACAAGCAAGAGAGGCGCTCCGAAGAAGGTGCTGAGAGGGTGTGGGCTGGCAGTGCCTAATATACCGTGATGGGTGTGGCACGCTAGAGGGCGCTACAGCCGGCTCTATGGGTACCGCTAAGGCAAAAATCTCCGATGGCGCATACACGCCTAGAATGGAATCGACATGAGCAAGCACTCAAAGAACTACTTGTTATTCTGCTTCGAATGGCTCTGCACATTCCCACTTACGGGTTTTGCACAGCCCGGTGTAGCCTAATGGCAGAACCTTCAAGGACTGGCTGCTATAGCTTGTGGTACCCCTTCCCATAGCATCTCCAAATGTTCTGATAGTGCGGTTACACAAGGCGGCGCGGTGGCCTCTACTGTCTCAGTACCTTCCAACCACTGCGCCAGATGGAAGTGTCTATGAGACCCGGGGTTCTCTCCTATTCAGGACCTTTGGATAGTTTGCAATAGTTGTTTGTTTTAATGTTAAATGTAGTTTAAGGCAGTTACAGTATAGTTAGCTAGCAGAGTTTGTAGGTTCGGTTCTTTGTAATGGTGGAACTGAAGAAACAGCAGCAGCCAGGTTTTAAGAGTTGTACTTCATGCCCGGATGTCTTCCCGGTGCCGAACAATCATGTTAGGTGCCTTAAGTGCCTTGGGGAAGGCCCCTGTCCTTCTGACTGTTCTGTTTCCCAGACCCTTACACCCAGAGCATGTAAGGAGACACAAAATAGACTGCTAGCGCTCCTGTTTAAAGGGGCTCTTGCTGATAACTGTTAGGTTCTGGAAGATCACCAGAGCTGAAGACTAAGAGGCCTGTTTCAGCTCCAGTTGCTTTGTCTAGCAAGAATAAAATGCCTAAAGGATCCCAGGGATTAGGATTTTTGTCAGTTCTGGCTCCTATTCCTGTTTTGTTGGATCCTCTGGTTAAACCCGTCAAGATGTCGAAGGCATTGTCTGTCCAGCTGGCTGCTCTCCAGTCCAACCTAAGGTCTGAGCTTTGACCTGAGGATCAAGAGTTGTGGCGCAATTGGCAAGGATGCCTCCCTTCCTTTGTATGGAGACAAGATAGCCCATTTCACTGACATTTGGAAGTTTCAAGTATCAGAGGAGTAGCCGTGTTAGTCTGGATCTGCAGAAGCGACAAAGGGTCCTGTGGCACCTTATAGACTAACAGAGGTATTGGAACATAAGCTTTCGTGGGTGAATACCCACTTCGTCGGATGCAAACAGATACCGAACAGTTTGGAAGTTTATTACCTTGGAAAAGAAGGTCCTAGTAATTATAGAGAAGGGCTATACAAAATACAATTTTAAAAATTACTTATTCTCCCCTAATCCTTCACTTTTCAGGACACCTTCTCACGGGATTATTCTTCTGTCTGTTTAAAAATTGCTCCTCACAGGTGCTGTCAAAGTATCTAAACATCTGTAGGTCAAGGGTTTATTTAAAGTACTTCTTGGTATGGCGCGGGGGGGGGGGGGGGGGGGAATGATGGAGATTTCCATCCAACTTAGATTTAAGAAAATTGAACAGGTTCACTTGGAAGTTCCAGTTTTGAATGCTAACCCAGGCTTCCATAATTCCCTTGCTTTCACTTATGGATTGTTTCGCAACTCTTGATTTAAAGGATGCGTATTTCCATATTTCTCTCTGGCCAAATCATCCTTTGCACCTTCATTTTGTAGTGGCACGAAGACATTTTCAGTACAAGTTTCTTCCATTTAGCCTTTTCACAATGACAGGAGTCTTCAAAGTACCTTTTTGTAGTCGAGATCCATCTCTGTAAACTATGCATCTTTGTTTACCAATATCTGGACAATTGGTTGCTAAAGTGACAGGTTGCCTAAGGACAGTGCAAGGACCATTATTTGTGCATGATACAATTTAAAGGCTTATGAAGGGGTTATCTAATACATATACCCTTTTGAGGGAGCCAGTTCCACCATGGGATCTTAATTTGGTTTTATCTATGCTCGTGAAGCCGCCTTTTGAACCTTTGGCAGAGTGTTCTTTATTTTACTTATCTATTAAAACTGTGTTTATTATTGGTATAGCATCAGCCAGAAGGGGAGCGAATTGTATCCTTTGATGGCTGATCTGCCATTTACTATTTTTATAAGAACAAAGTGGTTCTTAGGTTTCTACTAAAAACTGTATCGGAGTTTCATATCAGTCTATTAATTTACCAGAATTTTTCTCAAAGTCACATGCTAATAAAAGGGAATCTGTGTTGCATACATCGCACCCCTGCTAGAACGCGGGATTCGGGAGCCATGCATGGTACCGCGTTAACGTGGGGGGTGGAGGGGATTACCATGGATCCCAGCGTAAATAAGTTACTTGGGGGTCCATTGTCGCCCCCGCACTAATACCGAATTCGCACTATGCTGACGCGCGTTCTAGCGGGTGTCTCCTGTACTTTAGATGCTAGAAGGGTTTTAGCATGTTATTTAAACAGAACTAAGAGTTTTAGGAAGTCATCTAGGTTATTTGTTTCTTATGCTAAAACCCATATGGCTCATGGAGTCTCTCTTAAAACTATTTCCAGAGGGGTTAAACAATGCATCATTAAATGTTACAAGTTAGCAGCAGTCCCTGTGCCTACTGTTGTAAGATCTCATTCTACTAGGGATATGGCAGCATCTTTTGCTTGCCTTAAACATGTTCCTATTGGATAAATCTGTATGGCTACTACCTGAAAGCGAGTCCATACCTTCATAGGCGCCAACTCTGTGGCTGCTCCAGGACTTCCTCCATAGGCCTTGAAGGACGGGGTGAAGTGGGGGCGGGGCCTGGGGCTGAGCCAGGGGTTGAGCACCCCCCAGCACATTAGAAAGTTGGCACCTGTGCGTACCTTTACTAACCATTATGCTTTGGATTTGGCTTCAAGAGTGGATGCTAAGTTTAGTACATCAGTGCTTCAGTCCTTTAATTAGGACTCTGTTTCGCTCCTCCTGAGTTTTCAGCACTGCTTGGCGACCTTACTCACAAACTGGGATATGCAAAGCCACTCGAAGAAGAAATGAAGGTTACTCATAATCAGAGTTCTTCAAGACTATTCTGCATATTCACACTTCCTCCCCACCTTCCCCTCTTTCTGGAAGTCCTACAGCGGTTTCTCTGGGTTGGCGGTGGCAGGAACTGAGGCAGTAGAGGGTGCAGTGATCCCTTATGTAGCTCAACCTCAATGTTCGGAGACACTGAGGGAGGGGAGGGGTTGGAGGGGGCACATGTGAGCGCTAACAGATACTGCTTGGAGAAAGTTCTACCTTTAAGCTGCACCAGGCAGTGCAAAATCTGTAAGTGGCAATATGCAGAATAAATACAAGTAAATAACCTTCATTTTCCCATGCTGCCAAGGTAAAAGGAAAAGTGAACCTTTCTCTTTAGCTTCTTGTCTTACCATAATATCCCCTTTGGACTCAAAGAGGGAGTGCAATGCATATTCTGAATTAGTTCCTCCACCAGGTAACACGCTTGAACAGCACATATTTAAGAGGTCTTCCACTGTCAGAAACAAAAGGGATCCTGTTAAATATTGCAACATGTCAGCCAGATACCTAAAACCAAGGATTCTGTAAAGCCAACTCAAACACAAGAGTGTAGTTTCCATTCTGAAATGCGCACACCGTTCTTGATGTTTGCATTGCACTTTTCTGTAACAATTCTCAAATGCATCAAATTAACACTGATCAGATATTGAAACATCTGTATAACCTTTTCAAAGTAAAAAAAAACAAACTGTATGAGAGTGGGAAATAAGTGGAGATTTCTATACTGAATATAGTGTTTTCAGTAAACAACTCAAATGGCAAAATACAGTACCTCTTTGTTGGAAGACTTTGTTTTCCAGTTCTGGCCATGGTTTCCAAACCAAAGTTGCCTTGTGCATATCTCTCCCCATTGATGATCGGTCTTGTAGTTCAGGAATATCAGCCTGGAATCTTGATCCAATATTGATCTGTCTGTAAAGAGATATCTCAGTTGTAAGATTTACGGAGAAAAGAGTAATATTACCTTTTATTTTATGCCAAAAAATAATTACACAGTTGAGATGCTCCCCAGGAGTACTCAGGGTTGGGAGGCACCTTTAGCATGAGTGAGCCTTGTCTGTACCTGCCAGGAGTCAGCTCCCTGACAACTCAGGCCACAAACAGAACAAGTACTCCCCCATCAGCCCCCGTGGGCTCTGCTGTGCCTCCCCAGGCAAGCAATAGGTACACATCAACCTCCAAGCATCCCTCTGGAGTGCCCAGCCCTTGTTCCACTGACCACTCACAAAATTCAGATTCACTACTCCCAAAGGAATCGTACACACAAATTACTAGTTTTAATTCAAGATAGCCATCCAGTTAACACACAGCACTTAGATATATTTATAGTGAAAACAAGAATATGTTTATTATCAAAGAACAGATATTCAAATGATACTAAGAAAGAATATCAGAAACAAATGGTTAGATATAAAACAAACTTATAACATGCTTGCTAGAGCCTAAACTTAACTCATAAAATATTCCTGTCTCCTACCGGATAGCTCATCCAAAGTCCTTTTCCCCAGTGTTTTAAACCAGGATGTCTGAGAACGTCTTTTCATTAGATCAAGCCCACTGGCAGCTTGTCTTCACAGCTTGAAGGATCCCAGGCACCATACCCCAGTTATACTCCCCAAAATTACTTGTAAACAGGATAATCCCTCCTGGTTTTGTTTTTTCCTGCAGCATTCACAATCTATTCATTAGCATGTGATTCAATATGCAAGTAGATTTCCACTGTGAGATATACAATGGTCAGCCAGGGAGATAAGTGTCTCCCACTTGGAGAAGTCTGTCTCAATGCATGCTACCGCTGAGTGACCAGCCTTTAACTCCAAGGCCTTAAAGACATAATTTTCAGTATGCATATAAAAACCCTTACACATTAGCTGCACATACATTTTGCAATGATTATGACCACCCGCATGACACATGATCCATTTTGGTGAAGCCAGGGGATTCCTGAAAACCTGTGGACCCGTGCCCTCTCCCACTGGGCATCAAGAGGTCCGTGCGTCACACGTCACAATGGTCTGACATGAAATTGTGTCAGAGTATCTTACAACATAATATTCAGTGAACTCTGCTCTCACTGAGGCAAATAGTGTATTATAAAGACCTAATGTTTAGAAAGCTTAGCACAATTCCAACACAGTTTCATTGGTCTGGGAAGCAGGTTTTAAGTCCCAGAAGAGAGAGAGAGATGATGGATATCATTACTGTATAGTGAACAGGCCAGATGCAGGTCAGTTATACCTCCCTGCCCCATAGGGGATGACACACCTCAGCAGAGGGCTGGCCGTGATAACACTGTCTCTGTCCTCTCTTAGTACCCACAAGAGGAAGGGAAGTTTAACACCTCCCAGAACTCCATAGGAGGGCTGCCAGAGCAAGTACTGAATCAGCATGCTGCCCGAATGCCGGGGCCACACTCTTTTCCAGCCAGCACCAGCTACGTTTGTGACTTCACTGACCCTTTATAGCTCTCCCCTGAAGCCATGGCTGGTTTGCAGTGCCACAATCTCATCTCTGGCAGACTTTCTGCTGTCAATGACCTCAGCCAATGTTTACACTGGTATAGCCTTGAATGCCTTCAGCCAAGAAGTATGGTATTACCTGCCTTGTTCTAAATATACAAGACCACATTCTCTAGGTGAGAGAGGGTGAGCTGGCTGAAGCAGGCTGTAAAGTGATACACATTGATAAATTTTTCTTACGGTTCTATATCAACAGTCTGTTCTCCAGGCCCTGGAGTCACTGGAATGCTGCTTCCATCAATACTATCTGAAACAGAAACAGGGATTTGATTTTCTGTTTAGAAAGCTATTTTCTTAACTTGCACATCATGTTTGGTCCTCCACTGCCCCCAGTTGTGTTGCTATCCTTCTATTAAATGTTCCACAGAAATCAATGAAACATCAGACTATAGCTGCTGCATTGGCCTGAATGTAGCAGGGGCCTTAAGAAACCAGGCACAGTGTGTCTGGACATAGCTGCAATTTTCAATAGCACCAATTTCCATACTGATGACCACTCTGAACGGTTTTATAATCTACACACTTGGTTGTACACGTTAGCTTTGTACCTCCTACCATGCTACCACCCATGCCTAGTATGGTCTCCTCTTATCATATGCTAAGAGCACACACTCCTCCTCCAAATTCCTCTTTAAAATTAATTCTTCCATAAATCTCTCCTACCTCCTTTTCTCATCAATAATCCCCATAGACTCCCTTAACTGATTTATTGTCCTGTGACTTGTTTAAACTGTAAACTATGGGTCAGGAAACATGTACTAATATTCTGTTAGTAAAGCACTGAGAATGTATTTATGGCACCTTAGAAGTGATTTTGCAAATTGGTGAAATACAACACAATTCCAAAAAAAGAAAAGGTAAAACACCGCAACCAAACCCCCAAAATCCAGGTCATCTGTCACCTTGTTACTGTATCTCTGAAGAAACTAAGGACCAGAGTTTAAGGAGGGTACAACAGTGACAGAAGGTTGAGCTGGCCCTGGACTACTTCCTAAAATTAGGAGAAGGCCAAAACCAAGTTCTGATCATCTTCTAGAAAGAGCAGGAAGGAAGAGGAGAGGTGGCAGGATAGAGGATAGATAAACTGGAATTCAGTGCCTACCAGAGAACACATCAGAGATGCAACTTGATTTATCCATTTTGCTAACTTGAGAAAGCTAGCAGTCAAATTCTTAATCTATTAAGGGGACTGATTGCAGAAGATGGGCATACAGAAGGGGAAGCAAGGAGAGGGGATAGAACATAACAGCAACATGTCCAGAGGACTACTGACGGACTATGAAGGGTGTATCACCTAGTGCTTTTGACCAGAAGGCTAGTGGCTGTGAAGAAAATGTGGATGTAAAATTGTAAAACATGGGGGATCGTCAAGGATCCAAGACAGAAGATCATTTAAATACATCTATTTTTCTTTTGGGTTACATGATAAATTTAATGGTCCAGTAAGTAAAATCTTAATTCACCACCTGAACCATGCTGCTAAATACCTAGTTTATAGGTTTTGCAAAACTACATAAACAGAAATGTGTCTCCAGCAATTTTGAAGAATTGCTTTGCTTGCACAGTTAATTTATAATAAAAAGTAAATTAAGTTCTCTAACACACTGGGGACCATTTCGAAGTTACTTAAGGTGTGATTAAAATGTTATTTCTACCTTGGACAGACTCTTCCAGTCTAGCTAATATAGATTACCCCCATACACACATTAAAGATCTTTTCTATGCATATGCTATATAAAAATTTAGATAACTAACAGTGTATGTTGGGCTTTAATAAAAATATTTACTACCGCAGTCATTTAGCTTGATGTTTTAATCAAAAATTTCTTCTCCTGAACTGAATAAATGCTTAAAACCAAATAACTGTCAAATCCCAAAACAGGTGTGTCCCCCTTGGCACATTTGAGCAGGCTCTACTTTAGTTACAAACACTGTGTCCTTTGAAATAAGTATGTTCTGATCTTTCCATTTGAAATTAAACTGTCCATTTCCTAGTTTAAACCCAACCCTATAATAGTATCTAGAAGAGATGTACACATCTTGAAAAACAGACTTTGCTGAACAGGAAAAGTAACAGTAGTTTGTGTGTATGTCTTGTCCTTCTCCCAAGATGATTATTTCAAAACAGAAAGCACACAGCGAACATAACATAACCATGTTTTATGTAAAATGTGGATTTGGACTCAGAGAAAGTGCTACATTAAATAAAATACTTACTAGATCGACATAAAAGCACCCGTGGAGTGGGTGTCAAAGGAGTAAGCGGCAGCTGGAGGTGAGATGCATTATGAGATGATGTGATAACGCTGCTGAAGAGCCCAGATCCTTGGCGTACTGGGCTAAGCATAGGTGGTGGGGTATAGGGAGGAAACTCATGTGTCCTGTCTAGGAGATGGTCTCCTAGGATGCGGGGAGAGCGAAGTTGACTTTGATACAGCGTAGCTCCTGAGTAGGATGCACTGAAGTTGAAGGAAGGAGGAGGTATGAAGAGTGGTTCAGGTCTATGTCGATATTTTTTCTTGTCCTGCAGGGATTTGAAGTCTTCTTCCAATTTTGCAGCACTTAGATGCTGTTTTCTGCTAAGTTCCTAAACGGAAATTTATAGCATTCAAATATACAGTTATGATTAGTTTGGGTTACTTTACCTATAATTTCCTACAGCCAATGGTGACAGGAAAGCTATCAACTGATGGCTGTTCAGGACCCTACATGGAATAAGTCTGACAGTCTCAGTCCTTTTTTTTTTTTTTTTTTTTTTTTTTTTTTTAAAAAGCCAACAGGTGCACGTGACAAAATACCAACACTACAACTGGTACTAGTTGGCAATCTTAAAACAGAGAGAATTAATTACCTTTCCAGCTTCAGAAATCATCACTCCAGGTCAGAGAAGGACTGTAAAAAAGCTGGCTAGGCCAGTGGAAGAGTGGCATTTTCCCCTGCCAGTGTTTAGTGGCTAAAGAGAGGACCTGGCCTCAAGATGTCAATGTGGCATTTTTTACCAGCACCCCTCACATGCACACTTATCGTTTCCAACTACACAGAATGTATATTGGTCATCTGGGAGTTGCTCCATCTACCCCCCCACCCCCCCACCATCTGAGTTTATTAGAAAGTTAAATGTTTTCCAATACATCTACTTGGCTTTAGTAGGATGGACACATTTGAGCTCAGTGGAATACTGCAGCATTGTCACTGGCAGGAGAGGGGAAAAAATGTAATAAATTCAAATTCTTTGTCTCTTATCACTACATTTCCATCTGCTGGGTGGAATCCAGCTGCAAGGAATCTTGTATTAATTTTCTCCTTTCTTGGCAGGGAAAATGGTAGCAGTTGAGAACTGGGGACATAACAGCGTTATACATTCCAATAATTTGGAGATTAAAGACATTCAACACTGTACCACCCTGGTCTATAAAAAGTGCTAACAATTGGGGTTATGCAAGTCTGAAATCTGATTTTCAGGGCAAATGGTTAAGTAGCTTTTTAAGAATGCACACAATGATGGTACACATTCTTAGTTTTAAATATACTACTTTCAGGTGCTTAGATTTTAAGATCTCATTTATGATAAACATGAGGGGGGAAGAATTTCTTGGCTAGATAAAGATATACCAAAATGTCTATATCATCTGGTTAATATTACTACTATATAAAAATAAATTATTACTGAACATGTTTAGATAATATATCTAAACACCATGGGTGGTTCTTGACAAGCATACTCACCCAATAAAAAGTATGTTAAAAGAACATTAACACTGTCACCTTTTATTCCTGCTGTTAATACATTCCAGCTTGTGGAAATGTTCTCTATTGCAGAGGTCCTGCCCTCTCTGTTAGATCATGGCTATATCGCTTCCAACATCTGGTGATTTTTCCTCCCCAAAAATTTAAGTTCTGAACATATTTTTCTTTTGCAGGAAAATGTATCTTTAAGAAGGATTGTGTAAACACATTGAAAGCAAGGAAAAAAATCACAGGGGAGTGTGAAACACAGCCATGTACTACAGAGTCAGTCATGACGGTGAACATCCAGTGTTCAAAAAGGAGAAAGTAAAGATGGGGAAAATCAAGAAATATTGAAGAGGTCTGATCAGAACCTCAAATTACGTGTTTGCGCCTTCCTTTTTGCAAAGAGGCAGTGTGGTACAATGGCTAGGGCGCTGGGTGGGACTCTGGAAATGTGGAAGCTATTGACCTTGAGTGAGACATTTTTCCTCTAGGAGCCTTTGTCCTCCCTCGCATCTTGTGTGTGTTTATTCAGACCGTAAGCTCTTTGGGGCAGGGATTCTGCCTCAGTATGTTTCGTACAATGCCACCTCAATTTCCATTGGGGACTTTAGACACTACTGTAATACAAACGCTAACTATTGTTTCTTAAACTTCCTATTTTATGCTTTGCATAATTTAAAAACAAAACAAACTCTGTTTACCGGTTTTAAATAAAAACATGAACATTATGGATGATGGAATTCAGAAATATAGAGGGTACAAATCAGTTGCTGTGTTTTATTTGTAACAGCTTCCACGTGAGCAGTCTTGGAACCTGGTCCTGCAAAAAACTTATGTACATGAGTAACTTACTCACATGAACAGTCCCCCAGAAAGTCAAAGTGGAACTTATTTTTCTCGCCCTTTTTTCCCTTCATCTGTCAAATGTTTTATTTTGCTAGTGACTTTCTGTGTAGTAACAGTAGAAAAATTTATACTTTTTCCCTCCTATGACTACTTTTCTCATACACTAAAGTCATTGGAACTCCTCATGTGAGCAAAAGTTACATGTCCAGGTATTTGTGGGATTGTACCCAGAATGAGGAAACAGAACTTTTGAGCCTCCTTTGATCACCTCTTCATTATAACCGTCTGTCTTCAATTTGGGGGTGGGAGAAGGACCCTCAGTTTTACTATTTGCTCCTTATCTACCTTTTTGACTAGAAACCCTGGTAAATTAAGCCAAAAAAAGTACAGAGCAGATTATTATTTATATCTTTTTTGTTTAAGGGGTAGTGTTTTTTTTATTATTATTTTTAGTTCAGAATATCTGGTACTCAGCTCCTGCTGGAGTGAAATAAGGCACTGGAACTAAATTCCCATAAGCCATTGCTCTCTATGCCGCTACATCAAATGGTTAAGGGCACTCTCAGTATAGGAAATGCAATATGGCATTTTTGAAAAATCTTCACACTGAATATTAAATAAGTCCCTGATGTTCTTGGCCTCACAGCTCAGAATTAGCTCTCTAATTCCCTGAAGTTCCAGACACTGTTGCTTAGATCCAGCACTGAATGCATTCTCTATTACTCTATAAAAACCTAAATGTTTAACACCGGGACACAACAGAATGCCCATTTACTATTTGATTCACTTCACTGTGCACTGCTGTTGCAGGGTATTTAGTTTAATTTTGCTTTCATTAAAGAGGCATTCACTAAAAAAAATTGACTTTACAAATCAATCCTTGGGACCCCTTCATTGTAAGGCTTGAGACACAATGTGACTGAAGCAAAACAGTTACTGTTCCTTAGAACAACAGGAATCTGCTCACCCTATCTCTAAGTGACTCCAGCTCCTTCACTACTCATACATTTCCACAGCTGGTATAAAAAAATGGGGTCTAGAGTTCAGAACTGTGTATTCATAATTTGTACATGTAATAAACAGGATGGCACGCGTAATCCTGGGTGGCTGAGTGCACAAGTGGCCAATCAGATGTCTAACTGACGACTGCAGACTCAGTCACTGCAACTGCATACACAGTTGTGGTAAATGTGCATGCACAATCCTAAACATCTGGCCCAGAATCTCCAGAGGAAATCTGCACAGAGCACATAGTGGAGCTCAAGGCCTCAGCCATCCCTCTCAGGAGATTAGAAATAGAAAGGAGAAACTACACTGCTGAGCTATCAGCAAATGCAGAGATGCTGACTTCAGTGTTACTACAGAAGGTGGAAGTCTGCACTAGCTAAAAGAAAAAGGAGGGAAATTCATTAAAAAAGTAAGCGTGTGTGTGGGGGGGGAATAAATCCACAAATATTGTTAGAGATCACTGACAAGTGTTCATGTTGTCCTCAGAATAGGCCACTCAACTTGAGAGAGAGAGAGAGAGAGAGAGAGAGAGAGAGAGAGAGAGAGGCAGAAGTACTACTTTTCACTGTATGGGCAGTAGTCACACCTCCTAATAGTCATCCTTCCTTGTGCCTTTCACAATTACACTGCAGTGGCAGATTTCTAATGTTACTGCACTAGATAGTGTAGTAAATTAAACTGTTTGCGTAAACACTCATTCAGCAAAAAGCTTAAGTGCATACTTCACTGAAGTCCTACAGTCTCTGTCTTATTCATGTCTAATGCGCTTTTCACCATAGTGTCTGGCGATATCAGATTTATGAGTTAAATGAAAGCCAGAAAATACTAATCATCACTACTTTTCCTTTTGGGTTTAAGTCATCCCAATGTTTAAACATGTAGTTAAGATACATGCTGAAGGGGGGAAAAGAAAAAAAGAAGACGATCCCATTGTATGTGCCTGTGGCCAGGCAACACTGCACAGCTTCTTATTAGAACATACCGCTTTAGTAACTACTATACAGTGCTATTTAATCTACCGCAAAAAAGCTACACAAATATATTTTACTTCAGAACAGGAAGAAAGTAGCTGCTGCATTTATGCAACAAAACAAACACAAAGAAGCACAAATAGTAAAATATGAAAGGTAATAAATCCCTTTGTTTTAGTGGGATAGAAAATCCCCACACTAATGTTTCAAATGGTTTATTTTATTTCTGAGTATTGATCTTCCACGAAGGATGAAATTAATATTCCTGTATGACAAAAGAGGAATTACTGACAAGATACTACAGGCCTTCACCTTTCGTTGCTAGGTGTGAGCCACGCTGATTTATTAACATATCCCAGAGTACATATATTTAAAAATGTAATTGCAGTAAAACCAAAGGGATTTAAAAGCATCACAGCACAGTTAGTAGCAAGAAGGGCAGCACTCACAGAAGATGAGCAGGGGGTGGCGACTTTTGGACTGCACGGTGGAGAGTAAGTCATCTTCATGAGAACTGGCATCTCGTCATCTGACACAGAATTGGCAGGCTTGTCTTTGACTGCGGTACTGTTGGTAGCGGGCTGCGCACTGGGCTCAGGCGACAGAAGCTTTACAGGGACAGAAACAGGCATGACGATAGGTGCGAGGCTATCCACCTCTTTAGGCGGCTGCTGTTGTGACGGTTTCTCTCCTTCATCCTGTACAGACAATTACAGGCTTTCAGCCTCAGTTAGAGGGTTCCTATTGGATTTACAGACTATCAAAATAGTATGAAAATGTATTCATCGTGGTCTGGAATGAAATGGCTCTGGTGTGAAACAAACAGTAGCACCCCTTCTCAGACTGCATATTTGGCCTGAATAAAATTGGCCAGATAATTATGACTTATACATAGGATTCAGCCTCAGTGATAAAGAACCACATAACATTTCTTTTGAAGATGACCTGCAATGAGGAAAAATAGATTTGTGCTCTTTTTATTGCTTCTTTAGGCTGAAAGTAGAAGGTAAAAAGATTTCTTTTCAAAAATATTTGATTTTTGCATTAGAAATTCAGGTCTTGTCTAACACGGGAGACAACAGACAACAGAAGAACTAGTATGATTATCCCATCAGAGAAACCAAGGCAGCAAAACCTGACTGAGAGATTAAGTTATTTTTATTCAGGCCAATTAAACTCATTTTGTGTTTGTTTTTTGTTAACATCTGTTTAACTCAACACTTGGGAGAAAAGCAATTAAGTCTTGAAAACATTTCCAACATATGTCAGTCACCTAAGGAGTCCAGCTAAAAATAAGGAAGACAAGACTTGTCATTCCTGAAATTTCTAATGTATTAAACAGAAAAATAAAAGTTAGTTTTTCGGGGTTTCTTTATTCATTACAAAAACACAGGCACAAAACATTTTTTTCTCCCCTTTGACAGTCACTTTTAAGCAAGACTCTTGGCCTATGTATAGGCACAACTATACATATTTCCATTAATGTAGAGGGTAGCATAACTGAAACAAAATTGGGGGGAAAAATGTTGACATAAAAGCAAAGCAAGCAGCAAACATTAACATGAAAAGAAGAGAGCCAAATAAAATAAAATGAACGGCTACCTGTTTAAAATTAGGAGATGCTCTTACTCCTCCATGTGATCTCATGTGACCATTTAGGGCTGGTAAACTCTTAAATTCCTTCAAGCATATTGAACATGTTAGCTTGCTCTTTATATGGGATCTCTCAGGAAATGTTCCTTTGTTTGGGCCACTGTTTTTACAGGGAGATAAAGGAGAAATCAGTTTGCCAGATGTTAGATGTTCCCTTTCAGTTAAGAGCCTTTTATCTGAGGATATCAAAAGCAATTTGTGATTAAATTGTAATTAAGCCATAAAGCACTTCTTTCAGGCAGGTAAGCAAAGAAACCAGGATATATACTTAAGGATATATATTCCCAAACTGGAGGGGAAGGGAAGTGGTAAACAGGACTCTCTCTCTCAAGTAGGGTTGTCAACTTTCTAATCTCACAAAACTGAACACCTAGCCCCTCCCCGAGGTCCTGCCCTCCGCTCACTACATTCCCCCTCTCGGTGGCTTGCTCTCCCCTACCCTCACTCACTTTCACTGGGCTGGGGCAGGGGTGCAGGAGGTGCAGCAGGTAGCTCAGCACATTGTTCTTACCCGCAGGAACCGCCCCTGTAACTCCCATTGGCCGTGGTTCCCGGCCAATGGGAGTGCAGAGATGGTGCTGGGGGTGGGTGCAGCACGCGGAGCCCCATGGCCCCCACACCTAGGAGCCGGACCTGCTGGCTGTTTCCAGGGCACAGCACGGAGCCAGGACAGTAGGGAGTAGCTTGCTTTAGCTCCGCAGCACCACTGACTGGACTTTTAAAAGCCCAGTCAGCGGTGCTGACCGGAGCCATCAGGGTTGCTTTTCGACCGGGTGTTCCGGTCGAAAACTGGACACCTGGTCACCCTAAATCTTGAGAGTCTCAAGATGTGGTCCACAATATGGACCAATATGGCCTAGAACAGGGGTCTCAAACACGGACCCATGTTATTTGCTGCAGACCGCCACGCTCCCCGCCTCCGCTCCCCGGAGTTATTGCCTGAGGCTACCAAGCTCCCTTCACCCGCCACCCCCCCCAGCACCGTGTCCCCGCTCATCTGCCTACCTCCAGGTGCTTCCCACTGCCAAACAGCTGTTTGGCGGTGCTTAGCGCTTTCCAGGAGGGAGGAGCGTGGAGCCGCGCGCTCAGAGGAGGAGGCGAAGAAGAAGCGGGGCAGGGGCAGGGATTTGGGGAAGGGGTTGGGGTGGGGACTTTGAGGAAGGAGTTGGAATGGGGGTGGAAAGAGGCGGGGCCTCATGGAAGGGACGGAGTGGGGCGGGGCAGAGGTGGGGCTTTTGTATCTTTATATGAAAAGGTGTCAGTGATGCAACCCTCGGGCCAATGTACTAGTCCTCATGTGGCCCTCGTGGTGATTTGAGTTTGAGATCCCTGGCCTAGAACCAGAACTGTATTTCGGTGATTCATGTTTCCCTACCCATCTAGCAATAACAGAAAAAGAGTGTCAAAACATGAGCGCCACTAACTGTGGCAGACAACTGTGCTAGCATGTGGTTCTCCTCATAGTACTGATGGGCCTTAAGAAAAACTAATGGATTCCATGCTGACATTTGCTGCCAAACATGGAAATCTAAACAATATAGCATTGATCCACTGTGTAAATCAGAGCAGCATTAAAAGCATGCTGTCCCCCTGCCTTCACTCATTTTAAAGAAAAAAAGCACCACAAAGTAATTTAAATTTATTGCTGCAGAGATCGCACAATTTTACATATAGTGTATACATCCTTAACCCTGGCTTCACATAAAAGTTTCCAAAACCCGCTGAGAACCCCTCTATTCAATTGCAGAGCTCATTTATATTTAACTATAAAATAATTTCACCAACTAAGAAATCTATGCCAAACTCATAATACCTTGGCTCAGGGGACAGTGACTGCAGTCTGCCATCGGACAGCTGAATCTGCTATCAGAGGGGAAATAAGAAAAGTAGTTTTCAAGCAATAGCAACATAAGGCGTCTTCAAAGCTTTTTTATTAGTTTTAAATTATTTTTACATTTCTTTATGTCAATGCAATGATGGTAAAAGGCTCTGAGAATGCCCTTCTACATTTGTCCACAAAATGGGTATACCTCTGAGCAATGTCAGTGCAAGTTGCCCTACACTTACCTGCTTAACATGCTCCTCAGCCCTGATTATGTGACAGCATAATGGAGGGTCTGTGTCCCTGGTATTTCTGGAGAGCTACCAGGAAGGCTGCAAATTAGTGACAAATGTGGTAGCATTTTTTGAGCTTGGGAGATCTGTCTATCAGAAACTGGACTGACACTGCCAAACTCATTTTACACTGGCCAATGAATAGCCACTTGCTGGTAATAACTCAGCCCAGAGCAAATCAGTGACCTAGAGGTGAAAGACCCATTTCCAGTCCCTTGAAACATCTCAGCTGTGCCCATGCCCATAGAGTCCCCTGCAGTTATTTAATTTGTGTGTAGTACAATCATTATTCAAAACAGGCCTGTATGAATGGAAATCTAAATCATTACATACCTGAGGCCAAACAGCACTAGGAGACTCTTGCTGGGACCCTTTGTTATTTAGATGGATACCGGCTGGTGCTAAAAGAGTTCGATGAGGACCAGCGTTACCTACAGAATTAATTTCCTGCCGTGTAGTATCCTCTATTGCCTCGGCCACACTCAGGCCAACGTGGGAGTTCATCAGAGCTTGAGACCTATTGTCATTCTGGTATTGCTTTTGCTGATCCGAGTCGTCTTGCTGCTGCTGTTGTTGTAATACACTTTGTGGATACAAATGTCTATACTGCTGCTGTGGATCCTGATAAAAATACTGAGGCATTGTTCCCAACTGTATAAGCTGTACAGGATGAGCTTGATCCTGGGAGTACTGGTGTGTTTCATGCACAGTTTTGGGGTCAGAATCCCTATGATAGGCAGGAAGATGTAGTTGCATCTGTTGCTGCTGCTGCTGCTGCAACTGTAACTGCTGCATCACTGGTTGTGTTTGATAATACTGAGCTATTTGCACTGGACACTGCCTCTGTTGTTGCTGCCGACTTTGTTGCTGCTGCTGTTGCTGCTGCTGCTGAATCTCTTGTATTGAGAGCCGCTGCTGTCCCTGCTGTGGCTGTTGCTGCATATAATATTGAGTCTGCTGCAACTGTTGTATCTGTTGCGGTAACAGCTGCTGAGACTGCATTTGTTGCACATGTGGTTGTCCTTGTTGCATTGCAGAATGCATTTGTAGCTGAGATAAGTGTTGCTGGTAATCATAATACAACTGTTGTTGGTGCTGCATGACTTGCATTTGCTGCTTTTGCTGAGTGCTTGCAAAATTCTGGTGTACTTGCTGTGCCCCTTGCTGATATCTTTGCACAGTGGAAGTTACAGATTGTTGCTCAACAGCAGGCTTCTGAGACAGCAGCTGTCTAAGTGCACTGTCACTGGCATTATCCATCACTGAAGACTGAGCATGCAAGACCTGAGCCATATTGTTGACTTGAATTCTTAAATTTTGGTTAGCAAATACTTGTGTAAAGGAGTCCAATTTATGTAAAACTCCACTAGTAAGTTTTTGTGACCGAAGTTCATTGGCTTGAGAATAAGAATATGGGTATCCATCAGCAGATTCACTCTGCCCTAACGGGCTCCACATGGCATTCTGATTGTTCCTTACTGGGACGTGGTTTCCTGAGCCAGTATGTGTCCAACTTGTTTGTCTAGAGGAGTCCGCTGACCCAATGTTTTTTGAACCTACATTCAAAGCTATACTGTCTCTTGAATCCTGGGGGAATTGGGGAGAGAGGGGAGAAGCCTGAGAAGCATCCATGCCTGATGTTCCATAGCTGTGATTTAAAGGGGGGAGAGAGTTCATTTGGTGTGTTTGGTAATACAAATTCTCATTGCTGTTGGCAGTGTGGTTAGGTTTGTACAACTGCTGGTCCCCCATTTTTGGTCACCTTTATCCTGATCTTACAGGCACAAAAACCATAAACTTGTAGACCCTGAGATATTCGAAGTACGAAAAAAATTGCTAGAATGTGTTATTATTCAGCTTGTCCATTTACATTACAAGGACTAATTCCTTCTGGTCTGTTTGCAATTCCAATTTCAGATTGATGCTGCTTCACATCTTTGAAAAAGACCAAATCACAAATCTTAAACGAAAAATATAGATTCACTACGCCAGGTACCTGTGAAATGAGAGAGACATAGTTTAAGTGCATTCTACACAACTTTTGCAGTTTCCTTTGATGTAACAACAACCTAATGGGGAAAAGGATATAATCTTATGAACAGTTGTAGCAGTTGGGCTATTCCATAGCAATTGGATTGCTTCATCTCATCCCACTATTCCTTCATTTCATCCCATTATAGTGTTTCTACAGTTCGCTTCACCAATGAAGGTGTGCTTTCCAAAACTTCTCCTTCACACACACACACACACACACACACACACACACACACACACACCCTCCCCCCCCACATATAGATTACACTATGAGGAAAAGACTCATTTCTAGTGTTACCAGTCTGCTAGTCAGAGACAACATACACATGTATAGTAAACTCTAATTCACAAACTCCTGCAGATATCACAGATGGCTCTACTATGTCTGATAACACAACTGAAAGGAAGTGGTGGCTTGGAATCCAAGTGCCAGCACTGAGTTGTAGGGATGTGGGAAGAGGGGGTACAGTATGATTTAATTCTGATTCAGAATTAACATAGTGGCTCCAACTCCACCACACAACATCAGGGCTTGTTTTATTCCATATGATCTTTACAGAGGTGTGGAATGAAGAACAAGTCTGCTACTGGATTGAAGATACAGCATTGTGTATGTCTCCGAGGAGTAATATGCAAGGCTAGTGTGCTTGTTAAAAGTGACAATCAAATCACAAGAGCAGTTACACCAATCACCTCTGTACACAGAGTCATTTACTCATCTTCTATATGGACTTTTAGTAATTGCTCAAAACAAATCAAGCTGTCCAAATTGTCAAGTGGTAACAGCACATATCTGTCACAAGCAACCTCTTGATGTACCTAGTAGGTACCAAGTCTAACTTCCATTCTGCCCTCTCCCTTTTTTTTCAGTTGGCCATCAATTCCTTAATATTTTAGCAGACTGGTTTATCCTGAATGCTCTCATTGGTCATCCTTATCTTGTGAATATCACTGAGTGTGAATTAACTGATTTCCAAACGTCTGTACTGTTTTGGATGCAATTTTTAAAAAGAAAATAAATTTGTGTGTTCTAGGGATGTTTATCGTTTTGTGGACGGGAATGATCACACTCCCTCCACACACACGAACTTGTTGCGAAGCAGTTAGAACTACTACTACACAGGCATCTACATACATTATCATTACACTTCATGCTTATTATCTCTGCCCTCTCAACCTGTCCTTCTCCCTAACCTAACTGCTCTCCACCAAAGAGTGTGTATTAATGTCTTAAGATTTAATGCTTGGAGGGGGCGGTTATTTGAGGGGGCAGAAGTGCAGGTGCTGAGGAGGAACATTTTAACCATCACCAGTTGCACATAAACAGCACACGTTTATAGAAGGCTGCACATAAACTTTTATGCCAGGTGCAGCCCATAGAACCTTCTCCATGGTAGTAGGGTAACATCTGAGAGAAAAGTGCAGCTCCTGTAGGAGAAGGCTGTGTGCCCGCACCACTACACCGAAAGCTTTTTATGCACTGTGTTCACACTTTCTCCATCAGCAACCAGTGGCACATAAATTTTCAAGTTATGACAAATAATGGCTAAGAACAATCCCAAATTCAGTATTTCCTCCAAAAGCCCAGATCCGTTGGACCAGACAGTCTCAGAATACACCTCCTTACCAAATTTTTGTAGATGGTTGGTTTTTTTTGTTTGTTTGTTTGTTTGTTTTGGGGGGAGGGGGGGGAGAGGAGGAGATACCAGTCAACCACAAAAGGTCAGCCTGACAAGGAGAGATTTCAGCCATAGCAAAGCTTCAAAGACTTCCTATTAAAAGTTATGAAGACAAACTAAACAAAACCTACATAGAATATTCCAAGGGCATAAACATGGTGTAGTCTTCACACCGATAAGCCATCTACTTTTAGAGAAAAACAAGAATGTATATCTCACTAACACCTAACTATGGAACAGTGAGCAGGTGCTTCCATAACACATCCAGAGAGAACAAGAGAATGCATGGTATTTTTGCTGTATGTATAGTATAAAAACGGGGTTAGACAGCTCTCTCTGTTTATTAATAGCACTTGTGTGTGTTGCATACTGTAAGAATTCTCATGCCTGTTAATTTTTTTTAGTGACAAATTTTCTTTTTTAGTTATTAGTTATGAGTCATATTACTGACACAACTAATGAGTGTAGCCCAAGTGTCCTCAAGAGATAATTAAGTACTAACAGAAGACTATTACAATTTCAAGAATATGAGAGAGTATTACAGCATGTATAATTCTTCTCAAGGCAGCAGAGAATATCAACATAATTTATTTACAAAAATGAATTTACTGGCCAAAACCCACATTTGAGGGGGGAGTGCCAGGGCAACTAGCTCTCATCACTAGCTCTCATCACTGCAACTAGCTCTATGGTCAAGAGAGGGAATTCCATCTCCCTGGAACATCCATCAGAATTCATTTGTCATGGCTGTAAGCAGGAAGTGAGGAGTTGACCCATAACGTGCAGGGGTATCAGAAAATATTGTCAAAAAGTAAGTCTGAATGTCATACATATACATATGTACACACACACACATACATATATATGTATGTTCACAGACTCTCTCTCTGCAGCAGACCATACAACTTACCTCCAGCTTGGGAAGTGGGGCATGTGGTCCTCTTGTGAATAGTCTACAATGTCGCCATCACTGTCACGCAGACACTGATTACTTGCGTACCAACCTGAAAAAGTTATTATGAAATATTATATGATTATGCCAATTACTGAGTCACAGAGTGACCAGAGAATTCAGTAACTACAGAAATAGCTCTCATTTGCTTACGAAGCTAAATCATTCCTTCACATCTATATTAATATCAACACACGCCCCTGCAAGAGCAGCATTTCTGAAAATATCTTGAGGCTTCTAGAACTAATGACTTAAGGGCTTGATCCTGCATGGTGTTGAGCACCCTCACCTCACGCTGCCTTCAACAGGAGGGGAAGGTATGCAGCACCTCCCAGGACTGAGCACTAAATAGAGAGCAGCATTTTTCTACTATTACAAACCATTAATTAGACTCGAAGCACTGAGGAACCTGATCTCTGATAAATTAACTGAGAAACCTTTGAAAGTGTAATAACAACAGAGTTCACTTCCCCACCTATGAAAGAAATAACTACTTTTTATTTAAGAGCTCATGCCTAAAAGCCCTGGTGTGTCTTAACAATAGGACAACAATCAATAGCTACCAAATGGCAAAAAATGAGCTAATGCTCAAAGAAATCCTAGGTTTCAGTGTAGTAGCCGTGTTAGTCTGTGTCAGCAAAAAGAAAACAAGAAAAATACCTGTGGCACCTTACAGACTAACACATTTATTTCAGCATAAGCTTTTGTGGGTTAACGAAAGGTGCCACAGGTATTTTTCTTGTTTGTTTTTTTTTAAAGAAATCCTAGAATCACTGTATGCTACAACTTCAGGTTCTACATTCTGCAAAATACATTTCTACAGTCATTTATCAGACGTTTTCGTACTACAGAGATAACCTAACAATGAGAGCATTAAATATACAGAGATAAATAATTAAAGAGTAACACTGCCACCACCACTATTTCTGCAAATTACTTGGCAAGACAAATATCCTCAAAGACTGTGGGTGAAATCTTGGCCCCTTTGAATGTGAGTTCAATAGATTTAAATGGGGACAGGTTTTCACCTCTACTCTCTTTCCATTCTACCAGTCCCCACACTGCTTGATTGTATAAATATTTCATTCCGGAGACCACCAGGAAAAGTTCCATATAACACCGGTAGTCCACAGACCATAGTTTCAGAACCACTGTTATAAATAAACAGTTCTATCCCAAGTACACCAAAATAACCATCGCATATTTCAACTCCCTTCCCCCATTCACACAAATGAAAAAGAAAATAAATCTTTAGTCTTCCCGGGAAGGATGCCACAAATTAATTCTGGCATACATTAAATAGGAGAACATTCCAAAACTGTGGGCTCTCAAAAAAGGAGACCTTGCTTTTCTATCCTCTGTAAATTATATTATCAGACAATCATGGGAGCCAAACGTTTTAATCTCAATGTGGGAAGGGGGGCAGTTGGCAGTTCTTTAGGGAGATGGTCCTGTATCCTTCACAGCTTTATATACAAAAAACAGGCTCTTAAAAACACACTTGCTGAATTTTTCTAGATTTATAAATAATAGATGGGTCACATTTATAGCCCTATACAGCTGCCTGTTTGGTTCCCATTTAAATTCCAAAGCAAAATATAAATTCAAAAATAATTCAGTGTTAAAAACTGAGTGGGGAGGCTGGGGAACAGTACTGTATACCAGTCGGGTTTTGATTTCTACAAAGTTAGTGGAGAATTATCAAAAGATTGCAGGACAGAGGAAGCTGAAGCAAGCAGATCCATTAAGCCATTGAGTTAATAAAGTAAAGTAAGGACCTAAGCTGCCCCAATGCTCTACATGGCTATGAATCAAAATGTAATCAGATCATACATATTATCCATTGTATTTCAGGTTTTTCAGCAGTCACATTAATCAAATGTCTACACACTTTTATAGGTGTGATTTCTCTAAATTAAGAGTTAGTATGAAAGAGAGGACTGGAACACAATATATAATTCCATGCTTTGGAAGACAGGTGCAGAAAGGCCTCCATGCTGGACAGGATCTGTAGGATTAATCTGGCATTTTTAATTATATTTCACTGACAAGCAATAGAGTTCTAAAGATTGTAAATTCCTTGGCACTGGGACCTTCTGTATTTTGCCTTGTACAGCAATAAACACACTGTCATAATTTAACAAATAAATAAATAAATAATTTTAGACTTCTCTCAGCAATCCAAACAATATTTTTATAAAACTTAAATCAAGAAGTTGTATGTATAGGTGCTTCCTTGCTGTATATTTCCCCTAAACGGGAAATAGTTCATTAATGTGTCTTGATCATGCTTCACTACCCTTCAATCTGACAGAAGGGGACATAGAGCACTGGTTTCTGATATTAGAATATGAAGTTTTGTACAGTAACTCCTCACTTAACGTTGTAGTTATGTTCCTGAAAAATGCGACTTTAAGCGAAACGATGTTAAACTAATCCAATTTCCCCATAAGAATTAATGTAAATAAGGGGGTTAGGTTTGAAGGAAATTCTTTTCACCAGAGAAAAGACTATATGTGTGTGTGTGTGTGTATTACATACACACACAAAGTTTTAAACAAACAATAGAACACTGGTACACAGTGATGATGATAGTGAAGCGTGGTTGAGGTGGAGGAGTCAGAGGGTGGGGAATTTCCCAGGGAATGCCTTACTAAATGAACTAGCACTCCACTGAGCCCTCAAGGGTTAACTCTCACACTCTACAAGCCAGCAGGAAAGATGTGTTTCAGAGAGAGGAGAGAGAGAGAGAGAGAGAGAGCCCATTTCCAATTAGGTATCAAGAGTGGGGTCAGAAGTACACCGCCTTGTTAATTAGATCAGCAAGCCCTGCAGCTGCAGCTTCTGCCTAAGGCAGCAGCTCCCTCCCTCGTGTGTCCGCCCTGCTCTATGGAAGATGGGGTAAACAAGGTGCAGGGGGACATTAGCCCCCCCTTCTTCCCCTCCCCCCCAGCAAGCAGGCAGGAGTCTCGGAGAGCAGCACATGGCAGTGGGGGAAGGAACAGCTGAACTGCCATTGATAGCCTGCAAACGACAGAAAGGAGCATTTCACAGCTGTAAACGAGCATGTTCCCTAATTGATCAGCAAGGTAAGAATGAAACGTTAACCGGGAGGACTTTAAGTGAGGAGTTACTGTATCTATATAATAAGATTCCAGAATTGTCACACTGTGTCATTCTGAAGCCTAGAATGCCTGGAGTCAATGTAAAGTGATGGAAACAGCTACAACCAAGGTCGAAAGCTATTTGTTAAAATACCACCAGGCTGAATTATCACTGGGTTTCACAGTCTAACTATCCAGTTTGTTTTCAGCCATTTTGACTTTACAAATTACACCTGTACAGAGAACAGCTGTAATATAGCATATATTTATTCCATGCCAAGAGTCCTAAACCATTGTGATAGCAGAGGTAACAACCAATCACCACCTTTATTCTACAAGTAATTTGCATGCAACGATTTAATTGGTTGTTTGAGAGAGACTTCACAGATGGTGGATTACTTGGCCTAACTGCCACATCTGTGCAACAGGATGGGCTTTCAGCTACTAGTATTCAATAATGGTTAAGTTGAAACTCATGGGATGCTCTTCCTCATTCTTTTCCATATACTAAAGGCATTTTAAATTTGCTTCATACTTGGCATCAGTGGAAGAGTAACAGGATTTCCTTATGCAAGGCTATATTAACATTTCTCAATGCTTCTCTGACACCGGGCCCACTCCCACAATGTTTCTTGTAGCTAGTTCCCCACTCCCAGCTTCTTTTTTGTATATACAATAAACGTATCAAAGTAAATGTAGGGAAGAAGCAGAATGGAGATCATGTAACACCATGAAAAGATGCTGTCTGGGTCAGCTGTGAGACAGGGAGCAAACAGGTGTGGGAAGGGAGCCAAAGACTTCCTATTTTTTCTAAGCTCAGAAATTCATCAACCTTGAGGACATGTAGGAACATGGTAATGCAACTGGAAGATTTGCTGTCAGGAACAGGTAGTGAAAATTTGGTCCAAGGTCTGGGAGTTGCTCTTTTAAGTCTTGGACAGTGCCAAAATACTTCTATTGGTTCAAGGGAACAGTGACCATTTCAGTATTGTATATCTCATGACCATTAAGATTGGAAACATTTTTTTTCTGTCCTTGATAGTTCAGGATGGCTTAGAACCAGGCCCAGTGCTGCACACCGTCTCAAAGGTTTGTATCTCAACATAAAAGACAGAGCATTAAGCCCTAATTCTGGAGGATCATGGTAACATTGGCAGCTATAATAATTCCAGAGCTGAAGAGAAGGTGTGGGCATCATGAAATCTACTAATTTTTTTAAAATACATTTTAAAAAATTAATGATACGTGTTCAGTAGTTTCACAAACGCTGAAAAAATATTGTGTGTTCCTTTACAGCAGAGCTCCTTTTTCCAGTGAAGTATGAAAGGCTGTTGTAGGCTCATGTGGCTACTGACATCATAAGCAGTTCCTGTTTTCACTCTTTAAGAGGAACTAGAACATCCTAACTAAGTTAAGAAATTATTGGATTTGGTGGGAGAACAGAATCTAACATTTTATCCATCTAAATATATTTTTGAAAAATAACTGATCATCATCTCTGGATAGCTGCTAAAAAAAAGAAAAAAATATGGGGAGAATTTCCTCTTCTTTTGATGGATAATAAACAAAATGTTCTCAAACTGGCCAGTTAATTTAAGCTTTTCATAGAATCACTAATGTTCTTGTAATCCAAGCGGAAGAGGTTAATTTCTAACCAAGATCATTAACTCAATTTAGTGAAAAAAGAGATAGTTTCTTCATTCCAAAAGAAATTGGGGTCATTTCTGTGACTCTCTCATTTGTCATCTTTGTTGTTAAATTGCTTCATTACTTTCAGACACATCAAGCACTGCAAGTGAAACCTTTACTGTATTACTCATATACAAGGTGAAGATAAAATTATAGGATTGCTTCAAAATGTGGATGCAAAAGATTGTTACTACAGCCTTAGAGAAGGGGCTTGAATGGCCCGTTTCCCAACTGTTGAAGAACCAGACAGGATTTAATAAAAGACTGGTTCACCATTGATAAAAAGATGGTTTTTAATATTCTCCATTATGCTGCTGCCCATCTGATCAATGGAAGAAGTGGTATTTGAACTCTTTTTGGGGTGGAGTGCGGTATGACCTCTGGTGATCTGGGTGTAGAGAATTTTTATGTAAACAGTTTTGTAGCCCTCTCTACTGAGCTCTATGCCAGGGATTGTGCCGTAAATCTGCCTCCTGTAAGATATGTACATTGTAGGGGAATTCATCAGGTTTGCCCTAAGACTTATCTTTTATTTACTTCTATTATTGAAATCCTAATTTTTAGAAGAGACGATCTGCCAAACTAGATCAAGCCACTGCAGTGGAGGCTTCTCCAGGAAGGCGGGCTACACCTTGCCTACTCTTTTTGTCAGGCATAGTATGAGCTTTACTCACTGCTGCTAACTGGGGCTGGGCACAGTTTTGTGTGTCTTCTCACTTTCAGATGCCACCAATTAGTATCCTGCCTCTAGCAGTGACCAACACTTGCTTTAGTGCCAGGCAAATATCCCTAATGCACTAGGCAATGCTCTTGACCCCTACAGGTGATCTGATTATGCCTGAAGCTTGAGTATTGATTGTCTTTTTCTTAGCTTCTACAACTACACGTGCTGTAAGAGAGTCACATTACATTATAATATTAATATTAATCATTTTCTATACTTATGTACAGGAACTCATCGCTTAACGTTGTAGTTATGTTCCTGAAAAATGCGACTTAAAGTGAAACGATGTTAAGCGAACCCAATTTCCCCATAAGAATTAATGTAAATGGGGGGGTTAAGTTCCAGGGAAATTTTTTTCACCAGAACAAAAATCTATATATTATATAAATATATACACACATAGTATAAGTTTTAAACAAACAATTTAATACTGTACACAGTGATGATGATTGTGAAGCTTGGTTGAGGTGGTGAAGTCAGAGGGTGGAAGAGGGTGGGATATTTCCCAGGGAATGCCTTACTGTTAAATGATGAGGGCTCAGCCAAAAGCTAGTTCAAGGGTTAACACATTGTTGTTAATGTAGCCTCACACTACAAGGCAGAAGGGAGACCAGCTTCTTCTCTAATCACTATTCTTCGTTAAATAAACGTATTCTTGTTTTCACTATAAAGATATCTAAGTACAGTGTGTTAACCAGAGCAGTAATTCTACAGTGTAGCCAATAAGCTGTGGTGTACCATTCCTGTGGTAATTCTGTGAGTGTCCAGCGCATAAGGGGCTAGACACTGCAGGGGGATGCTAGAAGGACTCAGGGGTTGGAGTGTGCCTATCACTAACCTGCAAAAATATGACAGAGGAGCCTGTGTAGGTGAAGAGGGATGTGCCTATGCAGTTTGTGGCTGGTGGTGTCAGGGAACTGACCCCTGGTAGCCACAAAATTCCCTCATGCTATGGGCAGGTGATAGAGAGGTGTCTCATACTCCCTGGGAATACCTGGGGTTCTCTCATCCACCCAGTAGAATTGGACATACGAAACAACAACATTACTTGAATTCTGCGTAATCACGAGATTAGCAGCCCTATTTTGCTCACTTCTGTGTAACATTTCATGCTGCCTTCACTCTGTAATCTCAAAATGATACTTCTACAGACAAAAGAAAAGAATGGAAGCTTGTTTTTCCACATGATGACCGTGATAAAATACTAAAGATGTTCTCCTTACCACGAGTACAAAACACTCTTGGCAAGGACTCTATTTCTATTGTAATGCAACCAAATACTAATTTTGGAAAATATGGTATCCTCATGCTACCAGAAATTTTTGGGGTGTTGAGAAAACAGATTTACAAAGGAGTAAAAAAGTTTAGTAAGGCTTCTGCTAAGCCAGAATCAATCAATCTCACACACACGTAATAAAAGAAGGAAAACACAATTATGCAGCAGCAGCCCCAGCTCAAAGTTTCTGGTGTGGCACTTTCACTCAGGTCAATTGCACATTAACTAAAGACATTTTTGAAAGTGACAATGGCTGCCAGTTTGTTTATTGAAATACAGGTGCCCTCCTAAACTCCTGCTGCTATTTTGGAGCTGGTAATGTACACTATGAAGTCCTATGTGTAAGATGGAATCAGTGCTATTTAACACCCGTGAAAGATTCACGACTTTGGGAAGAAACTTAATTTTTCATTTACTATTTCATTTTTCTGAGTATAAAAGTGCTCCAGCTTCCCCAATCATAAATCCACTTCTGCAGTTATGTAACATACAATTTTATGCCAAAGCAACAGTAGTCTGCAGAACTCTAAGGATCAGCAAAGAATAAGAAAATGTTGGCACAAATTTTCTTTGCTCATGTAGAATAAATGTACACAGGCTTCCATTAAAAGCTGGACATCTACCATCTGCATGCAGCAGCTAAGTTTACTACAATATTTCCAATTCTATGTACAGAGAGACTATCACAAATACCAATGGTAAAAGATAAAAGGTAAATACTGAAGTGCAGTGTCCTTTTTTAAAATGGCATCCAATGATCATGAATGCATACAAATACATTTGGCAGTCTTCCCACAATTCTGATCAACTTCACTGATGGCTGGTTTGACATACTGAGATTTAGAGCTTTTTTTATGTTATTTTTGCCATTATTTCTATTACAATAAATGGCTACACAGAGCATCTGATTATCTAAATTGCTGGGTCATGATTAAAGAACATTTGACTGAAACAGTAGAACTGAACATCCTTTGAAATTAGAGGAAAAAGAAGAGAGCAATACATATATTTTACACACAATGATAAAAGATTAAGGTTTCAAAGTCAAGTAATTCAAAAGTTAGAAAATGCCAGAATTAAGGTTGCCATTGAGATTATGTGACAAGATACAGGTGATGCAGTCTGTAGAAAGTTAACAAGTTCCCGCCTGTCACATGACTGCTGAGGGTGGAGTATAAAAGGAAGAAAAGCTGGATCAAAGGCAGTAGCATAGCCAGGTGGGGAGCAGGGGGAGCGGCCGCTCCCCCTTGAGCAGAAGCGGCGCCTTTTTTTAGCAGCGCTAAAAAAAGGCGCCGCTTCTTTTTAAGCGCTGCTTCTTACACTCACCCGGTGGCGCGCCGGGTCTTCGGTGGCATTTCGGCGGCGGGTACCACCGAAGACCCGGAGTGAGCCGCCGAAGACCCGGAGCGCCGCCGGGTGAGTACAGGGGGAGGTGCCTTTTTATAGTGCCGCTCCCCCTGCGCTCTGGACCTGGCTGCGCTACTGATTAAAGGGTGTCCTCTCTTCTTCTAGACCCTTAATGCTGGTATAGCTTAGAGAAATTTTTGCTCAGTGTTTTTAAGTTGCCTTTTTTTTTTTTGCGCGCAACTGATTTGCGGACAATAAAACAAGCTATCAAGAAAAAGCCTTGAAAAGACTCATTGCTTGGAACTTTACTCCCTTTCCCCAACTGTAAACTGGTGGGAAGTTTCATCTGATATCCTGGGAGGATTTAGTGAATGGCAGGATGGAAAAGCAGGGAGATAGAGACAAGCAGTCCAACACAGGATGAAATTTTTTGGTAACTAAATTAATTCAGAAATAAGGTCCTGTGTATACATTCACAAGAGAAGTAGGGGATATTGATCTAATATCTAAAATATTCTATCAGCATTTTCACACTGCTGGCTTTATCATCTGGTTCTTCTGGCATAATACTTTGCATGAAAAAGAAACTGGTACATCTAAAATGCATAATGTAAATATATTCTCTGTAATTTTGAGTGTCCACTTGTCTGAGGTCATGGCGACCCTGTTCTAAAAGAAATGATGTATAATCTTCCTACAATCAAAATGGATCTGAGCCAACTGGACCTCATCAAAGTTTTGGTTACAGAGCTGTGGCAACAGACATTCTAAAATCTAAAGTCTGGTTTGCCTGAGCTGTTTGGCTGATCTCTGGAATACGTTCTATAGTCCATTTATCTTTTTGTCTCTCTTCTCGAGTCATTAGAATTTTGTTAAAATCGGCCAACTCCCACGTCTTCATCTAAACAGGCCTCTAAAAATTGTTGCTTTAAACAGTTCCTGTGGTCTTTTGCAAACATTAAAAGAGAAGCTCTTCAGATGTTCCACAAGAACTAGATAATATACCTCATTTAAGCACTTAGTTGAGGGGGTCCCCAAGTCACAATGTTCTCGGGTGCTTAGAACTGGGCCAGATTTCACAATCTGTGAAAGATTCTTCTCTCATGCTTTGGAAGCAGACAACCACTTTACAAGTATCAACAACTTCCTTAATCTCATTTTTCCTAACTTTTTCTACTCTCTCTCTAGAGAATAGAATAGGCTATTTTTATAC
The DNA here is from genome assembly GCA_033296515.1 of Macrochelys suwanniensis. Classification (NCBI taxonomy): domain Eukaryota; kingdom Metazoa; phylum Chordata; order Testudines; family Chelydridae; genus Macrochelys; species Macrochelys suwanniensis. The sequence continues at coordinate 161,140,159 of CM065777.1, forward strand.
GAACATTTTTCTGGACTTGTTTTAGTTGGCTATTGTAAAGTTTCAGAGTGAGCCTATTAAGAGAGGTTTCAGTGTAGTAGCCGTGTTAGTCTGTGTCAGCAAAACGAAAATAAGAAAGAAAAACTTGTAGCACCTTAGAGACTAACAAATTTATTTCAGCATAAGCTTTCGTGGGTTAATACCCACTTCATCGGATGCATGGAATGAAACATACAGTAGACAGATATTTATACAGTCAGAGAAACATGATAAGGTCGAGGTGCATAGACCAACCTTAAGAGGCTAATTAGTTGAGAGGAACCATAACAGCAGGGGAAGAAAAACCTTTGAAGTGGTAAACAAGATGGTCACACAGGTGTGAATGAGGATCGTTAACTTAAGGGAAAAAGATTCAATTAACGTAATGGCCAAGCCATTCCAAATCTCTATTTAATCCGGACGCAATGCAACCTAGTTTGCATATCAATTCGAGTTCCATAGTTTCTCTTTGAAGTCTGCTTTTGGAGTTAATCTGTCGCAACACTGCTACCCTCAAGTCTGTCACTGAGTGATTAGGGAGGTTGAAGTGTTCTCCTACTGGTTTTTGAATGTTATGATTCCTGATGTCAGATTTATGTCCATTTATTCTTTTACGTAGAGACTGTCCGGTTTGGCCAATGTACACGGCAGAGGGGCATTGCTGGCACATGATGGCATATATCACATTGGTAGATGTGCAGGTGAATGAGCCCCTGATGGCGTGGCGGATGTGATTAGGCCCTGTGATGGTATCACTTGAATCGATATGTTGACAGAGTTGGCATCGGGCTTTGTTGCAAGGATAGGTTCCTGGGTTGGTGTTTTTGTTGTATGGTGTGTGGTTGCTGGTGAGTATTTGCTTCAGGTTGGGGGGCTGTCTGTAAGCAAGGATTGGTCTGTCCTCCAAGATCTGTGAGAGTGAGGGATCATCTTTTAGGATAGGTTGTAGATCTTTGATGATGCGCTGGAGAGGTTTTAGTTGGGGGCTAAAGGTGACGGCTAGTGGTGTTCTGTCATTTTCTTTTTTGGGCCTGTCTTGTAGTAGGTGACTCCTGGGTACTCTTTTGGCCCTGTCAATCTGTTTTTTCACTTCAGCAGGTGGGTATTGTAGTTGTAAGAATGCTTGATAGAGATCTTGTAGGTGTTTGTCTCTGTCTGAGGGATTGGAGCAAATGTGGTTGTATCTTAGAGCTTGGCTATAGACAATGGATCGTGTGGTGTGTCCAGGATGGAAGCTGGAAGCATGTAGGTAAGTATAGCGGTCAGTAGGTTTCCGGTATAGGGTGGTGTTTATGTGACCATCACTTATTAGCACAGTGGTGTCTAGGAAATGGACCGCTTGTGTGGACTGGTCTAGGCTGAGGTTGATGGTGGGATGGAAATTGTTGAAGTCATGGTGGAATTCCTCAAGGGCTTCTTTTCCATGGGTCCAAATGATTATTAAGAGAGTTATACCTCTCAGGACTACACTTCACCATAATCACAAAATGCTGAAGAAGTTCTGGTGTAAGAAAAGCATTTTTAACCTCTGTGTTAGAATTTTAAAAAAAAGAACCCTAGAGGTCATCTCAACTTGCTGACGACCTTACAATAAATAAGTACATTGATATATATATATATATATCAATCAATCTATATATCTATATATATCTATATATATAAAACTAATCTCATCCCTGTAAACTGTCTTCCAAATCAAATTCAGACTGCGTTTGCTGAGGACATGAAAGCAATCTGACCTCCCTCTTCAGAATACATTGTCTTCTGAGATTAAGTACTTAGATTTGTTTGCTTTTTATGAGGTGGGGAAGAGCGAGCAGATGGACACTTAGCATCCCCTGGATCCATGGAACTCAAATCCATACCCCATACAACATCAATTCCCAGATCAGACTTGTGCGCCAGCTGATGAGATGCATAGAAAAGAGAATGCTATTTAAATAATCAGTGATAGCCCAGTTCTCAGACCTGATGTCTAATTTGTTATGTGTTCCTGGAAAGAAAAGAAACATTGTGGCTTTCCTCCTTATAGTCTTCATTCACGCTTGGTCTGTGTTTTTTTAGAGCATACTTCTAAGATGCCTGGCTGGAAATAGGGGAGAATGAACAGCTATCACCTACACTTTTTCTTAATTAGCTTCGACATTTTCAGTACACACACAGCAAACAGTGCCATTTCTAACAACCCTTTCTTTCTCAGAGGCAATATGGGGAGGGCAAGTTCTTTAAGACTAACAAAACTAAACAGTAAATAAAAACAAGTGCAACAGAAATGAGAGGGCAGGCAGTGCTACTGTGACGTTATTGACAATAACTGGGACCATATAGATCATGGTTGCAACCAAGGTCCTGTAGTGGCACCAAATCTTATATAAAGGGGGTCAAATGAGGTGTCTAAGACCAGGTTATGCTTGGCTGGTTATGATTATGTCATTTATATGTATGTATCAGTTTTGTAGCTGAAGTTATGAATATTGGCTTTATACTGTCTGTATTTCAAACTGGGGCTGTGCTTCTGGGACCCCGGACAAGCTATCAGCTCTGCCAGGCCTGCTTGATGGCCCATTAAGAGCCATCAGCGATACAATGGATCCTGCCTTGAGAGAAAGCAGACACGCCTGTGACTCAACAAATTATGCAGGGACTTGCCCATGTGACTCCAGACTCCATTTTGCTGTGATTTTCCACAGTAAGGACAAAGAGGTGTCTTTACACCTGGAAGAAACTATAAAAGGCAGCTGCCTCATCTCCATTTGGTCTTCATTCCTGCCTCTTACCTCTGGAGGAACCTTTCTACAAATGGGAGCTTTGAACAAAGGACTGAAGGACCCATCCCAGCTGTGGATGTATTCCAGAGACTTGATTTGAACCTGCAGCTTATTCTATCTGCTGCAAGCCTGAACCATGAACTTTGCCATTACTGTATGTAATTGATTCCTTTTAACCAATTCTAGCTCTCACCTATACCTTTTTCCTTTTATGAATAAACCTTTAGATTTTAGATTCTAAAAGATTGGCAACAGTGTGATTTGTGGGTAAGATCTGATTTGTATATTGACCTGGATCTGGGGCTTGGTCCATTGGGATAGGGAGGACCTTTTTCTTTTACTGGGGCATTGGTTTTCATGACCATTTGTCCCCATAATGAGTGGCACTGGTGGTGAGACTGGGAAACTGGAGTGTCTTAGGGGATTGCTTGGGATGACTTGTGGTTAAGCCAGTGGGGTAAAACCAAAGTCTCCTCTGTCTGGCTGGTTTGGTTTACCTTAGAGGTGGAAGAACCTCAGCCTTGGGCTGTAATTGCCCTGCTTGAAGCAATTTGTCCTGAACTGGCACTCTCAGTTGGGTCCCACCAGAACCAGCATCGTTACAGCTACGCTTTCTGCTGCCGGGGCCGAGCAATCGCAGATTTCCCTGGAACACCAACATGGTGCAGTCACACTGGAACCTCTACAGTTGCTTATGTCCCTGGAGATGAGGGGGGGAAATACTACATGCCAACCTTCAGGATAGCAGCAGTACAAATCTATGAGAACCACTCTGCAGCCTTTACTACAAAATCAGACCCATGCAGAAACAATGGCAGCCCGTATCCCAGTAAAGGCTGGTATTGCCTCTAAATGGATACAATTTAACAGTAAAGGTTACATAGATGAATAATAACTTCATTTCTCTTCTATTGTCCAACAGTTATACATTAGTACCACTTCTAAGAAGCTCCATTGTTCTCCCAGGACCAAATCCTGTATTTCTTACAAGTTCCAGAATTTGCTCTCTGCAGAGTGCTTTAGAATTGATAGAAGCTGCAGGGGCTCAGATAATGCATCTTTTTGAAAATCCACTCTAATTATTCATTGAATATTTGCATGAAAAATCAATACAATGCTCTTGAATAAAAAAATTACAGTGAAAAACAAGCTCTTTAAAACAAATACAGATTCTATGTATCTTGAAATTCCAGTAAGCACCAAGCACACTAAGATATTTTTTAAACATTAGTTCATTTTTAAAGTAAGTAAGAACAACAGAAAAATACAGCCTTAATATACATTTTTCAGGCACTGAATATTTTTATTGTCTCGGGCTTAACAATTACAACTAAAAAAAATCCCCAAAGGAAAATTTCCTTCTCACCTGTGAATTTTCCTTCTAACACTCTCCATGTTAGACAGTCTGCACACTACAGGGCATGCCCCCTCTGCAAAGTGGTTAGAGGCAGAGCAAAGATTGACAGCCAGCCTGCACTCAGGACTGTCCCTCAGTGGAGAACCTAAAACTCAATGTAGACACATCTCATTTTCAAAAGGGTTTTAGGCACTTAGGAGTCTAAATCCCATTGACTGGGATTTGGGCTCCTAAGTGCCTGAATCCCTTTTGAAAATGAGACTTCGGTATTGCAACATTGACAGCAGTAATGCCTAAATACCATTAAAAAAAATCTGGGCGTTTGTCATAATGGAAAATACACAGATGAGTCTGTATAGACCAGGGATCTCAAACTCAAATCACCACGAGGGCCACATAAGGCCTGAGGGCCACATCACTGAAACCTTTTCATACGACGACACAAAAGTATAGTCAAAAAATGAAGAGTACTATAGTATGCTATTAAAAGTCAATGTATTAACTTCTTTAAAACTGCAATGCGAAGAGGGGTTTTAATAAAATATAAACATCTGTAACTATTCCTTATGTGGTCAGTAACACTGATAATGATCTATACCAGGGGTCTCAAACACACGGCCCCGCAGGCCGTTTCCTGCGGCCCGCCATAGGCGCCGACTCTCTCCTGCACTGCGTAACCCTTTCCACCCCCAACCCCCTCCGGTCACAGCGCAAAAGTTGAGAGGGAAACTGAGGCTTGCCTAGGAATTATAAAAACGTTACAGAAAATTTCCACTTCCTCACAGACACTGTCCAGTGTCCCAAAGGAGAGACCCCTGGGCGATGGGGGGGAGAAGACCCCTGGGTGCCCAGCACCCTTAACAGAGAGAGATCCCTGGGCGATGGGGGGATGGTGCCCGGTGCCCCTAACAGTCTAGCACAGGGATCTCAAATACGCAGCCCTGCTCTACCCCGCTCCTTCCCACAAGTTCCCACCCCAACTCCGCCCCCTGCCTGCCCCTGTTCCAACCCCTTCCCCAAATCCCCGACCCTGCCCCACCTCCCCTGAGCATGCGGCGTCCCGGCTCCTCCCGCTCCCTCCTGGAAAGTCCTAAGCGCTGCCAAACAACTGTTTGGTGGCGGGAAGTGCTGGGAGGTAGGCGGAGGAGCGGGGACGCAGCGCACTGGGGGTGGAGGAGAAGGGGAGCAGCGGGGAGGGGGAGCTTGGCTACCGGTGGAGTTGATGCCTACGGTGAGCCACAGGAAATAACTCTGCAAGCTGCGTGTTTGAGACCCCTGCTATAGACAATGGTCCAAGTTCCAATACATTCCTAGCTGAGGTGATTGCTACAAAAGACAGTCACATCGAGAGAGAGACAGAGAGAGAGGGCTGAAACAGTGTAGTGGTTCAAACAGTTATCTGGTTAAGGCATCTAGCACCAAATTCATGCCCCAAAAACCTGTGCAGTGTGTTGCTCAGGAATCTTTTGATGGGGTCTTGAATTGTAATGAACCAAAGCAGATTTTTGGTCAGGACACTCAATTTGTCTCCCTAATGTATTGGGTTTGAAGCTGTTTGGTAGACCATCCTGTAGGAACTCTTAAGACATACTTTAATGTGGCTGTCATGGTATTAATGCACCTTTTGTAGCACCCGTATCAGAATTTAGTCCAACTGATCCAATATATCTTGTTGGTAGATGCTTTTCAGGATACCAAAAGTGTATCCAGAATTCTCTGAGTATCCCAGATACCTCAGTTCTCCCCTTTCAGCTTTCACAATGCTAATTTTAGCAAATGCAGATTTTGGCAGTGTATCAGTTCTTGGGTTGGAATTCCTTCTGAGATTGTCGTTTCAGAGAGAGTCCCAGCTGTAACCTCACTAAGTCCAAGAACCATGGTCTCTGAGGCCAGCATGAGGCAATCAGGATGACTGGCCTATTCCTTTAGATTCTTTTTACTGCCCTTTCCAGAAGGGCAAAGGCATAAAGTAGGTCCTGTGTGGTCACCTCTGAGATAGAGCATCGACTGCCTCTGCTTCAGGCTCTCATCTTGTGAAGAACCTCACCGTCTTTCTATATTCTCCCAAGGCAAAGAAATCCCTGGCCACTCCAACACTCTCTGGAGAGCTCCATTTCTTTTTCTTTCTCTGACCTGAAGTACAACCCTAAATCTCCCCATTTCAGGGGAAAGTCTGCAATGCGGTTTGAGAACATCTCATCCTGTGTTTTCCATTTCTTCTGTCTCAAGTTAGCCAACCACTCAGCTGTTGATAAAAACCCTGTCTTTTAGGGTCTGGCCACTGCAGGCACCAGGGTTGGAACAAGTTAAAAAAAAATCCCACCACAAGCTATTATTGCTCATATTCTGGAGAGACAATAGCATTTTTATATGTATTTCTGACCTTCCCTCCCCGAGATTCATCCCATCTTGGGGAAACCTCAGTAACGGTAAATAGTGTGTGCATAATGGAGGAGGGCTAGATTGGGATTTTTGACTGCAGTATATGCTGTTTGGGTTTGCTGCTGTGCCTTGGGGCTGGGACGGGAATTATGTTCCCAGTTTTGCTGGGCCTTGGAGGCACTTACAGTGTTGGAGGGGATAGCGGGGGACATCTGAGGGCGAGCTGGATAGTAATCCGCTCTATATCCTCTTTAGGTTGCCCTGACTCTCAATGACATTATGCTGAGACAGGTGACCAAGAGACAGAGAATAGCCTATTCAAAAAGACAAAGGGCAGACCAGCAAGATACACTCTGACGTTATTCACCAAGATGGTTCCCCGAGAAACACTAGAGTGAAAGGGAATAACAAAACTATACCTGGGGGATTTACCATGCAGCTATCCCACATAATATCCGGACCAAAACTGAGCAATTTTCCAGTCTTAGATTCTGCTTTATCTCCCCTGCACTCCTGGTGAAAGTGCAGAGAAAAATATATAGGGTTCTGCTCCGATTGTCTAAAATATTCACTATTCCCAGGTTTTTTATTCTATGTAAGCTTGTTTAAAGCCATTGAAAGCTTTGCTAACCCTAAGGTAAAGCTCTTTTCCTGTAAGAATGCATGTTATGAGGGGAACTACAATCTTTTTTTTTTTTTTTTTATGGTCATGCAATGCCAATGTCTACCTCATGTTAACTGAGAACACTAACCAGAGTCCTGAGTCCTAAAGAGATCCTGCCTTTCCAGGGACAGCTCTTCACTGGCCTCCTCATTTTCTACCTCCAACGACTCATCCAGTTCGTCCTTGGTGGTGGTAAGAATAGGGTAGCAAGGATTATAACCTTTTTGGGTTCAGTAGTCGTGTAACTGATCAAAATCCTGTGCAGCTCCTCAAATAATAGAAAGGTTACAGTTCCACTGTCAGACCTTTTCCTGGTATCCTCGGTTCTAAAGCAAGTCCTCCTGAGCAGTTTGCTCTTTATCCTGCACTGGTTGGTGTCTTGGTTCTAACCTTGCAGACATCTGCTTAGCAATTTGCACAAAAATATCTTTATTCCAGTGGCTGGCCACAAGAGCATGCTGCACCAATGCTTCAATCCAGAAGGCAATGAGATCAGCGGTCTCAGCACAACTCCAAGCAGCTCCTGAGGTACATTGATTGTAAGGACTCTGGAGTAATGTCAAAGCAATGCTGAGATACTCAAATGTAGGAGCAAATGGGCAAATTCTGGCCCTGCACCAGTTTTTAAATGGGAAAGAGCACAGAGGTAAATAGACAGGTCAGTAACAGTTGTCTGCAAAGTGGTGTGGGATAGCAGTTGGAGGACTGACAAAGTAGCAGGCAGCAGCACTAGGTTACCACGAACAGATCAAACTAACTCAAATTGCACTGAACTTAGAGCACACTGAAATAAGACTCTAGAACTCATGAAAAATGCAGAGACAGTGCACTACAATGAACTACGTTGTGCATATGCAAGAGTTTACAAACTGGATTAACTCTACTTAATCTGGTTTAAAGCTCTCTGTGTAGACAAGGCCGAGGACTGGAACCTTGAACTTTTTTGACACCTGCTGAAATACTGAAGGATTCAAGACTCCATTTCTTCATGTTCAGGTCCCTCCTGTTGAGCCACTCCACTGCTATGTTCTCCCTCCCCTGTATGTGGATAGCTTTCAGAAAGAGCAAGAGAGAAGGTGATGTTCTGAGCAAGTCAGTATTCATGCACACAGACACCAACACTGCAGCGCATGAATACGTCAACCAACAAGGGAGAACGCAATCTGCCTTCTTCGTTTCCCCTTGTTGGTTGACCTATGCCATTGCAGTAGCAGCGTATGCGTGGATGAGTATATAATGTTGATCAACTCTCAGTTGAACATGGGGGAGGCCTAATGCAATGGCCCTGCGGTCTAGCCATCTTATACTCCTCCTTTCCCCACAACTGGATCACATCCCCTGGCATAGGTGAGAGTGAGTGAGTGAGTGAGAGTGTGTGTGAATTTGATAGCGTAACTCTGTAGAACTGAGTCTAGTACCCACTTGTCTAAGATAGATGTCGCTCACATGCGGCAAATTTCTGAAGTCTCCACCCTTAGATAAGAGATCTTGTTGGACATGGGGCACTGTAATTTAGGTAGAGGGAGGAACTTCAACAAGTGTTCCCACTGAACATCTCCACAGAGGGGAAGGAGCTTTGGGAAGTATTTTTTCCTTTTCCTTTGTCAGTAAAGGCTCCACCGGCAGGTAGCCCGCCTGTCTGCCCACACTAGAAGTAGAGCCATTTCCTCACTTTACCGCTGAGGTTGAGGAGGGTGATGGTCCCCATACAGCTGCTACTGCTCTATGACTAAAGGGACCAACTGAGATGAACAGTTCATCCCATGAGGCTGAGGAAAGGTTCCAGAGCTATTATGGGATCTGCCTGCACTACCTGCTGGACTGGGCTGGAAGATGAGGTGTAGGATGGTCCTCTGTGGCCTAATTTCCTAGTTCAGCAAGGACCTGGTCCTCACACTGGCTGAGAGGGTTAGGTCCTATGTTTGAAGGATGACAGCCTGCCCCCATGTTGCCTTTTGGTGTGGTTGCAGGTTCCTCTCTGCAGCTGGGACAAACCAGTCCTAGTGCCCTTGGACAGGAAAAGGTAAAACTTGAGGAGCATTTGCAGCTATTTTTTCTCTTCTTATCTGCAATGGGCCAAGAGAGAAGTGGAAAACAGGTATATTCCAGCAGTAATCTGACACCTAGGACAGGGTCCAAGGCAAACCTGACTCAAACCCCCAGACAAAAAACAGAGCTGCTTTTTCTTATCTTTTTGGTAGTGCTATCTTGAAAGGTTCTACAAGAGGAGACTCCTGGTCTGCCATCTGCCCAAGACTGTAGGCAGAGAACTCTGGGGTTCTCCAGAGGGGTGGCTCTGACCTCGGGTTGGCTGTCAATCTTCGCTCTGCCTCCAATCTGCAGAGGAGCGGGGTTGCCCCGCAGTACAGAAAGTTGGACATGGAGGAGGGGTGAGAGAAAACCCTGTCATCCTACAAACTGAATACTTAAAAGGATGTAGATTCAAGTTAAACCAACAGTAATCCTCAATGACTACTAAACCATCTGAACAAAAATGCTCATGCCAATAAACAAATCAGAAAACAGGATTATTGGACCTGATTAAATCAATGCACACATATTATGCATTCTGAGGTTTACCACTTTGCCAGAGAGATCTTCAGAAGATGCAGTGGATTAATTGTTCTGAAAATACAAAATTTTATAATGACATCTCACTAGCTTGTGCAGAAATGATAAAAATAACTGATTGATTCATTCATCACAGGAGACAGGAACCGAGCGCGCATTCTGCTCTTTGCAGAGTATTTAATATGAACAAAGCAGATGTCAAAAAATTAGAAAACCAGACCAAAGTGTTCCAACAAAACTGCTTTTTGTGACTAAATGTACGCAGCATTTTGGCCAATCTGTTCCCAAAATGAACAAAAGCACTAAGGTCCTGATCCTGTAAAGTGCAGCTGCTACAGAAGTCAGTGCAAACCGAGGGTGCTCAGTAGACACTGCAGGTAACAACACAGTAACAAATGTAATCAACTGGATTCACTGAGCAGTCCTAAATTGCTATTTGTTTAGGAGACATCCCTGAAACCAACTTGTGTAGTGGGGGTACTGAGAGCTATTGAACCAAACTGTAAACCCTGTATATGATGGAAACCACTTCAAGCCAGGGGGTGCAGCAGCACCCCCAGAGCCCCTAGTTCCAGCACCTATGCCTGAAACCCAATACAGCACAAGACACCATCATTCTGCGTACCTCCTTCTTCCTAAAGGGATGATGTTACCTTGGGCTGTAGAATCTTCATCTTCAAAAGAGAGACACTTGCACTGCATATAGGACATTCCATTACAGCATAAAACCACAAGGGGCACTGGGGGTAGTGTTGTAGTTTTCTCCTCGCCCAGTCAAAAAACCAATCTATTCTAAATAATATCTATCTGCTTGCCTGCATTTCAACATTTTATCATACAATTGCTAGGGTTCCCCGATTATGTTTTTACTCCTATTTTTAGGCAGGTCTTGCTCTTGTTTACTGTTTGCATAGCTCTAAAAACTGCTCATATGTGGTTCATGGCACTTTTTATAGCGAAAGCAATGAAAAGGAGCACTTGGTAATATCAGCAACAGACAGGCCTGGGAGCTCTAACGAACATGAAAGATCTGGAGTACTGCACAGTCACTTGTGAGTAGCTATGTACTATTCCAAGGTAAATGTACTTGGGAGGAAAAGGAGTACTCCCTGCTTTTAAAAAATATGTTAAGTTATTTATTAAAAAATAAGCAGTGCTTTAGTTATAGTAAAGATATAAAACTATTCTGTGGTTCACCTATATTTGAATTAGAAACCACTTTATTTACCACTCACATCACAGGTCTGCAGATGTGTACATTGGTCATGATGCAATTCTCAATTCAAATAAATAAAAAGGTAATCCTGCAACGATTTATGACCTTCCATAATCGGACAGGAAACAAGACATTCATTTGTACTGTTTATTTCTGAATGTATTTAAATGTTACACTGGTGCGACTCCTGAGCTTAAAAAATGATGGCCCCATCACAAGTACTTCCTTTATACTAAATGTATCTGAAATGGCTCATTTATAAATACAAAAGTACTTATCTCATGATCTAGACACGTACATAAATTAAAAATACAATCATACACAAGATAAAACCAGCAGCTTTTCCACACCCTCAAAACCAGAAAATGACTAATCAGAGTGAAAAACAAACAAAACTCAGATACCCCACCTTTTCCACAAGTGCTAATTTCACATCAGAGAGAGAAAAACAGTTCTCAACATGAGGGCCCCTCAAAGAGAATAGTCAGCTGGCAGCTTTTAAACTGAAGGGACCTCAGGTTGAGCTCCTCCACTGACTGCAGTGGCAACCACTCAAGCAGGCAAGTCCCAGGCAGCTACATCTTATATCAATCAAAACCAACACCCTAAAATCCACTCTGAAGCCAACAGGGCGTCAGTGTGGGTCATGGAGTTCTGGTGTTATGTCTCCTGAGACAGGCCTCTTAACAAGAGCGTCGCATTCGCCACCAACTTTAATTTTCGGGTTGATTTAGTTGTAGCCTCACAAAAAGCGCATTGCAGCTGTCCAGTCCTAAGGTGACATAGGCATGGATTACAGTAGCACAGTCTGCATAAGGAAATAAAAAAAAAAAATCTGACAATTTCCTCACAAGTCCATCATGAAACAATAACACTCCTCACTCACTGCTGTTACATGATCGCTTAATAGCAGTTGGGGATGCAAAGATACCCACAAACTATGTATGCAGGTAGCAAATGGTAGATACACATTTTCAAGAAAAGGGCTCATGTATAATCCTTGCCATGTCTTCTCATTGCTTTCCCCCTAACCTACCGACATCACCCTGGCCTTATCCAGATTGAAGTTCAGCTAGCTGGCCTCTCATCCATGTCCAAATTGGTAAGGCACGACTCACAATTAAATATTTTTGGGAAACACTGAAAGCCAATTTTTCATTCATTCTCTCTCTTTTTTAAAAAACTAATTGTATGTGTCTACTTTTTAAGCAGCTTGGGTTTTAGATGCTTCTGAGATAAAACTGTGTCACAAGAGCTTCCTTCTTTGCAAATTCACTCAGTTGTGTCAAACACTCACACACCATACCCACAATAATCTGCAACTTTACAGTTTGTTGCTCAAGGAACGTTTGAGATAAGAACATCATAAATGTTCCTATAGCAACAGAATTTTATGAAGCAGTATTTGTAAAAAGCCACAGAGAAGGAGTATCTTTACCTCTAAATGCTGGAGAAGATTTCTGTTTATATACAAATATATCATACATTTGCTAGCACCTAGCTGAGAAGTGTAATCAGGGGATTTATGTTACTTTCTAGAACTCATTTAACAATGAATACTTGTGCCTTTATATTGCACCTTACACATTCATTATGCTTAGAAGCTGATCTTGTATTTCTGTGAAAAATCCACACTCCTGAGTGCTGTAGCAATACTGATCTAACCTCCAGTGCAGATGCAGCTAGGTCAACAGTAGAATGCTTCTGTCAACCAAGCTACCATCACTTGGGGAGGTAGAGTTCCTACAGTGATGGGAAAAACCCCTTCCGACACGGAGTCTGTGTCTACACTATGGCGTTATGGCAGCATAGCTACAGTTCCGTAGCTACGCCACTAGAGTCCCTGCAGTGTAGACATGGCCTAACCTCTATCAGAAGGTCTGCACATCACTGTCCTCAGTGGGCCTGTATGGGAACCCAGGACCTCCCTCAATTCTGGGTTCCAGCCCACAGACCCTGTAAGCAAGTAGCTACGGTCCACTTCCTCTGACCCCTAGCTTCATACCTGAACTGCTTCTTACCTTGGCCTCTCTCTAGGCCTTCCTCACAGCTCTTACCTCAGCTCACTCCTCTGCAAACTGTTTGCTCCACCCTGGGCTCTTTGCTGCTCTTGTACAGAACGATGCCTCTCCCAGAGCTTTCATCCTAGAGACCCGGCTCCTGTTTGCCTCTTCCCAGGCTGTGCGTGTGTCAGTGTTTCTCTCTATGCCTTTCCCCCAGCTTCCCTCTCTTCCAATGCCTTGGGCCTCCTTACCTTAATTAAATCAACCAGTGCCTCCACTGGGTCAGATAACAGAATTACCCGACATCCCTCCACATTCAACCAGGTGGGCTAACTGAGCTCCCAGTCTCCTGCTAACCCTTTCTCTATGAGGTATACACACTATGGATTAAGCTAATTAAGACGTGGATTAAGATAATTTGAAATAAGGCACTTTTATTGTGCAATAAATATGTCTACACTGGGAGTTAATCAGGAATAGCTATTCCACTTTAAATTCAAACCCTACCTTAATTCAAAATAAAACTTTCCTGTGTGGCAAATCTATAGAAGCAAGAACTGCATGGTTGTACATTTGCTGTAAAAAGCAAGAGTTCCTTCCACAATACAAAATAATTATATATATATATAATTTTTTAACAGAGTAAGCTATTTTTTAATCAGGGCATCACATTGAACCCAACACTCCCCTTAACATTCCTCTTTAAGAAGGTCTCACAGACAATAGTAAGGACAGTTTGTCTTTCCCAACCACATTTCTGTACATATAAGTCCCTGAAGTCCATAGAACTGTTTCTTGTTGCAGTCTGAGAAATCACCCACCACGTGGGTAACCATAGTGCAACCTTCAAGGGACTGTGGTGATAAATTCAATTAAACTTTCCTGATGCCCACTCTGATAAAAACTGGTTTTGGACTAGATAATCTGTTCGGCTTTATGGTTACATTAAACTAAAATAAAGTGGTGTCAGTGGAAAAGTGTGGTATAAATTTCTGCAAGTTACAGGAAAGCCAGCTCCAATTAAGGACATGTAATTTTACAGATCTCTCTCAAAACCATACAAGAGCCACCAAATTCTACAAAGGAAAACTCAGGGATCCAACATTTTCTCACACCAATTTTCTTCTTTTGTTTGGTTTTCACTAGGGAAGGGTCTGAGCTAATTCCCCAGGACATAGGAGATATTCTGCGGCTCTTTTCTAACACATATTTGAAAAATAAAAATTGGCAATGACTGAGGCCACAACAAAATGCTGAATGTGTTATTAGAGATAATATCATGAGCTAAAAATTGCGTAACAAGCATCCATAGTGACTCTACAGCATAATGCACAAGGTACCAGGTGCTTGACATTTTTCACCAGACAGAGCTACCAGATAAAACAATTTTTGTAAGCATTTTAGCAATCCCCAAAACTTTTGTATTATCTCTGAAATATTTTCAAATATAGCACCCCACTTCTGCAGAGAGACAGCATTACACACACACACACACACACACACACACACACACACACACACACAGTGACTGGAGACTGATTTTTAAAAATGTATGTTGTGATAAATGAAGGCCGGGGGAGGGGTGGGGAGCAGGGGCGAGAGCTCCCTTTTATGAACACCCAGCCAGCCAGTAGCTATAAAATCCCTCTTAGTAGCTGTTCTCTAATTGCTATACCTGTAAAGGGTTAAAAAGTCTCACTGCTATGCATAGGTAAAAGGAAGTGAGTGGGCACCTCGCCAAAAGAGCCAATGGGAAGGCTAGAACTTTTTAAAATTGAGAAAAAAACTCCTTTTGTCTGTCTGTTGTTGGGAGAGGCAGACAGGGCAGAGCTATGCTTTAAGAAGCTTGGGCCAGGTATGAAAAAAAATCATCAGTGTCATACCTAGAACTACTAATTTAAAACCCCAGATATACAAGTAAATCAGGAAATGTCTACGAAGAAGTGATTAGGTTTATACCTTTTATTTCTTTATGGCTTGTGGATTCCTGTGTGCTAACCCCAGATGCTTTTGTTTTGCTTATAACCTTTAAGCTGGACCTCAAGAAAGCTATTCTTGGTGTTTAATCCTTGTTGTTGTTGTTTTAAATCTAGCAATAACCTGCGTTCCCAGATGTATTTTTTCTTTTTTTTTATTAATAAAATTTACCTTTTTTAAGAAGAGAATTGGATTTTTGTGTTCTAAGAAGTTTGTGCACGTTGTTTAATTACCTGGTGGCAACAGCTGATTTCCTTTGTTTTTCTTTCTCAACTCTTCCCCGGAGGGGCGGGGATGAAAGGGCTTGAAGGTACCACACAGGAAGGAATTCCCAAGTGTGCCTTCCTGGGCTCTCAAAGGGGTTCTGCACTTGGGTGGCGGCAGCATCTACCAATCCCAGGTCAGAGAGAAGCTGTAACCTTGGGAATTTAATACAAGCCTGGAGTGGCCAGTATTAATTTTTAAAATCCTTCCAGGCTCCCACCTTCTGCATTCGGAGTGCCAGAGTGGGGAATTATCCTTAACAGATGTATACAATGTAACATGTAAAAAACAGGCTCCATCCACAGCTATGCAAATCTTACCCCATCATCCTTGACCACTGCCCACCCCCACAATGGGGGTGGGGACTCAAGGAAAGAAGCGAGAGAGAGAATGAACTCCTACTCTATCCCATCTACAGGGAAGTCGCATCTTACGCGGGGGTTAGGTTCTAAAGTCAGCGCGTAAGGCGAAAATTGCATATAGTCAAACTCTTAAGTGGAATGGTGGGCGGAATCACCCGCACTACAGGTACAGTATTTAAATTGTTATTTTTCTCTCTCTTTTTTTTTTTGCCGAGCGCATGTAGTTGAATTTGCGTAAATTAAATGTGCGTATGATGCGACTCCACTGTACTTGCCCAAGTCAAAGGCACTCAGCATAGTAGGCTCAGACCCCAAATTCCTTATTTATATTGCGTGTACAGAGTGACTGGTATTAATACAGTTTCTGCATATATTACTAGCAAGTATCTAATGACTTTATTTAAAAAATGTTTACAGCACATTAAGTGAAATAAGTGCAAAGTATATTTAAAATCAAATGCATAGTACTCCTTTTCCTAGCAAACTACTGTTCTTGCTTTTGCAGCCATTTGATTATGAGACTTTATTCAGTTTTGCTCAAAGTCAGATGAAAAAACGTTACTGAAATGAGTGCATTGTCTCTGAGTCAGATGTGAAGGAAAAGGTCTGGCTGACAAAAATAACTTAAATAAGGTGTTAGTGAATTCATATTGCAAAGAACATAAAAGAAGGCAGGAAGCAGGGGAGGGAAGCATCTCTCTCATATTATATTTAAATGACAAGTAAAAGTAACTCTTGGTGTTCCTTCAGCATCTCATTGATGGGGGCCATTGCATAATCTTGTATTGTATGCAGACTAAAAATCTATTTAATATTTTTTCTGAATTCACGAGGTTAAAATTAATAGAAATTAATGTAAATTTTGCCCATTAAATCAAAAGTGACAGATACAAAATATGGTAAGTGTTCCTCTAAGCATGTTTGCTTGTTCTGCTCTGTGAATTGGGTATACCTAACTTTAACAACTTTCCCTAGCACTACAAAACAGTGTAAACTCAGTGCAGAGAAGCTCTTCAGATCTCTGCATATGAAGTGTGACAAGCAAATTTATCACAAATACAAATACACACACATACACAGAGCAAAGCAGCAGGAACACAATGCCGGCAAATACGCCTGTCTATCCAAAGTCCAAGGTCATTTTGACAGGTGTCATAGCTAGGAGTGGAAAGAAAACACAATGAAAGGGGCAGAGAGGCACAAGTGGGGATGGAAAAAAGAAGGGGGGAAAGCAGCACTACAGGTTTCTAAGACAGCCAAAGATCTTACAAAATAGAGAAGGGAATTTATATTTTATATAAGGGAGAGGAGAAAAACCCTCTGCCATTTCTGGAGATTCCCAGCAATTCAGTGAGAATTTTTTTTATTTCAAACAAGTACAATCCTACACATACATCTTTCAGGCAAGCTGTTTTGTGCAGTTTTGCGAGTGTAACAGGAAAACTGCTTTAAATATTCACACAGTGATAGAAAAACAGATTATCTTGTCTGTTACAGGTGAAACTGTTTTTTAGGATCACAGGGAAGATATTCCCTATGGGCACCATCCAGCAAATATTGGCACCATCCTGATTAATTTGCATGTGCAGTTTTCAAAATGGTTTGTATCAAATGAGTATATACAAAAGAATGGCCACACTGGGTCAGACCAATGGATCATCTACACCAGTGGCCAATACGAGGTGCTTCAGAGGAAATGAACAAAACAGGCAATCATCGAGTAATCCATCCTGTTGTCCACGCCGAGCTTCTGGCAATCGAAGAATAGAGACACCCTGCCCATTCTGGCTAATTGCCATTGATGGACCTATCCTCCATGAACTTATCGAATTCTTTTTTGAATCCTGTTATAGTTTTGGCCTTCACAACATCCCCTGGCAAAGGTTCCACAGGTTGACATGAATTGTGTGAAGAAATACTTCTTTATATTTGTTTTATATGGCAATATTAATAAGATAAAAAGATTTTAAAGGTAAATTGTATTTGAATCTGTAGTCAAGTCACCTATTTTTGACGAAAGCCAATCCCTTAACATAAAAATGGGATAACATTCACTTAACCTTTTCAAGTCCAAAGGGTAGTGCTGTAATACAAATAATAAATAAATAGTCTCCAGGTTCCTCAAATACTGTAAAATAAATGGCAAAGAGGTAGGAGAATAGCACCTGAATGTCTTGAAAAACAATTAAAATGGTGTCCAGCTTTTCTTGTGATAGAGACAGAGGCCATTATTATTCATGGTAAGAGAGAGGCAGATGTCTAGAAAGTATAATATACCCCTGGAATGCTATGAAAACAGAACAGCCACTGGTCTGCCTACTATCTCCAGTTTCCCACCAATGGGAGTCATTTTAGCTAAAGCAGGTGGTCTGCTTATTTAATGGGAGGAGGGAAAAGGTGAAGGACCTGCTTGTATTCTATGAAAGCCATGACTATTCTTCAGGCAGGCCAGCTATAAAGAAAGGAGAATACTTTTGAAAAGAATACTTTGAAAGATGGAAGCAAGATCCTCAAGGACTTCTGTGCATCCAAAGCAAATTCAGAACTATGGGAGGTAGAAGGGCTAGTGTATATCAGAGGTGCCTACAAATTGAAAAGTCAAGCAAGGGTATCTTTGAGGCAGGGGAGAAATGAAGACGCAAAAGACATGGTTTAAATAAGTTGCCTTGAGGTAAGTGGTAAAATATTGACGTGGATTAAAAACTGGCTAAGAGACAGAAAATAGAGTAAGAACAAATGGTCAGTCTTCAACATGCAAAGGTTAAGAGTGAGGTATCCCAAGCTTCTGTACCAGGACTGGTAGTGGTGAATATATTCCTAAGTGATCTGGAAAAGGGAGAAACTGTGGTGGCTGAATTTGCAGATTATACAAAATTATTTAGTCAAAATTAGAGGAAACTGGGAGGAATTTCTGAGACCCCTCCATAAAGCTAAGTCAATCAGCAGCATAATGGCAGATGAAATAAGACAAATGACAAGTAATACATATTGAAACTCAAAGGAATAATCTGAACTACTCATATGTATTGCTGAGTTCTAAACTAGATGCAACAACTCAGTAAGGCGGCCTGGGCATCAGTGTAGACCAGGGGTCCCAAACATGCGGCCCGTGGGCCACATGCAGCCCGCGGAGTTATTTCCTGCGGCCTGCCATAGGCACCAACTCCACTGGCAGCCAAGCTCCAAACATTACTGAGTGTTTATATTTTATTAAAACAACTTTTTAAAAACTGTAATGCAAAGAGGGAATACATTGACTTTTAACAGAATACTATATTACTCTTCATTTTTTTCATTTTTGACTATACTTTTGTATCATTGTATGAAAAGGTTTCAGTGATGCGGCCCTCGGGCCAATTTACTAGTTCTCATGTGGCCCTCGTGGTAAGTTGAGTTTGAGATCCCTGGTGTAGACTACTAAATGAAAACTGCTGTTAAAAGTGCAGTGGTATTGCTCGAGGAGGAAAAAAAGTGCATAAAATGTTAAGATGTATAAGGAATGAGATTAAAGGTAATACTGAAAACATGATAATGGAATTACATGAAATCATTGGTATGCCCTCAATTTGAATAGTGTGTTCAGTTCTGGTCACTATCTCAAAAGTGAAAACAGCAGAAGTAGAAGAGGGTTCCAAGTGTTGTTGCAGCTGTGTTGGTCCCATAATATGACAGAGACAAGGTAGGTGAGTTTAATATCTTTTATAGAACCAACTTCTGCTGGTGGAAGGTACAAGCTTTCAAGCTACACAGAACAATTCTTTATGTCAGAAGGGGTTCAGAGGCAGATAATTATCAGAGACATGAAATGACTTTCATAGAGAGAGACACTGAAAAGTTTGGGATTGTTGGTTTAGAGAGACAACAAAAGACATGGTAGAGGAATTTAAAATAAAGAATGGTTTAGACAATCAGGTGCTCCTATTTATCCACTCTCCTAATAAAAAACAAGGGGATATTCAATTAAGTTGAATGGTGGTAAATTTTAAACTGATAATAGGAAATACTTTCTTTTTTTTTAAACTCAATAGTATTGCCTGCCACAAGCTATCACTGAGGTTAGTAAGATACAGAAAAGGATTAGTCATGTATGTATCTAATGAAAATATTCAGTTCCATTAGGTAGGTGTGTACACACACACACACACACACACACACACACACACACACACACACACACACACACGAATATAAACCTCATATGTAGCAGGTCATAAGGCAAACACTAACTGACTAGGTTTGGAACTTCCCCTATGGGCACTTCAGTGCATAACTGCCCACCATAAGGTTAACTGCACTTTAAAGCCGCTGGCACAACAAACTGCCAGCGACAGGATACTCATGCTCTGCTGATCTGTTCTGGTATGACAATTCCCATGTTCCTACACCACAAAAGTACAGAACTGTGCTTCTACAGCTTGCTCCATAGCAATGCAGCAAAAACCTGGGAAATGAGAGAGAGGGTATAATCCCCTTTATTTGTGGGGCTTAGCCCTATGGATCCTAGTAGCAGCAGTGGTGGATCTACAAGCCAATACTCTGTCCTGCCCCAGCCACACCTAATTTCAGGGATGTAATTTCAGGAAAAGTTCGGAGGGGGGCGGGAGTGGGAGTAGAGGACAATAGTGCATATAGACCTATGAAAAGTCAGGAATGGGAGGCAAACCAAGGTGAGGAGGCAGGGTCAACCCACAGCAAATGATGCCCCTGCCTAACTCCTCCATCCAAAGTCCTCCCATACTTGCTATCTATCTAACAAGAGTTATCATTTGCCCCTGAAAGTTATTTCATTCTGTCTGTCTGCAGACTTGGCACTTATCTCCGCTGAAGAGGATCCAGTGTATTTGCAATGTTTAAGGCTAGATACTTAATTTACTTTTAAATGGAAGCTTAAAGTGATGGCCTGTCAGTGTCAGGAGGGAAACACCAGTGTAGTGCACTGTCACAAACTGGCTCAATGACACTGGTTATAGTGGTGTTGTGTGACTAACATTTTCAGCCTCAGATGAAAGGGGCTTTACAAGAGTAAATTATTAATTATTATTATTATTACAGTGTATCCTCTCTACAAACCTATTCCGGATGATAAGAACTGTGTACTAAAGCAGAGCAAGAGAGATTCACAAGTAGAAACTAACTTGCACTTGTGCCAGAACTAGGGTAAAATGACAGCCCTGCAGCTCTTGATTTACATGAGTCAACTCTCCTGCAATACAAACACTACCGATGCGTTCCCCATTGTCTTCCTATTTATACGGACTATTTTACCTGCAGATAGCCCAAGTTAATTAAAAAAACGGTAACTCACCTTTTGTAACTGTTGTACTTCATATTGCTCATGATCATTCCATTCTAGGTGTGTGCGCGCCCACGTGCAGTCGGAGACCTTTGCCTTAGCAGTATCCGTAGGGTCGGCTGCAGTGCCCCCTTGGGTGCTGCACTCATGCATCAGTATATTAGGTGCCACCAACCCTATGCCCTCTCAGTTCCTTCTTGCCAGCAACTCAGACAGAGCGGCAGAAGGGTGGGTAATGGAATGGACACGAGCAACGTATCACAAAGAGAAACAGTTACACAAGGTGTAACCGTTTTTTCTTCTTCACGTGCTTGCTCATGTCGATTCCAATTCTAGGTGACTCAAAAGCAGTATCCTTGGAGGTGGGCTCAGAGTTCACAGTCTGGCAGCTTGTAGTACTGCCCTACCGAAGCCAGCATCATCCCGGGGCTGCTGGGTCAGCGTGTAGTGGGACGTGAACGTATGGACGGATGACCAGGTGGCCACCCTGCAGATGTCATGAATAGGCACTTGGGCCAGAAAGGCTGCCGAAGAGGCCTGCGCCCTGGTTGAGTGGCCGGTCACAATCACCGGGGTGGCACCTTCACCTGGTCATAGCAGTAAGGAATGCAGGCGGTGATCCACGAAATAATTCTTTGTGCAGACACTGGCCGGCCTTTTGTCTTGTCAGCCACTGCGACGAACAATTGCGTCGACTTACGAAATGGTTTGGGCCTCTCAATGTAGAAGGCTAATGCCCGCCTGACATCTAGGGAATGTAGCCCATACTCCTCCTCTGACTTATGCGGCTTGGGGAAAAGATAAGAACATTTCATATGAGCCAGACATTCATATGAGCCAGACCAGAGTTGTGGTCTGAGATGGACCTCGTCCTTGTAGAAGACTGAATAGGGCAGTTCTGAGGTGAGTGCCCTAATCTCTGAGACCTCGCAGGCAGAGGTGACTGCGACCAGGAATGCCACCTTCCAGGACAGGAGAAGGAGAGAGCAGGAAGCCAAAGGCTCAAAGGGGGGACCCATGAGCCGTGACAGCACCAGATTCAGGTCCCACGGGGGGACATGCAGGCAGAGGCGCTCGAGGCCCTTGAGGAACCTGGCCATCATGTCCTGGGAAAAATCTGACCTACCTGCGAGCAGCAGATGGAAGGCCAAGATGGCCGCCAAGTGGACCCTGATGTATGAAAGGGACAGGCCTTGGAGTTTGAGATGCAGAAGGTAGTCCAGGATCAATTGCATCAAGGCTCACTTGGGCCGAACGCCTCTATCTGAGGTCCAGCAGGTGAACCGCTTCCATTTGGCCAGGTAGGTTGCTCTGATGAAGGGTTTCCTACTGCCCAACAGGACCTGCTGGACATCAGCTGAGCACTGCTGCTCCTGCTTATTAACCATGTAGCAGCCAAGCCGTCAGGTGCATCGCCTGCAGGTTTGGATGGAGAAGACTGACGTGGTTCTGGGCTAGCAGGTCCAGCCAGAGCAGTAGCTGTAACAGAGCAGCCACCGAGAGGTCCAGCAATGTGCTGAACCAGTGCTGGCGCAGCCAAGCTGGCACCAGGAGAATCACCCTCGCCCTGTCCCTCCTGATATTCAAGAGGACCCTGGAGAGTAACAGCACCAAAGGGAAGGCGTACATCAGAGCCCCCAACCACGGGAGAAGAAAAGCATCCGACAGGGATCCTCTGTCCATACCCCCCATTGAAGAGAAAATGTGGCATTTCCTGTTCTGCCTGGACACGAACAGGTCCACCCAAGGAGTCCCCCACCTCTGGAAGATGAAGCTGACCATGTCTGGATGGAGGGACCACTTGTGGCGAGACGAGGCGGTCCTGCTGAGGCGATCTGCCCAGGCGTCCTTGGCCCCAGGGAGGTGAGCAGCTACGAGATGGATATCTTGCTGCAGACAGAAGTCCCAGAGCCGGAGGGCTTCCTGGCAGAGGACAGACGACCTGGCTCTGCCCTGCCTGTTGACATAGAAGATGGTCATCGTATTGTCCGTCAGGACCTGCACCACCATGCCCTGCAATTGAGGCAGGAAGGCTTGGCAGGCCAGGCGAACTGCCCTGAGCTCACCGAACCTGACGGTGATATGCAGGGCACGATCGCGACTAGACCAACGACCTTGCGTGCTGAGAGTGCCCAGATAGATGCCTCGGACCTGGGGTGGGGAGCCTGAAATGAGAGTCGCCGATGGGGATGGAGCTGCGAAGGGGACTCTTCCAGCAGCGATGCGGGATCCTGCCACCACGTGAGCAATGAAAAAAAACACTGTCCGGAATCCTGACCACCCGGTGCATGCTATGCCGGTTGGAAGCCCGCCAGCCAAACCTGCAGGGGCCTGAAGTGGAGCCTCGCGTGCCACACCACATAACTGCATGCCACCACGTGACCCACCAAACTCAGGCATATGTGAGCAGTGGTGAGTGGGTGGGCTCTCACAGACGAAATGAGGTCCACCATGGCCTGGAACTGGTTCTCAGGGAGAAAGACCCTGGCCCGAGTGGAGTCAAGGACCGCCCCGATAAATTCTGTGCATTGCACTAAGGTTACAGTTGACTTTTTCTCATTTATTACCAACTCTAGGTCGCGAAAGATGGAACAGACCAGATCGAAATGCTTCCGCCCCTGATCTCGGGACCGGACTTTTATCAACCTGTCATCGAGGTATGGCTAAATTTGGACTCCTCAATATCTCAGGTAAGCGGCCACCAGCACTATACACTTTGTGAACACTCTTGGGGCTGATGAGAAACCAAAGGGCATCACCGTGAACCGGAAATGGCGATGGCCCAACATAAAATGGAGGAAATGCCGGTGCCCCAAGAATATGGAAGTATGCGTCCTTTAAATCAAGGACAGCATACCAGTCTCCTGGATCCAGGGAGGGGATGATGGAGGCCAGGAAGACCATGCGAAATTTCAACTCCGCTTGCAGGATTAGGAAATAATGGTAGTAGAATCTTTCCCCCGACATGTCCCGAGGGACCTCCTCTACTGTCACCAGGCGCAGGTGCTTTTCGACCTCCTGGCCCAGCAATTGCTCATGAAAAGGGTCCCTGAAGAGGGACAGGGAAGGGGGGTCGGAGGAAGGGCTGGCTACAAACTGCAGGGTATAGCCCGACAAATTCGTGTTGAGTACCCAGTGGTCCGAGGTGATACGGGACCAGGCCAACTGGAAAGGGTGGAGACGGTTGAAGAAAGAGAGGGGTGGATCCAGCAGATTGACTGGGGCATTGTCCTGGGGTGCCCCCTCGAAACAATTGCTTCTGGCTTCCCTCGTTTCTGGGAGGGTCAGGTTGCGCAACCAAGCAGGAAGATGAAGGATACTTCTGTTTAGGCCCCTTGTCCTTCCCTCCTATAGGAACCCGATCTAGGAGTTCCCCAGGACCTAGAGCGCAGAGGAGGAGGCGGTGGAGGGCAGAACGGCTTCCTGGCCTGCTGAGTGGTGTGAAGGCCTAAGGAGCAGAGGGTGGCACGCAAATCTTTAAGGCCGTGCAGCCTCGTGTCTGTGAGCTTGGAAAAGAGCTCCGTTCCCTCAAATGGGAAGTTCTGGATAGTGGCCTGCAGCTCTTGGGACAACCCAGAGGACTGCAACCACCGCCAAGTCAGCAGCGTCCCAGGTCATTTGAAGGACTCCCCTGGCCACCGCCATGCGATTCAGCAAGTCCCACAGGTTGAAATTAAACCTGCCCAACAGGGCCTGGTGGTTCGACACCCTAAATTGAAGACTCGCCGTTGAATAAACCTTTCTGCCAAATAAATCAAGTCTCTTGGCATCCTTATTTTTGGGGGTGCCACTAACGTGGCACTGTCTGTCCCTTTCGTTCACCGCGGACACAACCAGGGATGCCGCTGGTGGGGGGAGTGTGTACAGGTATTCAAAATCTTTTGCAGGGACATATTTCTTTTCTGATTTCTTGGAAGTGAGTGGAATAGAAAAGGGGTTTTGCCACAGTGACTTGGCAATGCTGAGGACCCCCCAGGTGAACGAGCAACGCGACCTGGGCAGAGGTGGTAGCTGAAATAACGCTGAAGAGATTGTTGGCCTCCTCCGTGACCTCTTCTATTGGTAAGTTCAGGTTCTCAGCCACCCTTTTAAGGAGGGCCTGGGTGCTCCTTAATATTGTCCAGGGGACTGCTTGCATGTGACGGCCCAGCCACCGCCTCGTCCGGGGACAACAATGATGACTGCACCACCTGTGGAGGAACTTGTTCCCATTCCTTGTGCAGGGAGGGGCTCCCAGGCACCAGGATCCATTGCGCTGCCCTCGCAGTGGATTTGGCACCTTGCTCCGACTGCAGTACCAAGGCCAGTTTATCCGAGGCTGCCAGGGAGGGCTGGTGGGAGTAGGGGACCGGCATCACAGGTACATCCCACAGATTCCAGTACCGCTACTGGGAGGGCCACTACCCTTGTGGCGAAATAACAGTGGTGGGTGCCGCACTGGTTTCCCGCGTTGGTGCTGAATCCCCGCTTTGAGGCGAAGGGCTGAACTCTTGGTCTGACTTGGACTACTGTCCTTCCAGCGACCACAGTGGAGCCGTTGAGACCTGAGTCTGTGTGCTGACTCTGGTCAGCAACCGGCGAGGGTGAGTAACGATGACTGCTGGAGGAACGGTACCAGGAGAGACCGGGACAGGTGCCGTGATGGTGAACAGCCCCTCCTGGGCGGGGACCGACATCTAGGAGACCGCCAGAGGGAGGGCGACCGAGGCCTCGGGGACCTGCGGCCAGAAGCTTGCCCGTAACAGCAGTACAGAGACTGACGCCTCGACTACGGAGTCCTATGCCTAGTAGGTGGAGAGTGCGTCAAGGACCTGGGTCTTCTAGCTGGAGAGCCAAGATACAGTGTCAGGGTCAGAGGTCATAGAGATGGGGATCTGTGCCTATGGTCCAGTGACTGGGGGTGCTCCGCCATTCTCTGAGGCTGCACCACAAATGGCTTGCCTTCAGTGCTGGGGACTTAGCCGAGTCTGCCACCTAGTACAGCGTCTGCATTCCCAATCGGCTCCTTTGGCCTTTGGCCACCGGGGCCGCCTTGGGCACTGATGGCCCTGGGAGAGGTGGGGACCCCTGCTGCTTCCCGGGGTTCGGGGTGGATCCCTGGCCGGTCTGGGGGGGTCTGACCTCAGTGATACCCCCTTGGAAGCCCCAAAAGGACCTGACACAGGTCCTTTGCCCGAAGTCCCCTTCGTCTTCAGTGCTGAGGGCCTCCTCTTCTTTTGCTACTTCTTCGGCACTGGCAAAGGGGAATGATACTGGGTAGAGCCCGATGCCGTCAGTGTACTCTGCACCGAAGCAGAAGTACTAGGCGTGGGGTCCACAGCGGAGGGCTCCTTCACGGGGCAAAGTGCAGCCTCCGTGAGGAGGACCCTCAAGTGGATATCCCGCTCCTTCTGCGTTCGAGGTCAAAAGTTTTTACAAATCTGACACTTGTCTTTTCTGTGGGATTCTCCCAGGCACTTCAGACAATTATCATGGGGATCACGGATAGGCATCGGCCTACTGCATGTCGAGCATCATTTGAAGCCAGGAGAGCGGGGCATGCCCCACTGGGGGATGAAGTCCCAGCTGGGACTTTAAGTACACTAACTTAATTCTACTAAAGGCTAACTAACTACTTACAAACTACTTTCCAAACTATGTACAGATAGGAGAACAAAAGGCTGTAAAGAAAAAGCTCTTGCTCTTTCGATCTGCAAGACAAGGCACTCCAACCCCTCGTCATGGGCAGTAAGAAGGAACTGAAAGGGCATAGTGGCCTCTAATATGTTGACGCATGAGTGCGAAACTCAAGGGGGCACCACAGCCAACCCTACAGATACCGCTAAGGCAGACATCTCTGATAACCGTGCACGTGGGTGGGCACACACCTAGAATGGAATCGACATGAGCAAGCACTCGAAGAAGAACAGATCAATCCCATGGAGATAAATGCCTCTCAAACAGATTATCACATTAATTATCCTTCTTAAAAGAAAATCCAAGAAGTTATCCATTTGTGCTCTCTTAATAGAAATCATATGTTCTTTCCCATTTCAGGATTCTTTGCAAAATTATGGCCACTCCAGAGTATCTTTATATGAAAAGTAAAGAGCCATACAGAGCAATCACTACATTTGATTCTTGTAATCATTATTATTTGTACTGCAGTAGTGCCAAGAGGCCCCCAATCAAGAATAAGCCCCTCCTCTAACTGACAGGAACTACACATATATAATTAAAAGATTGTTAGCTCTTTGGAACAGGGACTATCTAATTCAGTGGTTCTCAACCTGCAGTCCAATCAGCGGCACATGCGGCCCACAATGGTAAATAGTTTAAATTAGATCAGTGGTTCTCAACTTAAGTAACGATCAGTGGTTCTCAACCTAAGTAACAACCAGTTACCGTAACAATTTTAAGAGTTGGCAGAGTTCTTTATTCCATCTTCCTTTCTCTCTTCTCCTCAATTCACCTGCACACAGCAACCCTACTGGATAAAAAGGAAGCAAGTCTGTAAATGGCACTGGGGTACACAAACAAGGCTATAATAGAGACAGGGCTTGTCCTCACTTGACTAAGATAAGAAACTCAGAGAAGATGATATATTTGGCTCCTGCTGATTGGACAAGTATCCCAAGAGATCTCAGGGGCATCTCTGAGCAATTCTTTAGTAGCAAAAGAGGGAGAGGCAAAGGAAGCAAGGAGGCCCATATAGGAAATGCTACTCAGAGCAGCATCTAAAGAATGGTATTTTAACAGGGTGACAGGACTCTTTCATTGATCCACTCTGTTAGCAGGCGCTAGAACCCTGCACAGAGCTGTTGGAGTTCTACTAACTCATTGTAGCAGGTGTGGCTTGTTAATGCCACCTGAGCTAAAAGGGAGACAGGAGCAAGTCTAGGAAGTGGGAAGTAGGATAGAGGTGACCCTGAAGAGGAACTCAGAACAGCCAATCTCACTGAGGAATCTTCGGCTAAGGTTTACCAAAGAAGACAAACTCCAAAAAGAGTATCAGAGGGGTTGTTAGTCTGGATCTGTAGAAGCGACAAAGAGTCCTGTGGCACCTTATAGACTAACAGACGTATTGGAGCATAAGCTTTTGTGGGTGAATACCCATGGCATGCATCTGAAGAAGTGGGTATTCACCCACGAAAGGTTATGCTCCAATTCGTCTGTTAGTCTATAAGGTGCCACAGGACTCTGTCTCTTCCAAAAAGAGTGTGAGTTTGAACACTAACTCAGGGGTCTCTGTGCTCTGCTGAGGATGGGGTAGGCATTCAGTCCTTTCACAGGCATCTAAACATTAAACTTCCTACATCTAAAAAATTGGGGTTTTTTATTTAAACAAAGACCAAATGAAGGGGAAAACCCACAATCCTATCAAAAAGAGTGACCAAACCAACTCTGCACATTTGTGACAGCATGGGTAGAAACCTCACAGTTGCCAGCTAAAATTAGAATTTTCTTTTCTCTGCAACAACCTACCATCAACTGCAGAAGCTGTGGTGTGGACTTCAAATGACCCTTAAGTTTCAAACTGGGGTCTCTTTTAAGAAAGAAAATGACAGAGTTAGATAAGTGGGAGAAAAAAAAGAGATGTTACAAAATCTAAGGCCTGGTCTATATTACACAGTTAGGTCGATGCAAGGTAGTTAAGGTACCTTATGTCGAACTAGCTGTGGATGTGTCTTCATTTAACTTTGCATCCTGCCAACTTAATAACACTCCCTCAAGAGCAGCACTATGTCACGGCCGATGTACTTAGGTTCGATGCAGTGATAGTGTAGACGCTGCATTAATTACTTCAACTGTTATTGGCCTCTATAAGCCGTCTCACACTGACCTCTCTGGTCACCATTGGGAACTCCTCTGCCCAGGGGTCAGGTAGACAGGAAGTCGCTTCTTCCCTTTAAAGCCCAGCAAATTTTTGAATTACTTCCCTTTCCTGGTTGCCCGGCTTGGCAGGCACACATAGCAGCTCTCCAGTGTTGAGTGTAACTGCCCAGTAGACCATGTCAGCTACACGCTGCAGACGTGCTCCTTCCTGGAGTACACAGGAGGTATTGGATCTCTTGGGCCTGTGGGGAGAAGGGGCTGTGGAGGCACAGCTCTGATCCAGACGAAGCAGCATGGACATCTACAAGCAGTTACTCAGAGGATGCAGGAGAAGGGTTACAACAGGGGCCAGCAGCAGTGCCACATGAAAGCCAAGGAGCTGCGGCAGGCATACCAGAAGGCAAGGGAGGCCAACCATCAATCCGGTGGAGAGCCACAGACCTGTCACTTTTACAAAGAGCTGCAAGCCATCCTCGCCGGAGATCCCGAACCCGACCCCAAGAGAACTCTGGATACTTCTAAGGAGCCCAAGTCACAAGCCCCTGCCATGAACAGCGAGGAGGAGTTGGAGGTGGACAAGGAAGAGGAAGAGTATGGGGAATAGGCGACCGGGAGATCCAGTGTTGCAACGAGCCAGGACATATTTTTGACTCCACCGCAGTCCAGCCAGTCCTGACAACTGAGCACAGGCAAGCCCGATGCAGGGGAAGGAACCTCTGGTAAGTATGCAGTTTGCTTTGAAATTACAGGGATGGCACCCCCAAAGTAGCAGGATACATCTGTTGATTTACTCTTTTTAACTTCTGCTGGAAGACGTAGTGGAACAACCACAAGAGGTAGAGTTGCTATCTGTTTTTCATTCTCCTGTAGAGCTAGGCAGAGGGGCCACGTGGAGCAGTTTGTTTATGTGCACCGGGATGTCCTATGAATCCTCCGTAGAGATCTCTATGAAACTTTCATGGATGTAGTCTGCAATCCTCTGCCAAAGGTTTCTGGGGAGAGCGGTCTTATTTCTTTCACTGTGGTAGGACTTTCCCACCCCACTCAGCGATTACTTCAGCAGGCACCACTGCAGTACAAAGGCTAGCAGCATATTGGCCCAGGCGGCATCGAGACACCCAGCAGCAGCTGTGGTCTCTCTGCCTGTTACCCTCAGGACTGAGATATCAGTTGAAATCACCAGCTCCTGTGGAAAACAGTGCCAGTCTTCAGTTCCATTGACCTACACAACTATAATTATGCCAGCAAGCTATTCCTCCCTCATTTCCCCAACCCTCCCAAGGGCCATACTCACCATGGCTGGTGCTGTGACTGGCACCGTGCTCTATGAATCCCAAAGAAAAGTGAGACTGTAGTGCTTACAACTTCTGGGGAGCAAGGGGAGTGAGCTCAGTATCTTAAGTTTCTATTTCCATTGTGAATACATTGATAATGGTACCTCTATGTGTTGTATTTGCAACTGCTGCCATTGTGGCCTTCAGGCTCTCCCCCTCCACACCTGCCAAATGACTGAGCCAGATAAGGAGGAGAAAGAAGACGACTCGGGATGATGTGTGCCAGGAGATCTTGCAAGTCAGTGCTGTATGAGAGAGAATGAGACCAGGGTCTGGCGTATCACCATTGCAGACAGCACGGAGAAAGAGTGTGGAGGGAGAAAGGTGCAGGAAAAGGAGAGGGACGTGCAGCAGGAGATACTTGTGCTTCTCAGACAGCAAAGAGATGCTGTAGACTCTGGTAAACCTGCAGGTTCAACAATCTCGTGCTCACCTCCCTCCACAGCCCATAAGGAACTCAATATCCCTATACCCCTCCCCCCTTCAACATTCCACGTGGTATCAGGGGTCGGTGCACTAGCCTTACCACTCCATCTGGGGGGGGGGGGGGGGGGGCAGTAAAGACAATCACAGCTTCACATACACTGACCTGTGAAAGCCATGGTTGGTGTACATGTATCTGAAATGGAAATGACTGTTCTTTCCCCTTCATAAAGGTCCGTTCCCTTAATTTATTAAGTTTTAAATGTTTTTTTTAAAATTGCCTGGTTCATCTTACAGAATACTTTTTTTGTGGGGGTGCGGGGTATAAACTTTATCTTTATTAGTTCACAACATATGCTGTCTGGTGCTAAGTAGGTCTGACACTCACCAATTTCCTGTCACTTCACTTTGTCACAGAACCCGTAACATTTTTCACAGACAATATAGGTGTACGGACAATGTTATATACCTACATACAGAGCAATCACTATAAGATTTATACCGAGCTGCAAAAAGCAAGGCCAGGTAGAGCACACTACAGCAATACACATACTCTGGTTCACTATTAAAATGTTCTTTCAAAGCCTCCCTGAGCCACATAACTCTTCTAAAAGCCCTTGTATCTATCTGTTCAAATTCAGCAGACAGCCGCTCCACCTCTGCCCTCCACCCCAGTGGAAACTTTCCCCCTTTGCTTCACAGATATTATGCAGGACATAGCAGACAGCTATGACTATTGGGCTATTTTTCTCACTGAGGTCCAATCTTGTAAGTAAACAATGCCAGTGATCCTTCAAACGACCAAAGGCACATTCAACTGTCATTCTGCACCTGCTGAGCCTGCAGTTGAAGCATTTCTTGGTGCTGTCAAGGTGGCCAACGTACGGCTTTACGAGCCATGGGAACAAGGGGTAGGCTAGGTCTCCCAGGATCATTATTGGAGTTTCAACATTCCCAATGGTAATCTGCCAGTCAGGAAAGAAAGTCCCTGATTGCAGCTTTCTGCACAGTCATGTATTCTTAAAGGTGCACGTGTCATGCGTATTCCCTGACGGCCCACATTAATGTCAGTAAAGTATCCCCAGTGATCCATCAGTGCTTGCATTACCATAGAAAAGTACTGCTGATGTACTCTGTGTCAAGGTGGTCTGGTGCTAAAATAGGGATATGCATGCCATCGATCGCCCCACTGCAATTTGGGAAGCCTATTGCTGCAAAACCATCCATTATGTCCTGAACATTGCCCAAAGTCACAGTCCTGCTTAGCAGGAGGCGATTAATGGCCCTGCACACTTGCATGACAATGGCCCCTGCAGTGGATTTCCCAACTCTCAGGTAGTAATCTGACATTGCAAGTTTCCACAATGCAATCAATCATCACTTGCTTTTCAACGGTCGGTGGGGCTCTCATTTTGGTGTCCCTGTGCTGGAGGGCTGGGGCGAGTTCAGGGCACAGATCTAGAAATGTGTCCTTGCGTATCTGAAAGTTCTGCTTCCACCGCTCGTCATCCCAAACCTGCATCACAATACAGTCCCACCAGTTGGTGCTTGTTTCTCAGGACCCGAATCCATTTTCCACCATCTCCAGTTGCTCCGTGAAAATCACCAACAACCTTGAATTATTTCTATGTCCCACAACAATTTAGCCCCCAGAGGAATTGTCATGTTCCCAGCGGCTCAGCAAGTACTACAGGATCCTGTGTCCTGTGCTTGAAAAGCTCATGAAAATAGTGCAGACGTATGCAGGCTCCATGCTTCTGCCAGAGATGGCGGACATACAGGTTTGTGGGAGTTTTTAAAAGACGGCACAAAATATTATGGGATGCAGATGAAATTATGGCATGGAGAATGCTGTATTATAGGAAGTTGACCCCTTGCTCCCCATCACTCCTGTGAGACTTGTATCAGGCATTGCAAAAGCTTCCCAAAACACCCTGTGCTTGACAGTGGGATACCTACCCATCATGCTCTGCACTGATACAAGCACTCCTGGTGAGGGCATGCACTGGTGACACAAGGAGTCAAGCGTGCACATGCACAAATGATGTAATAACTGCGGCAGCTGCATGCCAACATAACTTAGGTTGACATAATTTTGTAGTGTAGTCCTGGCCTATCTAGTAATGAGAACCTTTTAATTTCTCTTATGCAGATGCTTATTCAGTTAAGGGGTGTATTCACTCACTTATAAGGCTCCATCTGGCTGCTAGGCAACTATAGTAGTGTAATGGCAAGGTGGGTGAGCTAATAACTTTTACTGGACCAACTTCTGTTGGTGGGAGAGAGAAGCTTTTGAGCTTACACCAAGCTCTTCTTCAATGTAAGCCTGAAAGCTTCTCTCCCACGAACAGAAGTGGGTGCAATAAAAGATATTACCTCACCCATCTTGTCTATCTAATATCCTAGGGCTGGCAACGCTACAACACTGCACAGTGTAATGGCAGACAGGCATCAACCATTAACTTGTTTCTCTTCTGAAGGAATGCAAAGGCTGACCACCATAATTCCTGCAAAAAATAGAAACTGACATCTAATAACTGGGATCAAATTCCTGTGAGTAATTATGGAAAAGGGGAAAAAAAATAAGGGACAACGGGGAATTGGGGAAACACAAGAGCATCAGATCCTAATTCTCTATTAGATGCTGTGCCCTGAAGATGGGGGAATTTACAGAATGTCACTTAATGGAAGCGTTTTTTCCCTCCACCCACTTCAACTAACACTGTGTGGTCCTTTGCCTTTCTTGGTATGTCAGAGCAAGAGAATTCCATTTTCTGTCAGTGTACAGTCCCCACCAATGCAGTATCACAGCACAGCCACCATCTTTCCAGCTCAGTGAATCTGAGTAGGCCTCAGAATTCCCCATTTTGGAACAGCTTTCTGGGTCTCCACAGTATTTCCAGGCTAGACCAAAAACAAAACCCAGATCTCCCACATGACCATGCAACTCATTAGCACTGCAGAAATGTGCCAAAGTACCTGAGGCAAAGACTACAAACAATTAACAACTGACTAGACCTGACTGGAAGACTAAGTACAGCTATGAACAGAATATTCAATGAAGCACCATTGGGATCTGGTGAAGAGGTTGGAGCAATGGCCAAAGGATAGTCTCCTTTACAAACTGTGGTCAAGATAAAAGTGACTGCAGTGCTCTGTGGACAGCTTTAATACCCTGCAGAGGGTGACACATGCTGCTACTGTTGCCCTCAAAGGTCAAAAATCATGACAAGCTATAGGAGTTACACCAGTCTCCTGGTAAGAAGAACCCCTACACATGAGAACCCTACACAGATGGAATGTTTAGAAGAGGACAGTTTGAATTTTAGATAGATAGGCAGACTGAGGCAGTTATGTCCCACAAGTTCACTCAGCCAGCCAAACTAGGCACGGATTACACAGGCACATAACCCCTCTGAGTTTCATGAAATGTAATTTGGAACTCTAACTATCCCAGTGAGTCAGTGGCAGAGTGTAAACGGGGGACATTCACCTCTTAAGTGCTTCCCTCCTGCTGCTTGCATGCCCCCTGAAGATTATCAGCCTCACTTGGCAGGTCTTCAGTGGCTCAGCACTCTTGCTGGGTCACACAATCCAAATGAACACCTTCTGGGGTAACAAAAAATCTAACAAAGCTGTATCTTCCCTTACCAGAGTCTTCAGCCACAGCTCTGGGCCCTTTAAATTCAGCCCTTCACTCGAGCTTCCAAACAAACCTTGTCTCCTTCTCGGGATTTACATCACTTCACCAGTGGTTAGTGGGGGAACCTGGGCCTGCCCACTTCTCCAGGTTCCAATCCAGGGACCCTATCTCTCACTTCAGTTCATTGCTGCTACTTCCCTGGGCCTCTTCCCACCTGACCCCTTTGTCTTCACCCCTTCCTTAGTTTAGGATTAAAGTTCTCAAGTCCCCTCTCACGCAGTTTAAGCAAATGCAACCAGAAACAAACTGGTTATCCCTCAAGCACCTTTGGCCAGAGAGGAACACCTGCCTTGCCCCTCTGGTCCCAGCCAAGAACTGCCCTGCTAAGGCCTTTTTATCTGACCCTGCTGGGCTCTGATTGGCTGTTTACATGAGGCCTGTTTAAGCAGGCCCGGAGGACCCACCTTCGCTGCTCCTTTCCTGGGTCAGGGTGTAGTAGGATTGCGGGGCTTCCATCAGGTGACCATGAAGGGCCCGGTATGCTCACCACACAGAGCCAGTATTAAGTTCTTAGTTAGGAAGAGAAGTTCATTCTAACTCTTCTGAAAACATGCAGTGTTAGAAAAAGGTTAGTATAACCAGGGCTTTGGAGCGGAGCCCAGAGCTGGAGCCCAGAGCAGTAGGTTTATGCCCAGAGCTGGAGCGGAGCCGGAGCGGAGCAATTCAAAATTCTGATTGCTCTAAATCCCTGAGTATAATGAACAAAAAACTTTATTTCTACTTATTTGGTATGAAAATTTAAACATTAGCTTTAATAATAGAGTTAAGTATCTTCTGTTAGCCTGATTCCACATAGCCCCAAATCAACGAGAATGCACACAGCATGTATGCTATCCGTGTCTTCTTATCATAAAAGGAACTTAACTTTCTCCACCCACGCAAGAGAACATTTTCTTACTGAAATGTGCTGATAAGAAGCCAAAATTAAAAGGGATACCGAAAAGCAAGATTATATCAGGGTGTGGGCTGGGAAGAGAACAACAACTATCTTCAGACAATTGTCCATCAATTTTTCTTTCAGCAAGAATGAACAGACTCAGTCCTATTTAAGATAAACTTCTAAATCAAAAGTACTGTAAACAAAAATAACGTTTTCACTCTTTTACAGCCTGGCGCCATTCGTTCCCCATTTCTCCATCTTGAAATCATGGCCGGTTCAAATATATGCAGTTCACAAAACAGCAGGCAAGAAGTGGTTATAGCAATCAGCTTAGAAGCCTAATTTCAAAACAGGTGGATATTCATAAGACAACATATTGCTCTTAATTTTACACTTATTAAAACTGTATTTACTTCACATGCAGAAACCTCTGTCATCAATTTTTCATTGAGTGCTCAACACTTCATCCTTCTTTTAAGATACCTCTCATACTTGAACATGCCTTTTACAGAAAGACACTTGGATTAATGCAAGATTCACCTCAATCCTTTTAACCCACTGAAAAACAACATGTCTGCTCTTTGTGCAAATGCCCTTTTCCATGTGGGTGTGTGGACAAGATTTAAAGAAAAAAAGACAATTATTTAAGTCATGTACTAAAAAGAGGAAGATTCAGCAAAGAAAAAAAAATCACTAGCTTTTTCTATTTTATAGCCAGCACTAGCAAGACAGGAGGGGTCCCCCCTAGGAGCGTGGAATTCTTCCATCAACCTAGCACTGTCTACGCCAGGGGTTAGGTCAGCATAGCTTCATCTCTCAGGGGTGTAGATTTTCACACGCCTGAGAGATGCAGCTATGCCAGTGTAAGTTCCCAGTGTAGACCAACACTTAGCGCACTGGTTCTCAACCTTTTTTCATTTGCGGACCCCTAAAAATTTTCAAATGGAGGTGTGGACCCCTTTGGAAATCTATTGTCTGCATATATAGTTGAATTCTGTTCAGTCAGTGTCTTTCACAGACCCATTAGATATAGTCTACGGACCCCCAGGGTCCACAGACCACAGGTAGAGGACTACTGCCATAAAGTATGTCTACACTACAAATGCTACAGCAACACAGCTGTGGCACTGCAACTATGCTGCTGTAGTGTAGACACTTGCTATAGCAACAGGAGTTCTGTTGCTTGTACTAAACCTATCTCCTCAAGAGGCGATAGGATAGATCAACAGAGTAATTCTTCTGTCGACTTAGCAGTGGCTACACCATGGCTTAGGTTATCTTAACTACATCTCACGGCTATGAATTTTATGTACCCCTAAGCGACTTACGCTAGGAACTTACATTAGCATAGCAACGTCTCTCAGGGGCATCAAAAATGCATACCCCTAAGAGACGTAGCTATACCATACCAAGCCAACCCCCAGTGTAGACAGCACTAGGTCACCAGGAAAATTCTTCAGAAGAATTCTGCACTGCTGTAGCATTTTAAGTGTAGATAAGCCATTATTGTTGAAAACCTACATCTTAAGTGTAGCCTGAATTTGTTGCTATCAGATTTACCAGCCATAAAATCTTTTCTGGGATTTTTAATGTATTTAAGTCAGCTATGACAAGCCTAGGTACTTTGGGTGGCTTTTACTAGTTAACACAAATAACAGGTCAAAAGAGCAACCATTTGCCAATCAGGAACAACTCTGGATCAATAGAGAGGGAGCAGGTGATTGTTCCTATATCCAAAAAGAGTGCTTATTTGTTCTAATCAGATTCCTGGACTATCAAGGTTACTGAGCATCCAATCAATTCATGTTCTTATTCAGACAGTGTTTCAGTCTCACTGGGTTCAGATCTGGGCAGCAAGTTTAACAGACAGTCAACCTACAACTTGGTACCCAGATCATTATTATATTACATAGCATCCTTTTTAACTCATGTCACTGTCCCTTTTAATGCTGAATTTGTTTTTGGGTTCCAGCCAGGCACTTAGCATTGCTCCGACACTGTGTCTTGTGGTTTCATGTATTTCCTATTTATGAAAAAGGACCTATAGCAGTTCCTGGTTTGTTACATTTTCTTCAAATAAAAAGTGTGAGCAGCAGCTTCCTCTATGATGTATTCTTCTATATTGGTGAACATTCTGTTCCCTTTTACCACACTCAGAAAAGCTACAAGATGGACTTTAAAAAAAGGAGGCAATAAGATAAGTTGTTCTGAAACAATTCACTCATCTCTAACAAAAACTGACAATTTCTTCCCCTCATTATTAGGTTCCCAGTATTCAATCAGAAAATATTTCTAATTTCATTCCTCTTTTCACACTGCCCTCTGCCTCCCATTTTTTAAACAATTCTTTAAATCACGTGCCACGGTTTTCCCAACTCCACAGATCTCATACATTCCTTATTGCTCTCTCTTCATTTAAAAAAATACCAAATACATTTAGTATTTACAGTAAGAATCTTTGTACATGTAAGACACCTTTCAACAGAAGACCCCAAAATGGCTTGTAAATATTAATTTAGCTTCAGCATGTCCTTCTGAGGTATTACATTTATTTTACAGAGGTGGAAAATAAGAGACCTTAAGTGACTTGACCAACGTCATTAGCCTACTTGGGAAGCGGATCCATATGCCCTGACTCCCAGAATTCCTGCTCTAAGAATTACACTACAAATGAAACGTTCCTCTACCTTCATCCTGAGCAAAAGCAGACTTTCCCCTCATTCATGTTTCACCATATTACCTTACCATTCAAAAGGCTATATAATCTGGCAGAACTCACCAGTCACATTAACAGCCTTGTTGGCTTTTTTGTTACCAGATACCCAGCCATGGCCACATTAGCTGAACCCATTAAAAAAAGCAAATATTAACCACTTTCATTTGGAAGCAATACTCTCAGGGACTGGCCTTTTTTTTTAAAACATGGTTTCCCTCCCTTGTTTCTCTGGGGAAAGCAGGGGGTCCCCTGATTCCTTTATGCTGTAACAGTCACATGTTTCAAGGGTTGCAAAGGACACAGGAGAAAGTTTCTCTCCTACCTTAAATAGCTATTCCTTCTGGTTGCTCTTTATGAAAAATATTATTATTTTAACTCAACAGAAGAGATACAATATAAGCAAATACAAGAGAAGAGGGAACTACAAACAAGGAGAGGAACACATTATACCACAAGGAAACACACTGAATATACAAACAAAATACTTAAAATATAACTTCACCAAAAACAAAATCACTTGCTCTAATGTAATACTCAGACTTAGTGTGATCATGTTTTACTCTAGTAATTGCACTAGCAAATACAACAGCCTGTTACTTCCTCACAACTAAAGGAATTTATCTATCTAGGTTCTCATAACTCTAACACTGCAATATCTGAGTGTTTAACATTCTCCTCCATTCATAAATGATCTGGACAAAGGGGTTAACAGTGAGGTGGCAAAATTTGCAGATGACACAAAACTGCTCAAGGTAATTAAGTCCAAAGCAAACTGTGAAAAGTTACAAAGGGATCTCACAAAACTGGGTGACTGGGTAACAAAATAGCAGATGAAATTCAATGTTCATAAATGTAAAGTAATACACGCTGGAAAACATAATCCCAACTATACATATAAAACGATGGGGTCTAAATTAGCTGTCACCACTCAAAGATCTTGGAGTCATTGAGGATAGTTCTCTGAAAACATCCACTCAATGTGTAGCAGCAGTCAAAAAAGCTAACAGAACGTTGGGAATCATTAGGAAAGGTATAGATAATAAGACAGAAAATATCATATTGTCTCTATATAAATCCATGGTACGCCCACATTATGAATACTGTGTGCAGATGTGGTCACCCCATCTCAAAAAAAAGATATATTGGAATTGGAAAAGGTTCAGAAAAGGGCAACAAAAATGACTGGGGTTATGGAATGGCTTCCATATGAGGAGAGATTAATAAACCTGTGACTTTTCAGCTTTGAAAAGAGACGACTAAGGGGGGATATGATAGAGGTCTATAAAATTGTGACTGGTGTGCAGAAAGTAAATAAGGAAGTGTTATTTACTCCTTCTCATAACACGAGAACCAAGGGTCACCAAATGAAATTAATAGGCAGCAGTTTTAAAACAAACAAAAGGAAGTATTTCCTCACACAATACACAGTCAACCTGTGGAACTCTTTGCCAGGGGATGTTGTGAAGGCCAAGACTATAACAGGTTTCAAAAAAAGAACTAGATAAGTTCATGGAGGATAGATCTATCAATGGCTATTAGCCAAAATGAGCAGGGACGATGTCCCTAGTTTCTGTTTGCCAGAAGGTGGGAATGGGCAACAGGGGATGGATCACTTGATGATTACCTGTTCTGTTCATTCCTTCCGAAGCACCTGGCATTGGCCACTGTCAGAAGACAGGATATTGCGCTAGATGGACCTTTGGTCTGACCCAGTATAGCCGTTTTTATATTCTTATGTCTTTTAGTTCAAGTAATCGGAGCTTGCAATCCTTGTGCCAAGGCCTGAATTCACTCCCCACGGGCAATCAAATAAGGTTTCTCTGCAGATGGAGCCATGAGTTCTCTCTCTTATCTAAACTTATTTCCATAATAGGTCTTACCAAATCCTCTTGCTGAAACTCAGACGACTCTATAGATGACCCCTGGGCGCCAGTTCAGTCTGGAGAGAGTACAAATGTTTGCCCGCTTTAGTCTTTCAAGTAGTCTTAGAATAGTGAGGTATAGTTTAACACTCCAACCTTTATCAGGGTATTCAGAATATCCCATCTTACCCCTTTCATTCCCTAATACCATGCCAGGAAGTCACAGTCAGTCAGTCTGGTTCCCACCCGCAGACCAATATTCAAAACCAGTTAGTCCCTCTGAGTAACTGATACACGGAATGTGCATTCGTGAATTACCATGGAGATAAAGCAGACAACACTTAAGGTTCTGCAGCACATTCTGTATTGTAACTTGGTGTAACAGTAAGTTTTCTAGGTGGCATGGTCCAACCAAGGAACGACACATGAACGAGTTACATATCACATGACAGAGACAAATTCCAAGCACATTTTAGATGATTTATAACTGATGGCTAAAGCTAGCTGGGGTTCAGGACACCACTGAGACAAGATGTGCTTCTTAAACTCCGCTGGTTTGGGGGATTGACTGTGAAGCTCACTGGACTTCAAAGAAAGCTTCCAGAGAAGGGAGATGGAGTCACTGGCTTGATCAGTCCTTCCAAAAATTACAGAAAGCGTGATATCTCAAGTCAGAAGCCAGCAGAAAAAGCTGGGAGGGAAAGGAAATTGAGTCACAGGTTGTTTTTTTCCAAAGCCATTAGACAAATTTGAAAGATGTTTAAAAGTGACATGATGGAGACAAACAATTTGACATTCTTCTCTTTATTACAGCATCAGATAAGGACCAATGAACATTTGTTTCTACTTATACAGGAAAAAATACAACCTGTTGCTATTAGACTCAAATTTTCAAAAAGCGAGCGGGAGGGTCAAAGTGAAATATCGGCATTCAATAATGGAGTAAAAGAAATTCATCTGAGGTACGAACCTGCAAGACGTCTGTAAAAGCACAGAACACCCACTGAAAGATGACCTTGGGGTTAAGATACAGCTATCACCAGCTGTGCACAAACTTTCGGGGTTGCCCTAAGCAAGTCACTCAACCTCTATGTGCCTCAGTTTGACCATCTGTATACTGAGGATAACACCTCCCTATATCACATAGATATTGTGAGCTTTAATTTTCTAATATTTATGATGAAAGGGGTAGCCGTGTTAGTCTGGATCTGTAGAAGCGACAAAGAGTCCTGTGGCACCTTATAGACTAACAGACGTATTGGAGCATAAGCTTTCGTGGGTGAATACCCACTTCTTCAGATGCATGCAGTGGAAATGTCCAGGGGCAGGT
Organism: Macrochelys suwanniensis; assembly: GCA_033296515.1. NCBI lineage: Eukaryota > Metazoa > Chordata > Testudines > Chelydridae > Macrochelys > Macrochelys suwanniensis. The sequence continues at coordinate 161,181,097 of CM065777.1, forward strand.
ATAAATATGAATGGTTAGCCAACTACAAAAGCAGTTTCTCTTCCCTTGGTGTTCACACCTCAACTGCTAAAAGAGGGCATCATCCTCCCTGATTGAACTAACCTCGTTATCTCTAGCCTGACTCTTCCCTGCATATTTATACCTGCCCCTGGACATTTCCACTGCGTGCATCTGAAGAAGTGGGTATTCACCCACGAAAGCTTATGCTCCAATACGTCTGTTAGTCTATAAGGTGCCACAGGACTCTTTGTCGCTAATATTTATGAGGCATTCAAATAATACTATGGTGATAATAATAGGGGCATCACATTGTAGACTTCAGTGCTCTAGTTGAAATCAAGCAGTAAAGAGAGCACTAATGTAAGCAATTATGTTACAGGTATCCTATTGGGGAGAAAAACCTGTCTGAACACCTTATAGCAGCAGAACAAGTTTGAATGGCTTAAGTAATAAGACAGTTTTGTGCTACTTAAAAAAAACAGACCTGAGGTGAAATGTTTCCATATTCCTTATTGTTAAAGAGCAAAAATGTGGTAAAATATATTACTTTGGTTTTGGAAAATCTGCAAGCTAAGTAATTATTTGATTCACAATAGACAGTTTTAATTATGAATTTATTATTTAAGCTTTAATTACTATATTTTACTCAACAATTTTTTTTGGTAAAGGTGAAGTTAAGGTTGACAACACACGAGTAATATACATAAAATTCCTTAGAAGAATGCTGTAGTTAGCAAAAGAAAAAAAAAAAACTACTGTATTAAAAAGCCAAAGCCAGAAGTTACAGTTAAATTTACAAGAAATCCAAATATTTGAAGATATGGAAATTCAGCTGAGATACCCAAACTATCTTAACTATGCCATTTAGTGATCACAACTTCCCATTTCCGCACTTTTGTTTCTTTTATTGTTAGTTGTGGGATCCTGCCGGGATATATCTTTGACCAAATGCTATTTAATATCTTTATCAATGACCGAGAAGAAAATATAAAACCAATAGTGGTAATATTTGCAGATGACACAAAAATTGCTGTATCAGTAAATAATGATAGGGACAGGTCAATTATACAGATCAACCTAGATCTCTTGTTCGGGTGGGCTTATTTGAACATAAGTTTTAATACTGCCAAATGCGAGGTCATACCTCTAGAAATAAAAAGCGTAGGTCACACTTACAAGATAGGGGACTGTACTGTGGAATGAAGTGACACTGAAAAGGACTTAGGGTATGTCACCACAGAAGTTGGGAGGATGCTTCCCAGCATGGGCAGGCAGATGTGCTAGCTCTGCTTGAGCTAGCACACTAAAAATAGCACAGTAGCCGCAGCAGCTCAGGCGATTCCCAACTACACACCTGCCTGATCCCCCGCCATCCGTGCCACTGCAGCCACACTGTTATTTTTAGTACACTAGCTCTGCTCGAGCTAGCATGTCTGCCTACCCATGCTGGGAAGCACCCTCCAGGATGCTGTGTAGACATACCTTAGTTGCAATGGTAAATAATCAGGTGAACACGAGCTCCCAGTGCAAAGCGGTTGCTAAGACAATGAACAGAAACCTTGGATGCATAAGCAAGAGAATATCAAGAAGTAGTAGGGAGGTAGTATTACCTCTGTATATGCCATTTGTGAGAACATGAATGGAATACTGTGTCCAGTTCTGGTGTTCTTACTTCAAAAACGATATTTTAAAAAATGGAAAGCATCAAAAGTGTAAGAAGAATTATTTTAAAACTGAATAGGCCTCCTAGTGAGAGAGAGACATAAGAAGCCCAATCTATTTGGTTTATTGAGGGAAAAGGTTAGGTGGTGACTTACCACCAAGACGGCCCAGTGCTTCAACAAGATCAGCTCATGAATGAAAACAGCTGGCTGAAGCTGAACCTGAGCAAAACAGAGCTAATGCTGCTGGGCAGAGGAAAACATTTTGAAGAGTTAGCAGCCACAGTGAAATCTCCTTTGGTTAAAGGTACAGACCCACAATTGGTCAAATCAGTCCATAATTTAGAAGTACTCTTGGATTCCTCGCCAACACTAAGCTCTCTCATAGCAGCATCCACGAGTAACGCTTTCTGTCATCTCCAATCGGCTAGGAGACTTCAGCCCATCCTGCCAAATGATGACCTGGACTCAGTAATTCACAACTTCCTCATCTCTCGGCTGGACTACAGCTATGTGATATACCGGGGCACAAAGGCTTCAGCACTTAGGAAACTACAACTAGCACAGAACGCTGCAGCACATCTCCTCAGCAACACAGGCTAGCAGGAAACTTGTTCTCTGCTCTCTCCATTGGCTTCCAGTAGAATATCAAATTGAATGCAAGGTCTTGGTCCTTATCTTCAAGGCGCTCCATGGCCTGGGTCCAGAGTATCAAAAAGATTGCTTAAAGCTCCAGGATGAAGATGTTGTTGACAGTTTTGCTCCTCTCACACAATGGAACTCTCTACCATAAAGAGTTAAGTTCATCTCTACAGGAGACAGAACATTCTTGACCAGACCAAGACCATGGAATAAAATCTCCCAGCAACTACCAGCCATCCTTCTGCTCCAAGTGCAGGACTCATTTCTTTGAATTTTCCTTCTCTAAAAAACACTTAGCAATGTGTATGTGGATCTCTGTCTTGTTTTGGTAAGCTTCCGTGTGTGTTTTGTGTTTTTATTCTATTCGGTAAAATAGGAATTTGTACAGTAGGTTTTTTTGTGTGGAATGCAAGGCTAGAGTTGGTACCAGTTGGTAGTCTGAGTTTCTTATTTATTTAGAGCATCACCATGGGGGAAGAGATAAGGTAGTTTGGATATCTGTCAAAGGCACCCCTGAGCCAGGTACCCCAGGGAGCAGGCTCACCTAAGGTTTTACAGCAAACTAATGAATGCTGAGCTCAAAATAGCTATTTGGGCATTACAGTCCATAACAAACAACAGCCCTTCACAGAGATCCAAGGCAAATGCCGTCAAGGTTAAACCCCTAACTAGGCCAGGTTACTTAGGTTAGGGCAGGGAGAGCCTTCCTTCCCTGGCTTCATCCTGACCAATAGTAGAAGCAGCCAAACCTTTTTATCTGGCCTGCTGGGCCCTGATTGGCCTCCACCTGCTCCTGGCCTTTCACGTTGCTAGAGAACCAACTCTTACTGATTCTGCCTGCAGCGGATCATGGGAGGCCTCTTTAGGAAACCCCTAGAGGTCCAAAGTTGCTGCTCTTCCCCTACCATCAAGGTACCTTCTTAGTACAGGGCACACTAATGTGGTGGGCCTTCTTGCAGAGAGCAGCAAATGCCTAATAAGCTCCATCACAGTATCCTACCTGTCAATTTCCATATGTTAAAATATTTGGGGTTCTCGTAAATTTAACCTGAACTCTGAATTTCCAAGCGTTTAAACAGTGTAGGGGAGGGGGGAGAAGGATTGGTTTGTTTTTCTCCCCAGTTATGTTCAACTTTCTTCCAAGTAATTTAATGATAAAAATCCTTATGTTCTATCAACATTAATTTCACCTCAACAAAATTATTGTCTTGGATATTGCTTATTTTTTAAAGATAGCCTGAACGTGGATTGGGGATAAGGCATAGGGTAGAGGCACTCACTCTTACCTTTCCATACTGGGGTGAAAACCTGGCCCCACTGAAGTCAACAGCAAAACTTCCATTGACTACAGTGGGGCCACGGTTTCACCATAAGTCTTCAATTGTATCAATTTAGTGAACTAAATTTTATCTCTCTTCATTTTCCTGACTTTTGTGTTTTTGGAGGGGTTTTGGCTGCAAGTGGCAAAAAAAAAAAAAAAAAAGATTTTTTGGAAACTGGTGAATATGTTTGTTATTTTGGCGTAGTAAGTAAGTAACCCCTGTTCTGACTTACTTCAAAATTCATAGAGGGAGGGGGGAAAAGAAAAAAAAAAAAATCAGCCGAAGACCTCACTCACCTACCAATTCTAAGGAAGATTTTTTTTTTCTCTTTTATTTAGGAGCAGGGGTTTCTAATGAAAATGAACTTGCAGTCTTAATTATGAAGAGGTTGTTCCCTCTCCATAGTAATGGTAATGACAGCTGCCTCTTATATAACAGCATCATTCATGTGCACAGTACTTTGCAAATAATTAAACTAATTATTGCAACACCCTGAGAAAAAGAGAAATAGGAGTATTGCCATTTCACTGATGGACAAACTGACTCAAAGAACTGAGGTGTGTTACCCAAGCCCACAGGGACTGTCATTGGTGGGGCCGCAGTTAAAACTCAGAAGTTCCCAGCCTCCAGCTCCAATTTCAATCCCGTATACCTATACCACACTACATACCTATATTACATACGCATTACAAACACAGGAAAAAAACTGCCTATCAGTGTGCTTTGCATGCAAAAAGTGAAAATGGCTCTTTCCATTTAACTTCCACATCTTTATAAACATTTTATAAGAAAATGAAGTCAGTGTCAACTACTCAGTGACTAGAGCAAATAATGTTACAGAAATGTTAGATACTTGAACAGTTTACAGTATAGTTGGGCCAGATAATCCATAATAAACAACTGTCCATTTGGGTAAAAATCAAGATAAGAATCTTAAACAGGTTCCCCCATCCAATGTTTCATAAGAGAATACTCATGACATTTAAACTCAGGAAAGCTAGTGAGACAAAGATGGGAAGGGGGAAGTGGGTATTCCATTTCTATATTAAAAGCAGAACCACAAACTCTGTTTTTTCATAACATGATATTTAAATATACCAAAGACATACTAAATTTGTGGAGAAACGTCATGTCTAGTCCTCTCAGCCACTGAAGTTAAACACGTTCCCTTGTAGCTTTCCTATAATTTGCTCAACGGGAAAGCTATTAACCTATTCACATTTCTTAGGATATTACTTGTACTTATATAGGCCAAATTTTCCAACTTCACTGCCTGAAGTTAGACACCTAATGCCACATTTAGGCACTTAGTTTGTTTCTCCAAGAGACCTGAGCATCCATATTTCCATTCTTGTCAATGGGAAACTAGCTGCAAGTGCTCAGCACCTATATGTGTGGAGAGAAATCAAGCAACTTTTACTTAGCTGCCAACAATGTAAATTTAGAGAACTATCTTCATGTACTCAAATTAGAAAATTTAGAAAATAATGGATCTATGAATTTTCCCAAGTGCAGAAGAAAATTTTCTTCAATACTTGCCACAGATTCGCCATAATTTGTAGCAAAGAAAATAAAACTATAACTTAAGTTACCTGTTGTTGTATTATTGAGATCAACTTTCTAATGTCTTCCTGAGCAGGCTTCTGTGGGGACAAAAACATATCATATGTTTAGAGGAATTATTCAAAACGGCGTAGTAAAAGATTTTTGTGCTCCTTTGAATTAACAAAGGAACAAAATAAAACAAGCTACAGTATATCCATTTAGTCAGAAAATACTTGCTTAGTTAGGCCCCAATCCTGCTCCCAAGAATGTCAGTACAGGTGAGTCTCATCTTACACACATTTAACATGTGCGAATTCAGCTTTGCACGGCTGGCAAAAACAAAACAAAAAAACTAAACGAGAAAAACAACAATTTAAATACTTTACCTGTAGTGCGGGCGATTCCGCCCACCATTACACTCAAAGTAATTTTGACTATACGTGATTTTCGCTTTATGTGCTGACTGCAGAACGTAACCCCAGCGTAAGATGAGACTCACCTGTACTTCAATTCCCAATAACTTTCATCATGCAGGAACAGGCCATTACTACTCTATTTACTTACTACACTGTAGGTTAACTAATTCAGTGTTCATCATTGCCAGGACCCATTAATAAAACAAAATATTTGCAAAACAGAGTGTTACTTCAAAATGCATTAACAACAGCACCTCCCAGCAATTAATGGCTTTTAAAAATAATCTGAATATACATAAGTGTGCCACTTTTCAGATGATCGGTAATCTAATTCTGACATGTTAAGACAAGTAACTTTGGCGTTGCAACTCATCAAGCCCACACTAGCAGGGACAGGAAGTGTAAGTGAGCAAGTTAATGAGGTATCTTGGGGACTGGAGATTATAGGGGATCATGAAGGGAGAATATGAATGAGATAGCTGCTTATTCTGTCTTGTTAGGGATGGGGAGGGGGAATTAGGAGTCATGTGTGAGAGGAGCTGGCACTCAATATGATAGGAGAGAGTAAGTGCAGTCCCTTCCAAGCAATGAACAGGGAAGCCACATTCTGTATATATTTAAGGTTATTTTTGATCCTGAAATTATCTCACGCAAGCTAGGGGTGGAAAACTTCCCCATACAAGGTGAGAAATATCCAAAAGCAGGCAAAAATAATTTATTTACTGTTTTAAATCTGATTTTTAATCCCATCATGATTTTTTGGGCTCTGACTCATGATTTTTGATTATTTGGGGTTGCAACACGGCCACTACCAGAAAAGGAGTCAGGACCCTTGAGCTACAGAATTTGCATGATATAATAGCCCAGCCAACTGGCTATTTTGTTTGTGTTTGGCCCTATAGAGTTAAAAGCCTGTAAAACAAACACTAGTTGATGTATTACCAACAGTGACTATGTTAAAGGTCTACAGGAATCCCCTTAACAACAAGGAAGAACCAATACTCAGCCTTAATGAAACTGGCTAGTCATCCATCATCAAGAGGCCTATTAGCGACTGACCGAATGGGTCAAGTGCCACTTCATATGGGTGCTGAGAAGGCTGCAGAAATGACTAACACCTTTTACACCAGAGCAACAAACCCTGTGCAATTGAATCACCTGGATCAAACCAGTTTGAGTACAAACCTTTCATTTTGTCCATATTAGCCATGATGATTCAATTTAAGAACACCAGCTGCAAATCAGCTTTGCTGTTTTAAACCATGTCAAGTGCAATGCCCTCTTGGTACCTATTTCATAGCGTCCAGTACAGCTTCCAGACATAGTGAATTGTGGAAGAGTCAAAAAGGTCACTTATGCACTGTGGGACAGCAGCAGGAGGACTAGCGGAACCATTTTAGCTATTCTGTGTTCACATTAGCACTAAACCAGTTCAGACTGAACAAGTTCTTTAGATCTTCTGAAAACAAGTTTAATCTACACAGTTCTGGGAACACAGGCATGTGTACATGTGACGTGATTTACAAGGTAAGAGACAACAGTACATTGTCTGGAATCCTTATCACCCGATCCACACCGTGCCAGTTGGGGACATAGACCAACGCCAGCCACACCTGTAGGGACCTGAGGCGGAGTCACGCATGCCGGACCATGGAAATGCATGCTGCCATGTGACCCAACAGTCTCAGGCATGTGTGGGCGGCGGTGAGTGGTTGGGCACGCAGAGACGAGAGGAGGTCCACCATGGCTTGGAACCGACTTTTGGGGAGGAAGGCTCTGGCTCGAGTGGAGTCAAGTACCACCCCAATGAATTCTATACGTTGCACTGGGGTGAGGGTCGACTTTTTGTTGTTGATTATTAGGCCCAGGTCACAGCAGATGGGACAGACCAAATCAAGAAGCCTCCGCACCTGATCCGAAGACTGGTCCCTTATCAACCAGTCATTGGGGTATGGGTAAATTTGGCCTACCCGACATTGCAGGTAAGCAGCCACTGGCACTATACACTTTGTGAACACTCACAGGGCCGACAAGAGACCAGAAGGCACTGCTGTGAATTGGAAATGGTGCCGGCCCAATACGAAACGGTGGAAACACCAGTGCCCCAGGAATATGGAAGTAAGCGTCCTTTAAACCTCTTCCTTCCATGTCTTGCGGAACCTCTTCCACTGCCCCTAGGCACAGAATGTTTTCGACTTCCTGAATGAGGAGTTGCTCGTGAGAAAGGTCTCTGAAGAGGGACAGGGAAGAGGGGTGGAAGGGCTGGTCGGCTACAAATTGCAGGGTATAGCCTGACGAGACTGTGACGAGCACCCAGCGGTCCACGGTGATATGGGACCAGACAGACCAGAAAGAGCGGAGGCAGTTGAGGAAGACAGGGAATGGATCCGGTGTAGTGACTGGGGCATCGTCCTCGGGTGCACCCTCAAAATGGATCTCTCTGGCTGCCTTGATCCCTGGAAGGATCAGGTTGGGCATGTGGACGAGACGACAACTGGGGGCATCGCTTAAAACCCATGTCTTTGTCCTTTTTGTAGGAGCCGGAACGAGGGGTACCCCAAGACCTCGACGACGGCAGAGGCCCGGGGAGGAGAGGGGGGCGCAGAAGGGCTTTCTGGCCTGCTGAGGAGTATGTAGGCCTGAGGAGCAGAGGGTGGCCTGGGAGTCTAGCATCAGTCAGCTCAGAGAAGAACCCTGTTCCCTCAAACGGGAGATCCTGGAGGGTGGATTGCATTGCCTGGGACAGCCCAGCAGTCTGTAACCAGGAGCTACACCTCATGGCTATTGCAGAGGGCGTCCAGGGTGGTCGCCGAGTCCGTGGTGTCCCAGGCCTTCTGAAGGACACCCCTGGCTACCGCCTTACCCTCCTCTAGGATAGTGGCGAACTCCTGCACCCAATCCTGTGGGAGGCTCGCTTTGAACCTGCTGACCGAGTCCCACAGGTTGAAATTGTATCTGCCAAGTAGGGCCTGATGGTTAGATACCCTAAATTGGAGGCTTGCTATGGAATAAATTTTTCTGACACGTAAGTCCAGCCTCTTGGCATCTTTATTTTTGGGGGTGCCACTCACCTGACCCTGCCTGGCCCTTTCACCGATGGCAGACACAACTAGGGACCTGGGTGCGTGTATAGGTATTCAACCCCCTTTGTGGGGACATAGTACTTCTTTTCCGCCTTCTTGTATGTGGGCAGAATGGAAGATGGTCAGCAACACCGACTTGGGAATCTTTAGGACCCCTGGGTGAATGGGCAATGCAACCCAGGCTGGGACAAAGGATGGAATGACACTGAAGAGGTCATTGGGCTCCTCAACCTCCAAGTTCAGGTTGGCCGCCACCCTTTTAAGTAGGGCATGGTGCTCCCTGAAGTCATCGGGGGAGGGGAGGAGCCTATCAGTTTGCAAGGGCCCCGCTACCACCTCATCCGGGGACGATGAGGATGACTGCACTGCCAGAGGCTGGGGGGCATCCCCTTGCTGCGACGGAGACTGCTCCACGGTCTCCGGGGCCTCCCTTGGGGTCACTGCTTCAGGATGGGCCCTTTGCTCCAAAGCCTGTGCCAGCTGTGCTGGGGGTAGCTTGTCCGATGCCACCTGGGAGGATTGGTGGGAGTACGGTGCTGGCATCACAGAGCCATGGCCCTTGACCCCATACCAGTGCTGCAGGCACCTTGGCAGGCTCCCGGCTAGGAGACTATTCGCCCCGTACAGGGGACGGGCTAAACTGTCCCTCCGACCAGGACCATTGTCCTTCTGGTGATCAGTGCAGGGCCACGGAAGCCTGAGTATCTCGACTGACTCTCGTGTTGGAGGGGACCGACGCGGAGGGGACCGACGCCTAGGAGACCTAAGAGGCGATGGCAACCGCTGCCGTGGCGATCTCTGGCGGGAGGACCGTCGGTACCGAGATCGGCGTTGCGACTCCAGACGCCCATGTTTTGTAAGCAGAGACCATTGTGTCGGAGACCTAGGCCTCCTGGCCAGAGACGAGAGTTGTGGTACTGGGGTCCTTGGCCGTAGCAAAGGGGAACAGCGCCTGTGGTCTGGGACCGGGGGGCGTTCCACTGCCTTTAAAGGCAGTCCCATCACCGGCTCAGTCGTCTTTGCTGGCGTCTTGGCGGGATCCGCCACATGGCAAGGTGTCTGTGGTGCCGGTCGGCCTAACTGTTCTTTGGCCGCCAGGCCTACCTCAGGCGCAGATAGCCCTGCGATGGACCGAGACCCCCTACTGCTCCCCAGAGTTGGAGGTGGATTCCTGGCTGGGCTAGGGGAACCGACCACAGCGGCACCCCCAAGAGCCTCCGTTGCGGACAAGAGGCCTAGCTCAGGTCCTTTGCCCGAAGTTCCCTTGCACAGTGCCTGCAGACCAGATAACTTAAACTGCTTCTTTGGTACCAGCGAGGGGGAACGGTGCTGGGCGGATCCCGGTGCCAGCAGTGCAGTGTGTGCCGATGCCAAAATACCAGACGTGGAATCAGAGTGCGAGAGCTCTGAGGCCGGGCGCAGAGCAGCCTTCATGAGGAAGGCCCTTTACCAAATGTCCTGCTCTTTTTGAGTTTGGGGATGAAAATTTTTGCAGATCCGGCACTTGTCTTTTCGATGAGACTCCCCCAGGTACTTCAGACAACTCTCATGAGGGTCGCTGATGGGCATCATCCAGCTGCAATCAGAACACGGCTTAAAGCCTGGAGAGCGGGGCATGCCCCACTCCAGGACAAAGTCCCAGCCAGGACTCTAACTACTAAAACACTTAACAATTAACTAATCACTGACTAAACAACAAAGGAGAACGATCTAAACAGTGAAGAACCGCTAATGCTCTTGCTAAGCAAGACCAGGCGCTCCAACCAATCATCATGGATGGTAAGAAGGAACTAAGGCATAAGGCTGGTGGCGCCTCATATACTGCGGCATGAGCGTGACACAGAGGGTGCCACAGCCAGCCCTACAGATACTGCTAAGGCAAAAGCGTCTGACAACTGTGCACATGGGCATGCGCACATCTAGAATGGAGTCAACGTGAGCAAGCACGCGAAGAAGAACTCAATCTAATTTGGAAGGATAAAGGGCTGAATTTATTCTACAGGGATTTGAACCTGTGGTACTGAGGAGTCTAGGCGATTAGCCGGATCTGAGCATCAGAGCTATTCACTTCACACTATGCACTCCAACGAAGCCAAAAGACAAACAGGAAGTCATGTTTGGCATATAAATTATATAGATTTGAGGGATTCAGAAAAGATAACACGAGGTACAGAAGTGACAGCACAGGGCGGTAGCTGATTATCAACAAATTAATAAACAATTCTTCTGTGTCAATTCCTATTCAAAATAATTCTAAATGTTCATTGTTCGGACTTTAGGATTCCAGTACTTAAAGTCAGTATACAGCAAATATAAATTGAAATAAGACTGTAAGCCCAATTCTAGGATTTTTGACATTCACTTGCACACCTCCCACTTGTCATTCCTCACCATGAAACTGCCCATTCGCTGAATGTCTGGGTTAGATACTGAAAGTTGACTGAAGGTTACATTTTATTTTCCAAGTATTAACACTATTAGTCAGCAAACTTTACCTCTCCCCAGCACTCTGGTAACAGAAAAGGCAGGTTTCAACTTAGAACTGTAAGTCCTATGCCTACTACTACTCAGCCTCTCTTGCAATATTTCAAATCTGAAGGGATTATTTAATGGGGGAAACAAAAACGTTAAGAGAGTTAACAAAGCTCAACTATTTTTTTGTTTTTGTAAATGCTTCAAAAATACATTAACCTTATTTGTTACTTTATTAAGGACTTAAGTTCCAAGATATTCACCAGGATCAACTGAAATATTTTATATAGTTTTAGTATTAATTTTTCCCCTGCATCAGAAGAGTATAGTTATCTTAGTCTTCTTAAACCTGAATACAGGCCTCCATTATTCTAAGAATTAAAGATCTGATCTACCTGGGAAGATCCTTGTGCCGGCAAGCAGATCCATTTACTTCACCTAGGTTTTGTGTAAGGGTCTACCAGCACAAATTAGCTCACAGGATCAAAGCCTAAACTTTGCATACTAATTATTTTTAAAAAATTACATTACTGTAGTTACCAAAGGATTGTGATGGACACTGTACAAACACAGGGTATGTCTAGAATGCAAATTAAGGTGTAACTGTAGCATGGGCAGGCATACCTGCACTAGTTTTAATCTAGCTAGTACAGATAACAAAAGCAGTGAAAATGTGAGGAAATGGACCCCAGTGTGGACCAGCAACCCAAGTACATATCCAGGATCGCCTGCGGGCTTGCACTGGGGTGACTGCCCCACACTGCCACATCTTCACTACCATTATTATTTCTGCCAACTAGATTAAAGCCAGCATGGGTATATGCCTACTAACGCTGAAATCATACTTTCACTTGCAGTGTAGGCATACCCAGAGATGGAGACAGTCCCTGCCCAAGAACAGACAAAGGATTGGAGACAGAGATAGAATATACAAGTAAATAAATATCATGATGTTTGGCCCAGTGTCGTTTACGGAGGAGGGAAAACACTGTTAAACTGGGAATAGAGGCAGGGTGAATGATTTGCACTAGCAATGTGTGGGTTTTTATGGACAAATATTTTACATACTATGCTAATCTCCTCACCCTATTCAGAATACAGTAAGTCAAAACATCCTGATTCCATTTGCAATAAAGAAAATCTTTTACCACCCTCTGAAAGCAAATCAGCAGCAGCATATATAAGCCTTGCAATTCAGAAATAAAAATCTAATAATATTTTATAAGTTAGGAAAAAAGGCAATTTATACCCTCAAATTAATTATATAGCGTTAGGGGATTGAATCACCTGCAATGGTCTTGCAATCCTGGATATAAAAGTAATAAGATGTTTATTTGTTACAACATGCTCTGTAAGAAATATTGGAAGAGATTCCCCTTCTAGAAAGGAGTTGGAAGGTCAAAGTGAGCAATTTTATGACTAGATATGTCAACTTAATAAAACGCAGCACCATCACATGAAATATACGTAGCTAAATTATGTAATTATGAAGATGAGGGACTAACAGCATTGGCCAGAGGTACTCGTGTCTCATATTGTAGATGTTTCTACAAATCCCCGTCAATGCATCTAAATCCTGACATGCAACACTCCAACTACAGCCTAAGACAGTCTACGTATAAACAACCAATTATTAAACCTGAAATAAACTAACATATACCGTGGGCTGAGAAAACCAAATCCCTTTTGCAATATTGCTAACCCCCAAAATTAAAAAAAATCATGAAACTGGCCCCAAAAATCATGAGGGGTTTTGTTTTTTAAATAAAGAGACTATATTAAGTTTTTTAGTCTGTCTTAACTTTTTAACTCCCCATTCCATGTGTGAGACAATTACTGTTCCCCACTCTGAGCACCAGACTGCGAGCTAAAAGACGCTGAGGTGTAGTCCCAGCTCTGACAACTATGACTTTAGACAAGTAGCTAGGGGTTCACACTCTAAGACGCCAACCACCCACAATTCCAACTGAAGTCAATGGGAGCTGCATGTGCTAAGAACCTCTGAAAAAGCAGATCCCTTAACCATTCATTCTGTGCCTCAATTTTCTCATCTGTAAAATGGAAACAATACCAGGATGCTTCCTTATCCTTCATGGACTAAATTCATTGTCACTATTCCCTCTTTTTAGTTATCACTTGCACTACTCACCCATTTTTGTTGTCAGGAACTGATCATTTGTTTTTGCTGTTACCAGACAAAGGTAAAATAAGTTGCCTTCACTATAATTTTGTTTTCTCTAAATGAGGATCAGCTGTTCTGTCCATGTAAGAGCAAGATTTTTAAAAAAACAACAACAAACACCACACACAAACCAGAAGACTGGCAGCCATGATTGAGATCTGATGCAAGTGATATAGGGGAACGAATGCATACTCGTGGAGATAACCGTCAATAGCCAGCCCTCTAAAATTCCAGTGATCTCACCTCTTGCTGGCTATATTCACAGAAACTACAAAGCTCATTCAAGAACCATAGGAAAGTTTGTTCTATTAAACAAAAGTAAACGTAATTTTGCTGCTCGTAACGTAAGTATTTTTTAATTGGTTGACTTTAACCTCCCAGGCCCTATTAATTTGTCATATTCACACTGAACCACCAAGACAGAACCAGTGTTCAGACTCTACAGTGGGGAATGTTATAAAAAAATATAAGCTAGAAAGATGCATTCTAGCATGATCAACTTAATAAAGTAAATCAAGACTGACTGGAGATTGGGTGTGGAGGAGCAGGGAGGAAAAGAAGGCTTATAGAATGAGTCTATTCATTATTTTCATCAGGATGAGGTCTCACCTTCACTCCCCTCAGGAAGAAGGGTCTATTTCGTAAGTCTGCTCTTTGAAATGGCTGAATATAAAACAGGTTGCAAAAAAACAACATAGGGAGAATACTGCATAGACTTAGTCAGTAACCATCCTATGACAGAGGAGCATTATGGCTATCCTTTTGCCTCAATAATCAATATAGTATCTCCTAAGCATTTGTGCCCTCCTCACAGATGAGCTGCAATATGAAACATGAATGGAGAGGAACACCTGTGACAGAAGTCAGTCTGAATGTGAGAAAATGGGCATGGAGAATTTGAGGCGTTATGCAGAGTCTTTGGTGAAGCCTAGAAAACTCTCTCTTCCACCGTAGTGTCCACCTAGTCCCAATCAGAATTGTTCCAGTGACAAAAAGCCTCTCCAATCTAGGCTGACTCAAGGCAGAATTCTCATTTTCTTGCTGAGCAGTTTTCTGTCTACTTTGCAAATAGAATCAACTAGATTCAGACACGATTATCCAACTCAGTGGGAGCAGAGATGCATCACAAGGTGGCAAATGTATCTTCCCCGTGTCAGCTGTGGCCAGTGTCACTCACAGACAATCCTAAAGATACTTTGAGATTTTTCTAATATATGCAAGATGAATCCATGTTCTACATGGCTACAACAAACCAAGCAGTCTGGTGATGTGAGCATCATAGATTAAGACTGTCATCCAAATATGGTTTCTGGAGCAATGGTTGGACAGCCAGTTGTTTCTATCAATCTGGCACATTAATACCTCCTTTCTAGTGGAAGAGCAATCTCATAAATTTACCACTGTGTTTTTAACCATTCCTTTTTAGGAAAGATTATTGGAATAGTTTTAGCCAAGGAGCTCTGGTGCCATCTGGGATCTTCAACATTTAACTGACCACTGACAATGTAGTTAGAAGCCTGGGCACAACAACACAGTGACCGTATTGTCTCAGTGATCAATATTCTTCTACTAATACGCAAAAGCCATGTGTCCATGCTGTCTTCCAGGTCTGTCCAAAGCCTTTGATACAGCAACATGTTGACTGACAGAAGCGGTGGAATAATTTTTTAGTAGCTCTGGAAAGTTGCTCTTTTACCCTGAAGGCTGTCTCTTACAGAGCACCATAGGTCTCTATTCAGACAATTCTCATGTATAATAGGCACACGCAGACAGACCTGAGATTGAGAAGCTGCTTGGCTTGCAATGCCGTCATCATGTGGCAGCCAAGGTGTACCTTTGTTAGTAGGACACAGATGTCCTTGTTTTCCCAAAACCAGACTGAAATGTGAGCATGGATGAGATTAAGCTGGGGAGCTCAACCTATAAAAGACGTAGGTGTTGCTGATGGGTCAGGGGCACTTGTTCTGACACTTTTAGGGATGCTTATGAAAATAAAAAATTAGGGAGGAATTAGGAAGGTTGCTTAGACCTCTCTCTCTCCTGCTTCTCTCCTCCTCCTCCTGAGAAACTGGGACCTCTCTCTCCCATGCTCCCCTCTCCCCAGAGAAACCAGAACCTCTCCTCACCCCATCTATGGCCAACGGAGGGGGCCCAGACCCTCCCACATTGTGTCCCTGACCCCCATGCCCAAAGAGGGAGGAACAGCCCTAGGAAAGCTGTCCTCCTATGCTGCCAAGGGCCCTTAATTACTTTGGCCAGTCCCAGGCCTGGACCTCCTTCCTGGGATGACGATTCTCCTCTTATCCCTCCTTTGTCACATCCCCTCTCTCCTCCTGCCCCCTCTGGATTCTCCTCCCCCACAGACTGTACAGTGAGGGTCTGAGAGGAGGCAAGACAGGGGAACTGTCAGTGGAGTTTGCGGTGCTGCTAGATTCACCATCCAATCCACAGTCTGTGTGCAGAACTAACTGCCCTGTGCACACCATACTGGTGTGCTCTAGGTACCAAGAGTGCATTAACATAGTCCAACAGAGACCACACAAAACAGCTAGCGTGCAGCAGTGCCCCAACCCATTCAAAATCACTGCAGCTTGCCTCCTATCAGGCCCACACCACGTAACACTGGTCTACAATTTTTGAGAAGTCGTCTGCTTCAGAGATAAAATGTGCTATTTAGTATGTATTTTGATGTGCTGAATTCAAATATGACAATTAAAACAACTGGCTACTGTTTCTAAGATATTTAAGTTTTTACATTTTATGTCTGTGTATAATTGTGTAGATAGTAGAGTTTTAATCATAAATTGTAAACCTAGATCTTTTCATGTATTTATGGTTGCTTTACATGATACATAAACAGGACAGGTGAAATAGTAACACTTTAAAAATCAGCAAAGGGGTTATATAAATAAAATGTATTATGAAACAAAAGGCAAAAAACGATTATGTACATAGTTTAGTCCTATTCAGTGTCTACTCGGCACTTCTTGGCTTGTCTCTTGTATTCATTAAATGGAGCATCTCTTGTCACTGTCCAGCAATAGTCTGCAAGCATTGATGGGCTCCATTTGCCCTGATAGCGTTTCTCCATTGTTGCAATGTCCTGGTGAAATCGCTCGCCGTGCTCGTCGCTCACTGCTCCGCAGTTCGGTGGAAAAAAATCTAGATGAGAGTGCAAAAAATGTATCTTTAGTGACATGTTGCAACCAAGGCTTTTGTATGCCTTGAGGAGGTTTTCCACCAACAACCTGTAGTTGTCTGCCTTGTTGTTGCCGAGAAAATTTATTGCCACTAACTGGAAGGCTTTCCATGCCTTTTTTTCCTTGCCACGCAGTGCATGGTCAAATGCATCATCTCGAAGAAGTTCACGAATCTCAGGGACCAACAAAGACACCTTCCTTTATCTTAGCTTCACTTAACCTTGGAAATTTTCCACGGAGGTACTTGAAAGCTGCTTGTGTTTTGTCAATGGCCTTGACAAAGTTCTTCTTCAGACCCAGCTTGATGTGTAAGGGTGGTGGTAAAATCTTCCTTGATTCAACAAGTGGTGGATGCTGAACACTTTTCCTCCCAGGCTCCAATGACCGTCGGAGTGGCCAATCTTTCTTGATGTAGTGGGAATCTCTTGCACGACTATCCCATTCGCAGAGAAAACAGCAGTACTCTGTGTATCCAGTCTGCAGACCAAGCAAGAGAGCAACAACCTTCAAATCGCCACAAAGCTGCCACTGATGTTGGTCATAGTTTATGCACCTCAAAAGTTGTTTCATGTTGTCATAGGTTTCCTTCATATGGACTGCATGACCAACTGGAATTGATGGCAAAACATTGCCATTATGCAGTAAAACAGCTTTAAGACTCGTCTTCGATGAATCAATGAACAGTCTCCACTCATCTGGATCGTGAACCATGTTGAGGGCTGCCATCACACCGTCGATGTTGTTGCAGGCTACAAGATCACCTTCCATGAAGAAGAATGGGACAAGATCCTTTTGACGGTCACGGAACATGGAAACCCTCACATCACCTGCCAGGAGATTCCACTGCTGTAGTCTGGAGCCCAAAAGCTCTGCCTTACTCTTGGGTAGTTCCAAATCCCTGACAAGGTCATTCAGTTCACCTTGTGTTATGAGGTGTGGTTCAGAGGAGAAGGATGGGAGAAAATGTGGGTCCTGTGACATTGATGGTTCAGGACCAGAAGTTTCATCCTCTTCCTCGTCTGACTCAAGTGAGAATGATTCTGGTGAATCAGGAACAGGCAGTCCTTCTCCGTGGGGTACTGGGCGTATAGCTGATGGAATGTTTGGATAATGCACAGTCCACTTTTTCTTCTTTGACACACCTTTCCCAACTGGAGGCACCATGCAGAAGTAACAATTGCTGGTATGATCTGTTGGCTCTCTCCAACTCATTGGCACTGCAAAAGGCATCGATTTCCTTTTCCTGTTCAACCACTGGCGAAGATTTGTTGCACAAGTGTTGCAGCATATGTGTGGGGCCCACCTCTTGTCCTGATCTCCAATTTTGCAGCCAAAAGAAAGGTGATAGGCTTTCTTAACCATAGTGGTTATACTGCGCTTTTGTGATGCAAAAGTCACTTCACCACAAACATAGCAGAAGTTATCTGCACTGTTCACACAAGTATGAGGCATCTCTGCTCACTTTGGCTAAACAGGAATGTGTCCCTTTGCAAAATCAAACACTGACAACTAAGAGAGCACGACACTGTATGATTTCTAGAGCTGATATAGGGCAATTTGTTCAGCAGTGATGTAAGCTTCGTTATGATTGCATCATCCATGACTTCTAGGAATAACATGATGCAATTCATATCATGTATGACGCAATACCAGCTTCAGATTGCATCATTCATTGTTTTGCCTAAAAAGCAAGTACTGTCCAAACCCAGTCATAGATTTATTCATAGATCCGGTCAAAGATGTATTTTAGTCATTTCTGGTTTAAATTGAGATCCCTTCCCTTTATAACTCACTTATCCTCCGCCATTCCCAAGTCAAGGGTCGTATATACTGACCCAATAGCATGTCTTGAAAACTAGAGCCAATCAACAATTTTAAGCATCATTTTCATTCTCAGTGACCCAGAATTAGTAAAGTTTGACTACATTTATTTCAGAAGCATTTTGGCTGTAGAGGAGTGTAATCTGTGCATATGCTCCGGGTTGATGGAGAAGAACGCACCCCCGCTGCCATGGCACTATCTGCTGTTTTGTCACAAGTGGTGATGAGTAAAACACACACGCACACACGTGTGTGTGCATGTTTGCAAAATTAGTAGATTTATACCTGATTTAGTAACTTTGTAATTACATGTAAAAAGTGGGAGGATTATGGAAAATTAGTGAGGGCTGGCATCTCTGAAGGGGAAATATATGGTCTATCTACTCTTAATTCAGTATGCAATATGGACTATTTGAACCTCACCTGCTCCTCAGAGAGCAGAAGAAATGCTTCCCCGTCCCCACAATTTATAACAAGTTAGGAGATTTTGACTCTACTCTCAGATGTTGTCCTTACCACACTTTGCCTTGGTCAGTGACGCGCTGCCAAAATACCAACAAGGAGCTCCGTAAGATTCATAGCTCATTCAGTGATGCATGTGATATTCCCTGAATAAATCAGCCCCATCCTCCCTCTCACTCAAAAAACCCCCAAACTATTAATTGTACTCTTCTGCACTACCATAAAAAAAAAATCAGTTACATACTCATCCAACCCTCAAATCCAACAATCCTTTTACCCCCACCCCATCCAAATGCAACAACCCTTCCATCTCTAAGCCATCATACTTCCCACTCCCCAGAGCCTCAGATCCCCCAAGTGTCTCTCCTATAGCAGTGGTTCTCAACCAGGGATCCAGGGTCCCCTGGGGGGGCCGTGAGCAGGTTTCAGGGGGTCCACCAAGCAGGGCCAGCATTAGACTTGCTGGGGCCCAGGTCAGAAAGCTGAACCTCACCACATGGGGCTGAAGACTGAGGCCTTGAAACCCACCACCCGGGACTGAAGCCAAAGCCTGAGCAGATTAGCTTCACGGGGGCCCCTGTGGCATGAGGCCCCAGGCAATTGCCCTGCTTGTTAACCCCTAATGACGGCACTGGCTTTTATATGCAGAAAACCAGATGTTGTGCCACAGGTGGGCCATGGAGTTTTTAATAGCATGTTGGGGGCGGGCCCTCAGAAAGAAAAAGGTTGAGAACCCCTGCCCTATAGGGCAGGTACTGTTGAAACCAACAGCCATAATGGCAGGCAGATTATCCAGTAACCTCTGGCTGTTGGAGCTGTTGGTTAGATGGAGAGTGGGGTCTCCTGGCCGTGGTCCATTGGGAGAATGCACCCCCACCCTTTGGTTCCTAAATTGGGAAGGTCTACCCTGACTGCTGGGTACCTACCATAGCTGGGGGGGGGGGGGGGGGGGGGGGGGGGGGGGGGGGGATGGCCAGGGGAAATGCTTGGATCAGTTGCGAAACATGCTGTTTTCCCTGCTGGTAGTAATGGAAATATTCTCTGGGGGTAATGGGGCTTCAGGCTCCCTCCCAGTACAGACTCCGATCTCAGTGCTGGGCAGGCAGGTACTGCTGGGGGCTGTTGTAGCTGTGGCACCCTGACATGTTACAGCAACATCTTGGCCTTGCCTCCTCTGTGTGAGCAGCTGGAGTGACCTGTAGAGGGGCAACGTACCCTAAAATGCTGGAAGACACAGAAGGGGAGTTCCACCTGCAGCAACTACTACAGTGCAGCACCAGTTTGCAACCCTGTGTTTGAGAGATCTCCCTCCCTCCCTGCCAACCTCACAAAATGAAACTAAGAACTCCTGACCTTATAATGGGGAGTGATATCAATCATTATCACGGTACATGCATTTTATGATCTAAGCTTCGGCTTCAATGCCAGTAAGGAGATTTTTAATAACTCTGCTTAACACAGAACTTCCCAGCCCACAAAAGAAACTTACACCACTTACTCTGGAAAGGCCTGAATGAAGAGGCCTTGCATCATGCTCTGAAAGAAAGTAAACCCAAGCCCCTGGAATGGAAGAAATCACATTCTAGAGGCAAGAGCTTCTGCATTGAGACCACCCTACTAAAAATCCCTTTTCTGCTCCTGGTTTCACTGCACAACCTTCCTTTGGGAGTCCATTGCTTCTTCTCCAGTCAGTCAGTCAAAGGGGAAGGGAGGTTACCTTGTGATAAGAGGTATATTCTAGGGTCTGAGTGCAGGGGCTACACAGCACTCCCATCTCTGCTAGCACCATAAGCACAAAACCAAAGTTGGCCCAAAAATTCAAAGTGCTGCTCCTAGACCGCAGGGATATACTCTCGATACAACCCAGTTTGCATCTGTCCTTCCATGTTTCCCTCTGACCTTACAGCACCTTGGCACGCTCCCTTTCTGGGGTTCTGTGCTCCCAGTTCTTCTATGTGAAACTGATACTATCTTGCAAAATGACAGGTTTCAGTGTAGTAGCCGTGTTAGTCTGTGTCAGCAAAAAGAAAACAAGAAAAATACCTGTGGCACCTTAGAGACTAACAAATTTATTTCAGCATAAGCTTTCGTGGGTTAAGAACCCACTTCATCGGATGCAGGTATTTTTCTTGTTTTCTTTTTGCTGACACAGACTAACACGGCTACTACACTGAAATCTCCCTACCAGGAATTTTTAAAATGAAGTGACAGAGGAAGGCACATGGAAAGCTATATGAAAACCTGCGATCATGCAGATTTAAAAGGATAGAATGTTACCATGCTCCTGATGTCAACCCCAGAGCTTAGGAATCACACCCTCTGTAAACAAGCCCATCTCTTCACAACAAGCTTATAAAAAGGAGTATGCAGTAAAATATAAATTGATGAAATATTAAACTTTGAGCAGTGGCTACTACACATTGCTATATTTCGTTTCCAAATGGAGTCTGAGTATGCACAGTACTGTATATATGCCATATACAAGGATGGGGAAGAAGCCCTAAGCAGGAAACAGTAGCTAGTATTAGATTAGCACAGCTCACCCAAATTTAATGGTATGCTCAAATCTGTTTTTGATTTGCAAACCCTGCTGACATGAGATAAGAGGTTATTTGGAATTAAAAATAAAATAATCAAACTAAAGTGAATCAAATACTCTTCAGCAATAGATGGGTAAAACTTAAAAAAAAGATGTCAAATTGTGAACTGCCAAACATGACAACGTTCACGCCACCCAACCCCCATTTTGACAGAAAATCATGAAAGACACCAGGCTGACTGCTCTGGAGTTTCCTGTCCAGAATAGATGCAGCAAGAATGTTTCACTTGCACAGCACCTCTTCAAGGCAACGTGAACAACCCTCACTTGGAGGGACTCCCTCTAAAGGTGAGAGGATAGCTTAGTCTCAGTGGTCTGCGGAGATTTCCCCAAGTATCAGTGCCAGGGCAATAGTAGGCTTGAGAATGTGAACACCTAACTGCCAGGAAATGGACTGAGACTATTCACGTCTTTAACAGATCACCAAGAATTCTCTGGACGGTAATGACTTGTGGTTACTAATGACTAAGGGCTTGATTGTACTCATACAATTTTCCCTGAACAACGTCCAGAACAACGTGCAGCACTCTAGGAGCAATGCACGGAAGAAACTGGGCCTCAGAGAGATAGGATTCTTTACCACTAGCAGAATGCTACCCCCTGCACCAGGTTGGAGTGGGGAGCCAAGCTTCTGCCCATTCACTTGGGAAGGGAAGAGACTGTGCATAGCATCCACTTACTCCTACAGCCCCAGACCTAGGTTCAGGGAGCCTATGTATCAGTTAGGGTTGCCAACTTTCTACTGGCACAAAACCGAACACCCTTACCCCACCCCTGCCCCTCCACCGAGGCCCTGCCCCGCACCATCTCCAAGGCCCCACCCCCTACTCACTCCATCCCCCCTGTCCCTCTGTCGCTCGCTCTCCCCACCCTCACTCACTCATTTTCACCAGGCTGGCTCAGAGGGTTGTGGTGTGGGAGGGCGTAAGGGCTCCAGGGTGGAGCCAGAAATGAGTTCAGGGTGCAGGAGGGGGCTCCGGGCTAAGGCAGTGGGTTTGGATGCAGGAGGGGGTGAGGGCTCTGGCTGGGGGTGAAGACTCTGGGCGGCACTTATCTCAAGTAGCTCCTGGAAGCAATGGCATGTCCCACTCCGGCTCCCATGGGGAGGCGCAGCCAGGTGGCTCTGTCCGCAGGGGCCACCCCCACAGCTCCTATTGGTCATGGTTCCCGACCAATGGGAGCTGTGGAGCTGGCACTTGGGGCACGGGCAGCGTGCAGAATCCCCTGGCTGCCTTTATGCTTAGGAGCCGGAGGGGGGGCATGACGCTGCTTCCAGGAGCCACACGTCGCCAAGGCAGGCAGGGAACCTGCCTTAACCCCACTGCGCTGCCAACTGGACTTTTAACAGCTTGTTCAGCAGTGCTGACTGAAGCCACCAGGGTCCCTTTTTGACCAGGCATTCCGGTCGAAAACCGGACACCTGGCAACCCGAGTAGTATGAGTGAATCCCCACAAGTGACCAGATAGGCCAGATCATGATCTGGCCCTTAAATTGGAAATAAGCCAGTGATCAAGAAGAAAAATATTTAGTAGTCTCATCACCAATCCCCTTTCATTCCTTGGTCTGAAACTCTTCTATTCCACTGGCATGGTGAGTCCCCATCCCCCACAACAACCTTCTCTCAAGACTCATATTCTATCCTTAAATTAGGTTTGTGTGAGGAAAAAAAAAAAAAAAAGGAATGAATTGTAGCATCAGCCTTAACAGTGAAATTTCTTGCTGTTAACTTATGCCATTATTCTAACTTTATTTAAACACAGCTTTATGTAGTTTGCCTATCTTGTTATCATTAAATAAAAATTGTGAAAACCTCTCCCCCCACATACACACATACTTTAGACTGTTTACACATTTAGTCCAAGAGGATGTCCTCATTTTATAAACAGTCTGACTAGTCACTGCATTATTAGCAGGGAAAAAAATGACTTGAGGATAAAAATGTAGGCAAAACACTGTCTGCTAAAGCCCAAAAGTGGAACAAAGACTAAACACCAGAGTTTAAAAGAAAAGTGGTTGAGAATTAAAGCTGAGGAAATAAATAATAGCATAAGATAATCTCAACCAATTTTGCCCTTTCCCTATTTACAGAATATTCTTGAATGTACTCATATTTGACAGTTTGAGATTTTAAAAAAAACCTGTGAGCAGGTCACTGTGACTATCTGATACAACATTCTAAATTTGACTTGTGTTGGTTAGTTATAACTGGTCACGCAAGTCATGTGGCATTGTTTCTGTTCTCTGATAGGATGAGCACACCACCTATCAGGAAAAGTGCTTGAAGAGCCATGTGAGTAGCAGATAAACAGGACCAGGAAAGTATATACTGTAACGCTTTAAACCTTTTCCTTTCTGGGCTATAATATAAGGCCTTGCCTTGATTTCCTCTTACCTTATTATTCCTAGGGAAAAAAATACTCTACTACAAGATTTATTGACTAGGTTCAATATTTAAATTTAGTTTTCTTTTGGCGCACACTTATTTACATGTGTATATGTGGCCCTAGCTGCAAAGAGTATGGTCTAACCCTGCATAGCTTGCTTAATTTACTGCCTCAAGGCTATGAGAGGGATATTGGGAAACCCATCATTCCACATGAAATATATTACACTGCTCTACAGCCAAAATGCTTCTGAAATAAATGTAGTCAAACTTTACTAATACTGGGTCACTGAGAACGAAAATGATGCTTAAAATTGTTGATTGGCTCTAGTTTTCAAGACATGCTATTGGGTCAGTATATACGACCCTTGACTTGGGAATGGCGGAGGATAAGTGAGTTATAAAGGGAAAGGATCTCAGTTTAAACCAGAAATGACTAAAATACATCTTTGACCGGATGTATGAATAAATCTATGACTGGGTTTGGACAGTACTTGCTTTTTAGGCAAAACAATGAATGATGCAATCTGAAGCTGGTATTGCGTCATACATGATATGAATTGCATCATGATATTCCTAGAAGTCATGGATGATGCAATCATAACGAAGCTTACATCACTCTGCTGAACAAATTGCCCTATATCAGCTCCAGAAATCATACAGTGTCGTGCTCTCTTAGTTGTCAGTGTTTGATTTTGCAAAGGGACACATTCCTGTTTAGCCAAAGTGAGCAGAGATGCCTCATACTTGTGTGAACAGTGCAGATCACCACAAACATAGCAGAAGTTAAGTGACTTTTGCATCACAAAAGCGCAGTATAACCACTATGGTTAAGAAAGCCTATCACCTTTCTTTTGGCTGCAAAATTGGAGATCAGGACAAGAGGTGGGCCCCACACATATGCTGCAACACTTGTGCAACAAATCTTCGCCAGTGGTTGAACAGGAAAAGGAAATCGATGCCTTTTGCAGTGCCAATGAGTTGGAGAGAGCCAACAGATCATACCAGCAATTGTTACTTCTGCATGGTGCCTCCAGTTGGGAAAGGTGTGTCAAAGAAGAAAAAGTGGACTGTGCATTATCCAAACATTCCATCAGCTATACGCCCAGTACCCCACGGAGAAGGACTGCCTGTTCCTGATTCACCAGAATCATTCTCACTTGAGTCAGACGAGGAAGAGGATGAAACTTCTGGTCCTGAACCATCAATGTCACAGGACCCACATTTTCTCCCATCCTTCTCCTCTGAACCACACCTCATAACACAAGGTGAACTGAATGACCTTGTCAGGGATTTGGAACTACCCAAGAGTAAGGCAGAGCTTTTGGGCTCCAGACTACAGCAGTGGAATCTCCTGGCAGGTGATGTGAGGGTTTCCATGTTCCGTGACCGTCAAAAGGATCTTGTCCCATTCTTCTTCATGGACGGTGATCTTGTAGCCTGCAACAACATCGACGGTGTGATGGCAGCCCTCAACATGGTTCACGATCCAGATGAGTGGAGACTGTTCATTGATTCATCGAAGACGAGTCTTAAAGCTGTTTTACTGCATAATGGCAATGTTTTGCCATCAATTCCAGTTGGTCATGCAGTCCATATGAAGGAAACCTATGACAACATGAAACAACTTTTGAGGTGCATAAACTATGACCAACATCAGTGGCAGCTTTGTGGCGATTTGAAGGTTGTTGCTCTCTTGCTTGGTCTGCAGACTGGATACACAGAGTACTGCTGTTTTCTCTGCGAATGGGATAGTCGTGCAAGAGATTCCCACTACATCAAGAAAGATTGGCCACTCCGACGGTCATTGGAGCCTGGGAGGAAAAGTGTTCAGCATCCACCACTTGTTGAATCAAGGAAGATTTTACCACCACCCTTACACATCAAGCTGGGTCTGAAGAAGAACTTTGTCAAGGCCATTGACAAAACACAAGCAGCTTTCAAGTACCTCCGTGGAAAATTTCCAAGGTTAAGTGAAGCTAAGATAAAGGAAGGTGTCTTTGTTGGTCCCTGAGATTCGTGAACTTCTTCGAGATGATGCATTTGACCATGCACTGCGTGGCAAGGAAAAAAAGGCATGGAAAGCCTTCCAGTTAGTGGCAATAAATTTTCTCGGCAACAACAAGGCAGACAACTACAGGTTGTTGGTGGAAAACCTCCTCAAGGCATACAAAAGCCTTGGTTGCAACATGTCACTAAAGATACATTTTTTGCACTCTCATCTAGATTTTTTTCCACCGAACTGCGGAGCAGTGAGCGACGAGCACGGCGAGCGATTTCACCAGGACATTGCAACAATGGAGAAACGCTATCAGGGCAAATGGAGCCCATCAATGCTTGCAGACTATTGCTGGACAGTGACAAGAGATGCTCCATTTAATGAATACAAGAGACAAGCCAAGAAGTGCCGAGTAGACACTGAATAGGACTAAACTATGTACATAATCGTTTTTTGCCTTTTGTTTCATAATACATTTTATTTATATAACCCCTTTGCTGATTTTTAAAGTGTTACTATTTCACCTGTCCTGTTTATGTATCATGTAAAGCAACCATAAATACATGAAAAGATCTAGGTTTACAATTTATGATTAAAACTCTACTATCTACACAATTATACACAGACATAAAATGTAAAAACTTAAATATCTTAGAAACAGTAGCCAGTTGTTTTAATTGTCATATTTGAATTCAGCACATCAAAATACATACTAAATAGCACATTTTATCTCTGAAGCAGACGACTTCTCAAAAACTGTAGACCAGTGTTATGTCCAGTGTGAATATTTGCACAAGATTAACATTTGCTATTCACAAGAACTTGAATGTCTGAGCATAAAGTTAGCATTTTGCAAGTATTCATATGAATAAAATGCAATTGCTTGAATATCTGTGAAGAGCAAATACAAGAATGTGGCAGTGTAGCCTAAATGAATTAGTTTTTGATTAATCTCAGACTTTTTTGGTGGTATTTGCCTAGCTCTATTCAAAATGATGCTTCACAGATTTGGCAAGTAACTTTTTCTTGCCACTCAAGCACTCTGACAAATAATAACAAATTGAGATCATACTAGGTTTGTGTAGGACAAAAGTAAATTTGAGTCTTAAAAAAAAGAGACATTGAGGGGTATATATGTAGGCCAAAGGAGTATTTAATTTTAGCTAGTTGACATGTTATTGCTAAGGCAAAAAAGGTGTGCTTTACAACCAAGTCTATTGAGCTAATTCTGGGGAGTTGAGAGCATTCAACTGAAGTCAGTGGAAATACTCTTGGCAGTAAGTGTTTGCCATAATGGACCCTTGACTATGCAGTCATTCTTTAGTGTGCCTCACAAACAATTTTCGGAAGACAGTCTTGCTGAAAGCAACCCTTAAACATCACCACTCAAGGAGAGGGGGGAAAAAGCCAAGAATATTACTAAAAATGTTCCTCTTAAATAATGAAGAATCTCTTATATTTTAGCCTTATAGATCCGGATTTGACAAGTTCTGAATTGGGTTACAGCAATATTTATTCATCACAGCATAAATCTTCCTTACACAGTAGTAAAACTGCCTAATAATTTAATTGTCTATAATTTTTATTTTAACTTGTCAACAATTGCCTGAAATAGGAATTTGTTTTATAGTCCGTTTTCAAAGGTCTGTAGTTTTAAAAATGTGACTGTTTCAAACTCTTTGCATGGAGAATGTTTGTAGAATGCATTTACATGCAAAGACAGACGTTATAATAACTAGTCTCGTGGGTTCTGCAGGGTGGCCAGTGTGCATTCTACAGAGGCACCTGCATCATCCTATGCTGCATTCACAGAGTATGGCTTTCCACTAAAAGCAAAGGAGCAGCCTGAAAAGGCATGGCCTCGGCACCAAAAGTGGGAGTGTGCTAATAAAATTTGCAGATGACACAAAGTTGGGAGGTATTACCAATTCAGAAAAGGATCGGGATATCCTACAGGAAGATCTGGATGACCTTGTAAACTGGAGTAATAGTAATAGGATGAAATTTAATAGTGAGAAGTGTAAGGTTATGCATTTAGGGATTAATAACAAGAATTTTAGTTATAAGCTGGGGACGCATCAGTTGGAAGTAACGGAAGAGGAGAAGGACCTCGGAGTCCTGGTTGATCACAGGATGACTATGAGTCGCCAATGTGATGTGGCCGTGAAAAAAGCTAATGCGGTCTTGGGAAGCATTAGGCGAGGTATTTCTAGTAGAGATAAGGAGGTGTTAGTACCGTTATACAAGGCATTGGTAAGACCTCATTTGGAATACTGTGTGCAGTTCTGGTCTCCCATGTTTAAGAAGGATGAATTCAAACTGGAACAGGTACAAAGAAGGGCCACTAGGATGATCCGAGGAATGGAAAACCTGTCGTATGAAAGGAGACTCAAGGAGCTTGGTTTGTTTACCTTAACCAAAAGAAGGCTGAGGGGAGATATGATTGCTCTCTTTAAATATATCAGAGGGATAAATACCAGGGAGGGAGAGGAATTATTTCAGCTTAGTACCAATGTGGACACAAGAACAAATGGATATAAACTGGCCATCAGGAAGTTTAGACTTGAAATCAGACGAAGGTTTCTAACCATCAGAGGAGTGAAGTTCTGGAACAGCCTTCCAAGGGAAGCAGTGGGGGCAAAAGACCTAACTGGCTTCAAGATTAAGCTAGATACATTTATGGAGGGGATGGTTTGATGGGATAACATGATCATAGTCAAAGGTCAATTAATTGCCATCAGTGGTAAATAGGACCAACGGTCAATGATGGGATGTTAGAAGTTACTACAGAGAACTTTTTCCTGGGTGTCTGGCTGGTGAGTCTTGCCCACATGCTCGGGGTTCAGCTGATCGCCATATTTGGGGTCGGGAAGGAATTTTCCTCCAGGGTAGATTGGCAGAGGCCCTGGAGGTTTTTTGCCTTCCTCTGCAGCATGGGGCACGGGTCACTTACCGGAGGATTCTCTGCATCTTGAAGTCTTTAAACCATGATTTGAGGACTTCAATAGCTGAGACATAGGTGAGAGGATTATTCCAGGAGTGGGTGGGTGAGATTCTGTGGCCTGCATTGTGCAGGAGGTCAGACTAGATGATCATAATGGTCCCTTCTGACCTTAAAGTCTATGAGTCTATAAATACATAACCAGAGGACAGAAATGGGTTAAACCATTATTTTCCCCGCCAAAGATGTCATCAAGTTACCTACCACTTCTGGAATGTGAATTTTAAGTGATATTGTATTACTGCACTTTACCACGTACAAATTTCATTACAACATTACACCAAAACAGGATTACCACATGTAAAGAATCTGATTACATTTGTCTCGGGTACAAAGTTTTTCATCTGGCAACACACATGGGTTTTAAACTTCAAACACCTGAAAGAATCTGCTTTAGGTGGGAGGGGAGAAAATAAACTATCCTTCAGAAAAAGAAAATGCTGCTTAACAAAGCTATAGCTCTCATTTCTTCCCACCAAATCAAGTCATTGATAAAACAGAAACCATTTTAGACCATTTACTGTAATCAGCCTGGGTAAAATTTTAACCAAAGCATCACTGTAAAAGCTAGTAATGTGGTGATATTCTCATTACAGCACACACATTCTTTTTTAGAAAGACTTTAAAAGACTAATATAAGAAACTCAAGATAGCGTCATCATTTACAAAATAACTGGCATTTTTCTAAAAGCTTTTGAGACCCACACTCAGTTTACATCTCCACTTCCTGTTACTATCTCTCCTCTTTGCTTTTCATTCTTTCAAACAAAAATTATATTACTGATGCTACAGAATTTCAGTATCAGGATAAGGATTCAGGACAAGATTTTTGAATGACTGGTCAGTTGGCGTGGTGCCACAACTTTACTGTAAACAATCAAATAAAGTATGAGGTATATTAAAGACTTATTTACTATACTTCTAGTATTCATGTACACTATAATACTTTGGTATGTGCAATTCAGAATACTTTTTCTATCAGACAAAGGCTGCTGACAGGGTACAAACTGGGGCCCAATCCCACAAAACTGCCCTTAACAGTGTCCCTAGAGGGTTTCTAAAAACAAAGATGTTGCAATTAAAAAAAGAAAAAAAGAAGCAGCAGCGAGCAACAGGCCAGCTTATCTCATGACTGCACTCTTTGGTGTGAAATCTTGACGCAGGCTTAAAACAAGATAGTGAGTGTCACAACCACTTCAAAGTTTGCATTCATATATTTTCAGTGCAATTTTAAAACTAATAAAGTCTCTATATAGCCAAGCTTGTTGCTTTGTTCCAAAGTCGACGTCTCAAAATAAACTCCATAAGACAAAAAACAGTTTACAATTGGCCAAAGCATAAAATGTTGTTCAATGTTATTGATTTATTATTTTTCATCAAATTAATTAAAATTAACCATATCCTAAATTTCTTACCTATTCAAATCCCTCACTGACTACAAGAATGATTCTGAAAAACACTTCTGTAATTTATATCTTTTCCTTTACAAGACGTTCTTGTGCCAACAACGCTGAACGGTCATTACTAACTCGGTTTTCACAGTAACTAACAACCACCTCTTTGCTGCTTTTGTAGTTCACATGATGAAACAGCAGCCTCCCATTTATTTCAGTTTCCAGATGATTAAAAAGTGTCTTTTCTCCACTAGTCCTAAAAATATTAATCCAACTCCTGGTTTATGTTAGGGTGGATGTGGTGAAACGGAGGATATCTGGAGGATTTGGTCAGACTGCCGAGAGGTTAGGGTTGTTGTTTTTTTTGACCAATATTATGTCTAATACTATGCTAATAAGATTGGTAATAGGAGGCATTTTACCAATAGGAGGGCATTTTCGTCCTAGCACTCCTTAGGTACTGATCTGTTGGAACCACAGATTTTCTACATTAACCCATTTTATCTAGAGTTAATGCCAGCCAATTTCCCACTGTTTTTGAGAAACTATTTGGCTTCACCAGTCAATGAGAAAATGGGGCTAAGTTCTAATCTTAGTTACATTGATGTAAATATAGAGTAACTCCACCAATTTCAGTAAAATTACTCACTATTTACACCACTGTAAATGATACCAGAATCTGCTCAGAGGTTGTAAAAACGTGAGACGTTAGTAATGAAAAACATTCAAGCCTGAGAAAGGATACTTTTAATAAATAGATTAATTCTGCTCTCTTTTCCTACAATAAACAGAACTGCTCAGCTCAGAACCATCTTTGTTCCAGTCTTCTAAAGTCTAACCCTGTTTAGACTTTTCACTGACTTCCAGACATGTAGTAGTACAATCAGAGTTTGGTACTGTGATTCCTCCCAGTATTTTACACTTTATTCATATTGTACTCCACATGAGTGATTTAGAGATTCACCTTAGTGTTCAAAATGTCTCCTCTGCTGTACAAATGGTTATGTGCATTCTATTTTTATTTACAGCAGGCAAACACAAAGACATCATTGTACATTTTTAAAGGTATTTATGGAAGTTAAATGCCTAAATACGTTTAAACGTCTGGCCCAAGGTAAAAACAGTTTTAAAAGTACATACAAAAGATTACTAAATATGACTACGCCACTAAAAATATTGCAGACCAAGACTCTGATTCAATGAATATTTTTTTAAAGGCAAATCCTCCCCACTATAGTGGTATTTATTCTTATGCTATATTTAACTATCACATTAAGTTTTGCCTCTTTTGAGCTCAGGGAACCAGCATGAAAACTATAACAAAAAATTAAGATTAACTATTAGCCAAATTCATAAAACATTATGTATTTTCAAAAGTAAAGATTAAAAGTATCATGGGGAAATGTACTGCATTATTGCTCTTGTATGACTTGTAAAAACTCATATTTGAGAATCTCTACTTTCTAAATGCTAACACACACATTTACACAGAAGGTATTGTGCTTATATTACAAAATATGAGCATTTGTATAAATAGCAGAGAAAAAAGAAAGGATCGTTAATATCTGTTATTCATGTAGGACCTCCTGCCAGTCAAAAATCACGACTTTTACAGGGTTGTTACACATAATTGCATAATGGACACTAATAAAATATTTTAAGAGAACAAGGGCATCATGGCTGGCTAACACAGTTTTGTGCCAACCACTATTCACAACAAGTAGCTTTCATTACCATTTTGAAATCAAGGAGACACAACAGACACGGAGTATGCCTCACTATTTTTCCAAACTGAATGCAGTTAATATTTATATTTTATTTATGCTATGCCAAAAGCTCTCTGGATAGCTAACAAAATATAACTTGAAGGCAGCTTTACTCAATAAAACCCCAAACTAAGCTGTAAAACATTTCACTAACCTGCCTTCGAACATTCAACAAATAGAGATATGAGGAAGAATGGATGATGTTTTGATTAAAGCACTGGACAGAAAATGCAGGACTGAAACTAAATTCAGTTCCAGGCTCTCCCACAGTTTCCCCGTGATACCTCTGGCAAGTCACTGTGCGCCCCACCTGTAAACTTGGACAATAATACTTTCTCTCTCTGCTTAAATTGTGAGCTCTTCATGGCAGGGACATTCTTGCTAAGTAAAGCGTTTGTCCAGAGCATGGCATAAAGAAAGGAGCCCCAATCTTAGCTGGGAGCCTCTAGATGCTATCACAAAAAACAATCACCACAGAATGTTGAAAAAAAGCCTGGGCCAATTACTGAAGAAAAAAAAAATCCAGACCATCTACTGGGCCAATTTACGTTGATGAACAAGTAGGCTTAGAGTATTTCAGACTAACAGGATCTCTATGAAGAAGCCCTGCCTCCTAACCTCTGAAGATTATGGTGTAGGATAGTCAGCAAACCCAAACCTGTTGATTCCAGCTGCTATAGCAGCACACAAGGTAAAACAACAACATGTTGCATGTACATAGGAGCATCATTCATCAGAAGATCTCAAAGTGCTTTACAAACATTAAAGATCAGGTTCTCCCCTGCAGAGGGGAACTCAAACTACTCAGATCAGGGGACACAGAAGGGGGCAGTGTCAGCTCCAAGGCATGCTCCCCAGTTCCCTGAGATCCCATGGAAACACTTCCATCACCTCTCCCCACAACTATATGTTATAAGTTTTGGGTGCATGAGTGAACAGAGTCAAGTAAAGCTGCTCTGCACTACATGCCTGGGGTGACCAGATTTTCAAAATAAAAAACAAGAAATTAGTCATTGGTGGGGAAAGCATTTAGGGGTAAGTTTTAGTGGCCATTAGCAAGATGTGCATGAACAGGAGGGAGGGGGGAGAGGGAGAGATCTACCAGTCAAACAATGCCCACTGACACCCCGCTCCTTTCCCAATATTCTGTGGATTTGACTCCACATGCAGGAGCGGACTGGTTTAAGGACTCACACAAAGAAGTTCTGGGATGGTACAGGAGAGGGTGTCAATATAGGACAGACCTGCTGGAGGTAAGTTTTTGAGGTGCATGTGCACTCACACAGCAGTCAATTTCACCAGCTCGGTGGTGGTTTCCTCCAGCGTCTAGTTGGCATGAGAGTGATAAAAATACAATACTCTTAGTTACTAGGAATGATCACCACAGACATCCTCCCCTCCAGGCACCACACATTAGTCATCAGCTAGAAGTAGTATTGACTCACATGGTTCCACATCTGCTACTACATCACCACAAGGGCTGCCAGACAAGGAGAGCATTGCTCCTGAAGGAATTTAGAAGCTAACAGAATTATTATCCACGTAACATAATTATCCTGAAGGACTCAGCCTGTGACCAGGCTACAATTTTGGGCCCAACTCAAGTAGCTCTGATTCAGCAGAGTTCATCACTCACAAAGTACCTCAGGACCATGACATCCACTTCTAAACTATAAGCTCCTCATGACAACACTCAGCACTGTCAGTGTTCAACAAATAAATAACGTCACCACCCCAAAAAATCACAACTCCCCTCTCAAGAGGAGGAAAAACAGCACAAATGTTCAGGTTACTCAACTAACACAAAGGGCCAGCTCCAGGCTCCTGCGCAGCAAGCGCGTGCCTGGGACAGCAAGACGCGGGGGGGGGTGGGGGTGATAGTCGCTGAGAGGGCGGCTGTCAGGCTGCCTTCGGCGGCGTTTCTGCAGGAGGTCCGCCGGTCCCGCGGTTTCGGCAGCAATTCGGCGGCGGGGACATCGACGGCGCGGGACCAGCAGACCTCCTGCAGAAACACCGCCGAATCCGTGGGGACCTGGGACTGCCCGCAGGCGTGCCGCCGAAGGCCGCCTGAGTGCCGTGCTTGGGGCGGTAAAATTCATGGAGCCGCCCCTGCTAACACACCATCTTACTTGCCACAGCTCTCAACTAAACCCACTTAAACCTCCAGCTTTCCAGACCAGCTTCTGGCTCCCAGCCACCCCCGGAAACTGGCTTTTTCAGTCCATGGCAGGTGAAGCCAGTTGCCAAGACTCTCTCTAATCAGCACTCTCCCTACCCTCAGCTGCTCTCTGGTTCAGATTTTGTAAAGGAAGAAGGAGCTGAGTGAGCACAGCTGGTCGGAGGAAAGAGGTGACACATAGCAACAGAGTACACATCCCCACCTGCCAAAAGGAGGAGACCTAAGCATAAGAACTACCTCTGAAATACAGGTGGAATATTTGTACCCTGTGTGGGGAAAAGGAAAGGGGTGTGGATGCACTGGTGGAGGGGAAGATCATGGATGGTGAGGGAAGGACCAGGTGGTGAATTGACATAAGAGAATGAAAAAAATTATGGATTAATGAACTTGAGTGTGTGTGAGGATAACTGACCAGGAAACGTGATTATGTGGCAGGGGCAGATATTTTATACTGCATACAAAATGTCATCTAAGTTTAAATTTCTCTCCTGCTTTCTGTCAAGTCTAGGTAGGCAGGTCTGCTCCCACTGCTTCTACAAGCATTTGTCCCATTGCTCTCTCCCACAGCGTATCCTGTAAAGTCTTCTACAGCCTGAGAAGTCTGCTTTTTATGAAGCAGGGATAGTGGCAGCTGATTCCCTAATCTTTAAAGGTCTACATACTTCCTTTTTAAAAGAATGCAGACCCTTTTCCACCCATATGGGAACTCACCATTTCTTTTTCTATTCCTTTGGAACTGAATAAGGGGTCTCTTTCTACTACAAACACATCTTGCTCACTGAGCCCTTCAGCTTCACTTCGGCATTTATGAGCACAAGGACACATTGCTGCATGCTTCCTAATATGTCAACCGTGTAAAAACACTGTAGAACTGAACAATACATTCTACAGTTATTTGCATGTCTATGTACAAGTTCCTCTAATAACATAATGTGTGTTAAGCAGAGCAGTTAGCTATGATGAAGTACAATAGAAGATACGTGTGTGTGTGTATATGTTTATTCACGTGTGCATATACACCTACAAATACACTCACTCTGTGGGAGACAAAACTCTGCCTTTTGATACATTCATGCAATTCCACAAGACCCAAATTTGTAACTTTAAGGTCAATAATAAGCTCTAAAATGAGCTAATTTAGTTTAATATTTGAGGCAAACAATGGGGATTCGGAACAAGCATTAGCTGAATTCTGGTGTATTATAACAAGCCAAGTTCTAATTTTATGGATTTATTGTGATAATTTAGAAGCATCCTCATAACAATTTTAAAAAGGCGGAGTTTAAAATATATTGAGCCTAGTTCTAAGGGAATACAATAGGTGCTGAACTGCCATTTTTAATGGGATTTTTGCACCTCCTCTCCATGCACTGCTTTATAAATCAAACTCAGTTTTGTTTTGTTTTTAATATAAGAGGCTCAATCTAGCAGAAAGGGCCAAACAGCAACACACACAAAAATTAGAGGTTCATAATTTTTTAAAAGGAACAAAAATGGAGGAAAATAAAAACTTCTGTAAATGTTTCTATATTTTTGTATAGCAGAAATCAACTGGCTTCCAAGTCTGTCCAAAATTTTCCTTTCTAAAACTGTTTTTCTGAGTTCATTGTTTACAACTGTATATTTAGCAGAAATATAAACATATAAAGTGAAATTATCACACATTATACATGTTTTTCCAATTACAAAATCATAGATGCGACTTTAATGTCTGTGAATTGGATAAAGTATGCTCTGAACTGGTACAGTATCTGCCTCAAAATTAATACAAAAAGAAAGGGGAAAGGATTAGTACCAGTTTAATATCTATGCTTGTGGTATTATAAAGGACGTCAAGCAGTTTTAACAATAGATACTTAAGGCCAGTCTATACTACAGAATTTAATATGTCAGTAAATTACATATTACTGTACCTTAAGACTGAAGATTTGCTTGTCAGAATAGGACAAACCATGGCCCCAGTCACGCAATTGACTGTGCCCAGATGCACCACTGCACCAATGCTGAATGCCACTGGCTCCACTCACGGACAAATTGCAAGATAAAGCCTATGTCGTCATAACCATGGTCTGGAACTATATTTCAGCCTCGGAGTCAAATTCACCACTGGCATAAGTAGATGCAACTCTAGTGAATTAATATTCTGTCTACATAGGCAAGACCAAATAATATTACTACACAGTGCCCTGATAAGGCAAATTTTGTAATATAGACAGGGGATACTGTGGTCATGTAACCTAATTTTCAGTTACCAACATTTTATCAAAATAAAAGTAAACAGAGCTGATCACAGTACAAATTATTTTCTTACATAAACAAGAACAAGGTGAGAAATATAAAAAATAGTAGAGCTCAGTAGCAAAGTAGAAAGTTACAATTTATATTATAAAGAAAAAAATCATTATTATAACTTTATATATCAGTTTACCCCACTTGGTTCATCTTTCCCTTCTGCAACCCAATTTTCTGTTGGGATTCAGGTTATTAGCTGTGTACCTAGATTAAAACAACTGGTTGAGCACATGACTTTACAATAACTTGTATTATCTGAGTTCTGCGCAGGATCTTCCAACCTCCTTTCTGCTTAATTTCAGAAACCAGAGCAATGATTAAAAAACCCAGCATCTCCCATTTCCATATGTGCTCCATGTTGTATTAATTTTCAGCCAAAGCGGCAAAAAATAGTTTCAGGGAAATTAAGTTCCCACTGGCCCTTAAATTTTTTATCTCTTCACCTCCAAATCACTGGTTCAAATCCAATCCGGGAGAATAATGACTCAAAGTTTTTACCAACTGAGGCCCACTTAGTGGTCTATTGCACCTCACTAAAAGTCCACAACAGATTTGCAGAAGGAATGACAACTATTCAGCTGCACCGTTACAACTGACACAAGGAGGGACTGCAGGACAGAACGCACCAGCAAGACTGACAGTGAAGTAGGGTGCTGGGGTCCCATCCCTCTGCCAGTTGGTGGAGACCAAAAGTTGCAACTGTGGTGGTACCTGATATTTCTTTGATGGCCTACATAAAATGATTTTAAGTAGTTTCAATACAGTTTCCTGTGGAGTAGTGCACACATCACAAACCACCATGTTTTCAGAGGATTTAAATGGACACAGAAACTGAGTTATTGAATCTCACCCCCAGAAGTCACTCCTCCAAGTCAGGATTGAGCAGCTGTGTGAGCTGGCACTGCTGCACCTGTTCCAAGGAGAAACAGGATTTCGGCCTCCAGAACTGTCAAACTGGCACCTTTTACTAACACTAAATTCACAACAAATATATTTTTATACTTAAAACTGTCTGATTTTTACCCATGGTTGTCTGTCAACATAACGAACTCCTGTGATGGACATAACGATGGGAAATCATCTTGGAGTATTTTTAAGCCCTGCTCCAATAATTTATTTTTGCAGAGGACAAAATTAAACATTACTCCTTTAAACTCTAGTGAAGCAAAATTATTATTTGTCTACATTTTTATATTGCGCCCCTTCCCAGAGTATCCGAGCACTTTACAGTTTAAACAAACACGAAGGATACATCTAACATTCGGCCTATTTAGCTTCCTCCTACACACCAATATTCCGCTACTACCCAGGGATATGCATCTGCACACTCACGCTCTCTCTTATGTGAATATATCTAAATTTCCTCCTACCTTATTTTTCCCATATGGTTGCTGCTGAAAGACAGCTAGGCTAAGGGAGTGATCTAAAAATAGAAACTGTACAAGAATGAAAATCCTTGATTTTTATGCACTCAGGGCCTGATCTAAAACTCACTTAAATCTGTTGCTGACAATGGGTTTTAGATCAAGCCCTGTTTTCCGACGTGCATTTATCATACGAGATTCAAATAAGCCCACAAGTGTGTGTTTAAGTTAAAGTTAGCAATGTAAGTGTACGTCATCAGATATTTTGATCGTCACAGTGAAATAAATGCGCTTGCTTTTATTTCAATGTGTAGAAGTAAATATACAATATAGCCCTAACACATTGTTAATAACACAGCAAGTAGATCTGCACAGGGACTGAGAAAAGATGTCATCTGATTTCTGTACAAAATCCTTAGGGGGAAGAGAGGAGGGATGGGACGGATGGAACTCTGTTTCTAGTTTCAGGATCTCACACAGATATGTAGACTGTTTGGCTTCAATTTCAATGAGATTGTGCAAGATAAACCAAAACTTTAAAATGATCTTCACAACTTGTTTCAACCTCACATTCCTGATCCTCAGAGAACTTAATCATTGCCGTACAACCAGATCAGATTGAGAACTGTGCCAAACCATTAGTGGAGGCAGGTGTAACTTCAACAGAATTACACCCAATTATGCCAACAATGATCTTGGCCCTCCGTCTTCAAAGAGATGTTTGAATTACTTCCTCCCCAAAGTAATTTGTCATAGTCCACTCTAATCTCAGTTGAAGAGATTTTGTAACAAATACAGCTGGAGTTAATAACTGAGTAAGGACAACTAGAGGAAACAGACCAAAATAATGACAGAAATTATGAAAACTGGGAGAGATCGGAGGATCCATGGGTGATTAAACTGTCTAGCTAAAAATTTAAACAAAACTTAGAACTGATCTAAACCAAGTATAGATGAATTCAAAATATAACACTGAAAATTTTTTTCAAGTGTGAAAGTTACTTTTATCACGCTCAGATAACTCAAAAGCAGCCACGCAATTTGACCAAAAACTTTCCACTGTATAAAAAGTATTTTTTCAAATGTAAATTCCTCCAAGCAGGGACTTTGCTTTAAGTGTCTGTAAACTGCCGTGTACACCTGTTGTGCACTAAAGGGTAATTTTCCTGAAGTTTCAACTTGGCAAATGGAAACAGGATTTTATAATGGAAACAAACAGAACTCCTCTATAACTGCAGCACTGCTACCATCACATCAGAATTTGGTGTTTTACACTAACGCAGATGGAAGACTCCCCGATAAAAATTAAGCCTACCTACACAGGACAGGCAGAACAATGTTCAGTACATGTAACATGTAAGCACAAGTTTCTAAAAACTTTGTTGCATAATTTAACAACTTTCATACCACAGTTTCACAGGTTAAGACAGAAAGCAACACTGAGATAGCTGAAACACTTCTTTCTGCCATTAGCTCAGTAAATTAAATGTCTCAGAGTATTTTTAACTTGAATATACAGTGGAAATAATATTTACTTAAGTTTCCCAATCTACAAAGTGATCTAACTGTAGTTTAGTACAGATATACATCTGCCAAGCATCATAAAGATTTACAGTAAGCAGTGACTTACCAGTACTTCATACATAGTATATGCGTCACTGACTCAATCTGAAAGTTTGTTTCATTCACATGAAAATTGAGGCTCTTTTTTTCTCTCTTATTTTTTTAATCTGATCCACTAGGCCAAATCCTCCTCCTCCTAAAAAACAACAACAAAACTCCCACCGACTTCAATAGGGCAGATTCAAGAGCTTAATACTATTGAACAGGGCTGGCCTAAAGTTTATTAGATTCCCTACAAAAAGCAGAACAGGTGTCATTGTGACCACCACTAGACTGTGAAAAAATATTTTTGTCCTGCTTCCTTTGAAGGGCTGCTGTATAATAGGGGGATCCCAGCAGAGATAGTATCTGCCGTTGCTTACAGCTGGCCCTGCTATTGAATGAACTGTACTGATTCTCAACATTCAGCTAAAAGTTTCGAGAGCTAAACTGCACAATACATATGTGAAGTGTGTACCTTTCTAAATAGTATGAACTTGGTTTACTGCCAATAGAAATAACACTACCCGCATGCACTATATGCTGCTAGAGCTGGTACATGCAGCTTTACATTTGATCGAACCCAGAATAAGTTGCATTGTCCTTTTGTTCTCTTTTATTTCTCATGACTTAAAAGGATTAGTTTTAAAGATTCCCTGGAAGAATCTAGAAGTTAAGTGTTACATGTGAAAACAACATTTATGGTAAGCACAGTGTGGGGTTTAAACTTGACAGTTTATCTTTAGGTAAATTATAGAATACAATTACAAAGTAGGCAGTAACACTGCTGCAGCTAAAAGAAACAGCTATAATTACTGTTATAATTATAACAGAAGCATTAACCTATGGACACAATGTTGTAAATCCTTACTCATGTGAAGTCCATGGAACTATTCATATGAAGAAACACTACTTCAGATAAGTAAAGATTACAAAATTGGGCCCTCTGGGCCCAATCCAAAACACACTGAAGTCAGAGTTTTGGATAAGGCTCTACATGCACACTTCTACAAAGTCTGGATCGCAACTTTCCTAGTTTTGGGACATCACTTAAACGGTTATTTGGATTTTCTTCTTTTAAATCAAGTCAATAAATTGGATCCAAATTATTCTGAGACAGTCCCCAGCTTTAAGGGTTTAACATCTCAACATAAACATCGCTCTCTACTAGTACAGAGATCGATCGCCCAGTCTGAGAGACTGCAATACCTTTTTTCAAGCCATTATGTGCATATGATTCACTCACATGTATTAAATATTCATATTAAAAATTCTTATTGAAACCTGGATTACAAAAAATGCATATTAAAAATAAATAGTTTAGGACCAGATTCTATCACCCTTGCTCATGTTCTGTAGTACTTTACTTTGCAAGTAGCCAGATTGTGTCTGTGGAACTATTTGAGAAGTAAGGTACTATTCACCAACAGTCAGGGCAGCAATTCAACTATGTCATTTTACATTTTTTCTATGGAATTTTCTATTTAGGTGCATTATTTCTTAAATCAATGTTTGCTTTTAAAACAAAGCTCTTAAACCTCTTGTTTCTACCATAAGCAAGATCAAGTATAAAATTCATCCTCTATAATGCATCTGTGATTTTCAAACACATGAACAAAGAAATCATCCTTTCATTTTCCCAATACGCATATTCCCATAGTCCTTCCTTTCTGTTATTATAACAACACCTTTAGGAATGTTTCAGTTAAAATTCACTATAATCTGGGTTTTTCAAGAGCTCATAATTTCAAAAGAATGGTGGTTCTCCTCCCCTCCTGATGTACTTCACTTCCCCTTCTCGATTTTTTACTGTACTAAAAAAAGGCAACAACGGTATTTTAGAGAGATCTATGGCTGATCAGGTTATTGCCCATTAGTCTTGGAGTGCCACCCGCTGTGTTACCACATTGGGAATTCCTGCCTTGTAATAGTACAAAGTGGGTTTAGATCTTCTGATGAAAAGGTACAAAGACTCAACACTATTACTGCTCACCGGGGGGTGGGAGGGGTGAAGGGGGAAAAGAGAGCTTGACTATGTTTTCACAAATTTTCCAGCTCTAATTACTAGTACACCCTTGAAACCAAAGATTGACATTTAGCTGGATCTAAATCATACTTATAAACATGGTGTAACATAATGCCAGCAACTCATATTCGCAACTTTACATTTGAAAAAGTTGTCTGCTGATTTAGAACCAGACCTCCCAGACGTTGTTGGACATGCGTGGCTCCAATGGTATGTTATAGTCATCAAATCTGAGTGTCACCCCATGCACTGAGAGTTCGTATCCAACCCAGGACAGAAAACTGAAATAAAAAAGGGGGCAGGTTGCTCCAATCTACCACTGTCAAAGGGGGTTGTGGGATGCTATGGAACCCATCTAACTGGAGGTTTATAAGAACAGGTTGGACAAACACCTATCAGGGATGAGCTACATATACTTGGTCCTGCCTCAGTGCAGGGTGATGGACTAGCTGTTCTCACAAGATCCCTTCCAGCCCTAAATTTCTATGTTCAGCCACAGAAGCTTATCAAGCTTTCATGGTTTGGCAAATGCAGTGCCTACTACCATTGAATCAAGTTTGAGAGGTATATATAAATCCTTCTCATTCCTGCTGATGCACTGATTTTTCTTACAGACTCATCATTGTTCATGTTCAAAGACATCCAACAGTATTGGTTGCCATGTTCCTACAAACTGCCTTACTTTGAAGCAATGGAATGGCAGGTGGTATTCCTTTGAAGGAGGCGGCAAAAAAGTCAGCATAGGCACGTGAATTCATATACAAAGTAGTGCTCCCTGCCTGCCCTACTCTGATCTGGGTGTTGATGATCACATCAACTATGTTGCAGAAGCAATTTAGAAGATTCAAACTTGGACCTTAGCTATGTTATATGAAGCACCTTGATTCATGTTTTTACCATGTCTACGAGACATATGTCAATCTCTAAGGCGTTTTTCTGACCTATTTTTTCCAGGACCTCTTTGTTGGCTCAATATATATATTGAGCAATATAAAATTTACAAATAAAAAACCCCACACATCCCACAATATAGACTATGTCTGTAGAAAAAAACATTTGAGAAAACAAATAGATTATAGACACTTTTGAACTATCACAATTAGTGTGTTTCCATCAGTTATCTTTAATCTCTGATTGGAAATGAGCAACAACAAAAAAAGTAATAATTCTGGAAGTATATACTGAAATTGCAGAGTGGATATGAAGCACCTTGATTCATGTTTTTACCATGTCTACGAGACATATGTCAATCTCTAAGGCGTTTTTCTGACCTATTTTTTCCAGGACCTCTTTGTTGGCTCAATATATATATTGAGCAATATAAAATTTACAAATAAAAAACCC
Organism: Macrochelys suwanniensis; assembly: GCA_033296515.1. Classification (NCBI taxonomy): domain Eukaryota; kingdom Metazoa; phylum Chordata; order Testudines; family Chelydridae; genus Macrochelys; species Macrochelys suwanniensis. The sequence goes on from CM065777.1 coordinate 161,223,853, forward strand.
CACACATCCCACAATATAGACTATGTCTGTAGAAAAAACATTTGAGAAAACAAATAGATTATAGACACTTTTGAACTATCACAATTAGTGTGTTTCCATCAGTTATCTTTAATCTCTGATTGGAAATGAGCAACAACAAAAAAAGTAATAATTCTGGAAGTATATACTGAAATTGCAGATACTAAAACAGAGAAGAACATACACACAAGCAGCTACCTACGTGGGAGACATTCAGTTGAGTTTGAACAGTACTGCCTGCTGAACAGACAACTAAAATATCAGCCCTTGTTGAGACCTGCACCATACAATGTGTTAACACTTACTGCTGCTTTTGTGGTGGTATATTGAAGAACACTGGCGTTCCTTTGAAACATGGAGTATCTGAACTTCAAAGGTGAAAACACACACAAATATAGCATATGGGTCAGGAACGAAACTATTTTGTACCTGACACACCAAGTGTGTCAAGCAACAACAAAACTGATGATGCTGTGTTAAACATAATGAAAACTGGCTATTAGATGACCAAGAGGACAGCCCTTTCTAAAGCTACATAATAGCCCCAGGTTTGGTAGTGATCCTGGGAGTCTTGTTTTTGATTCTGAAACTCTTTTTTAAAGTTCTACTGTGGTCTAGGAGCAGTCACAAAGCTGAGACTTTCAGCCTTCAGAGAAGGAAAACAACATGAAATGCTCTCTCACGTTACAAATGGCAAGTTCTGCCTCCATCTCAAGGAAGACCGCCTGTCTGCAAGGTAAGTACAGCTCCTAAAAACTGGGATGTGACAAAACAAGAGAAAAGGCAAACTAAAATGATATGATTGGCAAGAGATTTAAGGATCTCATAAAACAGTCAAAGTAATGGCCTTGTGGACATGAGCGCTCCATCAGCCTACACGGGAGGTAAAGAAAAACCCATATTTGGCCGGGACCTTCTAAGTTGTATAATTTGGGGGCAGAAGTAAAACTGTATTACTTCATATTAAAAATAGGTCAGGTTTTATATCTATTTATCGAAAAGAAATTATTACTAAAGAGACAAATTTGATCTTTGTCTGAAAGAGTGAATAACTACAAAATGCAGATTTAATCTATTAACAAAGATTGTGTCTACACTAGAAAAACTAAGAATTGTAATTTTCCACCAGTGGAACCCCAACGATGGTACAAATGGGTGGGACATGACGGCAGTAAAAATATCCTACTGCCGTCCCCATTTTCCACCATTTCGACCACTGGTGATGCTGCAACCATTTTGAGTTATGGGTCCCAGATTTGCCAATGAAGATGCAGCATCATTTACAATTTATGTAGTCTTTCTTCATATACTGCTAACTAGTCTGCGGACAGTGACTAATCTGTGACCAAGCTGAATATTAATTGATTGTAACTTTTATGCCTTAAAACAGTTGTCTTCACATCTACATTTTCAGAACTGAATAGTGTCTTCCAATTTGGGTTTTTTATTTTTCATATACAGTTCAATAACCATGCATTTGAAGTCACTTCAATGTCATCATATATCCTATGTAATACTACACATTGTCTCATATGCAATCTGATGACCATTTTAATACTGTATGAATAGCAGAAGGTTACTCAACTGTAAGTGAAGCGTTTCAAATAAATATATTTATTTCACAATTTCTATGGGTCCAGTACATAGTTAAAGACATGATCCTGCAAAAAAGCAAGCATGTACTTAATTGTACACACACAAATATTCCCACTGCGGGATCATTGTGCAAGATGTTTACCTTATTCACCTATCCAACATGACAGATCTGGGACTGGGGAGACAGCCATTACTCTGTTCAGAAAGAACAGAACTTCTGCTTAAGCCTAATCTATGCTTAAAAGTTTCTGTACTGGCAGATCTTTACCTGTAAAAGCTTCCTAGTGTAGATGCAGCTTATACCAGCAAGAAAGCCTTTTTGCCAGTTCAGCTTATCCCAGTTTAGAGAGTGAAATAAACCATGCAGGCAAAAGCACTTTTATGCTGGTATAACTGCATCTACAGTAGGGCTTTTGCTGGTACAGAAATTGCATCCAAAAAACAAAAAGAAAAACACCAAACGTATTTCCCTAACTGACACTGCTATACCAGCAAAAGTTTCTATTGTACCTCTGGCCTTAGATAGATTTCCACATCCACATTTTAACACATCAACCCAGAGATTGTTTATATAAAAAGAGAATGCTAACATTTTCACACAGGGGAGAGTGGGGAAAATGCAAACTCCCCCCCATCAATTAGAAGAGGGGGGAGAAATGAAGGGATGCAGCACATTTTCTTTTTTTGTCAGAAAAACGTTATGCAACTTTTTTTTCTGTAGATATAAAAGTTCAGAAGAAAATCCTTGATGTGTTTATTAAACGTAACAAAAATGTAAAGTATCTCTATAGTTATCTCGTTGCTTTATAGGGCAGGAAAGCAAAGTCATTTTCACATGACTATCATGGAAACCTCTACAGTATTCTTTTGATTTACAGAGAAATTAATATGGTATAAGCTCTGTACCCTCAAACATACACACAGACCTTAAAAAGAGGGATGTCTAATCAGGAGCCATGTAAATACAGAATCCTCTAAGGATATTATATTATTCTTTCTACACTTAGTCACCACCACTCTCAAAGACCCAGCTGTCAATATGACCATCCCTCACTGCTTAGGGTAAGTTGCTGCACCACTTGTACTTGCCTACCAAAGTAATATTTTCCCAACACCTTATTTCCACAGTTTTATCATAGCAGGATTTTTTTCAGGGCCCCCCCACATCAGTCACAACTTCCCCTCTGCTCATTAGCATGCATAAGGTATCTTTTAAAAAAAAAAAACATCTGGATATCAAAAAACAGCAATGCTGATTCAATATAGAGACAATGGAGTCAAAGTATTGCAATTTTTTTCCATGCAGCACTTCTTCAAGGACACATCACAACTCAGCCTCTTTCAGAAATCTTAGAACAAGCAGCTGACAAGGGGGGAAAAGATTGGCTGTTTTCTATTTAGACTAAAGTGAGACACTAGAAAATGTGAGATATGGCCTTGAATGGCTGTTTTAACAAATGTCTCTTATTCTGGGGAAGGGAAAATTTAATATTTGTTTGTGCCCATATGGCTCAGAAAATGATCTACCCACAGGCATGCTATGCCAGTGAAGAGTACTGAAGAACTCAGTGCTCCAGATAAAAATCTGACAAAAATTTCCAACAGTGACATGGGAAAAAAATACCTTTTCATACAAGTCTACATAATAGCAGTATCTTGGGTCTTTCTGTAACACAGAACTAGAGAACTATGCAAACTTAGGTGGGCTGTTTGCGTGATCTGTATCACACTTCATTACAAAGTAAGCTAAAACCACAAAACTAATTTCACTTTGAACCTCAAAATGCACTTATAAAAATACTACAGTAATCATCAAGAATGCTGCAGTAACTCTGTAAGACAGAGTGTTTTGGACTACTGTTGTAGAATACTACAGGATACAATACTGACAACCCCATGCATTCAAAAATCATGGGTCAGGCCCCAAAAAACTGAGAGACTGGCTTAAAAATCAAAAGATTAAAAAAAAAAAAGATAATTGTGAGGTCTCTACATTTGCCTTCTTGGTTTTGAGATTTTAGGACAGTCTCAGGTCACATTTTTCAGCTTGCCTCTACAACCATAAGGGCTACAATTTTTTATTTTATTTTTTTAAATAATGAAAGCCGAGATGATCATATATTTACAGCACTGCAGGAGCTCGGACTTTAACAAAATCACCAAATATCATGAGACTCACAACAAACTCATGAGAGTTGGCAAACTCAGTATACATATTTGGGCTTGTAAATATTAGATGTTTTAATTGGAGAATGTAAATAAACACTGATTTCACCATACAAACACAAACCAAGAAAAAAATATTTCTATTGATAATCAAAATTTACAGATATGCAAAGAAAGAAAAATGATGCTTGAGAATTTATTACACTTGATTTAAGGCGATTTACTTTGTATAGTTTGACATGATATTGCCAATTTGTGTTTTAACAGTTATAAAGCTTTAACTTTTTTAATCTCAACATTTAATGTCATTAATTATTCTCTTATGTCCCCATTGTCTGAACCCCCCATAATTTCCCACAACTGTGAAAATTTAAATAGAAAAAAGTGCTTAAAAATAAACATTAATATTATCCACCAACATTATATAAAAATAATAATTCTGCCAAGCCTATTTTAAGGGCAGAATAAAATACAGTACTTTTTGGGGACAAATTCTGGCCTGGAGGGTCACTGCAGTTCCTGGACACAGCTAAATCTTGTCCCCTCCCTTCAGGCCCGATACAGCAAGCCCACATAGAGTATCCACACCCACTGGTGCACGAAGCTCTGTCCTACTGGGACTCCTGGAATGAGGTGTCTAATTGGGGCAGTATAAATAAAGAGTACTCCATTGGAAAGAGTCCACTATTATTCTTTCTATACTTTCAATGACTCAGTGTTAATATGACCATTGCTCACTCCTTCAGCTCAAGTTGCTCGTCATTAATATTAAACTTGTACTTGCCTTAGGAGAGTTTGAGGATCCCGGCCTATGCAGATTCATTGACCAACTGGATCCCCCATTCCAGTCTCTTGCCAGGGCCAGACTCAACAACTGCCTAGATCTATACATTCTATGAATGGGCAAGCTGTTCCCCTCACCTGCCTAAGAGCTAGAGGCAAACACGCTCCCCAACAACACAGAATTGGACTGTTGAATATTGTACGTCAGTGCTACACACTCCCATGTACCACTCAAGAGCAACCACATTGGATCTCTTCAGTTATTTTCTCCCCCTCCCCCCCCCCCCCCAAAAAAAAGGTTAAGAAAAAGTTTTTTAAAATATCCTTTGAGTCATGCTCAGCCATACCCTCTGAAGGAAGAGCAGCCCTTCTTAAGATATATTTGAATGTGCTATTTTGTTTTCCTTAGAAGGCAGGATTTCCCCCATTACCCTGAAATTGATTAAAAGAATATTAATACATTTCTCAAAGCTAAACATGATTTAAGAACAGGTTTTAGAGTACTGTATGTGGCTAAATACCTAGAATTTGCTTCCTTGGATATTTAGTTTAAACTGAAGACCCCATCTGGCAAATACTCTAGCATCTGTGTAACTTTAGTGGGACTATTCATGTAATTAAAGTCAATGGTACTACTCACATGAATAAAGTTATTCAAGTTGTTAAACGTTTGTAGGCTGGAAGTCACAAAGAGAGAATTAGTAGATGTACATAGATTGTATTTCTAACTGTATCTAACAGACAGTGTCAAACAATATTTTAGAGTTTTAAAATGTAATTTTGATTAAGCTTTGTCATTGGTGCCAATACTGTCCCAGGAATTTTTTATTGGGGAAGAGGGGAGGGAATGAATACTACTCCTTCATAACTATCACACCTTCATTTTTTTAAATTCATGTTTTCAATGGAGCTAATAACACATCTTTTAAAAGACACTGCGTTACTGTATAAATGGCACTGCCATGTCACTCAGACATCTTCATATACTGATGTTAGTACAGACCTGAGAACAGTGTTTTGCTTAGCTTCTCTACTGCTGAACTATCAAAAGAGAGAACAAATATTTTTCTCAAACATTTTGCCAAAATAACTTGCGTTTTTAAATTTCTCATTCCCTGGCAGATTTAAAACCAAATTTTAAACTATTCACAACAGAGTAAGCCTTATAGTGTGCTATTACAATACCCTATTTTAAAACTTTGGGGGTTAACTCAGAACTAAATCATCGCATCAAAATACAAGCAAAAAGCGGGAGAAATCTGACTGGATATTACCAAAACCAGGCCAGTACACGAGGAAGGGCCGAGAACATGAGCTCAAGCAAAATCATTCCCCACTCCTGGATCTGACAAAGGACCTCCATGAAAACTGTGTGGGTTCAGAGCTCCCAACCTTTAAGGAGCATGGCTAGGTGAAAAAAAGAGGGTGGAGCTTATATTGAGCTGCTCTCCGTAGCCTAAATGCAGCTAATCAAACAGCAAAATATTTTGCAAAAATAGGGAGTTTATCATCATGTTTTAGAAAAATTCTGATGTTCTCTCATTAATCAAAATGTCTCAATACTGCATTACTCCATGAAGTACACCGGACATAGAAGGGTACTATCCTTACATTTTTCTCATATTCTTCACCTGTTATTGAGGGAGTTACATTAACAATCTAATAATGATAGTTACTTTCTTTAATTCCTGAAAAGACTAAACTAGCCAGAAAAATTAAACTGATGGAATTTAAGTTAAAAACCTAGGAACTTCCTAGTTAAATGGATGTGCATCCCACAAAAATAAACCTAAATTGAAACATGTACACATTTTATGTTATTGAACATTGTACTACACTTGGAGACATGTGACCAAGAGTAATATACAGTACGGACCTAAAACAATAAATGAATAGGAAATAAAGCCTGAATCCATCCCAATGCAAAATGAGTCACTTCACATCAGACAAAGAATTTAGTCATGCTCTGCTTTATTTACTTGAATACCACATCATTTTCAAATGGGTCAAACAGCAGGGCAGGACATCTAGTGAACTATTCAACAGCCTGATCCTGCACTGAAGTCAATGGCAGAATACACATTACAACAATGTGATCAAGACTAGCCCTATCATTTCACTTAAGGGCCTGATTCTGCATTGCATGCTCATGTAAAACTCCCACTGCACAGCTCCTTTAAAAAAAAATCATTTTTGTCCTTATTTTCTTTTATACAGTCTGTCACTCATCAGTTTGACTAGGTAGTCAGATGTCTGAACACTGCTCAGTCACTTGCTGACGTTTTCTGGCTTCATTTTGTTACATAAACATACACTGCTATTTAAGCATAGCAGAAAGGATAAAAAAAGATATTAGTTAATTATATAACTTGTGTGCATGTCTTATGTATTGACTTTTAATTCTCTCAAAGTACACATATACATAAAAATTACAAAAATAATAGTGTTAATTGGTAATTCACAAATGTTAGCCTAAGGAAAGTTTATAATGCAACTTTTTCATGCGATAGAGAAAATCATTTAACTAAATAAAAACAAGCCTATTTGTTAAGCTGTACACTCCCTTTATTTATAACAAAGCCTTTTAAATTAACATCTTTAAAGTCCCATAACATATATAGAGTATTTGAACCAAATAGTACATTTGATGTTAAATGTATGCCTTAACAAACCTTATATAAAAGTGAACATACCTCAAAAGGAGTGGCCCATAGTAGCATGGCATAGTAGCAAGGCCTCGAAATGTAATAAATGTCTGAATTTTCTTTCATCTATCTGAAATACCCATAAGATTGTAATACCAAGGACATCAGAGAAATAGCTCTGCTCCAGGCCAATGAATGTCCAGTCAAAACCACAAATTAAATAAATGATACAAAAAATGTTCTGTGCATGAAAACTATGCATACAAATGGTTCGTCCATACACGGATACCATAAAGAAAGATTTTTGTGCCTTAATTAAATACATATTTACAGGTTTTGAGAAAAAGAAAAAAAATTTAGGCTCTGACCCTGCAAAGTTCTCCACATGAGTGGATCCCTGTGCAGGGCTCACTCCATATTCATGTCAGTAATATTTTAGTTGCCAGAGACATAAAAGTTTAACCAGTTAATCACTGGTTAAACTTTTATGTCTCTGGCAACTAAAATAATCACAACATTTTCTCACAGTTTCGTTATTATTCACATTTTCTAATGCTCTGTTATTTTAGTCTGTAAAGATCTGCACCTATCTTAAGTAATTTGTTGGCACAGCAAAGATGTATCAATTTATTAGACCTAAAGTACAAAATCTGAAAAGTTTACACGTGAAAAGTCAAGTGTAGGTAACTGACTGATAGACATGAAAAACTAATCTATAATGCAAGAAGAGGAAGAAGAAAGCATTATCCATTTATTAACTGGTTAACTGATTATTAATTTTACTTGTAAAACATCTGTCTCGTATTTAGACATCTGGTGTACAGTTTTGCTTCTTACTCCACACATTTCAAGAGACCGCAAAATGGGGTAGTTATGTGCTTAAAAATCAGTGACAGTGACCAGTTTACTGTACATTTCTTATCTGAGGAAAGTAATATATAATTTCCAAACAAAAATATAAAAAAATTAAATTCCTATGCAACCATGTGATTCAGCTGCAACAGCCTCTTTAGACAATCTCAGATAGAAAACTTAAATGTGATCTTGTTAGAAACAGATTCACATACATGGAAGTAAGTTAGCAAATCAATATTTCAAGTATGTGACACACTGAACACTTGCATTTTGTCAGCCACACTATACAGCTAATTCAAAGCAGCATTTCTGCTCCAGTATTTGCAAGCTATTTATTGGCCATTAAGTAGGAACCAAGCCATTATCTTGCCCTAAGAGATCACAATATAAGTACAATTACAGCAAAATGTTTCAGAACCTGAATCCACATCCCTTTCCAACTTCCCCAAGAAGCAACCACCAGAAGCTCTAATTACTTTAAATCCTAAACCCTTTTCAGGGGTGCACATCAAGCCCAAACCTCTTTTAAACGCAAAGCCCACAGCATACATCCCTACTTAATTTCAGGCTTTTGGCCTGAGAAGTAGGGATTTTTCAAACTCTGGGGCCTGCCTCCAAAGTCTCTGGACTTTCAGTATTGCAGCTCTGAATGTGACACTGAATAGAATATGGGAGGAACCTCTACAGGCTGGCTGCAAAAAGGCAATTCTAAGAGCCACGTTTTTCGGAATCACAAAGTACTGGAACATATTATTTTCCTGATTTTAAAAGCACACTTTTATTTTAGGCAATATTTTTTGTCACTTGCCAAGGAGAAACCGCAAGACAGAGATTTAGGGAGTGGCCAAAATGAAAATTTCAGGTTTTTCTATTTCCCACTGTAGGCAGGTATGGCAGCATATTATCAAGTGCCAAATCCACGCATACAGTAACTTGCCACACTACAGCATTGACACAAATGCACCATGTGAAAAGACTCATACCTAAGGAGTCCTGCGGTTTCTCGCTTCCAGATTGAGAACTTTATCACATACATTTGTTTTAATTACATTCCCTAAGGCCTGCACATACGCACCTCCCTCCCCACCCCCAAAAAGGCGCAAGTACAGGACACTGTAATAAACTGCCAGCCCAGCTGCCCTCTTCTCCCTGCTGGGATGTCTTGCAACAGAGGGAAGAGGCTGCAAGGAGGGCCTCGCCTACTCAGCGAGAGTGAGCTGCAAACTTTTTCTTTATTTAGGGGAGCTCCAGATAATGCAAAATGAAACTTATTAAGCATTTGCCTACCTGGTGTAAATCTGCAACAAGTGCATGCAGGATCCGGGAGCACAGACCTGGCCGGACTGGGCACGATTTTCCCCTTTTGGGGGGGCGTTGATGGAGCAATGTAAATACTAATTTATTACAGAACTGCCTTTGCTCGGCCCTACTTTACTTACAGTACAGATCTCATCCTGTAAACAAATATCGCTCCGCCAGGAAACATACTCCTCCCTCCCCTTCCCCCATGCAATATACCCTCCCCTAAGCAATTGCACTGGGAGCGAAGGAGTGGTGGAAATATCCACCCAGCTCCCCACACACTTTGCAGCCCCACGCTAGGAAAGGCTCCCAGAACCTGGACTTACCTTTTGCATGGTCCCCCTTTGCGCAGCCCGCCTAGTGATCGGGGGAGAGGTTGTTGGGCGGGGGGGTTCTTTCTTGTAATCTCTGATGCAAAATCCCAGTGTCAGCAAATCGCTGTCAAATTATTTTCTTGCAAAAGGAAAAAAAAAAGCAGAAGCAGAAATGGGCGGAGGCTGGAGGAGGCGGCGAGCGGATCCCTCCGCCGAGATGGGTCGGGCCCTGGGGTTGCGAAGCAGGAAGTAACAAGGTGTCAGCAGCAGCAGCAGCGAACGCCCTGAACCGCCCCCCCCCCCTTCTCCCCCCCGAGGCTGCCGCGCAACCCCCCGCCCGCAGCCGCCCCGGGGCTTTCGGGGCAGGGACGGGCCGGGCCACACGCTTGGGCTGGTCCCTTCCCGGGGAGCCGGGCTGGGCTCTGCCCAGCGACCCCCTCTCAGCGCTACAAACTCAGCGCAGGTGCGGGAACCTCCGGCCGGCGGCCCCTGGGACGGACGGACGGAGGGAAGGTGGGAGGCGGGCGGGGAGTTGGCAGCCGGGCCCCGGGGACGCGGCGGCTGCCGGGCGTGTTGCCCCTGCTCGGGGCGCTGCAGCTGGCCGCGCCGCTCCGGGGCGGAACGTGAGGTGGCTCCATTGAAACAGGCGCAGCGCAGCGCTCCTGGCCGGGGCCAGACCCTGCCTCCAAACCGAGCGCCGGGCAGCGTGGGGGGGCCGCCCGCCCGCGGGGCCGGGCCGGGGAGCGCAGGTCGGGCTGGGCGCGCTCACCCTCTCCGGGGCAGGGGAGGTGGCGAGGCTGGGGGCTGCTGCTAGGACGCCCTGGGGGCTCTTGGGAGAGTTTCTCCTGCCTCACACGCCATGGCTGCACAGCGTGGGGGAGGGTCACACACAGGGAACCGCTCTCCGGGGCCGGCTTGTATTGGCGCAGCGCTCCCCAGACCTGAGCCTCTCTCTGCCTCATGGCTCCTCCCCCCGCGCGGCGAGAGCGCGCTGCTGGCTGCGGGAGGGAACTTCGCTCGCTGCAGCCGCCGCCGGGCTTGGTGGCCGCCGCCGCTGCTCCATTTTGGCGAGCGCGCTCCGCGCACAGGTGGCGGCGTCGTGCCCTCAGCGGGGGCTGCCACGCGCCGGCTTCGCCCTCGGCCCCCGGGGCGGCGCCGGCATTGCGGGTTCCTTGTTAAGATAGTGAAAGCTGCCCGGCCCTGGGGCCGGCACTCGTCTGAATCACGTCTGAAAATAGCCACCACACCTTTTCCCGGGAAGCATTAAATCCTGCTCCGCACGCACCGCAGTCTCTTGTGGGGGACGGGGAGTGGTCACTGGGGCTAGGTTTCACACCGCACTTCCCTATATTGCTATGAAGGATTTTGCAGTGTGTAGGTAGGTTTAAAGCTGCCCGAGCCCCTGCGAACTCGCCCTCTCTAGGCTCTTGAGAGATGGCAGGTGGAGTTGCTGTAGGAAAACAGCTGAAAGGGGAAGAAACTGGTGACTGATGGTTCTGCTCCCAGTGGAAAGAGTGACGGTGACAAAACTCCCATTGATTCGGACTGGAACAGAATCCGGTCCCCAGCGTTAGCACTGATGATTTCTGTCTTATAAGGGTTACTTCTTAGCCTCTCCTCACACCATTATATAGATTCTCTGGTTGCATATACAAGAGCAATACAGGCCAAATGCCCGCCTTTGCACACACAAAAAGTGGGGCACGCAGAGGAATGTGCGGGGGCGAGCGGTGATGCCAGCCCTGTGGGGGAGGGAGGCATGGTTAAGAGGAGCGGCTACATCTGTGCGAGGGGCAGGCTGGATTTGGGCGAGCACCGATGCCAGGAGCAGGCTGGGCTTGGACGAGCCCTGCATGGGGGGGAGGGCATGGGCCAGCCCCATGTGCGTGGGCAAGAAGGAGGAGTAGGGAAGGGGCCAGCCCCATGGGGGGGGGGGGGGACTTGGGCCAGCCCCATGGGGGGGGGGGGGGGCTTGGGCCAGCCCCACGTGGTGTCCTGTTTTCCCTTTGGGAAATATGGTCACCCTATACCACTGTCATTAATAATTTAATCTTCATGAGACCACTTTTGTTGACAGTATAGATCAATGTGATACGGAAAAAATGTAATGTCCCCCAATTGACAATTGCACTTCTATTTCCTTCTACCATTTAAGATGTTGGTATTTTTCCATTCAACCACACAATCAAATTCTAACTTTAATTTTGCTTAAGTGAAAAATACTGCATTCAAGTGTGTTAAGTTTGCAAATACCTTTGGATATTGTGACTTCTGTTCTTGGGGGTGATGCTGTGCAAAATCTATGCTAAGCTTTGGAATCAATAGCTGGTTTGTTTGCTTGCTGGAGTCCTAAATTGTGTAAATTACATTGAAAGTAGAACTCAAACCACAGCTCAGTACGTCCCGTCTGTTTATTTTTTGCATCTGATTTGGAAACGAAAATAAACCCATATTGCTTATGATTTCCAAAATAACTCCTGAAAATAAGGAATCCAAACTAATGCAATACATTTAATAGGTCTGCCCCAGCATCTTGACTCACCCAACCAAATCAGTACACGATTCTGTATGGGCTGGATTTGTGATGGTGCTTAGTTTACTCAGAACATACAAACTCATATCATTCTCAACACAGCGGTAAATATCATGTAATTTTAAAACTAGCATACAAAAAATCATTCTCATGCAGCGTTCCAAACAAATTTCCCTTTGTTATTCTACCATAACAAGTGGGAAGGCACAGAAAATCTCTTCTGCATTCGGCAGTTGATTAGCTTTGGCCAGTAATTCAGAAAAAGATACCTGGGATGACTATAGCCTTAGACTACACTCCTGGCATGTGTTGTGCAATTTATGGATAGACTGGGGTGCAGAGAGCCTGAATTTCCCCTTTCAAAGACTGCAGACTAGGAAGTCTGAGAATGTGGGTGGAAGTCTCCACAGTTGTGAACAAGCAAAGCCCACTATTATGTATAGTGTTCAAACTTAAGAGGCAATTCCATTAGATTGTTAAGCATGATGATGAAGGTACAAACGTATATTGGGAATAATGCAGTGCACTTACAGATATACACGGTAGCAACCCAGGAAATGTCTCCTGGTGACTGCTACCACTTTGAAGAGACAAAGAGAGTGAGGTAATATATTTTCTTGGATCAATAAAAGATACAGTAGAACCTCAGACTTGCAAACACCTCGGAAATGGATGTTGTTCGTAACTGAAATGTTCGTAACTCTGAACAAAACGTGGTTCTTTCAAAAGTTTACAACTGAACAGTGACTTAATACAATTTTGAAACTTTACTATGCAGAAGAAAAATGCTGCTTTCCCTTTATTTTTTTAGTAGTTTATGTTTAACACAGTATTGTACTGTATTTGCCTTTTTTTTTTTTTTTTTTGGTCTCTGCTAATGCCTGATTGTGTTCTTCAGGTTCCAAATGAGGTGTGTGGTTGACTGGTCAATTTGGAACTCTGGTGTTCATAACTCTGAGGTTCTGTTGTACGACCTCACTCACCTTGTCTCTCTAATGTCCTGGAACCAGCATGGCTACAACACTGCATGCATGTTATCACTTTGTCAGACTCCTGTTAGAGATTCCTCTTTCAAATGAGTGTTAAATTTCTCCAAGGTAGGGTTGATTTACATATGAAAAATAATTATAGACGTTTGAAATGGCAAAGACCTCTTTGTCATCTAGTCCAGTGGTTCTCAACCTTTTTAAATTTGCAGACCCCTACAAAATTTCAAATGGAGGTGTGGACCCCTTTGGAAATCTTAGATATTGTCTGTGGAGCCCAGGGGGCCTGTGGACCACAGGTTGAAAACCACTGTTCTATGGTAATGACAACCTTTCATGGACTCCTTAGACATAGTCTGTGGATCCCCAGAGGACCGCAGACCACAGGTTGAGAACCACTGATCTAGTCGACTCTCTTCCAGTACAGCATAGTTCCATCCATATATTCTCAAATACTTTGTCAAGTCTAATTTTTTTTATTATTAATATATTTTGAAGCTGTGGTATATCCAGGAAAGGCAATACAAAAGAAGCATAATCTAATTGTGTGGACAACAGTATACTCTGGGGTTAAGAGTAGGCCATGAGGAGTCAAAATTTCTGACTGGATTATTTCCCCAACTTTCCAAGCGACTCATTAAAGGAAATGAGTTCAGGGTGTAGCTGGGGGATCCAGTCTGGGGCACAGAGTTGGGATACAGGAGGGGGTGAGGGCTCCGGCTGGGGGTGTGGGATCTGGGGTGGGGTTTGGAGTGCAGGAGGGGGCTCCAGGCTGGGGGGTGAGGCTGAGGGATTTGGTGTGTAGGAGGGGGCTGTGGGTTGAGGCAGGGGGTTGGGGTGGTGGAGGGTGTACGGGCTCTGGGCTGGGGATGAGGGGTTTGGGGTGCAGGAGGGGGCTCCAGGCTGGGGGGTGGGTCTGAGGTATTTGGAGTGAGGGAGGGGGCTGCGGGTTGAGGCAGGGGGTTGTGGTGTGGGAGGGTGTACGGACTCTGGGCTGAAGGTGAGGGCTCTGGGGTGGGGCCGGAGATGATGGGTTTGGGGTGCAGGAGGGTGCTCCGGATTTGGGGCGGGGGATCAGGGCTGGGGGTTGGGGCATGGGCTTACCTCGGGCAGCTCCCGGTCAGCGGTGCAGTGGGGGGGCTAAGGCAGGCTGCTTGCCTGTCCTGGCACCGTGCTGCATGTGCCCTGGAAGCAGCCAGCACATCTGGTTCCTACGCGGCGGGGGGGAGGGGGAGCTAGGAGGCTCCACACGTTGCTCTTGCCTGCAGGCACACACCCCCAGTTCCCATTGGCCGGGAGTTCTGAGCCAGTGCTCAGGGCGGGGGCAGTGCACGGAGCCCCGTGGCCCCCTGCCTAGGAGCCAGACCTGCTGGCCACTTCCAGGGCGCAGCGCAGTGCCAGCCAGGATAGGTAAGGACTAGCCTGCCTTAGCGCTACAGCACCGCCGACTGGACTTTTAACGGCCTTGTCAGCGGTGCTGACCACAGCCACCAGGGTCCCTTTTCAACCGGGTGTCTGATCTACCCTGCACTAAATTTGCTGCGGCACACACAAACTATCTGGGCTCACCCTGATGTGCATTAACAGTTTGTTGAAAAAGTCCTCTTTGAAACTTAGCTAGATTAAATTGCATTAACAAACTGTTCATGCCCAGCCGCAGGCTGGACACAATGCAGAGACCTTTGTATGGGACCATGCAGCTGGAGGGCCTGGCCTAGCAGGGGCACCCTGGATGGAGCTCATAGCCTGACCCATGCCTCTCTTGGATAATGGGATGAGCGGCAACCAGGTAAGTGGCACCCACTGCCCCTCATCTGCTCCCTGCCCTAATCTTCCTACCCATCTCCACCCATGTCTTACCTCCCCAGCTACCCTTGCGCCTCCAAGATCCTGTCCTCCATTTCCCCCCTGTCCTAACCCCCCATCTTATTCTTCCTGCCATCACTCCTCTGCCTCCACCCCAGTTGGCTGGCTCCACTACTGCTCAAAATAAATGAGCTTTTTTGAAACCATGTGGGCTGTTGCCCCTTTTGCCCACATACAGTTAACCAATGTTTAGAGCTTTTAAGGTCAGAAGGGCCATTAGATCATCTAGTGTGACCTCCTGTATGACACAGGCCATAGACTTCAATCCAATTGAGCCTAATAACTTGTTTGACAAAAGCATATCTTCCAGAAAGGCATCCAGATTTTAAGGAATGAAGAATCCACCACATCCCTTAGTAATTTGTTCCAATGGGTAATCACCCTTACTGTTAAAAATGAATGCCTTATTTCTAATTTGAATTTGTCTGGCTGTAACTTCCATTGGTTCTTGTTATGTCTTTCTCCGTTAAGGACTTGTCTACCCGTATCCTTAAAATGCTACAGTTGCGCTGCTGTAGCGCTTCAGGGTAGACACTACCTATGCCGATGGGAGGGGTTCTCTCATCAGTGTAGGTAATCCAACTCCCTGTTAGGCAATAGCTAGGTTGATGGAAGAATTCTTCCATTAACCTAGCAAGGCCTACACAGGGACTTAGGTCAGCTTAACAATGCAACTCAAGGGTGTGGACTTTTTACACCCCTGAGTGACATAGTTAAACTGACCTAATTTTCTGGTATTAATCAGCCCTCAGAGTATGTCTACATTAGAAACCCTACAGCGGCACAGCTGCATTGCTGCAACTGTACCACTGTAACTCTATAGCATAAACACTTTCTACAGCGATGAGGTTCTTCCATCATGGCAGTAAATCCATCTTTCCAAGAGCCAGTAGCTAGGTCGACAGAATTCTTCTGTCAACCTAGCAGTGTCTACATCGGGTAGGATGACCAGATGTCCCGATTTTATAGGGATAGTCCCGATATTTGGGGCTTTTTCTTATATAGGCTCCTATTACCCCTGCCCCCCATGTCCTGATTTTTCACACTTGCTGTCTGGTTACCCTAACATCGGTGCATAGGTTGTCATAATTACATCACACGGCATGAAATTTTTCACAGCCCTGACCAATGTAGTTAAGCGGACCTAACTTTCTAGCATACAGCAGCCCCTAGGTTAAAGAGCCCATTAGCACCTGATATTTTCTCCCCATGAAGGTTCTCATACTCTAATGAAATCACCCCATAATCTTCTTTTTGATAATATAAACAGAAAAATAATTGGGACGTAATTCAAGGCCTGTGGCCTGTTTGTTTCCACTGGGATGAGAAATCAGTAATATTAGGAATATTCTTAACAAAGTCCTGTTTCCCGGAACACAGTAAAAATAAACAACAGCAGGCAGTTTCCTTGCTCATAAATCCCCAGATGTGTCACTCAAGTGAGCTCTCTGCCAAAGAACTCCATCTGTTTCCACTCAAGGGCCATGTCTACACTACAAAATTATGTCGATCTAACTTACATTATTAAATTGCTTGTGTGTGTGCATACTTGGCTACTTGTGTCAGCAGTGTGCATCCTCACCAGGAGTGCTTGTATTGATTGTATTGTGGGACAGCTCCTGAAAGCCAATAAAAGTAAATGTAAGCAACCTTCAACCATGACTCTATGCTGCTCGGGGAAGTGGTGTTACTAAATCGGCATAGAGAGGCACTTATGTCTGCGTGAGTCAAATATAAGTGAAGACACTTGCACAGCTAGGTTGACACAAGTCAGCTTACATCAACCTAACCATGTAGTGTAGACCAGGCCAAGGTCACACTCAGAACTTGTCTTCTGGCTTTCTTCCTCCAGCGTGCAGGTTCAAATCCAATATCCTAGCCCCTGCCTTTGCAATCAGGGAAACGCCCTCAGTCCACAGGGCTTGGGTCTGACTTGTCACCTGCCTTGGGCAGTTCCTCCAGCTTTTGTAGCTGTCTCTGCAATATAAAAGAGATTAATTGCTCATTTCAATTAGTATTTGCAGCACCACTTAGGTCTATGACTGTCTTTGAATCAAAGACTCTCTTGATGGCAGCCATTAATACTTTTTTGGCATAGTTTGGTCTCACATCTTTTTATGTCTCAAGTCACCAAACTATAAAATGGGTACAATAATACTTAACAAGGATGTAAAACTACTTAACGTTTGTAAAGTACTTTAACATTTTCTGGTGAATGATGCTAGGGATGTGCAAATTAGCAGTACTAATGTGTCTGATAATCCAGATGATTATTTCTTACCCTACTTTATTAATGTTTGTAAATCTCTTTGAAATTCTTGGATTAATATGTACTCTGGTTCAAATTGCTCAAGGTACATTGTCTTAATCACTCTTATGCCTCATTTTTTCTACAGTTACAAGAAGCAATACCTAAGATTACTGAAACAAAGATTAGAAGAATTTTTTTTCAGTCTTGTTTCCTTTGTGCATCTGACAGCACTTGCAGTATAATCAGGTTCCTTTTCCCCTGCAACCTCACATGTGTCCTGATCCTGTCAAGAACTCTGTGTGGTGTGAGCAGACCCAGGCATAACAGGGCAGTCAGTGCAAAGGACCTATTGACATGGAATTCCTTGCAGTATTAGCTGACTGTTTCCTCTTTGTGTGGGCCTTTCACACAACACTAGAGGAAAGGAAACTTTTTTTAAAGTGGAATGTTTAGTTGTAAAATCATAAACTTCCTAAGGTGGAGTGCAGGACAGGACACTTGAAACTACTTAAGTCTTTTTTTCCCCAATGACTGTATTTCAGATTAGAAACAGTGGATGAGATAATATCTTTTATTGGACCTGTTGGTGAGAGAGAAAGCTTTTGAGCGTAGACATTGCTTTTCACAGACCTGAAGAAAAGTTCTATGTAAGCTCAAAAGCTCGTCTCTCTCACCAACAGAAGTTGGTCCAATAAAAGATACTACCTCACCCACCTTGTCTCTCTAATATTCTGGGACCGACACGACTACAACAACACTGTCTACAAGAATAAATTTAAAATGAAAATTAATAAATAATACCTAGCTCTTACATAGTACTTTTTAACAGTAGATCTCAAAGTACCTTACAAAGGACGTCAGTATCATTATCCCCAATTTACAGATAGGGAAACTGGGTAACAAAGAACTTAAGGTATGTAGGGACCTAATTCCCATGTCTAAATGAGGATCTGAGCCTTTGCTTCTTTGTCACTCAATTTTCCTATCTGTAAAATGGGGATAATGATACTTGGAGAACCTGGCCAAAGTGACTTGTCCAACATCTCAAAACCACCCAGTCTTTAAAGGTAAGCCCAAAAGTCACTTACTTTAAGCCACTTGGAAACCTGAAGTCCCTCCACCCACCTGGTGCTAGTTTCTGGGAAGACTCTAGACTTTGTTTTAGGAGTTGCCCCTTAAGTGTTTCTTACAACTATCTTGAGAGAAGGGTGTGTTCACACATCAGTCTGAATGAGATTTAACTCAACCCATAGCAAGGTTTCACACAGGTCATAACAATAGTAGGGAAAAGGAGAAGCACCATTTAAATGGTTTTCATCTCTCTCTCTCTCTCTCTCTCTCTCTTTCTCATCCAAATGGCACAAAAATTTGTTGGATAGTAGAGTTTGAATACAAGACCTGATGTTAGGAATTATATCTAGAATTACTTTATTTATTATATATATATTACCAATTCATATTTTACAGGAAAAGATTGCCACAGAGTGTTATGGTGACATCCACGATCAGGCTACTGGCACCAATTAGACCTCATCAGGAGGAAAGACCTACCTTTAGGGCATGGCTAGACTTGCAGATGTAGAGCTCTTTGAGTTAAACAACCTTCGGAGAACGCACTGGCGTGACCACATTTCCAGAACTTGCAGAGGTACATTATGGGCAGCTATCCCACAGAGCACCTCTTCCCATTCTGGTGCTCTAGCTTGTGGGCGCGGGGCGGGGCATTCTGGGTCTTGTCCCAATGCCCCATGATGCATCAGTTCGCATCCCAGCAATCCCTGTGCTTCCATCCACATTTGGCACCATCTTTCAACGGTTTTTGTGCAGCGTGCTCTGTCTTCCCTTTTGGTCTGCGGGAATGGAGCCCATGAGGAATATGCTGACGAGTCTCGCCAGCACGTCACGTTTGGCAGTTGAGTTACTCTTTAAGATCTAAACTGACAGTGAGGACTCTGACGATGATATCGACTCGAGTAACGCATACGACACGAGATTGCTTGTGGCATTCATGGACATGTTCACCACCGTGGAACGCTGCTTTGGGGCTCGGGAAACAAGCACTGAGTGGTGGGATCACATCATCATGCAAGTCTGGGATGATGAGCAATGGCTGCAGAACTTTTGGATGAGAAAAGCCACTTTCATGGGACTGTGTGATGAGCTCGCCCCCACCCTGCGGCGCAAGGACATGAGATTGAGAACTGCCCTGACGGTGGAGAAGCGGGTGGCTATTACAATCTAGAAGCTGGCAACTCCAGACAGCTACCGATTGGTCGCTAACCAGTTTGGAGTGGGAAATTAGACCGTTGGAATTGTGTTGATGCAAGTTTGGAGGGCCATTAATCGCATCCTGCTCAGAAGAACCGTGACTCTGGGTAACGTGCATGACATTGTGGCTGGCTTTGCACAAATGGGTTTCCCTAACTGCGGAGGGGCGATAGATGCGACGCATATTCCAATTCCGGCACCAGCCCACCTAGCCGCCGAGTACATTAATCAGAAGGGGTATTTCTCTATGGTTCTCCAGGTGCTTGTGGATCACCGTGGGCATTTCATTGACATTAACGCAGGCTGGCCTGGAAAGGTGCATGATACACGCATCTTTTGGAACAGTGGCCTGTTCAGGAAGCTGCAAGCCGGGACTTTTTTCCCAGAGCAGAAGATCACCGTAGGGTAAGTCGAAATGCCCATTGTGATCCTTGGAGACCCCACTTACCCTTTAATGCCGTGGCTCATGAAACCCTACACAGGGAGCCTTGAGAGCAACAAGGAGCAGTTCAACAACAGGTTGAGCCAGTGCAGAATGACTGTGGAGTGTGCTTTTGGCCGTTTAAAGGGCCGCTGGTGCTCTCTGTATGGGAAGCTGGACTTGGCCGATGACAGCATCCCCGCGGTTATATCCGCATGCTGTACCCTCCATAACATTTGTGAAGGGAAGGGTGAAAGATTCACTCAGGCATGGAACTCGAAGGTTCAACACCTGGAGGCTGAATTTGAACAGCCGGAGACCAGGGCTATTAGAGGGGCCCAGCGCGGGACTGCAACGATTAGGGATCCCTTGAGGGAGCAATTTGAGGCTGAAAACCACCAGTAATGTTTGGTGCCCTGCACGGGAGTGAAGTGCAGTGGTTCCAATGTTAGTAGGAATCTGTGTTTGCTACGCTGACTTGCAGTGCCTGTTGCTTTCCTGGGCTAAGGTATCTTTTACTTTATGCAATAATAAAGAATGTTTTCAAAGCCAAAAAATCCATTTATTGAAAAGAAAATTCATTTATTGAAAAGAAACACAACTGCTTGGGAAACAGAAAGGGGAAAGGGGTTGGGTGGGGAACAGTACAATCACAGATTTGCGTCTGTCTTTTATCATACTCAGCCTTCTTGTCTGGAGTGCTGTGCAATGAGTGCTGTGCTTCAGGATGGCTATAATGCCTGGTGATGGGGGTTGAATGCAGCGGGTAAGGGTCATAGTTTTCAGGGCTGGGTGGTGAAGATACAGGTGTTGGAGGCAGCTGGTGGCGGTAAGAACGTGGATGTTGGGGAAAGTGGGTTGGAGGTGACATGGGGGCACAAGGGAAAGAGTTGTGGGACAAGGGCTGCGGGGGGGGTGGGCGCAAGCATGGCTACGAGCGCCTGGATCGTGTCCGCTTGGCACTCCATTATGCTTATCAGCTGATCCGTGCTTTGCTTCCAGAGCACCGCACTTTTGTGCTGGCGCTTCTCGTTCTGCTGGCGGATCCTCCTTTCACTCTCCCTCCACTCCTGTACTTTTAGATTCTTGTTAAGTGACTTCTGCATTACTTCATGCAGCATGTCTTCTTTGCCTCTGCGTAGCCTCTTCCTGATTCTTTGCAGTTTCTCGGTCGGTGATAACATGGACAGCTGAGATCTCAAGATTGCATCTGTAAAGGCAAAATGCAACACTTAACAGAGGCAGCATTGTTCACACAAGACGGAGCAATGATTCCCCCGTACTTAAGGAGGGCAAGCACAGTCTACATAATAGCCTAATTTGCCCGTCCCAAAGCGAGCGCACATAACCCACGGGAGACAAAAATGGTGAGTAAGCACCGAGTCAAGGGGGACTGATTGTTTCATGGACAGCTTCCTCCCCACAAACACTGATGAGGTCCAGCACCTCGCCATTACTCCATACTTGGGATTGCCTGGCGCTTGGAGGCATGGTCACCTGGAAAGATTTGCTGAGAGCACTCCACACCTGGCTGAGCAGACAGGAAGGGGATTTTCAAAATTCCCAGAGAATTTAAAGGGCGGGTCTGACAGTTGGTCACCTGAGGGCAGGGCAGTAGAGTTCAAACTGATGACCAGAGTGGCTAGAACAGACATTGTGGGACACTTCTGGGGGCCAATCAGAGAGCATTAACAGACCAGGGTGTCCACACTGGTGCCACGGCGCTCCAGCGGGGGCGCATCAAACGTTATTCCACTTACCGAGATGGATTACCAGGAGCGCTCTACCACGGAGTCAGAGAGCTCCACGTGCCTTGCCAGTGTGGATGCGTCGTGAGTTAGAGCACACGGGGCTTCTTTAATGCGCTCTAATTCGCAAGTATAGCCATGCCCTTAGTGCAGAACACTTGCACACTCCATAGTGCTGATTGTGATACTGACCACTCCTTGATTATTAGCAAAGTGAAAATATATTCTACTATGAACTTGCTTTGGATGCCCCTCCTGGATGGAAAGATTTGGGTGACAGGTCATCCTGGGAGGGGGAGGGACCCAGATCAGCATCTAGCTGGTAGAGGGCACATCCATTCAAAGGACACTAGGGATTAGGAACAGGAAGTGAGACAAAGGATTAGTATGCATGTTTGTGTGCACGCATGCAAGCAGCTGCCTGGGAAATGGCCTTGTGATAGGGGAGACTAGGTAGCAGAGTCTAATAGGCAGCAGTTGTAGGTATAGCCAGATAAGCATGACCAGGATGATTGGCCTTGGAATTTCCAGGGAAGGGACTGAGAGCTGAGTTGGAGTAGGGCTGAAAAGGAGAAAGCAGACATGATAGAAGCAATTCTGTGGTTTCCAAGGGACGGTATCATATGTCCAATACCAGATTTACAATAGCGCCAGTGGCGGCATGGCACCAGGCCCAGGCTCTGAAGCGTCCTGGCCCAGCCGGCCTGCTCCGCTTGGGCTGCGCTCCGAAGCCCTGCCAGCTCTTCTCCACCCCAGCCTCTGCCCACCGCTCGCTCCTGTTGAGTCGCAGGCCAGCCAAGGGCTCCTCTCTGCCCCCTGGCCCTGCCCCCCGGCTCCTCTCCGCCTCCTGGCCACAGCTGGGGCTGAGAAAGTTGGAGCCTGGTGCCACCTGCCTGGGTCTGCTGACCTCCCGCCACAGCTCCGCAGCACCGGGGACTGACCCCTCTTCCCTTTCCCGAGCTCTGCATGCCACAGCCAGGGCTGACCCCAACCCCGAGCTCTGCACACCACTGCTGGGACTGGGGCTGACCCCTCCCCCACCCCAGCTCCCCATGCTGCTGCCAGGAGCCGGGGCTGACATACACCCCCCAGAGCTTCCCGCACCGCTGCCAGGGGCTGGGGTTAACACACACACACAGCTCCCTGCGCCGCTGCCAGGGGCTGGGGCTGATGCCCCCCCACTCCCTAGCTCCCCGTACCACTGCTAGGGGCTGGCCCCTAATCCCCCATGCTCCATGCTGCCCGGGGATGGGCCTGACCCAACAAGCCCCACTACCTGACACCTTGTGTCGCCAACCCCACACACACGTTCCTCCACACCCCGCTAGGGGGGCACACCCGACATTTTTGGTAAGCGGGGCATTTGTTCATTTGCTCTTGCCAACTGATGAGTTGGCAAGAGCAAATGGGACAAATGCCTGTTTTTGTCAAAAAAAGTCAGGATGGCCGGGACAGAGCCTAAAAGGAGAACTGTCCTGGCCAAAAGGGGATGTATGGTCACCCCACTTCCAGGCACATGAGTCCTGAGGGAGCCCAGCTGGGGTGGGGGTGGACCGTGGACTGACTGATCGCACCACTCCCAAGAGGCTGGAGCGATTCCTTCCCCCGGCACTGGGTTGGCCCCAGTCGCACTGCCAGCTCAGCCTGGCAGACGCAGTCCCCTGCCAGCAGGGCTGGTGAGTGTGGCTGGGGGGCAGGGTGTGAGGGAGTGGGTCTCTGGGGGATCTTTGGGGGGGGAGATGGGCTGTGAGGCAGTGTGGCTGCTGGGCAGTGGGGGAGGTTTGTGTGTTTTGGGTGCTAGACTGGGGGAGGGGGTCTGTTGGGGGGCCAGGGGCGAGGTCTGTGTGTTCGGATGTTGGGCAATGGGAGCACAGGCGCCGACTTTCACTTGCGCCGGTGGGTGCTCAACCCGCTCTGCCCCTAGCCCCACCCCGACTCCACTCCTGTTCTGCCCCCTCCTGCCCCTGTCCCACCTCCATTCCAACCCCTTCCCCAAAGTCTCCGCCCTAACTCCACCCCGCCCCTATTCCGACTCCTTCCCCAACTCCCCACTGCAGCCCCGCCTCCTCCCCTGAGCGCGCCACGTTCCCACTCCTCCCCCGTCTCTCCTGGAGCTTGCTACGCCACCAAACAGCTGTTTGGCAGCAGCAAGTGCTGGGAGGTAGGCGGAGGAGCGGGGACGTGGCGTGCTCAGGGGAGGAGGCGGAGGTGAGGTGGAGTGGGGAGGGGAGCTTGGTTGCCGGTGGGTGCAGAGCACCCACTAATTTTTCCCTGTGGGTGCTCTAGCCCCGGTGCACCCACTGAGTCAGTGCCTATGAGTGGGAGGTCTGAGTGGAGTGCTGTGTAGTTGTGGTGGTGGGGCATTGGGCACTAGTGGTGGGGCTATGGGGGGGATGCTGGACAGAGGTGGTGGTGTGTAGGGCTCTGTCCATTTCTGGTGGAGGGTTTGTGGGGAGGGGCTGCTGGGCATAGCAGTTCTGGGGGTGCTGGTCATAGGGAGCTGGGGGCTGTGTGGCAAGACATGGGCCCAACCCTGAGGGGAAGAGGCACTCTGGCAGCACAAGGCTGGGCGGGCCAGTGTGTGTCTGGCAACTGCCGGTTTGTATATGTAAGCAGAGTCAGGATGAGCTCTACCCTGACATCTGGTGGTGAGTTGTGGAAAGGGATGTCAGGGGCTAATCTTGTTTGCATGGACACACCCACCCTGCAAAGCATGATGGACCGCTTGCCCAAATGGTCACTTTGACTGCTGTGGGAGCCCCAGTTTCTCTGTTATTGGGGCAGGAAGAATAAAGTGGTGTTACCCTGATTATGTGAATCAAGGACAGTGGGCTTTTGTTATGACGAAGGGCCTCACCATTAGCTGAGCAGCACTTGCTAGGCAAGGGACATGGATTCCAAAACCCAGTGAATTGAGAGAGGTTGGGGAGAGGTATTTGTATCTGGTGGCATGGGCCTCTTCTGAGGGCCCTAAATGTCAATTGCACCTCCTTCTCTCTCTTTCTCTCTCTCTCTCTCTCTCTCCCCCCACTGTGGAATATCAGAGCTAATTTTGAGTGCCTTAGGAGTCTAATCATAAGCTGCTGAGTTGGAATTACTCTGGACTAAGTGTGCAAATGAGCACACAGGCTCCCCTAACTACAAGCTGAAATCACTAAAAAGCTGAAATTGTTAAGAGCTGAAATCACTGAGCACTGTGTTAAGTAGTGGGGGAGCCAGAAGATCTATTGCTGAGCGGCTGATGGAGCGGAGCTGCTGACAGAGCGGAGCACTTGGCGGGACAGCCGGAGCGGCTTGCAGGCCGGCTGATGGAGCGGAGCAGTTGGCGGGACAGCCAGAGCGGCTTGAGAGACGGCTGAGCAGAGTGACTCGTGGGATGGCAGAGCTGAGCTGAGCGAAGCCCCACGAAGGGACAGGGGAGTCAGCTTCGAGCCACGTAAGGTGCCCCTTACCTCTCCCCTCCCCATTCCTACCCAGACTGGGGGGGTGTAACACTCTGCAGATGAACTTTTGGGTGGTTGGACTTTTGGGACTTTGGGTGATTTTGGGGTTGCTGGACTCAAGAACCAAAGGGAAAGGACATGGCCAATTTGCTGGGGTGGGTCGTTGCTCACAGTTTGGTTTACAAATCCTAGATGTGGTGTTTCCCCAGCAAAATGCCGAATTGTTTCTCTCTGTCATTAAAAGGTTTTTCTACACTCAGACTCGGTGCTTGCGAGAGGGGAAGTATTGCCTCTTAGAGGCACCCGGGGGGGGGGTGATATATATTTGTCCCAGGTCACTGGGTGGGGGCTCGAGCTGGTTTTGCATTGTGTTATTGGAATGGAACCCCTAGATACGGAACCCGGCCCTTGTTGCTGCTGACTCTGACTGGCAGAAGGGTTACATATATAGTGCCCTTGCACTGAGTTGCGTGGGGCCATGCCATGCCCAATTGCCCCTGGCCGGCCCCACGCTCCAGCGACCAACCTCCCCATGCCGTGCTCCATTGACCCCGTGGGGGCCCACAAATATGTTTGGCGCCAGACCCACAAAAGGTTAATCTGGCCCTGCATATGCCAGCTGGGGAATAGTTGGAGCATAATGCACATCACCCCATATGCCAGGAGCTGTGGAGAGGGAGGTGTAGAAGCTAGTTGGCTCTGTATAGCTGGGGAAATCCCCAGCATGGAGATTGTGGGTTGTTTTCACTTCCTTAACCCCTAAGTATTAATTGTGGCCTTTTTTTCCCCACCTTTGTGAAATATGCTCAGCCCTGAGCCTGAACACGACAGGTCTGTAGGTTTGTTCCATTATATATCCTATCTCTGCTGTTCAAATATTGCATTGTTAGAGGCCATTTCCATTGAAATATTTGCCAAAACTCCCCTTAAGTACAGTAGTTCTGTTCAGAATCACACCTACACTGAGGTATATTTCCTAGTAATGATCCTATGTTTTCCCTCTCTTCACTGCTAGGCAATCCAAAGATGTTGGATTGTTCCACACTTGAAAATCCATCTGTCTTTATTTTACTCTCTCTGACCTTGCTACGTGGTAGGTTGGAAACTTTTTCTGTTTGGTTTTTTGTAAGACTGTTTCACAGTCTGAGTAATGTGGGTCACTAGGCTTCCCGTTCCCACTTCAGTAATGTTTATTGTATTCAAATGTATGTATGTCTAGTTCAGTGTTCACAGTTGCAGCTCCTGTATGCATTCTATCTGCTTTTTCACTGCATTTTCAATTGCTGTCTGCTCTCTCTCCTCAGCCCACCTCCTTTTACCAATGGTAAGGCCACTCTGCTCAAGTGCTCTTACTGAAGCTCTACAAGATGGCATCCTTCACTTGTCAGGAAACAGGATATTTAGGGTCAAATGAATAATCTTGACATTTGTTTCCCCTTTGCCTTAGATACTTTACGCTAGTTTTATGAATCTCAGATATTATACATTTATTGGACTTTGTGAATGTCTTAAATATTCTTTTAAAGTGTAGTGGCCCCCAAAGCGGTGTCTGGCCATTAGGGATCCTGACCTCCCCCTACCCCCACAAGTCTGGTTCTAATGATCCAAACAATGAGGTTCCACCACTTCCCTTTGTAGACTGTTGCACAGTGCATGGTAATAGACCCCCTCCACGTTAGGGATGTTTTTACTAATATGCATCCTACATTTCCTTTGCTCCATTTCTTCCCATTCTAATTATATTCTCTTGGACCACCTTAAAATTTCTATTCTGTCTCTAGGTAAGAATATGCAGTACCATACATGCACATTTGTCAAGCTGATCATAAGTATCCTGATTTGTAAAAACAAACAAACCAAAATCTCAGAATTTGTACCCAGCTCTGGACACTACAGAATGCTCCAGTCACCTCTTAACCTGACTACTGCAATATCCAGCTTTCTAGTTTCCCCTCTCTAGTCCCATCCAAAATGCTGCCAGTAAAACTATTTTATTTTTTCACCATTTCAGATGTCTCCTTCATTCTTGCATCTGTAAATCTGCTTCAGTTCTTTTTCCTCATTTAGTGTCTCTCTTTACGTATAAGGTCCTCTGGCTGCATCTATACTCATACACCATTTCCTGCATTACACCCAAGTCTCACAGTTAGCCCCTGTGTCTCCGTCAACTGCTCCAGACCCATTCAGTAAAAACAGGTCAGGCTGCCTAAAAGTAGGTCTATACTGTGTTTCTAACCATTTTTAAAATAAGCTTAGCTGAAAACCAGTTACACATTTCCCAATGTAGATTGGCCCGTAGAATGAAATGCCTAAGCACAACAGGGTCCATTAAGTAGCCCAATGTGGTGTTAGCAGGCGAGAGGGAGGAGGGATGACTTTTGTGGGTTTGTCAAACCTTTATTTGTTCATGTTTGTTTTGTATTTAATAGGCTTACATCTGTGCCTTTGCTCTTTGGAGCACTGTATTATACACTGAAATGGATGGTTCCTTTCAGCAACTAACCAAAGCCAATAACCTGAAAGGAACCATAGCTCAAAAGCACAATCTTGACCTCTGATTGACCTTGACATTTACAAGAAAAAAAGAACTTTTCTTTGAACAGACAAAACAAGTCAGTGAGCCAGGAAGAACTAGAAGAAAATGGTTGTGTTGCTTTTTGATTACTTTGTTTAAACCAACATACTACATGGTTTACAATACTTCTTTACAATGTATTAGGGCTTGGAGGTGATTTAATGCCTGTTTATAATTCAGACTATTCTTGAAATAAACAAGTGAATGTTTGGAAAATGGATGAAGCTGGTCTGCGGGAGACATCATTAAACACATCTCTGAAAAGCAAAACATGGACATACTACACTTAAATGCTTTTTCCTCCTACCTTTGGCTGTATTTCAAGAATTTTACCTAATGATGTATATTCAAAAGTAACGTTGCACTATAAAATTGCCTAAGTTTAAAATTGTCTAATACCTATGAACGTGTAGGGTATTGCTTCGGACATAGGCCAGTTCTTCAGGGTTTTTTCCTCCCACTTTTAAAAACTGTCTAGCCTTTCAAAACAGGGAGTGAAAGAGAAGGGAGAAAAGGCAAAAGAGAGGAGGTGGTACCATTACGTTGGATTCCCTAGCTGGAATCTAAATTAAGCCTGCTACAAGCAGCTTTAATTTATGCTGACTCTGTTGTGATGGAGGGGAGAATTGTTTAAAATGAGGAACTTTCACTTGTCCAAAATGTTCCTGTAGTCCCAGGTGACTTATTCACTTCTCCCCCTACCTTTGACCAGGGTAGGGGAGGGGGCTGAAAGAGGATTCACACTTTGACTTATGAAGCACCCACAGATCTGGATTTATTTAAGCATGATTTCCATTCCCTTGTGAAAAAATTTGGAGGCTGTGTTATTAAGTAAAGATACCTTAAGTGGATGCTACTCAGTGCAGACGTTGCCCACCTTGTTTTCCACCCCTCTGTTTCCCCCCCCCCCCCCCCCCCCGCTGCTTTTCATTACCCCATGTGTCAACTTCCCTTTCTCAATCTCTCTACTGAAGACACTTACCTCAAAGGTACTGTGTAGCACTTTCACATTTGCAGATTTCCCTTTCCTCCCTGGTAACCACCTCCTTCCCTTGCAGATGCTCTCTTTTACCCTACCTCTTCCCTCATGCTTCATCTTCCCAAAGGGTCTTTCACTCCCTCAGCCCTACCTCCCATCTGTCTGTCTATCTAAGAACTTTATACTGTGCCCCCATCACTGTAGTACCTGAAAACCTTCCATTTAAAATCAGTAGCAATAGTGAAGTTCTTAGTGGACTTCATGGAGTCTTTAGCACTTTTCTCTCTCTCTTTTTTTTGGGTGGGAGGAGTTTGTTTTTTCAGGGAGTCAGTAGAATTTTGGGAATAGAAGTGGAGATTGTGAGCATCGCTTGCAGGGGAAAAGCATCGTCAAAGATCAAGTTTTTTTGCAATGTTTCCTAAAGATGGATAGACAGTGGGTTCATCTGATCTCTGCTGGAAAATTGTTCTGTAGCCAGAAACTCTTGACTGAGGATGCTTTGTCGCCAGCTCTCACAGCCTTCATTCTGGGCTTTGTGACCAGCATTGCCCCGGAGGAGTGCAGGTGTCACAGTGATTAATAGGTCAAAATTGAGTCTGATGTAGCTGGGGCTTGATCCATTAATTGTTTTGAAAATTAGGATCAAGGCCTTAAAATGGCATGAGAAGCTGTCTTGGAGCCAGTAGAGAGAGACTTGAATACAGGTCTGATGTGCTCATGATGACCCAAGCTACCGTAAAGGTGGGCAACCATATTCTGTACCAGATGGACCATGTGCATTGTCTTGACATTCAGCTGCAGATACAGTGACTTACAGTAATCCAGTCTGCAGCTGACAAATGCATGGATTACTGTCGCCAGGTCACCTTTGAGAGGAAGGAACAAAGATTCCTAGCAAACTGGAGGTGAAAGATGACGTTTTTGGAAACTGATACTACCTGGTCATCCAACCTTAGTGATGAGTCAGACATGAGAGCAAGGAACTACACTAGATGACCTCTCAAGGTCCCTTCCAGTCCTAGGATTCTATGACTGAGGCTTTGGACCACTCTGAGAAATGGAGGCTGTATAATTTTGATGAGGAGGAGGAGGAGGATGATATAACATCTTGGCCAGCTCTTTGAAGTGCTTCCCCTTTCCAACCAGCATCACTTCAGTCTTGCCTTGGTTCAGCTTGAGCCAGCTGTTCTACAACCAAGAGCTAGTTTCCTGTAGGCATTCTGACATTTTAGTAGTGGTGATGGTTGCATCAGTTAAGAATGAGATATATAGTTGAATGTCAGACACACACATTTGTTATAGTTACCAGACCTGAGTGTAGCTTGAGTTCGTGGCTTGGGTTCGTAGCTTGTGGCGGCTAACTGGCCAGGAAAGCTGGGCACAAGGAAGGGTTGGGTCTCTGTTGGGCATGCACTGATGCCCTTCCATGTTGGCAGCAGAATGTTACCCTCAAAGTCTTCCATCTCACCCATCTTTTCTCTTTTTGGCTTTTAGTTTGAATCCAGAGTTTAGGTCTTGCTGTGTCATGCTGCCTCTGGGGTCGGTGTGATTGATCACCCGTCAACTGCAGACATGACTTTCAGCCTTGGACCTGGCTTTGATGTTTCTTCAATTGTACCTTTGTTATTTTCTCTTTAGGGTGGACTCTTCTTGCTTTGTCAGGGCTGTTGTCTGCATCTTCAGCCATTGGTGTTTAAACTTGATTTCATCAGGAGAGGCTGGGGCTGGAGGTTGATTCCATCATCCATACATACCTCATTCACACATCTGAACTAAAGCTAACAAGGTTACATCAGGGATTTTGCAAAATAAAGGTTGCAGCAGGTTTTTACAAAATGGAGTGAGCATTTTAAAATGGAGTTTGAGTTACAATATGGACAAGTGTAAGGAATGGCAAACAGTGAGCAGAAGTTACAATGTTAAAACAGTGCAAGTTCCAGTGATTTAAGCAGCAATTGGATTGAAAGTGAAACTTACAAAGGCAGCTGGCTGAACAGCTATGGTTCCTAAGCTGCTTGTTAATTGTCAATTGCCAGTTATTGGGGTACCTGGTTTTATGAATGAGTATAGTTTTATTCATAAAACTTTACTCATGAAGTTATATTAATAAAGTGAACAATTACACACAATTTCATTTATCAGTTCTACACCTCTTCCAAGAGGTCGAGAACCTCCTGCATCTGGAAGCGGTGAAGGAGGTCCCTCGAGACATGTACTCCTGCTACTTCCTGATCCCAGAAGTAAAAGGGGGCCTCAGACCCATCTTGGACCTGCGTCATCTCAACAAGTCTCTCAAGAAGTTGAAGTTTTGCATGGTCTCCCTGGCCTCCATCATCCCCGCCCTGGGTCTGGGAGTGTGGTACACCGCCCTCAACTTGAAGGATGTATATTTCCACATTTCCATTTTCCTGGGGCACAGGCGCTTCCTTCGTTTTACGCTTGGCTAGTGCCATTTCCAATTCACAGCATTGCCATTCGGTCTCTTGTCAGCTCTGAGAGTGTTCATGAAGTGCATAGCACCAGTGGCTGCTTACCTAAGGCGCTGGGGTGTTCAAATTTACCCCTACTTTGACAACTGGCTAATAAAGGGTTGTCTCGGGATCAGATGTGGCAGCATCTTAATCTGGTTTGTTCCAACTGTCATGACCTGGGACTGTTAATAAATGAGAAAAAGTTGACCTTAAGTCCAGTGCAACGCATAGAATTCATTGGAGTGGTCCTCAACTCTACTCAGGCCAGAGTCTTCCTCCCCGAGGCTCAGTTCCAAGCCATGGCAGACCTCATCTCATGCATGCAAGCCCTACTTCACATACCTGTCATTGTGCCACATGGAGGCCTGCACTTATGTGGTCCAACACGTGTGGCTCCATCTCAGGTCCCTGCAGGTATGGCTGGCGTTGGTTTATGTACTCAACAGACAGAGCATGGACTGGGTGGTCACGGTCCTAGACCACATACGGTCATCACTCATCTGGTGGCAGAATCTTGCATTGGTGTTGCGGGGAGTTCCTTTCGTGGCTCTGTCCCCATCGGTGACCCTCGTCTCAGATGCCTGGGGTGGGGAGCCCACCTGGGTTATCTCAGCACGCAAGGCTGTTGATCGAGTTGTGATTTCTCCCTACACATGTAGGAGTAGGATTTTATATTTGTATTAGGAGGTTATAACGATTGACGGTTATAACAATGCGATATATTACATGTATTAATGTAGGATTTGATTTCATCCTGCCAGCCACCCTTTTTGATTTCAAGGCAGGAATAGACCAAAATAGTCCTTATGGCTGATTATGGTCACCTTTTGTTTTAGGATACGATTTCATTACAGTATTTGCTATAAGGTCTTGCTTCTTGTGTGCATTGCAAACTAAGTTGTGTACGGTTCTTTTGTAATCCTTTAGTAGCCATATAATCCTTTCCAAAATGTTATCCTGTCTGAAAGTCTCTGTAAAATTGTTTGGTGTGAGCATGGTTAAGGATGAGTGTGAAAGCCATCACAAATGTCCAGATGGTCAAGAAAAAGTGAGACTTGGTTTCAGAGTAGCAGCCGTGGTAAGACTAAGGTGCCATAAATAATCCTGTTCTTTTTGCTGACACAGACTAACAAATTTCAGCATAAGCTTTCGTGGGTTAGAACCCACTTCAGACACATGGAATGGAACATACAGTAAGCAGATATTTATACCTTCAGAGAAACATGAAAAGGTGGAAGTACCTATACCAACTTTAAGAGGCTAATTAATTAAGAGGAACTATATCAGCAGGGGAAAAAAAAATTTTTTTGAAGTGATAATCAAGATGGCCCATTGTGGACAGTTGACACAAAGGTGCGAGTGTGGATAGTTAACTAAGGGAAATAGATTCAATTAACATAATGACCAAGCCATTCCCAGGAGAATCAGAAAACATCCATTGCTAAACATGTTAGCAGCATGGATGACCTCAGAGATGAGGCAAACACCCCTGAAGGCAAGACAACAAATGAGATAACGGAAAATCCCAAGATTAACACCATTTAAGGACTAACGATTACAGAATAACATTGCAAAATCCATAGACTAAAGTGGAAATGTACAAGTATAAAGCTGGAGTGTTTTGGGTTCAGTCCTGCAAAGCCTCGGAGCATCGGATTGCAACCAACAGAGCCCAGCTCCTCACTCGTGCTCAATCTAACTGGCCATTAGATTGACTCGAGCTATGACAGACTGGTAACTATAAAGACCATCTGCAGGACTTGTGTGTGTTGTGTAATTGAATGTATATGCTAACTGTTGTATTTTCAATAAACGTGGTGTATTGCATTTT
Organism: Macrochelys suwanniensis; assembly: GCA_033296515.1. NCBI lineage: Eukaryota > Metazoa > Chordata > Testudines > Chelydridae > Macrochelys > Macrochelys suwanniensis. The sequence continues at coordinate 161,256,904 of CM065777.1, forward strand.
TCCCTGAAAAAGATCCAGTGTGCTTCTTATAAGTATAACACACATCAACATCAGAGAGGTTCATCTGACCTGCCAAGCCTTTCTACCTCACATAAAAAAGCAGGGTGGTCTAGGCCGTGATGGACAATACAGCGGCTATGTTCTATATAGACAAGCAAGGCGGAGCCAGATTGTCCTTTGCCAAGAAGCTCTCAGGCTCTTGGTCTTCTGTGTACAACACGACATCCATCTCATAGCCATGCATCTACCTGGGGCCAGGAAAGCTTTGACAGATTGCCTCAACAGGACCTTCTCATCTCATCACGCGTGGTCACTCAGTCCAGAAGTGGTCATCTTCCAGAGGTGGAGGACTCCCCAGGTGGACCTGTTCGCATCCAGGCACAACAGAAAATGCCACGTTTTCTGCTGGATTCAGAGGAATCAAGAGAGGCTCCCTGTCAGGACGCTTTTCTACTCCTGTGGTTGAGGGCTCTGTTGTATGCCTTTCCCCCCGTGCCTTTAATTCACAGGGTCCTCATGAAGATCAAGCAGGACAGGGTGAAGGTGATCCTCATAGTGCTGGCTTGGCCGCACCAGCACTGGTTTGGCACGCTTCTGGACCTCTTGGTGGCTGTCCTCTTACAGCTACTGCTCAGGCCGGACCTGCTGTCCCAAAACCTCAGCAGTCTTCTGCATTTGAACCTGGCAGCACTGCACCTGACAGCTTGGCTGCTGCATGGTTAAATGTGGAGGAGCAGCAGTGCTTGTCCGGTGTCCAAAAGGTCCTGTTGGGCAGCAGAAAGCCCTCCATGAGAGTGACCTACCTGGCCAAATGGAAATGGTTCGCTTGTTGGACCTCAGATAAAAGGCATTCGGCCTGAGTGGGCCTCTTTGCAGTTAATCCTGGACTACTTTCTGCATCTCAAGCTCCAAGGCCTGTCCCTTTCATCTACCACAATGTCCACTTGGCCACTATTTCAGCCTTCCATCCGCTGCTCAAGGGTAGGTTGGTTTTCACCAAAGACATGAATGCCTGGTTCCACCAGGGCTTAGAGTGCCTCTACCCTCACATCAGGAAACGAGTCCCTCTGTGGGACCTGAATCTTGTGCAGTTGTGGCTTACGGGGCCTCCCTTTGAGCCTCTGGATCTTTCCTTCTCCTTTCCTGGAAAGTCTTGTTCTTGGTTGCAACAACATCTACTCACCGGGTCTCTGAGAATAGGGCACTTGCCTCAGAACCACCCTATGTGGTCTTTTACAAAGACAAGGTCCAGCTGTGGACTCACCCGGCTTTCCTGCCCAAGGTAGTTTCACAGTTTCATACAGACCAGGACATTTACTTACCTGTCTTTTTTCCAAATCCACATAAGTTGGAGGAGGAGTGTAGGTTGCATCCCCTAGACATCAGGAGGGCGCTAGCCTTCTACATTGAAAGGACCAAGCCATTCCTCAAGTCAACGCAGTTGTTCATCACAGTGGCCGACAGGATGAAAGGTCGTCCAGTCTCCACTCAAAGAATTTCTCCTTGGATCACTGCCTGAATTTGCTGCTGCTATGATCGGGCACAAGTGCCGCCTCTGGCAACTGTCACTGCCTACTCAACCAGGGCACAAGCCTCTTTGGCAGCTTTCCTAGCCCAAGTGCCTATCCAGGACATCTGTAGGGTGTCCGCCTGATTATCCATCTAAACACTGATGTCCCATTATGCACTTAACCAGCAAGCCCGGGATGATGCTGGCTTTGGTAGAGCAGTACTGCAAGCCGCTAGTCTGTGAACTCTGAGTCACCTAGAATGGAATCAACTTGAGCAAGCACTCAAAGAAGAAACAAAGTTATCCACCTTTCGTAACTGTTCTTTGAGATGTGTTGCTCATGTCCATTCCATTACCTGCCCTCCTACCCCTCTGTTGGAGTTGCCGACAAGAAGGAACTGAGAGGACGTAGGGTTGGTGACGCCTCTATACCAGCGCATGGGCACAGCAATCAAGGGGGTGTCACAGCCGACCCTACAGATAACACTAAGGCAGAAATCTCCAGCGGCTGTGCACATGGGCACGCACACACTGAGAATGGAATGGACATGAGCAACACATTTCAAAGAACAGTTATGAAATAGGTAACTGTTTTTTCTCCTAGGACACCTGGGTATCTTCCATTAACCTTTGGTTAAGTCCAATGTGGATATAAATTTAGCACTCTCTAACCGCTTGAGCAGCTCATCCACTTGGGGCATTGGTACACCCTGAAATGTGAAATGATATTGATCTTCTGGAAATCTCTGCAGAACCTTATAGTTCCATCGGGATTGGGACCAGGACAATGGGGCTCTGCCACTCACTCTCAGACTCCTCCATGACCCCATTGCCAGCATTGCCTCAAGCTCATTCTGTACCAGTTCCCACATCTTTTAGGGCAGGGGACGGTGGTGGTTTCGGACTCTGTCCTAGACTGGTGACTATGTGGTGATAGGTCATGCCTGTGCATTTGGGATGGGACAATAACACTTTGAGAAAGGACTGGATCAGCTGTAGTTGTCCTTGGATGAGCCCTGGTCTGAGCGAGATGGGCATTGAGTCAGGCAGCCCTATGACCCATGGCCCCAGCTCGGGGAGTTAAGGGGTGATTAGCAGGTTTCTTGGGCCTTCCAGATCTTTAGGAAGTCGATGTGGTATGCCTGGATGTCCCACCATTGCCTAGGCAAATGGATTTTGTAGGCAGCTGGTCTACCCTTGGAACAACATCAAATGGCCCCGGCCACTTGGCGAGTAGTTTGGACTTGGACGACGGTAATAAAAGCAGGACCTGGTCCCCGGGTTCAAAGGTCCATAGTTTGGTGCCCCAGTTATACTGGAGCTCCTGAGTTCCCTGTGCCTGTAGTAAATTTTCCTGGGAAAATTCACTAAGCCTCTGGAGGCATTCCCGCAGCTGCAGAATGTAGGGAACTGACCCTGACTGTGGACTCTTGCTCTTCCCATATTTCCCTGTGATCCCATGTTTCCCATAATCCCCTGGAATTGCTTACCATAGAGAAGCTTGAATGGTGAGGAGCCCTTAGAGGTCTGGGGGACCTCCCACACTGAACAATAGGACAGGTAGCAGCTTGTCTCAGTGTCACAGGTCATTGTCCACAAACTTCTTCAGCATTGCTTTCAGGGTCTGAGTGAACCTTTCCAACAGGCCGTCAGTCTGTGGGTGATAAACCAATGTTTTGAGGGCCCGGATGTTCAGCAGTTGGCAAAATTCTGCCATTAACTTGGATGTCATGTTACTCCTTCTGTCAGTTAGGATCTCCCATGGTATCCTGACCCTGGCGAAGATCTTAAGGAGTTTGGTGGCTATGGAGGGTGCTGTGACTGTGCACAGGGGGATGGCTTCGGGATACCTGGTGGGATAATCAACTACTACGAGGATATAGCAGAACCATAAAACTCGCTCTTCTCCTGGGGTCCTACCATATCCATGCCGATTCTTTTGAAAGACACCCAGAGTTGGTGGTGTTGTTGAGCTGGGAGTGGCATTAGGGGCACTTTCAGTACCCCTCTTGAGCCAGCCCACTGACACTTAGGGCATGAGGTGCAAAAATCCTGCATCTCCTTGTGGATGCTGGGCCAAAAAAAATGGCAGCACCACCTGTTCAAGGTCTTCTCCTGGACCAGGTGCCCAGCCCAGGGCACCGAGTGGGCCAAACGAAGTAGACCACATCAAAATCTCCAGGGGATAAGTAGTTGTTGGAGTTCTTTTCAAGACCAGGGGTCCTTTACTACATGGTACAAATGGTCATAGTGGACTTCAAAGGGGCTCCTGGGGACATGTTGGTCAGCACCTCCCTCCTGTTCGAGGATGGCTACTTGCTCCCAGGCCCAGCTTAAGGTTGGATTTTCCCTCTGTTCCCTCAAGAAGTCTGTGTCATCTGTCAGCCACTTGGGTCCAACTTCATCTAGAGCCCCAGCCCTGGCTGGGCATGATTCAGGCATCTCTGGCTGGCCAGATGGGCCTTCCCTGGCCCTTTGGGTTCCTCCAGACCCAGGAGCCCCCTCCTCTCCGAGTCTCGGTTCCTCACTGCTGGGAGTCTGTTGCCCCATTCACAGAGGACCTCCCAGAACCACCGCCAGTCACACCCTAGGATCGCTGGGTATGCCAGCTTTGTGGCCAGGCTGACCTGACATTTCCTCATGGCCCCCTGCCTTAAGCTGCACCCTGACAGTCAGGTATGGTTGCACATCCCCATGGATACATTGTGCATGGACAGGAGCCCTCCCTCATTCCAGGGACTCCACTAGTCTGGCCCAGACTAATGTCTGGCTGCACTCTGAGTCAACCAAGGCTGTCAACTCACAGGGGGACCAGGACCTTAGATGGGCCCTTTTTTTGGGCCTGGCGGCCAACTACCAATACCTGGCCATAGCTGCAATCCATAAAGGGGCACTCCTGCCTGAAGTTCCCCTCCTGACAGCACTCATAGCACCTGCCCCTACAGCCCCTGCCTGGCAGCCCTGAAGGGCTGAAACTAGGCTTGCCAACAGGATCGCTGTGGGGGCAGGTGCTATGAGTGCCACCAGGAGGAGAACTGTGGCAGTCATCCATTGTCTGGGTTTATTCAAATGCACAGCTACCTCCCACTCTCGGACCTGGCCTCCCCTCCACTGGTTGTCCATTTCCACCCCCTGGGGCACCCCAGTTTAGGAGTCCACTGTTTGGGCCCCTCAGTGGCCAGGAAGTCCTCCATCAAGGACACTGCTTCTGAGAGAGTTGCCAGGCAGTGACGCTGCACCCACTCTCTTCCACTGGTGGGGAGGATCTTGGTGAATTGCTCTAATACAATAGTCTCTGCTACTTGGGCCTGGTTACTTCTCAGGGCCTAGCCATTGCCAGCAGTAGTCTGAGTGTTGAACTCCCTGCAGCGTCAGGCTGCGGAGGCAGGGTACTGGTGGAATCATTGCTGGTAGGTCTTGGGGCTAATGCTGAGGTGGTCCAAGATAGCCGCCTTCACCGCAGGGTAATCCAGAGCCTCCTGGGGGGCGGGGCAGGGAGTGTCTACATTCTGGTAGATGATCTGTGCTGGGCTGGTCAAATAGGGTGCAACCATTTGCTGGACCAGGCGCTCCTATATTTGTTGTGGCACGGCTAGCTCCCGGACCAGCTGTTGTTGCTATTCCTGATGTTGCGCCTTTTGTAATTGCTGCTGAGTGGCTATTTGTTGCAGCAGCTGGGCCTGGTGTTGTTGTTGAGCCCGCTGGTGCTGCTGGCTCACCAGCAGCCATTTCAAAAGTTTCTGTCTCCGTATTGGTTGGAGGGGCTCCATCATCTGCACTTCTCCGTCTGGATCTCTTAGCAGGTCCTGGCCATTGTCCACATTCTCTACCATGTGTGGCAAGGTTTCCGGCAGTCAGGGGAGGCAAAGGAGGGAGAACTTCCCCCTTCGGTGAATGTGGCTCCTTCCAGTTGAGGTAGCAAGGCCTAGCAGTTGGAGATTAGGGAGCTGCCCGTGCACTTGGGGCAGTGGGGCCTAGCGGCAAGAGGGTATAGAGGGACCCAGGCCCATCCTATTCTACTGGGTCCCGATATGGAACCAGTAGTCCTGTCTTCAGGCTTAGGTCTCTTGCTCCATGAACATGTTCCCTGAGCTGCGTCTTACACTTGCTTCCAGATCCCTGCAGTTCCTCCAGGGTTAGTGACCTTCCATCTCCCTTCTCGACTGGGGTCCCACCCTGGATTCAGCATGTTCAGCCTCGGTGGGCTGGATCTCCAGCAGTTCCCTGGCAGGAGCCTGCAGTGTGCGCCCATTCTCCTCCTCAGTCGGCTCAGACTCAGCTGAGCCACCTCTTTTTACTGCTTCCAACTGGAGCATCCCATCAAGGGCGTGGGCCGTGAGGGCATGGCCTCCTGGGCCCAAAGTGCATGTGTGACGGGTTGGTATCACAGAAACCCTCTTGGAGCTGCCACCTGGTGTGCCAAGGCTACTTCTGCCCCTGCTTCCCTGCCCTTTCCAGCTTGGGACTCCGGAATCCTGTCTGTTTTGAGCCAGATCCGCTGATCTGCTGCAAACACAGACCCAGGTCCGAACCACGTCCCCTAACAGCTGTAGGGCTCCTGAAAGCAGCTCAGGAAGTGCTCTTGCCTTTAACACCCAGGTGCCCAACTCCCAATGGGGTTCAAACCCTGAATGAATCATTTTTACCCTGGATAAAGCTTATACAGGGTAAACTCAAATAGTTCACCTTCTATTTCAAAGATAGAAAGATATGCACAGCTGTTTGCCGCCCCCCCCCCCCCCCGCTACTAACACGTACTCCAGGTAACTTAATAAGTAAGAAGTGATTTTAATAAGTACAGAAAGTAAGATTCAAGTGATTCCAAGTAGTGACAGACAGAACAAAGTGAATTACTAAGTAAAATAAAATAAAACACACACATCTAGGTCCAATTCAACTCTCAGATAAAAGCCTCACCAGTTTAAGTCTTTTCCTTTTACAGGCGGTAGAACTTCTAGCCTGGGTCCAGCAATCGCTCACACCCCCTATTGTCTTTGTCCTTTGTTCAGTCTCTTTCAGGTATGTCCTTGGGGGGTGGAGAGCCTCTCTCTTTAGCCAGCTGGAGACAAAATGGAGGGGGTCTTCCCAGGGTTTAAATAAACTTTCTCCCCACTCCCTCTGTAGCATCATGTTGCCCATGTGATCCCAAAACTCCAGGGTAAGTCACATGTCCGTGCACATTTCAGAAACTAGCCCAGTGACATTCTTGGCCAAGCTCAGATGTCGATTGGGTGCATACCTTTCTCCAGACATGATCCCATGCTCTTACAAAGGCTATGTATAAAACCAGCAAATATAAAACCAATATTCATAACTTCAACTACAACATGCATACAAACAGGAGGAATAGATTCAGTAGATCATAACTTTTACAGAGATATGTTACATGGCACATGTAGCATAAAACATATTCCAATTACATCATATATACATTTATAAGCATCTCTCCATAAAGTTTCCTTGGGGACCATCACAGCATGGTTAACCCTTGCTGGGCCAATGCATGGTTGGTATTCCCTATCACACTGGGTTTGGGGGAAATCTAAGGCAGGTGGCTCCCCCAGGTCCTCTATGAGACTGGGTATAGAGAATCTGGCAAATGCATTGTCACATAATGAAGCAGCCGCAGGACAACTTAGAAGCAGCACTACACCACACTGCCACCAAGTGCTAGGAATGCAAAAGAGCAAGGTTTGACTTCTGATCAGCGCTGAGAGTCTGCTCCAGCCATAGGGAGAAGTTGTCCATTAGGAGGTGGCAGCCCCTAATAGAGCTGGCTGAAATTTTTCTGCTGGGCCTGGCTGCAAGGGCTAAGCAGGGACCTGAAGTGGAGCAGGGCTGGGGAAAAGGCTAAGGGAGACGGGGAGTTCCGGCCTGAGAAAACCCCAGGCTGCAGGCCTGGGAAGGCAAGACCAGGTACTGGGGTTGCAGGGGCAGCCCACGGGTAGGCAGAGGCAGCAGGTCCAAACCCCCTTTGCCGGTGATGAGTGGCTGATACTGCAGTCTGCCCCGGAGCACAGGGGCTAGCTGGTGACTGGCAGCAGTCTACGACTGAGATGAAGTGGGGATAGTGGGTGGGGGTTCCCCTGGGAGGGGGAGACCCTAGGATTAAGGCTGTGGGGTACTGCCAGGGGGGGCAGCACCCCAGAGAAAGGGGCACCGGGTCCTGGGAGGGACACGGGGGCCAGAGTGGTCAGGTGGATCACCGGCCTGAAGAGGGCGCTCTAGAGGCTGGCGAGCTAATTCCCTAGACAACCAGCAGGAGGCGCCACAGGGGTGAGTCTGACGCCATTACAGTGAGGTAATATTTTTGATTGGACCAACTTCTGTTAGTGAGAGAGACAAGCTTTCAAGCCTCACAGAGCTCTTCAGGTCTGGAAAGGTGCTCTGAGCATCACTGCTGAATGCAAGGTGGAACAGATTGTCCCTTAGAATATGTGTTATCTACTTAAGCTAAACAATGTGAAACCAGACAATCACTACACTTTCAGCTGAACTCACATGGGAAAATGATAAGACAAAAACACCCTATCACCTGTGGGTGAACACTTTTCAGAAAGTGATCACTATGTCTGATCTCTCAGTCCTCATCCTCAAAGGAAACCTGCCCAACATTTTCAAAAATACAAGCCTGGGAGATTAAATTCATAACTCAGCTAGACACTTAAAATTTGTGAACTGAAGAGACTGTATTGATGGCTTAATTACAATCTGTAACCCATAAGGCTATGTCTATATTATGGACCTTACAGAGGCACAGTTGTACCACTACAGATGTGCCACTGTAACGTCTCCCATGTAGCCGCACTTTGCCAGTAGGAGAAAGTTCTCATGCCAGCATAATTAAACCACTACCAATGAGCAGCATTAGCTATGTTGGCAGGAGAGCCTCTCCTGCCGACATAGTGCTGTTCACACTAGCACTTTTGCTGGTGAAACTTATGTTGATCAGGGGTGGGTTTTTTCACATCCCTGACCAACAAAAGTTTTACAGACTGTGGCAGGTCCGTGGTTGCGTAGCCTAGCGGACGGAGTCAATACAGGGGCCCTTGTGTTTGGGGTAGTGTGGCCTCAAGGCCAGAGTCAATATAACAGCCCCCAGATACAAAGCAGGGCAGCCTAGTAACTAATACCTGAAGGGTAGGCGGGGCATGGGCCCACCTGACTCCACCGGACCACAACCCAGGACCCTATCAGTGGCGGAGTGGTCCGCCACTGGGTCAGAGGGGAATCCCACCAAAACACACTGACCTCACATGGATGGGAGATACCACTTGCTCACCCTCCCTGGATCACTTCCTAGCATGCTTCCTGAAGCTGTAGTCCATGGAGTATCGGGGTTTCTGGGCTCCTCAGTGAGGCTAATTCTCTGGGGCTCCGTTGGCCACAGATCTCCAGTCTGGTTCTCAGGCTCCCACAGGAAAGGGCTGTGATGATTCCTCAACTGGAGACTCCACCAAAGGTCCTCCCTCTCTGATAGTCAATCCAGACTGAGCCAGGCTGCTCCCTTTTATACTGGCATAGCACTTGGAGCATGCTCAATATGGTCTGAGGGGCGGGACTTCCTCTGCCCATAGTGTGGTGTCAACCCCTTTCAGCCCAGTGCAGGGTATGCACACCCCATCACACAAACAAAACTGGTAGTGTAGACAAAGCCTAACCCCTTTTTTCCGCCCTATGACTGTAGAGGTGTTAACAGGCCACTCTACTTTGAATGGTCGCTTAGAATATCTGCTAACTGCTTATGCTACACAATCTGTTCCAGCTTGCATTTAGCTGTGAGGCATGCCGCATAGAGTACCTTTCCCAGACCTGAAGAAGAACTCTGTGTGGCTCGAAAGCTTGTCTTTCTCAACAACAGAAGTTGGTCCAATAAAAGATATTACGTCACCTACTTTGTCTCTCTAGAGAAGAGAAATATCAGTTAGTTGCACAGCCCTGTCCATTCATGCCTTAATACTGTAGCAGTTCCTACTGAGCTTTGCCTGCTGCTATAAATTGCCTTCTGACCTCTTTCAAATGTCATCAGCCTCGTCTGGTACCTGCCAGAAATTAAAGTGAAAATCTTTAACACATTGTACATATCTGAGAATAGATTAGGTCCCTTACATACTAACTTTAGCTCTGAAGCTGCTCCCATTGTAATGATGAGTTACTACGAAAGAGCAAGATATGGCTCTTTATTTGGTGCAGAACCTTTTTACCAGTATATTTGAATATACAGTAGTATTGTTCAGAACTTATGATGAAAACAAACATCATCTGGTACAAGTATTTTAGAGAAATGTTCCTCCACTTAGATGGTTATTTTCTTCCATATAACTAATTACTGACTAATGTTTACTCTGGCTTCTCCAAAAGCCCTACAGTGGATGGTACTTTGACCTAAGACCTGGAGATCCATGTTGTCATCAAATGGAGTTGCAAAGAGTTACAGAACAATCAACTTATAAGCACCTGGAAGATAATTGGGTGATAAGTAATAACCAACATGGATTTGTCAAGAACAAATCATGCCAAACCAACCTAATTTCCTTCTTTGACAGAGTTATAGGCCTAGTGGATGGGGGGAAGAAGCAGTAGATGTAATATATCTTGATTTTAGTACAGTTTTTACACAGTCCCACATGACATTCACATAAACGAACTAGAAAAATGTGGTCTAGATTAAATTTCTATAAAGTGGGTGCACAACTGGTTGAAAAATCATATTCAAAGAATAATGATCAATGGTTCATTGTCAAACTGGGAGGACATAACTAGTGGAGTCTTGCAGGAGTCTGTTAAGGGTCTGACACTATTCAGTATTTTAATTGATGACTTTGATAATGAAGTAGAAAGTATGTATATAAAATTTGCAGATGACACCAAGCAGAGAGGGGTTGCAAGCACTTTAGAGGTCAAGATTAGAATTTGAAACAACCTTGACAAACTGGAGAATTTGTCTGAAATCAACAAAAAGAAAATCAGTGAAAATAATTGCAAAGCAGTACACTTAGGAAGGAAAAATCAAACGCACAAAGATAAAATGGGGAATAACTGGCTAGGTAGTTGTGCTGCAGAAAAGGATCTGGTGGTTATAGTGGGTCACAAATTTAACATGAGTCAACAATATGATGCAGTGGTGAAAAAGACTAATATAATTCTGGGGTATGTTAACAAGAATGTTGTTTGTAAGACATGGGAAGTAGTTATCCTGCTCTACTAGGCACCAGTGAGGCCTGAGCTGGTGTTCAATTCTGTGCACCACAAAAAATATGTGGACAAATAGGAGAGAGTCCAGAGGAGAGCAACAAAAATGATAAGAAGTTTAGAAAAACATGACCTATTAGGCAAGGGAAAAATTAGGTATATTTTATCTTGAGAAACGAAGATTGAGGGTAGACCTGATAACTGTCTTCAAATATGTTAAGTGCTGTTACAAAGAGGATGATGATCAACTGTTTTCTATGTCCACTGGCAGCAGGACAAGAAATAATCAACTTAATCCATTCTGCAGCAAGGGAAATTTAGATTAGATATTAGGTTATGTCTACATCACAGTTTATGTCAGCATAATTTATGTCGTTCATGAGTTTGAACCACCCCTCTGAGCGATGTAAATTACATCAGCATAAGCTCTGGAATGGACAGTGCTATGTTGGTTGGAGAGCTGCTACTGCCTCTCATGGAGGTGGTTTTATTATGCTGATGGGAGGCTCTCTCCGGTTGGCATAGAGCGCCTTCACCAGATGTGCTTCAGCGCTCTACGTGTAGACAAACCCATAGAAATTTTTTTTTAACTGTAAGGATAGTTAAGCACTGGAATATGTTTCCAAGTGAGGTTGTGGAATCCCTGTCATTGGCGGTTTTTAAGAACAGGATAGACAAAAATCTGCCAGGAATGATCTAGGTGTACTTGTGCTGCTTCTCAAGGTCCCTCCAGCCCTACATTTCTATGATTCTATGGTCTGACATTGCTTTGCAAGACATGACATTGCATGACTAAATCATGTCATCATCACATGCTGAAATCATATCCTCAACCAGGGATCCAGGTCTCCCTGGGGGGCCACGAGCAGGTTTCAGGGAGTCCACCAAAATGAACCAGAGAGCAAGGCCAGTGTTAGACTCGCTAGGGCCCAGGGCAGAAAGTCGAAGCCCGAACAACTTAGCTTTGTGGGGCCCCCTATGGTGTGGGGCCCTGGGCAATTGCCCTCCTTGGCTACCCCCTAATGCCAGCCCTGGCTTTTAATCTACTGGATATGCAGAAAAACAGTTGTTGTGGCACAAGTGCCCCATGGAATTTTTATAGCATGTTGGGGGTGGGAGGACTCAGAAAGAAAAAGGTTGAGAACCCCTGATATTAGGATATGAAGATGTAGCATTACCATTCCCTGGCTGATAGGAGAGAGGGAGTATTTCCATCCTGTTGTTTCTCCTCATATTCCCTTGTGATAGAATCCTCACTGACATGCAGGTCAGTTTGCATAGTAATACTTGTGCTACCTAATAAAGTGCTGCCTTACTAACCCCAGGTTGAATACCACTGCTGTAAAGGCTAATGGCCACATTTATGCTCATGTTTTCTTCTCCACTTTTAATTTTAATATAAAAAAGATTTCCCCCTATATCCTTCCCATTATTATTTAATTTACCCCATATTTTTATACTGACCGTTTGATATCTTGCCCCTTCCCCTCAAAGTGTGTCTAAAATCTTGGGGAAAATAAACTCGCTTGTTGTGGTTTACCACTTGAAGGACTAACAATATGGTATTACTACCCATTGTAAAAATAGAAACTTTCTATTTTACACACTGCTTGCCATGTAGTATTGTTAATACTCAAATGGAGTTAATAATTTGAATCAACTTGTTAAAATACACCAATACAATTATGTATATTTTTATTATATATGCTCAATTGTGGAAGTCTTGCTTTGTGAAATGTATCTTATCAATGTACCAACTACTGGGTTGCATATTTCACATTAATTTTATAATTTATGTTATTACAGGTGAGATGCTGTAACTGTGCCTTAGTGGGTCACAACTGAGGATGCCAAATTCAGGACGAACTGCTGAGAAAAAGGGCAAACAACCCAAAACTGGTGGTTATTCTTTTATAAGAGTTACCAAACCAGCCACAAAAGTAAACTTCTGTTTCACCACACTGGCTAACAAGAAAACATAAAGGCAGTTTCCTCAGGCATTCTTCTTATATCACCACCAAAACCACTGGATTCAGAGATGAGTGGTTCTTTACAACCAGTCTCATGAAATAATAGGTTCTTCTGATCCCAAAGGACCAACCACACACGCAGGTCAACATATAACTTAGATCTTACCCAAAAATCACGCTGATGCCAATCCTTTTGTATCTAAAATCTAAAGGTTTATTTATAAAAAGAAAGAAAGAAAGGTGAGAGTTAAAAATTGGTCAAAGGAATCAATTACATACAGTACAGTAACTCCTCACTTAACGCTGTAGTTATGTTCCTGAAAAATGCAACTTTAAGTGAAACGATGTTAAATGAATCCAATTTTCCCATAAGATTTAATGTAAATGCAGGGGGTTAGGTTCCAAGGAAATTTTTTTGGGGCAGACAAAAGGCATTATATACTGTACTGTACTGTGGTGGAGAAGTGCCCCTCGCTTACCCCTGGGGCTCAGGGCTGGGGGTGCAGGGTCTGGGAGGGAGTTAGGGTGCGGGAGGGCGCTCAGGGTGGGAGTGTGGGAGGAGGCTCAGGGTTGGGGCAGGCAGGAGGTGCAGTGCGCTTACCAGGGGCAGCTCCTGTTTGGTGCAGGGGGTGTGCAGCTGGCTCTGCACAGTGTGGCACCGACCCCATGGCCGCGATTCTGGGAGCCGCGATACTGGGAGCTGCCCCCGCCCCAGCAGGCAGGGCCACTCGGAACGCAGCGGCTTTAGGGGCTGCAGGGCCCTGGGCTAAGGGGGCCCCGGGGCCCTGGCCTGCAGCTCTAAAGCCCGTTTCGGAATGTGGCCCTACGAGCACGGGCCGGAGGACTCAAGAGGAGCAGGGGCAGCCATGCAGCCAGCGGCCGGAGAGACACAGCGCTTTCCCCTTCAAAGTGCCGCTTCTCTCCAGCCGGCTTCGAAGAGGAAAGTGCCGCGTCTCTCCGTCCGCTGGCTGTGCGGCTGCCCCTACTTCTCCTGAGTCCTCCGGCCCATGCTCGCAGGGCCGCATTCCGAAAGGAGCTTTAGAGCTGCAGGCCAGGGCCCCGGGGCCCCCTTAGCCCAGGGCCCTGAAGCCCCTAAAGCCCCTACGTTCCGGGTGGCCCTGCTGGGGGGGGGGGGGGGGGAAGCTTCCCCGCTCGCTCACTCCCTCCCAGAAAGTCCTAAGTGCCGCCAAAGCACTGGGAGGGAGGAAGGGAGGGGGAGGAGGCGGAGAAGAGGAACTTGTGCAACGCTCCCTTGTAAAGTCAGCCAAACGACATTATAAGGGAGCATGGCAGAACTTTAAACGAGCATGTTCCCTAATGGAGCAGCGATGTAACTTCAAAACAATGTTAAGCGGGAGGACGGTAAGTGAGGAGTTACTGTAATGGCAAAGTTGTTGGTTCAGGCTTGTAGCAGTGATGGAATAAACTGCTGTCTTAAGTCTCTAGAGTACATCCACAGCTTGGATGGGTCATTCAGTCCTTCGTTCAGAGCTTCAGTTTGTAGCAAAGTTCCTCCAGAAGCAGAATTGAAGACAAAATGGAGAAGGTGCAGCTGCCTTTTATAGTCTTTTGCCATGCAGCCTGTGCTTCCTTTGTTTCAAATACAAGCTGCCCAGCACGTATTAGAGTTCTGACCATGGGCATGTCCATGCATGCCTTCCTGACTCATAAGGTGTATCTGCCTTCTCTCAATGGGTCAGTTGTATAGCTGATGGTCCTTAGTGGACCCTCAAGCAGGCTAAGCAGTGCTGATGCCAAACTGTCTGGGGGTGTCACCCAGAAGATTAGCACAAGTTTGAAATACAGACATACACACATATCTATAACTCATAATACAAAGGTGATACAAACATATAAACAAGATGATCATATCTGGCAAATTATAACATTTTTGCAGATATCTTACATGCCATATTTGGCTGTGACCAGTGTCCCAGTGGGGGATAGCTATGGTCACTTAATTAGGGTGAACTGCAAAGAATGGGACAGACAATCCCCATAAAGCTGGTGGATATTTCAAATACTTAAAACTTCACATCCAAAAATGACATATACATACAGATAGCATAATCATAACCAGCAAAACATAACCTTTTCATAGACACCTCACTTGACAACCTTTGTACAATATTTGCTGCAAATATATAACAGTGGTTGCAACAATGCTCTATATGGTCATATTCTAATCAGATAACGTCACAGATGCTATTTTGGACAAGACAAGAAAGAGAATTTGTAAATGGGACTGACAAATCTGTTCTTCCAGTATTGACTTCTACGTTAGTCTTAACTAAGAAAATGATAGTAGACTGTGACTGTACACCTCTCCAATTGGCACTAGTGGGAAAAAATATGTCAATGGATACAGCTTAAATTAATCTACATTTGCAATGCAAAGTCATTATTTTGGTAATTGAAATCTAACTATGAGGCCTTTTAATATTAAATAAAGATGACTGAGCAAACTGTTCTGTCAAAATCATTGCTGTTAGAGATGTAGGACCTGCTCCTGAAAAGACTTACATGCGTTTCACTTTTGCTTTGAATGGCACTATTTAAGTGCATAAAGTTAAGCATGTGATACAATTTTGCAGGATCAGGACTTTATATACAGGTGTTTGATATCAACCAAATGAAAATAAAATGCTAATAATTTGTTTTAAGGGCAAAACCAATTAAGAAGTTACAATAGCACACTTGTTTTACAAACCAGATAAGGAAGTAAACATTGTTTGGAAAAGGTCACCTATTTTGTCATCCAACCTAGCTAAGAAGAACAAAGAAGAATCTTTCATAATGATCAGAATCTAAGCCTGAGTCAATCTCCTGAGACCAAGCAGTTTTCTTTATTACTACCAGAATAAAATGTTAATGTGGGAGAAGAATAAATAGCATTTTATTTATCTGGATCTATAAAAATGGCTCCTAGCCATATACTCTAGGCATCGCTGATATATTTTGTAAGTATTTTTAAGTTAGTACTCTAACATAAGTGAACTACATCAGTCAACTTCAGTATAGCCAACAACCACCAAACCAGCAACTTAAAAGCTCTCAGTTTCCATCTCCAACAATTTACTTCCATTACAATTTCTCTGTCCCTGTTTTCAAATGCCTGGGGAAAAGATAAGCCTTGCAACAGGCCTTGAAGCTCATCTGATTCAAGCTATTTTGGACCAAGCAGGGAGCACATTCCAAAACCAGAGAGCCCCTATAGTGAAATTTGCCCTGCTAGCAGCCCTTTCTCATTATATCAGCAGCGTTTCAGCGTGAGCACATCTGCTGATCTCAGTTGTGGTAAGGGGGAAAGAATATTTAAGGTAGGTAGATCCTAAGATATTTTGGGTTTCACAGATCAAAACCGATTTTATATGGGAATGTTCAATCACTATTTTAATAATTAGTATTTAGTGTATTTATTTACATGGTATATTTAACTTTTATTTGTTTAACAAAGATAATACTTAATACAAATAATACTTACTACAAATGCTGTTGTATAATAGAATTCAGGAGTTCACCCCAAAGTACAAATAATGGCTTTTAAGGACAGAGGCTATAAGAACATAAGAACATAAGAATGGCCATACTGGGTCAGACCAAGGTCCATCCAGCCCAGTATCCTGTATACCGACAGTGGCCAATATCAGGTGCCCCGGAACCTAACAGGTAATGATCAAGTGATCTCTCTCCTGACATCCATCACCCCCCTCTGACAAACAGAGTTTAGGGACACCATTCCTTACCCATCCTGGCTAATAGCCATTAATGGACTTAACCTCCATGAATTTATCCAGTTCTCTTTTAAACCCTGTTATATTCCTATGAAAGAAGACATGCTGGTAACTGGCGGGTAAGCAAGGAGGTAAAATAAT
Source organism: Macrochelys suwanniensis (assembly GCA_033296515.1). Classification (NCBI taxonomy): domain Eukaryota; kingdom Metazoa; phylum Chordata; order Testudines; family Chelydridae; genus Macrochelys; species Macrochelys suwanniensis. Next base: position 161,273,451 of record CM065777.1, read on the forward strand.
CCTAAAAGACATTGTGTGTGCACATACCCTACAGGACTATAGGCTGCGGAATCAGGTTTCTGTGGGTTTTTGTGGGGGTTAGAGTTAAGGATGTGTTGTAGACCTGCAGGAAGCTACCATTGAGAATTCATTCTAATCCTATTAACGTTAACTCCTGTTGGTTTCTTCTCTGCACTGTCATGCCTCAGAGGATGGGAAAAGAGGGCTAGGCAGCATGACTCCTCAAATTCAAGTATGATGTTTCTGAATTCTAATAATATTTCAGAAGTAGAAAGGTAAGGACATGACCACAAAAGGTCTAAAACATTATATCCAGGAAGATGTTATACTCGTGTTGAAGTAACAGATATACAGATTACATTGCTGTTTGGATCCCATTCCTTCATATGCAAAGCATGGTACCTCTCACATGAACAAACCACAGAGGTTGTATTGCTTTTTCCATGGTATAACAGAAGGAAGGGCATCTCATTAAGCCCTGGTCTACACTACGAGTTTAGGTCGAATTTATTAGCGTTATTTCGATTGATCCGTGCACCCGTCCACACGACGAAGCCCTTAACATCGACTTCTAGGGCTCTTAAAATCGATCTCGCCACTCCACCCCCAACGAGGGGATTAGCGCTTAAATCGATATTGCCGAATCGATGTAGGCTAGTGAGGACGCAGTTCGACAGTATTGGCCTCCTGGATCTATCCCACAGTGCAACATTTGACCGCTCTGGACAGCAGTCTGAGCTCCAATGCTCCGCCCAGGTAGACAGGAAAAGCCCCGCGAACTTTTGAATTTCATTTCCTGTTTGGCCAGCGTGGTGAGCTGCAGGTGAGCGCAGATCTCATCAGCAGAGGTGACCATGATGGAGTCCCAGAACCGAAGACGAGCTCCAGCATGGACCGATGTTGAAGTACGCGATCTGATCGCTGTATGGGGAGACGAAACCGTGCTAGCAGAGCTACGGTCCAAAAGAAGAAACGCCAATACATATGCCAAAGTCTCCAAGGGCATGCAGGACAGAGGCTACAACAGGGACGCGCAACAGTGCCGCGTGAAAATTAAGGAGCTCAGGCAAGCCTACCAAAAAACCAGAGATGCAAACAAACGCTCTGGGTCAGAGCCCCAGACATGCCGCTTCTATGATGAGCTGCATGCCATTCTAGGGGGTGCACCCAGCACTGACCCACCCATGTGGTATGACTCCGTATGTGGATCATCAGAAACCACAGAGGAGCATGATGATGATAATGATGCTGAAAATAGCGCCCAGACACAGCAAGGAAGTGGAGAAGCCCTTTTCCCCGACAGCCAGGAACTCTTTGTCACCCTGGAGCCAGTACCCTACGAACCCACCCAAGGCGTGCTCGATGCAGGAGAAGGGACCTCTGGTGCCTCTGGTGAGTGTACCTCTGTTAATTAATACATGTTTTATAAGCAAGCGTGTTTAATGATCAATTCGCGGCCAGTACAGCTACAGCTACTGGAAAACTCTGTTAACATGTTCGGGGATGGAGCAGAAATCCTCCGGGGACATCTCCAGAAAGATCTCCTGGATGTACTCCCAAAGCCTGTGCAAAAGGTTTCTGGGGAGGGCAGCCTTATCCTGTGCTCCGTGGTAACACACTCTACCACGCCAGGCCAGTAGCACGTAGTCTGGAATCATTGCTTTGCAAAGCATGGCGGCGTATGGTCCCGGTGTTTGCTGGCATTCAAGCAACATCCGTTCTTTATCTGTCTGTGTTATCCTCAGAAGAGTGATATCATTCATGGTCACCTGGTTGAAATAGGGGAATTTTATTAAGGGGGTATTCAGAGGGGCTCCATCCCTGCTGGGCTGTTTGCCTGTGGCTGAACGGAAATCTTCCCCGCTGTGACCCACGCGGTGGGGGGAGGGGGAACAGCGAACATCTTGGATGTGTGTCTGTGTGTGTGGGGGGGTGTCGATTAGGTTCGCGCTGCACGTTAACCCGAAAACCGCCGCCCCTCCCTTTTCAATTGCCAACCAGTTTTAAATTGCCAGCCCAAAGGCTGTTTGTTATGGGAAATGAGGGGGTTGCTGTTTGAAAACATTCCCACCTGTTATGAAGGTTAAAGAAGCCTATAGACTGTGGCTTACCATGGCTGCCTGCAAGCCGAATTCTGTTGCCCGCCGGACCAACTTGTTGCTTGTGTGATCTCTCACACCAAACCGGCAGACCCTCAATATAATAGGCAAAGTGCAACCTTGGACCAAATGCATATGTGATATGTAATGTTTGGAGCATTGTTCTCTAATGTGTGTCTTTTAAACTACTCCTCTCCCATTTGTTTCCTCCCGCAGCTGCAAATGTTTCAACGCCACCCCTTTCATCACCGTCCCAGAGGCTAGCGAAGATTAGAAGTAAAAAAAAAAGGAATCGAGATGAAATGTTCTCAGAACTCATGGAATCCTCCCACACTGAAGCTGCCCAGCAGAATGCGTGGAGGCAGACACTGTCGGAGTCCAGGAAGGCAGATTTTGATCGCGCGGACAGGTGGCGTGATGAAGAGAGTAGGTGGCGTCAGCGTGCAGAGAGAGGGCAGGATGCAATTCTGAGGCTACTGGAGGATCAAACGGAAATCCTCCGGCTTATGGCTGAGGAAAGGCGTAGGGTTCAGGAAAGGCCGCCTGAGCCCAGACCGCCGCTACAGCCCCTGTGTAACCAACAGCCCTCCTTCCCGAGTCCCATAACCTCATCCCCGAGACGCCCAAGAACGCGTTTGGGCGGCCTCCGTGCACCCAACCACTCAAGTCAAGAGAACAGTCCAAGCAAGAAAGGGCTGGCATTCAATAAGTTTTAAAGTGCTGTGTGTCCTTGTCCTTCCCTCATCCCCTCCTCCACCACCCATCCTGGTGCTTCCCTTCCTCCACCAGCTATCCCGGGAGACTGTGGCAGTTAGCCCCATAGTTCCCCCTCTTTGTTTTACGAATTAATAAAGAATGCATGATTTTTAAGCAACAATGACTTTATTTCCTCTGTGAGCGGTGATCGAGGGGGGGAGGGCAGGGCGGTTTGGGTAAAGGGAAGTAGAGTGAATGAAGGGGCGGGGCTTTTCATTACAGGGGAAAAACAGAACTTTCACACAGCATCCTGGCCATTCATGAAACTGGTTTTCAAAGCTTCCCTGATGCGCAACGCACCCTGCTGTACTCTTGTAATAGCCCTGGTGTCTGGCTGCGCATAACCAGTGGCCAGGCGATTTGCCTCAACCTCCCACCCCGCCATAAACGTCTCCCCCTTACTCTCTCAGATATTGTGGAGCGCACAGCAAGCAGTAATAATAATGGGAATATTGTTTTCGCTGAGATCTAACCTAGTCAATAAACTTCGCCAGCGAGCTTTTAAACGACCAAATGCACATTCCACCACCATTCTGCACTTGCTCAGCCTATAGTTGAAAAGGTCCTGACTACTGTCCAGGCTACCTGTGTATGGCTTCATGAGCCATGGCATTAAGGGGTAGGCTGGGTCCCCAAGGATAACTATAGGCATCTCAACATCCCCAACGGTTATTTTCTGGTCTGGGAAGAAAGTCCCTTGCTGCAGCAGCCGAAACAGACCAGAGTTCCTGAAGATGCGAGCGTCATGTACCTTTCCCGGCCATCCCACGATGATGTTGGTGAAACGTCCCTTGTGATCCACCAGTGCTTGCAGCACTATTGAAAAGTAACCCTTTCGGTTTATGTACTCGCTGGCTTGGTGGTCCGGTGCCAAGATAGGGATATGGGTTCCGTCTATCGCCCCACCGCAGTTTGGGAACCCCATTGCTGCAAAGCCATCCAGTATGAGCTGCACATTTCCCAGACTCACAACCCTTGGTACCAGCAGCTTGGTGATCGCCCTGGCTACTTCCATCACAACAGCCCCCACTGTAGATTTTCCCACTCCGAATTGATTCGCGACTGACCGGTAGCTGTCTGGCGTTGCAAGCTTCCACAGGGCTATTGCCAGTCGCTTCTGTACTGTGAGGGCTGCTCTCATCTTGGTGTCCTGGCGCTTCAGGGTAGGGGAAAGCAACTCACAAAGTTCCATGAAAGTGCCCTTACGCATGCGAAAGTTTCGCAGCCACTGGGATTCATCCCAGACCTGCAGCACTATGTGGTCCCACCAGTCTGTGCTTGTTTCCCGGGCCCAGAATCGGCGTTCCACTGTATCAACAAGCCCCATTAACACCATGATGTCCACCTTGCGGGGGGGCCTTTTTTGAGAGAGGTCTGTGTCCATGTCCTCATCACTGTCCTCAGGGCGCTGCTGTCGCCTCCTCGCCTGCTGTAGCTGTAGCAGCTCCTGGTTCTCGTTCTGCATATACTCCTGGACAATGCGCGTGGTGTTCATAACGGCGAGAACAGCCGCGGTGATCTGATCGTGCTCCATGCTTTCCCTGGTATGCTGTTTGCAGGACAGCAGAGTGGCAGCAGAAGCAGCGGGTGGATAACAATGGAGTCAGCAATATGGCGCCCATATGAAAAAAGGCGCGAAAGGATTTTTTGCTCCCCCCTCAGTTGCTTTCACGGAGGGAGGGGGGAGCAAGGGTTAGGCTCATTTCCTTCTAGCTGCAGATGGTACAATATGCGGTGAGCAAGGAGGCGCCTTCCCTTCTAGCAGCAGATGGTACAATATGCTTGATATCCATCATCAGCTCCTGGCCCCCTCAAGGATTGAACTCGCAACCCCGGGTTTAGCGGGCCAACGCTCAGACCGCTGAGCTATCCCTCCGCCCGTGTTCCAGGCAGTACTGAATCTCCCTTAAACAAAACGTAAAAAAGAGAATGATCAGAGTCACTCTGGTCACTCCCATTTATGTCCAAGCGCCCCCGGCCAGCCACACCATAGGCCGCCGGCCAGGAGCACACGAATACCAATCATATTGTACAATCTGCTGCGAGAAGGAAAGGAGCTTCTGCTGTGTGGTCCCGCGACCACGACCATTTATGGCATATTGCACCATCTGCAGCTAGAAGGCAAGGCGCTCCTGCTGTGTAGTCCCGCGACTACCAGCCTCAGGCGGAATGGCCCCCTCAAGGATTGAACTCGCAACCCCGGGTTTAGCGGGCCAACGCTCAGAACGCTGAGCTATCCCTCTGCCTGTATTATAGTGTGACTGAATCCCCACTAGACCTAATGTCCAGGCGTACGCTGGAGATGTACGGTAATTGTGAGCTGAGCAGGCTTCCGTAGCAAACACGGAAACCCCGGAAAAAAGGCGCGAGAAATATTGCTTTCACGGAGGGAGGGATGACATGTACCCAGAACCACCAGCGACAATGTTTTCTGCCCCATCAGGCTTTGGGATCGCAACCCAGAATCCCAATGGGCGGCGGAGACTGCGGGAACTGTGGGATAGCTACCCGCAATGCAATGCTCCGAAAGTCGATGCTAGCCCCGCTACTGTGGACACAGTCAATCGACCTCATGGTCTTAACGCTCTTTAGTGGGGACACACACAATCGATTCCATAAATTCGGGTTTTAAAATATCGACTTCTATAAATTCGACCTAATTCTGTAGTATAGACGTACCCTAAGTCATGTAACTTTCTTTCCTCTCCCTTCCTTCTGCGAGAGGACTCATCCTATATGCCTTATGCACCTGCAACTCATGAATAGAAGGTGGAATGGACATTACTGATACTTTGAAAAAAAAAATCCATACTCCAGAAAGACTTCTGGAATTCTGTGGACTTTTATTGAGAAAGTAGCAATGAAAAAATTAATAAAATGCACTAAGTTAAAACATACATCCCTGATAAATTAACAACAAAAGCAAAGTACACTTGTTCTCACAGTGTTGAAAGTAAAAATCAATATTCCAAAGGCCATCCATTTATTTGTTCTGCCCAACCATGACCCAGGCAATCCTCTTCCAGTTACTGAAGGCAAACTCTCCCAGAGTTCTGTCTTCCCCATTACTCTAAAAGCCCAGTGAAACTCCAAAGCAAATTTCACACTCTTATAACACACACATATCCCTGACAAAAACCACAACCAAGTGAGTTCTGAAACCATGAATCTCCATCAAGCAATGCTTGCATAACATACCATGTCTTGTGTGTGTCCATGTATGTATATGTACAGTAGATGTATATAATATGCACTGATGCCCTCTACTGGATGGAATGTCACATTGTTCAAGGGTTATCTTGTAATGGCATAAGGCCAAACTTAAGTATATATTATTAATAATAATACACTGCCATAAGTATATTTGTTGCTTTACAAACAAATGAAAGACAGGATATCTGCCCTGAAGTGTTTGCAATTAGGTAATTAGTTGGGGAAACTGAAGGGGAGGAAAAAGAAAGAAGAAACAATAACAAAAAAACCAACAAATATGCACATAAGGATCAAAAGAGACTGGTGGAAAATTGCTAACACACATTGTTATATTTTTACTCCCTCCTTAAAAACTACCATTGCTGTGATTACTACAAATCACCGTCATCTTACCAGCTATGACTACTACCTTATACAATCACATCTGTCTCTCCCTTGCCCTCCACTTCCTACCCATTTGTCTGTGTATTCACCTGTTGCACATTAAATCCTGGATTGTGAACTCTCTGGAGCAGAGATTGCCTTTGTGTTATTTGTACAGTGTCTAGTACGATGGGACCCTAATCCTGGTTTGGAGTACCTGTGCCGTACCACAATTTAAATAATAATCTCTAATTAGTGTATGGCATTTAGCAGGGCCGGCTCTACAGTTTTTGCTGCCCCAAGCAGTGAAAAAAGCTGCCGCCCCGGATGACAAAAGGGAGAAGCTGCCACTGAATTGCCACCGCGGACGGCAAAAGGGAGAAGCTGCTGCCGATTTGCTGCTGTGGCCGGCGGAACAGAGAAGCTGCCGTCGATTTGCTGCCGCGGCCGGCGGAACAGAGAAGCTGCCGCCGAATTGCTGCCACAGCCGGCGGAACAGAGAAACTGCCGCCAAATTGCTGTCGCCGCCGCAACACTGCTGCCCCTTTCTAATTGCCGCCCCAAGCACCTGCTTGGAACGCTGGTGCCTGGAGCCGGCCCTGGCATTTAGGACTGGTCTATACACAAAATTGCACCAGATTAACTGAAAATGTGATGTTAAACCAATGTAGCTTGCACCTAAATTACTAAAAACTAGGTTTAAACCATTGTTGGTGTCCACACAAAAAGTTACATTGATTTAACTAAAATGGTTTACCATCACATCTTTAATTATACCAGTGCAAGTAGACAAACCTCTAAATACCAGAGTGATATATGCTTTGAATGACCTAGAGGAGGCAGATTGAAGCATATATGAGAAAATACCTGTAATGGAGATTGTGCTGTAGCTCAAATGAGTGAGGCCTATGTTTCTGGAATGGAAGGTCTGGGGTCAATGCTACTAAACAACACTTAAGACTAGATGACCTAGGAGTCCTTTAGGAGTCACAGTATCAGAGGGGTAGCCGTGTTAGTCTGGATCTGTAGAAGCGACAAAGAGTCCTGTGGCACCTTATAGACTAACAGACGTATTGGAGCATAAGCTTTTGCATCTGAAGAAGGGGGTATTCACCCACGAAAGCTTATGCTCCAATACGTCTGTTAGTCTATAAGGTGCCACAGGACTCTTTGTCGCTTCTTAGGAGTCACAGAACAACTTGCAGGAGAGTGTATTTGCAGCATTGCCAACCTTTGCACTATTTATACTTGTTTTAAAGCCCCAACTCCTGGATTCATGCAATTAAACAAAAGGAGGAAAAAAAGCAAATTTCGAGCCGTCCTAGTTGTGGAGAAAAACCTTGGGACCCACATGCACCCTAAAGGCTTAAAAACTAGAAAATGAATCAACTGAGCCAATATATATTTGTTAATAATCTCTGGATTTTTGGAGGCCTGGGTCCTGATTTTTGACCACTTGGGATTGGCGATAACCTTGGAAAGTAAGTGTGTGCGTGCGTGTGTGTGTAAGCTAACATTACAGGTGGTGCATGGCTTAGGACAAGAAGCTGATATGAGGCACAGCCCCCTGCTGCCGGCGAACTGCAGTGCTCAAGGCCTCAAAGCCTGGGCAAAATGTGTGGGGAAGAGCGACCAGGGCAGTTACGTCTCGAGCCAGGCAGAGGTGAGGGACGCGTTACCTCCCAAAGGAAGCGCAGAGCACCAGCGCCAGGGGAAAGACTACATCCCCCACAATGCACCGGCGGCCCATGATGGCGTCTCCGCGGCGGGAGGGGGAGGGGTGTTATACGCCGCTGGGCGGCGGTGGCGGTGGCGTTGGCGGGAGGGGAGGCGGAAGTGGGTTCGCCCCGCAGGGCGGCCGGCTGGGTCAGGTTCCGGGTGTTACCTGCTTGGTGGTGCTGGCGGAGGGGGGGAGGGGGAGGAGGAAGATGGCGTCGGACTTGGAGACGGAGGTTCAGGCCATTGACAGGAGCTTGCTGGAATGTTCTGCCGAGGAGGCTGCCGTGGTGAGGCTCGTCCGTGCGCGGGGCCGGGGGGCCGTTAGGGGCTGGGCCCCGCGGGCGGCTGGGAGTGTGGGCACGGGCCGGGCCGGCACGGGGTGCGTAGTGCCAGGCCCGGGGCGGCGGGCACTGGCAGGGGGGAGGCGGGCGGTCTCTAGGGCTGCCGGAGGGGAGGGCTGAGGGGGGGAGGGGAGTAAAGGCGCTGGGTGGCGAGGGGGGGGTTGTGGTGGGGCTGTTTAAAGGGGCCCCGTGGCTTAGACTCACTCTGCCCCCTGCGTGTGAACTTGTTGTTGTGACGAGCCCGGCGAGGTGTGTGGCGGGACCTGGAAGAGAGGCGCAAAGGCAGCTCTGCCGTCGGCCTGGCTTGTGCGTTTGACAGCAATGTCGTGTAGAGACCACCCTGCTGTTTCCCCTCTAAAACTGGTCACTTGCCCCGTCTCTTGTTGTTGTAACGGACTGTGTTGCAGATTGCTGGCTCCTCCTCCCCCCCCTTCGCAATTTTAAACTGTTTTCTTAAGATTTCTTGGGAGAAGGTTTTAGAAACAGTCTTTTCTTCTCCCCCTCCGTAGCTTTTAGGCCCCAAGCTTGGAAGGAGCCTCATGTGTACAGACCAGTGAACAGCATCCCATTGATTTCAGTGGGATTCTGTGGGAGAGCAGTGGTCTGCCCCCGTAGCCCTGTGTACAGGTAGGGTGACCAGATAGCAACTGTGAAAAAACAGGACAAGGGGTGGGGGTGGGGGGGGGGGGGAGGGGAAGGGTAATAGGTGCCTATATAAGAAAAAGTCCCCAAAACCGGGACTGTCCCTATAAAAATGGGACACCTGGTCACCCTATTTGCAGGATTGGGGCTTTCGTAAGTTAAGTTTTTCCCTCCTCCCTTCCATTTCTGGCAAGCAGCTGTTTGTTCTGTGTCAAGTGTGTTTGGGGTTATTAGGAGGGAAAGCCCAAAAGAAAAGATGTTAGTAAGAACAATTTAATATCTAAAATTTCCTATACTGTTACATTGAGTTTTAAGGTACAATTGCAGGATAATGAACCTATTATGCTCATGGGAACACTTAAGAGCAGTGTTTTAATGTCTTTCTTTTGGGACCAAGGCCCTATAAGCACTTATGTATGAGAGTTCCATGATTCATGTGCAGAACTCTTGGGTGTAACTGTGGCATCAGAGCCTAAAGCTCTTGGTATGTTGTTGTGAATCTTTGTAATCAGGAAAAAGATCTTGGAGTCATCGTGGATAGTTCTCTAAAGACGTCCATACAGTGTGCAGCGGCAGTCAAAAAAGCAAACGGGATGTTAGGAATCATTAAAAAAGGGATAGAGAATAAGATGGAGAATATCTTACTGCCCTTATACAAATCCATAGTGCGCCCACATCTTGAATACTGCATACAATTGTGGTCTCCTCATCTCAAAAAGGATATACTGGCATTAGAAAAGGTTCAGAGAAGGGCAACTAAAATGATTAGGGGTCTGGAACGGGTCCCATATGAGGAGAGATTAAAGAGGCTAGGACTTTTCACCTTGGAAAAGAGGAGACTAAGGGGGGATATGACAGAGGTATATAAAATTGAGTGGTGTGGAGGAAGTGAATAAAGAAAAGTTATTTACTTGTTCTCATAATAAAAGAACTAGGGGCCACCCAATGAAATTAGTGGGCAGCAGGTTTAAAACAAATAAAAGGAAGTTCTTCACACAGCGCACAGTCAACCTGTGGAACTCCTTGCCTGAGGAGGCTGTGAAGGCTAGGACTATAACAGGGTTTAAAAGAGAACTGGATAAATTCATGGAGGTTAAATCCATTTATGGCTATTAGCCAGAATGGGTAAGAAATGGTGTCCTTAGTCTCTGTTTCTCAGGGTGGGGGTGGGGGGGTGTTGGATGGCGGGAGAGAGATCACTTGATCATTACTTGTTGGGTCCACTCACTCCGGGTCACCTGGCATTGGCCACTGTCGGTGGACAGGATACTAGGCTGGATGGACCTTTGGTCTGACCCAGTACGGCCTTTCTTATGTTCTTTATGTTCTTATGTATGTACATTTCAATGACAGATTTAAAATGACTTATCTGGTGAAAAAAAGAAATTCCCATAATTCAGATTATCATAATATTTTAATGCTACTAATATGTATGTTACCTCTTTTAATGCAGACATTGGATGGCAACTGTGAAAATTGATTTGTTCTATGATTTCTATGCATTTTATTTAGCTGGTGTGCTTAATGTAGGGGAATAAAAACACTTTGCATACAGTGGACATTTAAAAACATTTACTTACATAAACATAGTCACTGTCACAGGTTCTTGAAACATTTACAAGGACTAGAGCAGGGGTCTCAAACACGCATGCGGCCCGCGGAGTTATTTCCTGCGGCCTGCCAAAGGTGCCAACTCCACTGGCAGTCAAGCTCCAAACATTACTGAGTGTTTATATTGTATTAAAACCCCTCTTTGCATTAGTTTTTAAAAAGTTAATACATTGACTTTTAATAGAATGCTATATTACTCTTCATTTTTTTCATTTTTGACTATACTTTTGTATCCTTGTATGAAAAGATTTCAGTGATGTGGCCCTCAGGCCAATTTACTAGTTCTCATGTGGCCCTCGTGGTGGTTTGCGTTTGAGATCCCTGGACTAGAGTATTAGGTGGCAAAAAGCTATTACCGGAGAGTAAGGACTTTGGGGAAAGGAGCAGCAACAGAGCATGCATTCTTCTGCTTCTAATAAGAGTCTCTCATCCTGTGGTAAAATGTAATTTTTTCTCCCACACATCACTTTACATATTGGTACTTACATCCTAAATTCAGTCATGGATTGATCTCTTTCAGATAAGCAGTTGCAAGCTAAATTTTGTGGTGGTTTTATTGCAGTTTTATTCTTCTGAAATGGAAATCTTTTTAGAAACATAAATATACTTTTAATTATGTTTTATGTTTAAGTAAATAACTTACACATGCTTTCCAATGTTCAGTTGACTGCTTGCAGGCTCATTGAGTGAGAGGTATTCCTGCACTGGAACTGCCTCTGAGCCTTGCCTACTGATCTGCAGTTGCCAGATTTGCTTGGTGGTAAAGTGAGCTTTGCCATATTCTAAAATTCTCACTGTCCAATATTGATTTCTGTGTCACATTTTTCCTGTTACTCATTTTGTCAGACAACTGTTTGGGACAGTTCAGGAAAAAACTCATTTGGTCTTGCTCTGGGATACATTACTTTCTCCTTGTAGTCCATACTACTACTTTGCTTCTGATTTCTGGTTAGACAAGCCAGGACTTGAGTCAAATCTTAAAAGCCCCATGAGGTCTCTGGGGCTCTGTACAGACATGGGGCAAGTGGCGGGAGATGACACCAGGCGGCTTGTGGCATTGGAGCCTAAATTTTCACATGCAGTTACTTTGTATAAAATTTAGTATTTGCATATGCAACTTAGTTATTTAGCTTTTTCTTGTATGGGCAGACACTACAGCTTGTACATGTAATTGCAATATTTGTCAGACAAATTAAGAAATCAATTTCATACATGTATTTGAAAACGAAACCCTTGCTAAGATTTTATAGGCCACAGTTTTATCTAGAAAATTAAATTCTGTACCCTTGGCAAAATGTAATCTACTTCAGGGCAAAATTAAAAATAGATTATTTATTAAAACATTTAATCATTTTAGAAAATATCACTGACTTTCAAGGATAAATTAGCAGTTTGTGTGAGACCACTAGAGAGAATCTTTCTACCAGTATCAGAATAACCACAATTATTGTGAAGGATAAGCTGCTCACCGGAGATTTTTCTCTGACTGGGTGCTTGTCTGAGCTTGTAGTAACATGCTCTCTGGTTTTTCCGGATAGAAGGTAGTAATATACTATAGAGTTGAGATGAAGCAAGGTTAAGATACTTGGCTAAGGAAAGAATTAAAACAATAGAACTTATGTGTACTGCAGAAAATGGCCTTGGAGATGACCCACTTCTTGGAGAAACACAGCAGGAGATGCAAGGTCAATTCTAATGTAATTAGATTTAGTTCCTAATACAGTAGTAGAAGATATTCAGCACAAGTGAGGGAGACTAGATTGTTTTTCAAAAAGTTTTATTTATTTATTTTTAATGAAGGTTTACAAGAACAAAAAGGTCAAATTCTTGGAGAGAAAAGAAGATAAGGAAAAAAAGACAATGTAGTTTCTTTGATCTCTTATAGGAATGGTCGGTTTAACTATAGAGCAAAGTAACTCTGAGATTTTTTTGGTTGCTGGATTTTTTTATTTTTTTTTGTAGTCTTTCACCCAGGGCCAGTTTGGAAAAATTCCAGTTCTCTGAACACCAAAGGTATCTTAGTACTAGAAGACTGAGTAGTTTCATTACCAGGACTTTGAGAAATCAGTACTGGGGGCAGGGAGAGTAAAGTAAATTTCTACCATCAGTTTTAATTGTAGCAGTAAAATTAGCTGCTTCTAAACTGTTTAATTATTAAATTTTCTGCTTTGGTTCTATTATAGGTGTTCAGTATTTACCAAAGAGGCACTGTGTGAGTGTCATAAATGGAAAAATTGCCATATAAATTTTAAATTGCAAACAGTATAAATAAGGGTAAACGCTAAGCTCTTTCATGAAGATTGTTTCAGAATGGTGTTTGTCTACTCTAATATAGGTCCTTAAGAGAAGACAATAAATTGTTCCAGTGAAATCAAGCTATAGCATCTGGTTTCTAAAACCAATTATTTCTGTATAAGTAATTCTTTTCATCTATCTTTGGGTTAATTTGGAATGAATTAACTAGTTTTCTCATAATCTGAAGTTACCAAGAAGTATTTGGTAGTAGTAATTACATGTTGGTAAGGTTTATACGTACAGTACTGAATCAGTGCATACTTGTAGTATGTGTATATGTTCATTGTTGATAATCATTGCTACAGAATATAATCAGTGCAAATGGCAAAGTCTTCAGTTACATGGTTGAAATAAAACAAATGTAATGAGAGGGACAATCTTTTACAATATACATATGCCATCTCACCTTTTGTACCTTGTATAATTGAGGGGAAATTTTTTTGACTCTAGGGGATACAGCAGATACATCTTTTGAAGGTCACTGTTCAACTTGAAACTTTTAAAAACTGAAATAACAATTCCAGTTTCTGACAGATTACCCTTTAAACAGTATGCCCTGAGTTTGTTTTTAAAAAGGATTCTTTAAACAAAAATCGTGTAAGGAATTTTCTTCTTTATTGATGTTTGAAGGTCTTTTCAGAAAGGAAAGAATGGACTATACACTATGATAGAGATTTTTGAGAGTTAGGTGCTAATTCTCCTTTGTGCCTTTGAAAATCTCCCTGTGTGTGCTGTCAAATTCACAAAACATTCAAATTGGAAAAAAAGAAATATTTTTGCTAATGTTTATTTGTAGTCATCTACATTACTTGTAACTGTAATAGTTGCAAAATTTTCACAGAGAAATTTGACTTTAAAGTTTGCAGTGTCCCTTTAGCTCTTAAGTTGAAAAGAAAGGTGCTACAACAATTATGACTGGGTGGTGTTGATTTTATTTGTGAGTAATTTTGTTCAGTGTTTTCTTTTTAATTAAAGAAATGGCTACAAGCAACTGATCTTCCTAAAGAAGTATACCTGCATCTAGCCTACTATGTACCCAAAATTTACTGCAGGGGTCCTAACCCTGCTCCACAAAGAGAAGACATGCTAGCACAACATGTACTGCTGGGACCAATGGAATGGTATCTATGTGGTGAAGATCCTGCATTTGGATTTCCAAAACTTGAGCAAGCAAACAAACCTTCCCATCTCTGTGGTCGGGTTTTTAAAGTGGGAGAACCTACATACTCTTGCAGGTAGGTTAATTCTCCTAAATTATTAATTTTCAACTCTTTTTGGTGGAAACATTTTTGTCCTAATAAAAATGTTAACTGTCCATATGCATTTTTAGTATACTTGGAACATTGTGGGTGTTGTCTGGTTTGTTATTGGTAACATACTAAAGACTTAGTCAGTAGGAGGAAAAAATTAATTACAGTATCAGTAGAATTAAACAGACTTAGTTTTTGAAAATGTCAGCGTTGGTTATTTAAAAAGAAAAAAATACTCTTAGATAAAGGGGAAGGTGGCTAAACTGTCGAATCATGTCCAGGGCTTAAACGCAAAAATTGAAATTAATTTATCATTAATTAATTCAAATGTTTAACATGCATCTACAGATGTCCCTCCCGTGTTCTGAATATCTTTCAATGAAAAGTTCAATTAATGGTGAATAGATTGGTAGGCAAAAGAAACTAACTTGCTCATCAAGCCGGCTCCCCCATTCAGTTTTCTCTTAAAATCTCATTTTTGTTGTGAAGCCTACAAGAAGTGAATAGGAGGATGTTATCAACAAATATTAAAAACCACACTATCAAGACCTGTATATGACTTAAAGTAACTATGATTTTATTGTTGTCTTGTCTGTCTTGTTCCTTTCCCATTTTTTCTATGTTAACCTTTGTACATTTTCAGCACAAAAACCATATAAGAATGGTCATACTGGGTCAGACCAATGGTCCATCTAGCCCAGTATCATGCCATCTGACAGTGCCCAATGCCAGATGCTTTAAAAGGGAATGAACAGAATGGCAATCATCAAATGATCCATCCCTTTTCGCCCAGCCCCTGCTCCTGACAGTGGGAGGCCGAAGGACACCCAGAGCATGGGGTTGCGTACCTGACCAGTAATAGCCACTGATGGACCTATCCTTCATGAGCTTACCTAATTATTTTTTGAACCCAGTTATAGTTTTGGCCTCAACAGCATCCTCTGGCAACGAGTTCCACAGGTTGACCGTGTTGTGTGAAGAAGTTATTTCTTTTGTTTGTTTGTTTGTTGTAAACCTGCTGCCTATTAATTTCTTTGGATGATCTCTGGTTCTTGTGTTATGTGGAGTAAATAACACTTCCTTATTCGCTTTCTCCATAGCATTCATGATTTTATAGATCTCTATCATATCCCCCCTTAGTCGTCCTTTCCCAAGCTGAATAGTCCTGTCTTTTTAATCTCTTCATATGGAAGCTGTTTCACACCTTTAATAATTTTTGTTGCCCTTCTCTGAATCTTTTCCAATTCTAATATCTTCTTTGACATGGGATGACCAAAACTGCATGCAGAATTCAAGGTGTGAGCATATTTACTGTCGTCTTATCTATCCCAGGGGTGGCCAACCTGTGGCTCTGGAGCCACATGCGGCTCTTCAGAAGTTAATATGCGGCTCCTTGTATAGGCACTGACTCTGGGGCTGGAGCTACAGGCGCCAACTTTCCAATGTCCTGGGGAGTTCTCACTGCTCAACCCCTGGCTCTGCCACAGGTCCTGCCCCCATTCCACCCCTTCCCACCGCTCCCCTGAGCCTGCTGTGACCTTGCTCCTCCCCTCCAGAGCCTCCTGCATGCCACAAAACAGCTGATTGGGAGGTGCTGGGGGGAGGCGCTGACCAGCGGGGAGATGGTGGCGGGGGTGGGGCTGCTGACATATTACTGTGGCTTTTTGGCATTGTACATTGGTAAATTCTGGCTCCTTCTCAGGCTCAGGTTGGCCACCCGATCTATCCCTTTCTTAATGGTTCCTAACACTCTTCGCTCTTTTGACTGTTGCTGTACACTGAGGAGATGTTTTCAGAGGGTTGTCCACAGTGACTCCAGTATGCCTTTCTGGAATGGTAACAGCTAATTTAGACCCCATCATTTTGTGTGTTTATTTGGGTTTGTTTTCCAATGGGCATCACTTTGCCTTTATCAACAATAATACTACTTATTTTATGAAGTGCTTAGCACGCTTCTGGTTACTTGAAAAATCATGAATAAGCAGCTTATCCTAAATTTAAGCAATTTGTTTCTGTTCTGTCATTCCCCTTTTCACATTCTGGGATATTTGGGGGGTCTCAGTTTTTTGAGACCTTCTGCACCTGTCCTCCTCTGTGTCTCCGTTCCCCTTTTCACTGAGCCATTGGAGAATGCTGGGGGAGAATGTGGACTATCAAATCCTCTCCACTATCGGAAACTCAGTACTGGCTGAAGTGCTGAGCAAGAGTGGAAATGAAGTACCTACAAGCAGATTTTCTTCTGCCTCACCATTGCAGCAAGCTAGTGAAGGAGGCAGGGTCATAAGTTGAGTTGTGTGAATATCTGATTTTTTTCAGTTTGCTGGCAGTTCAAAGGGAAAAAAATATTTTGAGTCAACTCAAAACTGAGTTACTTTTTGAATTTCATCTAATTGTAAAGTTGAGGGGGAAAGCTTCATTTTTGGTCAAATGAAACATTTTATTTGACCTGAAACAAAACATGTTTTGGCAATTTAGACTTTTTAAAATAAAAGCAAATGATATTTTGGTCCTCACAAAACTGAGGAGGCGGTGGGCATGGTGGTGCCCCCTTTTTACCCAATAGCCCAGGATCTGGGACTTGAACCCATGTTTTCTATATCCCAGATGATTTCCCTAATAACTAGGCTATTGATTATTATGGGATGGGTCTCTGATTCTCCCCTGTTGAAGCTGTTTCATTTTGTATAAATTATTCATTGGAGCAGGGACTGGAACCTGGGTGATGCTGCTTTCCCTCCTCCCTTACCCCCTGGTTAGTGTCATCCTCTCTGGGTTGATGTGTATGTGTATGTATATGTGTGTGTGTGTGTGTGTGTGTGTGTGTATATATATATATATATATATATATATATATATATATATATATATATATATATATATATATATATATATATATATATATATGTGTGTGTTTTTATACAAAGTGGAACAGCTTCAACAGGAGATATTGAGACACAGAGATCTCACCTGGGATATGGGAAATCTGGGTTCAAGTCCCAGTGGGGAGTTGAAGCTGATCTCCCACATTCTGGGTGAGCAACCTAACCACTGGACTATTGGATCTAAAGGTGGTTGTGGTAGCAGCACCACCTCGCCACCTTTGGTTTTGTGAGTAGCTCCTAAATACCCTTGTGAATCTAGCCTGAAAAAAAATCAAATCTAATTCCTAATCACTGAGCTATAGTTATTCTTACTCTTTCTGGCCCAGAAACATGAAACTTCCCTTACTTGAGCTGATGAAAACAGCCCTGTGGGAATTACAGTAACTTCTTTCAAACCTATGTTTTCAAGACCAGCATCACAAGATATTAAGAAAACAATAGCCAGTGTTGTAGGAAAGCATGGAATAATGCAGTTACTTGATATAATCGTCAGAGAATTATAAGTTTACTGTTTAAATTCACTTGGAATCTTTATCTCAGTAGAAAATGTGAAGAATAGTTCAGATACACCAATATGGTTGATTTTTGCAGTTTTCAATATGGGAAAGTGATTTGTGCATATCAGGATTGAGTCTCTACTTTTCTGCTAGGGCTATAGTACATATATTGTTACTGTGTATCCTTTTGTACTCAATAGCTTATACTTTGTAGTTGGTGGCAAATGGGGGAGAATTTTTTTTTTTTCTTAAACCTTACAGGATACAAATTTTGTTATTGGTTGTAATCCATGAAATACTCTCAAGTATGAGAACCTGAAAAATATGATTTTTTTTTTTTTTAAAAAAAAGCTTGTAGACCTGCAGCAACTGATGTGTAAGGCTTCCACACTTGCTAAATAAATCATCTTTATAACTGCTGGTGAATGGCCATGTGCATTTTTTAAAATCCCATGATTATTAAACAGTTAATTTCCTACTACACAATGTGATAAAAATAATAGACTGCTTGTAACTAGAAACAGGAGGTTATACAAATGTAAGTTATTCAAATCAAAACAGCTTGCTGGGATTAGTCGCAGGTCCCCTCCTCCCCCCAATTAAATTTGCACTACAAATAAACAAATGTAAACAAAAAATAGTATTGGTAATATTTATGTATATTTATGCTGTGGATCCATGATTATCCCTCTACTGATACTGATTAATTGGGCAAAATGGAATTAAGAATACTAGTAGGTGCTTCATAGGTTTTGTTTGTTTGTTTTGAACAAAATAAGGGATTAGTTCAGGAGAGTTCTTTATATTCTTTCCTGATTGACATCTCAGGAAGTCCTTAGTTTCTCTCCAGATATTTTTTAGATGGTCTTTATTTTTCCATTGTGAAATCTGACTCCCTGAATCTACCTCAGTGGCTGTCAGTCAGTTGCCTTTAGTGTCAATATCTCTTTTATCATTTTTGTGATTGTTTTTTCAGATGTTCGGCTATATGTAATGTGCAATTCCCTTGTTCAGTCTTTTACCTGTTTTCTAGAGGTGGCACATCCAAGTGGTACAGTTAGTACCTGTAAAAAGTGTTTGCCTTCTCTAAGTGGTTCCTGATCTTCCGGTTGTTGTGAAAATCTTGTTCTTGGAACTCATTGGAAGACTTGTAGGGCTAAACTTAGAAGCAAAGAGTTGGTTCCTAATCTTTTTGCATGTAACGTTTCATACCAAGATGTGATGAAAATTTGTTTGCACTGATTGATTAGGACCATGTCTAGCACTTTCATTTTATACCCTGAGAAAACTTGCTTTGGCTTTCTATACCTTAAAAACAGGTTTGAATCTGGTAATATAGCTGGGTTACCAGTTAATGTACTTGTTTCATCTACTGAAGGTAATATGTACATTACCCAAATGCTTTTCCAGGCCTAATGGCCAGGCTGTTCTTCATAGCCATTCCTGCTCTAGGAATAGAATTTCCTCTCATAGTTTTTGATGAGACAATCACATTTCTGAATAACAAAGAGTTTAGCAAGAAGGCTCACATTCAGTTATTTTGAAAATAAACTGTTGTGAGATGCATAGTTAAAAGTTAAAGTAATTTTTTTTTTGTGTTTAATTTTTTTTCTCTCTGTTTGTTTACAGAGACTGTGCGGTTGACCCAACTTGTGTGTTATGTATGGAGTGCTTTTTGGGAAGTATTCATAGAGAACATCGATACAGGGTTAGTAATCTTATTGGAGTGTATGAATTTGGTATAATATTTGTCTTATGAGTGAGTATATTCAGAGTTCCAGTATATATTTATATTTAAGAATGTTTATGTATTTCAAAATAGAGCACAAGGTGAGTGAGATAATATCTTTTATTAGACCAACTTCTATTGGTCAGAGAGAGAGGCTTTTGAGCTACGCAGAGCTCTTCAGGTCACAGGACTGCAAACAGTTTTTTTCACTATCAACTTTAGTAAGCGTAACAGAAGCCAGTTGTTATAAATGTGGCCCTCAAACTCTAGTGACTATCCCTCTGATGCCCCTATATAGTAGGATATAGCAGTATACAATTTGTTTTCAAAACTATGTGTACTGTTTATAAATGACATTATAATGCAAAAAATTTCAATATAGGAATTTGAATATTTTTTTTAAATAAAATCAGACCAGTCATCTGTGACTGATTCAGAATAAACGTATGCTTGTAATTTCTGTGTTCTATAAATACAGCATACGCTGTATGCGACCTCCTAAAGCCTATGTTCTAGAGTTACTTTAACAATATAATTGCATGTTTTATTTAAACAGATGAATGATGTAGATAATTTCTATCTGCCACGGACATGTATTGACATGCTTTTACTGTATTTATTTGAGTTGCATACAGGAAAATCTCTAATAGCATAAGGGTTAATGTGTTGGTGCTTTCAGTATACATAGATCTTGCAGATGCATACAGTTTTGTGTGTTTTAAACCACTTCAGATGACAACATCAGGTGGAGGAGGTTTCTGTGATTGTGGTGATACTGAAGCTTGGAAAGAAGGTCCATACTGTCAAAAGCATGAACTTAACACAGCAGAGACAGCGGAAGAGGAGGTAATAAATACATTTTTTTGTATATAGATATAGTGTAATAGTGCTATCTTAGGATATTATATACTGATAGATCAAATTATGCACAATTCTGAAATTCAGAAGGTAAGGGAAAATAAATCTCTAATCATCTTGTATGTGACTTCTGTAAGGTCATAAATTCACCTCAAAAACAAGAAAACTAAATGCTATAGAAATAATAAAATCTGTATACTTCAGTATTTTAGTGAAATGGTGGTCTCTTAAATTTTTAATAAATATTGGAACATTCGTAGTGTCCTAGTATTTATGTTAAAGCTTTAAGACCATGAGTGAACCAGATTTTAAAGTCAGAGAATTTTTGTGCTAGAAATTATTTGGTTGGTTGAAAATGTTGTCTTGGTATATTATTTACTATATCATCTCAGCACATTGATATTTGTAACTTTTTATCTAAAGTAATTAAAAGAAGAAATTATTTAGGACGGAAGCTGTTAGTTCTTCTCTACTCAGCCAGTAAGTAAAACAAATTGGAAGCTTGCAGCATGCTAAATATAAATATTGGTACTATACCATATTATACACTAGATAAAATTAATATAAAATTACATATTAAAACTACTTTAAAAACAAGCTATTTAGATCGAAAAGTAAAGCATGCAAAAATAGAGAGAGCTAGATTTCTGGTTGCCCAGGTAGCCTTAGTTCTGTCCTTTGTGCATCCATCCTATACAATGAATGAAGAAAGGGTGCTGTGGGGAAAAAAGAAATGTAATTAAGGACTGTATCATAATGCATGCATATAAGGGAGCAAATTAAGTGTGCACATGCAACCTATATTCTGACATTTCCTAACATTCATGTGCTAGACTTTGCAACCTAAATAACTTTCTTTTAAAGTAGTTTTTTAATGTCACTTCCAAGGGGTTTTTAACAGGAAAAAGTTTAAAAAAAAAAAAAAAATTCTGTTAGTTACAACTGTAACAAACCCCCCATCATAGATCATCAGCGGGGTTTGAACCCTCAATCTTCAGCACTGCAACACATTTCTACCAGTTGAGACACGTGACTAATCAGGTTAGCTGGTAGCATAAGAAGGATGTTATCCCAGAAAGATGGATGGACAGCTAGTGCCATATGCTGGGTCCAAAGAGGTTTATGTGGGGAATCTGGCTTGACTGTCCATTTCTTCTCCACTGGGTCTGAGAGAACTCCTTCCCTTTTTTGGTGCCCCCACAGAGGAGCTGGGACATGTGCTAAAGGGGGTGGTGGAGGAGCCCAACCTGGCTGCGTCTGCACTGTCTCGCTCTCTCTCTTTCTCCCCCTCTCTCTTCCTTCCCCACACTGCTACAGCTGCTCTAACAATTGCTAGATGTTTCCAGGTAGTGTGCAGTAGTGGTGATAGTATAGTGCTACTGCTGCTGCTTGGTGAATGTGTGGAACCGACTCTTCAGAATATTTTGTTAGTTAATTCTGGGTGCTGCCAAAATTTCCCATGGAACACAAGTAACAGAAGGGAAATGGTGACTTAACAGTTTATAGCTCTGCCAGATCTGAACAGAACTTAATGGGAAAAGGGAAGAAAAGTCCCTAATCTGAGGTCCATGTCTCTGCTAAATTTCAAAGGCCTGCTGCAAAAAATGGAGATGTTTAGAGCCTGTCTTAAAAAAAAGACCACAATAATATTTTATAACTGAAAGTGTTGGGCATCTCATTACTGTTATTTTATATTTGTCTGTCTAACTGCTCTAGGAGCCTCTGACATACTTAAAAATATATCAGATCAACGAAAGAAACAGAATCCCATATATTTAAAAAGCTAGGGAATAAGGCAGCCCAAGTAAACCAAATCCCCATAATATTCCCCAACGCTATATGCTTCTTCAGCAGCTCTTTTAAGAAGATGTGCCCGCAGCATTTATTATTTTTCATTTGTATTACCACATCATGTAGGAGTCCTAATCATGGATCAGGACCCCATTGTGCTTGGTGTTGTACACAGAACAAAAAGACAGTCCCTGCATTAAGAAATTTACAATCTAAGTCAGACCTGCACCGTGTGGACTCACTGTGCAGCCCGCGGGGGGGTGAGTAGGTGGGCTCACTGTGCGGCCTGCGGTGGGGTGAGTAGGCAAGCGGCGGGGTGGGGCAAGCCAACGGCCAGCTGGCTGGCCGGCGGGTGGGCGTACTGGTGAGCAGGCCAGTGGCAGGCTGTGGAGTGAAGGTGAGCCAGCGGCAAGGGGCAGCGGCGGGCAGGCAGGTGAGCTGGCGGTGGGGGAGCTGGCGGCGGCGGGGCTGAGGAGGCGAGCAGGTGGTGGGAGGTGAGTAGGCGAGCCAGGCGGGGTGGGGGATGACGCTGGGGAAGGAGGGGTTGTTTCCGCGGGGCGGGCGGTGCTGAGGGGGGTGTTTTGGCCCTCAGCTGTTTTCTTTGGAGTAATATGGCCCTCGCCGCTTTACGAGTTGTGCAGGCCTGATCTAAGTATTAGACAAGATATAACAGATGGATACAGGCAGCGAGGTGGGGTGAGGACAAGGAAACAATGAGACAGCATTGGTCAGCACTGTAGGCAGTGGGGCAGGAGCCCCACAACTATTGTCAATTTTTTTCTGTAGGCAATATGGCAAAGAAAAGCTTTAAGCAGGGATTTGAAAAAAGGCTAGTGAGGTGGCTTTATGCATGTTTACAGGGAGATCCTAGCAAGGGTGAAGGGGAGCACAAAGGTTCTTGGTTTGAAAACTTAACAAATGGGTAATGCAGGCTGCCATCATGGGTTAATCAGAGGCAGGATAGGGAATGAGAGATGCTAGGTAGGGTGGGGATAGGCTCAAAGGGCCTGGAAAGTGATGACAAGCAGTTTGTTTAGGCTTGGTAGGATTAGATTTTTATTGATAAATGTCGATTTCACCATATACACACACAAACTTGACAAAAAATATTTCTAGCTGTGATGATCAAAATTTACAAATGGGCAATGTAAGCTTGAGAACTTATGAGAACTTGATATTTATTTTGTATATTTTGGCATGTGATGTTGACAATTTATGTTTTAAGTTATTAAATATTAACTATTTGAATCTTAACAGCTACATTCCTGCCCCCTAGTTTTTTGGTGGCTGGGAAATTTTAAATAGAAACAATGCTTAAAACTCCTAATTTCATGTAACTGAAAATTTTAATTGATGAAAAGAAGCTTAGAAATAAACATAGATATTATCTGTCAAAACTACAACCAAAAAAAAATTGAATTCTGCCATGCCTACTTACGTTTGCTGCTATAAACAAGGGGAAGCCAGGGGAGAGATGCAAAGAGCAGATGAGAAGCCATCAGTGATGATGGACTGGAAGTTCCAGAAAGGTTGCCAAGTGACAATGATGAACAATGGTGAAAGAGAACAGGTGATGGTCTGAGAAGGGGAATTTACCAGCAGAGATTAAAAAGAGAGCAATACTTGGTGAAGACCAAGTCATGTGAACAGCCCTTATGCTGAGTGGGAGAGTGTATCCAGGGCTACAGGTTTAATGAAGAGGAGAAGGTGAGGAAACATGCAGCATAAGAGGCAGATGGGTTATCATGGAAGTTGATGTCACCAAATATGGGTGTGACAGATTGCGAAGAGAAGAAAAGAGGGAGCTCGGAGTCAAAATCACAGAGCAGGGCTGATAGGGTGAGTTGGGTGGACAGTTGGGTGGAGGGGGAGAGAAGATAAGAGTTGAATGCAGCTGTGTTCAAAAGAGTTGGAGGAGTGGGAAGGGAAGGTGGGAGGGGATTGGAAGTGACGGGAACAGGAGATCAGAAGACCAGCACCCTCACCATGGTGTGATCCAGAGTGGGGAGTGTGAGAGAAGGAGAGGCCTCCGTAAGAGAAGGCAGCTGTAGGGTCAGAGGAAGGGATCCAGGTCACTGAGAGAGGCAGGAGCTGGAGGGAATAACATATGAAGAGGCTGTGGATTGCTGTGATCTTTTTAGAGATGGACAGCTAGAGAAGAGGAGGGAGGTTAGGAATGGTGGCACAAGATGGGTGGAGATGGTGGTGGGGACAGGTGAGGGGAGATAGTGCCAGAGTTGTCCTCAGAAGTGATGAGGACGTTCAGATGTGGGACCTAGATATCTGCTGCTGGTAGAGGGAATTAGATGGGGGTGGAGAGGGGCAGAGATGTAGGTAGAGGTGGTGGAACTGTAAAGGGAGTGAGGGTAACCCGGAAGAGGAGTTGGTGGTAGTGGGAGGAAAGGGAGGAGGAGGAGAATGATGCAAAAGAGAGATGTGGTGACAGCTGTGGGTGAGTGGCAGATGGCCTGAAGTTTAATAGATCCTGGGGTATTTTGGACAAGGCAGGAGTGGAGGGGGAGAGAAGAGGAGGGTAAGGAGTGCATTCCAAAGGAGAGAAGCTCTTGCAGAGACCGGTTCCCTTCCCCCCAATATCTGTTATACCTATCTTTTCCATACAAATATTTATATGTTATAGTTATATTCAAGTGTATATTTTAATGTCTCTAATTTGATCACTTATAGTACTGTGAAACACACATTGTGCGACTGTTATGGAAAAATAAATTGTGTTTCTCAGTTAATTCTGGACATTTATCAGGCATCTGACTTCCAAGATTCCCCAGTATTCTAATGCACCTCTTTTATTTGTTAAATGCCTCTCAAAATATTGGGAAACTCTGATTGTCTGATCATAATCCCAAATTGATTGGTTTTTTTTCTAGATGGATCAATTGTGTTATAGCAGAGGTATTCCGTTAAGATTGTTTAAATACAAAGAAAATTGGAAAAGTCACAATTAGACTTAAGATGGAGACAGGGAGAAATGAAAGGAGAAAGCACATTAGCCAGGAAAATAAGAGGAAAATGGTTATTGGAAAGTCACTATATCTGTATTAAGCCTCAATTTTAATAGATTATTTTCAGGAGCCAAAAAGAATATAACATCTGACTGAAATATCATGCATTATTTGTGAACTTAAGTCCAGGCTGTGGAGGTTTTTTGAAGTGGTTCCTAAGTTTTGTTTCTATGTCGTGTGTGTGTGTGTATGTATCTATGTATGTATATGTATATGTATATATAAAATTAAATAAAATAATTAAAATAAAAGGCAGCCTTTTGAAGAACAAATACATTGACCAGCTTTTGAAACCAAAAATACGTCACTCAGTTCTGATGTCTAAAGGCTAGATTCTTCCACCTTTCTTACATCTGGTAGAGTAAGCATGGCAGAATGTGGTGCTATGGTCCTGTAAACATGAAGACTATTATTTTTCAAGCTAAATACTTAACTTAAAGTGATTACTGTGCAAGGGAAGCAACTCTTTTGCAGGTCTTTATCAGTCACACAGCTGATACCTGTTTAGTTTTCAATAAAATCCTAACAGTTCTGATGACAGATTCTAAAATAAACGGGTAATTGTATCTATGTGCATAGTACAGAGTCACTACATGGTACAAATTTCTTACATGGTTACACTGGCATGTTTGATACAAAGAAGCAGATACATAAGTGATAAGTCAGGCCTGATGTAATAGGATATGTAACAGTTATGTTCCCACTTACATACAATTTCTTTTTAAAAAGATAACTTGCAAACGTGGTGTTAATCTTAATTGTATGCTGGATACCCCAAATGGCCAAGATTATTAGGGGGCATTCAGCCCAAATGTATTTAAAATATTTTTTATCTTCAGTTTTTGTTCAGTGAGTTGGTCCCCCTGAAATCTGGTCTGGTCAACCCTTGTTCTGCACTTGCAGCATCAGGGCCGGCTCCGGGCACCAGCCTACCAAGCACGTGCTTGGGGCGGCACCTGGAGGGGGGCGGCACTCAAGGTTTTTTTTGTTTTTGTTTTGTTTTTAATTTACAAAAAAACCCAATCTTCCTCTGGCGCCCCTGCCGGGGGAGCAGGGCAGCAGGCGTGCTCCGCTCCCCGCCGGCGCCCCGGCCGGGGGAGTGGGGCGGCAGGCGTGCTCCGCTCCCCGATGGCCGGGGCAGTGGGGCGGCATGCGTTCAGCGCTCCACACCGGCAGGGGGAGCGGGGCGGCGGGCATGCCGCCCTCCCCGGACTTTTGGTGGGGCAGCGTTGTTGGGGGCGGGGGTGTTTTGGCCGGCGTTGGGGGGGTGGGGCGCGACGCGGCGCCTGTGGGTTTTTTTTTTGCTTGGGGCGGCCAAAAAGGTAGGGCCGGCCCTGTGCAGCATGCAGCAAGCTATATTGTCTCAACTACCATGGAAGTCTGTTATAGACTGGCTCCATGCTAGACGGAAGACTAATCACTGGAGAGTTAATGCATGATGTGGTTTTACCATTTAAAAAAACAAACAAAAACAATGCACTTTTTTTAGCCTTTCGATTTATAAAATAATTTTAAAAAGGAGTAAAATAGCACCATGTGCTCCAAAGGCTTTCCATCGGATGCCTATGCCTCTCAATAGGCTACCCTTGCTCCAGTGAAGTTCTCTGGTACATCATGTTGCATTCTGATGCATCTGGTTGTGGAGTAGGAGTAGATAGCAGTTACTCCAGGGAATCTGAAATCATGAGTGGGCAAACAACTTGAAATCTTTTCTGTGCTCAACATCCTTCTTACCTTTCCTATTTTCAGATTGATGACATAACCGTAAAGATAGTTAATAATAAAATATGTATGGGTCACCTTTAAAATATATCATTTTACTTCAATATCATTTCCTTCTCATGTGGACTATGTGCACCTTTTAAGGAAAAACCTCAATTTTTAGCATTGATGACATCACCAAACTAGTGTGCACTGCTTTCCAAAGTCAAGTTGTACTGCCTCTCCCACTCATTTATCTTAATATGTTGTTGTTGTTGTTATTATTGTAATGACAGATTTGCTAAGGTTAACAGTTACTTGTTCTCAGTGGTGAGCTGGAGCCGGTTCTCACCGGTTTGCTGGAACCGTTGTTAAATTTAGAAGCCCTTTTAGAACCGGTTGTTCCGTGCGGGACAACCAGTTGTAAAAGAGCTTCTAAATTTAACAACCGGCCCCAGCAGTTTGGTGCGCGGCAAGCCTGGCAGGGGGCCAAATCGGAGTGGCGGTGCCTCGGGAGGCGGAGCGGAGGTGAGCTGGGGCAGGGAGTGGTTTCTCTGCACCCCCCGCCCAGCTTGCCCCCTCCCCCGAGGCGCCACCGCTCCACTTTCTCCTCCCTCCCTCCCAGGCTTGCTGGGGTCAGGGGGCGCAGGTGAGCTGGGTGGGGGTGGGGGGTGGCGGAGAGCTGTCGGTGGGTGCTCTGCTTCTCCCCCCTCCCTGCCAGGCTTGCAAGCCTCGGGGGGGTTGGGGGTGGAGGGGAAATGCAGCGCGCCTGGGGGAGGAGGCGGGGATTTGGGGAAGGGGTGGAATGGGGGCGGGGACAGGGGTGGAGTTGGGGCGGGGCGCCGCGTGACCCCCTCATGGGGTGAGGAGGGAACCCCTCGTTAAAATTTTGGTGGCTCATCACTGCTTGTTCTTCATGTGTTAATGCTACTTATCAGGAGGAGGTAAAAATCCTTATGAAAGCTTGCTTTGGAGTAAAACTTGTCAAGAAGAAGGAGGGGAGAGAGGGAATTGGTTTGGTAGCCTGAAGGAACAGTTTGATTTTTTTGCAAATATTATTTCTAGTTTAAGGTTTTAAGTTTGCAGTCATATAGCTCTAAAAGGATTTCGGTTAAATAAATAAGCTGAAATGTGATTGTTCCACAATAGTTTGTAATCCCTTGTGTTTTGACCAAAAATAGAACCATTATCTGCTAATTTTAGTTGCCAGTCTGTCTTGTGCTATAGTTTGAGCAATGACATTGCACTGCTGGGGGCTCAGTGAACAAACTTTGTATTCTTTTGGGTTTTATTCTGTTTTCCTGTTACGTTATGAAGATACAATAACAGTTTAAAATAAATCAGAGATATTAAGAATGAAACTGTTCTGGGTGCAAGCAGTCATTCTCCATTTTCTTTTCCACTCCTCTCTTCTCCATTGTCATTTAGTTCCTTAGTGTAGATGACATCCACAAATTTGGACCATTTCTATTTTTCACATGCATATGGGGTGAATTCAGTACATATTTCCCACCAGACTATAAGCACTTCAGTGAGCCATTACAATCAAACAGGCATTGTTCAGTTTTTTGTGGAATTCATGCATGCTTTACTTTTTTCTGCCCTGAATTTCTATTTTTGAAAATAAATTAGTAAGGTATGCATAACTAGTGAATGGCTATAATTTTAAATTCCACTGTGTCATTAAATGGTATAGTATAAATTCAGTATTTACGTGTTTTGCATTTTGGTGTAAACTTTTAGTTTAGATATGGCCATTGAGTACCACCATATCTTAGAATTATTTAACAAGAAATTATCATATGATTACACAGAAACAGGCAAGAGGGAGAGGAGTGAAATATAGTATTTTGGCACCTGGAATCTTGTTTATAATTTGTAACGTATTATAACTAGTGTGAATACAAAATTTGACAAAAGGAAATGTGGCTTTGATTGCTGATAGTAAACTTACTACTTAACCATAAGTTAAATTAAATATGAATAATGAAATGTCCAATACAAGCAGGATAATGGGAATGAGGGTTTGAGCCCAGACTCAATTGGTTCTTATTGTTATTGCTAATGTTCTTTGTTTAGTTTTCCTATGTTTTTCTACTATCTCACTATAATCAAAAAGAAAACAAGAAAAATACCTGTGGCACCTTAGAGACTAACAAATTTATTTCAGCATAAGCTTTCGTGGGTTAAGAACCCACTTCATCGGATGCATCCGATGAAGTGGGTTCTTAACCCACGAAAGCTTATGCTGAAATAAATTTGTTAGTCTCTAAGGTGCCACAGGTATTTTTCTTGTTTTCTTTTTGCTGACACAGACTAACACGGCTACTACACTGAAACCTGTCACTATAATCAGTTTCTCTTTTCAGGATCCTCTGGTGCATTTATCGGAAGATATGATAGCAAGAGCTTATAACATTTTTGCTATCATGTTTCAATATGCAGTAGATATATTAACATGGGAAAAAGAAAATGAATTGCCACCTGGTTTAGAGACTGTGTAAGTATATTTTTTGTCTGAGGTTTTCATGTGCAGGTGTTTATAATAATAATATGGAGATATACCTATCTTATAGAACTGGAAGGACCTTGAAAGGTCATCGAGTCCAGTCCCCTGCCTTCACTAGCAGGACCAAGTACTGTCCCTGACAGATTTTTGCCCCACATCCCTAAATAGCCCCCTCAAGGATTGAACTCACAACCCTGGGATTAGCAGGCCAGTGCTCAAACCAATGAGCTATCCCTCCCCCAAGTAAGCTATCCCTCCCCCATTTAAGTATTAAACTTAAATGCTCACTTTAGTCTACTTCAGTGATACTCAGACTGCGGCTCGCGAGCTGCAGGTGGCTCTTTAAGGAGTCTTCTGTGCCTCTTTGCAGCACATGGTATTAAAACACTGATTTAATTATTAAGGAGTCAGGATGCTTTTACTATGTTATATTAACAAATTAAGTTATCAGCTTGTACTAAGTTATTAACTTATTTGCTGTAAGAATTATATACATACAAACACACTAAATATTTTCCTTGTCATACTGTTTAAATATGAATAGTACTATAGTAAATGAAACAATGAAGTCACACTACTGTGGCTCTTTGGGTAAGCTGATCACTAATTTGGCTCCTGAACCACTGAGGTCTGTGTATCACTGGTCTATATGCTGTCTTCCTTTAACTCCAATAGGAAGATAATGTAGACAAATGTCTTTCAAAACATTTTATACAGTAGTGGGGATCATACAATAGATCATCCCTCTTCCCTTTCATGATTGTATAGACCATCTCCAGTGTCGGCTGGTGCTCAGATAATATCCTTGTAGCAGCTACAATTGTTTACAAGTTAAAATAGTATTTAATTCTATGTAGCATCTTAAAACAAGTAGGGGGTGTTGGTGCCACTTGACCAACCAGCTCTCTTCAAACCCCCTTTGTTGGTCTGTGAATTACAACTTGGGAATTATCACTCGAGAGTGAAATAAATAGCACTAGGAATAAAACATCTTTATTTAAAATTTGATTCTACTACAGTAGTTTCTTTTAGTTCTGCTTTGCATGGGAAAATACTGTCTATGGTGGAAGTTTTAGAATTATATTGAACACTGATTTAATTTTTTTTTATAAAAGTATCGAGAGCTGGTCTAATGGCTTTATTGGTTTAGTATCTTATGTTATGAAGTGGTAAACATAGATTTGCAAAAGACTTCTGGATTCTAGTTGCTTAGTGGAGAGAGACCATTATGGAGACCTAGAAAAGAAAGGGGTAGGAAAATAGTGCCAAAGCTATGGAAGAATATTGTGTAACAGGTATGTTAGATAATTTTTCCTTACTAGAAAACAGCTAACCCAGAATAAAAAAAGTGCACAGAAGTAAATTCAAGAATTGTCAGACTAACTTAATACTCTGCATCTTTACTCACTAGGAGCTTAATCCTTGAGGGTGCTGAGCACTCCTGTAAGGTGGAGAATGCCTTTAACTCCTACTGAAGTCAGTGGGAGTTGAAGGCACACTGCAGCTTCAGGATAAAGCCCTGTTGATGTACATTATTAGTGCCAAGGTTAACCCAAGCTTAGATATTCGGCTTGTTGGAAATTATTAAAATTTAAAATACATTAGAAGCTAAGCACTTACTTATATAAATGTGGTCTTTATTTTATAGTGAGAGGAGTGACACTTACTACTGCATGCTTTTTAATGATGAAGTCCACACGTATGAACAAGTTATATACACTCTCCAGAAAGCTGTCAACTGTACACAGAAAGAGGCCATTGGTTTTGCAACAACAGTAGACAGAGATGTAAGTAACTTCCTTGCTGGAACTTTAATTAAAAGTAAGGTCAGGGTGAATATATATGACTAAACTTAGTGCTTTTTTCCTTTAAAGTGGTTGTGAGTCTTCCCAGTATTCTTTCTCTCCTCTCGCCTGTTGGCAGATAAAAGGCTTTCAGGAGGGAATAGAGAAGAGCTGGCAGTTTCACAGCAGCTGGAGAGAGCAGGGAGTTTAGCGCCTAGTTGACTTTAGGTAAGGGACCCACTGATCTCCTCAAGACCACCTCCTTGCTCTGCACATCCCACAGCTGATTGTGTGTGTTTGAGGATGGAATTCTTTTGTTTCAGGATACATTTGTGCCTCTTAGGAAAGGTGTATTCTCATTTCTACATCAAGCCATTGGCCATCTCCTTCAGGGCAGGCGCTTCCTCTAGGTCCTTCTTTCAGGCTGTTCTTTGCTGATGGGAAGTGAGAGAGTCAGTTTGGGGCCTCAAAACATCTAAAGTTAAAAGTGACTTTTTTCAGATATTCTCCCTGTCCCAGATAATATTTTTGTAATATCATTGGTTAGGCATCATATTACTTAAAAGGGACACTCCCCTGGTTAGGCTTAAGAAGTGTCAGACTTTTCTCATATTGTACGTCCATACCTCAAGGAATTTTTTTTTTTTTTTAAACAGCTGAACCTTGCTGCATGGTAAGAGACTGACAGCTGAATTGATGTTTTGATAGCAAACCAGTTCATATGTACTATAAAACAACTTGTGAGCCACTTTGTTTATAATACAACATGAATAAATCAACTGTGCACATTTTTAATGGGCATATTTAACACTAAAGAAAGAATCACTGATTATAAGGTCCCCAAAATATTCAGGTAAAGCCAGCACTGTAGGTGCTATCCGACTAGTCAGGTGAACCTATAGGTCTAATAAGCTTTACAATATATCTTTTTAAAGGTATTAAAATATATCTTATGATATAAAATGTCCTATTTTTAAATTAGCTGGAAAAGAAGCACCATCATACTAATACTATTAAAATATGCTTGACATACATTAATAGGAATTAGTGTTGTAACATTTTTGAATAAGAAGGTCACTGTCAGATTCTTAGGACCATATTAAGCTTTCTCTAGAAAGCCACTGCAAATATGATTAACATAGATGGTGACTTATTGCCTGTGATTTACTGTTCTCATTTACATTAGGACATAAAGTTTAAGCTTATTCTTGTGTTTCAACAATCTGCTTATTATCATTTTGTTTTTATAAATTTAAAGGGACGTAGATCAGTCCGATATGGAGACTTCCAGTATTGTGATCAAGCAAAATCAGTAATAGTGGTGAGTGATCTTGCATATTTAATCCATTCTTCTTAGATTCCCATAAAATGCTTAGTAGAGCACGGTTTTGAAATACCATGTACTGTTTTGATATTTTATGTACAAAATATTAATTTTAACTAGTAACTCTGTGGCGGAGGTTGAGGGTGGAAATACAATGCCTGTCTATACCTTCTCGCCTCATTCTGTGGCCTAATCCTCATACCAATGCACTTCGGAAACAAGAATCTCAGGTCTAGGGTAGTTTTGACAAATCATATTTCCACCTCTGTAATTCTCAATACTTAATCTGCATTTGGAATAATGTTTTTATTTCACTCTTAAAGAGTGGAAAATATCTCATGGAAATGTTCATATTTACAAATTTCTCCTTGATGTTTTTTTTTCCCTTCAGTTCCTTGTTTTTGAGGTACACTTACATGAAAGGAGAATTTTTGTTACTTAGTTCATCTACTCTTAATTGTTCTTTGCTTGAAATACTAATACTCTGTGATCACATTCAACTAGCTGTTATCAGAGGGGATGACTTCAGGTTGGTAATAAGTCTCAGAAGCATATATTCATAAGCAGCAAAGTGTCATGAATAATAAAAGTTTGTCTTATACATTTTGCTTGTCCTTTTTTAAGCTTTAGAATCAAAATGCATAATATTTACCCAAGAGGCATCAGTGATTCTTTTAGTGTATAAATTGTAACCTATGCCTTATTTAACATCTAGAAATTTTTAAATTTTAGACTAAACCGAATAGACGTTTGCAAATTCTACTTTAGAATAAAATTAACAAGTATTGCTTTCTAAAGAAAAAAGAACAAATATTTCCAATCTCTAAGATTAAGTGTGTTACACAAATGTCTTTTTGTAGTTGATTTAAGGAACTGGGGAAATCATTTTCATGCTTCCAGACTGGAGCAGAGTTCTTACTGTGGAAATATTTTACATCACTTTTTAAAGCAGTGCTTTCCAGTGAAGTTGTGGGGAATTCTCATTAAAATACATGGTATATATCACAGTAGTTTTGAGACTACACATCAGATCGTACAAGTAAAAGTAACTTATAAAGTGCTTAAGCTATTCTAGAATCTTACATTTTATCAGTTAACACCAATGACGTCAAGGAACTCAATTTGTTGTGTGTTACACTATGGTAAAAAAATTGTTCACTTTATCAGTGAAAGCATAAGTCACTGAAATAGTTAACTGTTAAAAAACTTAAATTGTAAAACTGAAAATGTACATAAGCTATAAAGATAAAAGTTGAATAATGTAAGGAAAATGAGCAAATTTATTCATAGGGACATCTGTTTACCATCAGAACTTTTCAAGTGAATTACCTGTGTGAAACAATTTATTGTATGTATAGTATTAGACTATTTGGTTTTCATTCAGTTTTACTAACTGAAGTGATTATCTTCAAGTATTGAAGTATTTTGGA
Organism: Macrochelys suwanniensis; assembly: GCA_033296515.1. Classification (NCBI taxonomy): domain Eukaryota; kingdom Metazoa; phylum Chordata; order Testudines; family Chelydridae; genus Macrochelys; species Macrochelys suwanniensis. The sequence goes on from CM065777.1 coordinate 161,307,265, forward strand.
AAAAACATAATTTCATATCTATGTGAACAGGCTTTCATGCTGCATGTTTGTTTAGGTTCCAGAAACATATATAATTACTTTTCAAAATTTAGCATTTTATTTAGTTGAAGGGACACCATCAACTTGAAAATTGCATTTCCATATCAGTTATCTTTACCTATTGTTATTACAAGTAATCCCAAAGATTAGTAGCACAGTAAGAGATCAAAGGGGAAATATTTCATTTCAGTGTATTTACTTTGTGGAAGATTAGTTTCACTATTTTCTTGGTAATCAGCTGCTGTCACTCTTATGCATTGCTCTGGAGAGAGCTCGTTCATACTTTCTGCCTGAGGTTTTTCAAGAGGGTGCTTATCAGTAAGAGGCAGGTGTTAGATGTGTGCCCAGGAGGAGAGAAAAGGTGGTGGGGAGGGGCAGCTAAGCATGTTGGGGGTTAGTTTTTGACCTGGCCAAAAGACCCTTCAAAACATCTTATTTTTTTATTGAAAGTTTTTGTAGCAAACAATGTTATACTGTTTCAGTGCTCAGTCAGAAAATTATACAGTGCACTCCTGTTTATCTGAATAGCCTGGGGGATATTCAAAATGTCTGGTTAACTGGGTTCTGCTAATCGGAAGTGCTATTAACTAATGTAGGCCTACCTTGGGTGGGGGAAGGGAGAATACACTATGGATATCAATAAAGGGAATTCAGAAAACGGGAATTATACTGGATTATTTTTTTTAGCTAAAAAATTTAAGAATAAAACTGCCAGTTTTCCTTGTTTAATGTACTATTGGAAATAATCCTGTGCTGGACGTGGAAGAACTATGATAGATTGCCTATTAGTAATAGGTCTCCATTTTAATTTCTATGATAAAATGTTTTAATTTAGTGTATAGAATGCTGTGTGTTTCTCTACAACAAAACTTGTATTTACTGATATTCACTTTTAACTAAGCTTCCCCCTCCTCTTTTCTTTTTTAAGAGAAATACCAGTCGCCAGACAAAGCCACTGAAGGTTCAGGTTATGCATTCATCTATTGTTGCCCATCAGAGCTTTGGTTTGAAGCTCCTGACTTGGCTTGGCAACGTTATTGGATATTCAGGTAGGCAAATTCAAACACTTCTGCTATAGATTAGAGGATAATTTAGAGGCTACCTTAATGCTAAAAATAATCATAAAAATATTTTCAGCTTACCTCAAATACATAACATGTTAGACTAACCCATTAATAACTTTTAACACACTTCATCCTATTCGTGTTCCCTGAATCCTGACCCCCATATGAAAGTGCTTTATGTGTTCACCATACTAAAATTGGTGGTATTGAGCAGAAACAGTTTGAGAATTGCTGTTGAGTGGTATGTGCTAACAGCGTACCCCTCAGCCCTTGATCATTTTTAAATGAATGAAATAAATTAAAACATGGGCATCTTGAACAGATGTCAATAATACTCCTTTTCTTATTTAATGAGAACTGATTGTTTCATATCTGTCACAGTATAACTAGAACAGCAAAAGTGTACTTAATATTCTCAAATTCCAGGAGTGTGAGGGAGGAAGTGAGCCAATGAAGCACTGAACAGATGTTTATAAGGAGATTCCCTCTATAGAAGGAGGGAATCAAGGTGTGCAGTCTCATTTTATGAGGAGTATCTTCTGAATTCTGGCTGAAGGGCTCTCTTCCCTCTCATACAATAGCATTCTTATGGTTGTGGCTAGGGAAATGGAAGTAGGGAAATATAGCTTATTAATGAACTATGGGCCTAACTTTTGATTTGGTTCCATCTGTGGGATTTACATGGCACCATGGTCCTGTTTAAGAAGGACTCTGTTAATGTGAACTAGGTACCTTTAATTTCATGCCTGCAATGGCCACCCTGGGAAGTTATAGTGCAGCTTGCTTACACGTGCTGCAGTTCACATTCCCGTAGTTTGAACTGCGGGGCCATGTAGACATAACCAATGTCTTAGCAAACTGTAAAGGGACAGAATTGTATTTAGAGGGAGGGGCTTTGGCATGGTATCGAAATATAGATGTAACCCCGCTAAAACCTATTGTTTTGTGCTATGTATGTCCCCAAATCCTCTAGAGTTATTAGCATAGTGTTTATGCCATCACCTGCAACATCATTAGAATCATAGGACTGGGAGGGACCTCAAGAGGTCATCTAGTTCAGTCCCTTGCACTCATGGCGGACTAAGTATTATCTAAACCATCCTTGACAGGTGTTCGTCTAACCTGTTCTTAAAAACCTCCTATGAGGGAGAGTCCACAACCTCCCTAGGCAATTTATTCCAGGTCTTAACCACCCTGACAGGAATTTTTTTCTGATGCTCAACCTAAATCTCCCTTGCTGCAATTTAAGCCCATTGCTTCTTGTCCTATCCTCAGCGGTTCAGAAGAACAATTTTTCTCCCTCCTCCTTGTAACAATCTTTTATGTACTTGAAAACTGTTATGTCCCACCTCAGTCTTCTCTTTTCCAGGCTAAACAAACCCAGTTTTTTCAATCTTCCTTCATAGGTCATGTTTTCTAGACCTTTAATCATTTTTGTTGCTCTTCTCTGGGCTTTCTCCAATTTGTCCACATCTCTCCTAAAATATGGTGTCCAGAACTGGACACAATACTCCGGTTGAGGCCTAATCAGCATGGAGTAGAGAGGAAGAATTACTTCTCGTGTCTTGCCAAGAACACTCTTGCTAATACATCCCAGAATGGTGTTTGCTTTTTTTGCAATAGTGTTACACTGACAACTCGTATTTAGCTTGTGATCCACTATAATCCCCAGATCCCTTTATGCAGTATTCCTTGACAGTCATTTCCCATTTTGTATGTGTGCAACTGATATTTCCTTCCTAAGTGGAATACTTTGCATTTGTCCGTATTGAATTTCATCCTATTAACTTCAGCCCATTTCTCCAGTTTGTCCAGATCATTTTGAATTATAATCCCATCTTCCTAAGCACTTGCAACCCCTCTCATCTTGGTATCATGTATACATTACCATATCTAACGATGCATTAGTTTGAATGATTGGACATGTAGTTCATTTTCATATAATTTAATATATAAAGTTACATAAATCAGAATTTTCTGACTGGGTAGTGGTAGTGCATTTGTTTTGGAAATATACTGCACATGCTATATATCTGGGTTTGTTGTGAGTATAAACTAATGGAGAGACAAATGGGATATACAGTTTTGAGGAATGTTTACTCTGATTTTCAGGCAAAACTTTCAACCTGGCATTATCTGTATCTCCTTTTTTGTGAGCTCAATTTTGTGGCGCAATTAATTGTGCTAGTCACTTAGAAGTCCAAGTACTAGATTGCACCTGCATATAAGTGACTTAAACATATGAGTGAAAGTGAGGATCAGATACCTACAGTTTTATGCCCACAACTGACTAAATTAAACCTTTTTATGATTCAGAAGGGAAAAAATTATTGTATATTTGCTGGTGAGAATAATATGTTTATATCCTAATTTCTGAACTCTATATATTGATAGGAAATAAGACATGGTTCTCTTGTAGTTAATTTGCTGAATGATTTAAGCACCTCAGAAATGCAATATATACTCTCTCAGGTGTTGTTTTATGAAATGGGATTTAGAAATTTAAAAATGGTCATCTTTGGCCTTTGTACTCCTGCTCTCGGCCCATCCATATTCTGCCCACCTATTTGTGCAAGCCTCAGATCCGCTGAGCCCCTTTCACAGAGTCTGAAGGAAGGAGGGGAGAAATGTGCCTCAGAGGTGGTTGAGCCCCAGTTCTGCATTGGCAGAAGGAAAGTCACATATGAAGGGTCTACTCTGTCCACCCATCTAGGAGTAATGTTCCGGGCCGTCATATTAACATTCATTTAACATATTTTGTGAAATGAATGTCAAGCCTTTGCCAGTGCATGAAGTGGAAAGCTTATTCTGGCATTTACATAGTGGGATGCAAACTCCTGAATAAACCAACAATAAACTAGCAAACATATAGTTCTTATCCTTTTGGAAATATACTGTCTATTCACCTTTTATTGGACAGTGTGGTGGAGTTCTCATTCCTCATCTTTCCCAATATAAGAACAAACAAACTGAATGCTAGGAGTTTAGTGTGCATCCGCAGCGGGGGGATTGTTATAGCTGCACATGAAATGAAAAGGTCACTCCCCTCCCATTATCATCACCGTGCTGAACAACCTGTCGTAATCAGACTCCTTCAATAGGACATAGAAAGGGAAAAGTGTAATCCGTCAGCATTATTCCTTTTATTTGGATGTTTTATGTTGGTCAACCCACTGTAAAATTTTAAAAAGGAATTTGAAGCAAATCATGTAGTGCAGCAGTCTCCTGAGACACACATTCGCCTTATGTAGGACTGGAAAGTCCTTTTTACAAAATGTGTGTGGTTATAGAAGCATAACTGGAACAGCATATTGAATAGCGAATGGGGAGATTGCCCTAAAGATTCTACTATCTGTGTAGGTTTCTTATTTCTGAAATGTTCCTATGGGCCCACCACTCTGATAATCTCTAACCCTGTCTCTTGATGGCCACTTTATCCCTTTGATGCCTCTGATGCCATCCTCAACATGACTTGAGCAATAAAATAGTTCACTTAAAAATATACCACTATTTAATCCCTGTCCTTTATAAAAAAAAATTTTTAAAATATAGTTGCAGAAACCATGTTTGTGATTTAATAATAATTATTGTGAATGGACTTCTTACTGCAGTTTTAGTTTGTATCTTTCTGCCACCCTTGTCTTTCCCCCCCATAGACTTTTTTTTTTTTTTTTTTTTTTTACTTTGAATTACATTTCATATGTTGCTTAAAGAAGAAATATCTAGGAAACTTTCATGTTTGTATTTTTGAAGGAGACAGTTGTTGCTTTTTAAATGCAGGAATTTTTGAGATTTGTTTCTGATGAACTCCCTCTAGCAGTCTAAGTTGATAGAGAAGAGTTCTGACTTTTACAAGTGTTCGTCAGGTTTGGACAAAAAAGTAGAGTCTCCTTTTTAAATCCAAACCCAAACTGTTTGCCCTAGATATAAAAAAAAGTAACATTGAAAAAAAAAAATCTCTGTAGGGAGAGGAAAAAATAAAACTTGAAGAAGGGTACAGGTGAGAGCCCCAAACCTCTATTTGGATCCATTAGCGCTGACCTGTGCACAGCTCCTATTAAATTAACAGGGTTCTGCGCATCCACTGGGTTCCATACTTAAGAGCCCTGCGTAGATACAAAATTTGTATCCGCATGAGATTCGCAAGCTGCAAAAATGGTCCGCAGATATAAAGTGGATATCTGCAGATTTGCATGGCTCTAGATACAAAATTTATATCTGCATCCGATCCACGAACTACAAAAATTTGTCTGCAGATAGCTGCGGATTTGCTGGGCTCTATCCATGCTCAGTGATCCAATAGGACTAGGGCTTAGAATTCTGATTTGGGAAAGTACATGCATAATGATTATTGCTATCAGTGTGATCAATTCACAAATGGAAATGTAAACTTCAACCTTGGAACTTCTTATTTTAGGATGGTAGAGTTTCAGTTTCTTTTGTTTGGAAACAGTATTAAACTGTTGCTTTTTGAGTAGGTTGTGAGCAACAGCGTATATTGCATGTCATAATTACCATCCTTCATCCTTCCCAAAAACCTGCAGAAGAGGAGAATTAGGAGCTAATCTTTTTGGAAATAAATCATGGGATTCTGTTGGCAAATATCCATTGCAGTGTTTTTCCCATAAGAGATTAATTGAATTTCCAGGTTTTAATCCTCAAAATTCCCCTTTCCCATCAGTAAATTAAAAGGGAAAATTTGCTGGTTGTCATTGTTAAAATTGTCCATGCATTGATTGTTTGTTTTTTTCCCCATGAAAATCCATTATTAGAAAACATCTTTTGGAGAACGGGGTTTTGCTTATATTCTGTACATTCAAATACATAGAGAAACTTTCTGTTTTATAATTCAGCCAATTATAATAAAATGGCTTTTGGGGATATACTTCTAAAGCCTTCTACTCAAAACCCCCACCAGTGGGCCAAGCCTGGTTGCATGGGGTTGGTGCAGATACCAGAATTTGGATGTATATAGTATTATAAAAGGGGAAGGTGGTAATATTAATGGGCTTAAATGGAGAGTTTTTCTTTATATTCATTAAGTTCTCCAATAGTGAGATACGTTAACCTGTGAAATTGTAAATTTATAGTGAATGGTCCTATATTGTCACAAAGAAAAACTAGATGACTTAATAGATTTGTCCATCTCCAGGTTTTGAAACATTGGAAGCATGTAGTCTTCATGAGCTATTTCTAACATGTATTTATTCATCAGCTGCTGGGAGTGGGGCATTGTATAAAAACACATGAAGTGAAAAAGTTTGTTTAAAATGGTGTAGGTAGCCATTTTTGTAATGTTCTTCATCCAGTAAACTGATGAGGAACCTAGTTTCCTTTGCATCTTCCTTTTTATCACTTCAAATGGTCTCTCTCATGATAAAACACAACCATTTTCAGACCTGGGTGTTTAAAATTAGGCCCCTAGAACAACATTTATGCAGCTAAATCAAGATGGACTGATTTTTTTTCAAAGGTGCTGAGCCCTTGATTTCACTGAGTTTTGAGAGTGCTCAGAGCTTCTGAAAATGAACCATTTATCTGTCTAAATGGCTTAAGGAACCTAATTTTAGACACCTGAGTTAAAAATTTTTTGGCTCCTAACTTTTCATGATAACAGTTTATATGCAACCAGTTCTTGAAACAATTTGCTTTTACTAGTTAACTTCTTCAAGAGAGGAAAAATGTATGCTCATTAAGCCTGGGATAAGGAGTCAGGAGATTTAGTCAAGTCTCTGCTCAGGTACAGATTTATTATCATAGTATCTGGGGGCAGAAGTACATAAATTTAGGGTGGGATTTTTTTAAAAGCGCAATTTATACACATTGAAAAATCCCACCCTTAGTTTGGTAGTCTTTCAATGTAACTGGATATTTTATTAAAGGGAAAAATAATTGCCCCTCCTAATTTCCAGAGCAGCCATCTGTAGACAGAAATGCAACACTTTTGCTGCATGGGAGGCCAGACAATGGAGTCTTCTGCTCATCCTGCTGAAAGCACCCTAACCTCCTTGCACAGGAGTGGAGAAATAGAATCATGGCTGGACCAGGAGAACAGGAAGGATACGGTCAATCGGTTCCTGTAGATTAGGAAGCCACTGACTAAAACACATGGGAAGTAGGAACCAGTGTTTATCCACTGTTCCACCAGGCCTTTAATCCTCTGCCTTATTCACTGAGTGTGCCCATGAGCAGTTTATAATTGATATGCGCCTGCCTTGGCTCTCCCCTTCCCCTAGAATTAGCTTTTATTTCCTTTCTTATTATGAGAGGACAGTTCAAAAGCAAAAGAAAGTGGAAGATATATTTCAGGCCTCGATTATTTTTGCTTGATGAGCTTAAAAATATATTTATGAAGATGTACACTCAGTATATTATGTAAACTTTCATTATGCTACATACACATTTAAAATAACTTTTTAATGTTAACTAACTTTTGTATATTTATTCTATGATTTGTTTTTGTTAAGATGGCCTTCGTCGAATATTGTGTCAAGTTGGTTTACAGGAGGGACCAGATGGTGAAAATTCTTCTCTTGTAGATAAATTGATGCTGTCTGATTCTAAACTGTGGAAAGGTGAGTTGTTCCCCCCCCCTTTTTTTTTTTTAAAGAAAATGACTTTGTATGTGCTAATAGAAAGCACTCTGTCCATTTTATTTTGTCATATCTGTTCATGTTTTAGGCAATTTTTATTGCCATCCATTATAGATGCAATTGCCTGTTTACAGATGTACTGTGTTTTACCTCTTCCCAAATTTGGATTATGCTGAATTGTGAAAGAATGGGGTGGCCCTTTCAGCACTATTGTGAAGGTGGAATAGAGCTTTCTGTTTAGAATAGACTTTTCAAAGGGCAAGTTTACATATGTATTCATATTGACCTGAAAATTGCTATGCCAGTTGAAGGCCCAGGGTAGAGACAGCAGAACAAGTATGCAGTTCTTTGGGGTTCCCGAGACAGAGGCACATTCCTCTAAAATGGTCTAATTTTAAAATTTGCTGGCTCTGTATAAAGAGAGAAGGATGCAGAGTTATTGTTTCAGGCTGTATTCAAACCCCTTGAGCCGAGAACACCCTATGGAAATTACTGTGGCAGTTCACACACCTGTAAGTCTCCTGTGCTGCTATTCCAAAGTGCTTTAAAATCCACGGGCTTAATATGATTGGCCTGAAAATTGTTGTCAATTCAGGGAGTGTGGTAGAATCTGATGCAAATGTTGAGTCCTTTGGTCTAGGGCATCCTAAGATACAGCCCCTCCCCCCTCCAAAATGACCCATTTTTAAAATGACATTTCAAACAAACATTAGAAAACCAGGAAATACATAGTTTGCCCATGTGACAGTGAATGGGAATATAACAGAACTTTTCCAATCCCAAACACATGCCACTTTCTCAATGCCGCTACAACTCCAAATCTATGTGCTTTTGATGTGGTTCCAGGTACCCTCACTGTGCTCTCTGCACAATGTCGGGCGGAGGAGTAGTAGAAGGGATTGGCAGACATCTCCCTAGGCATTAATTGTATGTTTATACTGCAATTAAAAACCCATGGTTGGCCTGTGCCAGCTGACTCAGGGTAAGCGGCTCAGACTAAGGGGCTGTCTAATTGCAAGGTAGACAGTTGGTGCTTGGGCAGGAGCCCAGGCTCTAGGACACTGTCAGGTGGGAGGGTCCAAATGCTCAGGCTGCAGCCCCTTGCCAAATATCTACACTGCAATTAAATGGCCTCTTAGCCTGAGCCAGAGCTAACTGGCACGGGTCAGCTGCAGGTGTCTAATTATAGTGTAGACCTACCCTCAGGCTATGTGTATGCTGTCCCTCAGTTCAGACTGTGCAGGTATGAATAGCAGTGTGCACTAATGTGCTGCACTGTAACTCTCCCATGTGGACTCTGCAGGCGCAAACTAAATGGTTCCTAGCCAGGACTTCTGGGTTCTAATTCCAGTTCTGCCATTAACTTCTTGGGTGTCCTTGCTCAAGTAAGTGGCTTAGCCCTTCTTTGCCTCAGTTTTCCCACCTGCAAAATGGAGATAATGACACTGACCCACCTCACAGAGGAAATTAGGCTGATGATTATTATACGTTAATGTGAACTAGGAACCTTTTAGATTGTGTCTGCAGCACTCACATGGGGGAGTTACAGTGAAGTGCTTTGTGCACTGTTCACACCCCTATGGTCCAAACTGACAAGCCCTTCAACTAAATGAAGGATAATATGATGCAGTCTCTGTGTGAGGGACTCATTAGAGCAGGGGGTTAAGTACACTTTAAAGTTTCTCCGATACTGCTTTCTTTCATCCTTCCTGCTGACTTCCAAATGTCTTGAGGAAATGTATAAGCGCTGTTAACTGATTCCCATTCTAATGGTTCCAACAGGCAAATGAGAAGAGTTAGGGTTGCATGTAGCATGGGAAGAATGACCCTACCTGTACTTTTCCTGATTTTCTAATACTTGTATTTTGTGTGGTTGAGTATTTTCCTTGTCTTCAGAATTTTCTGTTTTTGACTGCAAATTTCACTGTTCTTGAAGGTTATGAGGCACTGATAATTGGCCATCCCTTCCCTTTACCAAAGTTTTTTTTGTTATTGCAGAATCTCACATGTAAACAGGCGGTAGAATGAAAGTTCAGATTTCTATTGTAACTTTTGGAACTACAGTGTTTGCCAATTTTCAGGGGGGAACAAATATCTATAATCATTCCACATTAAACAATTTAAAGTGTTTAATTATTGTTATTTGACTTAAAACTGATCTATAAAGATTTTGTTTTTAAAAACTATGTTAACAACTGAATTAGTGACAATTTATGTGGAGAATTAGTAAAAATAACACAAACATATATTTTAAAACAAAATAGTTCTGAACTAGTTCCTTATCTGACAAATCCTGAGTTCACTGTTTTTTGTATTTCCTTGCAACAGTTGATTATGTCCTTAATGGTGCTGAAAAATGTAGGGAAGAAGAAATAACCCTCCAGGAAAAGTACTTTTTGGGGGGACCTGGAGCTTTTCCTCTCCATTTTCTATGAACTGCCAAATGTTATCAAAGCACTCTTTTCCCTCTGGATTGGAGGGCAGAATTTCTTCTTTCTTTACGAGGCTACCATTGCAATTGCTTCCATAATAATCTGACAGTCAATAATGGCAAAATAATATGTAACTTTTCTTAACAGGAGCTAGAAGTGTGTATCATCAGTTATTCATGAGCAGTCTACTTATGGATTTGAAATACAAGAAACTGTTTGCTATCCGGTTTGCAAGAGTAAGTAACTCTTACGATGAATGGAAAATGCTCCAAAATATAGCCTAGAAAACAGTTTCAAGTAGAACATACAAAACTAATTATACTCTGTTGTTTGGAATATTGGTTGGGCTTGTTCGTTTTTTTAATAGGTGAAACTGTTTAAATAAGAACTTCTATTGATTTCCTTCTGTGCTCAAAAACTTAGTTATCATAGTACCTTACCACCCGTGAAGAAAATAGATCTTTAGGGTTCCCAATCTAATGCAGTTGTTAGATCATCTCTAACCCAGAATGCATCACCTCTGATGTTTTATCCTTCCCAACCAACCATCTAGGGTCTCATTACTTGAGAACCATTGTTGGTAGTACTACCCAGAAGTGACCTCTGAAAGTCAACTATACTTAATATTATTTCTTGCAATAACTAATTTTTGAGATGCTTTTAATCATCTTTCTGACATTCTGCTCACTCTCTTGCCTCAAACAAATAACTTATTTTTAATTAGTAAGTAAAATATTATTAGTCTTCATAGTTGTAATTAGAATGGGTGAGTTGATTTTGTGCATGTGTAACACCAACAGACAGTTAGCTCAGGCTGTAGAGCAGACTCATAATCTCTCTTTCTCTCTAAGTGGTCTCAGTGCCATTAGATGGAACAGAACACCACACCCAGAAGGTGTTTGGGTTACATGCTTCCCCTAGCTGAGGAAGCACGTCCAGAGCTTCAGAGACTTCCCAGTTGAAATCCCAGATGAGCCCCCACTTATAACCCTGACAGACCCCGGTTGTCGGCGGGCAAGATCGAACCTGGAACCCCTGGAGATTAGTGTATGAGCCTCTACTGCATGAGCTAAAAGCCAACTGGCTGTTAGCTAAGGCTGTAGAGCAGACTCATAATCTCTCTTTCTCTCTAAGTGGTCTCAGTGCCACTAGATTGGACAGAACACCACACCCAGAAGGTGTGTGGGTTACACATGGGCTGGTAAATTGTCATCCTCTTAAGGTTTCCTCTTAATGATGGATCAGTACCACTGTCTATCACAGTGTTGAATTTCCCCAGTGCAGACATTGAATTTAACGCAAACATCAGGTCAGTGTGGATTAGAGGTGAATTTCCCCCTTGTTGTTTAGAATTACCGGCAGTTGCAGAGAGATTTTATGGAGGATGATCACGAGCGGGCAGTGTCGGTGACTGCTCTATCTGTCCAACTCTTCACTGTACCTACTCTGGTGAGTAGTGCTTGCCTTTTTTAAAAACTGATAGTTGGCACTCCTTGCCTTTTTTTGCCTCCTTCTTAATAGAACTATGAGCGATTGCAGAGTGATTATGTGAAAGATGACCACGACAGAGAGTTCTCAATTGCTGACCTCTCGGTACAGATATTCACAGTGCCTTCACTTGTAAGTACTAAAGACTAAAAGAAGAAACACTTTTTTTTTTGTTTGTTTTTTTGTTAGGAGCTACACTAAGATCTTGAGCTTCTAGATGGCTAGATTTCTCTGAACATTTGTAGTACTACTGTGCAAATCTGTGTGCTGCTGGCTTTATGAAAACTAATTAGTAGTTTGTAAATATAGGTTCAATTTACTATGTGGAGTTGGACCTATGCTGATAAATTTTGAATCTGTATCAGAACTTCCCAGAGTAAATGGGTATATGGACCTATTCTTTTGTTTTGGACACATCTCTTAATTTTTTTCCATTAATGAATATATATATATATATAGAGAGAGAGAGAGAGAGATTACCGCTTAATAAATAGTTTTAACTTCTGACTATGCCAAATATCCATGGTAGGTGTTGTAGGGCGTGGTTACAGAGCACACCGCTCCATGGTGTGGCACTGCACCTACCATACCTCAGTTCCCTTCTTGATTCTCCATTCCACCTATACGCAGCCAGGAGTGTTCACATAAGGTTCCTTGTCTTGGGATCTGATTTATTAAGTCCTCACCGTATAAATCTGGAGTTCCTTTGACCCTTGTAGGTTCAAATTCTTCTTTCCTTGGGGCTTCCAATTTATTCTTCCTTCAGGCTATCTTTCTCTCAGCTCCCCAGTTCTCTCTATGCCTGAGGATGTCAGACAATCCCACTCCATCCTCTGGGAAGACCTGGGCTTAAACTTTTTCTTCTCTTAGGGCAGGGTCTCCACAGCATCTTGGGTCTGTGATTTAATCCTGATAGGCTTCCCCAGCCTGCCACCATCCTGGTTCTTCCACAGGAGAACCTCCTTGCAGGTCTCTCTTGACGCTTGGTTCCCCTTGACTGTGAACTGAGAACACTCCTTTTTTAATTTAAATGGACAGACCAAACTGTTACAATAAGGTTTCTATTAAAAATCAACTACTGCCTTCAAAATTCTGCAAAAAACTTTTTTCTAACAGAAACATGTCTGTCTGTATATCATAAATTATTTTTTAAAGTGAAGAATACTTAAAAAGAGTAGATGAACTCAACAGAGATTCTATCTTCATGAAGACGTTTTTGGAAATGAAATAAAATGAGGAAAGAAAATCTGACTTACATAGAATGTTTCTAAAAAGAATGCTGTTGGAAGTTTTCCAAGTGGAATCAACTTAAAGGTAGATCTAAATTTCTGAGACTGTATGGAAATCGTGGCGGTCAGGTAGGTGTCTTAGGAATTGATTTCAAGGATAATTGTTCTAAATTGTGATTTGTTTTTAACAGTTTGTTAGGTGCTGGAGGTGTCAGCTGGTAGCATATTCTTACCTCTTGATTCAGGAATTCAGGGTTCTCTTCCTAGCTCTGTCACTGACTTGCCCTTTGTGCTAGGGCTCATACCACTTAAACTCAGTTTGCTCTTCTGTAAAATGGTATCACCACCATTTGCGCTGGTATTGTGGGGCTTATCTAGGTAATGTTCGTAAAATACTTCGAATAATTTAAATAAAAATTATGTTTTAAAGCATGTTCCCAAAATATAATGATAGGTTTCAGTGTAGTAGCCGTGTTAGTCTGTGTCAGCAAAACGAAAATAAGAAAGAAAAACTTGTAGCACCTTAGAGACTAACAAATTTATTTCAGCATAAGCTTTCGTGGGTTATTAGCCACTTCATCGGATGCATGGAATGAAACATACAGTACACAGATATTTATACAGTCAGAGAAACATGATAAGGTCGAGGTGCATAGACCAACCTTAAGAGGCGAATTAGTTGAGAGGAACCATAACAGCAGGGGAAGAAAAACCTTTGAAGTGATAAACAAGATGGTCACACAGGTGTGAATGAGGATCGTTAACTTAAGGGAAATAGATTCAATTAACGTAATGGCCAAGCCTATTTCCCTTAAGTTAACGATCCTCATTCACACCTGTGTGACCATCTTGTTTATCACTTCAAAGGTTTTTCTTCCCCTGCTGTTATGGTTCCTCTCAACTAATTCGCCTCTTAAGGTTGGTCTATGCACCTCGACCTTATCATGTTTCTCTGACTGTATAAATATCTGTGTACTGTATGTTTCATTCCATGCATCCGATGAAGTGGGTAATAACCCAAAATATAATGTGTTTTTCCAAAAGTTTTAAGTATTATCAGAGAGAGAGAGAAGCGTAAAAGGAAGTGTGAAAGAGGTCAGAGTTGTAGCCATAAGGATTAAGACAAAGAAAATCTGTTTTGAAGTATAAAGGTAATATTTTAAAAAATAAGGTCAATTAGATTAGAGTCAAAAGCCTCAGTCTCATTTCCAGGTTCTTTGCTAGCATGTTTCCCCAATTAAAGCCATAATGTATTGGCTTAACTTAATTAACCCTATTAATCCTATTAAAAATTGCTCTTGTACAACACGATCACTTGGTTGTATATGCGATATAATCATGTACTTTGTATAACCTTGATCCAGCAAGGTACTTAAGCATGTGCCTGACTTTTAAGCACATGAATAATCATTTTGGATTCCGTGGGATTGCTCATGTAAATTAAAGTTAGACATGTTTCTAATTACCATGCTGAATTAGGGACCAATCCTTCAAGATGACCACACATTTAAATTAGACTGCAGTTTTGGTTTAAGTTTTTATCCCTTAGTGCTTTTTTTGTGTATAATGTAGTAAATGATCAGGGCACTTAAAAACATGTTTAAACTGGTGAATTAAATTAAAGAATGGAAAGTTTTCAAAAAAGGTAGTGGGCAAAATTTTCAAGAGTGCCTCTGCCTCTGTGATGTAGGAGCCTACTTTCCAGTGAAAGTCCATGGTACTTAGACCCCTTAATCAATGACTAGCTGCTGAAAATTTTACCTAGTAAACAACTGTGAAGAGGAAGCAGGAATATCTCTCTGGTCCTTTGTTTGCAGCCTCAGCATTCATTCCCAAATAAATTAATTGATTTTCTTTGGTAATATTGCAGAAAATCTTTTAGGGTATTTATTTTCTTACCATAGTGACTAGACGTCCCAATCCTGCACCAGGACCCCATTGTGCCCAGTGCTTACACACCCAGAACAAAAAGGATAGCCCTTACCCCCATCACATCTTACAATCTAAGTATAAGACAAGAAGCAACAGGTGGATTCAGACACATGGGGGAGAATAAAGAAATGCGACAGTATTGGTCAGCATGATAGGCAGGGGGTAGGCAGTAGACAGTTTTGCAGATGGATTTTTATTTTCTCCTATGAACACCGTTTTAAAATAATGTTAAAATATAGAGGAACACCAGCAATATAAATGGTGAAAAGGCATAGATTTTACTGGTAAAAATGCAATATTAATTTAGTCTTTTCTCCTGTCAATGATGTCAGTTAATTACAACAAACTTTAATGTACTTTGGCATAGGCTCGAATGCTGATAATAGAAGAAAATCTTATGACCACGATCATCAAAACTTTTATGGACCACTTAAGGCACCGTGACATCCAGGGCAGGTTTCAGTTTGAACGATATACTGCCCTTCAAGCTTTCAAATTCAGGCGGGTTCAGAGCCTTATTTTGGATCTCAAGTAAGTGTCTCAATAGTAATCAAACTAATGAGAGTTTTAATAATATTTTTAAGTAATCTCACAAATTTGTTTCTACTGTATTCAGGTATGTGTTGATAAGCAAGCCAGCTGACTGGACAAATGACTTGAGGCAAAAGTTTTTAGAGGGTTTTGATGCCTTCTTAGAGTTACTAAAGTGTATGCAGGTATGTGAATCTGTGAATTTTAAAATAAGCACCATGAATTTTCTGTCTTAGTAAAATGAGTATTGTCAGATGTAGAACACATTTTGTTTTTCATTAGTAAAATTGTTACTTCAGAGTACTTGTAATCTTCAGGAAATTAATATAATTTCCTGTATCAGTTGACGTCAGTGCAGTGTGGTTGAATTACACTGCTGTTAGAATCACAACAAATGTTCCTAAACTTTGTGTATGTAAAGTATGCATTAACTTCCTTTTGTGTATGTGGGGGAGGGAGAAAAGAAGGGGGAGAATCAAATCAAGGATGGCAGTTTATGTATTTGATGCTATAACATAGTGAGACAGTGCACATTTAAATGTGTGAGCAAAGTCAGACTTCTCTGTCTTAACTAGCTTTTACTACGAGTGTGCCAGATATTTGTTGTTTGAGCATTACCAAGTGTACTCAGCTCTGTACAAACATATTGGGAAACAAAGTCCTTGTCCCAAGGAACTTTATGAATATACACCCATGATGGTATCCTCTATTGTAATGTTTTTTGATCCTTTAATACATTATATGTTATCCTAAATGTAAGTATTTTGAGACTAATGATGCTTTTATAAGGACAAACTACTACTAGGGCTAGCATGCTTCTCCCAGAAAACTTTAGCTTTTGTTCATTCTTTTAATAAATTTATTTTTGCCTGGGCATTCCATCATAATCAGACCACACTTGAATGTCCTTTTGGATTTTAAATTATTCTGATCCACAAACTAATAAAAAATAAATCCCTAGAAACATCTTTAACAAACTGAATTTGATATTTAGAGGTTTTTCCTTTTTAAGGTTTTGCCTCTTGATTAAAGACCCATGTAGAGAGAATTCATGACTCTCAGTCTTCAATTCGAAATGCTTCCTAAATCAAAAATAGGATTTGGCTTACCAGATCAGACCAGTGACCTGTCTAGTCCAGTATTTTTATCTCCTCTGCATCCTGAGTTGTTTGATACCATTTTTTCTTCTTTGTTTTTAAATTTGGCTCTTTGATTTCTCTCCAGATTTTTTCTATACTTTTGTGATATGAGCAAAATGTTTAAACTGTATAAGTAATTACTCAGTCTTATGTTAGCACCAGTAGGGGTTTTTAATAACAGTTAATCTGTATGATTCTTTGTGGTTTTTAGGGTATGGATCCGATAACTCGTCAAGTAGGACAACATATCGAAATGGAACCAGAATGGGAAGCAGCATTTACATTACAGATGAAATTAACGCATGTTATTTCAATGATGCAGGACTGGTGTGCTTTAGATGTAAGATGCTTCTGCTTTTATATATGAAGGGAGATGTAGGTAGAGGCATATCTAATTAATAGTAATAGAACAAACATACATACCTGCACAGATTAATTTTGTCCAGAAGCAGTATTTTTAATCTGTGATGGATTAAATCTACATACAGCTTGAATTAACAAAAAACCTGTGTGTTTCTTGGAATGGACATAGGAGATCCCTCTGAACATTTTGGAGTTCAGCTAAGTATCCAAAAGTTTGTATTGACACAATATCTTAAGAGTATCATTACTGGAGAAGAAAGAGGGGAATAATTTTGTAATAGAGGAGTTATCAGGTCCCATGCCCTCTTGATGCTATCCAGAGATGAAAACAGATTGTTGAATTCTAACAGGATGATCCGCAATCTCTCTGATGACAATTCCCTCCCTAAATGGACCTGCTGAGTAGGACTTCATATGTAGTGAGGGCTCTTTTTAGAACATATGAGCTCAGAATAGTCAAATATTAAATTTGACTTTAAACTGTAAATATTCTTGAGAACCCACCATAATCATGCACATTGTCAGCAGGCTGATATAGCGACAGGTACATAGTAAATTCTGATACATACTACTATTTAATCAGACTTAGCTTGGTGATTTGTGTCCTCTTTAATGAGTGAACAGTACTTGGGAAAGAGAGGAACCACTAACCTTCTGTGCTAATAAGGAAATCTTCAATTTTAAAATAGTAAAATTATATTAAGAAAAGTAAAAGAAACTTTGCATTGAGAAAAAATAAACACGGAGCAAGCATTTAATATGTTGTAGACTGTACATTTCAAAGGGCTCTGTTTTCTTCATGCTTGTAAACCACAATCTTTTTTTGTAGGAAAAAGTACTTATTGAAGCTTATAAGAAATGCTTGACTGTGCTGATGCAGTGTCACAGTGGCTTTGCTGATGGTGAACAGCCTATCGTTCTCAGTATATGTGGACATTCTGTTGAGACCATCAGATACTGTGTTTCTCAGGAAAAAGTTAGCATTCATCTCCCAGTTTCTCGTTTACTTGCAGGTAGGATGAACCTGGTTTTAAAAATGTTTCAGAAAATTGAAGTAACACATGTATGCACATATGCGTCTTGCATGCTCACAGATATAAGAGATTATATGCCATCTGAGCATAGCCAGAATACAATGTACTCTTGCCATCTTCCCCAGCCTGCCCCAAGACCTCTCCGTGCCAGGGGCTGTGGGAAGAGAGGTGTAGGGGATGGCTATTCTGGCTCTGTGCCTGCTTGGAGACCCCTTTATGCCCTGGGAATCCCCAACAGGGGGTTTGCAGGTGGTTTCAGCTCCTTTTGTGTCACCTCAGCGGAACAAAGGGGAGTAGAACAGGGCAGAGGATCTGCCCCAAAGTATGGATTATGGTTCCATGCTGTTTTTGAAATATGTTCAGCCCTCAGGCTGAAAACATTGGACACCACTGTATTAGAAAAATGGCTGTCAAATATATCTGCATTACAACCAGCATTGTTCATCAGGAATTTAGCTAGTGATTGCATTTTCCCCTTTACATTTTGGTTCAGTAATAGAGCAATTGTATTGGAAATCGATGAAGGCTATCTCTACATTAGGAGTGTTTTACTGGTATAGGAATACTGGTATATTTAGTCTACTGGCAAGGTGCTCCTAGCATGAGCATAGCTATACCAGCAAAGCTGCACTTTGTACTGGTATAGTATAACTGTCCCCTTTGAACAAAACAGGTTATACTGGTAAGAGCACAGTTTTGCCAATAGAACTGTCTACATTAAGGGCTTGGTCAGAGTTGTGCCATCAGGTCAGGAATTCACACATCTGACTGACATAGCTATGCTGACAGAAGTCTGTAATGTTGAGCTGGCCTTTGACTGAACTTTAGCTCAAATGGAATCAGTAAGTCATTTAGTAGCAAGAGTGACTGGCATGCTGATAGTTAACTATTGGAGATTAAATGGGCATTTGATATTGCAAGTTCAGCAGGTCAGGGTCAAATTATTTTAAATCTTCACAAGCAGCAGAAGTGTTAAAAAAAACTTGTCATGTTTAATAGTTCTTAAAATTAAAGTCTGAAGACTGAAAGAAGGGAAAGTGAGTTTGTCATTGGTAACTTGCTCTTATAGGTAAAGGATGGTAATTGGGGAATATTCCACTTTTATGAGGATAACTGGTATTAATGAAACATATACCCTTTGCTGCTGCATAGTATTTCCAGGACAATGGAAAGAGCTTTACTTCTTGTACAGTGTATCTTTGTGTGTGCACGTGTGTGTGTGCTGTATACATTGCAAAGCTGATCATCTGCAAAATTGAGAGGGCATGCCTTAGGGAAGGTCAGATACTATGGTGACAAGTGCAGTATAAAAATCTGAAAAGAATAAAATTGTTTAAATGAGGTGATCTTTTTGTACCTATTGAAATACTATATTAACTGAATTTCATCCATTATATTAGCAGCCAGTTATGGCCTCTGTTTGATTGAGAGAGGGGGATAACTTTAGTATTTTGGTTAAAACAAGATCTATATAATGGAAACAGACTTCATCCAAAGGTTAATCTTTGACATGCTCACACAAGATCATAGGTGTTTTGATGAGATGTATGAAAATGTGATTGCTTGTACATTCTGCATGGGTTGGGGACTTTGGCTGGATGTACTGATGTGTCTTAAAACAGTGGGGAAAGCTTAAACTATGCAGATTGTTTCAAGAGATGTATTTTTTTAGGCTAATATGAAATATGTATTAAAATGAATACTTTTATTTTGTATATCCATATAGGTTTGCATGTGTTGCTAAGCAAAAGTGAAGTGGCATACAAGTTTCCAGAGCTGTTACCACTGGTATTGTGAAATTTAATGAATGTTTATAATACACCTTGAAGATGAAAAATGCCATACAAGTGTTTAGTATTTAAGAGTAACAAAATAACTTTTTTGTTATATACTTTATTTAGGAAGACAATATGTTTCAAATATTGGTAGTTCGTTAAGAGTCAATCCACAATCAGTGTTTTATTAAAACTGTTCAAAGATTTTAAAATTAAAATCTCATTTTTGTTTCTCATACCCTATCTCCACTTCATGTTTGAAGCTGAGTTTTGAGACTGCTGCCAGAAGTTAACTCCTTCTATCGGCAGTGGCAGCTTTAGCATGTCCTGATCCAATACTCTCCTACTCTCCACATGTCTCTTTTGGGGCACCTCATGCAATCGTTTTAAATATAAATATGGACATTGCTTAAATTTTAAGTGTGGAGGAGAGGGAGGTGGGACATTATAAGAAAAGGGCTAAATGGAAAGAACATATAGAAAAGAACGGAGGAGGGGGTTGAATTGGCAGAAGAGATGACACTGACTTGTCAAAGAAGAAATTGTTAACTTTTGAATGAATAAGGGATACACAGAGTAAGAGACCAAACAAAAGGAAGAGGAAGAAAATGATAGCGTTAAGAGGAAAAATGGTGATCTATGATTAACTTTCCAAACGTATTAAATAGTATGATAGTATTGATGGATTTTTTTTCACAATCAAAAGAAGTATAAAAACAGCTAAGTGTTTTAAGAGTAGGATATTGACCGTGGCCAGTACAATACCAAGCAAAGGTGAAATGTGGGATAAGTTAACAGGAAGGGGTGATTAACTCATTTTAGTCTATTTAATGAAACACTTGCAATATGGTTGTGTTGTTCCCTTTTTCTGTTCCTAAAAGTCTTCAATGGTTTTATGTCATCTTAGACTACATTCTTGGTAATTAAACTAAGGTTTTGCTATTTTATATTTTATTTTCTATAGAGTGAACTTAGCCCACCTTTGTTAATAGAACACCCTCTACGATGTCTAGTTTTATGTGCCCAAGTGCATGCAGGGATGTGGAGAAGGAATGGGTTCTCTCTTGTTAATCAAGTAAGTGGTTTAATAGCTGTGATGTATATGTTTATGCTAGTTTGTTGTAATGATCTTTGTGCATAGTTGGAAACGGCTAGAATGCACCCTCTTTCTATTAAAAACAAAATAAAAAAACCCTTTAACTTTAAAAAGTCACTGAGAATATGTCTACAATGCAAAAAACAAAACAAACAAACAACCCGTAGCTGTGAGTCTCAGAGCCTGGGTCAGCTGACTCACGTTTGTGCTACAGGTATAAAAATATCTGTGTAGACATTTGGGCTCGTGCTGGGTTTAAGAGCCTAGATTCCAGACAGAGCCCAAACAACCATGCAGCTATATTTATCCCTGTAGAATGATTCCCACAAGCCAGAGCCAGTTGACCTGGGCACTTAGACTTTGCCACAGATCTTGTTTTTGCAGTATAGATGAGAGTTTAGGAGTCTAAATCCAGCTGAAAGTTTTTGGGACCTACACGTCTAAATCATGTAGTAGGTGTGTTTTGAAAATTGTAATCAGTCTTTAATTACATGTTCACATATTGTTTATTTCCACAGGACCCCTGCCTCATTGAGTGAACAGGCCAGGTAGTGCTGAATAAATGAGGCAGCTGCTAAAGATTTGTATTCCCTTCATTCAGTTAATGGCCCCAGACTTATTTATTGCACACTATTCAAAGCCTGCAAGAAATACAGAATTAAGTATTTCCTTATGCTCTTTTCTAAGGTGCTCATTGCTGTAGTATTGGAGTGTCTCACAAATATTAATTTATTTGCATGCCTCCACTGTGAGATCAGAAAGCAGGGTTATCCCCATTTTACAGATGAGGCCTGAGGCTGCACAGTAAATGGCAGAACCAGGATTAGAATTTAGGATCTCATAATTTCTAACCTTGTGCTCATTGTGCTCATTCCACCAGATAACATTTTTGGAGGTGCTGAGCATGCACAGCTCCCATTGACTTCAATTGCAGGTGTGAGTTCTGTTTCCACAAATCAGGCCCCATGTGTCTCAAGTTGAGCACTCAGTAAACAAGGAATACACAGCTAGTTGCTACCTGCCAAAATGATTTGCTCATCATAACATAGACTATGGCAGAAACAGGGAAAGAGCTCAGTTCTTGTTTGTGGTGTTTACCTCACTTAACCACAAAACCACCCTTTTTCCTCCTTAAGTCCCCTACCGCATTCACTACACACTTTCCAACTTCTGCAACAAATGAGGCAGGAATCCGACAAACAGTCTCATTCACTACTCAGTCCTAATTCATCCTTTGAACACTATCCTTCCTGTGCACTGAATAAGATGTGTCCTGTGGAAAAAATTGTATGTGATCATTGTGACAAAGTTCCTCCTCTGCCTTGGTGGTCCTGCACTTATTGGCGGATTTGCTCACCTCAGAGGTTCATGGCAGCACTCAGTTTGGCTGCTTCTGCTAGAAGCTCAAACCTGCTGTACACTCAGCAAACCTCATCACTGGCCAGAATGGGGGAAATAGAGAACAATCTCCGCAGTCTCTGTTGTCCCTCTCTGTTGTACTCCTCAGTCCTCCAGAAGCATGCCTTCTCACTCCCTGCTCCTTGCACACCTTCCACTAACTGATGGGAGGTCCTTTTTAAACCAGGTGTCCTGATTAGTCTGCCTGCCATAATTGATTCTAGTATGTTCTGAATTGGCTCCAGGTGTCTTAATTAGCTTGCCTATCTTAATTGGTTCTAGCAGGTTCCTGTTTGCTATAGCGCAGCCCCTGCTCTGGTCACTCAGGGAACAGAAAACCATTCATCCAGTGGCCAGTATATTTGCCTTCTACCAGACTCCTATACCCCACTGGTCTGTGTCGGTTGCATCATATAACTAAATACGTTGTTGTAGTTCAGCCTCCTTGGGTACATGCATTAAGATTGTGTGGTATAGTGTTGAAAGGTGTAGTTTTAAATTGTTGGAGGCCAAGTAATTTAATTTAAAAAATGACTAAAAATATTTATTTTAGAGAAACAATGGTAGTCCAGCTCTTTAGTAATTGTTTGTTTCTTTTACTCTTGGGGTGTGGCTCTCACGGCTTAGTTATATCAGGATTCTTTTAGGTACCTTAGGGGACACCCTGATTAAGACCAAGCAGAATACTCATGATTATTAACCATGTCTATTTTGTTATTAAAGAAGGGGCAGGAATACTGAACACAAATGATAAACTGGTTACTTTTGTTAGTCTCTTTGAACATCTGTCTGTGGGGAGCTTTTAAGAGAGATTACACCTCTAGGGGGTGCTTTTCTCCTGAAACAAAATTCTTTTACCTAAGGACATACTGTGGAATGGATTCGCAATAATATTGGTCTTGAGTAATAAGTTAAGACTAATATTATTGCAAATCCATTCCATTGTATGTCCTTAGATAACTAAGAATGTTTATAGAGGTCCCAAATAATTTTGTTTCATGGTATATTGACCTGTTGTCTATTAAATAAGAAACCAGTTTGTTGTTGTTTAAAGTAAGCAGTCTTAAGTACATCCTATGAAATTGACAAAAATATTTAAACCAGTTACTTAGAAGAAGCCGCTTAAGGAGCTGTCTTGAGACAGGCCAGTTAAGCAATATTAAGAATATTAAATCCAGTTAAATCCACCTTTTTCTCTGCTTACTGATGTTTAGCCCCTGTCTTCTCTCCAGGAGTACACATACTAACAACTTGGTGATTAACAAGAGAAACTGTTAGTCCTTTGAGTTACAATAGCATTTCAGTACCCAATAAGAGTTTTAAATATAGTGTCTGAATTAACTTCCTCTCACCAATCCATGTTGAAGTTGTGGAAAGGTTTTCCTTAGTTGGTTTCCTCTTGAGTTTTCTCTTGTTCTTATCTGCCTGTGTCAGCTTGCTTGTAGAGATGGAAAGCATGAGTTGTGGTGTGCTTGCTGTCTAAAAAGAGTAGCTGGAAGTGCATAGGTGGTATGCTCACTTAAGATCTTTTATATCCTTTCTCCTATTTTTATGATATTATAGGAAAAGGCACCTCTTTCACGCTTGTTTAGATTCAAGGTCAGTGCTGTCACTTTTTTCACTGGCTCCATGCCTTTGTGGATGGTCCTCGTCCTTATGAATATGTAGTTTATTAATGAGTATGCAACATTTCTTTAATTGCATTTGTTTTTCTTGTGGCAGGAAAGCATCAGACAACTTTCAGAGCTAGTTGTAACTTTTTTTCTTTTTATTCAGTCCATTTTCTGAGAGATTATTTAACTTTTATTAGAATTTGACAGGAAATGAAATTCTGTTTTCAAAAACTCTTTCTTTTGAGAACTGAAAATTTCCTATACAATCTTTTAAAATTAAGTAACTCTTAAAAGTCTGTAGCTTAAATTGCTTCTTCTGTATGACAATTTTTGGATTAATTATTTTTTTCTCATCTTCCTGAGTGGGTTGAGTTGTTTGAATCTAATACAAGTAACTAATTTCCAACCGTATCCATATTATATACTTAAATTAGTTCTTATATTAGTAACCAGTTATAGCATCAAATTGCCTTGCTATATTGGTACATAAAACAAGTTACTATTTGTATAATAATATCAGGCAGTTGTTATATGAACACTTTCATTTAGATACCAGATATAAATTTCAAAATAAGTTTATGCCATCTTAAACATTTGAACACTTAAAATACTTCCAACCATACATGTTCTTCTTGAATGAAGTTTTTAGAGTAATTATAAAATTAATTTCAACTAGATTATTTCTAGAATTCTGTGTGTGGCTTTAACTGAGGTTTTCTTTGCAAAGAGCAGGCTAATAGACCTGCTTGTATGCCTTCGTTTATTGCTCGGATAACTCATCCTACTAATTAACAGTCCCTACTACTGATAATACACCTTAACACACCCTCTACTTAAAATGTAAATGTTCTGCATTGTCTGTCTTCTTGGGAGACAAAAGCAGAAACTTTCTGAAATTCCTTTGATTAGCTTTAGATATACAAGGTAGATGAGATGGTCCAATAAAAGGTACTAACTTCTGTTGGTAAAAGAGATGTTGCAGAACTTTAACATTTTGTAACATAAGGAGCTAAATATACCTATTATATTTCCAAGCATCCTGGCTATAACACTATTGTAGTTATCTCTCAACATTCAGAAAAGGTGCAAACAAGTTTGTAATTACGTAAAAATAGTAAGTTATAATTTTAATACCACCATTTTTTCATCAATATTGAGGTTACTTCTCCACAGTGGGCAGCCTAAATTCTGGCTGTTCCTAACTTTCATGTGCTTGACTTTGCAATGTTCTTTTAGCATATGTCTTTTGGTATGTAATTTAATTTTTTTAAAGAAAAAAGGTAAAAGCAAATTCTGTTATATGCAACTATAACAACTGGCCCACTGTGCATCATCACTAGAGTTTGAACCCTGAATCTTCAGCATTGCAGCACAGCTTGAGCTAGTTAGCTGGAAGAGAAGGCTGTTTTCCTGGAGATGTGGGGTGAAAATGGACATCTGAGGGGAAAGGGGGTTCAGGGAGCGCCTCATCCAGATCTCGTCCACCCCACACCTTTCCTCTCCTCACCTGGAGTTGGGGGAGGTCCTTCCCCATGGAATGTCCCTAGTTAGAGGGGGCCAGTGGAGCCATGTCGTGAGTTCTGGGGTTGCTTGGGGAAACCTGGTAAGTCTGTGTCTCTGGCCCACCCCCCTAAAGTTCCTGGAGAGGGTGTCTGTTCCTTGGGTTTCCTGTACAGTGTGTTTGGTGATGCTGCTTTGGGCGCATTGTGAGGCAGTCTTAAAATATTCGTGTTAAGTTGTATGGGCATGCTATTAAAATGTCGTTGACAATGCAATCAGTAGGAGGGAAATGGCAGTTCTCAAAAGTGTCTGTCAGCCAACCTGAACTGAATGTTATGGGAGAAAGAAAAGATGCTTTTTTGGCCACAGGACTTTCTCACTGGTGAATTTCAAACAATGGCAAACAAATGGGGGTGTTAACATTTTTCAAAAGAGATCAAGAGTCTTTCCTAGTGGAAAATATTAGGCAACCTAGATATGTGTTGTTCCAGTTTCCTCTTTAACTATCTTTAGGTATATCACCTCACAGTGAATCAAAGGTACATAGGTATCCAATGTGCATTTGATTTTTCAGTCATTCCTCTAATCCATTGGCTAATTCGTTCTTTTTTTCTCTAATCCTCTATCATGAGACAGAGTGTTAGTTTCTCCATTGAGTAAAGAAAGCATTTTCAGAGCAGGAGGAGAATTTATTAATAAAATGCATTATTTTTCAGATCTATTACTATCATAATGTGAAATGCAGAAGGGAGATGTTTGACAAAGACATAATAATGCTTCAGGTAATCACTTCTTTGTTTTATATGTTATATATGTATATTAAATTGATAGAGAACCCTTCATATTGTATGTCCTGAATTTCTTTCTTTCTTCACTTTTTTTATAGGGGTTTCAATTCTCCTCTTTTGTGTTAAAATGTCTTCAAGGGAGGAACATATTTAGGGGGAACTGTGAAACTGACTATTCTGTAGAGCGGTCAGATGAACTAAGTAAACAAACTGAAAAAAAACCTTTTCAATCTGGCTTCTTTCAATTATCAGTGTTACCAACTCTTGCAATTTTCATGAGTCTCATAATATCTGGTGTTTTTTCTTAAACCCTGATCCTGGTCATTTAAATCTCAGCTTCATTTAAAAAAAAATAAAAAATCTAACCCTCATGATTAAGAAGAGAAGCGTGAATAATAAAAGCTCAAAAACCAGAAGGCAACTGAAAAGGACCCCAAATTTATTTATAAAATCTCATTTTTAAGACAATTCCATGATTTTTTTTGTCTCTGACTCATGATTTTTGAACATTTGGGATTGGCAACTCTGTTATCATAATCGTTGTTACTTGTAAGTATAGAAAGTACAACATTTTCAGACATATGATTTGCAAGATGGTATCTCTTTAATGCAGTATTTTAATCATAGGGATGTATATACATACTTAAATCAATTCTATAAGTAAAATTTTATTTGGAAGTCTTGGAATTTGGTTTTGTCCTCTATCACAATGGTAAACACAACAGGCCTGACCCTACAAGGTATTGAGCTGCTCATTACTTCAGAAGATAAGGCCCTATGTTATCATCTAGATTAATCACTGTCACTGATCGGTCCATCAGCCCTCACAGAGAGAGCGCTGATCACAACACATCAGATGCATTGTTCTAGCCAGTCCTCCAACTACCTGCTGGCCAAGCTGTCAGTAGCACTGGACACCCGATTGGCATAGCACACAGCAGCCTAGAACTCCTGAGCGATCCGCCAACCGCAGCCTCCCAAGCAGCTGGGATTACAGGCGCATGCCACCACACCAGACCTCTAGATTAATATTAAGATGAATATTCAAGAGCAGCTCTATTTTTGATCCCCACTTCAGGTTAGAGGGAAGTGTTAGGGCCTGTATTTGCCCAATGTTCATCTAATTTAAAATATTCTCTTTGCAAGAATTTAAGAGAGTTTAGGGTCCCCAAAAATCCCTGATCCTAAGATCTGCCCTTAAAGCTGCCTTCTGGCAGCAGTAGAGCTGCAGTCCTTGTAGTTAGTGGAAGGTGTGTGGCAGTGGGTGGCACCCCTAAGCCCTGAATTGATAGACCCAAGCATGATAAGAATCAGTGGACACCTCCCATCCCTTCCCAAGGTATTTAGATGGATGATAGGCAAGGTGGGGAACAAACATTCATACTAGAGGTAAGGGCAAATGGTTCAGAAATGTCCCTCTACTCTTTAATGCCCCAGCCTCTCTGCAAATTAGGAAACAAGCATCCTCTTCCTCCTCCTCCTCCCCCACAAGTCCCCTGAATGGGGAGAAGGAGTGAGATGGGGGTTTGTGTCGACGATAACACAGCCTGTTGTTCCTCTGTCCTTTGTGTTGCATTAAAGGGAGCTGTGAGAGCAGGGAGAAGCCAGTGTGGCTCTTCTTGTACCAGGGCTGTTGGAGCTCAGGTGGCTGGTTTGGCCATGGCTCTCCCTGCTCTTCTTTCTCCCTGTGTATTGATGCAGATATGGAAACCATAGCCATAGTATGTTAAGCGCACAGGCCAAAACTGTATTTAAAACTACTACCCAATTGGGGTAACCACTCCAAACTACCCAGTGGGTAGTTGCAGTGCAGACCTCAATTAGTACCAGTCATCCCAGGTACTACAGACCTGAGGGCAGGCTTTGTATGCTGTCAGGCCTGCCCAGGGACCCTGACTGGAAGCCAGAGTCCTGCCTTTCTGTCTGCTACGGATAGGAGAGATGAGTGGAGCCACATGCTGTATGACAAACTGGGGCATACTACCTCACCATGCCATACTATGCCCACGGCCAATGACCAGGCAACCCACAGAATTACAGGAATCTCAGATTAAACACTTTGTAAACCATCTCCATGGAACCTGTCCAAGTTGTGATGATTGTAATTCTAGGATTCCAAGATGCTGAATGGAAGGTGATAACCCACAGAGCAGTTTGCCACTTTTGCCATATGGTAAAAATCCCTTCCGTATCCCAAAACTGGTGATCAGCCCCCAGGATTGAAGGAGATCCATCATACTAGTTTAATGGTGGGAAAGGTGGGGCTGACAGTCAGCCTGAAATGGCTGTTCACCTGTGCAGCAAACTGTAGTGACTTCTCTTCTGCTCCAGCTCCTCTAGGCTGGAGTGAATCACCAGGTCCCATTAAATCCCCACCACTCAGTGCAACAATGGCATGAGGGACAGGCTCTGATGCCTGGATGCAGCATTCAATACCCTTCACCTCTCCCTGCGGCACAAGAAAGAGGGGGAAGGTGAAAGAGAAGCATGAACCCCACAAGCGTGCTGAAGACAAATGGGGGGGGGAGCAGAGGGAGCATGTGGAGTACTGCCCTAACTTCTTCTGGTAGAGATTTCATTTCTTTCTGACTCTTGCTGTTCCCATCCCTATTAAAGCCACACCCTCGCACAGATCCAGAGGGCAGGTGTGCCACTAATCTTTGTGGGAGTGTTCCCCTTCTGTGCTAGGCTACTACAAGACTGATCTCTCTGGCTCCGGCACAGCTGTTTCTCAATGTGGCTCCTTCAGCAAGCCCAAAAGGACAGAAGCTGGAAATGAGCGACAGGGGATGGATCACTTGATGATTACCTGTTCTGTTCATTCCCTCTGGGGCACCTGGCACTGACCACTGTCGGAAGACAGGATACTGGGCTAGCTGGACCTTTGGTCTGACCCAGTAGGGCCTTCTTACGGAGTTTTTACCCTTTTGGGAGCTATGTAACTTGCGGATGTTTGTGGTGACACAAGACAGTCTTTTCAAAACAAGACAGCTTTTATTAGTCTACTGGAATACAGTTTTTTTGGGTCCTTAGGTTGGGATGGAAAACAAAGCTTACCTGTGTTTAAGTTGGCAGCACTACCCACCTCTTTGGCCCCCAGTATCCAGGATTTCATCTCTTTTCCTATACTTAACAGCAAAGTTCTTACCACAGTGTTCTCCGACTTCCAGTCACTGTTTTGTCTTCCTGTCACTAGAAGTTAATGCCCTTTCGTTGATCTTTGATTGTATCTCCAATTTAATTTCATTTACATGTTGACAGTTCTTGATCACATAGGCATGTCTGAATTGGAATGAATGAATGATCAACACCCATCTCTTATTCCCTTGTCCCAGAAAAGGATTTAACCCCATCAGTCCTAGTAGGTCACAATACAGAAGTAAGTGGGGAAATGGAGTCGTGCATATTTTTTTATAAAAATTCAGAAATGTTACTCTCTCCCCACTTCTCACTCCCTCCCTTCAAGAAGAAACTGAAGGGGATCACTAGTCCAGTGGCCTAGAGATGTTTGTGCTGTTGTGCACCTACTTTCAGGACAAAGCATCTGCTATTACATTTGTGCTCCTCTTAAAATGAGTTACTTCCATGTCATAATCTTGGAGGTGTAGACTCCATCTTAACAACTTGGTGTTAAAAACCTCTCATATGATATAGCTCAGCCAGGTGTGGTGGTTTCTGATTAGTGATTAGCATGATAGCGTATATGTACGTATTTTTAAAAGGGGCTTTTCAAGGACCTAAATCTTTCTATAAACTAAAAGCCAAGAGAAGATTTGTTCGTCTGTCATGGGTAAAGCCAGATAACTAACATGAATTATGAACAGCTAAAGAAAGATGGGTTTCTGAGCTAGGTTTGTTTGCTGCTGATCAGTAAAAATTGGAGCTGATGGCTATGCTGTGCTCACTTGTCCTGAGGCAGCTGTTCCAAATGGGGGACCAGAAAGGTCCCCTTTTCTCCTGAAGATAACCAAGCAAGGTGAGCAGCTGTAACATTAGGGAGTTTTGAGTTATCCACAGTCCTTTTCAATGAACATCAGCAGGGGGATATGGCATATTCCTGGGTGGAGGACAGGAGTTCTCAGGGGTCCTAACACAACCACTCATCCACAGATTATTTTATTTTTTTAAATAGGTCCAGGTTAATCAAATAGATAATGTTAGGCAATTATGGATCCTGGTTCTCATTTTTTCTTAAACTGTAGATTGACGGGAAAAGGAGTGTTACCACATTTTAAACCAATATTCTTTTTTTATAATATTATTTTCTTATCGGGAAAGCTTGGAAAGTCTTGTTTACCAAGTTTTGGGGGGAGGAATTATTTTTAAATAAGTACAAACTTCATTTATATGGGCATAATAAATGATCCTAAGTACTACTTAGTTTCAGAAATCGGGGTGGCAGAAACAAAAAGATAGTGATGAGATAAGCCTAAGAACTGAAAATAAACTTGTATGGATTTTATTTATAACACGATTGTGAAAGATCTTAGGTTGTAACTTTTTTGGTGTAGGGACCATGTGTCTGTTTTTAAAGCACCTAGTCCTGTGGGGTCCTGTCCATGATTAGGGCCTCTCGAAGTTGTTAATTCAAATAATCTTGCATTTCAACTGTTTGATAAAAACAAAAAGGAAAACATCCCTGGTCTTGCAAGAGACTCAGTTCAGGCAAACCTGTGCACCTCTGTGGCATCACTTGCAGGATTGGTGCCTATATGAGTAATTTAAGTAATTAAGTTTGTATGGGGAAAAATAAATTCCGTAAGGAATATACTGTGAACAAATATGTACTTTGTGCATAATATCCATCCACCCCATAATTCCATCTATTAAATTTTTACATGTATAATAAACTTTTTCTATTTTTCCCTTTAACCTTTTTTTAAATAGACAGGTGTGTCCATGATGGATCCAAATCATTTCCTGATGATAATGCTGAGTCGCTTTGAACTTTATCAGATATTTAGCACTCCAGACTATGGCAAAAGATTTAATACTGAAAATACCAATAAGGTACTCTTATATTTTTGTCATAATTTTTTAAATGGAAAAACTGCCTTTTTTTTTTTTTTTTTTTTTTTTTAACTCTTAATGGTAAATTGATGACTACAAAGTAAACTACAATTTAGTACTTCAGGGCCTTGTCTGCACTGGCACCTTTCATTAAAATGTTTGCCACTCGGGGGTGTGAAAAAACACCCCCCTGAATGACAAAAGGTTTAACGACAAAAAGTACTGGTGTGGACAGGTGAGGCACACTTAGAGGCTTCATCTGTGGGAGCCCTGCTCCTGGTGCCGAAGCTACCGCCCCTCGTTAGAGGTGGTTTTATTTTGTCGCCAAGAGAGCTCTCTCCTGGCTATAAAGAGTGGCTACACAGCACTCCTTAAACGGCACATGTGATGAAGAACTTGAATGTTGTGATGTTCCTTGCCTCATAAACTTGCATCTGGGTATTGAAATGCACCAAAAGAAATCACACTCAAAACTTACTATGGGTGCAGTTTTGTGTAAATAAACTGGAATTTTAAAGCAACACCACAAATTAATAATGGGTCATATGTTTAGCATTTAAGAGTAGTGTAAAGAATTATTACTGCATCTCAATAAATGGCTAGCATTGGTAGGTTTAAGGGTGAGCATGGGCAACAGACCTTAGGTTGCAATTTGAAATTATAGAAAATCCAAACAATATTTTAAAGTATGTTTTACTTGTTAACTGAAAAATGTTTATTCATTCTTTCTCCATTTATTTTCATTCAGGATGTAGTTCAGCAGAATAATACTCTTATAGAAGAAATGCTATATCTAATTATAATGATTGTTGGTAAGTTAAGATATATTTAATCAATTCATTTCAAGTCGGATCATCCTGGTGGCATTTTACATTGCCATGTGGACCACTTGAGGGTTTTTTTCTGTTCTCTCATTTCTTGCACCTCATGATCCTTTCCTTGGAGGAAGGAAAGGCCCTTCTTTGTTCAGCAGTGGCCCCTCTGACCTAAGAGTCACATTTACCAGTCTCCTAAAGTGTTCACTCCAGTCATTCTTCTCTAGACGTATATTCAGAAAGATACAGGGCCTCAAGGCTAGGTTGGCTTAATTTGTGGTTAGGGAAGAGTGGTGGGTGAGCCAGAGTTCATGAAAGCCCCTTTCCCTGAGGCTCTGGGAGAAAAGAGAATAAGAATACTTATTTTAAAGTAGTCTTTCAGTGATTAATTATGAATTTATGTTCATAATTATGTTAATTAATTGTTTTTATTTTTACAGGAGAGAGATTTAGTCCTGGAGTAGGACAGGTAAATGCTACAGATGAAATCAAGCGAGAAATTATCCATCAGTTGAGCATCAGACCCATGGCCCACAGTGAATTAGTAAAAGCATTACCAGAAGATGTAAGTAATTTGGAAAAAAAAATGTACAAAGTAACCTGTATCCAAAATATCCAAACCTTATGTGTCTGAATCTTCTGAAACAGGCTTGTGTCCCATACCTTAAGCTGGGAACATATTCCTCTGTAAGATAAGGGTATGGGCAAGTTCAGATCAATTCTACTAAAACAGGCTTGTGTCCCATACCTTAAGCTGGGACCATGTTCCTCTGTAAGATAAGGGTATGGGCAAGTTCAGATCAATGCTACTAAAACAGGCTTGTGTCCCATACCTTAAGCTGGGAACATGTTCCTCTGTAAGATAAGGGTATGGGCAAGTTCAGATCAATTCTACTAAAACAGGCTTGTGTCCCATACCTTAAGCTGGGACCATGTTCCTCTGTAAGATAAGGGTATGGGCAAGTTCAGATCAATGCTACTAAAACAGTTGGTGGAGGGTTGTGTGGTGGAAGAAGGAAATGCTGTAGAAGAGGAAGGAGTGGAGCATCAGGAAGTCCTCAGCCATCTGCCTTCATGCTGTACATAATTGGGAGACCTGGCAACATGCTTTTGGTGAACATCTGAGTACCTTTCCCAGACCTGAAGAAGAGATCTGTGTGGCTTCAAAGCTTGTCTCTATCACCAACAGAAGTTGGTCCAACAAAAGATATTACTTCACCAACCTTGTCTCTTGGAATATTTAGTCAGTAGAGTTTAGTCAATGTTTAAAGCCTACTGAACAACTCTTGCAACAATATAAACTTTCAGTTAGCTTATGGTGTATTCAGCATCCCTGAAGTTCTTGGCTAATTGAGACTGCATGGTATTATGAACAATACAGCATATTGTGAAATGGAATGCTGCACTTGGATGAGAAGAATAAATCTTTGATAGATACTTATATAAGATAGCAGAAAGAGAATTTTTCCAATGTTTTTAAAATGTGGCTTTAAAAAAAGTTAAAACTGAAAACTCCGGAAGAATTGTGACTTACTTTCAAGTTGTGTAATAAATTTTCATTGATTTAAAAAAATAAACTTTTTTATGAAGTTGATTCCAATCTCTGTGAATCACTTGAGAAAGCAAAAGTAGATTAAAATCTGGAATTTAAAATGAATTACACTTGTGATTCTTGAGTACTTAAATAAGGTAGTATTTAGTGATCCAGAGAGAATGTATGAATGTCTGGTTTGGGTTTTTGTAACACATCTTAAAGGAGGGATGCTTGCATGCAACTTGAAATCTCATCAGTTTTAAAAAATGCTTTAGGTACTTCACTAACCATGAGTCCTCCTGACGGGTGTTTTGGTTATTTGTTTTGGTTTTGGTGGGGGAGTTTGAAACTTTGCTCACTTGTTGCTGTATCAAAGGCTCTCAGAGACAGGGGAAACTGACTATACATAAGATGCTGTCAAATGCATAAAATAACTGAAGAAAATAGTTCTGTTTTTTAATCTTTCAGTTCCAGTAATTTTAGGTGTAACTTGTACAACAGTCGAATTTTTTTTAAAGCTACTAAAGTGTAACTAAAATTGACATGGTCTCTTTTAAGATAAAACTGTAAAAACTGTTGAATGTGTTTTAAAAAGACTGCTAAAAAGACACATACATAGAAAGTGCCAGAAGAATGACGTAGTATTGCATATATTTTGCATCATGTGCCTGGTGCTGCATTTGATATGGCAGGAAAGAAGCTAATCAGATAACTAACGTGGTAATGTGGTTATGCATCATTTCTATTTTTTGTTTAACTCCATACAGGAGAACAAAGAGACTGGAATGGAAAGTGTGATTGAAGCCGTGGCCTGTTTCAAGTATGTTTTACGTTTTATTCTGCATCTCATTTTTAAAAATTGAATGCGAGTTATTTATGTAAGGCAGTAAAACCATAGGACAGAGCCGAAGCATTTCCCCACACCGCTCTGCTAAGGTGCCTCATTCATAACCTGTATCACCTCTGCTGTTTTATTCCTAGGACGTTTCATGAGCAGCAATTTTTAATCATGCCAATTTAGTATTAAGTTGCTCATATCAATGGTTGTAACTAATGTATATTCTTTCTTTATAGAAAACCTGGATTAACAGGCAGAGGATTGTATGAATTAAAACCAGAATGTACCAAGGATTTCAATCTCTATTTCTATCACTTTTCGAGGGCAGAGCAATCTAAGGTAACTAACAAAAACCAAGAGACTTATCACTTCTTAAATTGTCTTCTGTATACTTGGCTTCTAAAGCTGTATTCTTCTTTTAAGGGCTAATATGAGCCAATATTTTATAAAAAAACTTTACTTTTCTAGAACATGTGTAGAGAATTTGACTCTGATTCTGCAATAAACCCTATGCCAGTGGACCACTGTGCAGAGATCCACTAAAATCAGTATAAGGGGGTAGCTGTGTTAGTCTGTATCCACAAAAACAACAAGGAGCCCGGTGGCACCTAAAGGCTAACAGATTTATTTGGGCATAAGCTTTCATGGGTGAAAAACCCACTTCTTCAGACGGGTTTTTTACCCACAAAAACTTATGCCCAAATAAATCTGTTAGTCTTTAAGGTGCCACCGGACTCCTTATTGAAGTCAGTGAGGCTTCATGTAGGTGTAGGAGTCTTCCTGCACAGAACTCATTGCTTGGTTAGGGTCTTAATGTACCAAAAATATTTTGATGACGTAAGTTTCCATTCTGTTTTATGGAGTTCACCACTTCAGTAGTTCCAATTATAAAAGTTGAGACTTGTCTCATAATTGTTGTGTTAAAATAAACCCAGATTGAATCAAAATACAAGAAAAACTTAGAGCAACACTAACAGCAAAATAATCAAATACAAATGTAACTTAAAGTAAAATATAAAGCAAGAAAGTAATAAATGTAATCTCCAGTGACTCATGCTATTGTCTTTAATGTAAAGATTATGGGGTAGAAGGAAAAATTGAAAGGACACAACCAGGAAAGTAGAGGGTGTGTGTGTAGTCAGTTTGTGTCTTTGTACAGATTTGGAATAATCTTAGCACCATTCCTTTTGTCAGGCAGAGGAAGCACAAAGAAAGCTGAAAAGACAAAACAGAGAAGATACAGGTATTACTTCTTGGGGAAGTAGAGGGAAGGGGAAGTATGGTATATGTATTCACATGGATGCCCCCATTTTCTCTTATTTTCACACTCAAAGGCTATGCATTAGAATAACATCTTTTAGATTAGCCAAAAAAGCAATCTTTTTCTCCAACCTAGTAAGCAAGGATTTGAATTTAAATCTGTCTTGGAGCCAGCCTTCTGAACTCCTTATCCCCGCAACATAGTTGCTTTTCTGCCTCAGAGTAATTCTTGTTAAACAAAGGTATCCTATTTTCAGAAAAAAAAATTGGTCTTTTATCTGTATTGCCTACCCTTAGTGTTTTATATATTAATGCTTTTACTTCACTTCATTACCCCAATAATGTAAGGCAAAAAGTTTGTGCGGAAATTAATGCTTTCCTTTGTTCCATGTCTGTTTAATGCTTTTTTTATAATTCATTTAAGTAGTTTTTAGGTTTATGAAGTACTTTACCTAATAATACAACTTATCAAGCAGTTACATAGTATATTGGTTTAGATTCTACTACATTGTTAAGAGAAGTTCTAAATTGTATAGGTATTGGGAATGTTTCAAAAGCTTTAATGTTTAGCAAATGAATTTCTGTTTCAGCACTTCCACCTCCTGTTCTGCCTCCTCTCTCTCCTCTTTTTGCAAGCCTGATTAATATTCTCCAGTCCGATGTCATGTTGTGCATTATGGGAACAATACTCCAGTGGGCAGTAGAACATAACAGCTATGCCTGGTCAGAGTCCATGCTGCAGAGGGTATGTATAGACATTTAAGTCTGTGCACGTGTTAGATTAGAAATATCCATTTTAGTGTATTGATATTTACATCTATTTATAGATCCTGGTAACTTCAATGGCATCAGGAATATATTAACTGCCAAATGTAGAAGATCAAATGTAAATTGAGGATTTTTTTGTAGCTTACTGTTAGAAAAATAACACCTAGTATCTTCAAAATATCAACTAGTTAATTTAGTATTCATTTTGAATTGCATGCAGCAAATCATCTTTGAGTATGAAAGCACAGGTAGGGGAAGCGTGTTCTAAAGCTCTTGGTACATTTTTAGCAGGTGGCCTCAATTTCAAATATATTTGTATATGTAAGAGGAAAGAATTCTGTTTGGACTAGTTAGAATAATTCTATAATTTTATGGTAGGGAAATCATTTTCTTTCTCTTGCAACCTTGTATTTTCAAGGTTCTGTAACTTTAAAAAAACAGTACATTTGGGGGTTGAAATATTGAAAGCTTGTGTTCTATTCAAAGGTAAATTTTTTTTGAAAAATGTGATTTAAAAAAAAACGCAAAACCCAAACAGAATGGAGTTCTGAGACACACAAACAAGACTAAAAAGCAATTTTCTCCAGTTATGGTACTTTTCAGATTCTCTGTGTAAATTTATAATTGCCTTTTTAAAAAAAAACACACACACATTTTCAAGCTTGTCTTTGATGTGTGAAAAAATTTAAAATTTTATTTGTAAACTAATCTTAACTGGCAAAAGTAAGGATTACTCATCTGTATAAAGATTGCAGGATTGGGCTCAAAATTCTAACCATTTGAAAATGTATTTGATCTTGAGATCATACATGTCTTTATTGGAATGTTGAGACTGAATTTCCCAACTGTGCTTTTAAAATTCACTCTGGTTTGATGCTTTCCGCTCAAAATATGCAGTGTATAAATTTGAACTGAATTGAATATCACACAGTAATATTGTACAAAATAATAATGATGTGCTAGAGAGACAAGATGTATTTGCTGTGGGAACCATAACATTTAAATCTTAACAACGGAAGAGTCAGGAAGTTTAATCATAATTAAGGCTACGATTTAGTCAGGGAGGTCATGGCAGTCACGGATTCCATGAATTTACCGGACCTCCGTGACTTCTTCTGCTTCAGCTGTCAGTCCTGCCTCCAGCCCCTGCTTCAGCTGCTATGTGCCCCTGCCCTGCTGCAACTGGGGCTGGATGGCTGGAATCAGGATCCTGCAGCTCCTGCCCTGTGGTTTGTGGAGGGACTGCAGCCAGGCTGTGTGCCCTTGTCCCTCAGCTGCGTCAAGCTCCGGAGCGGGGGCTGTGCACCCCTGTGGCTGCACCCCAGCCCCGTCTGCCCTTGCCCCACGACTGTGGTGAGCTCTAGAGATGCAGCTGTGCACCCCCTGCTGCACCTCCCCTTCCTGCGGCTTCTGCCGGGAACTACAGCTGGGGCCATGTGCCCCTACCCAGCAGCACCAGCTGGCTGCAGCCAGCTCTAGAACTGGGGCTGCATGCCCATTCTCCCCCCAACCCCCATGCTGTGCCCTAGCCAGCCCCATGGCTTCTGCTGGGCACCGTGCTGCAGCTGGGGCTACGCACCCCTGCCCGGGGACTGCGGCCAGCTCCTGAGCAGGGGTCTGCAGCCGCTGGAGCTGGGGGTGTCCCCCACAATAGCAGGAGTCTTGGCCTGTCAGTCTCCCCCTTCCCTCATGGGACTCCTCCCTATTTAGTCCTGCCCCTAGTTATTTTTAATAAAGTCACGGATAAATCACGGGCTCTGTGAATTTTTGTTTATTGCCTGTGACCTGTCCGTGACTTTCACTAAAAATAACTGTGACAAAATCTTAGCCTTAATCATAATTCAGTAAAATTTTTCATACATTTAATAGAGTCAATATTTGAATATGTGAGCCTAATTCTACTCTGATACTTGCATGTTAGTCCCATTGAAGTGAATGGAAGTTGAATGCATGTATTGGAGAGCAGAATTTTGCCCAAACAGTGACAGATTGCATCATATTGACAATTACCCTGAGAATTCAGATAATTTGGCTTGAATTAATAGTTTTCCAGTTAATTCATTCTAATTCCTTGGTTATGTTGGAGGATCCCAGGGCTTTGCACTTTCTCTTTATTATCTTCAGCAGTGTTACACTCAGGACTAGTAAATGGCCCAAGGTGGTTATAATTTACTAGGTTGCTCTTGTTGTTAATTCCTGGAATTGAATGCTCCAGGACATGTGGAAGAACTTTCTCTGACTTTTCTGGAACTTAATCTATGGTAGCCAGAGACAGTATGTTTGACAAGTTTCAGAGCTCTCTGCTTGGTTTATCTATTTTAAACTCTTGATTTCAGCCATTTTATGGCCAGTTTGGGCACTTTGTATTTTCAGTTTAATGCGGCACCATTTATAAATTGGTAAATAGCAGGATAACTGATTTTTATTTCAATCTTAAGATGCTGCTACACAGTTAAGTTTTAATAGTTCATGTTTAAGTTTTTTCAGTTAACTTTCCTGTACGTTAGAGCAAAGAAGTTTAAAACTTGTGCATGCATTTTATGCGACAGTCCCAATAATAATATGCAGCTACTCCTAATAAACTAAGAAATACAACAGAAGCCAGTTGTGGTTAGCCCAAACCACGGTTGTTTTTTGTGCTATGGTCCCTATGGGTGCTTCAAGAATGCATGGGAACACATACATCCTAAGGTGATCACAGATTTTTAGTTAGCAGGGCCTGCGCCTGCATGCTATACACCATTGTGCTCTGATGCAAGGATATGTAGGGAGGGGCAAACCTGCCATTGCCACTCCAGTTCCTTCACAGATGTCTTTGGCTCGAGATGGAGCATTGTAGTGTCCATATTAGCTTCACAGCTACTATCTTTATTCTTTATTTTTTCTTACTGTTTTGTTTAATTTTGTCTGTTTCTCATTTGGTTTAAGCACAGGCGTATGCTTTTGGGGGGTCCTCCCCTCAGTCCCCAGATAGTCTTTTTGTGGTCAGGGCCTTCTTCACCCTTGGTGTTTGTCTGTATTCTCCCTTGTTGGATTATGCCAAAGATCCTGGGTTTCCAACCCTGCAAGACCTGCCACGGGTCGTTCCTCTCAGTGATGGGCATTCCAGGTGCCTCAGAGAGAGTCCCATGTCCCATCTAAGTGCAAGGTCTGTTCCAGATTTAATAGCAGATCTAGGAAACTGAGGAAAGAGAGATCAAAGCTCCTCTTAATGGAGCATTCCTTGAGAGGTGGGGGGGTCCTACGTCCTCTCCATACATTGGCCTCAGCTGCTCAGACTGTTCCGGTGACTTCAACCTTGGTAAACAAAGACCATGGGCCAGCTTTGGAAATGAAACATTCTAAAAGAAAGAAACTGCATTCTCTAGAGAGACCCCAGAAGAAGGGAAAAGTCACCTTTGAGGCCAGGGAACTAGGAAACTTCACATCCTGATATGGGTACTGCTGAGTCTTCTACAGGCCCCTGGACCAAGATATCAGTAGACCAAGAAGATTCTGGTACACCACTCATCGAGAAGTCTTCTAGCAAACTGCATTGAAGAGCACTGCCATCGTTGGTTGCAGAGGTGGAGACCTCCAGACCAAAGGACTCCTTGAGGAGCAAGGACTTCTCTAAGAAGCCTTCTTCAACTCCAGTACCATCCTTGGGTCACAGTGTGACCCAGGGAGTCCCTCAGTGCCAACTGGCAGAGGACATGACATCCTGTAACTCGCATCAGGTCAGACACACTCGTTGCTCCATCATTGCCTTCCCATCTGCTGCAGTGTCTTTTGGGGTTTTTGATTGAGAAGGAATGGAGCGGTGACAGGTCTGCCCCTACTTAAATACCCTTGCACTGGAGCGTGAGGGCGTAGGTGCAGACCTCTGGACCCATGGCTGCTGCTAACTAAAAATCTCCAAGAATGCACTGTAGCATGCACATCCTAAGGTGGAGCACCCAAAGGGACAACACACCTCAAAGAACTCCAGTTACTGTACAGATAAGTAACCTTTTCTTCACAGTTTCTACACAGGAAAACAACGTTGGAAACACACATGTAGTATACAGTACTTTTTGTGACTTGGATAGAGTAATAAAAACTTATTTCAAATAAGTCTTCAGAACTAAGACAGATATGCCAAAGACAATCGTAGAGAGACAGGGTGGGTGAGGTAATATCTTATTAGACCGACTTCTATTGCTGAGAGACAAGTTTTCGA
Organism: Macrochelys suwanniensis; assembly: GCA_033296515.1. NCBI lineage: Eukaryota > Metazoa > Chordata > Testudines > Chelydridae > Macrochelys > Macrochelys suwanniensis. The sequence continues at coordinate 161,347,705 of CM065777.1, forward strand.
GCCACACAGAGTTCTTCCTCATCTTTCTGTGTTGCTTGAAAGCTTCTGTCTATCACCAACAGAAGTTGGTCCAATAAATTATCTCACCCACTTTGTGTCTCTAATATCCTGGGACTGACACAGCTACAACTACGCTGCAAAGACAATCTAGGTAGTTACTATACTATATAAAGTTCACGTTCTTGTAATTTTGCTTTTTACTCAATTGTTTCTCTCTCAATATAGTGTTTTTAGTTCCTTATAGACATTAGGGGATTGAATAAAATGTTTTTTGATACAAAGTCTGAAATTAGTGATTTTATTTAGGTTTTGCACTTGGTTGGAATGGCACTACAAGAAGAAAAACAACACCTAGAGAATCTCAATGAAGAGAATGTTGTAACATTTACCTTCACTCAGAAGATCTCAAGTATGTCCATTCCTCAAATGTTTAGCAAATTCAAAATCAGGAATATCAATCTCTAATATTTTGTATGTAAACCTCTTCTGCCCTTCTGAATCAAGATGCATTAAAAGGCCACTTTAAAAGATGCTTTTTAAATACACTTTAATGCTGTATGTATATAATTCAATGCACAAAACCCCCAGAAGTATAGAATTCTACAAAAATAATCTGTTGTAGAAAATGTGCATGTACATAAGTGTTTATGTTCTGAAATATCTAACAGTAGGGATAGTGTCATGCCTGATAAGCTTAATATTTATCCTCTTGTGTTTTAAATATTATCTTTTTCTAATATTACATTTTTCTAAAATGTCCCACTGATAAGCTCTTTTTTGTTTTACTACGAATTGACTAAATTAACATTGCAACAATCTTAAATCCTGCTCCTTAATTTAATGACCAAACACTGGGTCTGTTGGGCTTTTAGCTATATGTTTGATATGAGTATCTTGTTATCCCTCCAATGCATCTTACAGTTAGTTTCTGTGATCTGGTAAAGTCACTAAATTAACAAGATTCTTGCTTTGAAGTGAGCAGAAAGTTTCACTATAATTCCCTTGTACCAGTTCCAAGCTAGCACAGAGGGCAAAGTGACAGTGTGTGGGGTCTTAAAATCCTGCTTTTTGACTGGGTTTTCTAGACTATTATATCTCTAATTTATAGGATTTAGAGATGGCTTATGAAGTTATTTTGAAACATAACATGTTTAGTCCAGTATAAACAGGTCAAATACACTGAATATAGCTGTCTATATCTTTGCTCTAGGACCTGGTGAGGCACCCAGTAATTCCCCTAGTATATTAGCTATGCTAGAAACTTTGCAAAATGCACCTCATCTGGAAGTGCACAAGGACATGATCAGATGGATACTGAAGGTAAATCAGTGTTTTATTTCCAGGATTTTTCATGAATGATATAAAATGTTTAAATTGGGCTGGTTTTAGAAATGCATTCTTAGAAAAAGTCGCTGTTTTCTTATGCTCTTCTCCCCTAGTTTGTTTGTTGCATCTCATCTTACAGCATCCAGCACAGTGGGGTTCTGGTCCATGAGTGGGAATCTTATACACTATCATAATACAAATAATAAGTGTTTGTTAGCTATTTAAATGCCACAAGCTAACTAATTTTTCTTGTTGCAGACTTTTAATGCCATTAAGAAACTAAGAGAGAGCTCTTCTACAAGTCCTGTGCCTGAGACTGAAGGAAATATTATAGAAGAGGTAAAAATAAGCTACAACAGGTTATTAGTTGTACTAAAACAGATGTAGTCCATTGCAGTTCATGACACATATTTTTAATTAGTGACCTAAAATCAGGCCAGAATCTGCAGATATGTCTTTTAAAAATATAGTTCACATTCTGGCACAGAAACTGTAGTTTAGTCAGCTTTGTTACAGAGGGATTAGTTCAGTCTGTGGGGAGGGGTTCTTACTATATAACTTCATCACTGAGTCTGCATTTTTCCTGCCTGAGGCCTCCCTAGCTGTTAAGCAGGGCCTGGAAACTCTACTCTTTCCATTATTTCTGACTATTTTGAAGGCTGCTCAGAGACATTTAAGAGAGAAATATTGTTTCTCCTATTCTGTAGGTCATTTCAAGTGAAAGGGTTTTACATCCATCACCCTACCTATTTGTTTAGGTCTAGATTGTGCTCGTTAGGTATGGCTTGGAGTAAAGGGTATTGGGAAGACACAATACCTTGCGAGCACAGCTTACATGGAGGGGAAGGCAGTGCCATGCCCCACCTTCTCCACAGGAGAAGAAATGAAGCAACCTTTGCATTTCTGGGACTCTCACATGGTCTACAATTCTGCCTGGCTCCTACATGAGCCAGACAGATGAGAGAACTACGTAAGAGCCAAACAGAATCATTTTATTTATTTACTTATTTAGATTGTATAATCTTTTGAGACTTTTAAATAGCTGAGGAATTAAAGTAAATACGTTAAAAATTGGAAATGTAACATTAAGTTCTTGGAGTGCTTTCATATGTTCATTCCAATGTAGGTGTGTGCATGCCCTGTGCACAGTTGCTGGCATTTTTTTCCCTTAGTGATATCCATTGGGTTGGTTCTAGCGCTCCCCGGCGTTGCATGCGCATAGCTTCTGTATAAAGGGCCCGACCAACCCCGCTCCCCTTCAGTTCCTTCTTACTGCCCAGGACGGTGGCTGGAACCTTCATTGCCTAGGCAATACTTCTCTTAGTGGATTTTCTCTCAGTTTTAGTGTACATAGTTATTGTAGTTTTAGAAGTTAATGTAATTTTAGTAGTTTCTAGATAGTTTGGGCTCCTCTGCTTTTAGATAGTATAGTTGTCCACTGTCCCGGTGCCAAGGCATGCCTTGGTCACCAGGGTTCAAGCCTTGCGCTTTGTGCAGTATGTCTATGCCTTTGAGAAACCCGCACTCAAGCTGCCTCAAGTGTTTAGGGGAAGCTCATAGGAAAGACCGCTGTCAAATTTGTGAGGAGCTTAAGCCTCGGACTCAGAAGGACCGAGCTGCTCGATTAAAGGTCCTACTCATGGAGGCAGCCCTAAGGCCAGCCTCAGAGCTGCGCTCTAACTCTGCACCAAATGCCTCGGTGCAGAGCGCTCCTCCATCAACCCGGGTCTCCTGGCACTGATCATCTTCCCTGGTGCACAAGAAGAAACACTTCAAGCACCAGGGGAAGAGGAGATCTTTGGTGCCAAAGGACTAGGGAGAGAGTGAGACCCATGCCAGGCCGCTCTTTGTTCCCAATACATCACCATCAGGAACCCGCAGCCATGGCACCACAGCACCCTATAATGATGACTCAGGGTTGCTGACAGCTGCAAGATCTCTTCGGCGACCCTCTCCGGCACTGAGTGGCATGGCACCACCCTGGTCTCCACGGCACAGCTCATGGTCATCAGACTTGGAAGTGGGATTGTATTCTCCCCATCGATGCAGCCAACCCTGCCCCTCCCCAGGTGTTCTTACCCCACCTCAGCACTAAGTTCTTTGGTACCGCCGCGCACCTGGCCATCGTGTCTATGGGGTCTGCCTACCATTCAGTGGCCCTTCTGGAACCCTTGGGGGTTTTCCCCCACCTCAGGGACTTCTTTGGGAAGCCAGGGCACCCCAGGTACCCAGGGATACCCCAGAAATGGATTCTGATACCAAACACAGCACCAAGCCCCAGGAGGAAGCCCTGCAGGCTGCTGTGAGTGCTGAGGAACCAACCGAGGTGCCTGATCCAACATCAGCTGCCTCTTCCTCCTCCCTGGACAAGGCCATGGTGGCACCAGTGACCTCCCCATCTCCAGATGACAATAAGGCTTACCATGATCTGTTGAAACAGGTAGCCTCAAACCTAGGGGTCCAAGCAGAGGTTGTCAAGGAAGTTATACATGGCCTTCTGGACATGCTTACACCAGCGAGCCCATCTAGAGTAGCTCTATTGCTGCATTATGTTCTCATGGAACCACTTAAGGCCCTGTGGCAAACTGCCTCTCTCCCAATGACGGCAAAGCTCACAGAGCGGAAATACTTTGTTCCCACCAAGGGGGACGAATTTCTTTTTTCGCACTTCCCCACCCCAGGGTCGTTGGTGATTGCAGCGGCCAATGAGCGAGGTCACCCAGGACAGCCGGGTTCTATGCCCAAAGCAAAGAACCCTAAGAATTTGGACCTGTTCGGGCAGAAGGCATACTTGTCAGGGGCCTTCAGCTTCATACAGCTAACCAGCAAGCCCTGCTGGGGTGCTATGACTTTAATATGTGGGAGTCACTGACAAAATTTGGGGAGCTATTTCCCCAGGAATCCAGGCAGGAGTTTTCCTCCCTAAATGAGGAAGGCAAGTTCGTGGCTCGAGCATCCCTGCAGGTGGCCCTGGATGCCACTGACTCTGTAGCTAGGTCAATGGAAACTGCGGTTACAATGCATAGGAGCTCTTGGTTGCGGTCCTTGGGGCTTCCCCAGGAAGTGCAACAGACCATCCAGGATCTCCCATTTGAGAATCTTCTTGGAGAAGACAGACGATAGACTGCACAGCCTTAATGGTTCCCAGACAACCTTGAAATCCCTGAGACTTTAGTACCCGGCAAGTTCAAGGAAGCAGTATAGGCCTCGACAGATGAGCTGTTACTTCCCGCAGACTGCCAGGCAGGATCAACAGAGGAGAAGGAACAGGAGATTTAGGCTCAGGACCCTTCTCCAGTCTTCTTCGATAGGCCCTGCGCATTCTTTTCCCAGACAACCCGTGTCATCCAAACACTTGTTTTGATGAGACGCTCGAGGTCAACATCGCAATCCCATATGTATTAGAGCCAGCTACCCCCTGTTCTCCAACCGCCTTTCCTATTTCCTGGATGCCTGGATCCATATCACCTCAGACCACGAGGTTCTCAGCATGATAGGAATTGGATGGTGTAACCCAGTTCTTTCTACCCCCACCCCCTTCCCATCCCTCTTCAGGGACCCTTTTCACAAGCTTCTGTTGGAACAAGAATTCCAATCCCTCCTTCAGGTGGGAGCTGTCAGGAGGTTCCCATTCACTTGAGAGGAAAGGGGTTCTATTCCCGCTATTTCCTAATTCCGAAAGCCAAAGATGGTCTTAGACCTATTCTAGACTTGTGACATCTCAACTGATATCTCAAGAACCTGAGGTTCCACATGGTCTCCTTGACTTCCATCATTCCCTTACTGGATCTGGGGATTAGTATGGCCACAGTCTACTCCCCCTCTTGCCATCACTTGGACTCAGTGCTCACGATAGCCTCGGCAGATCTTTCTCCTCTCACCCCGAGAGGCCTTTTTGTCCAGACATTGTGAGGGACATCTTCCAATGGAGGGGGACTCCCCTTATAGATCAGTTTGCTACGTGAACCAACAGGAAATGCCACCAGTTTTCACTGCGAGGTCACAGCCCTAGTTTGCTCGGAGCAAGTCCATGAGGTCCTAATGGGCAGTAGAAAACCATCCACCAGAGCCACATACCTGGCAAAATGGAAGTGTCCTCCATCTAGTGTTCCTGACGTCAAGTCCTGCCCTTGCAGTCATCCCTGCAATTTATTCTAGATTACCTGCTTCTGCTCGGACAACGAAGTCTAGCCCCTTCGTCAGTCAAGGGCCATTTAGCGGCTAGCTTGACTTTCCATCTCAAGATTGACAACTGCTCTGTCTTTTCACACAACATGGTCATCTGATTTCTCGAGGGCCTGGAGAGAGTACAGGTTAGGGATCCCACCCCCACGTGGTACCTAAACTTTGTCCTTTCAAAGCTCACAGGACCCCTATTTGAACCCTCTGGCAATATGCTCGCAGTTGCATCTCTCCTGGAAAGTAGGCTTCCTGGTGGCCATCACTCTGGCTAGGCGGGTTTCGGATAGCAAAGCCTTCACCTCGAAGCCATATATGGTCTTTTTCAAGGACAAAGTTCAGTTGAGACCACACCTGTGATTCCTTCCGAAAGAGGTCTCACAATTCCATTGCAATCAAGCAGTTTTTCTGCCAGTGTTCTGCCATAAGCCACATATGAATAGAGAAGAATAGAGCCTCCGTTCGTTGGACATTCAGTGTGCCTTGTCTGTTTTACAAACAAAGAACCAAACCATTCCACAGATCCACTCAGTTGTTCATAATAATAGCAGAAAGAATGAAAGGTCTCCCCATTTCTGCACAGAGAATCTCATCGTGGATTACTTCGTGTCTCACAGCATGTTACAAGCTCGCGGATATTTTACCCTGGCCAAACCTACGGTGCATTCTACAGGGTCCCAAGCCTATTCCGTGGCTTTTTTGGCACAAGTTCCAATTCAGGACATCTGCAGGGTGGCAACTTGGTTGTCATTTCACATGTTCATGACTCACTACGCCATTACACAACAGGACAGAGAGCCTGCCAGCTTCGACTGGGCTGTGTTACAGTCGGCCTGTCCTTAATCTCCAAACGTACCTCCAGTGCAACTGCTTGTGAGTCGCCTACATTGGAATGGACATGTGCAAGCACTTGAAAAAGAAAAAATGGTTACTAGCCTTTCTGTAACAGTTGTTCTTTGACATATGTTGCACATGTCCATTCCAAAACCTACTCTCCGTCGCCTCTCTGAGGCGGTTGGCAAGAAGAAACTGAAGGGGAGTGGGGTTGGCAGGGTCCTTTATACCGACGCTATGAGCACGCAACTCCAGGGGGCACTAGAGCTGATCCAACAGATACAACTAAGGGAGAAAAATCCAGCAACTCTGCTCGGGGCATGCACACACCTCCATTGGAATGAACATGTGCAACACATCTCATAGAACAACAGTTACAGAAATGTTAGTAACCGTTTTTTGTCCATTGTAATATGTTTTAAAAATTATTAACTGAACAATAAAATTACAGGGTTCACGAGATAAAGATAAAGCTGAGAGGAAGCGAAAAGCTGAGATTGCCAGGCTGCGCAGAGAGAAGATCATGGCTCAGATGTCTGAGATGCAGCGGCACTTCATTGATGAGAACAAAGAACTCTTTCAGCAGACTTTAGAAGAACTAGCTACTTCAACCTCCAGAGTACTCGATAATAGGTGAAGGGAGAACATTTTAAGTAAAACTTTGAGAGAGTTGATAAGCCTCTAGTCTTTCTATTTGAACTCAAAAACTAGATTTTCCTTTTCTCAGCTGACAACTGTCCAGCTCTTTCAGACCATTTGTTGGTTTTTCAGACCACCTTTTTTCCCGCACACTGCTAAGATTATAGCCGAATTGCACTAAATATCCATGACTGCTTCAGAAAATTAAACAGACAAAAAAAAACCTGCCTGACTTATAAAATCTTGGTTAGGAAGTGTGGCCAGCATGATGATTGTTAATTATACTAGGGAAAGTTGTTTAGGACATAGGGAAGTGGGAGTAACTAGTATCTGTTTGTGAGGGGTGGGGAAAAAATATTTGTAACCAGCTGAAGATCTAAATTAAGATGTATTTTGTGGGAGATTGGCAGATGGAAAACGTGGTATTTGGTATGTGAAGCAGTTGGGGACAGCTGGGAAAAGTACAAGCTTGGCCGCTATTTACACTACCTACCCCTAGATATGAGAATGAAGCCTCATTGCTCCCAGGGAAGGATTTCTGTTTTACCTGGTCTTAATCAAGATTTATAAAACTCTATGGTAGTACTTATGAAATCCTGAATGTAGTATTCCAAACCTACATTAACATTAAAAAAACAACATTAAAAGAGTGTTAAAATGCCATCTTAAACTAACAAAACTAATCTGTTAAGAAGTTGTTGGGTAAAAACCAAAGCCTCCAGTATTTGAGTTTGGATGCTATCTTTAATGATAACCCCGTCTACTAGGTGTAATTGGATATTAAATTATTGTCCCTCTACTTGTAAACCTTAAAAACACACCAAACTAAAGACTAAGATTTGCATGCACCTCTCTAGCTCTTTTACTTTCAAGCTTAGTTTTAATGATTTAACTGCAATTTTAATCTGGAAACAGTTAAAATATTATTTCAAGAAAGCAAAGAATATTTTCATGTTGTCAACATCTGGAGGACATAAGGTCTCTCTGAAATGTATTGTTGTACAGTGGTTTTTAGGGACACATGCACGACTGTATATACAGTAACTCCTCACTTAACATCCTAGTTATGTTCTTGAAAAATGCAACTCTAAGTGAAATGATGTTAAGTGAATCCAATTTTCTCCATAAGAATTACCCACCCCCACCCACATTCACATTATATTCCAGGGAAATTTTTTTCACCAGACAAGATATTATATACATATACAGTATAAGTTTTTAAAAATAATTTTAAACAATTTAATACTGTACTCACCAATGATGATTGTGAAGCTTGGTTGAGGCAGGGGCGTAGTGGGTTTGGGGTGCCGGGGCTTGCCCCGCTCCAGCCGGGGGGCAGGATCGAGGTGGTGGGGCTTGCCCTGCTTTGCCCTCCGGGTGCTCCAGCTGGGGAGCGGGCAGGCTGGAGCACCGGGCTGGGGGAGCCAAACAATGTTATAAGGGAACTTTGCAGGACTTTAAAGGAGTATGTTCTCTAATAGGTCAGCAACCTAATAAAACAACGTTAACCGGGACAACTTTAAGTGAGGAGTTACCATATGACAAATGTTTGCTTATTTACAAAATGAAAATGAATGAACATAAAACTACACCAATAAACTAATAAAAACTTAAAGCATGATCTAATTTAAATCATTGTCGAATAATGTACTTACTAATATAATTTGATTCCAGTCCTACAGTTTCAGATACAAAGCTCACAGCTTTGGGACCAAAGCAAACTAGAGTGACTGAACTGAGACAGGTTGTTACCTGTATATTGTGTCAAGAAGAACAGGAGGTTAAAGTGGACAGCAGGGCTATGGTTTTGGCAGCATTTGTTCAGAGATCTACTGTATTGTCTAAAAACCGGAACAAAGTTATTCAGGATCCTGGTAAGTTGTGTTCATATTTTTACTATAACATTCTGAAAGAATCATCTGTATCTGCCCTGTTTCTTCTTCTGAAGTAGATGTGTTCCACTGTGCCCCTTTTCATTAGTTAACTATATAATTGCGAGCAAACTCAGACGTAGTCAGTGGCAAAACGCTCGCTGACTTTGTTAGGAACATGCCTCATAAGGAGTAGCTAGGAAACACAGGCAATATAATATCTAAAACGCTTCCTCTAGTCAGTTATAAATTCACCTAACACACCTCAGTTTTCAATAACTGAAGGTACTTTATATTTTCGTGGGTAGAGTTACGGGAATGAGAGAGGGGCAATATGGATGTATTGGAGCTGATATACAAGTCATTATTAAAAGGCTTGTGCATGTGAAACCATTAAATGTTTTCCAGTTACTTGAGTTTGTAACGCCAAGCCATTGCTCAGTGGTTTTCAGATGTTAGTCCCATGTTTTTCTTTATTCCATCCCAATTATTGGTGTAACTGAAAGCTTGATAGCGAAAGATCTAGCAAAAATACCCCACTGTCTGGTAGAGCCTGAAACAAAATATGCTATAATAAATTAAGAGGCAGTGCTGATATCTAGCTACAGTGACAAATGGAGCTGCCTGCCCCAGTGTTTCAAATAGACCTTTCACTATGCATGAGGAGGCTTGTTAGGAGCAGCTCAGCTTCACGGTTGCCTCAGCCAGTGAAACTCCTATAGTTTTCTGCCTGAGGATGTCTACAGTGCAGGTGGGAGTGAGCTGCACAGCCTGTCTATACAGACTCATTAGTAGGGTCCAGGCTAGCATGCTAAAAGTATAAATGTGAATGTTCCTGCTCTGGCTTTCAAACTCACTCTATCCTCTAGGCTTGAGAGCTTGAGCTGGAATGTCCCACGTTGATATTTTTAGTGTGCTAGTGCTAGTTCCCACCTGCAGCATAGACATACCATCAGAGTCTCCCGATTCTCCCCCATTTATACCCTCCTCAGAAATCACCCTGGGCCATAACCTCTCACTACACAGAGGATATACTACGTTAGGACATAAATAGTACATATATCAGTTGTTCTATACCTGGATTTATGTTAAACATTTGGCAGCAGTCAGTTCATTTAATGTGTATAGGTGACGTATGCCTTAATAATACATATAAAATATTTCTCAGTACAGGGTTTTTTTTTTCCTTGTTAGATTCTTTTTGGTAGAGAAACTCAGAAAAAACCCTTGGGGTTCAAGACTTTTCTGGAACAGTTCAATTTTGGTTGGTTGGGATTGCCTCATCCTAAATATTCTCTGTTCATATTATGTGTATGCAAATACAGAGAACATTTTTCTGTACTACATCATATCTCTCTATTCCACTTATAGAAGATTAAAAATGTTCGGTTTTTTCCAGGGGTGCTGAGCGCCCAAAATTCCACTTAAACTGAATGGGTGCTGCTGGTGTTCAGTGCCTCTGAAATTCAGGGCTTGTTTGTTGCTGATTTCATCTTTAACTAATTATTGTGTATTTATAACTGAGCCTTTAAACTGTGTCTCAAATGACCTAGCTAAAAAGTATATTAGTAGGGATTGGTAGTATGCTTTAAATTGACTTTTTCAAAGGAATAATTAAAAAAAGGTGATTCTTTAATAACATTTAATAAAACATGTAAATGACAAATGTAAATATTTTAATGTCAGAACTAAACATCTATTTATTATAGAAAGATTTAAATGCAAAATTGTTTGTTTTTATGCAGAAAAATATGACCCATTATTCATGCATCCAGAGCTGTCATGTGGAACGCACACGGGTAGCTGTGGACATATTATGCACGCCCACTGTTGGCAAAGGTAATTGCCATGTTTAGAGTTAATAGAAGTGAACTTTATTTTCAACTAGACATAAATGATCCAATCCTTCTCCCACTAATACTAGTTGGAGTCTTAACATTTACTTCAGTGGACGAATTAGATGTCAAATACATAATTTAAAATAAAGGCTGTTATAGACCAATAAAGATATCTAAGATTAAAAAAAAGAGAGAACCCATTATAGCTGAATTGCAAACAAGATTTATTAGAAATGATAGTTTAGCATCTGTCATCTTGATGATTTTGTCATATAGAGAAGGAATTTACGTGCATGCTCTCTCTACTTAAAAAAATTAGTTTACCACTTTTAAACCGGTTTTTACCACCAGTTTAAAATTTGAGTTGATAAAAGTTTAAATAATGTCTGTAGAAGCTAAAAGGACTTACCTTCATATGTAAATAGTATTTGTATAATGCTAGGATATTGCCATAATATTGAATATGCATCCTGAAAGATAAGTACTTTACAGCCATTGCTAAATTTTAATGTTTAAAAAAATGTTTGAATTCTTGCTTAATCTGGAGTTGAGCAAATAATTTGTCCAATATAGCCTTTTTTTCTGCTTGTAGGATGTCCATATTTCCTTGAATTTGTTCTTTAATTTGCTAGACTGCTATTTTTGCTGGTACATCTTGATGCAAGTATTCAAATGTTGAGCTTCGTTAGTTTGTTGATTAGTCACAAGTTTTTAAGGGATTGCTTCTGTTTCCTGATTAGAACATAGTTTATGATCAGGAAAAGAGCTGGAAGAATAGTGGAAGTTGGCAGCGTGTAAGGGCTTGTCTACACTTGGAAATTTACTAAAATAGCTATTCTGGAATATTTATTTCAGTACAAGATCCCATGTGGACACTCTCTTATTTTGGAATAAGTTACCATTTCTCATTTAGCTTAATCTACTTCCCAAGTGGCTTAACATCAAGATTTGTTTCTGCTGCTCTGAGCAAACAAATTCCCACTCTGTACTCAAGATGGAGTTCTATGTTTGGAATTTTGATTCTTTAGTTCTGAAGCACTTATTACTGCATAAAACTTTATCTTGGTACTTTGATTTCTCTGGCAATGGCCAACAAAATTGTGATCAGAGAACAAATTTTCATAGAGAATGAAGAGGCACTATTCACTGCTAAAATTATTTTTTTTCTGAATAAACCTGAAGTCTAGGATTCTCCCTAAACCTTTCTTCTTACAATCTATTTCAAATTTACTTTAAAAAAAAAATCTAGAAAATCCTGATCTTTAAACCTGAAAAGTCTTACTTTAAGTGATTTTGAGGTCCATTGCACTAATTTATTTGGTTTAAAAAATTAGCTAGAGCTAGCAATTCATAATCTTTGATCAACAAGAATGTAATTTTCATATCCAATATTTGTATTTTAGATAATGTTCTTACATGAGCATGGAAAAACCATCAGTACATATTGATTCATACATAAAATACTATTTTACTGACAAACATTAAATTAATGTATTGTTTTCTAAAGGTATTTTGATGCTGTTCAAGCAAAGGAGCAACGAAGACAACAGAGATTACGTGTGCATACAAGTTATGATGTAGAAAATGGTGAATTCCTTTGCCCTCTTTGTGAATGTTTAAGCAACACTGTTATTCCTCTGCTTCCTCCACCAAGAGGTTTATTTAACAGGTCAGTTTGCTTTTATAAGTACCCTTGTTAACTATAGAAAAAGCCCCCTCTTAAATCAAATTTGTAATTAAGCTATCTGTGGAATCTAAAGAATCAGGGCCCAAGTCTGCACATGCCTTTACCAGAGCTACACATAAAATGAGATGGTAAATGTTTGCAGAGTTGGGAGGTGCATGTGTACCAATTTACATGTAACCAATTTTAAAATGCTTTACTATCAATGAAACTGGAATATGAATTAAACACAGTCAGTGGACTACAGAATTGCCAACTCGCATTGTTATAGAGTCTTGTGGTATTTTTTAAAAAGTTGCTCATCTCAGGGACAGCAGATTTTGTCATGTGAAACTCTTGAGCTTTTCAAAATTGTCACCATTTCCCATTATTTTGATAATCTGAAACTAGTACCAGGCTGCCCTCAGTCAAGATAGCTGCCTGTTGTGCTTTGTGGTTTGGAAATTACAAGAGTATAGAAGGATAGGGAAATGAGGCTAACTGTGAGGATAGAGGAATGTGTGGAGAGCAGAGAGGAAGATTGGTAGGAATCGGGAATATAGAGTGGCAGGAAGGGTGACTGATTGATTGGAGTCAACAAGAGAGGAAAGGGCTGGAAGAAAATTGAAGGACTGTAAAAGGAGAATGGGAATGGAAGGAAAGGGGAAAAAGAAAAATCAGGGAGGAAGGTGAGTGTTGGGGGAAAAGGTGGGTGCAGAAAGGGAAGAATAGCTGCTTCCGCATACCAGCGAGTAGTTTTTTCCTTCCAACTACCAGGGAAGGAGAAGCTCTCATTGTTGTGTGTGTATTTTTGTGTATGTGCAAGGTTGAATTTTCTACTGGTGATGATCTCACATGCACTAAGGATTTCCCTCAGTCAGAAAGCAGACCTCCAAAACAACTTGAATTTATTCTTGTTAAATCATATGTATCTATTCCATTATTTTGGTGGGTAGAGCATGGTGGCTTCTTGCTTTAATTATTTTGGTAAGAACTTCAAATTTATTACAAGTTTTAAACATTAAATATTTATTTTCAACCATGTGGCAGGGTTCACTTGCTCCTGCCTCTGCTCAAGCCCACAAACAGCTCAAAGACCTTTTTGCTGATAAAACACTCGGTGCAATTTATTTACAATATTAGGTTCCACCATCTTTATACAATATATAGCCTCACCCCTATAGTCATAGGGAGCCTTATCCTCCTGAGGCAAGCAGAAAAGAGTGATCCTCCATTTGCTTCTTCCACTTCAATCTTGTGCCTTTTGTATCATATGTGTAATGGCCTAATTAGCCTTTTAGTTCTCCTCAACCCATCAATTAGGCACAGCTCTTCTTAATAAGAACTGTTATAGAGTAATTAATTAGAGTTGCAGTGACCAGAGTGCTGGCTCAGCTGTTGGTGCCCAACACCTGGTCACAAACCTACAATTCTTAAGCTCTTTTTAGATAGTACAGAAACTTTGTGTTCTGCTAAGTTATTATAAGTTACTAATAATAGTGGACTGCATCAGTGTACCTCTGTATGATAAAACTACATCTTGCATTAGTGCTGTGGAAGCCCCCACAAATCAGTGGAAGAAGTGAATGTGGTTTTCTTCAGTATATCTGTCTCTGTTGCAGTGTACTGTCTCCACATAACAAAATTGTGGCGTTTCTCCAGGTCGAATGTTGTCAAAGCAGATAAAACTAAAAAGATGAAGGGTGACTTTTCTGTAGATTACAGTACTGCTTATCTGTTTAGCCTTTGTAATAGTTTTGTGACCATGAAAAAAGATATATTTACATACAGTCACTTTTATTCAAAGACATTTTATTCAAATACAGCAAGCGACAAAGAGTTCTGTGGCACCTTATAGACTAACAGACGTATTGGAGCATAAGCTTCCGTGGGTGAATACCCACTTCTTCAGATGCATCTGCTCCAATACATCTGTTAGCCTATAAGGTGCCACAGAACTCTTTGTCGCTTCTACAGATCTAGACTAACACGGCTACCCCTCTGATACTTCATACAGCAAGTTCTCTTTGTGAAATCCATACATATTTATTGTTTTAGTCATTATCTATTGAAAATTTCTATTGCCTACATAGATGCACATATAAGTTCAAAACTCTCTTCAGTAACACAAATTCTGGAATATAATAAACATTTTTTAATGGTATCCTGATAAATTTTAGATTGGGTAGATATTTTTTCTATAAAATGTAAAAGATCTGTGTAGCACATGGCAGAACCTGTAGTTGAGTAAACATGAATAATTACCAGATTAAGAGGTCAGAGCTGCATTAAAGAGATTTGCTCTGCCAGAGTAGAATCCACCACACACAAACTATGTCATGTGGATTAGTTGTCGTCCGTCTCCCTCCTTGAATGCTGTCTTATTTCTCATGGCAAGTACATTTTACAGGGGCAGTGACAAAACTATGTCCACACAACTTGAAACAGAGACTTTTATGGTTAAAAATTTACTAATTGTAACATGGGTTAAAAGTCGTATTTGCAACCCAAAAAAACCTAACAATGATTAAAACATGAAATTTGATTCTGTTGAAACTAAAATCTTTATGGAGACCTTAAGGCCTCAGGATTTGTGAATTTCTGTTCTCCCTGTTCATAATAGTATACAGATAGTACTTTGAATAAGGTGTTTGATGATATAGCTATCACAGTGAGTTGGTCTGCTGAATGGGGGAGGAGGGAGGAGATTTTAGCAAATGTGTAAGATGCACCACTGCAGAATATAGGAAAAGTAAGAGTAGTACTTTACATGGTAAATCCGAGTAATCTATAAAATATGCACACATACCAGATATTCTATGCCACAGTGGAGTAGGACTGTGTTTCAGTTAAAAAAAAAATTAAATGTTTGTTTACCCATTCCCTTAAAAAAATGTCATGATGGCATATGGTGATGGTTTATTGCATTTTGAAGTATAATTATGGCTTACCCCCCTATTCTCCCATAATCTTAATATCTGATTTTTTCTCAATCTTTGTGCTCACCCTTACGTAGGAGAAATTATGCAAATTATTTTTTTCAGAAAGAGAACATAATGTATATTCTGAAATAGTTTAATTTTAAAAGAATGTATGTATTCTGTCTTTTGACAGGTTGGATTTTTCAGACCAACCAAATCTAGCTCAATGGATGAGAACAATATCCCAGCAAATCAAAGCATTATATATACTTCGTGATGAAGAAACTGCTAGTAAGTCTGAAGATCTAATATTATGTATCCTGAAGTATGGAAATGTTGTTGTCACTGAAAAGAGACTCAGCAAATTGTCACTTAGACATGATGGTTTTTACTTCCTGGTATTTTATTTAAATCCGGATCAGGTTGATAGTCTCTCTGAAAGTTCTCATCGGATAACTGCTCCTATGTGAATTGACTTTCATAGAATCATAGAATATCAGGGTTGGAAGGGACCTTAGAAGGTCATCTAGTCCAACCCCCTGCTCAAAGCAGGACCAATTCCCAATTTTTGCCCCAGATCCCTAAATGGCCCCCTGAAGGATTGAACTCTCAACCCTGGGTTTAGCAGGCCAATGCTCAAACCACTGAGCTATCCCTCCCCCCAGTGGACTTTGGTGGTCTCCAGTTAGTTCTTAATGTACCAGTTCTATATGTCACAACTGATATAGCTGGCAACCATGTTTGCAGTGTCAGTACCAAAGCCAAGAATTACATGGCAATGAAGGTTGAATTAACACTTTCCATACAGCTGGTCCTTCCATAGTGCAGTTGAGATGATGCTGGCAAAAAAATGTGATGAAAGTTACATAGCCACTGTCCATGTTATAATTATTCTGAAGAATTCAGAACTTCAGTTTCTAATGTCAGTCTGCAACTTTCATGAGCAGTAAAATTCCCCTATAGATGAATTAATATAATTACAGAGTTTATTGGACTTTTTTTATACAGATAATTCTTGTGGTAAATCAGAAAAAATGGATGAGCTACAGCTACCTAAAGGATTTAGGCCAGACTTCCAACCAAAGTATGTATTTCATCTTTAAAAATTATTCATACCTTTTATGTTATAGCAGGGATATAGGACTAAAACTGGGGTATATTTGTGTGCTATAGTGCTTCAGCTGAATAAGCTAAAGAACTGTGAATCACACTTCCATTAGAGGAGCTGAGCTTATGTTGAGAATTTGGCCATTGTACACCACTACTTTTGCACTACAGTCAAGCCTCGATTTACATGGTGGTTATGTTACCTAAAAAAACACTGTGCAAATAGAAATTGCATACAAAAATACCGAGGGTCTATGGGACATAAGGGTTTAGGTTCCAGGCTCACAAGATGAGCCCCCTAATTTATACAATACTGTACAGTACTGCGGGTTTTATTAAACATTTTTAATGAAATTTAAACTTACTACAGTACAGGTACTAACCTTTACTGATGTGAAGATGAACTTAATACAGCATCAGCATCATGTTGTTGAAGTTAGAAGTCTGAGTGTTCATTTGGGGTGTCTGGGGAGGCCGGGGAGTGTGGAGCAGTGAGGTGGGCCCTGACTTCGGATGGGTGGGCAATGACAGGAGTAGTGGAGGGGAGGCAGGAGGGATGGGGCAGGAAGGATGGGGCTGCCTCCACTCACCTCCTCCAGCTGGCCTTGCAGGGGGCCATAGACATTTTGGCAAGGGGCCCCCCAGGCACGCACCTGGGACAGGGGGTTGGGGCGTGGCGACGTACACTGCTCCGCCCACCTGCCTGATGCTCCTACCAGAGAGTGGGGTCAGGGACTGCCCCGCTCCACCCGCCCGGCGCTTCTGCTAGAGAGTGGGGTCGGGGTCTTGCCCCCCTCCACCCACCCGGTGCTTCTGCCGGAGAGCGGGGTCAGGAGCTTGGCCCACCCGGCGCTCCTGCTGGAGAGTGTGGTCGGGGGCATGCCCTGGTCAGGCCGCTCAGCACTTCTGCTGGGGAGCAGGGTTGGGGGCACGCCCTGCTCTGCCCGGCTGGAATGCCAGGCAGGTGGAGTGGGGCAAGCCCCCCTGCCCTGACCCTTTTTTAATCACCTGGATCACCTGGATTGATCGGACTTCAGCTGTCGTTAAGACTGCGCCGATCACAACACGTCTGCCATTCTTCTCTCACTCTTGCCTTTCTTCTCCACGTTCGTCCGAAACGTTTAACGATGTCATCTTCCCATCTTCTTGGAGGCCGACCGGGGGGTCTTTTCTGTTCTCGCGGGTACCACTTAGCAATGATTGCGGTCCACCTGTTATCCGTGAGCCGTGCTGTGTGGCCCGCCCATCGCATATTGTTATGTCTGCTTTCCACGACAATATCTTTCACACCGCTGCGTTCTCTGATTATTTCATTTGGTATACGATCCAGAAGGGAGATTCCCAACATAGCTCGTTCCATTGCCCTTTCAGCTATCAACAGCCGTTGCTCTTCTCTCTTAGTCAGTGCCCACGTTTCACTGCCATACAGCATGGCTGGCAGCACTGCTGAATTGAAAATATTTTTATGTGTGGTCTTGTCAGTTTTTCCTTTGAGGACGTCATTGATGGAATTAAACGCACACCATCCTGCCCGAATCCTTTGCGAGAGTTCTCCATTCAGGTCTTGGCGCATATTAACTTCTTGGCCCAAATATATGTACTGTTCCACCTTTTTTAATGGGAAAGAAAATTTTTTGGTTTCTGGATTAGACTGGAATTTTACATATTGGTACAGTACTACCCAGACTCTGCCCTCTAATTGGCACATATTACTCCCATTATAGTCTTAACTATATTCTACCCAATTGTGTTGAGGGCAGAGTCTGGGTAGTGCTGTACAAATATGTAAAATTCCAGTCTAATCCAGAAACCAAAAAATTAATTACTGCATTGCATGACACAAACTGTTTAAAATAGCATAAAAATGCCAAATCCTTCTTCCAGTATTCACACAAACAAGACTATTTAGTTAGTAGACTACTTGCTTGAGTCAGGTAAGCAGGATATGGTCCAAACGATCTGTCAACTTTGTATAAATCAGAGCATTCAGATATACTGCTTCCACTTGATGTTTAATTTGCCTATTGTCAGAATAGACTTTTAATGCCAATAAACTAATATCTCTCTTATCTCAGGAGTTTTTATTCTGAAAGCATTAAAGAGATGCTGACAACATTTGGTACTGCAACATATAAAGTGGGACTGAAGGTGCATCCCAATGAAGAAGATCTGCGTGTACCCATGATGTGCTGGGGTAGCTGTGCTTACACAATACAGACTATAGGTAACATTTTGTTTTTAGTAACAACTACTGTGTGTTGGCAAGAGGCTTTCAGATTTTTATTTAAATTTACAGCACTGAAACTTTTTTTTTTTTTGCCTTCTGCAGAAAGAATTTTAGCTGAAGAAGATAAACCATTATTTGGTCATTTACCTTGCCGACAGGTAAGATCAAATAGCAGCCTCAGTTCTGAATCACTGGGTTGTCTCCTTTTTTTTTTAATCCGGAGTGCCAAAATTTTAGCCTGAAATTATTGGAGAGTTTCATTTTAACTTGGGTTCCACCCTTTTCTCTATCGATATCTGATATATTTAACTTTAAACAAATGTAAAATATAATTAAATTGTTTGTTCTTCATGAATGCTAAGTATAATAGGCTTGGGTTTGTCTCGTCATAATGACAGCCAAAGCAAGGAGCTTTGAGATTGTAACTGTGTTCTGTAAATCTGTTTACACACACACACACACACACACACACATACTGATATATTTATTACATTGAATTTTTGGCATAATCTATATCTCTTAAAATTATGTGGTAAAGACTATAGCTACCTAACTATACTATGTAGAGTCATAAAGGCATCATTTTATTTAATTTTGAAGAGCTTAATTGTGGTGTTTAGTTTGGGGTTGTTGTTTTTTTGTTTTGTTTTTAGGATGACTGCCTTACTTCATTAACAAGATTTGCAGCAGCACACTGGACAGTTTCATCTCTTTCGGCAGTACAGGGTCACTTTTGTAGGCTCTTTGCATGTAAGTTCAATACATTATGCTAATTATTTTTGCATAAGTACAGCCACTAGTAAAGCTGATGAAAATTAGCTTACAGCGAGCAATATGATTATCTGAGAAACTATATAAGAAGATAAAACCCTGAAGAAACTTTAAAAGCTGTGGGACTTGCAAACATTCTTTTTTATCTAGAATTTACATGATTTAACATTAATTTTATAAGAACATTTATTTCTGGCATACTTATTGTTACTGTGAATGCAAGAATCAAGTTTCAAAAAGACACTACAGGAAAATAAATTTACAGAATCCCTATTGTGGAATGGACTGATGGCGGTTTTTCTTTGTGACCCAGATTTTTTTTAAACTATTGTTAACAATATTTTAAGAAATTTGGATCAATAATGTTGAGATTTCTTAGTATTAGAATTTAGAGGTGTTTTAGTTTGAGTAGCTGGAAAGCATAGCTTCTGATACTGACTGAAAAAAAATCTAATAATGTATTTTCATTGTGTTAACTTGAAAACTATTTGAATGAAAATATCAAAAAAGCCCTAAGTTTGAAATGTTTGTAGGAATAGATGAGCAGTCTTAGACATCCCAACACTTGAGATCTACGTCGTCTGAAATAGAATATAATATATACAGATATATTGGCCTGATTATTAGAGATTGTGCTGCTCAGCATCTTTGAAAATCAGGCCAATATCTATCCCTTTGTATAAATACATGTATGCTATAACCAGTATATTTCTTGATGGAAAAGAAGAACACTGTCAAGAATTAAGTAATGTGAATGTCAGTAGAACCCCAACTTAAAATTTAAAGTTCTATTAGTTTAACTCACCTTTTTTTTCCCTTAAGTTACTTAAGTCTTTGTAAATTGAGATAAGTGACAGTAATAATAATAATCAGCAATGCAACAATTGCTTTAACACAAGGTTATTTAATGGGATGGCTTGTAGGGGCTGCACTATACAAAAAATGCTATTGTCAGACAATGTTGAGATTCATATATACTCTGAAGTTATTGATAGATCAGTAGAGGTGGATCAGTTGCTGACATCTGCAGTACTAAAGCCAACAGTGGACACTTGCAGTACTAAATCTCTGATAGAAATTAAAAAATAATAATTATGATCGGTGTTTATAATCTTGTAATCTGAAGGTACTGGAATCGTCACAGTAGTAAATTGTTCTCAAATAACAATAGCTGTTGAAATTTGCCTAAGTATTCAGTTATTAAGGGAAGATTAAGTGCTCTGACAACAGAAAATCACCTCTTCACTTGGGGTATTTGCAGTTGTCAGCATAAAAATATTCTCCAGTGTGATGGCTTACATTACTGTACAGTTTGTGACTAACATTTTTATTATGATCTTCATCTGGATTTTACTATTTGGGATAACGATGTTCAGAGGGAATGCTTTGTGATATTTTTCTTTGGATGTTGCTTTAAATAATCGATGGTTGTATCTTCAAGGAGGCTGGTTTTTTGTTTTGCTTTTAAATGGAGGTACTCTCCATACAAAATGGGTGATCTATTATTGCGTGGAGTGCTTGATTTATATTTACTGTATGTTTGCTATTCTGAGCTTACATTTGTATTTGGTACGCTAAAAAAAATCATACTGTTTTGTTAGTTGCATTATCATTCCACTGGTTACATTTATTTAAAATAAAATTTAAAACTATGGGAAGCACTTGTGCCAAATCAAAGCAGGTGTTTAAAAACCAAGGCTCATATTAAGCTGACTCTCAGCTGGATACATATCCGCTGCTATCTTATTTTCCAAAATCAAAGCTTTTTTTTTTTTAAATGAGTCTGAAGCAAACAATCTCAAAAATGTAATCTCAGCTGGAACAAAAGCTCTGAGAGGTGTCACTTTCCCCATTCATCTCAGCGAGGTGTCGTCATCACAGAGCTTGGGAGAGTACCACCACTTTTTCTATTGCAGGCCCAGCTGTAACCAAAAGAAAAATCAGAGAACAGAGTGTACTATATACAGTTTTATACAAATTATTTAGTTCTTATCTCATTTCAGTGAAATACGAAGTTTGGAAACAAGAATAGAACCTGCTCCAGCAGTGTGCACAAGTTCTTGAATTAATTTATTCCTAGCCAAAAACTGAAAGAACTTGTCAGTAGACACTTAAAACGTTTAACACACAATTAAGATTACTATAGTCTATTCTGTAGCCAAAATCAGTGCCAATTCTTTGTTGTGTAATTAATACATTTTTTGTTTTTTATATATTCAGCACTGGTGCCTAATGAAAAAAATGGAAATCTTCCATGCATACTTGATATTGACATGTTTCATTTATTGGTAAGTTTTTCATAATGAATACACCTACACCTTTGATCCCACAGGTTACATCTACACTGCAAAAAAAACATGGGGCAGTGAGCCTCGAAACCTGGGTCAACTGAGACAGTGTGAGCCCCATGATTCTATGGGGCTAAAAATTGTAGCGTAGACAGTCCTGCTCAGGCTGGAGCCTAGCTCTGAGATCCTCACCGGGTTTCAGAGCCCAGGCTCTAGCCCAAGCAGGAACATCTACAGTGCTATTTTTAGCCCTGTACTCTAAGCCTGAGTCAGTTGACCCAGGCTCTGAGACTCTCACTGCAGGGCTTTTTGCAGTGTAGCTGTACCTTAGGCATCTTGTATATGTCAAAGCTGCAGTTATATATTTTCTGCATAACCACAAGAGTTTTGAGGAAAATGTACGGCAAGTTAGGATTCCTTCTTACAGATGTTTAGATTTTTTTATATTTTTTGCTGTATTACAGTTTATTCTCCCACTTGGGAAAAAGGGCAGGGAGCCCTGCATTATTTGATAGTTATTCCTATGTCACATGAAGGAATGGGATAACTGGCATTAAAATTAGTCCCATCGAGTGTCCTGCAGCACAAAGGATGACGTCAAGAAAAAACTGACTGATTCTTGAGGCTGTGGCAGAGAAGGGGAAGACATTTATTCTCTTACACTTTCTATTTTTCTCTGTTACAGGTAAGCTTGGTGCTCTCTTTTCCTGCCATATACTGTCAGGATTTTTCAGGGGTTAGTCTTGGCACTGGAGATCTTCACATCTTCCATCTTGTCACAATGGCGCACATAGTACAAATTTTACTTACTTCATCAACAGGTAATGCCTCCTTTTTTGTTTCACTATCAGTTTTTTTTTAAATGAGCACTAAGGCCGGGTCTGCACTTTGAAAGTATAGCTATGCTGCTATTTCATACAAGCAAAGAACCCTTAGTGCTAATTAAAAGCACACTCTATCAATCACAAATCACACACCCCATCACCATAACTGTGCTGGCAAAAGATTATGGCATAAGCCAGGTTTAAACTTTTGTTTCCCAAAGAAAATAATCTGTGCTTACTAAAGAAAGGAAGTAATGCATCCTGCTTTTAGTACTCATGTAACAAGAGGGACTGGGTATGGTATATTGTGCAAAAAAGATCTGTTTGTGTGACATTGGCAGCCAGACCTGATCCCTGGGAGGAGACAAAACAATCTTTTCCTTGTTTCCTAATGAGGCATTTCACTTTTGTTCTTTGCCTTCTTGTCAACATTTGGTTTGTCATTATTTTAGATGTTTTGATACCAATGATAATATAGCCAGGTCTCTAATGCTTCTTTTATAAACACCTATGGTATTCAGAGCTTCACCTCCTCTCTCAACTATTTCTAAAAAAGATTTGTCCATTAAAAATTAAGTGATTTCTAGGTTTAGAATTGTACCTGATTTATTTTTTCTTCGCTCTTCAGAAGAAAATGGCATGGACCAAGAAAACCCTAATGGTGAAGAAGAAGTAGCAGTGCTTACTTTGTATACATTTCTTTGCCAGCATACGGGAAGGTAAAATCATAGTCCCTAGTTTACACAATCATTGTTTCCCTCCTGGTCCCACCACCAATCTGTAACACCATATAAAGGCTGAATTTGATGTACTGATGCTGTTAAGAGAATCATATATTTTAAATTCAAAAGTTCTTGCTCCTTGTGTGCTACCAACTAATCCTGGTTCATGATTGACTGAAAAAGTCACATGACAAATCAGAAAATTTCTGTAATTTACCTCCTTAGAGTTCAGTAATACTGTACTGTAGAATAATTTTGATCAGCCATTTGGCATATGTAAATAAAGCTTGATAGGTTGCAGCTAAGTTCTGAGAACTTATTTACTTCTTAGCCCAGGGATCTCAAACTCAAATCGCCATGAGGGCCACATGAGAACTAGTAAATTGGCCCAAGTACCGCATCACTGAAACCTTTTCGTACAGTGATACAAAAGTATACTCAAAAATGAAAAAAAGAAGAGTAATATAGTATTCTATTAAAAGTCAATGTATTAACTTTTTAAAAACTGTAATGCAAAGAGGGATTTTAATAAAATATATAAACACACAGTAATGTTTGGCGCTCGACTGGAGTCGGCGCCTATGGCAGGCTGCAGGAAATAATTCCGTGGGCTGCATGTGGCCCGCGGGCCACGTGTTTGAGACCCCTGTCTTAGCCGCTCAGTCTCTCCCAAATTTCTGATTCCTTATCTGTTGAAATTAGAGATTCATAAAAAATATTTATCTTCCCATAAGTGTTAGCTTCAAAGTAAACACTCTCTTTACCTGACATTTGTTTCAGCCAAAGTAAAAAAAACTGCTCAGTATGAAGTATGGCCTAACTTTTATTAAACATACTGTTATTTAGCCTGGCAGCTAGATTTCTATAGCTCTATTTTCTTAACTTAGTCATAACATTTTACACACACACACGCACACAAAGTAATTTTATTCATTCTGTTTTAAGTGCCTTGAAAGAAATGTCCTCAGGCTGGCATCTGTGCAGGAGTATAAAAGCTGGAATTATGCCTTTCCTGAGATGCTCTGCTTTGTTTTTCCATTATTTAAATGGAGTCCCAGCACCATCAGAAATTCAAGGTAATGTCCATTTATTGCTAGATGTACAGGGACAGCTTTGTAAATGGCATGGAAAAAAATGATTTAAATGCAAACAAAAATAAACCACATTAAACTTTCCTTTCTGTAGTAGCTGAAATTAATACTTGCTGACTTATTACTGATTCAGGACTGTATCTGCACAAAACTGCAAAGCAACAGAAAAGGTTTTTTTAGTTTTTAAAAAGTCACTTTTCAATTAAAAATAGGCTAAATCCAAACAATTTTGCACTGTTGTATCTTTGTGTTTCAAGATAATATAGGACACGAAATTGATATGCTAGTGGTTAAAAGAAAGTAAAGGCTCATTGCTTGTTTGAAATCTCATCTTTATGACCTTCTGCATTCTTCTCGTATGAAACCGGCTCTTGCTCCCTTTGACTTCAATGAGATTAGCAGCAGGCCCTTAATTTTGAATTAATCTTCAAATGTGAGAGTGTTATACTATGTTTACACTACAGTTGAATTCATGATAGCAATAACCGTAGCTCAGTTCCAGCTATGGTTCAGATAGGGTTTACCTATAAGTCTGGAGGTGTTAGTCATAATCAAAAAGAAAAGGCACATTATGGTTCCCCGTATTTAAAAAAACTGAAGTATTTGATATTTTAGTTCTGAACTAAAATTAAAGTCAGTGTTTTTTTTCCATATAGGCTATTATCAAGACTAGCTCTTGCTGTGTAACGTTTCCTTGAGTTATGGCCCCTCGACAAAATGTTGAAGAGTAAAGGATGCTTTTATTGGACTGTATGCCAGACTTCGAGTGAAAAACACTCCCTTCTTCCCTGAACTTCCGTTTTACATAACTGGGCTTCCCAATTATTTCACAGTCTGGACCACATCTTAACAGGGAGCTCATTTCATGAGCCCATAACTAGCACTAACTGGCGGCCTTATTTGCGCTGCCATTTGCTTGTGGTATATCTGTTTTGTGAATAAATAGAGAACTTCAGTCTCCAGGACTTTCAATCTGGCACCTCTGACCAGCCTTAAATTCACACCACATCTTAATGTGGAGTGTGTGGGGGGAAAAGTCACCCTTTTGCATTATAATTAAGGCTACAAGTATGTCACGGAGGTCGCGGAAGTTATGGAATCTGTGACTTCCAGAGACCGCCGTGACATTGGGGCCCCGAAGCTCCCCAGCCGCCGCCAGTGGGAGATCCCCCCTCCATCTCCCAACCCTATAGGGTGGCGGGGGATCCCCTGGAGCTCCCCAGCTGCCCCCAGGGTTGGGGGATCCCTCCGGAGCACCTTCGGGGACAGGGGAACCCCCCAGCTCCCAGCCACTGGGCAGGAGTGTGGGGGCTGCAGCTCCCTGCTTCTGCATGCAATGGGGCACAGTGCTGGACCCTCCTCCCTCTCCATTTTGTCAGGGATGTTTTTAGTAAAAGTCAAGGACAGGTCACGGCTTCTGTGAATTTTTGTTCATTGCTCATGATCTGTCCATGACTTTTACTAGAAATATCCATGACAAAATTGTAGTCTTAATTATAATCCCCAGTTAGGGTTGTGTTTTATTTGCTGTTGGTGATGTCTTCCAAATGCAACTATTTATTGTCTGTCTTTTTCTCCATTTACAGTAACCGGGGCAAGCCAGTTTGAACATTTATGTAGCTATCTTTCCCTGCCAAACAACCTCATTTGCCTTTTTCAAGAAAATAGCAAAATTATGAACACATTAGTAGAAAGGTATGAAACTTTTTTTCTTTAATTCCAACATAAAGTATGCTGCACCAGAAATTAGTGTAAATACTTTCCCAGTAATGCATATATTTGGAAGTGAAAGATGAATGTAGTTTAAAAATTACCTGTAAAATACAGAAGTATTTGGAAGAAGTCTTTTGGGGTGGAAAGTATATTAAATAGATATATATATTTTTTACTTGTTAGTAGTTGTTCCTCTATAGTATTGTCTAATGAAGACTAAAAGGCATCTTTTTTTCTGTTGAAGTTGGTGTAGTAACAATGAAGTAAAAAGGTACCTGGAAGGCAAAAGACAAGCCATAAGGTGAGTATGGAGGGATTTTAGGATGGGGGAGAAGAGTTTTGGTTTTAGTTGTTGTCTTTTCCCCCCTCTGTAACTAAATGTAGCAGTTTTTCCTGTACTTGGTCTATCAATAAAGTAACTTACAAAAATACAGCTTCAGAATGCACTTCAAAAGCATAGATAGAGGAAGAACCGAGATGTATTTAATTGTTTATAAGGAGAGTGAAGTACTGTTTAAATTCAGAGATTTTGTGAATCTCTGAATCCAGAACGGATCGTTATAAGCCATCTCATTTAACCTCCTGCATAACACTCAGGCCATAAAATTTCATTCAGAATTTCCTTCATCAAGCCCATAACTACTGGTTGAGCTAGAGCATATCAGTTTGAAAGACATTTAATCTTAATTAAAAAAATCTCTAACCGACATGTAAAATTGTTTTTAAATTGTCTGCTCTAAGAAACAAAACTTTTTTTTCTTTGAAATCAGGTAGACATTTGAAAGCAAAATTGTCTATTAAATGTATTTCTACTCAAAAAACAATTAAATGAAACTCAGGATGTTTTTAATGCCTAGTAGTTTTAGAGAAGATTGTTTATTTACTCAGAATAGAGGCTGAATATTGATACTTCACTATTCAAGTAATTTAACACACAAACAAATGGTAAAACTCTATCATGAAAAT
This sequence comes from Macrochelys suwanniensis, assembly GCA_033296515.1. Classification (NCBI taxonomy): domain Eukaryota; kingdom Metazoa; phylum Chordata; order Testudines; family Chelydridae; genus Macrochelys; species Macrochelys suwanniensis. Next base: position 161,374,685 of record CM065777.1, read on the forward strand.
TTATTTTTACGCTTAAGTTCCATGCAAAATAGTATAAAATGAATTTTCTTCTTAAACCTGTACATAAGAATGCTGGATTAATACCCAGGTGTGACAAAAATCAGTACATTATTTATTCAGTCAGTTGATTAAATGATAGACTACCAGTTTTAAAATGAAGATAATTTCAAGTTATAATATTCTAATTGAATAGTTGAAAGTTTGGTGTGTTTTTTTCATTTGATTGTTAGGGATTTTTTTACATCTGTTTCTGTGGTTCATCCTTTACTATTCATGAACAGATAAACAGGTTACAGATGGTTAATCCGGTTGTAGGTCTTTTATCTCTCAGCATGTCACAGTGCACTGCTTCTTGTACAACCTTGAACTTAGATTGCACAACCCATAGATTCTGTCTTATTGTTTCTGAAGATATTAACATTATTAAAACTTACATTGTGTAGAACAGTGGTTCTCAACCTATTTAACATTGTGCGCTGCATATGCAGCTCTCTGTGGGCCGCATCCACACAATATATAAACTACAGTAGAAGCTGTGTTATCTGGCACTTTACTAACCAGAAAGCTGTAGAAACTGGCATTTCTGATATCCATTAAAAGTCTGGTTGGCGCGGGGCCTGGCTCCGTGTGGCTCCCCAGAAGCGGTGATATGTCCCTGTTGCTCCTAGGCGGAGCAACAGCCACGGAGGCTCTGTGCACTGCCCCTGTCCCGAGCACTGGCTCCGCAGCTCCCATTGGCCAGGAACCGCAGTGGGAACTGCCAAGGCGGCATCTGCGGGTGGAGGCAGCACACAGAGCTGCCTGGCCGCGCCTCCGCTTAGGAGCAGCAGGGACATCTCCCAAAACCCCCCCAGAGCCTGTGCCCTGCACCCCATCCCACACCCCAACCCCTAGCCCTGAGCCCCCTCCCGTACCCAAATCCCCCCTTCCTCCCTTTGGTAAGTATAACGCTTAGTTAACTGGAATTTTTGACTTAGCGACAGCCACAGCTCTTTGCTGATTAGGCCGCTAGCAGGCCGCAGGTTGAGAACCACTGGTGTAGAATCTGGAGGGAAAATAAAAAGGTCTTGACATTAATACTCATGATTTCCCAATTACATAAATATTCAGTGTTAGTGTTTGTGTAATGAAGAAAAGAAACACAAATTTACTCCTTGTAGCAGAAGTCTTTTGAATTAGAGAGTGGCTGCTTTCAAAACAATATTAGTTGCATCAGAGACTTGCTTACAATATTCTGATCCCTTAGCAGGAGAAATGTTCATATAATCCTATCGTGTATCAGGATGAAACACTGTCTAAAGTATGCAGATGAAAGAATATATAATTCTAGGACTTTCTTGAGCCATACATGAGAAATAACAAAAATATGACTCCATGCAAACTATATCTAGTGTGTTTGAATTGTGGGACGTTGGATTCCTTTTTGCTACATCAGTTTAAGGCTTATCACATCAAGCTGAAAATGGGCTGCTGTTTAACTATTCACATGGGCAGAGAGGAAGAAAATTAAGGCTTGTAAGTAGTGCTATGAAACAGCAAATTGAACAGTATCAAGTAAGGGCTTATCTATACGGTGAGGTAATGCCCTCAAGAAGGGTGTGATATCTAAAGTGCACTAACTTGTGCATTAATTGGTCTATGTAAACCCTGCTGATGCACCCTAGAAGTTCATTAGTGGCCTTTAACATAGCACTGGGACTGAATGTGGTTCCAGCATGACTCCACCAATACTTATCAGGTAATCATATAAATTATTACACTGATTTTATATTAAATCATAGAACATTTAAATAAATGTGTGTTCATAGTAATTTTTATATCAAATGTCTTACCCTTATATGCCATTTTAATGTATTGTCATAGATACAGAGACTGGTGTAAGATATGAAAGACAAAATTGAGTGTTGATCACTTACATAAGATTGTTACTGAGGTAACACTTGGGAAAATGAGTTTGCAATGATCGTGTCCACTATTTGTTAAACATTTGATTGTTTCATTTTAGCTATGCAAGAGAATCTAACAAATTAATAGACCTTCCAGATGATTACAGCTGCCTCATTAATCAAGCATCTAATTTCTCGTAAGTTTTTTTTTTTAATGCAATTATGATGGTGAGCTTTAAAAGCCACTTGTTGCTTTTGATGAATGGGAAAATCTTCTAGGATGAGAGCCTTGAAAAGATTGTTTAGAAAATCATAAAGTAAATGGCACATGTTCATTGCTGTCTTTTCCACTAAAGTGCCTTATCTTCATTACTTATTTCAATGAAACATAAAGTAGAAGTTTTGGGCGGAGGGGAGGAGGGAGTTGGAATCTGTAACTTCATTTAACTGGAGAAGTTTCCAGAATAAATTTGAATCTATCGATTACCGTTTAAAGGACTGAGCTCTTAACTCCATAATAAAGATTTAACTGTATTCACCTACCTGTATGGATTTTTTTTTTTTGTTTATGTAAAGGTGTCCAAAATCAGGTGGTGATAAAAGCAGAGCACCAACGTTGTGCCTTGTATGTGGGACCATGCTATGTTCTCAGAGTTACTGTTGTCAAACAGAGTTAGAAGGGGAAGATGTTGGAGCCTGTACTGCACATACATATGCATGTGGTTCTGGAGTGGGTATATTTCTCAGGTAAAGACTTCATTGTATCTACATTTTATTAGTAGGGTACATGTTGTACATCGGCATGAAGTGAATATTTCCATAATTGTGACTGTCATTCCACTGTATGTAAGGACAATTATGTTAATAGAAAAGAAGTTAGTTAATAGTTGCACAAAAAAGAGAATATATTTTTTTATCCTCATTGCACTTCAGAATTTTGTAGGAACTTTTATCTTTGATGGAATAAGATCTCTTAGAAAGTCCAAAGCTGATCAGAAAAAGGATGTGTCCCATGTACTGTGTAACATTTCAATGGAAATAAATGAAATGCTCATGGTAAACTTTCTATTTTTCAGAAATCATGAAAATAACTTTGGTGTAAAACTTAACTCTAAATTAATTTCACAAGAATAAAACTGGCATCAGGTTTTAATAATTCTCCCATCTGCTCACACAACAATATATGTACATTGAAGGATTAGCCCACACAATTTGTTTCAGGTTTTTCATAAGCATTTGTTAATGAGAAGCCAAATTGATGTATTTTCTTGCAGTGTTCTTAAGTAGCTTCTAAATAGATTAGTTCAGCCATGCTGATATTTATGCTGTAACAGATAAAATGTGGAACAACATTTTGTTTGAACTATTTTATTACATATATACTATACACATGGCATAGGAGGGATACAAATATTTTCAGGTGGTACTTACATTTTAAATTCCACAGTATGTGCAGATTATACAGAATCACAGATACATGTGTGAGTTGTAAGAAGCTAATGTTTGTGAAAATACCAGAAATGTGGTCACATCATAAAGTTAATGACCAAAATGTCGTGTGTGTGTCTCTCTCTCTCTCTCTCTCTCTCTCTGTGTGCAGAGTACGAGAATGTCAAGTGCTATTTTTAGCTGGAAAAACCAAGGGCTGCTTTTATGCTCCTCCCTATCTTGATGACTATGGAGAGACGGACCAGGGACTCAGGTACATTTTCTAAAGAATGTTTTAAAATATTCATGTACACACTTTTTTTATCCTCAAAAGCAGTTGGTTCATATAATAAGCTTAGTTATATATTAAATAATTTATAGCTAAGCTGCTAAAGTTGGGCAATAATGTAGTTGTGTGCAGCAGTAATGTCTAAAACAAACCTTTACAAAAATATTTACTTTGTTAGAAACATCTGATGAGAAATAATTGGCCTAGTATAAAGAGGTTGTCTGAAGGGTAAAACCTTGAATAATGTCTCAGCACTCTGAGGTTCCATAGACAATACTACTGACGTATATATCCTACTTTTTATGCATAATTTTTTTTATTACATATAGTTAATGATGTATCAGATGAAAACCTCTGTATCAGATGAAAACCTCCTGTCACAAGTTGAGTTAATGTAGATCTTCATGCTGGTTTCTGTGCTGAAGTCTTTAATCTTAGGGGGAGGAGGTAGCTTGGATTTCAGTAACATTTACTCTTACTGGCTTTATAGACAATGGAACCAGATCCTTGCAAATGGTCAGAATCATAAAGTGTAAGCTGGTGATGGCATACAAAGATTGTTTAAAGCTCCCCTTTACATTGTCCTGATCCTGGTGCTGCTTTGTACTTGCTGTTCCCCCAATCCAGGGGTTGCTTGTAATTTATGCCAGCATTTAACAGTCACAGGGAACTAAAACAGGCCAAGTTTTGTGTGTCATGAGGGTCCCCCCCCCCCCCCCCCCCCGGCACACATTCTGTATCAGTGTCACCTTTTGTCTACAATGCTGGCAGGAGATGAGGTGAATAGCATATTGGCCCATCTGCAAGGTCGTTCTTGCCTGGGTCAGATAAATGAAGCTTGTGCTATACCACTGGTGTTATTTGACCATATAGTGGCCTCATTGCCACTTGACAATTTGGTCCTCTATTTCCACTGGCTTCAGAGGGTAACATGCCTCCTGTAAGCAGTTTTCTCCAGGTTTGCCATAATACATACCTCACCTATAACCAGATAGCCCAAATATAGTGGGGTTGAGGAGCATGCCATGGTTGTCTCTCTTTAATTTCTTCTGCTTTTATTGATTATTTTTTCTCTAGTATGCCTCCAACTGTGGGGGAGCATAGGGCCCCAAACTAAGTTAGTATCTCTCCTCATCTTGAAGAGATGACCTGTATCTGCACAAATGTAAAGGGCTGTCATTTTTAATTATGCTCATTACACAAGATAAAAATGTTGTGTCTGTAGAGGGTCAGATGAAATACTACAGGATCAAGTTACTTTGGCATCAACTCTCAATGCAATTTTTGCAACAAAATATTATTATACATACAGTAACATTAAAAGATTATGTAAGTGTTTTGTGTATTATTTGTGAGTACGTAAGTGCTCTATAATACTTCACAATTGTTAGTTTCCTGATAAATGTATTCTTTTTCAGGCGTGGGAATCCCTTACACCTGTGCAAAGAACGGTTTAAAAAGATTCAAAAACTGTGGCAACAGCACAGTATTACAGAAGAAATTGGACATGCACAAGAAGCAAATCAAACACTAGTTGGCATTGATTGGCAGCATTTATAGTTGGTTATCATCTGAAGACTGGAACTTTATTTATGATGATTTTTGTACCCCAGTAAATTTTTCAAACAAAAGAGGGATTAGGAAATTTTTTTTGAGGAAAATAAAGAGACGATTCCAGTCCTCCTATTTAACCTTTTGTTTTCCAATTTATTTTGTAAAGTTCCTGGTTACAATAACCATGTAAACTTTTTTCTATGTAAACAAGTTTTACTAGTAGTATTATTTGCACTGTGCTTCCTTCACATGAAACCTCTTGGGGTATAGAACCTGGGCAAATGAACTTACGTTTCTGGGACAAAAGAATGACTCTTCTTGAAAATCTGACTCTGATTTTTCTAATGAACTACAAGAGGGGAAAAAAACTGCTGAAATGGAGACTAGATTAAGCACAATTATTGATTGTGTTTTGCCCTTTGCTAGTAATCTGAGCCGGTTTACTTTATTTATTATTCTGCATTTTAATAATTAAACTGTGTACATGCAATGGAATAAAGTAAGGATGAAAAGTAATGTAGCAAATGGATGTATCTGTCTTCATCAGTGGATAACTCTTAAACTCAGTGTATCTAAAATTAATTTTTTAATTTGTATTCTTGCAGATTTTTTTGCCTTCCAGTTGATTTTCTTCTTACTAAAAGAACTAACACTAGCTTATAAGTAAAACAATTTAATTTAATGCTATTTCTGGAGCATCGTACTCCTTACACGTATTGTGTGGTTTGCAATTTGAATATAGTGGGGAAACCCTTTCATTTTCCATGATGTGATTGTTTTCCCAAATTTAAAGGGTTGACATTATGTTTTAGAAGATGTCTTAAGGCAATGGCGATGCATTAAAAAAAGTCAAATTTTTCTTCATTTTTGACTTCCATCTTTAAAGGTGCAAATCCCACCTACGTCTTTTTGCAGTTTACTAATTTCAGGTCTTCAAATAGAAACCCTCAGACAAAAATGAACCATTTCCTCTGTATATGAAGGACATCTGTCACAGAGCATTTGTTTGCACCTGTTCATTTCCTTTTAGTTGTACCACCAAGTACATTTACTTTCTGACATAGTAGACACTTGACTAAAGCTCTGTAAAGATGTTTGTCTATAGTATATTTTATAAATATATTCTATATCTGCACAGATTTTGCACTTGGTATGTGGGTGCCTGAAGGGATAGTTGTATGTAGTAAATGCAATGTTAGACCCCCCGCCAAGAAATCTCAAAATGACATGCTTTCTGGTAGAAAATCCATAACCTTAATGCCTTCCAAGTTTTTGGTAAGTTATTAAAACAATTTATTTACATAGTCCTGAGTTTTAATAATCAAAGTGATTCTTTTACTGAGGCTTGCTTTTGATTTCCTCTTCAGCTGAGACAAGCAATCCTTTCAGTGGCTGCTGTCTTTATTTACAATAGGTTTGATTGGATTGTTTGTATTTTTACAGATTTAATGTTTCAGAATAATTCTGTATATGTTCCAGTGTACAGGATAATTCTCCACAGGCTCGGAAATAGTCTTGAGTTAAGATGTAGACAATACAAAATAGAGAAACTGAACAATTATCAACTCCTATTTCTTAAGGCTGGTATTAGATATGACATTCTTGTCTCTAATGGCTCGTTGCTCTTCATATATACGCCTCACTTTTTTTATAAGAGAGCTGCAAAATCTGCAGGAAGAAAATCAGCATTAAAGTTCCATCAGTCTACCCTTCCTCTCCTTAGTTATATATCAACTTTTTGCTGTGCATGTCATAAAAGAATTTTCTTCTTCTGCAACACTATTCCTTTTACTGAAAGACTTGCTGCTTCTGCTTTATTCCACCTGTCTAGGGAACTTAATTAAAATTGCATTGAAAAAAATCAGTTTTATCATGGGCATAGATATTCCAGAAATAACAAAATGGAATCTGCCACAATTCATTACACTGAGAGATTTTCTGGGTAAATCAAAATATTGATAGAAGGCATTTTTCTCATTTTTCTGAGACGCAGAGGGTTGAATGGATTGATGGAATTATGGCTGCAAAAAATAGCAAAGTACACAATTTATCCTGTTTTCTGTAAGGTTAGTCATTCTTACTTAAACTCTTTTCTTTTCTGATTTGTTTTGCATGTATTTATGTTCACTGTAGAAATATTTATATAACATGGTTTCAGTATCAGGGAAGAAATACCTGTAATAAATTGGCTATAACTTTAATATCTGTGGACTACTTGTAAAATTTGGAATGTATCATATGTAAAAAAAAAAAAAAAAGAAAAAAAGTTGAAAGTATCAAAATAAATGCTTTAGGTGTTGACATTAAATACTTTTAAAATCTTATTTATTTTTAGAAAAAGTTTTGCTGAACTTTGGAATTGTTACCTTCGATTACCTTGTTGCTCCATAGTGTTAATCACAGGATAAGAGAAATACCTGGATATGCAACACCTGCAATTCCCTGACTAAAAATTTAAGATGATTATAATATTAGTGTCAATTACTTTAGTTAACTAACCCTCTCTTGACCTCTACAAAAAAGTCTGATCATCATTTAGCAGACTGATACATTTTTTAAAGAGCTGATGAGTAAGCACAATTCAAACTCACTCGGAAGTAAATCAAACGGGGCAAACAAAGCCTGCTATTTCTTTCCCCAGGAGGCAGGATGTTGCCTTTTCTGTTGCAAACTACTATGTACATAATTTATTTTTAATTTTTTTTTAGAATTCAGGTCTATCCTTCCTTTGTGCTTCATTTATAGCTGTCTAGAGGTCTTGAGTCTTTTCCTCGTGTTCATGTCAGCTAATTACCTGGTAGCGGTTGTGCAGTTCAAAAATGTGAGTTATAACCTGTTGCATAACATTTGTAATGAATGTTAGAGTTATTGACGTTTACAACAACACACCTACTTAGTGAGTGAGACTCTCCTGAAGCCCCAAGCCTGTAGTAGAGAGAGCTTTCACAGACTTTCCCTCCAAACCTGGTTCAGATTTTCCCCCAAGGGCCTTCAGATCAGACCCAACTTATTCAGGCAAGATAGCACTTCTTTGCACTGTCCCTAGCCTACCATGGGAAGCTGCCTCTTAATTTGGTGCAACAACCATATAGTGCAAGTTGTCTGCTGATGCCATTGGTCCCCACAAGTCTGCATTAACTGCTCTCACTGCGTTCTGTTGCTGGTTTCTGTTGGTGAAGAGTAGCTCATGGTAGCTCCACTGCAATTGTCTTCTGCACACACCCTCCACCCCCGCCGCGCACACACTCATGTACGCTCTTGTATGTCCCTCAGAGGGCTTCCCATACTACCTTCTGCGTTGGTTAGTCCAGGATCCTTTCTACAAACCAGCATTGGCAGGGAGAAGGATTTGGCGGATCTAATAGGTCTGTAAACACGATACCGCTGGGCCTCCGATTTTGGTTATTTTCTTTTTCATTTCCTGGGAATTTCAGTGTTCAGAAATTTTTTAAAATTGTGAAAATAGGTAAAAACCAAAAACAAGGAGAGGTGGGGAGCTGTATTCATGGGGACTAAGAGTGTGAGGTGCTAGCCATGTCGCAGTTGAGGAAGCCTTCTGTTCCCTGCATCATTGGGCAGTCTTGGCTGCCAGAACCCTGCTTCCTGCCTTTTGGACTCCCCCACTGCACAGAGGAAGTGAATAGGGCTGTGCTAAATGACTGGGATCAGAAGAGGAAAGGAAGGCTAACCACTGTAAGTACCAGCTCCCCTGCCAGAAGAGAGACTCTTCCTGAGCCCAGCCCTTCAGCACAGCCCCATCTGCTTCCCCTGTACACGCTCTGACCAGCAGGGGAAACAGACGGGCCTATGTACTCTGGGGCTGCACTGAATGGCTAGGATCAAGAGGTGGCTTTGTTCGGCTGGAGTTCAATACTTATAGGGTTCAGCTTTCCACTCCCTGCGGGCCTGTCACTGCAGTGGTCAAGTAGTCTTTGCTGCCGGGACCTGGCACCCTGCCGGTCTCCAAAAAATTCTCAGATCCTGAAAAAGCCAAAATTTGGGTGAAAATTGGTAAAAAAAAACTAAATACGGGTTTTGAAAAGACCAGGAGTTTTTCTAAATTGGTAAATATCAAAAACGAAGGACCTACAATTACACTAATAAACCTGCTTACTTTGGATTGGCTCCTCCTAGAGGGTGAACAACTGGCTTATTTACAACCCACTTAGTGGAACAATCTCCGCTCGCTAAGACTCTTTACCTACGCGTTTCCTTCAAGCTGTCAGATGTGGTGAGGACCAACTCCCAACCTTCAGTCCCACTCCCAACACTTTTCTACATACTAGGAACAGCAGCACATATGTTGTTTTAGTCAGACAGCGGTGACCTAGTACCCAGGCACCAAAAGGAAGTCTCACTGGATGAAATATAAATGAACCATGACTACTTGTAGTCATTGGAGATCCCATGTAAAACTGCAGATAACTGATCTTTCCGTTTGCTGATAATTCTGAAAAATCAAAATAAGTTATTTTAAATGTTTGATAAATTTTAAAAATTGAAAAATTCATTTCTGGTCAAACAAATGTTTTGTTTAGATTTTGAGCTTTTAACTTTCAATTTTTTTTTAAATTGAGGACTATTTCAAAATGAAGTCACTTTGATTTAAAAAGATTGAATTGTTTCATTTTGAAAACGGTAAAATGAACTGTTTATACCTTTTTCAGAAAATTTGCTGGGAGTGTTTTTGCCAAAACATTTGGGCAAAACTGACATGACTTCAGAAAACACTTTGGTTTTGCCAAATCTACTTTTTTTCCTAACAAAGAAAAGAAATAGGCTAATAAATTTCACCCAACACTTGTCTCATAGTACTTTGTGCATAAGCATTTAGTGTTCTTGCAAAATTCTTACTCTGGTATTTTGGTTTTTCTAAATTCTTCCTGTCTTCTTCAGCTGGATGTTAATTTTCACTTGTATTCCTAAACAGCTGCCACAACCCATTTCAGAGGTAAAATACTTACCTACCACTTGGGGTATCAGAGGTGTGATTCAATAATGTAAGTTTAATTAAAGATAAGTGTGTTGTATCTAAAAAATTGCCAAACTATGGTTTTACTCTTGCAACTATGCAAGCACATGGCTGCAGCAGCCCATCCATATACTATCAATTTTGGTATAGGAGCCTAAATATTTACATTTCTTCTGGGCTTAGACTTCCTATGGAAAACTCTAGCTTAGAGCACATTTTACAGCTGATACAAACTTCAAGACAACAGATATTTTTGAATAGTACAAATATAACAAATTTAATCTTTTTGTGTGTGTGGATAACTTTTAAGTATTTTTTCATAACTAAAATGAGAAGTTCAGACCTATGGAGAGGTGAGTGAAATTTTAAGGTCTCTTTTTGTTGCATTTCATTTTCTGATGATATAAATCAGTACCAAGTGATCCCAAATTAAACCTACAGTGGCATAACTTCATGGAAAGGGGAAAGAAATTATGCAGGGAATTTGTCCTTGGTTTATTTGGACAATTGTAGAGTAATTGCAAAGCAAATTAGGCGTGCAGCTGCACTCACATTTTACATGCAAGATCGTTCAACTACGTTTTTTATAATCTCTGGCTGTTAAGTCTGAGACTAAAGATAATTTAATGTGCCACTAGGATAAATGGGACATTCCACTCCTCTTAGAACCGTTTTTTGTCTACCAAGCTACATTAGTTTCTGTACAAAAGGCTACTTTTGCAACTAGCAGAACTCAGTTCTTCTTTTAATGGAAGTTTTGCATTCTGCAGAACATGAAGGTGTCTTGGGGCTAGATAAATGTATCAAGTGGGCTAGATCCTGTGTTTGTGCAGGGAGTTTAACACATCTTTATCTAGGATATGCTTGACAGAAATAATGGTTCATTTAACATGATTATTTACTTCTATTTCATTGGCAGGTTGTCGCATTCTGAAGCTATTTCTGTGATTTCTTACTTCCAGAATTATGCTTCATTTTTCTTTGATTTTTAATGGGAGATCTTACCATGACAGTCAATTTGGGGAAGTATGTCTCTCATACTTGACATTTTCTATCCCACTGAAGCAAAATGTGATGTGCTGGTCTCATTCTTTCCTATATCCTGCTGGTTAAAGTTGTTCTTAGTGAGTTTCAGGCGTGCCTGGTGTCTCCTGTTTTCTGTTTCGAGTTGGTTGTCACTGATTCTGTTTTGGGAGGAGGGGTCAGTCTGACATTCTCTCTCTCTCTCTATTGCATTGAGATTCAGTAGCCTCATGAGGGAGTACAAAGCTTTAATTAGATGATCCGCTGCAGACCTGCCAGATAGTCCTTTTGTGCCGACTTTTCATAGTGCATTTAATTCTAATGCTGGCCTTTTCTGGAAGTCTGATTTTTCTGCAGCACCAGTCAGAATAGTTAGTCACTAATGGTACACTGACATTCTAATGGGCTAACATCCATAAGACAAATTGATTGACTACTTTGGGGAGCCATGTCTGGTGGTTTAAGTACAGGATTGGGAGCGCACAAAGCTGGGTTCTGTTCCTATGTTTGTGAGCTTACCTACCTCGAGTACATTTTGAGTCCTAATTGTTAATATTTGTAAAGTACTTTGGGATCCTCATATAAATGCATCAGTCACTGAACATAATAGACGTGAAGTAAAATCTTGTAAAAGATTGCTACAAGTATGACTAGTTCCGATTTAACTGAAAATAAAGAGCGCTGCATTTCCTCACTGTTTATTTTCCAGAAATAACTTTATCTAGGCATTCATCTCCCAGTAGGGGACCATTATCACATGGCTCTTCTCTTCCTCTAGCCTTATCTCTTAATTAACTAATCCCTAATGCTCTTTATTTTTTTAAATAAGCATGTGATCTGTCCTCATTTTACATTGACTCAGTTAAGGGCAATTTTTTTTTTTTTTTAAATCTAGTAAAAATTCAGTAGAGTGTTGCTGGAATGCCTCTTTCTTTACTCCATCCTAGTAAATTGTTTTTAACAATTGCAGTTATTCTAGGGAGCCTAATATAGCCTTCCTATGCTACTTGCTAAGCTGCACGCACACAGAAGAGACTATTTGTTCAGTATTATCAGGTGTCCAGCCTAGTGTAGTGCACGAAGGCTAATCTTATAAATTGTATTAAGGTTACTTAGGAACTATTTGCTTTGAGGAAGTGGTTTATATTTTCCTCACTCGAACGCTTTATCAAATAAATGTTCCATGTCTGGTCAAATAAATGTAATGGATAAAATAGCCTCCCTTGCTGTGTGAACTATGTTTTAACAAAAAATGGCTGTTACTTAAACGGTTAAAATTTAAAACCTTAAGCCAGATTTCAAACCCGGATGCCTGAAGTTAGGCTCCATGAAGGTACCTTAAAACAAAGTGATCTGATTTGTGTTCGCTTTGGTCATGCCCACCTCCTACTGAAGTCAATATGAACTGTAGGTGCTTCAACACCGTCAACACCTTTTGGAAATCAGGCCTAACTTCAATCACTCAGGTTAGAAATCTTTATCCTTAAACTTTAATTTAAAATAATGAAGTGGGGTGTTTTTTAATGCAATGGCTCTCTGGGTCAGATTTTTTTTTAAAAAATGTTAAGTTGAATTGTTAAATCCACTTGAATTGATTTTTCAGCGATCCTGAGCACCTGCAGCTCCCACTGACTTCAGCTGAAGTTGTGCTTTTCATCACTTCTGAAAATCAGGCCCTGGGAAATTATAATTGCTCTTGAGGTTATTGGGAGCTGTTGAGTGCCCAGACTTTTTAAAGTCAGGCCATTTACTTAAGTGCCTGAATATAGACTAAAGAGCCTAACTTGGGGATTTTATGCTTGAAAGTCTTGACCTTAACTCCTTTTTTGAATTCTTTATGGATCAGTATATACATTAAGCATTCAATCTTGCATACACAAAACTCCCAGTGATGTCAGTGGAGAGTCTTATGTGCACAAGGAACTCAAGAAGAGGTCCTAAATGAGCCCAGTGCATTGTGTTACCAATAAGCACTGGGATAATTGGGAGTGTTCTGCACTTCCTCAACCTATCCAGAATCTCAAGATGTGGAGCATATGGTTTTTCTCAAAGTATTGTTCACAGGAAGGAAGGTTTCCAATTATGAAAACCTATAAAATAGGGCATTTATATACAAACTGAATACCTTAATTTAGAGCCCAAAAGATCAGCTATCATGCAAATTAAGGAAAAACTGTTTTCAACTGTATATATTTAACATTTTCATTTAACAAGTGTTTTTCTTGCAATATATTTTAATATCTAAATTTACATTTGCAAGCAGCATATATATAGATCTATAGAACAGCATTTACAATATCACAGATTCTCTGGTTTCTGACTGAGATTGGACAAATAAATATATTACAGGTTATATAATACAAATCAGTCATCATACAATCCAATAATAATCCTAAGATATTACAGAGACCTTCCTTACGTGGGAAACTTTCTTATTCAATGTTAGCATATTTAGTATTTGATTTTATTTATGAGCCCAGTTTCAGTAACCAATAAAGCCTACCCTCTCTGTGTCCTGACACAAATCTGTCTCCTACAATCTGTCTGTCCGTCTAACATAATGAGGCTACTGCTCTTGGGATCAGCTTTGTGATGCTGGTGGTAGAAGCAGAAGCGGATATGAAAGAGAATGCAAGAACGCTCACAAAGAGGTCAGAATCCTTGTCATGAAATTCTTCATCTAGGTCATCTTTTGCAAAGCTTTCTTACTGACAGATCTGGACATAAGAAACACCAATCAACAGCTTGTCATTTGCCATGGACCAGCTGAGATGAGCACCAGGTCATGTGGATTTCTAACTGAGAAGAAGGCAGTTTAACTTTGTGCTATGCACAATTTTCATCAGCAAAGCATGAATGGTAACAAGCGGAGTTTAGCAAATGGACTTATCTGTTGATGCCCTCATGCTATTTCTGTTTTGTGGTCTAAAAAGCTAGTTTGGTTTTTCTCACAATTGCTTTATATCTACCTTGAGGAGGTGGAAAGGTACAATTAGAAAAACCCCCACATGCAAATGACCTGTAATGTCCTGGACACCGAAATGTAGAGACATACAGAACATCCATAACTGGCAAGTTATTAACTGATTCCATCCATCAAAAGAGGAGCTGTCCATTAGTTAAAATAAAAGTTACAGTAGCTGTGTCTCTGGAATACTCCTGGGGAGAACCATTTAGGAAACATACAATTCATTAGAAAATATAGCTATTTAGCTGTACACTGATTAGGCAGCTGTAGACAAAGCATCTGAAGACCAGCAATCACCTAGATTGGTAAAATGTGATTGAGAGAAAATACCCTCAATTAGACCAAAGAGTAAAACTTTTGCACAGAGAAGTTAAAGTTCAGTGCCTGACCCTTGCTGATGTTTAATTCTTTAGAACTGTAACTATACTACTAACAATGTAGGTTAGGCTAGGTTTTGCCCTCTACAGTTTGTCTCTTTGCCTGGGCTTGTCTGACAGCTATGCAAACAAATACCCCAGATATCCCTTTTCAAGAGCCTGTACACAGCAAATTCATTCTCTGTTTTATTCCAACTTCTTAGAGCCTTGATGTTTCTCTGGCTAGCACCATATTTTGAGTGATATACAGTATGTTCCAAGTGTACCTAGAAGTAAGTCTCTGACAAAGAATTAATGGAATGACACCCTAAATTTTCTCCTTTTAGCACCTTTTATGGTGTGGTAAGTGGTAAAGGAAATCAAAGGACCATAATCTGGCAAACTAATCTTCTCTGAGATTGAATTATTCTAATTTTTTCCAGCGGTCTAAGGATAGGTTTAATGCATTTTTCTACTTATGGACAAATGGAATGGATTTGTAAATAATTTGGAAAGCTCCTCTAATGCTTTAAGTGTTAATTTTCAAGGTGCCATTTTTTGTTATTAGTTGGTTGCCATGAATTCTCTGGAGAAAGAGCTTAGGTTTCATATTTTTAAACATATGTACAGAATAACCATAACTGGCATATGATTGCTTGATTTCACCCATTAGTATAAATATAGTTTAAATTACTTTAAATATAAAATTCAATATAATATCTACCATACCCCTTCAAGATATATGGCTGAAAAATCTGAGAAACAGTAAGCATAAGCCTTATCTTAGTTATTGTCACGTTTGTTGCACTGTTCCATTTAATTACCATTTTTACACACTGCATAAATTCTCAGTACAATTTTGTCTTTTATTCTGTTCATCTTGTGGTGAACATGAAAGAAAATACCATCTCTTAGCATATTAACAAACATCCTATTGTATGAGAGATTTGTGATAATACCAGGTAATCTAAAAGTTATATACATTTCTGAAAAACTTTCCTTCAGGTTTATTTTTAAAGATTTTACTCAACAAAATACCAACCAGTTTGCCTTTTAACTTTATGTTGCTCAAATAACTGTGTAAACTTGAGTAAAAAACAATTTTTCAAATTCCCTTTTTACATTACCAAAAAAAAATATGGAAAGGATCACAAAGTGATGTCAGCCAATTTAAAAAAAAAAAAATCTTTTGAAGTCAACTGTCATGCAGATATGTGTAGACACAACTGTCCTGAACAAGTGAGCATGGAGCCTTAAAGCCCTAATTCTGGTAATTTCCCATAGAAGTTATGGAGACCATTACACTCACTATGAACATAGGTAAATATAGTCTCCCAAAGTGCACTATATAGCATACCCCACATATAAAAAAGTGTGTAGAAATGTATACTTGTGATGGTTTATACATTTTTCTAAAGTACATATTCACAATTCTCAGTTTTTTCATTTTTCTTTGATAAAGTCCACCTCCGTCGAGAAGCTTAACTGACTGTTGAGATGGCTGGAGTCTTTCCACCTTCCTCACCTTCAGCCCCTTCAGCACCTGTATCCACCTGATTGAACTTACCAAGCTTTTTCAAACTTTCTAATGCGGATTTGAAAGTGTCTGTCAGGCTCTGCTCCAGCAGCCACCCCTCACTTTCACATTCGGGATCCTCAGGATTGGCGATGCTCTCCAGAGCGGTTTGCAAAAGACGCAAACCAACCATCACAGACACCTGCGTGGGTTGCATAGGAAAAGGACAATGAAATGCAGTAAATCCCTTCTACACACAAGCACAGCTGAATAGCTTCACCCTCTAGCACCACAGAAGTAATACTCAACCTGTGAGTTGACTCTTGAGCCCTGCTGGTGGTATATGAGGTCAAACTGGTCATGAGGTTCAGGACCCTAGTGGGTTTAGTGTGTGGACCATCAGCTACTTCATTTGTAGTTCTGTTTTCTTTTTATATTTAAAAAGATAAAGGCAACACAAGAAGCAACACCAGTGTATTTGTCACTGTTTAAATCAGAAAAAAATTATTTGGGTAAAATATTTACCAGTTCCAGAAGCCTGCAGAATATATTTTCTATGGTATTAGGGTGGTTTAACACCACTGACACCCATGGAGGAACCTATCAGGCCTCAACTCTAACTTCAGATGATAAAATGGCTTATCTAATTTTGGACCCAATCCTGCCACTCATGAAATTAGTGCCATTGCCATCAATGATTTACTGCTGTAAGTAAAAGTTTACAAGAGTGGACTCAAAATGTGGTCTTCATATAACTGTACAGCAAGTAATTTTCACTGTGCTACTCCAGTGCTCATGAGCAGAAGCTCTTTTATGGCTGGCTCATAAGCCTTCCCGCCATTTTATAGTGCACATAGTTCTCCTCAACTGTTCTGAATTGTTTTGATATGGTTTTGGCAGCAGGGTCTCAGCTAGTGTAGCTGAAACAGCTTCAGACAAGGTTCCTTATTTCACCCCACAATTTAAGACTCCCTTTTCTAACGAAGTCTCACTTTGTGGTTTCAAAACACCTCTCTGATCTGGACTGAGAGTGACTTGCTAAAGAGCAATGCAATACACATCTCCTCCAGTGGCTGAGCCCACCTTTTCCACCACAGTTCCAGCCTCGACTGTCTCAGGAGCCAGAGGTTAATGGTTGAGAAGTGAACTTGTATGTCCTGTATGATAGCACAGATCAATGGTCCATCTCTTGTTAAACTGAACTATTTGGTAAATTATCTACCGTACAGGAATTTTTGTGTAGCACCCATTAATATTATACCAAGGTGCTGAACAGAATGGTTAGTGTCTGCATAGTCCCACTTATGGGCTCTCTGTCACCATGTGGTGCCTTGTGGTAGAACCTCCTTTTAGCAACATCAGCTAGAACACTCTCACGCTCCCCACTCCTCTCTTCAGCATCACTAGTGCTCTGAGGGAGACGCTCTATAGGAAGCGGAGCACTCTCACCACCTCAGTTCCTTCCAGCTGTGTGCCTGGATGGATGTGAACCTTTCCAGTCTCTTTGGAGCTGGAGCCTCTCTCTTCTAGCTAGTTAGTAATAGCTTTGTTAGTCTAGTTAGTGTCTCTTCCTGGTTCTGGGTAATGGTTGAATCGAAGAAACAGAAAAAGTCAGGATTCAAGTAGTGCAGTTCCTGCCCAGTGTCTTCCTGGCATCGGATGACCACATGCAGTGCCTCAAGTGCCTGGGAGAAGGATACTCACCTTCTGGGTGTTCAGTTTGTCAGACTTTTACTCCCAGAGCCTGCATAAGTAGGAAGATTTGTTTGCAGCTCCTCCTCCTCAAGGAAGCTCTTGAAACTAGACCATCTCTGGATCTGATCAGTCCAGATCCAGGGTTTAAGAGGCCAGTCTCAGTTCCTGGGGCTTCCAGTGGCCCCAAGTGACTGAAGGGTTCCAAGCAGCTGAAGCCCTGGTTTGGGCCAGCTTTGATTCCTGCAACTTCCTCAGTCATGCCTTTGAGGCGAACATGTCTTAATCGAGGGCCATGTGAGTGGTTTGACTGCCCCAGCTCTGGAACTGAGGTCGGGAGACGGTTCGACCACCTTCACCAGAGCCCTGCCTCACAACTATTAGATCGTGACAGAATCCCTGTGGCCATGAGACCAGGGTCAGTTCCTACTTCCACTTTTGGATCCAGGATGAGTGATTTGAATGGTGTGTCAGAACCAGGGCTGTCAGCACCTTCGGTTCTGGCTGTTATGGTTCCAAAGAAAAGAAGACATAGGGACAAAGCAGCCACTGTTGGCAATGCCGGCTCCCCTGCATCAGAGTTATCAGAGCCTTCCAATTCTGACAAAGCAGCCGTGGTTCCACATCCAGCTTCAGTAGCAAAGGAGATGGATTTGTGTGTGACGTCAGATCCAAAGTCGTCCAAATCTTCAGACCTGCTGACTATTCCTGCTCCAGATCCTATGCTGGTTCTGGCCTCAAGCACGGTTCTGCAAAGCTCTGTCACTATGGCAGCCCATGTCCACCCTTCGGCTCTGGTTCATGCATCAGATCCAAGTGTGAAATGCAAGGTTTCTAAAAGGAGGCATGTTTCCCCAGTTCCAAGGTCGTCTTCCTCATCTCCTGTTATGAAGAAGAGGCCAGAAGGTGTCATTTGCCTGTCCCTAGAACATCCTATCCTTCCTTCCCCTACTATGCCTATGAGGTCCCCACAAAGTTGGATCTCCATACATCCCTCTGGATCCACTGTTATCCCCAGTGCATTCTATCTCCGATTCAGAGCAGGATCCTTACCAGGAGGAAAACGGGAGAATGCAGAGATCTTTGGCTCATTTTGTACCACCCTTTGGTCTGCCTCCAGTAGGCATGTTCCCCCTACTCTAGCTGTTGGGGAGACTGGCAGTCCTGAGGCCAGTGGTCTTATTCAGGGCCACCTCAGGAATTTTTCATTACCCTCCACATGGATGGAGAGGTAATGTTTCATCTGTAAAGGATCCAGCAGTCCAGAAATCCTGGGATCTGGCTCCTCCAGATCTGTTGACATTAGACAGTGATCCCTGAAATGCTGTCTGAGGAAGACAAGGAGGTGTAGCCCCTCTCTTTAAACACGAATATTTGGAAATGGACTAGGAACCTGGTTTATCACCTCTTCTCCTTCCAAAGGTGCTACACAGTTCCATGATTTGGTAGACTGTATGAGGTCTACTTTAAATCTTTTTGCAATGTCTGTGGAAGAAACTTCTCACCTGGTGTTTGATATCCTTGGTGCTACTTCAATACAGAATATCCCTACCAATTTTGTATGGTTTGCTACAACTAGCTAAATCTGTGTGCACCATGCCTGCTCCTTGTCAAAATGCTTCTCAGAAAGCTCACAAGTTGTATCAGATACCCTTTGAGGGGTTTTCCTGCTTTCATACGCACCCTAATTCACTGGTGGTGGCTGCTGTAAGAAACAAGAAAAATCTGGACAACCACGCTCCACCCCAGCTGGCAAGGAAGGGAAAAGATTGGTTGGGGCAAAAGGTGTTCTTTTCATTGTCCTTTGGTACTACAACTGTGAAGTCTCAGGTGGTCATGGCTTGCTACCAATTCTGTTGATGGCAGAAGATCACATTGTTTTTATGAGACTTACCTTACAACAGAAGAAGGTTGGCAAATGTCATTTTAAAGAAGGGCCAAAATGTAGCCAAGCATTCCCTGGGGTCCTCTTTTGATGCTCCAGTCTTTGCTGCCAGGGCATTGGTGTCTGCTGTGACCATGAGGAGGCATGCTTGGCTTTTTTTCATCCTCCCTAACTCTAGATACTAAGCGTAAGCTGGAGAGGAACTATCCTTTGAAAAGGGAGGATCTTTTCAGTGATGAAAAGACAAAACACATGCTGGAAAAACTAAAGGACATGAGATTAGACGGCCCAGTTTCTAGGTTGATTCCCTCTGTTAAGAGGAAGCCTTCTACTCCTTTCTCATACTAGCAACAGTACTCCCCAGTCTTCATCTTACTTTTCATCCAATCAGACATGTCAACAATACCAGCAGCCTTCCACCTTCCAGAGTCAGCATAGAAAAAGGCATTTGAAGCCAAAGTTTAAATCTAAACAACCCGCTTCCTCATTAGTGTCTTTGTGGCAGAGCAATAAGCATAATTTTTGATGAGATGATCAGGAGTCAAGAAGCAGCAAATCAGGACCAACCAACCCCTTTCTCTGGAGACAGACTAGCCTGCATTATTAATGCATCAAGGCAAGTTGCACAGGATTTATGGGTACTAGAGATTGTAGCCATACAGTTTGAAAAACTGCCTCTCCCCAATTCACCCTACCCTTCCCTCTTCAGGGACCAGTAGAGAAGTTGCTACTGATAGGAACAGTTGAGGAGGTCCCCCAATGCTGGAAGGGTCAGGGCTTTTACTGCTGTTACTTTCTGGTGCGGAGAAATGATGCATCAGACAAAATCTCTCTAGACCTAAGGGACCTGGATAAGTACATTCCAAAGTTTTGGTTCCATAGTACCTTGCTGTCAGTCATGGATGGGTTTGCGACTCTTGATTTAAAGGATGCATATTTTCATATGTCAATTTGTCACAATCATCGCAAGTACCTTCAATTTGTGCTGGCTGGCTGCCATTTTCAGTACAGGGTGCTCTCATTTGGTCTCTTCACATCACCTGAGAGGGAGTGAATTCAACACACGCCAGAAGGGCCCTAGGATAGAACTCAAAGTTTTTGTAAATCATCTAGATTTTGTTTGTCTTATGCTGAACACCACATGAATTATACAGTTCCTCCACAGATCATGTGTTGCTGACTGTTACTAGCAAAAGTTCCTGCATCTACTTCGAATCCACTGCATTCCACTAGAGCTGTAGCTACTTCCTTCACTTCTCTTACGCAGGTGCCAGTTGCTGAAATTTGCAGAGCTGCAAGCGGGACTTTGGTGCACACTTTCACTAAACACTATGCTTTGGGCTTGGCCTCTAGGGTGGATGCTGAATTTGGCAAGGCAGTGCTTCAGTCTATTGAATTAGGATCCTGTTCCCATCTCCAGGTTAGTTTCAAGTACTGCTTATTGGTCTGTCCCATAAGTGGGACTATGCAGAGCCACTGGAAGAAATTAAGGTTACTTATTTGTAACTGGAGTTCATCAAGATGACTCTGCATATTCACACTTCTCTCACCCTTCTCCTCTCTGTCAGAGTCTTTGTTGTTGGGTGTCTCTGGCTTTGTGGTGGAAAGCGGGGAGTGCGCTCCACCCCCTAGATAGCCTCAGCCCCAGAATGTTGGTGATGGAGAGGGGAGGGAAAGGAGATGTGAGACCCTTCTAGCAGTGTCAGCAAGAGTACGGTTCTACCGCAAGGTGACAGACAGTGTCCATAAATGTGATTATACAGAGCCCTCTCAACGTACTCCAGTTACAAGAAACTTACCTTCGTATCTCCATGCCAATGAACCGTTCATGTCATCAGCAAAATCAATGTAACTGGAGTAGAGTCTCAACTTCAAAAATACCCTTTTTGGTGCCTCACTGGTATGCATTTCAGCTGTAGATCCTTGGCTAATTACAGTCCATCAGAGAAGTAGTGATAGTTGTGGTCTGAAAGCTTCCTTGGTTTCATTGATTGTTGTCAAGAGGAGATCAGCAAACATTTGTGATACATATTAGTTTAATTAGCACCTTTGATGTCATGGATAGTGAAGCATTGTTAACTTGCTGCAGGATCTTGTGGGGGTGGGGGGGACGCCTAAACCCATCCCTTGACTGGTTTTCTTCTTCCCTTTTTTTTAAAGTTCTGAGTTGTTAATCATTGACTCTTTCATCTGATCAACATATATGTGAGATTGCGCGGTGAGGAGTTGGGGATGGTCTTGGCTGCAATGCCATCAGTATAATGACAACATTCAGCTTTAAATCTTTAACTCCAACTGTGCAGGGTCTCTTCTTTCTCACAGCGGGTGATTGCGCGAGAAGGCATACTCAGCTGACTGAGGATCAATTCAGATGATATAGGTATCATGCAGGTGGGCAGGGGAAGCGTCATGTGGATCTCATGATGGGCTAATGGTGACTGCTTGTTCTATTGAAGGAGTGAGCCCAACTTTACTCAATGGGGTCATTTTAGACCTCTGGCTTACTCCTAGCTCTTTTACCAATTGTATTAGGATAACAGACCTCCTTTCATTGCCATAGACGTCACTTCAGTGATCCATGCCTATGTTACCTACCTGTTAGACTTCTGGAACATGCTGCATATATGGCTACCTTTGAAAGTCACCAGGGGGCTTCATCAAGTGTTGAATGCAGCTGCATGTTTGCTTTTCCGGCTGACTCATCTAGAGCATAATCCTGCGTGCTTCAAAGGCTCCATTTGTCTCCTTCTTGCTTCAGGGTCCAATTCTAAGTGTTGGGTTTACTCTTATACCACTCATGAGGCCTACCTAAGACGCCACCTCTCTGAGCCATTGTGACAGCTGAGATCCAGGTATATCTGGTTTTATACCATGTTTCCTGAGAGTCTTAGATATCAGTGGAGCCACCTCTGCTGGTAATCTTTAGTTTGCATTCCCTGGACAGTCCTTACGTCTGGAAATTGCTCTCTGTACTGGTTAAAACAGGTAGGAAAAGTCACCAGAGTGCATTAGTTGACCTTCAGAGGTAGAGCCCATCTGTTTACCTGGGATTTATCCTGAAGCAGATTAGCCAGAAGGTGGTTTGAATGTTTGTTACATTGAAGACTGTCAGTTATGTAGAGTCTAAATGTTCCCAGAGCGTATGGCATGTCACATGTTTTTATAAACAAACAAAGGAACTTTAATACTTAATTTATTCACTCTTTGCTTCTAATATTTCCCATAGGTGCTTGAAATCAAATGATCTTTACAGTACTTGCTAATGGTTCTAGCGACAGATGGAGTCAATGCCTCTTTGCTCTGTATTCCTCTCTGAGTACCAGTGTCACTGATGCAATCAGAAGGAATGCACACAGCTCTGGAAACCTGGCATGGTGCTTACTAGTTAGGTTCCTTACTGTTGCAGTGCAGCTAGTTTGAACTCTCACTGTTTCAGGATACAAAGCAAAATAGGGAAGCTAGGGTGGAGTTTTTATGTAGCTTCTCAGCCACCCTGGCGTAGATGAAAATAAAATGAGAGAAATGGCTTTTGTAAAGGGAAGTCATGCCTCACCAATCTATTAGACTTCTATGAGAGTGTCAACAAACGTGGACGGTGGTGATCCAGTTGATATACTGTACTTGCACTTTCCAAAAGCCTTTGACAAGGTTCCTTCCCAACAGCTTTTAAGCAAACTAAACAGTCACAGGATAAGAGGGAAGGTCCTCTCATGGATCAGAAACTGGTTAAAAGACAGGAAATGAAGGGTAGGAATAAATGGTCAGTTTTCCCCAATGAAGAGAGGTAAATAGCAAAGTCCCCCAGGGATCTATACTGTGTGACATTCATAAATGATCTGGAAAAGGGGGTGAACAGAGAGATGGCAAGGTTTGCAGATTATACGAACTTACTGAAGATAGTTAAGTCCAAAGCTGACTATTAAGGGCGAAGTAATGCATATTGGAAAACATAATCCCAATTATACATACAAAATGATGGGATCTAAATTAACTAAGAAAAGGATATTGGAGTCACCGTGGTTAATTCTCTGAAAACATCTGCTCAATGTGCAGCAGCAGTCACAAAAGCTTTACAATGTTAGGAACCGTTAGAAAAGGGAGAGATAAGACAACTATCTTAATGCCACTATATAAATCCATGGTATGCCCGCATCTTGAATACTGTTTGCAGTTCTGGTTGCCCCATCTCAAAAAAGATATAGTAGAATTGGGAAGGTGCAGAGAAGGGCAATGAAAATTATTAGGGGTATAGAACAGCTTCCATAAGAGGGGAGAATAAAGAGATTGGTTGGCACTGTTCAGTTTAGAAGAGAGACACCTAGGGGAGGGGGATATGATAGAGGTCTACAAAATCATGAGTGGTGTGGAGAAAGAGAGTAGGGAAATGTTATTTACCCCTTAACATAACACAAGAACTAGGAACACCCAATGAAGTTAATAGGCTGCACATTTAAAAAAACAAACAGAAAAAAGTACTTCACACAGTCAACCTGTGGAGCTCATCGCTATGGGATGTTGCAAAGGCCAAAACTGGTTCAGAAAGAATTAGATACGTTCATGGAGGATAGGTCCATCAATGGTTATTAGCCAAGCTGGTCAGGGACGCTACCCTATGCTTTGGGTGTACTGAAGCTTCTG
This sequence comes from Macrochelys suwanniensis, assembly GCA_033296515.1. NCBI lineage: Eukaryota > Metazoa > Chordata > Testudines > Chelydridae > Macrochelys > Macrochelys suwanniensis. Next base: position 161,398,892 of record CM065777.1, read on the forward strand.
ACTGCCAGATGCTGGGACTGGATGCCAGAGGATGGCTCACCCAATAATTGCCATGTTCTGTTTATTTCCTCAGATGCATCTGGTATGGGCGACTGTCAGACAGGATTAGGGTGACCAGACAGCAAATGTAAAAAATCGGGATGGGGTGGAGGGTAATAGGAGCCTATATAAGAAAAAGCCCCAAAAATCGGGGCTGTCCCTATAAAATCGGGACATCTGGTCACCCTAGACAGGATACTAGGCTAGATGAACCATTGGTCTGACCCAGCATGACTGTTCTTATTTAGAATTTGAAGGATAATTCCCTGTCCGATTTCAGTTTGTAGGTAGGCTGAATTCTCACCTAAGGCAAGGGGTCGGTGTCCCTTTAGTACAGGGGTCGGCAACCTTTCAGAAGTGGTGTGCCGAGTCTTCATTTATTCACTCTAATTTAAGGTTTAGTGTGCCAGTAATACATTTTAATGTTTTTAGAAGGTCTCTTTCTATAAGTCTTTAATATATAACTAAACTATTGTTGTATGTAAAGTAAATAAGGTTTTTGAATGTTTAAGAAGCTTCATTTAAAAATTAAATTAAAATGTAGAGCCCCCCGACCAGTGGCCAGGACCCGGGCAGTGTGAGTGCCACTGAAAATCAGCTCGCACACTGCCTTTGGCACGCGTGCCATAGGTTGCCTAGCCCTGCTTTAGTACTATTACTCAGTATAGAATAGTCTTCTCCTTATTTAATACTGACATGAATCTAAAGAAAGAACTGGCATATTATTTTATAAGTTAGTGACTGCTTGTTTCCTAGATTGACTTCTTTCAAGGACCCCATGTAATGGTAGTCTTCCCTTTGCTAAGCGGGGGATGATCATAAATGTGATTCTTCATCTGGTTAAACAGGGACTGAGTTCTTCCATAGCATCCTGTTCCTGGTAGCAGAGGGAGCTCAAGACCCAAATCTGGATCCCCTCCTCTGACACTACAACATCAGGACAGCCACATATGAGGTGTCCATTCTTAAAACAATAAATATAGCCCAGTATTGCCATTGCTCATGGTTGTATTATGAGTCTCACACAGTTTGGTGTTTTTCAGGAGCCCCGGTTATTGGCATCCTCTAATTGTATGAAAATCACACCTTTTATTTAAAAAACAAAAGAAAAAAATTCCACTCCTTATTGCTACAAAGAAAAGCTTGAAAATGTGACCTGGCTGTACCCTGAAGGTCTGGAAACTAAAAAGCAATTTATTTTTTCATTTAATGATTTCAGTCAATTTCAATCTTTTTGGGGCCTGATTCATGATTTAATTTACATTTGATTAGCATTACCATATGGTCTGCTCCTCAATTCTGTAATTCCCTGCCTTTGTTCATATATATCAGAATAAATAAGAAACATATTTCCACTCCCCTGTTTGTAACGTCTCTTGTTTTGATTTTCTATAAAGATGCTAGTTGATTTCCCCAAAAATTTTGTTTTTACAAGAAGCATCAATATCAGCCACGGGTGGTGATTGTTCGTTTTTAAAACGAACAAACGCTGCATGTTCTGCTTTTCCTTTGGGTATGCAAATGATTTTAGAGGTAGGGAGGAAATTGAAGGGTTCAATTGTATTTTCCAATAAAAAGCAAACGTAGCCTTTTAGAGAGGAAGTAAAATATATGCAGACAGCACACCACCACTTTATAATAGGGCTGTAATAAATCTTTGATTTGTATTTATTTAAACTTAAAGTAACTCCGCATCAGAATGAAATATTTAAAATGGCTGCTCTCTGCTGGCAGCAGCCATTTTAGGTATACTGCAAAGTATGCTTCCTCATATGTCCCAACCTGAACTGCATCCTTCCCTGCTGACCTGGCTCCCTCCTGCTATCCTGGCAGGCTTCATACCCACTCCCTCATACCAACTCCAGCCAGTTCCAGCCAATGCTCTGACTCCATTCACATTCAGTATTCACTAACTACCCAAATTCAGTTGGCTGGCATTCACCCAAATTCAGAAAATGTCTTCCTCACACTGTACAGAATGTCGCTTAAAAACAAAACTCCACTACCAGGAATGGTGTCCAGTAATAATTGCAATGTGCTGTTTTTAGACACCTAACCAGTACACACTATGGTTTTTAGAAGCAGAATGGAAATGAATTCCTGTTCTATATTTAGCCAATTCAACTAACCTATCCTTTGTGCCCACGTAGTTTGATAGAATTAGTTAGGAGGCCTATGCTCCAATATGTCTGTTAGTCTATAAAGTGCCACAAGACTTTGTCGCTCTATGATATCTCAGTACAACTCCGGGAAAAGGGGTGAGTGTTATAAATTAACCCGTTCCTCTGTTGGCTGACTAATTCTGATGCACAGCGCAAAATATTGTAGGCCACAAAACAAGCATTAGCTATTATTTTATATTTGCCATCCATAGATTGGTGGATTATTAATTTTAAATAGCTATTTTAAAAGTGAAGTACATTTTTCAATGGATAACAACACCAACTGTTTCTACAATCACTGCTCTAATCAAACAGACAGATGGAGAAACTGCCATGTCAGCATATTACCTCAAAAAGCCAGACAAAGAGGACAACACCACCCATGGAGCTCATCATGCTGCTGTAGTAAAGCAGAAGTGCCTCCCTGCAGCCGCGGTTCCACAGGTTGAGCTCCTCTGTTTGGTAGTCATAGCTGTAGTGAGCCGAGTTGTTAGTGACTTGGTATTGGATGCAGGGTCTTGGGGAACTAGGATTGCAGCAACTGAAGGGGACTCCGTCAACCAAGTACCTTCCATCCACATTGCTTTTAATTCGACTATGGACAGGCAAAGGGCAGAAGAAAGTGTAAATACATAGATAATATTCAGCTGAGCAAGAATTTTAATACATGAGAAAAGGGGAACGAAAGGCAAAATAATTTCCCCGGTGTTTTATGATCATGCACTTTCTAAAGACCCTGCCTGCATCCTCCATATATACACTCATGTACACTTACCATGAAAAGCCTGAACCTGTTTTTCCTCTCCATAGACGTAAGCATCATCTTTGTTGAAATAGCAACATTCCATCTCCAGTAATATGGGAAATTAAACAATGTTAAAGGCAGAGGTAAATTTCATGAGAGGCAATCGGAGAGGATTACTGCCATCCATGGCCATGGATAAAGATCTACCCGTCACTGGGGCTGTCGTACCCAACAAGACCACTAATCCATCATCTTTTCTTTACAATGGTCAATAGCAGGGTATAGTAATTAACTTTAGTGAAAGTTACCCAGGATTTAAAATAAGTGTGCTTTAGCAATGAGATGTACTATAGTGTTTGAAGTCTGTGGAGGAAGTATTGACCTGTTGTACTCCATTTTTGAATTCAGCACTCAATAAAATAACAATTTTATCTAATTATTGTGCCTCAGTGTGTCCAGCTAGATATTTATAAAGCACCCAATCACTATATCTGTACCCGTTTCCACCAAAAATTGAGAAGGGCAAAAATACGTTGAGGGCTGGGGCTCCATCAAATATCCTCAGCTTAACAGTTGGCACCCAGGTGAAACAGACTCTGACATGCAAAGTGTGTAAAAACCTTTTGGGAAATTTTAAAACCCTGAAATCTCCTCCTCCTTCACCTGTAACTGCCAATGAGAGCTATATTTTCAAAGCTGTGCTCCATGAGGGTGACTGCAAAGTGTGTGTGTGTGAACTGACAGCCAAATGGGTAGCAGCATGCACAAATGAATGGTTTTGTAGGTGCAAAGCTTTGAAACCATAGCCTTACTGTCTGAATACCAAACAGAATCCAGTTCTGAATGTAGCATGCTTAGGTTCTGTTCTAACTCCCATTGAAACGAACACCCAGAATCCCATTCATTTCAGTAGACCATGAATCATGTTTAAAAAGAAAAATCAGATGCTGCGGGTGAAATCCTAGCTCCACTGAAATCAATAGGAGATTTGCCGTTGACGTCAGTGAGGCCTGGATTTCACCCTAGATACGCATCCTGTGACTATACTGAGTCCTCTGCAGTACACACCTCTGAATTAAAGATCAGAATTGGGCCAATAGACTCAACCTGATGGGTAGCTGAATTTTTTTTTAAATGATTCTACTTCCCACCTTAGTGTTGGGCAAATCTACAAGGAAATTGCCAAGAATCTCATATTCCTGAGCAAAACCCTAATTTGTAAACACAATATAATCCGGTTTTCTCCCAGTGCTTTGCCCTTTTGTTGTTGATGGATTAAGTTACAGCTCACAAATCTTCAGATAATGCTAGCAGGGTGAACATCTCATTATGTTTTCAAGTAGTTATTTATATCTAATGACATTTTCCACAACTCAAAGTGCACCCACATTAAACAACAAAAATACAAAGTGTATTTGTTCTAATGTCACAGTTCAAAATGTTACGGAATAATAGTTGTGTGTCTTCAAGATTTTAAAAAGCAGCCAAAATAGCAAGCAAGCAAACAGATCACTCAGGGATCTGGCTTGGTGCATGTGAGAATATTTATTTTTTTAAATCACTTCAGTTATTTAAAGTTACATAAATTATTTAAAAAAAAAGACTTTCTGGCTTAAGGCATTCTTTGTGCATCAGTAAAACATTATAAATTGATTACATTTTAATAAATTCCTAGGCCACTGTTTCTTAAATATTTAACTTGGCAAAGAGGTTGCTGGGGGTTCACACTGACATCTTTTTTAATTCAGCAAGTTAATTTGTTTGCCCCCTTTTTCTTTTTTTAAGAGTGGAATTTATGTGCCTGAAGTGATCTGGAGATTAAGACCTTCCTATACACTGACCTCCGAGCCATTAAGGTGTTTCTGGTCAATAATCTGTTCTGATTTCTATGAAATACTGAAGCCATATGAGGTCAACAGGAACTTAACAGCAGTGTGTCATATACGTTCACTGAGATCTCAAGGACATATTTATTTTATAAAAGAAAAACAGCAAACAACATTAAGGGCTGGTTGATTTTAGTTTTCATTCATTCTGAAGTATCAGCAAAGTCTGAAATAAATTAATAAAAGTGGGGGGAAAACCACTACACCATTATAGCTATGATTGTGTCCTCATTTCAGAGTCTTGGAGTGATCTCGTGTAACTTTTACCAAAATTCAGTGGAGCTATGACAGTTTACCCCAGTTGAAGGTTTGTCCCCTGTACCAGAGCTGTAGACATTAAAGCGCAGCACTGGGAACCCCAGAGAACTGTGGTCTAATCATGGCTCTGCCAATGACTCACCAGGTGTCCTTTGGCAAGTCACTTAACCTCTTTTTCAGTTTCTCTAACTGTAAGTAAGGATTATTCTTCCCAATTTATCCACTTTCCTCATTGGAATGGTGTGAAGGTAAACTCAATAAGGTTTGTAAAAACAGTTTAAACACTTAGAGAGCTGTATAAAGTCTAAGAATTATTTAATCTTATTCTCTTCTCCTGTCATAAGGATTTATACGCTTCATTTTCTGTGCAGCAAGAAAATCTGAGTACCTTCACTCTGATATTCTCCCTTTTGTTTTGTCAGATACAACATGATACTCATAGGTTTTATATTTTAAAAGAATTACAGACAATGTTGACTGTTATGTTCTGTTACCTATTTCATGAAGAATCCAGTAGATTTATTCTTTGTATTTTCCCTTTAATTTCATATCATCTGAGAGTGGAGGCAATTTGTTCACATATTAAAGCACCCACACACGAGGACAAGCACAGAACCCCAAAGGTCAGACAACAGTTAATAGCACAGCATTGTAGAGAGAGTATAATAACCCCTTAAGGGAAGTAAAAATTAAAATGCCGAAGGGATAAACAACCTTGTAGTTTTGATTTTAAAAGACTGAGTTAATAGTAAAGGAAATAATATACTTCAGCTGGCTTTCATAAAGATGAAGTAGTGATACAGTGCCAGAGACTACTCTAACAATTCCAACAGTTCTGCAAGACAGGGTCCTTTTTAATAGTAAGTCAGTGTTATTCAATGGAAATTCTCTTCAGGACAGGTAGAGTTTAATACTTTGTTATTCATGTACTCGATTTTTGGAGAAGGCAGGGAAATGCTCTCTGTAACTGGGTTCATGACGTGGAAGAGCTGAAATATATATAGGCTTGGAAGTATTATATTTTTATCAATAAAATGTCAGTAAACATTGATTTCACTATACACACGCCCACTGACAAAGAAATATTTCCATCTATAATAATCAAAATGTACAAATAGGAAAAGTAAGAAATGCTGCCTGAGACCATGTTAGTTTGATTTAAGGATATTTATTTTGTATATTTTCACATGTGATGTTGACAATTTGTGTTCCAATGGTTATAAAGCTTTAACTTTTTGAATCAACATCTGTTATTAAATAATTATTGTCTGACACTCCCGCATAATTTCTTGCAACTGTGAAAATTTAACTTTTTAAAAATGTTTAAACCCACTATTTTGTGCAACTGTGAAAATTTAAAACCAACAAAAATGCTTAAAAATAAACAATCAATATCAAAAGATAAAAAAATAAAAAGCAAGTTCTTCCAAGCCTAAATATACAAAAAGAAAGCCTATTGAATGGCAAATAAAACTTAAAATGTTTTTAGATCGTCCTTTAATATTTAAGGCTGTATAAGAAGAGGATAATATCTCAGAGTATTACGTTTTTATGCTCCAGATAACGTGGGGTGAACTTGTCAGGAAATAGTCATCTGTTTGAGACCTTGGAATATTGCTCTCCTGATTTAAAGTATAAATGGAGAGAGAACCCATCCTAACCAAAAGTAGTATAGCAACTCTGTACTTCCATCTCTGTTTCAATGTAGATTTTTTTAGTGTGAGATGGATCAAATAATGCTACAATGTAAAATAAACCACATTAAACAACTTACTCTTTCACTTCCTTGGAGCCAAAATCCAGGTATCTGTTGCTGATCCACTGAATCTCAAACCAGTCTCTGAAACCATTGTTTCCACAGCATCTGAACTCAATTTGGAGCATGTCAATTGTCTTCTTCATGAAGCATCTTCCTGGGGTATCAGTGTCCCTGTAGAACTTCATGCCATTCTTTAGCCCATATGCTAATGTCGTTTCCAGAGAGCCCCTCATGAGAAAGCAAATCAGAGCAATGAAAAAAATGAAGAAGTTAAAAAAGAAACATAACACCAGGTAAGGTTTCAGCAAAGGCTTCCACTTTGCAAATTTAGTTGGATCTAGAGAATCATAGCAAATTTTGCCAGCAAGAGCATTGAAGGCGCAGGATAATATACCCATCAATATCAAAGAATTGGGCACAAAATGGCTTTCAGAATTGTCCATCACTTCACTTCGCTTCCGGAGCTCAATTTTGAGGAACAATCCCATGCTAAAAACAATGATTCCTGCAAACACTGAAAACCAGTTCATCAGCCATAGTCCCTGAGCTAGTTTTACTCTTTTCTTCTGGTTGAATTTGACTTTTAGTAGTGCCATCGTTGTAATACTGGATATTGAAAGATTCCTTTTCTTGACTGTGAGCAAATTTAGAAAGAATTATTCAGGCCTTTAAAAAGACTCTGCGTGGCATACTTTTAAGAGAGCCATTTTTCGGTCCTTCCATCTTGAGCTCCCTACCCTAGGACCCAAGTAAGCAAATAACAGACGTTTCAAATTAACAATTGCACATTAATAGAGATAATTTGCAAATAGCACCTACACCTATTTCTGGTGGTCGCTTCCAAGCAAAAGAGAAACAGTCTCAAAATTTCAAATGAGTTGATCTGGATCTACAAGACGTCATTCTAATACCTTTAATCAGTTTGATCCAATTTAGAGAAATCTCTGCTAACAGATGAGCAGTGGAAATAATCCCTCATTTTACTATTTAGTGGATTTGTGCCTTCATATGATAGGTTACATTGTACTAGAATGTCAAAGCCCAGAGCTATAAAGAGATGCTTGTTACCAGATAAATATAGGTCCAAGATAAAAAGCTGTGTCAACAAAGAAAAGTATTTTGTATATGACAGTCTGAGTTACTTGTACCTACAGCTAGAAACACCATTCTAGTACGTAGCCTTCTCTGTTCACCCTAGATGGCTTACATGATTTGTTTTGGGAGCAGTTAAGGGCATGATTTTCAGTAACCTAAAAATCTAAGCTTGTGCAAGCCCTGAAAGAAAGTAGACGATAACTAGCCCTGACAAGATAGAAAAAAGCACCATCAACTATACTCACAAAATAAAACAGCCTAAAATCCAGAAACATTTGTTTGAGTCATGAGCAGTTTATTGGCTAATCATGATAGGCCAAGGTGTGTGGGAGAAATAATTGCCTTCAGTGGAGTTACACCAGTGATGAATTTGGCCAGATAATTAAGAAGGGAATCTCTGCTTCATCGTCACTAGTTAATGCATAAGAGATGCTATTTTAGTCCTTGAGAATCTCTACAGAGCATTTAAAGAAGTACACAGAATGAAATACAGAATCCAGGGAGTCTTGCCCATTTTCATTTTGTGGATTAACTGTTAATACAGAGATTGAACAGAAAGGGTGACAACAAGACATGCTTACATAACATCCTTGTGGCAACTACAGCACTTACTTACACCGAACAGCAGCATTAGGAATGTATGTATGTAGTTTTAACTGCCTTTTATGCTATAAATAGACTTGGCAGAATTCAATTTTTATCATTTAAATGCATTTTAAGCATTTTTCTATTTTTATTTTAAATTTTCAGTTGTGGGAAATTATGGGGCATTAGACAATGAGGGTCAGACAAAACATATTTAATGACAGACGTTGAGGTTCAAAATGTTAAAGGTTTATAACTGTTAAAACACAAATTGTCAACATCACATCAAAATATATTAAACAAATAGCCTTAAATTAAACCCTAAAAAGTTCTCAAGCAACATTTTTCTTACTTTCCCTATCTGTACATTTCAATTACTATTTATAGAAATACTGTACTTTTTCATCAGTTTGTGGGTGTATGGTAAAATCAATGTTTACCAATAAAAGCTAATACTTCCTAGCCTAGCTATTAAGGGTTTAATTCTTTTCAAAAAGAGTTAATAATAGAGTCTCCTTTTTCTCTGTTTCATTTCCCTCTCCATCTATTCTCATCATCTGGCTCAGAAACAAAACAAAACAAAAAAGAGAGACTAGTTTGGAAACCTCTGCAATAAAGAAACGTGGACTAAGCAAACTGGAAAGAAAAATGTAAAAATAATAGAAAGGAAAGTGCTCAGGTGTTAATGCAATGTACTATACCAAGGATAGTGGTTCAGGAGCCAAATTAGCTATCAGCAGTACCCAAAAGGGCCACAGTAGCGTGACTTCATTGTTTCATTTACTATAGAACTATATATTCATATTTAAACAGTATGAAAGGGGAAATGTTATATATTATTCTCACAGCAAAATGACTGATCAAGTATTATTTCATCAACTACGGTTGATTAATAACATAGTAAAAAGCATCCTGATTGGTTAATATTTAAGGCACGCAGTGTTTTTATATCATGTGCTACAAAGAGCTGCAGAAGACACATTAAAGAGCCACTTGCAGTTCAAGAATTGCAGGCTGAGTATCACTGTATTACAGCCTACAAGAACCACACTAAAATAGAGCTCTTCTCCTCCAGTCCCTGGTGGCCAAAAGAACAGCTAAACAGAACTGTGATGCGCTCAGTTTCTGAGGAGGAAAGCACAGATCATGTGACTTATGTGCATCCTCTAGTGGCTGACAACAGAAGGGCTTAAAAGGAAAACAACAGTGTAATGAGAAGGCAGTTCCAATCATCCTATCTATTAGCACAGAGTATCTTTAAAAAAAAAAATTAAGTGTAAAATATAATAAGAACAAAACCATTCAAACCAGAAGCCTATATCTGAGCAGTCTGGCATTGTACAGTAAGACGGGGGTCATTCTGTTTCCATTTGCATGCACGGGAAATCAGAGATTATCTCAAATTGTGAGGAGCGTTACATTAGTAATTTTAACTCCTGCTACATTATCCCAAGCTTTTTTAAAAACTAGAACATTCTTTACAAACTCTAATGACCATTGCTTTGGAAAGGGGGAGCTAGATTCTCTCAGTCCAGCTCTCCATCATGGCTCGGCAGTACACTGCAATATTGTTGATACAGCACCCCTCGCACCCCCTTGACAAAGACAACGGTCCCATTCCCTAAATACACGTGGCATGTATAACTGCTTGGAACTAGTCATTGGAATTTCCCTTTAACCGCAGATCTGGTTGTTTGCATTGCCAGTCGCCAGCTTTCTCTTGCTTTACAGAGTGGGCGCTTCAGAGCATTGGAGGGAGGAAGTTACAAGCAAAAAGAATTGCAGGTCGTTGATAAAATTGAGGGGAAATGCTGTTTCTTGGACAGTCTGTGTCTTTCTGGAGAAGACATAGCATCGAAGTGAAGACTTCCTTGATTTCTCAGCAAAATGTCACACAACCCTGCAGTGCAGGTCACCATGTTTCATTGGCTTCAACAGCACTAAACTGGAGGTTATTGTATAGGTTGTTTGGATTGGAACATGTATTTCCTTGACAATCTGAAGTGAGTTAGACATAAATGAACCTGGATGAGTTTCCTGGGCATCAGTGAGGATAAAATGAAGCTCTATCATCTGACACAATTTTATATCGGGAACATAGATCGAAATGACATACAATGAAAATATGTTCTGTTCATTTAGGAGTAAAACCGGAAACATCAAGTGCACCCACCGAGGTGGCAGGTCTCGTGCAGCTCAGTGTGGATACTGAAAAGCTAGATTTTCACCAGGAACACAGATGCTATTAGCCTGGAGGAATGCTGATCCAACTGTAGTGTATATGAATAGGATAGTGAGCCCCTAGCAGCACTCACTGTGTTCTATGTTTTAGAAGCCACCAGAACTCAGCACAGCAGTGTGTATACGTAGCAAGGCCGTGCATGTGCTGAATATACGCAAAACATGGTTATTTGAACTGCAACATGCCTTTGTGATTACTGTATTATTGTTTTATTTACTTATTTGTATTACCATAGCACTTAGGCTATTCTGCTTACTGTGCAAAGAGTAAAAGGCACACCACCAACATACGTCAAATGCCCTAATTCCATTCTTTCACTTCCAGATAGGCTTCTTTCCTGTTCCTGTAACTGGAAAACATGAGCTCAAGCTCACAAAAAGTCATTTTTTACTGGAAAACATTTCAACAACCCACTTGGAAGACCAAGGCAGATACAGAGAGACCAAGACCATGAGTGGTGACTTAGGGTGACCAGACAGCAAATGTGAAAAATCAGGACACGGGGTGGGGGGTAATAGGAGCCTATATAAGAAAAAGACCCAAACATCGGGACTGTCCCTATAAAATCGGGACATCTGGTCATGTGACTAGAACTGTCAGGTCCTGCAAGCCTGCACAGATTTTCTTGGTATGAATGTATCCTCTGAATTTGTCAGAGACTTTTACTATATATGCTGAAATATACATTTAAATTGCCTACATTATTTAGTAATCACACACCGCACATAATGTACAATGTCAGCAAATTAATACTGCTGTGAGCACCTTAACCTTAGATTTTCAGGCTTAAATTGTAAATATGCAAACTAAACATTGTGGTAACATAGCTTTTATTTTAATTTCCAAAGCCATTTTAAGAAAATGGAAAAAAATAGAACAAATGCTAGAGCCTGAGACAGCAGAAACAAGAACCAAAGAGACACTGGTGGTGTGAAGCTGTGACACAAAAAGTTTGCTAACACAAAGACTGTGTCAGCATTATTTCAGGCTGGGAATCCTTCCAAGCTTGGAATCTCACTTCTTCAGTATTTTCCTATTTCTCCCTCCCACTCCCCGGTTGTCATAATTTCAAAATGACTTGGCCTAGATGGGCTGGTCTTGGCAAGGACTGCTGCCTTTGACTACTTGGGGAGTAGTGAGGGGCTTACCAGAATAATGTAATTATTAAAAGCAGTTTTCAGATACATTATGGACTTCACAGAATTCATAAACACCTTATGACCCTGGCCCAGATGGCCACAGAAGGGAAGCTGCATACAAGGAATCCCACATGGAAAAAATATGGTCAGAGTGGGGGCAAGCAGGAAGGAAAGAGTGTCATGAAGAGTAGGGGGCTTGGATCTGTCATAGAGCAACAGAAGGAATGGCACAGAAGGGAGAAGGGCAGCTGGGAAAGAAAGGAACGGCTATATACATATATGTCTACACACAATTCCCCAAATGAATTCACCAAATATTCCTTACATCCATTGCCCTCCAGATTCCATTCCAGTCGGAAGGGGAGACTAGAGGAGGAACCCACATGGAAAGACGAAGGAAGGCAGTATGGGGAGAAGGAGAGTCCATAGAAGCTCTACACAAATTCCTGTGCCTTAAATATTTGTTGTGAACCCAGAGGAAATTCTCAGGCAAAAGCTCGTTTAAGAAGAGGTTATGGTTGTCTGTATTTAAGCAATTGGTAAAAAGAACGCCATCCTTAAGAAAAAGTTGAAATTTTCTCAAAACAAACAAAAACCACAAACAAATAGTACAGAGTGCACAACTGAGATTGTCCAATAATCTTCACTGTGTCCCCAAGCTCTCATTCACATTTCACTCTGTCCATCTGTTAGATCTTGCTTATAAGATGGGACTTATTTAGATTAAGCATTTTTTTGATAAAGATTTAATGAACCGATGTCATTTTTGCCCTTGACCTTAAGGGATTCATAATCCCACACATGGAAGCTAGCAGGCCACTTCAGCAAGGTGGTGAGTACCTCTCCCAGGGTAGGGCTTATCCCTGGCTTCAAAGCTCACACTTCCATACCCAGTCTCCTTTAAGATTGTGTTCTGTTGGTTTATTTGTCTGTCTTCAGAGAATAAACAGTTTTTTAACTCACTCCTTTTCTCTCAGGCTTCAGGGCCACCCCTCCCAGGGGTCTCCGGCACTCCTGCTCCTAGGAATGTCCCAGTTTTAGTCAGCTCTGCTCCCTTCCTGGAGCAACAGCCCCAGGGCTGCTTCCTTGAGCATCTGGCCCTTTGCTCCAGGGACTCACCACCAGAGGTAGCGCTACTCTGTGGTGGGTTTCCATTCCCTAGGCACAAATTTATTTCAATCATCCTTTCCTTCACTTCTCATTTCCTGCCCTTTATAAGCCCAGGTGTGGCCCAGCCCCCTTTAGATTGTTGGATTGGCCTCCCTTGCTCTGAACCAGGATGGCGGGGCCCAGCTCTGCTCACAGAGACCAGGTGCCCTGTGACAGCACCCTAAATTTCCATTGACTTCAGTGGGAACTGGGGATGGTCAGCATCTCATAGGATCCAACACTACAGAAGAAATTCTGTGCCCAAAATGCCCATTGACTTCAGCAATGGCCAAGATTTCACCCTGTGCATTTTATGTTAATCTTACAGTATGATAACCAAACATTGGTGGAGATGCATGAAAACTTGTCTGTGTGTGTGTGTGTGTGTGTGTGACTATATTGTTTTAATAAGTCAAGAGTTCCCACTGCTGCAGCAAATTACGGTAGGCGGCCTTTTTTTTTTTTTTTTTTTTAATGTTACTGCCAGTTTATCAACAAGAGTAAAGTAGTTCAATGATATTGTTTTTTATTTTTTGGAATTACCCTTTGTAAAAGTATTTGTTGATTAAGAAGAAGATTGTTTACAGCTCTTTGGTTATTCTGGCAGCAATGATATAGAGCACAATTTTATCTTGTGTGCGCATTATGGGTGCCTTTGGTATGACCCTAAATCTGCATTTTTCGCCCAAAAAAACTGCAGGAAAAAAAATTCATCCAATTCTAATTATCTACGATTGATACCACTGATAATGACCTGTTGTTGACTACGGGCCACAATGAGTGTGGATAGAGTTGCTTTTGGTAGGCTCCATTCCTTTCTGACTAAGTATTACTTAATAGTGATGGTGGACAATTTCTCCTTTTTCCCCGAGAGTACACTTCAGTGGGGTTCCATCTCATCTCCCTTCTTGTTTACTGAATATATATTTATGGTGATTAGTCAGGTTGTGGTGTACACGGTGACACCTCACTCTGTAGCTCTAGCTCAGTTGACCTAGGCAACACTTACTGTTTTACACAGTATTTGGTCTATGTTGAGGTATCGATGAAAGCCAGCTGGCTGAGGCTATATCAGTATGTATCAGACTGAAGTGACTTTGGCTGGTTAGGGGAAGCAAATGGGGGACATGGCAAGGATAATATTTGCCTTCTTGACTGAGGGTGTGTGTCTGCATTTGCTTGTTTAGCGATTGCAGTCTTGCTACTAGATGATCAGGTAGCAGCAACATCTGTGATTTTTTCTGGATGGAATTTAAGGTCGCCTGCTTGACCTATTGGGCTCTAGCTGGCCTGAGGCCTACCTGAGACACCACCCTTCACCCTGTGCCACAACTGCAGTCAGAAGAGGTTATGCCAGAATGTTCTCTGAGATAGGTTCTCTACACAGGTACTTCCTCTTGCAAAGCACATTTCTTCATTCTGCCTCTTGGAGAAAGAGAACTAGGAGGCTGGTGAGTAGGATTTTCCAATGTCTTTTTTTGGTGCCTGGCTAGTGTTGGCTGAGGGGGAAGAGTTAGTGAAATTGACAGAGTTCTAATTATTGTGTGTCAGACTCCACCAGGCCTATGCACAGTGGAGGATAGGTCCATCCACAGCTATTAGCCAAGATGGTCAGGACAGCTAGCAGGCTCTATGCTCTGGGTGTCCTGAATCCTCTGTTTGCCAGAAGCTGGAAAGGGATGACAGGAGATGGATCACTTGATAATTGCCCTGTTCTATTCATTTCCTCTGAAGCATCTGGCATCTGCTACTATTGGAAGAGAGGATACTGGGGTTAGATTGGCAAGTAGTTCTACTGATGCTATTACGGAGTAAAAGTGGCAGACTCTGGCCCTGTAATTTTTAAGTGCTGTCTGTGGGCTTGTCTAGATGGAGAGTTTGTGCTTGGCAAGCTAATCTACAGCACACTAGCCTGCGGTGCTCTACCTGGCCATGTGGACCTTGCTACTGTGCACTATGCATGGTAGCAGTACCACATAGCCAGCGGGCCACATGCTCGTGCACCTTAGATTTCCACCCCAGCTTGCAGTGGGATAGTTCTGTCCAAACAAGCTCAATATATTCATGTACCTGCTCATTTTTCCTAAATAAATAAGGCATTTTAATGAGTCAACTTCAGTGTTAAAGTTTTCATGAAAAATAAGTTTACGGTTGACAAATGGAACAGTATTGTGTAGGGAGCAATAAGTTTTACTGCGAAGAAGTTTAAAATAGGTTTTTAACCTATGCTTAAAATGTTTTATTAAACTTCTTTTCTCCCAACACCATTTCACCTTTAAGAATCTTTGTGAAACCATAAAATGAACAATATTTTTATCATCATAATTACATCTTACCATTTTCCATTTGATTTTCAAGAGACAATTGTTTTCTGACAGAGTATGGTAACTACATTTTTGGGGTCTCAGCTGGCATTCCCTCATTCATGCTGAAAGGTCCAGCATTGCAGCACCCTGCCTTCTATGTCCATTAATGCTGCTTGGAATGCCAAAGGTCACAGTATAAGACAGTAGCGGGAAATGGTCCTTTTCCTGACTGGCTGAGCATGTTACCTTCAGGACAGAATGCTTTCTTCTGGGTCAGGAATGCACAGGACTCAGTGTATGCAGGTAGGGTGACCAGACAGCAAATGTGAAAAATTGGGACAGCGGGTGGGGGCAGGGCCGGCCTTAGGCCGATTCCCCCAATTCCCCGGAATCGGGCCCCGCGCCTAAGAGGGGCCCCACAACGTCCAAGAAGGGCCCCACAATGTCCATCGGCGGCACTTCGGCAGCAGCTCAATCGCTGCCGCTGCCTCGGCGGTATTTCAGCGGCGGGGCCCCATCGAAATCAGGCCCCGCACTTCCTAAAGCCGGTCCTGGGTGGGGGGTAATAGGAGCCTCTATAAGAAAAAGACCCCAAAATCAGGACTGTCCCTATAAAATTTACAAATTAATCCCATAGGTGCCAACTCCATGGGTGCTTCAGGGCTGGAGAACCCAGGGGAAAAAATTAGTGGGTGCTTAGCACCCACCAGCAACCAGCTCTCCCCTCCCCCACCAGCACCTCCTTCCTCCCAGCAGCCCCGCCAAGCCCCGTGAAAGATCATCCTGTTGATTCCTCCATGAATTCTGACCCAACCCCAGGCACTGCAAACTTTTGTATCAAGAACTCCAGATAGGTAGTTGTCTTTCTGTGAAAGATATATTTTCCAGGGCCATCTCGGAGCTAAGCAGCCCACTCCACTCATAGATGTGCTGTTCAGTCACTATACATATGAATTCTCCAGTTGCTGGTTTCCCACCAGCAGCTTGGAATAACATCTCCCTTTGCAAATTGGGCACAAGAACTGATGTCCTCCAAAATGTGGAAAGCTCAAAACGATAGAAAAATCTTTTGTAGCATGGCCATTGATGGTATCCCCAACCCTGAGCTGTTCTGCAATTTTTTTTAAAAGCAGCTTTGATTTTTTTTAAGCTTACCACTGTCTCTGAACATCTTTTGCTGCAATTAACCTGGCTGTGTCCAGGGAGCATCTGTGTTCTCAAGCACCCCTGTCAAATGTACTGAAATTCAGTTTTGAAAAGTAACATTTTACATCTTTGAAATTCCGCAAGGATATTTTCTGTGCTCCTGCAGGGAGCTATTTGAAACAATAACCATCTTGTCCTGTTCCAGCCCCTGGGCCTCTATTGGCTGGAGTACCTTCACAGCTTGCCCACACTGCAGCAGAAGCCAGGGTCAGTGTACCTTCACAGACTGTTCCAAAAGCATGTGTGATGAACTTATGGTTGAAGTTTTGGACAGGGCCAACCTGCCGGAAAGGCTCAGGCTGGCTACACAGCTTGGGGACAGGGTTTCAGCACAGGAGCAAGCACTTGGCTAAGGGAGGATGACAGAGTTAAGCAGAAAGAACTGTTCAAGTCGCTATTATCACTAATGGCTGCAAGAGTACTGGCTCCTGCTGTACCTACACCAGTCTGAATCCCCTCTCTGGCTCCTAATAGGATCTTGTGATGCAGTCCACAGCTTGGACAACTCCATAGCTGAGTGGGCCATGTAATCAGGCCCTCTGAGCAGCTGTGTCCTATGTAGTTCTCCATATTGACCGCTTCCCTTATAGATGCCTCCACCCTTACTTTCCTGATGCCAAGAGTGCAGCCACCATGAGAAGAATGGAAAGAAGAACAGGTGGCGAGTGGCCATGAACCAGTATGGAGTTTGTCTTGTACATGGTTTCACTGTTTGCACTTGTTCAGGCACTTTTTATTTTTAAAAGGTTTTGGTGTGGTAATGGCAGCTGACCTGCTTGGCAGTGGGTCAGTGGTGAACTCTTCATGCTACACTGTGGACGCCAGAGCCCTGATTTCAAGCCCAGGATAGAAAATTCTTAATCTAGGCTTTAGCAGTGTAGATACTCAGCCCTGAGTTCCCTAATCCTGGGTCTGCTGACTTGAGTCCCACTACCTTGCAATGGACACATACCCTTTTTTCCTACACAAGGCCTGAAGTGTGGGTAACCGATGCTGAGGAAATAAGGGGGCACTTTATGCCTCCTCACTCCTCTATGTGGGCACAAAGTGGCTCATGCTTATGCCAAAAGTTGTCACTGAAAAATTAGAATGAATTTGTGTGGAAAGTATTTTGCCTTATTCACCCAATTCTAATCTGCTGTTTTACAGACATTAAAAGGCATTTAATTTGACTGCAATCTGCGCCTATGTTTACAGTTTTGTATCCATCAGCTACAGAAACTAAATGTTAACCTTTATCTTTATATACACTGCACCTGTCATTCAACATTAGTGCAGCCTTTTTAGACACAATAGTGTTGTTAATTCAATTCCCTTATTTAAAGTAATTCCCAGGCAGGAAAAGATTCTACATAGCAGTAGATACAGCCTGGGAAAGGTGAGGGGTTGTGAGACTAACCCTATCACTTTTCTATATACACAGAATTCTTTGCATGAGTAAGTGATCTCATAGACTCAGTCCTCAGGCTAATCACCACTTCAAACTGAATTATGATGCTTCATTTCATACTGCCAATTCTATATGCCCTAGGCACTGCAATCATTATGTCCAACCTTTAGAGGGGGACACAGTAGTGTGTATTCAATAGCATTGCTACTTGTCTGAAAATTCTCTTCTGAAACAGTAACTTTCCTCCACAATTACAAAACCCAGAATTTTGTTAAGAGTGAAGCACTTAACAGAAGAGGAGGCATTGAGAATTGGCTACTCACTTCAGTGATTTCTAAGAGGGTGTCTACCACGTATCTCCATAGAACGCATCTAAATTTTAGTCTCTGTAATCCATCTTTAGGCTTTCCTCCCTTTGTTGATTACTCCTGGGAGAATTCTGCACCACTGTGTGTGCGCAGAATTAATATCCCTCCCAGATTTCTTTGCTTCCCTGCAGAAAAAATGACTGTGGAGGTACATCATTTCAGGCACCCCACACAGCACTACAGCAGGAAGGCCAGGAAATGAAGAGGACTTGCTTATTGTCAGTGCAAAGATAAGTAAGTAAAGAACACTCATAAAAGAGCAAATGTGATTCTTTACCACAACTAGTCTGTTCATAAGACTACAAAATTTGAGACATGACATCTTATGTCCCTTTAAAGATACAGAAGGTATGAGACCCCTCAACTATTTTCTTTGAACATATTTATGAGACTGACAAAATAGTTTCAATATCAGCAGAAAATTTGACAAAATAAGGACTGAGCTAAATACAGTTGTTAAAGTACATTCATGGTATTACATCTTCTGGCTCTCAGTTTCAGGTATAAGTTAGTACAAGTAAACAAAACTACAAAGGTGTGAGAACACCCCAAAACCCATCCCCTCTTTCATTTACAATTTAACTTTAACAACTTTATTCTGGAAAGAAACAGTGAATAGGTGAGACTATATTTGTTCTTGAAAAACAGTCAAGTAGTTAGAGTACATTCAAATAGATACTGCTTTACAGTGATTATGAATGTGTTTGATGTTTTAAAACATTGCACTTCAGCCCAGAGAGCATAGTGTGTTTGTTTTTTCCCCCTGTAGGCAAAGTAGTGTTTGTATTTATCTACACTAATATTTTAGAGTAGAGATGCTCCTAAATGGAGGAATGTTACAATGGAATGACCTTTGAATAAGGCAGTTCTGTTTCAAATTTCCACACTTTTATACCATCTGTTCTACATGTAAACACAATGAGCGCTTTCAAGAGAAGTTACTGTATAGAGTTTGGTATTTTTTAAATAAAGGACAAAGGTTTACAGACTGTTCCATATTGTCTTCTAATGTAAGTACGTAATGCTACACAATGTGTAATGTGCTTTCTGAAAGGCTACTGCCACATCTTCACCACCATAGGCTATTTACCAAAGCCTATGCAACTTGCCTATACAAAAGAGAAGGTAGCAGTACAGACAGTAGATCAAGAGTTTGTGGTTAAGATGCTTCCTCTCCTCCCGCACCCCCAAAACAAAGCTCTCTCTAAACCAATCTCCTCCCCAAACATTTCACACCAATTCAACCTTTAGGCAACTGTACCATATTACTAGAGCAAGACCACTGTGGTACATACCATGAAGAACACACATTTTTTTCCTAGTGAAGACAGGGTCATAGATTGCAATATGCTATAGAACTCAGTAGTCTGAGCATTAGATTTCCTGGGCCACTGAAACATGCATTACCACAAGGCAATTCAGATTTTAATCCAGTTGAATAACTAGTAGGCAGCAGCATACCTCCATTTAGAGGCTCATTGCCAGTGAGCAGGGAAACAGCATACAAATCACAGAAGACCTAAAGAGTTGTCACAGGGATACTGCAGTGGTTACCAACCTCTAGCATAGCACATCAATTTATAGCCATTTAGAACAAGTAGTTTAATCCCACATTATAATTCAGCAGTTAAAGAACCACAAACTGCTATTGATTAAGTTTTAGAATGAATCAATGTTAGTTTTATTTGCAGTTATGTTGGGACATGCTGATCAGTCACAAGTTTCCCCTGCAGTCTCAGGGCTTGTCTACACCACACAGCTTTTAGCAACAAAGCCTTGTCGCTAAAAGTCAGTGTGTAAAGCCTCTTTTTCAGTACTTTGTTGTCAACGTTTGCGGACAAAATACTTGCAGCCCCATGAGCGGCCTTAGTTTTGTCGGCAGGAGCGCTCTCCTGCCGACAAAGCTGCATTCACACTGCCACTTTCGTTGGCAAAACTTTTGTCTTCTGCGGGGGGCTTTTTAAAGTACTCCTGAAAGACAAAAGTTTTGTCGACAACTTCGCAGTGTAGAGAAGCCCTCAGAGACCCCTCTGGGGTGGAAAGTGTTTCCTTTACAGCCCCCATTCAGTCCCACTGGGTGATTCTCTCCTGTTCAGGGATCACGCTCCAGTTGGGTGAGGGCTCATTTCTGGCCAGCCAGTCAAAGTCATCCACCAGGTTCCAGTTGTTCCTGCCTCGGTCCAGCCCGGAGGACTCGTAGTCGCCTTCGATGCCCGGGTAGCTCCAGGTGTAGGGGGCGAAGCGGACGCCGCTGCAGTCCTCCAGCATAGCCCGACAGGTCACCTGCACGTAGATCCGGGTGTTCCGGGTGCGGTGAGTGCGGAGCTGCTGGCAGGCCAGGACCAGGAGACAGTCGCTACACCCGTCTACCAGCACCGAGGTGGAGACGGGCCCACAGAGCACGGTGCAGCCCCGGCAGTCGCGCACCCGGAGCGTGTTGGGGTTGCCGCGGAGCAGCACCCGGCAGTCGCTCAGGTCGGCCAGGAGCACATCGCGCTGCAGCAGCTCCGAGGGGCCGAGCTCCAGCGTCTGGGCCTCGGCCCGGCTGAAGCCGCACAGCGGGGGGCCGCTCCCTTCGCCCTCCGCGGGGAGCTGGCCGGCCGGGGCGGGCGGCGGGGCGGACTCCGCGGGGAGCTGGCCGGCCGGCGGGGCGGACTCCGCCTCCTTCCTGCGGGCCCGGAAGGCGAATCGCTTCTTGGGCTGCAGCTGCTGGCGCTTGGCCGTCAGGGCCGCCTGGAGCCGGCTCAGCGCCTCCTGCCCCTGCCGCACCTCGTAGGGCGCCAGGAAGCGGACGCTGTCGGTGAGGAGCTTCTGCAGCCCCTGCAGCCGGGCAGCCGCCTCCTCCAGCGCCTCGGTCTGGCCCGCCGCATCCTCCTCCTCCTCCTCCGCCGCCTGGCCCGGGCCGGGCCCCAGCAGCGCCTCGATGGCCGCCCGCTCCCGGGAGAAGGCGGCCGCGAAGAACCCGCTCTGCTCCTCCTGCACCGCCTGGGCCGCCTTCTCCTGCCGCCGCCGCTCCGCTTCCCGCCGCCGCTCCGCCTCCCGCCGCTGCAGCCGCTCGGGCACCGCCGCCGCCCGCGGCCCAGCGCCGCCGCCAGTGGCTGCCGGACCCCGCTCTGCAGCCGCCGCCTCCATCTTCTCTCCCGTTCTGCTGCCGCTCCGCCTCCCACTAAGCGGCCCGCTCATTGGCTGCCGGCACCCTCGGCTGGGTCCCCACCCTCGATTGGCGGCCGGCCTTCAAAGAGGGGGGGTGGGCGTGGCCTCGTGTGTTTTTAAAGGGGCCGGCGCCTCTCTGCGGGACGGGTGAGTCTCCGCATTAGACGTGCCCGCCTGTGGGTTTGTTGTTATTGGGCTTCCGAAATTAGAGCCAGGCCGTAAATAACCCCGCGTGACCCCCTCCCCCACCCACCCCCGCGCGCGCGGGGCCGGTCCCCTGCTGAGCCGGGCGGAGGAGGAGGAGGCCGCGCGACCAGTAGCAGCAGGTGCGCGCGCTACGCGCCGACAGCGCGGCGCGGCCCTGCTCCTCCGCCCACGAGCCGCCTGCTCGCGGCGGGCCCCGGCAGGGGGGCGGCCTCGGCCTAGTCCCTCAGCGGAGACCCCCGCGGGGGGTGACGGAGCGACTGGTCCCTTCCCTCGTCTAGGCGCTGCGGTCCCCGAGCCGGGGCCTTCCTGCCCCGCTGCAGCAGCGCCCCCGCCCCCGCCCGGCGGGGAGGGAGACTCTGCCCAGAGCAGCCGCAGGACAGTGGGCCCGGGACGTGTCCCTCCCTAGAAAGGCCGGGGCTGCGCGTCAGGCGCGGGCCGGGGTAACCC
Source organism: Macrochelys suwanniensis (assembly GCA_033296515.1). Classification (NCBI taxonomy): domain Eukaryota; kingdom Metazoa; phylum Chordata; order Testudines; family Chelydridae; genus Macrochelys; species Macrochelys suwanniensis. The sequence continues at coordinate 161,421,028 of CM065777.1, forward strand.
AACAGCGGGAGCAATAAGGGGCCAGGGCGGAAATAACCCTGCCACCACCCCCACCCCAGCCCTGTCCCCTCTGCAGAGCCTCTTCCGTTCGCCTGACAGGTCGCTTTGAAGCTGGGCTGCGGGAGGGTTTCTTCCTACCGTGACTTGTTGTAAATAATTTGCAGCCTGAGGTGGTGTCGTGACTAGAATGCATTTGACGCTCAAAATAAAGTCTGGCCTAAGCCAGTGATGGCCGCCCACGGAATTGTTATTTCTGTTGTGAATTTCTGTGTGTGTTATGACTGTCTTGGCTACGTAGTCTATAGACTACAAAGAGGAAGACCTGGGCTGTGCCCCTGAAGGAACTTAATAAATGGACAGGTGTTAAAAGTACCGTCAAAATTAAGACAGAGAACACTGGATACCTAGGGCTTAAGGAGGCTCCAGTATCAAAGTGGTATAGATAAGAAACATTTGTAGTACTTCCTGTACTAAATTTCATTTGGTGCAGATGTGTGGTGCTGGCTGATTGTAGTGCACGTGCTCTTCAGAACTATTCCTAGGGATCAAGAGACCTTTTTCAAAAAGTCAAATTTGTAAATGGAATATTTGGATGCACAAATAAACATGGATCTAAGTAGCCATTTATACGTGCAAATGCTCAGTTTGACTGCACCATTGCAGTTGTGTTTTTCATGATTGTGCATCTGACTTCTTGACTGTCTGTTTTATTCCGAAGGGAAGGGTACAGGTGAAGGGTGTGCATGTGGGTCTTCATGTGTTTAGAGGTAGGAGGCTGTTAGAAAAATATAGAACTACCAAGGATTTCTCTCACTCTGTTATTTTTTTACTCTGTGTTTCTTAAATTTATTTTGCAGTTAAGGCATATTTTTGAAGTATGTTTGCTGCTGAAGCTACAGAAGTAAAGTAAGCCTGCTGGCTTCACAGTAGAAATATAAGTTACAGTGTAGTAGCCGTGTTAGTCTGTGTCAGCAAAAAGAAAATAAGAAAGAAAGAAATACTTGTGGCACCTTAGAGACTAACAAATTTATTTCAGCATAAGCTTTCGTGGGTTAGAACCCACTTCATCGGATGCATAGAATGGAACATACAGTGGACAGATATTTATACAGTCAGAGAAACATGATAAGGTGTAAGTGCCTATACCAACCTTAAGAGGCTAATTAATTGAGAGGAACCATAACAGCAGGGGAAGAAAAATAGAAATATAGTCAACTGTCGCTGTGAGTTGGCAATTCTCAGCAGAACATATATTTTTCGGTTAAACTAATGTTCTATAACACAAAGGAAGTTTATATAGCATGAGGAAGATTGCTTTATAAAAAAATAAATCTTAACGCCTATTCAGTTCTGCCACTTGCCATCTTCCTCCTTGCATGTAGAAAATGCATAAAATAAACAATTGTAAAATCCCCCCCAACAACCTCAGACACAATCCATTAAAATGAAAATGTGAAATACTCAAGAGAAAGTGGTCTGGGTTTGATATCTTTTATTTGGAAAATACCTGTTTTTTGTCTGCTATAACTGATTGCCTGTCACAGTTAGGAGTGGGCATTGGATCTGACTGACTTCTTTGCAAGCTATAATATTTTGTTTATTGGAGAGACTGGGTTTGATTTTTTTTGTCAAATGTAAAATTACAGTATTAGCTACTAAGGAGTATCTGGATGGGGGACCTTGCATGTAGTAAAGACAATCCATTTTGGACCCTGGAGGAAGAGTCAGTAAAGAAGGAAGGCAGTGAAATGCCCTTCTTTCTTGTTTTGCAAAAGCTTAAGTTTTGAAGGGTTCTGCATTGCAATGAAGAAGGGGTATTGGTGGAATAACTTTGATGTTGTGATTTAAAAATTGAAGGATGAATGTTTGTCTAGTAAGATAAGTACTTCGCAGCAGGTTTGTAAGCATGAGGCGAAAGTAACACAGTAATTGCAGTGGAGTCGCATTGCTTTCTTGTAATTGATTTCCAGCATACCAGAGGTAATAGTCTATTCAGATGGAATATAGAAGGGTAATGTAGTGTTTAATGCATTCCAGCACTTAGCTATCTCAATACTGCAAAGTTAATGGGTCCAGAATTCTGCTTGTAAAGGAACATAAGAGTTTTTGAATCTTATAAGAAATATCTCTTAGGCTTTGGAAAAGGAGAGTGCTGAATCATGAAAACTAGAAAGAAATTCTGAAAGCCTCTCATTTTTTTCCTGTTTTGTAGGAATTATGTCAGTATAAAACATAAGTTAACTGAAATATATAAACATGTTCTAGAGAGACACGGATGCCAATTAACAGCAGAAACAAATCCATCCCTGGTGTAACTGCTGTGGAGTTACATCAGACATTAATTAGGTGCAATGAGCTTAGTGTAAAAATAAATAAAATTTTCCTTCAATGTTGTTATTTTTTCTTGTTTCTGTTATTAAAAATAAGAGGTAGATGTATGTTATGTGTCACGTGACAGGCAGAGAGTTTCCTACCTTATGCTCTCACTGATGTAGGCAACACAAATAATGCAAGAGTTCAATGATAAAAGCATTTATCCATGAACACGATAATTTTGACAAAAAACAGTAGTCTCATCCCATTTCTCAGCATCTCAGGAGAGAGCTTTTGAGAATGCAGTATTGAAGTCTCAAGTTACGAAGACTTCATTACCTTTACAAAATTGTGTACAATCAATTGTTTTGTGCTGGAGGAAATGTCAGAAATAAGCAGACACTAAACTACATTTGTCAAAAATATATTTAATAAGTACTTCTTGTGATGCAATATAATTTTTTATTGTTTACTCACAAAACTTGGTAATATTACCAGGGGAACTTCCTGTGGTTTACTGATAGTACAAAGTAGCAAGAGCCAACTGTATTTGTGAGTATGAGATTCACATAGAGAATGGAATTTTTTTGACACTGTTAAGCCACACAAATGATCTGTAGTGTTGAGAGGCTAACCAAAGTACTTTTGTACCAGTGAGTTACATGGATATCAGAGGGTGACACTGTATCCTAGTAATGAAAGATAACAGAGAAAGGAGCAACAAAATCCTTTCCTTCAATTTTCTCATCTAAAAGTTACAACTTTCGTTTCCTCATTTAGAATTTCAGATTTCAGTAAATAATTATTAGTACAGCATTTTTTGTAGGAGCACCGAGAAAGTCAAAGTTTTCCCGTTATGCAGACCTGGCTATGACACCTCTATTTAAGGTTGCACTTTCTATTTTAAGCCCCTGCTTTCTGTTTATAACATTATCAAACTTTATTTAAGTTGAAATTTTCCATGCTTGTTCGTTGCCTCAGACTGAATTTTGGGGGAAATTTTCAGCAAAACAGTTTAGCTGTTTCTGAGACCATGGTTATAGGAAAAATAGGTAGTTTTGCCAATCTTATTTTTTTGTACCTGTTTCTTTAAAGAGTTCTAGGGGCTTCATGCTTTTGAGTGGGGAACTTGAAATTTGGCAGGTGGATGGGCCTGTGGTTAGGAAGACGCCTTTTGTTGTCTCTTTTTGACAATCCATCTTGACTTGGTTTAGTTCTAAGCTTCTGAAATTACTGAGCATGTGCAAACAGCAGAGCTTTTTAGATGCTGCTGAAGTTTTTGAACATTTTGTTAACCACAAAGCTGTCGGTGCTGTAGACAGACCATCTGTACTGAGCATGCACCAGCCCTACCGAGCTCTTAAATGTCACTTGTATTAAACATGCTCCCAGGCCCTGCTTAATCTTTATCACATTGTTACAGATATAGAACATTATCTACATTTAAATGCTTTATTGATTTATTTTTTTGATTTATTGATTCATGGCCTCTTGAAGAAAGAACTAGTGAACAGAGAAATATGTTAGAATGTTGATTCCACTAGTACAAAAATATTAGACTACAGTACATCCTTTGTGCACATTAATTTGGATAACAGTTTGGGAAATATGTTCTTACACTGATACCTTAAGGTTAATTTTTAACGCTCTTGCTTTTGGGTAAGAAAGTCATTATAGATATGTCTACACTGCAGCTGGGAATAAGCCTCCGATCCTGGGGAAGACAGACTTGGGGGCTTGAGCTAGCATGCTAAAAATAGCAGTGTGGACGTTGAGGCTTGGACTCTCAAGGCTAGGGGGTCGGGTGGGCTTGAGAGTTTGAGCTGCAGCCTGACCAACAAGGTCCACACTGCTATTTTTAGAATACTAGCTCAAGTCCTGCTGGTGTGAGTCTGTCTACCTGGGCTTGTAGGCTCTCTCTCCCAGCTGCAGCATAGACATACCCTTAAAGGACCCAATTCTCTCCTCAGTTACACTGGTACAATTACTACTGAAATCAGTGGAAGTTGCCTCCTTTCATTTGAGGGGAGAATTAGGTCTCTGGGTTCACGTTCCATGCAAGAAGTTGGGTTCATAATTTGCCACTACTACTGTGCCAGGTAGTACTGTTCAGGTGAACGTTAAAGATTGCATTGCACTTTTGTCACTACTTAAAAACTATAGGGAATAACTCTATAAAGCTGTCCAACAGTATCTGTCTGTCAAAAAGGATTGTTTTATCCAAGACCCAAAGCTGCACCACCAAGAAACATGGATAATGTGGTTCTGTGTGGGCATAGGAGTCCTGCATTGTTCTGAGTCTAGGGTTGGGGCTTGACAGTGTGTGAATTGCTGATGGCTGCATAATGGATGCTGCATTGGTCTACACCAGGCCTGTACAACATGTGGCCCGCGTGGGCTCACTGTGCGGCCCGTGTGGGGATGAGTAGGTGGGCTCACTGTGCGGCCTGTGGGGGGATGAGTAGGTGGGCTCACTGTGCGGCCTGCGGGGGGGTGAGTAGGTGGGCTCACTGTGCGGTCCGAAATCTGGGACTGTGTCCGTTGGTCCTTCTTGCTGCTTGTCTCTGGGCTGGGGGTTGTCCTAATGCTGCAAAGAGGGTGTTCCCAAAGGAAGGTGCTTGCTTCTAACCCCCGAGGCCGTCAGTATGTCTGCTCTTCTCTAGTCAGCCCACTTGACAAGTTTGATTGTCCTTGGTCTGGTTCCCATCCCCTCTCCAAGGGTTGCAGCTGTCTGGAGGTGCCTGCCTTCCACGCCTTCCTCATTCACACCTCATTCATTCAACAGGGCAATTGAATACAAAGTGGGGGGAAGATCTTATTCTACTTCTAGCAAAAAGACATTTTTCTTTTACCTTAATTATTCTACCTTAGGGGCCCGCTATAACATATTACCAAGGTTCAATACGAAGTCATATAAAAGTTATATAAAAATGCATAATGCAGAGATTTATCTACAACTGCATTGATTGACTGTTATGTGCAGTAATATAGTGACCCCAGGGGGGTGGGTGAAGAGGGGTGTGATGGTGGGGCTGAGCGGGGAGGGGCCGGGTCCTATTTTACTGCTGTGATCTGGTCACCCTGTGTGCGCTGTTTCTTTCCCCCTCTACAGGCTTCCACACCCCAGCGCTGGGGAAGGAGGGGTTGTTTCTGCGGGGCGGGCGGTGCTGGGGGGAGGGGTGTTTCCGCGGGGCCGGAGGGGTTCAGCCCTCAGCTGTTTTCTTTGGAGTAATATGGCCCTCGCCGCTTTACGAGTTGTGCAGGCCTGGTCTACACAATCATTGCACTACGAGGGTCTGATTCTCATTTACACTAAGGCCCTTTTACACAGCTCTGATCTCTGATGGGGCCTTAAAGTGAGCATATGAATTATATTTACACTCACTTTGAGACCTTTTTACACTGCACACTTTACATATTTTAAAAGGGCCTTACTGAAAATGAGAATCAGGCGCCTATTACCTAACACATTATTGAAAGCACTTTTGGATACTTTGCATGTGAAAAGCTCTCTATAAAACTAAAATTATATTCTATTTTAATGCAGTTTCATATTTCGTTTTGTAAATATAATTTATCAAATCTTTTCAAAAAGCCAAAGTAATCACATGATGGAAGCACTTATAAAGACAGTTCCTGCCAGCATATGTATAATTAGGATATTGTGTTAACATTTCCGTTATTAATTCCTATTTCCAGATTTTTAAAATTCATTATAATTCACTGTGAGCTGAAACTTGGTATAGGTCTCCCTCTGGAAGCACTTTTTCCCCTTTATTCCTCATGAGATAGAGACGTCAAACCCTTCTGTTGGTCCTGTAGACACCCTGATTTTTCCCACTTTGTTCTCTTCCTTTTGGATATGTATATCTTTGTCTGTGTAATGTACGCTTGAGGGATAGGTCCACGCCCACTGGTTCTTACTACTCAAGTTTCTGTTTCTGTGTCTGCAAAGCCAGGCATGTAATTCTTATGTTGTGGCTCTGCAGAGACAATGTAATGAAGAGGAATATGCCCTAGCCTTTTCAACATTACTTTTTGTATTTTCTCCTGAGAAGCCCTGGTGAAGGTGATTAGACATGGCTCCTTTAATGTACACTACTTTTTCAATCAACTAGAATGTGACACTAGGAGTTGACATAGGATACCTGTTTGGGCTGCTTTTAATGTTTTAGGGCTTCTATTTATATTTCTAATTTAAAAGGATTTAAAATTAAAACTAAATACTGAGGACCAAATTTTTTCCTGATATAAACAGATGGAACGTAACTGAATTAAATGGAGTTGAATTTAAAATGTTGCAGGTCATTAGTCTGTAATATGGGAAACTCCCTTCTAATATATATTGGAAATTTGAAAAAAAACACCCTAAAATACTGAAATTTGAAAACTGTCTACTGTATATTCCCATTACATAAGTAGTTCCATTGATTTCAAGTCTGGATCCTGCTGCTTTTCATTCTAATTTTTATTATGCATAGGGAACAGGGTGGCTCAGATTCTCCAATGCAACAGTGAAAGCTCTCACAGGTACTGTAGATAAGCCATAAAAAGCCTAAGTTATTAGATAACATTAGATGAGTAGTAATGGGTTATGAAGTCTTTCACATGTGGGTCCTTGGTTTAATCTGGCCTCAGTAATGACTGAAAGTAGTTACCAATTTACTATTGGTTTCTGTATGGAATATATGAAATTCAGCCTATTTCCTCATGGTGAAAACCATCATCGCAATATTACCTGGCAAGATGATGATATTGAAGAAGCCAAGGATTGAATTGGAATCAAGACTTCTCTATGCTTTTAGCCCTAGAAGTGGTTTTTCTTGTCAAGGAACATCAGCAGGGCAATATGGGAAAGATTGCATTACTACTTCCCGTGCTGATGTGGATAATGATAGACTAGAGATTTAGCATTCTGGGGATTAAGTTTTTAGTTTTTTATTTAGCATTTAAATTCAGTTATTTTTTTAAATCAGACTTTAACTGTACATTTAGTATTATGAAACTTTAACAGTCAAATGTGTGCCACTGTTGAAACCTTTTATAAATAAAAATAATCTAGTATCTTTCATTTATGATAGAGTTTTAAGTGGCAACCATTATATTAAGACTGAAATTCCACTTTTGTTATAAACCTGTGTTTCACATGCTCAAATCTCTTTCAAAATGTTTTAGAGGTGAAACTTCATGTTTGCAGGGAGGGAGTTAGCACAGATCTGGGGCTTAGCAAAGGTTTGGAAGACACAAGATGTGTTTCTGTTCCTGGCACTGACTCGCTGTGTGATTAAGTTGGTTAAGTCCCAAATTTTTAATGATCTCAGCTAATTTTGAGTGCCCAACTTGTGATACCTGGGGACTGATTTTCAGATACTGAGCTCCTGCAGTTCCCACTGACTGTAACTGGAGTTGTGAGTGCGCAGCTCCTCTGAAAATTTGGCCTTAGGTGTCTAAAGCTGAGCATCCAAAAATGGAGGCATGCAAAACCAGAGGCAACTTTTGAATGTTTGCCCCTAAACTTCTCTGCTACAGTTTTTCCTTCTGTAAAATAGTTACAATAGTCGTCTGCTTTATAGGTGTATTGTGAAGGTTAGCTAATTGTCTAATTTGTAAAGCACTTTGAGACCCTTGGTTGATAGACTTTGTAAGTGCAAAATAGTCATATATTTGGTCTCAACTAAAGATTGTGTTTTGAATATCTAACCATTTGTTAAATAATGAAGATATGTAAGATGGTGATATATAAAACTTGTGAAGCACTGGAATGGGTTACCTAGGGAGGTGGTGGAATCTCCTTCCTTAGAGGTTTTTAAGGTCAGGCTTGACAAAGCCCTGGCTGGGATGATTTAGTTGGGGATTGGTCCTGCTTTGAGCAGGGGGTTGGACTAGATGACCTCCTGAGGTCCCTTCCAACCCTGATATTCTGTGATTCTATGATTCTAAGACAATGTTAAGGCATTTATTTATAAATAAATAGGACCCAATCCTCCATGCCACTATCTTAAATGCAGGTTCCATATCATGCATGTGGAACAGAATGGATCCTACTGCAGTATTTTTCAAATTAGTTCTGTCATGAAACATAGACTGTCCCATAGCTTCACATCTCCATTTACAGTGATTACACAATGATTCTCTGCTATAAAAGCTGAAAAAGATAACAGTGTGGCTCATTGAGCGCTAGTTATCATACTTGGCTCAAAACAATGGCCCAATCTTGCACACTTTTTTATGGGAGAAATTTTCTTAATTTTTTTTTTGCCTGAGCAAGAACTGGGCCAGAATAAAGTGTAGGGATCAGGTCAGATATGTACAGTTTCTTTTGTCTGCCAGTGTTTGTTTAATTATATAGAACCCAACATTGCAACCCTTATTCATGTTGAGTAGTACTGGAAGTCAATGGGACTTTACATGTGACTAGATGGTTCATGTGCCTGTGCACTGGGCCTCAGCCTAGTGGGTTCTGGCTTTTAATGAAACCCTTAAGATCCATTGAAGACCTTTAAGAATTTGTGGGCCAAATTCCCTGGCACTTCTGGAGCAAGGGCCAGGGTAAACCCTGTCTCCCAGATGGAAGAATTACAAGGGAAGCTCTCAAGTAAAAAGATGCAGTTTCTATTTTCCTCAGGATTATTCTTGCTTAGGAGAGAATAGGGTCCAAAATAATTTAGCAGTGGAAGTATACTACAGCAATTACTACTTTGCATTTATTCAAAAATATCAAAATGACTTGAAAATAGGTAAGTGATGATATTCTCTTTTAACAGATGGTGAAACTGAGGTCAGAGTGATTGTGAACCAAATTTTCCAAAGTGGACTTTAATTGTGAATGCTGCCATTTCTGGCTGCACAACTTCAGGCATAGGATCAGGTCCTGATTTTCAGAAGTGTTGAACACCTAAAACTCCAATTGTGAGCAGCTGGTGCTCAGCACCTCTGCAAAGATACTGTCTTAATAGAGGGAATCATATAAGTACCTAGATAACTTGGAAATGAGGGCTTAGGTGTTTGCAGTTGGACATTCAAAAATAGAGGCTGCTAATAAAAACTTGGACTTAAGTGATGTACCCACGATGTCTCAATGAATCAGTGGGAGAGTCAGAAATGAACACAGGATTTCTTTTGACTCCCATTATCTACTCATGTTTCCTCCCTTTTATTTAATGTCTTTCCTGCTATTTTACTCAACAGCAGGTGCTCCATCATGTTTCTGCTTTTTTGTTGCAACCCACTGGTGCTTAGCTTCTGAATTACATCTTTAATATTGCCTACTTAAGCTACATCCTGAACCGTGTACATCCTATGTCAAATGCTGATTGTGCCTTTGCTGTGGTGGGCCCTAAGATGTGGAGCTTGTTCCGCCTTGGCCTCTATTCCAGTCCGTTATCCTCATAGGTCAATTTTAAATGTCTTACATCTTTTTTCCTCAGTTTCCTTTGTATTACTTTTACATAACTGTTGTTGATATCCTTATGTGCTAATATCGTTATGCTTTCCCTGTTTTTCCCTATTTTCCCACAGTCATTGTTTTAAGGAGGATGCTTTTATTCATTCTCTCACTGTAGTTTTATGTGTTTGTTTATTTTATTTGCCAATTAAAAGGAGTACCTGTCCCTTGCTCTAGTTGTTTTTTGATTATCCTTAAATGTACAATTGCAAAAGAGATTCTTCCAGTAATCAGCCTTCAACCATTAATGGTGATGATAGTCACAACAACCAACAATAAAACTGCAGCAAAAAACAATTTTAAGCTATCTGGCCAAAACCTTACTAGTCCTTCGCAGCTAGAGAAAATAACATGGCCCTTGCAGTATGCCCTGGACATCAATACATTCTGACTGTTTCAGACATTCAGGGGAGGGGAGGGAGTTCCAAAACTGAGGGGACCTCCTGGTTAACACCCTGCCAGCTGCCCCCTCTCTCTTACAGTAGTGGGGCTCTAGCTCAGGTGCCCCACTTTTGACAGTATAATACAGGGAGAGAGATGGCTCTCTCTCCAGTAAGTAGGGTCTAGGTTAAGTAGGACTTTCCAGGTTAAAATCAACATTTTAAATTCTACCTAGTATTTAACAAGTAGCCAGTGTAGATCCAAAACCATGAGTATAACGTGCTCAGGGCAAGGTATCTAAATTAACTGCTGAGCCCCGCACAAGCATCAGTCTTTGGATAGATTTAAAATGTAGTCCCATCTAGAGCACATTGGGGCAGTCTAATCTGGACGTGGCAAAGGTGCAGAAGACAACTGCAAGGTCTAAATCTGATAGAAACAGTTTCAGTTTTTTAGCTGCATATAATGGGCAGGGTAGGGAGGGGGCAAATATGATTTGATTGTAGTTGCTGCCTGATCTTCTGATAGTTTGGAATCTAGCCAGACTCCTAGATTGTGCACCTGTTCCACAAATGATCAACATCAACAATTTGCCTAATTCAGGCAGGCAGAAATTATCTTTGCTATATTTTCTGGTTGTTTCCTCAAACAACCAACATCAATCTAGTCTAAGCAGATAGCTCTCATCCACTAAGGCAATTGACCGCTCTGGTACTCCTATTCCAAACACCATATCAAGAGTACTGCCCAGCATATGAGTTGATCCAGCAACCATCTGGCATAGATTCACCATTGTCATGATGGCCATGAACTCTTGAGCTTATTCAGAGAACTTGTCATCCACATGGAGATTGATGTACTGTAATTTCTTACTATCAGCTTTGGTGTCTTTAAACCCACTATGGTGAGCAACCTTAGCAGCTCCTAGAACAGGGGTCTCAAACTCAAATTACCACGAGGGCCGCATGAGGACTAGTGCATTGGCCCGAGGGCTGCATCACTGACCCCGCCCCCTCGCTGCCCCCGGCCCTGTCCCACTCCACCCCTTCCATTAAGCCCCGTTCCTTCTCCGCCCCCTCCCCTGAGCGCGTGGCTCCCCGCTCCTCCCCCCTCCCTCCCAGAAACCGCGAAGCTGCCAGACAGCTGTTCTGGCGGCGGGAACTGCCTGGGGGTAAAAATAGAACCTTGGAGCAGCACGGAGGGAACGGGGATCTTAGCGGCCAGAGAACGTAATTGGGGGCAGGGGTGAGGGGAGTTGGCGGCCACAGAACGTAACTGGGGGGTGGGGATGAGGGGAGTTGGCGGCCATAGCACGTAACTGGGAGGGGGGGAGCCTGGCGGCCCGCCTCTTCTCCCCCCCCTCCTCCCCTGTGTGCGCGCTTCCCACTTCTCCCGCCTCTCTCCCAGAAACCGCAAAGCTGCCAGACAGCTGTTCTGGCGGCGGAACTTCAGAACGTAACTCGGGGGGGGGGGGGGGGCGTGCGGGGAGCCCGGCGGGTTGCGGGCTGTGTTTTTGAGACCCCTGTCCTAGAAGGATTCCATTGTGCAGCAGGGTGAGTAACAGACTAACACCAATTTCATTTTAACACTGTTCCAGGACTCTCAGAGAAACAAGACACTGCACGCTATATATGTGATCAGTTTTGCAGTAGATTTCTTGCATTTTTGGTTGGATGTAAACAAAACAGTTACACCACTCATGCTGGCCCTGAATACTCAGCTGAAGTATTGTCCAAGCACGTCTTGGCAAACCTGCAAAGTCAGGGGCCTCATCTTTCACTGAATCCTGAATCGTTATAACTTCCTTCAAAGTTGAACCTGCGTTAATCGGCAGGACAATAGGACAAGATCATTGTCCATTGACATCCTCTCCTTTTGAGAACAATTTTGGTAAAGCCAAAAAAGTCAGTCAAACATCTCAATAATATGTATTTTCCCCTCTGTCTCCCCCTTCCCACTATCACAGGGCTCAAGGTACCATCCCCCAGGCCTCCAAATCCCAGCCCATAGCAGCATTGCTCCACCTCCTGGGCCACCCTAAAACAACCACTTAAGAAGGGAACCAGATGCCAGAGCTAGATACCCAAATGCAGAACTCAAACCAAACAGTAGAATGCATTTTGATAGTATAATTACCATCCAAACAGTAAAATTATTCTCATTATCAACAGGCCATTTACCCCACCTCCCATCCCCAAGCTGAGTTCACTACCCCAAAAAGGGAGAAAACAAAAAGAAAATAATTTTTATGTGTGTTGTACTATTTATTTTATTGTGAATTGTTATATATATATTGTTGTATATGCTCAGCTTTAGACACCTAAGGCCAAATTTTCAGAGGCGCTGCGCACTCAACTCCAGTTAAAGTCAGTGGGAACTGCAGGAGCTCAGTATCTGAAAATCAGTCCCCAGGTATCACAAGTTGGGCACTCAAAATTAGCCGAGATCATGGTGGGTCGTTAAACACAAAGTTTATATACGAATGATGGAGCACAAATACCAATTTTCTGTTCTCTTTCAAACATGGCTAGACCTCTTTCCATACCTTGAAAAATATGTTTTCATAAGTAGTGTGTTTGTATTTTCAAGTCCTTGTTCATTAAATGTAACAAAATATTTTTAGTTTTCACTCTTCAATATACATTCCCACACAAAAAACACCACTTAACACTGAGTTAAGGTTAGACTGCTTATCTCACCAACAAAAAACATGAAACATAAGGAAGTATACAATAAGTCATTCAACAAATCTTCTACACTCCACTCATCACATCCCCTTCTCAACCACAGCTGCCTCCTTTTCACTACCCACACATCTTCACCCTCAATCTGAACAACCAGCCTTAACTTTACCATATTTATTGGGTTTGTGTTGCTTTTGTAAGTTACAGTCTACATAGTTCTGATCGTGGTTTTGTATTGGTTTGTAACTATGGCATAGTATCAGATTAACAATAGTGGCTGTGAGGATTTTAAAAAAACATTTAGGAAGTTTTGTGAATGGATGATGTATGTTGGTAATTGTTTGCAATTAGGCAGTAATTTTTATGTCAGTATCAATGTGATATGTTGGTGTATCATATTTATGGTCAGAGTTCAGGTTGAACATTGGCTGTTCAAGGGGATGAAGGAGACATGGATCACGTGTGTTGGATGGGAAATACTTAATGAGTGGAGTTGTGGTATTGAATTAGTTTTTACAGTTTGCATTGGAGGATGATGCAGACTAGCAATCTTAACTCAAAGTTTAAAACTGGAATTTCCCAGTTTTTTTAATGTGTCAATACTATGTGACAGCTATCCATGTGAACAACTATGAGTACTGATATGTACAATCCTCTGTTTGCCTTCCCACCAGACCCCTCTTATGCCTGCCTCTTCATAGCTCAGTTTCCCTTTTGAATCCTGTAAAGCTGAAATCTTTTCTTCCATGTCATTCTGTAGAGCCCTTGTTCCCCTCCATGCCTGATTATCTGCATACTCTCACCCCACCAATATCCCTGCTTCTTATCACGGCCCCCTACTTTCAGCTTTTAACTGTTGATCTGTCTGTACATATAGATGTATTTGTTTTTATATATATTCATGTTAATATACATTTCATCTAAAAGTTGTAGAAGTAGGGAAAGAGGGGATATGGTGACCAGTTGAGATGTTGGGAGAGCTCATAGAGGAATAGAGCGGTATGGAGTCACGGGAGGAATGTGTGCTACCAGTGAGGGGATGGGGGCCACACAATCTCTCCAGGCAGGAGGTCTGGAAGTGGTTTCAAGGAGTAGGGATATGGGGCAGAGGTATGTGGCATACCTGTCATCCGGCTAAGCTCCAAATGTGCAGTGCAGTGTGACAAAGACCCAAAATTAAGGACACATGCAGGAAATTTAGGATGCTGTGAAACTAACCCCTTTTAATGTAAATCGATAATTTGGTAATCTCTTTTTCTTGTAATTCTGTTGCTTCTAAATAATTTTCAACAATAAAAGTAAAGGGAGATGCCAAATTTGTGTAGATTGCAGGTCACTTTGGCATTAAAATGAGTGACATCAATCAAATGAGATATTTGAGGGGTAGGGTAGTGGGCCATTGGTGAAGAATAGAGAAATGGGACTTGAGCACTGGGAGAGATCTGCAGGTGGAAAAGAAGGGGAATGATGTTTCATCAGACTATAGATTCTCTCCCCTCAGCTCAAACTCTACTTTTCACCCCACAGCCCCTCTTCCCCTGCCCCCCACAGTTTACCTCTCCCCCATGTCTCCATATCCCTGCACACCTGCTATAGCTCCTTGCCACACCATGTCCTCCCAAGGATTTCTGTGCCTCCACAACCTTGCTCTGCTCCCCTCATTTCTGAGCACCACTTCTTCTCTTGGTTCCCTATGGTGGTTGAGGAAGTTGATGGAGCCAGGGAGCAATCAGGATGTGTGTAGTTGGGAATTTGGGGAATAGAATTTTGATTGAGGAAACCAGGCTGTGGAGGAACCACACTGGCACTTGAAGGTCTTCCCCATCACTGCTGGCTCTGTTCCCTGGTGCACTAAGTCAGCATGGACATGGGGAGCACTTGATGCGGTCTCAGTGCAGGGACACCCACAATTCCCCTTTCAAAAAGGGAACATTAGTAAATGTTTTAAATGTTAAATTCAATAGTCCTCTGAAAAGTTACTGTTTTAAGTCTGAAGAACAAATTAAAACTTTAAAGTGTAGAACGGTGGGATTTTAGTCCTGCTTTAAGTGCAAATCTCATTATTGTCTGAACTATTGAGTCCTTTCCAACTTCTTGTCTTTATTATAAATACTACTGTGTAGGCCAAATTCTACTCGGTATGGATTATTCCTGCAGAGGGGAGTGGGAACTCCAAATGGGTACAGGTTTGCCACCCTGCAGAAGAGGCAAAGGGTTCTCATCTCTAAACCTGTTGACCAAAATAGATCTTGGGAGCTGTAGTGGAGGCAAGGTGCCTCAGTACAGCCATCTACCACTTCATCATCTCCCTGCAGTCCCGGAACCTGGACAGCAAGGTTATTGCCCTAGAAACTCCCTCCAAGGGGAGGAAATGCAAGTTACTGCAGCCTCTACAGTAATTTACATTGGCTTCCTTATGTGTTTTTGACAGGAGACCCCAGCAAAAATCATTTGACCCTTCTCCCCTTTCTTCTCACTTTGCACTGCCCCCCTTCACTACCTGTGGAACCATAATGGTGGTGCTTTGCGGGCCTGTAGAAAAGGAGCCAATAACTGCATGCTTCTGTACCCTTCCAAAGCCGGGCTCTCCTCTGCTCACCAAATCAGAAGAAAACACAGGGACCTATATTTGGAGCCCAATCCAATAGTTCTTAATCATGCAAAAATCTCATTGAAGTCAAAAATATTGAATGGGGTGTAATTCCAGGAAAAGTTTGGCCCAAATGGCATTTTGCCTGAATAAGAACCCCAGAGGTGGTATGCTTTTGTGTGCTTCATTTTGTGTGGGATATCTTGTGTGGGATAAGCCCTTTTGTGTGCTTCATTTTAGGGTGGGATACTTTTAATGGTTTAAGTTAACATTAATCAATGTTTAAAATTAGGACATTTAGATACTATCTGTACATTAATCAAACATGTAATCTGGCCCTTGGTTTCTCAGAGAGGTTCTGCTTATATCAATCACCATGAGCCTTTTTTTTGAAATTGGTCATTTTATATAAAAACTGAAAATGAATATTTTCTGGGATTTAACAAATAATGAAATAAAAATAGTGTTGCCAAATAAATTCTCCAAATCCTGGTCTCTAAAGAGTTTTAACAAAATTAATTTTTCAAGAATGGTGAGGGGAAAAATGATTTTAGTCAATAGCCTATAAACTCTCCCCCCCCCTGCTTTTTTTGTAAATTGCTCATTTATGAAATTACTTTCACTCTGAAATAAAAAATTCTGAAAACTAAAACTTGCAGCAGAAAAAGGAGAAACTGGTTTTTAAAGAGCTATAATAACGTTACATATAAAACTTTTCATTGTAAGAATCAGGATGCAATCCTCAATGAGAGATTTTTGTAAGCAAGACTTACAAGATCATATCCACATTTTATTTTGAAGGAGAATTTATTTTAATGTTTCTACTTTGTTCTGAAAGAAAGCATTTCAGCTATTTTAAATTATATAAAAACCATTAAAACCCAGATTTTTAAAAGAATAAAAATTATAATATATTACTATTGTAAAGTGAGATAAATAATTACAGAATTCAGTATACCAACAAGTTCACTCCCTGATAAGCTTTGGATCAGATCTTGCCTTTCTAGATTATTCAAAACTTTAAAATCAATGGAAATTCTGCATTTGCAGTGGCTTCGGGACTGGATCCGAAAGTTCACTTTTTTTACTGCTGTCAGACATTTCTATTTAAACTTGCTTTTAATTTAGGTATTTTTTGGAGGTGGGACACAAATCCACAATTCACATTTAAAAAAAAAATATAGACAGGTCAGTAAATTGCAACTTTTAACAGGAAGAAACCTGTTTTATACATCTTTAGATTAAAAAAATATAAAAATTGTCCAGTATGTTACAACTTCGGTCTTGAAGAAATCTTGGAGGCTTTCTACATGTTTTTAGGAAAAAATACAAGGTTGTTTTGTTTTTTAAGCAAACATAGAAGAAGTGGATTACAACTTTTAAGTGAAAGTGAACAGCTCAGCTATTTCTAGATGGTCAGATCTACAGTTGTCTTTAAAAAAACGTTTTAAAGTTTCTGACTTTAAAAAAAACGAAGAGCAGAGTGTTAATTACAGCTTGAAAAATAATAATAACGTCTGTGTTGTGGCTGCGTTTGTCTTTTTCTCTCCCTCTGCTTATTCTCTCGCCGTGTGGCTGGCAACTCCAGCTCTGTGCTGTGCTGTACTGTGCAGCGCTCTCCTCTCTCTCTCTCTCTCTTCCCCCCCTCCCTGCCTCCCTCCCTTTAGTGTCTCTCTCTCTCTCTCTCTTACACTGCCAGCCCCTGATGTGATGGCGAAGAAACCCCGTTGACAAGGCACTGCTTTTTCATGACGGTGAGTTTCCCTTTGAGTGTATTATAATTTTGTGATAAAAATTTCAAGGAAAAAAAAACACACAACCTCCTTCCTCCCTTCCTTCGGGGAGGGAAAAGAGAGGGGGGAAATCTATCTCCAGACAGACAGAAAAGAAAGAGGAGCAAATTAACAACCAGGAGTTGCCAAAACCAGGATATTAGGTTTCAGCCCAGAGAGCTATTGGCTCTGGGGCTATGTATATAAATATATATCTAGAGAGAGCGAGAGGGGAGACAGGGAGAAAGAAGAGGGATATTTTGGTGGGTGGTTGTTGGGCAGATGCTAATTCACATGGAAATGAAATATTTATTTCTTTTTCAGCGGGGCTGCGGTGGTGGCTGCTGAGGCCACTTGGAAAAAAAAAAGTTGTTTCTTAAAATAAAGAGGAGAGAGAGAGAGGAGAGAGATAAGGTTTCAGGTCCAGGCTGATAACTGCAGAGAGGGGAGAGGTTTGGGGTGGTTTTTTTCCCCCCTCTTCTTGCTGATGCCATGCAAATGCAGGAGAGGAGGGGGAAAAAAATCTCTTTTAATGACTCATTCATTGAGCTGGTTTAAAATTAGTTGTTGGTCTTTTTTTTTTAAATTTATTTTCCGCCCCCTTGATGGCCATCAAGAGAGGGCTAGAAAGAGGAGAGGGGGAGAGAGAGGGAGTGTGTGTGTGCGTGTGTGAGTGTGAGAGAGTGAGGAGCGAGGGGGATAGAGAGAGTGTGAGAGGGAGAAAGAAAAATAATCTTTTCAAATCTCCTCCCTCTTTTTTCCCCCCTCGTTTCTTTGCTTTTCTCTAAAGCTCTCTGGGCTGTGAAACACTCTTTCTTCCTCCTCCTCAGGAAAATGGAGACACTTCGTCTCTCTCCTGGCTCTGTGGGGCTGGGAAGGATTTTTCTTTTTTTCTTCACTCCTGGCTTGATTTTCCCCCCACTACCTGCTTCCACCACCCTGATCTTGTAACTCCTCTGACTTTGTTTCTCTGCTGTGCGTCTGCTGCGGATTTATTTTTCATCGGTTTTATTGTAGCCGCTAGACTTTGTTGGGTTCTTTGCAGGTTCCTTCGGAATTTGTCTTTATTTTTTCCACGGCGTGGAACTGACGATCCCTGGGTGTGCGGGCGATTTTGGGGCGGTGGATTTGGGTTTAATAATCTCCCCCCCCCCCTTTGTACGATCAGGCTCCCCTCCCCCCGTTTGAACGCGTTTATCTGTAATCTCTTTCTCTCTATTTTAAAACGCAATAATAAACCGACTTTCTCTCGAGTAACCCTTTTTTTGGGGGGGGCTTTGCATTTTAAGGGCTGTGTATCTGCTGCTTGGATTTTCCGCGTATCTGGTTCATCCGCTGATTCCTCCGAGCTTTTTTTTTTTTGAAAAAAAAAAAAAATCTCCTTGAATTTGAGCCAAAACCAAACATTGGTGGCGTTATTGGGGGGCTTCATTGAAACCTTCCTAGCGCGGGAAAGGCAGAGTAGTTGTTGGGTATTTTGGGGGCTGGGGGGGAGGGGTTGCCTAATTTTAGCTGCTTTCTCCTCCGGCCTTAACCAAAAAAATCCTCTTGCCGATCACGGGGTTGTGGGGAAAGTGCAGGAAGATGGCATCGTTATTGTGTAAAACAGCCTCTAACACTCGAAGGGGAAATAGTTGGGCACGCGCGTGTTTAAAGTGTTATTTAATAAGCGGGGGGAGAGGAGAGGGGTGGCTGAGGCCTTCTGCTTTCCCCGCCCCAGGCTCTGCTCGCCCCAGGCTCTGCAGGGTTTCAGTTCAGAGGAGAAAGCCCGGCTGCCGCGGCGGCCGCTGCTGTCTGTGGACGTGGCTGTTCGCTTGCCGCGCGGGGCTGGCTGGCTCGCCGTGTGTGTGCCTGGGAGAGCAGGAGAAGATGGCGCTGCCTGGCGGCCTGCCAGCGTTTGTTGCGCAGTTTCACTGTGACTCTCCTCCCGCCTGGCCTCCTCCCCCACAGGCGCCATTTTAAAGCCCTGGGTGGTTGGTTGTTTTTTCCCTCCCTCCCTTTCATGTTTCATTTTCACTATGCGGGGTGTCGCCCTCCTGTGCCTGTCTCAGGCCATTTCCTTTGCTCATTCAGCCTGTTGGAAATGCTGCTTGTGCAGCAAAGAGCGCTGAGGGAAAACCTCCTCTCGCTGGCCGCCTTCCCTGTGCAGATGGGTAGTAAAGGGATCTGCCTCTCTTTGGGGGGGTGTGTGTGTGTGGGGGGGGAGATGAAAGATCACGTTGCTGGGTGTGTTAAGGAAACATGACACGGTTATTTGCTCTGCTCTCAGTAGATGTTTCAGGAAGGGGCCCTTACACATCTCCTCCATTTGATTTTAAGTCTCTTCCCTTCCTCCCCCTTTCAAATTGTCCTCACAGCCCTTGACTAAGCTGCCTGAGCTAGGGGTGCACCCCTGGGAGGCGTGAAACACCTTCACATCCAAATAACCTCCGTGGGGTGTGAGGGAGCTCTGTGTCCCAGAGGGTGGAGACCCTGTTTAAAGGCTGATAGTGGAATATTTGTTTGTTTACCTGTGAATCCAAAATGTGTGTCAAACTTGGGGAGGGAAATTCATTGGAAATTCATTTCACAGCGAGATCAAAAGCATTTCTCTCCTTGTGGTGAAGGCTGCTGTCTCAGGCTTTGATAATACTCAAAATAAGGCGTGTTAAGAAATAAAAAAGTAATAGGAAGAGAGATTTTTGAAATGTCTCATAATACACGCCACAAATTACAAATTCTTCATCACTAGAAAGACAATAAAAACCGCCTTTAAATAGCCTTGCAAAATTCTACTTAGCCACATGCTTAGGGCAAGTAACCCATTTGGTGGGTGAGTAAACAAACAAATGTTTCTTATCCTGTGTGAGATAGACATAAATGAGTATTTTGTGTGTGTGTGTGTGTGTGTGTGGGAGGGCCGGTATGTTTTCATGATCATTTTAAAGGCTGATTTTAAAAGAATTTCCCAATGAGAAGGCTCCCTCCCACTGGCTGAAACATGGTAGTTCTGTTTTTTTGTTTGTTTGTTTTTGGAGCTGTGTGTATTTCAGTGAGACCATTGAAATCTCCCTCCTATTTAAAAAAATAAAACATCATTCAAATTCTACACGTTTAAGGTGTACCCATTAATGTGCACATTTAGAAAAAGGATAAAATCTATATTCAGGACACATGAATGAACTCTGTCAAACTGTGTAAAAAAACTACTGAAGCATGTGGCATATTGTTTGTTTCCCTTTGAATTTTATGCCTTTTGATACATCACAGTATGTCCCTGTTGCACTCAGACCTCTCATTCTTTTATGATGGTACTGAAAGACTTTCTCATTTGGGATTAATTTTAAGGCATTTTTTTAAAAGCCTTTGCCTATTGGTTATGAAAGGATTTTGAGTTGTATTTTCAGTGAGAAATTAAACATTTTCCTCATTTAATTTTTTAAAAAAACTCTCCCTTTATATAAACGATAATTTCTACAGCATATCTTGATACAGCCCTATTAATGCTTGTTTGTTTTTTGAAGACAATCTGTATTAATGACAGGACAATAAACTCTTCCAAATTCATTATTTAAAGTCAATTAAAAGGGAGTGGAATTCTTGTTTGCTTACGAATTTTATATTTTTTAATACATGAAAACATGTCACTTTCAGAGCTTTTATTTTACACTACTGTATTTTGCTAAGAATAATATTGAGGGCGTGAAGGAGGAGTCATTTTGTTATTCATATTCAGGGCCGGCTCCAGGCACCAGCGTTCCAAGCAGGTGCTTGGAGTGGCAATGTGGAAGGGGTGGCAGTCCATGTCCCGTTCGGGCGGCAAGCGCCGCCCACTGCGGTGGCAATTCGGCGACTGGTTCCACCTTCAGCCGCCCGCGGCGGCAATTTGGTGTGCTGCTTGGGGCGGCAGAAATGGTAGAGTCGGCCCTGCTCATACTAAATGATTGGGAGATCCCATGTGGATTATTGTACTAATTTGTGCAGATTAGTAAGTAAATGACAAAAATACGGTAACAATACCAGGGATACTGTGTCCGTAACTGCTCGATCCTGCAAATTCTTAATCACATGCATATGTTTACTTGTGAGTAGTTCCAAACATTTACAGGATTGGGACCTAAATGTACTAAGGGCATTTTAACAAGTGTCCCTTTGGTCTGGCCTCCACTTGAAAATTTTGCTGGCATAGCTGTGGCAGAAGTGTGAAAAATTGCATCCGTAATCAGCCTACCTGTGTTAGCAAAAGCCCCTGTATAGATGCGGCTATTCCAGTAAAAAAAACAACCCCAAAACCCAGTAATGATAAGTAAATAAAAAGATTTCAGGGTCTGTTCAAAAGTGTCTGGTGGTCTGGATTTGGCCCGTGGCCGCCTACTGACTACCCTTAGTATAAGCTATATTTGCAGAAGTGTTCTTTTGACGGTGTAAACTGCTTCTCTTCTAGGATGGCTAATATAGCTTTACCAGCAAAGACAAGATACTGGTGTAGATTGCTTATATTGGTAAACTGCGTCTTTGCCGGTATCACAGTGTCCCCTCCCAAATAAGATTAGCAATAGCAGCAAAAGCGCATTTTTGCTAGTATAATTGCGTCTGTGGTAGGGCTCATGCTGGCAAAGCTATATAAGTCGGGATCACACTCTTTTACACCCCTAACCAACATAATTTTTTTAACAAGAGCATGAAGGTAGCCACAGTGATACCTGCAAAAAAGCCCTTTTGCCAGTATAGCTTATTTTGTTTGGGCAGCTGGTATAAACTATTCTGGACAGTGTGACATGTGTCTCCAGTTGGAAGCTTTATTGGTATAGCTATACTAGCATAGCTGTACGAATAAACCCTTCTAGTGTGGACAAGGCCTTTGTGCTTGCCTACTTTAGAAAGTTTTGCCTCTCTAATTATATCAGTATAAAGCAGCAGAAAAAACCCCCTCTAGTATGGATGCAGTTACACTGGTTTAAAAGTGCTTATTCTGGTTTGGGAAGTGAAAGATGGGTAAAAGGCACCTTTATATTGGTATAACTGCATCCTCCACACAAGAGCTTAAGGTTGTATAACTATGTAGGTAGAAAAAATCGCACCCCTAAATGACATAGTTATACTGTTACAACTTTTCTAGTATAGACCAGGTCTTTGATTTAGTTATAGAAACCCTGTTTTGCTCTGTTTTTTCATTCAGAATAATTGAGTTTACAGATTAATGAAATGAGAATTAACAACATTAATTAACACTATATAATACATCCTTTTCCCTCTTAACTGGATTCCTCATCTAGATGATGTATCTTCTAGAATTGTTTCAAGAAGCATTTTGAACGAGGAAAAGGTTTAAAAAAATGTCAACGAGACAAATCTTCCTTAAAATACTTTGCAAAATCCTTCATCACAAGGTAATGTTTAAAAAACAAACAAACAAAAAAGCTTTAAAGTTTATTGCAACTGGAAGGGATCATCTTTCAAAGGGCTAATCTTGGAACTCTTCACTCACGCAAAACACTTTCGGCTGTCTACACTGCATTTTTGTCAGTAAAACTACTGTCAGTTGGAGTGTGAAACAAAAACCTCACGACTGACAAAAATGTTACCGACAAAAAGCGCCGGTGTGGACAGCGCTTTGTCAGTGGGAGAGACTCTCCCACCCACAAAGCAACCACCCCTCATTGGGGGTGGTTTTATTTGGTCGGCCGGAGAGCTCTCTCTTTCCGATAAAGAGCAGCTACACTGCGTACCTTACAGCGGCACAGCTGGACAGCTGTAAGGTGCACAGTATAGACGCAGCCTTAATATGAATTTTGCCTGAATTAGGAGTTACAGGATTGGGCTCTAACAGCTGAGTTTATTAAGAACTTTGTGGACTGTGTGTGAAATCCTGGACCCACTGAAGTGAATGCCAAAACTCCCATTGAGTTTGGGCCAAGAATCACCTTATATCTTTCTTGAGGATTTCCACTCTGGGCAAACTAAGTACTATTAGTTAAATGTGTTCAAACATTCAAACTGTCCATTCATCTATTAGTTCAATGTGTTCAAACTTTATTTGGTTTCTAGATCAGGATAATTGAAGGGTACATAGTGTCATGTTCAGCGTGAGTTATCATAACACGTTTACTTCATACATTCCTCTGTACTTTAAAGGTGTTCTTTCTGTCTTTTCCAAGATACCTGATTATTACTTTAGTTACTAGTCAGGTGTATTGACAGGAATGCCATTAAAAATGTCTGTACTGGACACTGATTTACAAGTAAATTAAGTAATCAAATTCTGTTCCCAAAATTTTAAAATTTGGGATTGCATTAGGTCACTGTCCCTGTCCAATATCTTTAAAAATATGTAAACATAGCAAAAGAGCATGAGATACAGTTCTGAACAGCAGATTAAATAAAGCCAACTGAAGAAACTGGTACAAGACATTATTCATAACACTATATTGCAATATAGCAGGTACTGTAACATGCTATGATAGTGAATATGGTGGTGTTTACCATTTTTAGGCAACAGCACTGGGAGCTTCAGGAATCTATACAGACTTTAGACAGTAATTTAGTTTGATTTTCATTGATGTGCATATTCTCAAAATGTCAGCACACGTTTTTTACAATTTTCACAGTACTGTACATCCAAGCCTCTATGGATATATTTAGGACCTTAGTACAGGTACATGAAATTCAGAATGGTTTCTCAAAACTCAAATGAGGCCTCCTTAGTTTTCTAAGCTATATTAATGATGAATGAAATTTAAGGAATATTTGAGTACTGGATGAACTGTCTTTATCTTTTTTTTCTTTGTACAGTGCTTTAGTGTGCATGTGTTACTTACCCTTCCAGTGCAGAGACACTGTAAAAGGATACAATCCTCTAAGATGATTAATGCCTCCTGAAAGGGAATTAAAGTGTAGTGGGAGTCGAGGACACTTGCAGAGGCGTCCAGCAGCCCACTGGAGGTAGTACTTTATGTATTTAATAGGTGATTGTAATGATTTATGTAATTTATAAAACTACTCTGATGTATTTTATACATAATGTTATATACCACAAAGTAGTTTTCCCATCTTTTATCAACCATAGTTTTTCAGTAAGGGGGCATTAATATGCAAATTGTTCTGGTGCAAAATTTAAATTACACCTTTCTTGTCATAGAAGTACTTTGAGAATATTAATATAATATTAAAATATTAATATTTATTTCCAGAATCACACAATTGATTTGCAACCTTATAATCTAATCTTTTAAATAAAATATTCCTCAGTATGAGACCCCTAGATCAAAAATCCATTTTATACAGAGAAAAAAGTTGAGATTTTAAATAAGTGCCAATGAAAAAGCAAATGTTTGCGATTCTATCTTAAAAATATAGAATGTAATTTGGAGTACAGTATAAATAATTTTTAGTAAAGTACCATAGTTTTATAATTGCTAAGGCTTATCTTTGCCTGGGCCTGGGGAAAATATTCACAAGACACAATTGTACCTTTATTAGAATATGAACAGAAAGTACAGTTTGAGAGTGGATGGCTAACTGAAAAAGTTTACTGTACTTTTCTCAAATTAGTTTCACTTGCTGGTTTTAATGTATAAAAATGACACCTTGATAATAGTTCATCCATTTTTCCACAATACTCTCTTTATACATTTCATATTCTTAGTTTTAGTGTAGTCAATCAAATTCCACAACGTTGGCCACCTTTTTCCAATGAACATTCTGTAGCAGTTCCTGGTGCATAATTTTCAAACTAACTGGGGTAGGGAAGAGAAATATATATTAATATCGTTTCCTGTACTCCAGTTGTGCAAAAATCAAAATTTGCTTCTTGAGAGCAAAAGGCAGACAATGTGGGGGAGCAAACTCCATAGCTGATCATTTATATGCCTGGTAAGTTTTTGTGAGAGTCAGATAATATCCCCTTGTTGGAAGGTTCTCACATTGCCATTTTTAACAACGTTTTGGAAATTTAAAAAACAAAAATATATAGTAATAAGGGTTTGAATGTACTTTTATTTATTGTTTCTGCATATTGCAGAATTCTCAGACAATACAAGACAGATTCCTTGCAGAGTTCCCTTCAATTACATTTGGGGCCTTGTTTTCACTAGGAAGCTAACATATGGTAATTAACACATTGAGGTCCTAGTATGGACAAGGCAGTTGTAGTTTTAATGCGTTAGCAGATCTACGTAAATACATGATAAAATACGCTTTTATTTTTTTTCCTGATGTTGACACACCCTCGGGGCAGTCTTGGCCCCATTGAAGTCAATGGGAGTTTGCCATCAAATTTAGTAGGGCCAAGATTTCACTCTGGGGGTTTTGCCTGTGCAAACACTGCAAGATCAGACTTACTGTGTTACACACGGCTTTCATGTAATTAATTACATTAATGAAGGATATAGTGGTAGTCTTGAGTCTGAAATTTCTTCCTTCCATTACTTCGAGTTGTGCCATAGTAAGTTTTAGAGCTGTCAAGCGATTAAAAAAATTAATCGCGATTAATCACACTGTTAAACAATAATAGAATACCATTTATTTAAATTTTTTGGATATTGTCTACATTTTCAAATATATTGATTTCAATCACAACACAGAATACAAAGTGTACAGTGCTCACTTTCTATTTATTTTTGAATACAAATATTTTCACTGTAAAAACAAAAGAAATAGTATATTTCATTTCACCTAGTACAAGTACTGTAGTGCAATCTCTTTATCATGAAAGTTGAACTTACAAATGTCGAATTATGTACAAAAAAATAACTGCATTCAAAAATAAAACAATGTAAAATTGTAGCTCCTACTAGTCCACTCAGTCCAACTTCAGCCAATCGCTCAGACAAACAAGTTTGGTTACATTTGCAGGAGATAATGGTGCCCACTTCTTGTTAACAATGTCACCTGAAAGTGAGAACAGCCATTTGCATGGCACTGTTGTAACTGGTGTCGCAAGATATTTATGTGCCAGATGCGCTAAAGATTCATAGGTTTCAGAGTGGTAGCCGTCGGGTGGCTCTATGATTTGTGCCACCCCAAGCACGGCAGTCAGGCAGCCGTCGGCGTTTCTGCGGGAGGTCACGGGTCCTGCGGATTCGGCGGCATTCCTGCGGGCGCTCCGCCGGTTCTGCGCTGTTGGTGGACCCGCCGCCGAATCTGCAGGACCGGCGGACCTCCCACAGAAACGCCGCCAAAGGCTGCCTGACTGTCACCCTCACGGCGACCATCATGCCGCCCCCCTAGGCTTGCCGCCCCAGGCTTGCGCTTTCTGCGCTGGTGCCTGGAGCCGGCCCTGGTAACCGTGTTAGTCTATATCAGCAAAAATAACGAGGGGTCCTTGTGGCACCTTAGAGACTAACAAATTTATTTGGGCATAAGCTTTCGTGGGCTAGAACCCACTTCATCAGATGCATGGAGTGGAAAATACAGGAGCAGATATAAAATACATGAAAAGATGGGAGTTGCCTTACCAAGAGTGAGGTCAGTCTAATGAGACAATTCACTTAACAGCAGGATACCAAGGGAGGAAAAATAACTTTTGAAGTGGTAATGAGAGTTGCCCGTTTTAGACAGTTGACAAGAAGGTGTGAGTAACAGTAGGGGGAAATTAGTATTGGGGAAATTGGGTTTAGGTTTTGTAATGACCAAACCACTCCCAGTCTTTATTCAGTCCTAATCTGATGGTGTCCAGTTTGCAAATTAATTCCAGTTCTGTAGTTTCACATTGGAGTCTGTTTTTGAAGTTTTTTTGTTGAAGAATTGCCTATTTTAGGTCTGTTATTGAGTGACCAGAGATTGAAGTGTTCTCCTACTGGTTTTTGAATGTTATTGTTCCTGATGTCAGATTTGTGTCCATTTATTCTTTTGCGTAGAGACTCATATGTCCCATCATGCTTCAACCACCATTCCAGAGGATATGCAAACATGCTAACGATGGGTTTTGCTCGATAACAATCCAAAGCAGAGCAGACCGATGCATGTTCGTTTTCATCATCTGAGTCACATGCCACCAGCAGAAGGTTGATTTTTGTGTGTGTGTGTGTGGTTCGGGTTCTGTAGTTTCCGCATTGGAGTGTTGCTCTTTTAAGACCTCTGAAAGCATGCTCCACACCTCATCCTTCTCAGATTTTGGACGGCACTTCAGATTCTTAAATCTTGGGTCAAGTGCTGTAGCTATTTTTAGAAATCTTACATTGGTACCTTCTTTGCATTTTGTCAAATCTGCAGTGACAGTGTTCGTAAATCAAACAACATGTGCTGGGTCATCATCCGAGACTGGTATAATATGTAATATATGGCAGAATGCAGGTAAAACAGAGCAGGGGACGTACAATTCTCCCCCAAGGAGTTCAGGCACAATTTTAATTAACGCACTATTTTTTTAAGAACATCAGCATGGAAGCATGTCCTCCAGAATGGTGGCTGAAGCATGAAGGGGCATATGAATGTTTAGCATATCTGGCACGTAAATACCTTGCAACGGCGGCTACAAAAGTGCCATGCAAACGCCTGTTCTCACCTTCAATTGACATTGTAAATAAGCAGGCAGCATTATCTCCTGTAAATGTAACCAAACTTGTTTGTCTTAGCGATTGGCTGAACAAGAAGTAGGACTGAATAGACTTGAAGGCTCTAAAGTTTTACATTGTTTTGTTTTTGAGTGTAGTTATGTAAGAAAAATATCTACATTTGTAAGTTACACTTTCACGGTAGAGATTGTACTACAGTACTTGTATGAGGTGAATTGAAAAATACTGTTTCTTTTGTTTATCATTTTTACAGTGCAAATATTTGTAATAAAAAATAATATAAAGGGAGCATTGTACACTTTGTATTCTGTATTGTAATAGAAATCAATATATTTGAAAATGTAGAAAAACATCCAAAATATTTAATACATTTCAATTGGTATTCTATTATTTAACAGTGTGATTAATCACAAATAATTTTTTTAACCGCAGTTAATTTTTTTGAGTTAATTGCATGAGTTAACTGCGATTAATCGACAGCCCTAGTATGTTTGAATTTTTTATAACTGTACTCAACCCAAGGGAATAAAAATGTCATATACATTTTATCAGAGGAGTGAAATAATTCAGAACTATTACAATGTAACTAGAATGGTAATAGTCTTCCTTTTCACATAGTTGTTACAGTGACAAATTTTTGTTAGGATTTTGCATAATGAAAATAGTCCTTATTATAATAAGATTGTTATTTAAAATACTGCAAAATAGTGTAAATATAAGTAAGTATGAAATATTTCACGCTGTTGGCTGATAGATCAGTTGTATTGTAAATCACATTGAAAGCTCTAATTTCAGATATATCCAGATCAGATGCAATATGTAAAATCATATTGAAATTAATGAGATTTTGTGTGGTATACTTTG
The DNA here is from genome assembly GCA_033296515.1 of Macrochelys suwanniensis. NCBI lineage: Eukaryota > Metazoa > Chordata > Testudines > Chelydridae > Macrochelys > Macrochelys suwanniensis. The sequence continues at coordinate 161,449,569 of CM065777.1, forward strand.
TATAATTTAAATAATTTTTTAAAAGCATAAACTTAAAACGTTAAGAAAGTAGCTTACTGTGTGTACAGTTTGGTGTGTTTCAAACTAAACTTGCCCATTTCCTAATTTTAAAAAGTACTAATAGAGCAATAATTTGTCTTAAGATCTAAAACATTTATAAAGTAATTTTCGTTCTGGTCCTTCTTAAAAACGAAACCAAAGCAACTAAAATCAAGATATCTCAATATTTTGTGATTTTTTAAAAATATTTTAAACTGACTTTTACAACAACAACAAAAACAGTAGTCTCCAGGCTAAAAATCTATGACAAGTTTTAGTTTGATGTGATTTAAAATGGGTTAATTTATACATGCATAAATCTTTAGCAACAATGGTGCTACTGCAGTCTCCTTTTTACTGGAGAATTTAAAGATGGAAAAGAAACCTGAAAAAGCAAAATCCGGTGATGATAGTGTAACACCACAAAACTGATTTTTAATATGTAACGTCATTGGAATTCAATGAAATAATTTACAATTTGGAGGGAACAAGGAATTTAAAATGTTTAAACATAAATTGTGACATTGATTTCATGCCAGTATAAAATGAACAACATTGTCATTGAAATATAAATAGTGTTCAGGTACAGTTTTTGAGGAAGGTATGATATACAACGAGATTTACCAAGTGGAGTCCTGATTCTGTGAATACTTACGCACGTTCTTGAAGTTAATAGGACTTTAAACAAGTGAATAATGTTTTTACAGGATTAGAGTTTGCCTTAACTTGTTAAAAAAACTTTGGCCCATTGTCTATACCTTTCCGCTTTGGTGAAGAGTACAAGTAATACCTTTAGTGCAGTGGATAAAGAAACTGGAGGTGACAAAATCTTTGTTTCTGTTTGAAAAGCAGTATTGAACATCATGTTTAGTGTTTTATTTTTTAATTAAAATTTTTAAGTCTGAAAGCAGTTTTTCTTAGTGATTTCACATAACAAAGGAGCTGCTTGTTCTTCTCTGCTTACACTAGTGGAGAGGAAGAAAACTTAGTGGAAATCAAGCCAGGGGCAAAGGGATCGAGGAGAAGGTTGTGGAGCATGGAAGCCCATCTGTTGATACTCAGTATCACATGTTTGGGGATCTTTCTGTTGGAAGTGGCATATTGGAGCAGAGCATGTTGTGCATATTGTGGCATGCTTCTGTCCTAACACAGAAGTTTTCCAATGTTCTGTCTGTCCTGACAGCACAGCTAGGAGAGAGAGAGAGAGTCTATTCCAGCTTGTACTTAAAAAAAGTTACTAATGTTCCAGTTGCAGAACTGAATTCTGCTTTCACGTACAGTTTTCCAATCCAGTTGCAGACTAACCTACAGAATTTGAAGAAATTGCTATTCCATAGGTATAACTGAGGGCAGGATTTGGCTTGCAAAATCTTAATGATTGATAATGTACAGGCTGAAAATATACAGCCTAACTTTCTGTTCTCAGATTGGGTTTGCAGGGCTGACAATTAGAAAATCATAGTCTTACTTTTAATCTGAGCAAATTTGATATAGTCAGTGAGAGACATTAAACATGGAACCTTTATTTAGTCACTTTTCAGAGAACTGTGCTTCAAAAGAAAAAATATTTAGAAAAAATGGTTGTTAATTAAAAATATTAATTTTGGGCCAGCTCATGTCTCGTGGCCATACAAGGAATAAGAGGATTCATGGTGCCCCCATTTTTCCCTATATGGGCTCCCATGCCAAGTGTAGCTGCATGCGGAGGAGAGTAGCTTACACAGAGCTGTTACATTCCCCTCCCTTGTGCATGTGGATGAAAGTAGCCAGGAAGAGGTGGTGAATCGACTGAACCTTGGCTCCAATCCCACAACGTCCTGGTCAGCCTGTTGGTGGATCTAGTCTATGCCATACCTGGGTAGGGATACCTCCCCACCAGAGTAAGGTGGAAACCAGGAGGCATATTGTGGAGTGATTCCGGTTTTCCCCTTGCCTTTTGATCTGCTCGAAGAGTAGTGCAACAATATGCTTAGGACTTGTGGCAAAGCCAAATTTTATCCTTTCATTAGGTGCATTGGTGACTTCTTCAGACATTTAAATGGCACAACTCCCTGTTCACTGAAGGGGAAAGAAATCGAGAAAGTCCCTGAAAGTTTGGTCGCCCAGGAGATTATGATGACAATTTGATTACATTGCAATTTTAATGAGATTTGATTATACTATCTCTATATAAAATCACAGTGAGACCATTTTAGTGCAAGTGCATGAGTCTACATTTCATTCAAATGAAAATAACCTCTATAGAAGTGGATTGTTGCAATGTTAGATTATCAGTAAGAAGCTTAGTGAAGCCAGTATTGGAGTTTAGAAACTGTGTGAATGTGTGTCTAAAACTACCACTGCATATGTAAAAGGAAGATATCTCAGTTCTATATTGAGCCTAAATCACTTAGCTCTTGCCTGCAAAGTAGACATTATATTAAGATAGTGTGATAATCCTAGTATATTTGTAAGGAAGTAGTGCAACAGCAACATGATCATGCTATGTCAGCAAGTCAATATCTATCTGCTGTATCTGTCTTTCTTTGATTACAGTAGTTAAAAGGTTCATATATAAATTTCCCATAAGGGTGTTCTAATGGTTACCATATTCTCCTTGGGTCAGTATGACTGTGCTTAAATATAGCAGCACATACGGTTTCTCATTAGTGAGCCTGAAATCTTAACTTCTTAGTAAAAACTACATTAAATGAGTCTGACTCTGGTAAATTAATATTAAACTGCTCTAATTTCAGGACCTTTGCTCTGACCCCTGTCCTTAGCTCTATTTTCGTGGTTCACTATTTTGTGCCCAGATGTTATTGTATCTTGAATATTCTATGGGCTCAGTCTTGGCCCATACTGTGTCGGTGTGCAAGGGCATGTAAGGAGTCTGTTTCTGTCCCACAAGGAGTAGGGCCAGGACCAGGACCAGGACCATTCCATAGTGCACAAGAGTGGGCTAAGAGATCAGAAAAGTTAATATACTCACCTTCCAACTGTCCCCAGTGCCGGTGAGACAAGGTGGGTGAGGTAATATCTTTTATTGGACCAACTCCTCTGTGGATGAGAGACACAACAGTGCCAGTAACATTTTCCTAGCAGAGGTGCTGACTTTCTGATTTCCCGGGGGGGGGGTGCATGACCCCCGCTCCAGCCCAGGCCCCACCCCCACTCCAACCCTTCCCTCAAGCTTCTGCCCCCACTCTGCCTCTTCCTGCTCTGTTCTGCCCCTTCCCCTGAGCACGTCCTGTCCTCACTCCACCTCTTCCTGTCCCCGCCTCCCCCCCAGTGCCTCCTGCCAGCTGATCCCGGGGGTCCCGTTGGCAGGCAGAGGGTGCTGGGGGGAGGGGGAGGAGGTGATCGGCGGGGCCCGCTGGTGTCTGCTGAGCACCCACTATTTTTTTTTCCGTGGGTACTCCAGCTCTGGAGCACCCACGGAGTCAGCGCCTATGGTTCCTAGAGTATTTATTAACAAGTAGGCTTGGAAGGATTAGATTTTTATTTGTAAATATCAGTAAATGTCGATTTCACCATACACACACAAACTGACAATATTTTCATTGATAATAATTGAAATTTACAGATAGGGAAAGCAAGAAAAATGTTACTGGATAACTTATTAGAGTTTGATATAAGGCAATTTACTTTGTATACTTAGACATGTCATGTTGACAGTTTGTGTTTTAACTGTTAAGGCTTTAACTTTTTGACTCTGTCTACTGTCATTAAATAACTGTTGTCTGACTCCCCCATAATTTCCTGCAACTGTAAAAATTTAAGTGGATAAAATTGAAAAAAAAGCTTATAAGCCACAATTTTGCACAACTGTGAACATTTAAATAGATACAAATAGAAAAAGGTGCTTAAAATAAACATCAATATTTGTTGAAATTATTTTTAAAAAATCAAAGGTTGCCTAGCATCATCATAAGACATTCAAAAGTTACGTTGTGTGACTGTTTGGCACTGATGATAATAGTGATGGTTGAATGTAAGCAGACACCATTCTGGTGAGTTAGTTGTGTTGCACCTGCTTAGAACAGGACCACATTTGGTGTGATAATGATAAATTGATTTTTGACACATTAAATTGTGTGGAGATAATAATACTTACATATTTGACATGCTACATTGCAGTGGCTCCCAAAAAGGTTATGAGAGAGTGCTCCAGGCTGAGATCGAGGGGTTTGGAGGGTGGGAGGGGGAAAGGCCTGGGGCAGGGGGTTGGGATATGGGATGTGTGTGAGGGCTCTGGCTGAGGGTGCAGACTCTGGGGTCGGGGTGGGGATGAGGGGTTTGGGGTGTAGGAGGGTGCTTCGGGCTGGGACTGAGGGGTTCGGAGAGCGGGAGGGGGAAGAGGGCAGGGGCTTTGGGGCGTGGGGGGAGTGAGGGGTGCAGGCTTCAGGTGGCGCTTACCTCAAGCAGCTCCCGGAAGCAGCGGCATGTCCCCCATCCCTCTCCTAGGCAGAGGCACGGCCAGGCAGCCCTGCGCGCTGCCATGTCCACAGGTGTGGCCCCCACAGCTCCCATTGGTTGCAGTTCCCAGACAATGGAAGCTGCAGGGGCGGGGTTTGGGGTGGGGGCAGCATACAGAGCCCCCTCATTGCCCCTACGCATAGGAGCCAGAGGGGGAACATGCCACTGCTCCCGGGAGCTGCAGCTAGCCCTGCTATGCTGCCGACCGGACTTTTAACGGCCCAGTCAGTAGTGCTGACCAGAGCCTCCAGGGTCCCTTTTCGACCGGGCGTTCTGGTCGAAAATCGGACACCTGGCCCTCCTACTCGTTGAATTTGCTCCCTTTTCTTAACAAGTAAGCTTAAAGACTTGCACTTGCTTGCATCACTTTGAATTTGGCTCAGTATCTTTAATTTAGTTACCCTATGGTATTTATAGAGCATCGATCACCATAGTATCCAGGTCTCTATGAGTAAAATTCTGCTATCAGTTACACTGATGTACATCTGGAATAATTTAATTGAGGTAAATAGAATTACTCCAGCTTTACACCAATGAGTTGAGCAGTATTTAGCCTAAATAATCTAATTAGCCTCTAAGTTTCATACCTAGTTCTAAACTTGAACCACTTTTCCACAGACCACATCCTCTATATGCTATTTGCAGATCTTTTGCAGACTCTGTGCGGTATCATTTTTTCTCTTGCAATTCAGTATGGTAACATATTAAGTAGGAAGTTGTGGCAGTCACTTGAGGCTATAATAATAGGAAGTTGCTGCAGTTTCAATTATTTGAACTGTATCAAGTCCCAAGAGCATATGGCCCTTCTAATATATATGGATTATGCTCTCAGTAGAATATAACCATTTTTGGATATGAGATGATCTGTGTATTTTTGGCTAGTGTGAAGTACTGTTGCATTGATTGTGTAAAGATTGCTGATAGTAATTTTTTGCATATGTCTACTGAACCAGATCACTGATAGGTTAGAAGGAAACAATGGAATCTATTCTTCTTTCCATACATGCACAGAATTTTTGTTGGCATTAATGGGAATTTTATTAGAAGTATGGAAAAAAGAATAAAGTTGGTCTTAAATCAGGTATCTTGCACTGACACATTTCATCTGTAAAGACCTGTTATGAGTGGATTGTTGTCCAGGTTATTTGTATTTTGTGATGCTCTTTTTTCTGTTTGTGATGTTTAGAGATTATGGGCCTGATTCTGTCTGAAACCTAGAAATAGGTATAACAGACCCCTGAATGAGCATACAGATACACTGCAAAAGCAATGTTAACAACTCCTTCTGATCAAAGCCTATATTCACACAATCTTTGCCTTCCTACTAACAGAAGAGGTAACTTACTGAAGACTAATGGCTGTTTCTACACAAAAGCCATTTCATGGTTAGGAAGTGAATGAGCATAAATATTGTAGTATGCCACGTAATATGCCTCTGCTACTCATATCTTGACTAGCCTGAGGGGTAACCTCTGTGCTCATATTTCTAAGCCATTTTATGTGTGGTTGAGTTTTTTTCATTTAAAAAAAAGTCTTAGTCCTTTACAGGGTACATGCTTAGGATCCTATGTTTTAAGGGGATAGGTTTCACATAGACAACTCCCTGGCTGGATCAATTCCCTTCCAGGTGCAGAACTATGTACTTGGGCTCTTAAAAGTCTACTCCACTGGCTATGAGACTGTAGCTCACAGCACAATTCATTATTCTGGCATGTTGTAAGCATGCTTCTGTTTGGGACCTTGCTAATCATGGCTGCCCTTGATCTTTTCTGCTTTCTAAAATGTACAGTATATGTATCTTTCTTTTGTACTGTTAACAGTATGTTGGGTAGATTTTAATAGAACTTGAGACTTGCAGAATGAAGAAAAACATATTGGTAGATTCGTTTTTTTAATGCTTGTAATTTAACTCTGTCATTGCATATTTCTCTTTTTAAGCTCTCACTCAGTTCCTTCCAAATTTCAACCGTGTCAGCAAGAAAACAGCTCTTTCCCTGCATTTTGTTCAAGGCTACAGAAATAGGCTTCAGGATACTTAGCATGTGTTCAACATTTCTCTTAAGCCCAATGTTGAGAACTTTGGCTGTGACAGTGCTATCTATTTTTTCACGATTTTGTTCACAAACTGTCATCAGATTAGGCCCGTTCTTGATATAGTGCTCAAAACAGTCCACTACTGAGTTCCATCGCATGTCTTGTGGGAGAGTTAGCTTGGTTCCTCCCACTTTTTTGGAGCAGCTGCTGCAAAGTGGTTGTTATGGAAGTATTTTGCAATTTCAACAACATTAGCTTTTGTTTCTGAACACTGAAGTCTTTGGCTAGGAGGTGCATCAAACGAGCACTACAACCGTATGTTGTTAGTTTGGGACTCTCTTCTAAATTTCTTCTCATCTTGGATACATTTGCAGCATTGTCTGTGACCAGGCTGCCTACTAGACATTTGAATTTTTTTTCACAGTTTGTTACAGCTTTTACTGCTGCTTCTTGTAAGTATTCTGCTGTGTGTGCATTTCCTGATGCATCAATTGTTTCTGTAAGGAAGACATTCCCTTCTTCTGTTGTCACACAAGCACATACAACAGGATCATTGTGGACATTGCTCCACCCATCAAGACTCAGGTTAACAATTGCACCCTCTAGACCTTTTGCACACTGCTCAATTTCTCTTTCATACACTTTATCCAGAAATTTTCCTGCGACATATGCTTTGTTGGGTGAGCTGTATCCTGGTCTTAATGGCTGAACCATGTTAATGAAGTGTGGGTTCTCAATCATACGGAAACGAGAGTTTGTTGCATAAACAAACGGGGCAATTTTTTCATCAATTACCTCTTTTTGTAATCTGCTGGTTCTTATCACAAACTTATCTATGGTTGTTTCTGGATGATGGAGATTTTTTTTTCTTTTTGCTACAGGTGATATACTGTGGCTATGTGACATACATGATGTGACTGAAACACTGTCATTGGCAGATAACTCTGAAACTATAGAAAATGATGGTGATCTTGACGGTGGATAGTCTTCAGAATCCTGTATGTTGAGGATGGATTCTCCTAACCAAAATAAGTCAGTGCAGTTATTTAATTATTATTACCATACTGCTCATTTAGTATTACTCATTGCATTCACTGACATTCAGTACTACTTTAAAGGTGAAATTGTAAAAGGAAGATCTGTCTATTTCAGCTATTTATTTTTTAATCACAACTGCATCTAAAATGACCATAGAGTAACAACTATATTTTTTGCTCAAACATGAGAATTCAAGAATAGTCCAGAAGGAAGACAGGCAGCCCTTAAGAAAGAAGTATGAAATAAAAAAGTTTACCAATCTGAAGATCTTGCATGTTCAGACATGTTCCTTTCATCATCTTCAATGCAGCTTCCTCCTCAGAAGGAACACTTCTCATGATGTTGTTTCATTCGGGCAACCAGGCCTTGCATTTCTTTGTTGCACTATTTGCTGCATTTTGCACGCATGCCTGTCTTACCCACAGGTAGAGGAACTTCATTAAAATATTCCCAAACCGGGTCTCTCTTACGGCTTGCTGCCATTATAGGTTTTTCCTTCTAGTGAGAGAATGGTATGGTAGATCTAAAATCAATGAAGGCCACACTCAGAAAGACCTCAAGGCTTCTGGAATATGCTGCTCAAACAGTTTCGCTTTTGTTTCTACTACCTGTCCCTCCCATTTATCTCCAGACTTCTTCTCCTTGTCCAGATCTATTCTGCCCCCAACAATCTTCTATTCATTGAACTTTTTGAAACTTTGCACTTTTAGAGAGAGGTAAGGGATTGACTCTGTGTATACAAATTTGCAGAGTGACAGTAGGGTTGAGGTCTGTTATTTCTCACCTCTATATATTATTTATTTTAAAACATTTTTGCTGTTAACAAGTGTGTTATCTCTGGAGACACAAATCCACAGTTTGAAAACTACAAAACTAAGCATCTCTGATGGTATCTTCTGGACCGAGCACTTAGTTCCATTGGGTAGATAGAAAGATTAACCTAAATAATCTATAAAGAAGTCCCTGGAACCCCATAAGATTGGGTCCCTAATCCATGAACTATTGGAACTCATTTACAAAACTTTTCTTAAACATTACATGAATATATTGTCTCATACTATAGAATTAGGATTTATAATCCCTATTCCATGATGAGATATCTTTGAGTTATAATGTATCTTTAGATAGGTTTTTTCCTCAAAAAGCATTTTATCAAAAAAATCTGATTTAAATAAAAAAATTTGATTTTTTAAAAATAATGATTGATTTTTATCCACCCTGGATAGAACTTTAAGGGGTATGTCAACGGAGTTGAAAAGGGCGAAGGAGATAGAGCAGTCAAATGAGATGATGATGGTTATTGTGGTAGGAGAACCAGAATCCTACAATCTCAGAAGCCTAAAGAGCAGAGCAAGCAGAGAAGAAAGAGATCAACATTATAAATGCAGAACAACAACCGTACCAAACTGAACAAGCAATGAGTAGGGGAGAACGTGGCCGTGATGCTTTGGAAGTAGAGATAGGGTGTAACTAATGCACAAGTGATTAAATACAATCCAGTTAATGCAAGTGATGTGAGTAGCAGCTATTTTTTTAGGATTTGTAGTTACTACTTCTATTACCAGGAGCTCACTCAAGTATGCTCACGAGTGTCACTTAGAAGAAGCTAAGAGTGGGCATATCTTTAAGGTCCAGCCACTGACACAAATGTGTGTTAAAGGGTTCTGAGAAAACAGCATCCTTCTCAGCCAGTTGCTCAGTGCCTTATCGCTTACGTTGGGTATATTGTGTTCTTCCCAGCCCACTGGGCTGTGGTTCCTACTCCCCTCAGCTTACTTCACCTTATTGTATTGTGAGTAACAAAACACCATGCTTAGTAGTCCCCAATGTACCAGGTTTTGCAACACTCTTTTGTTCCCTGATGGGTGAGCTGTCACTGTAAACAAAAATTGCCAGAAAAGTATTTTACTGTGAGAGAAATATGAGTCTATAATTAACATTTTTCCATCTACAAAGTGGTCCAATTGGTCAGTTTGGTCAGGCCATTGTCTTCCTCCTTTTTTAAAATAACCACAGAATGACAGGATTAAAATACTGCATTATGTTTACACAGATAGATACACGGGGCTAAATTCTGCACTCAGATAAGAGTGCAGGACTCGTATTAACTTCAGTGGCCGTTGTAAGAATATGGCCCAGAGTAAATATCACACAATTCCCACAAATTGTTTATTGAAAAAATGGATGTGCTTTAAAATTTTGTTTTATTGTTGAAGGAAATATTTTATCTGATTTTGATAAAATACCAGTCCTTTCCTTTTTTTCTTTAGTTGTCATGGATGATGACGACGATGAGTCCTGTCTCCTTGATCTTATTGGGTAAGTTCCCCTTAAGAAATTCTTAAAGAAGAATCTAAAATCATTATGTACAAATGTACAAAATCATTGTACAAAAATAATCCATATAAAAGATGATTAATTTCCAGTAGTCTCTGAAAGTTGGTGTCATGTGATAGTTTTTCACTTCCAATCATTGGAACTCGCTATACACCTTTTTCAGCTAGATTACAGAGCCCTCTGCTTTACTATATTAATTAATATTAACTTTATACAGATATTAGATTTTCAGCTCTCTCCTTTTTTTTTTTCTAAAAAAAAATTCCAATTAAAACTCAAACTGAGGGTTGGGGCCCCTCAGGAGGTCGCGAGGTTATTACATGGGGGGTCGCAACCTGTCAGCCTCCACCCCGCACCCTGCTTTGCCTCCAACACTTATAATGGTATTCAACAAGTGTTTTTAATTTATAAGCGGGGGGTCGCACTCAGAGGCTTGCTATGTGAAAGGGGTCACCAGTACAATAGTTTGAGAACCACTGATTTAAAACAAACAAAAGGAAGTATTTTTTCACACAACGCACAGTCAACCTGTGGAACTCCTTGCCGGAGGATGTTGTGAAGGCCAAGACTATAACTAGTTCAAAAAAGAACTAGTTACACACATGGAGGATAGGTCCATCAATGGCTATTAGCCAAGATGGTCAGGTATGGTATCCCTAGTTTCTGTTTGCCAGAAGCTGAGGATTGTCGACTGGATGGATCACTTGATGATTACCTGTTCTGTTAATTCCTTCTGGAGGACCTGCCATTTGCCACTGTCAGAAGACAGGATACTGGGCTAGATGGACCTTTGATCTGACCCAGTAGGCCTTTCTTATCAAGTTATCAAAGGAAAAATGCATTTAGTCAGTTATACAGTTGATTTCATTTGGAAAAGATATAGCTTTTTCCCTCAGAGAAAATAGTGTTGTTCTTGAGAAAATTTTATCTTTTATGAATAGATTGGCAAGAAACATCTTAAATATTTAGTTTTCATTTATTTATTAAATATGGTAGCTCTTTATCAGGACACTAACCAATTTGCAGACAATAGAGCTGATTAGAGGAGATCATTCCTATTTTAGTGCTTGCATTTCTTGATCTAATATAATTGTTTGTCCATTTAATGCAAACTCTGTTGTGTTATAGAATATTGGGTATTTATTTTAACAGATGGTGTAATCAGTAGTGACCTATAGAATGGAAGTAAACATGTAAAGTGGTATTTAGATTTTTTTGTAGTAATGAATATTTGTAAACTCTTGACATTCTGAAATGTAAAGATGAGAATTCCTGTTTTTGAGGAAGCCCTTTAAAAAAAAAAGGGTGAAAAATATACATTTACATATTAACATCGTTTGCTTAAAACAAAAAAGATAGATCCTCAGCTGCTGTAAATTGGCATAGCTCTATTGAAGTCAGTGGAGCTACACTGATTTATATGAGCGGAGCACCTGACTCAAGGTTGTTTTTATTTTTTTCCTTAATTATGCTTTTTTAACAAATGTAAGTACTTAAAAGTGATAACTTTTTTTGTTTCTTTTTAAAAAGAGATCCACAGGCACTGAATTATTTTCTACATGGACCTAGTAGTAAATCTGTAAGTAGTATTCTACTATACTATTCTAAAATTACATGAACTTTAGTGATTGCTTTACTATTAGTTTTAACATTACTTTACTACATTTGTGCCTTAACAGAGCAATGAAGACTTGACTAATGCAGGGTACTCTGCAGCCAATTCTAATTCAATTTTCGCCAACTCCAATGTAAGTATTCAGAAGAGAAAATGTGTATTTATTGTGATTACATGCTTTCATCATGGTTTGTTCGTCCTGTATACAACTAAATGGAGTAGATGTTAATAATGTTAATAATTGACATAAAATAGGCACATCTAGACCCTGAAAACTGTGAATGTATGTTTAAAGCACCTATAACTTTTTTGTAGTCGCAGTTTTTATAGAGGCAAATTATCTGCCCTCATCCACTCCCTTTATTATTTATTTATTATATTTATTTTATTTATTAACATTTATATTGCAGTACAAACATGTAGCGAATGACATTATTCCCTACACCAGTATCCTGCTTACAGACTAAAAGACAAAGATGTGACAGGAGGATAAGACAAACACGTTGTTTGGATGAAAGTGGGGAAAATGGTTTTAGGGTGTGCACAATTTTCAGCTAGCCAGGAACAATGATCACAATTTGCCACCTGTCTAGCCATTATTAGACAGTAGTTCCCTGTATACATCATGGTAGAGGTGAGTTTTAAGGAGACACATGAAGGAGAGGAAAGTCATGGATTTTGACTAGGATCTCTTCCCACATGTTGGAGAGAAAGCAGGAAGGTGCTCATGGGAGAAGTGGGCAACGTGACATTTCTTTCCTGTGACAGTCAGTGGTTGCTCCCTTGGGTCCTGCTGATTAGCAGGAGTGGGGGAAGCAGGAGCCTATTTCCTGCGCGTGCCCATAGGAAATGGTACTAAGGGGACACAGGAGACGCTGGGGAAGGTGGGTGTTGCTGAGGGCAATGGGATTGTTTTGGGGGAGGAGTGATACTTTAGGGGCTTTGGGAGAGGCAGAGAGCCTGCTACAGCCTGAGATGTTTGTGATGGGCAAGTAGCCAGAAGGGTAGTGGGAGCGGGGGCAGAGGGCTTTTGGTTGTAGGTTTGTGGGGCAGTATCCTGCATTCTTCCCTCACTCCCATTTAGAGTAATAGGATTTAAGGCCAGGAGCAACTACCAGATCAATCTAGTCTGACCTGTGTATCACAGGCCACCAACACATGCACACTAAACCCCGTAGCTGAAAGTAGACCAAGGTGTTACAGCGCACAGGAAACTAAATTATTATAAACCACTACCAGAGAGTAGGAGAGACTGAGGTGCACCAGTATCAAAGGACCCTTCAGTGACAGGATATTAAGTGAAATACACCCACATGGACCTGACAAGTGACCTGCACCACAGAGGATTGTGAAGAATCCCCAAGGTCAATGCTAGTATGACCTGCGGAAAAATTCCTTCCTGACCCCACACAGAGCAACCAGCCTCTGAGTATGTGAGCAAGAACAAGCCAGCCAAGCACCTGAGAGAGAGAATTCTCAGTACCACCCAGAGTCACATCCAGGGTCCCATCTCCAGCCATGCCCATCTGTGATGCTTCAAAGGAGACAAAAAACCCACAAAAACCAATATCAAAACACCTAAATAAAGACCAGAATATATTGGGGGGGAAATCACTTGATGATCCCTACAGGTGACAGCCCCCCCCCCACCCTTTTTTCTATTGCTAGCCCATGTCACTCACTGGGTTCTGTTTTCAGCCTCTCATATACCCTCAGCCGCCACCACTGACTTTTCCTAGGGTGGAGTGTTCCACAATGACCTGACTCCCTACACATGGGCAGGGAGTGGACGGAGCACAATTCCCAGATGGCGGATGGTCCCTTGGGTAGCATAGTCAGCTGGCACGTTAGAGCCAGACCATAGGCTGTTCTCATGTGGACAGAGAATCTGGGAGATGTAACCAGGTTTTAATTAGTCCCCCTTCTGCTGTACTTAATAGAAGGTGCACACAGCAGAGAAGGAATGGCTGGGTCATTACACTCATTGAATCTATTTCCCCAAAGTTAAGTATCCTCATACCTTTTTGTCAACTGTCTGATATAGGCCTTCTTGATTATCTCTTCAAAAGGTTTTTTTCTCCTGCTGATAATAGCTCATATAAATTAAATAGCCTCTTATAATTGGTATGGCAGCTTCCAAGTTTTCTGTGTGTATATATACATCTTACTTCTGTGTGTTCCATTCTATGCATCCGATGAAGTGGGCTATAGCCTATGAAAGCTTATGCTGAAATAAATTTGTTAGTCTCTAAGGTGCCACAAGCACTCCTGTTCTTTTTACGGATACAGACTAACACGGCTGCTACTCTGAAACCTAAATTTTGGGTGTTTCTGAAGTGCTGATAAAGTATTTGTGCCAGATTTAATCCTTGTGTTTTCATGCATGTACTGTATATTATAGTTTTACAGGTAAAGTTGCAACATTTCAGTTACTTTTTTGAAAACCTTTAATAAAATAGCAAGAACTATCCCTCAATATTTCAAAGTGACAGAGATGCTTTCATAAAATTAGGTAGGTTCAGTAAAAGGCAGACACAAAAGTAAATTGAATAGTTAAATTATACTCATGGAGTAGTGTGGCAGTCAAAGAAAGGGGGACGAAAGCAAACATTGAAGGTAGAGGTATGAGAGTTTTCTAATATGACAACTGTGTCATGTAGCAGTTTTCACAATGTTTATGTGAGACATCCAAAGCCAAAAATTCCCTATCCTTGAGGGGTGAGGCAGAGTTCAGAATCTGAAACTGGCTCTGAATTTCACACCCAGACCTTGCATTTATCATGGGTCAAAGAGGAATTGAGTTTTGGAAGAAATCTTGACTATGAGTGGGTTGAGATTTGAATTTTGCACCTTAGCAGTGCTGCCCCAGCAGTCTGCTTTTGAGGGCATAAATGGTGCAAGGGCTTTGTGCTGGCCCTATGCACGGGTTGAACTTCACCGTGCATATGTAGCTACAAGGATGTGGTATTATAGAGGGGCTTTGTTTTTTGCAGGGAAAAATGTAATTGGAAACAGTTTGTATCTTACATTATTTTAAAGATGCAATGTAATGTATTTATTGTTTTTCGTTTTAGAACACTGATCCTAAATCCTCCATCAAAGGTGTAAGCAATCAGCTTGGAGAGGGGCCTAGTGATGGACTACAACTGTCAAGTAGCCTTCAGTTTCTTGAAGATGAACTTGAATCGTCTCCTTTACCTGATCTCAGTGAGGATCAGCCTTTTGATATTCTTCAGAAGTCTTTACAGGAGGCCAATATTACTGAACAGACTTTGGCAGAAGAGGCATATCTGGATGCCAGTATAGGTTCTAGCCAACAGTTTGCACAAGCTCAGCTTCATCCTTCTTCATCAGCATCCTTTACTCAGGCTTCTAATGTGTCTAATTACTCAGGTCAGACGCTGCAACCTATAGGAGTTACTCAAGTGGTACAGCAACCAGTTGGAGCATCTTTTGCAAGCAATACAGTTGGTGTGCAACATGGCTTTATGCAACATGTGGGAATTAGTGTTCCCAGCCAGCATTTGTCTAACAGTAGTCAGATTAGTGGTTCGGGGCAGATACAGCTAATTGGTTCATTTAGTAATCAACCTTCCATGATGACTATTAACAACCTTGATGGATCTCAGATTATATTGAAAGGCAGTGGACAGCAAGCACCTGCAAACATGAGTAGCGGACTCTTGGTTCATAGACAAACTCCTAATGGTAACTCGCTGTTCGGTAACTCAAATTCAAGTCCAGTAGCACAACCTGTAACTGTCCCATTTAACAGCACAAATTTTCAGACATCTTTACCAGTGCATAATATCATTATTCAGAGGGGTCTAGCACCAAATTCTAATAAAGTTCCGATTAATATCCAACCAAAGCCTATTCAGATGGGTCAGCAAACAGCTTACAATGTGAATAACTTGGGAATACAACAGCATCACGTACAACAAGGGATTCCTTTTGCTTCAGCAAGTTCACCTCAAAATTCAGTAGTTGGTCCTCATATGTCTGTTAATATTGTTAATCAACAGAACACAAGAAAATCAGTTACTCCTCAAACAGTTAGTAATGCTGGAGGTAGTATTGTTATCCATTCTCCTATGGGACAGTCTCATGTATCTCAAAATCAGTTTCTCATACCTACAAGTCTCTCTGTCAATTCTAATTCGGTTCATCATGTCCAGACCATAAATGGACAACTTCTTCAGACTCAACCTTCCCAGTTGGTTTCTAGCCAAGTATCTGCTGAGCATGTTATGCTGAACAGGAACTCTTCAGGCATGCTCAGGGCCAACCATTCATATTCAGGACAGATGCTGAATAATCAGAATACAGCTGTTCAATTAGTTTCTGGTCAGACATTCACAGCTCCTGGAAGTCAAGTTATAGTAAATCCTGGAACTTCTCAAATTGTTGGTGGACAGGTGCCATTACAACAGGCATCACCAACAGTGTTGCATTTATCACCCAGTCAAAGTAGTGTTTCGCAAGGTAGATCAGGTTTTACTACGATGTCACCTGGACAGTCTACAGTCTCAAATATGTCAGCATCTAATCGATTTAGTGTTGTAAGTTCTTCTGGCACGGTACATCCCAGCCTGGGGCCACCAGTCCAGTCTGTTGCATCAGGAGGAAATTTTACTGGAGATCAACTTACACAGCAGAATAGAACACAAGTTTCAGTGAGTGTATCACATTGTCTTCCAGTTTCCTCTTCTAAATCTATCAGCACTTTCAGTCGCACATCAGTAGGAGTAACACAGCAACAGTTCACTTTTGCTCAGGTATGAATACCCTTTAAGTACCAACAAAACTGCACAAAAGCATTCTAAAGCATTACCTTTTTCTTTGGTGGGGAAGGACGTTAATAGGTAGTGTCCTTTAATACTGTATTCTCCAAATAGTCACACATAATTTACTATGCTTACATTAATTGTTTTATAAACAAATATTGTTGATCTACTGAAATATCTAATCCTGCTGCAACCATTTAATCAAAAAACATCTTTGAATATTTCTTTAATGTGGATGAATCTATCATTCCCATTAATTTGGATAGTCTTGCTTTTGTTGATTAGTGGTGGAATTTTTAAAAGTGTTCAGTGTGGGCCTATTTCTGCTTCCAGTGAAATCAATAGAAGTTTTACAACTGATTTCAGTGGGAGCAGAACTATGCCAATTCAGCACTTTGGAAAATCGCACTGTTAGAGTCATAAGGCAAAACTCTGGCATGTGCTAAGTACCTGAAGGTCATTTTGACTTCAATGAGAATTACGCATGCGCAGGTCCTCAGTATTTGGCCCACAGAAATTGGAGATGGAAAAGGGTATGTGGTGCTCTAGGCCATTTCTCTGCCAGCACAGGATTATTCCCTGCAGCATATTTTATTTAGTACTCTGTTCAGTATGGCTTTAAATGTCTCTGAGTTTGGATTTTCAGTTTTGGAGTTTGGGGCAGAGACACACTCTTGTGTAGGCCATTGAAAGAGTTACAAAGAGCTTAATTTTATGGAGCTCTTTGGAGAGAAAAAATTCTCATATAATCAGTTGTGAAAGAGAAGCCTTATAAATATGCCTTCTTTAGTAAGTGATCAGTAAAATTAAAATAGTGATATTCTGTGTAACTCTGAATCAGAAACTGCGTATGTGTTTTGGGATGGGGGAAACAAGCTGGATTGATTTGTGTTGTTGGGGGCAGTAAGTGAATGACCAGTGTCACGTGATCAACAGTGGGAATTTACACCATTTCTGAAGTCAGCTACAGTTTTTTTGTGTTTTCCTTAAGCATAATAAATTGGCTAGTTACCTGTTCTTCTTTAAGGTGGCCTCTGTACTTTCTCACTTGTGGGATGGGAGCTCTGGGAAGTTTTGAAAAGCAGTGTCCATTGGAGCCACAGAAGCATCCTCTTGTTGACATTGAAAATTCTGAGGGGGGGGAGGGATAGCTCAGTGGTTTGAGCATTGGCCTGCTAAACCCAGGGTTGTGAGTTCAATCCTTGAGGGGGCCATTTGGGGATCTGGGGCAAAAATTGGGGATTGGTCCTGCTTTGAGCAGGGGGTTGGACTAGATGACCTACTAAGGTCCCTTCCAACCCTGATATTCTATGATTCTATGATAAAAGGGTTGTGTGGCCCCAGTTACCTCAGTCCTTGCCCATGATTAGCTTTAGCTTTTTTCTACACTCGCAGCCATATTTTTAATTTCAAACCACCCTTATTTTATTGTTAAATTATATTTTAATTAATTAGTCAGTGTTAGGTAGTGTACCACTCTCTGGACCAGGATCCTTGTACAGCTTTTGAGACCCTCACAAGTTAAGAATATGCACATACGATTTCCAGAGGAAAAAATGGTTACTTAGTTATCTCACAGATGGTGACTTTCCATACTTTGTCTTCTTCCTTGACGTTGTACTCTCATGCAACTCCTCAAATTTGTATATTTAGGACAGTGGCATTTATAAAACCTGTGCTGAAGGCACTTATTAGGATGGGTAGAGATGGATAGTTTTTTCTGTTTTATGGGGACACAGTAGTCTTGAAGATTTCCTTCCTCTTCTGCAGAAGGGCCTCCCAGAACATTTCAGCATTCTGATCCTGCCAGTTCTATTAGCTGATAAGACAAATAAAAGAGCCAGTAATTACACAGGAAATGTGTTACACATCAGTACTCTTTGTACTTATGAGGACTGACTGGCACTGTGTTGTATAAGATCTGATTATTTATATGTCAGAACACAAAGTATAGAAGAGAAGGCAGTGTAGGGAAATAGTTAATTTCCACATGATTATTTTTCATGATTGGGATTCCAAATTTCATTAAAATATCACACAATAGCTATTAGATGCTGTGTGTGCCAGCTCATCTGAGGTTTAAATTTATTAATATGATTGCACTGAGTTTCTCTCTTAAAATTTCTAGGTGTGGGGGTCATTGTGTTGGTATTGAGAGAAAGTAAAACTAGACTTACTGCTATCATGGCACAGTTAACCTTGCAGATGCTGAACTGTTTTAGAAGATTTAGATTTGGAGCGGGAGTTCTTTGAAGGAAAGTGGCCTATATAGAGAAAATACAGTTTAATAAGAAATCTCCTCAGAAGAAGTGAGTATGTAGTGAAACTTTAGTTTTTGTTCTCATTTTGTTTCTTTGATGCCATTCTTACATAATCACGGGGGGCGGGGGGGAGAGTTGAGCTCAGTTGTAGGTTTCCTTTTTGCATTGTTATTAGGTCTGTTAAAACTTTCAGTGATTACTAGACTAACCTTTATTTCTCTATGGCATTTTCACAGGCTCAGAAAAAAGTTATGAACCAGTCCTCACCAGTTTCTGCATCAAAGTCACAGGATAGCTTGAGACAACCTCAGCTAACAGGTCTTCTGAATAACACGTTGCCAGGTCAGATAAAGTCTTTTCATGATGGTTTTCCCCAGTCCTTCTGGCATCTGAAGTGGGTTCTCCTTCATTATGTCAGGCGCTGATTGATGATCAGTGGTGATGGGGGGCTCCTAACGATTATTCTTTTTTTTTCTGTTTGAGGAACAGACTTTCTCTTTAGCAACTGGTCATATGCTCTTTCTCCAATAAGGATTGTTAGTAGCCATCTGATTCTGTTTGCTGGAATGATGGACAAGATGTACTCGAGCAATGAGCAGTCAAAAATCTTTTCCCACAATCCAAATGTGTCATCTGTATAATGTGTTTAAGCGTAGGAAGTGAGAAATATCAAGTCACTTTCAAACCAAGGTCTTCTGCTGCAAAATTCCAGTTATGTCTTTGTGACTTCCAGCCATCCTCATGTGATAACAACTCTTAACTATTCACCATTTTGTCTTTCCTGGTACAAGATGTCTTGGAATCTAATCAGCAGTTATTGTTTTGTAAAGAGAATGTAAATATCAGTTTTCAGTTACGGTAGTGATGCACTGAACACGAGAAGATATTATGTGGGTTCTTGAAATGGCACCATCCTAATTACAATTTTAAAGTTTCTAATATAGACTTAAGTCAACAGGAAATGTCACTAGACTTCTAGTTCCATTTTGATTTAATATATTACAGTGAATGTACATGTTCTAAACAATGTTTCTGTGGAAAATGTAACAGTACTATTTGTGTTACATGTGGTGGGTGTGTTGGGCTGAGGTGATTCTTCTAAATTATACAGCAAGACAATCCGGTGGGAGGCTATCCATCTGAATCTACAACAGTGTGTGATCTAGCCACTCATTCACAACTTTAAATGGTGCTGTGATGGTTTGTTTTAAGAATCTTGAGTAATAGACTCTTTTTAATGTGTACTTTTATAGGACAGGATTCTGGAGGTAAAATCATCCAGCAACCTTTAGGAACAACACAGTCACAGCAGGAAAAAGTAGTAGGATTATCTCCTCTCCAACAAAATGTGCAGGTACAGAGCATTTTTCAGTTAATCTGTTTTTCTTAATTTTAATGAAGATAAGGAACCAGAAACAGTGTAGAAATACTAATTAATAATCTCCTACATGTTGTTCTCATTGATCCCTACCCTAAACATAATCATTAATCTTCCAAAAGTTTGTTTTGGTGGGAGGAAGGAAAGAGGAATGTCTTCCAACCCCTTAGAGATATTCCAGGAGCCTCTTTACAGTTTTAAAGGCTTTTAAAAACAAAACCTTTTCCTATTTTCTAAATATGAATGACTCATTATAGCAATCTGAGTGAAGGTATGTCTGCTAATTCAATAATGCGCGCTCTGCTCTTGGTATCTAGTCAATTAGCAAAGTGCTCTAAGGGTACGTCTATACTTACCTCCTGGTTCGGCGGCAAGCAATTGATCTTCTGGGATCGATTTATCACGTCTTGTCTAGACGCGATAAATCGATCCCGGAAGAGCTTGCCGTCGACACCAGTACTCCTGCTCCGCGAGAGGAGTACGCAGAGTCGACGGGGGAGCCTGCCTGCCGAGTCTGGACCCGCGGTAAGTACCTTTTAGTTCGAACTAAGATACTTCGACTTCAGCTACGTTATTCATGTAGCTGAAGTTGCGTATCTTAGTTCGAACCAGGGGGTTAGTGTGGACCAGCCCTAAGACTACATCCCCTAATTACTCCATAGCATTTTTTATTCTCTATGTAGTGGGACTCAATTGTTAGCTTTGTTGTTTACTACCTATGTGGTAGGTTTCTTTTTGGGGGGCTGTGTAAGATGAGATGCGTAGTTTTCCCCATTGCTTACTTCATTCATGAGCAAAGCAGGGGTCATTTATGCTGGCTCACATTTATGGCAAAGACTTCAAGTAATCTGTTTTCATTGATACAGAAGCCTATAGAAAATGTATGTGAGAGGCAATCAAAAGTATTTTATACTTAATGAGCAGTTTGTGCAAGGAAATTCTATAACTTATTTTTTCTAAAGGAGAAGGTAATGCCAATGTAATTGAGTTTTGCTTTGGTCCTAGGTGGATGTTCATACAGTTGGACAAAAGAGGCCTGCTGCTAAACAGCTAACAAAAGGAGCTTTGTAAGTCATATTTTTTTCATTTGTAGTTTTGTTACAGACATTTCTGCCTCTCCCACTCTGTCACTTTGTAAACTGTAATACAGCCTTGCTGTATTAGAATAAATGTTAATTATTGATATTAGTCATTTTCCTTTTAGTATTCTACAGCAGTTACAGAAGGACCAGGCACATGCTGTGACACCAGATAAAAGTCAATTCAGATCATTAAATGATGCAGTCCAGAGACTCCTCTCATATCATGTGTGCCAGGGATCACTGCCAACCAAGGAGGATTTAAGAAAAGGTAATTTATGTTTTAATTTGGTATGATAAAAGTTGTGCTGTTGCTTATTAGAATTTTTAAGCAGTTAAATATTACATGGGGTGCTGAAAAAATTGATTGTGTAAATCAGAAAGACTAAAAAGAAAGGTCACTTTTGAGAGTCTGTGCTAGTTATTGAAGAACATTATCTAAATGTATTCTCTGTGTCTTTTTAGTGGACAGTGAATTTGAATCTGTAGCCACGCAGCTTCTGAACAGGACACAAGCTATGCTAAATAAGTACAGATGTTTGCTCATAGAAGATGCAATGGTAAGGTTTATAAGCAAGAAAAAAATTATTTTTGTGAAATATATGGATCAGTTAATGCAAATTGGAATGAATTATTAAAACAGGTTTAATGGTCCAGAATAGAGTGATCTCATAATTGGATTACTTCCCTCTGTATCCACAAGTATTGTGTGGCTACCACTGAGCAGCTGCAGGTAGCTGCAGTGGTTCTGCAACAATACTGCTCAGACATTGGGGGCTAGCAGAGCCTGGAGTTGTGCTTTCAGAATTGATATTGGCTCTGCTTGGGAAGGGGATAAAGAGGTAGGATAATGCCAGGAGAATTCTAGAATGAGTTCTCGAACTTTTTCTTTCTGAGGCCCCCCAATATTCTATAAAAACTCCACAGCCCACCTGTGGCACAACAATTGGTTTTCTGCATATAAAAGTCAGGGCTAGCTTTAGGTGTTAGCAAGCAGGGCAGTTGCCTGGGGCCCCATGCCACATGGGTCCCTGTGAAGCTAAGTTACTCAGGCTTTGGCTTGAGCCCCAGGTGGTAGCGCTCAGGACCCCAGGCTTCAGCCCCATGCGGTGGGACTTTGGCTTCCTGCCCTGGACCCCAGTGAGTCTAATGCTGGCTATACTTGGAGGACCCCCTGAAAACTGCTCACAGCCCCCCGGGGGGCCCCGGACCCCTGGTTGAGAGCTACTGCTCTAGAAGAACTAGTCCACTAAGCGTTGCCATAATCTGAAATAGGGTGACCAGATGTTCCGATTTTATAGGGACAGTCCTGATTTTGGGGGCTTTTTCTTAAATAGGCACCTATTACCCCCCACCCCCTGTCCTGATCTTTTACACTTGCTATCTGGTCACCCTAATCTGAAATAGCAGTAGTGGAGCGGTTATTAATTGCCCCTCACAAGCTTTAGGTGTGTTTCTGGATTTTTACCAGATATGCATGTATTTAATGTGGGATGTAAGCATAAAAACTGGTAAATGTTAGTTCTCAATGAGACTTGGTAAATATTTGGAAATATTTCTTTTTTAAATAAAAATATCGTTGGGAAATAAATTTAAGCCAATGGGAATGTAATTTTCCTTGCTGCTAGGTATGCAAGGAGTATAGTTATCCAGATACACACAAGTGAGTATTCATGTAGCTGGATATCTGCACAGTGAAATAAACATAGCAGTGTTTATTTCAGAATAATATGTTGGAATCAAATGTGCAGATTTTCAGGTAGGGGTATGTTACTGCGTGATTATTTCTGATGCTCCATATCTTTATTTGTTGAAATGATCTCACATTGAAATTGTTCATTTTAGTGTGAGGTTCTAATGTGTAGGTCTCCAGAGATAAGTATGTTAGCAAGTGCATGTATCTACAACTCTGCACTTGTTCATTTGTTTATTTGTTGTAATGCGTGATGTGATTTCTTTATCCAAAAAACCCCCTTGTATAATATCAAATTGAAATAGTTACATATTCTCTCATCTAGGCAGAATGTAATAATCATGTGCATTTATTTGAATGTTTAATAAGTGAAATAAATATGTGTGGATATCTACATATATATGCATGCTTGACTCTGTGTTTCAGGATTGCTATATTTAATACTTTCCTAAGGCCCGAACGCAAGCAAATATTTATGCCCTCAGAATCTCATCAAAGTCAGTGGGTCTACCTGTGTGGTTCAGATTGCCAGAACGGGGATAAATTGATAAGAAGGAAGATGTACTGTACATAAGCAGTATGCTATTTTCTATTGATTGTCTGCACTGCAGTGAAACAGCCATGCAGCCCAAGCCCTGCAAGCCTGAGTCAACTGGCACAGGCCAGCCGTGGGTGTCTAATTGCAGTGTAGACATACCCTATGTGACTTTGGACAAGTCACCTAGGCCTGATGCAGCAAAGCACTTAAGAATGTGCTTACTTAAACTGTGTGAGCAGTCCCACTGACTTTGCTACTCACTTTCTTAAAGTTAAGAAGGTGCATAAATGCTCTCATCTGGCCTTGTCTTCACTAGTAAACAAAAAGTTTTTAAATTTGTATTAAACTAACCCGTGTTAAAATCCTAGTGAAGGCAAGGCAGATGTCGTCTGCATCTTCATAGCAAAATATGCAGCACAGTTTATAACTTCCCCAGAGAGTAAGAAGCATATGAAAACAGGCTTACAATAAAAGTGTTACAAAAAGGAAAAACTGCTATAAACTATGTAAATAATAATGTTGGGATCTATTGTGTGAGAATATCAGGGCATCCTCATAGTTGTTTCAGGTTTGTTGTGCTTTAAAGTCTTTTTAAAATAGTGTGGGTTTCAGCACAGTTTCTTTTATGTTATCCTGAGTTTTATGGACACAAATAATTGTAGGTACAGTTGACATCATTTAGGCACCTGACTATCTGATTAGACAGCTATCAGACTGACATCAAATATACTGGGAAATAATTGTGCATGCAAAAGAGTAGGTGGATATTAAAAAAATCTATCCTTTATATTTTGAACCATTATACTGTAATTCAGATTCCATAACATTGGAAAGGAAATGCTGTTTGGAACAGTGTGCCATGGTGTTGGATTTAATTGTATGGGATGTAATGTAGGCAATGGGTTAATCCTCTAGTGCTTGGTGATGGATTTTTCCTGGCTTAATCTCATTGTCAGCAATGGATGCAGCAGATCTGTCAGCACCAGAGTTAACTTAAAAAAAAAAAAAGGGTGGGCAACACAGAAATACGTTGATAAGTGCTGCAGTATGGGCTCTTCATGAGTGTTTTTTCTAACAGAGAAAGTTATTTCATGCTAGATAATAAACTGCAAATGTGAATGTTAAATAATGTAGCCCATCTTGAAATATTATTCTTTGTATAATTATATTGATTCGCTGTTACAACAAAGCTTTAACAAATAAAATGCAGTTATTTATTATTTTGTATTCCAATAGTGCCTGGAGGCCCCAATCAAGATTGGGACCCCATTGTGCTAGGCACTGTACAAACATATAATAAAAAACAGTCCCTGTCCCAAAGAGTTAATACTAGTGGAATACAAAAAGAAAAAAAACCCTAATTTTTTTATTTAAAATCCATCCTCTCAGGCTCCAAAGCTGTGGAGGGATTGGTTTTTTTATATGAACATATGAAGTGATTTCTAGGAATTCTCTTTTGCAGCGGATAAATCCCTCTGCAGAAATGGTTATGATCGACAGGATGTTTAACCAGGAAGAAAGGGCATCTCTGTCCCGGGATAAGCGCCTTGCACTAGTGGATCCTGGTAAGAAATGTTAAACTTCAGCACTGTGAAGTAGAAAACTATTTGCATAATCTTCCAGGTGTTAAAAATATTAGGGGCCAAACTGAGCTACTGATTTTAAGTGCAGTTCCTCTTTGAAACCATTGGTTTCTGCTTCAGAATTCATGGCTTATGGTGAAATCATGCCTTCAACTTCAAGAACCTAAGTTGACGTGTTTTACATCAAGAGACATTGCAAGGTTATAGTTGTTCTCAGGAAAAAAATAATGGGCGCACTGGTGGGAAACCATGCAAGAATCCTGTTAGCAACAATCATGTGTTGCTTGTATGGTTAGCAACAATCATGTTGTTGCTTCTGTGGACAGGACCTTTGAGTCTGCAGCCAGCCAGATACAGTAATACTGCAAGAACGTGAATTTCCTCATTCACTTAATGAAGTGTTAAATTCCAGCATTGTTAACCATTTCATTGCTGACAGACACAACCAGGAACATTCAACAAATGCACTTGTGTAGTATAGGTATATGTTTCTGTTGCATCCTGATGCTCTGTTCATCTTGAAGGACATTCAGAGAGTGTAAAATACAAATATATGGACAATCAAATATTCTATGAAATGGTATTCTTTTAGATATTTTATTCAGATAGGATGCTTGCAAATGCTTTGGTGCCTTATTTTGCAAACCTTACTTAATGGAGTAGGAGGTGTAGGATATGGGTCCTTGTATTGCTGTCAGGTAAAACGTATATGATCCTGCCCACACCTCAGCATGCAGTAATTTGTGGATTTATTATAAAGCTGGTCTAGCAGCAAAGACAATTGGATTTAGATATTTTGTTAATAACTCTTCTAGTCTTACTCTGTTATATAATATTAAATGTAAGAACAGGGAGGGAGAATAAAACTAAAACTCCTAAGCAGAATTTGTGCAGATATGGGGGGGAAATGCACAGTTTTTTGCAAATATAGATGATACCTTTCTGTTGTTCGGTCCCTTGGCCTCCTTACAATATAAACTTGTGAAGCAAGTGGCTATCGATTTAGCATTTAAAGGAGACCTGCAAAGGAACAATTACAAAAAATGTTCTTTTTGCTTCTTTACCATCTATAAAGAAGGGCTAAAAGGGTTTTTTTAATGGCTTTGTTGCTTATTTTTACCTTGAAAATACAACTCTATCTTTTCCATTTTTTGCCAGAGGATTAGTAGGACTAGATACCTGGAGTGGGAGCTGTTTTGCCCTTCAGTTGAAGGAGTAGAGGGCTTCTTTTACAAGTTTGAGTTAAAAGGTTTTCAAATAGAAACAAAGAGTTTTGAACAATGTGGCTAAAAACCCCTTCTCCAGTCACTTGCCCAGATTTCAGTCTCCTAGCTTTATTAATTCTATTTATTATTTCCCAACTGCTTAAAGTGTGCTAGGTGCCTAACAAAAAGAATAAGATTGATTCCCACCTTACATTGTTTATAGTCTAAATAGGCAAAACATATGGAGGATAGGGGAAAGGGACATAACGTACAAGCAAATTGTTGTCCTAATATGGCTAGTTCTCCAGTCTTCCAAGGAATCCTCCACCAGAAATAGGGAAATCAGGAAATAACACTATTAATATATAGCATAAAGCGGAAGCCAAAACAAAATCCCACCCCACAAAACTGTATTTCTTCCTTTTCTGTAAAAATGTATTTCTCATGCATGATGCTGTGAAATGTAACATTGATTTAATAAGGAAACAAATGGTATGAAAATGGGTGTTCTTATATTTTTAATATTTTAGCACTAGATATAGATGATCAGCTCTTGCCTGGGTATAAGGGAGATTCACAAGAAGTTTCCCTCTCTCCTCCTTCCCAGAGTGGCTTATGTAAGGACCAATCACACTAGTGCCCCTGTGATCAGGAACTTCTAGTCTCTTCCTCCTCATGATAAACAAATTGCCCAAAAGGAGGCAAAGAGGTAGAGCCATGGCCCCGACTCCCCTCTGCATTACCCCTCAGAGTGGAGTTGGTGAACTAGGGAAACAATCTGCATCATCTGTCACTGGAGGAGCAATCCGCATAATGGAAAACTCTGGCACAATCTCTCCTGGTACTCCCCCAGAGGCAGTGTAGCTCCACACCATTTCCTACTCAGGTCTGTGTGTAAAGCACACAATCTTATCCCTAACTTACCTGTTAGCATACCTTTAGTAAGTGTAAGGTCTTCAGACAAGTTTATCTTCTAATTCATTGTTCATATGTTGATTTAACACTCTCCAGAAATGTAATAAAATTTCACTTTTCAGTATCTTTTGTTCATGTTGAACGTAGTGGGTTTTTATTCTAATGAAAAATTTTAGAAATTGAAGTGTAATTGGTTTTTAGTATGCTTTATATCTTGATGCTATACACCTGAGCAGCAAAATGTTGGTATGTATTCATTATACAGAAAATGAGCTTGTACTCAAACTGCCTATTTTGAGTATAATTCTCAGTAGGCCTTAGAAATGCTTGGAAAAATTTCAGTAAAATACTTTGTCAGAATTTTCCGATTTGTTGAAATAGAAATGTTCTGCTGTATTATGTAGATTTTTGAAAAAAATTCCACCAGAAACCAGGCCTGGAAGCCCTGGGCCTGGGAGTCCCAGGTTCATGGCTCTTTGGTAGCCAGGGTTTCCAGGATCCCTTGCTCTGGGGCATCCTGCCAGGGCTTCTAGTAGACCTGAGCGGAAAATGGTAATTCCATTTGGCAGACAATTTCAAAATTTTTGGTTTTCATTCTGAACTGGAATGAAATCAAATTTCAAAATCTTGAAATCCTCCATGAAACAGAATTACTGGGTTTTCTGCCCAGCTCTAACAGGATGATTGATATACAGCGCTTAGCAAATAAAAAGCAGAATCCATAGTCATAATAAGATGAGTGCACATTCCTTGTGTGTATTTCCAGTACCCGAGAACATATATATCTCAATCCCTGCTGTATTCCTAGAGTTCTGTTCTTATAACCGTCTTTTTCATGTTTTACTTTCACTACAAATAAATATGTTCTTAAAAGAATACTACAGTTACATCTTGGCTACACTGATCACCATTAAACAAGATATTTGTCATCGAAAACAGCACATCCCCCATTTACTCAGAAACTTTCAGTAGGGACAGACAAGCTTCAGAATCCTGGAACAGCCAATACATATAAGGCTCAGAGCAACAATAGAAAGAGTCAAGGGGGAAGTCTAAGACTATTCCAGACACTCAAACTTCCCATCAGACATAATTTGTCCAGATTATATATGGCTTTATCTGTGAGTACAGTTAACTATACTTAATTTGCCCACTGGCTAATTAGATCAAAATCTCAGGTATTAGGCCCTGATCCATCAAAATATTTAACCATATGCTTATGATTCCATTAAAGTCATATTCTTATAGTCCAATAAATGGGCAGTAAATACTAGAGGCATTTTCAAACAAGAGGGGGCAATGTGAGCAAATAACTTCTGTTTATTCATGGGTTTTAATGCTCAGTCACGTTAGAATGCTTGTTCTATTTAGCACTTCTTTACATTTTACTGTCTTTGATATTTTTTAACTCCAAACTAATATGTTTGTTTTTAATTTTCAGATGGTTATCTGGCTGATTTTTGTTGTTCCTCTAAACAATTTGATGAAACTGCTGATGAAGCACAGTCCAGTGAAAGTGATCATCAGTGTAGTAAAACTTTGATTTCTCACAGTCAGACTACCAAGATCCAAACCAGAGACCGATCAAAATCCAGCACAGCAGAGTCTACAAATCATGACAAACTTCATTTAGTGCCTAACAACATTATGACACAACAAGAAGGAAAAATTTCTACTAAAAAAACGGAAAGCCTCACTAAAGCTTTAAAGTTTGAGAAGGCTAGCTGTTCTCCTGACAGCCAATACATGGCTGTCTCTGAAGAGAAATTGGCTGGTAAAGATCTTGCCAAGACCAATGAAAATTCTTCAAGTTCTGAAGACCTGTCAAAAACCTTGTCAAGAGCTAATCATGGTACACATAAAATGTCAAGGAATACAGTTGAATCTCACTCAGAGGTAATATGTAATAACTCCCTCCAAGACAAAACTCAGAGGAGCTTTCCAAAGAATGAGGTTTTACATCCTGACAACATGAAAGGCTTGGGTGAACCCCAACAGGATTTACTCCTCAGTAAGAGTTTAGAAACTACATTCAAAAACATTTTGGAACTGAAAAAAACTGGGAGACAGCCACAAAGTGAGGCTACTGGTAGTGGCTCTGTAGAATTAGACTTTCCAAACTTTTCACCAATTGCTTCACAAGAAAACTGCCTGGAAAAATTTATTCCAGATCACAGTGAAGGTGTTGTAGAAACGGACTCTATTTTAGAAGCAGCTGTAAATAGTATCTTAGAGTGTTAATAGTTACAGTACCATGGACAAGTTATGTTTCTCTTAGTAGAAGCAAATGTGAATGACACCACAAGTACAGCCTGACATATGTCAAAGGTTAATCTTTCTAAACTAGATTCTGTTCTGTGTTTGAGAGCAATACTCATTGTGATTACAGTGAGATATCCAGTAAAGTTAATCCTTGTTAGAATGCAGTCTGTTGGGGCCTACACATTTCAAGTATTATAATGATAGTGCTTATGGTAATTGTTTAACACTGCAATTTAATGAGATTGCAGTTCACTAGGCCCTAGGTAATAAGGTAATATACTGACAATCACAGTCATATGAAAAGAAAACTTAAAAAAGACAAATGGAAGCAACAATTTCCCCACTTCCATAAATCACTAGATTCCCCCCCCCCCCCCCGAAAAACCTCGTGGTTAAATACCCATTGTACCTCTATTCAGAAATGATTGTCTGTCTGATTTATTACTGAATCCATCTGCTCTAGGATTTTAAGTTGGAAGGATGTCATCGGTACGTTTATAGGGCTTCATATTTTAAGTGCTTTTCTGTTGTCACTGAGCAGAAAGTAGTACATGAGTGTATCTGTAGTGGGTGAATTTAGTCTGTGGAATGATACTGTATAATGTTAGTCACAACAGTATGATGTGAAATAATATATGCTAGACTAAGGAAAGAAGAACAGAACCCAATAAGTGGCAAAGTATATAGGAGGCGGTCATGATAGAGCTATGAATTTATATATATAAATACATATATATGTTAACTCTTGAGGAGGTTTTGCATCTTATAATTGGACATAGTCAACCTAAGTCTTTCTGAAGTGATATCAGTGTTTTGTTTTTTTTAAGACCAAGTGTCAAAAGCACTTTTATTTGAAAACTGGGTTATTAAATTAGTAGTTTATACTTTGAGGGGACATTAGCCTTAATCTGAGAAATTTAAAGGCCACTTCCTTGTTTCTGCTTTTTGCTGTCAGAGAATATTAGTCGTCCACAGCAGCAGTCATAACTACCAAAATATGTACAGACCAAAGTTAATCAGCTATCCCATTGTTAAAACGTATCTAAACTTGTATAATTATTAATTCACATTTTAGAGCCAAAGGAAACCCCTGCATGGTTTGTATTTGGCTGGTGTTCATGTTGACGAGAATAGAAGCTTGTTATTTTATTTATTTATTTTTAATATGTGACATTTTCCCTTTTATGGCCCATGCTTCTTTTTTAATAGTTTACTTTGGTCATTAGTGCTGTTGTGCACATAAGTGTTCTGCCATTACCAAGATGAATCTAGCATGTATGTCTGCTCCGAAGGGTAGAGCTGTTGTGGTTTCTAAGGCATGCTCTCTACCTCTCTTTCTTTCTGTCTTCCTCCCTGTTGCTCACAAAAATAAACAGCCATGTTTCAAAACTTGCTGATTGCCATTATCATAATCTAGAAAGTCATTGTGACAAACTGTGGTTGTCAGTCAGATTGCCAGAACTGCCAGGAAAGAAAACAAAAGGCCATGTTTTGCTATCATTTACACCAGTGAGTTTGCACCAGTGTAAAACAGAGCAGAATTTGGCCCTTGGGCTTTTGACAGCACAAAATTATAACGCACCTCATTTTGTTGAGCTGCAGTCCACTATGTGATAACATAAGAAAACCAAATCTAGTCAACCTGAGAAAGATAATAATATTGAACATATAATTAAGGTTCAGTTCCCCTTCAATGTGAATGGAAATATAAATATTTTGTACATTATTAATTGCCATTTTAAAAAATTTGTGCCAATTTTAAAGTACAAATTTGTCAAAATCCAACATTCCCAAATGTCATGTAAAACATTTAAAATAATATGGTTTTGCCAGTTTTAAATTTCTAGCTGGGCATCATTACAGTAGACTCTCAGGCAATTAGCTATTTTCTAGTTAATGAGACTGACAGTATAGTCTTTGCTGATTCCTTTGAAATTTCATAAAGATAATGATGGCTGTGTATCCTGAGGATTATGTATCTTATAATTCATTCAATTTCAGCCAGTATGAGCTGTCTAAAAAGGAAAGCTGTAAGTTATATCAGCAATGTAAATTAGTTTAATTTTCATCTTATGAGAAAAAGATGCACATTTATGGATCCTGTCACTCTTGGTACGATCTCAAACAGCGTATTGGCTTTCAAGCATCTGTACAGCAAATATATAATCGAAATAACAAAATGTTGAGTCCACTATGTAAATTTATTTTTCCTGGGCAGTGAATTATAGATAGTGACAAAGATTAAGACATGTTTTGTAACATTGTTGATTAGGTCAGACACAGGTTTGTCCAAACATCTTATGCCAGGAATCCATTGAGCAAAGGTCAGCAAACTTACTGTTGGATCATTAGTGTTCTGTTATTCATTCATTTGAATTCTATTTTAGGAATACTTGTACTTGGTAATGCAGTAAACAAAATATTCTTATATATGAAATGTTGTTTTAATAAAGTGTGAATTGGAATCTGATCCAGTGAAATACTTTAACACATGCCTGATTTTAAGCACATGCTAAAATGCTTTGCTGGATCAGCATAATGATTTCCAATGTTCTTGAATACTGCCTAAGGTTAAAATAAATTTTAAACTGGCAATTACAAAAAAATATTTTAACTTTGAAGAGTTTAGCATAATTTATCTCATAGAGTAGGGAGGCCTTACAGACTGACTTCACTTTAAGAGGATGTGTCACCTATTGTCAATGTGGTATGGACTTTATTTGCTTAAATACCTTCATTTGTATAGTATGTCTCACTTGAAATTGCTTTGTATACATTTTGTAAAAATATTTATAAAATGTTTTGTAAAAAAAGTATAACAAATTGCAGTTTATTTTGTTATGTTGGATAAATACTGTTAAAAGACACAAGTCGGTAAATATATTGTTAATACATGGATAGGAAATGTTTAGTTGGAGATTACAGATTGAAACAACCATTGCAATACAGCCAAAGATTTGGGAAAAAAGTATATCTGTGATTGTCTTGATTTAACCAAGATGAATAAGTACATTTCCAAAAGAAGGGTTGTTTTCAGTTTCAAGTAATATGGTTGCAGAACAGTCTGACTTACTATATTTTTTATAATGCAACTGTATTATGAAATAATATATTTAATAGACCAGCTTTTTCATGTGGTAGCATAAAAACATTGTTAGTTTTGATCTCTTCTCTCAAAGTGCTCAAGTTGGCTTTGCCTTGTTACATTATCACAGAAGTCCCGTCTTAAAGTGGTAAAGTGGCTGAAAGAAGGAACAATATGGTATTAAGGACTAAATCATCTCTCTCGTGCCTGAGTGTGTTATACAGGGGAAAGGGTACAGATAGCCCTTTCTTCTCCTCCGGTGCATCTTCACATGATGGAGGCATAAACTACCTCCTAGGACTAAGGAATGCAGGAGAGGGGAGTCGTCTGTACTAGTAGCCTTGGAGGGACTATATCTTGGTGTAGCATGAGTGATGCCATGTCACCTCACTCTGCCCCTGGATGACTCAACCCTTCCCTCACAGCATGCAGAAAACATGGTTTTCAGTAACATAATACCTCTTTCCACCTGGGTGGTGTGCCTCCTTGCCACTGTGGTTGGGCCTGGCAGAAGATATAACTGAATCCTAAGGTCCTGATCCAGCAAAGTGCTTCGGCTTGGAGCCTGAATAAAGTAAACATTCATAGGAGGGCATAAAGACTAGGACCTGATCCAGGGAGGTAGTATTTTCAACTCACATGAATTGAAAATGTCAGAGGATGTTAAGGTGGATCTCAAAAGGAAATCAGATGGTAGAAATCTTCCTGATCTATATTATAATCTATTTAATTTGTGACAACAAGGCAAAGAATAAAGCCTAGTTACATGATGCTTTTCACCTGGATTCATTCTGTAACAAAATGAAGATGGCTTTATGACTTGGTTATATGTTGTTTGCATCCTTTTATAAAATAGTGTGGCTAAGCATTGTGTTCGGCGATAGAATAACCAAGAAAGCTTCCCCGACATCCAACATCTATGAGTTATAGGTTACTACACAGCTGTCTTCCCTTAAAGTACCCTTTCACTGTGATCAGGATGGAATTGTGCTCTGGTTTTTCTGCAAGGATGAGAAAACTCTAGTAGACTTTTTAAAAAAAAATAGATGCCTTTGGATTTTCGATCATGGTGTTTGGCATATAGATTCCAGCTTTGGTTTGGATGCAGAATTTCCAAAAACATTATGTTTTTGTATATGTATGAACAAGTTATTTAAGGAAGACATAAGATCACAGCCATGTCTGAATTTCTAAAAAGAAAAGATTGTCAGAATAAACCTGGAGCACAGCAGGAGACATATAAGTGAACTTCAAAGCCTCACAAAATCTGCCTTTCATCTTCCAAAAATGTTTCCTCTTCTTTATAAATTTTGGTGTTTTTCCTTTGGAATGATTCTCAGTCTTCCTTGCAGTTCTCAGACCAGGCCTTTTTGTTAGACAGGGACAGAAAACACAAGAAACAGTTTCACAGGAAGCCATCAGCAAAACCATAGTAACGGGTTCTGCAGGAGATCCCTACTTCAGCAACTACGAGCTATAATGTGTAAAAAATCAACAGAGTCCAACCTCTAATATCCTTATATTTTAATTTTCTTTATTATTCTCTGATTTGTGAATCCACGATCGTTTTTGTTTTTTTTGGTCCCCAAATTCTTGTGCTAAAAACCATCTAGTCTTTATGCAACAAATCCATGCACTGGATTGAGACTAGAGAACTATGAAATTGCAGCAACAATTGTGCTGGCTAATTGATTGTAAGGATTGCCACTGTGGAATGCAAACTTCAATTTTCAGTTGGCTCAAAAAACTCTTTGCTGGGCTGGAGAGAAAGTTTTCTTCTTAACCTGACTGATCCAATAGTTTTCCCTTAATAAAAATCTAAAACAACCTATAGAATTTTAAGGACACACTCATTGCCTTTTTCTGAGCTAGTTTTTTTCGCAATAAAACTTTTGTGCATCATATGTCAAGTCTTCTCATTTGTTAAGCATATGTTAAATCTTTCCACTTGGAAAATAAATCTGCTTATTAGGTTCGTATGTGTTGCATAGGTTGATGTAACCCTTTTACTTTCATCCTGACCCTTGTACTCTGAGTGTAGTTTAGAGCAATATCATTACTCTTGCAGATTATTAGCCTGAATTGTGACATTCCTTTTGTGACATTCCACCATTCCTTTTGTAACTCAAATCTTGATCTGGCTAAAAGAAGAGAGTGCACCATTTTGGGCAGATCCTTAGCTAGTGTAAATTGTCACATTGCCCGTATAAATCCATGGAACTATGACATTTTATGCCAGTTGAGGATCAGTTCCTTTAAATTAAGCAAAGTTTGTAATTTGCCATCAGTGAAATCATATGCATATCACAAATCTTTCTGCTTGTGGGGAATGTTGGTTAGTAGTCAAATCAGCATGCCTATTTTTTATTTTAGGCTGCAATGCTGACAGAGTGTATGACCTTAGGCAAATTACCATGGCCAGATTTTTGAGAGCTCAGCACCAATCTTTTGAAAATCGGCCTGTTTAGTGCCTAATTGGGAGTGGAACCCTTTTGAAAATCTGGCACTTAGGCCTAGAGCTTTAACTGCATAGAAATCAATGAAAAAATGTAAATAAAGAGGAGGACTCTGCTTCTTCAGAGGAATGCGTGAAGTCAAGTCATTAATATTTGCAAATGGCTTTGTCATCCTTGAGTGGAAAATACTAATGTGAAGATGCTGAGATATTACACTGATGAGCATCACATAAGTACATACACAGATAGGTGGTAGTATTATTAATTATATGATTTTATTACATTTATCGGGTGGTGGCAGAGAATGATATGTGCAAGTTATTATATATATTGTCTTCTTTAAACAGTGACAATTTTCAATAATTAAATGATTTTGAAAGCAAAGCAGAAAGCTGAACTTCACCTCAAGTTTGAACTTTGGGCCAAATGCTCATCCCAAACTGTAGCACCATATAAAAATGGTCATAACTAGTGACTGTATATAATTAATTTTGGTTGACAAATGGTACGGTGAGAAGAGATGCAGTCAGTTAATGCACTAGCCATTCACCCTGGGCTGAAAGCCTGCGTGGAACACAATTGAAACTGAGTGACAACATTACTGAATGAGAAGGTATAATACTTGAGATAGGTGCAAGACTTCAATAGCAGTGTCTAGTAGCTCAGGAATGAAGTGCATTAGCTGAGCTGTCTCCACAATCGTGTGTAGCATCTTACATTGCCTGGCTGCAGGCTCTGCTGATTAGTCCCTCCTAATAATCTCTATTATAACACCATTACACAAATTACAAGCCTTTTCAAACATAATTTCAAACAGCTCTCAAACTAGTCTGAAATTATACTGATACGTTTGTTCATGCAACTATTTTTGTGAGCAAACACCTCATTTGCTCTCATGTCTCAAACGGGTACTGAACTAAACTGGTTTGCAGGTACAGATACCTGTTTTCACACACACAAATTGCTAGCATTGAAAGTCAGGTTTAGAAAATGTGTCAAAATATGTCATTTCTCTGACCTTTTTCATCATTGCAACGGGAGGCAGTATCTAAAACTACATGTAGCTAGGTCTTGTGAATAGTATTGCAATGTATTGCCCTGGGTCTGCAGTAACAAAATATTTATTAATGTCACAATTTACTTCTTTAGATCTGGACCACTTTGCTAACAGATGTACACAACTGGGTTATCTCAGTACTAATTCTTGAAAGATACCGAATTTGGATAATTCAGTTTGGTTCTGCTATGGTTCTTAATTTCAGATGTTTTACAATTTGCTTAATGGGTGATCTGTTAAATTTCCAGGTAAGTTCAAATTTTATATTACTGTTTATTGTGCATAGCTTATGAAATTTGTGTTTTAAATGGTTGCAACTAAACTGTCTAACTTGTTGCAGTGACAGGCAGAACAAACTAAGTTGATAACCCATTGTAGTTCATTGCATGGTCTTAATACACTAATTATTCAGTGTTCCTGTAGCACCATCTGCTGGTAAATAGCAGACAAAATAAAAACCTATATGATTAATATCATTAAGAAGGAAGCTTACTTTCAGGGTGAAATTCACCAGAGGAGATGGGTTTGGATGGCCTCTAGAGCAGTGCAATGGACATGGCTCGTCCGTGGCTGGAATGGGATAGGTGGTTGTCAAGTAGGCACTTAAATGGACTCTGAAACTCCTGTGTACAGGTTAGCTGGGTTTTGTGTTATCCCTACCTGGACAGGTGCTGAAAGGGTCTTTGGGGTGAACTGAAAGGGTCAAGCTTCTGGGAGGAGAATACCAAACAGGGTGGTAATTAGTACTGATTGTGGGGTTTGGAGCTTGTGAATTGGACACTGGGACTTGGACTGAGACCACCAAACTCATGTCTTCTCATAGCATACAATTTTATATAAAATGTGCTATGAATGAGAATAGCTTTGTGGCCATTTCCAGTAACTGCATTAGATCTGATGTTGATGGACACATCCTAGAAATGAACAATAATTTTTATTGAACAGATTTTTTTTCCTTCCCGTATTACACAAGATTTCAACCTTCCCCTTACCAAATTTTCAGGATATCTGGATCCTGTAGGTGTTGTCTGAAAAGTAGATTTGACAATTTAATTTTTATTCCACTTAGCAACTCAGACTGTGCCTAGAGATATATTTGTTCTCTTACTTGCAGTAAGGCCAGGGTTCAACAAACCCTGGTTTGAGAGAGCTGATTGTAAAAGAAAATATCTAATACCTCAATGTTAGGTTTAAAATCATAGAAGTGACGACTGAAAACTGTGGCTAGACATTAAAAACTTATGGAATTGGGGAAATGTGTTCAAAGTAGTGAATGATATTCTGCAGCAACAGATTCCTGACATGTTGGAGACTGTGTGATTCCAGATTACTGCCTGTGTGCACAATATATACAAGGGAAAGCATTTATTATTTGTGTTAATTTTTAAAACAAGATTATATTTTCCATACTGATAAGAAATATACTCCCTGATAGTGAAAGGCAAACTTTGGACTTGTTAGCCAAGACTATTAAGCCTAAGTGATTAGTGTAAGCTTTCCAAAAATGCACTTAAGTTTTGCTTTTGCCTGCTGGAGGGAGTGGTAATCTTTTCACAGCAAATGCAGGGTAAAATATATTTGTTTTCCCAGGGAGTTGTGGTGCTGTGCTTCCTAAGGTACAATTGTACCACACTGTTTGCTAAAAAAGGCAAAACCTGTTCTTCTTTGGATGCTTGCTCATGTCGATTCCAAGTAGGTGTGCACAGTCATTGGAAGGCTTTTTCCGTCGGGTCAGCTTTGGAGCCCCCTGGAGTTGTGCCTTCATGGCATCATATATAGGTCCCTGCTGCCTCTTCAGTTCCTTCCCGCCACCCGTGATGGTCGTCGGAGCTGCTTTCTTCTCTCTTGCCAATGCAAGTGATCCCCTAGTGGATTTTCTCTTTGTACCTGAAACCGTTAACTTGGTGTTAGTCAGTGTTTCAAGTAGTTTTATAGTTAAGTTTTCTGTTGCGGTTTTCCCCTACCACGTTTTTCGCCTCCCTGGGTGGAGAAGCTGTATCTTCCGTCCACCCCAGACATGCTCGAGGCAGCCAGGGACCTCATAGCTATGACAGCTCCACAATCCCCAGCACCGGCACCAGCTCCAGCACCACAGAGGAGCGCCCTGCCTTCCAAGGGCAAACTGGCCATGATGCGGCACCAGTCGCCCTGCCCTCGACACCAATCTCTGGCACCGCCACGTTCAGCACCACCATGGCCACCGAGATCAGAGTCATCTTTGGACTCAGAACCGGAGTCATATGTCTCGAAGCTGAACCGGCACTGCTCTCAGCACCTATCAAGGCAGGAGGAGGGACAGCAGTTCCCCATGATGCCCTGGCCACTGTAATGGCAGGTGTTGATGCAATGGCCCTTCTGGACTCCATGGGCATACCACTAAGCCCAGGGGCCTGACTCCTGATCTCTGTCGGTCGCCTCGGAAAGGCGGGCTCACTTGATACCCTCTATGGCCTTGGAACCACCACAAGGCCCCAACATTGGCACCGAGGCCGTTACCGAGGGGAACGTTTCCACTAAGGGAAAAACCTTCCGATGACTGTGCACGCACACACCTACTTGGAATGGACATAAGCAACACATCTCGAAGAACAACATTTACAAGACGGTAGGTAACCGTTTTTTCCTTGGTTTCTCTTTTGATTTTGGCAAGCCAGATGTTGAAGCCAATAAGTTCAATGAGTATCTTAATACCTCTAGCTGAGACTCAACTTCACCATTTTGTTTCCAGGTTGCTATATTCCATAAAACATAGATTATTTTTCCTTTCAGAAACCTAATAATTGAGGCACGCATCCATAATCATGAATCGCTTCTGAAAATGTTTACTTTTGTGGCTTAGTTCCTCATCTGTAAAATAGTATTATCTTTGTCTTTTTTGACTGTTTAGCTTGTAAACTCTCTGGCCCAGAGATTCTTTGTGTGTGTCTGTGTATGTGTGTGTAATATGATGAACAATAGGGTCTTTATCTCATCTGGATCCTGTACATGCTATTATACTACAACTAAACACAGCATAGATATCAGTGGTAGTTCTACTGACGTTAGTGAAAGCTGAATCAGAGCTGTTCGACACCTAGACGTTTAGATTTAATTTCCACCTACTTTTTTTCATTAGAATTTCAAATGTTTAGAACAGTCTGACTGTTCATTTCTTTATAACTTCATTATCTTCTCGTGTATGGGTCACAGCTATTGCTAGAATAATTCATGTTTCGCTTAGGTTTTTTGGTTTTAGTTTTGATTTCATTGTAAATCAGTGTCAAGAATTAGTAAGAGGACAATAGTGCTGAATTAAATTGAAAATAATATGTGCTTGGAACACATCTTTTGCCTGTCCATGTTATAAACTTAATAACTTGATTATAGTCTGAATGTCATGGATCAGTTACATCTGAAATAGAGTGATCATCATTTATTATATGCATTACATGTGTATATCTATATAAATGGAATATAGTCTATACAAATCTCTTCATAGATGTGAGAAATGTTTAGGAACACCGTAAATCTTTTGAGTCCCTGTATGACTATATTGGGGTTGCCCCTAAAAGGAAATAATCAGATAACAAATTTTCCTTTTGATGGCACAATTGGCTATTTAGACATTTAAGGCCCAGATCCTGCAAAGCACTCACTCAAGTCAATGGGGTTCTGGCCATGTGTGGGAGTTCTCTTGTGACAGGTTCCCCCTGGGGTGCTACCTGGAATTGGAGGGTACCACTGAACCCCCTGATCCAGCAGCCTGTGCTCCCTCTCTCACTGTACTGCTGTGACAAGCTGCAGAGACCTCTAGCCTGCACTTCCACCAGCATACATAAAGGTAAGGGCACACCCAGCTAATATTTATAACTTCAGATACAAAAATGATACATGCATACAAATAGGATCATCATATTCAGCAAAGCATAACTTTTCCAATGACACCTCACATGACTTATATTGCATAAAATACATTATAATTATGTCATAATCATATCACAGTAATATCACACCTCTCATGCAAAGTTGCGTGAAGGACTGGAGTTTCTATGAGAATTACAAGCCTGAAAAAGAGATCAGGTTCAGGATGGTCATAATACAGGCCCAAGATGTTTGTTAAAATATGGGTGTCGACCAATATTTCCACTTCCCAGTCCTGGTATCCCAGTGTATTGCTTTACTCAGAATGCTATTTTGGAGTGTATGGGGGGAAAGCAGCAGAATGAATTGCAATTGCTTTACTTTGTTTCTGAAAGCAGCTGAAGAAAAGGAGGGGGATAGTTCTGCTCTTCTCCCCTGCCCACATGTAGTTTTTAATTGACACAGTGACTTAAACCAAGTTCATCTAGGGTAACCAGACAACAAATGTGAAAAATTGGGACAGTGGGTGGGGGGTAATAGAAGCCTATATAAGACAGACCCAAAAACCAGGACTGTCCCTATAAAATCGAGACATCTGGTAACCCTAAGTTCATCTCTAATATAGTGAATAGCTCAATCAGCTCTGCATGTGTCCATTCAAAAGGGAGCTCAGAAACCCCAGGTTCTGTGAAAATAAATAGTAGACTTCAATTGTCTGCTGCTGATTATCACCCAAATTTGATTTGCACGCCCTTCAAACGGTCCCATGTCTTTCCATTTAGTTATTTACTTCAGCATGATGGATCTTTAATTCAAACCAAACGTGGTCAGGTTTACAGCCCCAAAATGGAAAGAATCGTATCATTCTCTCTATTTCGTTCTATATATGTGGTGAATTGCGGCCTTAGTGGGAAGGTGAATTTGTATCAGTCTGTGAAATGGCTTCGTTTGTTTGGCAAGTCTGTAGAGGGTTTGGCCAGTTGTAAAAGGGCTTAAATAATGGCAGTGTGGGAAACATGTTGGGCAGATATCAGAGGAAGCATTGAAAATATTTAGGTTACACAGAGAAAAATTCCACTACTATGGAAAATAATTTTGTCCCTTTATCTTGCTCTTTCAGGGTGTCCTATGCAAAATCAGGATCAAACGATGAAATGAGGTGATACTTTCCGTATAAGATCCTTTCTGTTGCAATCGTACTAAAAAAAAGAAAATAAATTCCTTTTTTGAAGATTTGCCTGGCTGTTACTGTGTGCTTCTGTGATGTGACTAGATGCCTCTTAGGCTGTAGAACCATAACAGTTGTGTGCTTTTTCCTCTTTAAAATAAATGAAAAGTACCAAATGCAAGAAACAGGCCTGCAATAAAAATGTAATGCAGTAAGTATCATATGCAATGATGACTGACCAAGCAGACAGCAAAGACTAATTTAGGAAGAGGAAACCCTGCCGAGCTCTTCCCTGTGGGTTAAGAGTATCAACAATAGTGTTCTCTGCACAAGAGATTCTTTTCAAGATACAACGCTAAAGTTAGCTCTCGTCTCCAGGGGCACCACTACTACGCACTTCAGTCTGAGAAACTGAAGAACTGAGAAACCTGCTCACGCCAAGGCTGAATTTAGCTCTCAGGTTTGCACCGGCATAACTGATGGCAGATGGTGGTCTGAAAACACATTCCTGTCCGTCCTGTCCTTGTGACCTGGACCGGGAGAAAAAATATATATGTAAAAATTACATTAAAAAAACAAGCAAACAAACAAAAAAACTGTTAAAATGTTACGGTTGCAAAGTCAAGCACTCAAAAGTTAGGAATGCCAGAATTAAGGTTGCGTGTGCAATTTTAATTTGGCCCTCCTGTGCGTATACATTATGATACAATCTTTAATTACATGATCACATATTTTTTTCCACAGGGCCTCTGCCTCGTTCAGGGCACAGGATGAAAGAGGGACACTAAACTGTAGCATCAGGGCATCCAAAGGAATGAGGTGAGGCTACATTACCTAAAAATCCCACAAACTTTAACACAGCATCGCTCCTTTTTGACCTGACCCTCTAGTCTAAGTTCAGGTACCAGGGCCCTGCGGATGTTCCAGTTGAAAATAGAAATTGATGGAGGCTGGTATTTTCTTTGACATAGTCCTCTTTATTTACCAAGGAATGTGCAAAGTCTGGTTCTCTGAATGCAGGAGGAACCAAGAACAAAAGGAGCAAATTCTAGTTTAAAGCCTCTAGCCTCTTTTGCCAACAGACCCCAAAGTGCTCTCTAGCTTTCCGAGGGTCAGAGTGTGCTCCCAGGCTGCTGTTGTCTGTTTTCCTGCCTCTGGGTCTCTCTCTCTTCTGTGTGTTCGGTCTTCCCGTCTCCCACACCCGCACAGTGGTAACTATACCCAGTGGGGCAGCCCCTCCACCCCCATCCACATGATGCCAGTTTCTGGGCAGACTCCATTAGGCCTTGTTTTAGGTGTGCCCCCTTAACTGTTTCTTACAAGTGTTTTGTGTGAAGGGAGTGTTCACACCTAATCTCAAAGAGGTTTGTGATCTAAGCAGTCACCACTCAGCACAGCAGCCTAGCAGAGCAGTACCTGCTTCCCCTTGAGCTGAGGACAGGTGGCTCCACCCATCCCCTCCCCCAGCCTCCCCACTCCGAAAAGAACATTTTGTGTCAGTTCTCGCTCTCCAGTTTCCCCGTCAAGTCACACCCACCTGCCACCCATCTAGAGGA
Source organism: Macrochelys suwanniensis (assembly GCA_033296515.1). Classification (NCBI taxonomy): domain Eukaryota; kingdom Metazoa; phylum Chordata; order Testudines; family Chelydridae; genus Macrochelys; species Macrochelys suwanniensis. The sequence continues at coordinate 161,491,953 of CM065777.1, forward strand.
AAGGCAAACCCATTACACTGCCTTCTCCCAGATACACTGCCTGCACTCCCATGATAGGGGCAGTAACTCCGTGTCTATGGACATAGCTACACTACAAAGGTTTGCTGACACAAGTTACGTCAGCATAAAGCTGGTGGGTTAGTACATCGCTTGTGCGCGTGCATACTTGGTTCCTTGCGTTGGCGCTGAGCATACTCACCATGAGCGCTTGTGTTTGATGCCCAGTGCAGTGCACCGTGGGCAGGTATCCCAGTGTGCAACCTGCCATCATTCGGTGTGTTGTCTTTTGGCTGGTTTTGGCAATGAATTTGGCAGAAACGAGTGGTGACTGGGAGCAAGGTGTCAACTTCCCATAATGCTATGTTCTCCACCCCATAATATCTTGATGCTATAATTTTCGCTCCTATATTCAGTTTCCTATGAACCTGTGCAGGACTTGTCGCTGTCTGCCATCTCTGACAGAAGCATAGGGCCAGCACAGCTTTGCACTATTGTCATGAACGTTGCAAGCTTAGGACACATGATTTTCCAGTATTTGGAGAGACGCAAGAAAACTGTGGGAACCATTCTGTTTTCCTGATTGCCTGTTTCTTGCATTTGGTACTTTTCATTTATTTTAAAGAGGAAGAAGCACACAACTGTTATGGTTCTATAGCCTAAGAGGCAGCTGGTCACATCACAGAAGCACACAGTAACAGCCAGGTAAATCTTCAAAAAAGGAATTTATTTTCTTTTTTTTAGTACGATTGCAACAGAAAGGATCTTATACGGAAAGTATCACCTCATTTCATCGTTTGATCCTGACTTTGCATAGGACACCCTGAAAGAGCAAGATAAAGGGACAAAATTATTTTCCATAGTAGTGGAATTTTTCTCTGTGTAACCTAAATATTTTCAATGTAGGACATAGCCAGAACCAAACCAAGGTTGTTGGTGGCTGTTACGTTCGTGGGAGGCTGCGGGCCTACCCAGGGTGCTCTGCAAGAACGAGGCCCACACACTCTGAGAGTTATTGGCTTCATTGAAGGCAGTGACATATCCGCAACGGGGACTCCTGGCGTTGCTGTCACGGAGACGGGGAACCCAGCGCACCATAATCCGGGCCTGGTACGGAGTGCCAAAAACGGGGCGGACTCATACAGCTATATACAGACATCTCATACAGAAGCAAGCAGGGGCCGCCTCCTGGCTCAAGGCCATGCAAAGCAATTCTAACTAATTCATAACAAACTGCAGCTGGCAGGCCTTGAGCTGCAATAACCGGCCCGCTGAAACGGGAGAAAGCGAACGTACCCTTACTATGCCGAAACACAATCTTCCGTGGTACCCTACAGTGGCATTCATGGAGCACCGCTTCAAGACCTGAGAAATGAGCACTGACTAGTGGGACCACATTGTAATGCAGGCTCGGGACGATGAGCAGCGGCTGCAGAACTTTCTGATGCGCAAGGCCACGTTCCTGGATCTGTGTGCCAAACTCACCCCAGCCACCCAATGCAGGGACACCTCTCTTATGTTTTTGAGTTTATTACTGAAAAGTCAACATCTGTGTCCTGTTAGGTTGAGGGATCCATCGGTGTAATGGGAAGTAAATTTACACACTTGCCCAAGGTTCCGTCCCCTGCAACAGGTTCACCGGTGCTCAGCTGCTGGAACTGACGGGATGGAGTCCCAAACAAGTCCCGGCTTGTAGCATAGCTAGACCCCCTGATCGATTGTTCCCCATCCTCTTCCACCTCCTCCTTGTCTTTGCTGTTCACACCAGGGGCCCGTGACTCGGTCTTCTTCGAGGTATCCACAGTGATGTGCAGGGTGGTAGTGGGGTCTCCGCCAAGTGTGGCACGCGGCTCTTTGTAAAAGCAGCAGGTCTGTGGCTTGGCATTGCATCAAGTGTTGGCCTCCCTGGCCTTCTGATACATGTGACGCAGTTCCTTTACTTTCACGCGGCACTGCCGCTAGTTGCTGTTGTACCTTTTCCCCCTGCATCCCCTGTGCAATCTGCTTGTAGAGGTCTACATTTCTACAGCTGGCCCATAGCTGTGCCTGCATAGCCTCTTCTCTCCACAGGCGCAGCAGATCCAATATCTCCTGTCTACTCCAAGACAGTGTGTGTCTGGAGCATGTAGCTGGCAAGGTCAGCTGGGCCATTGTCAACAATAATGGAGAGTTGCTAGGTGTGCTCGCCAAGCTGGCCAATCAGGAATAGCATTTCAGAAATTCCTGGTGCTTACAAGGAGGGGAGGGGGGCTTCCAGTCTCTATGACCCCTGGGCATTGTGCTTCACAATTGTGACCAGAGCGGTTAGTGACGGGCATTACGGGACAGCTGCTAGAGGACTGTTAGGGTTGACATAGGTAACACAATGTCTACACTTAACGCTGTGTCAACCTCAGTACATTGACCATGGCCCAATGCCGCTTGGGAGGTGGTGTTAGTATTTTGCTGTAATGGGGCACTTACATCGGTGGGAAACAAATGTAAGTGTAGATGCATGCACAACTAGATCAATACAAAGCAGCTTATATCCACCTAACTTTGCAGTGTAGGCCACTGTAAAAACATCTAGTCAATGTGCTGGGATGGTCAAAAGAAAAAAAATGTATACTGACTAGCTTAGAAAAAACTGAAAATGTTACACCATTATATAAGTTAATGGTATGCCCTCTGTTTGGATAAAGGGTTCAATTCTGGCCACCTTATCTGGAAAACATACAGCAGTGAAAGCGGTTCAGAGACAAGCAATGGAAAGGTGTCTGCATGAGGAGAGAGAAAGATTTAGAATTGTTCAGTTTACAGAGGAGTCAAATGAAAAGAAATCTGATATACAAAATAACAAATGGTATAAAGAAGGCAAACCAGATACCCCATTTACACTAATACAAGAGAAAGGGGACAACCAATTAAAAAAGACAAATTTAAAATGGATAACTGGAAATACTTTTAATCCAAAAAGCATAACTAATCTGTGGAACTCTACTACAAGATATCATGGAGGCCAAGAGCCAAGAAAGGGTTAGATAACTGTATGGATCATCAAGCCAGCCACAGTTACATATGACAAAACAAAAATTTTGTGATGACTGATGTAGATTACAAAAATAGTTCCAAAATATACCACTAGATGGAGAAACTATCTTATGCTTGAGCAACATGCATATTTCAAGAACCCCTGTTCCTAGTTCTTATCCTCTTCTGGTTTTGCTGTGCAGCATTCCCACTGCCCCTTTTAAAATGTAGATGGCAATCAGTAAGTCCATTTTACTGTGGAATTGGACAGAAGGATTCTATAGCAGGAAGAGGAGATGACTCCCTGTCAGTTTAGTAGGGTATATTTTCAATATGCATCTTGATGTTAAAATATAAAATACAAATAGCAAAAATTAGAGATACCTGAAGTACTGGGTAGTAAAACACATCGATTTATATCAGGATATTGCTAGGTGTGACCAGGGCCGGTTCTAACTTTTTTGCCGCCCCAAGCAACAAAAACAAAACAAACAAAGAAAACCCTAGCGCTGCCCCTCCGAAAAAAAACCATACTCACCACCAGCGCTGCCCAGCCAAAACAACCCCGTCCCTGCCCGAGCACCGCCCCGCCGAAACAAACAACAACAAAAAAAACCAGAGTGCTGCCCCGCCCTGCCGAAACAACCTCCTTCCTCCGAGCGCCGCCATCCCCGAAACAACCCCTCACGAGCGCCACCCCACCAAAACAAAAACAAAAAACCCAGAACGCTGCCCTGCCCTGCCGAAACAGCCCCCCCCCCCAGCGCCGCCCCGCCGAAAGAACTCCCCACCCCCGAGCGCCGCCCCAGGATTGGCCGCCCCTTAGGACGTGCCACCCCAAGCACGTGCTTGGTCGGCTGGTGCCTGGAGCCGGCCCTGGGTGTGACTGCCTTCCATTTCTATTGATTTCAGTGGGCATTGAAAGCACTAAGCACCTTGCACAATTAGGCCCAAACTCAGTACCGTTTATTTTCTGAGGCCTTTAAAAATCAAAAGGAAAGGAAGGAGAAAATGGTGTGCTTTAAAACTGAGGCCTAGATCCTATATTCTTTACTCAGCCGAGTAATACTTTCACCTATAGGCCCATTGCCCACATGGTGCTGTCTACACAGGGGAAATAGGATGCTTCTTTTTCAACTGAGTTGATTCAGTTGAGTTAGCTTAACATGATTAGAAAGCCTCCTTGACACCCGTGTAGACACAATTTAACACCACCTCGCTTGCGTTAAGCGGTCATCTTGTAGCAGTTTTACCTTTAAAGTTGTTCAGTTGTGTCTACAAGGGTGTTAAGGGGCTTCCCAATAATGTTGAGCTAACTCAAATGGCAAAAAAGCAGACCCATAAGATGGCAAACAATAGAAGGTGGATAATAATGAAGTGGCATGGAATACACAAACACATGAGAAAACTGCACTGTATTTCTGTCCAGTCTACACTAGAAAGGGTTTGCCAGATTAGCTTGTACCAGTTCTCAGACAATGTGTAAGCCATACCTGCAAAAGCACTTTTGTGCAGCTACAAGTGCTTTTACACTGGGGCTTTTGCCAACCTAGTTGTGCTGGCAAAACTTGTAAGTGTGGACCAGGCTGACTGGCAAAGCACATCTAGTGCAGACCCAGCTGTAATGGCAAAGTTTCTCTTTGTAATGGTATAGCAGCCCCTTCCTTCTCCCCACGAGTTAAAAAAGCTATATTGGTAAAAGCAATTTTGCTGGTATAGCTGCATCTACACCAAGGACTTCTATGGCACAGCTGCGTTAGTGAGAGATCACATCTTTTCACACCCCTGACCAGAATCTGTACGTGCATATCTGGCTTTAACTTCTAATTCCCAGCTGGAGACTTACAGTTCAGCTCTTCTCAGTCATTGGAGAGGATTGGTTCTGATTTAACAGAAATGATTCCTGCTTCAGTAATATGAGAACTAAATAAGATATTTGTTTTCCCAGGGGATATAAATGTGTGGGAATGCCTCAGAAACCACCTACTGAGTCTGAGGGTATGTCTTTGCCATGGAGCCTTTGCCAGCCCAGCCCCCGGCATAGACGCAGCTTACAGCGACAGGAGGAGTTTTTCTGTCAGTGTAGGAACACCACAGCCCCAAACAACAGTAGCTACTTCATCAGAAGCCATCTTCCTTCAACATAGCTGCCTCTACACTGGGGGCTAGCTGGCATGGCTGTGGCAGGTAGGAGTTTGGTTTTGTCACACCCATGACTGACATAGCTATGCCGTCATAACTTAAGTGTCGGCCAAGCCTGGCTTAAAATAGAGCAGGCAAAGCTTCTCCCTAAGAGACTCCCATGACTCTATTAGCCACTAGTTATTAACTATTTATAGAGGGCTCAAGTGTGAGCCGAACTACGTGCTCACACAGGGTGTAAGGCAGCTCCTCTCTACGGGCTGCCCATAATTCAGAGGTGCAGACTTTCTCATTTCCCTGGGGGTGCTTGACTCCCACTCTGTCCCCACTCAGACAAACAAGTTTATTTACATTTACGGGAGATAATGCTGCCTGCTTCTTGTTCACAATGTCGCCTGAAAGTGACACCAACTACAATGGCACTGTTGTAGTTGGTGTCACAAGAGATTTACATGCTAGATGCGCTAAAGATTCATATGTCCCCTCATGTTTCAACCAGCAATTCCAGAGGACACGCGTCTATGCAGATGATGGGTTCTGCTTGATAATGATCCAAACCATAGTCAGACCAATGCATGTTCATTTTCATCATTTGAGTCAGATGCCACCAGCAGAAGGTTGATTTTCTCTTTTGGTGGTTTGGGTTCTGTAGTTTTACGCATTGGAGTGTTGCTCTTATAAGACTTCTGAAAGCATGCTCCACACCTCGTCCCTCTCAGATTTTGGAAGGCATTTCAGATTCTTAAATCTTGGGTCAAGTGCTGTAGCTATTTTTAGAAATCTCACATTGGTACCTTCTTTGTGTTTTGTTAAATCTGCTGTGAAAGTGATAGAGAGATTGCACTACAGGACTTGTATGGGGCGAATTGAAAAATACTATTTCTTTTGTTTATCATTTTTACAGTGCAAATATTTGTAATAAAAATAGTAATATAGAGCATTGTACACTTTGTATTCTGTGTTGTAATAGAAATCAATATATTTGAAAATGTAGGAAAATATTTAATAAATTTCAATTTGTATTCTATTGTTCAACAGTGCAATTAATCGTGATTAATTTTTTTGAGTTAATCACATGAGTTAACTGTGATTAATTGACAGCCCTAATTTTTATCATCTTTATCAAATCCTTTTTGCTTTTTGGTGGTTTAGATTTATCAGCAGTCATTTAAAAAATCTGTAAAACATGCAGTGCTGTGAAAACTATACCCAAACCTAATGCAACGCACTGGAGAAATCAATGCACTGGAGAAATCAGTGAGGAGTAGTCTCACTAGTCTGTTCAGTGCTGGAGAACCATTCTTCTCTTGACTAGTGTTGCAATACGGTATTTCCTCTTTGACTACAGCCAAGTGCATCAAGAAGAAAATTGTACTTTTTGCCAAACACGCAGCTGATGACACATATATTAATGCAGTCTGGCAAATCAAATTAAACAAACATGGAATAGTTTGGGCAGACCTCATTGGAGATTATATTTTGTTATAACACAAGCATGAGCAGCTTTTTCTCTATTCCAATTTTGGCATCCCTAGGCATCTTTTTATTCAGGAAGCTATTTGCAGGGGAAAAATACAGCGGATAGAACTCCCAAAGTCCAGTAACTGTACATTATTTGATAGTAGCTAAAGTAAAGGAATCAGGCAGCTGTGCATGCCTTTTTCATATAAAATGTGGTCATTTTAAACTGATGTATTAAAATGGTCAAGTTCATCTCTAATAAAGCAAAATCACTCCACTCTCCATGTGCCCACCTTCAAACAGCACTCAGTAACATCAGCTGATGTGTAAATAAACAGTAGACTCCAGTTGTCTGCTGCTAATTATCACCCAAATTTGATTTGCACACACTTCAAAGGGCCCCATATCTTTCCATTTAGTTATTTGTTTCAGTATGATGGATCTTTAATTCAAACCAAACGTGGGTAGGTTTCCAGCCAAAAAATACAAGGAATGTATTTGTCTAGAACCATGTCACTCTCTCTCTTTCATTTTATATATGTGGTGATTTGTGGCATCAGTGAGGAGGTGAATTTGTGTCAATCTGCAAATTGGCTGTACTTGTTTGGCAACTATATAAAAGTTTGGTCAGTTATAAAAGGGCTTAAATAACTGTGCAGAGTGGAACATTGTAGACAGGAATTAGTGTAAGTACTGAGGTTACACAGGCATAGAAAAATCTCATTAGGATGGACATTTTTTTCTCCTTTTATATGTACTTTTAAAAAAGCTCTCTTATAACAAACAGGGACAAAATGATGAAGCAACATGATCTGTTGTCTACAAGACCATTCCTACTGCATTCAGGCCTAATAAAAAAGAATAAATTATTTTTGGAACCAACTCTCTGTTACTCTGATCTTCCATGATGTGACCAGCCAGAAAGTCTTCTCAGCTATAGAACAAAAACAATTGTGTGCTTTTCCTCTTGAAAATAAATGGAAAGTACAGAATGCAAGAAACAGGTCCACAGTGCCAGTAAAACTCATTGTAATAAATATCACATGGAAGCATGATTTACCAAGCAGACAATAAAGACTAATTTAAAAGAGAGACCCTGCCATGAGATTTCTTGTGGGTATAAGCAACATCATTTACGCTCCTTTTACAAGTGATTTACTTAAAAATTAAACACGCCCCCTCTCTTTCTTGTTCCCAAAATGTGGGTGGAGAATATTTTATTTTATTCACTCTCTCTCCTTTACATAACATTCACACATGGCCCACATTTTCTTTTCACATGGAGATTGTTGGTGGGAGTTCAGAATTGTTTTTTAGAACACTTTCAAGATATTTCTGTGCTAGGATGTGACATTTCCCAGATTTATGTCTTCTCTATGACTAGCGTAACTGGGCCACATTTTAGGAAAGCCCAAAAATACTGAAGAAACGCTCCCATCAAGATCCTTTGTGGGGCTGTACGCCGTCTCTACACTAGAGACTTCTGCCAGCATAGCTATGTCGGTCAGGGATGTGAAGAAGTGTGATTGTAACCATGCCTGTTTGGTGTGACGCTCTATACCCTGCAAGTGGCAGCTAGCCCAGCTAGAGATTGATGAGTCTGAGACGGCCGTGGCCTTTAGCTCATGCAGTAGAGGTTCATACACTGAGCTCCAAAGGTTCCAGGTTTGATCCCAATGTCTGGGGTTTGTCGGAGTTACGTGATCTCTGACCAATGCAGCGCCCTTGGCAAAAGCCCCTAGTGTTTTTACCGGCACAGCCTTGCAAGTGTCCACACTCTAGTTTGAGTCCTGCCAACAAAACGCTGAACTTCTGTTGATAAAGCTAAACCGGTTCCCTGAGCCATGCCAGCACTATTCCACCTGTATAATGCCTGCGTGGAGCTACATTACTGGTACCAGTACAAACAGTCCTTCAGCAACAATCCTACAATGCCTCTCTCCCTATGGTAGTGACTGCTCTGGTCAAATTTTTGAACTCTTCTGCCCAGGGATCACAGTGACCAGACATTTGCCCTCCTCCTCCCTCCCCCTGCTTTAAAATCGCCGGTGTGTATTGGAGATGCCTCTCTTCCTGTCAGCTAACCTTTGCAAACATGCAAGTATGGCTCCAGGTAAAGCTGCAGCTAAAACTCCAGCTAAACCTTGTGCTTCTGTCTGGTCTAGGAGAGAAGTCTTGGGTTTCCTTGGCCTGTGTGTGGGAGAGGCTGGGGCGGGGGCGGGGGGGGGGGGGGGAGAGTGAGTAAGAGCAGTGCAAGCCCAGCTATGGGATTCCAGAAGGAATAAAAAATGTTTATTTGGACATTGCAGAAGAGATGCAGAAGCTGGGTGTGACAGGGATGAGTGCCAATGCTGGGCAAAGGGGAAGGAGCCGCAGCAGCCCTACCAGAAGACAAAGGAGGCCAACAAAGCATCTGGCGTGGCCCCCCCAGAGCTGCCACCGCTATGCTGAGCTGGATGCCCTACTGAAGGAGGACCCCACCACTCAGCCGCAAATGACAGTTGACTCCTCATATGTCTGGAGGAAGGCACTCCAGAAAAGCACAGTGATCATGAGTTCATTGAGGAGTGGGATATGGGGAGTGCAGAGCCCATGGACAGCCAGGAGCGCTCCAAGACCCAGCCAAACTCAGAGAGAGAACCACTGAGCAAGGGACTCAGGTAGGTAGATTTACTGCCCCCTTTAACGCATTTTTTAAAAAACTTTCTCCAGTGTTCCCAACATTCTACCCTCCTCTTTTCATGCCCCAGCCCGCTTCTGAAAAAGACATCCAGCCGCATGTCGGCGGGGAACAAAATAATTCAGTTTTAAAGTAGCCAGTTTATTTTAAGAGTATGCACTGTCATTAATAGGCAAAACAGAAAGAGTACTTTAAACAATCAAAAAGCATTCCCACATACCCAATGTGGCATTCAAAGGGAAAACATTCTCAGGCAGCAAAAAAACCCAATACAAATATAACTCAATGCATTCAAAACTGAAACTGAAATGTACATAAACCAGTAACTGAGTATTCAAAGAAAATACATCAAAACCACAAAAGAATGCTTGCAAGAATCCAGGACGTGGGCATTCAGACTGCATGGTTCTGCAGCAGTACTGTTGTAAACTTGTGGGATGAAGGTTTTTTATTCCAAAACACAATGTTCCGGTTTTCAAGTCTAAAAGATGTGCATTAAGGGCGATGACACGGTGTCAAACTGTGCTCTTACGGCCTCTTTCAGCTGTACAGTGCCTCAGTGTCGTCTGGTAAATGCCCTTGTGTCCAGTTGCTCAAAATCAGCACACGGGCTGTCCGCTTTCTTCCTCCATGCTGCTGGTAACATTTTCCCCTTGGCCTTACAAATATTATGTGAAATAGAGCAATAGCTGTAGGAATAGTTGGCTCCCTGAGATCTAGCCTAGTCATCAGACATCTCCGCTGAGCCTTAAATCTGCCAAATGCACACTACATAGTCAACCTGCACTTGTTCAGGCAACAGTTACAGCTTTCCTTGCTGCTGTCCAGTGCCTGGTGTATGGCGTCAAGAGCTAGGGAAGCAAACGATAAGCTGGGCCCCCAAGAATCACAATTGGCATTGACAGTGAATGTACTGGTCCAGGAAAAATATTTCTGCATGGAGCTTTTCATAAAGTCCTGAATTTTTAATGATGTAAGAGTCACGGACCTGACCATCCAAGGCTAATTCCAGTGAAACATCCCTGGTGATCCACCAATGCTTGCATAACCATGGAAAAGTAGCCCTTTGTGTTTAGAGACTCAGAAGCAAGGGTGGGGGGCAGAATTGGGATGTGTGTCCCATCTATCATCCCACCATAGTTAGGGAAGCCCATTTCAGTTAATCCATCTATTTCCTGCACATTGAATCCATGTATTGGTTCCAGAGTCACAATCCTGTGCAGCAGGATGTGCTTAATGATCTTGGACACTTGGATGAGGACTGCCCTCATTTTAGATTTTTCAACACTGAACTGATCGCCTACCAACCAACAGGAATCTGAGGTTGCAAGCTTCCACAGCATAAGCCTCTGTCAAAGCAGCTCTCATTCTGGTGTTCCGTGCACAGCTCCAGCAATGAGGCCTTCCTCATCTGAAGGATCTGCAGCCACTGCTGGTCATCCCAGATTTGCATCATGTTCTAATCCCACCATGCAGTGCTCATTTCATGGGCCCAGAACCACTGGTCCACCATATCCAGCTGGTCAGTGAATGCCTGTGGTATCTGGTGACTTTCACTCACTGCCCACATCATCCACTCCTGCTTAGTTTTCTCAGTCTCACTGCTGCATATCTGGCCAGTGGGGTGGTAGTTGTAGTTCCACAAATCCAAAAGAATCAGTAGGCCTGTTTCTAAAACAGACCAGAAAGCTCAGCTGATCTGGTCAGTATCCTTGTTTCCAAGAGCAAGACAGTGGAGAGATTGAAAACTGGCACAAATAAAACCGATTATAAGATGGGACAGAGAGAACTGTGGTAATAAAAAAATGAGGGCATGAAAAAAAGAAGACCGAGAAAAAGAAGATGGAATAGAGAGAATTGTGAGACCTCGACCACCAAACTCCCACAAGTGCGGAGAGTACTGCTGGAATCCCCCTAGGCACTGTAACATTTTTCTGAAGACAGTGCTCAGGCTAGCAGCACAGGGGACATTGGAATACCTGTGTGCTATACTGCTTGTCTTTTGCTGATACAACCTGTTACTACAAGAAGGTGTCATCGGCGATCCCTCGTGGTAGAGGATGATCTCTTTCACAGCTTTCATTTTTCATGGGTCCTTTGGTGACTGAGGAGTCCGATCCTTGAGCCACAGGTTTGTTGGCAGATGTTGCAGGCGATGTTGATAAATTTGCTTGGGCAGCCAAACTTTGACGTGATTTTCCACATGTAAGGGGACTGTTGTCCCCTTACTAAAACTCAGTGGGGGTGTTTTGGTTGCTAGCTCTCAGTACCAAAAGAAAGGGGAAGGGTTGATGGGAAATCAGGACCCTGAGACTGACAGTCCCCTGGAACAATGGGGAGAGGCCAGTGCTCCAAGTCAGTCTGATTGACAGGGCGGGCAGGCTAATCAGGGAGTCAGGAGGCCAGGGGAGTCTCGTCCTCCGTGTGAGCTGGAATTGCCTGGGTCAGACAAAGTGGGGCTGAGCTAAGGAGAGATCAGGGGCCCAAGCTGAGCTGGGGAGCAGAGCCCTGCCAGCCAGAGGGGCCAGAGACGCAACCCAGGGAGCAGGTCAGAGCTGGGAGCAGAGTCACAGAAGCAGCCCAGAGAGCAGACCTGTGCTGGGAGGGGAGCTGAAGCAGCCAGAGCCAGAGGGGCCAGAGAAGGAGCCCAGGGAGCTGGAGGCAGAGCAGCAGCAGCAGCTGTGCTGAGGCAGAGTGGAACTGGAGCTGGGGCTGGAGCAGGCCGGAGCCGGGTGCGGTGAGCAGCTGGGAAGAGCGAGGGGGGACCCTGGTCAGTGGCCCCAGCGCACGGAAACGCCCCCAGCCAAGACTTGGAGGGGGATTGTAACTCCAATGGGCGGGGGCTGACGCTGGGAAGAAGGGCCCTGCCACCTAGAGTCTGAGAGCGTGTGGCTACCGCCAGAGCAAGTGTCCAACCCACAGCATCCCTACAGCACAGCCAGGGCCTTTTGAGGAACAGACTGAACTACCCTTACATTCCAGAGACGCTGGTTGTGATGTCCCCATGCTACAGAGCGGGGTGACTTGTTTTCCGTTAGCCTTTCCCATTTTTTCCTTATTTTTTTAAAATTGATTGCTGTTTAATACATTGTATTTGCGTTGAACTGTATGTAATGATCAGTGGCTCAGGGAAGCATCCAGTGCAGAGAGCGCACCCCGGAGTGACGACACCCTAGCCTCTGCCCTAAGTGACCACGACAGGGTTGGGGGTTGAGCCCCCCAGGAATCCTGGGCCCAGCCTTGTTGGGGTTACGAGGACTCTGCCACACAGGAGAGTGGAAGGGGAGTCCTCAAGGTCAGGGAGGCCTCTGGGTAAAGGAAGTGGGAGCGAGGACTCAGATCCTTTCGCTAGTCCATTTCACCGGGGTAGTGTATAAGCCAGGAAAGTTCCCCACAATAATGGGACCATTGCCCCGCTTACACACAGAGCCTCACGGTTGAAGGTGTTCACAAGAAGGTGCTGCGCTGACAAAGGCAGCCAAAAGCGAACACCATTCAGCGACCCACAGCAATGTTGGCAGCTGTATGCCGGCAGAAATTTTACTGATACAAACTTTTTAGTGTAAATGTGCCCTCAGTGTCCTTGGGAGGCAATGATGTAATGTCATAGCAAACTATCAGCATATTTTTGTACAGGTAACAGACCAGCTGCTGTCCAAGCTCTCAAAGCCAAATCCTGGGCCCATTGAAATCAATGTCATAACTCCCACGGACGTCAGTGGAACAAGGATATAGCCCTTATTGTATAAGTGGTGAGTCTCATGCGCAGCGCTTCTAGTTTCTATCACAATTAAAATCTGAGGTCTTCTGGGGTGGAGTTGTAACTGGCCAATGTACGGGTCTCACTGCATTTTATCATGACAGCTTATATAAGGTATGACTCAACTATTAGGGGAGCAGCTAGAAAGAATTCTCCTTTAATCTGAGTAGTAGACATCTGTCTTTTCTTCTGGGCCAATGGTTCTGGGTTCTCTCTCAAATGCCACACGTCTGTGCTTCAGCTGAGCTGACACCTACAATGTCTGTAGTCATGAATTAGTTTATCTATCTACCTTGTCCAATCTAATCCATGTGTTTCTATAATGCTCTCTGACCCAGCAGGAATGCTTTGAGCACTCACTGACAAAAGCAGGATGCTGCTGCAGACATAACAATGATACTGGGGCAATGAGGCAAGATTTAGGAACAGACGGTATCTCAGGATGACAGCAACAAGAAAAAAGCTCCTGAGCTCTTGGACCCAGGGATTCATTTATTTAGACTCCTCCCCCATTGTTTGTGTCATGTAGGAAAGGGAAGACAAGGAATAGGATCTACTTTTCCAGTGCATATGGCTTCCTTAAAACAAACAACCTCAAATTCCCAAGTAGCAGATTCTAACCTCTCTCCCAGTGTTCTTGTGGCTCTTACTGGGAATGGAATTCTAGATTTAAAGAACCAAAAATATGTTAGACAATCTTTTCTTCCTCCAAAATACTGGGAGAAAATGTTTACTACCCCACAATCTATTCTAGTGCACTGGGAAGACATGGAGTAATCCTCACTTTTTTGCTATACTTGGCACTAATTTGCAAAGGGCAGAACTTTCATAATTTAGGCACAACCTCAAGTCCATGTAAATTGGAATAAAGTAAAAATCTACTTAGTATCCTATGTACTGTATACTCTAATTTGATATTCTGTGCACTAAATATATTCAATAATATATATGGATTACCATGTCATTACTTGATGCCTGATCATAATGTTTGCCAAACAGAATACAGTTATGAATAACGCTAAGACTTTGTCTGTACTTCCTTTCACTTGTGGCAGCAAGTAGGGTACGTGTAGCTACACCATGTGAATCCAATAGTGCCTGCAGTAATCTGTAGTAGGGGAGTAGAGTACAGTGGAGAATCAGGCCCTAGAGTCCACCAGTTTAAAGCTTTATAGTGGAAGGAACTTTCATTATTTTGTCTGGAAAACTAAGTTCATGCCTGAGGGGACTGTGAAGACCTGATTATGGCAATGTCTTCACTGTGACTTTTAGTCATTGATGGAAACCAGTAATGTAGATATGGTACAATAGTGTAAATGATGACTTTCACTGGCATAAATTGCACCAGTGCAAGACACAATTTACACAACTGCACTATGACTACACTAGGGGTTTGCATCAGTGCACTTACATTGATGGTGCTCTACTTGTGCCTAATAACCCAAGTATATGCAAGGTCCCTGTTTCCAGAAATTCTTTGATATAAAAGGAAACAAAGACGATTCCATGACTCGTAAATCAAGAGAAACACTTCCAGCACTTCACCCCTGTTGAAACTGAATCTGTGTGCCCACCTCTTCAGTCATCAAGTGAATTAAAAAAACTTCTGGAAAGAGGAAAGAAACTGACACAACCTTAACCCACCAAAGAGTGTTACCCAGAGTCTCTAAGAAATAACATAATTACGGCTAATGGGGAAGGGTTAGCTGTAGTTAATATAGACAGGAAACAGTCTGAAATCTGTCAGAGAAACAACCAGAGCACTAGGAATTACATAGTTTCCTAATGCCCGACCCAGAAGGTAAATATATTGAGCTGGATTTCTCTCTCTAATCAAACGTGACAAAGCAGATGCATTATATATCTTATTCACCTAAAACTGTAGTTCTATAAAATCTCAGCAGGAACATCTCCTAAAGACACATAAACCAAACGGGGGATCACAAGCAAATTAGTGGTAGGGTGAAGGCAGATGTCCCGTTTGAAAGGTTTGGCTAAGTACAGTATATAGACACCTCATGAAAGGCTCTGCAGTTCAATTGTGACTCACCAACCTTTCCCAGACACCTACCTAGCCACTCCTAATCTTTCAGATTAAGGTCATTTTATACCTCAATATTTCTACATTAAAAAAAAAATCATTGCCGACATGCTTAGAACTTCTGCCAACCTCTCTCACTCCTCCAGCACTTCTCCAGCCCTCTTCCCCCTCAGCTGCTGGAGTCAGTTATAAAATGTTCATTGCTTTCAGTGGCAGGCCCCCATCCCTGACATAAATTATTTCCACATTACCATTTCAATACAATGGACTGTTCTTCCCAGTGCAAAATAATTACTTACCAGTAGATGAAATTTCCCCCCAGAGCAAAGAACAAAATCTCTATACCCAGCCTTTAAACTACCCTCTCCCTAAATGCCTGGGAAATAGATGGGACTTTCAACATGTCCTGACGGTTAATAGATCTGGGCTTGGGTTTACTAAGTGGGGAATGAATTCCAAAGCTCAAGATCTAGTTCAAGCATCTCCTCTGATCTCAGCTGTAGCAGCATGTTAAAGGGAGAGTGGTGGTCTCTCAGGTAACCATGTAGGTCTTCGTAAGTTAATACCAACACCTTGAATTTCATCCAGAAACTTATTAGCAGCCAGTGCAGATCCCAGGGCTCTGGTGTAAAGTGTTCTTGGCATGAAACTCCATAAGTAAGCAGCCACATTCTGTACTAGTTCCAATTGTTGAGTGATCTCAGTGTTAGCCCTATGTAGAGCACATTACAGCCATCCACTCTCAAGGTGACAAAGGCATGGATAACTATGGCAAAGTCCCTGCACTGGAGAGAAAAGACCCCCCAACCCTCTCACCAGAAACAGATGGAAAAAAGCCCAATGTTTTTGTCAAAGACTTGGCCCAAAGTATATTTAATGTCCATGATGTCATTCATCGAAGAACTTCCTGACTTAGAAAGTTGAAATAGGACTTGTAGGGTTTTATGCGTATTAGATTCAGATGAGCAGTTTCTGTCCACACTCTATTGGCGTCAATGAAGTTACACTGGGATAAAATCAATATGAGGTTGGAATCAGGCCCAACAGCTCTTCTGGTGTAGATAGGGTGGAATATACTAATATAGTGTAAGTAAATGAAATGGTCTTTCAGTTTCTTTTATAGAGAGTGTGATTTTTGTCATGACTCATGAAGGTTTATGACATGAATGTAATATGTCTTCACTGTTCATCCAAGAGAAAAATATCATTGTACCTGTGCTATATAATGGGCTGTGAAAAGAACCCCATTTTTAGAATCACCATTTAAAATTGATAACAAATGGGCTATGGATATACAGTCTCATTGTAATAACTGATTGAATTTAGAGGTGTTCAAGAAACGGAGGTTCTGCTTCACTTAGATCCGGGGTCTCCAAACTTTAGGAGACAAGGGCCACATTAGATTTTTGAAGGGGCTTCGCGGGCCGGCTTTAGGGAGTGCGGGGCCCGATTTCGACGGGGCCCTGCTGCCGAAATACTGCCGAGGCGGCAGCAGCGTTTGAGCTGCCACCGAAGTGCTGCCGAGGCAGCAGCAGCAATTGGTTGGGGGGCCGGACAAATTGAAGCCGCGGGCTGGATCCGGCCCTCGGGCCGTAGTTTGGAGACCCCTGACTTAGATCGAAAAATCACTTTGGACTAAATTTTCAGCTGACCCCAGAATACCCTCCAAAAATACTCAGACATTTATTGCACCCTCAATCTTGGACCTGTTCTCATGTATGTGCAGATGAATTGGATCTCTGAGAGGCCAACTACAAATGCTAAGTAGTTTTGAGGGCACCAACAAGGTTTTGAGGGCACCAACATTTTGCATGTACTTTTGTGGTCCTAAGATCATAGATTGTGGCTGAAAATTTGGCCCTACAGTTTATATTTAACATCCCGTCAGATATATTCAGAAAGATTTCCATCATGATGGCCCAGGATTTGGTCCTCTGAGATTCAGACAAGAATCCAAAGAAATTCCATATAGAAAAGAATGAGCTTAGGAAAATCTGATAAGAAATTGCAACTTTTGTGGTGTTCTAAATTCGGTAACACAAGGTATAGCTGATTACAATCATTGTAAAAGCATAAAGTGAGGACCAAAAAATGAAGGCTCTTGGGGAGAGAAGTGTTATGGGCAGAGGAAAGAAAGAAGGATCAGTTTTCGTCTTTGTGATAGAGCCCGTTTTATTCCACAGCCCTTTATTTGTCTGACATCCAGCGGAAGGGAGAGCAGCAGAAGGAACGGATGTTTGTGTTTCTTCTGCACATATGGAGAAAACAGGTAAGGAACACAGCTACTGTTCTGCTGCATGCCGCATACAGTCCAGAAGCTGAGCCAGTCACAGCTCAATGGATACATAAGGTCCTGTTGCGTGCTGTCTTTTGAGGCATCTGGAAGATTGAGCTGGGGCGGGGGGGCATGGTGTCATGGCTGAATCTTAAGCCTATGACATTCTGGTTATAGGTTAGGATGCACTCCAGCCTTCCCTGTAGGAAAAGGCCTTGTAAAAATAATCTGTGGCCCATTGCAGTGTATTTTGTGGAGCAGAGGGAATGCTGGCAGAGGAATTTGTCTCCCCTACAAAACTA
Source organism: Macrochelys suwanniensis (assembly GCA_033296515.1). Lineage (NCBI taxonomy): Eukaryota > Metazoa > Chordata > Testudines > Chelydridae > Macrochelys > Macrochelys suwanniensis. The sequence continues at coordinate 161,509,620 of CM065777.1, forward strand.
TGAACATCACATTTAGCTACAGTAGTTGTTTTAGACTGGGAATTGTCTTAATGAGGAAAATACCAAGGAGTTTGATGAGATGAGGATCTGCTATTCTCTTATTTGATTCAGCTGGGGCTATTGGGAAAGAACAGGGAGACCGCTCTGGATATCCAAAAGATGGATTATTTTATGCACCACTGTCTCATCCCTGTAATGTTTTGCCTATGGACTAGCTTTCCTGTTTGAGAGGAAGGGAGGTAGCAACATTGGGTCAGTCATTGACAGTGAATTGTTGTTAGTGCACACATACCAGGCTTTTCTGGTTTTGCTAGCAAGGTAGAAGTAATGGAGCAGTTCTTCTCAGACAATTGACAAATTCAGGTGATGCGCTACATTTTACTCCAAATAGTAGATGCACTGAACTCCCATTGGAGTCAGCAGCAATTCCAAATGCCAACTAGCTAGAGAACTGAGCCCTAACTTAGTAAGATTTCTCATAAAGAAACAACCAAACAGCTCATGTGCTTAATCAATCCGCTTCTCTTATTTAATCCTTTTCTGCTGTCAGTCCTGGCTACAAAGGTGTTGCTGCTTTAAGCAAATTGGAAAACATCCACCCCCCTCAGAGCCCACAGGCAATCACACGATAAACAGTCCCCAAATTCTAGGTGACAGAGTGTTCTTCTTCCATGTCTATTGTCCCTGTGCATTAATGACTTCCCAGATCTGTGTGTGTTCATTGCCAGTAAAGAACTTTTTACCAGGAATATGCATGTTCCAAACTTCCACAGAATTAATTTGTAAGTCTGATTGATGTACAATTGGACAAAGTTAGATGGACAGTGAGTGTTTCATTGATGTGAAATTTTACACCAGATCTGGATGTGGTATACACTTAGTTTATGATCCAGCTGGGCATGCTTGTTAGTTATTGTTGGGGTCAATCAAAGTGTAATTGTAACATAGGGAAAGACAGTCCCAGGGCTATGAAGATTTGTTTCCAACAGCTGCTATTCATTAAACTCTACCTTCTGTTTTTGAAATTAATAACTCCTGGCCTTCTAACAAGGCATCAGATTTTTTGAGAATATAGGTTTAACAATCAAAGATTCACTAGTTTCATCCCTAGACAAGTGATAGCATAAGAAATTTTAGCTAGTAGTAGGACTTGGCTGCAGAACTATTATTTCTTCTTGTAGAAAACCAGATGTGAGTTAATTAAACCGGAATTTACAGGCACTATATTCTGTAAACCAACCAGTGCGATGTCTTTATACAGGTAAACTTCCTAGTCCTCTGTGAATGTCCTTCTACTGGGGCTCCATGCATGTTTGGAGCAGGGCTGGGGCAACATAGGGTGGAGCAAAGGACTGTCTAATTTGTATGGCACGTCATGCTCTGGATGTTCTAAACTTCTGACTGCCAGAAGCTGGGACTGGGCAACAGGGGGTGGATCACTTGATAAATTTCCCTGTTGTGTTCATTCCCGCCGAAGCATCTGGCACTGGTCACTGTCGGAAGACGGGATACTGGGCTAGATGGACCATTGGTCTGACCCAGTATGGCTGTTCTTATGTTCTTATTCCCCGGAGGCCAGCTGAGTTTCAGCGTGGAAATATGTGCAGGATGTAACACAGCTCTGGGTCCCTTCCTTGCCACTACTGAGTAGCTGCAGGAGGATCCAGCCAATGGGCACATGGTTCTAGCAGGCCTCCCTTACATGCTTGGTTATTTTGGTGGGTGCTTCATGTACTTTGTGATAAGCACTTAGTTTCCCCAACTACATCAGGACTAGGCTTGCCAATTTTGGTTGGACATATTCCTGGAGGTTTAATCACATGACATAATCTTTAATTCCTGGAGACTCCAGGACACCATCCCGGACATCTGGAGGGTTGGCAATCCTAATTTCAGGGCACATGTATTGGCAATGGCAATAGCTGAGAATAGCCTGATTGAATAAAATGGCGACTTTGAGTTTGGATGGGAGAGAGAAGGCCCAATACCAGGTTGTCTTGTCCACTTCAAAAAAATTTAACCCAGGAACAGCTAGCAGACTATTCCTTATGGTGATCCAAGAATAATGTAGCAAAATACTTGGTTACCAATAGTATTTCAGGGAAGAAATAAGATTAAATAAACAACCAGGATAAAACCTGCTCAGGTGACCTGTTTCCTAACTTTGAGTTGTTGCAGAAAAAGTATTTTTGCACATTTTCCTTTCCAATTAAGATATTTCAGGGGGAATATTTTTCAGTGGAAAAAAAGCAGTTGTACAGTGTATCAGAAGGCGAGAGTTAAGCTATAAACTAAATCAAAGGACAAACCCTATGCAATGAATACTGCCTTAACAAAGCCCCATTAAAGATGTGGTATTTGGTGGTAAACTATATTTGGGATAGATACCTCTTCTAGCTCTCACAATCACCCTCTAAGCACCCAAAGGGCACATTAGAGCAACATCTATTGTCAAACAGGAGAGTTAGTTGTGGAAAAGACAACCAAGGACTAGGATTGTGCCTGAACCAAAACCTTGGATGACAACACTACTGGGATCAGGGCCGGCTCTAACTTTTTTGCCGCCCCAAGCAAAAAGACCCCCCCAAAATGAGCACCGCCCTGCTGAAATAAACCGCCGCCCCCCCCCAAAAACAAAAAACCACTGAGCACCGCCCCGCTGAAACAAACCCCCACAGCGCCGCGCTGCCCCACCCCGCCAAAACAATCCCCTTCTCCCCCGAGCGCCGCCCCGCTGAGACAAAAACAAAAAAACAAGCCCCCCTGAGCGCCGCTCCACTGAAACAAAAACAAAAAAACCCCGAGTGCCTTCCCGCTGCCCCAAGATTGGCCGCCCCAAGCACGTGCTTGGTCGGCTGGTGCCTGGAGCTGGCCCTGACTGGGATTTTGGTGTCCCTTGTGGAATCTAATAATAATCTATAGGGCTTTTCATTGTTAGATCACAAAGTAGTTTACAAAGGAGGCCAATATCATTATCTCCATTTTACAGTTGAGGAAACTGAGGCACAGGGAGGGGCTGCAACTTGCCTAAAGTCATGGAACAGGCCAGGGGTAGAGCTGGGGCTAGAGCCCAGGTCTCTTAGGTCGCTGTCCAGTGCTCCATCCACTACACTACACTGTAGAACAGCTGCTGAATTTAATAGGGATGAAACCGAGAAGGTGCTACAAAAATCACTTTGAATTTAGCAGAGAATAATGTAATTTCTACAACATTTTAAAAACAACCTATAGAATATAATAGCAAATTATAACCCTGCTATCGAACTCCTTACGTTGTTTTAAAAATTGCATAGCAAACTTATCATTCTCTCTCAAATTTTATGGGATTTTTCCTTAAGATTAATATGGAGTAGCAAGCATCTTAAACTGTTCTTAAATCCTGTCTAGGGCCCCAATCCAAAGCTCTGTGACATCAGTGTAAGTCATTCCATTGACTTCAATAGAAATTGGGATCAGACCCTAGCAATCCATACTAAAATAGGCCTGTTTTTCCTGTAGCATCAGTTTTGTATTGCTGGGAAAATGTACCTCTGATGCTAAACTATCTACAAGGTATTTGTCTGAGATTGGATTTTTCAGCGCAGGTCATTACGTTGCCTTTTTTTTTTAAAAAATACATGTTGACGTTAACTATGGTATATGATCATAGCATTAATTAAAATGGGTCCCAGGAATGTTAACACAGCCATTAATTTATTCTCAACTTGTATCAATCTTCCGTGTCCTTTTCTTTTTCCTGTGTAAATTCCACTACCTATTCATATGGAATTCTTTAAATCAGCACTAAATGTTACAGTTTTCCAAGCAAACATTGGAATATCCGTTGCACATGAACATGTTTCCCCAGCTCTGTTGGCTTTGTTGGGCAGCTTATCTGCTGTTCCCCCTAAATCCAGCCTTTCATGTTCAGTTACTCTAAAGACACAAGAAAACGAACTATCTGCTCAATTTCCTTGTAGCTTGAGGGTAAGGTTAAAACATCAAGTAGCTACCCTATATTTGACATTATACTGCCACAACTGATAAGCAAATATTTTCCTTTTAAATGTACATCTGTAAATGTACATAACAAGCTTTCTCATTGCCGTTCTCTATCCTAGAGAAGACCTAGTCTTGTCAAATATAAAATGTCGCCTTGGGTGTTTATCTTGCTAAATCTGTCCACATTGATTGGTTCTGCCTAGCATGTATTTCAAAGCACAGTGTTATGGAAAGCTCATATATGTTGCCCTTTTCTTCAGTTCCTCACTTAGGGGTGCCCTGTTTGTAATTAAGTAACAATTTCACTTGGGAAAAGAAAAAGGAACGTCACTTCATTCATGCTTCCTTTCTTTCCCTTTTCCTTTCTTTCCTAATTTTACTATTTTAAATGTCACATAATATTTTTACAGATACTGTAAAGACGAAGAATAGTTAAACACATGTTGCTGCAGAAGCCAATATATTTTGCTTCACTTGAAACACCTTCCATATTGAATACTCATATCTGGCTAAAGTTCTTCATAACAATATCGACACAGAGCTTGAGGTATCAGCTGAATGCAAAGGTTTTGATTGCAAGGCCATCTGGAGTTTTTACTGAAAACACTCCCGAATGCTTAAAGAAACGCAAACCACATTGTACCATAGGTGCTGACTCCAATGAAATTGAACCATCTTGGGGCAGGTTTGTTGCCTAATTGTTGGAGAGGTTGTGAGAAAATCAGCTATTTTTATACCTATGAAGTGGCTGTGACTGAGAATCCTGAGTTTTGGGAGAAAATGTTATATGGAAAATGTTAGTGATTACAGCAAAATATCTAAACCTAGAAATGCAATTTTTTATTTAGTACCATGCAGGATGTACCATTTTCCATAAGACCCAATTATAGGCTAAATATTGCAAAAAGATCAACACTATTCTCAGCCACAGAATGGTTTGCAAAAATGGGAGCAATTGGTTCTGTGGAGAAATTGACAACACACCTTCAGGTATTTAAGGGAAATATAGTGTTACGTGATCCCCTTTCTTGGAGTATAAAGGACCACGGGATTCTGGGATACCAAGCTTGTTTACCTCTTTTTAAAAGTATGAGTGGTATTTGCATACAGGCTTTACTACCTGGAGGGAACGGAAGGGATTAGTAATGGGATATAAGGAATTTCATTTGTAGGTCAAATCTGGCCCAGAGCAGTTGTTACCAAAAATTACACCAGCTGTTTGGTATTCTAATCAAATGAGATTGAAAGTGGGCCAGGTCACCTGGGGTGACAGACCCAGCCAAAATAGAGAGATCCAGTGGGTAGCATTGATCTCTAGTGATGGGAGAAATGACAGCCAAATCTGAAGCAGCATTTTCTGGTTGGCAAACTGGGAGCAAATCACTGACCATTCCAATCCAGAGTATGTTCTTATATGTTCTCTCCTCCTCTCAGGACCCAGTGCTACAGTCAAAGGTGCTTACATAATGCAGATAAGCCTCTGTCTGCCAGATGCTGGAACTAGACAACACAACAGCGGATGGATCACTTGATAATTGCCCTGTTCTGATCACTCCCTTTGAAGCACCTGGCATTGGCCACTGTTGGAAGAAAGGATACTGCGGTAGGTGGACCATTGGTCTGACCCAGTATGGCCATTCTTTTATTCTGGTGTCTGAGACACAGGAACACATCCATTGGAAATGAGTTTTGTGAACATTGCATAAATCTTGTGGGTTGATTTTGGTTTGACTTCTAACTTTGGAAGTGCCCTGGGCCCATCCCATACTCCTTTCTGGGTGGGCCGATGCAATCACACAGTGCATGCTGACTAACAAGTTCAGTAATTTGCCATCAGTATCTACTCTAAATCTATCCAATTTTAAATAGACTCTCTTGAGCCCTCCCAAGTGAATAATATAATTTGAGAACACTGTCCCAGCCCTATCATTTTATTACATGTTTATGAAACGACATTGTTCAGCAGCAAGAGACTTGGCACGTCTTTGAGACATCTTTAAACTGTGGTTGGTGGTCTCAGGTCAGTTTCACATGGATGTGTCATACACACACACGCAACATTACAATTTTCACCCCTTCTTGGCAGTCTCAATAGAGGGGCCCAACAGTGAATGAACAAGGAGGTTGAACTCCACTCTCAGTTCTCCAGGACAGAGTTAAAACTTGCCACTTTAGCTGAGGGTTGGAGCACAGGGAGGCAGCACAACAAGGGAGAGTTCTACGGTTGCTTCCTGTGCTGTATCTTCTCTGTGGATAAATACAGGCATCCAGTCTCAATGGTTGTCAACTGACCAACTTTCATATGCATTTAATTCACTAAGAGAGAAAATAAAAATAGCCCTTCCAGCAAAAATGTATTGTTCTTTCTTTTGCTGACATATGTCATGCTATAATGTTGGTATCTGTCCACATCAGCTGTCATGTATAGAGAGGGCATCAGATTTGCAAGCTTAAAGAGTAGACAGCCGTCATGGACAGAGAGAAATTCACTTTATTGTTTTATCGCTTTATTGATTGTTTGGAATACGTGATTGTTATGATCATTAATTCACGGAATAAATCACAGATGAACATACATCATTTATTTTATGGACTACTGGTAATGTTTTATTATTTGAGTCTGCAGGGAGTAGAAATTGGATATATTTTTTTCTCACTGGGAATGGATGCATTCTGTCCTTCATATAATTTATTTTCCAATGATTTTTTAAAACCTTATTTACCTGAATATTTGCTTCTCTTATATTCGTAAAGTTCTGTAGATTGTTTAAATCATTTGAACTTACATATTTTTGTTGTATTTTGATCAATCACAGATTTTTTAAAAAATGTACTGTTTGTCAAATCCTCATCTGTAAATCTGCATAGCTCTACTGATGTCAACAGAGCTGTCAGTTTTATACCAGCCGAGGTTCCTGGCCACAGAAGTTTACAGTTATAAACGCTAGAGCGGGATGAGTGCAGCAAAGATTTTTCTAGTGATATTTGTTTGGCTCTTAACAGAATTCTCGGATTCTGTTTGCACCCCTTTCGTTTGCTTTCTAGGACATTTCTAGTATGCAGATTTACTGGAAATGTTTGCAGAAATAGTAAACATTAAGCAAATATTGGCATACATCCACAGAAAGAGAATTTTAAATATGTGATCAGGGATATTCACAATGGTAACCCGATTCTAAGCGTTACTTGCAGTATGGATCCCTGGAGCGGCAAAGAGTCTACTGGGGAGCTTGGGGAAGGTACAGCTATGGAGGTAGTGAAGCTGTGGCAGCACTGACTTCAGTGCAAGTTAGCTGCCCAAGTAATTACCCAGGGGTCCCTGGTGAGCTTGTACAGACTGTGATGAAGCCCGTGTTGCCATGACTCCACTGTACAGTTTCTTTTTTTCCTCCTCCTCCTCCTCCATTCTCTCCCCTGCTGTGCAGAGGGTGAGAAGAGACACAAGGAACACTGCCAGGTCAGTGCCTGAGAGACAAGGTGGGTGAGGTAATATCTTTTATTGTATCAACTTTTGTTAGTAAGAGAGACAAGCTTTCAAACCACCCAGAGCTCTTCTTCGGGTGTGTGAAGGTCAGTGCCTGTAACTCCACTCAGCTTTCTCAGTCCGGCCTGACCGAGCCTACATGTGTTTCCTTTATAGCTGATCTAAAGAAGGGCTCTGGGTGGCTTGAAAGCTTGTCTCTCTCTCACCAATAGAAATTGGTCCAATAAAAGACATTACCTCACCCACCTTGTCTTTCCTGTATAACCTGAGAGTAGAACAGAGAACATTCTTTTTGGTGGGAACTCTGCATTCTGTGTCAGGAGTTGAGGGGGTTTGGCTTATAACTGTTTGTTCAAAACTGAAACTTCCCTCGGGAATGTGTTTGATTTTGACAACATTTCATTGGGAGGGAGCGGGGGGAGGAATGAAAAAAAGGTGTTTCGATAAGACCCAAATGTTCCATTTCAACATTTTCAGATTTTTTTTATTGCAAAATGACTTTTCATTTTGAAATTTCTTTTATTTTCTATTATAATATTTTTAAATTAAGGAAAAAGTCTACATTGAAATGAAACATTTTGATGTTATCTAAATGAAAGTTTCAATTGCCCTGATATGAAACTTTTTCAGAAATTACATTTTAAAAGAGATTTCAAACCATTTTGTTTTCATTCCAATTTGGAACAAAACAAATGCAAAATTGTGGAATTTCCTGTGAAACAGAAATTCCAGCTCCTGCATAACTTGTTATAACTCTTTACAATTAATTGTAACTGATTTTTTAAACTACTCTCATCTCAGCCTGATCTGAAATGAATTAACATAGTCTGCACATACCACCAAATTGCACATTATGACATTATACCCAAGCTGATTCCTCATTGTGAAGAAAGGAGGTTGTCTCCATCTTCACTTTTACATTCCTTGCCTTATGTTATGTTACGTTATGGTAGAAGATGTGCATAAATCCCTTTAGTAAAAGGCCCAGAACTATAATCTATCATCTATTCTACAATTTGTGAACAGTTTACTCATATACAGTCCCCAGAAGGTTGCATCATTTAGAGAAAGGCTTTTCAATAATGTCAATCTTTGCCTTATAAAGGTGCCTGGACAAAAAGTAAGGAATGTTGCACAAAACAAACGCTGAGTCAGACAATGCCACCCCATCCTGATCTGTGCACAGAGGAAACCATCTGCACATGGCTCATATTTTGCAGGGAATCCCCACAACAGGGGAGAGAATGGAGGAGGAGGAGGAAAAGAAACCATGTGCCACTCCAGCAGGAGAGAGATGTTCTCCTGCCTGAGGCTGCAGTACTGATTGTGGAGCAGCTCTGTGGCCTGTGGAGTGAAATACAGCTCAGCCCAGCACTTACAGATCTTGGACTATGCATATGGAACAGGATTTGGTCCATAATGCACTGGGTGACTGGGAATGGTCAAAACTCAAAGCAATGTACACATCCTTTTACCATCTATAGCTAATTTTCCTGTCTAGGCATTTCTACCACACTCATCGCCATGGTATCTGAGAGCCATAAGAATCATAGAATCATAGAATCTCAGGGTTGGAAGGGACCTCAGGAGGTCATCTAGTCCAACCCCCTGCTCAAAGCAGGACCAACCCCAACTAGATCATCCCAGCCAGGGCTTTGTCAAGCCTGACCTTAAAAACCTCTAAGGAAGGAGATTCCACCACCTCCCTAGGTAACCCATTCCAGTGCTTCACCACCCTACTAGTGAAAAAGTTTTTCCTAATATCCAACCTAAACCACCCCCTCTGCAACTTGAGACCATTACTCCTTGTTCTGTCATCTTCTACCACTGAGAACAGTCTAGATCCATCCTCTTTGGAACCCCCTTTTAGGTAGTTGAAAGCAGCTATCAAATCCCCCCTCACTCTTCTCTTCTGCAGGCTAAACAATCCCAGTTCCCTCAGCCTCTCCTCATAAGCCATGTGCTCCAGCCCCCTAATCATTTTTGTTGCCCTCCGTTGGACTCTTTCCAATTTATCCACATCCTTCTTGTAGTGTGGGGCCCAAAACTGGACACAGTACTCCAAATGAGGCCTCACCAGTGCCGAATAGAGGGGAATAATCACGTCCCTCGATCTGCTGGAAATGCCCCTACTTATACAACCCAAAATGCCGTTAGCCTTCTTGGCAACAAGGGCACACTGTTGACTCATATTCAGCTTTTCGTCCACCGTAACCCCTAGGTCCTTTTCTGCAGAACTGCTGCCCAGCCATTCGGTCCCTAGTCTGTAGCAGTGCATGGGATTCTTCCGTACTAAGTGCAGGACTCTGCACTTGTCCTTGTTGAACCTCATCAGATTTCTTTTGGCCCAATCCTCTAATTTGTCTAGGTCCCTCTGTATCCTATCCCTACCCTCCAGCGTATCAACCACTCCTCCCAATTTAGTGTCATCTGCAAACTTGCTAAGGGTGCAGTCCACACCATCCTCCAGATCGTTGATGAAGATATTGAACAAAACCGGCCCCAGCACCGACCCTTGGGGCACTCCACTTGATACCGGCTGCCAACTAGACATGGAGCCATTGATCACTATCCGTTGAGCACGACCATCCAGCCAGTTTTCTATCCACCTTACCGTCCATTCATCCAGCCCATACTTCCTTAACTTGCTGGCAAGAACACTGTGGGAGACTGTATCAAAAGCTTTGCTAAAGTCAAGAAATAGCACATCCACTGCTTTCCCCTCATCCACAGAGCCAGTTATCTCATCATAGAAGGCAATTAGGTTAGTCAAGCATGACTTGCCCTTGGTGAATCCATGCTGACTGTTCCTGATCACTTTCCCCTCCTTTAAGTGGTTCAGAATTGATTCCTTGAGGATCTGTTCCATGATTTTTCCAGGGACTGAGGTGAGACTGACTGGCCTGTAGTTCCCCGGATCTTCCTTCTTCCCTTTTTTAAAGATGGGCACTACATTAGCTTTTTTCCAGTCATCCGGGACCTCCCCCGATTGCCATGATTTGTCAAAGATAATGGCCAATGGCTCTGCAATCACATCGGCCAACTCCTTTAGCACCCTCGGATGCAGTGCATCCGGCCCCATGGACTTGTGTTCGTCCAGCTTTTCTAAATAGTCCCGAACTACTTCTTTCTCCACAGAGGGCTGGTCACCTCCTCCCCATACCGTGCTGTGGAGTGCAGCCACCTGGGAGCTGACCTTGTCTGTGAAGACAGAGGCAAAAAAAGCATTGAGTACACTAGCTTTCTCCACATCCTCTGTCACTAGGTTCCCTCCCTCATTCAGCAAGGGGCCCACACTTTCTTTGACTTTCTTCTTGTTGCTCACATACCTGAAGAAACCCTTCTTGTTACTCGTAACATCTCCGGCTAGCTGCAACTCCAAGTGTGATTTGGCCTTCCTAATTTCACTCCTGCATGCCTGAACTATATTTATATACTCCTCCCTGGTCATTTGTCCAATCTTCCACTTCTTGTAAGCTGCTTTTTTGTGTTTAAGACGAGCAAGGATTTCACTGTTAAGCCAAGCTGGTCGCCTGCCATATTTACTTTTCTTTCTACACATCGGGATGGTTTGTCCCTGCAACCTCAATAAGGATTCTTTAAAATACAGCCAGCTTTCCTCGACTCCTTTCCCCGTCATGTTATTCTCCCAGAGGACCTTGCCCATCAGTTCCCTGAGGGAGTCAAAGTCTGCTTTTCTGAAGTCCAGGCTCTGTATTCTACTGCTCTCCTTTCTTCCTTGTGTCAGGATCCTGAACTCGACCATCTCATGGTCACTGCCTCCCAGGTTCCCATCCACTGTTGCTTCCTCTACTATTTCTTCCCTGTTTGTGAGCAGCAGGTCAAGAAGAGCTTTTCCCCTAGTTGGTTCCTCCAGCACTTGCACCAGGAAATTGTCCCCTACACTTTCCAAAAACTTCCTGGATTGTCTGTGGACCGCTGTATTGCTCTCCCAGCAGATGTCGGGGTGATTAAAGTCACCCATGAGAACCAGGGCCTGTGATCTAGTAACTTCTGTTAGTTGCTGGAAGAAAGCCTCGTCCACCTCATCCCCCTGGTCTGGTGGTCTGTAGCAGACTCCCACCACGACGTTACCCTTGTTGCTCACACTTCTAAATTTAATCCAGAGACTCTCAGGTTTTTCTGCAGTTTCATACTGGAGCTCTGAGCAGTCATACTGCTCTCTTACATACAACGCAACTCCCCCACCTTTTCTGCCCTGCCTATCCTTCCTGAACAGTTTATATCCATCCATGACAGTACTCCAATCATGTGAGTTATCCCACCAAGTCTCTGTTATTCCAATTACATCATAATTCCTTGATGAACTTCTTACTTGAATCAGAGTGGCACCTGAAGTTCAGCTTTGTAGCAAAGAAGTTGAGAAAAAATTAATCTCCTGAGGTTTCTAAATTTTGCAATGTTTTGGATCACTCCCTTTAATCGGAATCCTCTCATATCACGGGGCTGTGTTTTTGGTTACTCACTGCAGACTTGCTGAGCCTCTGCTGCTGGAAGAATACCTCATTCGGACAGGACAGCAACATTATCCTCTCTGTGGTGAATTGTGTGTTAAAGGAGATAAACGTTTCTTCAATAAGAAACCAGGTTCAAACAAGAATTCTTCTAATGAGGCAAAACCCAGACACTTAGAAAAACTAGATTAATAAACTCAGTTTCCATCCCTCCTCCTTTCCTTCCCTCCCACTATAACAAAGAAACGGCCATGTGGTTATGCTGACAGAATCTATGTTCCAAATAGGAATTTCTTCTCTCTCTCTCTCTCTCTCTCTCTCCCTCCCCCGCAGTTCTCTAGATTGGGAGATTGATGCTCCCAGTTGGGAAGAGTGTGGAAAACAGCCAAAACTGGGAGCCTCTCAGGCAACCTGGGAGACTGAACATGTCAAAGGGCATATACTTTTGCAAACTAAAATGCCTTTGCTCAGCACACAGTACATAGTGTAAGGTTCAGCTTCTTATGTGGTCAGGCCATAATTGTCAGCAAAATATGAGTCAGATAGAAGCACAAAATGAGGATGGGGTCTTGTAGCTAAAGCACTATTGGCACTTTGGAAATCTGGTTCAGTTCCTGACTCTGCTATAGACTCCTGAGGGATGTTGGGCAAGTCACTTCAGCTCTCCGTGTTTCAGTTCCCCATCTGTAAAACGGTGATGATAATTCTTCCTTTGTCTGTCTGATCTATTTAGACTTTGAGCCCTTCCATGTCATCAAAGCTGCCCATACATAGCTGGGAATGGTGTTGTGTGCAATCTGTGACATGATTTGGCTAATAAGGTTTCCAGGGAAAACAAATCTGTGTCTGCACTCGTCAACAGGGCCGGCGCTAGCACTAGGCGACCCTAGGCAGTCGCCTACGGCGCCAGGATTTGGGGGGCGGCGGGCGGCTACCTCCTGGCTCCTCGCTCAGCAGCTGAGCGGGGAGCCGGAGGGCAGCCACGGCGAGCCGCCCCGCTAGGGAGGCGGCCACAGCGAGCTTCCCCCCTGGGGAGCCAGCCGGAGCGAGCCGCCCCCCTGCCTCCCCGCTCAGCCGCTGCGCGGGGAGTCAGGAGGCAGCCGCGGCGAGTCGCCCCCCTAGGGAGGCAGCCGCAGCAAGCCGCCCCACTGGGGAGGCAGCCGGAGCGAGCCGCCCCCCTGCCTCCCCGCTCAGCTGCTGCGGTGAACTGCCCTCCCCGCTCAGCTGCTGCACGGGGAGCTGGGAGGCAGCCGTGGCTAGCCGCCCCCCTGCCTCCCGGTTCCACGCTCACCTCCCGTGGCCCGAGGGAGGGCTGGCTGGGGGAAGGGTGTTAGCTGGAGGGGAAGCCTAGGGCGCGAAACTTCCTTGCACTGGTCCTGCTCGTCAAGGGAACCAAGCTGGCACCCCATAACTAACAACTGTATTTAAACACGTGCTACATACTGTGGCACAGTTCTGATCACTGAAAGCTGCAACAAGATGTTAAAAAACAACATTTGCCTCCTTTTCTCAGCTCTCCTCCCATACCCTTTCTGCCTCACGTTTTTGTTTTACTCCCCTCCACCCTCATTCCAGACAGTCTGGCAGTAATGCTGAATGTTCTGATGAGAGAAAACACCAGCCAGCCATTTTCATGGCCTGTAATTCTTTCACGCACTGAACATGAGCCCTATAGTGGAGTTATCAGTTTCACGTGCGTTATGTGACCTTCTTCAGTTCTGATATATTTCTATTTTCAGTATGATATAGTTATCTGGTTTTTTTACTATACAAAAGATATAACCTCTAAGAACCAACATTAATTTCCTCTGGAGGCTTATGAAAAATATCAAGGGCGAGCCTGACTTGTGGTGACAGAGCATTTCAACATATCCAGAGAAAGAACTGCTTCTGGGCACACATGGCAGCCAGATATAACTTATGTGCACAGCAGTGTATGTATAGTGCTAGTTCATTAAGTTTCCCATCATGAATCTGCTAACCAGATACTTTACCAGCCACATTTAATGTACCATCACATGTCTGAGGTCAAATATTAGTAATATCCAGCTGCAGATCAGGTTGAGTTTCAATAAGGTTTCAAACAATAATGATTAGGTGAAAGCTCAATATTTTGGAATGGTATACATTTCTTTGTCTTGTATATTACATCAGGCATTCATAAAGGGGAGACAGAATAAGCTGGTCAGTGCAAGATTCTAGGAGTCTGAGCTAATTCCATAATTCCCAGTATTATCCCTAATAATATGATCCTAAAACCACTGATGAGATGAAACAACAAAGTCATTGTATGGCAAGGCTGAAATAAAATAATCTACAGCTAATGCTCTGCAAGGTTTAACAGAATTATAATTTGCAAATAACTTGAAAAACTCCAGAAAATGGATTTCAGCTTGAGGTGATTATGAAACCATAAACGAATATGATTTTCCTCTGTGACCTTGGGAAGGGAGGCTTTGCTAGGCTAGCATCAATTTTACTGCAGAGAAATGGATCTGATTCAGGAACATAGGTATTAAAATAAACTTTGTGGCCTTCAAAAAAGACAGTCCTGTCTCTACATTTTTATTCTCATATTCTAAATATGTACTTGCCCACTCAGACCAAGATCTTATTTTTAAATCATTGAGTCTTAGGCCTCATCAGGTCTGGGAGCTACTGTGTTGCACAGGACTATATGTGTAGGTGTCATTAACAATAATGGATGTTGCAGCTCTAATCCCAGCACCCTGAACTGAATATTTAGCTCACGTGGTCAAATCTTCAGCGGGCCTCTATTGTGTGGATGTAAAATGTGTGCCAATTATTTGCACATGGGAAAACATTTATTTGGGGAAATATGGGCACAGATTGCCCCCTTTGTGTGGAAAACGCACCCAAGTTCTCCTCACATAGTTCCCAATATGGAATGAACAGGAGGTTCTGCCTCCAAATCCCGTGGATCGATGTGAAGGCTTTGTGTCTCCACCCCACTTTTGGGGACCCCTGACTCCCCTATCCATCCACACATTGAAGAAATGCAGCAGCCAGCCATTCCCCTGCCCATGGCTGTCCCCCAAATCCCCTTTTAAATGCACCCTGAAGCTGTATTAATTTACAGCTGGAGATTAGAGGATGACACACATCACCCTGGCTCTGCACTTCCGATCCCTTCTCTTCTCCATGCCAGGATTCTGAGCTTCTTTCTTAGGGTCATGGGCAGGGAAGGGTGGACTCAAAACAGAGGCCCTTAATTTCTTTGATTTGAGAAAAAAATGGAAACCAACCTTCTACTGCCATGCAGTCTTACTGGATAGTACTGTCGAGCGTCTCTCTTATTAAAAACTAAGTGAGATGAATGGCATTGAGTTGGAGGAAAGGGAGGGGGATCAGGTGCATCTGTTGGAGGAAGACAATCTGAGCAATTTGTTTTCACCTTTGCTGGCGAATGAGGCAATTCAGGGTTAATGTACTGACAAAACAAAATCAAAACCAGAACTCACTGGATCTTTAAGTCGTGCATCAGACTAGAGGTCAGCAATTAATTTTGAAGTAACAATTATAACTTTTTATTAGTTGTTGGGCCTGATTAATGGCTCCCCTATGGCCTCTTTGCACAAGCTTCACCAGCATAAAGGGGCCACAGAGCAGACTTATGGCCTGCCCTGATGAATATCATTGGCACAGGGAACCTCTTTGCCTGGTGCAGAGCTTCTGGGTCTGTGCTCCCAGGGAGACTTGGAATCCTCACACGAAAGGCATTTTAGAAGTGAAAGTATTAGATTAACAAATCATATAATTATACACATTTCACAATATTTAGGGCTGAATTCTGCCCTTAGTTACACCCCTGCAATTTCAGTGAAGTCAATGAGGCAGAGTGAAAGCAGAATTTGGGCCTTTATTTTTTCTCCCATTAACACACATTTTATCAGCTCCTCCTCAGACACGATGGGAGAGCTACTTGGCCATGCTAAGGAGTGGGGCCAAGGAACTGTAGACATATCCTACCTGGTACGTCTACACTGCAATAAAAGAGCCACAGCAAGGCCCCAGCTGGCCCGGGCCTGGCAAGGCTTGGGCTAGAAATTGTGGGGTCAATTGTCAGGCTCAGGTTGGAGCCCGGGCTTTGAAATCCTGCAAGGGGTGGGGGAGGGGTAGATCTCAGAACCCAGCCTGAGTCTGAACTTCTACACTGCAATTTTCAGCCCTACAGCCTGAGCCCCACAAGCCCACGTCAGTTGACACAGGCTCTGAAACGTGGTGTAGTGGGTTGTTTATGGTGGTGTGGGTGTACCCTGAGGACACTGCTGTTGTGTTGGGAGCAGGCCCGGAATGGGTCGGCAGCCAGGCCCAGGGTTAGGGGAAGCGGAGAGTCGGCTGAGAGCTATCTATATGTTTCTCTCCCACATCTATGCCAAAGAGTGAGACTATTTTAACATGGTACAGAGGCCGATTAAGGCTGAGAGGGGAATATCCAGTACCATGCTTAACCTATTTTAGATTTTTTTCCCTCCTGAAAATGCAACTCCAGACAACAACTGCCAAGGGAGAGGAAGTGGTCCTGAGATAGCAGCTCATGGGCGTAGAAAAACTCAGGATATCAATGCTGTCTAGGGCTTGGGACCAGAACTTTGAAGAGGCAAGGCTCTCCTCTCTCTTGGCAAGGGATTTACTGAGAGTTTCCCTGGAGAGAAGGGAAAACTCAGCTGATTTGAGCCCTGTGCATGGGGCTATTTTTTTTTTGTTTGGATTTTAACCTTAGAATCTTTAGTGTGCTGTTCAAAACTTTGTCTCCCAGGTCTCAGCAAGAGTTTGGACTCCCAGCAAAGATGCCTAGGAGGAGAGGTGGTTTTCTTTAGCTTGAACTCTAACATAAAAACGTTTCTGTTTGTTTGAGACTTTGCCACCAGATCTCTGGGAAGAAAAAAATCCTTTTCCTTTAGGGGAAGATATTGTTTGTGGTGCTCTGCTGCCGTGTTAAAGAAAATGGTGATTGACAACCTGAGAGCAACCTTCTTACATCTCAGCAATAAAGCAAGCCACAATCAGAAGCTTCAAAGTGAGATTTTGTAAAGACTTATTTTCCCCTCCCTCAATAGATCACTATTTCCCAAACAGCCTCAATGGGTATGTGCAACTTAAATACTTCCTTGGAGAATCGGCTGCTCAGCTAGCTACAGAGAAATGCAAAAGTTATTTAGTAACTTTGACTATTTAACTGAGCAATCTGTGGAAAAAAGATGCAACACCACTTGTGTTGATCTTGCACTCTGAATGCCAGTAAGTCAGTTCAACCACTGGGAATCGTTATTGCCTCCGACAACACCATTTCTCAAACATTTCAGAAGTCTCCTTCCAGCTTTCTCCACTGTCAGCTAAAAAGGGATTAGTTACTGAGACAATTTAAAACAATGAGTTAATTGATCAATTAAAGCATTAGCTTTATTTTATAAGAATAATCAACTCCACTTGAGATCACTGCAAAGGAGTAGTGAGAAGTTTGATTAAAAGTCAAACTATGGGCTGTTATCAACCAATCATGTGCTTGGATTACTGATCCAATTACAGAATTTACTTTATGGCACAATTCCATCTGTGATGAACACAGGTAAGGGCTGTCTGATTTAGCTTAAAATATATGTAATCTTAAGTATCTCAGTTAAACAAGGTCTAATTCAGCTGAGTATCATACCAGAGGGTTATTCTTTTATATATATAGAACATATATATATATATGGTTCAACTCTTGAAAGATGGTCATTAATATTATAGGCAAGCTATGCAATAACCTTTCATGAATTGATATCTGACAGCTGAAAATGGAGCCGTAATTACAGTACAGTGGTAGAGGAAGAGAGAGATACAGAGAAGCAGCATGGTCTAGCAGTTAGAGTACAGGGCTGGGTGTTAGAAGACTCATGCTCCATCTTGGTTCTGACTCTTGCTTATGGCATGACCTTTGACCAGGTAGTTTGACACAGCTCTGTGGAGAAGCCACAACCCCATGGAGCACTGGAAGACATTTTGAATTTCTCCCAGAACTAGCAGTGTGCAGCAGGAGCCTATTATACCCCTTCAAAATCATCCCATCCCCCTAGCACCCATGGAAGGGTTAGGCAGTATCCTGCCCTTTATAAAAATTATTTGCCTCAGTTTCCCCACCTGTAAAATGAGGATAATAATACTAATGAAACCTACAGTACTTCACAGGGTTAAATAGGGCCAAATTGGAGGTAAACATACTCTAAAGTCAATGGAGTTACACTCATGTGAATCTAGAGTAAGTGAAAGCAGAATTTAGCTGTTTAATGTTTGTGTGCTACTTTGATATCTTCAGATGGAAGGTGATGTACAAATGCTGTCTTATTAATTTAATATGCATTTATGTAAACTGAAACATTTTTACAAAAGCAAAGCTAATTCAGTGCTGGGAAGCTCAGTAACATTAAAATAATCTTCAATAACAGAACAGCATTAGTCTATTTTACATATTGCATACAAAAAAAAACTACATTAAAAGAACATTAAGGTTGCAAAGTCGAACACTCAGTAGTTGGGAAATGCTAGAATCAAGGTTGCTTGTGCACCTTAATTCAGCCCCCTTGTTTGATTGCATTATAGGATAACTTTTAATTACATGATCACATACTATTTTTCCCCACAGGGACCTCTGCCTCATTCAGTGCATAGAATGGAAGAGGGATGTTACACTATAGCATCAGGGTATCCAAATGAATGAGAAGAGACCACATTGTCTACAAATTCCACAACCTTTAACATGGCCAGCACCCTCGCAGAGCAGCATCTGCCTCCCCTAAAGGGGAGGACAGGTGACTCCTCCCCCATCCTCCAAAGAACACTTTGTATCAATTCTCATTTCCCAGGCTCTCTGTCATACCACACCCACCTGCAACCCAGCCAGCGGGGGCGGGGAAGCCCCTTACACTGTCTGCTCCCAGATACATTTGTCCCCAAATGTGGTGTCCCGCCCTCTCACAATTAGGGCAGTAGTTCTAAGTCTATGGATCTGCAATAGGTGACAGAACTCCTGGAAAACGTCAGTCGCAAAGTTCCTCCCTCTGCCTTCACCCTCCTCTCTACCAGCTGTTCAGCCCCATTCAGCACACAGGAAAGGTGGTGCTCAATTAAGGAGCAGCTATTCAACATTTCATTTGATTTCATTTCATTTTGTCCTCATCATGCAATGTGTGGGCCTAGACCTTATTTACGGCACACTATTCAAACCCTGCCCTGAAGACAGAATCATTAACGTTCTCAAGTGCTTTTTCTGTGGCACTCAGCACTATAGTATCTGAGAACTTCACAAACAATAACGAATTTCTCTTCACAATACCCCTGTGAAGTGAGGCAGGGATCACCTCCATTTCCACCGACGGGGAGCTGAGGCACACAGACGTTGATGTAGAAAGTAACCACTCCTTTTGTGCGCCCAATTTGAGATGCCTATGGCCTGATCCTTCAGAGTACGTGGCATTACATAGCACTCTGTGAGAGTCTGTGTGTTCAGAGCACAGGTCCCACTGGTGTCAGGGGCAGTTGTGAGGGCTCAGCAGTTCCACACAGCAGACCTCAAGGTGTACCAAATCAGGCACCCAGAAAAAGGAGGACCACACAATTAGTGACCGCCTGTGAAAAGTTTGGTTTAAGTGACTTGCCTGGCATCACATCAGAACTGTGTGGCAGAGGCAGGGATAGAAGCCAGCTCTTTAGGGCCCCATTCAATTGCCTAAATCGTGATATCATTCTTTCCATTCTTGCAGTCTCCTGCTTCAGTCACTACTCACCTTCCAACTTCTGCAACCAGTGAGGCAGGGGGCAAACAGGCACTGGGGAAGATTTTCAAAGGTACAAAGGGCAGTTAGGCACCTAACTTCCATTGTAACCTTTTGAAAACCTCCTCTAACAGCCTCGCTAAGGGCTTGATCCTGCCCCATTGAAGTCAACCGGAGTTTTGTGATTGACTTCAATGAATCAGACTCTTACCACACCACCCTGGTTCATTCTGTGAGCTCTGTCTATTCTGTGCACTGAAAGAACTTTTGAGTGCTTGACTTTGCAACCCTATTGTTCTTTTAGCATAATTTTGTATGTGTAATTGCCTAGGTTTTTAAAAAAGCAGACTGAAAAAACCAGGAGTGCTGTAACAAGTTTTATAGTGGGGGCGCTGAGGAAGGAAACCATGGAAACCATGTATTTGGTGTTTGTTATTACTACTTCAAGCCAGGGAGTGCAGTAGCACCCCTGTCTCCCTAGATCCAGCACCACTGGAAAAAATCAGAAATTGAATTGTACATATTGGCTACCACATTGGGTACATTACCACTGGGTAATGAGCAGGATTAAACCTTTAGATCCACAGCATAGAACTCTGCCACTTGAGCTAATATAGTAAATGATAGCAGTAGTAGGTTTTTATCCTCTGTGTGGACCAGTGGCTATCATAGCTGTTTTCTGACAGCAGAGGATTGGCAGAACCCAGGAATTCTGGGTTCTAGTCCAGATTCTTAGGGTAGTGTACTCTAAATTTGGGTAGATTTTATGACAGCAAATTTGTAGCTCCTTTCCCTCCCAAATGTGAAAGTGTTAGGATTTGAGGTTAACCATAGTGGAGAGTAGTCCTATATTCTTTTCCTACTGGAACCTAGGTTATTCCCCAGTAGGTTACAGGTTGATAGGTTACAGAGTTGTTGCGTTCCCATTGGAGAATTTGGACCCCCTCCTAAAGTGAAAGATGCAGCTAAAAAGATCCGTTTTTGCTACTCTTCATTCAATACTAAAGCATTTCTCATTGTGATATATGATGTTATGTACAAAGATAAGCTATTTCTCTCAAAAGTGATTATGGCAATAACATTACTGCACTAATGATAAACCCTTTAGCAAGGATTAATAAAGTGACCCTTGCTGTTTTGGTAAAATCTGAGACCACAAGAACTGGAATTGACCAATAGTAAAGGAAGTTAAGATAATAGAAAAACTGGAAACACAGTTTTTATTCTTAGTTCCGTTTCCACCAAATTATTGTTAGGTTTGTTTGTGCCATATTTTTAACCCTAAGAATTTGATTATTTTTTCATTTGTTTTGTTGGGTGTTTTTTCTAAATCTCAGCGTGATTCTTTTTTGGCTCACATTAAGGAACATCAATATTATATACTGTAGATAACTTATTTTTCCTCTCTTTCTGGCTGTCTAATGCTAACAGTCTTGTCAGTCAGTAAACAACACTGCCACCATAGAATAGTGACTGTGTTCTGGTTTTGCTTTCATACTGTATTTACTGTAATGTACAGACCATGTTTCTCTGACCATCGTATCTAGCTATAGCCCTAAAAGAGGAAAGCCCAATTTTTTTCTGCTGACAAATCTCTTTGAAAGATTGGCTTTTGGGTTTGTATTTTTAAAATATTACCACCCAGGAAAATAAATAGATAATTAGGATATTTTTACAGGGGGAAAAAAAAGTAAAAGGGGAGGGGGAAGCCTGATTTCTATCAACCTGACAACTGCAATCACTTAGAAGTGGCACTTTGACAGTCAGCTTCAGCGTGGTGAGTCGGTTGATCCGTTATAAAATTCATTATGCCAGTGTAGTGCTACCACCCACTTATATTTATTGTGCAGCTTTATTTTTGCTTGAGTAATATTTTTCGTGTGTTTATTTTAAAAGGTCTACATTTTGTGGTGACAGTCTCCCATTTTGCAAATTAACTGCTAGCAGATGTTGCTGTGTGGCATGAAGCACACACAGCAACATAAACCACTATGGTCTGCATACCGTTTTTGAAAAGTATTGTGTTTTTTAGGCAAAATTCTTAAGCTTCTATAAAATACTTAAAGTAGGATCTCTTACTGAACATAGATCAGTGCTGTTTTAAAAACTTTTATATCCGCATTACTGAAGCGTAATTGATATATACCTTAATTTGTGAAATACCATTTCATTCAAAAAGTGTCTTTCAGGAAAACTTTGGCTGCTATTAAAGTAATTCCAGGTAGTGATGCCTATAGATAAGGCTGACTGACATATCCCATTATAAGACCTTGTTTGAGTTGCTTATAACTTTATCAAACTTTAATCATTGGGGCTGAAATTTTTCTATGCTGGGTATCTGCTTCAGGCTGAATGTTTTGAAATATTTCAGCCAAAATGGTGTAGCCATTTCACGAATGAGATTAGGGGAAACATATGTTGTTTCGATCATGTTAAGAATTCTTACAACTGTTTAGTTGAGAAGCTCTGGTGCCTCCCTGGTTTGGAGCAAGGACTTACATTTCAGCAGAGAGGTTGTCCTGGTGTCAGGGATGTGCCTTTTGCCATCCCCAGGAAAATCCACCTAACTATGGCCAAGTTCTGAGTTTCTGAAAATCTCAGTTTGCACATGCTCAGAAGAAACTTGTTAGAGTTTGGCAGCTAACTAATCTACCTGCGCCACCAATAAATCAATTTATAAGTTGTTCTTGTTTGTTGCTGTCACAGCTAGTTCAAGACTGGCCTTGCGCGTGCCTCACGCTGCAGTTTCCCTCCAGGAAAGCCTGAAGGTGCCACAGTTAAGAACTCAAGAACATAAGTTTTAGCCACAAGATTAAAAGCATACATTAGATTAATTGATCACTAGATGTCACTATTGCTTTACAGAACTATGATTGCAAACAGCCTTTTCGGTAGTGAAGCAGGAGATCCTTACAGGGAGAAATTGGGAAAGGACAGTTACAGGTGACTGGTACATCTATGTTTGCATCCATGTCTGCTTCTCTTCTATTTACTTTCCATCTTCCATTTTAAGGCTATAGTACTCTACATATAATCCACAGAGATCATTTTATCTACCACTGAAATGCAGCCACCTTTGGTCTTAAGCGCAGCAACTATCTACCAGCACACTGACACTACACAGAGGTTTAGGACAGGCAATGAATACTATCTTATATGAAATATTAAAACTAAGGGTAGGGAGAATGTAGATACTTGAACTGGAACTTTGTAAGGTACATTAGGGCTGATATTTCTATTCTTACAGAAAGTGCCATGGTTTCTATGTATTTACCACAAAGGGTGAGGATTTCTGTTTTCAGTCTTATTTGTAAGCCAACACGTCCCACAATACAGTGCCATATGGCAGAGTGCTGGCACATTGGTTGGGTAT
The DNA here is from genome assembly GCA_033296515.1 of Macrochelys suwanniensis. Taxonomy (NCBI): domain Eukaryota; kingdom Metazoa; phylum Chordata; order Testudines; family Chelydridae; genus Macrochelys; species Macrochelys suwanniensis. The sequence goes on from CM065777.1 coordinate 161,532,708, forward strand.
TGATTAATGCCTTGATCTAAAGTCCATTGAAATGAATGTAAAGACTCCCATTGACTTCAGGGGGCTCTGGCTTAGGAGAGCTGTCCGTGTCTACTGAGTCACCCACACGAGGGTCTGAAACGCCTCCTGTACTTCTCCAATGCCCCGTCTAATTGCTGAGCCACCCCAGCTAAGCTTTGCTTAGCTTGCGATATCTTGTGGAATCACAGCATGGCGTGGGAGAGCTGCAGTGATTAGCAGCAATATTTCAAGTAATATTTAGTGGATGCAAATACATTTAAAAGGGATTTTCAGAGTAGTCTATAGAAATACCTGGCATTTCATTAGCTGCATGCAGCAAGTGGGACTCAATGAAGCTTCCCTTCCCGTGAGCCCTGGTTTGATACTGCAGTACTGGACTGAAAGAATGTACCTTGGATTTAAAATCAGAGAATTTCAGCGGTATGGAAAGGTAGGTTGTGCAGTTATATAACTTTTTAAACTTTGTTTAACTTAGCAGTTGATTTAGCCACTGTTAAATAACAACCTCCTCCAGAAAAGTTTACACATTTTTAGGATGATCTAACAATGGCTAAGACAATTGTTAAATTAAATACAATTAAAATATGATATGACTTAGGGCCAGATTTTCAAAGGTATTTAGGTGCCTAAAGGGGCAGATAGGCACCCAACCTGCACAGGCACTTTTGTAAATTCCACTTGATGCCTAACACCCATTGAAGTAAATGGGAGTGAGGTGCCTAAACCTGCTTAGGTGCTTTTGAAAATCAGACTAGGCACCGATCTGCGGCTTCAGGTGCCTAAATACCTTTGAAAACCTGGCCCATAGTGCCTGAGCCAAACCCACTAATACCAATGGGATTGTTCCTTTAAGGGCCAGTTTATTCATGAACTTCATTAAGTTTAGGGCCAGGTCCTTACAGCACAAAGACTTTGAAACTCTGATTTACAGTCCTTTCAAATGAGACAATTCATTCTTCATTTTTTGGTTTCATTTCTTTGTGAGATGAAATTTCACACAGAAAAGGAAATGTGCAGACTTTTGTAAGGTATTATTTTCCTTTGACAATAACTATAAAAAGATACTTTATATTAAATAATATTGTTAAAGCAAAGTATATCAATTAATATGAAAAGTTATTGAGAAACAGAAGCTGTCTCACACGGTTCTAATGCATGAATAGAACAAAGTGTCTCTTTCATTTCACCTAGTCGAGGTCTGACCATTTATACAATCAGTAGTTGGCCTATAGTTGACCTTTTGTTGACTTATTTAATCATCTACTCTATTTCTAGAACAGGTTATAGGTATGCAGACATGAATCACTCACTAAAAAGGTCCTGTCATTAGGCACTAAGACTTATACCTGATAATCGGCCTGTCACATAATATGCATACAGATGACAATCACTTACTGCTTTTATGATATAAGGCTGAAATTGCCTATAAATGAGGAAGAAAGCCATTATTTAATCAATAGAATTGCGTCAATTGAGTAAAATTTGTCTCCAGTGTAAACAAACTGAATGTCTATGCGCTCTGTGAAAAGAAGACTAAATTACTTGCAGATCTTGCAGATAGAAAAAACATAGGAAGTAGACTAGCAGCCTGACACATTCAGGATTTTGGAATAGACATTAAAGATAATTGCTCAGATAACATTGGATTACTTACTTGTTTTTGCACAGTCTATATGCACCTTTATTTCTATAAAAAGTGAAAAAATAGTTGCTGTTTTAAATTGTTTGCTGAATAGGTATTTTAGAAATGACATCGGACGATGCATGTTTATTAATAATAAATGCATCAGTTGAACAAGTCAATGGCAAAACTCCTGTGGACTTTGGTAGGTTGAGGATTGAGCCTTACTACATCATGATTTGGCAAATGTAATGAAGACCCAAGGTATTCATAGCAGCCGTGGAGGTCTGTCTAAGAAACATCGATGGCATAGAAACATCATACCCTCAGCACCCTAACAGCTTCCGCCTTGCAACCTAATACTTATATTGGTGGCTGACCACAGCAAATCACTTTTGCAGGAGAAAAATCCAAGTATCCAATTCCTAGAACTATTGTGATCCTTGCAATGGTTAATGGTTAGTCCTGTCTAGAAATATCTGTTCTGGAAATTGTGCAAACCACTTGAGATGCTGGTATATTAACATTCAGTTATTTTATATGCCCTCAAGTTGTCTGAAGATTCAGTTGAAGGAAAACTTGAGTATGTTTTAGATGTATGTTTCTAATCTGTAAATATTTAAACTGTTGACTTGCTAAATTAAATGTCGATTGCATTTCCCTAACCGAATATAAGTGACCACCTGGAATGATATCACTCATATACATGACTTGATGCCCCTGGAGAGCAAGACCTCATGTAAGTGAGTCTTCCTTACCCATCCAGAAATTGAGATAGTTCCATAAAGAAGCTTATAAAGAGCAGCTCATCTGGGAATCTACTATATCAGCAAGATTTTCTGAAAGCCTCTGTCATGACCCTCCGTCAGGGAGATGATTGTTTAAGTCTGGAGGAAGAGACACTGGAGTAAAGGCACATAAGGAGTCGAGAGCTGCAGCTTGGATTTAGTATGTAGATCCCGAATCAGAAGGTTTCTGTGACAGCTCTTGTATGCCTGGTCTGAGGTTAAAAGATTTAATTAACTCAGCATGTTGTAGGATTGGGCCCTAAATAAGACATAGAGCAGCAAGTGATGACAGCCAAAGGGTGGTGGGAGGAGCAAGGGCTGCAGCACCAAAAGATAAGCTATTATTGAAGTGTATTCAGTTATTCGCCCACCCCATTTTTTTGAGATGTTGAGATTATTTTAGCTATTGTAGGGATTTTGTTAATAATCTGAGGGAGTAAAGTCCACTAAGAGGACAGGAATGATGGTGTCAGAAGCTTTATTTGCCATACTGATGTTATATACATTTCTGCTATTGCCAGTACCGTATTCAGTCTTGATGCAACCAGCTTGCCTATTTATTATTAATTATTATTATTATTATTTTATTTTATTAATTATATGCCATTTGTGCCCACAGGCTCCCATCAGGGTCTCGGCCCCATCGTGCCAGGTTCTGTACAAAAAGGGGTACGAGCCTTTTCAAAACATTGGACTGCAGTTGTAGCAAATAGTTGAGAGTCAGTTAATCGTTCCTACGGGATGGTGATTGCGATACTTGCCCTACCCAGATTTCCCAGTCAGTTGAACACAGTAGGGAACAGGAGACGGGGAGACAGGACACCTGGGATCTGTACCTGACTCTGCCACCAACTGTGGGACGCTGAGCAAGTGTCAGTTTGCTCTCTCCCACATCCGAAAGCTCATGAGGGGGAAGGAATACTCCCTGAGGCTGACCTTGCAAAGATTCCACCAACTAATTCCATTGTGGGGTAGGATTTGCCCCTTCTCTCTGCTGGAATGAGCAGGGGGTTTGGTCCTTAGAAGCCTCACATTCCTTGAGATCTGTGTGGATGTCTGGGGACCCACTGGTGGCCAAGTCAATCTACACTGGCTCTAGAGCTCCCTCCCCTGGTGCTGTCACAGACTCCCACACTCACTCCCCATAACATGGAAGCTCCTTCTCTCAGTTATAGTAACTTTTAAATAGATTATCTGGGGGCTTGGTTGGGGACGATGCTCACTCATCTCTCCGCCTCGCTCCTAGTCCATTCTCACATCAGATCTCCAACTCCCTGGAGGGCCTTCTACAATGCTCAGGGTCGGGGGATAGTGCCTTAAAGTTGGCACCTCCCCTTTCTGTATTGGAGATCTGTGCATTGGGGGTCCTCTCTGCATGCGGATCTTGTGGGGAGGTTATTCAGTTTGCCCATCTGTAAAGTGAATAGGATAACACATGGTGTTATGAGGCTTAATTTATTAGTGTCTGTAAAGTTATTGTGAGATTCTTGGATGTAAGGTGCTGGATCAACACATCATGTCATGGCTTCAGAAAATGCAGAAGGGAGATTACAGCTAGATCCAGCTTCATTAGAGAGCTGCCTTATGGGACACCATTTGCACTTGGGCCTTCTTTACACTCCAGTTTAATGGCTACGTTTATTTCTTTTAATGAAATGGGTTGCTCTGAGTGTTTGTGTTTGGAAAAAGAATTTGCAAAAGGCTGTTTTGTTGAGTTTGAATCAAATATATGAATAGCCGGTAAATCAGGGGTTCTCAAACTAGGGGTCGGGACCCCTCAGGGGGTCATGAGGTTATTACATGGGGGTGGGGGGTGTCGCGAGCTGTCAACCTCCACCCCAAACCCCGCTTTGCCTCCAGCATTTATAATGGTGTTAAATATATTTAAAAGTGTTTTTAATTTATAAAGGGGATCGCACTCAGAGGCTTGATGTGTGAAAGGGATCACCAGTAAACAAGTTTGAGAGCCACTGTGGTAAACAAAGTGACAATATCTTTGCGTTAACCTAAGAATCTGATTCCAATTACTTCTAAAGTTGAGTGCCAGTATCTTGTTTCTATTCTTTTATGATTCCGGGTAATTTGTTACCTTTTAATGGAGTTAAAAAAATAGCCTGCATTGTTAAATTCTGCAAAGCAAAGCACTCTTAAGAAGCAAGCTAGAGAAACCTGCGCCTTGAGAGAGTATCATGTTGTATTGAGACGTCAGAGAGATTAGTTTTTAAATAACTTCTTTATTTTTATTCTGAATATGATGCAGTTCTAGGGATTTAATTTTCTGCCCCAGATCGCTAATTTTATATGTTTTCTTATTAAAGGATGAAAAGTTAGAGACTGAACCTGCAAAGCCTTTATCACACAGTTTCTTCTCACATAAGTAGTGCCATTGAAGGCAAGGCAAGATGTAATTTTATCCCCTAAAAAAGGCTGGTTTTATAACACTATCTAGCTCTTATAGAGTGCTTGTCATCATTCGATCTCAAAGTGCTTTGGAAAGAGAGGTAAGCATCATTATCCCCATTTTACAGCTGGGAAAAAGCGTCTTGCCCCCAACATCACCCAGTAGCAGAGTTGGGAACAGAAGTCAATGGCAAAAGTGACTTCAGTGGTGCAGGACTGAGCTCACTGTCGGGGATTTGTGGAAAAAGGAAGACTAGTCATATGTAGGGTCAAACAGCTTTAGCAGATGAAACTGTAAGTTGTTTACATTTCACTGCAACCCATCCAAGCCTCTGTGTCGAGGGAATACAATGATCTTTCATTTTTTGTTCAAAAGTCTTGCCACCCCAGTTTTCCATCCAGAATCTGGAGAGTTTATTATTTCTGTACACTAGTCCCTATATAGCGCCTGAGATTTGGAAACAGATAGATATATCTCTTGCAAAAATGCCGTGGAATATTTTGTGGGATTTTTAGAAATGATATTTTTCTTTTTCTATTTTTATATATGGAGCAATTAAAACACGTAACTTTCCAGGAAATTATTTTCTATATGTTCAAAGTCATAAATGAATGATAGGACATTGGCTTGCAACTTACACAGGTGAAGAGTAACCACAGGAAATTGTCCCATGTGTATATGATGTATGAAGCAACCTTGCAAGACTCAAGTCTGGTAACATTGTGCAGTGGAAGGGCTCCACGGGCATTTGGAACAATATATAATTGCAGATCCACTATCGAGTGCCATGAAGGTGAAACAAGAAGACTTGGCTTTATAATGTTAGAATTCTCCTCTGAGAGGCTAATCCCTCGAAGGAAAATAAAATGTAAAAGGAAACATAACCTCTCAACTGGAACATTTACAGCGAGTCTGTATCCGACAAGGTAGCTATCAGACTGAATGATGTACTGTATAATGGGAATAAGACACTTTAAAAATGTTGCTTTTCAGATGAAATGACACTACCCCTTACACCTTTTGTGTGGCTAGAAGGAACTAGAGAGAAAAAGCCTGATTCTAGTCCCATTGACTTCTGTGGGAGCAGGAACAGGCCCAAGGTCAGTAATGCAGCTTTGAAGAGCTCACTTGGTGCTCTCCTCACTAGGAGATCACAGGAACATGCATCTGGGGATCACAGAAGCATGTTCTCCTGCCGTTTAGAAGTTGGACTTCTTAAATATTCACTGCCACATACTGGTCCGCAGTTTCCATGCAGAACTGCTGAAGTCAGTGGGAGTTGTGTGTGCAGCTCAAGACCAGGAGTAGGTATGAGGGGTCAGATGTGGGTGCAATTCCCTGGGAGCTGGGATTGTATAATACCATGTAGTCAGGCTTCCTGGAGCCTGGTCAACTCCAGACAAACAGAAAAAAGGCTTCCTAGTGCCAGAGTTTTAAATCAGATATTCAAAAATGACACCCTACAGCCCAGGTTTCAAAAGGAAATGGATTGAAGGATGGCTTTGTGCTAATGATGCAGCCATAGTTCACGTACAGCAAAACCCATGCTTCCTGCTAGCCACATGGAGAGTCAAGCTTCCTTTGCACAGTGCCAGACTCACCGCAGAAGGTGCGCAAGACCACGCTCACGCCCTGATGCAGTGGTTCTCAAACTGGTGGCAATCAGGCGTTATCCAGGTTTGTTGAAAGCATAACCTCAGAAAAAGAGTCCATTATAACTACACTGAGTAAAGTACAGAGGTGGTTCACCAAGTACTTCTGAGAGTTGGAAATGTGGATACATTAGGTCCTAAAATCTGAGAACTGCTGTTCTGGTGAGCAGCACATCAGAGTAGGAGTCAGGACTTACGTGTGCTGTTGCCAGCTGTACCACTGATTCACTGTGTGACCTTAGACAAGCCACTTAGGTCAAAATTGATCACAAATTTAGTGTGTCTTCATTTTTTGGTACTCAAAATGAGACACCTAGAGCCTAAGCTTCAGAGACCTTGATCACCCACAGTTCAAGAACCTCTGAATATCAGGCCCTCATCATCTCAAATTGGACACCCAAAACTAGAAGACATCCTTGAAAACTGTCGGCTTACTCTTTTTGTGCTTCTGTTTTCCTGCTCTATCCTATACAGTATTGTGAGGCTTAATTGATTGATGTCTAAAGCATTTTGAGATCTTTCAAGAGGTTCTACAAGTGCATATTATTTATTAATAGTTATTATTGTCTTTTTGGACAGTATGTTGTTCAGAGCAGCTGAGCCCATCCACGCTTCACTAATGGACTGGTCCCCTGACAATCCCTGTAGTGAAAGCATGGTACTGTGGTTTGAACTCTGCTCAGTGAGCAAGTGATAACCCTTGCTCCAACACAAGGCTTGTAGCACTCAAAGTGTAACACATCTTCCATAAATGACTTTAAAATGCATGGGCCTGGTTCATCTCTGTGTTCAGTTTGTGCCGGTGTAACTTCTTTTATGTCAACACAGTTACATTGGCACAAAACTGGCGTAACCCAATGATGAGTCAGGTCCCAGGTGTAAAAAAGCCTGAAATTCATATGGCTGCATTAAATATTTGCACATTTTGCTGTGTTTCGATTACAGTCAAGGCAGAATCTGGAAATTAACCAGTAGTATGACCAGCTAAGCAGACATGGGATGAAAATGAACATGACTGAGACTGAGGTCATGGTGGGTCAGTAGAGGTGCCACAGGAAAACTGGATATGGAGATTAATGGAATATGACTAAACCAGACTGGCCAGTTCAAGTAGGTGAGCGGATGGATAATGGGTCATGGATAATGGCGAGCCTGAATAGGAGATACAGTCCAGATTGGGGAGTGCTGGAAGAGTGTGGAATAAAATCCCCCATGTTGTGTATGACAAGCATATGCCATTGAGACTGAAAGCCCGACTGTGTAGCAGAATGATACAACCCCAATGGCATGCTGTATGGTGGACAAGCATGGGCACTGAAGGGAAAGCAGAATTAATGCTTACAGGTATGTGAGATGAGATGTCTTTGCACAATAAAAGGAAGGGACAGATTGTGAAATGAAAACATTAGGATGGAAGTCAAAGTCTGTGATGTTGCTGACAAAATCCAGGAAGCATGACTCAGCTGGTTTGGACACATGCAGAGAATGTACCAAGAGGATGAATACAATATGGCAGGAAAGGGTGGTAGAAAAGAGACCCCGAGGAAGTAATGGATGGATTGCATCAAAGAAGACTGTAAGCAGGTGGACCTTAGTGCTGCCTCAGACAGATGCAGATGGTGGATGCTTGCATGACCACCTGACCCCAGATGATGGGATAAGGGGAAGAAGAGGAAGACTCTGGAAGCAAGTTAGAAGTCATACAACAACTGAATTAATTAAAAATAGAAAAAGATTAATTTAAATGAGATTTGAACCGGCATATATAGGAAAGAAATAATTCAATTTCTCTCTGGGTCCAAGAAACACCACTTCCTCCGAAGCTTCCCAACGGTATATCAAAATAGAAACATTAAGGTCCCCATTCTGCCACTTTTATTTGTATTTTCTCTGTGATTAGTCCCAAGGATTTCAGTTTGAGTAAGGGTGACACAGCTGGACCCTATATCAATGTAAAAAATGTGTTCCATTGGCTGATCATATTCAGAGACCATGATGTTGCTTCTTTTCAAATGAACCCTGTCGTTATCTATATTGTTCCACAGACATTTCAGGAATCCTGGTCTTATGGTCTCATTTCTTGTCTCTTCCTCAATCATACTTCAAAATAGATGATGATGACGATGATTTATTTTTTGTATTATCACGGTGCCTAGGAGCCCCCATCACACAATAGGACCCCATTGTGCTAGGTGCTGTACAAACACAGAACAAGAAAATGGTCCCTGTGTATCTTGTTTGTGTTTGCATTGGTTTTGCTAGAAAGACCAGTCAAATCAAAGATTACCCTTAACTTTCACTCTGACCCAAATTCTTCCTTGGTAGAACTCCATTTCCTGTACACCACGGGTGAATTTAGCTCTTTGAGAGTGTATTTTCTTGACTCTTTTAATATATATACTTTTTGAAGCAATGGGACTTGCCAAGAGATGCCCTCTGGGCTGTCCATAAACACAGTTGTGATTACAGTCAAATCAATGAGAGCCCAACCAGTGAATGTGATACATTTTAGCTGGTAATTTGATAATTTATTTTTCATGAAAATGACCCTGTATCACAAGTGTTTCTCCAAGAGTGAATTCTGGTTCATCAAATCCTGATTTGGTGCTTAGATACGTTCAGGTTTCATAGGAGAATGAAACCTTGATCAATGGGATGTAGCAGGAAGGTTTTGCAGAGGGTTAGCTACAGTTGAGCCAACATAATAAGTGACTCTCAGTATTTATTCCTGTCATCTATCACTGTAAACCACATCACTGTCAGTGTTTCTACTATTTCTAGCTTGCATTTAAGTTTCCAGTAGCTTGGGAACCTTTTCCATTGATAACCTGTTTGTCAACAAACAACAAAAAATAACAGAGAGACAGCTTGTTGTTCCTTCCCCATGTGTATGCTGCAGTCTCCAGGGAGAGGAATGCAATGAAACAGTAGACCCTTCTTCTAGGGAGTCGCACTGAGCTGCTGACAAGTTCTTCATGGGCTGTGGGCAATATACCACTATGCACTTGTGTCACACTGCAGGGCTTCCCATTGATGCTTATCCTTTTAGCTTGACCTCTGAACTCTGCTGCTTGCCACACTTACTGAAATAGCAGTTCAAAAATGAAAGCAGGAGCAAGGCCAATGGAATTTTCATGCACTGTACTTGCCTTAGCTAAAATTATTTGCCTTTCATCATAATAAATAGTCTTTTATGGCTTTCTTATTTTGATTCAAAACCCAACTTCCAGCTATGTATCAAGCTACAGAATGATATTCAGTTTTCCTACTATCAGTTGCGTGAGTGTTCAGCCTTACATCAGTTTCTATCTATCAAGGTTGGTCTAGAGCTAACTCCTACAAACTTTGCAGATATACAGATCCAGATCCTAACTGTGCAGTTTGGGCCCATCTGCAATTTCTGTCTCTCATAGAGCTCTATCAAATTCATGGTCCATTTTGATCAATTTCACGGCCATAGGATTTAAAAAATAGTAAATGTCATGATTTCAGCTATTTAAATCTGAAATTTCACAGTGTTTTAATTATAGGGGTCCTGACCCAAAAAGGACTTGTGGAACGGGGGCTCTCAAGGTTATTGTGTGTGTGTGTGTGTGGGGGTGTTGCTGTACTGCTGCCCTTACATTTGCGCTGCTGCTGGTGGTGGCACTGCCTTCAGAGCTGGGCAGCTGGAGAGCGGCGGCTGCTGGCCGGGAGCCCAGCTCTGAAAGCAGAACTGCCACCAGCAGCAGCGCAGAAGTAAAGATGGTGTGGTATGGTATGGCCACCCTTACTTCTGTGCTGTGCTGCTGCCTGCAGAGCTGGGCCCTCAGTCAGCAGCTGCCACTCTCCTGCCGCCCAGCTCTGAAGGCAGCAGTGCAGAAGTAAGGATGGCATGGTATGGTATTGCCACCCTTACTTCTGCGCTGCTGCTGGATGGATGCTACCTTGAGAGCTGGGCGACCGGCCAACAGCTGCCGCTCTCCGGCTGCCCAGCTCTGAAGGCAGCAACGCAGAAATGAGGGTGACAATACCCAGGGCCGGCTCCAGGCACCAGCCTACCAAGCACGTGCTTGGGGCGGCACCTGGAAGGGGGCGGTGCTCAGGGGTTTTTTTTGTTTTTTTTTAAACCATGCTCCCCGCTGGCGCCCCAGGGCCGCGAGCATGCCGCCCTCCCCGCCGGCGCCCCGGCCGGGGCAATGGGGCCGCGGGCATACCGCGCTCCCTGCTGGCACCCCGGCCGGGACAGCGGGGCCGCGGGCATGCCGCGCTCCCATGCCAGCGCCCCGGCCGGGGGAGCGGGGCCGGGCATGCCGCCCTCCCCGCTGGCGCCCCGGGCTTTTCGGCGGGGTGGCGGCGCTGGGGGGCGGTTTTTTGGCGGGCGTTGGGGGGGGTGTTTTTTGTTCAGCGGGGCGGCGCTTGGAGTTTTTTTTTTTTGCTTGGGGCAGCAAAAAAGTTAGAGCCGCCCCTGGCAATACCACGACATCCCTAAAATAACATTGTAGCCCTCCCCTGCAACTCCTTTTTGTGTCAGGACCCTCAATTTGAGAAACACTAGTCTCCCCCTCGAAATCTGTATAGTATAGGGTAAAAGACCAGATTTCATGGGGCAGGGGGAGAGGGTGGGGAGACCAGATTTCACGGTCCATGACGCGTTTTTCATGGCCATGAATTTGGTAGTGCCCTACTCATACATTTTAGTGATTTTTTACACAATGATATTGCACTGAAGAAAGATGAACATTCCAAGCAAGCTTCAAATAATCCAAGTAGCAGTGATCTTGAGTTTGAGCATGTGCCTTTTTGTGGGTAGCCTCAGACTCTCCTGGATGGTAATTTTCAGAACTACTATTATTGTTATTTAACATACCAATGTTAATCTTGAGATCTACAGTGGTGATAATTACATGAGTCTGAAACCACCTCACCACTTTATTTCCCATGTATAACGATGAGAGTGAATTGTTGAGGGAAAGCTTCTCTTTAAAAGCCTCCAGGTATATTTATTTATTTTATTATTGGATCACAGCAGCACTTAGAAGCCCCAATCTTGGACCAGGAACCCCTTATGCTGGGGGCTGTATAATCACAGAACAAAAGCAAAATAATTTTTCCGGTCTTGGGTGGAAAAACAATGCCACTGCCCTCTTTCACTTCTGTGTTTGATGCTCTGTAATGATTGAGCAATGGTTTTTCCTTGTTTTCCTCCTGCCTGCCCCAAGTGATCTTCCAGCCAGCAGCAAATCAAAGAGAATAAAGAAGAAAGGCAGCTGAATCAGAGAACAAGCCTTTAGGGTTCGAAGGATCACGTCTTTCCAATGCAGGGCAAGATCCTCAGCCGGTGTAAATCAGCATAGATCTGGTGACATCTATAGATGTCTGCGGAAGATCAATGAGGGTCTGGCCTATTATTACAATCAGACAGGCCATCTCAAGGAGTTTCTAGACTTTAAACTATGGAATGCCTCTTTCCTGTCTGGTAGCTTGAATTTCTGGGATACTGTAAGTAAGTAGCTGGGTGTCTGTGCCATAGCTCTCTTTTCTACCTGAGCTAGTGATGGAGGCACACCCGTCATTTTACGAGCTAGCAGTCCAACACCTTTACTGAAAACTGAATTGACCTAATTTTAAAAGAAATCAATTAAAATACCTAGGAAGGATTAATAAATAACAGCTAGAAAAAGTTTCCTAAAATCTCACAATAATATTCCTGTCTTTATTTTCAAAAGCACTGAAGAGATTTAGGAGCATGCGTTCCATTGAAAGTCAATATGATTTTTTGCTCTTAAATACTGTAGGCAGATTTGAAAATTTCCCCCATGTGCATGCTCCATTATTGTGCATGTAAAAGGCTTAGTTTGGAAATGTAGTATGCAGAATTTAGACCAGGAAACAGATAACTTTGCCTGCACAGTTAAATTCAATTGTTAATTTCAATGTTGCCAACGCTTGTGATTTTATCACAAGTCTCACAATTTGGGGGTTTTCTTGGAGCTGCTGGAATCATGATGTTACCTGAAAATCTCTGCATTCATTTTTTTTTAAAAGAAAGTTTGTAGGCCTGATGGCTTAAGAGGAAAGCTTGAAAACATGAACTCTAAAGTGTCTAACTCCAGAAGGCAAATAACACCTCCCCCCCGCTTTATTGTTTTTTAAATCTCATGATTTTAAAGCCAGTATCATAAATCAGGTGGGGTGGGGGGGAGGGAGGACCTGCTTTGTGATTTTTGCATGATTGAAGTTGGTGATACTGTACATTAACAGTGAGGGACTGGCTCTCCTCTGCACTGAGACTCTTTTATACCTTTCTAGCAATGCGCAGTGTGTTAGCATAAGTGACATTCAGGTCCAAAATTTCATTGTGCTGATTAAACATTCAGGTCACAGTGCTGAAATGAGGCCACTTGTTGTCCTTGCAACTTAAGTTAATGCTATAATCAAGTTACCTTAATTTGGTTCTTGGTTCCATTAGAGTAGAAGCGCTGTACTGCACCAAACATTTCATCCCTTTTCGTGTCCTCCCGTGAAGTAGGAAGGTCTGTGCTTAAAACAGATAGATAATGGGCTAGATCATTCAAATGCTTAAGCACATACATAGCTTTCATCATAATGAAGTCAGTGAGACTATTTCCATACATAAGTATCTGCAGGATTTATAACTTCCAACCTCAGACTGCTACAAACCTCCTTTCTAGTGGACAGATTCGTAACAGGTCGTCCTCTCCCCTCCTCTCCCCCCCCCCCCCCCCCCCGCGAGATCTGCAGGCTGTGAAGGAGCTGAAGGTATTATGATTAGACAGTAAATACATCATGAAGATTAAGCTGATAAATGGTCAGTTCTGGCCCCATGATTGAAATTCAAGTAAACTGTCTGCACAAAAATGTGTAACACCATATATAACAGACGTTTATCTTTTTTCAGACCTTTCAGGGCTGTGCATGAGATGAAAGCAAGCAAATGGGTAATCAATTTTATTAGTGATTCCATATTTTTTACTCTGATAGGAATAATTTATAAGGAGGCAGTGTCTGGCTTTCCAGCATGCCGTGCATGTATGCTATAAATAGATAGTCATTGCGGTGTGTATTTGCCTATGCTAGACAGCTTATAAGTGGGTGCCCTAGGTAAGGGTATACAAGCAACTTACCCCCTCTCCCTCCTCCCCCGACTTTCCATGTAAGGGCCTGCCCAACCACATCCTTGTGCTCAGGGCTGGCTCCTTCTGGTGGCACTCAGAGGTGTATTTTGCTCAAAATGGTCCATGGGGAATATACTGCACATGCTGAAGCCATATAGTAGTGGGCACACTTCCCCTGTTCTGTTCTGTTCTATTAGGAATCCTCATGAGGTGTACTTCAATGGCACAGCTGAGTCCCCAGAGAGTTATTTACATATAGCCTTAAATAGGAATTGCTAAAATATAGAAATCGGTCGATACAAGATCCAGAAATCTTTGCTTCGTAATTTTGAAGACAAAATTTAGCAATTTTGATGGCACATTATTCAACAACGTTATTAAATCAAAATGTGACTTGCCTTGGCAGTGGACCCAGCCATAAGGTATTACCTTTAGGAATTCAAACATCTACTTACTTTTCAGTTTGTTCATATTCCCTCTGGTAATTTAAAAAACAATATGTTAGGAGGCTGAGTACCAGCAAACAAACCTACGTGCTGACCTGTGCATGTGCTAACAATAAGTAATAAGTCTGCTTCTTAAACAATTTCTGGTTGCAGCAAACAGTGATTGAAAAAATAAATACATGATTGAATTCCTACAGGTAAGACCATCCAGATGAGACCATTGGGGGATTGGTTAATGGGGTGCCTCAGTAGTCTTGACAGTGCTTCTTTAAGGGGAGCCCATGTTGTTCAATCAAGCACTAGTCCTAGAAATATTTTCTAAAGGTGAAGTTCGCCACTTCTCAAAGGGCCAGCAAATGGCCTATGTATTAGGCTGAAGTGGGACTTGATCATCGGGGTGGCTCTAACAATTTTGCCGCCCCAAGCAGGGGTGGCGGCCCCACCCCCGACAAAGTCAGACGTAGCGGGGCCCCGCCCCCGATGCCTGCCTGCGTCGGGGATGGGGCCCCACTACGTCTGCTTGCGTCGAGGGCGGGGCCCCGCCCCTGATGCAGGCAGTCCCAGTCTGTGGCAGTAAGGGGAGAGTGGCAGACCTGCCTCCCCATTGCCGCCGCGGCAGGCGAGAATGGGGCAGCAGTCCGAGTTGCGTGGTGGCAATTCGGTGGCAGGAAGAGTGGACCTGCCGCCGAATTGCCGCCGTGGGACTCGGACTGCCGCCCCATTCTCGCCTGCTGCCCCAAGCACCAGCTTGGAAAGCTGGTGCCTAGAGCCGGCCCTGTTGATCATCATGTCAAGAAGTGCTTAGGCCTTCTGTTGGTGAATTTCACCCTAACTGGATAGACAAACTCTTTTGACAAGTTTTCAAATAGCCTCCAAAGCTACAGATGCCTGTTTTGTGCATGCATCTCTGTGCAATTATAAAACCTGCAGTTTTGTAAATAGGTATTTGCATGTACAAATTAAGTAGATAGACATGCAGTTATCTGATTTACACATGTTAATGGCAGGGCATACATTATGTGTATGTTTCAAAAATATGGCCAAGGATTTTACAAGAATCGACGGCTTTACTTTGCAACGTTGAGTGTTATATTAATACAGGAATTAATGGTAAAACAATAATGCTTTATCTCCACCAGATCTTTACAGCAAGACGGCTAATGCCATGTTATCCTGTGCTACAAATACACATTTTGGGCAATGAAGACAAACCCTAACCACAGCAGATCATTTATTTGCAACAATTAGTTCAACCAGTTCTAATTCTAAGAATTCAATGGTACAGGTTGGATTGGTAGGATATTGATTTCTCAGATAGTAGCCAATTCCCTGTTATAGTTGAATTTTTAAAAGTAAGAACACAAATGAAACAAATACCCAACTACAGCTTACAATAAAGATTTATTGTGCATGGGTTGTTCAGTTACATTTTCCAATGATTTTATCTCTATGTAAGTCTTTTGCCATCAGTGGAAGAGGAAAGTAGCACTTCTGAAGATAAACAGGATTCAAGTAGTACCACTCTTCCCTGCTATCTTCAAATGAGGTGTCAATTTCCTCTTGGCAAACTCCTGTGGATAGATAAGATACAGTGGTTGCAGGAACAAAGGGCTTTCATGACAAGGTGAGAAAGAGAACGTTTCAGATTAATAGGAATTTATATCTTTGCTGTACTTTTAATTTCAGTTTTAAGTCATAAAACAGCTTCTCCGTGATACATGAACTCTGTAAACTAATGTCCTGTGGCATTCTGATTTCACCACTCTGTCTCTAGCTTCAGAACGAACTCCATCAGCTGGAACAACGATTTACAGTCAAGTTATTTTGACCACAAGAGCTCAGGCCTCTTGCCTATAATCATGAAATAGGAAGCAGTAGCGTAGCCATGGGGGGAGCAGGGGGAGCAGCCGCTCCCCCACTGAGCAGAAGCGGTGCCTTTTTTGTGCTCCGACTCCTTTTGCTCCTATGCTGCAGCGAAAGCGGAGCATTTTTTTTTGCTCCCGGCGCCTTTTTTTGCTCCCGACGCCTTTTGCTCCTATGCTACAGCCATAGCGGAGCTTTTTTCTTTGCTCCCGGTGCCTTTTTTTGTTCCTGACGCTTTTTGCTCCTGGCGCCTTTTTTTAGCTCCGCTCCCCCAGTGCTCTAAACCTGGCTACGCCACTGATAGGAAGAGCTGTTTCAAGAAATGGATTTGAAATTAAAGGCTTAACATAGTAAGACCCATCTTATTTATGCTTAAATGATGAATAACCATTGGTCTTTTTCCTGTTAGGGCTGCTTCCTTATGGGGTGGGGGTGGGAGTGGTAACACTGCTCTACAGCCAAAATGCTTCTGAAATAAATGTAGTCAAACTTTACTAATTCTGGGTCACTGAGAATGAAAATGATCCTTAAAATTGTTGATTGGCTCTAGTTTTCAAGACATGCTATTGGGTCAGTATATACGACCCTTGACTTGGGAATGGCGGAGGATAAGTGAGTTATAAAGGGAAGGGATCTCAATTTAAACCAGAAATGACTAAAATACATCTTTGACTGGATCTATGAATAAATCTATGACTGGGTTTGGACAGTACTTGCTTTTTAGGCAAAACAATGAATGATGCAATCTGAAGCTGGTATTGCGTCATACATGATATGAATTGCATCATGTTATTCCTAGAAGTCATGGATGATGCAATCATAACGAAGCTTACATCACTCTGCTGAACAAATTGTCCTATATCAGCTCTAGAAATCATACAGTGTCGTGCTCTTTTATTTGTCAGGTTACAGTGTAGTAGCCGTGTTAGTCTGTGTCACCAAAAAGAAAATAAGAAAGAAAGAAATACTTGTGGCACCTTAGAGACTAACAAATTTATTTCAGCATAAGCTTTCGTGGGTTAGAATCCACTTCATTGGATGCATGGAATGAAACATACAGTAGACAGATATTTATACAGTCAGAGAAACATGATAAGGTGGAAGTGCGTAAACCAACCTTAAGAGGCTAATTAATTGAGAGGAACCATAACAGCAGGGGAAGAAAAACCTTTGAAGTGATAAACAAGATGGCCAATGTGGACAGTTGACACACAGATGTGAATGAGGATCGTTAACTTAAGGGAAATAGATTCAATTAATGTAATGGCCAAGCCATTCCAAGTCTCTATTTAATCCTGAGTTGATGGTATCTAGTTTGCATATCAATTCAAGTTCAACAGCTTCTCGTTGAAGTCTGTTTTTGGAGTTTATTTGTTGCAAAATTACTACCCTCAAGTCTGTCACTGAGTGATTAGGGAGGTTGAAATGTTCTCCTACTGGTTTTTGAATGTTATGATTCCTGATGTTAGATTTATGTCCGTTTATTCTTTTGCATAGACACTGTCCGATTTGGCCTTCATATATATACCTTCCAGTCAGTGGCACTGCTATGGGTACCCGCATGGCCCCACAGTATGCCAACATTTTTATGGCTGACTTAGAACAACGCTTCCTCAGCTCTCGTCGCCTAACACCCCTACTCTACTTGCGCTACATTGATGATATCTTCATCATTTGGACCCATGGAAAAGAAGCCCTTGAGGAATTCCACCATGATTTCAACAATTTCCATCCCACCATTAACCTCAGCCTAGACCAGTCCACACAAGTGGTCCATTTCCTAGACACTACTGTGATAATAAGCGATGGTCACATAAACACCACCCTATACCGGAAACCTACTGACCGCTATACTTACCTACATGCTTCCAGCTTCCATCCAGGACACACCACACGATCCATTGTTTACAGCCAAGCTCTAAGATACAACCACATTTGCTCCAATCCCTCAGACAGAGACAAACACCTACAAGATCTCTATCAAGCACTCTTAAAACTACAATACCCACCTGCTGAAGTAAAAAAACAGATTGACAGAGCCAAAAGAGTACCCAGGTGTCACCTACTACAGGACAGGCCCAAAAAAGAAAATAACAGAACGCCACTAGCCGTCATCTTTAGCCCCCAACTAAAACCTCTCCAGCGCATCATCAAAGATCTACAACCTATCCTAAAAGATGATCCCTCACTCTCACAGATCTTGGGGGACAGACCAATCCTCAGCCCCCCAACCTGAAGCAAATACTCACCAGCAACCACACACCATACAACAAAAACACTAACCCAGGAACCTATCCTTGCAACAAAGCCCAATGCCAACTCTGTCCACATATCGATTCAAGTGATACCATCATAGGACCTAATAACATCAGCCACGCCATCAGGGGATCATTTACCTGCACATCTACCAATGTGATATATGCCATCTTGTGCCAGCAATGCCCCTCTGCCATGTACATTGGCCAAACCGGACAGTCTCTATGCAAAAGAATAAACGGACATAAATCTGACATCAGGAATCATAACATTCAAAAACCAGTAGGAGAACATTTCAACCTCCCTAATCACTCAGTGACAGACTTGAGGGTAGTAATTTTGCAACAAATAAACTCCAAAAACAGACTTCAACGAGAAGCTGTTGAACTTGAATTGATATGCAAACTAGATACCATCAACTCAGGATTAAATAGAGACTTGGAATGGCTTGGCCATTACGTTAATTGAATCTATTTCCCTTAAGTTAACGATCCTCATTCACACCTGTGTGTCAACTGTCCACATTGGCCATCTTGTTTATCACTTCAAAGGTTTTTCTTCCCCTGCTGTTATGGTTCCTCTCAATTAATTAGCCTCTTAAGGTTGGTTTACGCACTTCCACCTTATCATGTTTCTCTGACTGTATAAATATCTGTTTACTGTATGTTTCATTCCATGCCTCCGATGAAGTGGGTTCTAACCCACGAAAGCTTATGCTGAAATAAATTTGTTAGTCTCTAAGGTGCCACAAGTATTTCTTTCTTTCTTATTATCTTATTTGTCAGTATTTGATTTTGCAAAGGGACACATTTCTGTTTAGCCAAAGTGAGCAGAGATGCCTCGTACTTGTGTGAACAGTGCAGATAACTTCTGCTACGTTTGTGGTGAAGTGACTTTTGCATCACAAAAGCGCAGTATAACCACTATGGTTAAGAAAGCCTATCACCTTTCTTTTGGCTGCAAAATTGGAGATCAGGACAAGAGGTGGGCCCCACACATATGCTGCAACACTTGTGCAACAAATCTTTGCCAGTGGTTGAACAGGAAAAGGAAATCAATGCCTTTTGCAGTGCCAATGATTTGGAGAGAGCCAACAGATCATACCAGCAATTGTTACTTCTGCATGGTGCCTCCAGTTGGGAAAGGTGTGTCAAAGAAGAAAAAGTGGACTGTGCATTATCCAAACATTCCATCAGCTATACGCCCAGTACCCCACGGAGAAGGACTGCCGGTTCCTGATGCACCAGAATCATTCTCACTTGAGTCAGATGAGGTAGAGAAAGAGGATGAAACTTGTGGTCCTGAACCATCAATGTCACAGGACCTACATTTTCTCCCATCCTCCTCCTCTGAACCACACCTCATAACACAAGGTGAACTGAATGACCTTGTCAGGGATTTGGAACTACCCAAGAGTAAGGCAGAGCTTTTGGGCTCCAGACTACAGCAGTGGAATCTCCTGGCAGGTGATGTTAGGGTTTCCATGTTCCGTGACTGTCAAAAGGATCTCATCCCATTCTTCTTCATGGAAGGTGATCTTGTAGCCTGCAACAACATCGACGGTGTGATGGCAGCCCTCAACATGGTTCACGATCCAGATGAGTGGAGACTGTTCATTGATTCATCGAAGACGAGTCTTAAAGCTGTTTTACTGCATAATGGCAATGTTTTGCCATCCATTCCAGTTGGTCATGCAGTCCATATGAAGGAAACCTATGACAACATGAAACAACTTTTGAGGTGCATAAACTATGACCAACATCAGTGGCAGCTTTGTGGCGATTTGAAGGTTGTTGCTCTCTTGCTTGGTCTGCAGACTGGATACACAAAGTACTGCCATTTTCTCTGCGAATGGGATAGTCGTGCAAGAGATTCCCACTACATCAAGAAAGATTGGCCACTCCGACAGTCATTGGAGCCTGGGAGGAAAAGTGTTCAGCATCCACCACTTGTTGAATCAAGGAAGATTTTGTTACCACCCTTACACATCAAGCTGGGTCTGATGAAGAACTTTGTCAAGGCCATTGACAAAACACAAGCAGCTTTCAAGTACCTCCATGGAAAATTTTCAAGGTTAAGTGAAGCTAAGATAAAGGAAGGTGTCTTTGTTGGTCCTGAGATTCGTGAACTTCTTCGAGATGATGCATTTGACCATGCAAGGAAAAAAAGGCATGGAAAGCCTTCCAGTTAGTGGCAATACATTTTCTCAGAAACAACAAGGCAGACAACTACAGGTTGTTGGTGGAAAACCTCCTCAAGGCATACAAAAGCCTTGGTTGCAACATGTCACTAAAGATACCTTTTTTGCACTCTCATCTAGATTTTTTTCCACCAAACTGCGGAGCAGTGAGCAACGAGCACGGCGAGCGATTTCACCAGGACATTGCAACAATGGAGAAACGCTATCAGGGCAAATGGAGCCCATCAATGCTTGCAGTCTATTGCTGGACAGGGACAAGAGATGCTCCATTTAATGAATACAAGAGACAAGCCAAGAAGCGCTGAGTAGACACTGAATAGGACTAAACTACGTACATAATAGTTTTTTGCCTTTTGTTTCATAATAAATTTTATTTATATAACCCCTTTGCTGATTTTTAAAAAGTGTTACATAAACAGGACAGGTGAAATAGTATCATGTAAAGCAACCATAAACACATGAAAAGACCTGGGTTTACAATTTATGATTAAAACTCTACTATCTACACAATATACATAGACATAAAATGTAAAAACTTAAATATCTTAGAAACAGTAGCCAATCAGTTGTTTTAATTGTCATATTTGAATTCAGCACATCAAAATACATACTAAATAGCACATTTTATCTCTGAAGCAGACGACTTCTCAAAAATTGTAGACCAGTGTAATTAGAAGCCTCTAGCGTGTTTTAAACATGTATAAAAATTGTGAAACATTTTCCCTCAACTGGTTTACTCCTTTATCTTCTTCTACAAAAGCTCTTTAAATCTTCAAATTTCTTCTTTCCCCTAGGGGGGTTAGGTGCCTAGGCACTTATTGAGATTTTCAGAAGTGCTTATCTCCATTTTTAGCTGCCTGCACTAGATTGAAGCTATTTGTTTGTGTAGCTAATTAACAAATCTTTTTCTTTAAAGCTCCGTTTTTAAACTGCACACGCCTCACTGGCTTCAGGTCCCATGGCTTCAGAAGTTTTATGGGGAATGGTCATTGGAAAGGTCATTTGAAAAATCCTGATTTCTATTTTTTTGCCCCCACCCTGGAACATGCTGTGATGCTAGAGGTGAAGGGGCACAAACCTGCAGCATTACACAGTGAGGATGGACAGTATTATTTCCATTTGCTCTTTCAGTGGAGCACTGCCTGGTTAAACCGTTTTCATTTTTTAAATTTGGGAATGAGAGACGTGCAAAACTGCATTCATCCCTCTCCCCAGGAGACATAGGAAGGGTCTGCCAAATGCTTGTTGGAGCCCACCAAGCTTTTCTCCACTTTAAGCCCCTTCATGTCAAAGTCAACATCTTTCCACTTGAAGAGGGGTGGACAGGATTCCCTCCAGAGTCTTGTCACTGCTTTTCCTAGAATTTCCTGGTGGGGATGCAGCTGAGAGATAGAAAGCACTCTTTTCTCTGAGGGTTTAGCAAGCTGCCCCATCACATCTCCAAGCCCCCTGCTAGCACACTGTGCCTGAGACCAAGAAACAAACTCAGGCCTTCGTGTAGCACTCCAACGCACCACTAATGCAAATCCTACAGACAGCCTAGCGTAGCTGCAGAGGAGCGGCCAATCAGAGGGGCTGATGGAGCAGCCAATCCGGGGCCAGAAGGGCCCTATATAAGACAAGCAGCAGAGAAGTTCAATTGATGTGTGGAGCTTGACAAGGGAGGAGCAGGTGCCTGGCTGGCTAGATGAACAGCAGGACTGTGGATAGCTCACTGCAGAGAGCTCACCAGACAGAACTGAGCCCAGTGGAGGGTGGATAGAATAGCAGCAGCGCCATCAAAAGGTGAGTGTGGGCAGGCTGAGCCTGAGGGACTGAAATTAAAACCTGGCCAGACCAGACGAGGTTACCGAGATGGACACTGCTGGTCTAGTAGTAGACTGAACCCAAGGAGGGCTGCTGAAAAGGACACTTGGAGGTTACTAAGATGGGCCCCAGCCAGGTGTCTGAAGAAAGCAGTACCTCTGGGAAGAAATCTAAGAGCTATGGCCCCATACCAGGGCCATGATAAGAACTTGGGACTGTATACCCCGGAAGTGGGGACAGCATGGAAGACCAGCTGAGAGAACCACTGGCCGGAGCAGGGGGTGCTCGTGAGAGGCAGATGCCACCCCGATATAAGAACTAAAACCAAAAGTAGGCTCACACCCAACCAAAGGGAGCTGCCTGTGAGAGACGGGTGCCCCTACCCACCCCGTGAAAAGAACTGTATTTGCAGGCACTATCAGCCAGAGAAAAGGGGGCACGCACGAGAAGCAGGTGCAGATCCTGTTATAAGAGGATGCAAGAAACTTTACAATAGGCAGATGTTGGATAATCTGCTCCAATTAAGGTCTCATTGTAAGCTCCTTCTGAATCCATCTTCTCTTTATTTCCTGCTAAGAAGACATAGGATGACATCTTGGCCCCATTGGCATGAATGGGAGTTTTGCCATTGACTTCAGCAGGATTTCACCTGTAAGGCTGAAATTCTGACATCAGGTGCATTCCATTAATTGCTGAAGTGATGAGGAAAATCTCATTCAAACACTGATATATGAAATAATAAACAAAGGAGCGCAGTTAGGTTTTGTCTTTGTATAAATATTTTCCCCGTGTTTGCTCCCACGCAAAGATCCTTTTAAAGGACTCCTCAAAGTAAGCAGGTGCAGTTTCCATTGAAGTCAACAGTTGTGTTGACTTGTGCCAGGGTTAAAACTGTCCCTGAATGTTTGGCTTATTATGTTACAACGTTATAATATGCTGTCATGTTTTGGCCTTTGAATTTATGAAGTGATGACATGATGTGCTTTACAAATGTTCAAAGTGTTTACAAAGCACACATTGTTTTTGTATCACGCATTGGCAATGTTCCCCAAATGAAGCAAGCCAAATGGCTCTTGCGCTGCATTTTCCATGCTGGTCTTCAAGCTCGTGTCAAGGTGGGAAGCTCATCTTTGTTCTTCTAGAGATATTGTACTTTCAAAGGGCTAGACTGAGCCACTGTGCAACTCATTGAGTATAGGGCAGCGCAAAGCTGCACCATCCTAAGAGGAGCTCTGGGAAGGACTCCAGGTGAACATTACTCCCCTCCCATGCCCTGCCAACATGACTAGCTTTTGGAGCCCAGGAGCAGAAACTTATCCACTCCTGCCCCCTTTCCATACCTGTCCTGCATGATCCAAGTTTTCAGGTTTTGTTCTGGAGGACTGGGTTCTTCTTTCAAGCAACTACCCTATTTTTAAGTATAACTACCAAAATGTGGCTTTGTCATGTAACGCAACCACTCTGGAAAACTTTGAAACACAAAGAGGCACTCAGATACCATGGGGAGGGGCAACCTTAGAAAAACTTGATAGACAGGAACACCTAAATGGTTGAATTTTGTTGGATTTTTTCCCTCCTCCGTAGTGTTGATAAGGGCAGAATGCAGAAAGGTTTATTGGACAAGAGAATCCAGATGGGAAATAATTTTTGCCGCTGTTGTTGGCACCACATTTTAGAAAAATCCTTGTTACTGTTCACAAGGCAACTACAGGAGTTGCTATCCATCTATTGTGTTTAACTGCTGCACAGTGCTGATGATTCCTGTGCGTAGTTGTGTTTAACAGGATAAAAAACAAAACAAAAAATGCCTTCAGCTTAAAGCTGAAGTTTGGTCTTTCTCATGGAAGGAATTTTGCTTCCTCTGAATTTGAAGATTGACCAAGGTTATTTTCTGGAGTGAGGGTCTGACAAATTTCTACCAGATCCTTGTACTCCAGAAAGGTTTGCTGAAAGGACCGTGGGGATGCTCTATGGCATTCTGATTATTTTTCCTGGTGAAACTTACTGTATAATGTTACTGGAATTACTAAAATAATAATAATAATAATAAATAATAAAAGGTTGCCTGCTATGTAACAAGTAACTGATAAAAAGAAAGAGGGACTGAGAAAGGCATAATAAACCTAGAAAGAAAATTGAGTTTAGAATGACCTCTCTTGACCTTTACCATCAAACAAGAGGACTGAAGTTCTTAATGTCCGAGTCTAGTTAAATGTAATCTATACAATGTCTACTGTATTCTCTTGAGGGAATGCAGTGCCTGACTAGCACACTGTGTTCTCACGTTAAAATGTTCCATCAGCATTGCTGTGGGGAATATTAGCTCTGCCAGTCTCATTGCCTCTCTAGCCTCAAGAAGAGGCCAAAGATCACCATTTTCATTAATTCAGTCAGGAAGAGCGGAAAGTAAGAGTAAACCAAGTATTTGTTTTCACTGACTGTCCAAGCTACACTCAATAGTTTTCTCTTTCCTTTTTCACTGCTAGGAACAAAAGGAGAGTAGGATTTTAGTGACTGGGTAAAATGACCTGTTACTTAAATTGGAAGGAATCATTTTACCACATTCAAGTGTCTGCTGTTGTTTAAAGTTTTTTTGTGTGTGTGTTGTTACTAGAATTAAATGACACAAAGAAAGTTTATCTGCCTGATTTGTAATTTATAAGCACATGCTCCTTATTGGTCATAGTTCATTATTCTCAGGAAGTTTGATTATTTTCTTATTCTAGTAGAATATAGAGGGCAGCTGAACACAGAAGACTGTTCAAGGTTGATGGCCTGAATTTCAAAGCTCTGGCTGCCTGACAGATCTTTCTCTCTGTGACCACGACCTCCTATAACATGGAACAATTAAACCGTTGGCCAGTATGGGAGGAGGTGTGGTCATGGGGGACAAAACCCTTTGAGAAGCCAGATCCAGACTCTGAAGTTCGCCGACAGACAAATCAGAATGGTCATTAACTTCACTACATTCCCCCATAGATTCACCACTTAGCCCTAGCTTTCCCCCAGCTCACCTATAAAAATCCCTTTTTTATATATTCAAAATAATTAAAACAATTATGCCAACTATCATAAACCTGCCTTTCATTTGTAGCGATGGAAGAGAGAGAGAGATCCCTGTTCTTGTCTTTTACTCCTGAGATGTGCTCAGATACTACACTACTAATTCAAGAACCTGGACAGATAACCAGACAGAGGAAAGGAGAAAAGTTTCACCTGCTTGTGTATATTACACACTAGCAAATGTGTAATAGATAAAGGTACAAGGTGTAAGAAATAGTGGACAAGGCTGGACTAGAAATTTCCGGAGGGTTACAATAGCTAGCTTGTTGTATTATGGGATTCAGTAGTTCATGAAAGATACTGTGGTTGCTTCTTGTGGGGAAAACCCTTTTATGTTATTAGTTTTATAGTAAACTTGACCCTGCTTAGTGACAAATAAAAATAGTTTCCTTATATGCAATGTGGTTGTAGCCATGTCAGTCCCTGGATATTAGAGAGAGAGAAGGGGGGTGCAGTAATATCTTTTATTCGACCAACTTCTGTAGGTGAGAGAGACAAGCTTTCGAGCCACAGAGAGTTCTTCAGGTCTGGGAAGTTACTCAGGGCATGTCTACACTTACCTCCGGAGCGATCGATCCAGCGGAGGTTGATTTATCATGTCTAATGAAGATGTGATAAATCAACCGTCTAGCGTCTCCCGTCAACTCCGGTACTCCAATGGAGTGAGAAGCGGACATGGAGTCGAAGGGGGAGCATCAGCAGTCGACCTACCGCAGTGAAGACACCGCGGTAAGTAGCTCTAAGTACATCGATTTCAGCTACGCTATTTTCGTAGCTAAAGTTGCGTAACTTTAGACTGACTTAGCTCGCCCTCCCCACCCGCCAGTGTAGACCAGGCCTCAGAGTGTCACAGCTAAATACAAGGTGGAACAGATAGTTTAGCATAAGTAGTTAGCACATATTGTAAGAGACCATTCAAAGTGAAGTGACCACTTAACACTCCTGAAGTCATAGGACAAAGGGGAGGGGAGTTCATGGGTTGCAGATTGTTACAACTTGTAATAAACCTATTACAACAATCTGGAAAGATTGTCTCCCTCTCACCATCAGAACTTGGTCCAATAAAAGAGATTACCTCACCCACCTTGTGTCTCTAATATCCTGAGACTGACACGGCTCAACTACACTGCATTTAGGCTCCTAAGGCATATTTGAAAATGGAACTTAGGCGCTTTTGAAATTTACCCTTACACTAAATTTGAGATGTACTGTTTTCTTTCTGCTTGGAGGTTATAATGATAACCTAACATTTAGCTGATACCTGGCTGCAGCACATCAGACAGTTGCAAAGCTCATTTCCTGAGTTGCATCTTTTTTGTTTTCTTAACATTTAACAAGACTTTCTGATTCCCTCTTGATTGGATGCCAGATATTTCCTGCCATTTGAAGGAAACGAGAAATGTTGCCTTAGAAAGGTAGCCAACATAAATATAATTTTACATGGTGACGTAACAGCGAGCTTTTTGTTTCACAAAATTCAGATTGATTAAAAACCCGAAACTCTCCTCCCTGCAACCAGTCTCTGGCCTGAAAAATCTTTCAAGCTCCCAAGGATGTGAGTGATACCAGGTTAAACAGTTAAACCTCATGTCCTCCAACTTCTTCATAGATTCCAAGGCCAGAAGGGACCACTGTGAGCATTTAGTCTGACCTCCTGTATGATGCAGGCCATAGAACTTCCCCAAAATAATTCACAGAACAGATCTTTTAGGAGAAATACCAATCTTGATTTAAAAATTGTCAGTGATGGAGGATCCACCATGACCCTTAGTAATTGTTCCAGTGGTTAATTACTTTCACTGTTAAAAAGTTTGTGCCTTATTTCCAGTCTGAATTTGTCTAGCTTCAACTTCCAGCTATTGGATCATGTTATCCCATACTGTTGCATATGGGCAGACCCCTCCATCCAGATGGAACACCACTGACTTAAGTGGGGCTTCACACAAGCAAGTTCCCACATGCAACAAGCTGTAGGATTGGGCTGTTAATGTGCCTCCTGTTCATGCAACAGTTTGTACCTGTTTCCCCAATTTGACAGCATTTCCTCTCTTTCTTTCTCACCCACGCAATTAATATTTAATTAGCAACAATGGAACACAAAGGTACTTGGCAAGCTAAAGTTATCACACTGGCTGGCAGCATGGCCCATCAAATAAGGCACTATACTACTTTAACAACATGGTAGTATATGGTACCCCACCACAACCTCTTCCATGATGACAGCCTACTTTCTGCCAACCTTCCTCTAGATCAGACTGTCCCTTACAGGAACTTTCCCCCAGCATGCATATTCTGGGACTCGCCCTTTAAATTTGGCAGACTGCAGCAGCTGCAGCCTTAAGGTGGCGATTTTGCAACCGTCTGCTGCTTGCTGCATCTCTTGTTGTTCCAGCTGTTATATTTTCCCCTTATTATTTCTGAGGTGATGGCACATTCTCACAACCAGGTGTCAGGAAACCTGGGTTCTATTCCCAGCTCTGTCGCTGTCAAATAATAATACAGGTCATCCTAAGTTCTCTACGTTAGGTTGACCATGAAGTCCACATGCTCATGTTGGTTTATATGATATCAGTGAAATCCTGAATGTCTAGACTATGACACCGTTACACTGTATTTCTGCTATCCATGTGTGATATTTGGCATTTAGCGTTATGCAGGAGCAAACCATATTAAAAATGGCATGTCAGGATTGGAAAGAGCCTGTGTTTTAAAGCAAATCTCAGTGTCAGTATTTTCATAAGGTTACATGAAAGCCTCGTAAAAGATAACATGGAAATATGTGTAAGTCTAAATGTAGCTGAAAGTCATCCCCTGTATTGTTACTGAGCACTGTGTGTGTACAAACAAGATAGCAACATCTTTTTAAATTGATGACATCAAAATCAGTTACAATTCTTTCCCCATCATAGTTACTGATTTTTGTTGCTCGATTGGGGCACAAATTATTTAAAGGCCAAATTTCCTCTTAAATTATCACAGTGTAAATCCAGAATTACTTCACTCAGCTCAGTGGAATTATTCTGGAATTACGTTAGTGTAAAATGAGAACAAAATCTCGTCCTGAAGCTGTGAGTAATGGTGGTATTGGTGGTAGCAATTTAAACGAGGGAAGTGTCATGGTCAAGTTGTCAGGTCGAGAGAGAGACCAAGTGGAATCTATGAGAGAAGCCAGGGTGGTTGGTTTCAGGGAAGAGGCCCTACTGAACGAGTCAGGATCAAGGAGCATCACTAAGGGATTCACCCCTGAGAGGTTCAGCCAAAGGACTTGAATCCTGGAAGATATTCAGATTTTTTTTCCCCATCCAGTGAAAGATTAATTTACAGTATTGGGGGGTCAAATTGGTGGCAAGCTGCCAAAAGCCAATTTATCTCCTTTTATCAAAAGAAAAATAAACTTTCATCTGCTTTTCTGATTTTTTGCCTTAATGTGAAATCGGGATAGTGTGAACCAAGCACAAAACTTGCTCCATGGCAATGAATTTTTATCTTTTTAAAGGTTATTCTCTGTATATTGTCTACATATATTAAATCAGGTTGTTAGGATTACTCAGCTTTACTAACTTTGACTTGACTTTGGTTTCAACAGAAAATTAAAAAGCTCAGTGAATTGTGGCTGCCAAGCAGTTATTTTCCAGTGGTCAGTGTTCAGTTACCTCTTGGCTCTCTCTGCAGCTTATGTTGATTTGCTGCTTGTAGGCCATCATTTAATTCACTCAGTTTGAGTCTCTAATTAAGTTTTTTACAGCAATTTCTTGCCGCCCTGTTCATGCATTTTTTCGGCAGTGCAAAAGCATCCTAGCTCAATGACACTTTGTTTTCTGATGCGATTTATTGGTAAAATGCGCTAGGACTGCAAAATCTACCCACTGACTTCCTCTCCCTGTGTGGCTGGTGTGAAACCGGACTTCTTTCAGGATGCCAGGATGCTCAGTCTACATATTATGGGTAGAGCTGGTAGCACTGCCTATTATTAAGGTTGCCTGACATTTCCCCTCAGAAGACTGTTTTCAGTTGTTTATAACTTTGCCAAACTTGTGTGTGTGTTATTTATATATATATGGAATATGAATTTTGCAAAGAATGTTTATATTCAAATTATTATTTTGTGCACCAAATTTTGTATTCTTGTATTGAGCAGGACACCACATAACTGGATGAGGCATAATGCAGCTTGACATGATTTACTGTTCCTGAAAATCTGTAGACAAGAATAAAACCAACCATCTGTTTTATAAGAATTCAGGTTGCAGACATTTTCTACTCAGAGCAGCATAGATTAACATAGGCATCCCATTATTTGTTGAAATCGCTCTCTCTCTCTGAATTTGTTTGGATTTGGTTGAGTTGGGCTGATTTGCTAATAGCTCTGTTGTTCCGCTTGTTTATGGAATTTTGTTGCACTAAGTCTTTCTGATGTACAGCTGCAAAAGAAACATGGTAGAGGAAAGTACTGTTATTATTTGACAGACAGGGAAACTGAGGCAGAGAATAGTCAAGTGTTTTGCTGGAGGTTACTCTGTTGATGGCAGATGGGACTGGGACTTGAACCAAGAAGTTGTAATGCATAGTCCCTTGCTCTAAACATCAATCATTGCTATGAATTATACAAAGAGAAGTTTGGGGACCTTAGGGGCCCTTCTGAGGCATTTGTTTGTTGAAGAAACGAGAGTACAATACTGACACTCACAGAAAGTGAATATTTTAATGCTCATTTCATTAATGCAAGAATTGGAAAATCTAATTATGTTGTTCTTTAGATACACTCCATATGAAAATCATGTCTACATTTATATTTGGACTAGATTCTATTCTCTTTGTACAAAACTCACATTGATAGGAGTGGGATTTCTGAGTAAGAAATAAGGATGGAACATTTTATTTTAAAACCACATTTGTCAGATAAAAGGGTGAATCATTTATTAGGAAAACTATTTGTACTTTTAGTACAAATAATTTTTTTAAAATTACAGATCTTTAAGAGAAAAGCATTGGATGAAGAAATATTGTTAAAAGAGCACATCTGTTGCAAATTCTTATTTGGGGGAAAAACACATATGTTTTTATTTTAAATTTGTATGTGTGTTGTTATCCTTGTGTTAACTATTAGGTAAATAGAAGCATTGAGAATCCATTTTCCAGTGAAGTTTGGTTAGGAATATTTGTACACATTGTGTGGGAGATAATTTGAAAGCTAATTGGAACTTTGTGATGTACCAATTCCCTGCAGATTCCTTAATTCAAAATACCTGCCTTTTGTGTACTAGTATTTACCAAATGCACATACTTGTTTTGGATATGAAATCACTTTACCCTTCAATGTGCATTTTTGACATGCCTTCCTAGAGTATTGGATAACACAGAACAGTGTCCTATAATGTGCTCCAGCATAACAAACACAATCCGAGCAAGGGCTGAACTTTAAGGGAAAACATTTTTGTTTGGGATTTATTAGTTACATATATGCAACCACAGTCAGTTTAGATACTGTGTTATGATGTAATATTGTAAAGTTAAGGAGCTCCCTACTGAGTGCAGATGGGAACTTTTTCTTATAAGGCTAGATATGTGTATAAAATAGGGTGACATCTTGGCCCCATTGACATAGTTGGTGAAACCCTCTTCCTTCAATGGACTAGAGTTTCACCTCAGAAGTTTTGGATGGGTCCCCTAGGTTGCTTCCTACCCCTTCTCAAAGATTCATGGTAGAAGGGTGGAGAGCATGTATCTTAGGCCACGTCTACAATGGGACACTCAGGAAAGTTAAAGGGAAGTAACTAACGGTGTGAAGTCAATGTGCATAAGGGCATGTCTACACTTACAGCCCTGCAGCGGCACAGCTGTACGGTACATGTGGTGAAGATGCTCTATACTGACCGGAGAGAGCTCTCCAATCAGCATAAAAAAACCACCCCCACGAGCGGCAGAAGCTCTGTGGCCGACATAGTGCTGTGTGCACTACTGCTTATGCCAGCGTCACTTATGTTGCTCACAGGGTGGAATATTCACACCCCTGAGCACTGTAAATTTTGCCAAACACAAGTGGTAGCATAGACATGGCCTAAGTTAGAGCTCATTAATCCTGTTAGGACTGCCATCTGTTTTTTTCAGCTGGCTGTCCCAGGAAATCCGTCAGCTGAGTCACCTCTCGGGCTGCTGCTGGGGGTGTATGTCTCTTCCTGCTCCGCGGTGCTGCTGCCCCTTCTCCCTCCTGGCTGCTCCATGGCTCACCAGCATGACCAACAAGCCTCTGAGGGCAGCAAAAAGAGCTCAAGACGGCAGCTCCACAGCACCCTCACCATGGTGGCAGCTGCTCAGCGGGGCCCTGCTTCCCATTCCGGGAGCCATTTTCTATTCCCACGCTCCTTCTGTGCTCCCCTTCGCCAGCTCAGGGATGTCCCTGTTTGTTTTGTACCTCAGAGGTGGCAGCCAACCCTTGTGTGGATATTCTCATTCAGGAGTGAAATGGCCTTAGTTCACTGTATCTTGGAGAGGGATTAAGGGCTTGTCTACATGGCACGGCAAAGCACATGAGAGGGGTGTGATTTGTAGAATGCTCTAACGTGCTGCAGTGTTACTGCCCAGTGTAGGCCCTGCCAGCACGCTCTGAAAGGTACCTGGAGGAGGGTAGTAACAAGGTAGGTGCCCATCCTCCCACTCCACCAGTGGGCCCCTTGAGATCCAAAGGTGGCCAGTGCTGCCTAGAGGAGGGAGAGTAGCTCTACTTCGCTCCCAGGATTGCTCCCTGAGGACTATCAAATAGGATCAGTTTACATTGAATGGACTATAAAAAGATTTTCCAAAACTGGGTCCCCTGCCCCTCCCCAAAATCCAAACACAAACAATCCAACAATAACAAAAAACAACACGTCCCACACCATTCACTCCAAACAGAGCCAGCTCTATTGTTTCTGCCGCCCCAAGCAGCGCACCGAATTGCCTCCGTGAGCGGCTGAAGAGATGAGCTGCTGCCGAATTGCCGCTGCCACAGGCGGCTGACAAGCTGCCGCTGAATTGCTGCCGCCACTGAAGAGACGAGCTGCCGCCACATTGCTGCTGCGGGCGGCGCATGCCGTCCGCACGACACACGGATTGCCGGCCCAAGCACCTGCTTGGAACACTGGTGCCTGGAGCCGGCCCTGACGCCAAAGTAGCCCATCCACAATATTTCCTCAGACCTTTAGACTAATTAGGGGAAATTTCAGGCCAAAAGGAGTTTTGTCTTGTGTTTTGAGAAAGGTAGAAGGGACATCAGGCTTAGAATGAAAACAAAATTAAGGACTCGTTACAATCACTTCAGTGGCAGAAAAGTTAGGGCTGTGACATTGTCTCCTCTACCGTTCTACTACAAAAACCCTAACCCTACCCCAACCCTAGAATTCTATTTTTAGCACCAAAGTCAGTAGAGAATTCTATTAAACCATCAGAGTACCTCTAACTGCTGTTCCGGGTCGGGGGGGGGGGGGGGGAAGGGAGTGGGGGCATTGGCCCAGAGTCTTCTATCAAGTATTTTTACCCTTGGTGAAGAGGAGGAAGGTTCAAGAAGAAAATCTTCGTCGTAGTCCTTGCCAAATAGGCACTTTGTTTGTGCTTGTACAGACCCTCTTGGGAGGTAGGGAATAGTTTGATATCATAAAAATTCACAGGCACTTAAAATTTATTCATGTAACTGTTATCTTTACTCTCACTTCGTTCTAAATCATATAAAAATCAGTGGTATGTATGTGCAGTAGTATTAATAACTGTCAGATCAGGTATAAAGCAGAAAATGTTTTGACTGTTGGAAGGAGAGCTGTGCAAAAAACTGTCAGTTAAAGGCCAATTATGTGTGGTGTCTCTAATGGTAAATTGTTCTGCGTGAGAGGACGCCTGTGCCAAGCCCTGTGAATTTCAATGGGGCTCCACGAGGGATCAGGGATGTCACATGCAGTGAGTTACACGACTGGGGCCCAGCTAGAGAAAGAGTGAGCACATGCAATATGTGCTTCAGGACAGTGGAGGGAGCTTATGGCAGGAGTCAGAGAACACTAGAGGGAACTAATCAGGGAGAGAGGCGAGTGAGAAGATGGTAGAGCTATTACAATTTTATGAGTTTGTTTGGATTAAAAATCCAGCTGATGTTTACTGACTGCGTCACATACTTGAGTTGATATACAGCCCTGACAATGAGAGTGTGAAATCCTGTCCCCATTAAAGTCAATGGAAGTTTTGTCAGTGATTTTAATGGGGCTAGGATTTTACCCCAAGTCTCTCAGGGCTGGGTTTGTTTACATATGTACTTAGACTTCCACGCAGTCACTCCTGAGATCCAGTGTTGTGTCACACACCCCTGGGTTTCATGTTAAGATATAGGTTTATTCAAACCCAACGTAGCAGAAGGGAAACTCTGAGTAAAAGTGGGAAAGTTACTTTTAAACTTTTGCATTATGTGCAGGGTAGTGAAAGTTCACCAGAGTTGGCTCATTTAATCCAGAAGACCAACTGTCACATTTTTTCATGATGAAACAAAAACCAAAGTATGAAACTCATTCTTGAAACATTAATAAGTACTCTGAGACAGCAAAGTGTGAGGACTTGTTGCAGATGAAGAGCTGGTGGTCTTGTTTGCACTGATATGGCTATAAAGAGGATCACCCTCATATATGGTTGGTTGGTGAGGGACGACTGTCGACTGGCTGGTGCTGCTTCTTGAAATGACCTGGCGACATACTGATTACTGCTGCAGCTGACACGCCTAGGAATGGCAACTCCTAGTGTCAGACCAGCATGTTATTAGATACTTTAGTTTTTGAGGGAAACAAAGAGTGGATATATATTGAAACCTACAATCAATGCATTTTTGTTTGCAGGATCTTTTTAGTCTAAGCATTTTTTCCCAACACCACCTATCCCCTGTTTAAGAAGTTTGACTACTAGATAAAGGGTTACAGCTGCATAACATAGGAACACAGGATTTGCCATATAGGATCAGGCCTGAGGTCCATTTAATCTGATAGCCTGTCTCTAACAGTGGTCAATACCAGATGCTTCAGGGGAAGATTCAAGGACCCTGCAGTAGGCAGTTTTATGGGATAACCTGTCCATAAGGTACATTTCTTCTGAACCCCCATTAGTTAGAGATTGGTTTATGCCCTGAATCATGAGAGTTTGCTACTAACAGTACTCATTGATGTTTAAAGGTTATATACAAGATTTTGATAAAAGAATAGTTGAATGTGACTATGAAGATTGGACTATATCTGATATTACATATTTAAAGGGATTTTTTGTTTTGTTTTTTAAAGTAAGTAGAGCCCAGATCCTTAAAAGTATTTAGGCTCCTAATTTCTATTGCTTGCAGTGGAAGTTAGGAGCAAAATAACTGAGGATCTGGGCCTGTGGCTTCTGTTTCTTAGTTTAAGCAGCAAAGCACTGAAAAATATCAATCTGTTTTTTCAGTAACTAATTTTTCTGTTTCCAAATTCTGTGTATTTGGATCTGTGCTTCACAGGGCTGTCTTTCCTTGTTACTTTTGCACAGTCATTGTTAATTTTATGGCACAGACTGGGACAAAGGAGAAGCATGGAGAGTCCAAGTCAATATGGTTGAATTAATGGAAAAATGCCCCTAAAATTAAATTTATTATGAATGAGAGAGATGCCAGAAGGGCCAAGTTAATGCTGTTGAAGAGTTGACAGCACCAGCTTGAGGGAGGCATAGGGAAGCCAAGTTCTCTGAAGGCTTTGACAGCTCTGCCCTTGTATCTCTTTCATGAATTGTAACATGATCATTGGCAGTTCTTCAGCTGAGACTTGACATTATACCCAGAATTGATTCAGAAGCCAGTGTACTGAGCCCCAGTGTGACATCCTCTTGGTGTTTTTCATTTCTCAGGCCAGGTCTACACTACAGACCTATATCAGTATAACTATGTTGCTCAGGGGTGTGAAAAATCCACATCCCTGAGTGATGTGCAGTAGCACCTCAGAGTTATGAACACCAGAGTTACGAACTGACTGGTCAACCACACACCTTGTTTGGAACCGGAAGTAAGCAATTAGGCAGAAGCGGAGACAACAACAAAACAACAAGCCCCCACCCCCAATACAGTACAGTGCTGTGTTAAATGTAAATTTCTAAAAAAAATCGTGATCAGCGCAGTCTTAACGACAGCTGAACTCCGATCCATCCAGGTGATCCAGGTGACTAAAAAAAATAAAGGGAAGGCTTAAAAAAAGAGTCAACAAGGTAAGGAAACCGTTTCTGTGCTTGTTTCATTTAAATTAACAGCATTTTTCTTTTGCATAGTAAAGTTTAAAATCTGTATTAAGTCAATGTTCAGTTGTAAACTTTTGAAAGAACCATAACGTTTTGCTCTGAGTTACGAACATTTCAGAGTTACAAACAACCTCCGTTCCCGAGGTGTCTAACTCTGAGGTTCTAATGTAGTTATACCAACCTAATCCCCTGTATAGACAGCGCTGTGTTGGTGGGTGAGCTTCTCAGGTTGACATAGCTGCTGCTTCTTAGGGGAGGTGGATTAACTACGCCGATGGGAGAAGGTCTCCCGTCGGTGTAGGAGCATCTTCAGTAAAGCGCTACAGCAGCGCAGCTGATCCGGTCGCAATAGTGCAGATTAGTGGGTTTGTCTTCATCTGAGAATCTGGCTAGCTGTTTCTTGTCACTGTTGTTATCTTTGTGTCCAGGAGCAGTGAAGAGAGTAATAGAACGATCTTGACAATTGAAAGGCAGATGCCCTTAAAATGGGGGGACGTCAGTGTTTTTCTCTTCCTACTTTTACCACCTCTAGTTTACTTGGATTATGGCCTGTGTGACAAAGTTCCTCTTCTACCTCGGTGGGTCCTGCGCTTATTGGCGGATTCTGCTTGCCTCAGAGATCTTCCCCTCTAGTAGAATCCACAGTCCAGGTTAACTCCTCCTGTGTCTGATCAGGAGTTGGGAGTTTTGGGGGGAACCCGGGCCCGCCCTCTACTCCGGGTTCCAGACCAGGGCCCTGTGGATTGCAGCTGTTTAGAGTGCCTCCTGGAACAACTGCACGACAGCTACAACTCCTTGGGCTACTTCCCCATGGACTCCTCCCAACACCTTCTTTATCCTCACCACAGGATCTTCCAGCAGTACGCCCTCTTACTCTCAGCTCCTCACATGCAACCTCCTTCCACAGCTCCTGACATGCGCCCCTCACTGACTCACTGGGAGGCTTTTAACTAGTTTCAGCCAGCCCCTGATTGGCTGCAGGTGTCTCAATTAACCTCCCTGCCTTCTGGAAAGTTCTTAATTGGCCCCAGGTGTCTTGATTAACCTGGAGCAACTGCCATAAGGTATCAGGGATTTGTTTAGCCTGGGGCTAACATACTGGTTCCTTACCACTTTCCTATAGCCCTTTGGCCTTGCTCCGTCACACCAGATATCAACTGGTTGTAAAGAGGAAGCCAAAAGGTGCCAGGGCTGATTCCATAAGGAGCACGTGGAGACGAATGTCCTGCTTCTTTTTGGTCCGCGGTCTGAAACTCTTGCAAATGTGACACTTGTCGGTTTCCCCTAAGCACTTCAAGCAGCTTCTATGGGGATTACTGACTCGCTTGGGTTTCTTGCAACAGTCACAAGGTTTGAAGTCCGGGGACCAGGGCTAACAAACTAACCCCAAGTTAGTCCCAAGGCTAACAAACTAACACTAAGGGAATTATAAAATTAACAATTTTTTAACAACTATATAAAAAAATTCACAACTCGGCACAATTGAGAGGAGTAGGCTTATCGAGGCAAGGAGATGTTCCAGCACCATCACTGGTGGTAAGAAGGAACTGAAGGCGGGGGAGGAACTAGTGCTGGTCCCCTACACATATCACTGAGGGAAAAACTTCTGGCACCGGTGCACATGGCGAGCACACACACCTACAATGGAATGGACATGAGCAACACTCGAAGAAGAACAAACTAATTTCCACTTGTGATCTGAACCATATTTAAACCTAGTTCTTCTGAGATAAACTCACTTCTATGTTTTAATCCACTGATCAACTTTGTGCCTCACCTGATTCATTTTAAATTTTCTTTAAGTAAAGCTCAAAAGTTCTCAATTACACTGTCCTAGGACATGTTTTAATGAGCAGAAGCATTAACAATAGAAAAAATGCTGCCTTTTAAAATCTTCCTTATCTGTGGGAGGTGAAAATATGCATATTATTTCCTTCTATTTAGATTTTAAAATAATTAAATCACAAAAGCACTAAAGATTTCCATTTGTGGCTAGGGGCAGCTCTATGAGTTTTGCTGCCCCAAGCACGGC
Organism: Macrochelys suwanniensis; assembly: GCA_033296515.1. Classification (NCBI taxonomy): domain Eukaryota; kingdom Metazoa; phylum Chordata; order Testudines; family Chelydridae; genus Macrochelys; species Macrochelys suwanniensis. The sequence continues at coordinate 161,570,229 of CM065777.1, forward strand.
AGTCAGGCGGTCTTTGGCGGCGCGGCTGCGGGCGGTCCGCTGGTCACGCGGATTCTGCGGCGTTTCTGCGGGTGCTCCGCAGGTCCCGCGCCTTCAGCATCCCTGCCGCCGACTTACCGCCAAAGCCGCGGGACCGGCGGCCCTACCGCAGAAACACCGCCGAAGGCTGCCTGACTGCTGCTCTCACATTAACCATCCCACCGCCCCTCGCAGCTTGCCGCCCCAGGCACGCACTTGCTGCGCTGCCCCTGTTTGTGGCAGAAGCAGAGAGTTGAATGTGCCAAAGAGCATTGCTAGTCCGAACTGAATTTGGCAGTTCTCTTTTACATCACTTCTTTTATCAGGGCTGCAGAAAATTATAGTGTCCAAAAATATTATTCCATACCATAAATGCTTGATTATATTCTTGGGCGGCAAACACTAGTGTTATACCTGCCTTCCTATATGATCTTTGCATGCTTTTATTGACACTTACAAACCCTGCTTTGTATAGCTACCATACAGGAGACTGGGGCTTCAGCTTTTTGGGGGAAAAATCTGTCATCAAAACTCTGTTTTGGATAAAAATTTTTTAAAGAGATACAAAATAACACTGTAGAAATCGATCATATACTTGCAAATGTGAATACTGTCATTGCACATGCAAATTGTGCAATTGCATGTGACCATGTACAGTTAAACACCTCAGTGGTCATATGGAAACACAATTTGTTAATGCATGTAAATACATAACTGTACATAGACTTTAGCTACTGAACATGTTGCCATTAAAGTGCAAACCCTATACATATACACCAGTGCATTCCCTGCTTATTAGCAACCTGCCATAAACCTCTGTTGACATAAATATTGGTCATGCGTAACCATAACACACATTTTTTTAAGATTCTCAGTTTCTTGTGAATTCAGTCACTATGGTATTTTCCTTTTTAAACTGTTTTTATTAATACCTGTTTGATCTGTATGAGGTGCCTGACAGACTTATTATCCACTTTGGTGATGAAAAACTCCTGACGAGGTCCGGGAGAACAGGATTCCAAGGATCAGCATGATGTCTGTCTCATAAAGCTCTCATTCTTCTGGCTGACCATCTGTGCATGGAAAAGGGCCGCTACTGCGCAGCAGTGGTTTTGTTGAGCTTGGCCTTGATTTCTTTTTTTCCAGATCCTGCCTAGTAAAGGGGGGGCTGGGGATGTTGGGGCAGCCAGGGAAGGGTGGGGTGGAGTGGGGGGGAGAAACCTCAGAGAGAATTTCATTGGGGAGTGGTAGGGAACGGGGTGGGGGCGGCTGAAAGCTTTAAAAATGACTGACTGGTAGAAGAGTACAGTAAAGTCAGTGAATAATTTTAGTGTCCTGGTCTAGCAGCTTGGGAATGTGCCATATTAAACAATAACATCTTCCAAGTAAGTGAGAGAGAGGGGAAGAGGAGGAGTGGGATGAAGGGTGGACTGAGAAGGGGGGCAGGAGAATGACTGAATCCCTGAGTACAGGCACTGCCAGTTCTTGGATTGGCTACTTCTTATTTTTATTACTTTTTTTTATTAGATATTTGACAGAATTCAAGCCCAGGGTATAAAATCAGTGTTGGTCTTTTACCAGGGCTTGACAAATAACATTACAGGTAGGCTGCTGCTCCAAGTTTTATACAAATAAATTAAAGAGTTATTGCTTCTTTGGAGCCTTGTGGACCTCATCTCTATAAAGTCCTATTAGGGCATTTAAAGAACACCAGGGCTAGGCTTACAGGGATGAAGGGAGCCATGTCTCTGGTTCTGGCTTCATCAGGATTTATGGAGTTCACATGGGGCAGGGGCTGCTGCAGAAGGGAATTTTCAGCTCACTGGATGTGTAGGGTCTGTGTTCTGGCAGAAAGGGTCTATATAGAGGACTGTGTGTGGAGCCATGAGCAGTCTTGATTTAGGCTCATGTGAATGCAGTGTCAAGGATATATCTGTTTTGGGTAAACCGCCGCCGTGCCTGAATGTGGCCCATAGTACTTAGTTTCATTAAAAAGAAAAGCTGGCCGTAGCCTCCAAAGGGATTGATGCACCATATGGTAAGAAGATATACTGTATACAGAGAGCTAGATATGCACATGCAAATGCATGTCCCCTGTTGCACAGAGGATTTAGGCATAGAGCTTCCATTGGAGCCCCTGCTGGTTTCGTGCGTAAGCCCTCTCTTCTCATAAGCGGCTGAGTAGATCTCACAGGATGAGCGTCTCTGCAAGACGGCTGCAAACTGTTTACCAGAGACACCAGTTTCAGCCTCACTTGACCGTAAGACTTCATTATGAGTCTGAAATCATACACTTTGGGCTTCCAGTGAAGGGGGAGGGGCAAGAGTAAAAACGGCTGTAAAATGCATTATAGAGGGTCACTGGGAAATTCAAAGTGCTTCAAGGGTTTGAGCCAACTTGCGATGGGAGGAAAGTCTGAGACCAGACTGCACCGGTGAGAGGAGAGGGAAGTGGAAAAGCATGGATGGAGCATGGAAACAGAGCTTTTTATAAGGCTCTTTCTTCAGTAGTTACTACAGCTGAGAACCATCAAAGAGATCAGAAAGCTTTATTCACTTATGATTAACACCATTTAAGAGATGCAGTGCCTTTAGGAGCTTAAACACCAAGAAGGGTGTAGCCAGTTTTCAGGAAAGGTGTGGATAGTATGTGAGGTCTTGCCATAGAGTAATTGGTCCTTTCTGCCTCCTATTTAATTAGAAAGTTGCAGTGGCACAATAGAAATCTAAGTGTTTTTTTCCAGTTGGCAGTAGGGGAAGAGAAGGAGTTTATATATCCCTGATCAGACACTGAAGATGATAGTCACTTAAGCCTCACACGTATGGTACTACTATTTTATATGCACAGTACCAAATAATTGAGAGGGAGGTTTTTGTTTTTGGAAAGTTGCCTGGTAGTTGGCTTCAGGTATAGCTTCCATGGAACCACAGCAAGGATGAAACTGGCCCCAGGTCTTTCTGACTAAATACTTCTACAGATGAAGAAAGGTACCTGCCCAATAGCATACCATAGGGCAACCTGTGCTTTTATCTAAACTGGAACAAAGTTTCAACTCAATCTCAAACATCATTACAAATAGAGAAAAAGAATGATCACAGTTAATGCTGCAGATGAGACTCTCGTGATCATATGGTTTGGGAAAGCCAACGAAATCTTAGTAGAGGCTCATGTTGTGATAACATTGCTGCTGATGTAGTTCCTGTATCAATGTCAAAGAGCCAAACCAACATCTACCATACTGAAGAGAAATGTATCTGTTATGAATGTCAGCATGTTGCCAATTGTTACACCATATTCACTTTTCCCTCCTTGCCTCCTCTTTAATAAATATTTTAGATAGATGTGTACTGCAATGTTACCAAGACCTGAATATTCCAGTTTGGTATGTAGTGTGTGTGGAGGCAGAGAGCTTTATCCTACCACCTGTTCTTGGTTCTAACCGCAAAATGCTGCTTGTGAAAAAGGGTTAGAATCCAACAGTGAAAAGAGGCGGGGAGAGAGGGTGGGGAACCCCAGGCGATGAAGTATATGTGCTCTGATTCCAGCTCAGAAGCTGTTATAAAGAAGAGATGACCAAAATAATTTGGATAGAAAAAGCCCTCAGGCATTGGCCTAGTTTGGGAGCATAATTTGAAATGAACCTGGGTTGTGATCAATGTTCCCTCTAATTTTTGACAGGCCGTGTGCGCAAAAAATTTTCTTCTGTGCAAATTTTTGACAGGCTGTGTGCACAAAAAACTTCTGTGCAAATTGTTGTGCTTCTGTGCAAATTTTTGTACGCGCGGTGTTTCGCTGTGTGCACGGGGTTTAGGATCTGTGTGCATGTGCACACGCGCACAGCTTAGAGGGAACAGTGGTTGTGATTCTGAAATATTTTAATACATCTTGTTTTTTTTCCCCACTTCTGATTTCTGTCCAAAAGTGGAAGTGCAGGAAATCCCTCAAGAAAGGCTGTTCTGGAGATTTGCAGCCCAATTTGAGGCTCTAGAGGATCAGATAGTTTGGATAAGCCTATGAACTTTTGGATGTTTATCTGAACTGAACCTGAACTCTGAGCCTTTTAAGGTTCACCGGTCTCTATTAGGGCCAGTTTAGCTCGAGTTGAAGTCAGTGGGAGGCAGGCTCATAAAGAAGATGATTTTTAATGTTCTTCTCTCTCTTCATCTTCAGCCATGGATGATTCCACCCCGCCCCCACCCCAGAGAATTTCTACTTCCTGCTGAGCATTAAACAAATAAAAAATGAAACACAAATGTACCAAATATGTACAGCCACACATTGCATGCAACACTGCTGTTCCAGCTGCTAGCCATCCCGCTTGTTACTCGCTGTCTTTGTAAAAGGATTTAGCCAGAAAGAAAAAACCATATATACCTATGATTTTTTAACCTGGCAATGCCTCTCTTGATATCTGTTTCTTTCTTGACTGGAAGATGACTGACCAAAAATGTCAGGACATTAAGTTACTGATGAATAGTAAACAAAACAAAACAAACAACAAAAACCAAACCAACCAAAAAAAACCACCAACCACCCCAAAACCAAGTAAAGCAGATGTTTCTTTGGTTCAGTAAAATTTGTAGAGGTGAATATGGTAATGCTATTTATATGGCCTCATCACTGTAGGATCTGAGTGGTTCCCATTTATTTATAGAGTTATCCTCCCAACACCCCTGTGAATTAGGGAAGCAATTTATAATCCCTTTTATGAAGAGGAGGAGCTGAGGCACATAGGTGATGACATCCTGACAAAACTTCCATTGGCTTCCATGGAGCCAAGATTTCACCCATAGGGATTGTCACTTACCCAAGGTCACACAAGAAGTCTGTGGCAGAGCCAGGAATGGAATCCAGATCTCTGAGTTTCAGTCCAGTGTCTTAACTACAAGACCCGTGTTTCTCAACTGGTAGGATGTGATCCTCCCAGGGGGTTCATGAAAAGGTAATAAGGGGCACTGCAATGTGTTGAAAACTGTATTACAATCTGAAGCAAAGAAAGTCTCGCTCCTTCACACCCATACCGTTGAAAGTCAAGTATTCTCTGTCAACGTCTCGAAACTTACATGGACATAAATTGTATAGGCTTAACATTGTGTTCACTGATACATTTACAAGAAATGTAAGGAAGGCATGAAAAGTTTTGACTTAGAAGAAAGGGTCACCAATATGAAAAGGTTGAGAAACATGCCACCATCCTTGGAGAAGGCTCCTACTTCTGAGACTTTATCATGGATGATTGTAGCTTCAAACCCACCAAAGGCAGCTGCTGCATTGGGACAGTTGACTTCTGGGCTTCTAATTCTGCGTTCCTGGTGTGCAAAGTGGTGCACTGGGAAGAATGTGTTAAGTTTCTTGTGTGAGATCTCAGTATTAACAATGCAGTAACAAGGGCAGAGGGGGTTGCACTTAATTTTAATAACTTGATGAGATTATAATGTTTTTGTCTGAAACATTTTCTCTTCGCATTCAATATTTTAGAAAAGTCAGACTTCTATTGACTGTGTTGCACATCAGTAGTCCTATGACTTTTTAAAATTGTCTGCTGCCTAGAGGAATTTTTGGAGGCAATATTATATACACCATAGCCCAGATTTTCAAAAGAACTCAGAAACCAGCAGCTCTCATTCAGGCACATAAACAAGTGATTGGATTTTCATAAATGAACAGCTCTCAGCAATTTTATATTGCTCTCAATGGCCCCTGTCAGTGGGAGCTGCTGGGTACGAAGCACTTTTGGAAATGAGAGCTCAGCTCTCTTGAAAATCTGGTCCTTTGGCCATACTAAACTACTGTAGCAATATCAGTGTTGGGTGACACTTTGGGCCAAGCTCATTTGAAAGGTTTGTGAACCTTTCAATAAGACTTGCAAGCAAATCTGGGCTAATTTATACTTTTGAATGGTTGCTATAAGGGACACCGCAATTTTGTGGGATTCCCCAAATTTGGAGATTTTAGCTGTATTTCACTTTCACTGAATTTGTGTTCATTCAGACCTGAAATCCATGTGTACAAATGCAGAAGGATAAAGCCTTAAGGAATGATTTTCACGAATCCCTGTGGACTGAAACTGCTAGTTTTACACATCTGCACTATGCACCTACTTGTATACTTCAGGCAGCAATTTTCAGATGTACATCACCCCTATTTGAACAAAAAGCCATGAGAACCTATTCTGCTTCCATGATACCCTGTTCATGAAGGAACCCATCTTCTCTCCTAATAAAACTAATGTAATAAGGCACTGAATGAGTTCATGCACACAAATCAGGCAGCAGTAATGGGTTAGTCAAAATGTCCATAGCAGCAGCATGTAGGAATGCCTTCTAGATACACTTAACCTGGTATGCACAACTGTGTTTATATAGCAAACCAAAGAAGATTAGCTACTATACACAAGGTCCAAGAAGATCTAAATCACAGGAATTATGCTTATTCCAAGGATATGGTGTACCAAACTTTTTATGATCAAAGATTGCTTTGGGGGTTTTCCCACAGATTGTACTCTTAATCTGAACTTGAGATACAATTATAAAACTAACTGGTTCACATGTTCACTATCTGAATAATTTTCAGCTTATCTGAGTACATCTTTGCTGCCTCTGTCTCATGTAACTTCTTTAAATTAGCAATGGACATTGCCACCCGCAGCTTGGTTATGACTTATTTTTGAAACAAACATATTTGAGTAACTTTTGTACAATTAAGGGGAGAAATTTTCAAGTGGGACAAGCAATGTATTTTGTTCTTAAAACACTTTAAAGAAGTTTAGTTAAAAGCACATTCCCATCAGCAGTAGCATATTCTAGCAGTGATGCAGCTTTATCTCTCACAAAGAGATAAACTCTGGGCAGTAAACTGATGTGATTATCGGTGCAAATGAAAACATTCAGTAGAATGAAAGCATAAGAATAAACAGTCCCACATTCCATCAAAAGAAGAACTTTCAGCTGGAGGGAACTTCAACCAAATGAACATTTACTCAGGGCTTGTCTACACTACCCGCCGAATCGGCGAGTAGTGATTGATCTTTTGGGGATCGATTTTTCGCATCTAGTGTAGACGTGATAAATCGATCCCCGATCGCTCTGCCGTCGACTCTGGCAATCCACCCCGGTGAGAGGCGGAAGCGGAGTCGATGGGGGAGCGGTGGCAGTCAACCCTGCGGCATCCTCACGGCGCGGTAAGTTGATCGAGGTACGTTGACTTCAGCTACGTTATTCATGTAGCTGAAGTTGCATACCTTACATCGAGCCTCGCCCCACCCCCCAGTGTAGACCAGGCCTTAGATGAGGTGAGCCAAATTAACTGGATCCAACTTCTCTGAACTTTGGGGGCATTCAGATGTAGGGCTGGATCAGAACATCATGACCTGTCTCTGTGTTGGGTAGAACCAGAACTTTGAATGTAACACATACCCAGTTTAGATCCATTCTGGGTTTGAATGTCACAGTGCAGGGCACTTAATAGTCGGCTGAATGGGAACATTGAATTCAAACACTAGCAACCTTGGGAAAGCTGGGCTCCAGATCTAATGCTGTATATAAACAGCATGGCTTTAGTCCAGTTTATCCCCAAAGCAATTTAATACAACACCATGGTTTTGCATTCCCTTGTTGCTGTTATTTTATTTCTGAATCATATACTTCTCCCTCAGGTCACAACCTAGTTTCTTTTCCAGCTGAAGTCTGAGGATAGTGATCAAAATCTTCTGTTAATTATTTCACAATCAGTTGCTATGGGAATGACTGTGATGTTGCAAATTTTGTGTTAAGTATTCCCTGCTGGAACAAAGAGGAGCTGGAGGAAAAATGCGGGGTGGGGGGAAGCCTTATGTCAAAGGTCAGCTGAGGTCAATCTCTTGTCTTGAGGCTAAGAGTTGGTCATTGTTTTTACATGTCTGAAAGTCAGACCACTCATTTAGCTGCCTTAGTATGGATATTGGAGTCTAACTTCCAACATAATTTTTGAGAATTTTGGCCATCATATTGTTTCCGCTCCCTAACTGAAACTTCTTAATGAGGAGAATAAGAAAGGATGGATGTTGAGTAACAAATAAAACACTGTCCATTATGAATTTTCAGATAAAAATCATTGGCGTAAAAATTATGATCTGCTTGGGATTCATGACCTAAGTTCACAAATTTGGTTGGCGTTTGATGTTTGTCCAAACACTTGAGAACAACTGGTAATGTCAGCTCATGAATAACAGCAGACTGATCTCACCATGACAATTGCAAAAATATTTGCAAATCATTTCTTGCATTATTCCACCAGTTCTAGCCAGAACCCAAGCCATATAAGGCTTTAGAGAGCAAAGGTAATTGCACAGAGAAGCTATTGGCAGGACCATCCGGGGGGAGGGGTGGGTGGGCGGGAACGTGACATAGGCGCCGAGTTTCTAATCTGTTGGGGGGTGCTCCACCCCCTGGTTCTGCCCAAATCCCACCCCCAATCCATTCCTTTCCCCAAGGCCCCACCCCTGTTCTGCCCCCACCCCGCCTTTTCCTGCCCCTGCCCTACCTTTTCCACGCCCAGTTCCACCCCATCCCCTGAGCGTGCTGTGCCCTCGCTCCTCTCCCCTCCTCCCCAGTGCCTCCTGACTGTGAAACAGCTGATTTGCAGTAGGTGCTGAGAGGGAGGGGAAGGTGCTGCAGGTAGGAGGTGCTGGGGAGAGGGTAGGTTCTGGTAGGGGGGGCTCCTCCTCGCCCCCTCGCCTGCCTTCCTGCCTGCTGCTCGCCTCCCCTTTCACCTCCTCACCCTGCTCGCTCACCAGCCTGCCTCATCTCCCTGCCTGAAGCGCAGAGCCCCCAAAGCGTGGGGCCAAGGGCAGTTGCCCTGATTCGCTGTACCCAAGGGAAGGCTCTGGCTATTGGAAAAGTCTTCAGAGAACTGGTGTAATAGGTTCCCTGTGATGGACAGTACCAAGCAGCCAGGCAGCTATATTCTGTGACAGACAAATATTTTCCATAATTTTGTGCCTCAGTTTTCATTATATCATGTAAAGAGCACTTCCTGTCCTGGGGCAGCCATTGCTTACAGCACTTACAACTTAAAGAGCTACCCGTCAAAATGTCCACAGATTCTGCTCAGGGGCCTAGTTGATGTTTCTCAGTAGAAGTGCTATTACCAGTGGTGGTGAAACACCATAGCAATCTAGTGGTCAGAGTAAAGGACTGAGCAAGGAATTCAGTTTTCATTACAATTCTGTCCCTGGCTGGGGGTCTGAGGGAGTGGGAGCTAGATAGGAGGATCCCCCACCATGTGTGGAGTAAGGAAATGGCAGTAGTAACAGAAATAGTAGTATGGCAGTCAGTGATGCAAGTAGAAATCATTTCTTGCTGGTACTGCACTCATGGGAGGGACACAAGGGGAGGCATGTGATCTCCCCATGTGACCCTCCATGTGACTCCTCCCCACCCTGCCCCCAGCCTGGGGCCCCCATGCTCTTCCCGTTCCCTCCGACATCCCCCTTATCTGGCTAAAATTTTACAACTGGATCTGTTAAACAGATGCAGTTGTAAAATGATGCTTTGGGCCCCTGGTGACACCTGTACTTCCAGATGTCATTGAGGATCCAGCAGCACCCCAAATTGAAAACTTCTTAAATGAAAGAAGGATAGGAAGGACAATCACCCCACTTTTCCTTGGAGGGACAGAGGCTGCTCAGCCTGCAAAACCGCAAGAGTTGTTGCCGAAAAGTGCATCTTTCATTTATCCAGTCAACCAGGCCTCTTAGGTCCTTTAGTTCTGTGCCCATACTGATTTCAGTCAGCTTCTTCATAGCACCATTTGTGGGTGGAGGACACTAATGATCAACTCGTGTGCCTTTGACTTGGTCCTGACCAATGTAAAACAGCAATACATATGCTAACAAACTTAAACAAAGCCTTTGTTTAAGTTTGTTAGCATATGAATTGTGCTGTTAAGAATGAATGAACTAGCCATGTTCTGCTCCTTTCTCCGTTGAGGCAGTGGGAAAAGGAGTAGAGCACAGCACCTCCCCCCACAGCCGTGTCCTCTGGAGGGCTACACAGCTCTGTGAGGGCAGGGTGGGGTGGGGGTGGGGAGTGCAGCTGCCGGCATGGGGCCATCCGGCGTCCCCACATCTTTCCAGTACTCCGTACCGGGTAGAAATCTCTTGCAGGTATGCAGTACCGGAGGGTACCTCTGTACTTGCACTCCTGATGGCAGTTTTCAGTGGAATGTGGAACAAGGAAGTAGAGGGTTAGTCAGACAACTCCTGCCAATGTCTGCCCCTGGTAGGTAGCAGGATTTTATAGTATGAACCATGATGGTAGCACTGACAGCAAAGGTCATGATTTCTACCATGATTATAGATACAGTATTATTGTGTAAAGCATTCTACCTTGTTTTTACTGTACAAAAATGGCATATTATAAGGTGCAAGTCACATATCTGTTTTTAAAAACATCTATTCTGTGTATCAATCATTTCTTACTATGGTTTAATTGGAAAGTCATGATTTTACATTGTTTGCTAGGCTGTCAAGTGGGTCCAAAATGTAATGAAAGAGTAGCCAGCTGTGTTCATATGGTAATCACCAAATAAACTTTCCCTACTGTTTTGATTATAATTTTTCATCTGGGCGTGAACTGACTCACTTTCCATTTTGTATAAGGCAAAGTTTGGTACCTACAGAGAAAACCAGCAAATTCTACAGTATTCCCAGATAAACACAATGTTAAGCTGAAATTAATGTGAAACGAATGTGTCAGTAAATTAAGGGTAAAAGCAGTAAGAGTTTTTTAATGATCACCTAAACAAGAATTACAAAAACAGGAATTTCAGAGTTGAGTCAACTTAATAGGAATCCAAAGATCTTAAGGTATAAGAAATGAACAGGTTAAGGCACCCAAAAAACCTCAACTCTTCCCTGCAGTGACAATTATTGTTAGTGCATATTCATGTTAGTTGTCCTTGATCATATGACACTATTTTTTAAAGACACATTAGATTTTTGTTCATTTTTCCCCTTCATGGTGTCAGTACAGGGCAGAGTTAAGGTTGTTTGGGTGCCTCAGATGTGCATTTCCACACTTTAATGCCTTTGAATTTATTTTCCCCTCCTATCTATCCTGTCAGTGGACAGCAAAACTGGACATCCCTCATGTGTAAATCCTTCCAACTCATTCTAATAATAAAACTTAGGCAGAAGGCACACAGTGCTGTCAACTTTCATGGTTTTATTGAGAGTCTCATGATATTTGATGGTTTTCTAAAAGCCCCAGCTGCTGCAATCTGGTTGTTACCTGCATATCTCAGCTTTCATTAACAAACAAACAAACAAAAACGCCCCAGACTGTTTTTCAAGCTACTGTGACCACTCCTTTGAAGTATCGTGGTAGCTGACAAGCATTCTGGTCCATGTTTTGCCCTGAGTTTGCCAGAGAAGAAAGTTGGGCTGTAAGCAGCAGACAGAAGAGAGAGTAAAAAAGGGAGGGTGTTTATGATTACCCTGTGCTCCATGGGACAGTGCTAGGAGCATGTAGTACAATCCACTTAACTTCCCGTTGACGGGAAAGCTTGAGAACAAGAGATGGATGCTGGTAGGTCCCAGCAGGGACAGGGAGACAGAAAATAAAATATTGGGTGCTTGGCTGCAGCTGAATGGTGAATTCCATGTCAAAAATGCGGAATACCATGAAATATCAGAAAAAAAGCTTTGTTCTGTTGTTGTGGGATCACAGGGCCCTTGACTGAGAGGAATAGGCAGTTCACATTTTTTAGTGCTATTGTTTCAGGCTGTCTTCAGCTTCAGACAACCTTTGCTGCCAACAGTTTTTAGGTTTTCTCTGCAACCAATAATGGCAAGAAAGTAAGAAAAAGGTTAGATTGTCATGACCTCAATGGGATGAGCATCCTGATGTGTGTGCACTCTACCTTTATGCTAGGGAATAGGAGAGATTGTGCCACCAACCCAGCATGGGCCTATCCCTCTCCGGCACAGTATAGCTTTTGATTTTTTATTTTAAAAATGCAGGTTTTTATAAAACCTTGAATTTCTCAAATTCATCCTGGTAGCTCTGTAACCATCAGACATAGGACTCAGGTCAAGAAGTTCACAAAGTGTTGCTAAGGCTTGTTATTTTATTTCTCTGGGCCCTCTGTGTTTTCAGGCCTCTTCTCTGCTTGTTTTGCTTCTGACTCTGCAGCTTTTAGGTTGTTCTGACTGAGCTGAAGGACTTGCTTGTCTGATTTCCTTTCCCCTTTTCTCTGTTGGGTCTTTATTCAATCCTGTGCTAACACCATGTAGCGATTACAGAGACACAAAACCCCAGGGTCAGGGGAATGCAAGACTGTCTCTATTTCCTGTTTACCCAGACTCTTTCCTCCATGCTATATGTGCCCTAGCAGTCATCCTGAATTAGTGGCTCTGAACATGCACAACTAACACTAAGTCTAAGGGTGTGTTTACACTTCAATAAAAGACCAGTGGCAGCAAGTCTCAGAGCCTGGGTCACTGACTTGGGCTCGAGCTGCAGGGCTCTGAAACTCCATGAGGGGGAAGGGTCTCAGAGCCCTGAATGTCTACACTGCTGTTTTTAGGCTCGCAGCCTGAGCCCCGCAAGCCGAATTAGTTGACCTGGGCTCTGAGACTCGCCCCATGGGTTTTTTATTGCAATATAGACATACCCTAAGCTGTGATATATATATATATATAGAGAGAGAGAGCTTGTCCTGCTTTATGGCAGAAAACTTGCATGCTTTTGCCCTTATTAAGAAAGACAAGACTTCTTTCGGGTCTGCTCCTGCGGAGTTCAACTGAAGTTTTGCAGCCTTCCACGGGAGACTTCTGTTGGGCTTTTAGTTTATGGTATGGTGTATTTATCTGCGAGGTAAAGAAAGTTGGTGTCTGTAATTTGCTGTGTAATGGTTATATTTTTCATGAATTCTGTGCCTGGCTGAAAGCAGTCGGGAACTAATGAGGACACGGAGGGCTTCTGAAGGGAAAAATATCCCATAGCGACATGTTAAAGTCAGTCCAGAAGTGAACTGATGATTTTGCAAACCTCAAACCAAGTAGCCCATACCATTTTTTCTTATGCAACTGAATCATATTTGAAATACGAAGAATGTGTGCACAACCTTCATTTAAGCTGCATGATTTATAGTTACCAGAAAGAGGAAGGTATCTCAAGAGGGAAACTTGTGAGTGAGTCAAAAATTAAGTATTCTGAACAAAATGTACATATGTGGTATTGCAAAATGATCCCAGGTCTGACAAATCCTGAGTAAAACCAATTTAACCACAAAAAGTCTGTGTCTTCCTTGCTCAGATGTTGCACGGTGAGTGTCTCATGAACTCAGGCTCCAGCATGGCTGAGGTCTCTAACTGACTTTTGATGATGTTGTGACGGGTTGGGATCACAGAGCCCTGCTTGGTGCTGCCACCTGGTGTGTCAAGGCTACTTCTGCCCCTGCTTCCAGGCCTTTTCCAGCTCGGGACTCCCGAATCCTGTCTGTTTTGAGCCAGATTCCACTGATCTGCTGCAAACACAGACCCAGGTCCGAACCAAGTCCACTCACAACCGTAAGGCTCCCAGAAGTGCTCTATGCTTTTGACACCCAGGTGCCCAACTCCCAAGGAGGTTCAAACCCTTAATAAATCCGTTTTACCCTGTATGAAGCTTATACAGGGTAAACTCATAAATAGTTCGCCTTCTATTTCAAAGATAGAAGATATGCACAACTGTTTGCCTCCCTAGGTAACAACTCGCACTCCAGGTAATTTAATAAATAAAAAGTGATTTTAATAAGTACAGAAAGTAGGATTTAAGTGATTCCAAGTAGTGACAGACAGAACAAAGTGAATTACTAAATAAAATAAAATAGAACACGCAGTTCTATGTCTAATCACCCTGTGTACAGATAACAACCTCACTAGGTCCAGTAAACAGGCTATCTTCCTCTTAGCCTGGGTCCAGCAATCACTCACCCCTCTATTGTGTTTGTCCTTTGTTCAGTCTCTCTCAGGTGTGTCCTTGGGGGGTGGAGAGTCTCTCTCTTTAGCCAGCTGAAGACAAAATGGAAGCATCTCCCAAGGGCTTTTATAGTCTTTTCCCACTCCCTGTGTAACATCATGTTACCATGGAGTTTTGGGATCACATGGGCAAGTCACATGTCCATGCACCCCTCGGTAACCAGTCCGACCAGTTGCATTCCTGACCAGGCCCTGATGTGGATTGGGGTCTGCAACTGCTTTTGTCTGTTAAGTGCTTGTACTTAACTTGCACATTCTTTCCTCCAAACATGATCCCAGGCACTTACAAAGGCTATGTACAAAACCAGCAAATATAAAACCAATCTTCATAACTCCAACTACAACAATGATACATGCGTACAAACAGGAGGAATAGATTCAGCAGGTCATAACTTTCACAGAGATATGTTACATGGCACATGTAGCATAAAACATATTCCAGTTACATCATGCATACGTTTATAAGCCTCTCCCCATAAAGCTTTATGGGGTACACCGTCACAGATGTGTTTGCGTCTTTCTCTCTAAAATCACTGCTTGAATTTTTTGCTGCCTTATGTGCTGTGCCTGGATTTTGCTGTGTTGGTTTTCTTTTAGTTGCTGCATCATGTTCTTTTTGGTTATTTTCTTTGGAGACGTAAAATGACCTAACTCCGTTTTCATGATTATTCGGCAACTGAATTTGGAAATGTTCTTGCCCTGCTCTATTAAATGTGCTTTCATTTAAAAATAGGTATGACTGAGTGGAGAATGTTTTCATGTTTATAATTCAACATGTGCTTCCTCCATTTTCCCAGCCTTCCTGGGCAACCTTTCTCTCTGCTCTGCAACTCCCCTCTCTTCATATGACAGTTCTGAAGCAGGCAGGAGTAATGAGTGGACCCAACAATTTCATTTTTTACTCCAAAATACCATTTTAATCTCCTGCAGTCAAAAACTCCTGCGCTGAAAATAACCTGACACTATAAGAACATAAGAACTTAAGAATGGCCATACTGGGTCAGACCAAAGGTCCATCTAGCCCAGTATTCTGTCTTCCTACAGTGGCCAATGCGAGGTGCCCCAGAGGGATACAACAGAACAGGTTATCATCAAGTGATGTATTCCCTGTCGCCCATTCTAAGCTTCTGGCAAACAGAGGCTAGGGACACCATCCCTGCCCATAATAGCCATTGATGGACCTATCCTCCATAAATTTATCTAGTTCTTTTTTGAACCCTATTATAGTCTTGGCCTTCACAACATCCTCTGGCAAGGAGTTCCACAGGTCGAGTGTGCATTGTCTGAAAAAATACTTCCTTTTGTTTGTTTTAAACCTGCTGCCTGTTAATTTCATTTGGTGGCCCCTAGTTCTTGAATGATGAGAAGGAGTAAATAACACTTCCTTATTTGCTTTCTTCACACCAGTCATGATTTTATAGACCTCTATCATATCCCTCCTTAGTCATCTCTTTTCCAGGCTGAAAATCCCAGTCTTATTAATCTCTCCTCATACGGCAGCCATTCTATACCCCTAATCATTTTTGTTGCCCTTTTCTGAATCTTTTCCAGGTCCAATATATCTTTTTTAGATGGGCCGACCACATCTGCACACAGTATTCAAGATGTGGGCATATCATGGATTTATACAGAGGCTATATGATATTTTTTGTCTTATTATCTATCCCTTTCTTAATGATTCCCAACATTCTGTTACCTTTTTTGACTGCTGTTGCACATTGAGTGGATGTTTTCAGAGAACTATCCACAATAACTCCATGATCATAGAATCATAGAATATCAGGGTTGGAAGGGACCTTAGGAGGTCATCTAGTCCAACCCCCTGCTCAAAGCAGGACCAATCCCCAATTTTTGCCCCAGATCCCCAAATGGCCCCCTCAAGGATTGAGCTCACAACCCTGGGTTTAGCAGGCCAATGCTCAAACCACTGAGCTATCCCTCCCCCCCCCATGATCTCTTTCTTGAGTGGTAACAGCTAACTTAGACCCCATCATTTTATATGTATAATTGGGATTATGTTTTCCAAGGTGCATTACTTTGCATTTATCAACATTGAATTTCATTTGCCATTTTGTTGCCCAGTCACCCAGTTTTGAGAGATCCGTTTGTAGCTCTTTGCAGTCTGCCTGGGACTTAACTATCTTGATTAGTTTTGTATCATCTTCAGATTTTGCCACCTCACTGTTTACCCCTTTTTCCAAATCATTTATGAATATGTTGAATAGGACTGGGCCCAGTACAGACCCCTGGGGGACACTATTATTTACCTCTCTCCATTCTGAAAACCGACCATTTATTCCTACCCTTTGTTTCTTCTCTTTTAGCCAGTTACCAATCCATGAGAGAACCTTCCCTCTTATCTCATGACATCTTACTTTGCTTAAGAGCCTTTGGTGAGGGACCTTGTCAAAGGCTTTCTGAAAATCTAAATACACTATATCCACTGGATCCCCCTTTTCCACATGCTTGTTGAACCCCTTAAAGAATTCTAATACACTGGTGAGGCATGATTTCCCTTTACAAAAACCATGTTGACTCTTCCTCAACAAATTATGTTAATCTATGTGTCTGACAATTTTGTTCTTTACTATAGTTTCAACCAGGTTGCCCGGTACTGAAGTCAGTCTTACCAGCCTGTAATTGCCGGGGTCACCTCTGGAGGCCTTTTAAAAAATTGGCGTCATATTAGCTATCCTCCAGTCATTTGGTACAGAACCTTATTTAAATGATAGGTTACAGATAGCAGTTAGTAGTCCTGCAACTTCACATTTGAGTTCCTTCAGAACTCTTGGGTGAATGCCATCTGGTCCTGGTGACTTATTACAGTTTAGTTTATCAATTTGTTTCAAAACCTCCTCTAATGACACCTCAATCCGGGACAGGTCTTCAGATTTGTCACCTGAAAAGAATGGCTCAGGTTTGGGAATCTCCCTCACATCCTCAACCATGAAGACCGAAGCAAATAATTCATTTGGTTTCTCTGCAATGGCCTTATTGTCCTTGAGTGCTCCTTTAGCATCTCGATCATCCACTGGCCCCACTGGCTGTTTAGCAGGCTTCCTGATGTACTTAACATTTTTTTTGCTATTACTTTTTGAGTCTTTGGCTAGATGTTCTTCAAATTCTTTTTTGGCGTTCCTAATTATATTTTTACCAGAGTTTATGCTCCTTTCTATTTTCCTCATTATGATTTAACTTCCACTTTTTAAAGGATGCCTTTTTGCCTCTCACTGCTTCTTTTACTTTGTTGTTTAGCCATGGTGGCTCTTTTTTGGTTCTCTTATTATGTTTTTTAATTTGGGGTATACATTTAAGTTGAGCTTCTATTATGGTGTCTTTAAAAAGTTTTCATGCAGCTTGCCGGGATTTTACTTTTGGTGCTGTATCTTTTAATTTCTGTTTAACTAACCTCCTCATTTTTGTGTAGTTCCCCATTCTGAAATTAACTGCTACAGTGTTGGGCTGCTGTGGTGTTTTTCCCGCCACCGGTATGTTAAATTTAATTATATTATGGTCACTATTACCAAGCGGTCCAGCTATTTTCACCTCTTGGACCTCTCCCTCTTGTGGGTTACAGGAGTAGCTGCTCTAAGAAGCAGTCATTTAAGTTGTCAACAAACTTTATCTCTGCATCTCTTCCTGAGGTGACATGTACACAGTCAATATGGGGCTAGTTGAAATCCCCCATTATTATTGAGTTTTTTCTAGCCTCTCTAATCTCCCTGAGCATTTCACAGTCACTATTACCATCCTGGTCAGGTGGTTGGTAATATATCCCTACTTCTATATTCTTATTATTAGAGCATGGAATTACTATCCTTACAGATTCTATGGTACAGTTTGGTTCATTTAAGATTTTTACTTCATTTGATTCTAAGCTTTCTTTCACATATAGTGCCACTCCCCCACCAGCACGACCTGTTCTGTCCTTCCGATATATTTTGTACCCTGGTATTACTATGTCCCATTGATTATCCTCATTCCACCAAGTTTCTGTTATGCCTTTTATATCAATATCCTCATTTAATACGAGGCACTCTAGTTCACCCACCTTATTACTTAGACTTCTAGCATTGGTATTTAAGTACTTTAAAAACTTGTCACTTTTTAGCTGTCTCCCATTACATGATGTAATTGAATGTGTCTTTTTTTTTAATGGTTTCTCATTAGATCTTATCTGTATTTTATCATCTTCCATCCTTTCCTCCTTATCAGGACATAGGGAATCTCCATTTATAGATCTTCCCCTAAGGGATGTCTGAAACCTGTGCTCCTCCACACCTGTTGGCTTTCCCCCAGCTCTTAGTTTAAAAACTGCTCTACGACCTTTTTAATTTTAAGCACTAGCAATCTGGTTCCATTTTGGTCCCAACATCCCTCCTGTATAGGCTCCCCCTTTCCCAAAAGTTTCCCCAGTTCCTAATAAATCTAAACCCCTATCTCCTTCTCATTTTATCTGTGCTATTTTGTGAGTCATTAAGTGCAACAAGTGGAATGCATGACAATTGCAATGAACTAGATTACTTTATATTGCATTTTATGTAGTGGTTAAGATCTTTGGGCATGGTTAGTGATTTTGCATGCCTCAATTTTAAGGTGCCCAACTAGAGGGACCTCAAAAGGACCTTATTTCCAAAAAGTGCTGAGCACCCAAGCTCTTAAAATCAGCACCCCCTTTGGGTGACTGTTGCAGGGCACCCAAAATCACTAGTTACTTTGAAAATTTGACCAGCACCTTTAATATCACAGCTTTGAATATGTATGTCTAGGGTTGTGATATGTCTAAGCAATATCCTATAATGTATAAAGCAATATCTTAAAAGCTATAAAGAAGTAATGAGCTGAATCTACAGCAAGGGAGATTAGGTTAGATATTAGGAAAAACTTTCCAACAATAAGTGTAGTTAAACTCTGGAATAGGCTTCAAGGGAGGTTGTAGAATCCCTGTTACCGGAGGTTTTAAAGAACAGGATGGACAAACACCTGTCTAGGTTTACTTTGCCCAGCCTCACCACAGGTTGGGGGAGGGGAGGAGGTGGTATGGACTCAATAATTTCTTGAGATCCCTTCCAGCCCTATGTTTCTATGATTCTAATGTACTGTGCTACATTAGCATGAAACATGTCCCTGAGTTTACTATTAAAGCATAATCTGCATGGCGCAGAGCTAAGCTCCATAGAGGATACCTCGGCAGCAGCTGCGGGGAGTGTTTGGGAGTGGTCAGAGGGAGGTGTGAGGAGAGGTCTGGAACATCCTGACTGAGTAATGTATGGATCAGATCCATCCCTGGAGTAATTTCACCTGTGGTGAGTTTGCTGCTCTATGGGCGCAGTTCACCATTGCCTTGCACCTTGGGTACTTATTTACTAGAGCTGGTCAATTATTTTGTTGAAACATTTTTCTGGGATGATTTTCTGGTCAAGATTTTCCATTTTTGTGATGAAAAACTAGAAATCCATGTTTTTGTTTGCCAATGTTTCCCCCCTTTTCTTCTCTCTCGCTACCTCACCCTACTAGTTATAGTCAATTGGAGGGAGTCTCTTCTTTGTCTCTAGGTTTGGTCAGTACCAGAGGGGAGCAAACTTTTCACAGCCAGTGGCCTTCAAGCAGTGGAATTCCCTCCTGGAAGAGGGCCACCCTGACTTGCAAGCTACATGTCCCATCTGGATGGTGTCCCTAGCCTCTGTTTGCCAGAAGCTGGGAATGGGCACCAGGGGATGGATCACTTGATGATTACCTGTTCTGTTCGTTCCCTCTGGGGCACCTGGCATTGGACAGTCAGAAGACAGGAGACTGGGCTAGGTGGACCTTTGGTCTGACCTAGTATGGCCACTCTTATGTTCTTATGTTTTAACTGGCCCATCCTTGACACTCCTCCCCTTCCTGAATCCTGTTCTGTCCATCGGAAAATGACCCCTTTGTGGTGAAGCAGTTTGTGTTGACTGTCTTTGAGTTTCCTCATGTTGGTGTCTTCATTCTGTCTGGCTGCATATTGGGGCTAGTTGGTATATTTTGATTGTCTTTAAACATCTTGTCGTTTGATTTCATAGTGCAGTGCTTCGATCAGGGGTCTCAAACTCAATTTACCTTAGGGCCAGTGCCAGTCCTCAAATCGTCCCAGCGGGCCAATAACGTTACTCATGCCGCCCCAGCTGACTCTGCCCAGTGACTAGTGATGCTGCCTCCATGGCTGACTCTGCCCGGCGACTAGTGATGGTATCTCTGTCCCTCTCCCCCAGCCAATGGGAGCTGTGGGGGGCGGCGCCTGCAGCAGACAGAGCCGGCAGTGTGGCTGCATGGGTCTCGCCTGCCCGCTCCCCACGAGGGCCGGATGAAAGAACTTTTTAAAAGTTTCCGTGGGCCACATTGGGGAAGTTCTCAGGCTGCAGATGGCCCACGGGCCAGGACTTTGAGACCCCTGGCTTAGATCCTTTGTGACAGGTGGCCAATAAATGAGTTGAATAACATAAACGGGCATGTATATCTTATGACTTATCGACAGAAATCACTCATGTCTATAGAAAGATAAGCTTTGAAATAGTAGATGCCATCTGCTTTTTCTGTGAATGGTGGTGTTAACAGAGAGAACAAATCTTTAATTTTAAAGTAAATTGAAGTGCTTGTAAAATGGGCTTGACTGATAGAACTGAAGTGACTGACTGTGAGATCACTAAACTTAGTGATAGAGACTGAAGTGACATATTTAGCCACAGAGAAGGTACACTACCGACTTCACTGCACAGAGGTCTAACACAAGACTTCTACACTATTTAAGCTCCACTTAAGCCCCAATATAGATTGCCAAATGCAATATGGATACCTGCCCACTGACACCAGCAATTCATTTTTCACAGATGCTAACAACTTGCTGTGTCTAACAGTCCCAGCTGAATCTGAACCAGTGATTAGCAGTGAAAAGTGATGTATCGAATTGCTAGTCTCTTTAGCAATCCAGTCACCAGTGGAAATTAAGCTATAATTTCAAACGGTGCAATGATATATTGATTTTATATGCTGCCATCCTATGAAACCATTTTTAGTGCCTAATCATCCTATAAAGAATGTTTTTTCCTCCCCCAAATTATACCATTTTAGGGTCTGCTCCTGCTCCCATTAAAGTCAATGACAAAACTCCTCTGGGCTTTCATTGGGGTTTGTTTAGACTTTTAGTTTAACAAGATAGTTTTTCATTGTTTAAGGCCTGATCTTGTGCATATTCAAGGCAATACAACATCTGCTACTGGGTTAATTGGGAACAGGATCAGGCCTTCAGGGTGATTTTAATAGCTAATGAAAGAGGCATTAGATAATGTGAGAATATGAATGAACATGCAAAATTATTTTTCTACTGTATATAAATTATATATAACTATATGAGAAAATTATTATCTGATGTGCTCATATGTTTTTAATATTTTGGGAATACACAACAAATAGCCATTTAAATGTTTCCAAAATATTTGATGTTTTATTCTGTCTGCTCAGTCCTCTTGAACGTTAGCCAATGTTAATTCAAGCCCAGTTGATCCTAATAAGTCACTAAGACCTCATTTCATAAACATGCAATTCCAGATTATTATTTCTGGCACTGCTGTTAAGAAAAAGCTGCTACCCTCAGAATTAAGGGATTATGGGAAATTGAAAATCATGAATAATGCATGAGTTTCCCCCCATAATGGCAATTTTGACTGTATAGATAACTGGCCCAATCTTACCAACCCTTACTCCTGCGAGTAGTTGATATGCACATGATTAGTCCCACTGGAGACAATGGAGCTATTCAGGTGAGTAGGGTTTGAGGATCGACCCAAATATATAGAAGGCTCTCTATTACACTAATAAGCTCACTGAGACAAGGCTACTGTACTTATGCTTTTGCAGCTGCACTGAAAGCTATTACTTATTCATACATAGCCTGACATCTTTATTCTCCCCCTAAAATATATTGACTCCAAAAGTATATTCCATGTCTTGTATAATTCCCATTAAATTGTTATTGAGAATGAAAGTATTATTTTTCCTTAATATGGCCATTAAAATAATCTGGAAAACATCTCTTCTTTCTCTCACTGAGTTAGTCTTCTGCCTGAATCTTACTGTTGGATGTTGCCAATGAAGGCATTAGTTCATGTCTTTGGTACAAGACGTTTGTGTAAAATATAGATTATAATGTGTAGAATGTGAAGGTCATTGAAGTGTCACAGTCTACTGAACTGGGTCTGGAATCAATAAGGTGTACATCAAACTCAATTTTATTTAATTTTCATTACTATGTACAGTAAAGTGCCACACGGTTTTACATGAGTGGAAATGAAAGATGAAAGCTCATCTATACTCTAGAAACAATATTTTAACAGTCTACAGATAGAGCTAAATAGGATTGCTAAGCACGTCACAGCATTATCACTAATATCTTTTTTCAATTTCTAATCAACAGACTTTGTAGGCAAAGCAGAAAAGACGTGAACATGTTACAAAGTCAAAGAAAGAAAAACAAAGCATTATGTGGTCATTTACTAGCATGGTTTATTTCTCCTTGCACCCAGCAGTTCTCCAGCAAATTGGTTTGTGAAACTTTGACATAAAAGAGAAAAGTAAAAGAAAGTTAATGAGATGTGTTTTATTGCCTAAAATCCAATGATATATGCCTTCAGATTAAAACAACACAGAATACGGTATATTCTGCAATAAAGGAATGTTTTAAAAGGCATAATTACAGTCACATTTTAAATAACTTTTCCCTCACTGTCCTCTGTTTAGGCACCTTGCATGAAAAATAGATACTACAAATGTAGGCAAATGATTGTCTGCTTGTAATAGAAAAGTGATGAGTTGTGATTATTTCTCCTGTTGGCTAAGAATTGCATACATCTTATTATTTTTGTTACCGTGTATATCTCACCCATCTACCCAACCCTCTTGTTTGCCTCATCCATGCGTTATATTTTGTGTTTTAGATTGTAAACTCTTTGGTGACTGTCATTTACTGTGTTTGTACAGTGCCTAACAAAACGGGGCCCTAAACTGGTTGACCTACAGACACTACCGCAATATAAACATTGATAATTAGAAAAGATATGACTATGTCCCACTCTGCCTTCTACTGGATGGAATCAGAACTGTTCAGCTGTATGTCATAGGCCCTGTACAGCTAACAGCTAATAGAGATTCTTCTTTAGCTCAAGTGTTGGGGACCTGTTTTTTCAAGCAGGAGTGTCTGAGTTCTCTTCGCTGGTGTAGTGAAGTTCTGAGTGCCCATGGTGTACAGCAGTGGTGGGCAACCTGCGGCCCATCAGGGTAATCTGCTGGAGGGCCGCCAGACAGTTGGTTTACATTTGCACGGCTGCCCACAGTTCCCAGTGGCCACGGTTTGCCATTTCTGGCCAATGGGAGGTATGTGTGCAACCCACATGAACTGGAGTCTCTCCAGACCTGGCCAATGGAAGCTGCGGGAAGCGGTGGCCAGCACATCCCTGCGGCCCGCGCTGCTTCCTGCAGTTCCCATTGGCCGGGAATGGTGAACCGTGGCCACTAGGAGCTGTGGGTGGCCATGCAAATGTAAACAAACTGTCTGGCGAGCCACCAGTGGATTACCCTGATGGGCCGCGTGCAGCCTGCGGGCTGCAGGTTTCCCACCACTGGTGTACAATACAGTGATAACTGTAAACAATCTGCTGAGGCACAGCTATGTCAAAATAGTAATAAAAGACCATGTGATGGGACAAGCTCCCATCCCACTGGTCGGAAGGCTAATGAGCATTCCTGCATTCAGGCAGCTCCAATTAGGCAAACCTGCAGAGCAAGGTCCACCTGGAGTAGTGAACTTCATAAGGTGAAAGTGGCCACAGAGAAGGGGGAAGTTTGCCCAGCAGCAGAGGTGCTGCTAATGGGCTACAGTAGCAAGGGGAGCCTAGCCCAAAGCAGTGGCTAGCCTTTCCTTCCTCCCCTGTCCCACTGGTTGCGGGCAGACTGACACTATGAGTGTGACATGGGCAAGGGGCCTGTGGCAGGACCTGGGGAGTACCTCCAGGGACTACAGACAAGTGAATTGTATTTGGACTCTGAAAAGACTCCAGGGGTGAGTTGAACTTGTGCTTGGAACTGTGAGATTGCCTATGAGTGGGTGCTCCTGTGGGGAACTTACAGGGGTGGCTCTCACAATTTTGCCGCCCCAAGCAGTTGCCAAGGCCCCGCCCCCGATGCAGGTAGACATAGCGGGGCCCTGCCCCGACACCTGCTTGCATCGGGGGCGGGGCCCCGCTACGTCAACTTGTGTTGGGGGCGGGGCCCCGCCCCCGACACAGGCAGTCCTAGTCCATGGCGGCAAGGGAAGAGCGGCGGACTTGCTGCCCCATTGCTGGCACGGCAGGCGAGAATGGGGTGGCAGCCGGAGTCCCATGGCGGCAATTCGGCGGCGGGAAGAGTGGACCTGCCGCCGAATTGCCGCCGCGGGACTCGGACTGCCGCCCCATTCTCGATGCCACCCCAAGCACCAGCTTGGAAAGCTGGTGCCTGGAGCCGGCCCTGGGAACTTAGTCTATGACTAAGCCCCAGCTGGAGGCTCGCCGACTACATACCCACACTAGCAACTGAAAATTAGGACACTGGTGATCTCACTTCCATGGGAATGGGAATGGGCCCTAACTTCTGTGTTAAGTTATGCGGTTTAGGGTCTGTCACTCTCTTTCCCAAACAATTATTAATACGTTTTACTGTGTTATGCTCTCTCTTTCTTTATTTGCACTAGTCATTTTTTGTCAGATCATCTGGAGAAAATGCTCTGCACACAACTTTTTGTGGAAAACGTTTTGAAAAGACCCCGTCAGATCGTAATAGAAATCAGGTGGGTTGCGGTGAAGTTATAGGTCAACAGCAAAGCACTAAAAGCTTTTTTTTTTTAAAGCTGAATTTAGGCTTTTAATTTCGAAGCAAAATGAGAGGTATGTGTGCAACCCACATGAACTGGAGTCTCTCCAGACCCATCGAACACAGTGGGAGAAGCCTTTTCAAACATATGAAGCAATGACATTTTAGTGGTCAGTGAAATGTTTGAATCCTTTTTCCATAGCTTAAAAAAATGTGGAACTTTCCTCTGCAATCTCTTTTCCAGTGATGAGAGGGAAAGTATAACCTCACCACACATCTACTATCAGAAACATCTCCAGGGCACCATGCTGGGCTGTGGAAAAATGGACTGCAAGGTCTCTAAGCTCCCAGGAGAAGTTATAGACCCATTCAGATGGGAGAAAGTCTAGAAGATGAGTGCAGAGACATGGAAAAAAGTATAAGGAATCCAAAAGTGTTTAGGCTAAGATGTGGCTCTCAGCCACAGCATGTGTTGGAATGGGGCGCAATGGCGTGGCGCTTGAGCCATTGCTCCTGGGACTACAGGGGCTGCCCTTTGGAGCATCAGCTCCCTTGGCCATTTGTTGAAGCAGGGCAGCATGCATTCCCTCCAGGCTGGGCCAGTCCTGTGGACTGGTTTGGAAGGGGTAGGAGCATAGCTCCACTCTACACTTCCAGAGCGCAGCACCACTGGAGTGCTACCAGGGACCATTGCCTCTGCCCTTCAACCTGATTGTGATTAGCCCTTACACAAGGATACAGAGGGAGAGAAATCCTCTGCAACTCTGTTTCCCCTTCATAATCTCTCTCTCACACATACTCTCACAGAAGTTTGGGCACAATCTAGCACTCAATATTTTAAATAAAAGCAAGCACATGATAACATTATAGCCATGTTGCACTGCAGCTCGCTTCAGAACACTGCATTTCTTCTTGATGTAGGAAAAATCTGCCACCTTTTTTGGGGGTGGGCAAATGAACAAGTTTTGGTCTCAGCTGCCCCTCTACTACCCCACTGACAGGGTGACCGAGAACAGAGTCTCTTATGAGATATTTGGATTCCTTCTTGTGTGGCAGTATATGAATAGGAGGTGAATAATATAGAGGGGATCTTGAAACATATGC
This sequence comes from Macrochelys suwanniensis, assembly GCA_033296515.1. Lineage (NCBI taxonomy): Eukaryota > Metazoa > Chordata > Testudines > Chelydridae > Macrochelys > Macrochelys suwanniensis. The sequence goes on from CM065777.1 coordinate 161,596,220, forward strand.
ACACAAAAGAGATGTTTAACATCATGGACTATTTAGTGTTGGTAGCTGGCCCTTCAGTGTTTGGCATGGCCTCGTACAGCAAAGCTTATTTTGTGAAATAAAAGGTGCTGTGTAGTTTGCACTTCAATGGTAGTAAATAAAATTTGGACTTCAATGGTAATAAATAAAAAATTATCCTTGGCATATAGGATACATATGGTTCTATAACAACAGCAAAGCTCACGTATATTATATTACAGTTATTTATTAGATGTATGGTAATAGCACCTGGTCATGGACCAGGACCCCTTTTTGCTTGGTGCTGTACAAACAGAACAAAAAGACAATCCTTGTCCCAAAGAATTTACTATCTAACGTTCATGAGGAATCTCAGAGGCCCTTGGCAATACAGCTGAGAGTTGTGTCAAGGCCCCTGGAATACCTACTGTAATTTATAAGAATTGGGTAGTATCCCTTTAAATAGCTTGTGAACCCTTTATCTCCCCTCAGTGTCTTCTGTCTTTCAGAAGCCACCAGATTCCTGCCAGAGCAGCAGTGTGTATATATAGCTGGGTCTTGCATATGGTATGTAGTTAGTAAACATGGTTATTTGGACCCCATTGTTCCTGTGTAGTTCATTCCTATTATGTTGTTGTATAAAGAGCAAAAGATACAACATCTTCCCAGAGAGCCGTGCAATGGAACTGCTTTAGAACAGTGCTAGTGTGGCTGTAGAGAAGTACAACGCTTCTTAAACTGAACCAGCATGGCCAGTGTGAAAACATTAAACCATTTAAGCCCTGACCAGTTACACCGACCAATTAGACTGTGAATGTTCAATTGTCCAGTATAGACCTGACTTAAAGGACAAGATGTTTGTAAGGGTATGTCTACACTGGCAGAGTTACAGCACCGCTCAGAGAGCGCTGAAGGGAAACTGTTGTTGTGTGTTCACACTGTCAGCTCCCTGTGTAATAGCATGTTCACACTTGCGGCACTTGCGGCGGTATTCGGAGCAGTGCACTCTGGCAGCTATCCCACAGAGTATCTCTTCCTCTTCTGCCGCTAAGAGTTGTGGGAAGGCAGAGGGGGTCACGGGGCATCCTGGGTCCTGTCCCAATGTCCTGTGATGCATTGCTTCGCATCCCAGCAATCCCTGTGCTTTTGTCCGCATTTGGCGCCATCTTTCAACGGTTTTTGTACTGTGTGTTCTGCCTCTTTGGTCTACTACAGGAATGGATCCCAAACCGTTGACCAGTATGCTGCTTGCTTTGATTAACACGTCATGAGTGGCAGTGGAGTTATTCCTAAACTATAAAGGCAAGAGGAGTGCGACATTGATCTTGCCACAGGTAGTAGCTACGACACGAGATTGCTTGTGGCATTCACGGAGGTGCTGACCACAGTGGAACACTGATTTTGGGCTTGGGAAACAAGCACTGAATGGTGGGATCACATCGCTATGTATGTCTGGAATGACGAGCAGTGGCTGCAGAACTTTTGGATGAGGAAAGCCACGTTCATAGGACTGTGTGATGAGCTCACCCCAGCCCTGCAGCACAAGGACACGAGAATGAGAGCTGTCCTGCCATTGGAGAAGTGCGTGGTGATTGCACTGTGGAAGCTGGCTACTCCAGACTGCTACCGATCAGTCGCTAACCAGTTCGGAATGGGAAAGTAGATGTTGGACTCATGTTGATGGAAGTGTGCAGGCCTATTAATCACATCCTGCTCTGAAAGACCGTGACTCTGGACAACATGTGTGACATTGTAGATGGCTTTGCACAAATAGGTTTCCTTGCAGAGGGGTGATATATGGCACACATATTCCAATTCTGGCACCAGACCACCTAATCACGAGTACATTAATCGCAAGGGGTATTTCTCAATGGTTCTCCAGGCGCTTGTGGAACACCTTGGGCATTTCACAGACATTAATGCAGGCTGGTCTGGAAAGGTGCATGATGCACACATCTTTCAGAACACTAGCCTGTTCAGGAAGCTGCAAGCAGGGTATCCACAGTATCCACAAGTATCCACAGTGACCTTCGCAGTGGAGGTGGGGTCACCACCGAGTATCACGTCCAGCTGTTTGTAGAACCGGCAGCTCATGGGCGCAGCACCAGAGCGGTGGTTTGCCTCCCGCGCCTTGTGGTAGATGTTCCGCAGCTCCTTCGCTTTGACCCTGCAGTGTGTGCTGGTCATAGCCCCTTTCTGTCATGTATCGTGAAATCTGTCCGTAGGTATAATTCCTACGTCTTGAGCGCAGCTGGGACTGGACAGCCTCTTCTTCCCAAATGCTGATGAGGTCCAGCAGCTTGGCATTCCTCCAAGCGGGGGATCGCCTGGTGCGTGGAGCAGGCATGGTCACCTGGAAAGATGTGCTGAGACCACTGCACACATCACCGAGCAAACAGGAAGGGGACTTTCAAAATTCCAAAGGAATTTACAGGGTGGGGATGATAGTTGGTCACCTGAGGAGAAGGCTAATGAAGGGCAGTAGGGCAGTAGAGTTCAAACTGATGACCAGAGAGGCAAGAACAGGCGTTGTGGGACACCTCCCGGAGGCCAATCGCAGTGCTGTAATTGACTAGGGCTACTCTGGCACCATGGCGCTGTAGCCCTGGCGCAGAAAGCTGTACGCCTCTCGTCGGGGTGTTTTTTTACAGTGCTGCAACTGCGCAGTTTCTGCACACTAAGAGGCTTGGCAGTGTGTACACCTTGGGAGTTACAGCTCAGAAATCTGCTTTATTGTGCAGAAACTTGCCAGTGTAGACAAGGCCTAAAGGGAAAATAGGAAGACTTTTTGGTCCCCTTCAATTACTTATTTACTGCAATCTTCACAAAGGTGAATAGGAAACAGATGCCAGAAACAAAGATACTAGTTCAATTTTCTATAGTGGAGGAAGAAGAAATACTGAGGGAAATCAGAGTTGAACCAGAAAAGGTGAATAGGAAATGAAAATGTCCGAAGACTGCCAAAAATTTAGGACCACACATGTTTATAGGGAGGCTTCATCTCTGATGAGGTTTCAGCTGTAGGTCTTCTGTCTCTTTTGCCACCCAGAAATCTGAATGAAGACAAATGATGACTCCCCTTCATTCCCCACAACAAACTCGCTAACCCGCTAGAATACAGTATTTTGAACATTGCTTTGAAGACACGTTTGGATGGTTCTGATGGGCAGAGAGGTCCTAATGTAATGCCTACCCTATCTTTAATTAGAAGGACCATAAGAGGGGGCATGGGGGTTTAGAGCACTAGCCATTAACCTTGCCTTCAAATTTTGCTCAAGTCTGCGTTTCTGCTTATAAAACATAGGTATGAACGTATATATTACACCCACATTATTACAATGAATGCACTGGAATTAACACTTTAGATTTCTGGTTAAAAACAGAAGCAAAAGTGTCTCAGGTTAGGTAGCACAGTGGGGATATTTACAGGCCTTCCCTCTGTAAAGAGAGAGAGAGAGATCTGCTTCCTGACTTGTGTTATGAGTTTGGCAGTGACATCCTAGTACAGAGTGGTCCTCATCGTGCCTCCCCGAATGACTGGTACTCTCTTCCCCAGAGAGGGCCAGGATGGGCAAAGCTATTTCAGGTCAGGATTGCAGCAGATTGGCAGGACTTGAAGGCAGCTTGCGTTGTGTCTGTGAGTATCAGCCATTGCTGCTAGATTTTGCCATTCCTGTACATCTCTTCAAAAAGAGATGACCCTAGAAAACTACATATTTTAAACATGTACTGCACTTTATACCAAACTCCTGTGCCATGCAAGATGCAGGGGTGGGGGATCGAGGACCATGGGGGTCTGAGGAGTGAGAGAGAAAATGATTTGCCTAGAGCTGGTGTGGGGAGTTGAGACTTATGGATGGAGGTTTCTTGTTAGACGGGAAGAGTGAGAACATGCATTGCATCCTGGCAACAGCTAGGATACAGAGGGAGACATCCCAGTTACACAGGGAACTCAAATGATTATTCCCATTGAGCGTGTAGCCGGCATGAAGCAGCATATGCTCCTCATCATGTGCTACTGGAACACCCACTGAAAATACCGCACTGCTATTGCTGGGACCTCGACACCTGTGGGCACTGTGTGGCTGCTGGTTTGGCACCATTGTCTGAACCAGCCCTGCCTGTTGGATATAACCACTGACTCAAAGGAGAAGATGACTCCAGCTAAGTTTCCTGGCCTCCTTCCATGTTAAAATGGCTTGCGGTTTTTAAGTAGCCAGTGAGATCTGCACTTTCTGCAGCATCCCCAAGTAGGGAAGTTTAGTTGCTGCTCTAATATTCTCTGCTTTGCAGCTGCTGCTTGTCATTTCATGCTCAACAAACCGTTTACACTGAGGACTATCCACTGGCCTTTCCTTCAACAGCCAATTCTAAGCCAAGTGGGTCGTTATGCTCAGCAATGGATTTTCTGTGGTGGGGTTTCGGAGCTGTCACACTTTGGCTGGGTGCCTCAAAAACCAGAGCAGCTGAAACCCTGCTGTATTTGGAAAAAATGTGTAGTTTCGGGGTGTGACCTCATGGTAGCCCTATTGCTCTCTTCATGTCTTCTGCCGGGCTAGTCTGAGTCAAATTGTTTCTCACCTTTCATTGAGCCTCCTCTTCTCCCAAAAAGGAAGGAAAATTCTAGCACCTGGTGCTAATTTGGGTCCCATTCCTTCTGCTGTAGTTTGGTGCTCACCGCTTGTGAAGTATAATACAACCACCAGATCAAAAAAGCTCCGGGTAAGTATATATTAAAACTTTTTGCCTTTCTGTGCCTATTGGGGGCTTGTGAAATGAGTTGCTCGTTCAGTGTAATTCCTAGTAGACATGTGTCTGCATCATAAAACAGCTACCCACTGCATTTAGCCTTAATTGGCAAATGTAGGCCCTTATTAGCAGTCTCCATGGAGAACAAAGTTCTAACAGAAGTTTTATATTATACCTTCTTATCTCTAGAGGTGGACTTTTCAGGCCAGGATCAATGCTTACTGTTGATGTTTTGAGGACAAATCCTGGTCTCACTGAAGTCAAGGACAAAATTCTGACTTTAATGAGATCAAGATATAGTCCTTTGTCTCTAAGAAATTCCCTGTGGGCCACATTGTAACAGAGAGATTGTCTTATGGATGACTTCCCTCAAATCATGTAGGCCATGTCTTCTCCTGATAGCAATTGGGTAACAAACCACAAATCAGACATTTGGAGCCAAATCTGATAGGACAGAGGGCCTGGTAAATATCAGTAAGGTGCATACTGATAGCTTGACTTCTGTGACTCATTCTGCATGGATTTAATAAACATAAAAGCTGGGATGAGAGGGCAACCAAGGGTCTGAGTCAAGAGCTTAGCAGTTCAGACATGAGAGAAGGCTACAACTCCAACAGGGATTTGTTGTTTATTTAATTGAGGCTTTGAATGATCAGTTTTTGTGTAGCATCTGGTATGAGTGGATTGTATGTGAACAAAAAAATAGGCTGCTTTTAGGTGGATGCTGGCAGGAAAAAGTTAAAACTTCATCCCCCAATCAACAGAGCTGCAGCAGGTGTCTCCCCTCACAAACGGACTGCTAAGGAACACAGCACTGCCAAAAGGCCCAGCTATGGGTTCATCTAAAGTTACCCAATTACCTATTGTGGGGAGACAAGTGGGACTATCAGATGTGGGAGGTAGTTGGGACTTGGTATCTTTTGCTGATCAGGCACTGAGATCAGACTCACGCTTGAAGCAGGAAATGGGGGAGTTTTTGTGCAATTACTTTTCAGCTGATCTTTCTTATATAGAAGCTTGAGCCAAATTAATCACTGTACTTACTATGAATTGATGGCCCATTGTGTTTATGACTTGACAGCTGAAGGAGAGATTTATTTCTCTTTTTTGCTTGGGGTTTGTATTACAGAAATGTGTTTTGTGGACTGGGAGGAAAAAAAGGACCCCTAGGAAACATTCACCTTCCAGATTTCTCTGCGCTGAGTGTTTATTTTTTCAAGGATCTGAAGCTGGTTAGTTCTCAGCGATAACCAGGCTGAAATAAATCTTTGAGATATTTCCCTAATTTTCTCTCTAGTTAATTTAAAGTTGGAATGAAAAACACTTGGCCTATTCTGTGTGTGTTGTCCTGCTGTTTTTCCTGTCTGTGTCCTCAGCATTCCCCTCCCTCCGGGCCATCATTATTCAAACAGACTAGTCATGATGATTGACTGGAACTACTTGCAGTCTAAGGTTCTACTCAGTGTGAATAAAGGGGGAAGTCTAGTCCTATATGAGCTGGCAGATATGGTGAACGAGTGGACATTTTTTGACATGTACTGGGACATAGGTCTGCCCCTGGACATTTCCACTGCTTGCATCCGAAGAAGTGGGTATTCACCCACGAAAGCTTATGCTTCAAAACCTCTGTTAGTCTATAAGGTGCCACAGGACCCTTTGTCGCTTCTGCAGATCCAGACTAACATGGCTACCCCTCTGATACTTGGGACATAGATGTAACTTAAGGGAGTGTACTCAGCCGTGGCCTTAAAATATTCTTCTAACCCCCTTCACCGGTAGGGTTTGCTAAATGCAGTCTCTGGCGCACTCACTCACTTGCCCTAGTTCCACATTTCAGCGCACAGTGCTATAGCTACCACTGCTTTCTGTGTGGTCTTTGAAATGCACACGGCTTGGTGGAAACCGGTAGAGAGGTAAAATAATGTGTTTTATTTATTTAGAGTCAAGTGTAGTTTAAGCTCCTTTCTAAATAAATACAAACTTTTAGCTGGTTTTATATAAATAAAAAAGGCAGATTTCCCCTCTCTCCTGGCTGCTGTTGGTTTCAGAGACCACACAGGGAGCTGCATTATTAGCCCTGAAATGTGGGACCGAGGCCTGGTCTACACTAAAAAGTTAGGTCGATGGAAGCTGCCTTAAGTTGACCTGTTAATGTATGTGTCTACACTATGGGTCCTTTACGCCAACCTAAGTCACCTCTAATGTCGACTTCTGTAATCCACCTCTGCGAGAGGTGTAGCCTTAATTCAATTTTCATGGGTCGACTGCGAGGTAGTGCAGATGCAACGTTGTGTAATTTGACTTAATTGGCCTCCAGGTGGTGTCCCACAATGCTCATCTGTGACCACTCTGGAGATCATTCTCAACTCTGCTGCACTGCAGCCAGGTACACAGGAAACAGCCCCTCCCCTGCTAAAGCCCCAGGAATTTTTGATTTCCCATTTCCTGTTTGATCAGCATTGGGAGCATGCCAGCTTGAGCACAGCTGGTGATGGAGACTACACGCCCAAAACGTGCTCCAGTCTGGTCTGCACAGGAGGTGGGGGATCTCATCGCTGTGTGGGGAGAAGAGTCTCTTCAGGCAGAGCTCCAATCCAGAAGAAGAAACGCTGACATCTATGCAAAGATCACTCGTGGAATGGGGGAGAAGGGCTACACGAGGGACACACAGCAGTGCCGTGTGAAAATAAAAGAACTTCGCCAAGTGTACCAGAAGGCACGGGACACAAACAGTTGTTCTGGTGCTGAACCCCACACACGGCGGTTCTACAACGAGCTGCATGCGATTCGCAGGGGTGACCCTACCAGCACCCCCACAAGCAATGTGGACACCTCATAGGTGTGTGAGCCTAGGGACAACAAGGAGGACGATATGGTGGATGAGGAAGAGGAGGAGAAGAATGGGAGACAGATGAGCGGTGGATCCATTCTCCTTGAGAGCCAGGAAATATTTTTAACCCTGGAGCCTGGTGGGTCGCAGGGCATCATGGTGGCCAACTGTGATACCGGGGAAGGCACCTCTGGTGAGTATTCAGTTACAATCAAAGTCCAGTTAAACTTTAGCGTGCACACACATTCGGTGGTATTGCATGTTTACTGTGAAGAAAAAGCGAGATGCTGTGGTTCTCTGCTTACAAGAGGCCGCTCCAGCTACGCAGAGGGTGGCCCCCGGAAAAGCCTGTTTATGTAGACTAGGATAGCACGGGAATCTTCCATAGATATCTCTAGGAAATTTTCATGGCGGTACTCTGCAATCCTTTGCAGAAGGTTTCTGGGCAGGGTAGTCTCATTTCTTCCGCCATGGAAGGACACTTTCCCACAAAACTCCTGAATTAATTCTCCTAGCAAAATCGCGGTACACAGCATAGCAGCATAAGGACTGGGTCTATACCCAGATGCTTGCAGCATCTCCTTCCTTTCTGCCTCTGTTACCTTCAAGAGACTGATATCACATCGGGTCGCCTCGGGGAAACAGGGGAAGTTCTCATTAAAAGTGCTCTTACAAGAAAAAAAGCGCATGGATTGCCAAACCACACAGCCGCTGATGTGCCTTTACGGTGCTCGGCATGGTTCGGCAAGTAGTTTAAAGTGGCGGTTAGGGGACTAGGGCCCCACATGAGAGATTCTGCAATTTGGGAGTGAAAACGTTAACCCCCCCCCAGCCCCATTCATAAACAGCTTCCCGTGGTGCTAGGGGGAAAGACCATTGTTTGACTAGTTACCTCGGCTCCCGACATGAGCCTGCCATAAACTTCATTAAAAGTGCGGTCGCCCATGACCTGGGGGGGGGCCTGCTCACCATGGCTGGAGCAGCAAAACGGCACAGTGAACAGTTACGGATTCTGATTATGTTATGGCTTGCACCTAGTGTAATAAGGGATTTTTTTTTAAATGAAAACGGCCTTGCTATGGAAACATTTTATTCATGTACAATGGCTCCTTTATTTTCCCCCATGACTGACAGCTGGAAATGTGTCCTTCGGCGTGTCATCGACACCTGAAAGCAGACTTTCGCTGATTAGAAGGAGGAGAAAGAGAACACAGGAGGACATGTTCACTGAGAAAATGAACGCCTCCGGGACAGCTGACACAGAGCTGAGAGCGTGGAGGATTTCAGTGTCCGAGAAGTTAGACATGAACATGGACATGGAGAGCAGGAAAGCTTCCAATGAGCAAGAGCGTGCGGCACAGGATGAGATGCTTTGGATTATGAGGGACCAAGCAGACATGTTGAGGCATCTGGTTGAACTGCAGGAACAGAAGCAGGAGGGTAGAGTCTCTCTGCAGACCCTGGTGGACAGCCAGCCAGCATCGCCTGGCGCAGAATCACCCTCCCACAAGCGTTCCCTGAGGCGTGGGCGAAAAGTCCATTATCCCTTTCACTTAACTCAGGGGGAGGGTACAAGGAAGAGAAGGCGCCATTCACAGACCTTTGATGGTCTGGAATGCGGTGTTACGTTACACAGCTGAAAATGTTTCTCCCGTTCCAACTTTACAACCCCTTTTCCTCAAGGTTACCTTTTTCTTTCTGTTCTCCCTCTTTACTTATGTTTGTTAAGTAAAGTAAATGGATTTGAGAAATACATGTTCTTTATTGAGTAGAAGCAGTGGGCTTGGGCAGGGGGTTGGCTTTACAGAGACAGTGATACAAGGCAGGTGAAGGTTTGGGAAAGCAAAATCGCAGACAAGCAGCTCACATTACAGTGACTCACTATTGAAATGGCTTTTCAAAGCCTCGCGGATACGCAGCGCCCCTTGCTGTGCTCTTCTTATTGCCCTGGTGTCTGGCTGCTCAAAAATGTCTGCCATGTGATCTGTCTCAACTGCCCACCCCTGCGGAAAATTTCCCCCTTTTTTTCACAGATATTATGGAGCACACAGCAGGCTGCTATAACCATGGGGAGTTCTCTTCGCTAAGGTACAACCTTGTTAGTAAACTTCTCCAGCGCTCTTTCAAACGATCAAAGGCACATTCAACCACCATTCTTCACTTGCTGAGCCTGTAGTTGAACCGTTCCTTATGGCTGTCCAGACAGCTAGTGTATGGCTTCACGAGCCATGGGAGCAAGGGGTAGGCTGGGTCCCCCAGGATAACTATAGATATCTCAATGTCGTCAATGTTCATTTTGTGGTCTGGAAAGAAAGTCCCGGATTGCAGACCCGAGTTCCTAAAGTTACGCGCATCATGAACCTTTCCCGACCATCCTACGCTGATGTCGGTGAATCACCCCCTGTGATCCACCAGTGCTTGCAACACCATTGAAAAGTTTCCCTTTTGGTTTATGGACTCTTTGGCAAGGTGGTCTGGTGCCAAAATGGGGATATGTGTGCCATCTATCGCCCCACCGCAATTAGGGAACCCCATCGCGGCAAAACCATCCACTATGTCCTGCACATTTCCCAGACTCACTACCTCTGTAGTAGCAGAAGTCAATTAATGGCCCTGCACACTTGGAGCACAGCAGCTCCCACAGTTGATTGATCTACTCCAAATTGATTCCCCACTGACTGGTAACTGTCTGGCGTTGCAAGCTTCCAAATAGTGATCGTCACTCACTTCTCCACTGTCAGAGCAGCTCTTATTTTTGTGTTGCTGAACTGCAGGGCAGGGGAAAGCTCTGCACAAGGTTCCTGTAAGGTGGCCTTCCGCATTCAAAAGTTCTGCAGCCATCGCTCGTCATCCCATATCTGCAAAACAATGCGGTCCCACCAGTCAGTGCTTGTGTCACGGGACTAAAAACGGTGCTAGACAGAGTGCAGCTGCTCTGTGACTGCCAGCAACAACTGTGAATTGTTTTCTTCAATGGTTTGCAGTAGGGATTCTTGCAGGGCATCACTATGTTCAGTGCGGCGGACCCTACTTTGGCTCTGGAAATACTGCTGGAGAAGGCATGAGGTGTTTTAAATGCTCACAGCAAGTGTGCACAGCTGAGCAGGCTCCATGCTTCTGGGGTTATTGGGTACGGGTGACAGTTTTAAGGCACGAAAACCATTGGATTGTTTGCCGTTGAGCACAGTGCATCATGGGCTGCTGATGCAATGTTCCCATTCTCCCCTGCAACAATGTGTTGGTCCCATGAGGCATTGCACAAACTTCCCAAAACACACTGCGGCAAGTTGCACTTTGGGATAGCTACCCAGGATGCACTGCTTTGTGCATCAGTGCAGGCACTGCTAGTGAGGATGCATTCCATCGAGACAATGAGCATGGTGTGGCCACGCACAATCGACTTGATTAATTCGGAGGCTCCAGGTTGAATTAGATAAAGTCAACTTAATTTTGTAGTGTAGACAAGCCCTGAGGTATAGCTAGGAAGGACCATGATTTGAGTCCTACTGCCTTAAACACATGCCTTAGATGCACCTCCCAGTCAACCTATATTCTGCTAGGTGATATTGGAAACAATCTTAGAATATCATGAGGTCTACATGCTATAAATATCTATACAAAAATAACAGCCCCACCCCCATCCTCTTGTCTGGTCCTGAGTAACTTACTTGTGTGGGTGTGTGACAGGGTTGGACTCACCCGGCGGCACCTCCTGCTGGTATTTTCTGGGAATTAGCTCGTCCAGCCTCTGGAGCGCCCTCTGTTGGCCGGGGATCCAGCTGCCCACTCTCTGGCCCGTGTCCCTCCCAGGACCCGGTGCCCCTTTAACTGGGGTGCTGCCCCCTGGCAGTACCCCACCGGTCTTACTTCTAGGGTCTCCCCTCCCTAGGGAACCCCTAACCCACTATCCCCACCTCGCCTCAGTTGTAGGCTACTGCCAGTCACCAGCTAGCCCCCGCGCCCTGGGGCAGACTGCAGTATAAGCCACTCATCACTGGCAAGGTTGGGTTGGACCTGCTGCCTCCGCCTACCCGTGGGTTACCCCCTGCAACCCCTGTACCTATTGGGCCTAACACTAGGCCGCAGCCTGGGGCTTTCCTAGCCGGAGCTCCCCAGCACCCCAGGCCCTTCCCCAGCCATGCTCCACCCTAGGTACCGGCTCAGGTCCCCGCAGCCAAGCCCTTCTCCCGCTAAAGGCAGAGAGAGTCTGTTTGCTCCAGGCCCACTGCCCTCTTATAAGGGCCAGCTGGGTCCTGATTAAACTGGCCCCAGCTGTGGCTGCTTTGAATCAGCCCAGCTTTCAGCCTCAGCCCTCTCCCAGGGCTCTTTCCAACCCCTCAGGGCAGGAGCGGGTATCCACCCCGCTACAGGGTGGTGGGAATTAGTTTACATGACTGAGCACCATCCAGAGGTACGTTATATTACCCAAAGGCGATAATGCACACCTAGAAGGACAGTGATACACATGCATGCTTCTCAGGAGATAGAGGACACTTGTCTGTGGGTGTGTCTGCATGCTGCTGTCAGAGGTGTCACTGCAGCTCATGTACACATACCAGAGATAGCCTTGGCACACAGGTGGCAGCATGGACCATACAACCCAGCCCAGGACTTTGGGGATGTACCCGAGTGACTAGCTTATGCTGCTGCCCATACTGCCATGGCTTCACTGCTATTGTTATTCAAGCTATTTAGATCCAAGCTAGCTCAGGTATGAATAGAAATGCTGCAGTCACACCTCTGATTGCAGAGTAGACGTACCCGTTGTTGGAAAATGGTTCCCAGTTCCCAGCACAGGTGATATACGTGCTAGTGTAGACAGGGCTCAGGGCAGCTCTGAGCAAGTTTTCATTAATGTGGGACCGAAAACACCTCTCAACCTTTGAACCTGTCGAGCTACCAGAATGTGTGACAAATGACTGAAATGTGGAACATCTGGGTTTCGTTGCACACTGCCACAGTAATCTGCAGATTATAATGGGGTTTAACTTTAACACCTGCTTTAAAGGATGTTTCCTCCCTGTCTGACTCTTTTGCTCAGGCTGTTCATGGTGTTTGGGGGTAGGGTCCCGGGCCTGGCTTCTTCTATGATGCTAGAGAGAGGTGGTTTATGGCACAAGGGGTGTTCCCTTTCCATGTTGCCCCTATATTCAATCCATGCTGCCCTGTCCTCTTCAATACAATCATAGAATCATAGAATCATAGAATCTCAGGGTTGGAAGGGACCTCAGGAGGTCATCTAGTCCAACCCCCTGCTCAAAGTACCATGTATCCATGTACCAACTCTTTTGGTACATTGCTTACAGGAGGGAAGGGAGTTGCACAGCAGGCCCTAGAATGCTGCTTCTCTCCTCATGCCCAACTAGGAAAGAGTGCAGCAGTTCAGGGAGTGCCTCCCCACCTCCCTCCTGTAAAAAAAGCAGTGGCCCCGGCTGCTTCCTTGGTCCTCCTGCGTGGTTGCCTCAGAAACAGCCATCAGCTGAGCTCCCAAGCAGTTCTGCTCTCTTCCCGCAGAGGCATCCGTGCGCCGTTAAGGGCCGAAAGAAGCAGGGCAGAACATTACAATTGAGAATTCTGCCCACTGAGGTGGAACAGCAGGACAACCTGCCCTAATGAGGAGTGGACTGCACAATTCAGAGAGACGGAGAGGCTGGCTAGTTCGTAGACCATTGCTGGCATGGGTATAGCTGTACTCTTGCTGGAAAACAAGTGCAAACTTTCCTGGGGTAGACATTACTTTTTTACATAATAACTCACAATGTACCCGAAGCCCACACACATATATCTTGGGATAGTTACACACTGTCTGGCTACATTAGCCCAGGGCTACACTAGGGGGGGGTGTCGATCTACGATACGCAGCTTCAGCTACGTGAATAGCGTAGCTGAAGTCGGTGTATCGTTGATCGACTTACCTGGCCGTGAGGATGGCGGCGAGTCGATCGCTGCCACTCCCACGTCGACTCTGCTTCCGCCTTTCGATGAGGTGGATTTCCGGAGCCGACGGGGAGCGCTTTCGGGGATCGATTAATCGCGTCTAAACGAGACGCAAAAAATCGATCCCCGATAGATCGATTGCTACCCGCCGATCCGGCGGGTAGTGAAGACAAGCCCTTAGAGACATTGGCCCCAGTCCAAGAAAGCATTTACTATAAGCCCATGTTTAACTTCAAGCACACGAGTAGTCCCACTGTCTTCAACAGGATTACTCACATGCTTACATTTAAGCATGTATGTAAGTACTTTGCTGGATCTGGGCTCTAGAGGCAAGGTAAATACTTTTCCCTATTCATTTAAATGTTTAATAAGGGCTTCTTCCACAGTCTAGATGCCTCTTATAAACATGAAATGCACAGCTAGTGAAAAAATACAAACCAAGCAGCATAACTTTACCCATATTGCAGGGATCAGTTGTCTTGTGGTTACATAGCGATCACATGATTATTTCTGCTGTGCAAAACAAAGTAATAATATAACAGTTTGGTGGCAATTGTTTTAAAATCAATATACATTATCACAGAAGGCTGTGACCTGAACACAGGACTGGAAGCTTGGCATTCTTAAATTCTAATCCTGACTCTTTTTACTGACTCCTTTTATAGTCTTGGGCAAAACACTTAACCTCTCAACCTCAGATTTCCCTTCTGTAAAGTATTTCCCTTGAGTAAAATATTCACCTTGGAGGGAAGCTGTGAGGATTAGTGAGTTATGTTTGCAAAGCAGCTTGAAGATGCTAAAGGCTTGCCATTGCTGTTGTAATGTGAGAAGATAAGAATTGCATCCAGTCACAGCTCTCCCAAAATTAAAATATGATTCCTCAGGCAAGGGCACAAAAACACTTGCTGATGTGCTGAGGCCTGATTTTCAGCTGGGCCTTAGCCCATCCTCCATTTTTGGGGGGAGCAGTATTGTGTCTGCAAACAATGCATCTTTCTTTCTTTCTTTCTTTCTTTCTTTTTCTTTCTCCCTGCACTTAGTTGGAAAGGACCAAAAAAGAAGAAGAAAAATAATGGAGTGTTTTTGGATGCAAATTACACTTGCAAAAAGGGAGGATGTGTTTAGAAAACTTTGATGTAGAAATTTTATGAAAGATGCCACATAGTACTTTCAAGCCCTAATGATATATTCTTTCTTTCTTTTTAAAAAAGAAGCTTTTAATTTAATGTTTTTTAATTTTCTCCTTTAGTAGGAATAATATCTGTGGTGTTGGGGTGTACTTGTAATGAACAGCATTTTGCAGTTATTCAGCACCCCAGCTTTGCCTTAGAGTTTAGCCAGTCATAAAAGTCATTTATTGCTTTGTACGCTGCATTGCAATGAATGATACCACTTACTTGTCACTGTGTTCTGAGTAACTGCACCAAAGAGAGCATTCATTTTAGCTACGGAAAGAACAGCAAAAATGATTCCATCCCATATTATCTCATAATCAAGTGATTAATGGTGCAGATATGTAAGAGAATTTAATGTCTCGGCCTTATTTCTTTTCTGAAAATGGTGGTCAGAGTATTAGAAATAAATGGGGAGACAGTGTATCCTAGGGCTCCTACATTGGTGATTATGTAACATCATGCTCCATCCAAGGAATTGACTGCAGGAGGAATTCTGAATAAGAAAACCTTACAAAAGACAACCTCAAAATTACCAACACAAAGGATGGTCTAAGGATTCTAACTGGACTGAAGCTGATAATCCGCTCTGTTTTATTGGGTATGAAATGTAAATGTTAGATTGGGAACACTTGGGACACTGGGGAAGTTCCAGAGTCTGGAAAAAGGTTATTTTGTGCCAAAATATAAAAAGGGTAAATGCGATGACCCAGGTAATTGTAGGCAGGTTTGTTCTGACATTAATCCCAGGCAATATCATGGAAAGGCTGTTATGGGATGCAATCTGTAAAGAATTAAAAGATGGTAGCATAATTAATGCTAATCAACATGGTTTTATGGAAAATAGGTCTTGTCAAACCAATGTCATATTGGTTTTTTTTGGATAAGATTATGTTTTGCTGATAAAGGAAACTGTATTGAGATCATAGAATATCAGGGTTGGAAGGGACCTTAGGAGGTCATCTAGTCCAACCCCCTGCTCAAAGCAGGACCAATCCCCAATTTTTGCCCCAGATCCCTAAATGGCCCCCTCAAGGATTGAACTCACAACCCTGTGTTTAGCAGGCCAATGCTCAAACCACTGAGCTATCCCTCTCCCCTTTTGATAATAGACTTAGCCTTTTGTAAGCATCTGATCTTGTCCTACATGACATTCTGATAAGAAAAATTAGCACTATACAAAATCAATATATCCCTATTAAATGACAAACTGGTTAACTGATAAATCTGAAAAAGTAATTGCAAATGGGGCATTGTCATCCAATGGCGTCCCACAGGGAAATGTTCTTGACCCAGTGGCATTCAATATCATTATCAATGATCTGGAAAAATCTGGAAAAAATATGAAATCACTGCTGATAAAGTTTGCAGATGACACAAAAATTAGTGGGGGGGTAAATAGCAGTGGGGACAAGTCAGTTATATTGACCGGCCTGGGTCGCTTGATAAGGTGTGCAAATTTGAACAACATGAGTTTTATCATAGTCAAATACAAGATTGCATATTTAAGAATAAAGAATATTTATAAGAGAGCAGACTGCAACCTGTAAAGCAGTGACTCTGAAAAGGAGATAGGGAAAATACCAGTTGAACATGCGCTCCTACTATGATGCTGTAGCTAAACGGGTGAACACAATCTTCGGGATGTATAAGCAAGGAAATATCAGATAGGAGTAGGGAGGTAGTATTATCTCTGTATATGACATTGGTAAAATAGTTACTGGAATACTGTGTCCAGTTCTGGTGGCTACATTCCAAAAAGGACGTTGCAAAATTGGAAAGGGTTCAGAAAAGAGCTACAAAAATGATTTGCGTTCGGGAGGATGTTTTACAGTGGGATACTAAAGAAGCTCAAGCTATTTAGTTTATCCAAGAGAAAGTTAAGAGATTACTTGATCACGGTCCACAAGTACCTACACAGCAAATATATTTCTGTTAGTTGGAAGCTAAAGCTAGACAAATTCAGACCAGAAATAAGACACACATTTTAACAGCAAGGGTCATTCATCACTGGAACAACTTACTAGGGACATGGTGGCTCCTCCATTACTTTCAGTCTTTAAATCAGGATTATTGTTTTAAAAAATATGCTATAGCATATAATAACACATAGCCTCCACATAATGTTTCTCATCAATATTTTTCAAAATGCATTACAAAGGAAGGCAGAATCATTACTCCTATTTTTGAATAGAGAAACTGAGGCACATACACTTTCCCAGCAGCACCAGGAATAAAACTCAGGTTTCCCAAAGACTAGTCCAGTGTGCAATCCATTAGTCCAACTGCCTCCCTTAGCTCCAATTTCTCAAGCAGACGTTATGGGCCTGGGCAGAAATTATTGGGTGAGGTTCTTTGGCCCGTGTCATGAAGGAGGTCACACTAGATCAGGCCTGCACAACATGCGGCCCGTGTGGGCTCACTGTGCGGCCCGCGGGGGTGGTGAGTAGGCAAGCAGCGGGGTGGGGCAAGCCAACGGCCGGCTGGCTGGCCGGCGGGCGAGCGGGTTGGTGAAGAGGCCAGTGGCAGGCTGGGGAGTGAGGGTGAGCCAGCGGTAGGGGGCGGGGGCAGCGGCAGAAGGTAAGAGGCCAGCAGCAGGCAGGCAGGTGAACTGGCGGCGGGGGGAGCTGGTGAGCCGGCGGCGGGGGGGGCTGAGGAGGCGAGCCGGGCGGGGTGGGGGATGATGAGCCGAGTGGGCGGGCAGTGGCAGGGCGGCAGGTGAGCCAGGCTTCCACACCCCAGCGCTGGGGAAGGAGGGGTTGTTTCCGCGGGGAGGGCGGCGCGGGGGTGTGTGTTTCCACGGGGCCGGGGGGTTTCGGCCCTCAGCTGTTTTCTTTGGAGTAATATGGCCCTCGCCGCTTTACGAGTTGTGCAGGCCTGCACTAGATGATCCTAGTGATCACTTCTGGCTTTAGAATCTATATATCTATTTACTTTTTTTGGCCTCGTTTGTGTTTTTTATCTGAGTCAAATAATCCCTGGGGCATGTCTATATGTAATATGGAGTATATGGAAGGATTTTGACCTTTTGCATGTCACACAAAAATATATGTTCCCCACCCTGCACAGGAGAAGGCAGTATTTGAAATGTTCAAAAGGCATGATATGAAAAGGAATAAGGAAGCAGTGCTCACTTTGGCTACTAATGATACAAAGTGTAAGACTGCAGAGAGGCAGTGTTGTGTTTACAAATAATAATATGGTCTTTTGGCTTATGTTCCAAGCCCCATTACTGATTCACTATGATCACTTGTGGCAGATTGCTTAACCTCTTTGTGACTTAGTTTAATATGTATCTTCTATTTATAGGGGTTTTGCTAATTGATGTTTAGAGTGCTTTGAGATCCTCAAATGGGTAGTACTATAAATGTGTAGAGCATTATCATTATTTTTACTATTTATACTTGTGTTTGGAGGGTTTGCTTATCACATTTATCTTTCCAATCTGTCTATTGTATTTTTAATGCACCCATCACTGTAGTATCTGGGCATCAATCTTATCTACTTAAACTAACAATTTAATTCTGGTATTAATCAGCTGTAATTTTTATTGCTTTTTATTTTGCAATAACAATAATAATACCAAGCTCTTCACCAGTTGATCTCAAAGTACTTTACAAAGGAAGAAAAGTATCATTATTCCCATTTTACAAATGGGGAAACTGAGTCACACAGCAGTGATGTGACTTGTCCAGGGTCAACCATCAGGCCAGTGCCAGCACTAGAAATGGAACGCAGGTCTCCTGCATCCCTGTCCAGTCTCCATCTTTCCTCTTGGCCACCATGCCTTGAAACATAGTAGCTGCCTGCTTAACATGCAGCAATGTCTGGCATGTTTAATATGAGATATATCTGCTTTAATTTACACCACTGCACTTGAAAGTAACTCCATTGACCTCATTAGTGTAACTGAGAGTGGAACTTGGCCCTCTAAAATTTCATAGTTCAGTCCTAAAAGATTTTTTTTAAAGAAGCATTTATATATCTTTCTTCCTCTGCATTACTTGCAACCTGATAGCATCTGTATGGATAAGAATATAGATTTGTATTTTCTAAATTGAAGACGTTCTTTTCATACTGCTGAAGAAATAAACTCAAAAATAAGGCAACCAGATGTTAAAAAATGTTGAAAGTTCTTTTTTTGGAAAGGTAGCGACATTAAACAAACACGAAAATGATATTTTTTCTGTATAGCTATTCATTTTAATGGCACCCCAAGAGTTCGTCCAAGGGTCTGCAGGTCACCTGGGAGAAAGTACAGTATGTTTTGGCTCCACATTCTTTGACTTGCTACAAAGAGCTAATTCTTCCAATTAATGAAATAAATGTTGCCAATGTAGATGGATTGACAAATTATTTTAAAGGCTAATTTATTCAAGCAGATGGCAAGCCTGATATGACTAAAATGTTTTAAGAGACTGTCACTGGGAAAAAAGCCCCTGAAAGAACTGAGACACTAGTAACTATTCAGCATGACACAGGAACTGACTTTTAGCTCCTGTAGGAATCCATTATCTGCAGCAGCGTGGTAGTGAAGCTAGCAACTGTGTAAGAAGGTTAACCCATCAATGGGGTTTTTTGTTCGGGTTAGCAGCGAACTATCCTGGTGAAGGTACTGTGATGAACATCTGCAGCTCACACTGCTGTAGCTCTAGCAGACCCTGATGTGTGTCCACCCAGATGCTATGTTTCCCTTTTAAACAATATATTTTTCAAATCACAACAGCATTGCAAAATAGCTGATTTTTAGGCCAGAGTGCTACAATTTATAAGCCCATCAGCATAGCAGCGTTGCAATTTAATGCTCTAGGGAGGGAGGGAGATCTCAACAGACTAATTTATTTCTGTTTGTCAGCAGCGGGCGGTGGTGGAGAGTCTCCACACACTAGAGTGTATCTTTTCATGTTGATGTCTGCCTGCACCTTGGTGTTTTAGGGCCTTTGAAAAGGTACTGCCTCTATGTTAACAAGCCAGACAGGAAACAGCACTCAGCATGTCAGTTGTACTGTACAAGTCTGTACACACTGTGACTTTGAAGGTGTTTCTTCATGTTCCTGCTCTGATGCCTAAGGGATATCAAAAGTAATTCCCATGCATGTCGTCTCCTAGGGAGCACCACTGCTATATGAATGTCTAGCCAAGTACAGTAACTCCTCACTTAATGTCCTCCCAGTTAACGTTGTTTTGTTGTTACGTTGCTGATCAATTAGAGAACATGCTCGTTTAAAGTTGCTCAGTGCTCCCTTATAACATCGTTTGGCAGCCGCCTGCTTTGTCCACTGCTTGCAGGAAGAGCAGCCCTTTGGAGCTAGCTGGGGGGGCTTGGAACCAGGGTGGGCCGGCAGCCCCCTATCAGCTCCCCTAAGTTCCCTGTGAGGCAGACGCCAAGCAGGCTATCAATTCCTGGGCAGTTCAGGTGTCCCTCCCCCCACTGCTGTGTGCTGCTCCTGCCCTCTGCCTTGGAGCTGCTCCCGGGACCCTCCTGCTTGCTGTGCGGGGTGGAGGGGGAAGAGGGGTGCTGATGTCAGGGTGTCTCCCTCCCCCGCTCCTGCTCCCCGCTCCTGTACCTCATATCCACGGTGGGGGCGGGGGGCACGAGAGGGCTCTGGACAGAGGGAGCTTGCTGGCAGCAGCTGCTGTCTCAACTTGCTGATCTACTTAAAAGGGTAGTTTATTTAGAGTGGCGTCAGTGTACTTAAAGGGGCAATGCGTCTCTCTCTCTCTCTCTCTCTCTCTCACACACACACACACACGATGTCTCTCTCTCTCTCTCTCTCTTTCTCTCACACACACGATGTCTCTCTCTCTCACACACACGCACATGGTGTGTGTCTCTGTCTCACACACACATGCATCTCCCCCTCCGGCACTTTGGAAAGTGGAGGGAGTGGTGCGCTCTAGTGGGATAGTGTGGGTTCATCATCACGTTCAGTTTCTGCAAGGAATGTTTGCAGCCACTGCCATGCATCTATTCTATCTCCTCCCTCCATTGGTGCTGCCTTGTAGAGTGAGGCTACATTAACAACAACGTGTTAACCCTTGAGGGCTCAGCTGAGTGCTAGTTCATCATTTAGCAGTAAGGCGTTCCCTGGGAAATATCCCATCCTCTTCCACCCTCAGACTCCACCACCTCAACCAAGCTTCACAATCATCATTGCTGTGTACAGTATTAAATTGTTTATTTAAATCTTATATTGTGTATATATATATATGTTCCTGAAAAATGCTACTTTAAGCGAAACGATGTTAAGCGAATCCAATTTCCCCATAAGAATTAATGTAAATGGAGGGGTTAGGTTCCAGGGAAATAGGCACTCCCAGCGTCATAGCAAAATGCAAGGTGGCTACGTTGAATGGTCCCTTGCAGTATGTGCTAATTACTTATGCTAAACAGTCTGTTCCACCTTGCATTTTGCTGTGATGCTGGAAGAAAGTTCCTTTCTCAGACCTGAAGAAGAGCTCTGTGTGGCTCGAAAGCTTGTCTCTCTCACCAACAGAAGTTGGTCCAATAAAAGGTATTACCTCACCCACCTTGTCTCTCAGAAGCAAGATTGGAAGTTTTTTGTGTTATGGTTTCCACACAGCAATAGAATGCTGTTAACCAAGTGTCACAGTGTGGCAGAAACCTGTAGTCACTGTGGTGGAGTTAGCATCCTGGGACCTTACTGAATGAGTATACTAACTGAAGACTTGGAATTAAAGTGCATAGCTACTGTATTAACTTCTATGAGAATGTGTGGATTAATATCTTCACAACACTAACTAACCCTCCCCTATACTCCCCAAATACTGCTTCAACAATTCTCCAGGGAGAAGGTGTGGACCTTATGAACATAGACATGAGTTCTGACAAGGGGCTATTTTTAGAGACTGTGTTATTTTCAGCCACTTGGAACTCAGATGTTAGTTGTCAGCCAGCACAGCAGCATTGTATTACAGATGGTTGGCTGTTTGCTCACCTAGTCCCAAAGGTTAAAATATCAATTTTCATTGTGAGTGAAATCTGCTTTTTCTAAAGAAAAATATCATGAATACATGGAAGAAACTGGATTATCGTTCGTGTCCTGCCAGTAGCCTGGTCATAAAAATGGCTGTGTTTGCAATACATATGGACAACTTCTTAGTGCATGTTTTTTATGGAACTTAGGAAGGTAACACCATGCTAATACAAGAACTCTGAAACATCTTCCGCTGGGAGAAATGTAGCCTAAAGAAAATCGCTCATCTGCTGTTTTAAGAGGAATATATTCAGCTCCCAGGAATTTACATTTCTTTGATTATTATTACAATTAGCTAATTTGCTGCTGCCGAGAACATTTGCTTTGCTACTTAAGGAGAAAGCAAAGTGTTGTTATGATGCGCTAACCCAAATACAGAGCAAGGATTTGCATTAGAAAACTGGATTTAACTGGGTGCATATACACATGTAACAGAAGCATAGTTATAGAGAAATTCACTTTTGTGCTTAGAAAAGTCTTTTTAGCTCTCAGTCTGAATAAGAAACAATTCATTCCTTTTCAGTTTGTGCTGTATACAGATTTTTCCTGAGTTACTGTGTTTTCTTCTAACTTCTCTCTTGTTTCTTGAGATCAGTTCCAAGAAAGGGGAGAACAGTTGTTCGTGCACAATGAAGGCTGTCATTTACTACAAAACTGAAAAGAAAGGAATGAGATAATATTAGATGGTCTTATTTTGGTAAAAGTATTCCCTGCAAATATCTGAATGTCTTCTTAAGAAACCCTGATTACAATATTAATCACCCTCAGTGGTCTATGTTATTTTGATAATCCTCTCTCAAAATACAAATCCCTTGCCAACTTTTATCACCAGTACCACCCAACAGTCTCTTTATTTCATGAACTTCCAACCTGGAGAATGTCACTGCTGGCAGTGATAAGAACATAAGAATGGCCATACGGGGTCAGACCAGTGGTCCATCTAGCCCAGTATCCTGTCTTTTTACAGTGGCCAATGCCAGGTGCTTCAGAGGGAATGAACAGAACAGGCAATCATCAAGTGATCCATCCACTCCCAGCTTCTGGCAATCAGAGGTTTAGGGACGCCCAGAGCATGGAGTTGTATCCCTGACCATCTTGGCTAATAGCCATTGATAGACCTATCCTCCATGAATTTACCTAATTCTTTTTTGAACCCCGTTATAGTTTTGGCCTTCACAACATCCCCTGACAACGAGTTCCACAGGTTGACTGTGTGTTGTGTAAAGAAATACTTCCTTTTGTTTGTTTTAAGCCTGCTGCCTATTAATTTCGTAAGATGACCCCTGGTTCTTGTGTTATGTGAAGGGGTAAATAACACTTTCTTATTCACTTTCTCCACACCATTGATTATTTTATAGATCTCTGTCATATCCCCCACTAGTCATCCCTTTTCCAAGCTAAATAGTTCCAGTCTTTTTAATTTCTCCTCATATGGAAGCTGTTTCATACCCTTAATCATTTTTGTTGCCCTTCTCTGTACATTTTCCAGTTCTAACATATCTTTTTTGAGATGGGTTCGCCAGAACTGCACACAGTATTCAAGGTGTGGATGGATGTACCATGGGTTTATATAGTGGCATTAAGATATTTTCTGTCTTATTATCTATCCCTTTCCTAATGGGAAACCAACAGATTGTTCTATAAACACAATGTAGAATTCAACACAAGTATTCCATAAGCCCTGTCGCTATATATAAAATCTCCTTGCACCTCTACAGATACCCGCTTTTGGAGTGTCTCTTTTATTATGTCAACCAGCCCTTTCCTTAGGGCTTGTCTACATGGCAAGTTACTGTGCGGCAAGGCCCAGGGTGTGAATCTACAGTGCATGAGCTGTATGGACACTGCTATATGACAGTGAAAGTCCTAGAGCGTGGTTTAGCAGACTATGCTTTCAAGTCGTAGTAAACCAAGCTGCACTCTGGGAATTCCCGTGCTCTGTAGCAGTGTCAACACAGGGTGTTACTGCACAGCAAGCTGATGCAATATAAATTCGTACCCTGGCATGCAGCACAGTGTCTTGACATGCAGACAAAGCCCTTATCTCTTCACTGTGCCAATTAACTTCAGGTTTTATAAGGTCTTCTCTGGTTTCCAAGGGCTTGGGCTTGATTTTTGCAAGATGCTGAACTAGAGCTGAGCAAATAATTAATTTTTCAGTTCAGTGACCAAATAGAAAATTCTGAAAAAAAATTGTTTAGAGTCAAACAAAATGTTTTGCCTGACCCAAAACAATTTTTTCAGTGTGTTCTTCATTTCTTTTTGTTTTCACTTTATTTTAAACCCTTTTCTGGTTTGTGTGTGTGTTAAATAAATACATAAATGTAGGTACATTTTGAACTGAAATGTCATTTGGAAATGAAAAGACAGAAAAACATTTTGACTCTTCCAAATTTTTTTTTTCATTTCTATCTCAGCCACAACTATTCACTGAATTTGACCCAAATTTATGAGTAGTTTTGGTGAACCCAAAACTGCATTTTTCTATACTGCTGAGTCCCCTCAACTCCCAGTAACTCCAATGGGAGTTGATTAAATACTCCACAGCTTTCAGGAGATGCTCAGTACCCTAAATTAACATCCTTAATTGATATCCAATTGAACTCAGCATTATTTTGCAGAATCAATATGTGATGCCTCTGTTTATTTAAGGAGGCTGCCAGGCAAATGCTCTTGCTGTGACCCATCCTCAAATGTTTTACTTGCATTATATCTGTCGATTCTGCATTGTTACTACTGTGGTGGTCACTAAGGGCAGGTCTACACTACGGGTTAACTACGTGAATAACGGAGCTGAAGTCGACGTACCTTAGGTCGACTTATTGCAGTGTCTACACCATGATGGGTCAACTGGAGAAACGCTCCCTTCAACTTACCTTATGCTTCTTGTTCTGGTGGAGTACTGGAGTCAACGGGAGAGACCTGCTAAATCGACCGCCGGTGGATCGATCGCTGCAGCGTCGATTCACGGTAAGTGGAGACAAGCCCTAAAAGGTCAATATTTGTTATACTGTGGTATCTGAGGTACAGGAATGGAAATTTGGGGCCAGGTGCAGCAGTATGCACTGGTTGTTTTGCTCCACTGTGGCAAAACAAAGCAGCTGTATACTTGGTTTGCGGTTAGCCTGGGTGTATAGCTTCCTTGCAGTAGTGCAGCAGCACAAATTATCTGGAGCATATCCTGAATCTGGCCCTCAGGTTCTAAATTGCAAGGTGGTGTTCTCTTTAAGAATTCAGAATATGGCTGGGTTTACATTACATTTCTTAGCCCATATAATGTAATATTTATATGGTGGCTGAAATTTGGAAGAACACTTTTCTAGATAGAATACTCACTATCTTATATGGATACTGGAAAAGATGGCCAGATTCACTAGGAAACTGGCTTCTCTGCATTAGCTTCTTGGATGATAAAAGTAGTTTAGAAACTCTGTTTAATGCACTTGTGAAATTGGGTTCATGGCTACTTAGTATCATCAGAGTGTGCCAGTGAATATGACTCCAAAATTTTAATGGCTAATATATGAAGAAAGGATTTATTCCTGTAGTGAGGATAAATGCTAGCATGTTTTAAGAGATGAACCAAAACTGGAATCTTGGAGAAAACCCTTTTGAATTTCAAAGGAGAAAGGGTATGAATGAAATGCTTGGAATTTTCTCCAGGTGGGATTCAAAACCACAAAGGCCTGTTTTCCAGGTTCAGTTCCCAAAATCGTGGTGAAAAACTATTCTTGTGAAAGTTCGGCTCAAGATGGTGAAAATCTCTCACAAAAGCTGATCTCATGAGAATTCTGCCTGTTGAAACCCTAATCTCACAAGAACTGTGTGTGAGACTCTTGGCATCCTCTGAACTTGAACTCCAAATGAGCTTTGTGTCAGCCTCAGACTCCTGCCCAAGCCTAATCCTGAGCCAGGTTCCGACTGTGCCTAATTGACATTTTTCTACTTTTAAGATTTTTCTAGGTTAATCTGAAAATCCTAACAAGGGGGGGAAAAAGAGATGCCAAACTTAATGATTTAGCCAATTGGCTATGGTAAATTGAAAATGTCAAATAAGATCCTCATCTAAACAAGCCAAAGAAATTGGCCAGCTTTCAGTTTATTAATTTTGACTGTTGGACTTTGTTGTATGCTACTTGTTTGTTGATAGGCTACTTGGGTCTAAAAGCTAACTGCACTTTATTACTTTCTTTGTACTTATCAATGGGTTTGTGTATTCATATGCACGGAGAGATACCACACAAATATTCTTAAAGAAAGAAACTAGTGGAAAGTAAGCTTCAAGAAGAGGGGCCAACCTGAGAGACACTCTATTTTAATTGGTCAATAAGTACCTCCAGAAGTATATTTGACAAGATAATTACACCAGTGGGTTTTTGTGAGGCACAAGGTGCAGTGAAGTGTCTCTAATCTGCTATGCTTGTGATTGTATCAGGATAGCCACCATCTACTAAATTACTTAGTGCATCCTAAAACAGCATATTTGGGGGAGCTGGGACCGGAATAAAAATGTGTATGTTTCTACTGAAAGAAGATGGAGCTGTCAGTTTAGAAGCACACTGAACATCTGTTTTGGCTGAGCCCTGTGGTTTGCCTAGATTAAAGCTCCACATTAGAATGTTCATCAAACAGAATGCTTCCTTAATCTGAGGAATATAACATCTCGCTTTATGTTTCAGTTTCCAAAAAGCCAATGTATCACGGTAAGTAGGACAATAAAAAAAATCTAAACATTTCACAGTTGTGGTTTGTTTGGCTTATATGACATCATTGGTTAATGTTTAACCTAGGATCAAACAACTTCAAAATCTTTGCCCTAAATTACTTTAAATCTAGCTAATTATGTTGGTCATATCTTGGCTATTAACTCTAGTTAGCAAAATGAAATGTAATTCATGTCTTTCTAGCTCTGGGAATGTTCCCAGTCAATAAAGCTGTAGCATAGACCACAAATTTATGTTGTTTCAGTGGCACGGGGATCATTTTCCTTTTATTTCAACCCCTGGATAGCCATTTAAGACTACCAGACTACAGGCCTTATAAATTATAGTCATATGAATCTCCACTACAGCTCTGGTAGGTTAATGCTGTAAAATATCCCTACAGTTGGCACTTGGCAACTAGATCATTGATTCAGGGTTTCACAAATGAACTTTTTAATCAACTCCTGAAAGAATATGCTTATTGTATAGTTTGGCGATCCAAAGTATTGTACACTAAAACTTGCAAGGGTTTTTGAAATTTGGACTAATTAGAACTGAACACATAATTTTTTTATGTGTACTTTGAACTAATTATTTGTTCAGGTTTTTTTGGGAACAAACCAATACAAGACAAAGAAGTATGTTCTTTTCCACACAGTAATTACACGTGGAATCTAGTCTGACATGATTGATAAAGTCCTTCAGATTCTGTCACTAGTGAGGGCCTGCATCAAAGCCAGTCTATGAACAACCTATCAAGCGCAGCTGTCCTGTAGTAGGCTGTCCAATTGGCTACACCTCCTGATTGGTTGAAAGAGTCAGCAGACCGACTCTTAAGCTCAGCAGCAGCCGTAGTTCAGTGTCTGCTCCTAGCATTTGCTCACTGATATGATAGCTTCTTTGCCTTTTTGTTCCCAGTCCTGCTCCTGTGTTGGCCCCAGCCTTGCCTTGCTCTAGCTAATCTAGTTCTGACTCCTGGCGTCGATTCCTGATCTCTCACTCTGGCTCGTGGGCTTCAATTTTTGGCTACTGACTCCTGTTCTAACTAATAGCTATGACTCTTGCTCCAACCACTAGCTATGACAACGCATGTGCTGGTCATGTGATAGATTCAGTCTATCCAAAGAGTATAGCTTATGCACATGTATAGTGGAACAGGAATGCTATTATACAGTATGATGAAAAATGAATGCAAATCTATGTACAGCAAAGCCATTGCTAACTTAAATTTCATGGCTACCCATTACATTCTAATACAGTATGTTAAGGCAGCATTTGGTACAACTTGACTTTTCTCTCCCTCTAATTTTAATAGCCAAGAGTGCAGAAGTGCTTGCTGCAAATATTTGAGGCTCTTTCTGCACTGAAAGGAGCTAATGGAAGTTACAAATGAACACATGACTTATATAAACACATGACTCCAGGTGTGGGGGGCCTTCAGTGAAAGCCCTGCTATAGAAAGGAGGAAAATGATGGATGGGTAAAATGTATAAACATTAGGATAGGAGAATTGTTTTATCTAATATCAGACTCATTGTTTTATCCTGAATATCAACAATGCTATGTAAAATATCAAGTTGAGATTTTTCCCAGGGCATTTGGGAGCCCAATTTCTATTAACTTTAATGTTAACATCAACATTAATTGAGCATCAAATCCCTTAGTCGGTTTTTGAAAATCTCAGGCTAAAAGTCTATGTATCACAAGTATCAGAGGGTAGCCGTGCTAGTCTGGATCTGTAGAAGCGACAAAGAGTCCTGTGGCACCTTATAGACTAACAGACGTATTGGAGCATAAGCTTTCGTGGGTGAATACCCACTTCGTTGGATGCATGCAGTCACAACACTCTCACCTCAT
This sequence comes from Macrochelys suwanniensis, assembly GCA_033296515.1. NCBI lineage: Eukaryota > Metazoa > Chordata > Testudines > Chelydridae > Macrochelys > Macrochelys suwanniensis. The sequence continues at coordinate 161,624,463 of CM065777.1, forward strand.
TGTATCACAATGTATGATATATTGTACTATCACATTGTACACATTGTATCATATGTATTATATATTATATGTATGTATACATGTGCTACATTGTATCATATCTATCACAACACTCTCACCTCATTAATTTACATGTATTCTCTTCCAAAGGAGAAACTTATTAAAAACTGGTAGTTTACAGATAACATGGCATCAGTATTAACTGAGTACATAGTGGCTTTATCATTTATTCTAGGTCAGTAGCTTTCTGGAAAGTGGTACTTCCGGCATTGATATTGAAAATACTGAGTGATAACATTTGATTGTACTCAGAGTTTTATAAACTGATTTTTCCAAACCAGACTTAATTGAACGCTTTTGATAACAGGATTTGGGTCTGTTTCAGTTCCCTGCCTGCACACAGACTGAGGTAAAAGTGGAAGGACAGGGCGGGTCCTAAGGCACATATTTGTCCACATGCTTATGTTAAGTGCATCTTCATCTGTGGGTTGTGTCTCACAGCTAAAAAGCTGTGAGTTTAACTGCGAAGCAGACTTCATTTGGGAAGCACTGAGTGTTTTTTAGGATTAGATGGTACAGTTTTGGACCTATCTATGTTAATGGTATTTCTTTAAGAGAAGGTCCTTCCAAATACTCACATATATTAAGGACATGATCTCTTTACAAATAGCTGCCCCCCCCCATTACTTTCAATATCAGACAATGTGCTAGAATAGGGAAATACAGTACTGATTTGAAACAAAACATATAGATTCAGCGACATAGAGTTCTGTGGCACCTTATAGACTAACAGACGTATTGGAGCATAAGCTTTCATGGGTGAATACCCACTTCTTCAGACGCATCTGAAGAAGTGGGTATTCACCCACGAAAGCTTATGCTCCAATACGTCTGTTAGTCTATAAGGTGCCACAGAACTCTTTGTCGCTTCTGCAGATCCATACTAACACAGCTACCCCTCTGATACATATAGATTCAGTTCATCAGACTGAAATATTATGATTTGGGATGGACCAACCTGAAGAAATACTTTGTTTCTATTTTCATGATGCATAATTGAAAAAGGTGGAAAACTTTGATTTTGCAGAAACAGCATTTTTCATCAAAAAATCATTCTGACAGAAAATTCACAACCAGCTCTACAATTTTTCTTATGTATTGTACTCTATCTTTCTTCATCTATTTTTGTTTCGATTATAAATTCTTCTGGGTTTTTTTTTTGTTTTGTTTTGCATGATTTTGCATCCTTGCCCATCCTGGCTAGTAGCCATTGATGAACCTATCCTCCATGAACTTATCTAGTTCTTTTTAAACCCTGTTATAGTCTTGGCCTTCACAACATCCCCTGGCAAAGAGTTCCATAGGTTAACTGTGTGTTGTATGATGAAATACTTCCTTTTGTTCATTTTAAACCTGCTGCCTATTAATTTCATTTGGTGACCCCTGGTTCTTGTGTTACAAGAAGGAGTAAATATCACTTCCTTATTTACTTTTGCCACACCAGTCATGATTTTATAGACCTCTATCGTATCCTCCCTTACTCGTCTCTTTTCCAAGCTGAGAAGTCTCAGTCTTTTTAATCTCTCCTCATATGGAAGCTGTTTTTAAGTGGTGCCTAGCACAATGAAGCCCCAGTTCTGATTGGGAACATTGGGTTCTATTGCAGCACAAACAACACAAGCCAAATCCACCATGCAACTTGACTCTTATCAAAGGGTTTGCATTAGAGGGGGACACGGAAGGAGCAGCTGAGGAGGTTGCCCTCTGCAACCTCTGTGCTCTGCAGAATGGAGGGTGGTTTGAACTTGGGATGGGTTAGTGAGGGTGGGTGATATCCAGTGTCTAGAATCCACACCGATGGGGTTTGGAAGGGCTCCTGCTGCTCTTTACGTCCATAATTTCCTGCACAAAGCCAGGGTACTTGGGATTGTGTGCGTAAAATTCACCTACTGAGTATTAATCCTCCGTACTTAACCCCCACCTCATAAAACAAACACAGAGAAACCAAAATAACCAGACAACCAACCCCCCCACCCAAAAAAACCCCAACAAACAGTCAAAAAAACCCCAAAACCCAACACCACCGCCTCTGTTTGGGACCTGAGGCTACTTCACACTGTCCTTTATATGATTTTAAAATACAGAATCTGAAACCACTGACTGAGAAATCCTGGCTCAATAATGAAGAAGAGCTTGATAGACAGCAGAGGTTGAGCATGGCCCAAGATGATACACTACTCTCAAGTGGCTTAGCTGTGAAGCAGTATTGGCAGCATCTCTAAATCATCTAATCAGGGGTTAGGTAAATAAAATGGGAACCAGCAAACCATGGAATAAAAGAAAAGCTGGGGGGTGGGGCGGGGAAGAGTAGGAAGAAAATAAAATATAAACAGTAAAAATCACTGAATACTAGGGATTTTACTGCTTGCTGATGGATTTAACAAACCAAAATAAGTGACAGACTAGAGCATCCCTGATGCTTAATTGTAAAACCATATACTTCCCAAAAGCCAGGAAAAGCAATTGAAACTATATAGCACTTTTGTAGTCTTTCCTTATAAAGCAATTATGCTGCACCATGCAGAAATCTGAACTCTAGAAAAGTAGATTTATAGAGAGAATTGTGTGTCAATTTGGAGTTTGAATTTTTTGTGGTCTCCTAAAGGGCAAATCTTTGAAACCAAATACAAATTTTTATTTTAGCATTGCTGTCTTGTTAAAGCCCTTTACAAGGTGTTATCCCATTCAAGAGAAATTCACATACAAATGATGTCATCTGCTGTAACACTTAAAGAAAAAATGTGAAGTTGTCAAATCAGCAAGGATGATGATATAAGCAACACTTCAGAAATGCAGATGATATTAGTACGGAATAATTACTGTGCGTTATTTAAAATTCTAAGATGCATGGCTAAGCTCTGCTGAAACATAGCTGAACAGTTGCATTGTGGTGATATTCCTGTGATATTCTGCTGAACGGTCCGATTACAGTGATTGGGGAGTCTCATAATAGTAGGTAGTGCAAAGTCTGGGTCATATTCAGTTCTGGGATCCAGCTGCTGTGCACCTCTCCAGGACAGCAGCATGAAGCAGCTGTAAACCTCAGTTTAACCAGCCAGTTAAATTGGGTTAATGACGGCTTCTCATCACTGCCTGAGAATAGTGCTATGGTGAGTAACGTAATCACATAGTAATGCTAACTAGTTTGGATGCCAGCAGATGTGTAGCACCATTATATACACCACACCCTCGCTAGAACGCAGGGTTTGGGAGCCATGCGCGGTACCGTGTTAATGCGGGGAACACGTTATAGCGGGGGAGGGGGTAGGCACGTTACCATGGATTCCAATTTAAATAAATTATTTTGGGATCCATGGTTGCGCCTGCGCTAATTCCGAATTCGCACCATGTTGACGCACGTTCTAGCATGGGTCTCCTGTATTTGTAGATGCTGATCCACTCCCTTCCCATCCTGCACCTCTGCTCTGCGTGCATTTTGCCCATTAGCCCCCAAGTAGCTATGCAATTTTCTATATGGGTCCTCAAAAGGAGGCTGAAAACCGAAATTAAAGGAATGTAAATTTTATGTCATGGCATATGCCTTGGTATACTAGGGCCCAGATACTCAAAGGTATCAGTGGGAGTTAGGTGCTTAGATAACTTTGAAGGATTTGGGCCTATGTCTATACCTTTCAAGTAGGAAATCTATTGGCGTATGTGGTATTAGGAGCTATGCCTTTAAGGGCTGAGCTTCCCAGATAGAGTCTGGATGGGGTGCTGTGAGGCTCTTGTTATGCACAGCTAGACGAAATCAGACACAGAATAGAGCAGGGCTCTTGCAATCACATCAAGCACTCAGTGATCACTGAAGATCACAGTGTATTATGAAATGTTACTCTGAAAGGCGCTAATGGCCGCCATCCAGTAGCGTAGCCGTGGGGGGGACCAGGGGGAGCGGCCGCTCCCCCACTGAGCAGAAGTGGCGCCTTTTTTGCTCCCGACGCCTTTTGCTGCGGAGCATTTTTTTTTTGCTCCTGGCGCCTTGTTTTGCTCCCGACGCCTTTTGCTCCTACGCTGCAGCCAGCGCGGAGCATTTTTTTTTTGCTCCCAGCACCTTTTTTTGCTCCCGACACTTTTTGCTCCCGGCGCCTTTTTTTAGCTTCAGTCCCCCTGTGCTCTAAACCTGGCTATGCCACTGCTGACATCAGATGAGTCTTGGATCCAAAGACAATCATAGACTCCTTAAAACCAATGGGTGAGCCAACACTTTTCCAGGCTCAACAGAAGGAGCAATCAAGCCTTTTATGTAGTAAAAACAGCTGGGGACAATAATGGTGGCTGCCCAAGGTAAAAGGCTGCATGTCAGGTTGTAGCTAAGCCAGGTAGATGAATTGCCTGCTGTCACTTGTTTCTACTCTGTCCAGGGAACAATACTTTATGTACATCTTTGATAAATACACATGATGTCACCAAGAATATACCTGCCTCACACCACTGATATCTCAACCTAATAGAAAGAAGCCTACAAATATTGGTTAATGGGGCAACATGAGGGTAAACGTAAAGATACATGTAATAGCCCAACCTTGTTGCTTATATTCCTGCTGAGTAGATACAGAACTTATTATTATTATCCCTCACCAAAGGCTCTGACGTAAATTAAGTTGTCATGGGATAAGAGGGAAGATCCTTTCATGGATTGAGAACTGCTTAAAACACAAGGAACAAAGGATAGGACTAAATAGTAAATTTTCAGAATGGAGAGGGATAACTAGTGGTGTTCCCCAGGGGTCAATCCTAGGACCAATCCTATTCAACTTATTCATAAATGATCTGGAGAAAGGGGTAAACAGTGAGGTGGCAAAGTTTGCAGACGATACTAAACTGCTCAAAATAGTTAACACCAAAGCAGACGTGAAGAACTTTAAAAAGATCTCACAAAACTAAGTGAGTGGGCAACAAAATGGCAAATGAAATTTAATGTGGATAAATGTAAAGTAATGCACATTGGAAAAAAATAACCCCAACTATACATATAATATGATGGGGGCTAATTTAGCTACAACTAATCAGGAAAGAGATCTTGGAGTCATCATGGATAGTTCTCTGAAGACATGCATGCAGTGTGCAGCGACAGTCAAAAAAGCAAACAATGTTAGGAATAATTAAAAAAGGGATCAAGAATAAGACGGAGAATATCTTATTGCCCTTATATAAGTCCATGGTACGCTCACATCTTAAATACTGAGTACAGATGTGGTCTCCTCATCTCAAAAAGGATATACTGGCATTAGAAAAGGTTCGGAGAAGGGCAACTAAAATTATTAGGGGTTTGGAATGGGTACTATATGAGGAGAGATTAAAGAGACTAGGACTTTTCATCTTGGAAAAGAGGAGACTAAGGGGGGATATGGTAGAGGAATATAAAATCATGAGTGGTGTGGAGAAAGTGAATAAGGAAAAATTATTTACTTGTTCCCATAATATAAGAACTAGGGGCCACCAAATGAAATTAATGGACAGCAGGTTTAAAACAAATAAAAGGAAGTTCTTCTTCACACAGTGCACAATCAACCTGTGGAACTCCTTGCCTGAGGAGGTTATGAAGGCTAGGACTATAACAGGGTTTAAAAGAGAACTAGATAAATTCATGGAGGTTAAATCCATTGATGGCTATTAGCAAGGATGGGTAAGGAATGGTGTCCCTAGCCTCTGTTTGTCAGAGGGTGGAGATGGATGTCAGGAGAGAGATCTCTTGCTCAATACCTGTTAGGTTCACTACCTCTGGGGCACCTGGCATTGACCACTGTTGGCAGACAGGATACTGGGCTGGATGGACCTTTGGTCTGACCCAGTATGGCCATTCTTATGTTCTTATTATTGTTTATTGTTTGTGTTACAGCAGTATTTAGAGGCCTCACCTAAATAGTCCCCACTACCATGTAGTAAAAGACAGTCTATGCCCCAAAGAGCCTACATTCTAGGTTAATGACAAGACACAACAGTACATGAAACAAACAGGTGGGACAGAGGGGAGGGAGGACGAGGTAACAATAATATGAGCATGTTTTCACCTAGATTATCTGTGTGTACACCGTACCTTGCTGCCTGCCTATATGCCATAAAGTGGCAATAGTTTGGGTGTGGTCTCTATGGTGACAGAGTCCTGGAGGAGTGCTCAGCACCTCAGGACCCTGAACTCAGAGATGTGGCTTAGAAAGCACCTCCCTCACATGGTTGTGAGAGGAATGCTGATCTGTATGGTGAGGAAGGCACTGTAAGGGTATGTGTACACTGCAGTCAGGGGTATGAATGGTAGTTTATAGATGTGCCTGCACTAGCTGTAATCTAGCTATCTTGCTAAAAACAGAAGTGAGGCTGCCATGACATGGACTTCAGCGCAGGCTGCACAAGTCTGCTTGATCCCCAGGGTACTTATTTGCTTGTGCAACACTCTGGAACCTATACCATAGAGTCCTCACGTCTATTTTTAGTGAGTTAGCAAAAGTACAGCCAGCACGGGTACATCTACACAAGCTGCTATCACACGCCCTTCTGCAGAATAGATGTACCATAAGAAGCAGGCCACAGCACAGCAGAACTGCTTTCTTCAGGCAACTCTGAGTATAACAGGCGCTGGATTTAATTACTCAACAGTGAAACCTCAGTGTGTGAGGCTGTTGTTTCTCAGACTGAAGTATGTTCAGATTACATTTAATATGACTACGCTGCTTGACAACAGCGAGAAATTGGTGTTGTAGCCATATTGGTCCCAAGATATGAGAGAGACTAAGTAGGTTCTGTTGCTGGTAGGTACAAGCTTTCAAACTACACAGAGTTCCATTTTAAGCAGCACAATTCCCGAAGAAGAACCTTGGGAAATAACAAGATGGTCCAGGTCATTTTATCCTGGCTAGAGAATCAACATTTCTTTGTTGAGATGGATAGTCAGAAACGTCAGTGGCGTACTCAATGGAATGGGTTGCCCCAAGGTTCAGTTGCTCTATCACCCTTGCTCAGGGGTGAAAGTAAGTCAAAAGATTTACCGGTACTGGGGCTGGTTCCGCCCCCCTGGCATGGGCGGGGCCTCGAGTGGAAGGGGTGGAGCTGGGGGGGTGGGTTCAGCATCCCCCAGCCAACCCATCTGCGTTGCCCAGGGCTCCACTGGTGATTTAAAAGGTCCCGGGGCTCCGAGAGCCCGGTGGCCAGAACCCCAGGCCCTTTTAAATGCCGGTATGGACTCTACCGGCAGGACCGCTGAGGGGGGCGGCAAAAGGGGCAGGGATGTTAAATGTTCCTGCTGCCGCCAACGGGGGCGGCAAAAGGAGCAGTTGCCCCAGGCCCGGCGATTTAAAAGGGCCTGGGGCTCTGGCCTCCAGGCCCTTTTAAATCGTCGCTGCCTCTTTTGCGCCCCCCCCTTTGGTGGCCCTGCTGGTAGGGTCCGTACCGGCAGGGCCACCGACTGGAAAGCAGAGTGATGTTAAAGCGCTGCCACAGCAGCGTTTTAACGTTGCTGCCCCTCTCCCCGTCAGCCCTGCCGGTACGGACCCTACCGGCAGGACCGCCCAAGGGGGAGGCAAAAGGGGCAGGGACATTACAGTGCTGCTGCGGCAGCACTTTAATGTGGGCCAGTATGGGTTCTTACCGGCTCGTACCGGCCCACTTTCACCCCTGCCCTTGCTGTTTAATATCTATTCAAATGACCAACCAGAATTCCCTGACATGCAAAGATTCATCTGTACAGAGGATTCCTGGATCACCACCTAGTCTGAAAGATTTGGGAACACTGAACACATTCTAACTGGTTCCCTGAGTACATCTGGAAAACACTATCACACGTGTTTCTTGAATGCCAGTACTAGCAATGTCACGGTTCAGGGCAATTGCACCTGTATCTCCCCTCAGTGGCTGAGCAAGGCCAGCCACTCTCAGGCATCCAGCTCCCCAGCTCTTGTCTCTCTTGGGTGGGGACATGCATTTCTCTCCTTTCTGAGCAGGGTATTTCCAGACTGTAGAGTTCCCTGCCTTCCCTGTGTATTTCCCAGTAAAGACGGTCTGCTTGCTCTCTCTTCAGGAAAGGACGGATAGAGTGATTACTACAGATATGTTACCACACAGTGTTTTCTAAGCAAGCTTACTTTGTTCTTAAGGTAAAACACATAACAGAGAAAACATTTTAAAAACATGGTGATAGTATGACCATGTGGAACCTGAGAAACCACTCCAAATGTGAATGCCTAGAGCATAGACAAACACTTGAACACTGCCTGATGCAGTGTCCCCTGTCGACACCCTGTACTCTCAAGGAAGTATTTGAGATAAGTGACAACATTAGGTCTTGGAATTTTGGAGCCATAAGCTATGGTGATGATGTAAAGGAGGTGATGCATATTCATTAAACATGCAAATTAGGGCAATAAGTCATTTGCTTAAAATCTCCAGATTTCAGGACCCACTGCTTTTAAAAATGATACCTGCTATATATGTACCTAGCTAACCATGGTATCTCTGTTTTTTTATCCTAGAGTCTCATTATTTATTAAGCAGTCCATATTCGAGATGACTGAATATTTAAAAAAAAGTTGTGATTATCTGACAATGTCAAAATGTAGCAGATATGTTATTTTCAATTAATATCTCATGCAGCTCTCCTACCTGTTTGCATTCCTACTTCTTATTATCAGTGCTGTAATTTTGTTATTAAGACTGGCAGTTTTTCCTAACAGAATACCTTTGTTACAAGGCTGTCCCTCCTAACAGCTTCCCATTAGTAGCAAAAACAAATAGGAGTTGATTTTTGAGCTGCCGTCATTTAGAAAGTCTAAATCAACCTGCCATAGCAAAATTACTCCCAGAGGTAACCTTATCCATTTGGCCTTGGTGGTGACGCTGTGGACAGCACACTAGTTGAACTATATATTTGTTTTTAGGAGAATTCTTGGAATCTATAGCTCTACACCGCATTGTAATTGAAAAGTTTGACCAAGAGCTATATAGAGCTCAGCAGCCTAAGAAGAATATGAAGGTTCAACTCTAATAGCTTTGCACCGTTTAATATCTTCTGCTGTGTTTTTCAAGAATGTATATTCTACTGATATAAATCTATAGTCTACATCAGGGGTGGGCAAACTACGCCCCCCCCGGGCCCTGTTTATCTGGCCCGCAAGCTCCGGCCGGGGGAGCGGGGCCGCGGACATGCCACGCTCTGCTCGGTGCTCCAGCCAGGGGAGCGGGGCTGTGGGCATGCTGCGCTCTGGCCAGGGGAGCGGGGCGGGGGCCAGGCTGTTTGAAGAGGCACAGCCTTCCCTACCCGGCCCTCCATACTGTTTCGGAACGCCAGTGTGACCAACGGGCCAAAAAGGTTACCCACCCCTTTTCTACATAATAGGATGCTGTTATATATTGTTATGTAGCAGCACCACTTTTTAAAGGATTGTCAGCATTTTTATTTTAAGTTTTGGCCAAAGTTTTCAAATTTAGGTGCCTAAAGTTAGACACCTACATTTGGATTTAGGTACCTAAATAAATGGCCTGCTTTGAGCGCTCATAGCTCCATCAGTGAGAGCTGTGGATGCTCAGACTCCGAAAAACTTCTCAGATACCCAAACAGGAAAGTAGGCGTCTAATTTAAGGCATCCACATTTGAATCTTTCTCTCTCTGTTATTGAGTGTTTACCCCTCAAACATTTTAATTTTCTTTGGACTGAAACTCAACATAAGAGCCCACGTACAATGTGTTTATTTTTTAAATTTGTTCCATGCATCAGTTCAGGTGTGTTTTTATTTATTTTAACTCTAATTCATCCTGGTGTTTCTAGGTAGTAAAGCCCATATTCCGTATATAAGGAATCACAAACCATTTTGAAACCCCTCAACGAGTGACTCACAACAGACCAAGATCAGATTGGAGAGTCAGCCTCAAATTGGAATTGCTTTTGTCAAGACACTTGACAATGTTTTAATGTCATGTTTTCCCTTTAATACATTCTTCACATAAGTCCTACCTGTAATACAATCATACTTAAAAGGGCTTTGTTTAAAGAAGAAGATATGTTAAAGTAAAAGAGTGATAGTATTTACTATCTATAAATACAACAAATACCAAATCTCTATGCTTCTTTTCAAAGCACCTTATATGGCTATTGATAGGGATGGTAGTAAAAGTTAGTTGCCAAGTGACTCAAAACACTCCTCTTATTGGATATTTTAACCCCTTCATTCAAGGCCAATAAACTGGTTTCTTAGAATTTTCAAAATTGCTTTGGATCAGTGCAGATTAAAAAGAATGACACACCAGTACTTGAACACAATGACACTAGATGGGTCTAACTCTTAAAAAGCCTAGAAAAAGCACTCACAAAATGTTAGTCTTCATGCAAAACCCACATTTATACACACAAAATGGTACAATCGCCATTACACCTTTTACACATCCCAAAAGGTGCTCTAGCAAATAGTACAGGTACTTTTTGGAGGCCTTTTGAAAATATGACCTCAGTTGTATGAAGCATTTAAAAATAAGCCTATCTTGAGCATATTAAAATTATGAAGGACACAGTGGAGCAGAAGTAAACATGAAGAGGAACAACTTTATGATTATTACCTTTTCTCTGCATAAAAGCATCTGCTCTTATAGCCAGTTTGTGATGGGAAAGATGAAGGACAAAAGGAGAATAAAGAGAATAGAAAGGTAGGAGGAAGAAAGAATAAAAAGATTGACAGTTGAGAAGAAAACGAGAATTGGACATTACTTAATGGCACCTTAAATTTTTGGTCAGTATTCAGGTTCTGTGGTGCTAGGGGCCTTAGAAACACCCATAATAGATAAACAAGATTATTGATTACTGCAACATTATGGCTTTGTGTTTGTGTTCCCTGATGTTATTATTGCTATTTAAGAGTAATAAGGAAGACAGATTTAAATACAAGATTATTTCTGATTGTTGGGGCTTCAGTTTTGACCATTTAGGAGGCTTAATGCTGCATTTTCTAATCAAGAATAATATCCTCTGACTTCAGTGAAGGCTTAGCCTGAATAAATGTTGCAAGATGAAACTCTTTATTTGATTTTCCAAATCTAGCTACTTCAGGTCACTTAACCAATGAGTTAGGGTTTTTTATGCACACAGTACTGTGTTTTTTCTAAAGACTGCTGAAGCTGTCAGTTCTCTACCCAAAATAGTTACGGTGAGGGTACAACTCCTAATGAACAGTAACCCTTGAAACTAGCAGTGATCAGTGATTGAGGTGTTCTCAAAATTTGGCAAGACAATGAGCCTGATTGCAACTTGTTCACTGTGAAGAAAAGCATGGAGTTATGCTATTGTGTCTGTAAACATTTTGTGCACCCTGAGATCTGATGATAAGTTTTATATTGAAAGAGTTAACTTCCACAGATTTTCAGCCCTTGGGACATAGGGACATTATTAACAAAGGCATGATTATTATTGTGGCTACAAGTAATTAAATACAAAAGAACTTTTTGAAGGTCCCAGAGACAGACTGGCATTTAAACCAACTGTCATTTTTCTAAAGCAGCTTTTCTATTAAATGAGTCCCTTATTAAAACATGGTACCTTTTAATTAAATCTCCATAATCTTCTATCAGGGAAATGGCGTTAGCCTGCCAATCAGGTGGCCATGATAATTCCAAATACTACCCCAATTATTAGCTCTTGGAATGTTTGATGGAATGTTTGATGAAAGGAATTGTGATTCAACACATTTTAATGGAGAATAGGACTAATCCAAAAGTATGCAAAATGTGCATATAGCTATATAACTGCTGTGACTTTGTCTTTAAATCTCTAAGGACTCCTTCTACCTGCAAACACTTGTAGCCATTTAGAATTCAGTTCAGTGCAGGTTGTCTCAGATTGGATACTTTACCTTTTGTTCTTTCCTCTTTTATTATTCTCTTAATCTAAAATAAATCATTCAGGCTGACAATAGTTACTTGTTCCGTGAGTACAGAGAAACATTACAAAATTGTAGTTAACTTAATCAGGAGTAACATAGCCTCATCTGACACCAGATAGTAGATTAAATACTGGTTTATTAATGAGTAAAACTGTTAAAAGTACAAAATAATTTCAAGTAGTAATTTTGTTTTCACTTAATCTTTAATATTTCTGCTAATACAATCTCTTGGGGTTTTTTAAAATATTTTTTTCTATCTTAAAGATGGTGAATAACTCTAATAAGATAAGAGATGAAGGTAGCCTTGCCCGTTTTTGGTGGAAATCAAGCCTGACCACCGAATAAACAGGCTAAGCAATTTAAAGTTGCTAAGGCAACTTAAAGTTGTTTTCCCCCCTTTATTCTTGGCGGCAACTGCTATCTTCATCACTAGAAAAGGTGACCTTTGGCTGCAAGGCCCATGATCCCAATAGCTATAATTCTTCTACCTTTGTTTTAGGCTGAATACACAGGAGTGTTTGTTGCCACCTTTGCAGATAGGGCTGGTTGAACATTTTTGATGAATGTACTTTAGTGAACTACTTTTACTATTTTTCAACCAGCTTGTAGAGTGGTTGACATTTTTCAAAAATTTGAAATTTCAGTGAAAAAATGTTAGGATTTTTTGATATTCTCTCCTTCCATATGTTCTTTGTGCTTTTATCTTCACATGTCACTTGTCTTGAATTCATCCGGTAATTGTGGCATTGAAATAACATGTCTTGTAAAGAAAAAAAATGCAACTGAATCTTTTCCTCCTCTCCACTCATAACTATATAAAATATACAATTTTGGCCAGACTGCGTAACTAGTAAAAATGAAATATATGCAAAGCTGTACATAAATGGCTATAAATTCAGAATATTTTAAAAAATGCATATTAGTGTATAGCAAATATTTTGATTGTCTAGTATTGCTGTTTGCTGTTAAACAGCTTCCATAATAAACCTTAGAAGAGACTATACTTCAGCGGTAGATGAAATGATTCTGATACCATGTCAAATTCTCATTGTTGTTTGAATTAAGGTCGTGTCTAGAGGCATCATCTGAGATTGGGACCCCATTGTGCATGGTCCTGAACAAATGTATAATAAGAGACTAGCTCTGCCCTGAAAAGCTTATAATCAAAGAAGACAAGACAGGCGAAGTGCGGATGGAGAAATGGAGAAGGGATTTAAACATTTTATTAAAGCTAATGTTAAAAATGTTTTATAATACATAGGTTGAGAAACGAGTGTCTGTATATCTGGGTATGGTGCTTAGATTATCCACAAATACAGAGTTTGTTTTAAAAAGTCATATGATACATAGAGTACATAATCAGCAATAACCCAAATTTAGGTGAATAGATTTAAAAATACAGTTTAGATATTAGAATCTGAATACTCGGGTACATCACTCATGAAAAGTTGTACAGAGATTTGGTTGTGGAAAGCAAAATATATTAATGAGTGGAGATTGTCCCTCAGTAATTGAGAAGTAGGTAGGTTGTCCATTTAGAAAATACAATCCATGAGGAAAGTATTTCAGTTACTTTCCTGACTGCGCTTTATTACATACAAGCAGAGCGAACAATATAATGAGTTGCAAATATTGCATTAGTTCCACACATTGTTTAGTTTACTTTGATTTGTTTTGGTTATTTATTTATTTGCCAGGGTGGGAGGAGGAGGTCTGTTAGAAGATTAACTAACTAGGCAGTGTACACTTCAAGCTAGGCATGTAATCCCAAGCTTGAGGAGACATTCCTGTGCTAGCACTAACTGTAGTGACAGCGGCAGGAGGGGTAGCTAGCTGAGTGTGTGCCTAGTAACTTGGACTGTAATGTATGGGCTGCTAGACCCTCCCACTGCTCATGCAGCTTGTAACTACACTTGATCAGAGCGAGCATGGCTATGTCTCTTTGAGCTGGGAATTACGCCCCCAGTTTGAAGTGTAGACATAGTCTAAAAGAAAAGAGCTAGGAAAGGAATGGGGAACATTGAAATCAGGGAGGGAAACAGGCTGGCAAAAGGGGAAAAAGAAAATAAAGGAGCATAGAGGGCAGTAGGCATTAAGACTGTGAGAGGTACGTGAGGCAGTGGTTGGAGCAATCAGCAAAACACCAGAGAGAAAAGAATGTTTTAGATTAAAAGCTCTTTTTGATGGCTCCTCTCGGTTGTACCAATGCATCCCCACTGACTTCAATAAGTTTACAAGGTGTAATTGACACCAGAATCTGATCCATTGTTTCTACAGGGAAGGTTTTGTCTACACACAAAGTAGTACCACTTTACCGATACCAGTGTAGTTAAAGCAATACAACCTTCCTTAGGGCTGGTCTACACTACAGTGCTAAATCGATCAAAGTTACACTACTTTAGTTATGTGAATAACGTAACTGAAGTCGATGTAGCTAGATCCACTTACCGTGGTGTCTATACCGTGCTGTGTCAATGGGAGACACTTCCCCCAACTTACCTTACTCTTCTCAGGGAGATGGAGTACAGCAGTCGACATGAGAGCACTCTGCCTTGACTTAGTGTGTCTTCACCAGACCCACTAAATCGACACAGTTGCATCGATCGCCGCAGTATTTAGCTGGTTTACCGGCTGATTTAGCTGGTAGTGTAGACATGGCCTTAGTGTGGATGCAGTTATATCAGTACAGAGGTGCTCATACTGATATAATCTATTTCCATTTGGGAAACTGTGTTCATACTAGGGTTTATTTTGGTAAAAGTCACTCTCCTAACTGAAATAGTTTTACTAGTACAAAATCTTTGTATAGAATAGGTCTCAGTTAGGCCTTGCCTAATTTAGGATTGAAAGGTGTGATTTTAAGTGGCTACACCCCTCAATCAAAGTTTCGGACCTAACATTCCCAGGCCTACAGGACGAGGGATAAACATCCTCCCCATAAAAAGACAAAAAGCCGGGGAATGTAGTAGGAAGAGAACCTGAGATATATCGTAGGCTGCTATGAGGCAGAATCTGCCCCCAGAATCTGGCAAGAACAGGGCTGACATACACATTCCTAAGAAGTGCTAATCACAGAATACTCACGCAAACACATCCCAATATCAAGTGGTACCAGAACACCCTGATATCAAGGATGGTACAAAAACATTCCCCAAGGATAATAGGAACACACTAAACCCTTCTAAAAGATAAGGTCAGGATGACAGTACGTAATAGAGATGTTTTGACTGAACCAACATGTACAAGGTGGTAACTAGCCACGTCAGGGGGCAATGACTAACTATGTCAGAGGCAGTACTAACTTGTTTGTATCAGGATATAAAGATGTATCTCAGAGGGAGTATCTTTGTCCAACCAAGGGGGGAATGGAAAGTCCCGCCATTCACTGAGTTGCGTCCATTGTCACGAGCATACACGTCTTAGTATTCTTGTAGAGTCTCCCAGATGCTATTACCATGCTTTTTTGACAATAAACTTGTCCTGGCACCTTCGTACCTTAACGGATCTTGTGGTCATTGGGTGGTTCGCTTAAGGTCTGCTGTGCCAGCTGTCTGTGCAAAGCTGGGGCAGCACACAAGGAGAACACACACACGCAGCCAAACATCTAACCACACTAGGTAGCTCTATTCAATTAACACCTTCAAAATCTCTATTCAAAATAAAGCAATAATCTCATGCTAAGGTATAATTGCTTTGATTTCATCTACACCAGGGGTTCTCAAACTGGGGATCATGACTGCTCAGGGGATCATGAGGTTATTACATGCGGGGGTTGCGAGCTCTCAGTCTCCAACCCAAACCCTGCTTTGCCTCCAGCATTTATAATAGTGCTAAATATTTTAAAAGTGTTTTTAATTTATAAGGGGGGGGGTTGCATTCAGAGGCTTGCTGTGTGAAAGGGGTCACCAATACAAAAGTCTGAGAACCCCTGGTCGACACTTTACCGCATCGCAAGGTACGGGAGTGTGAATTGCAGAGTGCACCAAAATGTTGTGCTCTAACTAGCATTAATGTGAACTAGGTACCTTTTAGTTCATGCCAGCAACGTCCACATGGGGCAGTTAGAGCCTAACATTTTGGTGCACTCTGCAATTCACGCTGCGTAGGCCACACTGCGGTGCAATGTAGACAAGCCCTTTGTCTTGACTAGAGTTTTAGGAGGTGTTAATAAGATTGCAGTAGTTGACTCCATCTTACCTCACACGGCACCTTTAAACAGTAATCTAGACAAGACCTCAAAAATATCTGTAAAGAGCTCTAGGCTCTATCTGGGCGAAAGCGCTATATAGAGAGATGCAAAATTATTGTCATTGACCTTATTATTTAATGAGTAGATTTATTTCAGCATTTGTACCTTACTCAGCTTTATATATTCCAGTCCTGTTTCCTGACACGAAATGACAGCTATCCCAATTTCAGAAGAATAGCATTGCCCGAGAGACCTACTAACTGGCATAATGCCTGAGTGTATATTAATATGGGAAAATGTACAGGACGGCAACACCAACCGATTCTAATATCTTTTACAGAAAAGGCAATAAAAACAAAAGATGGTAAAACTGCTTGTGCCATCAAGCTGCATTTGTCTGTGTACATATAGATTATCAGCATGAGCCTTCTCCCCTGGAAGTCAATCAAAATGGCCATTGACTTCAGTAGAAGCAGGATCAGGCCCCATATGTCAAATATTAAAGCAATGGTAGCTCTAGACCACTGAGCCTTATTGGAATGCAATTACTTTAAGTACTGGTTGTTACCATGAAAAAGCTGGAATGCAATTATTGAGAGAGCATGTGGTATGCTTTTCATTGATTAGACTGTCCTGTTTGATTAAATTCCTCAGCATTTTTAATTTTCTAGGCCTAATTGTTGCCTTACATCTTTCCTGGGATCCTTTGTTGTAAATCATCTGCTTTCAGGTCCAGATTTATTTTTTAAATGCATTCAAATCCTCTGCAAACATATCCTGTCATTATGTGTTTTATCTGTCTCTGCAGATGGTTCTTCGATGGAAAGTTTCCATTGCCTCCAGAGAGTGAGTCCAGTATATACCTTTCAGTTTTCAAACAAATACTTGCAAAATGGTATTGATTAAAGGGTCAAAAAATATTACTGCTGCAAGTATATCAACTCAATGTCTGAATCACCCCAGCCAAGAAGTATTGTTATAAACAGGCACAAATCTTTTCGAGGTACTACTCTGGATTTCAGGTTTGTTGTTATCTTTCAGATCAGCATTCAATCTCCCTGACTTAGTCCCCAAAGAGAGAGCCATTTGGAATTCCACATCTCGTAAGTATATATTATCTTACTCTCTGCATTTACATTGACGTAAATCAGGATCAGCACTGTTGAAGACAATGGAATCACACTGGCGTGAGTGAGAGGCGAATTGGGATTCATAGCACTTAAGCCATCTTCTGAATTCAGAGACCTAGGTTACAGAAATAGTGCTGCAGCAGTGGTAAAGCATTGAAATCATTAACTTTATTGAAACAAAAAGCTATGGTGAGACTTCTTGCAGAAGGTTTAAATAAAGAGACCATTCCAGGGGATCCACACAACATCTGAAAGGGTTGGGCAGCAGGACAAAATGAGTGAAAGTAACTCCAGGTCTCGCTGACTTCTTCAACCATAGCCCATAGCACTGGGAACCCACCAGGAGAGGAAGCTCTGGCATTAGAAAGTGGCTGCATCTTTTACTCAACTCTGCTGAGAGTTTCATGTGCAGCCACCAAAGCCTTCAAAAGATCATGGCCAGAGTAGCTATTCAGCGCATCTCCTCAGCAACCTTTGGCTGCGCAGCACCCAGGGAGCCTGAGGCAGGAGTTAAAGTTGCCCTTTTCCAGTGGGAACCCTGAAGAACATTCTCTCAATCTTTGATTTCACTGCAGAAAAGGTACCTTGTTTCTTCATTGAGATAACTTGCAAGTTAATTATCTTACTGTACAACCCCAGTGGAGACAAGGCACCTGTGAGGTTAGCACTATTCTGCCTGCTTGTGAATCACTTCACCTAATTTACTTGCAGTAAAACTTCAGTGCCTTGTCTCCGTTAGGGTTATACAGGGGGGTTACCTAATGCATGTTAGTTATCCCATAGTAAAAACTGCACCGTTTTAAGTATTGAAGATAAAGCCTCAGAGTGAATAACCCTTAATGGCAAAAGTGAGTTGCTTGTCAAGAGAGAGGTGTAATTTACATCTCTTTGCATCAGCACCAGTGAATCTGGCATTAAGTACTTAGGGCACTTACATAGGGAATTGTTACCACATTGTCTTGCTTATTGCCTTAAAAACAGAGCTTCCTTTGAAATGTAATAGATTAATTTGTCTCCCTTTTTCTTAAGCCATGCAAACACCGGGTAGCTTGGCACCTGGCGGAGTGTACTGTCTTGTTGAGTGACAGCAGAAGCACATATTTTTACAAAGTGCTTTCAATATGTTGAAGGTGGATTTAAGGAAGCACAAGTTTTGCACAGTTGTTAAGGAGAATTTGGGCCAAATCCTCGTCCTACTGACGCTATTAAACTTCTTCAGAGAGACCAGGACTTGGCCCTTTGTGAGAGAGAAACCATCTGGCTGGAGGTTTGAATACAGCTGCTTTTACAGGAATTCTGAAAGTGGACCAGCTCCACCTGTAAGTTTTAGGAGCATAAGGAATGCCTTACTGCTTCAGACCAATGGTATCCTGTCTGTGACTGCATACTGCGCTCTGAAAACTTTATGGATTGGTTTGTTATGCAGCTAAACGGAAATATTCATACAACCACCAGAATCCCGATGATCTGAACTTCTTGACAACTAATCTGTTCAGATAACTGGGAGTTTGAATTATCTTGAGTTAATAGATAGAGACAATACATCAGAGTTATCTGTAGTCCATTAGAAAGAGAGGTAAGGACAGTGGGTGATTGGATAATTGGGATTCTCTTGTACGCAGTGGCACTGGAACAATTTTTATGGTGGGGGTGCTGAAAGTCATTGAACGAAACTGTAAACCTCATATATGATGGAAACTACTTCAAGGCAGGAGGTGCTGTTGCACCCCCAGCACCGCTAGTTCCAGCAAACCTGCTTGTACCTTGCAGTAGGGTATTTGTACACCCATTGTAATATAGACCATAAGATTGAAGCAGTCTAATGTTTATTTATCAATTGCTGGGAAAAAAATTGTCAAAGCAAATTGTGACTATTATGACACTTCTCAGGGTTACCTGAGGTGTCCGGGGTGAATCACTACCATCTACTTACGGCGTGAAAGTCTTGTCTGTGCCCATGGGGAAAAAACTTCCCAACTCTGCTGCTGCTGGCAGCACAAGCAATTCCTAGTGGGTTCCACAAGCCCCGCTCTTTCTGTCTGCAGGCTAGCAATGTTACACTCAAATGCTCAGTCCCTTGTCTTCTGCACCCCTGCAATGTACACCAATCTGCTGTCTGCCTGGAAGCAGTGCACCCAGTTTACCAGCTTCATCTCAGTTCAGCACTTTGCTTAGTGCCTGGCACTTAGGCATCTCTATAGTAAAACCAAATCGAAATGTATTTAACAAAGCTTGAGTTAAAGATTCAAATAAAAACAAGAGGATTTGGAAACATAAAGTTACAAGTAAAAGAAAAATATAAAATGAAGTTTGTAACTTATCCTTATTAACAAGTTACTTTCCTGGCTAAAGTATTTCTCACCCAGTGGTCCATCCTTCCAGTCCAGGGGGCTGATATCCACTTTTTATGAGACACTCCAACAGGCAAAATGTTGGCTCTGTAATGGATAACATTTGAGACCTCTTTCCTTCTCTTGTACAGTCCCAGCCCTGTGTCTTTGTCAATGCTCAAGTCTGCATCTGCCCCAGAGTATCAATACAGGGCTGTCTGAGTTGATGGATGTAAATTTTTCTCAGTAAGACGACGTGGGTGAGGTAATATCTTTTATTGGACCAACTTCTGTTGGTGAGAGAGACAAGGTTTTGAGCTTACACAGAGCTCTTCGGGACCTGGTCTACACTACAGAGTTAGGTTGACTCAAGGCAGCTTACGCTGACCTAACTCTTTAAGTGTCTATTCTAGGTCGATGCAATGTCAGTGTAAACACTGGATTGCTTACATCGACTGTTGCTGACTTTCAGAAGCTATCACACAATGCCCCACACTTGACAGTTCAATTGGTGCAAGCACAGCTCCTGGTGAGGATGTACACTGTCGACACAAAGAACAAAAGGTAGACACAAGCGAAGTAATTAATGTGGCAGGGTATCCCTGGGTATGTCTGTGTCACAACTAGTGTACAACCATCTCATGTATTCTTGGTTGCAGGTTAGTAATAATGTAGTGCTATGCTTTACTACAAACCACTTTCACAGCAGTATAGCTGAAATTACTTATATTAGTAATATGGTATTACACACAAAGAAAAATCTGCTTTAAAAGAACATTATGTAGGGTGCAAAGTCAGGCATTCAAAGTTGGGAAATGCCAGTGTAAGTGAGTAAGCAAACTCACTAGCCAGGGAAGGTAGAATAAACCTCTCAACAGATATTCAGTCAAAAACTTTTTCTTAAGGACTGGCTTTATTTTCAGACGTGAGTTCAAAAACAAGAGCAAAGAGAATAAAAATATTGGGGAGCAACCAACTGAGGTGTTTTCCAGCTTCTCTCACCTGAGTGGGGGGCGGGGGAGAGGACACACTTTTCCCCTTTGGTAGCCTTTCGTGGCTACTGTGGAGAAACACACACAAATGCTTCCTAACTGGTTGCCAATTTTGGTTGGACATATTCCTGGAGGTTTCTTCGTGTGACCTAATTTTAAATTAAAGATTAATCTTTAATTCCTTGAAGGGTTGGCAAACCCTAGACCCTGGGTGTGTCCTGTCTGCTGCCTCAGAGTCAGCAATCCTTATATTAGTGTCCTGTAGGTTATGGGCTTGTTCCTAGTTATATGCCCTGTGACTACACATCCCACAAAAGGCCCAAGGCCTGTAATGGCTGCAATGCAATGTGTGTATGTGCCCCAAGGCCCAGTTCCTGCCCTGTTATAGCCAGAGTTAATGTGGCCTATACAACCTTAATTCTATCCTCTTATGTATCTCTCCTGTGCATTGAATGAGGCAAGGGCTCTGTGAGGGAAAAAACCTGAGATCATGTAAATAGAAACAGTGACTTAATGCATATGCACTAGAGGGTGGAATTAAAGTTGCACAGACAATCTTAAAATGGAACTTTTTAATTTCTGTTTGATTTTGTTAACATTTTTTATGTAATTACTTGAGGTTTTTTTTAACAGAGTTTGGTTTTACATTTTATTTTTTAATGCAACTGTAATACCCCCTACTACGTCATGCATACATCAGCAAGGTCTGAGCCCTGAACCTTCAGCACTGACGTCTACCGTTAAAGCTACAGGATACCATTAGCAAGCAGCAGGAAAAGGCTGTTATTCTGAGAGAGGAATGGTCTGCTGGGCCAGGTGCTGGGCTGGGGGAGGAGGGGCTAACAGGTAGGAGCCCAGCCTTATGTAATTCTCTCTTTCTATCTCTCTTTCTCCCCCTTTCCCCGGAGCTGGGAGCAGCTTCTGTTTCATGTGGTGCCCCCAAAGGGGAGAATGGGCCACAGGGGTCATGTGTGAAGTTTAGTGTGGGTAGCTGGGAGGGGCACTCAACCTTGGCTGCCTTACTCCTAAATTCCCTGCTACAGCTGCTGTAGGTGTTCCCAGTACAGTGTCTGCTGCTGCTTTGGCAGTGGTGTGGGCTTGGCCTGGGAATATTCGTGTTCTGTTTTCCCAAAAGAAACGCATTGATGCTGCCAGTCTCAATTTTAATGCAGTGCAGTCAGGGAAATAATAACTCAAAAGTCCAAGCAACCCTATATTACAAAGCTTTATTTCTGAGTACTTCAGGAAACTTTGTATAATGTAGCCCTGAATCTTAGATGTGTTCAGTAAAACTGACATCAAGAGAGGAAACATGAGGATTAATGAAAGTGTGAAAGTGTATTAATAGAACCAGGATCAAGGCCAAATGGAAATAAGCATTGTGATTACAAAAATGTAAAGAAATGGATAATGCACAATGGAAGTTGTGGCTTTTTTGTGGCTTCAATACTAAAGTTTGAGGTAATCGGTGAAAATCCGCAGTCTGCGGAAGTCACAGCAGTCACCCTGTGGAATTCTGTTGGAAGCTGTTTAATGGAAATTCCAGTCACTTCTTATAATTTTCACAGCAAACTGCCTAGACTGAGAACATGGGCATTAAAATATTTCACTCTCAAAATGTTCTACTTCTACAATAGGCCCCTTCATACTACATTAGTCATCTACCACTTTGAAACAATGAGGTACAATTAGAAAAAGTCATTAGCAGTAACTGGGAGGGACATGCATGCAAAAATCCAGCATCCAGTATTAATCTACAGAAAAAACATGAATTTCTTTGAAAATACTGTTGTCTGACATACTCTTGTAAAATGCGATCAATACTACATGTATCGCATATCTTTTCTAATCAGATTTCTGAAGGATGGTAAATACGACTATGAAGACATTCAGAATTTATAACTTGTTTGAAAAATCATCTAAATTTCAAAGGGTTATAAATGTTCTGCTTTTATGGGACTGTTGTAGTCAGTAGTGCTTGTCTCTGCAAAGTGTTCGTTAAAACTTCTTGGGAAGTCGGGGTGGGAAAGGAAGTCCATTTGATAAAATTTTACATTATCGGTTCAGTCAGAATTTGTGACACAAAAACACTGACAAAATTCATCCTTACATAAACCAAGTGCCACACAGTGAGTTAGTGGCAAAGCCAGGAACAGAGTTCAGGTGTGCCAATTTCCTGCCCATTGGAAAACCCTCTCATATGCACTGTCATTTCTAAGGGCAGTATGATAGTGTCAGAAAGTAGGCTGTGTGAACCATGTAAAGGTGAAAAATGCTTATGTGTTACAAAAATCCCTAACTTTAAAAATGTATAAAACAACCACATTTAAAGCAAAAATTAACAAGTGGAGAGCAAAATTTTGGGAGTTATTCAGTGGTTCAAAAAATACAAAGAAAACTTGATTTTAACCTTCTAGCCCTGAAACAGTGCTAAAGAGCTCAAAGTAAAGTAATTACGGGGAAATAGTTTTATTTTTCCCTCATGTTTTATGGTGTTCAAATTCACTCTCTCATGATTAGAGCTGGGCAGGAAAAGGTTTTCCCATCCTGCAAAAATTTTCAAGATTTCAATTTTTTTTTCTCAATCTCCATCAGGATGAACCTGAGACCTTTCAACAATTTTCACACAAAAAATGTTTTTGTGTGTGTGTGTGTGTGAAACCCCAGAATAGTTAAGACTGTCAACCTCGGTCTCCCATATCCCAGATGAGTGTCTTAACCACTGGATTATTGGCCATTGTGCGTTAGCTCTCTGGTTTTGACCAGAAATCACATCCTGGCCTTGAGAAGCCTTCCTAGTGAAAGTTTTGTCAAAACCGACCCTTTCCCAGGAAAAAATTCAGTTTGATTAATCAGTATTTTCCAACAATGCACTCTCATGAAGCTTTGTACCTATCTACCAATTTCGCTGGATTTTATTAACTGATCAATTTGGCTGCACAGGATGTATTCTTTGTATTTTTATGGCTAAAAAAAGACAGATTTAGTTCCTCGTGTGTTTTCTTTTGTGAGGTGCAGTACATGGATTAGTTATTATGAATTAATCCTCTCAGTAGCATGTTCATTATTCTCATTTAATTGTCTTTCATTTCAGAAACTAACTAAAACCAGAATGGAATAAAATTAAAGCACTGATCAGTTTTCAAGAAGTCAACCTTGAAAAAAAAAGCTAGCAGGCAACATTTTAGGACCATTAAAGAGAATTCATGTAAATAATAAAAAACAAAACTAAAATGTGGAATTAAATTAAAGGGATAGGAATTTAAATTTGTGAATCTAATCTGGAATTTAGGTTGTATGTGTACAAATTTGCACTGATGTGCTCTTTCACACAAAGTTCTAGATAAACATGCCAAAGCCACAAAACACTGGTGAATGAGATGGGATTCGTTCTCTTTTCTGACCTACTGGTAACTGTGTGATCAGAAGCAGATAGGTAGTGCCCATTGTGGGCATCATAGAAAATACTTGAGACACATGATAAAAATGCTTATTTTACTAGAATTCTCCTTCAGTGATTAAAACCATATCTTAATGGCAGACATCTGTTGGACAACTTATGTGGTTCCTTATCATCTTGGTATGTGAGCAAATACTGCAGGCTGTGCTTCTCGGCTTTGCTAGCTCCTGGTGCACTGAGGACGAACAGGAAATTAAGCACATGCTCAATGGTGGAGTTACAATAACACGGAGGTTTGGTATAATCTGTTGAAATGAAACAGCGTCATTGCACGCACTGTGCCGCCTGGAAGGAAAAAGGAAGGGAATTGTCTGAGACCTTTCTTCCTGCGTGATTTGATTGACTTGGAGGCAAATTTGACAGCAGAGAAGGTTTGATGAACATGCTATGTGATAAGCAGCACATTTGAAAACTAGATATCATTCTAGCCAGTTTTCTTCTTGTTTTATAGGGAGACTTCTTGAAGAAACAAGGAACAAGTCTGTTTCATAGAGAGCTCCGCATGTAACAAGCACTGTTAGCAGTTGCTTTTATTCATTTTACATGGGAAAATTATGTTTTTTTCCTGTAGTAAATGTCTTTCATTCATGGCTGTTTAAATCAAGCACCCTTTCTGTTACTGTGAATGGTTACCTCTCTGTAAACACAAGTGACAAATTTTTCTAAAGGGAATTGCTTTAAAATCAAAATAGCAGAATAGTACCCTGGGCTCCCTGAGTGGCCAACATGTACCAAAGCTTTTCTGTGCACATTTGAAAAGCTAAAGAGCTTGGTTGTTATAGCTGATGGCCGGCTTCAGGAGGTACTAAAACCAGCTCGTGCTTTGCAAGTAAATATGCCAATGGTTGACATTAAAAATTCACCAAAGACATACTTATTCACATAGTACACAGTTAACTTGTGGAGCTGAGCACTACAACATATCATTGGGAGGTAGTGACTTTGGAAGATTTAATAAAGGGTTGGACATTTATGTGGACAACAAGTACATCCAATATTATAATAGTAAGATTTATACTCTCATACTTCAGGGCATAAAACAACCTCTGACTGATGAGGGCTAGGAAGAAACTCCCCCTCAGAGCAAGTTTTTCCATAATTGCCCATTGCTGGGTTAATTTCACCTACATCCAACACAGCTGATACTCACTCTTATAGGACAAAAGATACTGAAATAGATGGACCACTGGTCTGATCCCATATGGCAGTTGCTATGTTCTTTCCTATTTACCATAGTTCCCACAGATTGGTATCAGAGCTACTACCATTCCACATGTACTTACAATATGAAATAACTGTGGTATCTTCAGTACCACTGTATGGGAATTGTGGTGAGTATTTATTGAATTCTCCTCAGTAACCACTGTAAATAATTTATTAAATATATAGAAACTTTATTCACACAGAGTTAAGGCTGTCCAGAGGTGCCTTGTGCCCTTCAGTAATGTGGAGTGTGGCTAAAATTAAGCTTCTGAAAACCAAGAAATGAAGAATTAAGGAACACACTATCCCTGTAAAGCAACCTTTACTCTGCCCACTCCCTCTCCCCCCCGCTCCACCACCCTGCCCCACAGCTGGCGATAGTCACTGGGAATAGCTCAAACTGCCAAGACAAGTGGTAATTTTCCATCTCTTGATATCTTCAGATCAAGACTGGGTGCTTTACTGGAAAATAATTTAATCAATCACAAGTTATTAGGCTCAGTACTGGAACTGAATGAAAATCTCTGGTCTGTTTTACACAGGAGGTCAGATTAGATGATATAATGGTCCCTTCTGACCTTTAAAATCTATGAATCTACAATAAGTAGACAGGAGGGAGGACTAAGAGAACGTGGCAAATTGTTTATGTTGTGTTCCACAGATTTGAATTCCAGCATTTATCTGCATGCACTCCAGCTGCATCCACTCTTATGTATAATTATATTGAATGGTGACGGGATTAGTTGGAGCAGTTTGGCAGAGTTGTGACTATGATATAAAGAGAAGGGTGCGTATGTTGCTTGAGAGATAAAATGTGCCTCATTTCAGTGCTGAATAGGTTGTGTCAATAGAGGTGTATAGGGTGTCTTCCTGGTATCTGGTATAATGCTGAGGGGCGGAAATTTTGGTGAAATATGTTTATTTGACAACACAGAAATGTTCATGGGTTATGTTGGTTTTGCTTAACTGTTCATGTCTGGAATTTTTCCCCCCCAAGAGTGTCAATGTTTTGGTTAGACGTTTTCAAAATGAAATATTTTGATTTTTTGGTTTGAAATTTTCTTTAATTTGATTAATTTTTTTTTAAATGTTCAAAATTAAAACAAAATGTATTACATTTGGATTAAACATTTTGTTTGATCCAAAACAATTTTTTTTTGATTGACTGAACCTTCAAAAACATTTCATTTTCAGGTTGATCCAAAACTACATTTCTTTCCCCTGATTTTTCAGAATTGGCAGTGAACTAAAAAAATCCATCATTCACACAGCGTTCATCTGGTGGTATACATGACAGTGGCCTCCAGAGATTAGTGAGTGAATGAAAGCAATGTTTCAGAAAGAATCATCAGTGTAGGGATGAAAGGGTGGTAACATTTAGCAAGTCTGGGTGGTTTGTGTGGAGTAGGCTCAGTGCAGGCAACTCCTGTTCACTATGTCTGAACTAAAACCTAGTTTTGCCTTAGCAAAGAAAAGGTCTTAGACTTTGTCCTACAGTGCTCATGTGCTCTGTCCCCTTACATCTGTAAGGGTAGAGTGCTAATGTGTCTGTTTTTGGTGTACTGGGGCATCACTCAGAGAGGACAGACGTAATATTATATTGTGAGGGTGGCGTGTTCCTTAACTTGTGTATATCCTGGTTTACAGAGATTTAAGTTTAGCCACCCACCACGTTCTGGAAGGACATGAGGCACCACTAGACAACCATACTTTTGAGTTAACAATTTTGGGGGGTATTTAATTTCCTTTAAAAAAAAATGTATCAGCACCCCCATATGCCACAGTTCAACTGTCCTCTGCTTCTGGCTCCTTGCCAATGATTTCCCCAGCTAGAGAATGTACTCGCTGCCAGTTAGTCTCTCCACTCCTCCCAGCATACATTCTTGAGCTGTTGGTGTTACACCAAATTATGTTTCTCCTGAAACCTGACCCTCTGTCTCCAGTTCCATTCACCGTACTACAGGCATCTGGGTACCTTAATGAAAAATAAATAAAAATAATTGAACAATTTTACACAAGACAAACTTTTGCATTTATTATTTTAAACAGTGAGTCATATTATTGAATCAATATCCACCAGTACCTATAGAAATAAAAAATGTTCCTTTAATTTCTTTTATTTTTTTTTACATTCAGATGGTAATGAGATGGTTACTGATACATATTTTGCTACACTGTGGAATTGCAGACATTCTGGAAGTTGACGTTTGCTGCCAGGGCCAGCCTAAGATGCAATGTTGTTTATTTTTCATTGTTATTTTTATTATGGTAGCACTTGTAGGACTAAACCAATACTGGGACCCCATTTTGTGCCAGGCACTGTATTCACAGATAGGAAGAGACATTCCCTGCCATGAAAATCCTACAGTCTAACTCAGATAGTAAAATGGTGGGAAAAATAAATATTTTTACCTCAGTTTTATGGGGGAAAAGAGACAGGAGGAACTAAGTGACTTACTGAATATCACACAAGAAGTTTTTGACAGCCAGGAATTGAACCCGGAGCTCTAGCTGCCTAAACTGGCACGTTATGCACAAGACTGGGTAATTTATAAGTGAAAGATTATATTGAAAATGATAAACCACATTATACAAACATTTACTTAGTATTAAAGTCTTAAATTCAGAAAGAGGATCTTTCCCTTGTACCATAGAATAGAGATGGTTTCTGATCTTAGGGGCAAACCTAATAAAAGGCCTTGAGTTCTTATCTAGGAGTTACCAGAAGACCTGCTCAGCCAGATCACAAGCCCACATATAATGTAAGTTGTCATGGTCAATGAGATATACAAAGGAGACTGATGGAGAGCTTGAAACACGAACAGAGCAATTTTGTGTGAAATAAAAAAATTGAACAGGAAGCCAGTTTATGAGCTATTACATCGGAGAAGAATGGAGTGTACAGCTTTGTAGAGGCATGCTACCAATAAAATTATACAGCTAAAGTAAGATAGGCAGCTATTAGAAGAACTTATGAAGGTTAAGGTATATGACCTGCAACTTTGAGTGAGACTTGTAGGCAAAATACCTGTCTTACTTTTGGAAGGTGACTGGTGTGTTTGGAGGTACCCTCATTTTAAAATAATTATATCTGATTTCTTATACCCTAAAATACTTAATACAAGTAAGAAAAAGGCATGTGTCAGGGCAGTTCTATGTTCAATAAGCGATGAAAGGCAATTAATCTCCAAAGTACTTATATTCATTTTTATATAAGCCTTGAAAATGCATCTTAATTTTTCCATTATTTTTTCTAGAATAAAGTAGTCCTTTTCTGCATCAAGGAATTACTCCTCTTAAAGACGTTTTCCAGACACAGATTATTTTGCAGTACAGAACTGGAGTGTTATTAGATCAAGTCTATCCAGTGGACTGATTTGCCTGACTCTGATCTAACATTGGAGCAACTCCATTGAAGTCAGTGGGGTTCTGTGTGGGAAAAGTGGTCCACCCATGTAGAAAAAATTGCATCACTGTATTTTTATTGTATAAGTAGCCCCACTGATTTCAAAGGGACTACACATCATGAATAAGGATTACAGAATGTGGCCCTTAATGTAGACTTGCAAATTACTGTTAATTTTCATTACAGAACTTTAAGGTTCTCTGCTCCTCTACCTCTTTAACCAGTTCCACAAGGAGATTGCCACATCAGAGTATTCGAGTTTGCTTAAATTCCAGGCAGTGCTATTTAATATACATCTGCTAAGGATGTTTAATTTGTAATAGATGCAAAAAAACAAAATGGTTTTCACTTGTGTTTGTCTTTACTAGATCTGTCTTTACTGGTTCAGGAGGTGAAGGGAGAGTAGAAAATGAAAGCTTATTAACTATTAGCACACTATTCATATTATAAAAAGCAAATGCTTTTGCAGTTTTCCTTACAGAGGTATCTTTATTCATCTGACAAGCCTTTAATAACTAATTCTAGTTGTCTGGTTGCCAAGATTGGTTTCCTACAGGCAGACTTAAGTGATTTTGTCCTCTTTGCCTACATGGCTTCAAATGGTCCCAGAAGAGCAAACATTTAACTTCCCCCAAGATGCTGAAATTTTCTGGAGCATTGTAGTAACATAAAAGAACAAGCCTATTAGAAAAAAATAAAGAAATTGATTAATCATTCACCATATGAGATGGGTAGTATAAGAGCACTCTTTGTGTTCCCATGATGGTTAAGATCTGCTTTCTGGTACTGGATGCAGGCTGCAGGTCACTCAATATGCCCATTTTGCAGATTTTGATACCACCCTGTGGGTATGAAGTTTAAAGATTTTCTGATCCAATTAGTCATCAGAACCCAAACCCTTTCTTTCTGAAAATTGCTTTGTAAGTGTTGTTTCTTATTGTATAAATCTATAGCTCACACAAAGCATGGAATACATATAATTTGACATGCATCATCTTCCCTCGAGTTTAGCTGCAACCACACTAATAAAGCAAGCAGGAGCTAGGTTTACATTCTGCTATGTATGGGATTCATTTTAGTCTTCATCTGATCCTTTCTTGGTGAAATAACATATGAAATAATATTGAAGTTACCAGAGACAGGCTCAGTCTTTGGGGTGTCTGGATGGTTAATGCCTGATAAGGATCTATCATCTGGATTTTGGATCCAGTGAGATTCAAAGGTGGAAAAAGTGAACTGCCCTTCTGGAGTTTGGGGGTGAAAAATGTGATTAACCCCAAGCACTTGTCCTCCCACTCTAGTCCCCACACTTACTGTTGCTGTCGTCTAGGAGGAGACTTCACATCCCCTTCCTTCTGGGCTCCTTTGGGGACACAGCTGAACACTTACCAGTCAAACCACCCTGTGAGGAGTGAGACAACCCTGTCCTAGAATACACAAGTCCTAGAATCTAGGGAACTGCAGAGGCGTCAGGGATTTATAGTTTAAAAAGGGAATAGGGGTAGGTTGTGTGCATGGTGGCGGGCGGGGGGAGGGGGAGATGTCAGATGCTGATGCCCTCATGAAGAGTCCAAAAGTTAGGGTGAAGGTAATTCCAGAGAGCAACAGCTAATGGGACCCCCACATATAGGGATGGTGCTAGAAGAGAGAGAACAGGAGGAGGAAGGAGATGGCAGATGGAAATAGCAGAAATCATGCTTTGAGCTGTTCTTGTTAGTGTTCTGCCATCTTGGTACCAAATGCCAGATCTCAATGTGATCCTGGCAGCCTTCAGGAGTGGCATTTTCTTAAGAGCTGTAGTGATTTAGGAGCAGAAATCCCATTGACTTTCAGTGGCATTTGTGGTCCTATGGAAAACTCCACCCCCACCCCCAAATTCTTACTTGGCAGTATCTGGATGCAGACTCTGCTGGGTCATCCCATCTCATAACAACCCTGAGACTGCTCTAAATTGTCCTTAGGCTGAGCCAGCAGCCTGAAGATCAGGAGTTGCAAAGGTGGTTCACAGCCACTGAGGTTCCTGCCATTGATCTTGTCCTGAGGAGCTAAGATTATACCTCAGAGATTGCATATTTAATTCAAATCTCAACCTGGAAAGGACTCCGTTGAAGGTCATCATTTTCACAAGGGAAAACACACTGGCATAACCAGTGTCAATATCTACAAAACTGTATGGACTGTATAAGTGTCTTGTTGTAATAATACAACATATTTATTATGGGGACAATTTGCAGGGGAGTGGCAGATATCAGTCTTTCAAGAGGAAAAGAGATAAAACTTCCTTACTAGATGTGATCATTTCCTCTCGTTAGGTCTGCTTTCATTCAAAGTGAGTTTAATGCTGGTGAAAGGTGTTAGAATGACAACTCTAAATAGTGGATTGAAGTTCCCTAGCTAGCCACCGATTATGCTAATCTACACAGTACTGTGATCTAGGCTTCTTCACACTGTCCTGACTCTGTGCCTGACTGTGAAGGGAGTTTTCATCTAGGCTCAATTCTGTCTTTGTTTTTGCAGGTGCAGTCTTGCTTCCACAGTTCACTGGAACACATTGTGTGTACATACTCCTAGATTCTTATATTATAAATCCAGAAGGGGCCATTGTGATCATCTAGTCCAGGGGTCTCAAACACGCTGCCCGCGGGCCACATTCTTCCCTGCGGCTTGCCGGCTCCACGCGCCCCCCCCTTTTTTTTTACCCCCAGGCAGTTCCCGCCACCAGACAGCTGGGAATAAAAAAAAATGGGGGGGCGCGTGGAGCCTGGTGGGCCGCAGAGAAGAGCTCTGCGGGCCGCATGGGAAGAGCTTCGCGGTTTCTGGGAGGGAGGGGGGAGGAGCGGGAAGCCGTGCGCACAGGGGAGGAGGTGGAGAAGGGGCGGAGAAGGGGCGGGGCCTAATGGAAGGGGTGGAGTGGGGGCAGGGCCGGGGGCAGCGAGGGGGTGGGGTCAGTGATGCGGCCCTCGGGCCAATGCACTAGTCCTCGTGCGGCCCTCGTGGTAATTTGAGTTTGAGACCCCTGATCTAGTCTGACCTCCTGGATAACACAGACCATAGGACTTCCCTGAATTAATTCCTGTTTGAACTAGAGAATATCTTCAAGAAAAAATATCTAATTTTGATTTTAAAATTTCCAGTGGTTAAGAATCCACCCAACCTTTGATAAAATGTTCTAATGGTTAATTACCCTCACTGTTAAAAACGTGCAATTTATATCCAGTCTGAATTTGTCCAGTTTCTGCTTCCAGACATCAGATGTTGTTATACCCTTGTCTGTGAATTTGAAGAGCCCTATATTATCAAATTTCTGTTCCTATGTAGGTACTTATAGACTGTGACCCCTTAACTTTCTTTCTGTTAACTTAAACAGATTGAGCGCTGTGTCTTTCACTGCAAGGCATGTTTCCCAATCCTTTAATCATTCTCGTTAGTAGCTAGGGCCAACATTCTCAAAAATACCTTGGATTCGTCCATTTTTGAGCACCCAACTTGCAGCAGCAGTTTTGTCTCCTAAATGTAATGGTTCGGTGGGTTTGCTTTTCTTCCTTAAAACAGGTTTGATTTACTGGTAGTATTGAATTTTTAAGAGTCTGTATCCTTTACAAATTTTGACTTGATATAAAAAAAATTCAGCACATCTTTTACCAAAAAACACTTCTGGAAATGTATTTATCTGGAAGCTCTTCAATGTCTGTATGTAGAATGGGTATAGTGTCTTTTGAAGCTTAATTTGTTACAGTTAACTTGGAGGGGCTTAGTGTGTATACAGACGTTTGATACCAGTCCCATAGTAGATGACTTAACTTCCTTACTTGATTTTTTTCCTCCTTGTGATTAACTATTAGTTTGTCAGTAGTTCCCTACAAACATTTATTTATCAGTTTCAAACTTTTAATACATTTCTTGGAGTCAGGAATATATATATATATATATATATATATATATATATATATATATATATATATATATATATATATACACAGCAGAGTGCTATCTGCTAGGTATGTAGTGCACTCCATTTCCATTAAAGGCACCTTGCAGGAGGCACTCAACTCTTCCAAGTATCAGGCCCAAGATCTACACTACTCAAGTCCCATTTAACCCCTATTTTGAGGGTTTAAGTGGCAAATAGACTTTGTGCAGGCACTCTGCAAAGGGGTGCATTTCATCCTTACTGAAGAGCAAGGCTACATGTAGTTCAAGACTGGAAAATTTCTGCCACAAGATCAGTGATTTTACTGTAGGGAAACTTTAAAATATTGCAGTTGAAACAGCCTCTAACTCAAACCGTAACCTTGCTGAAATAAACCTACAAAAGCTAACCTATTTGCTGCAAATCCACTTAACTACATTGCTAATTTAAAGGCAAAGCAATAGTTTCTTAATGTAATTAAACCTTTTGGAAAGTTTTTTAATAAATGTGTCTTATTTTACAGTGCACTGATTCACACCCTATGAAATGTATCTCCATTTCATTAGACTTCATATGGAGTCAGACCTCTGCCAAAATGCAGCACTGAAATGTATTTGGTTGTTATGGAGCCATCAACATTACATCATTTACTCACGACCTCATATGTGACACACATGTCTGTATTTAACCTTTAAAGTTGGGATAAGTGACCCCATTCCTAATCAAATGTTCAATTATAAAATGGGTGTTACTCTTAAAAAGCCTCCTTGCCCAAGAATCAGTTCTGAGTTTTCCTATGACAACTGCTGAAACTTACTATCCAGTTTAACAGAATCATGATTAAAACAAATTGACAGACACTAGAGGCCACAATTTGTAAATATTGGGGCATTTATGTGAAAAGATGCATTTCCAAATTGTCCTGTGAGCCAGGGCTCTGTAGGGCCAAATCCTTATTGCTGTGACTAGCCTGAGTAACGAGGCTGGGCAGATCTACGGGGTGGCTAAACAAGGAGTCTTTCTTCCTCTGGCAGTGGAGCGGTTGTGGAGCTCTCTGTGGAGGCTGTTGTTGTTGTCACAATGTGCCCTTGTGCCCTTAGCAATAACTGTGACACTAGTAGACCAGGTGCCAGCTCTTGCCAAGGCTGTAGGTGTCGGCTGAGCACTGACAAATTCATAGCTGGAAACCAGAGCAGTTCACCTGTATGCTAGTGTTGTTCAAGATAGGTGTTAGACTTGTAAGGAGGGGTTTAGAGCTTAGACTCTGTAAAATGCTTGTAAGTTCCTGCATGGCTTAATCTTACCTGTAGTGTCTGTATCCCACGCTATAAGGTAATATGTAAGTTTTGTTTTATAACTGTAAAAATGCTTGCTCTGAACTTGTGAACTCAGGCAGGAGGAGTGGTTCCCCCACCAAGCAAGAAGGACTATCAAAACTAAGTGGGCCATTGTGACACAACTTGATACAAAGACTGGACTAATGGCCTTCTCACACCCATAAAGGTGCTATGTGCAAGGAAGCTTGTCCCATCGCCTTCAATTCTGAAAGAAGGAAATAAAGACAGCTGACATGAAAATTCTTCTCTTTGCCGTTTGGACTATCTCAGGGCTGGAGCTAGGAAACAAAAGCAGAGATCCCTAGGGTCAGCCTGGATTAGTCCTGAAAGACATTAGGTGCTGACAGATTATTGCTGCTCCGTCACCTTTTGGAACCATAGACTGTAACTCATTTGTAATATACATTGCCTGTTTTAACCTGTAATTAACTTTTTCCGTGTTAATAAACCTGTTACTTTATTGGTGAAATCTAGTTATAGAACATACCACCCATTTGGGGTGTCTGCCCTGCTTTTTGAGTCTGCCCTGAGGTTGGCCCTCACGTTGTGAACTATTCCAGATAGCATGACAATAACCATTGTTGGATGGAGGACCAAAGAATTTGCATAATGACAGATCCTCTGGCTCTACCCCCACCCATCTCCTAGCCTACTTTTGACCCATTTAGCCAGCCCATCAAGTGCTGCTGTGCATGAAACCACATGGAACGGGGCTCCAGACCACAGAAGGTGGTCAGGGGCAGGATTTTCCCGCTAGGGAGAATATAGTCAGTTAAAGAATTGGAATACCAGTATTAGATCAGCCTTCTGCAAGAGCAACTTTCAGTTCAGACTGGCTTGGCACAGCTTCCAATGGCTTGCCCAGAGGAAGGTTCCCTTTTGGTCCTCTGCTTAAACTGCTGACTGTGCTTCCATTCTGAGTCTTAGGTAAAGCACGATTCACTGAGTCAGGCCATCACCTGGGGGATTCTGCTAACTGGGAAAGTCTCCCTACTGTCCGGTCGCCAGTTGGCAAACACAACAATTAATGACAGGATCAGCTTTCGTGACTAGCTTCCAGAAGGGGAGGGAAATATATGAGACATAAAGATGACTGTTAGCTGGAACAAGGTTATCATAGCTCTCTGTTAGCTTGACCACAGGAAAACCCCCTTTGGGGGCCACCCTCATTTAAGTGTCAGCTCTGCCAGCATACAAGATACACACACAACAAAGATTGCAATTTGGGTTCTAGTGTCTGGCCTGCAAATGTAGAGACAATACTGTCCTCCAGCTACTAATACAGGGTTGTTTTTCTTTTTAGATCCCAACCCATAGTTATTGCAAAAGATTTTAGTAATGGACTGACATCCTACAGCAAGATCTGAGCTCAGATGTGACCAGGAGAATACTACACTAAGGACCCAATCAGCAAGGTCCTTAAGCGTGTACCCAACTTGGAGTCTGATGCAGAGCCCATGGAACATGGGTGGTGCGTGAACCGGTAGCTGGGGGAGGCTAGCCCCCAGCCCTGCCCCTTTTGCCCCAGGCCTGCCCCTTCTGCCCCCCACCGGAGCCCACAACCCCCTGCCCCCACTGCGGAGCACCGGGAGGGTGGGTGGCATGGCCCCAGTCTGAGCTGGGGCCACCATTCGGGGACGGGAGCCACATGCAGAGCAGGAAGCAGGGCAGGTCTGGGGGTGGAGCATGGGTGGGACCACGCCTGGCTGTTT
Source organism: Macrochelys suwanniensis (assembly GCA_033296515.1). Taxonomy (NCBI): domain Eukaryota; kingdom Metazoa; phylum Chordata; order Testudines; family Chelydridae; genus Macrochelys; species Macrochelys suwanniensis. The sequence continues at coordinate 161,660,051 of CM065777.1, forward strand.
GGGGAGGCACAGCCTCCCCCAGCCTACGGTATCCGCTGCCCATGCCATGGAAGTCAGTGGAAAGACTTCCCTTAGGCTTTGGATCAGGTCTTTTAAGTATATGAGTAGTCCCATAGAAGTCAATGGGATTATTCACATGCTTATAATTAGTCATGTGCTTAAGTATTTGCTGAATCAGGGTGTACCAGCCCAGTCCTGATCTCAATGAAATCAGCTGCACGCAGGTGTCTTCTTTGTTGGCTGTGCAGGGGAATGTTTACAAAAACCTGAACAAAAAAATGACACTTTTCAAGAATTCCTTATCTTGACCCACACGCCTATTTCAATAGGGCCAGTCCCAATACCCATAGAAATCAATGGAGATACTCCTGTTGACTTCATTGGGCACTGGATCAGGCCCTGAAAAGATTCTAATATCTGAGACTACACCTAAGACTAAGGCATACTAATGTCCACAGTAAATTCAATTTTTCCTTTGAAAACAAGTTACCACTGGAGTGAAGTATCAGATAAAATATATTTTCTTGACCAAAGCATACCTTGTTTAGCTAATTAAGAATAGCGTTTTAAATACAATTATACTTTGGTCTATTATTTGCTACTTGGTGTTTTTCTGACACTATTGTAAATATTATTCAAGAGTGACTGTTACTCATGAGTTTGAGTGAGGCTAGAGGAATTATTAGAGGGTTGGGATTTTAGTTTATTGTTCAACTAACCAAAATGTTTCGGTATCATTAATTACTCTAAACGGCTAAACCTATAGAGGGGTTAAAATCTTTAAAATGATCTGATTTGCAGCTCTAGTCTACTTCACTTTGCAGGTAATATAAGTGATCCTGTGTCACGAGAAAATGTATACAACGCAGATAAATTCATAAGTATTTGACCTTTAATCAATTCTAATATTTTCACTCCACAGTCTTCGTAAGTGCCTGCAACCTTGGCCCTTCCACTCCCATTCATCACAATTACTGTTAGAGCTGTCTGATGCAATGCATAAAGCATTGCATGTTGACATCCAATATTTTATCATTAATAAAAAAATAAGAAACATTCCAAGTATTTATGCTGGTTTGATATTATCCAGTGCAGTGCCCAGGAGGAAAAAGGGACAGTTTTGATTTATGCTAGTGCTAGCAGATATTGTTAATTAGTGTTCACTGTTAGTGGAAAGTAGGAATGGTATATTTTCCAAGTAATGTGCTTGATTATTGATGCTGGTGTGACTTTTAATGATTTTTAACTTTTATACAGTATAAAAGTAGATTGTGTGGGTTGCATTTAAAACAAGAATATTATGAATCAGAATCAGAAGAAATCCCATACTTGAAGAATGAGTTTTGGATTAAATCCTTCCTCAGACAAAATCTTTATTGATTTCAATGAGAGTTTTGCAATTTTAAGGGCTACAAGACCAGCCCTGTGTGAACATCTACATAAAACCGACTTCTTTTCTTAAATCCCAGTTTCTGCTGGTGTAACTTCATTGTATTTCTATGTCAGCGGAGAGTATGGCCCCAAGCATCGCTTATTGTCATTTTAATTAAAATACCCCAAACACTACAGCAATGTACAGAAATACCAACAAAGTTCATAAAACGAGAATTTGGTCACTCTGGGTGGCTGCATGGTCCAGTGTATGGGGCACTAGATTGTGGCTCAAGAGACCCAGGTGATAATCATGGCTCTGCTGATGACTCAGTTGGTGACCATATAGGGTAAAACACTTTACCATTCAGTACCTCTGTTTGCCCTTCACCCTTTGTCTATTAGGATTCTAAGAATTTTTGGACAGGTATATATATATGCCTATCTCATAGAACTGGAAGGACCTTGAAAGGTCATCGAGTCCAGTCTGCTGCCTTTACTAGCAGGACCAAATACTGTCCCCTGGCAGATTTTTGCCCCACATCCCTAAATGGCCCCCTCAAGAATTGAACTCACAACCCTGGGCTTAGCAGCCCAATGCTCAAACCACTGAGCTATCCCTCCCCCATAAAAGAGACTCTTTTACTATGTGTCTGTATAGTACCTAGTACAGTGGAAACTGATCGGGACCTCTACCTGTTACTGTAATACGAAATAATAATAATAAATATGGGTGGGACTATTCTGGCCCTTTGCACAAGGATGAATTTTACTTTATATGCAACCATAACTGCAGTGTAGTGAACGCGGTATTAAAATTACAAGCTATTCCTTTAAGTTTGTAAGGGGTTTTCTAGTCCTGCTTGCAGGCTAGGGGGCTCTGTAGTGAAGCGTGTGATCTGGGCCTTGAGTATCAGTCTACAAAGAGCTTGCCGACAGTAAGGTTGGGTGAGTTGTGCTTCTCTGCCTTAGGGAGCAGCCTTCATTGTGTCTGTCTGTTTTTGGTTCTGGATTTTAAGAAATAAAGTAGTGTTTTGTTGCAACCTTCCAGAGAATATTTTATATTTTTACCTAATTTCTCTATTTGTATGATGTGAAATTAACAATAACAATAATGGGGAAATTGCAAGGAATCATATAAAGCTGCAATTGGAATGTATAATACAATTGACTTCTGTCTGGCCTTAGATCTACAAAGTTCTCACAGAACTTCTCTCATAACTGAACTGACATTTTCTTTTCTTTTTCAAAAATGAAGTGTAACAAAGAATTATGATTTTTTTAGTCCAGGTAGTGGGTAAAGAAACAAAGAAATTGTAACATTAAAGATTCATCTGTTTTTTATCCCCCTCCTCCTTTAAGTAACTTCTACCATCTTGGATACAAGAGCTTTCTTTATATGTACTTTCTCTCTCTGTCTCATACATTTGTCTTAGGGTAGTTTTTATAGGTCTTAATAATTTATTACCAAGACTTACACTTTTAATGGAAATCATGAAGAAATGGCAAGGGAAACATGATCTAGGATTTTTTTTCTTTCTTCCAGTGACATGTTTCACTGTTATTTAGATTGCCATTTTGCCAAGCAAAACACAATGATTACAACTGCGCAGTGAGATATATATAAGAAGAATTAATATGATAGTTCTTTGCCCTTCAGCATAGAAGACAAGTGGTATTTCAGTTTTATTTGAAGGCCACTGCTGCTAACATGTATACTCTTTCTGTGTTTGTCTGCAGCTGCGTGGTGGAGGAAATTACACAGGTATGCCACCTGGAAGGATTTGCAGGCATTCTGGCTGGGCTGGTTCACTTCCTTTCTGCTACCATCTTGCCTCCGTTGGCAGCAGATCCCAGCTTCTGGAGTGCACAGAAAAATCACAGCACTCAAGCACTGGAAATATGGACAATTACTGTAGCCTTATCACAAAAGGGCTGTCTAGAGGCGTAAATTGACTTCAGTGCTGCTACCTTCACATACACCAGCTGGGACTCTTGTCCTAAATGGTTTACACTGTGAAAATGGTCCAATTCTGAAAATCATTGAATATCCTTAGATGCCATTAACATGTCTATGCATACAAATCCCATTGTGTGTATTTTAAAAGGATAGGAATTTTTAAATAACAATTCTGGAGCTTTATTTCAGGCCTGGTGTAAGCTGGCACAAGAAGTCTGGATTTTCCCTGTCATCAGCTAGCTCTACAGTCCCTCTTAAAGGGGCTCCATGCAGAATGTAATAGAGCTTTATTAATGATGAGTGGATTTTAATCAGGCGTGGGGTGGGATGATGCAGTCCCCTCTATGTATGGATCTAGGACATGCAATCCAGCCCTGTCTTTTTATGTAGTAAGGTGTTTTCCAGGATATCACACAGTACATAGTTCCAACACTACTCAACTTTCCGTAAGCCATACCTTGTTTTTGTTTTTGCAGGGTATCTTCTGAATGGACCCTTTTTGTGTTGTCTGTAGGCATCACACAGTGCTTAATTTGTAATGAAAGAGGTGCTGGGGCTGAAGCAATTGTTTTACATTCATAACTGACGCACCAAGCCCAGAGGTGTTGGGGTATGAACTGCCAAGCCTGGAGGTGCCAGGGCTCAGTCCTGGCAAGCCCTGGCACAAATTAAGCACTGGCATCATACCAAAGAGAAGGCTCTGACTTACAGGTACTTGGTCTTTTGAGGTGGTGTATGTTCAGGGGTGAAAGTACCTTAAAGGACTTACCGGTACTCCGGAGTCCTGAGGAGGGGGCGGGGCCTCAACTGGAAGAGGCATGGCCTCTACCAGAAAAGGCGGGGCTTTAAAGCCCCAAGCCCTTTAAATCAGGATTTAAAGGGCCCGGCTGCAGCTGCTGCTACCATCCCGGGCCCTTTAAATCATCCCCGGAGCTCTGCTGACGGAGCCCTGGGGTAGCGGCGGTGATTTAAAGGGCCCGGGGCTCTAGCCGCTGCTGGGAGCCCCAGGCCCTTTAAATTACCGCCTGGGGAAGCCGGTCCGCCCTGGTATGGCGTACTGGCTCTTGCCAGTATGACGTACCGGGGCGTACCGGCTTACTTTCACCTCTGTGTATGTTACTAAACTAATGTGACTTCCTTCACTTCTCTCCCTGACTCCATGGAGATGTGTACCCCATAATGAATATCTGGCATTCCTAATCGTAGTTCCTCAGTACTTTAGGGCATCAGCATTGCTAACATTCTGGGATGAGGACAGAACTCCCCACAAAGGCAAGGCCAGCTTTTATTGCATGACTGTCCATTGCGGGGGTTTTCACCTGCGACTTACACACTTGTTACTAGCCAGGTCCTGGAGGGGATACTTGGACTAGATGGACCATTGGTCAGTCCTAGATTCCTAGTGCTGTTCAGGGCTCACTTCCAATTTTTCATTGCATATCATGCCCACACTTTTTCTTACCACTAATGAAGCTATTATTTACCTTTGTACAGTGTTGTGCTATTTCTCTGTAAACATAGAAGTGAAAAGTACTGCTACCAGTGTTTGCTAGAATTGGAGAGTAGTTAGACTGATTGGGCTGGGCACTGAATGTATATACAGGGGAGGAGTGGAGTGGAAAGAAGCAGTCCTCCATACCCATTAAATCCTCTGCTTTTCCACGACAAAACCAGAGAGTGTGTTTGGTGGCAGTGACCTGTGTCCCTTCCATTACACTGGACTGCCCCTTCCCCATGCTTTCTGCTACAGGAGTAGTTCCTCTAAATTCACCCATCCCTTGTGCAAAAGGATTGCACAGATTCTGCCGCCAGGCCCCTCTGTGATCACAGGGCTGGGGACAGGATTTGCCCTGTTCACCCCCCTGTCTTTGGGAGTTGAGTGGGAGTGTTGCCTGAGTAAAGGTGGCTGCATTTGACCCTAAAATCCCACTTCTTATCCCAGTATGTATCTCCTAAGCACTGCAGATGGTATCCATTCTCCTTCAGTCTCTGCCTCCCGTTTCTCCCCCCTCACCCCACTCTGTACAGATCTGAGTGAGGCAGCTGTACTTATACAGGCATGGAAATTGTTTATCTTGGGAGAATGAGTGTTATCTATGCTGTTTGGGGCTTTTTATCTTAAGTCCTCTGTGTCTCCTTTTTCTGAACATCTTGACTCATTTCCTTGAGTCTTGCTGCTTAATGGCTGAGTTTTAATATAGTTGCTAAGTTCACGCAGAGGCTTTTCCCACTTCAGTCTCTGTCACTCCCAGTATGAATTCCTTTTTGGGGTGGAACTGTTGCCACGTCTCCATTTTAATGTAGGAGGTGAGACTGCTGAAGATGGCCCTTGGATATTTGTAAGAGAGAGTCAGATAGTGCCTTGATACTCAGAAGGTGTATGCAGGGGCCAGAGCCAGTGACGCCAAATTGGGGAAGAGAGAGGCCAGTGTGGAGGATATGGTGAAGGTGATCTATGGAGATGCCAGGGTCCATATGGTCCTGCGTAGACTCCCTGGAAGGTCCATGAATTGTGTGGTATTCCTGGTTGTACTCCTTTCCCCACCACGCTGGATCAAATTACCCTGGAGGGGGAGATAATATGAATCCACAGGATTTATGGAGCATGTTTAATATTCAAAATGCTTTATAAACGTTATCTCATAAAATGTGCCTTTAACTCTGTGAGTTTTAACTTGTGCAGTATGGGGTGCAGGTCACCCTCCTTCAGCTTTATCCATGGGAGGGCAGCATGTGGACCATGGTTTGTCACCCATCAGGGAGGAAAATGTTATTTTTCAAGATTTTAGGGTTGGATAGTGGAGCATGAACAGCTTATACGGAAAACCCTATAAAATTGCTTAACAGTGTCTCTGGAAAAATGCAGCAACCTTGATGTGAAAAATCTGTCAAGTAGATTTATTCTGTGAACGTTGCACATTCCTGTGGACCCACCACAAGAGAGCAGACAAAGCAGAAGTATGTTGGCTCATGATATGTTAGAAATACAATTCTGTAAAATAAATATATTTAAAAAATCAGATTTTGCCAAATGGAAAAGGAAAGAATTGGTAATAAAACAAAAAGTGCTTCCCAGTTTTTAAGACAGGGGTTAAATGCTATAGAGTAAAAAGAAAAGAGAGTGTCGCACTCAAAGAGACAGTTGTGGGGAGCCCCACTGGCCATTCATGTGTCTGAGTTTACCACTCAGACATCTGGGGCAATGTTATACTCAGAAAAACAAAACCAAAGTAAAATAAAATCTCCTTCATTCCCATTCCATAAACTATTCACAGCTGTTACTTTACTGCATTCCCATGTGGGAAGAACCTGCATAGGGAGAGGAAACTGCATGAGTTAAAATTCAGCTTCCCACTCTTTCATCAGTGGGCTGGAGTGGGGTGGCTTGCACACACGTGGAGGAATCCAAGGTGCCCCATGCTTAGCCTGTGGATTTGCAGGAAGCAAGGGACACACATACAGACCGATCTTGTATCTGCTCTACTGCTTGGCCCTGCTGCAGGTGTCACAAGGGTTCCTCAGTGCAGGGAAGAATGCTGCGTTCCTCAGTGGGTTTGAGATATGGGGAGAATCTAGAAGAGCCCATTTTGTCTTTCCTGCTCTGGATCCTCCCATCTCGCTCCAGCTCTATGGAGGTACAGCTTTGTGGATCTCCCTGTGAAAGGGTTTCTGCAGGGCTGGGAGAAAGAAGATCATATCACAGAAGCAGAACCCCTTACACGTGCACACTTTTCCTCCACAGGTACAGGTCCACCTAAAAATCAATGAGACTAAGGGCCCCAGGGTGCGTCCATCTTCAGAGGTATGAAAGGTTAGCAGTTCTAATATTGTCAAGCACAAGCACTCAAAAATCAAATCATGAGATTAAAAAAAAGTGGGTGATTGTTTTTTGTTTGTCTTCTGGTTTCTGAGTCCCCAGGGTTCACTAGGGTCATGTTTTCTAGTTTTTCTCTGCAACCATAATGCTAGAAATTTCTTTTTTTTTAAAGCCAAAATCTAAGATTCTCACTTAATCACGTGCCTCCAGGAGCTGAGGATTTAGGTAAACCATCAAATATTGTGAGACTCTCAATAAAATCATGAGAGTTAACAACACTGCTTTATCCTAGGCTCTGTAGTACACATCTCAAAAGGGGTCTCTAATGCAGCAATACTAGGATTCCAGGCAGGAGACCCCATGTGTCAGTGAACAACCCACGAGCCCCAGCAGATGGGCATTATAGAAGGTATCTTTAATGACTGAACATTCAGCTGAGGAGGCTTGTAATGCCCCACCTGCCATTTTGACTTGTGTATGTGAGATTCTGCCTGACTTGCCAGCAAACACCACTGTGCCTGCACAAATTATCTATGAAAATACAAATGAAAAAGCATTACTCTCCTAATAAACAATAGGCCCTTGAAGGCAGATGTTCAGGAATGCCTGTTGGGGAGGGGATGATAGAATTTGGCACAGTTAAATTGTTTTGTCGAGTTCCTATTATGAGGTAATTTCACTTAAAGGTGAATAAGGGCATAATTCTTGATCCCACTATTTCCCTCTGCTTTTCATAATGTTTTTGTTTAAGAGTGTTGCTGAATAATGGCTTCTAGTATGTTGTAAAAGCCGTTAGCTGTCAGAGTGAACCTGCTGTGGTGTTCTTGTCGAAAAGGCCCCTCGGGATTTATTTCTATGTACATTGACACTATAAAATGTTCGTTTCTTTACTTTCTTTTACAAGCAAAGAACTATAATAATCAAATTTCATTGTCATTTCAACTTTTGTTTTAAAACATTATGATGTGTAGAAAATTGATTAACTGGAATTTAGTATACATGAGCAAAGGAAACTTTGTTGAAATCCAGAGGGCCATTTCTGTTCATTTGATAAATGTATTAGTTTCTTCAGTTTCCTGAATTACCAGGTAAAGGGCAACATTTTCCAGATCTAACTAATTTCACTGAAACATATGAAAGACAAATACCAGAAGTCAAATCTAACATATTATTCCCAGGGGTCCTAAAAAAGAAAATCCAAAACCTTTACTTTGAAAAGCTAAAATAAGATTTTTTTAATTACATGAATGATTCATGCTAGATATGTGAACAGAGTAACACGTCAAGTTGTTGTACCAGTTGAAATGTCCTGGGTTTGCTCAGAATCATTAAATGGATGCAGGGGTATGGAGAGAAGGAGAGAGTAAATATTTTGGGGAAAAATTCACCTTTTATTCATTTATGCAAGAGTCGAAATATTTCAGCAGTCCAGCCTTTGTTAGCAGGAAGCACAACAAACCAGGCACAGTACAAAGAGCTAAAGTTAGGGCAAGGAGATTTATCTATCTGAACACACACAGAGATAATTCTGCTCTCTCTCTCTTTCTGATCATAACTGAGGTGCAGGCTGGACAGAACTACTGTCTATGTGGCGATTTGTTGTTTTAATTTAAATGGACTATATGGGCTAAAGATGTTAACATAACGTAGTTACTGTGTAACATTGAACAGTGTAAAACATAGTTCTGGGCTTGGTATTCAGAGACTTTATCCTGCTTAGTACTATGGCAAACTCACTATTATTTTTTTTAACTTTATATTAAAGTTACAGAAAAGAAAGAAAAACAGTTAAAGCATCTGGCATGTAAAGTATGGCTTTTATTTTAACAACATTTTTTATTCCCTTTCTCTTTAGCTGGAGAAAGTTTTTAAAGGGAAAAACCCCCTTGTTGGGCAGTTTTAGATTTTATTAAAGATGGTGGTAAATGGTTTTTTTGGGGGGGTGGGGGGGAGGGCTTGGTAAAAGAGGTTAGTTAAGGTGAGCCGGAGCTGCTGTTGCTGCTGCTGCTGCAGTTAAAATTCTATTTCATTTTATTACAGGTGGTGTTTTGGATTTAGTTGGAGCTAGTAATGCCATTACATTACATCCAATGTGATGCCATTTGGATTCCTTTCTCTGACCCGATTGAGTCAGGACCTCCCTCAGGATTAGGTCGAAGAAGGTCTGGGATCCCAGGAGATAGTGGGGGTGGTGAAGTTTGCTTCAGTAGCCTCTGTCTGTTCTTCCATTCTTTCCTCTCAATAATTCTTTCTTTAAGAACCCAAAAGGGAGTGATGACTGGAATAGTCCGTCCCCTCATTGTTTTTTCTACCAATTAGGCATAATATCTGACAAACCAAAATTGGTGTATGAGCTTTTGGTTTTACATTTTTTATTTTTACTAAGCATGATTTTGACATAGTTCTTGAGTTATATTTACGTGGCCTTTTTTGTTTGGACTAATTTTAGTTTTTCTGTCTGGTTCTCTTGCGCCTCTTTATTACATTCATTACTAAAAGCAACGTGACGTACTTTCCATTAACGTTTGACATTAGAGGTGATTGTAACCATTTTATGAACTTCCATATACTATTTACAGTTCACCTCACAATTAGGGTGAATTTATCAGTCCAGTTATTATAACAGATCTTGCAGCACTTTGGCCAGATTGTGGAGCTCTCACTCACCCTGGTGAGCCCTTAGTCATGTGAGAAGTCCCACTGACTCCACAATTAGCTATGGGCTACTCTGTAGCCCAGAATGGGTAGAGTGCTCTGGTTACACCTTATATCTTCTCAGACATGACCCTTCCCATTCCTGGCCTAGCCCTACACTGGGTTCGCAAAGGGCTGTGAAGACTGTGAACCATTCTGTGCCATTGGAGTGGCACAAAGGGGTCTGTAGGCAGCAGAGAATTAGGTCCCGTAGGAATTTAGGGTGTGCAAGGAATACATGCTTGGGCCTTACATTTTTAGAGAGGGGCAAGGAAAAAGTCATGGTAACTGATATAAATCTTTGTTATCTGTTCCCTAATATAGTCATATTAAATAAAGCATACCATTACAGTAATAGGATATGAAATTATCTTCTGATGTCTGTCACAGAACAGAATCAGAAAGGGTTTTTGCAGCCAAAGTATAGTATAATATAATATATAACATAAATCTTTGGCTATTAAGAAAAAGAATAATTTAGACAAATGTAAATGTTCAAAACCAGGCAAATGAGAATCCTTAATATAATCTTCTGTAGGAGATACTGTCTGAACCATCGACACTATCAACCACCAATAGTTCTCATCTAAGGACTCTTTTAGTCTTATTAATATCGTTCAAATATATTTAATTCGAGACGAACAAGGTCCTAGGTTTTGTAGGAAGAAATCATGGCGTCTGCGTGTCTGCATGAGAAAATTCAGATCTTTAACGTATTTAGTTTTGTCCTGAGTTTGAGTTTGATGTGATAGGTCTGGAAAAATATAGAGCTGACAGTCTAAATACACAACCAGGTTTTTAGTCCACATTGGTAATGAGACCCCACAACCCTGCCACCTTTTTCATGCTTCCATCAATTTAAAGTGCATTTTTTAATGAACAGTGGGGTTATTTTGGTCTGTTAATTATGGTAATTGTTTCCTGTGTGGAAACCACATGTATGAGCTGTGAAAGACGTGTATTTGCATTTGTGTGTGTGTGTGTGTGACTGGTGCAGTTTTCCTTTGAAGATTTTTTTTTTTTGTTCCTAGAAAGGGACGTTGTAATGAGCAACCACATTTATACTGAAGAATTCAGTGCTCCTTACTGCCCCATCATTGGCTTTCCTTTTGCATGGAGATTAAAGCCAGTGACTGAAAGCTGCTCCTCCTTTTCCCATGTGGGTGATATAAATTCGACATCAAATAGAAAGGAGGAAGGGCAGGTTTGGCTGTCAGCATAAAATGAAGAAGCCTGACAGCAGCAGAAAGAACAGGTCTGAAGTCTCATTAAACTGGTGGGTCCTTTAAAAAAAAAACAACAAAAAACTGAGAAGATGCCTGCTATGCCCTGGGAATAAATAGCTAGTGATTGGCATTATAAGGGACAACACTGAGAAACACACAGGAAAATGTTTTACAGCAAAATACCCCACTTATGAGTATGATGGGAAAAATCATGCAGATTTTGAGACCTCGAATGCTGTGGTTTATGTATTATGGAAGAACAATAAGGACTCTATAGTTAAAGTTCTAACCTGTTTTCTATTATAATCCTGATTTAGATCCTCTCTTGACTTTCCCCCAAACCCTTCTTTCTGTGTGATTTTTTTCAAGAGTAGAATCTAAACAAAGGAAAGTAGTTTGGGGAAAGTTTGAGGTTAATTGGACAGTGTTTCTGAGATATGGAACTTTGAAGAAGATAATGTTCCTTTCCCCAAAATCTTCTTTTGTTGTAATGCTATATCTCAAATGGGGCCTGGCCCATATGCTTCCCTCTTATTTGTGTTGTGGACCAGCCCATTTTTTGCGGGGTGGGGTGGAGTGGGGAGGAATGTTCAGTGACCCAGATCGATAGAGTCATCCCTGGCACTTTGGCTTTACTGAATTAGGAGTGGGCTGCAGTGGGAAGAGAGACATTATGGAGACACACAGGGCCTCCACAGAACCCCCCTAAGAACCATGTTGGTCTTAGTAATTCCACTAGTTTGGGGGGAGGGGCAAACCCTTCTACTCACTACTCAAAGAAATGATATCAAGAAAAGTCCGCAAGAGGAGCCAGGCAGAGCTACCAAACGGCTACATGAGTTATTCCCCCATAGGCAACTGTCTGATTCTTTGGCCTTGTCTACACTGGCAAGTTTCTGCACAGTAAAGCAGCTTTCTGCCTTGTAACTCCTGAGGTGTACACACTGCCAAGCCACTTAGTGCGCAGAAAGTGTGCAGTTGCAGCGCTGTAAAAAAACCACCCCAACAAGAGGCGTACACCTTTCTGCGCCGGGACTACAGTGCCGCAGTGCCAGTGTAGACACCCTGGTCGATTACAGCGCTGCGATTGACCTCCGGGAGGTGTCCCACAATGCCTGTTCTTGCCTTTCTGGTCATCGGTTTGAACTCTACTGCTCTGCCCTCAGGTGACCAACTGTCATCCTCACCCCTTAAATTCCTTGGGAATTATGAAAGTCCCCTTCCTGTTTGTTCGGCGATGTGTGCAGTGGTCTCAGCGCATCTTTCCAGGTGACCATGCCTGCTCCATGCACCAGGCAATACTCCACTTGGAGCAATGCCGAGCTGCTGGATCTCATCAGCATTTGGGGAGAGGAGGCTGTCCAGTCCCAGCTGCACTCCAGCCATAGGAATTATGATACCTACAGACAGATTTCATGATGCATGACAGAAAGGGGCCATGACTGGGACACACTGCAGTGCAGGGTCAAAGTGACGGAGCTGGGAAATGCCTACCACAAGGCACGGGAGACAAACCACCGCTCTGGTGCTGCACCCATGAGTTGCTGGTTCTACAAAGAGCTGGACGTGATACTCAGTGGCAACCCCACCTCCACTGCAAAGGCCACTGTGGATACTTCGGTGGCTCGCATGCCAGTCAAGAGTGGACTGAGCCAGGAGGAGAAAATCTTGGATGAGGATGGGGACGGGGAGGGGCACCGAGAGACAGAGGATGACTCGGAGGTCAGAGATGCATGCAGCCCAGAGCTCTTCTCTATCCCGGAAGAGACTTGCCAGTCACAGCTGTCGGATGTTGGCAAAGCACAAACAGGAGAGGAGGCCCCGGTAAGTGGCTTTGATTTGGGAATCGCTGAAGCGAGTTGTTGGGGGCAGGAGGGTTGCAGAAAGCAGGCTTGTGTCTGTATGAAGCTCATACCACCACATACCAAGTCTGAGCGGCGGAACAGGCTGTTGATTGACTCCCTCACTTCACGGGAATCTGCCTCAGAGATCTCCAGGAAACTCTCATGGAAATAATGGGCAATCCGCTGCCGCAGGTTCTTTGGCAGAGCTGCTTTGTTTCTTGATGCATTAAGGGTAACTTTCCCACACCACTCTTCCGTCACTGGGGGTGGGGGTGAAGGGACCATTGCTGCACACAGGTCAGCTGCATAAGGGCCAGGGAGGAAGCCGAAGTCTTGGAGAAGACCGCCCCTTGATTCCCAACTCACCCTCAGCAGTATCTGAATATCTTTCATAATGAACACAGCCTGTGGAAAATGTGGGGACAGAAATTATTATAAGGCCACCCCTACAGTGCTGGCTCTCCCCAAGAGCCACGTGCCCAGTGTACAGTATGGTCCTGGAAAACTGATTTCCCTTGCCCCTGTGGTTACTCACCATTTTGGGGGTCTTGTGGCTCAGGTGTGCTTGCCTGGGGTCAGCCAGTTAGTGACAGGTATGTGAATAGTGGATGTGTTTGAAATCAATGATCTCTGTGTTGCAAACAATACTGCTTCTGTCAAACGTTGCGTTTTGGCTTTTATATCAGTAGTGAGACTAGACTAGAGGGAATTTAGGACATTCTCTCCCTTAAAATCAACAGGGCTATGGCTACCTTGTATTGTTCATTATCTTACTATTAGAACATTTCAGGTTTTACTGGATGTTGAACAAATATGCTCCTGATCATATGATATTTGAGTCTCCAGTGTGATTATCTTAGGGCAGGTCTTCACTACCCGCCGGATCGGCGGGTAGCAATCGATCTATCGGGGATCGATTTTTCGCGTCTCGTTAAGACGCGATTAATCGATCCCCGATCGCGCTCCCCGTCGGCTCCGGAAATCCACCTCATCAAAAGGCGGAAGCGGAGTCGACGTGGGAGCGCCAGCGATCGACTCGCCGCCGTCCTCATGGTCAGGTAAGTCGATTACGATATGCCGACTTCAGCTACGCTATTCACGTAGCTGAAGTTGCGTATCGTAGATCGACCCCCTCCCCTAGTGTAGCCCAGGGCTGAGATAAATATGTGGTAACTTTAGAGCCATTCCTTTTGGTATCATGATAATACATTGCTTGTGCCCTGAAGATCTAATGTTTCCAAATGTTCCATATGAAAAAGATGGTTAAACTTAACAAAAGGCAGAGCTATACCTCACCTCAGATATTTAAGCAGCTAAACAAAGTACTGTATATGGGTCCTACTCAACATCCACTGAAGTCAATGAGAGTCTTTGATCTCTGTTGCTCTATAGTTAGTGCAGCTCTTAATGGACAATACTTGACAGGTGGCAGAGGCAGGAGAAAGGAACATTTTCCCCCTATATTTCAAGTAGTCTCTTAAGTAGGAAAGGTGAGGGAGTATGTGAGCTCGTTTTTTCTGATACACATATCCCAAATAACCGTGAGGGTCTGCATTCTGCTCTCACACCAATGTGAATAAAGAGTTACTCACTGAATTCAATGGAAATTACAGCAGGGTAAAACTGGTGTGAGACCAGAATTGGGCCCTGATCTTATTGCTAGGTACGGGGAAGGACGAGGCAGAAGAGGGCAAGCTGGTAGATTCAGAAGGTCTCTTGGAATCTATGATTTGTCATTCTGGATGTTGCAGATGGAGAGAAAAGAACCACTATTTCAGCTTTTAGCTGATTTTTAATGTTGCATTTTGAAGAATTTTTTCCTGAGGATCCAGCAGGTGATCTGTTTTACACCCTAAAGCAAAGATTAATTAAAATGAAACTGCTGAGCTCAATTTTTAATTTTTTGTAACCAGGCAACATATTATAAACAAAATAGTCTTTACAAGTGAATTGCATTGGTCCTAGTGGTTTGCTACTATGTTTTTAATTTCATTTTTACTGTGGAAAAACAATAAAGTTTCATTATGAATTATTTTGTATTTAACCACAATTAAGAAGTCTCATATCATAGAATATTAATGGGTAATTATATTTAGAGTTTAAACTGGATTGATCATTCCTTCCCAGAAGAACAAATGCACAGACAACGTTGTGCAGCGATAACATGTCAGTAATATCACACTTCTCTACAGAGTTTGGCGATAAATTTCCATCTGGCAAACAGATATGCGGGAGAGAACTGTTGTTAATATGACTTTAACAAAGACCAAGTTCATAGGAATAAAACTCAGTTTGAAGCTTCATTTCTACTTTTCACAATTGAGAAACATGAATAGCTTTTAGCTGTTTCTTAGAGCACTTGGGCACCAGTTGTTGGCAGAATAAGGAAGTTCACTTTAACAAACTGAGGTTTATTATACTCCCAATGTACAGGCATAGCTACCACAATTAATAATGCCCTCTATTTAACATAACATAATAATGGCCTTACTGGGTCAGTATCTTGGATCCTTCTAGCCCAATATCCTGAAAGTGGCTAGTGCCAGATGCTTCAGAGGAAATGAACAGAACAGGGCAATTATCAAGTGATCCATCCTATATTGTTCAGTCCCAGCTTCTGTCAGTCAGAGGTTTAGGGACACTCACAGCATAGGGTTGTAGCCCTGACCCTCTTGACTATAGCCATTGATGGACCTATCCTCCATGAACTTATCTACTTTTTTTCTTAACCCAGTTATACTTCTGGCCTTCACACATCCTCTGACAATAAGTTCCACAGGTTGACTGTGCATTGTGTGAAGAAATACTTCCTCGTGTTTTTTTCCAAACCCACTGTGATGGGTTGGATCCCCCTTCTGGGGTGCCACCTCATGTATTGGGGTCCCTCTGAGCCCGCCCGTTCCACCAGCCTGGCTCCCTCACCCTGTCCTGCTGTGTGCACCCACACACATAGGGACACACCCAGCTGTAGAATCACAGAGAGTCTGCAACCAGCTCTGCGTGGGAAGATTCAGCTCAGGGAATTGCACAGCACTCAGGTGCACACACCTTGTGGGGTGTAAACCCAAAATTGTATTGTCTTGCGCTGTGTAGAGATCTATACAGCGTAAACTCATGAAATGCACTCCCTTCCTCAATGAGGAGGAAGATATGCACAGCTTTCCCCACCCCCAGTTATGAATTGCACAAATTGGGTTTAGAATAACCAAAAATAAGTTTATTAAGTACAAAAGGTAGATTTTAAGTGATTATAAGGGATAGCAAACAGATTAAAGCAGATTACTGAGCAAATAAAACAAACACGCAAACTAGGCTTAATACATTAAATACATTGGGCACAAATAGTAATTTCTCACCCTAAATTTTGTTTTATGCAGGTTGCAGAGTTTCAGTGCTGTAAAGTGGCAGTGTAGACAGTGCACCAGCGCTGGGAGCCATGTTCGCAGCACTGGGAACAACGGCCTTAGTGGAGGTGGGTTTTTTAGAGCGCTGGGAGAGGTCATTCCCAGCGCTCTGCCAAGACTACAAGGGCTTATAGTCCTTAGTTCCTTTGTTTTTTCAGGTGTTTTCAGCAGTCTTCCTTCTTGGGCAGGGAAGCAGTGGAGAAGAGCCTTGATTAACTTACTCCCCAGCCTTAAATAGGATTTACATATGGCAGGAATCCTTTGTTTCCTAGTTTTACCCCCACCCCCCTCCAGTGGAAAAATACCAGATGTCCAAAATGATGTCTAGTACCAGGTGACAAGATCACCTGACCCTGCAGTGTTAAAGCAGCATCCCAGGAAACTTCTCAGGAATGAGGGAGATTAACATCTTCAATGTCCTATTGTCCTTCCTAATGGCCCATCCAGGCAGATTTCATAGTGTCTGGTGGGTATTCCCCAAGTGTACACACAGTTGTAATTGTTACATAGTCAATATTCCTAACTTCAGATACAGAAATGATATATGCATATGAATTGAATAATCATATTCAGTAAACCATAACCTTTCCAATGATATCTCACACGACCCATCTTGCATAAAACATATCTTAGTTATGCCATATTCATACCTACTGCCTATTAATTTTGTTGGTGACCCCTGGTTCTCGTGTTATGTGAAGGGGTAAATAATACTTCTCTATTCACTTTCTGCACACCATTCATGATTGTATAAACTATCATATCATCCATTAGTTGTCTCTTTTCTAAGCTGATCAGTCCCAGTCTTTTTAAACTTTCCTTGTACCCCTGATCACATTTATTGTCCTTCACGACTGTACCTTTTCCAATTCTAATGTATCTTTTTTGAGGTGCAGTGATTAGAACTGCACACAGCATTAAAGGTGTGGCCATACCATAGATTTATATAGTGGCATTATCATATTTCCTGTCATATTATCTGTCCCTTTCCTAATAGTTCTAATGTTCTGTTAGCCTTTTTGATTGCCGCTGCATGTTGAGCAGGTGTTTTCAGAGAACCATCCATGATGACTCTGAAGATCTCTTTGTTGACTGGTAACAGCTAATTTAGACCTCATCATTTTGTATTTATTGTTGACATTATGTTTTTCAACATGCATTATTTTGCACTTATGAGCATTGAATTTCATCTGCTATTTTGTTGCTCAGTCACCCAGTTTTGTGAGTTCCTTTTGTAACTCTTGACAGACAGCTTTGGACTTAACTATCTTGAGTACTTTAGTATCATTTGCAAATTTTGCCAACTCACTGTTTATCCCCTTTTTCTAGGTCATTTTTTAATATGTCGAACAGCACAGGTCTCCCTGTTTACACCACTATTTACCTCTCTCCATTCTGAAATTGAACCAGTTATTGCTACCCTTTGTTTCCTAACTTTTAACCAGTTACTGAGCATGAGAAGACCTTATCTCTTATCCCATAACTGCTTACTTTCTGTAAGAGCCTTTGGTGTGGGACTTTATCAAAGGTTTTTCTAAAAGTTCATTCACACTATATCAACTGGATCACCCTTGTCCACATGCTTGTTGACAGCCTCAAAGAATTCTAATACATTGATGAGGCATGATTTCCCTTTACAAAAGCTGTGTTGACTCTTCCCCAAGAAATTGTGTTCATCTATGTGTCTCATAATTCTGTGTTTATTATAGTTTCAACCAATTTGCTCGTTGACTGAAGATAGGCTTACTGGCCTGTAATTGCCAAAATCACCTCTGGAGCCTTTTTTAAAAATAGGTGTTAATCAGCTATCATCCAGTCATCTGGTACAAAGGCTAATTTAAGTGATAGGTTACCTACCAAAGTTAGTAGTTCTGCAATGTCATCTGTGAGTTCCTGCAGAACTCTTGGGTGAATACCATCTGGTCCTTGTGACTTACAGGGCCGGCTTTAGACTGATTCCCTCGATTCGGGGGAATCGGGCCCCGTGCCGGCGTCTAAGAGGGCCCTGCACTGGCACCTTTTTAATTTTTACTCATCCGGTGGCGCTCCGGGTCTTCGGCGGCACTTCGGTGACGGGTCCTTCACTCGCTCCGGGTCTTCGGTAGCATTTTGGCGGCGGGTTCTTCAGTGCCGCCGAAGACCCAGAGCGAGTGAAGAACCCGCCGCCGAAGTGCCGCTGAAGACCCGGAGAGCCGCCGGTTGAGTACAAGCGGGTGTTCGAATTGGGCCCCGCACTTCCTAAAGCCGGCCCTGGTGACTTAATACTGTTTAATTTATCAATTTGCTCCAAAAACTCCTCTCTTGATGCCTCAATCTCTGAGAATTCCTCAGATTTGTCATCTAAAAAGAATAGCTCAGGTGTGGGAGTCTCCTTCACAGTCTTTGCAGTGAAGACAGATGCAAAGAATTCATTTAGCTTCTCCACAATGGCCTTGTCTTCCTTGAGTGCTCCTTTAGCACCTTGATCATCCAGTGACCCTGCTGCTTGTTTGGCAGACTTCCTACTTCAGATGTATTTTAAAAAACCTGATGTTAGTTTTTGTGTGTTTTGCTAGTTGTTCAATTTTTTTTGCCCTGTTTAATTATACTTTTACACTTGACTTGCTAGAGTTTATGCTCCTTTCTATTTTACTCAGTAGGATTTGACTTCCAAATTTTAAAGGATGCCTTTTTGCCTCTCACTGCCACTTTACTCTGTTGTTTAGCCATGGTGACATATTTGTGGTCTGCATGCTGGTTTTTTTATTTGGGTTGTACATTTAGGGTGAGCCTCTTTTGTGGTTTTTAAAAATAGTTTCCATGGAGCTTGCAAGCTTTTCTCTCTTGTGGCTGGTCCTTTTAATTTTCATTTAACTAGCTTCCTCATTTTTGTATAGTTCCTCTTTTTGAAGTTAAATGCCACTGTGGTGGAGTTCTTTGGTATTTTCCCCTCTACAAGGATGTTAAATTTAATTACATGAAGGTTGTTATTACTGAGTGGTTCAGCTATATTCACCTATTGTACCAGATACTCTTTTCAATTTAGGCCTAGATCAAAAATTGCCTTGTGGGTTCCAGAACTAACTGCTTCAAGACGCAGTCATTAATGGTATCTAGAAAATTTCTCTCTGCATCCCTTACTGAGGTAACATGTACCCAGTCAATATTGGGGTAGTTCAAATCCCCCATTGTAACTGGGTTTTCAGTTTTTGTGGTCTCTCTAACCTTCCTGAGCATTTCACACTCACTGTCACCATCCTGGTCAGGTGGTAGGTAGTGCATTTTGGATGCTATACTCTTATTGTTCAAGCATGGAATTTCTATCCATAGAGATTGCATGATACATTTTGATTCATTTAAGATTTTTACTATATTTTGACTCTATGCTTTCTTTCATATATAGTGCTACCCCTCCACCAACACAACCTACTCTGTTATTCCTCTATATTTTGTACTCTGATATTACCATGTCCTATTGATTATCATCATTCCACCAATTTCTGTGATGCCTAATATGTCAATTTCGTCATCTAATACCAGGTACTCAAGTTCACCCACCTCAATATTTAGATTTTAGCATTTGTGTACAAGAACTTACCAAATTTGTCACTATTTAGTGTCTGCCTTCATGTGATGTAATTGAATGGGACTGTTTTTCACTTGATTGTTTCTCTTCAGTTTCTACCTGTATTTTATCAACTTTATATGTTATTTTTTGTCCTGAAGCATTCCAAATCTTATGCAAACTATATATTGGCATCACTTTACTTACTACTGAAATGTAGATATCTCTGAGGGACAAGGGATTCTACACTAGCCACAGCGACAAAGAGTCCTCTGGCACCCTATAGACTAACAGACATATTGGAGCATAAGCTTTCATGGGTGAATATCCACTTCGTCGGATGCATGCAGTTATTTCCACTGCAAGCATTCGACAAAGTGGGTATTCACCCACGAAAGCTTATGCTCCAATACGTCTGTTAGTCTATAAGGTGCCACGGGACTCTTTGTCGCTTCTACAGATCCAGACTAACACGGCTACCCCTCTGATACTTTACACTAGCCACAGTGTTTCAGGGAGGAAAGAAAAACAATATCCAGTAGATACAGGGTACATTTTGGTAAACAAATTGTAATTTTCCTGAACAGGTGTTTGGCCATGTGACTGAAGCTAAAATTCTTGCTGTTGTAAAAAGTTACATGTGAATTTTAATCACCACAAGTGGTCATGAGTAGGTTTGGCTGAAAATGGAATTTCCATTCCATGGGAATTTCTAAGATTTTGACCTTTTGTTTTGTTCCAAATCAGGATGAAAAGTCAATCTCAGAAATTTTTGTGAAATGAAAATATTGAAAAGCATTTCATTTCAATCTTTATATTATATTATTATAAAAGTCAAAATGATAAAGTCAAAATAAAATGTTTCAACCTCATTGAAACAAACTGTTGAGATAATTTCCTGTTGAAAATTCTGAAAAATGTGATACATCCACACAAAATGGTTCAATTTTGTTGAATCAAGGTTTTACAATAGAAAATTGTTCCCTTGGAAAATTTTCGACAAGCTTTAGATATAACATTGATTTTATGGGCCTCTGTTGGCGCTATGACACTGAAGATGTGCTGGACTAATGGTTAAATGCTTACCCAGAAGGAAATGACTGATTCATCATTAGTAGTGGACCTTTCTTTTTAAGGCTACCTGCGCAAATGCTGATCAAACCCGATCCAGTTTTGCTTAGGAGATCTTTTGAGATCACATAGCTTAAGAAAATGTGGTTTGTAGGCATTACCACTAATGGGAGTTACATCCATGTATCTGGGGAAGATTGTGCCTTGCAGTCTTTTTTCATATTTACATTTAGTATCGGATCTCCAATGGCTGCTGTAGATTTGCTCTCCATTTTATAAAATGCTGATTTATATGCTAATAAATTCAATCTGGTTTACTGAAGTAAAGGCTTGTTTTTAAAAGAGAACAGTATTGTAACACAAACTGAGCAGCCAGTGTGGAAGACAGCTGACTGTTGTTCATAGCTTGAAATATCACTTTAACAATTGTCTCATGGTTTTAAAGTCCTATGGTGGAATAGTACCACTATTAGGATTTCAGATAGAAAAACCTATTTCTTGTAAGCGAATCAGACCTTGCAGATATACAATACAGTTGGAAGATGAAGACATTTGTTAGATAGTTCCTCAATGAGAGGAAAACTGGGATCTTAAGAAATTCCTGCTTTTGGTTACAAAGATTTTTCAGGAAATGGGATTATCTTGAATTTTAAAATGGTGACTGTTTAAAGCCAGTGCTGACTTAAAATAAATGTTTTGGCTTGGGGACGTGGAATGGGTTAGTAGTGGAAAAATAGTGTATTTTGTTTCTAGGTCACCAGTTTAAATCCAGTAACCTAGTGTCTGAAAGTTTCCATTTGCTAGCCACTCACTGGTTTTTGTGAAGTGAATTGGTATTTTCAGTGGACTTCCTAGTGGACTGTGTCTTCATCACAAAAAACACCAGTACATTTTGTGCTAACTGGCACTTTCAGCATAACTAAGACATTAGTTGCACTGCATCCGAGGGTGCTAAAGGAGTTGGCTGATGTGATTGCAGAGCCATTGGCCATTATCTTTGACAAATCATGGCAATCGGGGGAGGTCCCGGATGACTGGAAAAAAGCTAATGTAGTGCCCATCTTTAAAAAAGGGAAGAAGGAAGATCCGGGGAACTACAGGCCAGTCAGTCTCACCTCAGTCCCTGGAAAAATCATGGAACAGATCCTCAAGGAATCAATTCTGAACCACTTAAAGGAGGGGAAAGTGATCAGGAACAGTCAGCATGGATTCACCAAGGGCAAGTCATGCCTGACTAACCTAATTGCCTTCTATGATGAGATAACCGGCTCTGTGGATGAGGGGAAAGCAGTGGATGTGCTATTTCTTGACTTTAGCAAAGCTTTTGATACAGTCTCCCACAGTATTCTTGCCAGCAAGTTAAAGAAGTATGGGCTGGATGAATGGACGGTAAGGTGGATAGAAAACTGGCTGGATGGTCGTGCTCAACGGATAGTGATCAATGGCTCCATGTCTAGTTGGCAGCCGGTATCAAGTGGAGTGCCCCAAGGGTCGGTGCTGGGGCCGGTTTTGTTCAATATCTTCATCAACGATCTGGAGGATGGTGTGGACTGCACCCTTAGCAAGTTTGCAGATGACACTAAATTGGGAGGCGTGGTTGATACGCTGGAGGGTAGGGATAGGATACAGAGGGACCTAGACAAATTAGAGGATTGGGCCAAAAGAAATCTGATGAGGTTCAACAAGGACAAGTGCAGAGTCCTGCACTTAGGACGGAAGAATCCCATGCACTGCTACAGACTAGGGACCGAATGGCTGGGCAGCAGTTCTGCAGAAAAGGACCTAGGGGTTACGGTGGACGAAAAGCTGAATATGAGTCAACAGTGTGCCCTTGTTGCCAAGAAGGCTAACGGCATTTTGGGTTGTATAAGTAGGGGCATTTCCAGCAGATCGAGGGACGTGATTATTCCCCTCTATTCGGCACTGGTGAGGCCTCATTTGGAGTACTGTGTCCAGTTTTGGGCCCCACACTACAAGAAGGATGTGGATAAATTGGAAAGAGTCCAACGGAGGGCAACAAAAATGATTAGGGGGCTGGAGCACATGACTTATGAGGAGAGGCTGAGGGAACTGGGATTGTTTAGCCTGCAGAAGAGAAGAATGAGGGGGGATTTGATAGCTGCTTTCAACTACCTAAAAGGGGGTTCCAAAGAGGATGGATCTAGACTGTTCTCAGTGGTAGAAGATGACAGAACAAGGAGTAATGGTCTCAAGTTGCAGAGGGGGAGGTTTAGGTTGGATATTAGGAAAAACTTTTTCACTAGTAGGGTGGTGAAGCACTGGAATGGGTTACCTAGGGAGGTGGTGGAATCTCCTTCCTTAGAGGTTTTTAAGGTCAGGCTTGACAAAGCCCTGGCTGGGATGATCTAGTTGGGGTTGGTCCTGCTTTGAGCAGGGGGTTGGACTAGATGACCTCCTGAGGTCCCTTCCAACCCTGAGATTCTATGATTCTATGATTCTATGATTGAATAGGTTCAGAATCTGTTCTCTCACTGCCCTATAGCATGGTGGAGGCCTAACTAAATCATACTGAGATCCCCCCCCAGGCAGGATTGAGGCATGGTAATATGGGAAAACCTGAATGGTTGCTCTCCCTGTGCCATATCTATTCTGTGGCTAAATAGAGTTTCAGTCTCCAGAAAATCTACCATGAGCTCTAAATTCCCTATAAAATTTAGATAAAAGAAATGATGTGTTACATGTATCCAAACACTCCAATAAAAAAATCAAAGTAGTAATGTTACTGCAATGCTTTAGGAAAAATGTAATAAAGTCCATGATTAATAAGTAGAAAAATGGAACAGATGCAGAGAAGGGCTACTAGGATGATCCGAGGAATGGAAAACCTACCTTATGAGAGGACACTTGAAGAGCTCGACTTTTTTAGCCTAACCAAAAGAAGGCTGAGGGGAGATATATGGTTGCTCTCTATAAATACATCAGAGGGATAAATACTAGGGAGGGAGAAGAGTTATTTCAGTTAAGCGCCAATGTGGACATGTGATGGGGTGCACTCACCCCGCACTGGATGGGGAAGGATTAACTTCTTGCTGTGGGCTGAGCGAGCTGTGTCCCCACATCCCTACTGGGCAAGCTCCAGGTGCAGCACTAGTATAAAAGGGAGCAGCCAGCTCAGTCTGGGCTGACCGCTGAGTAGGAAGGATGCTCTTTTCTGGCTCCAGCCCGGGAGCATTTGGAACCCCTGACCGCGGAAGCCAAAGGTGCTAAGACCCACACAGACGCTCAAGTGCATGTGGACGCCCAAGAAAGACCAGAGTCACTGGGAACCGCATGCGATGAGAAGCCCCTACGACGCTTCGATGGCAGCTCCAAGAGACATGGTAGGAAGTGGCCTGGGCGGGGGGGAGAGACCCCTCTAACTATAGTCCTGTGGGAAGTTGGTGTGTTTCAGTTGGAGCCCTGCTGACTCAGTAGCGGAACGCTCCACCACTATTAGGGCCCTGGGCCAGGACCTGGTGGAGCAGGATAGGCCTGGGTCCCCCTACTCCGGCCGCCACCACCCCCAGGTGATGGCCCATTGGCTCTGGCCATAAGGCATTACTGCCCTGTGAATGAGGGCAACTCTGCTGACTCTGGCCATTGGGCCGCATAGCCCTGAGAGGCAGGGCAGTCCTATTGACTCTTGACTGTTGGGCCACGCAGTCCTGAGACACAGGGCAGTCCTGTTGACTCTGGCCATTGGGCCGTCCAGCCCCGAGGGAGAAGGCATCTGTATCGACCCTTACCATTAGGTTTTCTAGCCCTGAGGACAAAGACCGCTGAATTGACTCTGACTACTAGGCCATACCATCCTGGAGGCAGGGGCAATTATATTGACTCTAGCCATTTGGCCTCACTGCCTGAGGTAGAGGGCAGCTTGGAGGACTGGGTGCACACACCCCTTACTGGGCAGGGTTTCCCCACCCATTACAGGATACAAAAACAAATGGATATAAACTGACCATCAACAAGTTTAGGCTTGAAATTAGATGAAGATTTCTAACTATCAGAGGAGTAAAGTTCTGAAACAGCCTTCCAAGGGGAGAAGTGGGGTCAAAAAACATAACTGAACTTGGTAAGTTTACAGAGGGGATGGTACGATGAGACTGTCTACAGTGGTATGTAGCTGATCTGTGATTGCAGCAAATATCTCCAATGGCCAGTGATGGGACACTAAATGGAGAGGGCTCTGAGTTACTACAGACAGTTCTTTTCCAGGTGTCTGGCTGTTGGATCTTGTCCACATGCTCAGGGTCTAACTGATTGCCAGGTGCCAGCTCATGCCAAGGTCCCCATGTCTCAACTGAACATTGACAAATACATAGCTGGAATCAGTCTGGCTCATCTGTGTATTAGTATTGTTAAAATAGGCACTGGGATTACAAGAATGTGTTTCGTGTTTAAACTTTATGGAATGCTTGTGAGCTTCTGCATGCATTAATCTCACTTACAGAATCTATATCCCATACTGTAAAGTAATATTTAAGCATTTGTATTGTAAGTCTCTATGAATATATAAATCACCAGATAGGAAAGAGACATTAACTAGTGCAAAGTCCAACAGAAGGTGTAACGTCCTGGAAACAAGGAAGGCCCATTAACATCAGATGGACTATTGTGGAATATTAAAGAGGACAAAAGACTTTGTTGCTCTGCTCTGGACCCTACCAGCCATGTAAAGGTGACATGAGTCCCTGGAGAAGAGGACAAGGACAATAGAAAGTCCCTCTTGTGAGGACATTGAACTGTTTTATGCTGGGCTTTCTGTTACTTCAGAAGGTGACCGGTGTGCTCTGAATATGCCTAGAGAACTGAACTCCTCAATGAGGTAAGCATTCTCCTGCCGGGTTTGAGAATCTTTCTTTGGTGCCACGAGGGCTTCGGCTTCAGCGAAGGCTCCAAGCAACTCATTAGCTGTGGGGTGGCATCAGTGCTTTAGGTGCCTAAGGGACTCTGGTGCCTACAGAGTTAGATGGCAGCTGAGTGGTGGCTTTGAAAATGTCAGCGGCACCTAAGTGGTGGACTTAGGCACCTAGAGAGGCAGATAGGCACCTAAGTCCTTTTAAGGATATGAGCCTTTGTGCCTAAGGTAGGCACAATGCCTGTGGAAGCAGTAGAGAAGTGCACTTAACTACAGCTTCCCGTCTATGGCTTTTTAACAAAGTGCACTCCTTTGTGTTGGCCCATGTTGCTGACCAGTGTGATGGGTGGGGCCATGCCTCCACCAATAAGGGGTTTCTAACGCTGCTGTTAGCAGCTGTTAGTTCCTAGTGGCGTCAATTCAGATATTTCTTGGGGAGGAAGGCAAATTCCCGTCCTCCTGTCCTCCACTCCCCCACTCCAACCCCAGAAGGGAGCCTGGGTTTCTCTCATCTTGGGAGTTTTCCCTCTCTCTTACTCACACAGTGCTTGAGCTGATCCCTCCAGAAGTCAAGTTCTCAGCTGACTCCCCTCTGCTCCTTTTGTCCTCTCCCCATCCTTGCAGGTCATCCTCAGAGGTGAAGAATTGTTGATAACTTGCAGTATAATAAAGGGATATCTCGGGGGAAGTGGATCCTTTAAAAAAAAACCCCATCGTTTTTAGTTTTAACATCATCATGTAGGATATAAAGAATGAAAACCACATTCAGATCTGATGTCAGTAATTAGCACCCACTTACACCGGATATGAACTCGGCCCATTGTGTGCAAAGGAATCACACAATTCTATCAGGCAGTATTTTGCAACATCAGATGATGGCTGAGTTTAAATGGATGTGGACTGTTATTAAAAATAATTTAAAATGAGGAGCCATTAGTGCAGACAAAGGCAATATTGGAAGGCATAAAGGGAGGTACAGTTAAGTGGTATGATGCACTTGAGTAGCCTGCAAAAGTAGAAAGGATGGGCCATTTAGGACAGGCTAGTAAACTTTTTGGTCTGGTTAAACAATGAACTTCGGAATGAGGTGGAGCTGAAATGGCAGCAACCCTTCTCTTTGCTCCAGGCCAAGCTGGCTGGGGAGGAAAAGACCAGGTGTGGGAAGCAGGAATGGCTTTACTGCAAACTTTAAAAGCAGAGATCCATCTAAACTGCAAAGTTTGGATCTGGATTTGAATTCTCCAAAATCAGGAGTGTTTGGATCCCAGGGTTTGATTCAATCCATTATGGAGTCCATGGGAACTGTGGGTTCTCAGCAGGTCTGAAAATCAGGCCACTTGTTTCCCTGTTTAAATGTGGATACAAGGCCTAATTTTAGATTCCCAAATTTTAACATTTAGGCCTAAATAAATAACAGTTTCTGTAACTAACTACAGAATTACTCTACAGTGAAGAGTTACATACAAAATAGCACAAGCCCTAGTTTTAAGAAATTCAAGAAAATAAGTGCTTGATTCATCGTTATTTGCCAAATTAAATAATTTTGTCTTGACTCTTTTTTTTTTTTTTACTGGTCCTGCATAATAAACTACTTGTGCAATTAGCAATAAAATTGTCACTCCTGTAAGGAATTTTTTTAAAGCTGGGAACAAGTGTGACATTTATTACTCTTTTAGAGTGTTGCAGTTAAAAATAGCTGTCCCATTTTCAGATAGCTAGCGCACTTTTGATCTTGGTTTATCCAGGTCTGTAGATAGATGAAAAGTAAGTGTCATTAGATAGAAATTACTTGAGCACATTATGGGGAATTTTAGTCTTTCAGTGCAAACATGGGGTTATAGCTGCAGTCTGCATGAATTTTTTTGAAAGGACAGAGTCAGCACACTTTGGTTTCACTGTTTTCTGCATAATTTTTTAGCATTTAAGCAAGGTGTGTTGGTGCCCTTAATTCTCAGTATAATATTGTGGTATGATTTATCTAATGCCTGCAGTCTTTGATTGTGTAGATTTAGCAGGAATACAACCAAATATTGGAAACTGAACACATACTGTAGTTATACTTAGGGTGACCACACAGCAAGTGTGAAAAATTGGGACAAGGGGTGGGGGGTAATAGGAGCCTATATAAGAAAAAAGCCTCAAATATCGGGACTGTCCATATAAAATCGGGACATGTCACCCTAGTTATACTGCAGAGTGATATAGAAGTTAAATAACAAAAAATGAAAGATATAAAATTCCCAATACCCAACTAAAATGAACTCCTGATTTTTTGCCCTTTCTCCATGTGAATGTTCTACCCAGAAGCCCTCACTTGGACTAACCTTCAATGTGTGGTGTATACTGCTGAACGGTACTGAAGACTTGCCTCTATTACTGGTAGAGATGTTATTTACCACTAGAGATGGGAACAGACCAAATTGCAGATCCAAACTTTTTCTAATGTGCAAAACCAAAACCATGGAGTTAAATATTCTCGAACTTTGGGATGTTTGGATTCAGATTCAAATCCAAACTTTGTAGCTTGAACCCATCTCTAATAGCTAGCCAAACAGGATGAAAAGTAAAGTGTAAACTAAAACAATAATTCCAACTAGTTGGTGTTATTTCAGAGGAAAAGGGTCTTGAGAGTAATGCTGCTCTGATTTCCATTGAGGTTCAATAGACTCAGTTGTTACTGGTTTTTGCAGAGCGGGATATGTCCCACTATATTTTCTGCTGAGATTGGCCCCAACTGGAAGATTAAATCTGAATCTTCCAGATTTTGTGGGGGAGGTTTCAGATTCAAAACCCCAGCCACAAAGCCACTCCATTTTTTCTCTGTGCCCAGTTCAGATAAGGTTCAAGATGGCAGAACTCTCACAAAGACAGCTGATTTCCACCATTTTGGACCAATGTCTCATGAGAACAGTTTGTGAGGGTTTGGCACTATCAAATCCAAACCTGAATGAATGGAATTAAGAGCAGCACATTGCATACTCTCTGACAGACATAATTATATGCACATTTATTTAAAGAGGAGTATTATTGTCCCCTTGAGCAATGGTATCAGAATTTTGCCTTCAATTATGCTAATTTACAAATGGAGATTGAGGAGCCTGTATAGCAGTGGTCCCCAACCTTTCTGTGGCCAAGAGCACATTCATCCCTTCATCAGAGTGTGGCGGGCAGCGACACTTCTCGGCGGCATTTCGGTGGCGATGGTTCTCCGTTGGAAGCGCACCTCGGCGGCATTTTGGCGAAAGCTTTTCCGCCGGAAGCGCTCCTCGGCGGCATTTCGGCGAAAGCTTCTCCACTGGAAGCGCTGCACGGCAGCATTTCGGCAAAAGCTTCTCCGCCGGAAGCACTGTGCAGCGGCATTTCAGTGGCGACGCTTCTCTGGCGGATGCACCTCTCCTCTTCCTTCCTTGGTGCCGGCCCTAACGGTAGGTGCACATAAATGCCCCGGCGGGCGCCATAGGCACCATGTTGGGGACCACTGCTGTATAGATTAATATATAGGTGGCAATAGATGATAATAGATACAGTGGTGGATTACTGTATGGGCCGACGGGGACCGTGTCCAGTGGTCCCGGCCAATTTGGGGGCCCTGCAGGAGTGCTGGAACTCCGGCCCTGCTCCCTGCTGCTCATTCTCCTCCCCCACATCCCTCAGCCCTGCTCCTCCTCTTCCTCCTGAGGCCCTGCCCCTGGCCAGGACAAATGGATGGAGCCTGTGTTAGGGAGCGTGTATTCCCCCCACCCTACCCGTGCGGAGCTGGCCGACCCCCACTCCTCCCCGCCCCCGTGCAGAACTGACCGAGCCCCCTCTGCCTTCCCCCCACCCATGCAGAGCTGGCCTAGCACCCTCTCCCTTCTCCCCTGTCCCCCACCCCCCTGTGGAGCCGGCCCGAACCACTTGCCCAAGCCCCGTCCTCCCCCACGCAGGATTGGCCTGAGGCCTGCTGCTCACCCCCCACCCCGAGCTCCCTTTTTGGCAAAACTGGGCATTTGTACTGTTTGCTCTTGCCAACTGGTGATCAGTTGGCAAGAGCACAAATGCCCAATTTTGCCAAAAATATAGGGACACCTGGGGCCAAAATGGGATGTGTAGTTACCCTAGGCTAGGGATCCCCAAACTTTTTCAGTTGCTCCCCCCCACTTATCTGGTCAGTGCCCTCTCCCCACCCCCGGAGTTGTGAGAAGAGCCAGGACTGGGAGCTGGGGATCTCGGTCGGGCAGTGGGCTGCAGTCAGGGGCTGGGAGCGGGGCCGCGGCTGGGGTGTACCTAGGAGCATAGCCATGGCTGGGGCTGGAGGAGGGGCTGGAATGGGGCCGGAGCAGATCTGGGGGCAGAGCAGGACTAGGGGCACTCCATCCTCACCCGGGTCCCACTGCACACCCCTCCTGAAACATTCCTCCGTGCCTCCTACGAGGGTGCGCCCCACAGTTTGGGGACCACTGGCCTAGGTTGTGGTAAGAGCCACTCAGGAAGCCTGGGCAGCTCTGTGGAGCCCATGGTCCTCCACCTGCCCTGGGCAGGAGACATAGGTGTCTGAGAGCAGCCCCTGGCTTGTATCTCTGCCCCCACCCCCCAGGGTATGCCTCCCAGGGCAGATGGAGGGTCCAGGGCTCCCCAGAGTGGCCCAGTCTCCCTGAGCAGCTCTTACCACGGCCCCGGCTTCCAACCAGGCTAGGGGGTGGGGCCTTGGGACAAGGGGAGGAGCAGGGGCAGGGCCTTGTGATGGGGGTCATGTGGGGGCCCCAATGTTCTTTGTGCCCAGGGCCCCAATAAAACTTAATCCGCCTTTGGGAATGGTATGCTTCTATGATATGATAAATTATCATACCATAGAAGCAGCTTAAGAAGAATGATTAAGGGATCTTCACAGTTATCAGGTTCTTTGTATTGCTGCTTCTATTATTTTAAATTTTCAGGTAATGTGCTCCTCTTTTACAAAAGTGAAACTGAAAATTATTCATTCATTAAAGAGTGACCCGCTTCCACTGAAGTCAATGGCCTACTTCTCATTTACTATACTGATGTAGTGTCAGCTCCTGATGTAACCAATCCTACAAATCTTTTGTATAGCACTCTGTTTAAAATGCTTATTAGATTTATCTCTGAAGCTGCTTACAGGGTTAAAAGTAGCAGTTTAGAGTACAGTACTTAGATATTTACATTTCATGGCATATAAAGTAAGTACTGGTTACATATTTCAATACACCAAATTAGTAACTGATTTAAGTAACGGTCTTTGTAATTTATTTTCATTGGGTATCAGTTGGCTCCCTGGGAAATAGCCTAATTAAGCACATTAGCTGATTTTCCTTTAAGTGCCATGTACTACAGTTATTTATTTTGTCTGGTTTAATTTTGTATCTGGCTATGTATCACGTGTATTAGTACGTAATCAGTAAATGTATAAAAATGAGTGTTAAGCTCACTATGGGCCTCAATCTGTGAGAGGCTGAGACTCCTCCTTTAAGTCAACGGTAGCTGAGGGGATGCAGCCCTACATAAAATTGACCCCTAGCTGTGCAGGAGGGGAGAAGTTGGGCAAGGAAAGTATTTCATTACATTGGAATGAATTCTAGGTCATCTAACTGGACCGACACAAAGTTGATTATGGAACATACTTTTTAAGGTATCAGAGCCAGAAAAAGCACAATGCTGCCAAACAATATTTAATAATTTTATTCAGAAATTAAAAAAATAAAACCCCTTGGGACTCTATTAGATCATTGAAACCAACTGCTTATTTGATGAAGAATGTGTTTTTTCAGATTGAATTACAGGGTTCTCATGAAATTCTGAAAACCTAAACTGTGTTATTTTAGTGGGTGCAAAATAAAAGGAATTAACTGGTAATCATGGGCCATTTTAAGAAGGGAGAGGGAGGAGCTAATGAGCAGCTGTTCATGGGTTTCTTCCTCTGCTCTTCCCCAATTTAAGCCTCATGTTTTCCATAGCACTTTGAGAAACTATTTTTCTTGAGCTATTTTCACATTTCCTGGCCCAGCTCATATCTTCCAAGTGATGACGTGTGCTAGAAAATACAGCAACAGAAATAGAGTGATATTTCCTGAATGAACTTGCAAAAATGCAGGAAAAACTTTTTCAAAGAGGAAAGGAATGTACGTACCTTCCGCCTCACTCAGTCTAGACAAGGCTTTAGGTCTTCCAAAGTCAAGTCTGTGAGCGTGGGGAAGAATCATCCATTCAATCAAGACCAGGTTTTGCCTACCTTATTTATGTTGAAATCAGTGGGACTGCTCAAAGAGCAAGGTATTACCCAGCATTACCAAGAAGCTGACCTTGATTTGCAGAAATCCTAAGAACTGGTGATCAATGTTGTACAGAAGTGCATCAGGCCCTGAAATAGAATGTTACTCTTTCCTCAGACATCATGGATGCATGTTCACAGTTAAATTAATTCAGGCCATATCTTGATGTTTGTATTGATTCCATTAATATAGTTTCCCTGATGTCATGAGGTTTATGAAGAGGAAAAATGTCGTCATGAATGGGAAAATATTAATTTGATTGGACAGTACATTCAGCTCTGTGTTAAGTTTCACATTTTCCACAGCTAAGAGCTGTTTTTCTTCTACAGTGTTTCTGGCAAGAGGGGGACTTAATACTTGGTTCACCCTAACATCTCTGAGTCTTTTGGCTGTTTTGTGCTCCCTTCTTACCTGATTTGAAACTCACAGTGGGAAATAATTGAAATACTTGCTGGGAGACCTTCAAGAGCAAAACTGTTTTCTGTGCAAGCCCTTTTTTGCCTCATTTACAATTGAAGGAGATGTGGCTGGATCTGGCAATCAAGTTTTGAAAAGGACTGTCAGTGACAAAACTACAGATAAAGCAGAATAGCTGGTTAGCAATGATGTCTGGTAAAGTGTGTTTTAAGCATTGCTACATAAGCAAGTACAGCCATTTTCAGTCTTTTTCTTTACCTGGTTTGCCATTGTGTTAATAGATTTATACCAGCTTGATTTCCTTCTTTGACAGGGTAACTTGTTTGGTGGATATGGGGAATGTGATGGACATAATATTCCTGGACTTCAACAAGGCTTTTGACACTGTCCCACATGACATTCTGATAAGCAAGCTGGAGAAATGCAGGCTTGGCAGAACTACCATTAAGTGGAAACCTAATTGGTTAAACAACCGCAAACAAAGAGTAACTATTAATGGAGTGATGTCGGATTGGAGGGAGATCTCAAGAGCAGTAGCGTAGGCAGGTCTGGAGCATAGGGGGAGTGGTGCTATAAAAAGGCGCCTCCCCAGGCTCCCCCTGTACTCACCCTGTGGCGCTTTAAAGGGCCCAGTGCTCCAGCCGCTGTGGGGCCCCAGGCCCTTTAAAGTGCCGTCGGGGCTCTGGCAGCGGGGCTCCGGCAGCGCTTCAAAAGGCCCGCGGCTCCCCGCGGCTGCAGGAGCCGCGGGCCTTTTAAATCCCCGCCTGAGCCTGGCTCCGGCAGCAGGGCTGGGGGGGCGCTTTAAACGGCCCTTCGCTCCCCGCAGCGGCAGGAGCCGCGGGCCTTTTAAAGCGCCCCCTCCCCTGAGCCCGGCTCTGGCAGCGGGGCTCAGGTGGGGATTTAAAAAGCCCGTGGCTCTTGCAGCCGTGGGGAGCCACGGGCCTTTTAAATCCGCGCCCGAGCCCGGCTCTGGCAGCGGGGCTGGGGGTGGGGGGAGGGCGCTTTAAAAGGCCCATGCCTCCCCGTAGCGGCAGGAGCCATGGGCCTTTTAAAGCACCCCCCCCAGCCCAGCTCCAGAAGCAGGGTTGGGGGGGGGGGGGTCGCTTTAAAAGGCCCGCGGCTCTTGCAGCCGCGGGGAGCCGTGGGCCTTTTAAAGCGCCGCCCGAGCCCGGCTCCGGCAGCGGGGCTCGGGTGACGCTTTTTAAGGCACCGCTTCTCCTCACAGGTGGGAGCAGCCGTTCCCCCTGCTCCTCCCCTGGCTACGCTACTGCTCAAGAGGGGTTCCACGTTCCATGTTTAACATCTTTATTAATGACCCGGATGTAGGAATAGCGAGCATACTGATCAAATTTGCAGATGACATAAAGCTAGGGGGGATTGCCAACACTTTGGAGGATAGAGCTAAAATTCAGAGGGATCCTGATAAATTGGAAAACTGGGCTATAGACAGCAAAATGAAATCCAACAAAGACAAATGTAAGGTGCTATGCTTATGTAAGGGGATAACAGTCCCCTTACTAACATTCAGAGCTCCCAGTACCAAAAGGGGAAGGGTCGATGGGACTGACAGTCCCCAGGGGCAATGGGGAGAGGCCAATGCTCCAGGTCAGCCTGATTGACAGGGCGGGCAGGCGAATCAGGGGGTCAGGAGGTCAGGGTGAATCCCGTCCTCCGTGTGAGCTGAAGTTGCCTGAGTCAGAGTGAGTGGGGCCGAGCTGAGGAGAGGGCAGAGCTGAGCTGGGCCAGATCTGGAGGGGCCAGAAAAGCAGCCCAGAGACACAGACCTGCCCTGGGGGGAGAAGCTGCAGCAGCCAGAGGGGCCAGGGCAGCAGCCCAGGCAGCTGGAGGCAGAGCAGCAGCAGCAGCAGCCGTGCTGAGGCAGAGGAGCTGGAGCTGAGGCAGAGCGGTGGAGCTGGGGCTGGAGCAGTCCGGAGCCGGGTGCGGTGAGCAGCTGGGGAGAGCGAGGGGAACCCTGGGCAGTGGGCCCAGCGCAGGGAGACGCCTCAGCCAAGGGGCCCTGCAGGCCAGACTTGCAGGGGGATCTAAACCCCGACAGGGCGGGGGCAACGCTGGGAAGAAGGGTCCTGCCACCCAGAGCCTGCGAGCGTGTGGCCACCGCCAGAACAAGTGTCCGACCCACAGCGTCCCTGCAGCACAGCCAGGGCCTGAGAAGGAGCCTGGGACTTGCAAAGGAACAGACTGAACTGCCCTGACATTGCAGAGACACTGTTGAGATGTTCCCTGCCACAGAGCGGGGTGATGTGTTTTCATTAGCCTTTCCCATTTTTCCTTATTCCTGTTACAAATTAATTGTTAATTACATAATTTGCCTTTGCTTTGAATTGTATGCAGTGATTAGTGGGTCAGGGAAGCATCCTGTTTAGAGAGTACACCCCGGAGTGGGGACACCCTACCCCCTGACCTAGGTGACCACAGCAAGGTTGGGGGTTGAGCCCCCCAGGAATCCTGGGCCCAGCCTTGTTGGGGTTACGAGGACTCTGCCAGACAGGAGAGTGCAAGGGGAGTCCTCGAGGGCAGGGAGGCCTCTGGGTAAAGGAGGTGGGAGCGAGGACTCAGATCCTTCCGCTAGCCCATTTCACCGGGGTAGTGCAGAGACGAGGAAAGTTCCCCACAAGAGCGGGACTATTCCCCCGCTTACATAATTGGCGTCACGAACAGGATCCTATCCACAGGGTCCACCCCATTGGTTTACTGGTTGAGTTCTGGTAGCACTGTCCAGGCCTAGTCAAGAACCCTACCATGGCTCAAATTGCACAACTACAGGCCCAGGTTGCTGAACTTCAGCGCAGATTGTCAGACCAAGCTGAGTCATTACAACAAGCTAGAACAGAACAGAGAGAAGCCTTATCACTGGCTAAGGCTGTAATAGACCAACAGGCAGCAGAAGCTAAGAAACCCCCTACTATTTATGTCCCACGGGAGCAGAAGGTCACAGAGTTTGGTGGCTTCCCGACCAGAGCAGGAGACATTACAGTAGAGGAGTGGGTCAAGTCTGTGAAGACAGCTCTGCGTGTGCTAAGAGTACCTGAGGAAGACCATGTGGACTTCATAGAGGAACACCTCAAGGACCAGGCAAAGGTCACAGTAAAGTTCATGGCAATGGCAGACAAGAAAGATGTGAAAAAGGTGTTTGAACTCCTCCTGGAAGTGTACGGAGATAAGGTACCTATTGGAACTCGACTAAAGGAGTTCTTTGAGAGAAAGCAGGAGCCCGGTGAAACTATCCGGGCGTACGCATATGATCTTCAGGAGAGAATGAGCAAAGTGGAGCGGCGAGATTCTCAACGAGTTCCAGACCCAGATATGTTTCTAAAAGAGCAGTTGGTGTTGGGGCTCCGGGACGACTCCCTCCGACGTGAAATGAAAAGGAGGTTTAAGGAAGAGCCCAGTAAAAAGTTCCATGAACTCATGCAGGCTGCCATTATATGGTCAGAAGAAGAGGAAGTTCCTGGGGCAGAGAGGGCCAAGCCTAACCCCCATACACAAAGTGGGGGCCTAGTGAATGCAGCTGCTGGGGAAAAGGCCCTGCCCCAAACACAGCTAACATTGGAAAGCCTAAGTGAAGCTGTCCAAAAACTGGCTGTCCAACAGGGGGAGATGATGAAAGTGATGACTGAGGTGATGAAAGGAAATACCTCCACTAATGTGCCAAAATATCCAAGAGCTCCAGGATCCCGAAGATCTCCACTGAAGGACGAGCTAGGGAGGTACATTTGTTACACCTGTGAAAGGCCAGGACATACTAGCCGAGATTGTACACTGAGAAGGAGACCAGAGTCCCAGGCACTCGAAATCGATGGGGCACCAGGAGCGAGTGGTCCATCTACAGTAAAAGGCCAAGCAGTGGCAGAAGGATTCCTAGGCCTGTCCTTGGTGGAAAATCACTCTGCATACAGTGTTGAGAGGAACATGGGCAGCACCAGCATATCTAGTGACTTCTGTAAGCGAGCATTTGGAGACTGTCTAACTGCTGAAGTATGTATAGCAGGGGTAAAAACCAGATGTTTGTTAGATACTGGCTCAGAAGTCACCACCATTACTGAATCACATTTTCAAAAATATTTGAAAGACAAAGAGCTGACCATGCACAACACACAGTTTGTACATCTAACAGCAGTTAATGGACTGGCAATCCCAGTGGTGGGATGCCTCGAAGCAGACATCAACTACATGGGCCAGACACTGCCAGGGAAATGCATCTTCATCCTGAAAGACAAGGCCTCTGAAGGGAGCCATATAGGAGAAGGAGTCCCAGGGATTCTAGGGATGAACATCATTAGTGAGCTGAAAGAGCTACAGTTGCCAGTAAAAGGAACCAGGAGGATGAACCGTCATGGGCATGCTAAGAAGAATGCTGTGCTGAGTGGAGTACTGGCTCGAGCGGAGAGGCAGAGTCATTCCCTGGGCCCCACAAGGTGGATTGGAAATGTTAAAGTCGGCAGAAACCGGAAGACCATTATTTCTCCTTGGAGAGAGAAGATGCTTCATGAACGCTGCTGGATGCCAGGAAATACCAATGAATATCGAGTGCTGGTAGAGCCTACATCTGGGTCAAGCCTACCTAATGGACTTCAGTCAGCCAATGTACTGACTAGTGCCATCAAAGGAAGAGTACCAGTGAGTCTTTTAAACCCAAGCGTGAAGGCTATGGAGTTGCAGCCTGAGGAGGTGATCCCTCAGGTGAAGGTAACATTTGGGGAGAAGGGAGAACAAGTTACCTTTCCTCAAGAAAGATGTGGTGGCAGACTGCCAGTTCCAGTTCAAGCAGCATGCCAAGGGCTGATTCCTGCACAGGTGGCTAACTTAAGGGTGTTGCCAGAGAAGCATCAAGAAGCCTTTTCTAAGGATGAGGTGACCAGTTTTAATGACTGGGTCAAAGGTGTCCATGACAGGCCAAAGACAGCCAGCAAAGTTGCTCTCAGTACAGCTGAAGACACAGCCCAAAGTAGGAAAAGGACTTATGATCGCAAGTCCAGTGGGGCTCTCATCAGGCCTGGTGACCGTGTACTAGTTCGTAACCATAGACAACAGGGGCGTAATAAAATACAGGACAAGTGGGAGTCAAATCCCCACATTGTAGTTGCTCACAACAATCCCGAGCTACCAGTTTACACCATCCGGCCTGAGCGAGGAGGTCCTGAGAGACTAGTACATAGGGATCAACTAAAACATTGCACTCTTAGTCCAGTCAGGGACCATAGGAGGCGTAGATCAGCACACCCTGAGGAGATGGAAACCAATTGGGGGATGGTTCTAGTCCCACAAACTGAATACAGAGGGGAACAGAGTGGGGCAAACACAAACCCTAACAAGAATGGCCAGATCCCTCCAGCTGACCCAGTATTACCCGAGAATAGGGAAATAGAAAATATGGGTAATGAACCACCAGTTTTAAGAAGGTCCCAGAGGGCTAATAAGGATGTACTGCCTGTTAACTTTAGAGATGATTATGTTATTGGTTCTATGTAGTGTTTTAATGAATATTGTTATGTATAGTATGAAGAAATAGATGTGAAATGTTTAATATGTTAAATATTCTTTTGATGTTAATGGGTTTGATATGATATGATGTGGGTATATGTTGTTAATAATGGGTCCGGAGGTATTAGTGTAAACCTTGTGGTTGTGGCAGAATTTTAGCAAGGGGGAATGTAAGGGGATAACAGTCCCCTTACTAACATTCAGAGCTCCCAGTACCAAAAGGGGAAGGGTCGATGGGACTGACAGTCCCCAGGGGCAATGGGGAGAGGCCAATGCTCCAGGTCAGCCTGATTGACAGGGCGGGCAGGCGAATCAGGGGGTCAGGAGGTCAGGGTGAATCCCGTCCTCCGTGTGAGCTGAAGTTGCCTGAGTCAGAGTGAGTGGGGCCGAGCTGAGGAGAGGGCAGAGCTGAGCTGGGCCAGATCTGGAGGGGCCAGAAAAGCAGCCCAGAGACACAGACCTGCCCTGGGAGCAGAGGTGCAGCCCAGAGAGACAGACCTGCCCTGGGAGCAGAGGTGCAGCCCAGAGACAGACCTGCCCTGGGAGCAGAGCTGCAGTCCAGGGAGACAGACCTGCCCTGGGGGGGAGAAGCTGCAGCAGCCAGAGCCAGAGGGCCCAGGGCAGCAGCCCAGGGAGCTAGAGGCAGAGCAGCAGCAGCCGTGCAGAGGCAGAGCGGTGGAGCTGGAACTGGAGCAGTCCGGAGCCGGGTGCGGTGAGCCGCTGGGGAGAGCGAGGGGGACCCTGGGCAGTGGGCCCAGCGCAGGGAGAGGCCTCAGCCAAGAGGCCCTGCAGGCCAGACTTGCAGGGGGATCTAAACCCCGACAGGGCGGGGGCAACGCTGGGAAGAAGGGTCCTGCCACCCAGAGCCTGCGAGCGTGTGGCCACCGCCAGAACAAGTGTCCAAGCCACAGCGTCCCTGCAGCACAGCCAGGGCCTGAGAAGGAGCCTGGGACTTGCACAGGAACAGACTGAACTGCCCTGACATTGCAGAGACACTGTTGAGATGTTCCCTGCCACAGAGCGGGGTGATGTGTTTTCATTAGCCTTTCCCATTTTTCCTTATTCCTGTTACAAATTAATTGTTAATTAAATAATTTGCATTTGCTTTCAATTGTATGCAGTGATCAGTGGGTCAGGGAAGCATCCTGTTTAGAGAGAGTACCCCGGAGTGGGGACACCCTACCCCCTGACCTAGGTGACCACAGCAAGGTTGGGGGTCGAGCCCCCCAGGAATCCTGGGCCCAGCCTTGTTGGGGGTTACGAGGACTCTGCCAGACAGAAGAGTGCAAGGGGAGTCCTCGAGGGCAGGGAGGCCTCTGGGTAAAGGAGGTGGGAGCGAGGACTCAGATCCTTCCGCTAGCCCATTTCACCGGGGTAGTGCAGAGACGAGGAAAGTTCCCCACAAGAGCGGGACTATTCCCCCGCTTACACTTAGGGAAGAAAAACCAAGTGTACAAATACAGAATGGGAGATAACTGACTTGACTGCAGCACTGCTGAGAAGGATCTGGGGGTTGTGGTGGATCACAACCTCAACATGAGTCAGCAAAGTGATGCTGTTGAAAAAAATGCAAATGCAATTTTAGATTGCATTAACAGAGGCATAGCATGGAAGTCACGGGAGATTATAATACCGCTCTACTTGGTGCTGGTCAGTCCTCAGTTGGAGTACTGTGTGCAGTTTTGGTCGCCAAACAGAAAGGATGTGGAGAAAGTAGAAAGGATCCAGAGGTGAGCGACAAAGATGATCAAAGGGATGGAATGCAAGCCGTACGAGCAAAGGCTGAAGGAACTGGGTATGTTTAGTTTGGAAAAGAGGAGATGGAGTGGGGGACATGATAGTGGTCCTCAAATGCTTGAAAGGCTGTCATAAAAAAGATGGAAAAAAGTTGTTCTCGCTTGCCACAGAGGGCTGGATAAGAGGCAATAAATTCAAACTACAGAATAGCAGATTAAGATTAAATCTCAGGAGACACTTCCTAACTGTTAGAACAGTAAGATAATGGCATGGACGGCCTAGGGAGGTTGTGGAAGCTCCTTCTTTGTACTTTTTTCTGTAAGAGATGCTCAAGTCCTAACAGGAATTAAATTAGGGAAGTCTTATGGTCTTTGTTATACAGGAGGTCAGATTAGATGATCACAGTGTCCCTTCTGGTTTTATAATTTATGATCTGGGTTTTTCAGTGCTGTTCTAATGCTCGTTGCAAGAATTCTGCTCACCTATTGCTGTTGCAGAAAGCATGAAGTGCCTGTGCAAAATTTTTGTGAAGAAATACAAACCGGGGTACCTATTTTGGCTTTGGATCTCATTATAAATGCTAAATCTTTGGCCTGAATTCACCCAACGATTAGGTGTTCACTAAGTAGCACCATGTTTCAGAATTAGCTCCACTGAAATCAGTGGGACTACTCAAAATAAGGTTCTACTCCACATGGCTGTCGGTGACAGAATCTAGCCCAGAGACTGTAAACCAAAACTGAACAACCAATTTGTATGAGCTCTGTTTTACAGGTCCCTCTATCATCAGCACTACTTTCACTTTGGGCACAAGAACTCAATAATGGAAAAATAAAGATGGGATTGAAGAATAAAAAGGAGAAGGATATTAAAACACACCTCACTAATTGACTTTATTTTCTATGGGACCAGCCCTGACTTCTGATCTGAATCCATATTTTCCAAAAGTTCAGGAAGGTTGGTATCCAGGGATCTGTTTTGGGTTTCCAGAATACAAAAGAAAATGAAGAGATTAACATAAAGTGTTTTATTATTATTATTATAAAAGGATATATTTGCCATGTGGTCAATGCCCAAATGCCTATTGTCTTCAGCTGCAGCAGGATCAAACTCAAAATGTGTCCAACAAGAGCTTCTTTTAGAAGCTGTAGGAAACGAATTTCAGCATCACAAGAGATGTGGCTTGTCGTTACCTTTTTACCTATCACAACTGTTCTTCCATCAAGCACTTCCATATAATTAGTCGATGTCAATCAATACAAGTAAACCTAGTGTTCTGACTATTTTAACAGCAATAAAATAGCTATAAAAAGAAAGTAACACCACACCACTGAGTCTTGACTTTGAACACGTTCTGGAAGATATAATTAAAAACACCAAGTGCTTATTTCAAAGTCGAAGCCCGTAAGCGATGGGTCTGGCATCATGCCTATTGCAGAAAGGCTAATTATGCCATAAATTAAACTGCATTTTTTTACCAAACATTATGACCTTTAATAAAATTGTTTTTACAACTAGCTGTCAATAAATCATCCAGGAAAGCTAGTGAGAAGTGTTCTGAGAGTACTTCACTTCTGTGAATTTCATTAGCTGCAGTTTATTTAGTTTTGTGAGCTGTGATATTTTTAAAATCTCAAATTAAAATCTCTGAACCATAAAAACAAATTCAAAAATATTAACATTTCAGTCTCTGAAAATGAGCCTCTCTAATTGCAGAAATTAGTCAAGACTGTATACCAATCAGGAGGTCATTAAAAAAAAATAGTGCAAAGCAAATGCTTGACTTAACTACCGTAGTTCCAGCAAAGCTCTTTCAGATATACAGCTTAAAGAAAGCAAAATTTCTCCAGGTATGTTGATTTGAAAGTAATGTGAATGGCTTTTAACTTAATAGTCTGATATCTCATAACTTCAGTTTTCTCATCCTTCTTATTATCTATTGCATTTTCCAGCACACCAACCTGTCTGAACCTGGGTGCACTTGGACACATGCAAAGAACCATTCTGGGTATCATACCACAGTGGGAATAGGATTGTGCTAGTTACTAAAGAAGAATACGTTAATGTCAATATACTTAGTTCAGGAGCCATTCAGTTTAGGCTACTGTACTATCTCAGAATAATTACAAATATTTTGGGAGAAAATACAATAATGCTTAATTTTCTACCTTGAAATGGACATTTTTTAAATTAATCACTTTTATTAGACTGGTACCAGAAAATGAAGCTAATATTTCTATTCCTCTATCTCCTTACTATAGTACGAGGGTTTTACAAACAGATAGAAAAAGCGTCTCTTCTCTGGGGAGCTTCAATCTAAATTAGATAAGACAAGACTGTTAAAAGTTGGGAAACTGAGTCACAAGTCCACCCAATTTAAGATTAATCAATTTTTGCCTTTATTTATACAATGTGAGACAGAATTATTGTCACTTACAATGTCTGGACATATATCTTCCAACACAAAGTTACCTTTGTTCTGTCAGCAATAACATTTTAAGCAGATTAGCAATTCTATGTAAAAGAATTGGCAAAATCACATTTATGCCAGCATGCACTTGGCCTAAGTGTTACCTCGTCTGCACTCATTTACTATCTATAATAACAAATCATTAAAAATATAGTTATCAAAGCTCTTAATCTTACCATTAACAATTCTTCATTTTATAATTGAATATTATAAATCAGTATATGTTGTGCTGTGCTACCCTTGATCTACTAGAAAGGGCGGGGATGTTAGGGAAAACATGATGATTCTTTACTGTCAACATTTCTTATCTTCTTTAAACATCTGTTTTTCATTCAAAGTCCAATTTTGTTTGTGAATCATGACAAATAAACTTCAGCAGAATTTTTCCTGTGAATACATTTTGAGGGATGTCTAAGCTATAGGGCCTTGATATTTAGTTGCTTTTAATGGTACCTCAACAGGACAATCTTTACTCAGGCCTTGCTTGGTGTTGGCAGCATGTGAAGGAGTATACAAACTCTTCACTGGACAGCAAAGGGTTAAAGAGCAGTTCTGGGCTCAGGAGGCCCCACCCCTCCGCCCTTGCCGAGCATGTTCCAATTGGAGGCAGGATTGAAAAGGGAGCTGGCTGGTTTAGTTAAGGGACGGACAGGGCAGAGAGAAGAACTTGCTCTGGAGGAGGAGGTAGCCAGATCCAGACTGAGAGAAGGAACATCGGTGAGTGGCAGTCCTTGTGGGCCAGAGCTGAGTACGTAACCCACAAAATAGTGCTTACAGGCACAAACTACAGCATGCTGTAAGAAAAAGGGAGATAGGAAGGGACCCAGGGAAGCTGACTTGACGCCCCTGAGGGTGGAAAATGCTGGACAGGCCTTACAGGGCTCCGAGTTGGAACCAGTGGAGTGGGAGGGCCTGGGTTCCCCTACCATTCCTACAGCAACCACTAGGTAGGGTGACAGCCAGAGACTATAACCACTAGGTGGGGTGACTGCCAGGAACTGCACCCACTAGGTGGGGTGGCTGCCAGGGACTGCACCCACTAAGCGGTCGGTCGTGGAGCCATTCACAGGGCATCTTTGTCACTTTTGCCTTCTCCTATTTCATGGCGTTACTAGTTCAAGCTGGCTCTCCTCACCTTCACAAATCTGCCCCTTCGGACTTGTCTGCTCTTGTCTTTCATTGCACTACCCCCCAAGTCAGCCTCATCTATCCATTTGTTGACATCTCACACAAATGTCTGTGCCTTATTTCATGCTGTCCGTTACATACGAAACCCACTCCCTGAACTGATCTGTAAAGCTACTCCCCTCCTTCAAACCTCTTTTCAAGACCCACATCTTCCATGACTCCAAGGCTAGGGGTTGATGAGCAGGTGAATGAAATAATGGGGATAGTTAGCAATTACTTTAGCTGGTATAATAACTTTATAAATGTTGCAAATGTATATAAATAGTACGTATCTGATTGTATCCCCCTCTCCTCCTATACTTTCTATGTTGCTTATTTTAAGGGCTTTGGAGCAAGGATTATGTCTTCATGTGCATTTGTGCGGTGACTAGCACAATGGAACTCCGATACTGAGGGTGGCTTTTGGGAGCTACTGTACTCTAAATTAGAATAAATAATAACTCACTGGTAGATGTCACCAGCCTTCACTACTCCTTCATATTTTTTGAGAAGTCTGCTGTCCACCTGCACATTATAAGACATGTAGCCTCACAAGTACTCCCTACACTGCAAACCTTCTGATACACAGCTCTCTGGGACATCCACCCACATCCATGTTCCCCTGTGATTGATGGATTGACCCTTTCACTTATTTCTGTCCTCCCCCACCTCACCACCACCACACACACACACACACACACTGAAGAAAAGACATGGAATTAACTTCTTCTGATGTAGCTCCCAACTTTTAACTCTTCCTGGGTGTACGTGTACACACATATAACCTCCTTGTGATGATTGAAAGCGTGCATTTCCAATATTTAAATTTTTTTACAAAGTAGGTACCATAGGCCAGATAACAGTCATTGTCTCAGTATATATAGAACTCTACCACAAATAGCTAATATTTGAACTCTTCCTATGTCTTTCAGAAAGAGTGAGATTGTAGATGTTCTGATTATCTTCAAGTGCTTTTAAGACTATTTTTCTATTATTGATGTATTATGTCTATACACTGGTCCTTATGTCAGATGGACTCCTGTATAATATATACTTGTATGTCATAATGGCAAAACACTCAGTAGAAAACAAAAATTGAAACATAACCTCTGATGGCTTATATGGTGGGCAAAATAAATCAACTTTAAATTATTAAATGCTAAAAAAGGAAGATGTAGTTTTGAATGTGGCTATTGATAAGGATGAAAAAAAGAAAGGAAGTTAGAACAAATACATTGCAGTTACCTGAACTCCATGAAGAAATATGAATAACTCTTTACTTGATCTGGAGTTTTTCTTCCTGACTTCATTAATCAACTGGTCATTAATCTGAAATACTTCACTGCAGCCTCACAGATCTGGTTTATGTATATACATTTTTTAGCTTTTATTTCATTTGCTTTTTTTTTTAGCATTGCTTGGGCAGTCCTTCCATTATGCTTGGACGTTTGTAAATTACAGACCCCCGTGGGCTGACATAATGTGAGAGGAAGGCAGATGTTTTTCCCCTCACTCAGTGTACATGATGTAGTTTTTAAAATGAATGTACTAATAAATCCAATAAAACTCTTTAAACCAAATACCCATTTCATAAAATAATATCCAGGGTGGGTTTTTTTGCAACTCCCTTTATTATGC
Organism: Macrochelys suwanniensis; assembly: GCA_033296515.1. Taxonomy (NCBI): domain Eukaryota; kingdom Metazoa; phylum Chordata; order Testudines; family Chelydridae; genus Macrochelys; species Macrochelys suwanniensis. The sequence continues at coordinate 161,705,040 of CM065777.1, forward strand.
AGTGATACAGAAGCCTTAGGAGCTTCAGATGACTAGCTCTCAGTTACCATTCATTTGAATTTCTATTGCTCATCCATGTAGGATATAGACTCAAGGGACTGGAAGGGACCTTGAGAGGTCTTGTAGTCGAGCCCCCTGCACTGTAACCAAGTAAACCAGTCAATCCCTGGCAGGTGTTTGTCCAACCTGTTTTTAAAAACCACCAATAACTGGGATCCCACAACCTCCCTTGGAAGCCTAGTGCCGTGTTTAACTGTCTTTACAGTGAGAGTTTTTTCCCTAATATCTAAGGGCAGGTCTTCACTACCCGCCGGATCGGCGGGTAGCAATCGATCTATCGGGGATCGATTTTTCGCGTCTCGTTAAGACGCGATTAATCGATCCCCGATCGCGCTCCCCGTCGGCTCCAGAAATCCACCTCATCAAAAGGCGGAAGCGGAGTCAACGCGGGAGCGGCAGCGATCGACTCGCCGCCGTCCTCATGGCCAGGTAAGTCGATTACGATACGCCGACTTCAGCTACGCTATTCACGTAGCTGAAGTTGCGTATCGTAGATCGACCCCCTCCCCTAGTGTAGCCCAGGGCTAAGATAAATTTCCCTTGCTGAAGATTATGCCCATTACTACTTGCCCTACCTTCATTGGACATGGAGAACAATTGATCACCGTCCTCTTTGTAATAACTCTTAATATATTTGAAGACTGTTGTGAGGTCTCCCCTCCATCTTCTTTTGTCAAGACTAAACATGCCCAGGGTGTGTGTGTGTGTTTTAAAACCTTTCCTCATAGGCCAGGCTTTCTAAACCTTTTATCATTTTTATTTCTCTCCTCTGGACTCTCTCCAAGTTGTTCACATATTTCTTAAAATGTGGTGCCCAGAACTAGATATAGTTTTCCAGCTGAGGCCTCACCAGTGCCAAGTAGAGCAAGACAGTTATCTCCCATGTCTTATATATGAAACTCCTGCTAACACACCTCAGAATATTAGCCTTTTTTGCAACTGCATCACTTTGTTGACTCATATCCAATTTGTGATCCACTATAATCCATAGATCCTTTTCAGAATAATACCACCTAGCCAGTTAGTCCCCATTTTGTAGTTGTGCATTTGATTTTTCTTTCTTTCTTAGTGTAATACTTTGCACTCATCTTAATTGAATTTCATCTTGTTGAATTCAGACCAATTCTCCCATTTGTTAAGGTCATTTTGAATTCTAATCTCGTCCTCCAAAGTGCTAGCAACCTCTCTCGGCTTGGTGTCATCTGCAGATTTTATAAACATATTCTCCACGCCATTATCCAAATCATTAATGAAAATATTGAATAGTACTGGACCTAGAACAGACCCCTGTCAAACCCCACTAGATACATCCCCCACAGTTTGAGAGCAAACCACTGATTGTTTTGCACCCAACTTATATTAATTTTATCTAGACCACCTTTCCCTAGTTTACTTATGAGAATGTCATGTGGGACTGTGTCAAAAGCCTTACTAAAATCATGATATAGACCATCTACAGCTTCCCTCCTATCCACTGGGCCATGTATGGTAAGTATCAATGATGCCATGATTAACAGGACAATGTTTCCATGAATCCGGTTGTTTTGATTTTTTTGTGGAGGAAAAAAAGCAGCTGTTTTCCCCAATTTAATGAATAAAATAAAAAATAAATCCCAGAAATACTGTGTATCTTACTCATTGATTTAACGGGTAATCCTGTTATCTGAGTGCTGTCGCAGCTTCCACCATCACGCATGAAAGTAAAGACTTTGACCTGACATTGTCAGTTAAGAGAACAGTGTCCTTCCTCATGTCTGTTTCTCCATGGTATGGTCAGTTGGAGCTATTTAGCCAGTTCCTGCTTTTATTATCCAGCTGTGTAGTCTCATTGATTTCAATAGGATTACTCGTAATTAAGGCATGCAGGATTTGGCCCTTTCTTCTTTTAACATCTTTCTATTCCAGTGTCTGAAAGTAAGTAGGTATCTGGAGATGAAGGTGGCTTGAATACATCCTCATAAATGTTAATGGCCTTGGGCGAATCAGAGACAATAGGTAAGGCCTATTAAATAGCTAAATGATGGGTGATTTTTAACAGAGATACACCCAACCCTTTGTGTTCAGATCTGGATCCAAATTCCCCAATTTTTGAGATGGTTGAGACCCAGAATTTGTCAGCTACCAGATTCCCATTTAGATTTAAATTCCATCGGAGTTTGGAGGGTATTTACATCTGGGGTTTTAATTCAGGATTAGTACTAGTTTTTCATGGAATAGCAGAAACACGGAATCTTTTCCAAGTGACTAACTCCTGAGAGCTCAAGATTGTATATCATTTACAAGTAGTCTAGTTTGTAAGAGGTTTCCATAAGATTCTTGTGAGGTTTGTGAAATCATTTTTTGCAGGTCTGTTCTTGCATTTTTACATGTGCAGGACATTAAATGAGAGGTTATACTCTACATTTTATGGATAAAGACTTTGGCTGTTGTATATTTACCAGTTACCTTATACATACTCTGTTATTTCCTTCCCAGTTTTGGTGAGAAAGCAAGGCCATTTTCAATAGCCAAAGAGTCTTTCTGTTTGTGAGAGTTCCCAGTGAAAGCCCAGATATCAAACACCTGTTTTTCACTAAATTTGCGGATGTTGGTGGGTCAGGAGGGGAGTTGTGGGTTAGCTCAATCCACTGTAAAGCAATGAAAGCCATAAAATATTATGAGCAAAAAGCCACCTGTTTCTGAATTAATGCCTGCCATCTACCTTTGTGGTTTAAATGGAAGGTTCAGTAACTAGGTGGTCTGTTTTCATTTCACTCTAACAAAGAAGATTTAACCACAGTGTGCTAATTTGTATAGCACCTTCACAATAAACTCATTCCCAAAGCTCTTTAAAAAACAGGTCAGTGGAAATAATGGAAATGTTACATCACTGCAAACACAGCATATGCAGTCCGATAAACGCTCAGGAACCACATCTTTCAACTCTTGCAGGAAACACAAGAGTAAAAGTGAATGCTTGATCATCAGAGAAGCTGAGAAAAATCCTGCAAATCCTGACCCAACTATTGTTTCCTATCTAAACTTCTGTTCATTCCCAAAGAGCACAGACTACAGGACATTCAAGAGATAAGATCTGGACACGTTTTATTATTTAACAAGATGTTAACATTGAGGATAGTGTTGGAACAGTCTGTGTATATTTTCTTACTTGTAAAGTTCTCACAAGTGTGTTTTCTCCAAAATAGAAAATGTCAGCGGGCAAAGCCTTCAAGGGCATGAATGGCAAAGGTCATCTAGTCAAGCCATCTGCATTGCCACGCATTGCAGTCTGTCTGCATCTAACCATACTTGCGATAACAAAAGAGTGCAATTAGCATTCTACTGACAGTTAAAAACAAATTATCAATGCAAGGACCAAAGATAAATATGAGAGTAATGATCTGTCAGAAGCAAGAATCTTTGTACAAATTGTGATGAAACTTCCATATTTTGAAGATATTTCCTAATACTTCCCATTCCATTTGTTGTCTGCTTTTTTGGGGTGTCCTTTTTGTTCTCCTCTTCTGTGACATTATATAGCATCATTGAAACGTAGGACTAAAAGAAATCTTGAGAGATCATCTAGTCCTGTCCCCTGTGCTCAGTGAGCACCAAGTATACCTAAATCATCCCTGAAAGGTGTTTGTCTAACCTGTTCTTAAAAACCTCCAGTGAAAGGCATTCTACAACGTCCCCTGGTAACCTATCCCAGTACTTAACTATCCTTATAGTTAGAAAGTTTTTCCCTAATAACTAACCTAAATCTCCCTTCCTTTGGATTAAGCCAATTATTTCTTGTCCTGTGCTTGGTGGACATGGAGAACAGTTGATCACCATCTTCTTCATAACAGCCTTTAACATATTTGAAGATTATTATCATGTCCCCACTCAGTCTTTTGTTTATTGGGATATTAAAGGGATGCATCACATAGCAGTCTCCCTTTAATATAATAATCAAAGTTGAAGTCCAACTTCCAAGTCCAGCAACAAGTCCTACCACTTTTAAAAGTTTTGTCACTCTCATCTAAGGTCATGAAGAGGTTTCAGTACAGATGAGAATTGAGGCATCCACAGCAGTTCAGTGGCCCCCCCCTTTTTTGTCCCCCAAAATTTAACTGACTCATATTTTCAATAACAAGGGTGTCCATTATGGCCTTTATCTTTGCTGGTTCTTTGTGAAGGTTCTTTGTATCAGTGACATGACCCAAACAATCTATGGAGTTGTGGGAAAAAATTCACATTTGTCCTTGAGAACTCTGACTATAATCCTTCAATCTCTCTACGGTTGCGTGTAGTTTCTTGAGATGTTCATTTTTAATCTTGCTAGTCACTAGAAAGCCCTCTAGATAGCACTTTACTTCTGACAATCCATTCAAAATATGGTCCATCTAAAATGTGGTCTGGAACAATGCAAGTACTGACATTATCCCAAATGATAAATTGCGGTGTTGGTAAAACTCCTAGGGTTTTTCCTCCATGTCCATTTGCAATTAAGCTCAACACAGATCAGTTTTGCTACCCTTTTGGTCCCCGGCTAAAGATGCAAACATATTCGCAACAAAAGGGAGTGCTGAGAGGAAACTGATAAATAACACTATGTTTACTTTCCATGAGTTTTGATGGTGCTTTTCCCCAAAACACATGCACAGTAGGAGCTGCCTATTCACTTTGTGAGAAAAATGACATAATTCCTGCCTTGACTAAACATTGCAGATCTGCTTAGAGCGTCTTCTGATGGCACATGGTGCTGTCCATGCTTTGCAATGTTTAGGTTGGCTACCTGGCTTTGTGGTTAGCCTTACATTGATATCTTTTATGCTACCCAGCTCCACCTTGAAAATAGGAGTATGTCCAGGTAGGCTGTACATCATGTGAATTTCTGGCTAGTTCAGCTATATTTATGCAAATCACAGTCAGCCTAGAACAGATAGGTAGTCAAACTTGCCCACAAATGGTGACTGTTTTGCCATGGACTTCAGCCTGCATGTCAATATGCCCTATCACGTTTCCCATAAACATCGGAAGCATAACTCTGGTAAATTGCAAGGGAAGGTGATTGAGGTTAATCTGTATTGCCATGTGATGCTGCAGCTCCTGTATCCATACAAAGTGGCTTTCTTTCCAGTAATGGTGTCACCCAGAATCCATGTTAAACATATGATATGCAAGGTAACTTTTTCACTTGACTTATTCTCCCTGTATACAGAAAATGGAAGTCCTTTTCTCCATTGGTTGTTTTCCTGTAGCCTTTTATGCAGCCATGTTTTTTCATGTATAGTCCATTCAACGTGTCCCCTATTTACCACAGTGCTGGCATACTGTATAGGTTTTACACCAACAAGTTACTTCTCAGTAGCTTCTCTCTCCACACTGGTAACGTTTACAAGTATGTGATGTTTTCATTGAAATTTTTTCCATTATCTTATACACTTTTGAGTATGTATTCAGCCCTTGGGCTTTCCGTACAGGAATGTACATAGAAATTATGACTTCCATAGTCTTCTGGAATAGTCAATAGCCATTTCTGTATTTCCTCAGTACATACTGGTAGACCACAGCATGAAGTTCAAAATACTTTCTGATTCTCTTTGGGAATATCACAAATCTTTTCCTTCAAGGGAGCTTCTTTCTCTCACATCAGGGACCAGGGGGCTTTGAAAATAGATCAAGTCCAGAGGTATCAATTTTTTTGACCTGCCAGGTCACTCTGAATTTGGGAAACTGCATTTTTATACAGCAATTTATTTCCCCCCCCTGCATAGTCAGTTATAGAGAAATCACACAGAGTTTCAGGACATAATGGTCAAAGTTTGGAAATATTCTGCCAATAGTTAGAAATGGTGTTGTAATATTGGAGAGATGATTTTAAAATGATAGTCTTTGAAAATAAACCCTCAAAAGAGAAACAAGAGGAGTGTCATATCCAGAGAAGATTTTATTCAGTACTTTTATGTCTAAGTTGTACCTAGCCCTAATGTGGCCCTAAGATGGGGAAAGGGAGTAAAGGCCTTCTCGCATGAGAGTTGGCCAAACTTGCAACCTCTGTTCTCTGGGGTGGCCAGGGGCTGTACCCAAAATATTCCATCCAAGAGCAAATAATAGGGGGTGGAGAGAAATAGGGGAGGAGGCATAGCCAGTATCTGTCAATCCTGCCAGTGTTGCATGGCTATAAGCTACCTTGTAATGGCTATTCCTATAATAGTTATTGTTTGGCAACTTCATACTCTTTCCTTCTTTGCTTCAAAATCCAATGGCCATGGCCAATGCCTTTTGGGTGCCAGTATGGAGAAGAGCCAACTCTGGGGAAAACAGGTGGTCTGTACAGGGCCGGCTCCAGGCACCCGCCTCCCAAGCATGTGCTTCGGGCGGCACCTGGAGGGGGGCGGCACTCACGGTTTGTTTGTTTCTTATTTAAAAAAAAAAAATCTTCCGAGCTGGTGCCCCGGCTGGGGCAGCAGGGCCGCGGGCATGCCGCACTCCCCGCCAGCGCCCCAGGCAGTGGGGCCGTGGGTGTGCCGCGCTCCCCGTCGGCGTCCCAGCCAGGGCAGTGGGGTCACGGGCATGCCGCGCTCCCGGCCCAGGCAGCGGGGCTGCGGGCGTGCCGCACTCCCCGCTGGCGCCCTGGCCGGGGCAGCGGCATTGGAGGGGGTTGTTTTTTTTGTTAGGCGGGGTGGCGCTTGGGTTTTGTTTTTTTTTTGCTTGGGGCAGCAAAAACGTTAGGGCCGGCCCTGGGTCTGTATTGGCAGAGTGTGAATGATTCACATGGGGAACAAATATTTTTTGCATTGAGCCATCTTGCTTTTTTTCATTTAAAAATATTCAAAAGAAAAGAAAACAACCCTACTGAATGCAGTTACGCATTTGAAGTGAGGGACTCCGATCCCTAGCTGTGAGGGGGATGCTCTGGTCTTGGCTGCTGCTCCCTGGCTGGGGTAGACCTCTGGGTGCTGGTGGTTAGTGGTGGGGAGGGGTAAGCTATGGCTGCTGGTACTTGGCTGGGGGGAGTGCTCAGCTGTAACCCTAGTTGCTGCTCCCTGGTTAGCAGTGACCAGAGCACTGCCCAGCATCACTCTAGCCTTAGCTCCAAGTTTGTGGCCATGGGTGTGTTCCAGGACTGTTCTCTAGGCTATGTCTCTATGGTTTGGTATATATGGTTTATTGAAAATTGTGTTAAAAGTATGGTCTATCACTTTAAATTCTCAGGGATTTCCCTTTTCCTTGCAGAAAGGGGGCTCTGTAGGAAAAAGTGTGATTCAGGCTGTGGGCTTGTCTACACTTAAAACACTACAGCTGCACAACTGTGTCCCTGCGGCTGAACTGCTCTAGCGCGTCAATGTAGACACTACCTGCTCCGATGAGAGGAATTCTCCCAGAGGCAGTAGCTAGGTCGACGGACGAATTCCTCCATTGACCTCGTGCTGTCTACACAGAGACCTAGATCAGCTTAACTATGCCACTCAGGGGCATGGATTTTTCACGCCCTTGACTGACATAGTTAAACTGACCTAATTTTCTAGTGTAGACCAGGCCTCAGTCTGCAGCCAACCAGCCAAGAGTAACGTGAGGTATGTCATGCCTCTCTGTTTTGGGGAGCAGCCTGTTTTGTCACTGTCTTGTTTTGGGTTCCTGTGTGTTATTCTGAATTCTAAGAAATAAAGTAGTGTTATGTTGCAACCTTCCAGCAACAGTATTTGGTTTTATATGCTGTGAACATAACAGTCTAACCACAAATATCCACCTACACCCGCCCTGCCCATAGAGATGCAACCCAGGGTGTTTCTTCAGCTCTACAAATAGGGAAATGTAAGCGTCTTGACTGTGTCAATGGAGAAAGCCCAGAACAGCACTATTCAGTCAGACAGGAGCCTGAAAGGGCCTGCTGAAGTTAAGGGGAATAGGGTCCATTGCATGGTGGGCACTTTAGTGACGGTGAATGCATGCTCTCAGATACTGTAGAAGGTTTGCACTATGAAGTGTAGTGTTCTTGTCGTTTTACCTATCTTCTAGTTGACTTTGTCAGGGAATATGAATGAGGAACATTCACCTCAGCAAGGAAAAAATTTCATTGTTCGTTTTCTAGAAAATCTCTTACAATATGATTGACTGATTTTCAAGAATGACTATGTGCAGTTTCAGCTGCTGGTATCTTTAAAATATATTTTCAAAGCAATATGAAATGTTAGGGGTATCTTAGCTTTATATCACTAGTTTGTCATCTGCACATTTCTTTGATTATTGTATTTGATTCTTTAATTTCAGTGCAAAAACAAATTTGTGTTGGGCTTAAGAGTCTCAAGTCTGTTTTGACTCCTCTTATTTTATCATTCTGTCTTATTTAAAGTTGAGGATTAAAGTAGAACTGTATTTAATTTAGTGTCATGAACATAAAAAACCAATAAACATATTTAGTAGGACTGGAAAAAGGGTTGCATAAGTTTTTAAAGAAATAAATACAAATATTGGCCAGTGATTTCTGATACCCAGGTTTTAAGGTTGGTTTAAATCACTTTTATTTACAACTTTCCCCAAACCCCTTAAAAGCTGAAAAATCCCTAAAAAGATTAATGAAGTGGCTATTTGATTTAGCATTTGTAGGGACTGTGATTTACCAAAAATGAAAACCTCAGATTCTTTTTTGTAGATTCCGAATATATTTCCTCAGTTCCAGAGAAGCTGAGCTGTCAGCTGTTTCCAAAGTTCTGTGGTAACACCATTAATAATTCCTTTGGTATTCTTCTCTAATAAGCATAAATTATCATGATTTCATTTGGTATTAGTGTGGATGTCATAAGTGTTGCTATAGTATTCTATCACTTAATAAAAACACTGAATTGTGGATCTGACTAAACCTAAAACAACAAAATTGCTGTCAACAAAAGCTGAGAAGAAACTCCTTCTAGTGCTCTGAGTACCTACTCATACGGGATGAAATTCACCCAGGCATGGAGAATTTACACAAGGCCCACCACTCCATTTGAGCCCTAGGTGGAATGAGAAAGTAGGTGCAGGGGTGCTGGAACAATTTTTATAGTGGGGGTGCTGAGAACCATTGAACCAAACTGTAAACCCTGTATATAATGGAAACCACTTGAAGCCAGGGGATGCTGCAGCACCCCCAGCACCTCTAGTTCCAGCACCTATGAGTAGGTGTGGACATACATCCCCTGTGAGTTACAGAGAGGGCGCTACACCATCCCTGAATGAGGTCTTATCTATGCTGGGGACATGCCCCGATTTTAGTCATCAGTGTATAGTACTGGGGGGAAGAAATTTCTACTTTCACGGCTGCAGAGAAAAGCTTTAAAACAATACCCAAGTGCACTCTAAAGACTCAGAAACCAGATGGCAAATAAACAGAACCAAAAATTATGATTTAAAAAAAAAATCTCATGAATAGAAAGTCATAGGGCTTGATTAATGAATTTGGAATAGTTAAGTCTGGCAATGCTGCGGGATGGACTATTGGATGTATGGGTCCAACTCCCTCCTGTAGAAAGTGCAGAATGGCTTTGTCACTGTTCCAGTCCATAGGTTGGAATTGTAACAGTGGAAGGCCTGTGTTGGAACACACTGCTTGCCTGCTGGTTCACAAAGCAAATTTTATCCTTTCTTGTCCTCACTTAGTTCATTGTCCAAGCCTATTTATTTGGAGTTTGGATTGGAAGATATGAATGTCATGTATCTGAAGTAAATGACTGAAGTAAAGGAAGGGTCTATTTGATTCCATACAACAGGTATTAAATGGATCTTCCTCTGTGGGTGTCGTATATTTTCCTTTTCATATTATGACCAGATCCATTGTATGCAAAATATATAAATAGTGAGTGGGAATTGCCCTTTTCTATGATATTCATTGTAAAGGAAGGGGAAAATACATCATGGTAATTTCTGATTGTGTGCAGAATTCTGTCTTGAGTTTGGGTCACACTTCTATAGGCTTTCCACTATACCTTGTCATAGTATGAATGAATTCAGAGTTATTTTGAAGTGTTATTATTTATGCATTTTTGGTGTTTCAGATGGCACAATTATGATGTCTATGAATTCACCGAGAAGCATAGCCTAAATTACAGGTACTATGTAATATGCTTTCTGTGCTACGTCATCATACAAATGGCCTGGTGCTTTAAACATGCATGTGTGTAACTCTAATTACATGCATAAATGTTTCCAGGACTGGCCCTAAATATTGAGAGCCAAGTTACCAATGCACTTGATTCACACTGCAGGGAAACAAAGGAAGAGGTCGGTCTGCTGATCTCTCCAAGTGCGGCACAAAATTATGCAAGACAAAAAACTTAGAAGAGGTGGTTTTTTTCTCTCTCCATTCTTCCAGGGCTAAGGATCCTGATTATTTTTGTAGGACATATTTTTCTACTTTTTCATTGAGGGAGTTAAATCTGGGAGAAGACGCTCTCAATAAAATGTTTTACTTATAGGTTGAAATTATCCTTCTCAATTAGAGAAAATGTACCAGTCCCTGAAAAGTAAGCAATGGCGTAGAGAAGCTACTTCTGCCAGCAACAGAAAAGGAAGTAGGAAAAGGAGCAATAAGTCTTCATGAAACAGATCCTCAGGTGAGGCCACATCTGGAGTATTGCATCCAGTTTTGGGGCCCCCACTACAGAAAGAATGTGGACAAATTGAAGAGAGTCCAGCGGAGGGCAATGAAAATGATTAGGGTGGCACATGATTTATGAGGAAAGGCTGAGGAAACTGGGCTTATTTAGTCTGCAGAAGAGAAGAGTGAGGAGGGATTTGATAGCAGCCTTAAACTACCTGAAGGAGGGTTCCAAAGAGGATGGAGCTTGGCTGTTCTCAGTGGTGGCAGATGACAGAACAAGGAGCAATAGTCTCAAGTTGCAGTGGGGAAGGTCTAGGTTGGATATTAAGAAAAACTATTTCACTAGGAGGGTGGTGAAGCACTGGAATGGGTTGCCTAGGGAGGTGGTGGAATCTCCATCCTTAGAGGTTTTTAAGGCCCAGCTTGACAAAGCCCTGGCTGGGATGATTTAGTTGGGGTTGGTCCTGCTTTGAGCAGGGGGTTGGACTAGATGACCTCCTGAGGTCTCTTCCAACCCTAATCTTCTATGATTCTATGATTCTAGGTGCTGTAAATTGTCATAGTTCCATTGAAACTAACTGAGGATCTGCCCCCAAGAGTTTTTAAGCAGAACACCTCATTGATCTCAATGGGGAGTTCTGTTTAAATTGAATGGCATGGTGTGGCCCAAGGAATCTGATGCTTGGAATAAAGAGAGAGAAGATGATCAAGGCACTCCCTCTGCTATTTCATTCTGTTAACAATAATCTTCTTAAATAAAACTCCATTTATATTAATTTGCCTAGAAACTTTGGGAGAAGTCCTGGCCCCACTGAAGCCAATTGTAGTTTTGCCATTGATGTCAATGGAGCCAGGATTTCAACTCTTGTGCTTTGCCTTCACCTAAGTGCACTAGTCCTCTAGTTACTGCCTGTGGACCACCAGAGGTCTACATAATCTTTCCCGATTGTTTGCAGAATGAAATGTTGAGAACCAAACAGAGTGGTGTTGGGACCAGGGAAGAGAATGAGACTATGAAACTATCTGTTTTGTGAAGTGATGTGTAGAGTGAAAAAATTGTTGAATGAATGAATTAATAAAGTCTGCAGTGTTGTTGCCATGTTGGTCCCAGGGTATAAGAGAGACAAGGTGGGTGAGGTAGTAGCTTTTATTGTACCAACTTCTGCTGGCAGAAGGGATAGGCTTTCAAGCTTATCCAGACCTGAAGGAGAATTTGTCTTTTCCTCCAACAGAAGTTGGTCCAATAAAAGATGATAGCTCACCCACCTTGTCAATGTATTGAAGTGCAGTGAAATAGAAGTCCAGCTAGGAAAAGTTCATCCTAAAGAGTAAATATTAAACTATCTAAAATATATATTACCAACTTCAAAGTAAAACCTGTTTAGTTACAGTGAGGCTGGGAAGGTGTCTCCATCAAAAGATTTGTTTGTTGCCTTTTCACAGGATTTCCAGTATGTTTTCTTTTTTTCGGGTTAAGTTTAGTGCTCTTTCATTTGTTTTTTAGAAGGTCGGGTATGAACATATCTAGACTATGGAAAGAGAAAATAGGATCAGTTTCTAAACTGCAGGAAAAAAAAGAAGAAAGGTGGCATGTAATCTGAAATGGGCTATTCTTGTTGGCAGTAACTGCACATGATCATTGCACTGCAGTGGTATAAAATGTCAGATTCTAGTCAAATTAAAGGAATATGTCAATTTTTAATAAGTCTTAAAATTGGTCCCTATAATTATTTTATTTCAGTAATTTAGGACAATTATATCCTGTTAGGACACAAACAATAATAACCATTTAAAATTTTCTGTTTGTTTTTAACTGTGGTAGAATTGGTTGTTCTAAACAGCTTTTTCTAATATCTCTCATTTGCAATGTTTTTGCTGGTGCCAATTGTTCTGCTAAGAGTTTTGCAATGGAAATAGACCACAATGGTTTGTTCATTACATTAGATGCTTGCAGATTTTTTCCCCCCTCTGTAGCTGTGCTGCATGATTTTATGTGAAATTAATTCTGTACAAACTTGTAACTAATAGGATTTCCCTGGAAACAATCAGAGCATCATGTACAAATGTTTATAATCAATATATGAGAAGAAACTGATATTCCTCTAACAATTTCCAGAAAGATGTGAATTTATTCAAATCCAGTCTCTGAATGTTTTTCAAAGGGAAGCTTTAAAAAAAATCTTGTAGTTTGAATCAGCTAGAATCTTCCCTACTTTAGAGCCTTTTTTCACTGATCTATGCATAGAACATGCTAGTCTTACACACTGTCTATTGAACATTGTTGAGTTAAAATATAAACTCTGTAAAAATATAGCTGTTAATAAAGTTTATTTGGCTTCAATTTAGATATGACAAAATTCCATTTCAAGAGGTTCACTGAGAAAAGGTTTAGACTTAATATGTGTTTCCCACATATTAGGATCAATGGCATGTGCAGTAAAGAATAAAACCCACAACACACAGACATCAGTTCTCCTGGGCTAATGGAAATCTAAACCTGATTAAAAATCCATTTCAGGACTTTTTTATTGCAGGGGTGGGTTTGATAGCTGTCAGTGTACAGGAAAATAGCACATCTGGAATCTTACTGTGTGCTTGTGCTCGCTGGTATAACTCAACATGTGTGTCAGATTTTTTTTTTAAATAGCCAAGATTTATTTGGTTTCTATTAATTTTTTAAAAGTCTTTGGTAAGTATGCTTATTAAGCACTAAATTTTTACCTTCCACAAATTAAAAGCTATATTTTAGTAGTAGGCAGTTTACTTTTAAGAAACATGAGAAAGGCAGAAATGTACATCAGTAAAGGGGAGAGTTACATGAACTGATTACAAAAATGCCCCAGTGGATTCTCAGAGATGAATATTTTGAGATTTATTTAATGAAAGTTGCATTTTTCTTGTGTCTTTTATATCCAGCAATGGGAAGTCCAAAAGTGAGATATTAAACAAGTAGCGCACATTTGACTCACTGTAGTCTCTACAGTTTACTTTCCCATTAGGACAGTGGATACTCATAGGAAATTGTAAATAATTTTAAAACACTTGGATTTGCTTGTAAAATATGAAACTTAAATAAACTAGGATTTTTTAAATATATGGTTTTGGAGAAAAAAGAATAGTCAGCCACAAATGAAAACAGTACCCAGTTCTTGGTATCAGATTTAACCAAAATGCTATATATTTTAATGAATATACATATTTTGTAGTCATCCTTAAGTTAAAAGCAAGAACATTGCAATAAAAGTCCTCTAACAATCCCCCACATCCTTAGATTTATTGTCTAGATAAATTTTTAATGGTGTAGGTTCAAAACTTTTCTATTTTAATTGCTCTAGAGAGTTGTACAGCTGAAATATTTAATGTATTTTCATATATTCAAATCATAATCTAAAATCAACAGTGACCTGGAAGTCGCCTTTCTATCTTCAATGTTCCTACAGTTCATTTATAAATCCCAGGAGACCAAACTATGTATATTGGTTAAACATGTATTGAATGATTTACTCCACAGTGTCATTTCAACTTTGTCCAGTTTGGCACAGCACAGAACATTTTAAAGTTCTTATAAGCTTTTAAATCTTCAATGGGAAAATAGGCAGAAGGGGATATATTCTAATCACATTCTATTCATCTTCAAGATAATGTTTTTCAAGCAAATTTTGTACTATTTACTGTCTCTCTATATGCATATATAGTATGTGGAAAACTCCACTGCTAGAAGTGACTGATTACACAAAGGGGATTAGAATATTATTGCAAAGCACCCATGAATGTTCAAGCTATTCATTTAGTTAGCTGGGAGAAAAAAAAAGTCACACCTTTTTGGGCAAAGTCATTGACTGGAACGTCCAATAATCCAGTCCACTGCCAAGTAATTTCAGTCTTGCTCTTTAATCAGTAGTAAAGGTCTATCATTTTCAACCAAAGAAAAAATAAGTCAAATGTGTGCATGCTAGGTGTTTGAAGGGTCTTGCATTCAATACCTTATAATTTGCACCAACATATGTCAGTCTCTCTCCATTTCTTAGTCAAGACTTAGCAGAAGAGTGGTGTAGTAATTTCTCAGCTAACTAAGCCATCATTTTTTACATAATGCACTATGTGCACTTCCTAGAACATTAAGAAGTACTACAAATAATTAAAAGTAAATTATGATAAAAATAAAAGAGCAAAAGCACATATTGTGGTGTAATCTCCGTGCTTTATAATTTTGCATTCACTACTTAAGATGCAGCCTGGTGTGGTGGCACATGCCTGTAATCCCAGCTGCTGGGGAGGCTGCAGTTGGCGGATCGCTCGGGAGTTCTAGGCTGCTGTGCGCTATGTCAATCGGGTGTCCGGTGCTACTGACAGTTTGGCCAGCGGGTAGTAGGAGGACTGGCTAGAACAACGCATCTGATGTGTTGTGATTGGCGCGCCCTCTATGAGGGCTGATAGACCGATCAGTGACTTAAGCTGCAAATTTCAAAAGCTGTTTATTTTAGAATGTCTGAAAATTAGGCCCAAGATGCCTAAAGCTGGGCTCAGAAGACTCTACATATTGACTATCAAAGGCTGCTTTTTAAAATTTTGGCCTTACTTAATAGTTTTACACGATCCCACATGTATCATGTCAGCTTTGCCTCTGTCTTTTAGGCCTTTTTAGGCATTTGCAGGCTTGAGGCCTTAGCATAGAAGCTTTTTGGGGCCACCATCACCACACATTGTCTTGTATGGCATTGAGCACATTTTGGGTACTTATTAAATAAAAAAATCATTCAGTAATTAACAATGGATTAAATTCACTGCTGTGCAGAGGGCCAGAACACCACTTCTGATCTCAAAATAGGGCCTAAGTGGGATTCATGAGTTGCACGGACCTTGTGCTGGACCTTTGCAACTGGTGAATGTCACCCAGAGTCATTAGCGAATTAAAGGTTCTGCTGTTAATTAATTAGAGGGTAATTAACTTTTAACTATACTAAAAATCTGTGGCGTGGATTGTGAATAATACTGCACATTTGTCACTATTTTCCTGGGAGTTTATAGTAAATTCCCATGTATTTTTTTTATATCCATAACATTTGAAATTTGACAAAGTTTGAATGGGAAAATGTGTTCTGTTTAAATGTGCAGTTATATAAATATTACTGAGATCCTTGAGGGATGTAAAGTTAAATCCTAAAATACATATATTCAGAGATTTTTAAGGCCAGAAGAGGGACTATTGTGGTCATCAAGTCTGGCTTTCTGCATAAAACAGGCCATAGAATTTCATCCAGCCATTCTTGCATCGAGCTCATAACTTCTAGTTGAGCTAGAACATATCTTTAAAAAAAACATTCAATCTTGATTTTAAGACTTCAAGTGACAGAGAATCCATCACCTTCATAGGCAAGCTGGTCCAATGGTTAATTACCCTCTGTTTAAAACATTGCACTTTATTTCTAATCTGAATTTGTCTAACTTCAGTTTCTAGCTATTGGATCTTGTTATGTCTTTGTCTGCCAGATTAAAGCCCTCTATCAGAAATCTCTTCCCCATGTAAGTACTTATAGACTGTGATCAAGTTACCTCATAACTTTCTCTTGGATAAACTCAATATATTGAGCTTCTTTAGTCTTTCACTATAAGGCAGGTTTTCTGCACACTGAATAAAAAGCTCTTTTCTGAACCCTTTCCAATTTGTCAACATCCTTTTTACATGAAAAACTATTAGAGAGCAGAAGCTTCGTGGCAACACAAAGGGCCCTGTCCAGTGCTCTTTCAGCAAGTACTTTAATATTTCCCTAGGGTCATAAAGATATGAGATGATTTTCTTTAAAACATTTGGAGCCTTGTAGGATTTACAAAGCTCTGCTTCGGGATGGTAACTTAGCACATCCACGGTTGTTGCTGTTTCTTACACTGTGGGAGAGCAAGGGTTATTTCAGTTACCAAACAATGCCAGTGATTTTGTACATGTTTGCGATTTGGTATGGGTTTTCCCCTGGCCCACAAACAGGGAGCAGTAGACTGAGGAACAGAGGACGTTGGCCAGCCTGATGACCAGTGAGAGGCTACCAACCTAGCAGAGGACTCTTGTATGGGAGAGATGGCACGGACACCACCAACGTGAGTAGAGAATTCTGTAGGCAAACTCTTCTGCCATCCCTGCAGCAGTCCTGTTTATGGAGGGCTCCTGCTGCCTCTCCACAGCAGAAGGCTTTGGATGTTTAGGCAAAAGCTGGCAGGAATCCTGCTGTGTTCTTAGGGTACTATTGAAAAGAACCATACATATGTAGAGCCCTCTGCTGTGCCCCACGAGAATCCTTGCTCCAGCAAATGGTCTTGGTACCCCCTTTCTCCTAGCAACAGTGCCCAGGGTGCTCCCTGTTATGGTCACAGCATATGCACAGAGATGTAAGATAAAAATATTGCTGGATGGCTGCAAAGTAGCACTATATTTATTCTTCGACTTCAGAACAATACCATGCAGTAACCAAAAACAGAGAGACAAAGCAGGCTGCTCCTAAAGGCATAGAGGCACAACTTCCATCCTTTGGTTCTTTCCAGACTGACTCTGCTAGGCCCAGATTGCATGCTTCCCTATAGAGCCCCCATCCTGCAAACAGGACCAGGAAAACCCCCATAGCATTTAAAGTGATAGGTCACATTTTTAACACAGTTTTCAGTACACCACACTTATCCCAACTGACCTAACAGCAGTGTTACCTAGGTTCCCCCGGCTCATCAGCTGCGGTGGCCCTGGAATTGGTTGCAGACTTAAGACATTGATTGGTCTGTTTGAGCTTAGTTCATGTGTGAAAGGTTTTCTCAGCAGCCATAGTGACTAGAAATGTAATGTTTTAAAGTTTAAATGAAAGCTTATATTCTGCTAGAGCTAGTGGCATTTGTATCTCTCTAGCGAAAAGTTTCCTATTTGCTCTGGGCTAGTGGATTTTTCGAGTCCTGGTCCTTAGAGAAAACTTCCATTGAAGCTGAAATTGGTGGGAACGTTGCCTGAATAAGGAGTGCAAGAATAAAGGCCTATAAGGAATAAATAATGTGCTACCAATGCTATGTAGCAAGCCTGTAATGCCCTAAAGCAGCCTTGAAAACATCATAAACCAGGAGAGTGAAGGCTGTCTTTTGTTTCTGTCATCGGAACTTGGAGATGTAATTATAGCTATAATGTATGTCTTTCTTCGTTGGCCATTACTTGTCCTGCTCGCTTCTTTCTGTAGCTCAAGTTCCTCTTCCTTTTCCTTTGTCTATATCTCCTCATCAAATTCCATATGACTCTGGCCTTCTCAGTCCTACAACTACATTGTTTTCATATCTATAGTCAGGTCTGTCATTCTGGAAGGCTAATGAAGTCACATGTCAGAGTCACATGTGTTATTTCCAAAAGCTTCCTCCCAAAAAAGCATTGTTGTTAAGGCAAGTCTTACATGAAATACTGGAAAG
Source organism: Macrochelys suwanniensis (assembly GCA_033296515.1). Classification (NCBI taxonomy): domain Eukaryota; kingdom Metazoa; phylum Chordata; order Testudines; family Chelydridae; genus Macrochelys; species Macrochelys suwanniensis. The sequence continues at coordinate 161,723,071 of CM065777.1, forward strand.
AGATGTTGTTAATCTGGAATAGACCCTATTTGACCAACCTTGTGATGAGAAAATGCAGTGCTTGGAAGCGAGTTAACAGATTTCCTGCCAAAAAGAAAAATTTTCCGACTGAAGCAGTGTGTATGTGATGAAGATACTGTGAGGTGGTGATGCCTCCAATATGGTGAAGAGTTTGTTACTTCAGTTGAGTAGAATCTTGAAGAATCCAGTGTTATCTATTCAAGGAGTTGAAACAAAGACAGACAGTAGCCCATGAATTATTGTTCAGAATGTCCTTTTTATTGTGGAACCAGGGCTGGATTATGACATTCTGAGGCCCTAAACTATGTCAAGTGTTAGAGACCCCATACCATACAAAAATGATTTTTATTTTCAGAGAAAGGACATTGAATATATAAAAACAAAAGCTTTATATATGTATATATTGTGATACAGCATGGCCAGAAGGCAGCAGGAGAGTGATCTAATAGAGATGTAAGCCCCAGGATGAGGAGAAGCCTTATTCCCTGTAGATTAATTAAAAGCACCTGTAGCCAATTAGAGCACCTGAAGCCAGTCACCTGATAAAATCCCCCTGCTTCAATCAGCCAGGGGAGGAGTTGCATCAGAGTGGTTTGGTGGTGGAGCAGAGAGCAGTTTGGAGGAGTGAAGCAGAGTGGACTGGTGTTGGAACAGAGAGCAGTTTGGAGGAAAGCAGAGGAGAGTTTGGAGAAGTGCTGTGGCGGGCTAAGAAGACCAAGACCCTAGGTAAAGGGACACCTGGCTTGTGCAGAGGGAAGGCAGGAAGCCCCACAAGCTGAAGGGCAGGAGAGGGAAGTATCCCAGGGAAAAGAATCACTAGTACAAGTGGTTTACCCGCTATCCTAGGGCCCCTGGGCTGGGACCCGGAGTAGAGGGCAGGCCTGGGTCCTTCCCTCTCCACTCCCCTTCTTTGGGATACTAGTGGGACAGCTGATACCCCAGTTCAGGGGCAAGAAATGGTGCCCTGAAACCCCCCACAAGAAGAAAAAGTGCAGGACCCATCATAGTAGTGCCAGCAATTTGCCACAATATATACAAGGTGAAGTTGTAAAAATAGAATAATTATCTTCATTTTCATCAGCCCTCTCTGTAACGATGACATCATGACAGAAATAAATTTTAGACAAATTCTTTGAACTAATTGCGTATGTAAATAAAGAAGTAAACAGTACAATATAAAAAAAATACAAAATAAAAAAATATAGTAAATAATACAATTTACTAGAAGAGTTCTCAGGAAATTTTTCTTCTCTATTGGGGCATCAAAATTGTGGAATTCCTTGTCTGAATATGCAATGACACTGTTAGAGGATACAAGAGGCAATAGAGGATATAGGATGTGGATAACCCACAAGCTTAAAGCTCAGCCATTATATTGATATGAATTACACCAAGGTAATAAGCAAACCATCAGAAAATTGTACTCAGGTTGTATTTTTCCAATAAATTGATTTGTTTTGTTTTTATATAAGGTTATGCTGGATTACCTAATATTGGGACTAAAATTAATAGCAGAAAGTTTTTATTGAAACCAGTAAAATTTAATTTTATATTATAAATATTGAGATTTATATATCTATACAACAACAAATAATATTTTTATTAATATATATATATATATATGCTGAAAACCTGTGTTATTTTACCAGGATATTTCTGTAAAAGTTAGTGCTATTTTGTCTATGTTCTCACATGAAAACAACAGAGGATATACAATTTTTTTACACCATGAATAAGGAACATTATCCTTCTTTTCATATGAATAAATGAAAAAAAATTGATTAATTTTGTTAGGAAAATACAAAGTTTATCCAGACTCTCTATAAATATATATTTACAAATGTTTATTCCCATTTAATTTTTGCTACAAAACAATGAACTATTGGGACTTTTCTTTTGCAATACAACAAAATACAATGTATTATGCACATGATATGTGATTTATGTCTATATAAGAATTTTTACATAGCATACTACCTGTAATAAAATATTATCTTACATGCTCCAAACCCACCAAGCAGAAAATCCCAGTCTTTTTTTCTAGGCATTTGCTTCTCTATCCTCTGTCTCCCCCAGGACCACTAATTAAGCTCGAGTAAACACCTTGGACACACATACAAGCTATATGTGCGAAAGAGAGAAAGAATTTACCAGAAAAAAGACTGGTAATCTCTAGACAGGCATTGAGAGAGTGAGAAAAACTAGCCTATATTTAAGCAAATATAATGACTATTATAGGCTTTAATAGCGTATAAATCATATATGAAAATAGTTTGAAATAACTTGCTCACCAAGTACTCAGAACATTTTGATATATATGTATATCTTCCTTCACTTCTCTCAAAACCCTCTATTTATCCTTTCGTCAGCACTCTCTGATATTTACTGTGAAGATTCCTGAAACTGACAGAGAGAAGCCAACACAAATTTATGCTCCTCAAGATCCACTTGACCCAAGTCCATAAGACGATCACCTGCAAACTTAATCATGTGCAGTATGGATAGCGCATGAAGCAGAAAGCGGCGTGCGCACTAAAACACACAATTGTAAGTATGTACAGATCAAAAGAAGAAAGAACCCAATAACATACGAGTATGAGCTTGGCAGGATTGCTTCACGACACTGCTGTCTCTGACCTCACATTTTCCCCGATATTATCAGCAGTGAGATTATTTATTTATGTAAATAAGTTATGAAGGCACAGTCAGAATTTTACCAGTAGCAGCTGTCCAACAAAACGCTGCCTTGGGAGACTGATAACAGACTTACTCATAGAAATATTAATTTTACAAGTACAATTATCTTTTTTTTTTCTCAGCCCTGGCCTTCTGCCTGTCAATAATGAAGGATATTTGTGTAGCCAGATATGTATATTTTTGTCATATTTGAACGAAAACATGTATATTAAAAGATAATCTTCTTTTCCCCATATCTCCTTTATTTATCAACCGATTTTGATAAAACTGGAAATGGAGTCAGTTTTTTCTTTTTTAGAGGCCCCTCATATTGCGAGGTCCTAAAATGTAGCTTAGTTAGTTTATACGTTAATCCAGCACTTCTTGGAACAGTGTTGGGTTATTTACTTTTTATATTTCTTGGTAATTGGACCCGCATCATCATGAAATCTTTGCACATCACAAATTGACATTAACTAATCCACACAAAGTCCTTTAAAATAGGGAAATATTATCATCCCTATTTTGTAGACAGGGAGCTGAAAGAAAGATTAGGTGATTTGCCCAAGGTTACAGAGGCAGCCTGTGGCAGAGCCAGGAGCTGAACGTAGGTGTGACAATGGTTCAATAAAAACGTATGTGAGGTGTAAATTGTTGAAATAAATAGTGTGTGTCTGTGTGATACACACACGGTGGGCCAAGTTCTCCATTGCCTTGCATAGTTATTTATATCTGTGCAAGGTGAATGTGAAACACTACCAAATCAAAATGGTAGCATTTTGCACTGACTTTTCACAGGTTTAAATGGGTGCAGAAGGTGCAAAGCAGAGAATCAGATCGATGGTGTGCATATATTTAAATACCTACAGACATTCACTTTATTTTCTCTGCACAGACTAGGTATAGATAGAGGGGGGAAATATTTTCCTCCCCCAAGGGAAATTCCTACTACATTTTGAATTAATGTTGCCTTTCAAAGTGAAAGGCGAGAACCTGCTGTATTTTAACATATCACTTTGTGTTTTTTAATGACAATAAAATGCTTCAGGCCTTGCGTTACTATAAAAAAAAAACACATTTCCCTGGCAGTTAAATTAAAGTACAAAGCAAACACAATCAAAAGCATTTGATAATCATGCCTTCTTGCTTCTTATTGTTAATTCACATTACTGAACAAAGGGAAAGCGGTAGAGCTGAGAAATGTTTGTGTGAAGTAAATTACAGTATTTGCTAATAATTACTGACCATGTTATTACACTTGAAAAGATAGCATAGAATCTGAGTCTAGGAGCCTTAAAACTTTATGGTACAAAGTAGAGTTAATGTTGCGTATGGCCAAGAACACAGGAAATAACAAAATAAGAAGATTTACGATATAATAACTGAACAGGATAAACTAGTATTTGGTCATAAACTGGTGCTTTATGTTGTCAAGACCGATAACACTGTAGTGTCTGAGAGTAATCTTTAAGCAGATGCACAGAAAAGTGGCAGTATTTTCACTGGTAGAAGTCAAGAGATTTGGGTTCTATTCCCAACTCTGCCACTGCATAGTTTTTGGGCCTCAGTTTCTTACATCTGCACAATGAGGAAAATAACCAGATTGCTTTGCAGCTGCCTCTGATGTTTCCTCTACATCCACAGCTGCCACCACGATTATTCCTTCTGTCCTAGATGCCAACCAAGCACTGTTGTTATAGCTATTTTCACTGCCCCAATTGGTGCTGCCACTTCCATTACAGCCAATGCATGGTTACTACAGTCCCTACTGGAAACCTAGAGGAGGGCTGGCATGCTCTAACAATCACCTGTAGCTGCTACCCATCCTTTATTTGCTACTATGCTACTGCCCTCACTACATGTTCTTGCAATCAGGGCCCAATCACTGACACACTCCCTCCCCCTGCTTCCCCGAACACGAGCCTGAGAGAGCTTGCATCTCAAGAGCTGCTGTGGTCACCTTCCTGATTCAATCCTGCTTTTTCTTCTTTATTTTGAGAACCAGTTCCTGCCATAGAAAACTGCTGGGCCCTCAAGCAAACTAGACACCTAGCAGTACCAACCCCTGAAACTGCTGTCATCTTGCTTCCTGACTTTTTCTCTCCTATCAGCCACATGGAAGTCCCTATACTTTAATTGTTTCAAAATGGGCTGGAAAAAAGACTAAAGGAGAATACGCCTGAACCAGCAAGGGTATGGCCCAGAAGACCTCATAATCTTTTCCATTTCTAAGTTTGGTGTTCATATGATTCATGCTAATTTTGTCGCTAATTAGAAACATCACAGTTGTTAAATTCCATATGCACACTCAGCCTAGGCACAGCTTTACGGTATCTCTTCAATAGATTTTATATATTTGGCATATATGTAAATTCAGTACTAAACCGGCATAATCTCTATTGGCTGTTTTTCAAATACTGTACTTCCATTTATGTGGCTTTGAAAGCTGATCTCACTTGATTTGTAAATACACTCTCTGGCCTAAGTCATGCATGACGCTCTGTAATAGTTATTTATCTAATAAGTTTGAAGTGGTTGGACAACTATGTTGTAGAACTAATTACACTTCCTCACATACAAAGAAAGAGTGACTCATAATTTGCATAGAATTGCCATATATCACAGTGCCTAAACTGATAACTAAATTCACTCTGTGCAATCACCACTGGCCGTAACTATGTCAATAGTTTGTTCTTGTATCAAGTGTAGTTTCTTTGTATACGAATCACTGCTTATTTATTTTATTATATTCCAGGTACACACTGAAGCATGTAAATGAAATCTAAATATTTTGTAGGCAGAAAATTACCAAAGTTTGATTTTATTAACTAAAACTGGCCGTTTAGAATATTTTACTGCAGCAATTTAAAAATGCAACATGTTTTGAGGGGGAAAAAAAAGTAGAAAGGATTGGAGGTTTGAGAAAAGGAAGGAGAGGAAGGAGGGAGAGGTGAGAATGGTGAGCAGAGCATTTTTGTCCTTCTCTCATCCCATCTTTTAAAAAAATGTCTTCTTCTCTTTCCTATTTTCTCTTATGGTGAAGTCCACCACTTATGCCTATTGTGAGGGCATAAGTGGAAATTAAGTGGTGCAAAGATCTTGTGTTGGTTTTCTGCATTTCATGATATTTCATCCTTACTACTTCACCTTCCTCTCTCTCTCTGTTGCCCTTCCCTTGTTGCACATAGTCAGTTGTTCTCTAGCCCTGCTATGTGAATGACCAAATGAGGTGCTGTTTCAAGGTGTGATATCAGATAGAAGCAGGCATTGGGAAGTTTAGTATAACCAGACCACTCTGCCTTGAGGTAGCTGGAAATGTTGGCAAGCGAATGCTTTTCCATCAGCTAAGAAGGACAGGTTTGCATGTGATATTACCAGAACAGTAATGCACCCAATAATTCACTGACTGAAGGCTATGTTCAGGCGCAAAATTATGATGTGGCAAATGGCTACCAGACTCTAATAATTTTGCCACCCCAAGCAGTCGCTGCCGAATTGCTGCCGCAGCAGGCGAGAATGGGGCGGCAGTCCGAGTCCCGCGGCGGCAATTCTGCGGCGGGAAGACGGCGGACCAGCTGCCGAATTGCTGCCGTGGGACTCGGACTGCCACCCCATTCTCGATGCCGCCCCAAGCACCAGCTTGGAAAGCTGGTGCCTGGAGCCGGCCCTGATGGCTACTATCCTGCTAGAAATATCTAGCGCATCATTATTAAACCTATGTATTATAAATTATTCAGCTTGTCTTTTTAGAGGGAAATTAGTGAATCTGAGCACAGGGCCGGCGCGCCCACTAGGCAGCAGCCGCAGCCAGCCACCCCTCACTCCTGGCTGAGCCGCGGCTGCCGCCCGCCTCCCAGCTCCGCGGCTCAGCCGGGAGTCGGGGGGTGGCTGGCCATGGCTGCCGCCCGCCTCCTGGCTCTGCGGCTCAGCCAGGAGCGGAGAGGCGGCTGCCGCCCGCCTCCTGGCTCCGTGGCTCAGCCCGCCTCTCGGCTCCGCGGCTCAGCCAGAAGCGGGGGTGCAGCTGGCCGCGGCTGCCGCCCACCTCCGCAGCTCAGCCGGGAGTCGGGGGGCGGCTGGCCGCGGCTGCCGCCCGCCTCCCAGCTCTGCGGCTCAGCCGGGAGTGGAGGGGCGTCTGGCTGCGGCTGCTGTCCGCCTCCCGGCTCCGGGGCTGATCCGGGAGCCGGGGGGTGGCTGGCCGCGGGTAGGGGCTGAGCTGCGGCCCGCAGGGGATGGGGAGGCTGGCTGCCGAGGTGGGGGGGCGGTGTTAGCTGGGGTGGGAGGGCGCAGGGGGGGTGGTGTTAGCTGGGGGTGGAGGGCGCGGGGGGGGGTTTAGCTGGGGGTGGAGGGCGCAGGGGGGGCGGTGTTAGCTGCGGGGGAGAGCGCGGTGGGGGGGGGGGGCGCAGGACTGGTGCAAGGAAGTTTCGCCTTGGGCGCGAAACTTCCTTGCACTGGCCCTGTCTGAGCATGTTCCCCTCGCTTTTTTCTTTTGTGTCTAATTCTATTTGAGATCAGATTTCTACCCAAAATTAGCGCAGTAGCAAAACCAACAAAAACAACTGAAAACTGCTCTTGTTCACCCTATAAACCTCCTTCTTTAGCCCACCCTGCAGAACAACTCTGGAAGCTCCAGGCCATTCTTTTATTCTCTTAAAAACTTGCAAACAATCAACTGAAATATTAAATGAGAGAGTTGTATTGGCACGCAGTACTCAGCATCTCCTAATGCATTGCCACCATCCCACTGCCTCTCTCTTGAAGACATGTTGATCCCAGGACTGGGACACACTTCACAGAAACATGCCCCATACATTGGGTGAGGAGAAGAATGGTGATCGCACAGGAGTAGCAGTCAGGAGAACTGATCTTATTACCTTCTCTGCCACAATTTTCCTGTGTGACCTTGGGCAAGTTATTAATTCCCCTTTGACTCTGTTTCCCCATTTATAATATGGTGATATTAATTACTTGCCTCATAGGGGTTTTGTGAGGATGAATGTGAATGAAGATGCTCTTGGGAGCCTCAGAAGGAGGCTGATATAGAAGTGCAGCGTATTATCATAGAATACCCTACTACCAGCATCTCTCCTAAAGAATAAACAACTGCATGGGTGGAGACTGTGTTTCTCTTTTCACAAAGCTGTCAAAAAATTCAGTTCGACTTGGTGACTGTATACTCTTCATATTTCCACTGATCCTGTCAATTTCACAGATGGTACATGTCAGTGACATATTACTGCCTGATTTCACTGGCTATTACATATCTGGGTAACTTCAGAAATAAGCAGACATATCATTTCTTTTTGATCATATTATTTATTTGAGGTTATAAGGCCAATGTATTTACAGCAAATCTGGCATCAGCCCTCCCCCCTCTTCCCCCCGCCTCTCTCATAGTAGGCAGCCATAAGCCATTTAAGTGGAAAGAAAGTTAGTGATCTGCTACCAAAATCTTTCAAGCACCATTATATTGCATGCAATAAAATGCTTCATACCCGGAGTTGAAAAGCATAAAATTGTTATGAGCGGATCAGGCAGAGCTGCGCATACTCCCTCTGTAAATGGAACAAAAAGAATTAGGAATTGTGTGGGGCTCATATAAACGAGAAGAGCACACAGTGCAAATGCGATGACATTGGCCTAGGAAAGGAAGGAATCTTTCTCTTCACATGTAAATTGTTCTCTGAGAGCTCCAATCTTAGCCCCTGATCCTGCAAATGCTTATGCCTGTACTTAACTGAATGCACTTAAATAGTCCCATTGATTCAGGTGTGACTTCAGTGGAACTTCCCATGTGCCTAAAATTAAACATGTGCATAAGTCCTTTGCTAGCTTGGGACCAGAATGCAGGGTGTTCCAGGACTGAATACTTGCTGAATGTTCTGGATCATTTTGAAACATTTAGAAAAATAAATGTTCTCAGAACAAACTAACTTGTAGTAGGCAGCCATTACACAAAAATTGAGATAAAGCTGAGCTCTCATTCCCAGAATTCTAGCTGATTAAAGGTTGCAGCTCTCAGTTCGTACAACTCCTAACTGTTAACGATTCTTCTTACCAAGATTATAGGAAAAAATACACAAAATACATTTGGCCAGACCCTTCGCTAATGTAAATTGGCACAGACTATTTCAATAGAGATATTAATTTTTTAAAGTTAGCCCTTATCTACCGAGTAGCATTGTTCTTTGTGCTGATGAATTCTAATCCACCACACCTGCAGATGCCTGCGTTAATGGTACACTAAAATGAAAATTGATTTCTTGAAGGTGCATGGATGTTTAAATACATTCAAATGACTTAAAATTGAACTAGGTGGTAGGGTGTAGCTTATTTTCCATAGTCACCAAAATAATGTTTAACTTCCATGGAAAAATACCATACAAACGATCTCATAGACGCCAATCCTGAAAGTAGAATAGTGTCATGTTGCAGGATTGGGCCATTTATAGTATCTACATGTAACATGCGACACTCTGGAAAAGTCTTGCCAAGGTTCCTTTGTCTTCTTATTCCTAGCACTGGGGACTGCAAGTTAGATGAACAATGTAATGTAAATATGTGAATTAAGTCCTTTGAGTGTAAATGAAAGATCCCAAAAATCAGAATGTTTCACTTCTGCAGAAAACACCTTAATTCCTCACACAGGCCTTTTGCTTTTGTTAGTAACTTTCTAAGCTTTTTTGTACTTGGGAAGAAATGTGATAGTTTATGTAGCTCTCATAAGCAAAAGACATGCCAGAATTCCATCTATTTTTCCAGATTCTAGAATACTGATATTTTTTCATATGCAATCACCCTGGTGTTTGTATTGTTTGGGGACTTTGAGGCTATTTTGATCATTTATGAAGTCTGACTTTGCTTGAGTACACAAATTCTTAATAATTGATTAAAAAGTATGGTTGCACCACTTCATCTGTCTGCGAAGAGAGGGGCGTTTTTCCTCTGGGACAGGAATAACCCAGCATTTAGTTAATCAAGTTTTAAAAGCTGTGAATTTAAGCTCCTTGGGATATATACATTACCAATTGCAGGAAGTTGGAAAATAAAAGGAACTTTTCAAATAAAAAGATGTCAATTTAATGGCAAAGGATCTGGAAACAGATGTTTCATGCAAAGTATAAGAGTTGTGTCATTCCTTTAGGTTTTCAAAGTCACTTCTTGTCAGATGCATTGGTTAAGAGAGAAAATTAATGAGCTGTGTTAAGTTTTATTACACAATCTTCTGATGTGGGAAAGCTTCCCTCCAGGAACAGCCCTGTGCATGGCTTAACTGATTTAGGCATGCCTGCTGCAGTATTCTTCAAAATGTGTTGGAGATCAAAGTATAGTGAGTTATCCAAGTTTTATGGCAAGGTAATTAAAAAAATATGGGGATTATTAAATATAAATAGTACTTACATATAGTTGCTGGCAAAATAAAATCAAGTAAACACATTAAAAATGAACTCATGAAAACAGGAGGCCAAATTTTCTGCAGCTGTCAGTGTGAGACACTATTGAAGTCAACCTTCACTAACAGAGAATTTGGCCCACTGAGTTTAATGGGGCTTTCATTTATTTTTTTGTTTTTAACTTGAGTTCTTGAAGTTTTGATGCCATGTAAAATTGGCTCTTGGCATCAGATATAAGGGGTAAAATTTTAGTCCCATTGAAGGCAATGTCAGATATAAAATCAGATTATCCTCTCATTGATGTTACACCATTGACTTCAATGGAGTTACCCTTGATGTAGTCTGGTGCCAGTGAAAGCAGAGTCCTACTTACAGATTTTGTAGTAAATAGGGATCTTTAAACAGGGGTCAGGAGTTCAGATTGGTTTAGGAAGTTGCCTATTTTCTGCTATCAGTGATGCAGGATTTCTAAAGGGCATGCACAAAAAACAAGGCAAGACTGTGACGTGTCCTTTGTGGCTGCATAAGGGAGAAAGGGACACAGAATAATAGTTCCTTTCCTGGGGCAGTGCAGCTACAAGCCAAAGGCACAGCAAATCTAACCCTAAACGGTTAAGCGATGAACTTGAAATGCAGAAAGCACTGTTCTTTAGACGGGAGAAGAATTCCCACTACTGTGAAACGTCACCATAATCAGAGATCTGCTTCCTGATCTCTGTCACAGTAATACTCAGAAATGATGAGTTTATAGCTTCAGCTTCCTTGAGTGAAATTATATTATATGAATAATATATTTAGTTAGAGCTTGGACCAATGAGCGAACCTTGAAAGAAAGTAATTTAACTTCATTGTAGCAACTGCAAGAGTTTCATTAAAGAGTGGAGTCAAACTCTCAAATTGAAAACTACTTGGGGATGAAGTAAACAGAACAAGCAACATGCTGTCAACAGTGACTTGTAACAACCCCCCTCACTGCAGAAATAATGTAGCTGAATGAGGGAGTGGTGCTTGGCACTAATTAGGAATAATGTAATTAAACTGAGAAAATAAAAATCTAGGGCAAATATCAGGGGAAAATTTCCTACCAGTTAGCTTTTTTAGGCTGTGCGATATTTCCTGGAGGAAAACACTATTGATTGACAGCTGGACTGGACTAAACACTGTATAATACTATATAGTTCATGCAATCATCCTACACTGGCCTGTTGTGTAATGAGTCAGGTAATGTGTCTTTTTCATTGGTAAGTTCTGTAGTTATCTAAAAGGCCAATAGGCGCTTTGCCCAATAATTCCAAAATAAATAAACACATAAATATAAATGATGCAAACCTGGAGATTTTTGGCCAGTGCTGAGTGCTTTTGAAAACCCTTCTCCTAACTGGCTACATGCATGTGCTTCATTTGCACGTGCGGTCCTAGTAACTGCGGGCATGCAATTTTGAAAATAAGGTCCTGAAAGCACAGTGAGTTTTTGAAACCAAAACCATCATAGGATTTAATATAAAACCCTAATAGTAAAGAAATCTGGGATGTATCTGATTCTTGTTTGATGTGCCCCTGCTGCCGCAGTTAATATAGTATGTGCTCCACACACACAAAGCAGAGATGCCAGGACTCCTGTCTTTGAAAGAATCCAAATTATTTTGTTATAACCATCCATACTATCTCCCCTGTTTCCCCCCACAATCTTTATATACTGTGCATAGTCTTTGCTGAACCTTCCCAGTTTTCCACTGGGTTTGTCATTAGAGTCATAGTGTCATTGGAGTGGCAGGTCTGTTAGAACATTTTTAAGCACTGTCTTCCTGGTCAATGATAAAGGTTCATGAGAAACCTAATCACAGAAGCACGTATTCAGGAAAGGATTTTCCATTTTGAAATGTCAGCTATACCAGTTTATGAATTCACCCCTGTGCAGTGGGCTAGACAAGGCCTATGAGCTGCTTCACTCCTTATAAAGAGCTTCAGTTCAGGTGTTCTATGGGGCTGGTGCCAGCCCTCTGCACAGGGTGAATTTCAGCTTTAGTTTTATTTTTGTAGCAGATAGTTTAACTCTAACCCCTTTGCAACCCCCCCAAACAAACCTAGAATAACCAATACTTCTCCCAGTATACCAGAAACCTGGGCTGTATTCTTGTCTATGCCACGGACTTGGTGTGTAATGGCATGTCACTTAAGGTCAGATCCTGCAATTGGATCTATACGAATGTATCCTTGCAGAGGCCAGTTGACCTCCAAGGGCCTGCCCGAGCCAATCCGTTTGGCACCTTTTGTGTGTTTTCCAGCAATGATCACATTAGTATCTAAGCCTGTGGTGTCCAACCTGAATTCCAAAGCACCTTTGTGGCCCTTGCAGCTCTAAACTGTGACCCTTCAGGGTGCCTTTGTGAAGAAGAAAATGCGTATTTAGATGAATTGAAAATGTGTTCCCTGAGCTGTGCCCTGAGCGTTATGAACGCAAGTGTTGGAATTAGCCTCAGTGCTACTGCCTGCAGCTGCCTCCCACGGTTTCCCTTGCAGCTGCAGGGGTGGCTCTGATGTGAGCTAAGCGTGCTCTCAACAGCTACTGTCCCTTTCCAGTGGCAACTGCTCAGCCACTCCCCCACTGACTGCCCGCAGCGTTGCAAGGCACAGAGGAAAAACCCTGTGACTGCTCCATTACCTACTTCCCTGCTAGTCTGTGGGGGCCCAAGGGAGAGCGGATGGAGTTTGACTGACTCTGCTTGATCTAGGAGACCACACGCCAAAGGATGGCTCTCCTGCCTTACACAGCCATCCAGGAAGAAAGAGATGTGAGAACCAATGGCCAGTATGACTCCTAGTTCCTCTGCCCTGGCCCGCTCTAACTTGGGCAAGATGGTTCAGGTATCCTAGGATCTATATACCAACTGGAGATAGCCATCGTGCAGTGCAATCTCAGCCGCACCCCTCCCTGCCCAAGCTGTCTCAGAGGCTGGGACAGGGGCAGGGGTGGTGGTGGGGGGAGGCTTAGGAACCTGTTATGCTGGCTGTGCGTGATTCCCGCACACCAGGGGAGTCCCCTGAAGGAGATTTGTGGGTGGTTTTTGTTCCCTTTCTACTGCTGAGCTGCACAAAGGGAACAGAAGCAGATAGAAAATCTGCCCCTGTGTATTAATTATGGGCCCTGGACCTTTCTGAAGTAAGGTATTTGGCCCTTAGGCTGTCCAAAACTGATCTAGTCAGGTAACCCTCTGTACATCAGTTTCCTCCATCTGTAAACTAGGATAATGATTCTTACCCACCATAGTAAAGTGCTTTGAAATCATTGGCTAAAAGGTGCTGTAGAAAAGCTATGAATTATTATGTTTATATTAAGGAATTGCCATATAACCAAAACAAACCCAGCCAATGAAATGAATGACTTCTTCAGATTAAACTCCTTGTTTCTCATTACAGAGAAACTCGGAACCCATAGCTAGACTCTGACATTGGCAGAATATTTCTTAAAATATAAATAATTTCACAGGCATGCTAGGATTATTTCAGACAGTTCCATCATGTTTTATTTTCCACCAGAGCTAATATTTTAACTCTCCCTTTCTAAGAGTAAAGGGAATTATCTTTCCAAATATCTCGGCTTCCCCTATCTCACATTTATTACGGTGGAAGAAGACCCGTTGCCAAAACTCTCCTTGTGATAAAACGTAGGTGCTGGGAGATAAAATGTTCCCCAACTAGGTTTTGAACCCACAGTTTTTAGTACTTAAAAATAGCAGCTCTCAGGGCATGGCACCAAAGGGTTTGCTAGTCCAGATCTTCCATGGAGGGATACGATGTGGGTGCCCCACAAGGGGTGGAGAAGACAGGCGAGAGAGCATGGTAATAATCATAGTGCCACTTCCACAGGCAGAGCTTCTTTGGTGTGTGCATAGATCTGTGCCAACAGTAGGGCTGTTACTCCCCAAAAATAATGACCACGGGCACCAAAAGACACAAACAACTAGTGAAAACTTCTTCTTGTCACTCTGAGAAAATCCTGTGGCTTAATAGCTTGGCTGAAAATGGTTAATTATGAATATTTACACGGGGTTCACCCAAAATTGTTGAGGTGACACAGAAGTGACAATAACCAGTGCTGGCTATTGATTATGACAGTGTGAATTGATTATGACAGTGTGAATCAATGCTGCAGTTGCTGGCCAAGTTTGATGTTTGTCAGGGTTTTCTTTTGGGAGTCACATGCAGTTTGGTTTCACTTGTTTGTGTTACTGAGGTTTTGATGACCACAGATTTGAATCACATGGCCAATATCAGAGTGGATGGCTGGTTAGGGTAGAGGGCTTACACAGTTATATCCCAAAAGATGAGAGGATAGGAAAACTCTGTAAATACCACTTATCCTCAATCAATGTTTGAAAAGAGTGTGAGTCTTAATGGCAATGGCTACCCAGCAGCTGGAAGTGTGACTCCCCGCGTGGAGCTAGCATGCTAAAAGTAGCAGTGTGGACAATGCAGTATGAGTGGCAGCACAGGCTAGCCACTGAGAACAAACCTACCTGACCCTCTAGCTCCATATCTGGGAGGCTAGCCCCTGCTGTCACAGCCACACTGCTATGTTTAGTGCACTAGCTGGAGCAGACCTAGAGCATGTCTGTCTGCCCAGGCTGGGAAGCTCTGTCTCAGCTGCAGTGAAGACATACCCAATATGTTTCCGGAGCCCGGAAATGGGTTCTGAATTTTACATACCATAAATGGTAGAAGCTTAAGTTAAATATTTTGTTTTACATATGTCTTTAACTGTCTTGTCTGTGTCCTAGAGTCCAATTCTACATATCTGAAGTCAATAGGTCCTAGGAGCAGGGACTTGTCCTTGCACCAGATCCTCTGCAGGTGTAATTCAGCATAGTTCCCTATTTCCACTGGAGCTATTCTGATTTATACCAGCTGAGGATCTGTCCCTCTACTTTTTACATCTTCTACGCTGCTGAGTGCATTGTTGGCCCTTAATAATTACATCAATGCAATGCTTATTTTTAATCCATTCTATTCTGATTATTTTGTATTTAATGTATAATTTTATGAATTACTAACTATATGATGTCTTCAAACAGCAGCCACAAACAATGTATTTCTCATTTACAGGTAGACTTGGCAGAATTCAAATTAAAAAAAAAATTGTCCGGTTTTTTTTTATTTCTATCAATGTAAATTTTCATAGTTGCAGGAAATTGGGGAGGGGAGGAGGGTGATAGATAATAATGATTTAATGTCTCTGAGATTCAAAAAGTTAACATTTTATAACCATTATAACACAAATTATCAACACCGCATGTCAAAATTTACAAAGAAAATAGCCTTAAATCAAACGTACAAATTCTCAAGCAACATTTTTCTGACTTTGCCTATCAGTAAATTTTGATGATTATTGATGGAAATAGTTTTTGTCAGTTTGTGTGTGTCAGTGACATGGATATTTCCTGACATTTACTGATAAAAATGGAATCCTTCCAAACCCTGAGTACATGGGCCAAATCCTCAGCTGGTGTAGATTTGCCGAGTTCCATTGAAGTCAGTGATTTATAGCAGCTCAGGAACTGGCCCCATGGTTTTACAGTGCGCAGTTCAGTGTTACTATCTGCTACTTTAGATGGAGTCTAACACATCACAGTGTTAGTATTATGCTAAGGTAATATTATGAAATAAGCTGTTTATCGCATGAGAATTTCTCACTGGGTAAAAATATTAAGTAAATAAAACAAAATCAAAATGTATCAACGAAGAGGGCGATAGGGGAGAAAATGTGTCTCCAGCTAATTCATATCCTCCTGCACCTTTGGGTAACACTGCTAAGTGTCAGGTTTTTTTTAAGTATTTTAATCTTTACCGGTGCTTTGTTAAATTACAGATAACAAATTCTCCATGGGACCATACATGGGCGCACTTACTATATTACTGTAGCTATATTACTGCTATCTGAATGTTTTAGAGCAATCAATGGTTAATATGAGTTTTACTATACTAATACTACTGAATTTAGAAAAGTATTGTGTTCAAAGGGCAATCCTAAGCGTCTTTTACTAGCATTGGTTAATTTCCCATCTAAACTACAATCGTGCTTCCCTTTTTTTCTCTCCTCTCGTAACATTTGCCTCTCAGATACTCCACTTTTCTGTGACTTTCTCTCAAAGCCCTGGTTCAGTTTGGGCAAAGCACAGACATTTATGTTTTACATATACATTAATAAAATGCGAATGCAATATGCATTTATAATGGCGAAGTCCAACTTAATGAGGAATGAACCAACAAATTGAAAGTCTAATGGTGGCTACAAATTGTTTCTATTTTTTGAACGCATGAGACAGCCTGGTTAGAGAGGGAAATTTCTATGCTTTGCAGTTAACTTTATTAATCACCAGGTAGAAAGACACACAAATTTTGTTTGGCTTTCCATGCAATACGTGCTATGGAAAGCTGAAAATCAAAAGCAGAAGTAGTGTGGTCCTTTCAAGAACTTCCAATCGATCTAAGAGCAGAGAAATCTCCCAAGAGACAATCTTGGCATCTCAAATTTTTAGAGATGGTACAAAGTTCAGGGGGAAAATTGCCACTAAATTCCAGTACAAAAATTATATGCAGAGAAAAATTGATATATTTCAAGAGAAGCTTATGTTCTCGTCTCTAATTGTAGTTTATGTTCACTTTAGATAAATGACTGCTTTTTTTCTTTGACCTAATTATCATTCCTGAAAGCAGTTTCCAAACCACAACCATTTTATGGGCCTGCTGCTGTTTCTAGGGAATTACATGAGTTTTGCTTCAATGGGAACAGGATCAGAGCTGATCAGGTAGTTCTGTGAAAGAGAGAGAAAATAATTCACCATTACATCCAGCACAGGGTTAAAAGATTTTAATACTGTGCATGATAGAATGATTCATAGTGTAGCTTTTCCTTCCTACACTGCATGTGTGAAGTTAAATTGGCTCATTCTGGGCTCCTGGCATATCCTGACTTTGCCAGAAATCAAATTTCTGGATTTTTTTATTACAAACAACATTTTTGATTGAATGTGATAGGCCAGCTATTTCCCCCCACTACTATCACACTCACCCTGTCCTCACAAAACTAGTTTTTATAGTATTGGACTTAAAAACTGTTGCTTTGGCAAGTTTCTCTAGGATAAAATCATCCATCCAATGAAAGGGAAAATGCCTTTCACATTACTTATTCTTTTTTCTATAAAGCAGAAAAATGCTGTTTTTTTCAGAGGCATTTGGGCAGGAGCGATCACTATGCTATTTCCCTGAAATCTGAACTTTTTCCACTTGGATCCAGTTAGTTAACTCCCTGAGAATTGCACACAAATGGTATTATGTTTACTTCTAAGCAAAAGAATGGGGTGAGGGGAGACAGTCAGACCACATCTATCTAGATTGCAGAACGTATTCAGTGAAAAATCTATAGAACCCAGATTATGGTGTCAGCTGTCAGTCTGTGGAGCATCTGTCAGATGAGTACTTGCTTCATTGCAGTTGAATGTGAGTAATGCTTTCACAATATGGCAGTATGATGCTATAGATTACAGTTGTAATGGAGCACATCCTGAACAGCTGAGCCTGCTCTCTCTTGCTTGTTCAATAGCTAGAGTTGCTTTACTATAAGAGCTGGAGGGATTATGTACTCCAAACAGCTGTCTATAGCACCATGGATTTATTTGGGCTAAATGAGAGCTTGCTTTCTTTAGCTAAATCAAACTTTATCAGACAGCTTTACTGTTGGCAGTTAAAATCAAATGTGTTTGTTGAACAGTAAACACCTTGTTACTGTTAGGAAGGATTATATAAACAAAAGACATACACAATGAAGTGCTATGCCAACTGACTTACTGTCAAAATAATATACTGCTGTTAGCAGAGTTGTGTTCACTGGAGGGAAATTATGGGCCTAATAACACATCTAAAATGACAAAGGAACCCTTTTTCAACAAATAATCTTTACAAAGTTTAATACCTTTTGCCTTGTACAAAGGACTTCATACGCTGTATCCTAATACAAGAAGGCTATGCGATTTGCCTAATTTCTTCTAACACAGGAGGCTTCAAAGCTTTAATTTATTTACATAATACCCAGGCATTAAGAGGATTTAGTACATTCCACCACCTCTGAGGTATGTAAAAGCAGTTTTTGTTCAATCAAAGCCATTGTTTACAGAGAGGATACACTATGCTTATTGCAGGTTATTTAGACTGCAGGTTGTGGTGTGTTCTACCCAATTGTAGAACATTCATGAGCAAACGTTCATTGTAAACAATATCAGGGCTCGATATGAGACAAATCTGCTCCCTTTCTCGCCTCAGAAAACTGAAAGTTAAGGCAAACAATCTATCCTATAGTCACAGCACTATGGCCTGGGGAGAAGTATCGGGTCCTGATCCAAACTCCATTAGAGTCAATGGAAAGGATCACATTGACTTCAGTGGATTTGGGGCCAGTCCCTGAAAGAGTGAGAATGTGAGTGTCCCAGCTTTGTACCACAAATAGTGCCTCCAATTCAGGAAACATTTAAGCTGATTCAGGATATCACAGGGCCACTGTTATTTACATTCTTTCCTTTTATGTATGTATTTAAGGCTTGATCCACAAAGAGATTTAGGTGCCTACGTTTAAAATGTAGATCCCCAAGCCTCCCCCTGCCCAAGTTTCCACAGGTAAAGTCTCCTAGGTGTCTACATTTCTGCTGGTGGGAAAGCACAAAGCCACCTCAGTGCTGATATCTGGTGCCTAATTCCCTGGCAAGATCCTCACATTAGGTGTTCCTCCATCTGTCTCATCTGTGGGGCCTGATCCAGTAGACATGTGGACACAGGAGGAGGAGATGCCTCCCCTTTACCCTATAGCCCAGTGGTTAGAGCACTCATTAGAGCAGAGACTAGAACTCAGATCTTCTATAGCCTCGGTGACTTCCCGAACCAGTGTGCTATAAAGTATGTCTCTTGCTTGGGCCCTTCTCTGGCCCAATATCTAAGCATGTTAGTGGAACAGTTTCAACAGAAGAATTGAGGGAGCCCTGCCCGTCCACCCACTTCATAGTCCTGTGGTTAGGGCCCTCTCCACTGAGACATGGTTCAAGTTCCTGCTCTGAATCAGGAACTCCCACATCCTGGCGATGTGCTCTAACCACTGGACTATATGGTAAATGGAGGGCATTACATTCCTTCTCAATTTTACTTTATTTTTTTTATTTTGCAAGGCAGGGCTGACCTGGCTTGATGGCATAATTCCAGGAGAGTTTTCATGGCTGTGAATCCCACGCAGGGGGAGGCACCTCCCGTTAGGTGCCTGACTCCTGAGGGGTAGCGTTTATACCACACCCCTTGCCTCACCCTTTCCTACTAGCTAGATTAGGCAGCTCCCTGCTCATCATGCTGGCTTTTATGAGTCCCATTCTTAGGCACCCAATTCTTTCCATGCATCATATAGGGACCTGGGTGCCTAACTCAGGGTTGTAAATTCCACCAGGTGGGAGGATGCCTAAAAGTTAGGCCTTGCAATGCAGCATCTCAGTCCTCTTTGTAGATCTAGCCCCTAGAGTTTTACAAGCTCAAAGCATTTCATATTATGTATTACAAAATACATAATGTACAATACAGATCCGTTAATCAGTTACTTGGGAGGTTCAATTCATATAATATCAAACTCCACTTGACAACCCTGGCAGCAGCCTCCCTCACAAAACCCAATGGCTCTTTCAATCCTAACTTAATCAAACTTCCTCTATGAGATGGGCTGTGCAACATCTGGAAGGTCAACAAATTTGGGCTGTGCTGGACCAAAGGGAGTAAATGAGTTCTGGAGTAAAGGACCCTTCAAGGAAAACTTTGATTAAAGGTTAAAAGATGCACAGAGTCTTGAGAAAATGTCCTGGGATTTGTAAAAGTGTACATTTTGGAGGGTCAATGACATGCATCTTTAAGCATTTTCCAAAGCATATTCATTACTGCACATGTGTTTCGTACTTTGGTGCATGCAAGTGTGTTACATTTCCTGATGGAGCACATTCTGGCAGCTTTAAAATATGAATTTTTAACCACATCTTACAGAGCCTTCTGACTTAGGACCAGAACCAGCTCCTGTTAAAATCAATGTGAATCTTTTCACTGACTGCTCAGTAGGCGATGCATCAGGCCCGTAATGTGCTAGCTACGTGCAATGCTTTAACCCAGGGGTGGCCAATCTGTGGCTCTGGAGCCACGTGTGGCTCTTCAGAGGTTAATATGTGGCTCCTTGTATAAGCACCGACTCCGGGGCAGGAGCTACAGGCGCCAACTTTCCAATGTGCTGGGGGGTGCTCACTGATTAACCCCTGGCTCTGCCACAGGCCCTGCCCCCACTCCACCCCTTCCCGCCCCCTCCCCTGAGCCTGCTGTGCCCTCGCTCCTCCCCCTCAGAGCTTCCTGCATGCCAAAAAACAGCTGATCGGGAGGTGCGGGGAGGGGCTGCCGGTGGGCAGGATGCGCTGGGAGCTAATGCGGGGCTGCTGACGTATTGCTGTGGCTCTTTGGCAAATTGGTAAATTCTGGCTCCTTTTCAGGCTCAGGCTGGCCGCCCCTGCTTTAACCTAGCAACGCTTCTGCTCTCTTGTTTTTCTCTCTCTAAGAGCCTGATTTAGTATTTTTCTATGGATGCACATACCACTGTCGTCAGATATGCACTCTCCAAGCTGCCTGTGGGCTGCATGCATGGCATGCTGTTAATCTTTTCGTACATCAGAAATAAATGGCCATGTAATAGTCTATGGTTTTGTCAGTCATGCATTAAAATGTGCATTTTGAGTATATGAATATAAAGAATCCATTTATGTCTGTGTAGGGCATGACTATAAAGATTTCCTGTGGCATTTACATGATGCCTTTGGCCCTTTGAGAGGGAAGCCGGTGCACCTGTGACTGTGCAACTGAACCCCAATTAGGCTTAAGAGAAGGCACCTGAGCTGTAGAGAGAGGGAGTGATCTGGGGAGTCAGACACAGTGGTTTGGGGGCTGCCTGTGACTCAGAGAGAGAGAGTAAGTAAGTAACAAGGAAGAGCTGGCAGGAGTTGCATGAAAGAGAGATGAGATTGTTGAGCGTGGAGGAGAGCAGGAACAGAACTGTTGGTGAGATCTGACCAATGTCAAGGACCTCTGGTGAGTGGAAGGCTTGGGAAGTAGCCCTTAGGTAAAGGGGAAGATTCAGTGTGGTCAGGGAAGCTGAGCCTGGAAGCCAGAGGGTTGTTGCGGAAGGGTAAGTTCCCCCTGAGCAGTGGTAGGACTCACAGGCAGGGAAGCCTGGGGGCTGGCACAACTGCAGGAGGGGGAGAGCCCTCTGGCAAGGATCTGAACCAAGAGCTGTGGGAAGAGGCCGGGTTCAAGGGGGTTGTCCTGGAAGGATGTTCCTTGAGCACGTGTAGGACTCCCAGGCAAAGAGGCCTGGGGAATGGAACCCTGTGGGAAGCCCTTTTGTGGGAGACCTGATTTGGGGGGAGGGGCTGTGGTACAAGTCAGGAGACTGGTCACTCTCAGGTGGGTGACCTGGAGAGGGGGCCCTGGATTAGGGGCAAAAGTAACTGAGAACACAGTGCAGTTATTGACTCTTGAGGGGGTGACTTGGAAGTGATGTCCCAGGAAATGGGAAGGGGGAAAGCACTGTACTGTCATATGTTTACTGAGGGAATTTGGAGATTGGTTTTTACTACACGGTTTTGGGGAATTCTTGCACGACTGCATATGAACAAATTATGCCCAAAGGGAGGCTTTGTATCAGACACTGAGAGACTCTGCTCTGTTCATGGCTGGAAGAAAGGGGAAATGTAGGCGGATGTACATGTGCTGCGGCGGCGTCCAGAGGGCACCCCAGCCAGGGCTTGCACTATCTCCGTCTTGTTCTGAACAAATGCTGAGGAAAAGTTTCCTGGATACTTAGATGTGCTGCTACAGCAGATTTCAGGGTAAAACCTGTGTCAGAGAGAACTGAAAAATATTATCATCCTGCTGTGTAAAGGGGAGGACATCTAGGGGAAATATTTAGATGTTCTCTGGCATGCTGTCTGGAGTGGCTCACAACAGTGAGTGCCAGCCTCAGGGCAGACTGTCAAGAAGCAGGGCAGACACTCCAAACTGGTTATGTTCTGTAATTAGATTTCACCAATTGAGTAACAAGTGTAACCTCCTAAAGCACTACAACAGTCTTACCATGGAGTCACAGACAGTTCCCTTGTGCATTCCAGTCTATCTTGCCACCCAGACCAACTGGACTTAGTGATAGTTGGTTGCTATACACTAGAGATCACAAACTACTCAGGTTGCTCCCAGTCCCAAGACACCAGTCACTTACCCCAGGTCAATTTGTTACCTTAGATCTCTCACCAAAGACAATGCTTTTAGCCAATCCTGTAATAAACAAACTAAAGATTTTATTAACTAAGAAAAGAAATTAGTTATTACAAAGTTTGGGGGGAGGGATAGCTCAGTGGTTTGAGCATTGGCCTGCTAAACCCAGGGTTGTGAGTTCAATCCTTGAGGGGGCCATTTGGGGATATGGGGCAAAAATTGGGGATTGGTCCTGCTTTGAGCAGGGGGTTGGACTAGATGACCTCCTAAGGTCCCTTCCAACCCTGATATTCTATGAAAGTTAAAGCAAGCGAACTTATATACACAAATGAGTTACAGCCTATGGTTTTAAAAGGTGTAATAATGTGTCAGCTTTGAATGTTTTTAGGGATAACCCAGGCTCACCCTGAGGATCTCTGCTTCTGTTCTATAGCTCTGGCTCTGTGAGAGTCCAAAGAGCAAAGAGATGACAAATTTTCTTGTCAGCTATTTTTATTTCTTTCTTCCCGAATTCAAGCTGATGGAATGAGCCCTTCTGCATGCAGCTTCTTCAAGGACATGGAGAGGCAATTAAGAACGTCTTTGTATTGTGATGTCCCACAATGGCTCATTTAGTTTTGATAGCCTTCTTGATGAGCGAGACCTCTGGACAGGTCTACAGTTTCAGAGCAAACATTTTTTACACGTATAAAGCAAAAATTTAAATATTATCTTACAGCATGTGACAAAGATATTATAGGTTAGATTAATGCATGTACCAATTTAAGAATTGTATAAAGCCTACATACTAAATGCATTGTTATAAGTTCAATATCCATCTTGACCATACTAACACACAGGAGAAACAGATTGTTTTCCTGCAATGACTTTGTCAGTGCTTGGCTGAGGCCCACTGCCTTGGCAAGAGCTGGCATCTGGTTTGCCAGTATTACATTCTCATATGAAGAGAAAGAGGTGGAGAATTTGCTATGGGTTTATTTCTAAAGCATCCATGGCATGTAATTCACAGTGGTACAAAAGATCTTGAATTTGCCACACCATTGTCCTAATTAATAAGGGTCAAAACCATTGCAAGTTCACTATATTCACCTTAAACACAAATTTGGTTAATCAGGAAAGATGTAGTCTGGCTTTAATTACTTTCAGAAGGCAACTAAAAAGCACCATGGTGTATGGCCCTCTCTACAGTGTGTGTGACATTTCAGTGTTTGGTGTTCCTTAGACTTGGGCATTCAATGGCTTTAATGCTCAAAATAAAATAAAAAATCCATGAAATGCAGAACATAAATTTGGCAGCATGTTCTTTAGCTCACTCGGTTGTATTAAATAGTGTTCTGTGATGTGTGGTAGCAGAATGGAACTGATCAAAAGGAAGATGAGTAGCTTAATTCAGTCCTCACATTTTCCAATGGGTTTAATGTGACAGTATATTCTGCTTTTAAAAACAAATACATATTTACCGTGATTCATCTGGCACATATACTTCAGTGAACTGTGTCATTTTAAATTGTGCGATGTTGTTGTCTAGGAGTTGCCAGATGATTTCAAGTTAAAATTCGCTGCACACATGAGCTTGAAAAACTCCTTATCTGTATTCAGCTTTAATGCACATAAGTATAGAACTCACATATTATCAAAATGCAGATGCATAGTTAAAGACAGTTTGAGTTTTTCACTTAAAGTAGGGATTCAGCCTCTGTTATATATGAATAATATTGGGTAAATATAAACTTTGGCAAATAGAGACATGTTACAGTTTTGGTTTGAATGGTCCTCTTGTATCCGATTTATCACTCTTATCTAATGGAAGCACAGAGTAACTGTCAAAATGAAAACAGCAGTACAAACTACTGTACATAAGATGCTGCATCTTTCACTGGTTAATGAGCAGATTAAGAAGACAATAATGAAATACGCTTGTATGAATGATCAGACTTGATCACAGTGGTCCAGATGATGGGCCATTTATTTCTTCCAAAGAGCACCTACTCAGGCCCAATGACTTCAATGAGACTACTTGTGTGAGTAAGTATTCATCTCTGTGTGGTAGGGCTGCCCAATCTAGCCCAGTTAAAGCAATGAACATATCCTCTGTGATCCTACATTCGAACACTGCTAACATTAGTCAGCTCATCTTTACATCAAAAGACTAAAGGCCAGTGAGCCTATTGACTCGCCATGTGACTTTAGGGGAGGGACTTGATCTTCTTGTACACCACCTGAAAAAGTAGGATCTCCGCTATAAACCAGAAGCAGCATTTGAGCTTTCATCATGGGTCATTAAATAAATAATTACTACCCACTACCCTGCATCCTCATACCCTTAGGATGTGGGGGAATATCATCTAACCTAAATGTCAATCTATTTAGGTAGTCATTTGATTGGTACGGTTTCCATCCAACAGCACTTGAAAAAGAAGGTGCCGTACTGCATACAATGAAAGCTCTCCAGGGGAAAGATATAGCTAGCTGTTAATAAGCAAGCAAAACATTTAAAGCAGAGGGACACTTCAGTAAAACACACAATACGTTGTACATTAAATGTTTTCTCTTTGAAATACAGGATAATGAAGTTACATCAAAGGCAAAGTATATACTTTGCATTTTTAACCCCCCCCCCCCCACACACGCACACACTTTAAATAGCTGCCAGCCAGAATTCAAGTTTTGCCTGTTTTTCCATAACAAAGTTTATGTCTGACCCTCATCTAGTTAAAGTCAATGGGAGTTTGGCCAATGATTTCAGAGGGAGCAGCACTGGACCCTTCAAGTTCTGCATAGAGAAATGACTACTAAAACTTGTATAAATGATAAATGGAACAAAACAAACCTCATATTCAAGCCCCTTCAGATTTGGAGGAGATGGGGAGAAGGATTTGCAGGGCTGGTTCCAGATTGGATCCAATATCAGAAGTGGCCTATTTTTATGGTTCTGGTTCAGAAGAGGTGGAGATCTCGCTTGAACAGCTGTTCTATTGGATTTTCCATGAGGCAAGATGGTGGAAATCTCATGAAATGAGATGGCCTTGTGAGATTACCAGTATTGTGGGCTGAAATTGAGAGCATATCATTGTGATGGGAACATCTCTCATGATTACTGCAACATCAAAGCCTACCCCTGATTTATCTTCAGGCTCCAACCCTGAATCCTCACTTAAACCTTGTCTAGTCTGAATTTGACTTGTATCTAGCCTGAACCAAAATTGTCATATTAGACTAGATTCTGTAGTCTACTTGGCGGCCTCATGCGCCTCAGCAATGGAAAAGGCTGTAAAGTGGATTTAACAAGTCTCTGCAAGATTTCCCTAGCGTGGGTGAATCCCCAAATGGCCATCACCCACTGGATCAAAGGACATAGCCAGGGGAGATGGTCGTGGACAGAGTGGGGTGTGATCATCTGTTGTTGGAATGTCTCTTTGGAAGTGGGCAGTTGGGTGCAATTTAGAGCAGTGTTAAGAGTGCCCTAATTTTTTCCTGGAGATTACTTAGCCTCAGGATTGGAGGACTGTACAGACAGTATGAAGCCTCTCTCTTTCAAAGCAGAGCTTGGCCAGGCCCAACAAACAAGATAATTCTCTCTCTCCTGCTCTCGTCTGTCTTTCTCCAGCAAAGTTGCAATATTTGTGATATTATTGGAAATGATTGTGGTGATTATTTTACTTTATGCTACTGCTGGCATTACTAGTAGGAAGAAATGAAAGTGAATGACCTGTTTCTGTGGATTTTAAAATTGGAATAGCAACAACTGAATGAATAGATTAACTAAATTGTAGCAACTGAGATTTTAGAATGAGGATTTCAACATATTTTTCTAGTCTTGTCAATACACTAAGACAGTCTCTTCCTGCCATGTTCTTATATATTCATCGAGAAGAACAATCTTCATTAAAAAGCCTCAAAATAGCAGAAAATGCTTCTTTTTTTTCTCAAAGCACTTATACTTCTTCCTTCCTTAGGACTCAGCAAATAGATGGAATACATATATTCTTAGGGGAATCCATATCAGTTCATAAATTTGTTCATGTTAAACCCAAACATCTGAAGGCACTCCCATATCCAAAGACTATGAAAAGGTTTAAACTTTGCAGACTTCACTCCATTTAATGCCAGGGCAATGCTTTACTCCTCTAACTAAATAGAAAACAGATTTGTTGTATTAAAGATGTGTTGTAACTACCCTCTTGCTGTGCATACACAACAGAGTTAGTTTTGAGAAGGAATCTCATAATTTGGCATATCTCTTATGTTGTTGTGTTTGACTTTGACTACAGGCATGCAGAAACATATGATGTTCTGCACACTCCATCAAGAGCACTCCCTCTTGGCATTTACTTTCTTTTAGAGAGAAAAATGCTTATTTAGTACAGAAAATGATTGACATCAGCTATGCAAATAAATGTAGTAATGAGTAAAACACTACCAATCACTGCTAGCATCAGGAGCATTTATTGAGGAATCTATAATAAATAATATAATATATGCTAATCTCATAGAACTGGAAGGACCTTGAAAGGTCATTGAGTCCAGTCCCCTGCCATCACTAGCAGGACCAAGTACTGTCCCCTGACAGATTTTTGCCCCAGATCCCTAAATGGCCCCCTCAAGGATTGAATTTACAACCCTGGGTTTAGCAGGCCAATGCTCACAATGAGTATGGCTAACATTTTTTGGTCTAGCCAAGCTGCACTGATTGTGAGAGCAGCAGAGAGTACTAGGGCTACTTTATGCCACTCTTTCATTCCATCCTTTTCTGTATCTGGCCATTGGACAGTTCAGCCCTTGGCCCAGCTTAGACCAGCTGTACTTAGTTAACTATGGCCCAAAGAGCCTTTGTAGAAACCAAATGAGATGGCCTTGTGAGAACACCCTGCCTAGCCTCCCTTCATCCTGGGAAAACCTCCCCTACCCGCTGCCCAGAGTTACATAGCTTACAGCCACTCTGTGGCTGTATGCTAATCAGTGTTGCCAACTTTCATGACTGACTGGAGTCAGAAAATCTAATTGTATGTACATGCAAGGTGCAGGTTTTGTTAAGCCATCCACTACTTGTAAATCTTCTTTCTTATGCCTATTATTTATTACTTTCACAATAGTATTTAATGCTTTGCAAGACAGATAAAGTGGATTTCCTGCTTCAAAGAGCTTGGAAATGCTTACTCATGTGAGAAGTCCCATTGACTTCAATGGAAGTCCTTGTGTGAATAAGGATCTGCAGAATCAAGCCCCAAGCAGAGAAATAAACAAGCTGTAAGACAATATTGGAGAGGAGGAGTAGGAAAAGACAATATAATTATGCAGGGACATGTAAATGTAATGCATGTGTCCTGAGAGTAAGGGAGGTTATGTGTATTTAAAAACTGTGGCCCTGATTCAGCAAAGTACTTAAGCACATGATGATAGGCACGTGAATTGTCCTGTTATTTTCATTAACCTTGCTGTATCAGGGCCTATGGCCAGGGCCGGCTCTCGTCACCAGCCTAGGAAGCACTTTTTTTTTTTGCTTTGGCGGCGTTCCGGATGGTTTTTTTTTTTTTTTTTTTTTTGCCTGGGGCGGCAAAAAAGCCAGCAGAGCTATGAAGCAAAACCAAACCAGAAGTGTCATATTGTGAATTTCTATACAACAAAGCTGTGAAATCTGAGGTAGTTTTTCTCTGTTAAATTTGTGAACAATTTTTAAAATCTGAAGAAAGTGGTGGTGGGGGGAACAAGTGGGGATCAGGTAGTTAAACATGCTGAGGTAAAGGTAGTCACATCTCATTTCTAGACATCAGCTTATGAGAGTTACTTCCTGACCCTTAAGGCAATAAGTAGCATCGGACAGTTCTCCAGATAATTTGAGGAAGAGGGATTCACCTTCTCTGAAATATCAGACATTGGTCACTTCTGTGAGTAGGATACAGAGCTGTGATGGACCATTCGTCCAATCAGTCATGGCCAGTTCTATACTTCTGTCCTATTCATTACTTGTAGCCATCAACTATGTTCATTTCATCTTCAAAGTCCTTATCTTTTTCTCACAGTTCTATCTACAGACACATACTCTTACTCCAAAGTCACTTCAAGATTTTTCTGAAGCAAACTTGATTTATTTGGATACACTGGAATGTGTGCTTGACAGATATTTCATCAAGACACAAAATGGTTAAAAATGGAAAATTTAAGACCATGGAAGACAAATGACAAATCATTTTAGACTTTTGAAATACTGAGCTCATCTCTCACCATTTTTGCCCTTAATTTAGGAAGGTATTTACTGCTGTATCTCTGGAACTAGAGCTGGGCAAAATAATCATTGCAAACGGTTTATTCAATGAGACTTTTCAGCTTTATACACTATTTCTGCTTCCTCCTGAAATGAATATAGTTTCTTGATTAAACAAACTTCTGCTAGGGACCCAAACATGCCCAAAACGAAATATGATTCAGAATTTTTTGAGAGATTTGTGAAAACTTCCTAACATCATTTGTCTAGCTGTTGGCACTGAATAATTGAGGCATGTGACATCAGAGGCCGCTTTTGAGAACTTGGGCTTTACTTCTTTTTGCCTTGATTTCTTCATCTGTTAAATGTAATGATACTTGCGATTGATGGACGAAAAATGCTGTGTAAGTGCTTATTTTGTTATGGTCTCCTGTTATTATTGTCATCCTTGAAGTCAAATAATTTCTATTCTCTGAGGTCACAAATTGCTATGGTTTTTACCCCATTGTTACATTTCTGGAGTAGAGCACTATTTGTGGTGTTTAGTTCA
This sequence comes from Macrochelys suwanniensis, assembly GCA_033296515.1. Taxonomy (NCBI): domain Eukaryota; kingdom Metazoa; phylum Chordata; order Testudines; family Chelydridae; genus Macrochelys; species Macrochelys suwanniensis. Next base: position 161,752,235 of record CM065777.1, read on the forward strand.
ATTCATTATAGGAGACCCCCAGTTTTAAGTCACTGGGACAGTGAAATCCTTATAAATGAATACCCTGGGGAACAGGAATACATCTGCAAAAGGCACCAAAGAGTAAAATACTCTTACATGAGTAAACCATTCAGTTAATAAATTGTTCCCTAGAAAATGCTCTATTGCTAGTACTAGCCATGTAGAAACCTTCTTCAACATTCAATTTAAGAGTATTCTCAACATGTACTTTACAAATAAAATGTATTCAGCCCTAATGAAACTTCCATAGCGCACAGCAGGGTTCCAGTAATTTAGTATGTCTATATTTCTCAGACAGATCTTTTTTAAATGCAACAGTTTATGCTCACACTCATGTCACAGGCCAAATTCATTCCTCATTTAATTCCACTGAAGTCAATGAAATTATTCCAGAGATAAATCTGACCTTGCTTATTTAGCAGAGGGCTGCCTTCTGCACAACTACTTATGCCTGTGGTATCCTTCAGTTGCATGTTTTGAATAGGTTTTGGGGTTTTTTTTAAACCAAAATGTCATATAACAAAACTCGTGGTTTTATATTGAAGTGCAGTGGGATATTGCATGGAATGTTCTCTCACATCGACAGTGCTGCTTGATTTGTTCCTTGGAAAACATTTCAATCCAAAGACAAGACTTGGCCAACTTCAGCAGCTTAGTTTGAAATGTATTTGAAAATGTAGCCAGCTGGCCTTATAAGGAATTCCCCTTCTGAAATCCTTCGAAGTTTTAAGAGTGTGGGAGATGCATACTTGATTGCAAAATCTCTTTAAATTCCCCTGAGTAGCTACAGATAACAATTACCTATGTACTATACACTGCTGCAAATAATCAATGTATACAAGAGCTATGTGCATTTTGTTATCTGTTTGGCCTTCCCTGATGACTACAGTGTTGGATATTGAATCTTAACCAAGCCCAAAGAGTGCCGATATCCCAGAGCCCTGTTGTGGGAAGCCAGTATTAGAAACTGCTGAGCTACAGCATTGGGGGATAGATTAAGCCTTTCACAACCTATAAAATACACCTAAAAATAGACCACATGGAAAGAGCTTTTCCACAAATTTCAGAGGTGTGTGGTAGGTTTTTAAGAACAGGACTCATAAAGTGGCGTTGAGAGGGCATTACACTGAGGAAGTAAGCAGTAAATTTGTAGCCCTGCTTCTAACAGCTGGATTGGGAGGGGCTAGCCATTGGAACAGAGAAGGAGGAATGTGGGGGGTGGGGGAGTAAAAGGGAGCTTGTGATAATGCTAATAATTAAAATGCTGGATTGTAACTGGTGAAGAAACCAGTGCTGAAGTTTTCTGAGAGAAATGTGATTCCAAGAAGTGCAAGAGGCCATGGGTGAATGAGTGAAAATTCTTTCATGAGCAGGAAGTGAGAGAGAGAGAGAACTATACGGGAAATATTCTGTTTGTTTTGGCCATCGTTCTAAAAACCTGAAGTAAAAGCAAAAAGAAATGAAAGAGAGAATCGTGATAAATGATGTGTGAAAAGCACCTAGAATTCTTGGACTTCATAAAGCCTAATTATGAATGCAAGTAATTTATTCATGTGTTGTCCAGAACTAATCAGTATTTTTCACTATTGGGAATGGAAAACTTGTACTGTCTTTCAAACATACGGTAGTTAGCTGATTAATTGAGTGGTTTGTTCAGTAGTATGACCAGCTGTTATGAATGTTTTGGCAATTTTTTTGGCATTAAAAATAAACAGATCTCTCATTTTTTTGGCTTGACTGAATATGAAAAAACACAGCCAATAAAGCTAGCTTTTGTTTGCTATCCAGAATTTTGCTTTGAATTTGCTATGCATAATAACCCTATATGTGTTGCTGTGTTTCTAAGCAACTTACTAAAACATGAAAAAATGAGCAGTTAATTTGGTATGTTTAAAAGTTCTTCTGATATTTTGTTTTACTGGTTCCCCTTTCTGCTTGTAGCAAGAGTTTAAGAGACATCATGAATAGGTTGGAATATGAACAAGAGGCTGCTAGGCAGCTCTCGAACACCACATTCTACAGGCCATTACCCTCTGATCCCACTGAGGGTTATCAAAAGAAACTACACCATCTGCTCCAGAAACTCCCTGAAAAAGAACAGGAACAAATCTGCACAGACATACCCCTAGAACCCCGACCAGGGGTATTCTATCTGCTACCCAAGATCCATAAACCTGGAAATCCTGGATGCCCCATCATCTCAGGCATTAGCACCCTGACAGCAGGATTATCTGGCTATGTAGACTCTCTCCTCAGGCCCTACGCTACCAGCACTCCCAGCTATCTTCCTGGCCACGATGGATGTAGAAGCCCTTTACACCAACATTCCACACAAAGATGGACCACAAGCCGTCAGGAACAGTATCCCCGATAATGTCACGGCAAACCTGGTGACTGAGCTTTGTGATTTTTGTCCTTACCCACAACTATTTCACATTTGGGGACAATATATACCTTCAAGTCAGCGGCACTGCTATGGGTACCCGCATGGCCCCACGGTATGCCAACATTTTTATGGCTGACTTGGAACAACGCTTCCTCAGCTCTCGTACCCCAACACCCCTACTCTATTTGTGCTACATTGATGACATCTTCATCATCTGGACCAATGGAAAAGAAGCCCTTGAGGAATTCCACCAGGATTTCAACAATTTCCACCCCAACATCAACCTCAGCCTAGACCAGTCCACACAAGAGATCCACTTCCTGGACAACACAGTGCTAATAAGCGATGGTCACATAAACACCACCCTATATCGGAAACCTACTGACTGCTATACTTACCTACATGCCTCCAGCTTTCATCCTGACCACATCACATGATCCATTGTCTACAGCCAAGCTCTAAGATACAACTGCATTTGCTCCAATCCCTCAGACAGAGACAAACACCTACAAGATCTCTATCAAGCATTCTTAAAACTACAATACCTACCTGCTGAAGTGAAGAAACAGATTGACAGAGCTAGAAGGGTACCCAGAAGTCACCTACTACAGGACAGGCCCAACAAAGAAAGTAACAGAACACCACTAGCCGTCACCTTTAGCCCCCAACTAAAACCTCTCCAGTGCATCATCAAGGATCTACAACCTATCCTGAAGGACGATCCCTCACTCTCACAGACCTTGGAAGACAGGCTAGTCCTCGCTTACAGACAGCCCCCAACCTGAAGCAAATACTCACCAGCAACCACACAACAAAAACACTAACCCAGGAACCTATCCTTGCAACAAAGCCCGTTGCCAACGCTGTCCACATATCTATTCAAGGGACACCATCATAGGACCTAATCACATCAGCCACACCGTCAGGGGCTCGTTCACCTGCATATCTACCAATGTGATATATGCCATCATGTACCAGCAATGCCCCTCTGCCTTGTACATTGGCCAAACTGTACAGTCTCTATGCAAAAGTATGAATAGACACAAATCAGATGTCAAGCATTATAACATTCAAAAATCAGTTGGAGAACACTTCAACCTCCCTGGACACTCAATTACAGACCTAAAAGTTGCAATTCTTCAACAAAAAAACTTTGAAAACAGACTCCAATGAGAAATTGCAGAACTGGAATTAATTTTGGACACCATTAAATTAGTCTTGAATAAAGACTGGGAGTGGATGGGTCATTACACAAACTAAAACTATTTCCCCATGCTAATTTCCCCCCCTACTTTTACTCACACCTTCTTATCAACTGTTTGAAATGGGCCATCCTGATTATCACTACAAAATAATAGCCCACCTTCATTGGTTTGTCTCTTTAGAGTTGGTATGGCAACCCCCCATCTTTTCATGGTCTGTGTGTGTCTGTGTGTGTGTGTATCTCTTCCATGAAAGCTTATGCCCAAATAAATTTGTTAGTCTCTAAGGTGCCAGAAGTACTCCTCGTTCTTTTCGCTGATACAGACTAACAAGGCTACCACTCTGAAATCTTGGGGTCTAGTTTGCTCCAAATGATTTAGAAGGTTCTCTGAAATCTTCTCCTTCTGGACTAGTATCAAGGAAGTGGCTGTATAGTGCTGGACATGGGTTAGTGATTATGGGCTTGATCCAAAGCCTCCTTCAAGTCACTGGAAAGCCTCCCAGAGACTTCAGTGAGCATTGGATCAAATGTTTGAAAGCTATGGGTGGTATCAACTTACCTATTGCAGTTTATGGTTAAATGAATGTTAGAACATTCTAATATAGACATGTGGGAGGAAAAAACGATACTCTTTAAGAATATTGAATTTTATAAAAGTTTGAAAAATACCTGTGATCATGAATAACAATTTCTGTGCTTCTCTGTTAAAATTTGCTCCCATTGGAGGAATACTGTATGCTGCTGGTTTGAATTTGGGGAATTTCAACTGCTGGCATTTAATATTCAGTTCTTTAGTAATTTTGAGCTGAGACTGTTCTGTACTGAGCCTAAGAATGTCATTAGTGTAGTTTGCATTGTTAGCTGTCACTTCATATGTTTGGGGGCCGATCTAAGACTTTGTCTGACATTGTGACACTTGTAAGAAGCAAAATCAAAAATCACGTAGATGAAATCCATATGGGTTTGTTCACAGGCTGAAATAGTCATGGCCTCTACTGCAACCAAGGGATATTTTTAGGGAGTGGTTCTTTGCTTAATAAAAGCATAGCACTCTGATGCTGGAAATATGGATATTATTAAATACCTGCTCTGTGAGAATAACTTAAATACTGTTTTATTCCCAACCCATTTGGTTAGTTTATATGCACAAGAGTCAGATCTAAGCTTGACATAAAGAATGATCTCTGTAGCCTGGCACAGACCCAGCTTCTCTTGAACTCTGTTTTAGACATTATTGGGTTTTGTCTGCATTGTGGCTCCTTCCAACACTGAGCTGAATATTTGGCATAATGTGTGGTACGGGTTATTACGATGCACAGAAGTGAGGTAATTCACATGATTTCTGCAGTGTAGGCAAGTTTGCCTGGCTGCTAGAGTGGTTAAAGCAGGAAGCTTCCCGCTGTGCTGAGATGCTGATTACTAAGAGTCAGGATTGCACTCACCATGACATCATAAAACACAACTGGGATCTGATTTATTTAAGAACTGTCATGGCACTACTTCTGTCAGGAGAAAAAGAAATCGAAGAGGGAAGGTTACGGGGGAGCAAAGAACTCTTAAGGCTTGGGTTTTATGTTAAAGAAGAAAACATTTGTCAATGATATGAGAAATATTTTGCTAGTTTTTGAGTATGAGATGAAGAATAGGGTGGTTCTTTCACTCTTCAGTGTCACTTTCTAAAATGACGAAAAAACGGTTATGAGAAGTGGGACTTACTATGAAGTCCTATGTGAAACAAATCTCTGGCTATCCAGGGCTTCACAGCCATTGGTAAGCTACAAACCATGGCATGCAGGCATTTATGGGGAGGGCTGGGATAAAACCTTCCACTCTGAAAGCACAGGTATTTGCCATTTGAATAAAAGGGGAATTTCCATTAGCAGTTGGCAGCATAGTGTCTGTGACACACACTTCAGACGTTTGGATTCTGTAGAGAGCAGTGATGTACACATAGCTACCTTTAAATGTTAGTGTACAAGTATTGCAAAAAAAATTGCTGTGTTTGAATTCCTGAATGAATTTGCTTTGACTTGTGTACACTTTTCACAAATAGTTTGATAAATGAGTTTATTGGCAGAAATGTTTATTGAAACAGGAATTTTTAAAGCAAATATTCCAGAAGGTAAATGAAACTTCCAATTGCAAAGTTAAAACTGGTTTAATTGCTCCAGAAACCTGATTCTGAGGGTTACCTTCCCAGTCAGGGAATCGAAATATGCCCTGTGATCTGTCTTCAATCAAAGCAAGTTCTCTTTTGCAAAGGGACTGTACTGCAGTTCAGGGTTAAGGCCAGTGTGTTTGCAGGAGGAATTTGAATGGGAATAAGGCTGAACACAGGAAAAGGGAGACTGTTCCTGGCATATAGGACACCATGAAACCTCCCCCATGAAGATGAGAGTGGGAAAGAAGAAAGGGAGATGTTTGATTAAACCTGCTAGCTGAGTGAATGGGATGAGAAGGGAAATTTAGTTGGGAGGGAAGTTGTACAGAGCCATCAAAATAGAGACAAGAGGCATGAGCTTCATCTAGCTGGTAGGAGTTAATCATTGGAGAGTTTCAAACTTGGAATTAACATTACCTGAGAGGTGAGGGAAGAAAACCGTCTTTCCTCTCACCTCACCTCTTTATCAGGAATATTGCTGCAAAGAGGCCAAAAAGAAGAGGTTGCTGAAGGGGGATGAGAGATGTGCAGGGTATGGATAAGGGTTTCAGTGGCACAGATGGAGATATTTAAGAAGCACAGATGAGAAGTGGTATGTTCCCTGTGTTTAACTTTTAAGGTAAACTGATATAGCAGTATTGTCAGTTGGCCTCTGAGCCATGGCATCTATGGTGGGTTTCTGAGTGCATGCCCAGTACTACATCTGGTGGGCATGAAGACTGACATGAAACCCTAAATAGAATCTGTGTATGGCTCATCATACAATTTCACTGTCTTAGGGTTCCACTCTGCAATCCTTACTCATGTTGTGTAATACTTATTCCACTGAGTTTGGCAAACCTAATTCTGTGAATAAGTACCACAAAGCCTGAACCACTAAGTGGCTATTTTGCAAACTTTTGAAATGCTACATACTATTATAACTTACTTATAAATATAATCCATTTATCTTTCCTGCTAGCAAAAATTACAGTTTTTTTTCCTGTAGATCATCTCATCAGTCACATTCTACTGCATTAAGGAAATTAATATACCCTATGCTTTAAAAAAAATAGAAATTCCTATTTGATTGAGTCTGGGGCTTGAGCAAGAGAATTTATTTATAAATGGATGATGTAAACCTCAGTGCTGATAGAGTCCATCTCAATTTCCCCAGGCAACCAGTTGTAAAAACATACTCTAGATATGACTAACATTTGACTTTAGGGCTATAGTCTTGACTTGATGCATTAGATTTGTAGCTGTAAAACTCCCTTTAACACATACACCCTTTGCAGCACGTTCAAAACATGTACTCCTTGGTTCTTAAACCAAAGAGTAGTCTCTATTTTGATTATACCCTAATGACATTATTTTGTACTTCTGGTACATCCTTGCTTTGACTGTCTTAAAGCACTTTTCAAATGCTAACTAAGACTCACTTATGGTGTTGTTACAATGGGTAAATTAGACATAGAGGTTGATTTGCCTAACATCTTTCATACTGCAGAGCTGAAAATATAAACTAGGAGTCCTGACTCCCAGTTCTGTAGTCTAACTGCTAGATACCCATCCCTTTATTTCCACACAGGTCTTTTAACCACCTGTGCTGCAAATTACATTTGGATCATAGTAGTGAGAATCCAGACATTCAGAATTTTTATCATTTCTTCTTAATGAATGACTTTAAATGGAGATTAAGGGACAGCTCCAGCTCCAGCTCCCATTAAAATGAATGGGAGTTCTGTCATTCACTTCAGTGGGAGCAAGATCAGGTCCTGAGTTTTTAGCAGGTCTGAACAAGATCCTCAGACCTTTCTGCCATTCTCTGGGGTTGGCCCACAGAGCAAATACTAGTAGCCCTGAGAGCTGGATATGGCCCTAGGTTTCTAGAGAAATGAAGAATACAGCACAAAACCATAGCTGGCATTACTGGAAGGAATAATTATTTGCCCCTTAGATATAGAAACTACAAATTATCTAGGGAGGCTTTGGCTATCCTCTGATAACTCAAAACATGTTCTTGCTATATATTCTCTTAGGACTTGTTCCTTCAGTCCTTCCTTGTTGTGTTGTTTCTATTGTGGTGATGCCTAGAGACCCCATTCAGTATCAATGACCCAGTGTGCTAGGTGCTGTGCAGACAGATAGGAAGAAGACATGGTCTCTGCTCTGAAGAATTTATAATATGAGAATTGAACTGAATACAATTTAAGAACTGAACTGAGGACTACTCTCACGAATAAGGCCTTGTCTAGACTAGTACAAAACATACTTCTAAACACAAATTATCACCTAGTGATATTAACAATTTAAACATGTTAAACAGGTTTTACAAGTGTTAAGTGTTAGCTGGTCTAGGTATTAAATCCCATCTACGCTAATACAGTGGTATTTAAAATCCTGTGAGATGACAGGCTTTTTAAAAAGCAGCAACAACTTTTTGCCTAGTCTAGACAAGACCTAACAGTTCAGGAATCAAGCTCTTAATAGCTAGGTCAAATATCACTATCAAAAGTAGATCTACTTTCCATCTTAAATGATCACTGGATCTAAAAGACAATTTGGATCTGGTGTTAAGAACCATGGCTTCATTTGTGTCTGCTACCATGTTCTCTTCAAATACTCACAATTCTTTGCATAAGAAAATGCCTCTTGCCTTTGGTTATTTTTTTCTTCCATATTTGTGTAGCTATGTGCCTTAGATTAATTTGTCTCATATTATGAATACTCCATTATTGACACTGTAAATTCAAGCAATTATAATTGGTTATAGATGTGGCAGCAACTCTGACTGGTTCCATTGAAATGAATGTTTATATGCAACCTGGTACAAGAGGCCTTCTAAGTGTAATTCTTAGCAGGGGTAATATATACACATCTGCATTTCAGAATGTTTTCAAGAGGAATTCTTGGGAGGAGGGTGATGGAGAAGAGGTTAAAGAGCTATGAAATACTCCTCAAAATAGAGTGAAGCCAGTTTTTGTGTGTGCTGACTCTCCTTGGTTCGCTTTGATATTGTTATGCTGGAAGGTGCTAGTGGCTGGCATCCAGCATGTCTTTATCTATTGAAGAGTCACAGATCTGGGGCTTGTATTCACTGCAACAGTTAGCCAAGTTAGTACACTCTAATACTCCAGCAGAGCTAGCCTAGCTGAATGAGATTGGCCACACTGTAAAAATAACATTAGAACCAAATCCAGTGATTGGATTTGCAGTGTGACTGGATTAGTAGCTGATGAGTTGTTGTAATGCCAGCTGCTGCATCTCCACTGCGCTACTAGTTCCAGTGTCAGCAGCATTTGAGTTTCAACACCACCACCCCCCCTGCTCCCCATCCGAGGGGCCAGCTGACTCACGTTTTAAAGGACTACTTAACTGGAGCTAGAAATTGTGGACAGGAGTTGGGTTAGGTCAAAACTTGAGTTATAGCTTGAGTGGTTAACGTAGTGAAGCCAAACCCGTGTTTAAAGCTGATGGGTGTATTAACCATATTTCATTCAAGCTAAGTGGAACAAACAGTTACATTCCCCCTTAGTGTAATTATAGCTAAAACAATAAGAAACCACCACCCAAGGCAATAAGTCTCATGGTAAGGCTAAGCTGTGTAGGCTGTGGGGTTTCCTTCCCAGTGATTGAAAATACAGGAGCCAGGGGTTTGGCTGGTTGAAGCTGTATGTGTCTGTGAGGCAGAACACAAGAGAAGCAGTGGTGAGTGTGGGCCTGGAAGGAAGCCAATAGACAGAGCTTCTTTTGGGCACAGTATTTGCTGGAAAGGCAGACTTGGATTTCTGGGCAAGGAATCTGCCAGCTGTTTATGCCTATTGTGTTCAGGGAAACAGGACTTTGAGAACATTCTTTGTAAATAAAAAAGGACTGCACCCAAGAAACACGTCACTCGTATCATCAGTTTCGCCTCCTAATGGAACCAACCTGGCATGGCTGCAAATATTGACTAGCCACTTGGGTCCCAAAGGGACAACACTACTGTGACATACCAGGGTACAGTCCAGAACAGTGAGGGGCTGTGTCATCCCTGCTCTGCAACTTTGGGTGCCTTACTATGCCTTGATGAAGTGCTCCCACCTGAGCTATTCACAAACACACGTCCAGCATGCAAGCCACACCCTGAGTGTCTGTATGTAACTGTAGCCAACCAGCCACACGTGGGTTATACTCCGGTTCTCACCAGCCTTGGAGGCCAGCACACCCCCCAGTCTCAGATTTTCCCACAGAAATATATGTCCTGTACTGTCCAGCCCTCTCCTAGACAGTTCAAATATTTAAAGTCTGTTATTCCTTTAAGGCAATAATATGTCATCTTATTATCTCAAACAGTTATTCAGACACTTCAATTTAAACCCACTGGCTTACATAAAACAGTAAAACAAGTTTATTAACTACAAAAAGATTTTAAGTGAGTACAAGTAATAAGGCATAAAAGTCAGAAACGGTTACAAGAAAAATAAAAATAAAGCATGTACTAATGTTTAACGTAACAATATGTATTAGATTCAAGCAAAGTTTCTCATCACATGTTCCAAAAGATTGACCAAATTCTCGGGTCAGGACCCCTCCCTTAGAGTCCAGTGACTGCGTCCTTTGTCTGTGATTGTCAGGGAGAGTGAGGGGTCCCTTGGGGTGTTTGTCCCTCCTTTTTATAGCTTCAGGCCCCTCTTGAAAAACATTTCCAGCTGAGACCCAGGAGACAGACTTTGTGGAAAGATATTCCCTGCTGTTTTTTTTCACCTGTTCAAACTTCCTTTGTCTTCCCTTCCTGCTTGATGACTGTTTACTGCTTAAATGCAAATTAAGCCGAGTACACATTCCTTTGTTTAGAACAGACCCGTTTGCCAACTTCTGTTTGGGCAGGGCTGTGGGGATTGGAAAATATGTAAATAACCCCATACAAGGGAATCTTAACTTTAAAATGTGTGGCAACACTGTATGTGACCAGGACAATAATGACCAGCAAATTGATGATGCTTTGCTACTGGAGCACCCTAATATCTGCTACTAGAGACATTATTACCTTTCGGGACTTCTGTCGGTACTTACCACACTGTCTCTCTTTCTGTTTTACAATTACACATAAGGGCCCCACTCAGGCTCTTTAATCTTCAGTGGTTTTGGCTGTGGAACCTTTGTAGAGCTTCCACCCTTCACCTTCATGCAGCACAATCCTAACTCGAGGCAAAACTTACATTTTTGCATCACTCTGGAATTGCTCAGACTTCAGGATTTGCCAATACCTTGCCGAGCAGCATGGAACAAGGAATGTCTTCTACCCCTCTTCCATGGGCCCATAATGGAATGCTAGGCCCACATTTTTTATGGTGTAATAACTAGAAAGAGCATGCTCAGGTAACTCAGGAAGGTCAATAGAGGCCCACTGAGCAAGCTTCTGCAGTCAGCCCGTTTGAAAGGGAACTACAGGGTTTATTTCTGTGAGCCTTAGTTCATGGTATATTCAATGTTCTATATATTCTATCTCCGTGGTTTTCAAACTTTTTGTATTGGTGACCCCTTTCACGCAGCAAGCCTCTGAGTGTGACCCCCCCCTTATAAATTAAAAACAGGGGTGGTAATTTAATGGGGGCTTGGGGCTGTCAGTAGCTGATAGGTCTCAACCCCCATGTAACCACCTTGCGACACCTGAGGGGTCACGCCCCACAGTTTGAGAACCCCTGTTCTAACACATTGTATATATAGACCTGGGTCATATGTATATATGTATAATATGTAGAGGAGAGAGGATAATGAGCTTACATTTAAAATGTAACTTGGTTCTTTGATCAAAGATACACTTTACAGTCTGTATAAATGAAGAATTTCTTTACTTACCACCGAGCTGGTACACATATTTAATCACATACAGCAACATTAGACATCCGTTTAGTACAGGAGGGGAGGAATACATACAAAGGGGAACTCTAGATATGATGTAATGATTTGAATTGCAACTTTTTTAGGGCACCCTGATTGTCCATCTTAGTGAGCACACCTAGCACCTGACCATGCCAGTTGAGTGCAAATGCCCCGCTGACCATGACAGCGACACACTTCAGACACTCTCTCTGGCGTGGACTAGACAAGAGATACTGGATCTCCTGGGCTGGTGGGGAGAAGAGTCTGTGCAACCACAGCTATGGACCAGCCCTAGAAATATGGACATCTATAAGCAGATTGCACAGGGGATGCAGGACAAAGGGGTACAACAGGGATCAGCAGCAGAGCCACAAGAAAGTGAAGGACTTGGAAAAGGCCAGGGAGGCCAACAGTCGATCCAGTGCCAAGCCACAGACCTGCTGCTCTTACAAAGAGATTTCATGCGATACTTGGTGAAGACCCCACCCCACAGACCAACGTGGATATCTCTGAGGAGCCTGAGTCACAGGCCCCTGGTGAACAACCAGGATGATGATGATGATGATGATGAGCAGAACTACATGTGACCAGGGGGTCCAGCTATGCTGCAAGCCAGAACCTGTTTGATACTCCACTGCAGTCCAGTCAGTCCTGGCAGTCAAGCACGGGCAAGCCCAATACAGGGGAAGAAACCTCGGGTGAGTGTGTAAATGTATTTCCCATTACAATGATGTACGGATGGTGCCCCCAACTTAGCAGGACACAACTTTTAACCTCTTGTTAATTGACTTGTACTAGAAGAGGTAGTAGTACAACAAAGAGGTAGGGTTGTTATCTGCTTTTCATTCCCCTGTAGAGTTAGGTGGGGAGAGGCATGCATAGCAGTTTATTTATGTACATAGGGATGTCCCTTGAATCCTCCAGAGAGATCTCGATGAAACATCACTGTAGGTAGAAGGTAGCCTTATTTCTTCCTCTGTGGTAGGACACCTTCCCACACCAGTCAGCAATAACTTTGGCAAGTACCACTGTAGTACACAGGTTAGTACAGGTCCAGGTGACTTTGGAATGCCAGCAGCAGCTGTGTTCTCTGTGTCTTTGTTACCCTCAGGAATGAGATACCCACTGAAATCACCAACGCCTGTGGAAAATGGTGCCAATTTTCAGTGAGATTGTATTATACCTATAGTTTCATGCAACTGAGCAATTCCCTCCTCACTTCCCCCACCCCTCCCAAGCCATCCCCACCATGGCTGGTGCCGAGAGTGGTACCGTGCACAAGCACTCCAAAGCAGAAGTATCAATAAGCATGTCTTACTTAAAACTTTAGGGGAGCAAAGGAAGGACGTTCTAAATCTTAACCTTCACTTTCTTTCTGTTGTGACTATACTGACAATGATGCCTTTCTCTGTGTTTTTTTTTAATAATCTGCAGCTGCTGCTGTTGCAGCCTCCAGAGGTTCCTCCCCCTCCCCCCTCTCAAGCCCTGGAGAATGCCTCAGCCAGATAAGGAGAAAGAAGAGCACTTGGGATAGCACATTCAGTGAGATCCTGAAAGTCAGTGGCGCATCAATCTGAACAGAGAGCCCGGAGGGTGAATATTTCAATCTGTATGGAGAAGAAAAGAGTGGGCAGGAAAAGGAGAGGGAGATGCACCAGCACATGATGGGGCTTCTCTGAAAGCAAACGCAGATGCTGCAGACTTTGTGGACCTGGAGGTTCAACAATCCCAGGCTTGCCATCCTTTGCAGTTCATGGCGAACTCTAGTACAGCACCTCAGCATTCCATGTAGCGTCGGAGACTGCATCCCTACTCCACTCCACCTTGGGGAACATTAAGGACAACCGCAGCTTCACATACACTGACCTGTGAAAGCCACTCTTGATGTATGTGTAGCTAAAATGGACATGAATGTTCCTTCCCCTTTAAGCTTTGTTCCATACAATTATTAAATTTTCAAAACAAGAACAAATGGATATAAACTGGCCATCAGGAAGTTTAGACTTGAAATCAGACGAAGGTTTCTAACCATCAGAGGAGTGAAGTTCTGGAACAGCCTTCCAAGGGAAGCAGTGGGGGCAAAAGACCTAACTGGCTTCAAGATTAAACTAGATACATTTATGGAGGGGATGGTTTGATGGGATAACATGATCATAGTCAAAGGTCAATTAATTGCCATCAGTGGTAAATAGGACCAATGGTCAATGATGGGATGTTAGAAGTTACTACAGAGAACTTTTTCCTGGGTGTCTGGCTGGTGAGTCTTGCCCACATGCTCGGGGTTCAGCTGATCGCCATATTTGGGGTCGGGAAGGAATTTTCCTCCAGGGTAGATTGGCAGAGGCCCTGGAGGTTTTTTGCCTTCCTCTGCAGCATGGGGCATGGGTCACTTACCGGAGGATTCTCTGCATCTTGAAGTCTTTAAACCATGATTTGAGGACTTCAATAGCTGAGACATAGGTGAGAGGATTATTCCAGGAGTGGGTGGGTGAGATTCTGTGGCCTGCATTGTGCAGGAGGTCAGACTAGATGATCATAATGGTCCCTTCTGACCTTAAAGTCTATGAGTCTATAAAGTATTTGCTTTTAACATGCACACATTTAAGTGTTTTTTGTTACTCAGTAAAACTATTGTTTGGAAAAGAATTTCTTTATTAGTTCCTAAAATAGGCTTCAGAATGCCTGTTGGTAGGAAAAGCACCCACTTTACTTGTAATTGTACACTGACACAACTCACAGGGCAAGTGATAAACACCGTGTAATAATCATAAATGAACAGCAAGCACTACAAAATTAATAGGTGCATTGTCAGTGTTATATTCATAGATGTATACCAGCCACCACATAATTCCTAACAGGCCCCAAAACAGCAGGGCCAAGTAGAGCATAGTGCCCCACAACACATTCCTGGGCTCACTGTTAGTGCTCTTTCAAAGCCTCCCCAAGCCGTTGAGCTCTTCTGATGGCCCTTATGACTCGGTGTTCATAGTTAGCAGACAACTGCTCCACCTCTGCCTTGGGGGCAACTTTTCCCCCTTTGTTTCACAGATATTATGCAGGACACAGCAGGCATCTATAACATTGGGATATTTTTCTCACTGAGTTACAGTCTTGTGAGTAAACAACGCCAGAGTCCTTTCAATCTTCCAAAAGCACATCCAACTGTCATTCTGAACTTGCTGAGCCAATAGCTGAGTATTTCATTGGTGCTGTTGAAGCCATCCATCGCACCTTATTAGCCAGGGGAGCAAGGGGTAGCCTGGGACCCTTAGGATCACCAATGTGGCATTTCAACATTGCCAACTGGCAATCTGCCCATCTGGAAAGAAAGTCCTACCTCGTAGCATTCTGCACAGATCTCTGTTCTTAAAGGTGTGAGAGTCATGCACCTTCCCTGAGCAGTTAATGCTGTCGGTGAAGCACCCCGGTGATCCACCAGAGGGTGCATAACCATAGAAAAATAGCCTTTTCTGTTGATGTATTCTGTGGCAAGGTGGTCTGGTGCCAAAATAGGGACATGTGTGCCGTCTATTGCTCCACTGCAATTCAGGAACCCCATTGCTGCAAAACAATCTGCTATGTCCTGCACATCGCTGAGAGTCACAGTCCTGAATAGCAGGAGATTATTAATGGTCCTGCACACTTGCATGACAACACTCCCACAGTGGATTTTTCAACTCCAAAATGATTTCCCACTGACCAGTAGGAATCCGGTGTTGCAGGTTTCCATAGTGTAATTTCCCCACTTGCTTCTCCAGTGTCAGTGCAGCTCTCATTCTGGTGTTCCGGTGCTGGAGGGTTGGGGTGAGCTCGGCACACAAATCCAGGAATGTGGTCTTGTGTATCTGAAAGTTCCTCAGCCACTGCTTGTCATCCCAGACCCGCATTACGATGTGATCCCACCAGTCAGTGCTCATTCCTTGGGCCCGAAAGTGGTGCTCCACTGTTTCCAGCTGCTCCGCAAATACCAACAATGATCTTGAATTGGCTCTCACTATATCCCACAGCAGTCTGTCTTCCAGGATATCTTCATGTTCCTCTTGGCGCTTCTTACAGGTCTGCATATATTGGAGGATCATGTTTCCTGTGCTTGCAACTCTCATGACCAATAGTACAGAGCAGTGCAGGCTCCACTCTTCTGTCAGATGGCTGACAGCAACAAGTCCCACGCATGTTCATGGGATTTTCAAAATAGACCCAAAAATTAGAGATGGCATGATGGGGAGAAGAAAGTAGCATGATGGGAACTTGACCCTTCAGTCCCAGTCACCCTGTGTGACTTGTTTCTGCCCCACCATGCATTGCCAAAACTTTCCAAAAGAGAGTGCGCTGGACAGGGGCAAGTTGCACACTGGGGTGCGTACCCACGTGCACCACGTTGTGCATCTGAACAAGTACTCCTGGTGAGTGTGTGCATCTTTGATGCAAGAAGCCAAGTTTGTGTGCGCACACGCAATATACTGACTGCAATGGCTTTTATGCCAACATAACCTGTGTCAGCAAAAGTTTGTTGTGTAGAGTTACCCAAAGAAAGAACACTGGGCTTGGGCCAAAGTGGCAGTGAATAGGAGTTTCAGGGAATAGGGTTCTCCTTTGCCAGATAGGGCACTTACAGTACAATGTAGACTGGCCAAATGCATTAATCACTTCCTGGAACTTATGCCCAAGGGCAAGGCCTTGTTGAACTTGCAGAAGTCACCATGCTGCCCTAGTAGTGGGGCATGAGTGTAGGCGGTCAAAACAGCATGGGTGAATTCTGGCTCCATTGGACTCAATGGTGAAAGTCCAACTGACTTTAGTGGAGCCAGGATTTCACCCATGTGCAGGAATTGTGCTGCTGAGGCCGTGGTTCCCAGCTGAGGAATTGCTGTCATGTGTTGGCATGCTGAGTGAAGGCGAGGTGTCACTGATCGATCTATTAAATATATTCACTTCAAAAAATAAAATCTTTTGGGACTGGTTTGAGTCAGGCTGAATAGAGCATGGGGCCACGAGGAGAGCAGCCAGGTAAACATCTCAAATCGCTAATCCTTTGGCCTTTAGTCTGGCTAACACACATTTCATTGATCAGATTGATTTTACATGGTCTCCATAAAGCAGATGGATGCAGAAACATGGTCCTGGCTGCCAGTAAAAGGAAAAACACATTTTAAATAAACAATGATGTCAAAATATTTAAAGTTATTTTATTCCATGTTAATCTCAATTGGAGTTTTACATCCAAGTTAAAATATTTGCCAATATTTGCTCTCTGATATGGTGTTTTGGGCTTAAATGTGTAATTACTATAGCATGAATCAGATTGCCTTAGAAACAACTGCTCATTGTTGTCAGCTAGAGTATTCATATCTGGAGTGGATGCTAGTAAACTCTCTTAAAGGAATGAAGTTATATCATGCACCATCACAATAACCATTTTATTAGTCCCAAATTTAAAACTTGGGTTGTGTTTTAGCCTGAGTGCTATCTAGCCCTTAATATTAAAGCATTAAATTTAAAAAAGATGAGTCCTGAACATCTACAAACTAGTGAATTCACTTAATAGATGGTGATTTCAGCTTGTTGTGACCCTTGGTTGCCTGAAATCAGAAGCTCAGAAATACAAGAAGACTTTTTGAATCTTGATCAATGGTGTGTGTAAACCCTGTTTATTTAAATAACAGTAGATAGTTTAATGTTCATCACTCAAAGTGAACTTTTTATAACTTTTTCCTGTAGGTTCATGCTTACTTTCTGACCTAACTGCTCAAATAAACTACAAGGTTTGTTGCTCTTTACATACCAGCAGTTTAAGTTCTAAAGCCACTCTTACTGACCTGATCTCAGATAAATACCCTCCTGGGAAGTTTTAAGTTATTTGCTGACACACAGTTGGATTAGGAAGGGTACACTTTGTGAAAAAGCAGACATCTTCCTGTCCATGAAAAATCTTTGACCCTTGGTCTTTGCCCTTGAAAAAAAGGTTGAGTATGCATTTTTGTAAGATGTGTGAAAGTGACCTGTAGGTTTTCTTTTGAGAGACAAAGAACTTTAACTGGAGTATGGAAGTCGAGGGAAAGACTTCCATTGGTTTCAGTAGGGGCACAGAAAGTAATGCTGTTGTCTAGGGGCTCAGGCAAAAAGTAGCTTGTCTCGCTAGAGTTTGAAAATGTACTGTAATGGTCTCAGCAGCCAACTTGGAAAATGTTGATAGTATGGTGGATCTGCTGATTATAAATGTGGAACTAGAATTTTGATTCAGCTCTATATCATGGTGATCAAGCCATAAAACTACATTGATAGTTGGCTTTTAGAACTGAGAAAATTACATCTTTATGAACTTCAGTATGAATGTGGTGGGGGGAGGGGAAATATTAAAAGAAAAACTAAATAAATCATTCCCTAATCAGGAAGGGATTACTAACAGAGGCAACAGAACATAGCTTTGTAATAGAATGCATTTGTTTTTTAACGTCTCCTTTTTCAGCCTGTCCCCTAGCTCCACTCTTTCATGCTAATGTTTTCTTAGAAAAATTGTTCTTAATTTAAGGTAAAACAATATTAAACATTTTTATGAGTGCTTGGCTGTTTTCCATAAAACAGTATTTGAATAAATGTTAAGAAGCTTCATTATTGTTTTTTTTTCCATTTGTTGTCACATATATTTAAGTACCAAACTTATCACCCATAATTCTGCATTTCTTTTGCTGGAAAATGAATCTGCCTCAAATTATAGTTGTTTGAGACCAATACCCATATGAAACTTCTCATTATATACTAGGGCTGGCCAAACCACAGCTCATGAGGGGCATGCGGCTCTTCTACAGTTAAAGTGCAGCTCAAGGAGCCCCCAATGCCCTCCTCCATTCTCTGCCTACCAGACTGGGGGAGCTTGAGGCTTCTGCCCTGCAGTGGGGTGGTGGGGCTAGGGGCTTCTGCCCTGCAGTGGAGTGGTGGGGCTAGGGGCTTCAGGCCCATGGGAGGTGCCTGCCAGGGCCCAGGACTTCAGTGGGAACGAGGCTGAAGCCCCGAGCACCAGCAGGTGCACCCCGGCTCTTGAACTTCTGAAGATTTGTCGTATGCGGCTCGAAGGGTCAGTAAGTTTGGCCACCCCTTTTAAATACATATAATAGGGCCAAAATGCTCTTCTCTGTTGAGTCTGTGTAAATTAAGAGTAGCTCTAATAACTCTAATGGAGTCTCTGATTTACATCAATGTAGCTGAAATAAGAATCTGGACTTGGATTTTTAGTCTGTGAAACATCTTGATGAAAAGTAATATAAAAATGTGGGTTATTGTGATTATTTCTTTTCCATATTCCACTTCACATAGTATGGTTGACCCTATGACCTAGGGCAGTTTACTCCACACTTCTCCTTAATTTCACCCATTTAACTTAATGATTATAGCATTCCCATGCAGTAAATTCTACTGTTAAGATTGAGCATCCATTTCCATTTGAAACCCTTATTTTCAGTAATGTAGACATATCCTGAAAATTTGAACAAAATCTATTCAGCCATTTTTGAGTTAGAAAAACAATGGGGGGAAAAGATGCTTCTCCTGCTTTTCAAATAATTCGCCCAGCCTTTTCTTGCCAGCAAATAACTCCAAAATAACTAAATGTATGATAGAATAACATTGTATATGTTAAACTTTTATTAAAGTCCCAACAGAGGGAGTAGGGAGACTGCTGGTTTAGTGCAACATTAAATATAGCAAACAACTAGTATTAATGGAACACAAAGCATTCCGAAAGATAGAAAACAACATGGTAAGTCAGTGTTTAATATTGCTCAACCACAGAAGTATGCTGAATTTTATGTGAAGAGTTTAGAGGTTAATGTTAGCAATTCCCCTCAAGTGGTTGAGTATTTTGTAGTTTCTTTGTCAAGATCTGTCAATTCCAAAAATGTTTGTTTAAAATTGTCTGACTGCCCCACCAAAACCACAAAAATACAACTTAATATGTGGTTATATAAATAGAGGCTACAAATGTCAATTCTATATTTTAATTTTTTTTTATGTAAGACAACTATATATACTATTGACATTATTTCCAAAGATAAACAAAATGTGTGTAGCTGAGAAAACATAATTACATTTACATAATTCTACATTTGTAAATTCAACTTTCATGATTTTCATGATAAAGTCAGTGGAGAGACTCCCATGAACTCAATTAGGCCCTGAATCAGGAAAGCTCTTAAGCATGTACTTAGTTCAAGCATGTGCTTAAGTTCCACTGACCAGGAATAGGGCTGTTTCCTGAATGGAATTTGGCCCAGATTTAAGGTTTTCAGTTATAACAACTAATCCACTATCCAAAGCCATTTTTTCATAAGTTATATAGTTTTAAAATAAGGACCAAAAAGAAACAATTTTAGTTATTTTGAACTTTGAATACTTCTTTCAGACTTTATGTTGGGTAGAAGAATAATGAATGCATTTAGCGCGTTTGGATATTTATGGATATCAAAAATATCCAGTTGTCATAATTTTCTGGGAGGGATATTAAACCGTGTGTTTCAGGGCTTAAGCCAATCCCTAGCTACTACTGAGACCTGTGTTTGGAGAGATGAGGGAACAGATTATCCCATATCTGCCTACTGCAAAGTTCTTACGTCTTCCACTGAAGCATCTAATATACCTATCTGTTGTACAGTGTTTTCCAGCCATAGATTTCAAAGTGCTTAACAAAAGAGGTCAGTATTATTATCCTCATTTTATAGATGGGGAAAGTGAGGCATAGATGAAGTGACTTGCCCTAGGTCACCCAACAGGCCAGTGGCAGATCTGGAAATAGAACTTCAGTCTCCTGAGTACCAGTCCAGTGCTCTATCCATTTAGTGATACTGCTTCTCTAATTCTGACTGTCGGGATATTGGACTAGCTGGACCTCTGGTCTGATCCAGTCTGGCAAGTCCTGTGTTTCTGTCTAATACCATTTTGCAGCTTATAGCTTTTACTCTGTTAAGTGAAAGATCATTCTCTGAATTGAAAATTGTAACTGGAAGGAAAAATCAACCTAGAACGTCAGCTGCTTTGTATTATATCACAGGCTGGCTGGCCCTTCAAGGGGAATTGACTTAGCCTTGCCAGTGACACAGTAGTTATTCCCCGCTCCCTCCTCCCCGGCTGATCCTGATATGCTGACTTAAGCACAACTGGTGGTCTCTTCTGTGAGAGGTCAGAAAACTACACAAGGGACAGGAGAGTTCAGTTAAAGGAAACCCACGAGGGGGTTCCTCTTCCTGGGAAGGGCCTGGTGAAGGCAGGCTGGAGAGGACCACAAGGAGCAAGTTAGTCCCCCGTGGAAGGCCTGGAGATAGGGCCTATAAGGAGCAGTGGAGAAAGCTGCTCGAAAGAAGCAGTACAGAAGATCTCTGCTGGGCCTGGGAGCAGGGACAAAGATCAGAGAACTTCAGCATTGCCCAAGAGGGGCAGAGGTTTATTGGTTTGGATGGTTATTTGGACTTTCATTACCTTGGGAGAGAACTGAACGGGTGACTTGCAAGAGGGATAGGCCACAGAAAACCTCGAGAGAGAGGCCATTGCAGAGCCAAAGTGGTGGTCAACAGGAGGCATTAGAGATGAAGCCCCCCTGCAGCACTGTGCTCCAACACTGGTTAAACAGGGTTACCAACCATCCATGATTGTCCTGGAGTTTCCAGGAACTCGAGATTAATCTCCAGAAGGCTGCTGAGAGCAACCTGGGAGAGAAATTATATAGAATTTCTCAAAATCAATACTGAATGATGAAGCAGATTTATCTTATCGGCTTCTTGTTTAGTTTCTCACATTCCTGTAGACTCCAAAGTATTGAAATGTCAAGGCAGTGTGCACTTGCCCTCTCTCAACCCTCTTATTAGTGTACGTGTGCTGTGACATACATTATGTAGTTACTGTAAAGTCAGTGCTGGCCCATAGCAACCAAATGTGACTCTGGCTCATGAGCAATAACAGTGTTTTGCACTTTTAAAAGGAACAGATATTTTTTTCAAAATGGATGTTGGAAAGGGTCACTGCCATTCATATGGAATGTACAAAACAAAGAGATGCTGGAAAAATCAGAAATGAACACCTCTAATTACATCTGTTTATTTATTTTTTTTACAAAAGCGACACCTTGGCCTCAGGAAAACCTAGTGATAGCAGCAGCAGAAATAGGAGAAATTTACCACGGTGTGATTCATCATTTAAGTTATTCTCGTCAAGATTGTGCTAACAAATTGCTTCCAAAGTTTCTACCAGATTAGAAATTGCACACACACAAATGCTTTGTGGATGTAGAAAATCAACTGACATTACTGAGAATGTTTTGGCACCAGAATCTCAGGAACTCTTAATTAACTATCTTGATCTAGTGCTTTCCCACCCCTCCCCCCCATTTGAACAGATACCTCAAATAAGGGAAATGAGAGGTTTTTCTCTGTAACTGTTTGTTTTTCAAAGATGGAAGGCATTAAATATGGCTTACTTGATTTTTACCATGATAACAATGAGAAAAATGATGCCATTGCTTCATGTACTTCCAACGTTATAGAAGAAAACAGCCTTAGTATAAACTTCATGTCATCCTACGTAGCTGATAGCATGTCTGTTATTGTTGGGAAGCGCAGATCAATTTACCAGAAGCTAAACCAACTGAATGACAGAATGATTCAGGATGCAAGTGCCAGGTAAATCAGAAATGTGGTAAAAATGGCATGAAAGCTTCAAGGTTTTGATATTGAATGTCATATTCTGAAAGAGCAAAGTGAGTTCTCTTCCTCCACTAAAAAGGCGGAATCTCTCTGTTCATGTTTCAACTTTGTAGACATAGAGTATAATGTGAAAATAAGTGGCTGTTCCTTCTGTCTTTAATAGAATGAGTCCTTCAGTGCTGGCCTGCATTAAAGCACTTTTTATTTTAGGGGAAGAATTCAGTGAGGGTGATCAGGAGTCTTTCTCTTTGTTATATTTACTTTCTATATAACCTAATGGGAATATTTTATGAAGCATTATTGCATTCTAGCCTTGATGCCAATTGTACAGAACTCAACTGTATCATGGAGGTCTTCATTCTAACTAAAGAGAAGGAAAAATGACAAGTTCCATGGATGATCAGCTCAGGCTATTTTGCTCACTGTCTTTCAATGTAATAGAAGAAAATTGGAGAGGGAGGCAGAAAGGGCATCACATACCTTGGGAAATAGTATGGTTTCAAGACATCTATTTTCGAACAAATGTCAATTCTCTAATTGGACAAGGAAGTGCAATGGTTTGACTTGAGGAGTTGGCTGAAGTTCTTCACTTTGGGATTGATTTTTGACCAGATATAAGATGATTGCTACATTTTACAGCAAATAAGAGGGGAAATCATTTCAAAAGAGTAAAAATGAATCACAGATGGGTGGAAGTTTTTCAAACAAATACCACAAAATGAAAACAGCTATTTATTTTTTTTAAACTCGTATCTTTCATGCTCTAAATTGTTGTCTCGAACACATACTGTGAAAGGGTTTTCAGCTTAATGATTCACCTTTTGGAGCAAAGAAAGGAACTGATTAAGTGACAATATTATTAAAGCATAGCTACAGGTGCAGCTAAACTACAGTGTCTGGCGCTGACTTTTATGAATATTTCAAAGAGTCTCCAGAGTTGCCGAAAGCAGCAAGAAACCAACTTAAGTACAGGTGTAAGAGGACAGAAACTGAGAGCAAAGACATTGAATTACAGGAGACCCCCCTTTTACAAGGCAAATGCAATAACATTGATTCAAGTTTAGTGAATGTGCTTTTACTATTTTAGTCATTTGGTGATATACTATATTTTCTTTTAGTTATTTTTAAATAACTGAATTAAAACAGGTGCATGCATGCACAAACACAACCATATAAACGTGCATTAAAAAGTAAAGTAGCCTAAACCCCGTCACACTCTTAAAAATAAGATTCACATTATTACAACTGGTGATTTTTTAAAAAATATTTATTTATGTGATGTGCTTGAACTTTGCATGCACATGAAGAATCAGATACATGCACTGGTCCTTATTTTCCATGGCAGCAAACTTCTTGCTCCATAGTTTTGGGGTAACTCAGTCCTTAAAGCCCTTGCATCATTTGAAAACCTCCTGGAATATGTCCAACAGATGGTGCTGTGGCAGTGAGTGAAACCCCTTAAAGACATGTATTGTTTTCAAAAATAATGTATAACTAATAAAAAATAGCTTAAAAATTAATCATGACTTGCGTAAAAGAAGCATCAAATATCAGAAGGAAGAAATCCTGAGAACCAGAAACACTAACACTGGGACTATAGTCTGTCATGCATTTTAAGGCCTTACAACAAAACATATCATGTGGTGGAAGCATAGTTTAACAATTAATATTTATAATTTACTATAACGTATGGGGAATAGCACACTTCAGTAGTACACAAAGGGTAGAGATGTAGTAGCTTTCAATGCTGATCAACAAGTACAATTTTGTATCTGGCATACGTGGTTAGACTAGTAACTAAATATGCTTGCCTGGAACACTCTTTTTCTTTTTTTAAAAACCATCCATTTATGATTGTTAAAAATATTGTCAATTCAAATGCATTTCTGAATTGTACACATGTCACACGTGGTCTTGTTTTATTTAAAGGAATTGTGCTGAGAAACTTTTCCACTGGTGTTTAATGGGGTGGAGAAATTGTTTTACAGGTGCCCTCCACTTGAATGTATTGCAAACTCTTTGTCTGCTGCTACCTAGTCTGTTCTGATAACATTTCAGTTCATCCCTTTACATTGTGCATGTAGCAAACAACCGTTCTTGTGGGCATTAGCAAGTGTCCTAAAATAGCCTTTATTGCAAATCTTTTCAGACCCATCAGTATTTTTTGGGCTTTAGCCCTGCACAAAAACTACTAAGTAAAGGAAAATATACAGGAACTTTTTAAGCGCTGGTTGATTTTTCCTCATGCAACAACGTTACTGCCACTGGAGGTTCAAATTATATCATAGAACCTAAATGCCACAGAAAAGTGTTGAAATAGTACATTGTTGTATATTGAGGGCGAGGGGTAATTTATGGCTCAAATCTGTGGATAAAATATCCAGGTTTTGCTAACTTGCTTGCCAATCTTGGCTGAAAGGTATGGCATTATTCTTTGCAAAAAGATAATGGTAGTTTTGAGGGAATTGCTTGTGTAAGCGGGGGAATAGTCCCGCTCTTGTGGGGAACTTTCCTCGTCTCTGCACTACCCCGGTGAAATGGGCTAGTGGAAGGATCTGAGTCCTCGCTCCCACCTCCTTTACCCAGAGGCCTCCCTGCCCTCGAGGACTCCCCTTGCACTCTTCTGTCTGGCAGAGTCCTCGTAACCCCCAACAAGGCTGGGCCCAGGATTCCTGGGGAGCTCGACCCCCAACCTTGCTGTGGTCACCTAGGTCAGGGGGTAGGGTGTCCCCACTCCGGGGTACTCTCTCTAAACAGGATGCTTCCCTGACCCACTGATCACTGCATACAATTGAAAGCAAATGCAAATTATTTAATTAACAATTAATTTGTAACAGGAATAAGGAAAAATGGGAAAGGCTAATGAAAACACATCACCCCGCTCTGTGGCAGGGAACATCTCAACAGTGTCTCTGCAATGTCAGGGCAGTTCAGTCTGTTCCTGTGCAAGTCCCAGGCTCCTTCTCAGGCCCTGGCTGTGCTGCAGGGACGCTGTGGCTTGGATACTTGCTCTGGCGGTGGCCACACGCTCGCAGGCTCTGGGTGGCATGACCCTTCTTCCCAGCGTTGCCCCCGCCCTGTCGGGGTTTAGATCCCCCTGCAAGTCTGGCCTGCAGGGCCTCTTGGCTGAGGCCTCTCCCTGCGCTGGGCCCACTGCCCAGGGTCCCCCTCACTCTCCCCAGCTGCTCACCGCACCCGGCTCCGGACTGCTCCAGTTCCAGCTCCACCGCTCTGCCTCTGCACGGCTGCTGCTGCTCTGCCTCCAGCTCCCTGGGCTGCTGCCCTGGGCCCTCTGGCTCTGGCTGCTGCAGCTTCTCCCCCAGGGCAGGTCTGTCTCCCTGGACTGCAGCTCTGCTCCCAGGGCAGGTCTGTCTCTCTGGGCTGCACCTCTGCTCCCAGGGCAGGTCTGTCTCTCTGGGCTGCACCTCTGCTCCCAGGGCAGGTCTGTGTCTCTGGGCTGCTTTTCTGGCCCCTCCAGATCTGGCCCAGCTCAGCTCTGCCCTCTCCTCAGCTCGGCCCCACTCACTCTGACTCAGGCAACTTCAGCTCACACGGAGGACGGGATTCACCCTGACCTCCTGACCCCCTGATTCGCCTGCCCGCCCTGTCAATCAGGCTGACCTGGAGCATTGGCCTCTCCCCATTGCCCCTGGGGACTGTCAGTCCCATCGACCCTTCCCCTTTTGGTACTGGGAGCTCTGAATGTTAGTAAGGGGACTGTTATCCCCTTACACTTGCATCTATCACAAGAGGATGCTCAATGGGCTTCTTCAAGGCTCTGTTTCCTCACCCCTCCTCTTCCTCATACACGTGAGGACAGTGGGGCATCCATGTGTGGATGTCAACTCTGTCTTGTTTTCACTGGCAATAGCTGCTCTCCTTGGGCCTAGCCAGACTAGCACTGGGGGATGAGAGTGAGCTGGCTGAAATACAGTCCAGAAAAGACAGAGGACATAATGCTGCTGAGATGGGGGAAGGGCCCTGAAGGTATAGTAGAGATGGTTTCTGCTACCATTATTGCAGGGCTGCCTAGCCAATGCGAAGGTTGATCATTTGACAGGGATCTTAGATACTAATCTGCTTCTTCAATGCCAGGTGGCTCTGGTGGCCAAAATCACCCTTTTTCTTGTGTAGCTAAGTGTTCATGGCCTTTCTTCTTGGATGCCGACCCTGTCACAATTGTCTGTCTTTGACCTTTAGATTAGATTACTGCAAGGCACTCTACTGGGAGCTACATTTGATGGTGTCTAGAAAGCTACAGATAGTGTTGAATGTAATTGCCTACCTGTTAATGGTGGTAGCTTATAGGAACTTCTTACACAAGTTTTTCAACAGCTGACCTAGCTTCCTGTGCACTTTCCACTGTAATTCAAGGTGTTGACTTTTGTCTAATTAAGCAAAAGGTGGTTTGGGTCCTGGCTGTTTGAGAAGTCATTTTGCGCTCCATGATCTGCTATAGCTTTGAGATCAACTGAGATAGCTGAGCTAATAGCCACCAGATTTAAACACCAGACGGCTGGTGGTAGAGAGCTTTCTGTGGAGGGCCTTCAGCTATAGAATTTGTTGGTTCAACAGAGTCCAAGTTTTTTGGCTTTCAGGGCACTGTGTCAAGGGGTTATATTAGATTATGTACATGTAACCTGACCCAGGTGGAAAGAACATTTTATAAATCATAGAAGTAGCTGTTAGAGGTTTGCATGATGTACTCAAGAAACAATGGCCATAACTGAAATCATTTCTGCGGGGCTCAGCAGTGCCCTCCCATCCCCCTCCTAGAGAGGCTCTCTCCTCAATCTTATTTCCATTTATTATACATATACTTGCCACTCCCAGCACCAGAGCTTTGGCACTGAGACAGTGACATGTGACTGCACTACTCACCTGTCCCTAGGACTAGATGTGAGGAAAAATATTTATTTGTCACTTTGCTAATAACGGGTTGTATGCCTGGCATGTAGCAAAATGGGGGCTGGTCTTTGCCGGGGTTTTGGGGTACTAATACAATTCAAATAGTAAATAATACCGTGGTGATGGGTGTCTGAGTGTTTCTTGGAACACAACCTTAACAGCCCCGCCCCCCAAATGGTGGGGCTTCTCTCAGATGAGAGAGACTACTAAGAGAGTAATTATTACAGGAAATTGGGGTGTGACTGTTCTACTGCCTCTCTGTAAGAGAAAGTGGGACTGTATTAGCAATACCAGCAGCAGAATGCCAAGGACCATTACCAGGAGCTATGAAAATCATATTCTATATTATGCAACATAATAGAACTGAGTTGACTGATTTTCAAAGAGACTTTTTGTTTTATCTTTACTATGAGTCATCACTGACTGAGTGAAATATGGGAATAATTAGACAAAATGATGGTCTAATAAAGAGTTTACCAGTAATTTCTGATAATTTTACCAGAGATTCCCCCCATGGCATCCACAATAATTAGTATTCTTGATTTCTGAGGTTCTGATAGGGTCCATCACTGCTACTTGGGAACACTTCTGAGATGAAGACCAAAAAAATAAACATACAAACAAAGAATCACACCCCCTAAGCCTTAAATAAATCAAGAGTTATAATGATGATGAATTTGGCAAAAACATCTTGCAATGCATCAAGCAAGTGGTGAGGAATCTTTTATTCAGCAGATATTACTGATCAGTTAAAATTATTGATATAAAAACTTCTTTGGAGGTCTACAGCTCTCCTAGGATGGTAAAACCTTATGTTGAATTTCATGTTCCCCAGGCAACAAATGTATTTTGCTTATGTGCTGTAAGTTTGTCTAGAGAGAATGAGCCTGTCAGGATATAGGGGACCTAAAAGGGGAAGGAAGAGGAATAGCCATGACAGGACAAAATCAAAAATAAAAAAGGGAATAGAATCCGCTTTATTCCAACTCAGGGTCAAATCCTGCTTGCCTTAGTCACAGAAACAGCCCCAGTGAAGTTGATAGGGCAACTTGTGCAAGGAAGGCAAAACGGGATTAGGCTGTAAATCAGAAGTATTTATCAAAGATGCCTTAAAAAGTTGAAAATCTATCAAGTTTCTGTTAAAAGCAGTTAAAACAACAGTAATTTCTTTGCTGGCCCGCCAAATGTCTGCAGGCTTCGGGTGATTTATTCTAGAGCCAATGAGCAACGAACTCAGAAGTCTGCCTTTCTGTCTTTCCATGCCTAACAGAAGAACCTTCACAAGACCTTGGCACTTGTCAGATTTAAATCCTTAGGGCAGTATTTCTCACCTCAGGTGCAAAATTCACCACTTCCCTGTGAAAATTAGTATGGCTGAGAGTTGTGTGCTAAGCAGAGTTCTGCTGCTAGCATTTCACATTGGATTCTTTATGTGGGCTCATGCTCAGCAGTGTTGAAACTAAGGGAAACAGCTAATTCTTTCCCTCCACCCTGTTTTCAAATACGCCTAATAACAGTGCATTACTGTGTTACCTGGACAAGTCTAATCTCCATGCTGCTTTTAAAAATAATCCTTTTGTTCCCGCTCTTTCAGCTTCTTTGAAACATAATGAATTGAAATTACGTGTAAAGGCTAGCAATATTTCAAAAGGAAACTAAAGCACAATGCCTGGTCTCTAACTTGGCAGTGTGTGGCCTCTAAACTTGATGATAAATGATGCAATTAGACATCAGTGGCTTCAATTAGAAGGCAATAAAAACGGGTAACAAAATAAAGACAGGAGTGAGGAAATTTGCTTTGAGAAGTGCTGCCATTCATTGGCTTCAACATTGCCCATTAATTGTAGGTAATTGGCTCATTTGTTCAGCCTGTTTATGGGTGGCAGTGTAACCATTTAATTATGTGGGTGGGTTTCCAAAGGCCACCTATTCTATGGCATTAGGTATGTTGGAGTCCTACGTTATTTCCCTTCTGTAACCTACCATAGCTTTCAATATTCATTTATTTTTTACAACTTATTAAAAACTCATATGTTAGGAATTTTCTGAGGAAGTGACACGTACATTTTTTTGTTTGTTACTTCTCTACTTTGATACAGGAGGCTGTGTCATTTTACCAGTAATCTATTATGCTGAAATTATATGGGGTCTTTCATCTTCAGATCTCAAAGCACTTTACAAACAATTAATTACACGTCGTAACCCCTTGTTTTAAACCTTCTTTTAATGGAGAAACTGAGGCAGGAGGAGTTGATTTAGTGGCATCACACATCAGTAGAAGAGACAGAAACTGAAGCTGGAACTCTTGGCTGCTTCCCCCTTCCCCCCATTCAGACCACTAGACTATATATTTCTGCCTAAGCCTCAAGACTGCAAACACATGTGCTTAACTGTACTACCATAAATAGTCATGGCACTACTTGATGCTGCTGTATGAAGAGGAAGGAAAAATAATAATGCTACAGTGCTTTCTCAGACAGATTCTCCTTCACGTGTGTGTTTTGACTAGTACCTTATTCCACAAACACACCATTGATTTAAATGGGACAACTTGCCAAATAAACTATTACTCATGTGAGTAAGTGTGGCAGCATTGGCATGAATATTTTTGGTAAATACCCTTTTGTTCTCCTCTGTCTGAAAAGTTGAATGCATTTTCTGTCTCTGTTGGTTAAGTCTTGTCAGTTTATTTTACCAAAAGACGTTATTGTTGTCTCCTTTTCATAAATAATTTGGAAAAATGATAGACTACAATTAAGATAAAAACAACATGTAAAAACACAAAAGGTTAACAAATTAGGGTTTAAATTTCCACTTAAGGGAATTTGTTATTGAAAACAAGAAGCCAGTTTGTCATAGCTATGGACTAATTTGTCTTCACCTCAGTGTGCCATTGGAAAACAATGCTGCATGTTCATTCCAAAAGGTCTGGTTTGGAGCACAATGAGAAACATTATAACTAAATCCTCCAAATTGAGTCTCCCATAGAGATTGATAGCAGAGCTGCTCTAGAAGAATAAACTGAGTATTTCATTGCAGTGGCCATGAAATCCTAAGATACATAGGAAGAGCAATAGAGAAAATGGGACTTGCTCTGCACAGCTTCACTGAAAATAAAAATTGTAGTGAAAAATATTTGGGCTGTGATTCAAAACCAGACTTGAAAAAGCTGCTGGCTGTTCCTGCTGAAATAATACCTATACATTGCTGATAGTTCTGTTCAGCTGAGAAGAATCAACTTATTTCTAGGAAAACTATTGTCTGTCTTCTACTTATTTTGCTGAGCGATACGCTGAATTTTAAGCATCATATTTGACAGTTTACAGTGGTTACCTTTAAAAACTTGCCTGTTTTGCCTTAGGTAGGGTTAACTCAGTATGTGCAGTACTGCCTTGGTGTTTCTAGTGCCTGCTATAGGGAATACTGTACATAAGGCCTTTCCAAAGAATATTGAAGTCAATGGAAGGACTCCCATTGATTTTAATAGGCTTTGGATCAGATCTGAGGTAACTTTCACTTATTTAGAGCAAAACAGGATTAAAAAGAGTAGCTGAAGTGTTTATCTCATCACTCCTAGCTATGTTCCATGAGAACACGCTAAAGACTACTACTCTAAAATGTAGAGTGGGGCACCCCAGTAAATAAAAGCTAACTTCCTAGAGCAAAAGGAAAGACTTGCTCTACTGTGAAAAGTGGTTTCCCCATATAAAATCACATCTTTTTATAAACGTGTATTAAATATTTGAAAAATGACAAACACAGAAAATACCTTGAGGAGTCCTTGTGGCACCTTAGAGACTAACAAATTTATTTGGGCATAAGCTTTTGTGGGCTAAAACCCACTTCATCAGATGCCTGGAGTGGAACATACAGTAGGCAGGTATAAATATACAGCACATGAAAAGATGGGAGTTGCCTTACCAAGTTGGGGGTCAGTGCTAATGAGGCCAATTCAGTCATGGAGGATTAGGCCCATTCCCAACAGTTGACAAGAAGGGGTGAATATTAACAAAGGGAAAATTACTTTTTGTAGTGACCCAGCCACTCCCAGTCGTTATTCAGGTCTAATTTGATGGTGTTAAGTTTGCAAATTAATTCCAGTTCTGCAGTTTCTTGCTGAAGTCTGTTTTTGCATTTTTTTTGTTGAAGAATGGCCACTTTGAAGTCTGTTATTGAGTATCCAGGGAGATTGAAGTGCTCTTCTACTGGTTTTTGAATGTTACAATTCTTGATGTCTGATTTGTGTCCATTTATTCTTTTGTGTAGAGACTGTCCGGTTTGGCCAATGTACATGGCAGAGGGGCATTGCTGGCACATGATGGCATATATCACATTGGTAGATGTGCAGATGAATGAGCCCCTGATGGTGTGGCTGATATGATTAGGCCCTATGATGGTGTCCCTTGAATAGATATGCGGACAGAGATGGCCATGGGGTTTGTTTTAGGGATTGGTTCCTGGGTTAGTGTTTCTGTTACGTGGTGTTTCTGTTTGTTCTGTTGTTCTGGTGAGTATATGTTGCTGCTGCTTCAGGTTGGGGGGCTGTCTATAAGCGAGGACTGGCCTGTTTCCCAAGGTCTGTGAGAGTGAGGGATCATCCTTCAGGATAGGTTGTAGATCCTTGATGATGCGCTGGAGAGGTTTTAGTTGGGGGCTAAAGGTGATGGCTAGTGGCGTTCTGTTACTTTCTTTGTTGGGCCTGTCCTGTAGTAGGTGACTTCTGGGTACCCTTCTGGCTCTGTCAATCTGTTTCTTCACTTCAGCAGGTGGGTATTGTAGTTTTAAGAATGCTTGATAGAGATCCTGTAGGTGTTTGGCTCTGTCTGAGGGATTGGAGCAAATGCGGTTTTATCTTAGGGCTTGGCTGTAGACAATGGATCATGTGATGTGGTCAGGATGAAAGCTGGAGGCATGTAGGTAAGTATAGCGGTCAGATGTGACCATCGCTTATTTGCACAGTAGTGTCCAGGAAGTGGATCTCTTGTGTGGACTGGTCCAGGCTGAGGTTCATGGTGGGGTGGAGATTGTTGAAATCCTGGTGGAATTCTTCAAGGGCCTCCTTCCCATGGGTCCAGATGATGAAGATGTCATCAGTGTAGTGCAAGTAGATTAGGGGCACTAGGGGACAAGAGCTGAGGAAACGTTGTTCTAAGTCATCCATAAAAATATTGGCATACCGTGGGGCCATGCGGGTACCCATAGCAGTGCCACTGA
Organism: Macrochelys suwanniensis; assembly: GCA_033296515.1. Classification (NCBI taxonomy): domain Eukaryota; kingdom Metazoa; phylum Chordata; order Testudines; family Chelydridae; genus Macrochelys; species Macrochelys suwanniensis. The sequence continues at coordinate 161,784,661 of CM065777.1, forward strand.
CTTGAAGGTATAAATCGTCCCCAAATCTGAAATAGTTGTGGGTGAGAACAAAGTCACAAAACTCAGCCACCAGGTTTGCCGTGACGTTATCGGGGATACTGTTCCTGACAGCTTGTAGCCCATCTTTGTGTGTTTTTGCTGATACAGACTAACACGGCTACCCCCTGAAATCTGTCAGAAAATACCTTGGTATTTTCAGCATTTCCTGAAACACTCAGGGTATATTGTAAATGTTGAGGGAACTGTATCTATCTATCTATCCAAGGGCAAAACAGCAAGTTTTCATGGGTAAGTACTGAATGTTCAATGACTATTTTTAAAACGCCAATGCTCTTACCTCTGTGCACTAAGCACTGGATATATGGGGTTCAGAAACACTTAGAGCATTTTCTGAACTACCACAATCATTTTTCTTCCATTCAGGGAAGTGTGAACCAAAGTGGTGAGAAATCCTGTCTGACTGCTCTACAAACTTAACTAAAAGAGCTTTTCTACAAATCAGAGAGAAATAACTTATTACATCTCCTGCTAGCTGTGGTTACTATTGATGTACACTTACAACTAGCAAAATGCTATACTGTGCCATTAGCTATTAAGGACAAAGTTTTAGTGTGGTGTTTCTCAGTTTAGATTGATGTGACTGGAAAAAAAGATTTAAAGATAGTCAGACACATTATGCAGTATTTTCATTGAATTTATCTAACTGTATGTCTAAGGAAACTAAAGAGCATACACTATGTTTGTGTATATATAAGAGATCTCACTTTTGCATATGTTTTTATTACCGAGTTGCTACAAAAATGAACACAGTATAAGCCAACAAATTCTGCTGTTACTCATGTTCAGTTTCACTGCAGTACAGTTATACTAAGCCCTCTCTCAACTAAAAGGATAAGCTGAATGATATTAGACTAAGCAATATGCATCCCCAGGAAACTGGGGGCGGATTTTGAATCTGAACATTAAAATGAGTGTTGAGGTAATTGAATCTTGGCATCCAATGATTTCGTGCTAAAAATCTGAGTTTATTATAATAGACATCCCCGATTTAGGGAATGTGTGGTTGGTTTGAAAGGGCTCAAAGCCTTCTTCCTGAATGACACTTGGCACTGATGAAGATTTTAATCACTTCCTGTCATCTATTCTATATGGTTCAATGTCAAGTGCGCAGGTTAGAGAACATTACAGTGAGTGTCAACATGTGAAACGGTTTGAAATACTGGTACATATGGCTGGTTAAATCTTAGTATTACTTTACTAAAACTATGGTTGTCATATATGTTCTGCAACCATGACTCAGAACCCCATCTGAAGGTCAGTCAGTGGGCAAAAAAGTGAATTATCTAGAACACCATGCAGAAAGACAAGCTGCCACCAGAATGAAGTACAGATACCTTCTATATTGCAGTAGCTTATAGGTATTCTGGGCCTGGTACATCTGTCATTTCAATTTATACTAGAATACTTCTACTGAGTATACTGCAATTATTCCTGACAGACATAACTGTAAATGAATGAAGAATCAGGCCTGCTAAATGCATGCTCTGAGGCCTGGGCATTGAATAGCATAGCTCAGATGCTATACCATAAATGTATTTCATCACAGCAGTGCCACTGAATGCCCTGCAGTCATCAAAATAGGAAATTTTCAGTTCAAAGTGCTTTCAAAAATACGCAAAGCAAATGAGGGTCTGTGTAGGATCAGGGAGGTAAGTAATTTGGGGCCAGATTGGAAGACTGCTTGTAGAAGCTGTTAGCCTTTGGAAGCTAGCCCTCCCAGCCCCCTGTGTCAATGGAGGAGTTTTTAACAAGGATGTCAGCCTTCTTAGTAAAGAGGGAAAGTCTGTGGCTGCTGAAGGGCTTGTTAGACATTGATCCACCATCTCCACCCTGGATGCTGTTGTGGCACCTAATGGGCCAAGGAGCTGGGGCAAGCATGACAGAAGGCTGTACAGCCCCACCCTGAGTCAGCGCCATATCAGAAGTTAAGGTTATTTTCTGGGGCCATGGTTACATTGCCTAGTTAAGGAGAATTTGACACCTTGTTAGAACAGGCCACTGAAATGATGCAGGAGTGATCCGTACCAGATGCAGAAAAATGGAAGCATTGAATAGAATCTCAGGGGCCTGGCCTTAGATGTGGTCCAGGGGTGGCTGGTTTGTATAATTTTTGGTGGTACCCAGAATGGGTCCAAGTTCCATTTCCCCCCCACACACACACACACCCACACCTGCATATTGGTGCACATAACAAAATTAATGGGGTGGGGCTGAGGGGTTTGGAGTGTGGGAGGGGCTCAGGGCTGGGGCAGAGGGTTGGGGTGTGAGGGGATTAGGGCTCTGGCTGGGCCCAGGGATGAGGGGTTCGGGGCGTGGGAGGGGGTCAGGGCTGGGGCAGAGGGTTAAGGTGCGGAAGGTTGAAGGCTCTGGCTGGGGGTGCGGGCTCTGGGGTGGGGCAGGGCTGGGGATGAGGATTTTGGGGTGCAGGCAGGCTGCGCCAGGGCTGGGGCCAGAGAGGAGGACTCCACAGTCCCTGCAGCCCTCTCCCCGCCGGCAGAAGCAAGCTTCGGGGGAAGGGTCCCCTTCTGCCCCCACCCCCAGCAGCACACTTACCCGGCACCATCACTACATGTGCTCCTAGGGGCCAGGCCCCTCTCAGGTCCAGGAAGCCCCCTCATCTCCCCTATTGTGGGTGTGGGCAGGGGAGGGCTGCCAACACGGGTGCGCCTCCTCCCCTCCTCCCTCCTCAGCCTGCCACCAGCACCGCTCCCTTGTAGCCATCAGCTGCTGGTGAGGGAGCACAGCACGGAGCGGCAGGTCAGCCACCCACTGCCCAGGGCACAGGCAGGGACGCTCCGGGGGAGGTGTGCAGGGGTGGCAGGCGGGGCTGGGGAACGCTCCGGGGAAGGCATGTGGGGTGGCAGGTGGGTTCAGGGGAGAGACCCGGACCCGAACATTGGTGGAGCTGGGCTCCCGGGCCCTGAATTTGCTGGAGCACGGGTACCACGAGCCCATATAACTTGCCGTCCCCTGATGTGGTCCACACCTTGAGACTCAGTAACCCCAGAGCTAGAGTAGAGGAATGTTTAATTGCCACCAAACAGATCTTTGGGAGCATGGAGGGCGTGGAGAACCTTTTTATTTCAGCTTCTGTAATGCCAACCAGCAAGGTTGTCTCCAATTTAAAGGTTGGAGAAGTTGCTAAAAATCACGCAAGCCATCTGCCATATCATCCATTTGAGACCCCAGAAAACTGATGGTGCATGCAGCAGAGGAATTGACACATCAGATCAAGAGCCTAGCCGATCAAGTTGCTGAGCTTCAGAGCACTGCCATGATGCCATCTCTTCCATGACTTCAAGGCACAGGAGCTGCAAGCTGTGGTAATAGGAAAGACTATGTTAAGAACTGTTGTCCTGCCAGAGTAAAAGGGGAGAGTTTGAGTCCTCTTCTGCTATAGGTGTGGCCAAGACGGACAGGACACACTTCTGTGAAATGTCAGAGTAAAGAGAACTCCACCGTGGTGTACCAGAAACAGAGGAACAGCTGGGAAACTGGAGTGGAACCTTGGGAAGGAGCTACCCAGGTTCCTAGAGGTTAGAGGCTTATGTGGAAAGACCTTCCAAGATGATATCTCACCAGGACCGATCGAGCCGGTTGCAGAAGTCATGGTAAAAATAGATGGGGCAGAATATAAAGCCCTGCTTGACACTGGATCCCAATTGACTATTAATATTTCAGTCCTTCTACCAAAAGATGTTTAAGTACTTGCTAATTCAGCCTCTGACTGGACTAGACCTGTGGCCATAGTAAAGATGAAAACCCCTACCAAGGTTTGTTTTGTTAAAATTTTCAGATGAGGTTGTCGGAGTAAGAGGTAAATATTGCAGTATTGATTTGACGTGACCCTGCAGGTATTCCTGATGCATCTGTGTTGATAGTGACCAATTCTTGCCTTTTGAAGGTACACTCTAATTCCTGAAAACAGCAAACGGAGAGCAATACCCTGGACACCCGGTGGATCCGTTCCCTATGTGTAACAGCCTATAAGAAAATGGAGAACACTAAAAATCTAAGTTACCAATGGGAGCATTAAGGTATGCTGGCAAACCCCCATTACTGCTGGGACTAAGGAAGAAACCACTCCTCATGAGTAACTGCCTAAAAGATGATAAACTGACAGTAGCAATGACAGAGCAACCATGGAAAGGAAGGCCTTAAGTGGAGTCAGAGCTTTATCTGCAAGAGACAAAGAAAATATGGCAATATTGATCACTGAGACCACTCTTAACATTGTGGTGAGACAAAGCTTTAAGATACTAGACCTACTTGATCTGGAGGACATTATAAAACCCTAGTGTGAACCCTTGACCTCAACAATAGAACCTTAAAAGTTTGATTTTTGGAGATTCACTGTTGCTGGAGTTGTGGGAGAAGCTCTGAGAGGCAAGGTGCTCTCACTACAGGAAAAAGAGGATGTGAGATGTGCAAATGGAGTGGAGCATAATATTTGACTACAAAATGCATGACCTGTTAGGGAGCATTCTCAGCAAATTGAGCTCTCCCAGGTGGAGGATGTCTGACATTTCCAGGAACTGCTAGAAAATGTTGCTGAAAAATTATCAGAGGGGTAGCCGTGTTAGTGCATCCGACGAAGTGGGTATTCACCCACGAAAGCTTATGCTCCAATACCTCTGTTACTCTATAAGGTACCACAGGACCCTTTGTCGCTTGCTGAAAAATACAGCCCATATGCTTCCCCCATAGTCATGGTCAGTAAGAAAAATGGAAAGATAAGAATGCATATAGACTTCCAGACCTTGGACTGATCAACCACAGTGCCTCTGTTTAATGTGCTTTGTATGCAAGATGACTTGGACTGTTTGCTAGGGAGCCAGTGGCTTTCAATGCTGGACTTTCAAAGTGGATATTACTAGAGTCTTCTGGGACAAGATGAAGACAGAATGCCAAGGGGGCAAATGAAAGCTATCAGTTTGAATGTATGCTCCAAGGCATTTCTGGAGCACCTGCAACATTTACCATCTAATGGAGAATGTTGTGGGAGATATGCATTTGGTACAGGTATTCGTCTATTTGGATGACCTGATTGTATTTGGGGGAACTCAGGAAAAGCATGAAGAGAGGCTCCTGAAAGTGTTACACTAGCTAGAAACCTACAGAATAAGAGCTTATCTACACAAACAAGCACAGTTTGCAGCATGCTGGGTTATAAATCTACTTCACACTAGCCTGATGCATTTTAAATGTGAATTTTGTCTAGAGAAGCCCTAAGGCTATAAATTGATAAATGCCAGCTTTGTAGAGCATCGGTGAAGTATGTGGGACCCATACTATCGCAAAAAGGTATAACTACAGATCCTGATAAAATAGTGGTTTTTAATCCATCGACCTGCTAACGAAATTACAGCTCAAGATCTTTTTAAGGGGGGCTACTGCAACAGATGCATGAAGAATTATGCTATTATTGCAAAGCCACTGAATGACTTCACTAGCAATACCAGTTCAAAAGAAGGAAGTGCAAGACAGAATCCAGAAAGTCCACAAAGCCTTCTCAACAAACACTATGATCCCTTAAAACTCTTTGGGAATCAATGAGATGAAAGGTGTGACCAGGCCTTTTAGGAAATCATTAATTGCCTATCTTATGCCCCATTTTCAGTCTTTGCTGAACCAAGCAAACCTCTGATCTGAAGCCAGTTTGGGAGGTTCGGGAGCAGTGTTATATCAAGAAGTTGGCGGGAAATGGAAACCTGTGAATTTTGCCAGCTGAGAACTCTCCAAAAGTGAAACGTGATGCCTTATACGTGAATTGGAATTCTTGGCCTTAAAGTGGCTGTCACCAAGACATTTCAAGATTCTTTGTATGGTACTCACTCAGTTCCAAGTGTGGACAGATAACAACCCATTGAATTCTGTTGTCAAGTGGCTAGCTAGAGGCTACAGGACAGACTGGTTGGGCACCTTAGCTAGTTATGAGCTCAGCATTCAGCATTGACTGGGGAGAAGGATCAATATAGTTGCTGATGCACTATTCTGTCATCCATGACCACCTGAGTTGGCTGTAATTCCTGTGGATGGAGTAAGAGCTATTTCCCATGAGAGTTTCCTACCGTTTCTGTCCCATGACAGCGCTTGCAGGGGTGTGGAAGAAACTCTGGGTCTGCCCCCAAAAGTGTTTCGTTGGCCTCTACATTGGATCAATCTCCATTGCCCAACCTCAATGCTGCTGACTGGCGAGAGGTAAGGTAGGGGTAATCTGCTCCACTCTTTCTTTAGTGTGGGGGGCGGGGCTATGACCCTGCCCCTTTTCTACGGGATGGCTGTCCAGGGAATAGAGGAGAGCAAGAACAAGAAACCTGTGCTCTGGGGAGCACAGGGAGCACTGCAGCCTGCTCTTGTACCAACATGCTTTTTGTGAGGAGCACAGGCTCCCATGTTATTACCCGGTAAGTGGAACATAAAACACCTCTTGTGCGTGGCTAGTTGCATGCACAAGGGCTGCGATACAATCTGGCCCTTAATGTTTAAGCTGGAGCTTATGGAGCAGTAAATAATGTCTCCATGCTATAGGACTTATTTGTCCTGTGGAATGATGTATGCTTTTATCTGAAAGTACAGCACCCACAGCTCCGAGCAGGGTTCCCAGACTTGCTTTTACATACCTAGTTTCTCTGCCAGATGAAAGTCATTTTCTCAGAGTTGGCCATTTCTAACAGGGTGTTGCACCAATGTGTTACATCTAGAGGTGAAGGTCTCTTCCACAGAGCCTGCATGAATTTTTGGCAGCTAGCCCTGCTCAGAGAAATCGACATTTTTCATGACTGTGTGTTATCTAGCGGGTCTATGTTAACTCTATGTGGTAGATTCCAAAGCAGGCTGGAAATCTTGGCTCAAAAGATTAAAATACTAATAAATAATGTTTTCCCAAATAGCTTAACTTTTGGATATTCCCACAATAAATGATTCATGGTCCCCCCCATTACTCTGCCACCTATAATAAGAATCTGAGGAAATGAAATTCATGTTCTTGAGCCTTATTTGTGTGTTTGTATTGAAAGGAGGAGGAGTGCGTAGAATCCCCAACTGAGATCTAGGCCCTATTTAAACAGAGTCTGTGTTGACGAATTTAAAGACCAAGTAGACAAAGGTGCTAGGGAAAACAAAGGCACAGAGAGGTGAAGTGACTTGCCTACGGTGACACAGCAGATCAGTGGATGAGGCAGAGAGAGAACCCAGGTTTCCTAATTGCCCAGGCCAGTGCCTTGTCCTGCTCCCAGAAGATGCTGCTCTCATTTTGCATTCACTGGATTGCTGCTATCTAGAGGCTTGATCCAAAGCCCATTGAAATCAGTGGGAATCTTTCCATTGAGTTCAGTGAACTTTGGGTCAAGACCTAGTAGTCCAATCCTGTCCCAGTGAAGTTAATAGCAAAATTCCCATTGACATCAAAGGTGCAGGATCAGGCTTTGGTGACTAAAAAACTGGTTGGTTGATTAACTCCAGCTTCCGAGGTTCTTAAAGAGTACAATTGTGCCAGCTCCTGGCTATGACAACGATGAGTGATTGGAAATATTTAAATTAAATAGAATGATGAACAAGTGAAGGAAACCAGTTTTCATGGAGCAAACGTGTGAAAAGACGAGGCGTCCATTTGAATTATAGCTACACTCTGGCTGAGAGAAGTATAGTGGACTGAGTTTTTTTTTAAAAAAAGGGATTTTTGAGTTTGTGGTCCTGGCCCCAAATACCAATTTTTACACCATGAAGCACTTCAAAATGAAAGTATGAACGCAGTAAGGGAGTACTTTGGAGAAAACATGCATGGGTCATAGATGATGACAAATCAAAGGACATGGCAATAAGTGACAGTGACTAATGTGAAGATGATCGGGGTAGGAAGTGTTTGCTGCACAAGTGAAAACGTCATTGACAAGTGATGGAATGTCAGTGTTGCCAACTCTCACAACTTCATTGGGTCCCTCAATACCTAGTGTTTCTGAAAGCCCCAGCTCCTAGATTTGGGTGAATGCATGTGAATGTCACTTTAATGTTTCCTTTAAATGAAAGCTAAGATAGGGATCAGCAATCTGCTCTCATGGTTATGGAGAGAAGCTTGAAAATATGAAACAAGTGCTCACCAAAGGCTCAAGTCAGCAGTCGCATAAAAGGACCCATATTTTTATTTTAGAAGTACGATTTTAAGAGGTCTCATGGATTTTTGAATGCTTGGGATTGTTAATAGTGTGGGTCTCAGAAGAGCACTGTAAATAGGATGGCTTGCCCCTTTAAGGAGTAGAGGACTGGGGCTAGCAAACCCCAGTTACTAAGAAGTCACACATAATCAGGATCAACTGATTCCCTGTAAAGACCAGCAGGAAGCTGCAAAGAGTTCTCGGGGAGAGTGGAGTGGAATACAGAGACTGCTGGGAATGGTCCAGCAGAGAAACCTGAGAGCTGGGGAGTGAGACTACAGGTAGGAAAAGCCTGGAAATGCCTTGATGAGGAGATAAACACATTAAATTGATTTGAGAACTTCATTTGAATATTTGTTAATTTAATAAACCAGAACCCGAGAAAGGGTGTGAATGGACAAAGGGGTTTGAGTTTTTGAAGAACAGAGAAACTGAGGCAGGGGGCTGCTTGCAGGGCTGCCCTAAGACCACAAGGGGGTGCATAGGAGGTGGCTGTCTGATGACAGGCCCAAAGAGTGGGAATGTGCAAACCAGAATAGACCTGTTAAGTTTCCTAGGAGACTGGTGATATTGGATACCCTTTCTCGGACATTCAAGAGGCTGCCTGATTCTCTCATTTTTATGGGCAGGCAGTTACTTTGTCCACTCAAGAATGAGTGTCATTTTAATGAAGAGTACAAGGACCATAAAGCAACGGGATGTGGGAAGGCAACAGTAGCACAGTGAGGTCCCTACAGCAGGAGAGCTATATTGGAGGGAACAGGGAGCGCATTCCCTATGAGATCTTCCAACTCTCTCTCTCTCACATGCACACAGCTCGTAGCACCTTTAGTTTGATGTCTCATCGGACAATGCAGATTTTGTGTAGTTATTTTTTTAACACATTTAAAATTTTGATCAGGCTTTGTTACATTTTGCAGAAACATCAATTCTCACATGAGAGAGAGCCAGGTGCAGTCAGGGCCATGGGTCTGATCTTCCCTCAGGGCAACAGCTACCTCCTTGGGGCCTTTAAGTCTCTCCCATGGCCTCTTGTAAGGAAAAACAGTAGAGTACTTACAAGTGAGAGTGAGAGAGCTGAAAACTGATCACTTGATTGTTGTATTCTGAACACTGGTGTGTTGATAATGCAGTTACTGTCTTTTATATAAATATGTAATCCTGAAATATGCAAAATAGGGTATTGAGTTAGTTTGCTTAAAATCTTCAAATTTCTGGAACTTCAGATTTAACAGGTATGGATATGAGTAAACAGAAGGTTCCTCTGAGTCTTGATCAGCCTAGACTGAGTCAAGTTAATCCTTTAAACTGAAGGACAACAGTATTTTCTGCAGATTTTTATTCTTTGATGCAGAATTAATGTGCAGGTAAACATTCACTGTTTTAAGGTGCTTATAATTTTCTCCTTCACTCTCTTTTTATTGTGAGATTTTCTGCAGCTCATCAAGTTTAACCAGCATGGTAAGAACACCAGAAGTTGCCAGAACTGGTGCTACCATAGGGGTAGCTGAATTGGTGATCACATGAGTGAGAGTTATTTCCTTAGTGTAGACAAAACATAAGGCAGTCTTAGCCATGCAAAAACTGCATTATCTTGAATGATTCTATGCTCGTATCTGAACACCTGCCTACCTTTCATCACTTAGGTGGAAGCTAGATGTTGCACTAAAAAACAACTTCAAGAATTTTTCTCCCTATTAACAGCCTATGAACTTCCCCTTGTTAGGTGTGATATATATAATTGTACTCGCTGTCTGGCTGTGATCTAACCTTCCTTATTATTTTTATATTTCCCCTGGGATTCATGTGATCAATTGTATTGTTTCTTTATGACAATAATATAAAGCTCTCCAGAGCTTCCCAGCATCCGTGCACCTCTACCCTTTAAGGCACAATTGAGCCCTTAATTAGCAAACATACTAGATTACTGTAGCAAGGCTGAGTAGCTCTTGTTGAGTACCTTCTTAGCTGCATTATTTACCAACCTATTGTTGTTGCCAGACACCTCTGTACTGATTCGGGATTGCCTAGCTTTGAAGTTTGTTTAATGGGTTTTATGAGAACCTAGACGTTCATGTTTTGCTTGAAAACAAGGTACTAAGAATCACGGGCAACCCACACTCCTATTAACTTCATGGAGAGCTTCCAAGTACTTGCAGAATAGTTTAGCCTGGCTTCAGATCTGCAGCTCCTGGATCCAATCCTTCACCACCACTCTAGGCTTCAGTACTGTTGAGATCCCAAGGGGTATCTTCAAGGCCTTCTGGTTGCAAGTCCTACTGTAGCTCTTAATAGTGACCACTAATGATTCTTCTCAGTTTTGATAATCATGAAGGAGCCTGCAGTACCGGAGGAGCCCACGGCTCTCAGCAGACTGTCATCAAAGGCTCCATGGAGCATAATTTGAGAACCACTGATCTAGAGAAGGAAGGAGAGGAGGCATGGTTTTGTGGTTGAGGCACTAGACTGAGACTCAGAATATCTGGGTAAAATTCCTGGCTCTGCCACAAACTTCCTGGAGCACTTCAGCAAGTCACTGAATTTCTCTATGCCTCAGTTCTCTATCTGTAAATTATACTTCCTTTCTTCCATCTTTAGTCTCTTTTCTATGCATATTGTAAACTCTTCACAGTCCTACTCTGCATATTTAGTGCCTAGCACAGTGGGGTAGTACTCTAATACAAATAAATAATAGTGAGTAGCAAATACCCCACTTCCCACCCAATATTTAGGATGAATCATTTGGACTAATAGAGAACTGAGATATGGGGCTTGTTTGAATACTACTGAATGACGAGGGCCCCAGGAAAGATAGTGAACTGATGTTGATTTACAAAAATAATATTGTGATCTACTTCTGAGCTACCCTGAAGGTGGATTTAATTTAACAAAGTTATGAGCACTTGACAGTTGCACATAGAACATGCCCAGTAGAGTATTTTTTCTGAAGGTTGTTTAATGGGCACCTAAATAGGATACATGGAGCATGTGTGCATCGGCTTTAAGTGTGCTTTACACTTCTTAACCCCCCTGGAGGGGCCCCACTGGTGCTTTCTGGCTGGAGGGAGCATAAGAAAGTTGATTCTGTTTTCTCACAGGCCCTTGGGGAACCTGTGTGCAAAATCCATTCACTTTGACTCAGTACCAGGAATCAGAATTGGGCCCAGAGACTACACCTTCTATTTCTACTGTCAGATTTTATGGATAAAACATTTAATTCAAACAGACCTTCTGCCTTTTGGAGACGTGGCTGCCAGTTTCCTGTCTGATTTTGTCTTGTGACAGCTACAGGAGTCTAATGAAAAATGAGAAGAATGTGTTGGAGATCTCAGCAGCCATATTTCACAGTGTGATTTTTGAAACCGTTTGTTTTCTTAACTTCCTGAGGTCAATGGTTACTAGAGATGGATGTCACCACATGTGCTCATTTTAAAAAAGATGGTCAGATTTTAGGTAAGGTTACAGTTTTATGGAAAGGCAAAGAATCACAAAATTACTTGTGTTCATTTGGGGCATGATCAAGGCGTCAGAAATGCTAGTTTAAAGTACAGTGGATAGAGTAGCCTACGTGAAAAATATCATGAAATTTATCATGTTTTTCTGTGATTTTTTTTCCCCATTAGTAACCCACAGCTGGACAATTCATGAATAGTCATATATGTATTAGTTGTATGGGTTTTTAATAATAAAATATTAGGGCCTGATCCAAAGAATTCCATTGCTTCCAGTCACCTTTGGTTCTGTCCCTTAATAAAAAATCATTTACAATTGTTCATTCAGATACACAAATATGTGAATTAAGTTGCTTAAATAGCATTAAGCAGGCATTGAGAGCTTATCAATTATTACGAAAAGTGTGGTCATCTGTATTGTATATTAAAGAAGCTAAAAACATTTACTAGGATTTTTTTCATAATGCTTTAACTTTTATTTGAATATACAGTAGTATATTCCATGGAACTAGAATACAATAAATACTAATAATGTTGAGCTTTTATATCATAGTGTTTTCATTCATAGATCTGAGTGCTTCACAAATAGGAATTTTTCAACTAAATGTTTTTAGCTGATAAATGTCAATTAGTCAAACCATAACTTTTTGTGTAAATGGGTTGGTTTTTATGAATTTCTTGACACCTAAAAATGTTGGGGTGGGGCAGTTCTGAAGTTGTCAAAACAACTTCAACATCTTCTAAATGAAAACAATTGTTTTTTGGGTTCAGAATGACTTAATTCAGAAATTTAAGCTAATTATAGTTAACATCAAAACAAAATGTTTCCAAATTATTGAGATGAAACATTTTGAGTGACCTGAACCAAAACATTTTTTTATTTTCATTTCATGAACATTTTTCAAATTCAACATTTGGCCTGATTTGAAACAGGGAAAATCTCAAAAATGTTTGCAGGATGCAAACACTATTTTCCCCATCAAGCTCTATGTACAAACGTGGGTACATATCTTGGAAGCCTGAGGTACAGAAATTGATTAAGCGAAATGCTAAAGTCCATAGCAAATCATTAGCAGAGCTAGGATGTGAACCCTGATTCCCCATCTCATGCCGTATCCACTGGGCCACGCTGCCATTAAAGCAGCAGACTCACTAGCCTTGCAACTAGCAGCTAACTGAGCAGTTGTAAACACAGTTCTGCAGACACACTCAGATGGACCAGCAGATACACTACAGCAGATTATCATCAGGTTTCACTTGTTAGTGTTTGGAGGCACTTCTATCCAATATAAACATAGTAGCCCAGGGGGTTCAAATTAACTCAGTCTAAACTTCCAAACTTCTAGCTTTGGTTGCTAGATTAAAGTATCATTAAAAGCACATATCAAATTATCTGTGTTTCTGATTATTACAGTTTTAAGCTATGAAGTTGTATTGTTTACAGTTATTAATATTTGGGGGGAAATGAGGGAGATAGGAGGAGGGGCTGCAACAGAAAATATTGGAAATGGGACACTAAAGTCTTACTTGAGACAAAGGGTCCTGTGGCACCTTATAGACTAACAGAGGTATTGGAGCATAAGCTTTCGTGGGTGAATACCCACTTCTTCGGATGCATGCATCCGAAGAAGTGGGTATTCACCCACGAAAGCTTATGCTCCAATACCTCTGTTAGTCTATAAGGTGCCACAGGACCCTTTGTCACTTCTACAAATCCAGACTAACACGGCTACCCCTCTGATACTTAAAGTCTTACTTGTATTTGAGTCACCATATTACAGTACCTCTTTTGCAGACACTGTCCTGTTACTAAAGTTTCTAATCTCAACTCACTATTTAGGAATTGAGACACACAAGGTGGGTAAGGTAATATCTTTTATTGGACCACGTTCTGTTGGTGAAAAAGACAAGCTTTCGAGCTACACAGAACTCTTCTTCAGGTCTGTATCTTCTACGGGAATTTGTCACACAACACCCATTAGCATTCATGGGGGCAATACCCTGGGTGGTGAGTTAAGAATATAATGCTTCTGGCTATAATAAAGTTCAACGTGATGCTCCCTGCACCACATCAGAGTTTTGCCATAGCATACATTTGTATGGTGGCTAAAGAAGAAAAAGAAATAAAATGGAAAGAAAAGAGTATAACAAAAGTGAATGGTCTGGTATAATTGAAACTGGTTACAAGGCATCAGATGCAAATATCAAGCAGTTATGCTTTAAAATGCTGAACAGATGGTACAGGACAATGCAAAGAATGTTTAAAATAACCCTGAAATATAGTGAAAAATTGTTGGAGGTGTGGGAATGTGGCAAGTGTTTTCCAAAACAATCTTATGGGATTGCTTACACGTCCAAAAGTGCTGGCAATCAGTAGGAGACAAACTGGAAGTAATAGCTGAGCAGGTGATAAAAACAGAATCTGCATGGATGTTAAATGACATTTTAATGCTGAAAGTGGGGAACAAATGACATATCTGATAAAGCAAATGATCTCTAGTGGTAACAAAAGAAGTGACATATAGCTAGTGGAAAGATAAGCCACTAATTTATGCATTAACAGACATACTGTAGCCCTTATGAAATAATATGTACAAGGTAATTTAGAGAGTTATGAGACTACATGGAAACCATTTAAGTATATTTGACAAGAAGAAATGTTTTGCACTAAACGTCGAGTGGATACAAAAAACAAACAAACTTAAATGAAGTTTAATGAAGAGCATCTAAAATGTCCACTGCATAATTAGGGTTTTTTAATGGATTAGTTAAGCATTAACTTTATATGGAATATACTAGTGAATCTGATATGAATTATCCTGTTCCCGACGATGACAGGGGCAAATCTCTGACTTCATTGGGACCAGAAGCAGGCCCTTTGATAATATCCTCTGTGAGTATATACATATTTTTTGTTTTACTTGTCAAATATACCATGTCTCTACTTGATATCTGTGTGTGAAAGTGAAAGACAAAAGATGTCATGCAGATACTGGCATGCAATTTCTGTAGAAACATATCAGAAGTAGTTTCGGTTAAAATAAAAATAATGCTCTAGTTTTTTGCAATCTATATCAGCACTGCAGGTGACTGTTGGAGCAGTATGGCTTTGTGGATTTTGCAAAAAGGTTTCATGTCAAACATCATTTTTCTTGTTTTGAGCAATCAGAAGGTGGCCTTTACAGGCAAAAATGTATTTGCTAATATGACAAAAGTTCACGTGACAAAAAGTATGGAAATTTGCATTTTGTTCTGTTGTGAAACTATGCAAGCAAGTTTTTCCCTACAAACATCAGTGCCCACTGACTACATTTAATATATTTCTTAAAAATACACTAATGACATTAAATTGGGGTCTCCTTGATACTCACTAGAGCTAGACAAACATTTTCATTTGAAATCTTTTTTGCATGAAATGTCTCAACAATTTTTTAGGCTTTCATAAAAAAAAAAGAAGGCGGCGAAATCTTTAAAATGTGGTTTTCAGTAGCATACAAAAAACAAACAAACCAAAACTTTTTTTGACAGCCCAAAATTGAAATAAATTATAATTATTTTTTCATTGGGTAAAAATATGTCCCATGAAAACTTTCAATCAGCTCTACTACTCCTCTTAAGCAGGTGATTCATTGCAGATATACAGACAGTACCATTGCATAATGTGTGTTATACTAAAACTCCAGAAAATATATAGACCATAATTCTTGTTGACTTTTAGTAGTAACTTAACTTTACCTTTGTAAAATAAGGTACTGTGAATATCAGGAGTCTGATCCTGTTGTAGTTTGCCCAGGCAAAACTCTTTCATTAAGTTCAGGGGGAGTTAGGGCTGCAGCACTGGGCTAAAATGTTGATGGCTTGAATTTACTTCAGTTTGCAAATATCATTTCCATTAACACCTTGATTAGAGATGGACTTAGTCTGCAATACTTGGATTTAGAGCTGAATTTCATGCATGCAAATGTTTGGGGAGGGAGGTTCAGAGTTGTGGATTTGGCTCAAGTTATAAAGCTAGTATGTCACTTCCAAAATTTGGATACAGTTGGGGATTTCAAACATGCTGCAAAGCTTGACATTGTTTTGACTCCAGGGCTTTAGTTAAACAATCTCTAATATTCATATCATTGAAATATTTCACATTATAACTGAAGAACAGTCTTCTTCTCTTTTAAATTTTGAAACCTACGGTTCCCTCCTGTTTTCCTCTAAGCGATTGTGAATTTAAAAAAAAAATCTAAATAGCACTCGTGTTCATTGCAACCCCATTCTTATCTTATTGAACACACAGTGAGCCCCTTTCGGAAAATCTCCCGAGTTCCCTAGCCATTTGACATTTGATTTATTGGTTCTCCTCCTTCCTTTGTTACAGTAGGTCAGTTACACACTGAGCCCATGACAATCTCCCTGTAGGAAGCATACACATTGAACATTGCTTTGCTAGCAGAGGGTGGGTGGCCTGGATGTACAAATGCCATCGCTGACGTCTGACAGACGGATGAGGAAGTCAGTGGGACATCTCCTTGTATCTTTCCTTTTTCAGCACTGTCAGGCACCCTGCTTGCGGTATTTTTAAACTATGCTTCTGATGTCTTCAGGAAATGAAAAACAACCCACATACCATTTTCTCAGAGGGTGAAAGTATTCCAGAAAAAAAGAAAGATGAAGAATAAACAGGAACAATAGAATGGGGGACTTGAAATGAAACAATGTGTTCACTGAAGCACAACATCGCCACCACAATCTATGCTGAAGATGTTTTAAAACACCTTAGAATACTTGGTAGCATTTTTTCTTTCCTTTTTAATAAATCAAAACAGCTACATTACATACAGAGGAAAATAAAACTCAATATAATACACTGAAGCACTGCATAAAGTGTTGATCCAACACTCTCTCCAGTCAGTAGCAGTCTTTTCACTGACATCAATGAAACCTGGATCAGGATCTTAAAAAAGGGAGAACGGAAAGGCCAGTGGTCCTGATTCTCCTCTCACACCACCATACAGGCGTATCTCCACTGATGCCAGTAGAATTACTTTGATGTGACACTGTTGAGAGAGAGGAGAAACAGGCCTTTAATGTCTTCCGGATGTATTTCTTCAATCACTGAACAGTACAGCGTTCAATATTGTTTTTAATTAAACCACTAAATCAAGATAGTAAGTACTAAAAACTGCATCTCATAAAATAAACATACAGATATCATTAGACCTCAAACCAGCAAAGACTTATGCACTTGCTTAACTTTATGTACATTGAGTGGTCTCACTGAAATCAATCAAGACAGCTGCTCTGCTGGAAGCCATCAAATGTGTCACCCTCACTCTTATTTATTACTTATGTACAAAAATACCTTGTACTGTCAGCAACTTTATCTTTGACAAAAAGTTACTAACTAAAAACAGGTCATGCCAGTACTTCATTAAAAGGCACTTCCATATATTCTAGTCCATATTAGTCTATGCCATACGATGTTGGAAGGAGCCATGGTGGAAAATCATTTTAAATATGTACTAAGTGATAAGAAGTGTTCCACTGAAGGCAGTGAGGCTACTTGCTTGAATAAGGACAACTCATATGATTGAGCATATCTATTGTATTAGAGGCTCTCAAATCGACAGAGGTGTATAATTTTATCCTAGATACTATATAAATAGTTGCTTCATCAGTAAAAACCCTTCTCAACTATGAAAACATACTAGGCCTCAAAGTAAAAATAAAATGCTTTTGTGTTATTTTTTCAAAAGTGCCTAAGTCCCATTCTCAAAAGTGATTTAGGCACTTAGCTGCCTAAGTCATTGTGAAAGACAATGGAAATGTGGCTCTTAAGGGCCAAGGGACAGATTTTTGAAGATATTCAGGTGCCTAAAAATGCAGATAGTGACTAGTGGGAATTTCAAAGGCACCTTGGGGCCTAATTCCCATCATGTACTGGCCGGGTTGCTTCGTGAGGGGTAGTCATCTCTATGCTCTGAAGGGGTGTAGGAGCACAACCTGGGCACCCTGGAAGTTCAAGGGGACATTCTGGAATGCTAGGGGACAAGAGCATTGGGAGTTGGGATGAAGACCCAAGTTTACTTGCTCAAGCTACGCAGAGGAGGAGGACAGGAAGGAGCTCTTCATGGTGACAGGGAGATATACTATTCAGTGCTATCAACATATAAGGAGCAGCCAAATTATAACGTTGCAGCAAGGTCACATGGCAAGAGGTGTGCAGAAAAGAGCAGAGGGCCAAGAAATGAACCTTCTGGTATAAAACCTTTTCCAGCATTGTTTTTAAAGACCAGCTGTAAGATCAGCTCTTATCATAGGCGCTGACTCCACGGGTGCTCCGGAGCTAGAGCACCCATGGGGAAAAAATGATGGGTACTTAGCACCCACCAGCAGCCCCCTATCAATACCTCTCCCTCCCCGCAGAGCCGCCTGCCAGTGGGCCCTGCCAATTAGCACCTCCCCCTCCTGGTGTCAGGAGGTACTGAGGGGGAGAGGGGAAGAGCGAGGGCGCAGTGTGCTCGGGAGAGGGGGTGGAACTGGGTGGGAAGAGGCAAGGTGGAGGCAGGGCAGGGTGAGGGTGGGAAGAAGTAGGGCAGGGGTGGGGCATTGGGGAAGGGGTGGAGTTGGGGCAGGGCCTGGGCAGAGCAGGGTGAGGGAGCACCCCCCCAGCAGATTAGAAACTCGGCGCCTCTGGCTCTTATTGCACAGATCAAATGATGCACTTCCCCCACCCTGGATGTTC
This sequence comes from Macrochelys suwanniensis, assembly GCA_033296515.1. NCBI lineage: Eukaryota > Metazoa > Chordata > Testudines > Chelydridae > Macrochelys > Macrochelys suwanniensis. The sequence goes on from CM065777.1 coordinate 161,803,062, forward strand.
TAGGCTAGTAGTTTTCAACCTTTCCAGACTACTGTACCCCTTTCAGGATGCTGATTTGTCTTGTGTACCCCCAAGTTTCACTTCAATTAAAAACTACTTGTTTAGAAAATCAGACATAAAGTACAAAAGTGTCACAGCCTACTGTTACTGAAACATTGCTGACTTTCTCATTTTTACCATATAATTATAAAATAAATCAATTGGAATAGAACTATTGTACTTACATTTCAGTGTACAGTATATAGAACAGTATAAACAAGTCATTGTCTGTATGAAATTTTAGTTTGTACTGACTTCACTAGTGCTTTTTATGTAGACTGTTGTAAACCTAGGAAAATATCTAGATGAGTTGATGTACCCCCTGGAAGTCCTCTGCGTACCCCTAGGGATACTTGTACCTAGGGTTGCCAACTTTCTAATCAAAACCAAACACCCTTGCCCTGCCCCTTCTCTGAGGCCCCACCCCACACTCACTCTATCCCCCCTCCCTCCGTTGCTCGCTCTCCCCCACCCTAACTCACTTTCACTGGGCAGAGGCAGGGGGTTGGGGTATGGGAGGGGGTGTGGGTTCCGGTTGGGAGTGTGGGCTCTGGGCTGGGGCCAGGGTTGAGGGGTTTGGGGTGAAGGAGGGGGCTCTGGGCTGGGGCTGAGGGGTTTGGAGTGCCGGGAGCAGGCTCAGGGCTGGGGCAGGGGATTGGGGTATGGGAGGGGGTGTGGGCTTTGGCTGTAGGTGGGGCTGGGGATGAGGGGTTTGGGGTGCAGGAGGGGGTCTCAGGGCTGGGGCAGGGGGTTGGGCTGTGGGAGAGGGTGCAGGGTGCGGGCTCTAGGAGAGGGCTCAGGGCTGGGGCAGGGGGTTGGGGTGCAGGCTCTGGGAGGGAGTTATGGTGCGGGAGAGGGTTCTGACCTGGGTCAGGGGTGTGTGGGTGTGTGGGAGGGGTGAGGGCTCTGGCTGGGGGTGTGGGCTCTGGGGTGGGGCTGGGGATAAGGGGTTTGGGGTGCAGGAGGGGGCTCAGGGCTGGGGCAGGGGGTTGGGATGCAGGCTCTGGAAGCTCTGGAAGAGAGTTAGGGTGTGGGAGAGGGTTCTGACCTGGGGTAGGCAGTTTGGGTGTGGGAGGGGGTTCTGACCTGGGTCAGGGGGGTTGGGTGTGGGAGGGGGGTGAGGGCTCTGGCTGGGGGTGTGGGCTCTGGAGTGGGGCTGGGGCAGGAGGTTGGGGTGCAGGCTCTGGAAGCTCTGGAAGAGAGTTAGGGTGCGGGAGAGGGTTCTGACCTGAGGTAGGGGGTTTGGGTGCGGGAGGGGGTTTGGACTCCAGCTGGGTGGCGCTTACCTCAGGCAGCTCCCAGTTGGTGGCGCAGTGGGGCTAAGGCAGACTCCCTTGCCTGCTCTGGCTTCGTGCTGCTCCCAGAAGCATTTGGCATGTCCGGTCTCTAGGCGAAGGTGCAGCCAGGCGGCTCTGCGTGGTGCATGGTGCTCTAGCCCACAGGCACCGCCCCTGCAGCAGGCACTGCGGCCAATGGGAGCTGCAGAGCCGGTGCTCAGGGTGGGGGCAGTGCGCGGAGCTGCAGGGACATGCCAGCCACTTCTGGGAGCTGCATGGAGCCAGGGCAGGCAAGGAGCCTGCCTTAGCCCCACTGCACCGTCGACCGGACTTTTAACGGCCTGGTCAGTGGTGCTGACTGTAGCTGCCAGGGTTCCTTTTTGACTGGGCATTCCAGTCAAAAACCGAACACCTGGCAATCCTACTTGTACCCCTGGTTGAGAACCACTGGTCTAGACCCTAGGTGCAGCATACTGTGGTTTTGCTGCATGGAAGTCACTATTGAGAGACTTTTCAGTGTTTCGCCCCAGAACAGTATGCAGCATGGCTTGTAAGTGTTGTGCGCTTGGGCTGGGACAGTAGCCAGTGGATTTAGCACTATGCAGATCAATAGGCCTAACTCCTACTATGGGGTGGGGGTGGGGGTGGGGGGTGGGATACAGGACCCGTAGGTTCCAGAGCAGCCATGGGGCTGCAGCAAGATTGGGCTGAGGCATCTTTCTTAGTCATGAGTAGTAGTCATGACATCAAGGGGACTAATCAGATGGATAAAGGCTAAGGGTTTTGAGGATCAGACCTTTAGATCCCCTCTGTGAAGCATGTTTACCCAGGTGCTTTGTGGGATTGTGGTATGATGACAATATTTGGCCCATAATCAGGTTCTGACACCAAAAGCTCCCAACCACGGAAAGCTATGCTCTAGATCTGTTTTTTCAAGGCCTGCAACTTATCCGTGATTTTGGATCATAGACTGAAAAGGGATGATTCCATAAACAAATGATTATTAAATATAGTAAGAGATTTCCCACCCCTCCACAGATTTGTTTAGGTAAGGGCTTTTACAGCCATTGAGTATAGATCTTTAAAACCCATGGTGCTTTACTGTTGTGAAAAGCTTTTCAGCTAAAATATCTAATTTTAAACCATTTTCAGGAGAAAAAAAGCGTAAGCCCTAATTTTTCTATTTGTGGATTTACAGTGTATTGCTTATTTTGGATCATCTCTGCTGGCAGCTTGGATTATATTATATTACACTGCGTACTACAGTCCTGACAACATCTTTTAATGGTGTGTGAATAGGGCTTCTTTTTTAGTACCCAAAAGGGAAATAGAATTGGAAGTTTGGAAATAGATCCTGTATCATACCTTCTCTAGGTCTTTTTTTGAAATGATACAAGTTTTCTTGTAACCAGTACTGTTACTAGGACAGCATTAAACAAACAAGGGTCATAGATTCCTTTGCTCTACTACATAGTTAGGTCTCCTGACTGTCAGTGGTTGCTGAACTCATCTGAGGCATATGTATGGGGGAAATTTTCAGCAAATAAAGGTAGAGCTGGCATTAAATCACCTAGCCAGGAAGGAAGTCCTTACCCTAAATTAAGTGGGCTTTTAGTTTCAGCAGGCTCTCACTGTATCTCTTTAAATCAAACACTTGAAGTGTATTTATTATTATCTTGTGATATATGCCTTGTACTAGACAGTGAATTAGAAGTGAGTATTGCAGAGGAGGAATAAAGTTATAGTTTCACAGAGACACACACTGCATAGCAGCTGTACTTGGCCTTAAGGCCCCTCCTCCACAGTTGCAAAGGGCTCATAGGCAATGGAACTGGTGTGGTTCCATTGCCCAAGAGGGGCCCATGAATGCAGCTGTTCATCCCCCTCCCCCTGCCCAGGCTGCACAGAGCACTCTCCACAAAAGCTCCTTATTCAGTAGTGGGAGGAGAGCTGGGAGGCTATGAGAAAGGTGGGGCAAGGGCAAAGGGCAGATGTTACACTGATCCTCCCGCCAACAAGGGGCTGTGTAAAGGCCTTCTGTAGGCGGCAGTAGCCTACGCGGTGCAGCTCCAGTCGCTCTGCAGTGCCATGGAGAGGGTTCCCTCTGGGCTTTGGATTGACCCCTTTATGCAGAAGATTTAATTAGGGCCACCTCCAGGAAACCACCAGAAAGCCTGCGTAAAAGGACAGCTCTACATGAAACCAGCACAGCTCCGAGGGATGGAATGCTCAGCCCAGCAGGGCAGGAGGCTGCACAGCTGAGCTGTAATCACTTATAGGGGGAAGTGTGAATAGGGATTTTTATTACCTTTCTGTGGGAGTTTAGCCCAGGGGATCTGTACTGTGTATAGTCCGGCTGGCCACACCCTTTGCTCTCTCAAAACCCCCAGGATGGCAGTGAGCTGCACAAATTTCTGTGGAGTGGGTCTCAATGTTTACCCCATATATAGCCAATACACAACTACAACACTGCTTATGGGCCACCTGCCCCCATGTAGAATGCTCCAGAATTAGTTCCTTTCTTTGTTTGCTTTTCTTGCTGAAGAACTGCAGTCTGTCTCCCCTTTCCTGTGTATTGCGCTCTGGACAGTGACATGCAGCCTGGGCTTTCCTAGATAATAACACAATAAAGTATTAATTTAGTTTGTGTAGTTTGTTTTCCCCCCAAGTAGATCTTTGAAGCTGCTGGGCCAAACTAAATGAGTTCAGCTCTCCAGAGGGAGCTCGAAAGGGACATTATCGGTACTCAGCCATATATAAAAGCCACTGGCTCGGCGTTTAAAGTTATACTTTTATATCTGCATGTGCTGTACAAAGACATAAAGTCTTGAAATGAAAATTATTAAAGCAATAACATCTGGCAACCAGGAACAGTCATGTGATGATGCCTGGAAATTGGGACATTAGTACAGCAAATGGATAGATTTGGGGCATTATCGCATACAATGGCTCTATTGTCAGACGTTGTTTTATAATTCTCTAACCCACAAAGTACAAGGGAGAAAAATGTGACACTGATTCTAGTACACGAAGGAAAATGTGACTGATCCAAACAATAACACTGCAACGTTTTCACACAGAGAAATTATTTCTGTACTAACCGGTATGTGGAAAGACAGCCAGAGAACTGGCAAGAAATGGACCTTGCAGTTTTTCATGTGTTTCCTCATTCCAGTGCAGTTAGTGTTCTGTGGTGAACAGTCTTGTCCTCAAACCTCAGAAATGACCAGTCATATAATGTGCGGCTGTATTTCAGTTTCTAGTTTTAAAATAGGGTAAGTGGGACAGTAATATGTTCCCAGTGAATATTATATGCTAATCAACAATAATTATAAACAATATAATTAGAAGAAATTTGGGCCAACAGATATAATCTTGGGACAGCACCATTGAAATCCGTTGAATGATACTGATTTATACCAGCTGAGGATTTGGTCCCTTAATTTTAAACTAAGACCCTGATCCTGCAAAAATGTTTGCATGTGCTTAACTTCACTCACTAAGAAGTCTCACTGAGTATGTCTACATGGCAGGAAAACACCCACGACTGTCCTGTGTCAGCTGACTCAGGCTTGGGCTGCGGGCTCTGGGCTCCAGCCTAAGCCAGTATGTCTACACAGGGTCATGCACAGGAATAAAAATTTGGCTGCTTTTGGAGAGACAATTTCTGTGCCCCCTGTGGCCGAAGGAGCTGGCTCCTCCCTCTCTTCCCTCCCCATCCCCCCTACAGCTGGAGGAGCTGGCTCTCCCCCCACCCTCCCCCGTGGCCCCAGGGCTGGAGAAACTGTCATCTCTTGCCCCAGCCTGGGACTGGAGGAGTTCGATCTCCCTGCCCCAGCCTTGGAGAAGTTCTGTGCCCCCACTAATTGGGGGTGCCCATGCCCCTGCTTGCCCCCTACTTGCGCACGCCTCTGTGTCTACACTGCAACGTTGTAGACCTCAGCCCAAACTCCACAGGCCTGAGTCAGCTGATGTGGGCCAGCCACACCAACTGACTCTAATGCACTACTCACCATGCATAAATTAAACTACAAACACAAGCGTTTCCAGGAGCAGGGTCTTAATTCGCCATGTCACATGTTCAGTTGCTAATATGAACTAGCTCAATGTTACTTCATGCCACTCACCAGTTTCTTTTTGTTTAAAAAAAGATATTCTGCACTCTAAGTCTAGCCAATGAAAATTATTGACTACTTGGGAATTTCATGCAGGACATATACAGTGGTTGTGAACATTTTATATGTTCTTGTTATTACATAGGTATATGTTATTGTGTCTACTCGACGAGGCTTCAGGATTTTGTGAACGTGTGGTTCTAAGAGATTACAAGGATAGATATCTGATACAATGATTCAACTTTTGCTCTAAGAGATTTTGATTCACACTCCCTGAAACCATGGGAAAAGCATCCACTGATTTCAGCAGTGCAGGAACAGGCTGTATGGATGAAATCCTGGCCCCATTACAAGTCACTGGCAAAATTATCTTTGATTTCAGTGCACCCAGGACTTCACCCTAAATGATCAATAACCTCCCAGCCAGGGAATGCTGGGTCCTCTCCTCCTCTCGGTTTTATTGTGCTTTGCATTGTTTTCTCAATATAGACATACTCTTTAAGTATGTTTAGACTCACAATCTGCAGTTTTGTGCCCATTCTAGAAATTTCACAAATAAAGTGCTGATGGCTGAGATGTCCATATATTAGAATTTTCATGGAGCTTTGGAAAATGTAAGGAGTAGAACACAGACAAAATAACTGATCAAAAAACTTTCACGGGTGAAATGAGACCCTGGAAGTAAAATCCATATTGTGTCTCTACCATAACAGGAAGAGCAATTTCGCTTTACCGGAAATGATTGAGTAGCTCACATCATTTGTAATTTGTCCAGTCTTTCAGTGTGTACATCCAAATTCTTCACGGAGTACGTGTGTGTGTGTGTGAGTGTGAGATAGTGAGACTTTTCAGATAGATTACAACACAGCTTTTGAGTATGTGGCTAAAATAGAAGTAGAGCCAGATACAAATCTTTCAAATGTGAAGGTCTAACAAGTTTCCTCATTTTTGTAAATCAGACAGTGCAGGGCAATAATCCTTCCTGTTACTTATAACAAAACTTCACTTGCGCTATTGACTTTTCCTGTGGTCAGGACTGGCAGAAAACATGGACCAAGCTAATTAGGTTGTCAACTGGAAGCATTTTAATCTCCTGATAAATATCAGCTATCAGGAAGGGTGAAATAAAACAGCATTTATGTGTAATGATTTTTGAGGGGTATATAATTAAATCTCGGTTAGGTTTTTCTTAGTGGTAAAATATTCAGGGAATTCAATCAATGTGTTACATATCTTTCAAAGTTTCTAGTGTTCTTTGTAAACTGCCTTCCTTACAATGATGAATTACTGATCTATCATTCTGGGTTTGTTGGCCTCAGGTTCTTACACAGTGTAGACAGACAAGGCATGTAATTTCATTCCTACTTTCTTCATACACTTTTCTTTGGCCTATTGGCAAAAGCCCTCTGGTGCCAGGTCTCATATTCCAGCTGTTGTACATTTGTCTTACTATAGTGCAAATACTTTTGTCATCCCCTCAGTTTTTGGAACTAGGCTGCCAGGCAGACAATATTGGTGGGAAAATCTGTGGAGTCTGGCTACACCGTCTGATAGGCTGTATGATGAAATATTTTGTTTCCTAATCTATTTTTTGGTAAAGACCAAGAAAATATTTCAGGGTAATTGATATACATATGCATATATAATATGGATACATATGGACATAGCAGTACCATACTCCAAGAAAGTGGAAGTACTTAACCTGCCATACTAGTCCGTCTGCAAAGTGTAGGTGCTTTCTGTGCTACTCTCACACAAAAATGCTAGTGGAGTGCCAGCCAAAGACGCATGTTCCAGGGTCGCTTAAAACTGTGACTTTTCCCAGAGTATCAGAATTACAGACCTATCTGTGCTAACTTGTATTGGGCTGATCTACTGTGAAAATTCAACATTAATAGCCCTCAGACATCCTCCTCTGGTGTCTATGGTGGGAGCAGCGCTATGAAATCAAGTTTAAGATACTGGATCAAATTTGGAAAAAGCCACCGAGACTTGAAAATAATTCATATTCTTGTTTCCTATTGCTACTGTTTCAGAAGTTTGTTTCAATAACAGTATTCTCCTTTGCAACTCAGCTTCTTTCATTGTCTAGCCCTTTAGTGAAATCATAAAAACTCAGCATTTATGCTATTGTGGTATACTGAAAACCGTGTAAAATTATAAGCTGTCACTTTAAGTCTTAAGGGGTTTCCTGGTCCTACATGCAGGCAAGGGGCTTTGTAGGGAAGTGTATGATCTGTGTCCTTAGCAGCTAGTTGGCAGAATGCCAGCACAGAATAAGGTGGAGTGAGTTGTGCCTTTCTGTCTTAGGAAGCAACCTGTTTTATCTCTCTCTGTTCCTGGATTCTTAGGTGTGTTATTGTTCTGAATTCTAAAAAATAAAGTAGCATTACGTTGCATCCTTTCAGCAAGAGTATTGTATGTTTTAATCTAACTTATCTGTGTACGTCCTGTGAACTTAACAATTATGACATCAAAGTATGTTGTCATGAAAATGGGGCAACTTTGGGTTTCTGTCTGTACAAAAGGGAAAAGTAGAGCTTGCTCATTTTGTGGAGAGTTTTGGTACCTATGGATGAAAAGGGATATTAAAGGATTATTATTGCTTGGGTTCAGATAGGAGTTTGGAATTTTCAGACAATGGATTGTTTTGAACTGTTCACTTCAGCTATCTGCTGTTTGTTGTTTGTGGTGTAAAACTGGTCACATGGTATTGGTTTTGTTCCCTGATTAGATAACTGAAACTTTTAAGAGGAGAGGTGCAATAATAGATGACTAACCTGTGAATAATGAATAATAAATAACAAACAGCAAATAATGCCTGTCCAAATTCATGAAATGTTCTGATTTTTATTTTAGTATGTGTCTATGTGGATCTCACTGTAGATGTGCATGCATCACATGTGCAAGAGGCTGGATTATTTTGACTAGCAGTATCTGTCAAGGCCACTTGTGTACCCCGTTCCTCCTTGTGCTCCTATATGAGGGCGTAAGGGATGGGATGGCCACTACCCTCTCTCAGTTTCTTCTTACTGCCCATGACATTGGCAAGTGTCTGACCTTCTAGTTCTTAGCTCAGGCTAAACTTCTTCAACATTTTCTGCAGATCTTCAGAACCACTTCTGATCTCCCATTTTGGCCACCAAGAGCTGATCACCAACTGTCTGTAATGAATTTTGTTGAACAGACCCCCACATGTAACACTCCTTGAACAAACACCACTGTACAGGACTTCTAAAATGGTGGATTTGAAATCTGCAGGCTTCAAGACCTGTCCACTCTGCAATGGACTAATCCCCATAAAGGACAGGAACAGTAGATGTCTCTTTTGCCTATGGGAATCACACATCCCAACCCGATGCTTGGTACACTTATTCTTCCTTGCAAGGATACACAAGTTGTGAGATGTGAGGTTAAAACTCCGCCTTCTGGAACACTCCATTAAGATCAATTTAAGATTACATATGAACGTCCGGGAGGCAATCAGACTGGCCTGTGTAGCATTCCTGACTGCTCTTCAGAGCTCCCTGGTGCAAATCAGGGAGGCAGACAGAACATCAGTAATGTACTACATAAACAAACAAGGAGGCACTTGACTATCCCTTCTTTGTCAGGAAGTCATCAAGTTTTCAGTATGGTATCCATGTGGAGTGACTCCACGGGCTCTGCACCTTCCAGGAGTTAGCAATGATTTAGCAGACTTTCTATATGCAGAAATATGGTAACCAAACACAAGGGGTCACAGCAGAAATCCATTCTAAACCCAGTATTCTGCCAATGGGGGATTTGCACCAAAGATTTGTTCGCCACAGTGGACAACACCAAATGTCTGAATTTCTGCTCCACAGGAGACATGAGTCCAGACTTGCTGCTGGATGCCTTTGATGGCCTTGGGGACTCCTATATGTTTTCCTGCAAATTCCCCTGATTCTCAGAATAATATCAAAGATCAATGAGGACAAGAGTTTGAATGTCATGATAGCTCCATATCGGCTGAGACAGTTTTTGCCATCTGACCTGTTACAGATGTCCAAGCAGTCTTCCATGTGCCTTCCAGCCTTCCCAGATGTAATATTCCAGAACATACTGCACCTAGACCCACAGTTGTTGCACTTGATGGCTTGGATGTTGGCTAGCTGAGCAACATTGACAGAGGCTGCTTCCTGCAAGTTCAGGAAATTCTTATACAAAGCAGGAAGCCTTCCACCAGGAAGATGTATTCCTCCTTGAAATGGAAACAATTCTCCATATGGGTAACTCTGAATAATATTGACCCAGTCGAGGCCCCAATATGTTGGACTATCTGATGTTTCTGAAACATGTGGGGTTAGTATTTAACTCCCTTAAGTTTCACCTTACTGCAATATCTGTGTGTCACACTCTAGTACAGTCTTGCTCTGTCTTCTCACACCGTATGGTATAAAAATTCCTCAAGGGTCTTCTTCATACTTGCTCTCCAATTAGGGACCAGATTGCCATGTGGAACTTCAACATCATCCTTCTAGAGTTTATGGAGCCTCTCTTTGAGCTGCATTCACAGTGTTCAGTATATTACATTACCATCAAGATGACCATGAGAAAGACCATTACCTCAGCACAGAGAGTCAGCGAGCTTCAAGCTCTTTTGGTCAGGCTGTCTTACATATCCTTCCATAGGACAAGGTGTTGCTGAAACCATACCCCAAATTCATCCATAAGTTGGTCTCTGAATTCCAGCTGAATCAATCCATCACCTTAGCAGTCTTCTTCCCAAAGCCGCACTCTGCTGCATACTTCAGATCTCTCCAAAGCATTGTGCTATTACCTCAACAGGATCAAGCCCTTCAAACTCTCTCCCTGCTTTTTGGTGGCCATATCTGTCACATTGAAAGGCTAAGCTAGGTTATTTCAGAGAATTTTGAAGTGAATCATGCACTGAATTTCCATCTGGTCTCAGCTGGCTGGTGATATGCTCCCTCCCAAAGTCAGTGCACATTCCACCAGAAAAGAAGCAACATCTCCTGCTTGCTTTAGAAACATGCCAGTCTCTGACATCTGCAAGGCAGCTATTTGGAACAACCCACTAAGTTTGTTAAACATTATGCACTTAACCTGGCAGAGAGGTCAGATACCAAGTTCAGAAAAGCACTACTTGAATCTTCATTTAACTGATGCAATGGAAACCCTTCTCTTCTACTGGCCAGGGAGGATACTGCTTGTTAGTCATCTACCGTGTGATCCCACCAACTTGAAGAAAGAATGGTTACTTATCCTTTGGCAAGTGTGGTTCTTGGAGATGGCGTAGTCAGTGGGATCCCACAACCTGCCCTCTGTTCCTATTTCTCAGAGTCCTCAGCAACACTCGCTTTCATGTGCAAGGGAACTGAGAGAGGGTTATAGCTGCCCCACCCTTTACACCCTCATACGGGAGCATGCGGAGGCTCAGGGCACATGTGCAGTTGCAACAGACACTGCTAATACCAAAAAAAATCCAGTCTCAGGTGCAGTGGAACCCACAATGACTAACATCTCAAGAACTGCACTTACTGGTGAGTAACTGTTCTATTCATATTTCCACTAATGCCTGCAATGTCCTCTGAATATTCAAGAATAATTAACAATAGGACCCCACAAACATCAACAACATTGAATTCAAGACATTTATTTGTAAAACTGTTTATTACTTATTTGAACAACTCCATCTATCCAAAGTGAATTTGAAATAACTCATGATATGAATGAAGTCTCATTCATTGTTCCAAACTTAGCAGTAAAGTTTATATGACAATTATCTGCTTAAGGTTACAAACTTGATAGGTTTTCTTTGTCTGCACCTGCTATTGTATGTTTCATTGATGTTGGAGGAGGGGAAGCGGGAAGAATCTATTTTTTATTTGAATAGCAGTTACTGAGTTACATTTATTTTCTTATTTTCTTATTCTCTCTTCCTCTCTCTGAAAAAAAAATAATCTCAGGTTCATAGGCTTAATGCCTGAATGATCCACAAGGTTCCATTTCCTGTCCATTTCATTGCTCAGAGTAACAAAAGTCTTCTCTCTCTGTTCTTTGAAGTGGAAAAGCTGGGTAACTGTTCCCTTTAATTATAAAGAAAAACCCCATTGTTCCTACTTTATTACTTATGGCTAGCCACATTATGAAAGACTTTGCTGTTGACTTAGGTTTCTGTTCTTTTCCCCTCTGGATTATATTGCAATGTATATACAAGGTATAGTATATTAAATGTAGTTACCGATCCTAACCAAATGTACTCTTTATGCATATCACTTTTGGGATGTATGGCATATGCCACGTACCAGGCAAAATGTTAATTTTTATAATCTTATGGTGCTTATACTAGCATAAGAACTGTTCATTCCATAGGTCACTTACTATCAAGTTAGCGGGTTTAGAATGGTGCCATAAGGCAGCATTAAGGCTTGATAACGTTAGGGAATGGTTTTATGAGGCAGGAGGTGCAATTATCTCCTCTGTATCTCCCTAGGGCTGGAATTATCTCTGACTCACTATTGTCTAGGATTGCTTCTTATTGATTTCTGTACATTGTCGTCTTTGTCTGGGAGCTGCCCAGATGAAGAGCAGATACTTGAGAACGCTAAATAGAAGTCAGCCACAGAGTTCAGACATTAATCTGTCCCTTTGGGGTGCTGAACAGCTAAGAATCCAAACTCTAAGAGGTGTAACAATGCAGAATACCTGACTTCAGATTCAACCATTGAAAACGTACATTCGAGTTGTTGGATGTTGGAATAGTGTTAAATCAATTTAATCTAAACCAGATTTGTTTATGGCTCCCACAGTTTAAAGGGCACTGCATTAATCTTGCAACAGAGTTGCCTTGCAAAATGCATTTGTGTGATATGAAAAACTTGACTATGAAGGGTGCAGCTCTTTGAAGTAGTAAACCTTCACTACTTAAAAATAAATATATATTGCAATTGGAGCAGGATTTGAACAAAACATTTCTCTGCTTTCACATCTTTTTTAACATGGTCATCAGTGGATATTTATTTATTAGCTCTATAGCATTGTGAGAGTTGTCGTTTGTCAGAGCTGCCATTTCTCCGCTGTCCTCAATTGACAGATGGATGAAAAATTTGGTGTGCTCCCAGTCAGTTGAAAAAAGTAAATACGCTGCTATGGCATTTCCCCCAACGTTAATCCATCATTATCACCTGAAGTGCATTATTTTGAAGACTGGAGAAGGTCCATATTTCAATTTAAATGATGCTGAACAGGTATAAGCTTGACATTTCTGTTCCCGCTAAGGCTTAAAGAGCTGACAACATTTTAAATTTCTGAGACTTTTTTTTCATCCTTAAGGAGTGCTATTCAATGGTCTTTCAGTGGCATACCTCTATGCCAAACCACAGACGGTTATAGTTAAAATTACACAGAAATTCCTTCATTTTATAGGACTTCACATCACATCTGCTTAAGATGGAAAATCCTCGCTCTTCGTTTTTGGCTGTTGGTTTTCTTTTTCTTTTCTCTAACAGTTAAAATCTGCATGACATGAAAGTGAAGCTTGGTGTTGATAGATAAGACTCTTGTTCTATTTGGCCTGGTAGTGCAATTGTTGTGACTATTCTCCTCTACAAAGACCTTTTGGAGGTGTAACTCATGAATTCTTCAGATTTACTGCTGAATAAGTTCTATCGTTCTTGATTGTATTCTTACCAAAATTAAGCACAGATGGAAGGACTGAAAAATTGTTTGGGATCAACAGTTTAGAGACATGTCCTATCTTACCAGAAGATTTTCATTCCTTCCTCCCTTTCCCCCCTACATACACACACACACACAAATGTATGCCATGCGTAATACAGTTGCGAAAGGTTGAGAATGTCAGGTTCAATCAGGCCTCAAGAATCCACAGATGGTTTAAATAAAAATGTTACCTTGATAGGAATAATGAGCTGTTTTAAGGAAAATTTTAGACTATTTCATTTGAACAGGAAAAGATATCTTTTATGTGTATTACTTCCAAACAGCATCTTCAGCACAAAACCTTTCACATATATCATCCAGAAAAAAGGGTTGAGGTTTTCTCACTCCACTAGCTGGTGTAAATAATCCTGTTGGAAAAATGCCCATTGTTACAGGGATGGGTCCTTTACAAATGTCTAGTGGCCTGTTTCTACTCTTAGAAGGTTAGTTTATGGTATAGCATGTGTAGGGGGGTGGTGTAGGGGGAGCCGTGCAGAGACCATACCCCAAGTAGGCATAATCTGTCCTTGAGCTAATCAATGCATGTGGGCAAAGTGTACATATGGTTGGTCCAGATTGATCCCCTCAAAGCGCTAGTCTGGATCCATGACCTAGCAAGAGGGTGCAGATATGAGGATGGCTATCGCTCCTCTGGCCTGTTGTGGGTGAGAAAGCAGGAAATGCTATTGTGGGAAACCCTTGAGTGGCTGTGCATAGAAAGGTCACTTGTACAGCCTCACCCCCACCCCACCCCAGCCCACCACTACCCGCTATGACCCTGGAAGAACCATCACAGTCTGGCCCATAACATTTTGTTGGATGTGGTGGTTTCAGGGTTTACCTTTGAAGATTTCTCCACCCCCCATTGTTTGCCATTCTCCAGAGAATCAAGCCCAGGCAGAGAAGTTTTGCGTAGTTAACCATTAAACACCATCTGAAGCATATATCACTTCATGCACTGCTTTGAATTTATTTCCTTTTGTTTATTTTATGGAAATGTTTCCGTCTTTAAAAATTGTTTCCTTTAGTGACATGCTTTTCTTGGGATTGTTATATGGGAAATTATGCCACTGGATTGCAGTTATTCCAGAAATTAATGAGCTGTGTAATCAAATCACAGGCTATAAATAAAAGGAGTTTTAATGTGTTGTGGCAGAGCTCCGATCTTGTCCCTGTGGGTCCCGCGCTTCTAGGCGGTTTATGCTAGCCTCAGAGGATGGTGAGAGAACTCCCACAGTCCCTGTTGTCCCTCTGAGCTTATTGCAGAACAGTTTAGCCTCCTGTCCTGCCAGAGGCCTGTCTTCTCCTTGTAGTGGCAGGTTGGTGGGGGGAACCCGGGCCCGCCCTCTACTCTGGGCTCCAGCCCAGGGACCCTAATGGTAGCAGCTGTTGGCAGCCAACCTCTCACTGCCAGAGTTGCTACAATTCCCTGGGCCACTTCCCCACAGCTCTCCCGCTTCTCCCTTCTTCACCCTTACCTTAGGGCTCCCTTACCAATGGCTTGAGAGTTGCCTTATTTACTCAGCCCTTCAGTAGCAGCAGCACTTCCTCTCCTCTGGCTCCCTGGCTCTTCCTCAGCTTGACTGGAGTGAGCCCTTTTATATGCTCAGAAGAGCCTTAATTAGGGTCAGGTGTTCACTTCACCTTAATGGACTCACCTGACTCTTTGCAGGTTAATTAGAGTCAGGTGTTCTCATTAGCCTGGAGCAGTCCCTGCTCTGGTCAGTTAGGGAACAGAAACCTGCTAACCCAGTGGCCAGTATCTCTGTTCTCCACACTTTTGAGGCTGTCCTGCTGGCTGGTTGCCCCCCTGGTGGCTGCTGCTGTAGGGGGGACCCTGCTGGTGTGACCCCCAAGGGGGGAGTGTGAGGCCCCACTGTTTCCATTGTTTTTGGGGCCTCCCCTGGCTAGGTTGCTGTTGCCTTGCTGCTGCAGAGTCTGCTATTGCTGCTGGAGCTGAGGAAGGAGTGGAGGAAGCCTTGTTCTGTGGAGGGGGATTATAACATCTTTGCTTTTGTAGTGGTAGGTGCCTTTGCTGTGGGGAGTTCGGGGAGTGGCGTGGAGCCCTCCCCCTGGCCTGTCTGCCCCCCCTCCTACCACCGCCACTGCCCCCTTCGCTTTTCCACCTTCCTACCTGTCTCTTGGCTCTATTCTCCACTCCCCAGCCCAGCAGTTTGCCCAGCAGTTTGCTCTGTCCTTCTTTCCACTCCAGGACAGTAGCTGCAGTGAGCAGGCATTTGTTTGTCAGGCGCCCGTGGGTGTGCGTTTCCCTTCCCCTCCCTTGGTTTTATCCTCCCTCTCCTGCTGCATTTGGCTGGTGGGCTTCCTTTTCCCCCTGCTTCGCCCCCTGGCCTGTCCTTGCAGCTGTTTGCCCCCTTTCCCTTTGCTGTCTGTCCTGCCCGTTCCCTTTCTGTCCACCCTGTTTGTTCTGTTTTGCCCTGCCCTGTTTTTTTTTGGTCCTTGGTTAGTTTGTTTGTCCCGCCCTCCTGATCAGACCGTCCCCTTCATTCCGACCCTTTGCTTCTTGCCCCCCCTCCTGGTTAGCCCTCATTGCCAGTGTGCCCACGTCCCTTTCTTAGCGCCTGGGCCCCCCCGTTCTGTTAATTCCTTCACCAATGTGCACTCCATTATGATGTTTTAGTTTTCCTTTCCCTTCCTTAGTGCAGCCGGGGGAGCCGGCGTCCTTTTCATCTTGTGCTAGGAGTTGTGTCCCTTGTTTTTCCTTTGTCTCCTTATGTTGGCGCCCTCCTGCCCTGCTTTCAGCCTAGCGGGTGGGGTGTGGTAGCCGTTTCCCCCCCCCCCTTCCCTCCTGTCATTCCCTTCCACCTGCCCTAGCGGCTGTCCCCATCGCCCTCCTCCTGTGGTGGGTGGTTCGGAGGGGGGGACTTCCTTGGCCGCTCCTGCAGCTCCCCTTTAGTCTCCCCCCGCCCGCCCTTCCAAGTGATGGCTGTCTCGACTGCCACTGCTGGGCTACCTGTCCGTCCTGCCCTTGAGGCACCGGCGGCGGTGGGCACGGATAGGGACCTCAGGGACTCCTCAAACTCCGTTGCTGGTGCTGCGACCTCTGCCGCCTCCGCGTCCGAGACCACTCCCCTGGCCAGTGGGAAGGGCTGGGGGATGAAAGAGGGCAAGGGCCCCACCCAGAGGGCAATACCCCCCAGGGCGGTGGCTCCTTTTCCCGCTGCAGCCCTGTCAAAGGCCGCAGCCCCCTCTTCTCCCTTACCTGTTGTTCCCTCCACCAGCTCTGGGGGTGCTGTTTCCTCGGCCCCCAGGGTGTACGCCCAGGTGGCTGCGACCCCTCTGCTCGCCGCCTCGCAGTCTGCTCCAGCCGCTTCCCGGATTACCATTCCCGGCGGCCGGGGCCCCTTTCCCACCCTCACCAGGGAGCACGGGGTGCGTTGCCTCCTGGTGCCGGCCTCGCCCCACGTCGAAACCTACGTGCGGGCGTTGGCACGGGTGGTGGGGCCCACGGCCGTGGTGGCGGCCTCTAAGATGTTTGGGAAGGTGGTGTTCTTCCTGGTGTCGGAGGCTGCTGCCCAGGAGGCGGTGGAGAGGGGCTTGGCGGTGGGGGGCATTCACGTCCCCCTAGAGCCATTGGAGGACCTGGGCGTATGGGTGGTTTTTTCCTCTGTCCCTCCCTTCCTCCCCAATGCCGCCCTTTTGCCATTCCTTTCCACCCTGGGGAGGCCCCTGTCCATCCTCAGCCCCCTTTTGTTGGGCTGTAAGGACCCCGCCCTCCGCCACGTTTTGTCGTTCCGCCGGCAGGTGCAGGTTCAAGTGCCGCCGGCGGCACGTGGTGGGGAGGCGTTGGAGGGGCCCAGTACCGGGTTTTTTATTCTTCAGGGGAGGCCCGGTGCTTTCTCTGCCGGGCGGCGGGGCACGGCCGGAGGGACTGCCCCCTGGCCCGGCTTGGAGGGGCATCTGGGACCCCCGCTACCCGGACGGGCATCGGCTCTACCAACGCCGGCGGCCCTGATCGCCTGGACCCTGGGGTCACCCCTCCTCCATTTGTGACCGCTGTCATCTCCGCTCGGGTCTCGGGGGTGGCCCCCCCCGACGTGCCCAGATGAGCGTGCGGGCCCCACCGCTGAGGTGGATAGTAGACTGGGCCCGCGGAGGAGAGGGTGGCAGGGCCGGTAGTAGGACTAGAACGGGGCTTGCCCCAGGGGGAGCCTGTCCCTTCCCCTGTTGCCCCGCCCTTGTCTTCCCTTACCCTCCCATTATCGCCCTCGCTCCCAGGCCCTGACCCGGCTAGCCAGCCCCCTTCTTTGGGGAGCTGGGAGTTAGTACGGGGGAGACGCCGTAAGCGGGGAGCATGGGCGCAGCATTCCCCCCCTTGTTGACGAGGGGGAGGGGACCCCCTGTAAAACCAAGAAGGGGGTCGCTGGGGCCAGGCTTTCCGTTGACCCCCCTGCTGGGGTTTGTCACTTGGAGTCGGCCAAGGTCGCTGCAGCTGAGGAGGCAGGTAGCACCGCCTCCCTTATGGAGTCCCTTCCTGAAGGGGTAACGGACGGTGCCCATGTTGTCCCGCTGCCATTTGTACCCCTTGTGGGTGCCGCGGCAGCTATTGCCCCTGCTGCCGTCGAGGGGGACCCCGTGGAGGTGGGTGGGGAGTTTACTTCTATTTTTGATGAGATCGAGGCCCTAGGCTTGACTCCAACCACCGAGCGGGTGGATGTTCCCCCGCTAGGGGGCCTCGGTCAGGGTGCTTGTGATCTGTCGCCCCCCCACCCCCCTTTTCCCTCGCCTCAGGCGGATGTCCCTGTTTTGGCCATTGCACCGCCCCGGGACCTGACCATCTGCCTAGCAGCAAATGGTGACCTGGCTGGTGCCGCCATGCCCAGTGAGGTGACGGCTGATGCCGAGCGGCCGGGCTCTGAGCCCGTGGGTGTTGTGTTCTCTGAGGCGGGGTTGCGGCCCTCCCTCCCCCCGAGTGCTGTTATCGTGGGTGCCTCATTCAGTGGGGCACCCGGGCCTGGCGTGGTAGAGGCGTCCCGCTCCCTTGCTGCCCCTCTGCCCATAACGCTGGGTCAAGGGGCACCGAGTCTCGGTGGTCCTGTCACTTGGGCCCCTGATTTTGTCCCTGTTCCCTGCCCTGACCCTGTTCCCATCCCAGATCTGTGTCCTGACCCCGTCCCCGTCCCTGACCCCACCCCCGTCTCTGACCCCGTCCCTAACCTCTATTCCTTTCCTTCTCCTGTTGTTGCCGCCCCCGGGGTTGCCTCATTTTCTTTTTATGAAGGCCCCCGGGAAGCGGTTTTTGTCTTTCCTTCTCCTGGCCCATCCGGGGCTGCAGTTCTCCCTCCGCCACGTTCCCTAGGGCCACATGTTGTGTCAGGTGGCGCGGCGCCAGAGGGACGGGTGTTGCAGCGGGGCTCTGATCCCTGCGTACCTGTCTCGATGGGCCACGGGGCCAGTAGGGGGGCCCAAGTGGGGGATGCCCAGGGGTCTGTGACCCTGGTCCCTGCCGCGCAGAGGAGCGAGATGCACTCTTTCTTGGAAGACACTCGTGGCTCCACAAATAGAGTGCGTCTTGTTCTTCAGCGCTGGGATGATTTTCATCTAGTTCTCCAGACAGTGAGGGCCGTGTTGGGGGAGGGCAAAGGGACCGGGAAGAGAGGCGCCGCGGCTTACCAGCGGGCCCGCAGCTTCCGTGACGCCCTGATGGCTTTCGGGGTTGGTCACGGTTTGCTGCGGGGTCCAATGGGAACCGCTAGCGCCCCTGACTGCGAGGATCATCCCCAGCCCTCCTCATGTCGCCGACCATCTTTGCCACTTTAAACACTCGGGGCTGTAAGCTGGGTCTCCACAGGTGCCAGGTGCTCTCCTTCCTTCGGGAGGGGGGGTACTCGGTTATCTCCCTGCAGAAGACCCACACGGACCCAGCCGCCGAAGCGAGCTGGCGGCTGGAGTGGGGGGACAGGGTCTACTTTAGCCACCTTTCGGCCCGTCAGGGCGGGGTGGTGACCCTGTTCTCCCCACACCTACAGCCCGAGGTGCCGGGGATCACCGAGGTCGTGCCGGGTCACCTGCTGCACTTCCGGGTTAGGGTGGAGGGGCAGACGATACATCTTGCAAATGTCTATGCCCCGGCATCTGGCCCGGAGAAAGCACGATTCTTTCAGCAGGCGTCCGCCTTCCTCGGTACTCTGGATCCTCGCGAGTGCCTGGTCCTGGGCGGAGACTTCAACTGCACCCTCGAGGAGCAGAACCGCACGGGGATCAAACTGAGCCCGGCCGCCGCAGACGCCCTCAGGGAGATCGTAGTCCATCACTTCCTGGTGGACGTCTGGCGCGACCACCACCCGGACGATGACTCTACGTTTACTTTTGTCCGGGTGGAGGAACAACGGTCGAGCCACTCCCAGTTGGATTGAATCTATTTTTCTCGGCGTCATCTTTCGCAGGCCCACTCCTCCAGCGTTCAACCGGCCCCGTTCTCAGACCACCATTTGGTGGCCGTGATGGCCTCTCTTTCTTCGGAGAGGCCGGGGCCGGCCTATTGGCACTTCAATAACAGCCTGCTGGAGGATGTGGGGTTTGTTGCATTCTTCCAGGAGTTTTGGCTGACCTGGCGGGAACAGAGGCATGCCTTTCCCTCAGCGCAGCGGTGGTGGGATGTTGGGAAGGTGCGTGTCCGGCTCTTCTGCCGTAGCCACATCCGGGGTGCCAGCCGGCGGAGGGATGTGGTGATAGAGCAGCTGGAGCGGGAGGTGTTGGAGCTGGAGAGGTGTCTGGCCACCAGCCCCGGAGATCCACCCCTCTGTGGAGCGCACCGGGAGAAGCGGGAGGAGCTCCAGGCCCTCGACGATCTTCGGGCCCGGGGTGCTTTCGTACGATCCCGCATCCGTCTCCTGCGGGAGATGGATCGTGGCTCCCACTTCTTCTATGCCCTGGAGAAGAAGAGGGGGGCAAAAAAGCACGTCCTCTGCCTTCTGGCGGAGGACGGCGCCCCCCTCAAAGGTCCAGCGGAGATGCGTGAGAGGGCCCGGGCCTTCTAAGCTGGCCTTTTCTCCCCGGATCCTACTGATGCCGATGCTTGCGGAGTGCACGGGCGACTGGGACCGGCTGGAGCTGCCTCTCACTCTGGCCGAGTTCTCGGAAGCCCTCCGTCTCATGCCCACTAATAAATCTCCGGGCATGGACGGGCTGACCGTGGAGTTCTACCACATGTTCTGGGACATCGTCGGCCCGGACCTTGCCACTGTCTGGGCTGAGTCTCTGGAGAGCGGGGTCCTCCCTCTGTTGTGCAGGCGAGCGGTGCTCGCCTTATTGCCGAAGAAGGGGGACCTCTGCGACCTCTGGAACTGGTGTCCCATCTCGCTCCTCAGCACAGACTATAAGGTCGTGGCGAAGGCCATCTCGCTGCGGCTGCGGTCCGTGCTGGTGGACGTGATCCATCCAGACCAGACCTACACCATCCCGGGCCGTACCATCTTTGACAATCTTTACCTGGTCCGGGACCTCTTGGAGCTTGGGTGTAGGGATGGTCTGTCGTTCGCCCTCCTGTCCTTGGACCAGGAGAAGGCATTCGACCGGATGGACCACGTGTATCTCCTGGGCACTCTGCGGGCATTCAGCTTTGGGCCCCGGTTTGTGGGGTTTCTCCAGGTGCTGTACGCTTCCGCGGAGTGTTTGGTCAAGCTCAACTGGACCCTGACCGCACCTGTCAGCTTCGGGCGAGGGATGCGTCAAGGCTGCCCGCTGTTGGGTCAGCTGTACTCTCTGGCCATTGAGCCCTTCCTTCATCTCCTTCGTATGAGGCTGACGGGGTTGGTGCTCCATGAGCTGGAGGTGCGGTTGGTCCTGGCAGCGTACGCTGACGACGTGCTCCTCGTGGTCCAGGACCCGGATGATCTGGTGCGGGTGGAGGCCTGTCAAGCTGTGTACTCGGCGGCCTGCTCCGCCCGGATCAACTGGGTCAAGAGCTCTGGCCTGGTGGTTGGGGCTAGGTGGCAGGCGAGCTCCCTCCCACCCGCGCTCCAGGCCATTCGGTGGAGCGCGGGTCCGTTGCTCTATCTTGGCGTTTATTTTTCTGCCACGCATCCGTCTGCACCGGAGAACTGGCACGGTTTAGAGGGCAGGGTGACTGGGCGGTTGCGGGGCTGGACGGGACTGCTCCGGTGTCTCTCCCTTCGGAGTAGAGCACTGGTGCTCAATCAGCTGGTCCTGTCCATGCTCTGGCACCAACTCAACACCCTGTGCCCGCCCCCGGATTTCCTGGCCAATCTCCAGAGGCTGGTTCTGGGGTTTTTTTGGCCAGGACTGCACTGGGTCTCTGCAGGGGTTCTCCATCTTTCCCTGGAGGAGGGCGGACAGGGCCTGACGTGCATGCGCACGCAGGTCCATGTCTTCCGCCTCCAGGCCCTGCAGAGGCTCCTTTATAGTGCAGGTGGCTCGGCATGGAGCACGTTGGCGCATGCCTTCCTCCGCTGCCTGCGAGGGCTCCGATACGACCAGCAGCTCTTTTTTCTCCATCCGAGAGGTCTTCCACGAGACCTCTCCGAGCTGCCGGTCTTCTACCAGGACCTCCTCCGCGCCTGGAGGCTGGTTTCAGCAACCAGGTCCTTTGCGGCCACCGAGAGGGTAGATCTCCTCGCGGAGCCCCTGCTACACAATCCCCATCTTCGTGTGCAGGTGGCGGAGTCCCCCTTGGTGCGCCAGAGGTTGGTCCTGGCGGGAGTCACCAAGATCAGAGACCTCCTGGACTACGACCTGGGGGGTTGGGTGGATCCCCGGGCGCTTGGTCAGCGCATGGGGCTCTCCACCCTTACAACCCCCAGGCGCGTACTCCAGGAGGTGGAGGCAGCCCTGTCCCCCGCGGCTCGGTTTTTCCTCGAACGGGTCCTGCGAGAGGGTGCATCCCGCCCGTCCCTCACTCCAGGCCCTCCGGATCTCTCCATCGGCCCCCTGCCCCGTGAGCCTTCCCGGCCTCCCCCTCCTCACACCTCGAGCCGGCTGCGTACAATGCAGCCTGTTTGTTTCCAAACCGCGCCAAGGGACCATCTATACGCGCTCGTGCTGCACACACTCCATTACCTCACCCTCGTATCCTGCCCAGATACCAAGTGGCGGGACCTTTTACCAACAGTGGAGGGTGAGGCACCCCGGTGGGCCAGTTTCTATTCCGTCTTAGTCCCACGGCCCACCGGGGATATCAGCTGGCGGCTCCTGCATGGAGCAGTGAGCACGGGCGTGTACTTGGCACAGTTCACCCCGGTCCCCGAAGCCTGTCCCTTTTGTGGCGAGAGGGAGACCCTGGCGCACGCGTATCTTCAGTGCGCCAGGCTGCAGCCCCTCTTTCGGCTCCTCCAGAACCTCTTATTGAGGTTCTGGTTGCACTTTTCCCCCTCACTTGTTTATTTACGCACACCCAATTCGAGGCCCCACAAAGTCGCGGGACCACCTCGTCAACCTCCTCCTAGCCATGGCCAAGGTGGCCATTCGGAACACCAGGGAGGAGAGGTTGGCAGGGGGAGGGGCCTGCGACTGTGGGGCTGTTTTTCGTTGTTTCATCCGCTCACGCATCCGGGCAGAGTTCCTCTGGGCAGCGTCCGCTGGCTCCCTTGATGCTTTCGAGGAGCAGTGGGCGCTGTCCGGGGTTCTCTGCTCGGTGTCCCCTTCCGGTTCCTTAGTTTTAGCCCTTTGACCCTTACGCCCATTCCTGTTCTTTCATTTGTTGCCCCCCGGAATTATTTGGAATCCAGGTCTTGTGGATCCCTCCCGTTAGGCTGGGGGTGGGATCCTTTAGCAGTGGGCGGGCTTTGCCCGCCCGCTTCCCGGATCCCAATAGGACTATTCTGTTGTACCGAACTGGCCTGGGTCTATCACAGTATATAAATGCTTCCATGAGTCTGTGTTATAGAAAGTCCAATTTGTGCATGCATCTTGCCAGTTCAAAATCATCTAATTTACATATTTTGTTTAAAAAGTTTGCCCACCAGAAAACCTCATTATGACACAAGATCTTGCTCTCTTGTGGGTTGATAGGATTTTTTTTAACATGCTATATTATTATCATGTGAGCACACTGTTCTTTGAAAGTGTTCTTAGATGGAAGTGATGAAAATACCCAAGATTTAACCTTTATAAATTGAAAGGCTTGCAGAATACTTGTAAATAGGCAAAGGTATCCGCTTTAAAACCTGGAATTTTATACAACTACTTTAAAAGTTTGTGATATGTATTCTGCTTTCTCATGCGAGCTGTAAAAGGTCACCAACCCTATTTCTATCAGTCTCTGTTTTTCTGTCTGTCTAGACATTTATACAGCATTCCTCACTGCAACAGCTGAGCATTATTATCTCAGACCTCTATATTTATTGTGATATTTCATAAATGCATTGTGGTTAATGAAAATATGTAATGGAAGATAAGAGAATTTTCCCACTAAAGATGCAGCTAAATGTTACGGGCCAGATGCTCTATACCAGAGCTGGTATAAATTGATCTTATGTGCATTTATTTCAATAGTACGACATTGATTTAATATCAGCTGAATATCTGACATTAAATATTTAAGACCAGTTATTTTTAAAAAATCTATATGGTCAGATGGTGTGCTTTTGAAAGGAAAAGCTGCAAATAGAAAAAAGTGTGTGTGATGTTTCACTCCATATTCTTTATGAAAATATGCTTCTGATATGAATATGACATAACTGAGATGTACTTTATGCAAGATGGGTCTTGTAAGATATCATTGGAAAGGTTATAATTTTCTGAATGTGATTATCTAATTTGTATGCCTGTATCATTTCTGTATCTGAAGTTAGGAATATGGACTATGTATCTGTATTTCAACTATGCTACTTCGGGTGACGCCCACTGCTAACACTTCAGGTACAACAATGGAAAAGTCAGACAGGGCGGATGGCCCATCAGCAAGACAATGTACTGTGAAAAGGCTTGGCCTTCCTGTGGATGCTCCATACTGCCATTGACTCATGGATGCTGTGATACTAGAGTCAGGTGGTTTTTGTCACCTGATACTAAACATTACCTGGGACTTCCTGTAACCTTCCACTGGAAGGGAAGAGAGGTCAAGTTTGGGAATCAAAGAATTCCCACCTTATGAAAATCCTATTTAAGGGCGGGGAGGAAGGCAAATGGGACTCCTCCTCTCCATGGCCTGTCTGCCCAAGAAGAAAGACTGCTAAAGCCACCTGAAGTGAAGGCAAGGGGGGAGTCCCGATTGAGACAGGGGTGCAGTCTGAAAAGAAATATAACTGGAACTCTGAGCCACTGAAATTTTGCAACCTGCCTAAAATAATATTTAGGGTAAGAAATTACATTTTATAACCTGTTTCTTAAGTATTTTGAGTTTAACTTGTGTATTTTGCTTTATTTGATCAGTAATCTGCTTTGTTCTGTCTGTTATCTCTTATATTCATTAAAATTCACCTTTTGTAGTTAATAAACTTATTTCTTGTTTATAATATAACCCAGTTTATGTAATTTCTAAGTGGGGGGGAAGAAGTTGTGCATATCTCCCTCCACATTGAGGGAGGGGGCAAATTTCATAAAACCTTTGGGTTTGTACCCCTTAAAAGAAGTGGGCCTTAAAGGAGTGTTGGGGCAAGCCCCTAAGGCTGAATCTTTCCAGAGCGGATCTCTGTCTCTCTGTGCAGCTGGGTGTGGCCCTGCCTGTGTGCTTGGCTGGAAGAGGCTTGTGAGCCTAACCCAGCAAGGCCAGGTAAAGGGGACCCAGGCTGGCAGAATAGGCTGACTCAGTGGCATCCCAGCACATCAGGTGACACCCCAAAGGGCCCAAACCCATCACAGTGTGCAGAAAACCTCATGGAGTTTCTAAAGGAACATGAAGGTGAAGTATGGTGCCTTGCAGAAGGAGTAGGTAGCTTGGTCTTGGAACCTTACGGATCGCTCAGATCCGTAGGGAACTCAAAAAGTCCTTGGTCTTCTATGAGGTGATCTGACTCCTCCATGCCACTCCCTGGGTCTTGTACATTCCTAGCAGCATAGCTAGCTCACCCTCACCTCACCTGAACCCTGCCTCCTCTTACTGGTGGCAGAAGATGCATGTAGGAGGTAATGCTGGTCTGACTGACATTAACTCGTAGGTAGTTTACCAAGTGAAAATCTACTGAGTCCCCAAGAGTGCATACCAGATTGAGCAAGCATTCCCTGCCTCTGGTAAAAATGTTGTGTAATATTAGAACTGTGGCCTTCTGGGTACAGGGGACGCCTCCATGGAACAATCATTTGAGTTCTTCTCTTTATGCCTGACCCTCTCACACATCTTGCTTCTGTCTGTCGCTCAGGACAATGGTAACTCTGAAAACAACAGGCAAATGTAATCCCCCAAAATGGGAGAGGGGCTATCTTGGTTTGCGCTTCAGAGTATTCTCATAATGGGCTGCTATTAATAATAAACAACAGTCTCCACTTCCTTTCTTATACTACATATATCATGGTCTATAGAGGATTTCAAGACTTGGATCTGCCATACAGATCTCAGAAACAGCCCATACATGACAAAATCTGAGTAAACGGAATAGCTGAAAATACAAGTGTTTTTTAAAATCTGCTACAGAGCCAGGTGCTACTGCTATAAGAACAGCATTTAGTAGCTCTCCAGAGAAAAACAGTCATATTGGGCCAGGGTGGTTTTCACTACTCCGCTTTCCTCCTGTGATATTGTTATACATGAAGAATATTTAAACAGGGGTTATTGCAACTGGCAAATCATCTGCTTTAAAATGAAATGTATAACAAGGGAACTAAGGAAAGACTAAAAACATAATCTATAATCTAAAGCATCTGACATGTTTTCTGTACAGAAGTTTGGTATTACCCAGACGTAGGCTTAAAGAGCTGCCTCCACAAATCAGAAACATTTATTAGACTAAAAATAGTTTAAATTATAAATATTTTTGTTTTTCTAGCCAGATCAGAACTTTTACTTTGATTATTACAGATTTCACACCACTTAGAAATCCTTCCATAATATAAATAACTTCTGACCTTGAAATGATTTAACTTTGCTTCAGTGAAGATTATACTTATTTTTAATATGCTATTTTATTTGATTCATTCCAAAACTGTAGGAATTATGATTTGTAGTAGAATACAAACATAACACATAAAATAAGAGAGAATTCATACAATTAAGGTGAAATATGTTCCCTAGTTCTCCCAATATTTTTTAAATTTAAGGTGTGAGTTTATTAAAACCAACTTGATAAGGCTTGGCAGAATACAATTGTTATTGTTTTCATAATTTTGATGGATAATATCTGTGTATATTTTAAGGATTTTTCTCAATGTGTATTGATTTAAATTTTCACAGTGGCAGAAAATTATGTGCGTATCAGACAAAAATTATTTAATCTAATAAATTCTCAAGCAGCTTTTTCCTTATTTTTCCCTATTTGTAAATTTTGGTTATTATTGATGGGAAATTTTTTTTGTTGGCTCATGTGTGTACAGTGAAATTAATGTTTATCAACATTTACTGATAAAAGTCTAATCCTTCCAAGCCTACTGATAAGTGAGGAGGTGTGTTTGTCGTGAGAGAGTCCGCATACTTGGAACATATCTCCAGCTTGTCCACTGACTGACTTTGGGAAGGTCATTTCACCTCTCTGTACCAGAGTTCTTCTATCTGATAATATGAAGACATAGACCTCTCTTTAAGTTAACATCAGGATTCATGTACCCATAAGGTAGAAAACAACCTAGTTGAAGATAAGGCCAATATTTATCTTTGGGAAAAATAATTCCTAATTTATTCCAATATGTTGTTCCAAACAGGAACACTTTAACCCTGATCTTTGGGTCTGGCTGTGCTTTGCTCGGTGGAGGATCCTAATGACAGAAAAGCTCACCATATACAACCTTTGTACATGGTGTGGCCGGTGTGGTTGGGTCCTATGATGGTGTCGCTAGAGTAGATATGGTGACAGAGAAGGCAACAGGGTTTGTTACAGGGATTGGTGTGGTGTGGTGTGTAGTTGCTTGTGAGTATTTGCTTCAGGTTGGGGGGCTGTGGGGCAAATACTCACCAGCAACTACACACCACACCACAGAAACACTAACCCAGGAAGCAATCCCTGTAACAAATCCCCTTGCCTTCTCTGTCTCCATATCTACTCTAGCGACACCATCATGGGACCCAACCACACCATCAGAGGCTCATTCACTTGCACATCTACTAATGTGATATATGCCATCATGTGCCAGCAATGCCCCTCTGCCATGTACATTGGCCAAACCAGACAGTCTCTACGTAAAAGGATAAATGGACACAAATCAGACATCAGGAATGGTAATACACAAAAGCCAGTAGGAGAACACTTCAATCTTCCTGGACACTCAATAACAGATTTAAAAGTAGCCATACTTCAACAAAAAAACTTGAAAAACAGACTTCAAAGAGAAACTGCTGAGCTACAATTCATTTGCAAACTTAACACCATCAATTTGGGCTTGAATAGGGACTGGGAGTGGCTGGTTCACTACAAAAGCAATTTCCCCTCTCTTGGTACTGACAGCTCCTTATCAATTATTGGGAGTGGACTACATCCACCCTGACTGAATTGGCCTTCAACATTGGTTCTCCACTTGTAAGGTAACTCCCTTCTCTTCATGTGCCAATATATATTTATGCCTGTATCTGTATTTTCACTCCATGCATCTGAAGAAGTGGGGTTTTTTACCCATGAAAGCTTATGCCCAAATAAATCTGTTAGTCTTTTAGGTGCCACCGGACTCCTCGTTGTTTTTGTGGATACAGACTAACACGGCTACCCCTCTGATATTTGTGCTTCTGTTCATTTGCTACATCTAGGCTCCAGTTCTCCTAAGAGCAGATTTGAAGACTTGGGAGGATTTACTGAGCAAGACTGAATGCTGAAGAGAACTCAGTACCTGAGAGTACTGAAAGGTACCTCAGTATTATGTTCAACCTGTAAACAAAGAATAGTTAGAACACCAATTACCCTTATCACTTTAAAAATCTATTTGCTCTGGATTTGAGATGCTGCAGGAGACTCCCTTTCTGATGCTATGTCAAAACAGACTGACACAGTGTCAGGAATATATCAAAGGGAAAGGTTTTTAAAAGTCTGTGTTCTTGTAGATAATTATTCCAAGTTCTGTGTCAGGTCATCTCTCACCAGACTGGCAGGAGCTGTGGAGATAGTGGCATAGTGCTCTGAATTCTTGACCTATCATGTCTCTCCAGTGACTCACCTCTAGCTGATGTACTCTGAAGGGAGCCATAGCTAATTCTCAGTTGAAAGCTTGAGTGATTGTATCATGGGGCCTTTTATAAGGTAAAACTTGAAGTACCAAAAGATCCTCACAAACTTGTAAGGGCCTTGTTTGCCAGAATTTGAATCTTTGGTAAAAGACACATTGCAGGAAAAAATGTTTGTTGTAACTCTTAAATGAGAAGTTTAAGAATGAAGCTTGGCCTTTTTGTTCTGATTTGATTTCCTTAATTGTTCTTCAGGGTACACAGGTTAGAAAAAGGAAGATTTCTCTTTGTCATGAAGCATAACATGCGACTTCACTCTATTTCCAAGATATTTAATGTACCATAATCATCCACATGCTTTTTATGTTAAATTATTTTAAAATTAACCTAAAAATTAAGACAGCTAACTGCTATCTAAAAAGGCCAAGCTCAACTAAGTTTTATCCAGTCATAACAAGGACACTTAAAGCATCTCTGAAACCACAGGAAAATAGGTTAGTCCTATAAGATACAGGATAAGGGAGTGGAATTTGCACTCATGTTCTTTTAATAACTGATGACCTCACAGTTCAGTGTATTGACCCTTGTTGCAAGATAAGGATTATGTGATAAGTACAGAATGACCCTTGCAGTCACAGGACCTAACAGCGTTAATAGGAATTGCATGAAATTTGTCTACATTGCATATTTTGGAAAGTCTACTACTGAGCGCTAGCACTAGAGCACAGGCAGGATATTCCAAGATATAGAGTGATGTGCATGTCTCCAACTCAAATTCATGCTAACGTTTCAAATTCAGATGGGTATTTCCAAGCATAGGATTCACATTTTCTAGGACAAACAGTGGAAAAAGAATGTTAACAATTTAACGTGCAAGCAAGCTTGTTTTTAACAATGCATTTATTTTTCACTTTGTTAAAATGTAACTAAAGCAGGACTAATTTCTACTATTAGATACTGGCCACACAGAGTATTTCTTCCCAAAACATTGTTCAAATTACTATCATATGTTTTATAACAAAAATGTAAATACAACTCCAACCATAGCTGAATAGTGCTACTATTCTGATCTGCTCATCTATGTTTATGAATATGATGTTTAATATGTATATTAAGCCAAATTCATGCTTAATGTTAACTCCATTTACTAGTTAGTGTATCAGGGTCTACAAATAATTAAACCCAGCTTTAAAATTGGCTGAAAATGTGAGTAGCCCATGAAGCTTTCTTTTGATTAAGGCATTTTAAATACTGTGTTTTCTTTCAAGAGACAAATGGGAAAACTTTTGCCCTTTTTTTAATGTAGGGTTTTTCACTTTGTTTTCTATTTGTTTGTTCATAATAGGTATTCAATTCTAAGTAAAGATGTAACTTTATACAGTACAGTTTTATTACTGCAGCTAAGTTTCCCTTGCCCAGTAATAACTGGACAGGTGGTTAACCACCATTTTATGAGCAGCTAAACCAGTTAGCACATCACCACCACTTTTGCATTAGCACTAACACTGGGATTCATTACATGGTTCAGTGGTACAGAGACTTAATGCATTATTTCCCAGCAGTGCTCACGACAGGCTGAATTCTGCCCTGACTTACATTCTGTGTGGCCCCCATAAAGTCAGTGGTGTTGCAAGAGGTGTAAATCAGCGCAGAAGGTTGTCCCTTCAGCTTTAGAGTGCATACATCTATGATCTCTTTTAAAAAGCGAATTTACTGCTTTTGAAAAGTGCTGAATTAACAACACTGGTGACTGAAGTGCTCCATTCACCATATCAGCGGAACAGTTGCAGCACGGAGAATTGAAATGAACGTGTCCCCACGTTGGTCTGCCAGTGTGTGTCCCAACCCAAGATGGACTAAGGACAGGGCAGCTGAGTCTACAAGCTCGTCCAGCCTGTGGCCTCTTTGCTGAAGTTGCCAACAGGTAGTGCTAATTATGATGGTGTCTTTAGTGATGTGGACGCTTGTTCGTGAGGCACTGGATTGAGACTACCCAACGCAAAAACAGATTACATGGCTTGTGGCTAATGTGGTGGGCTGGATTCATAACAAAAACAACCTAGAGATGAAAGGTTCTTTCTGCCACTAGCAACCCCCTGAGCCAACCAGTCTACCCAAAGCAATATCTTCTTTATATCTTCCTGGTGTCACTAAATATGTTGTATGTGGGGATTTCCCTCATTGCACTCAAGGCTTTTTTCCCTCTCATTACCTTCTTTTGGTGCTATTTTCCCCCTAATCTTCCACCATTTCCATCTGACTGTGTGAAGAAAAGATTGACCCATTTTACCATTCGTGTCCATCTCTATGGGGCTGTGATGGGACCCTACACTGGGCAACAGCGGGTTAAGGGATTATTTTGGTCTCAGACAGCCCCACCCCGCCACCCCTGCAGCAAATGCTCCATCTGCTGGAGGAATTAAAAGACAGGGAATTCGCTCATATGGGTGGCAGAGCTGCAAGTGAGCAGACCTACAGGTAGGGTTGCCAACCCTCCAGGATTGGCCTGGAGTCTCCCGGAATTGGCATCGATCTCCCGGTTACTATTGAAAGCAATCCAGGAAATTTTAATAGGATATTTTATGAAAATGATATTATGTCATGTTGGGGGAAAAACAATCTCCTGGAATAGCTTCAGTCAGAGTTGGCAACCCGACCTGCAGCCCCAGCAGCACAGCGGGAAGCCTAAAGGCTCTGACACAGCCGCCCAAAGGGGCTCTCCCTGAATGAAGGGAGGATCCATCCCAGAGACAATCAGAGAGGGAAGTATCCTGTGCATATTGGTAGCCCCCTTTTACTTATTTTGGTTTGGATTTCCCCACCAGAGGAAAGCCTTGGGAGT
Source organism: Macrochelys suwanniensis (assembly GCA_033296515.1). NCBI lineage: Eukaryota > Metazoa > Chordata > Testudines > Chelydridae > Macrochelys > Macrochelys suwanniensis. The sequence continues at coordinate 161,834,259 of CM065777.1, forward strand.
GGGAGGGCTCAGGCTTTCCTCCCCACAACCCCCTTGGAAGTCAGGGGTTGTAGCCATGACCAATAGGCCATGCTCCCCAACCTGACCCCGAGTGAGGACCATTACAGGGGCAAAGAGAAATGGTCAGATCTAAGGTCACCATTGGAATCTGGAGCCATGAACTGGCTTTATAAAAAACATGATATTTACACATTTCTGCAGGAAACAGTCATACTGAAATATATGGAGATTTTTTCCCATGGTATTTTCACCTCTAAGTGCTCTTAAAATAAGAAAAAAGCATTACCATTTTGAAAGAGTTTACTACTGTCAGTTCTGTTCCCTATCTGTATAAAGGGGAATTCTGTTAGACATGGTATAATCTCTCAAACTAGTCTGGCTTTCTTTGGGGAGCCCACCATTGTAATGGACAATTGTATAAGAAAACCTGTCCTCACACCATTTTTAGTTTGCTTTCTCCAGTAAAAATGTTTGAAATTCATATTATGTATCTTGTGGATACTTATTAGGCGTGAACCTGGAAACTTCCTGAAGTTCCCCCTTCCTACTATCAAACTGTGACAACGCTGCAGTCTGGTCCTGCTTCATCCACTGAAGTCAATGGGAGTTTTGCCACTGACTTCAATGGGAACTGGATCAAGCCCTGAGCAAAGGCTTAGTAGCTGTAACACTGCCATGTGGACTCTCATGATGTCCCCCACCACCTCATTCATTTGGAAAACTGGCTGCAGCCCAATGGTCAAAACTTTGGGGAAAAAATGTAAAGAAGGCCTTCAAGGAAGGAAAAAAACCAACTGTTTATGACATAAAAATATATGTATTAATGTTTGATTTCTTGCTGCTTAAATATAGTTTTTGGACTTCATTTAGCCTGGGTTTAACTGCTGCCTGTTTACATAGGCTACTGACTGTTTACATTAGGTCAATATACAAGACTGGCTGTTTATACCAGACCAGCAACAAATTCCACAGCATGCTCTGTGTCTGACACACAATTTGCCTGGGTTTCTTTTCCCATGTGCGGAGCTGAACAGAAACAAAAATTAAACTGTAGAAATAAGCAACAAATCTTTCTGTGCCTGGGATACTGCTTCTTGCACAAGAAATCTCCAGCAACATAACTTTGTCACTTTCAAAACTACACAGAACAACCTATTGTACTAGCAGCGTAAGATAGCACATGAATGGTAAATATTCTCAAACAATAAAGGATAATGGGATTGATTCAACTTGGCAGTTGCCTCCGTCCACCTGGGGCAATAAGCACCTGATTTTCACTGATGTGGAATAGTCACAGCTCTTTCTGATTTTCAGTTGGAGTTGTGGGTGCAGCACATCTGAAAATCAGGACTTAGATATTTCAAGTTGAGCACCCAAAAAATGGAGACTCCTATGTTTAGTGAACTCTTAAAATCATTTTGGCCCTTAATGACTTGCTCAAGGTCACAGCTGGGGTTAGGAGTTGGGGTGGTTGGCTCTCAGCTCTTGGCACATAGTGGTATACCAGGCTGGCTCCCTATGCATACATCTGATTATTAAAACCATATATGAAATCTATTTCTTCTTTACTTACCTGTCATGACCTGAGTACAGAGTGCTATGCTCCCTCTGCAATGTTTGGTGATTTTACTGACACGTGCAGCACTTTAAGAAACGCAGCAGCCTGCAGTGGTTTAGGTTTTTGTATCTAACTGCAAGAGAAACACAAACCTCTCAGTGCTTGAATATACGTCCTGAGGGGTAAAAAGCCACTCTTTTCACCTGTGAAATGCACTTGTAATTTCTAAGTCTTCAGGTGTGTGCTGCTAGGGCCGTACTGTCTCCCGTAGCTTGATTTACTTTTTTTTTTAACTTAAAAAGTATTTTCTTTTATTGTTTGATTTACTAAGGCCTTAAAGCCGCAGCTGCTATTGCAGTGCTCCCAGTGGTTGCACTCTAACGTGAGTGCAGATGGAGATTATGCAAGCTTGGAGGTATATTAAACATCAAGTATAGTCCTCATGGAGTGGCAATAAATCTCTGTATGTTCCATCTCCTACAAGTGCACAGCGTTTAAAAAAAAAATTGGTTGGCAAATGTGCATCTCGGAGGATATGTGAGCTGATGCACGATACTTTTTTTGGGTGCTCATCAACCACTGCAGGTTTCCTTCTCATGCCTTGTTGCTGCTACCAGGCAGGAGTAACTTGGCAGCTGTGCAGCATGGTTCCCAATAATGTAAGATACGGTTCCTTTGAACTCCTTGTCAAACTTCTGCTTTTCTATTCAATATTCCACACCTGTCCTGTGCAGGATCAAGCCCAAATTAGGGTTAGCAGCCAGTTGAGTGTGTCTCAGAAATGAGCTGCTTTGAGTCAGTAAATAGAAGCAAGGCTTTTGTTTAGGTAACTCCCCATGCTTGCTCTCAGATCAAGACGTGACCTACCACCTAGCTGAATGAATTGACTCCACTATGTCTTTCTTTATACCTAAGACTGAACAACAAAGTCCATGCCATTAATGAAAGGTTAATTATCCCACATTTCCCCTGGGGTAACAATACCAGGAGTGATTTTAATGTTGTATTAAAGGTTTAATTGGGCTGGATATTTCTGAGTGAAACTCACTACTACACCCTATAATTAAGAAACTGGGTCATTCTGAACCTTGTTTGGCAGGTCAACCTATAAATTAGAGATTTTTCTAACTGTCTTTGGGCCATTCTTCTTGGGGCTGCAGCTCACAGTATGAAATCCCTCTGTATCTTATACCTTTGAAATCTTCCAGTTAAAAGATGAAAGAAAATTATTCATGAAGTAGCCAGCCTAGGACACATTCCTGACAATTATACAAAAGGGAAATGCTTCCAGGGACTAAGGCTCTCACAGAAATAGACTATCATATTTTGGCAGCATTAAGTGAACCTTTTAATATGGTAATAAATAAATTAAATAATGTTTAGCTTGTTTTTCTGCTTTGGATTCTCTTCCCACTGAATTCTTAGCAACTGTGCTGTTCCCATGGTAGTCAATAGCAAAACTCTCATCAACTTCAACGGAAACAGGATCAGGCCCCTAGGTGTATAAAACAGGGTGGCTGCCATGTCTCATGGGTGATCGATAGGCAGTGACCATTCAGTGGAAGATTCTGTAATTGAAAAGGACCATGTTGAGCCTCTTTGAAAGCTAATACATTTCTAATATTTCTTTACAATCACTGTGCACACAATACAAGCGCTGCCTTTGGTTTGATCCTTGTAGGTAGGTGGTGAATGTCTGCAAGTCATGGGCACTCAGCACTTATACTGTACTATGCTGTTTTTCCAAGGAAAAACTCTATGGTCAAAGCAGAGGATGTATGCAATAAAATATTCCAATATGTTGCTGCCTGGAATTTCTAACGTGCACACATGTAACCCAATGGCCATGTACCATGTAACACATATACACACACGAAGGATGAAGTGTAAAATCCATTACGACTCCACTATAGACAACTCTATGCAGATCTAAGTTACTTTTCTCAGTGCTTATATACCATTGTGTTGAGCATCACAGAAGTAACCTACAACAGAGAATAAAAAATCTCTCTAATATTAAGACATCTAACTTCAGATCTGGAGACTTAAAATTCCACTTATCCTTCAAGGGACTTCCTGCCCTAAAGGTTGCAATCCACTGAATAGCATTGCTTTCTTATTATGAAAAAGACCCTCTCTTCTTGCAGAATAGGTGGAATCTGAAGGTTCCAGGACCATACCTGACTATGCCTACAAATCAGATAGTTAGATGTCTAAATGCCAGTCTCAACACCCACTGTTTGGCTTGGACCATCTTAAAGATTAAGTTGACGGCCCTTTAAAATATATATCCGGAAGAAGAATAAATGTTTACTTCAGTTGAACCTCCATCATAGTTTGCTATCTAACTTTGAATGTGTGGAATGTGGAGCACACTGGATGACATTTTCAAATGGGAGCTAAAGCTGGGCTCCGAAGACCCTATTTATACACCTGAGTGTGAGATTCTCATAATCACCTAAGTAATGTAGCAGCCCAAGTCCCAGTGCAGACAATGTGACCTGTACTCCCAAGTCCCTTAGGCATTTTTAAAAATCTCACCTTCAAGCATCTAAATATGCATTTAAGAGCCAAACCTATTTTTGAAAATTTTAGCCAGTGTCTTTTTCTACAATTTATTTTTGTTATGGCTTTTTCCTGCTTTAACTTTGTTGTGAAGTTTTCAGAAGGTAGCTAAAAATGAATATTTGGTATTGGTATTTATTCCCATTTACCCTCTCCTTTAGGCCCTGGTCATGCTATGTGTTGACCATCCACAGATCCCTTAATCAAGTCAATGGGGCTCCACGGTTGCTGACAACTGCCTGCATGCATTGCAGAATTCAGGCCATAGGATCAAATTATGTTCTGTGAGATCAGTGTAATTGTCTTGTATTTTCAACTGCCGTAAACATTTGGAGTAACTCCAGCAACTCAGGATTTATACCAGCATAATTGAAAGCAGAATTTGGCCCTTAGCAATACTGTTTCAAAGGTCTCCCTTCCTGCATGTTTAATGAAACAGACAAGAATTCTAATGGCAACTTTAGTACCATTTATCAGCAAAGCCATAGTGCAGCTTGGTTTGTATTCTGCGCCACTGATTAACTACCATTAAATTAACTGTTACGTATAATCAGATATAAACATTCCTTTGTGGTTAAGCTGTTAAGCTTTTTTATTTTCCTTTTTACAATTCCATCGGCAATTGTAAAAAGGAAATACACGTCGGCAAGAGGCAGAGCAGCAGGAATTTCATGTTACCACAGCTAAATTATGTTTGTGGTTCCAGAAACACTTCTGGTGCCACCATACTCATAAACTCCTACCTTGCAGGGAAAAGCTACAACTTCTACCCCAGAGTGCCCTGGGTCTAACAACTGAGTACGACGTACAATAGTGGCTGTATTTAAACATAGACTGTTGATGTTGTTACAGAAATATGCATCATCAAACACGCACAATCTGCTAAGGACCACTGTGCCAGCCAGAGTGACCACGGCTGATGGTGTCCAGGCATTGTGTAGTGAAGTTCCCAGATCTGGTTCAATCCTGCGACTCCTTGAATCTCTGGCTTAGGGCCCTCCACAAGCAGTGCCAGGTAGGGTCAGGGCATGCAGTCCTTCACATGTCAATGGACAGTGTGAGAGCACAGTGTGCTAGGGTGTTTTTCTTCATCCTGGCGATGTGGCCAAAGAACATGCTATGCCGCTTTTGAATATAATGAGCAATTGAAGACAGGCCAGATCTCTGCAGATTATTATAGGACAAAGTCAAACCACTTTATGCTCAGGATTTGTCTCTGACAGTGCATTTGAATGTCTCTAGCTGCTCCATGTCTGCTATAAGGGTCCAGGTTTCTGACCTTTATAGCAATACAGGTAGTATGCAAGTTTGATAGATCCTTTGTCTCAGCACAAAGACATTTTGCATCCATAAGTGACACATGGACTTCATGCAGGAGGTGGTAAGACAGGGACGCTTGAACGGAGTTGGGGAGGGGGCAAAGGGGCATGGCCCTCTCACTTTTGAAAGTGGATGGACCTGACCCATCCACTTTTTGCCATGAGCCAGCCTCTTGCCCCTCCTCTTCCACCCGAGGCCCTGTCCCCCAGTCAGACCAGAAGCTGAAGCCCAGCCCGGGAAGCCTGGGAAGCTGTAGGGAGCCATGGACCCTCCACCTGGCCAGGATGGCGGGGGCCCGAGAGCAGACTCTGGCCCATTTCCCCACCCCCTGGGCCTCCTGCCCAGGGTAGGTGGAGGGTCCGTGGCTCCCCACAGCTGCTCAGTTGGCTCTTACCATGGACCTGCTGTGGCTCTTCAGCCCCGGAGGCCCTGCCCGCAGGCCAGGCCAGAAGCCAAAGCTGAGCCATGGTAAAAGCTGAGCAGGCAGCTGTGGGGAGCTATGGACCCTCCACCTGCCCTGGGTGGGAGGGCCCAGGGGCAGGGACATGGGCCAGGGGCTTCTCTTGGGCCCCCACCCCAGCCAGGTGGAGGTGCCCAGGCTCCCTGGCCTGGCTCCGGCTTCAGGCTTGGCCAAGGGGTAGGGCCTTGGGGGAAAAGGAGGGGTGGGGCAGGGCCATAGAAGTGGCAGGGCCACAGAGGTGGCAAGGCCTCATACCCCTCCCCCCACTTTGAGGAAGAATCCATCACCTCTGTGGTAAGACTTATTCATTGAAGAGCATCTGGTTTGCTGTGACCTTTCAAACTCTGCTTGCAGCCTAGGTAGATGTACTCATCAACACTGTCTACAGTATTCAACCCCACCTGCACCATGGGTTCTGGTGGTCCAACTCTGAAGGTCTTGGTCTTGGTCTTCTGCCATGAGATTTTCAACCCCATAGTGCGGGTGGCATCTTGGAGTCCTTGGAGAGTGGGGCTGAAGTTCTCTGACTTCTCCACAAGCAGGACAGTGTCATCGGAGTAGTCTTGGTTGGTGAACACATCTTGACCGACCTTTGATTCAGATGTATAGAGTGGCAAGTTCTAATATCCAGTCAGTAGCTCAACAGAATAGTGTTGGGATGAGACAGCATCCCTGCTGCACACATGAGGCTGTGTAAAAATGCAGCAAAATCTGTGAACCAACATGCACTCTCTCACTGGTTCTAGTGTGAAGATTGTGCACCAGATTTAGCAGAACATCTGGGACGCCAATTCATTTCAATGTGAGCTGAAGTGCTGACCTGGCAACCAAATCAAAAGCTGCTCTTGACATTGTGCGCTGTTGAGGGCTTGTCTGTTATAGGCACCTGGTTTAAGTGCCTAAACAACCATCAGTGGACCTGGATTTCAAACAGTGAAATGCCATTGAAGGAAATTGACCATATCCTTGTCAGAAATCACTCTGTAGTGAAATCTCACCAGGTCTTCTGTGGTGCAGAAGAACTAGCAAACTCAGACCACAGACTAATTGTTGCACTGCTCTCACTGCACTTTTCAACTCCTCACAAGCCAGATGCGCACCAACAGTACAATGTCCAGCGTCTATCTGAGGATCCTGTTGAAGCTGTGAAATACACACAGGCCTTTGAGGATCAAGTATGTAACCTCGGTGCACTCTTGGACAACGTGAAGATTGCCTGGAGTGGAATAGCTAATGCCATATTACATGCCACTGCTGGAACAAATTGGCTTCAGACAGTCATGCAAGAAAGCTTGGATTTCTGAAGGTCTTTAATATATTAGTGAAAGAAGGCAGAAATACACAAGTATGAAAATGTCCAAGAACTTAAATGGCTGAAAGGACATGGTGAAATGTGACTCTCCGATCTACACTAACTCCCAGGCTGACGAAGCAGAGGATGGCCTAAAGTACAACAATCTGTGTCCTGCCTACAGAGCCATCACACAGCCGGCTGGCAACCATAAACAGCCTTCTAACATCCCCATTATAAAACCAAATGGCTCTTCCTGATCATCAGTGGACGAGGTCCTGAACAGAAGGAAAACACATCATGGAAATGTGCTTACACATGCACCTGCTGATGACTGTCTAGACCTATGTGACTTGGCAAACCGCATGGCTGCAGACCCAGAGGTGAACACTGATCCTCCATCAAGTATGCTCAGTGGTTTGAGCATTGGCCTGCTAAACCCAGGGTTGTGAGTTCAATCCTTGAGGGGGCCATTTGGGGATCTGGGGCAAAAATTGGGGATTGGTCCTGCTTTGAGCAGGGGGTTGGACTAGATGACCTCCTAAGGTCCCTTCCAACCCTGATATTCTATGATTCTATGAAAGGCCATTCAAAAGTTATGGAATGGATGTGCTGCTGGACATGATGGTATTCCACCTGAGCTGCTCAAAGGTACCATGGAACCAATGAACATCAGCCTGCATCAACTGTTCAAGTTCCCTCACCAGAGCCTTCCCTTTCCCTCAGAGCTAGGGAAAGTAAACAGACCTTGCAGCACACCCTGAAGGTTAATAAACTAGGACTATTTACAGATAGAAAACATTTTGGACCAGACTTTTAAAATGTTGTGCCCACAGTTATTTCTGATGCAATTTGGTTTCTTCAGATGCCTAATTGCACTTGCAAATCCTGTATTTTGACAGGTACATGATCTAAATTGCACCCAAAAATAATCATGATGTAAATTTTCACCAACAATGACTTATGCCGGTAAAAAGGCACAAAAAATGAGGTCCAGTTAAACCCAGTCTTAAAATTTGTTTTTTTCTCTCTAAAATATATGACATGCAAAATATGCCATTGTATTTCTTTTATTCTTGTCTAAAAGGTTAAAAATACAAAATTATATGAACTATTAAATGTCTATAATGTCAGCTGTAAAAAATTGAAATTTTGCAAACTAAGTTCAAATGACTTTCTGGAATTCTTCACCACATACTGGGTGAGAGGGAGAATTCAGCTTAACAGTGTGTGGTATCTCGTATTACACTTGATCTGAGAAATATACAATACAAATGGCTTGGCTTTCAAAAACTTAATAGGAGGCTTCTCTCTAAACATATTCTCTCCCCCTGTGTCCGTGAGAAAGAGATTAATTTATGTGGCTGCACTTAATAATTTCTTCAAAGGTGTAAACCTGTAGAAACTGGATTAGTATGTTGACTCCATCAATTAACGTTAATCTAATATCCTGCCTATTTAAATTAGTGTAAACATTGGCGTATAGGGTTAAGGGAAGGGATTTAAATTGAAAAGGATTTATTTAAGGATTAGGCTAGTAGCTAAAGTAGAATTAAATCCAGGAAGTAAACATCCCAGCAAAGCAAGTTGCGGGAAACAACAGACAGCTGCTGAGATCAGCAGCTCAAAACAATCATGTGCCATCACAGCTGTAAGAGGAGAAAAAAGCAAGTTATTACTGTAGAAGTAACACTCTGGGCCTATTCCTGCTCCTATTGAAGTGTATGGGGAAACTCCCAATTGGCTTCAATGAGAGCAAAAGTTAGCCCTCTTGTCATTTTCAATACCAGTGATTCACTTGACTGAAATAAATCATTGAAATCATGCAACGAGGACATTTAAAACATGACCAAAAAAGATACATCCACAGAAGCATCTAAAGGGATAGCAACATTTGCAAGGAAATGATCTTATGAGCAGATTTGATTCAACATTTAATGAAAGGTAATTTGAACCTTATGACACCAGAACAGCAATGAAAATTGCTATCGACTTCACTCTCTATTACTGTACTGTGGGCCAAATTCACCTCTGATGTACATGGGTGGAACTCCATTCGGAATTGAACTGACTTGTGCAAAGTGGCCTAGGCAATGATTTTTAGTTAGGTCACAAAATCTAGGAAAACTTCCTCCCAGTTAGGCCCCTCTAGAACACATGGTCCCACCTGAACACAGTACCTGCCCTCTCTTCTCATGCCCCAACTACATTCCTTTCCCTCCTTCCCACTGCCAGAGGGATAGGTGGCAGAAGCAGCCTGGGCAGTATCTTTTTTGTGCAGCTCATAAAATTCCTAAATCTCCTTAGCTTCTCAGAGCTGTTTCCATGAAATACAAAGGGATATATAGAACCTGATGCAGTGAAAGGATTAAGGTAGAATTTTATGGGCCACTCCAAAGTCTTCCTACATGTCTAACAAGCATTTTTAAAATGTATTGATGCATTTAGGAATTAAGAATGATTAAATAGTAAATGAATGTCCTCCGCCTTCTCGTGTTCTTTTATTCAAATTTTTATTTTGCTGTTTGTGGTATCTCTTTTTTCTCAAACCTCTTTCGTGTCTGTTTTCCCTCAGTCTAGTAACTCTCCCTCCACCCTCTTTTCCCTTCCTCTCTTTCATCTCCTGTGACTGTTCTCTTCCTTCCTTCCTTTTCTTTCATTGTCTCCTTCCCTTTACTTACTAAGGCCAGGTCTACACTACAAACTTCTATTGGTATAACTACGTCACTCAAGGGTGAGAAAAATCCACACCCCCGAGTGACACAATTATACTGACCTAACTCCCGGCGTAGACAGCGCTACATCGACAGGAGAGCTTCTGCCATCGACATAGCTACTGCCTCTCATGGAGGTGGATTAGCTATGCCGATGGGAGAAGCTCTCCAGTCATGGCTGTAGCACAGTGGTGGGCAGCCTACAGCCCATCAGGGTAATCTGATTGCGGGCAGCAAGACATTTTGCTGACGTTGACTGTCCGCAGGCACGGCCCCCCGCAGCTCTCAGTGGCCACGGTTTGCTGTTCCCAGCCAATGGGAGCTGCAGGAAGTGGTGCAGGCCGCAGGGATGTGCTGCCTGCCGCTTCCCGCAGCTCCCATTGGCCGGGAATGGTGAACTGCGGCCATTGGGAGCTGCGGGGGGCCGTGCCTGCGGATGGTCAACGTCAGCAAAATGTCTCATGGCTCGCAATCAGATTACCCTGATGGGCCGCATGCAGCCCCTGGGCTGCAGCTTGCCCACCACAGTTGTAGCATCTTCCCTGAAGTGTTACAGCTGCATGGGCACAGGGTGCACAGGAGAGAGAGGGAGAGAGCTGGGGAAAAGGGGCACTGAGTAGGAGAGGCTGGGAATTAGGGCAGCATTTAGGGCAGGTCTTCACTACCCGCCGGATCGGCGGGTAGCAATCGATCTATCGGGGATCGATTTTTCACGTCTCGTTAAGACGCGATTAATTGATCCCCGATCGCGCTCCCCGTCGGCTCCGGCAATCCACCTCATCGAAAGGCGGAAGCAGAGTCGACGGGGGAGCGGCAGCGATCGACTTGCCGCCGTCCTCATCGCCAGGTAAGTCGATTACGATACGCTGACTTCAGCTACGCTATTCACGTAGCTGAAGTTGCGTATCGTAGATCGACCCCCTCCCCTAGTGTAGCCCTGGGCTAAGTGTAGACCTGCCCTAATTCCCAGCCTCTCCTACTCAGTGCCCCTTTCCCCCAGCTCTCTCCCTCTCTCTCATGCGCACCCTGCCCCCTGCACTCATATTCATTGGTTTCTGTGCCACTGTGAACAATGTATAGAGATAATTTAGAAGCTTCTTTCCCCCATATAAACACACACTAACTATACAATAGAGGAATTATTGCACCCCCACTGAAATGCCACCTCTGTAGTAGAATGAGACTGCTGCTTTGGAGTTCACCGCCAAATAACACAACTGAACATGAGGAATACTGTGTCTAGTTAAAGTAGGCAGGGTATCATTAACTAAATTGAAATTTTGTACAGGTCACCCTTGCTCTTTCAAGAAATGCCATAGTACCTTTGTTGACCACAGGTGGTTGGGACCTATGATTTGAATCTCATCTAGAAGCTGGCATCTCTAGTAACATAATACCAGCAGCTCCATTATTGTCAGAGCTACTGGAGACCTATAAATGTAAAATAATCTGGGCTCTCATTAAGATATCCGTTTCCTTGCAGAGCTACCCTTGATAAACAAAAGTAAAATGGTGTAAACCCACCTAGATTTAAAAGCTTGTCTCTCATTGTTCCTAAAGATCACCAGTTATTCAGTGTCCCCACTCCTTTCCTTGACAGCAATCCAGGCGCCTCTTTGGGGTCTGTGAAAACCATGGCCCCTGACATGTGAGAGGACCTCAGCTCAGTCTGTGGTTGTGCAAACAGTGCTGCCCAGGATCCAGGCACCAGGATCTGTGCAAGTTTATTCTCAGTAAACTGCCTGAGAACAGGGACTCAGATCATTTTCATTATACACATTTTATGTAACAGGAACTTGAGTATATATCCCAAAAAATCATCTCACTAACCCTCCTCAAAATCCAAAAGCCGTCCTTGTTCTTAGTGGTTTCATAATGGTGGAGAGAAGCTGGTGATATTTTCCTGGAGTGAAAAGTTGCTTTGCACTGAGGTTTGCCTAAAAATGTTAAATCTGGCTGTGGGCATTAGTTTAGCAATAACTCGGATAGAAATGTGTCACCTACTGAATCCCCACTATCAGTTCTTAGGTTTTCCTTGGCGGTTTTCCGTCCAAGTACCGACTAGGTCCAAATCTGCTGAACTTGTGACAAAAATCTGACAAATTTGTAGCCCAGAGTAATATGGCTGCAGGCCATATTGGATGGGTAATTTACAAATTAGATATGGGATTATGCAGTCTATGAATGTAGCTTTAACAGCACTTCTCATAAACCCCAATGGACCATGCAACTGTCAGCTTCCTTCCTTTTTTGCCAGTACTTAGTGGCAAAGAAATTTGCCTTTCACTGCAATGCCACCAAGCAGAATGTTAGTCTAGCATTAAATTATACTTCACCCATCAAGGACCACTATTGAATTGCAGTAAAAGCCTTATGAAAAATCAAAACTGAAGGAAGGCTTGAAGAATTGGGTGGATGGTTGAAAAGTAGTTGGCTTGTTATCAACGTACAGTTGGAAGCATGCTTGGCTTAATTTCGTCTAGCTGAACACACAGATTGTTTCTCAGACGTGTGGATAAGTTAGTTTTTAATCATTTTGGCAGTTCCTCTACACAGCAGAGCCCCAAAAGACTGAAACAATCCAACCACTTTCTTGCAAAGAAAAATGTCTGAATTTCAGTCACACAGAGCTCTCACACAAGCTGTTGTCTTGTAAAGGCAGACACTTCCATATTTCCTCTTTCTGAGTAAAGCAGCGCACTAACAAGCGCATTGTTGGCAAAAGGTTTTGGAATGGGGGGGGAGGGATAGCTCAGTGGTTTGAGCATTGGCCTGCTAAACCCAGGGTTGTGAGTTCAATCCTTGAGAGGGCCATTTAGGGATCTGGGGCAAAAAATCTGTCAGGGGACAGTACTTGGTCCTGCTAGTGAAGGCAGGGGACTGGACTTGATGACCTTTCAAGGTCCTTCCAGTTCTAGGAGATTGGCATATCTCCATATATTAAAAAAAAATAAAAATCAACAATTACTGAAATGCGTGTGCTGTGTTCTAACAGCATAATAGGCATTAATTGGCACCCTTGTGGGCAGTTCTAGCAGAGAGACCACAGACTGAGTCAGCCCAATGGTCCCTCCAGGACATCGAGGGGCTGTGTTAGGGGAAGATTGCAGAATCACTGCTCATCTTTGATAGCTAGAGGACTTTTACAGGATAAAAAAACAGCTCCTCCCCTGACTGCTCCCTGTGTACATAGTCAGTGGTAAATCTTGATTGCTCCATTCTGTGTAGAACAAGTACTGGCAGATGTAACTACAACCCAGTCTTCTTTCTGCTTCCCTTTTTTTGAAAAATGTGCCACAACAGAAGTAGCTGCATACAAGTCCAACAAAAGAGGTTGCTAAGATTTCCCCGCTCTGTAATTCAAGTTTTCCACCTGCCTGACACAGGTTCAAGCCTCACTTGTAACTGAAATTAGTTGAGTGCTTCAGATTATCTTTACTGGACTGCTGACCTGAGACTGGTTCTGACCTCGGGGACACTGCTGTATATGCAGAATAACACCACTCGTTGTGTGTTATATTGGTGGAAGGGAGTTCAGAATCCAGTCCCAGATCCTTAAAAATCCTATTCTCTTCAGAGCTTAACTAATATGGACCTGGACCTGTGAGGTTCTGAGCACCCACAACTTCAGGAGAGTTTAATGGAAGTCAGTGGGCATTGAGAGCACTCAGGATCAGGCACACGAGCTAAAGGGATAGGTTGTGCCACCCTGACTCTCATTGTATACTGCCTTACTCCAGACGTAGTGCCATTGGGGCGGATTCTGATCCTCTTAGTCATTCTAAGTAGAATCTTATTCTTCTGGCAGATTCTAAATGGGCCTTAGAATAGCTGTCCCTTTATAGTGCCAGAGTGGTGTAAAGGGGCTTTAGCTAAATGTGAAACAGATTCAATGTGAGTAAAAGTAGTGGAATCTGTGTCTGAATTACCTTAGTGAAGCGTCAGGACATAGTTTTACCAACTGGATGAGTTCTTCCATCCTGCTTCTTAACTCTCTGACTTTGTGGCCTTTAGTGGAGAAGCTCAGGATTTACAGTAGTGTACAAGATAGCAGGATTTGGCCCATTGTGCATTTAAATGAGAAGTAAAGGGAGAAAAGCAGAAGCAGGGAGAGCACAGTCATATTGAAACACCCTTAAAACATTTCACGGCTAATCCCGTTTGTCTGACTCACACCACTGAAAATCTGGGTGATTCAAGGTTGGATACCAAAATAGATGCATCCACTGGGCCCTTTTGTGAATTTGGGCCTGGATAGATATACAGGCTTCTGTTCTGACAGTGGTTTCATGAGTTCACACATTTGTGGGCTTGTACTTATGTAAACCTGATGTCCACAAGTAATTTTTTCAAAATGCCTAAGAGACTTAGGACGGAACCTCAGGCCCATTGACTTGACTAAGTCACTTACATGTTTTTTAAAATTTACCACACTATATCAGAGGTCCTGATCCAAAGCCTATTGAATTCAATGGGAATCTTTCCATTGATTTCAGTGTTGGTTTTTTTATTAGACCCTCAGCCAGGATCACTGTGGTGAAAGCTCTTTGACTGTGGTGCCCTTGCACTCTTCACATTATTTCTGTATATAAAGATCAGTTTTGAGAAGCAGTTTCCTCCATCAAAGCTCCACGTCAGCTGGCCACATTTGCTGAAAAGCCAGCATCAAACCTATATTTGAAGCAGTGTAGGCTATCAATATAGAAAACCAAAGATGTGTCAGTTCTCCTTGCTCATATTATGGGCTATAGAGTTTCACAGGCTAGAATATTGGTAAATATTTATTTTTAATTACATTCTTTTTTACAAAACCAAAGGCAGCCAAGAAAACTACACTGTAATTTAATGGGTTTTAACATGCCACACTAAACTGCCCTCTTAAACATAATGAATTATGTGAAGTCATCCAGTTTAAGACTCTCTTAAAGAGGTAATTCAATTTAAACATGGTTACGTATTACTAGCTTCAGTGTCTGAAAAACATTTATAGTGCCAGTAACTGTTCCAGTGCCCTAGGTTATGCTACAGACTGAAAGACAATCACAAACTAAGCTCAGAAAAGTGTGCTGTGGTTTGGTGTAACTGATAGATGAAATTGCCAGTGTGATGGCCTCAGGCAAGAAACACAAGCTGGGTGGACTAGAGTCTCATTTTAGACAAAAGTGTTGGTTAAAACAAGGACAGGGAAATAAATAAAGCACTAGTTGCTCATCTGTGTCTTTTTAGAACACTATGCAGGAAAAAACAGCCCCCACAGTAGTTCTTCGGGCGTCTTCCCTCTTGGAACTGGCCATCTACTGCTGCTTCAATGCTTATGACTGCCCCTTCTCACATATGGCGATCAGGCTCAGGCAAATTGCCTTTCAGTCAGCCAGTGTCAGAATTTTGAGGGGGCCTGTAATACAAAGATGCTTCTTTTCTCTAGCCACCACCTTGTAGCTGATTGGTAAGGGGATGATAGGCTCCATTAGGCCAAAGATGGCCCTTATCCTCTCCAACAAAAATATAATTGATGGAAAGAGAAAAGGGAACTGCCACATCACTTTTTCTGGGCTTTGGAACTCCCAACTGCCCTCTTGCTCAATCACCACGTACCCTGTGCGACCATACATTTCAATGCGACTACTTGATGAGTAACATACTAAACATTTGTATAGGTGACAAAATCTGGTCCTGGGTATTTTAAAACCCTTAATAGAAGATTTACAGAATGACTAAGGACCTCCGTACAACACCTCCGGAGGTCCTTACAACACAATGGCACCCTCTGGGTGATAGCATCATGTAAGGGCCAGACTGCAAATCATTTACTTCCACTGCAGTCCTAGTAACTTCTGGCCCTTAACTAATCATGTGATTTAAGTCTTGCTGTCCTGAACCAAAAATCACCTTTCAATAGCAATGGTAGAACCTCGTAGAAAATGTATGATACATGTAAGATTTCTTCTCCTTTATGATAAGCAGCATGTGTTCTCTTAGGAGAGAGTTTGGAATAGGATTAAAATAGAACAGAGAGTAATGGAGAAAGTAGTCTCAGTTAGGATTACATTTAAACCTTTCAACATGACTGATAATATTTCCTTTTTTCTTTTTAGTATAAACTTGACTCAGCTGTTGAAGGGGGAGTACAGAGATTATTTCTTGTCAGAATCTAACAAAAATAATATGGTTAACCTAATTCAAATCATGCTGGAGAAAAACCTTAAACATCATAAGCCTGATCTCCTCTTACATGCACTGGTGCACATTGGGAGTAACTTGATTGTTAAGGCCTGGTCTACACTAACGGGCGTGGGGGGGAGGGGATTGATCTAAGTCACGCAACTTCAGCTACGTGAATAACGTAGCTGAAGTCAACGTACTTAGCCCTGGTCTACACTACGAGTTTAGGTCGAATTTATTAGCGTTATTTCGATTGATCCGTGCACCCGTCCACACAACGAAGCCCTTAACATCGACTTCTAGGGCTCTTAAAATCGATCTCGCCACTCCACCCCCAACGAGGGGATTAGCGCTTAAAGCGATATTGCCGAATCGATGTAGGCTTAGTGAGGACGCAATTCGACGGTATTGGCCTCCTGGATCTATCCCACAGTGCAACATTTGACCATTCTGGACAGCAGTCTGAGCTCGAATGCTCCGCCCAGGTAGACAGGAAAAGCCCCGCGAACTTCTGAATTTCATTTCCTGTTTGGCCAGCGTGGTGAGCTGCAGGTGAGCGCAGATCTCATCAGCAGAGGTGACCATGATGGAGTCCCAGAACCGAAGACGAGCTCCAGCATGGACCGAGCGTGAGGTACGCGATCTGATCGCTGTATGGGCAGACGGAACCGTGCTAGCAGAGCTACGGTCCAAAAGAAGAAACGCCAATACATATGCCAAAGTCTCCAAGGGCATGCAGGACAGAGGCTACAACAGGGATGCGCAACAGTGCCGCGTGAAAATTAAGGAGCTCAGGCAAGCCTACCAAAAAAGCAGAGATGCAAACAGCCGCTCTGGGTCAGAGCCCCAGACATGCCGCTTCTATGATGAGCTGCATGCCATTCTAGGAGGTGCAGCCAGCACTGACCCACCCATGTGGTATGACTCCGTATGTGGATCATCAGAAACCACAGAGGAGCATGATGATGATAATGATGCTGAAAATAGCACCCAGACACAGCAAGGAAGCGGAGAAGCCCTTTTCCCCGACAGCCAGGAACTCTTTGTCACCCTGGAGCCAGTACCCTACGAACCCACCCAAGGCGTGCTCGATGCAGGAGAAGGGACCTCTGGTGAGTGTACCTCTGTTAAATTAATACATGTTTTATAAGCAAGCGTGTTTAATGATTAATTTGCGGCCAGTACAGCTACAGCTACTGGAAAAGTCTGTTAACATGTTCGGGGATGGAGCAGAAATCCTCCGGGGACATCTCCAGAAAGATCTCCTGGATGTACTCCCAAAGCCTGTGCAAAAGGTTTCTGGGGAGGGCAGCCTTATCCTGTGCTCTGTGGTAACACACTCTACCACGCCAGGCCAGTAGCACGTAGTCTGGAATCATTGCTTTGCAAAGCATGGCGGCGTATGGTCCCGGTGTTTGCTGGCATTCAAGCAACATCCGTTCTTTATCTGTCTGTGTTATCCTCAGAAGAGTGATATCATTCATGGTCACCTGGTTGAAACAGGGGAATTTTATTAAGGGGGTATTCAGAGGGGCTCCATCCCTGCTGGGCTGTTTGCCTGTGGCTGAACGGAAATCTTCCCCGCTGTGACCCATGCGGTGGGGGGAGGGGGAACAGCGAACATCTTGGATGTGTGTCTGTGTGTGGGGGGGTGTCGATTAGGTTCGCGCTGCACGTTAACCCGAAAACCGCCGCCCCTCCCTTTTCAATTGCCAACCAGTTTTAAATTGCCAGCCCAAAGGCTGTTTGTTATGGGAAATGAGGGGGTTGCTGTTTGAAAACATTCCCACATGTTATGAAGGTTAAAGAAGCCTATAGACTGTGGCTTACCATGGCTGCCTGCAAGCCGAATTCTGTTGCCCGCCGGACCTGCTTGTGTGATCTCTCACACCAAACCGGCATACCCTCAATATAACAGGCAAAGTGTAACCTTGGACCAAATGCACATGTGCTATGTAATGTTTGGAGCATTGTTCTCTAATATGTGTCTTTTAAACTACTCCTCTCCCGTTTGTTTCCTCCCGCAGCTGCAAATGTTTCAACACCACCCCTTTCATCACCGTCCCAGAGGCTAGCGAAGATTAGAAGTAAAACAAAAAGGAATCGAGACGATATGTTCTCAGAACTCATGCAATCCTCCCACACTGAAGCTGCCCAGCAGAATGCATGGAGGCAGACACTGTCGGAGTCCAGGAAGGCAGAATTTGATCGCGCGGACAGGTGGCGTGCTGAAGACAATGACTGGCGGGATGAAGAGAGACAGCGGCGGGATGAAGAGAGTAGATGGCGTCAGCGTGCAGAGAGAAGGCAGGATGCAATTCTGAGGCTACTGGAGGATCAAACGGAAATCCTCCGGCTTATGGCTGAGGAAAGGTGTAGGGTTCAGGAAAGGCCGCCTGAGCCCAGACCACCACTACAGCCCCTGTGTAACCAACAGCCCTCCTTCCCGAGTCCCATAACCTCATCCCCAAGACTCCCAAGAACGCGTTTGGGCGGCCTCCGTGCACCCAACCACTCAAGCCAAGAGAACAGTCCAAGCAAGTAAGGGCTGGCATTCAATAAGTTTTAAAGTGCTGTGTGTCCTTGTCCTTCCCTCATCCCCTCCTCCACCACCCATCCTGGTGCTTCCCTTCCTCCACCACCTATCCCGGGAGACTGTGGCAGTTACCCCCATAGTTCCCCCTCTGTGTTTTACGAATTAATAAAGAATGCATAATTTTTAAGCAACAATGACTTTATTTCCTCTGCAAGCGGTGACCGAGGGGGGGAGGGCAGGGCGGTTTGGGTAAAGGGAAGTAGAGTGAATGAAGGGGCGGGGCTTTTCATTACTGGGGAAAAACAGAACTTTCACACAGCATCCTGGCCATTCATGAAACTGGTTTTCAAAGCTTCCCTGATGCGCAACGCACCCTGCTGTACTCTTGTAATAGCCCTGGTGTCTGGCTGCGCATAACCAGTGGCCAGGCGATTTGCCTCAACCTCCCACCCCGCCATAAACGTCTCCCCCTTACTCTCACAGATATTGTGGAGTGCACAGCAAGCAGTAATAATAATGGGAATATTGTTTTCGCTGAGATCTAACCTAGTCAATAAACTTCGCCAGCAAGCTTTTAAATGCCCAAATGCACATTCCACCACCATTCTGCACTTGCTCAGCCTATAGTTGAAAAGGTCCTGACTACTGTCCAGGCTACCTGTGTATGGCTTCATGAGCCATGGCATTAAGGGGTAGGCTGGGTCCCCAAGGATAACTATAGGCATCTCAACATCCCCAACGGTTATTTTCTGGTCTGGGAAGAAAGTCCCTTGCTGCAGCAGCCGAAACAGACCAGAGTTCCTGAAGATGCGAGCGTCATGTACCTTTCCCGGCCATCCCACGTTGATGTTGGTGAAACGTCCCTTATGATCCACCAGTGCTTGCAGCACTATTGAAAAGTAACCCTTTCGGTTTATGTACTCGCTGGCTTGGTGGTCCAGTGCCAAGATAGGGATATGGGTTCCGTCTATCGCCCCTCCACAGTTCGGGAACCCCATTGCTGCAAAGCCATCCAGTATGAGCTGCACATTTCCCAGACTCAC
The DNA here is from genome assembly GCA_033296515.1 of Macrochelys suwanniensis. Taxonomy (NCBI): domain Eukaryota; kingdom Metazoa; phylum Chordata; order Testudines; family Chelydridae; genus Macrochelys; species Macrochelys suwanniensis. Next base: position 161,853,908 of record CM065777.1, read on the forward strand.
AACCCTTGGTACCAGCAGCTTGGTGATCGCCCTGGCTACTTGCATCACAACAGCCCCCACTGTAGATTTTCCCACTCCAAATTGATTCGCGACTGACCGGTAGCTGTCTGGCGTTGCAAGCTTCCACAGGGCTATCGCCAGTCGCTTCTCTACTGTGAGGGCTGCTCTCATCTTGGTGTTCTGGCGCTTCAGGGCAGGGGAAAGCAACTCACAAAATTACATGAAAGTGCCCTTACGCATGCGAAAGTTTCGCAGCCACTGGGATTCATCCCAGACCTGCAGCACTATGTGGTCCCACCAGTCTGTGCTTGTTTCCCGGGCCCAGAATCGGCGTTCCACTGTATCAACAAGCCCCATTACCACCATGATGTCCACCTTGCGGGGGGGCCTTTTTTGAGAGAGGTCTGTGTCCATGTCCTCATCACTGTCCTCAGGGCGCTGCTGTCGCCTCCTCGCCTGCTGTAGCTCTAGCAGCTCCTGGTTCTCGTTCTCCATATACTCCTGGACAATGCGCGTGGTGTTCATAACGGCGATAACAGTTGCAGTGATCTGATCGTGCTCCATGCTTTCCCTGGTATGCTGTTTGCAGGACAGCAGAGTGGGAGCAGAAGCGGCGGGTGGATAACAATGGTGTCAGCAATATGGCACCCGCATGAAAAAAGGCGCGAAAGGATTTTTGGCTCCCCCCTCAGTTGCTTTCACGGAGGGAGGGGGGAGCAAGGGTTAGGCTCATTTCCTTCTAGCAGCAGATGGTACAATATGCGGTGAGCAAGGGTTAGGCGCCTTCCCTTCTAGCAGCAGATGGTACAATATGCTTGCTATCCATCATCATCTCCTGGCCTCCTCAAGGATTGAACTTGCAACCCCGGGTTTAGCGGGCCAACGCTCAGAACGCTGAGCTATCCCTCTGCCTGTATTATAGCGTGACTGAATCCCCACTAGACCTAATGTCCAGGCGTACGCTGGAGATGTACGGTAATTGTGAGCTGAGCAGGCTTCCGTAGCAAACACGGAAACCCCGGAAAAAAGGCGCGAAAAAGATTGCTTTCATGGAGGGAGGGAGGGACGTTTGATGGCTTGACGACATGTACCCAGAACCACCAGCGACAATGTTTTCTGCCCCATCAGGCTTTGGGATCGCAACCCAGAATTCCAATGGGCGGCGGAGACTGCGGGAACTGTGGGATAGCTACCCGCAATGCAATGCTCCGAAAGTCGATGCTAGCCCCGCTACTGTGGACACAGTCAATCGACCTCATGGTCTTAATGCTCTTTAGTGGGGACACACACAATCGATTCCATAAATTCGGGTTTTAAAATATCGACTTCTATAAATTCGACCTAATTCTGTAGTGTAGACGTACCCTTAGATTCACTTACCGTGGCGTCTTCACTGTGGTAAGTCGACTGCTGCCGCTCCCCCGTTGACTCCGCCTGCGCCTCTCACGGCAGTGGAGTATAGGAGTCGATGGGAGAGAGCTCGGGGGTCGATTTGTCACGTCTAGACTAGATGCAATAAATCGGCCCCTGCTGGATGGATCACTGCCCGCCGATCTGGTGGGTAGTGTAGACATACCCTAAAGAGTAGTTCAGAAGAGACAAGAATCAGACTCATTTGGGCCTGGTTCTGCATGGATGCGAAGAAGACTAATGCACAATGCTTCCAGAAGCTCTTACTGGGAAGGTGCACCTCCATTTTGTCCCCTCATCTTGCCTCTGCTGAAAAGTAAAATGGGAACCTCACGGGGTGCAGCAGTACACTGTATATTTGAAAAAGCCACAGATTCTAGTAATATTTCTCTCATGATAAAACTAGGACAAAGCCTATAAAGAATCGTCAGATCTTTAATATGATCCCACTGTATCTCCAGCAGCATGACATAAGTCAACCACGTTCTCTTATGTAGCCGGTTCTCCAGATCAGTGCTGAGTCCAAAGTCTGGTTAATTTCTGGCGAAACAGAAGAAGATAGAGACTCATCTCAATCACTTTCATAGCTCATGTGCCATCTCTTTGGCTTGAACTTGATTAAATGGGCTACAAAGGGAATTCCAAACTCCCTTGACTTCTAACTGTGAAAACAAAAAGTGTGGTGGGATTAATTTGTTTTAGAGGCTCACTCTCCTGTATAGCAAATGTTCACTTTACAAAACTGGCATTCCCTTGATAGCCTTGTTGGCATTCTCAGCAGAGAAGTCAGGGGACTCAATTAGCATGGGGGAAACAATGTTTCCTTCACACCTAGAAATGGGCCCTCTGTATCAGGGCTCGGACATATTTGTGGGGCATTTTATCTGTGTGTGCGCATATGAAATTTTCACTGCTGCTGCTGTCTGTGCTGTATTTGCTCTGCAGCCATACAAAGGGGTTTGCTCTGTGGTGCTGCCAGTCACCTTCCAGTAGAACTAATTTTGCTGAAACTTGCTCTCAGTAAACAGTCTGGAAATAAAACCATTAATTTTAATGTAGTAAACATGTATTCATTAAATTGTACTGTTTCATATGGATTCACAAGGGACCTACGTGAGGCAATTTCAGATCACTGGACATTTGCAAGTGTCTAGAAGTTACAGTTCATATCTGAATAGCTAAGATGTGTATTTAGGGCCTAATCCTGCATGCATTGAAGTCAAAGGCAAAGTTCCTGCTTTATGTAGTTTGGTCAAGAGTTGATTTTGTCCTTGTGGAGGAATTACAACTCTTGTGCCCCACAGTATACATCAATCTCTATACTGTACTTAGTTCTGTATTACTGGTCCTAAACTGTTGACATTCTTTTCCTTGCACTGATGTGGCCAACTATGCAATATGTGCTGTATTATCTGGGACAGGATGGGATCCTTTCTAGTCCATTTTCTTATCTGGGAAGCCTTTATTGAGGTCTGGTCTAGGTAGTCTGTGAGTCACACAATTTCTCTTGGTGGTTTCATAGAACCAACCAGTTCTAGTAATGGTAATTGACTGAGGGCATCACCATAGGCATGCTGATGTCTGGCCTTATAAATTATGTTATCCTCTTAAGTGGCTAATGTTGTAGTCAGGCCAGTGCCATATTTGGCACCCCCTTATTTTCACTGAAGAGTCCCACCAGTGGTTTGTGATCTGTCAAAATGGTAAAAGACTTTCCATGTAGGTACCGGGGGAATTATTTTATAGTGGGGCTTTGTTTCTCCAACTGGAAGAAACCCATTCAGCTTTATTTAGGGTCCTGGAGACATATCCAATGGGCCTTTCTTCAATATCTCTCATGTTATGGGACAAAATTGCCCTCACCCCATATGATGAAGTATTGCAGGATAGGATTAGTTCTTTGCCCAAATCAAAATAAAGAAGGTAGCTCTGGAGATTTTAGTAGCTTTTTAGATTCCTGGACTGCTTTCTTTTGTTTCTTTTCCCAATGCCAAGGAGTCTCCTTCCCCAAATAGTGGTTTCAAGGTTCTAAAAGGGCTGAGACTCCTTCTTGGCCTAGTCTGTAGCCCAGGTAAACTACCTCTGGTCTCATAAAAGAGCAGTTATTTTGTTTCAAGCAAAGTCCTGCCACTTCCAATCTTTTAAATGCCTTCTTCAGTGTTGAAAGATGTTCCAGATCACTTCTGCCAGCAATGAGGATATTGTCAATCCTCACTACAACCCTGATCTGGAGGGCCCATTTCTAGGTGTGAAGGAAACATTGTTCACTGAATCCCCTAGGCCAAGTAGCTGAAGCCCCTATATCTAGTATCATGTATACCAACTAATTGTTTAACTCTACTGTTATTTTGTAAGGTCCCACTTTCTTCCCTGGTATACAATAAATTCTGTGTACCTCCTCCTCTGTGTCTATCCTTCCTTTTCAGGAAAAAGGCCCGCTGCTTCCCTCTTTTTTCTCTGTAATTATGAAGTTGAACTGCTTCAATTTGATGTGCTGGTTGTTAGTTCCCTCTGCATTTCCTGGCTAAGTGTCCAACCTGGAGGCATTTATAACACTGGGCCACTTTATATTTACAAATGGAGGCCAAATGAGCTCCTCCATAGCAGAAGCCAGCACCCGTTTTTGTTGGCTTTGTATTTTGTGTACAGAATCAGTTTGATTGTGCTTGTATTCTAAATGCAAATCTTGTAAATTTTTCACTGCTACTTTCATAGCGGTTGCCAATTCTACTTCTTTGAGCCCAGTCAAGTTCCTTTCTGCCTTTGAATTTTTTCATCATTAATACCACAAACAAATCTGTTTCACAGCATCTTCTCCAAGACATTCCCAAATGAACAATATTCAATTAGCTTTCTATGCTGAGCCACATACACATTCATTTTGCCTCCTCATCCAGTGATGAATGAAAACATTCCACAATAATGCTGGGCTTTGGAGTATAATGCTCAGTTAAGATCCTTTGCAGTTCTTCTAAACATTTCTCTCCTGGTTTCTGAGGTTGTTAACGAACTCCTTAAGAGGAAGTAGGTTTGACTGCCACAGACCCAGAGAAATACTGCTGTCTACTTTTCCTCATCTCTAATCTCATTTGTCCAGAAAGTAGTGGCTCAAACTTTCAATACATTATTGCCAATCCTCATTTTTTGCATTAAATTCAATTTTCCTATCGATGCCATTCTATGTTTTCTCCTCATTGCCAGTTTTGAAGAGGGACCTCCAGATGATATGATAACACTCTGTCTTCTTACAGTTACTGCAGGCTAAAGAACATGTTGCTTTATTGTTGGAAGGAACTGCATACTCAAAATGGTGGGGCAAGTTTTGCAAACCCCACCAACTAATGGGAAGTAAGTAAAGTCAAAGGGTGAAACATGGCTCCAATCCATAATACCCTGAGTCACTCAGTTAACCTCTTAATAGCCCCTTTACTACAGCATCGTACTTCAAGTACAAGTTAAGGTGAGAAATTTAGCTGTAAACCTGAATGTATAGGTTTGAGACAAACACAATATTTTCCACAGTATTTGAGTTTATACTTGGTGTTTTTATGTTTCTATTTAAAAGAAAGGAAATTCCTGATAGCAAGAACAATAATCTATGTTCTGTGGTGAAAAATCTTTAGGAAATTGGAAGCAACTAGATCATAACACGGCCATTTAGGAGTCTGACAAGCACTGGGTGGGTGACATTAGAGAGACTTTAATGAGAGTTGCAGGTGCTCAGTACTTTTTAGGATCCCCTATGTTGGCACAGTGACGAAGATGGGTGTTTCTTGTAACACACAACCATGTAATATTTATTTAACTGGATTTAAATAAAACCCAAAAAGGTGTCTATTCAAGGCTCTCGGTACCCAAACACACTGTTAATACCACAGCCAGATCTCAGCAGCATTAAAATAACCAATCCAACAGGAACCCAGCCAGCCATCTACAAAAACTCCTTCCCAATCCTTCAACATAATAAGGGGCCGTTTTCTACATTTGCTTAACAGTTGGGTCCTTTGGGTTTGTTGCCCCCTGGCTGCAGAAACAAAGTAACGCCAATGTATTTTGTTGTAATTTCATTTTACAAAATATAATTCTCCAAATGGAAACCTCCTCTGGGGGCAAATTTGTACATGAGGACTTTGGATCTCAAAGGCAACCCCCTTATGCAAACAGCCCCAGTCAGTTAAATAAGACTAATCACATGAGTAAGGGAGTGACAGAAAGTATGAGCTCCCCTTACGCCCCTGTGGGCTACTGTCTTGGTTCAAGCACACAGGAGTACGCAGGTACTTCTTGCTGGTTTATATTTGCCCCATCCTATGCAGATTGGTGGGGAATGGATAGAGCCAGGGCACTTCTATGCCTAGCAAGTGCAGCTGAGTAGGTATAGGCCAGTGACACATTTATCCTCCCCACTCCACTGCCATTCTGAAGCAAGGAGGAGGAACTGTGATTCAGAAGTGTCTCTCAATCACAATGTCTCCTGGTAGCTACTCCTGGGGAAGTGCAGCTTACACACCATCCCTAGCTCAGGGCTGGACCTAAAGTCACAATCTAGCCCTAGAAGGATACATAAATTAAAGCTTCTTGTTTGCTTCTTAAATTCCCTTTATTGTCACTGGTAAATTGGTTCAATGTATGGTCCCATGAATAAATGTGCAAATAAGACTGACTGTTTTCATTTCAAATGGATCATTATTAAGGCTTCAAGCTGTCAATGAGACCAGTGTAGGGAAACTTTATTATTAGCAATGCTTCTGTGAATGTGTGAGCAGAATGGCTCATACCAGGGGATCAGTAATATGCTCCCAGTTGGCTTTTAATTCAGTTTAGCAAATATGAATGATCTGTAAGTGCTGAATGAAAAAGCAAGCTATAGAACCCGCAGCATATTTGTAAACTACAGCTGGCTGGAACAGTTAATGCCTGGGGGCCATTTTCAAGTTCAAAGACAAACATTTATTTTTAATAGCGCAAACTAGTTGCACAGCCAATTTGTTTTCGTGTACAGTCACATATTTGGACTTTTAACTGAAACGCATCAAAAGAAAATAACTTCCATTGACATTATGCAGTTTCCTAGAGAGTCAAATGCCTCTTAGTAAACATCAGCCCTCTGGGCCTGATCAATGACACAGAGGTCAGAATTTTTACAAGTTAATATTTTCCAAGCCACACTAAAGACTTCCTATTGCCTACTCAATGTAAATTGTTTACAGCCTGCTCAGAAAAGGAGCTCCTGTTCCATGCCTCTCAACTGATAAAAACAAATTCTCCCCAGAAACTTCCTGTGGTGAATTCGTCCATAATACGCTGTATTTTATTGTCTCTGGTCCTGAGTGCATGCAGGGATGCTCTCTGGTGAAGATGTAGACAATAAATAATTTTTTATAACATAGCATAGAGGACAGGCCTGCATATTGGACTTTATTAAGAAGGGATTGCATGGGGTTTTGTTGTTGTTGAAACTGATCAATATGGTGAAGGAGACTTTTCTGATGCTGTTCCTAAGCTAACATGCTGATGGGCACAACTGTGAGGTGGAGTTTACATGCAATTTCAGAAATTTTGCTATGAGCTGGTTTGATTTTGCTTCTTCTAATCAGTGGTTTTGTTTTTGTTTCTGGAATTTTTTTTCAAAGTAAACTTTTAATAAATGGGAAAAAACCTATGCTGCACAATGTGGTACGGAGAACCATGTGTTCTGTGGTACAGAAAGATATGTTATGATTCTTATCTTCGTGAGACCATGAAAAAATAGTTCTTTGTCCTCAACCTCATTAAAAAGTTATTTAATAAAGAACTTGAAACCATTATCAATATTTACAAAAGAAATGCTCGAGAGTGGAGTTATGTATTTTGAAATTCACAGAAGGCTCAGTGCGTTGAAGCAACAATATACGTGATAGGAAGTATAGTTGACATTTTCCAGATATAGAAAACAGATGATGGAAGGTTTAATTTCTATGAATTGGAGCAGTAGCTCAGTCTACTAACCTCATGGGAATGTTTTCAGCTCAGCAGGGTGCTCAAAGAACAGAAAATTTCAAGCACTTGTGGAAAATTGGTTGAAACCTACATGATTTTTCTAAATTTAAATATGACTCTGCTGTTAGAGTGAGACTAATTTTGGAACTGAAGAACTTTGGAAGTAAAAAGAATTTCCTGAATTTCACCACGTTGTTTTTTTAAACTCTCAGGATAAATCAGGCCAAGCTATTAAAATATATTTGGTGAATAATAAAGCGCTTTATTAAACAATAGTTAAGACAGTCGGCTCTTTTATCTTAATGCTTGCTGTTGTGTATATTGGCTGATGCTACTATAGTTCAGAGATAAGTTGTAGTAAAAAAGACGATGACATATGGGTATTGCCGCAATGCGGAGAGGGCAAGGATAACCTGAACTGCATCCAAAAAGGGCTAATAGAACTAATTTGAGAAAGGGAATGAAAGAAAGGGCCTAATTCTAGTCTCCTTTACATTGGCATGACTCAAGAGTAACTCCACTGAAGCCAGTGATTTATACCCAAGTAAAATCATTGTAAGTGAAATCAGAATCAGTCCCAGAGACTTTAAAGCCCAAATTAAATAACAACTCCTCCTATTTCTCAGGCCTGAGGTATGATCTGTATACAAAAAATGTGCATTTATTTTCATGTGCATTTATTATAATGGAATGTGCAACTTGGGCATCTGTGAATATTTAAACATCAAACAGACATTTGTACACACAAATGCCTGATTTGTGAGTGTAATTTTGGTGAGTGTGCATCCAAATGTAGGTATGAAAATGCAAATATCTTTTTCTGTGCAGATCTTGAGTCTTTCTAAAAATAACTAGCTATAAAGGGCAGTAGTTTGTTTATATACGTTCTACCATGCTTGCCACATTTTCTCATCATGAGTGTACTTTACCACTTCAGGTTTCTTACAACATTAGAACAGTTCTTTATTGTTTAATAAACCAAAGGGAGCTATAATGTGGATTTTTTATAGCTATCCTGGGCATTTATGTCTACACTCTAGCAGGCTTTAAAATGGTCAAATTAGGAGCACTGCTGGGTTGTGGGAGACAGAAATGGGGTCGGGGTGGGACGTAGCTCCAGGAACCAACAGTGCTACACTGGAGGAGCAAAGCCAATGAAGGCGCTCGTTTTCTCTGCGTATTGTCGTTGGTTGCTAGAGTTACTGAATGGGTGGCACATTCGGTTGGTATTTTGGGGCTGATTTTGAAGCTCTTGTAGGATGAGTTCTAATCCAGGGGTTCTCAACCTTTTTCTTTCTGAGCCCTCCCCCGCCCCCCAACATGCTATAAAAACTTCATGGCCCACCTGTGCCACAACAATTGATTTTCTGCATATAAAAGCCAGGGCCTGCATTAGGGGGTAGCAAGCAGGGCAACTGCATGGGGTCCCACACCACAGGGGCCCCCACAAAGCTAAGCTGCTCAGGCTTCAGCTTTAGCCCCAGGTGGTGGGGCTCAGGGCAACGTGGCTTTGGCTTTCTGCCCTCGGCCCCAATGAGTAATGCCAGCCCTGCTTGGAGGACCCCCTGAAACCTGCTCACAGCCCTCCAGGGAGGCTTGAACCCCTGGTTGAGAGCTGCTGTTCTAACCCATTCATCTGGAAAATTCCTGCATACTTGGGGACTGGGGGGTCATCTAATACATTTGTAACCAAAGTGTTTGCTTTTATTGGATTTTGTATGTGTGAGTTTGGGTTTTTTTTACCTTTTTCACAGGCTTTTTTGTATTGGCTCCAGGAAATAAATCAAATGTGTTGTCTATTCAGAAGAGAGGAGCCATGAAACAGCTTATATGTATTTGAAGGTATATATCTATCTAAGATACTTCTATAGCTTCCATTACCATGACAATGGAGTGCCTCACAACAATTAATGCAATTATCCTCACCACATCCCTATGAATTAGAAAGCAAAAACGCAGGAAGTCCCCAGTCCTCTGTTGTGCCCAGTCTCTGCCTGCTGGTAGCAGTTTGCAGTCCTCCCAGTGCAGAATGCTCCTGCCACACTCCCTCCCCGTGGTCTACGCCATTGGGAATCCTCAGCAATGGAGATGCAGCCAGTATCTGCTCTTTGCACCTCTTCAATCTGACACTCAGATTTGTGTCCTGATTTTAACCTTAAATCATCTCGTCCTTTAAAAAAAAATTGCTATTCTTTTAATAGATTTTATGGCATGGAAAAATCCAGCCTCAGTAGTTTTTAAAATCACATATAAAGGCTCAGAAATGCAAAAATGCAAAACGAAATGTTGGTATTTGGCTTGATTAACTATCTCTGTGATGACATACTGCAAGTCTTTGTAATTGTATTGGGTGGTATGGGAGGAAAGTCAATCAGATTATCTGACTAGGGCTGAACCAGGAAATTTGTCACCACACTTCCAAAACACGGGGAAGGAGGGCCAGACCAGTGATGCAGAAATCTTCATTCTCCTCCCCTGAAAGTAGCGCGGCGCAGAAGGAATAACTGGGAGCATCTCTGGTTGCCTACCTACTAGGGCCAGGGAAGAAGAGTCATGCGGATCTGCACTTTTCCTCTAAGGCAGAAGGGATTGGAGCAGCACCGTATCTGGGGGAGAGAAGGCACCAGTGTGTGTGCGGGCGGGAGGGTGGGGGATAGATGTTACCAAATAAGGGAAAGGAAAGTCAGATGAACTGGGGAGAAGGAAGGTCCAAGGGACAGAGCGAACTGTGAGAATGGGGGATATGTGGCCCTAAAACTTGGCAGGCAGGAAGTAAGATGTCTGGAACCAGGTGGGTGGGAGATGAGAGGTTGCTAGCACTAGGAGGGAACTTGCAGTCAGGGGGAAAGTGGGACCTGGAACAGAGCTGGTAGGAAATGAGGAGACCTGAAGGATTTCATGGGCTGTGAGGAGGCAAACAGCACTGGGTGACAATTAACAAAAAGGCAACCAGTTAGTGGTGTTAGTTCAGGGCAGTAAGGCATCTAGAGTGATCAAGCATTGCTTTCTGGTGCACTGGGGAGATGAGAGAGCCAGAGCAGAGACACTTCCAGGGAAGACCTAAGTTGCTGCCTCTGTGTCCATGAAACCTGAATACGAGGTTGTAGAATAAAGCACCAGATGTAGTGGTTTGTTCTGTCTTCCCTAAACACTGCAATTTTCCCCTACGCCAGCACATGCCCTACCCACCACCTTCTTTTGATACCTCCTGGCCACTTGCAAAGGTTTGTCTTTTGATGGTACCTAAAGAGGAAAGTGTCTCAAAAACAGAAACTAGGACAGTGTAGAAGAATACCCATTTAAAAGCATCAATCTTAAGCTGGCTGGTGTCTCTACGTGTCTCACATCCTCAGTGCTCATTATGCTTACACTAAACAAGGGTTTCTCGACCAGTGGGTCAGAACCCAAAATTGGGTCATCAGAATGTTTCCAAGGGTCACGTGGCAGCTCCTGTGGCTCCTGTCCCACGGGGCTGGCTGGGCTCACCTCCCTGCTCCTGGCACTGCAACCTCTGGGGTCCTAGCACCACTCATGATGACGGGAGTCCAGGAAGGCCAAATCTGAGTGAGTGGCACTGCAATCCCATGAGCCAGCTGCAACTCCACTCACACAGATTTGGTCCAGTCAGAGCGGGTAGGGCCAACCCCGAGCGACACTGCAACCCCAGAGGTTGCAAAGCCGGGAGCGGAGAGCCAAGCCCAGCCAGGCCCACAGCACTGGAGCTGCAGGAACTGCCACTGTGGGGTGAGTGCTGGGCAGGACCCAACCCTTCCCAGGGGGCAGCACTCGACTGAAACCACCCCAGGGTCTCCACGCCCAGACTATTTAGTGGGTCGTGACAGGCCATAAACATTTACAAATGGCTCCTGAGCCCAAGAAGTTTGAGAAACCCTGCACTAGATCATCACAGCTTGGAAGTGGAAATGAGTCTGAGGTCGTCTGAATAGTATAATTTCCCATTATATCTCGACAATGGGGCTCAGTGGCCTGTGGTAAATAACTATGTGCTAATCCCATGAACATTCTATAGATGCTCAATCGCCTTCTCAATGGTTCCTTCCTTACTGGGTGTCAGGAGGCAAAAATAGTTGCATATATAAAACAAGTTATAAAACAAAGGCACATTAGTTTAAAACCTATTAAAGGGCTTTTAATACTGGGCCAGAGCCTCAGAAGGTGTAAATTGCACAGCTCCATAAATGAAGCCAATTTACACCAGCTGGATCTGGCCCACTGCCTTTAAAGTACACCTCTGGTTATTAGCCCACGTGGGCTTTCTAGAATTTCTTTATTTCAAATTATGAAAAAATAGGTGCTAGTGAAATAGCTACAAGATCCATCATAGAGCAGGTGAAAAGTCAAATGCTTACAGGAGGGAATAAGGAGAGTCAGTATGGTCCAATGGCTAGAGCACTGACCTAGCAGACAGGAGACTTAGGTTGTTTTCCTGACTCTGCTGTGTGACCTGAGACAAGTCATTTTACCACCTTGCCTCTGTTTCCCCTCTCAGTCCTTGTCTGTCTTGTCTACTTAAACGGTTAGCCCTTTGGGGCAGGGAATGTTGCAGACACTGTGTTTGCACAGCACCCTGTTCAACGGGGCCCTGATCTCGGCTGGGGCCTCTGGTTGCTCATGTAGAGTAATAAAAATAATAATAGAGACGAAAGAAGACAATTTTTCAAGTGATTTTTGTTGTTTTAGAATAATTTACAGGCCATGTCAAGCCAGTTTTTCCTCTGTCTTTCTGAGTTGCTTTTGTTTTCAAGAATAGTATCCTTGGAAATGACCCATTGGTTAAAAATGTAATCATAAATCTCTGTGGAAAACAACAGTTCAAATGGCCAGGGATATTGTTGCCTTCAGTTGTCCATTTGAGTGAGGGGGTGGGGGAATGGAAAGTGGGGGAAGGAAAGCACCAGCAGTAATAAGATTACTGAATTAAATAGCCCCTTTAAATGCTATTGTCCTACATTGTCAAGCCAAAAAACAATACTTTAATTGCTGAACTATATTTTTCTCTGTATCACGCACAAGTCTACAGTATGCAAAGAGCATTAGTGCACAGGAAAGTTTATGACTATACCGCTCACAGCTATAAGGATTAGCAAAACAGAGCCATGTTACACACAAATACCACAGAAATTACCATCATTAAACCACTGGAAAAACCGGCAATATTCAAAGAACTAACCCAAAATCTCAATAGCAGTGAGTGCAGCCCTCATCAGCCTGTGTGTTTAGTTGAATATTTTCTTTTCTATAAGTTACTACGATTATTTATGCATTTACTATGTGTGATATAGCTGTGTCTAGAGGCCCCAGTCAGGTGGGCTCTGTTGTCCTAGGTGCCATATAGATATAGAGTAAAAGTCCCTGCCCCAAAGAGCTTACAGCCTAGTTTATGCAGTATTGCAGACTGCTCCCAAGTCATTCCCCAAAACCAAAAGACATGCATTTTGAGATACTCATGACACATTCGACTGGATGGCAGGAGATGATCACTTAATAATTGCCCAGTTCTGTTCATTCCCCGTAAAGCATCTGGCACCTCCCACTATCGGAAGACAAGCTACTATGCTAGATGGATCATTGGTCTGACCCAGTATGGCCATTCTTATATTCATATGCTTTAGGGGCCTTGGCATGGTTGAGAGGGAGAAGCTCCCATGGAAACACACTGCTGCTTATAAAGAAAGCTGCTGGGAGATTGAATGACGACTGTTTCCACAAACTGTCAGAGGAGCATGCCAGGTAGGCGTCCAGCTCTATTCACATGGCTTGGGAAACACTGCTGTGTCTGGGCAGGCAGGGGCTGGGAAGAATGATTTAGAGGCAGGGAAGGTATATCTGGATATCCTGCTTGAGATCCATGTGATCTGACAGATCCCTCAGCTCTGTGCATATGTCAGTACATGCTCAGTACCTCTTATCAGGGCTGCTCAGGTTGGGGGGTGGGGGGGAGGAAGGGCAGTTTGCCCTGGACCCCCCCCCCCCCCATTTGAGAGAGCCCTCAAACTGAGTGGTGTTGTGACTGGGCACATGGGGTCTCAGTGCCACTAAAGTTTGGCCCAGCCACTCCTCCATCATGATGGAGAGGCAGCCAGGCCAAATTTGAGTGAGTGCTGTAGTGAGCCCATCCACCAGATCGCGCAATGCCTGGAGTGGGGAGCCAGGCTTCCTCTGTGAGACAGAAAACATCACTGCGGCAATGCCTGGGGGGAGAGGGGGGGTCAATAAGGGTCACATGCCCCTCCCCAGATGGGGGGGGAGCACATTCAGCAGGGAACCGCAGCGGCGAAAGGAGCAGAACATGGGGCTGGCACGGTTGTACTGCCCCCAGCCCTGCCCCCAGGCCTTCCACGCAGCTGCGTCTCCTGGGGTCTATATAGTCCCGCCGGAGGACAGGGCTGGGGGTGGTACAGCCATGCCAGAGGAGCTGCTGGCATGGAACCACCCGGCAGCCCCACGTTCAGCTCCTTTCACTGAACTGAACTGCAGGGCTCTCCCGGGAACCACTGCGGTGAAAGAAGCAGAACGTGGGGCCGCCCTGCACTGGCAGCTCCTCCGATGCGGCTGTACCAGTACCGCCCCCAGCCCTGTCCTCTGGCGGGGCTGTACAGACCCCAAGAGATGCAGCTTCATGGAAGGGCTGGGGGCAGTACAGCTGCACTGAAGGAAATGCCGGCATGGAGCTGCCCTCCTTTCACCTGAAATCAGTATCCGGCACAGCAGGAGGATATAGCCAGGTAATGTGGGATGGGGAGGGGATGGGGAGAGCACAGGGGGCCCGGGCTGGGGGCAGGGCAGGGCGGGGAGGAGTCATGTGGGGGGGGGTCATGTGGGGAGGTCACGTGCCCCCCTTTAGCTGGTGTCCCCCTTGTGTCCCTCACATGAGTCACCCATTTCAGATTTTGCCCCAAACTTCCAAAAATCTCTCTGTGGCCCTACTTCTTATGTTTCTCTGCCAATCCTCTAGTGCCAGGGGAACAATACAGTGCTACAGTAGCTCTTCAAAGACTGTTTGCATTTTTTGCTCCCTGCATATTTTTGCATATGGTCCCATCATTTTATTAAAATCCTATTGCAATACCTCAGAAACCTGCTCTTGACCTAACTCACATAATTTTTTTATTGACATCAAATTTTGCCACTTCACTGTTCACCCTGTCTTCCATGTTATTAATAAAGTGTTAAACAATATTGGTCCTAGTTCTGATCTCTAGGGCACCACACCATTAATCTCTTTCCAGGCTTAGAACTAGCTATTTATTCCATGGCCATTTATAACTAGATTTTAATCCATGACAGGACTTTACCTCTCACTCTGTGGTTACCAAGTTTCCTTAATAGCCTCTTGTAAGAGAGTTTATCAAAAGGCTTTTGAATGTCTAAATAAATTATGTCCTTTGGTTCTCCTTTACCCACTATTTTATTAACTCTTAGAATTGTAAAGGGTTAGACAGGCAAGATTTATTCTTATAGCAGCTATGTTGCTTTGTCCCGATCTGTTACTTTTCTGGGCGTTTTATATTTCTCTCTAGATTGTAAACACCTCACAGCAGCAACTGTCTGTATTTTGTGTCTTGGACCCATACCAAGTATACTGTCAATGTTTAACTAATAACAACAGTTCATGTAATATATTAGTGACTTTATCAACTACCTTCTTGTAATGAAGTAAAGTTTATTAGTCTATAATTCCCAGGAGGACCCAGGCATTCTCTCTCTGTCTAGGTACTTATATGACCTCTATCACTGTAATACCTGAGTCCCTCACAAACATTAATGCATTTTATCCTCACAGCAGCTCTTTGAGATAGGGAAGCATTTACCCCATTTTACAAATGGGGAACTGTGACACAGAGAGCTCCCCCTTAGAACTGTAAGGAAATATGGATATGCTGTAAGCCACCACCCACTTAACCCACACCCCAGATAAGAACTATGTGCACAGCAAAAGAAGAATCATTACAATTCCTAAAGCAAACATGATAAGGGACTGCTCCCAGATCTCTTTCCTCCAACCACTTTTGATCTAAAATTGAATTTTCTGTTGGAAAAGTCCTGAAGGGCACCTCCAGTACAGGCAGAGTCCAAGCCTTCCTCTTTTGCGACTTTCTATGCTGGCGGGATTCTGCTGGCTCGGCTAGTGACCATTTATTTTGGGTTCTCAGCACATTTCCAGCCTTTCATGATGCATTTTTTGCTCTAGCCAGAACTAATAAAATTGGCGGCCTCTGAGCTTGTTTCAAATATACATGAGAGCAGGTTTACTGAGAAAGTGGCCAAATGAAATCATGTCTAAAATGACTGTGTAAGGCACTATATAATTTACTTCAGACTGTCCCATAGGTTAAAGCCAAGAAAATAGTGCAGAAAGACGGTATAAAATGTATCTGAATATAACCACCTCAACCCTATGCTTGCTCCCTCTGAATAGCCTGAGAAAAGGAAGAGATGTTGCATGCCTGAAGGCTGTCAAATCTGGGCTCTGCCAAAAAGAGGAATGGGAAAGCATTCCAACACTGAGGAACTCTCACAGAAAAAGTTGCAGGCTCTTAGAGCCAGATTTTCAAAAGTGTGCAGCCCCCACAACGGAGGATGGATTTTCAACTCTCATTCAGACACCAGAATAAGTGTTTAGATATTCAAATGATACACCTGAAAGTGTCACCTTGGGAGCTGTTGGGTGCTGAGGGCTTTTAAAATCCCACTCTTACTCAAGTACCTCAGTGGGAGCTGAGCTCTTTTGAAAATCTGTCCCCATTTGTGGGTGCTGATGGGGCTCTTGAAAATCAGGCCCTGAACTTTTTTGAAAATCTGGAATTTGGTCTTCTGGAGCTTGATTCAAAGTTCATTGGCAAAGGTTCCTTTGGAGGCTAACTGCCTTTTTGTGAGTGTTTGTATGTGTGTGTTAAACTTTGTTAAAAACAGCTAGCTACTGAGAAATGTTAGCTTCGTAAAGGAATTCTTAATTCACTATACAGTCCATTATGAAGCTTATCATGATCTATCATAGTTCATTTCACAAATGTTCATGTTGTGAACACAGCCCAAAAGTTAGCACAAGTGTAGGATAGAAAATGTTTATGCAAACATTTGGGTCTAGCAGATTAGAAGGCTTCTAAACTTTAAATTTCCCATCCCCAGTCACTGGAACACAATTTTTTTCTCAGGCTCAGCCCTCCAAGACTGCTATGGTTCCTGGAGCAACGAAGTGATTTCCCCAAGGAGCAGTCAATACATTGCCACAATCTTAATCTTATTTAGCATGGTAGCATGGTTTTAATTTTTCTGTGTTTGATCCCACAGCCTTAGGAATATTGATAGAAATAGGAACTGTTAAGATCAAATAAAGAGCAATCTTTTGTAAATAAAAAAATAAACTGCAGCTTTTAGCCTTTCTGCAATGTTCAATCTTTTCCAACTGTGCTGTTGAGATAAAAGGCTAGCATGTGAGCAGAACTGTTAGCAAATGCCCAAGCCTGTGATGCCTTCTGCATTCACTATTGCAAAAGTATTGGTTATAGAGAACAGATAAAATCTATTCTGAATTTTCTTGGTGGGGAAAAAAATCTGTCTCAGAACATAAAAATATTTTAATGCAGATTTATGAATTTCTTTTTCACCTAAATCAAACCCTTCCCCCTTGGCTTACATTGAGCCCTGAAGTGTTAAGAAGTATGTTTGCTGTCCCCTGCAGCTCATTGTTGACTTTAGTCAGTAGCTTTGTTTATAAATCCTTGTTGATTTTTTTCCCTGCATAGTTTAATTAGGTAAACTACAGATAGCTGGTCTCAGCATACTCTTGATTCCTAGATTGTGTTTTTAACAGCACTCCCCATTTATGTAGCATAGGTACTAGTACAATAATCAGTGACAGGCCCAGAATGGGTTGTAATTAGAAACATGGAATAAGTTTTCTGCCTTTTGAAATGTCTCTCTTAACATCAAAGTGTTCCACACAAGTCCTCTTCCAGAGTCTGCCTCCATATCTAAATGAGTGATGTATTTCATGGTGTCTGTCGGGAATGATATAATGAAGAAAACCGGCTTTGAGAGAGGCCCGATTTAAAAAACAGCTGGCCCACTTGAATGAGTTTGGAAGCATCTGTTTGCAGTTGTATTTTTTCCTGTAAACTTCATAAACAAGGCACAAGCTAACGTCAGATATTACATTTAGCATGCATGCACCAACAACCCAGCGTCAGACCCAAACAAATTATGGTGCTTGCAAAGTTGTCTGCAACAATACACCCAGGAAAGCAAGGCAATAAACTCATTTTACAGACTAACACGGTTACCACTCTGAAACTGTTATTAGTGTTTCACTATGCTTACTATTCAAAGATATTAATGTTCCCTGCTTTAAACAAGTTCTCCCAGCATAACTAAACCTTTGAGGCAGAATATGAGCGGTGATGTCTACTTAAAGGACTGATCAATCTGAAACAAACTAGTAATTCATATTGAGGAAAGCAAAAGCACAGCGGGGTGAGAAAATGACTCTGGTGGGGTGCCGAGACACAGTCTAAATGTGTGTGTGTTTAGCGGGGCAAGAAGGAAGAGAATCTGGATACTTCCCACCCCCTTCATTCTGGCTGCTATCCTGTGAAATTGTTTAAATCAGTCTTAATAATGAGAAGCAGTTAAGAATTCATTTTGGCTCCCAGCAGGAGGCCCTTGCAGAAGACCAGGCAGGACCAACCTTTCTCCCATACAGGCAGATTTATATTCTTCCCCCCAAACCACCCACAGGTAAAATTGTAATGCAAAGTACCTGGCTAAACCAGCTTCCCTTCCCTCCCTTTCAATGAGGCAGTGTTTGGCCTATTATCTGATAGAAATCTTCCAGAGGGAAGGAGGCTGGATTGTAAACTCTCAGGGGCTTTCCGTTGCTTGTGTGTGAAGTTCGATAATCCCGCGCTAAATGGTTTGTGCGATTCAAACGTGAGGATGGTAAATAGCTGTTAGGTATCTGCAAAGAACGCGAGCGATCAGGGGAAAGCTCTAAATTAGAACCCTGGAGAAGAGAGGGCTGATAAGACGCTCCGCGGGTGTCACCCTCGGGGCTGCTGGGGGAGTGAGGAGGCAGAGAACCGTGAGGAAGCCTGGCCCACTGAGTCCATATAGGGCACTTTGAAGAGATTGGCCGATGGGCTGTAATCAAAGCGAACTGCCCGGGAAAGGCATTGGACTGAACAGGCAATGTCGGTGTTTCTCCCCTTCAGATCACAGCCATTCCCAAGCATTTGGGAGTGAATTAAGACCGTAGCAGGGATTCTTGACAAGAGCTAAAATAAAAATGCAGCCCAGAGCTAGAGAAGTAAGGATTTTAAAAGATCAGCTGAAAATCGGGTCCCCCAGTCTGAGAGCATTTCCATCGCAGAGGAAGGTACCACCTCAGTCGTAGCAAGCAATGGGGCTGGATCCTTTCTATACTGAAGTCGAAATAGCTATGCACTTCAGTGGGAGAACGATCTGCTCCAATAGGTTTGCCTTAGTAGTTCCGTGTTTTCTCCTTAAGAGAGATTAATCTGTAACGTTAAAATCCCAGGGAAACAAAGTATGAAATTTGTCCTGCCCTCCTAAACCTCACTATTTTCACCGGACAGAGTCTGTCTAGGCCCTTGAATGTTACTGGGCAAATTATTTACCCCAATAAAACTGAGATGGGACAATTAGTATATACAGGGTTTCCTTCTGCTCTTCGTTTCTCCGGTTTCATAAACGCCCCAACTTTACTCGTGTACTTACATCTTTGGGAAACATTGGTTAAAATCAAACAAATCATAAAACCGCGTAAAATAGATATTTAAAATATTTCCGAACGAATGGGAATTATTTCCCCATATAGCTCTGGGAGAATCTTTTATTTCTGCTGTGGAGTGGGACAGAGACTTGATACTGTGGTCGGAGATCTTTGATTGGTGATCGCTTAGTGGTTACTTGATCCGGAATGTAGATGGGTCCAGGTATGCACACGATTCTCGTTTATATTATTCATTGCAATACGTTAGCCCCCAGATCTAGCACTGTACAGTATTGGAGGCAGGTGTGGCTGACAGATCAAAGTGGGAAGGCCCTGCATTAACCCAGGTACAATATACTTAGTTGTATGCGAGTTTCAGAGGCCTAGTGTTGTAATGTAATAAAAAGGAGTGGATTCAAAGGTGCTGGTCGCCCGCGCATCCCCTAGAAATCAAAAGGAGCGGCAGGCGTTCGGGACCTTTGAAAATAAGGCCAGTAGTTATGGTCAGAGTTTATACTGCGAGACATATCACGGGCCAAATTCTGCCCTCACGTACATGACTGGGAGCAGGCTGTGGCCAGCGGGGTTGCACTGGTATCACCGAGGAGAGAATTTTGCCCGGGATGACAATTAGATAAGAATGGAAAGAATAAAAAAATGAGCTGCAGGAGGCACCGTTGTTACTTGCCATCCAACTACACAAAGCTTCACCCGGTTACTGTGTCCTGCAATAAGCTTGCGGCTGACTGAGGGGGTGTTGCTGGTTGAGCATTCAGTTGCAAGAAACAGTAGGTGGCGCTTAGCTGATACAGTATTTATCTGGCTTTTGAATGCGATCTCCTCCCAGTCTCCTTACACAGCTCAGTTCTGCTCACATACAAAGGCTGCAAAGGCCACAAAGCTAACGGGCCAGTATGGCATGAGAACACCGCGAGTCGTTCAGGAAATGTGCTGCAGGCTACTTAATGGCTTGTTAGACCCACACCTATTTCAGACAAGGTCTCTTTACTGGTAATTTATTATCCTCATTCTGGGGGCTCTCATCGTGTTTGACGTTAACTCTTCCATTTGCTCTTGGTATTAGGTTTCAAGTCTGACTGTACAGCCACTATTAAAATATGTCAAAATTAGGCCTCATTAAAAGCCACTTGATCTGCTGGCTGCTTCTCATAAACTTGTAATTCGCCCTCAGGACAGTTTTATTACAAGTGACTGACGGTTCTTAGTTAAACCAGTGATTGAAAAGATTAAGTTGTAAACGTAAACGGAATCTTTTAAACTCTCCCGATTATCTTGACCTCTTATTAATGTATCTTATCTCTTGAAAACAGTTTGCCTTATGAGTCAGCATGCCATCATAGACTCAGTATCACGTGTAACATATGCAACAAAAATGGACGAACAACAGGCTTTGGATTTTGATTAATCACAAGTCGTACACAAAGTATATTGCTTTACTTTCTACTCGCCGAAAATAAATGCTTTCGAGCATCAGGCACACGCGCCTGTGAGGGTAAACGGAATTTTTGTAGCCGATGTGTATTACCTAAATGACTCGTGCTTTAAATGAGCCCCTTCCTTTATTGGAGAGGATTCTCTTTTTGCGTCCCGGTGAACTTTAGCTCGCAGGCCCCCCTAGGCTCTTTATGGCTTTTTCTTTTGTTGATGTGCTTTTCTTTGTGACGTTTCTTGGGCCGATTGTATTTGTTAATTAGTTGCTAACAGCATCGTAATGTGGGCTTGATGGATAACCATGTCATTAGCACTCACCCCTGCAATTCACATCTCCAGCAGGGCAGGGGCTACCCCATGTGGAGACCATGATTTGTAGCTCTAGTCTAGAGTGACACAGCTAACCTTTCTATCTCCTCCGTTGCTTTCATTTTTCATCTCGAAATCACAGCCCTCTGTTCTTATATTATCAGTAAACTTATGATAAGCCACAGGTTGATCCTGCCCGAGGACACAAAGCCTTTACTACTTCCTGGGTAATGTTGTACCAGCTTATTGCGTTGAGAGAGAAAATACACACACCACCTCATGCAGACGGAACGAATGAGATGTTATTGATCTTCGTCGGATTGTTTTATTTGTAAGTTAACCAACTGCAAGAAAATATGTGGCAAACTCCTCAGCAAAATCTTCCCTTTGCATGCTTATCCTCACTTCTGTATTCGCGCGCGTGCTGCTTGCTTTCTGAGCTCTCCAGCACTGGCTTTTCAGTCGTAAAACGCTTTCCAACATGTGACTGGTGTGATGCCCGTTAAGCCAGCGCTGTCAAACTGGGAGAATGGGAACGAGTGATCTTGAGCAAATAATGATGGGTGAGATTTTAACCGTCTCGCTCAAACATAAACACACGCCGGGGGCCCGGGGGGGGGGGGGGAGATAAGCCTTCATCACTAGAGGGGGAGATTTTACCACTGAATCCCAAAATGAAGGCGCCTCCCTCCCACAGCAGCAAGTAGAGCTGGCCGCTCTGGTTCTAGCGCAGAGGCTCGTGCGAGAAAAGCGACTTCACTCCTACCACCCCTACCCCGGCCCCCGGGCGTGTGCTCTCGCGTCTACTAGAGCACGCTGCTTGCCAGCCCGAGCGCCTTCCCCGCTCTGCCTCGCGCACCGTTATCACTTCGGTCCCGCCTATCGCCTGGCCGTGCCCGGGAGCTGCGGCTGCGCCTGGGAGTTGTAGTCCCGACTTCCCGGCTATCACGCGGCGGCGGGGGGGGGGGGGAGTCATTGGAGAGACTACGTTTCCCAGGGCCCCCTGCTGCTCCGCCGGTCCACGGGCCGGGCTGGACTGTCAATCAGGGGACGTCAGCGAGCCGAGAGCGCTCAGGGTTACTATCCCCCCCCCCCCTCCCTCCCTCGCCTCCGGGTCCGGCTAATAACCCGGGCTCCAGCAGCTCATGAGCAGGGAGGCAAGTGTCACGCTGATGCGCCTTCGCCGGGCGAGGGCCGGCGGGGCCACGTGAAGAGGCTGCGGTCCTGGGGAGCCTTTTTCCGCCCGAACCCGAGTCCCGGGGGAAGACGGGAGAGCGGCTGGCTGGGGCTGCTGCGATGAGGCGCAGAAAGATCGCGGTGGCCGCCGGCTGCTGCCTCTCCTTCTTCCTGGGCACGCTGCTGAACGTGTTGTTCATCCCGGGCTTTGATCCTCACCAGCAGCAGCAGCCGCCGCCGCCGCCGCCCCCGCCGCGGCGCGGGGTCACCCCGGCGATTGCGGGCTCGCCTTTGTACTGGCGAGGGGGGGACCGCGAGAGCCAGCGCCTGGCGTTAGCCCGGCAGATCCGGGAGCGCTACGAGGAGGTGGTCCGCTACCAGCAGCACCAGGCGCCCGCGGCGGCTGCGAGGCGGCTGGTGAGACCGCTGGAGCGGCGGCTGATGGACCTCGCCCAGCAGCGGACCTCCGCGGAGCAGACGCTTCGGCTGGAGAAGGGGAAAGCGCCGCAGGCTGACAGCCGAGGGGGCTCCTCTCCGGAAGCCAAAGTAGACCTGGCTCTGAACCCCCCTCTGCTGGGATGCCGGGACATCCACAATGTCACCAGCCTGCATTACTTGGGCTCCGGCTACACCAAAGCTGTCTACAAGGTGGTCCTGAACCGCACGCTGGCCGTGGCGCTGAAGTCGGTCGATTTTGGGGGGCACGACATCGAGAACTGCGTGAAGCAGTACGCGGCGCTGGAAGATTGCTACCGGCTGGCCTCCTACAAAATCGTCAAGGAGATGATCCTCCTGCAGAGGCTGCAGCACTCCAACATCCTCCAGGTAAGCCCAGGGGCTGGGGCGCTCTGGCGCTGGTGCCATGGGCGACGCTTGGGCTCTTTGAAAGGAATGACAGGTAGCTCTTGCAGATCAGCTGGACGTGACACGGTAGACAGTGGTCATCTTTAGGGGTTCTTTAACAATGCCTCGGCTTGTACCAGACAGCGAGTGAAAACCAGCCGACGTGTAGAGATAGGATGTGGAAAAATGTGTGTATTTCTCACCCCAGGCAACCTGTTGGCGCTCTTCGTACCAAGGGAATAAAAGTACGTAGTAACCGCAGAAAGGGGTGTATATGCGGTGGACTTGATTGCATTTGTGATCCGTATGAAAGAACTAGAAAGCTTTGATCTTGATATACCTATACCACTGCCGTTCCTGGCCTTGCATACCGAGTGATTATAGTACATCGAATAACAAGTATTTGGCTATCACTAATGCCAACCCAATGGGTCGAAAAATGTCATCTTGTGATAACAAGCCTCCCTCTAAATACAAATGTAACATTATTTGGACAAGTATAGATCTAACATCCTTTTAGACTAATGTTATGGAGTCAAATAAATTAATTCAGTTAATGTTTTCTAAAGATTTGTAGTTTATTAGTTCATCACCTTTTAAATTCTATATACACAAAATCCCTTCAGATCTATCATCTATACAGATCTATAGTTTCTGCTCTCCTAACAACTCTTTACTTATAATACGGAGAAGATAGGAAACCTTTATACACAAACACGCTCAATAGACATACATGCACAACTAAAGATATTGACATCCTCTCTGAAGTGATTCATTCTGCCAGATTTACCCTGGCCTGTATACCAAAGCAGTGGGGAAAGATTAGGAATGTTATATTTTCATTCTGCTACTTGGTGCAGAAGTAATGTCATTATGGGAGAAGGCGTATAGCTACGCCTGGCCTAGCAGCCTTTTCTGGTTGTTCTTTCACCTAACAAATAAATACATAAAAATAAAGCTGTGATGTTGGAAAGCGAAGCGTAAGAAGATATAAACTCTCTCAAAATACGTACAATAAAATGTTAACCCTAATCAATACAAACGGCAAGTCACTCCCCTTCCCCCGAATATTATGGGAATGGACATGTGATTGTTTCTCACCTGACACTGTGGTCGTTATTTAGGTTTGTGTATTTTATCGTGTGAATCTTAAATGCACAGAATCCTGGCAAATGGAAGATTAGAAGGAGTACTAACTGTAACAGGGCGCAGTATTATTCTTACTGAACGCTGACATTACTCCACTTGCCAGAAATGTTGCATCGTGCGACTATTACACCTCCACATTAATTTCAACGTGCCCATTTGGATTGAAATTCCTGTTGAATTCGCACAGTGTGTGGAACGTTGATGAAAAATAAAACAATATTAGAACGTGCATTCCCCGTAGCTACTTTTTAAAAGAAATCAAATAGGCAGTTTTTGATTTCTTCGGTAGCAAAAGGTACCAATTCCCCTATAAGTACTAAAGGTCTAAATGTACAAAACAGTCAATTTTCACACACTGGAAGTCTAGGAAAGGCCAGATGCCAGTTTAATATCGCCTCTTCCCCATGAGTGCATGCAAAAATTGGGATTGGGAAGTCAATTTCTTTCTTGCTTTCTTTCTTGGGATAAAACTGGAGAAAACCTTTTTTTGTAGCTTTAGAATAAAAAAATCAACAACCAACTAAGTAAAGCGTTTGCTAATTATTGCCTCCACGCTGCCAGGTATAACTGTAACACATAATGAAAACAACATCTCGCACACTACACTACAACCTCTGTTCGAGGTTTTCAGTTACTCCATATGATGTAATACATCCTCATAGGAAGAAATTCAAACTAGCGCTGTAGTGCAGATATCGATAATAGCTTGACGGTCGGAAAAACTCATTTTTTAAACATTGGTTTTCAAGATTTTTCTCTTATTCCGCAGAAAGCAATCCAGTGTTTCTACAAGTTGGCAAAAATGATGATTTATATTAAACACTTTAGAATTGCAGTTTCTCTGGCTTCCTCGGTGGGTTTTAATGATCGTGCTGTATTCCTTTCACATGTTATTCAAATAGATACTTTCATCGTATGCAGAGAATAATTTGGAAATAATCAGTCATCTTCACAAAATGGAAACCAAACTTCTGTCCTGCATTATCTATGCAAGGAGCAACAACAACAAACTTCAGTGTTTATACATGTGTGGACAGTAGGGTTTCTTTAAACTGGGATGTGCATTATGGAACATCTTATTGAAAAATCTGCTCACGATCAGTGATGGTTTTTTGTACCAAAGACTAGAGGAAGCGCTGTCAGTTAATTCCCCTGTTTGCTGAAGCCTGGTGGACCCTATAATAGGTAAATGAAGTCAATCTTCTTCATGTCACATTTTCCTTGTGAGCAGTCACGTCATGTAGAAACACTGAACTAGAACAAACACATGAATAGACGCTTCTAAAAACGCCAATTAGAAAATACACGCCCAGCCTCTGCGCTGGGAGAATGTTCTAATGAGCAAAAATCCCTTGTGTTAATGATGTTTTCATAAATTACATGCCATCTAATTACAAAATAGATTAAATTTAAATCAGAAACATGTTTTCCATTTGGCTCAGATTCCTTCTTTATTATTGTTTTGGCTGTCCCCGTCTCCTCAGACACTAGCAGAATTTCCTTTTGACTTGGCTGCTCTGATCAGATTGCAAAGGCGCTGGAAAAGAGAGCTGCGAAGCCACACAAATCGCTGCCTTTTTGTTTACCATAGTCCGTTCATTGCGTATAGCGCGGGGCGAGGTTACTGCCGCGAGTGAACACTAATGTTTGATAAGACCTTACCTTGCAAGGCGACTATAAAAACCCGACAGGCGTTATCTAGTCTCAGCTGGGCAGACTTATGGTCCAGGAATAGATCTGTAATGTCATACTGGGGGTCATCGGGGCACATACAATGGGGAACAGTGAGCGTTTTCAAAACCAGCCTGCTATTTTTTGTTATGTCTATTCTAAAATCCCCGATAGGACGTGGTCCTGCGTCTGCTGGCATCAGTGACAAAATTAACGCAGGATTAGTCCTCTAACGTTTATCTGGGTTAAGAAATCACTATCTATAAATTTCTGCCGGAGACAGAGGAAAGAAACTCAAAAGCCAACATACTTTCTCCAGTCTATTCTGGCTTTTGACATAAGCATCCATTTTAATGAGAGGAAAAGAGTCTGTAAAGGACCCAAACCATTTTACTGGTGTCAAATTCACTGCAGCACAACTGTGTATGTCCTAATAAGCAAAGCTTTTCCTTAGCTCATTTTCATCGGGTTTCTTCAGCACGGTAGAAACACAATTGAGAGTACTCAGTGTGTCCTCAAACGCCTTTCACTTTCTGCCTGCATGCAATGTATCCAGCAATCAATCAATCACCGAGTTACTTCCCTAGCAAAATGGACAGTCCGTTTCTGCGTTAGAGAGACACGGTGGTCGAGGCGATGTCTTTTACTGGACCAACTTCTGTTGGTGAGAGAGAGACGCTTTGACACCCACGTTGTCTCTAATATCCCGGGAGCTCCAGGGCTAAAACAACATTGCTGCATTCAGTTAATTACTGCGGTGCCAGTGCAACTTCAGTGGATCTTAACTTAGCAAACTACAAGACTTTGCCTACTGCTGGGCTTAGCTTTAAGACGAATTTCCAGCTTCATCATCACTCTCCCTTAGTCGAAAGAGTTATGGAGACCCGCTGAAATGACCCCCCAGCCACCCCCGCCAGCAGCAGTTTACAGTCCCTCTCAGGTAAGGAACTTTTTAGCGATCTCAGGCATGGGAAAAATCAAATGTGCTGAAAAAAAAATCTAATAAACGAAGCCCAGGTTCAGCCCGGCGATTCCGTTAGCTACCAGGGATTAGCTGCTCCTGACAACTCAGATAGGCTCACACTGGGTTTTCACTAGCAATGTGTTTACTACGGAGTTTGACATCACTGTAAACCAGCCATAAAATATTGCACTTTTGTGTCTCAAACTTCCCCTTCCAATTATCCCCCTCCCTCCCCCAACGCACAGCGAACACTTAACACCCCGAAGCCAGCTGCGACCAATTATTAGCACAACTCGGGGCTGGAGCTGCTCAGTGCTGAGCTGCTTCCAGTCCAGTTGACTCGCTCAGCCCTCCACAAACAGCGCTCCCAAAGAGTGGTGCTGTAACAGAAGCCACCTTCACGCTAACTGCAGCTGGTGATGGAGGAAGTGGGGTTTATAGCAGGGGCGAAGGGGAAGCGAGAGCTCCCCCTCTTCCATAGAGTCAAGCACTGAAAGAGAAATAGCCGCTCCCCCTCACCCCAGCCATACACACACACACCGATCCTACACACGCAGATGCACAACGCGGCGTGCAATGTTATTGTTGCTAAGGGGCTTCTGTGCCTGTTGTTGTTCTGTGGCTTAAGTGGCTGCAGCGCATGTCCCCCCTCAGGTCTGTATGAGGGGCTATCCAGGGTGAATATGTTTGAGTCTTCCTCGGGGAAAATCCGGCCTTTCTTTCCGGGAGGTTCAGTCCCAGGAAAGGGGGTTTTCCTGTAAATCTCTCGCAGCTGACAGCCTGAAGTGTAGCTTGTAAGATAACAGACTTGTTCTTGACTGTCTCTACAGTTCCCATTCTGGCCTGTCTCTTGTCAAAACCAGCTTTGCGCCCCCCCCCCCCCCCCTTTAAGGCATCCTTTTAGAATACCCGATTAGGGCCCAATTTCCCTTGAAGTAAAAAAAAACAACAAAAAACCCTTTCTCAGCTCGCAGCCCTGTCATTGACACGTTCCTCATGCGCGGAGCCGCTTGGGGCCAGGCGCCAGGTGTGGCACATCCAGCTATCCCACAACGTGCTGAGACCCCGGAGAAGGGAGTGTGGGTTAGGGTTAGCTACAGGGGTTAGCTGGTGTTAATGCAAAGAAAACACGAGGCGCCTTTCGCTTTAAAGTGTCCGTATTTACCGTCTCTGAGCCAGGCCTGGTTTGTCCAACGGGGCATTGCCCCGGGAGCTGGGCAGAGGCGCCGATTCAAAGGGCAAGGCTGGGAACTTGTCAGTCACACACACAGCTCGAGATCGCTTCCTGGAAACATTCCTGCCGCACACCAGCCATTGTGAGAGGCAGGTGCAGATGGAAATGGAACCGTAGTTGGTTTGGAGAGGGAGAGAAGGGGCTAGTTCATTAAAGTTGATTTAATAATGAGGGGCATTGGGGAAGAGGGGGATTTGGGTCACTGATTTATTGTAACAGAGGATTGAGCAGCCCACTAATTGCTTTGCACTCGCTCTCTATCAAGTGCTGTGGCGGGTCTCCTCTTCCTTTCCCTCTCCGCCGTGGTTTCTTTTCTTAGAAAGTTAAAATATTTATTTCTGAATCCAGCTTTTCCGTGCAGTGATTGAGGCGGCCGGGTTAGTTTGCTCTAATTCCTCCCTCCAGTCTGTCTGTATCTAGGGAAGAAAAGAAAAGCAACCACCCTTTGCTGTTAATTTCAGACAATGGATAGGATTGGAAAGACACTGGCAATGTTTGATTTACTGTAATAATATAATTACAGTCCTGTAGATCTGAATTAAGGGTGCTGCCATTCATGGGTATAAACAGTCTTTTGGCGGGTTCTCCCCTTACATTGCTGAAGACGAATGGAAGGGAGTGAAGGTTTGAAACTGACATACGTTTTGTGAAACCGCAACATTATTTTTGTAGGTTTTTAGGTATCTTTATAATCACTCATAGCGCAATTCAGCATGTTTTACTGAAAAAGAGTCTCCACGTCAACCAAAATAAATCTTTATTTTATTAGAAAATAAATAAATATAAGTGATGAGTTCATTTCGAAACCGTGGTGGTGGGGTGGGGAGGAACAGCAGCTGATAGTCAACAAGCCTCTGGTCTCCTAAAACCAACCCCCTTTTTTGGTTTGTCAGATTAGTGTTAAGCAAATACACTTTAAAAATCACGGTCCAGATTATGATTTTATCCCATTTTAAATCTGGAGTAATTCAGTTGTCTTTAGGGGAATTATTTTGGATTTACATTTGTGTATCATGTTAAAAACATGGTATTAAAAGATTTTGCCTTTGGCATGGACAAATCCAGTTGTGTTTGAAAACATTTTAGGTGGTCCTGGCATGGGCTATTACAACCAGCTAATACATTTTTAAACATCACATGTTCCTCTTTTAAATAGGATATAAAGTCATATTACCATCATGTTAGTTAACATGTTTTCCAACATGATGCTTTTCCTCAGCATAGACAAATCCAGTTAGTGAGGTCAAAAGCAGGACCCTTATTTTTAGTTTGAGAATTAAAATGTTCAGGTCTTAATATAAAATCTGGTAATTTTATATGGAAGAAAATAATTTCTCCAAGTGGTAAATTAATTAAAATGCATTTCTATCTTAAATGAGATTCTATGGAATCTTCAGGTCATATTCTATCATGTTGCTTCATTCAGAGTCCACACTAATCTTTAATCAACAACATGGGGATAGGAATGAGCGCTAGTTGAGGGCGGGGGGGAAGGGTCAGACACTCAGGAAATCCTTTGTTGTTTCAAGAAAGTGGGGTCCAGTGGAATCAGGAGCTCAAATCATGAAACACTTTTGGGCTGGTAGTGGTGGAGAATGCTCAGTGATGAACTGAAGAGCTTTTTATTTTTATTGAAAATTTGAGCAACCTTCTGAGTAGACTGTGGTGAGTGTCATCCCTGAAGAGCCCAGGCAAGATGGTAGCTGATCACATGGGGAAACTGTCGTTATGAAATTTGGATTGGGACTAGAGGAGAGTAGAAATTGCCCTTGGAATTGAACCTTCAAAACAGAGCCCCTGATTAGAGCAAATTAACCTGCTAGAATGAGAGCTTGGGATCTTATTATGTGCTTGATCTGCAGCCATAGATAAAGGGCACAATATAGCTCCAGGGGCCTGGCTCCACTGGGAAATTTTCTAACTGCTATTAACCTGTTTTTATTGGAGCATTTTTAAGACATTTTTAAACTGCCTGAAACCACGTGCACACCAGGACTTTGATGGTTTTAAAATGAGTTTAGCTGAACAAGTTTTAAAACTGCTCAGAATTTTTTCCCAGGGTAGACAGGTACTTGGGGGTAACATTTTCAAAAGCATCTAAGTGACTAAGGAGCCTAAATCCCCAAAGTGATGCAGGAACATAGAAGCCTAAGTCCCAGTGACTTTCTGTGTAAGGTTGGCTCCTAAGGATTAGTCCACAAAGAGATGTAGGCATGGCAACACCTAACTTCTAGGCACCCAGCTGCCTAGTGGAATTCACAGCCCTGAGTTAGGAGCCTAGGCTCCCATATACAAAGGGGCGGGGGAGTTAGATACTTGGGAGACTTGGCTGCTAGTTTGCTGGCTTTTGACTATGCTAGCCAGTAGGAAATGCTGAGGAGAGGGGTGGGGTCTGAGCCCGGTATCTATTTCCACTCAGGCTTCGAAGCAGTGAACCCTCTCCTGGAGCGAGGTTCCGAAGCCACCTCAGCTCTCTCTCAAAAAGAGAGAGACCCATCACATAATAGCCTATAGCTAAGCGGTTAGGGGGTGCCCAGCTGGGCTGTGGGAAACCTGTTTCCAAACCCCTACTCTGCCTGATTTGGAGCAGGTCTCCCCTTTCGCTGCATTGACCACCAGGCTATTGGGCGTGCTGAGGTGGGGCTCTGAATCTCTTGCACTTTGTATAACAAATGAAATATTTATTGGAGCAACGACTTACACCACGGGCAAGTGCCCTAACCACTGGGCCATAAAGTCAGTCTCTCTTGAGCCCAGTTAATATTTATTTAATACACAGGGGAACAGCTTCAGAGCACTCTCCCACCCTAGAATACCCAATAGCCTCATGGTTAAGGCACTTATCTGGGAAAGCTGGGTTTAAGTCCCTGCTCCAAATCAGGCAGCGTGGGGATTTGAAAACAGGTCTCCAATAGCCTCCATGAGAGCTCTACCCACTGGGCTGTCGGGTATACCTACCAGATTTGGCCCTGCAGGCAAAACAGATGGAAGAATCAGTAGTGCAGCCAGGTCCGGAGCACAGGGGGAGCGGCGCTATAAAAAGGCGCCTCCCCCTGTACTCACCCAGCAGTGCTCCGGGTCTTCAGTGGCACTTCGGCGGCGGGTCCTCACTCACTCCGGGTCTTCAGTGGTACCCGCCACCAAAATGCGCTGAGGACCCGGAGCGCTGCCCGGTGAGTGCAAGAAGTGGCGCTTAAAAAGAAGCGGCTGCTAAAAAAAGGCGCCGCTTCCTTTTTAAGGCGCCGCTTCTGCTCACAAGGGGGAACGGCCGCTCCCCCTGCTCCCCTCCTGGCTATGCTACTGGGAAGAATGCCAACTTGGAGAATCCCACCGGGGTGAAGCATGAACTAGGGCACTGAGCAGCTTGGTGGTGTTAGACTGAAGTGGTTTTACACCTGCTTACCAGCAGAAATTGAGGTGTCTAGGGAATTTAGGCACTGACAGGGTGAGGTGGCGTCTGAGTGGGGGTTGTGAGGCTCTCATTGGTGCCTATATTTTGTATTTAAGACCCTGAAGTGGGAGTTAGCATTAGATCCACAGGGAGATGTAGTGATGCAAGCACTTTTGAAAATGTTAACCCTAGCTTTAATGTAGGGTGGCAGCACTGGATCCCTTTGTAGCATGAGGAGGAAAAAAGCAAACAGTGCCACCTGTTGATGGAGACAGCTTGCTGCAGCTCTAGTATGCCTTCACAGCCTTGGGGCGCTCGGGGTGGGAATGGAGAAGGCTAGGGAGAGCAGACAGATGCGGCTTGGCGAGGAAAGATGAATTACACAAAGTACTTCTTTATTGCGAGAGTGCTTCCCAACAGGCCCAGATGTTATCCTGCACTTTTAAGAGTGAAGAAAGGATCTGTTAACAAGAACTCCAGTGCTGTTGGAAGCACAGAGCTGATACAACTGCAAACCAGCCATAACTATTCATGTCATTATTAGACAAGCCATATGCCTCAACTCTAACGTGTCCAAATAATATTTTCTCCCATTGAATTGCATGGGACTGTAGAGGGGATTTAACTTACATAGCTGTTGGCAGGAAGGGATTTCCACGAGGCAAAAACCATAGAATTAGTTAAAGAGCTACACCCTCATTACTCACTTTCAAATACATCATTCATAAACTAATCCCATTAATTTGTTGAATGATTTCTCTGATTGTTCCTCTGTGTTATGTGCCATGTAAATTACCCCAAAAGCCTCTGTTTTGAATTTCTGGCTCTGTTATGGGAGCTAATGATTTGCAACCTCATCAGCTCTCCTTGCCTAGGATCCTGGCAGTCTCCTCTCTGTTCAGCACTGAACAGAGACCAATGGCACCATTTCACCTTTTGCAAAAATCACCTTTGCTACTTGAACTTTTCAGAGACACACTGCACCTATAAAGCTGTTCAAGTTGGTGGGTATCCTGCCCAGGACACTATGTTTCAATAAAACATAAGATTTTGTATAATGAGGATTCCAAGGGCAAACCAATTGGGCTAATTTGTAAGGTAGGTAAGTACTATTGTCCTACTTTTATTAGATAGATAGCAAGACTGAGTGAGGTTACTTAACTAGTCCAAGGCCACACATCGAGTTTGCCACAGCTGGGGTTAGACACAGGATTTCCTGGCTTCCAAGGTCCCATGTAGCCATGTTGACTCTTTAGATCTGCATCCTGCCCTTGATCAATGGGTGTCTACATTAAGTTGAGGAAAACTTGTCTTGTTCATACTTCCTGTCATGGTTCTGTAAAGGGTTTGGCCCTCCTACACTAGCAATTATTAAAATCCTTCTGCACCAGTTCAGAAGGAACACTTCCTGACAGCTGTTGCAAACAAACAATTCAGTTCCCTAGCTTCAATGGCACTTGACTGCACAAAATGGTTTGTAACATCACCCATCCTTGCCATGGTTTAACCCACCCACAAACGCTATTTTGACAGAATTGTTTTGGTCGAACACTGTAGTGAAGCAATGACTCACCGGCACAGCGCCTCATGCTGGTCATCTTGGGAATTAGCTTTTTGAGCACGCCTTGCAGGCCAGCGTCTCACCTGCTGCTGGCCCTGTGTACCTCCCAGACCGTGGTGCCCTTTACCTCGGGGTTCTGCCCCAGACGTATCCCCACACTCTGGGTCTCCCCTCCCAGGGGAACCCCCAACTCTCTAAACCCACCTTTCCTCAGTGGCTATTGCCGGTCATCATCTAGCCCCTGCTCA
Organism: Macrochelys suwanniensis; assembly: GCA_033296515.1. NCBI lineage: Eukaryota > Metazoa > Chordata > Testudines > Chelydridae > Macrochelys > Macrochelys suwanniensis. Next base: position 161,887,047 of record CM065777.1, read on the forward strand.
CTGGGGCAGACTGCAGTGTAATGGTCACTCATCATTGGCAAGGGGGGTTTGGACCTGCTGCCTTTCCCTGCAGCCCAGTATCTCTCTAGGCCTTCCTGTCAGGCCGCAGCCTGGGAGGTCGCCAGGCCTGAGCTCCCCAGCTCAGCCTGCCCCTTCCCCAGCACTGCTCTGTCCACAGTACCCGTTGCTCCTTCAGGCAGCTAGGTCCATCTCTCTCTAAAGCTAGAAAGAGACTCCTTCAGCTCCTTCCCCCCAGCCCTCTTATCAGGGCCAGCTAGGCCCTGATTGGGCATGGTCCCAGCTGTGGTTGCTTCCCCAATCAGCCTAGCTTGTCTGCTTTTAACCTCTGTCCTCCAGGAGTGGAGCAGCCACCCCACGACACACGCACACCACACACTGTGGTTGTAACAGCTGTAGTTTTAAGATGCCTGTAGGGCCTAGCCCACAATACCCACTGCTGCTGGGGGCGGGAGGTGGCTTTACAATAATTTCTGCATTACTACATTGTGGGAGGGCGTGGGGATTAGCCAAACCTGTATGCTGGCACCCATGTGGCAGCCTTGTCCACAATGGGGCGAGACTATTGTAAGGTGCACTGATTCACTCAGACTTGAGTTAAAGACCACATTCACCAGTGTTGTGACATACACGTGTAAAGCATTTGAGGAGGCAAGGTGTTGTTCATACATTGTATGTACCAACCGGTGATGTTTTTAATACCTTTTCACTTAGGTCCAGATCGCTAAAGGCATTTTTGTACCTAAAGATGCCAATAGGCCTCTAGTGAAGTGTCCCAGTGCTGAATTCTCATTTGAATTCTCTTCTTCCGTGATGCCTACAAAAAACAAAACCAAAAAACTGTACAGGGGTTAGGCTGCTGAGACCAAAGCCTCCATCCGTCAATCTGTAGCCATCTGTTGTCTCTTAGTTACTTAGATTGTAAGCTTTTGGGGCAGGGACTGCGTACAGTCCCTAGCACAATGGGGTCCTGGTCCATGACTGGCACTCCTACCCACTATGGCAATACTCCTTAGCAATAATAATAAAGGAGCAAGCTGTTATTTTTTTTCTCCAATCTCAGCCTGGCCACTCGAGCTAGGCAAAAAGAACTGCCAGTGAAATATTTGTGGACCTAGGCCTTGAAGGCTTTATATTGTTTCTGGCTAAACTCAGAATGAGCTATGATAGGAAGAGCTACTTATTCTGGGACTTTGCAACTGCAGACTGAGTTAAACAAAGCTCACTTGAGGGAAGTAAGCCCAGCAGTGAAGAAGACTGAGACACTTAACTCGGTACAATTATACTGAAGGGATCAGTTTTAATATGGGCCGGTCTCATGAACATTTCAACACTGTCTTACTAGCTGCTTCAGAACAGAAAACATACAGAGATTAATCATTTAAATAGCTGCATCATTTAGAGTCAAACATCCACACAACCCCACCGAAGGGGATGCTTCATCACAGGTGGAAGTCAGGGTAGATTTTCATCCCTGTTATTTAAGGTATGGGTTCAAATTCTACCCTCAGTTGTACCTGTCCATTCCCATTGAAATCATGGTTAAATGAGTAGTCCCATTGATTTTAATTGAGCTATTGGCAAGAGCTTGCATGAATAAGTGTTTTCTGGGCTGGACCTTGGGGTTGTGCAACGCAGTGTAAATTTACAGTGCTATAAAGACTTTTTTATAATAGAAATATTTCATTTTGGAGTTTAATTATAATGAAAATGAGGAGAGAAAAAGGGAGAGAACTTTTGTAAGCCTTAAGTTTACTGCTAAAATATGTGCCTTACAGGTTTTGTGTGAGTATAATATATACATATACACGTGAATTTCATTTTTGTTCCACTTTCTTTTGAAGCTATTAATATGGATGGCAGCTATGATGACATTTGTGTAACCTTTAGTTCTTCTAGCGTGCAGCAGTATTAATAATAGTAAAGTTATTAATAAAAAAAACCCTAAAGATAGTTGTGAGTAGTTAGTTTAATATTTAAATTATCCACTGCTTGCTTACAATTTCCATCTCTATCCTGAGGCAACAGGAAGAAATTTTGCCTCTTGGCTTTGACAGCCAGCTTTGGTCCCAATCCTACAAGATGATGAATGCATCTTGAATGGTGCTGAGGGACCTCTTCGCCCTGCGACTCCTTTGTATGTTACATTTACCTAGGAAGATTAAAATTAATTAAATAACCTAATAATTTGCCATGTAAAAGCACTCGCCATATTTACAGATGCTTTTGAATTGAGGAGGGATGGCAAAAATATTTATAATATACTCTGTAAAGTTAGAACATGTTTAAAATGTGAGGAAAAAAACCAGCTTTTAGGCCAAAGTGAAAATCCTAGAGTATTTATTGCTAAGTAACAGCTGTGCATCATGGCTGTTCTTGTGTATCCCTCCTTGGAGGGACTGGCCCATTGCCATGGCAACAGAGGCTGTGGCCAAGGTGTCAGGTGCATGTAAAAGTTTATCCCCGATTTGTCTTCCTTTGGTCTGATGCCACTGGAATGTCAAAGCACTCTACAATCGGTTCCTCTAATTTAGCCACTAGGCGCTTGATCCAGTGTTCAGTGATGTCAATGGGTATCTTTCTATTGAGTGTAATGAGCATTGATTCAGGCCCTAGCTTACTACAAGACTGGCCTTGCCATGTCCAATTCTGGACTCATTTTCAGTTTGGCTAGGTGTGCACATGTATCTTTGAAATAAACACCATCCAGTGCCCACTGTGCCCACAAGCTCCAGTGCGCCCACAAACAAGAAAAATGTTGTCCGTTCAGGGCCAAACTCTGCTCTTACACTGGAATAAATCTGCAGTAACTCAGTGAAATCACTGAGGTGTGAGTGAGAAGAGAATCAGAACTAATGCTGTTACTTTAGCAGTGTTACCAACTCTCACAATTTTATCAAAGGTGATTATTTCTTTTTTCCCCAAAAGTTTGAGCTCTTGGAGTCATGTGATTATATGAACAATCTCAGTTTCATTACAAAAAACAAGTACATTTTTAGCCCTCCTGGTTACTGAGGAACACTAAAGGAGAGAATCCTCAGGGCTCAAAAACTAGAATGCAAATACATTTTATCATTTTTTTAACATCTCATGATTTTTAGGCCAATATTCTGTTTTGGGGGACCAGACTCCTGATCTTTGGATGTTTCAGACTGGCAATCCTGCTTTAGGCTTACACCACTGTTAGAACATAATCTGTCTTTATTTTGTAAGATTTTTCAATTGTACCATTCCTGTCTGAGCAAATTGTATAAATGAAAAGTAACACTTTTGCTAAGGCTTTCTCTTGACTTTTTTTTTTCTAAATCCAGCTTTGGTGACTACACTAATGCGTGAGGGCCTGTTGTTTGCATATACTTACCCACTGATGACAGCTTAATAAGCTCCTTTATTTTGTGTTTTTATTCAGTAAGCTTGTCAGCTTTTGTGTGCAGTCTGACCTCTGCTCCCCACCATCCCCTTTCTTGTCTGAAAGGGGCACCTCTGTCTCTATAATTTGTAATAAAAGGCAATTCTAAAGGGATGTGAACTGACTGGCAGTACAGACGTGAAATCTTACAAAAGAATATAACTTTCTCAGGGGCTGACCCTATGTTCTTTAGGCATCTAAAACTCCTGCTGAAGTCAGTGGGAGCTTTAGGTGCATAAGGAATACAGTCTTTGATTGAGAAAATCGAAACAGTTAGTGAAGAACTCAGTAAACACACCTGTTTTACAGGGATTATTGTGCACAATGTGACAACAGTTCAAAATTTCATATCTGACTTATATTTTCTTAAGGAAAAAGAAACGCATCCCAAACTAGTAACTGTTTATAGATTCTATACAAAATTATGTATTTGTAGTATTTCAATGTAATGGCTTGACATATCAAACTATATTCATTGGATAATATTTCTTTCCATATATTTAACTGAAACCATGCCATACTGGGGTATGAAAAAATAATATATTTGGAAAGTCTAATATGTAACTAGATGATAGAAAAAATGCTGTCCCTACAAAGAGAATTTCATTTGTTGAAGTTCCTGATTCACTCTGCTTGCTCTACTTTTATATCTTTGACTCCAGTTTCATTCAGATTGTCTGTGTGGTTATTTTTCCACTTGCAGGTGGTTGATCCAAATATGTATGTATGCAAATTAGTTACTTTATTTATTTGTAGTGAAAATGACATTGTCCTATTTGGACAAACTAGATTGGACAAAAACCAAGAAAGTATACTTTGGGAAACAACCTTGCATTGACAGGAAGAAGGGCTAGATGATCTAATGAGCTACATTTTTAAAGAAGAATACACGTACATCAGTATTCTGTGTGGTTGTGCACATATAAATGGCCATTTTGGATACCTAATTATTTGTTTGCATCAGGACGTAGCTACTTTTTAAATTTTCAGTCATCACAATTGTACTCACAAATGTGGCTGTGTATTTCATTTGTATTTTTGCATTAGACCTCAGGCCTTCATTTAAAATATATTGAAATGTAGCCCAATATTTCCTTTCCATCTATGACTTCAATGTGCCAATGATTCTATATAACAAAACAGCAATTCCATAGCTAGAAATGTTTTACATAAATAATAGTGATAAAGAAGAGCTTAAGCCAGATGATCTATTTCTTTAGTTAGAATTACGTGTGATGAAGAAAAATATCAAATATTTTTTAATGTATTTAACTATGGACTTAATTAAATTAAATGGACTTATGCAAGAAAATTTCCCATTGCGATTTGAAGAGAGAGTTTCTTGTGGAAGGAAAATTGGATTGGGGCCTTTAAGCTTTCACAGCAACTGGAAGCAACTAATTAGGCTCTGGAACAGCAGAGTCTGTACTAAATATAAACATCAATCAGCAATGATTTTTGCAGGAGTGCAATTGAATTCTAAACTGAGATAATTAAATGCAGTGCCACCCAACTCCCAAGAACAAACCTATTACATTATTCTGATAATTGGAACCCGTACTTTGAGATTTAACACTTACAAAAGTATTCTGAATTTATTCTTATTAAATATATATTTTAATTAAAATAAATTCAGAATCTTTTAATATGCATATACATGTGCTATAAAGATACTTTGTCTTAATTAAAATTACTTTGTTTTTATTGCACTCTTTCAGAGGACTTGAATGGCTAATGAAGACTGATGTCCTTGTCATTCATTATTGCTCTGAATTGACATTTACTGTAGAATTGACATTTTTCATTACATTTGTCTTCTAAATCACACTTCTGTTTTATTAGTTTTTTTCCACTGGACAATACAATTTTATAAATCCCCTCTGTGAGTCTATAGAACTAGACTTTAGAAGTATATAGAGCCTCTTATTAGGCTCTGGCCCCAGAAATTAATGCTTACATATAATGGGCCCAATCTTACACTGTTAGTCCCCATCCATACAAAGGCTAAACTGTGTGAGGACTGCGGGATCAGGCATATTTTATATATAACATAAAAAAATTCACAGGCAAGTCCAGTAGCATTCTATCAAAGATGCATATTCTATACAACATTTTAATTCTCTTTATATTAGTGTTCTTTTTGGTTTGTAATGGTAATAATTGTGCTGATGTCTTCTTCTAAGATAGTTTGTGTCATGCTAAGTTTTTAATACTGTACCTATATCAGAAACAGGCTTCCATAAAAAACTGTGTCACAGATATTAAGGGACAATCCCTGTATCTGGTCCAAGAAGTCCTAGGTTAATGTGTATCATTAAAACTATGGTGTATCCCTATTTCAATCCCATGTGTGTCTAGTGCAGAAATACCTGCCACAAGTACATCTTTCATGCCAAAATCTCTGTTGTGTGTTTTTAAAATAAACTATTCTAGCTTCCATTTTGTTTGATCATGTTTTACCAGTTGTTTTGAAGTACAATGCTATTCTTTCACTGAAAGGAATAATTGCTTACTTCACTTACATTTTGGAATATTTTTTCTTCCTTTAAACATGGACAATGATAGAGCTAAGGGAATGATTCATAACATTGAATTATTGAATTTAACCTCTTTTTCTGCTTGCTAAATGTTTGTGAGCATATTGCACAAATTTGCTTGCTATTCAGAGTAGTGAGTGAATTTGTTTGCAATGTTTTTTTCATTGTTAGTTGATTGAGAACATTTAATTGCTCTGGCTATTCAAATGGTGCTTAGTTGTGATCAATCACATAACACACAAGGTATTGTTTCTGAACTCAGACTGGCTGAGCATAGTTCTTATAGGATCTGATTCAAAGCACACTGATGTCAATACAAGGGCCTGGTCTGCACTGTGGGGAAGGGGGACGGATCGATCTAAGTTATGCAACTTCAGCTATGTGAGTAACGTAGCTGAAGTCGATGTACTTAGATCCACTTACCGCGGCATCTTCACTGTGGTAAGTTGACAGAAGCCGCTCCCCCGTCAACTCCGCCTGCGCCTCTCGCGGCTGTGGAGTACAGGAGTTGATGAGAGAGCGCTCGGGGGTCGATTTATCGCGTCTAGTCTAGACGCGATAAATCGACCCCCTGCTGGATCGACCGCTGCCTGCCGATTCGGCGGGTAGTGTAGACATACCCAAAGACTCCCATTGACTTCAATGAGCTTTGGATGATGTCCATAATCAGGAGACGAATGGGTTTGAAGAAGCCATGGTGTTTTTGAGCCTCTTAGGGATGGGGAGGAGATGAGTAGGATCAGGGGATTTTTAACCTTTTACATCATGCCAGCTCTTCTACCATAAGACTTACTTGGCTGGGGGTAGAGTGTAAAATTGTCCCTGCTTCAAAGTCTGTAATCAGATCTTTGTTCAGCTCATTTAACTGCCTCTCTGCCAAGGCTTTGGCAAGGAGTTTCTAAAAGCCTGTCTCCTGGCTGTGTAAAACAGTCCCCATCCCATCTGAAATAAGTCACTTCAAGCACAGGCTTCAAATGTTGTTACTGTGAAAGTGTCTGTGCAAGTAAAAATTGATCACTCAAGTGGCTTTTGGAAAGCAAACACAAAAGGAGCTAGAGCATGGCTGAAGTGCCTTCATTTAAAAATATTTTGCAGTATTCACCCCTCTCTAACATTATTGCACATGTAACTTCAACAAGTACTATTAGAAGCATTTTCTGCATTGGACAGCATATGCCTTGACATTTGCAGCGGCTTTTTAAAGTTCATTATAAAGATATAGTTGAACCCTCTGTGGCATTTAAATACAAATAGACACTCAGTGCACTAGCAATAGTACTGCAAAAAAATCTTGATCTTTACATGAGACTTTCTAACGCCTATTTTTAAGCACAGAATTATTATGATTATGCCAGATAGTGCATATGTTAAAAAGGATTCCCTCTGGTAAGTCTCCATATCTACACATATACATATTTTTCCATATAAGTTTCTTGATAAGGGTCTTGATTATAAAAGCCTAGCCAGAAGGATATGCAAATACTGCATACCCAGCCACCCGTGTGTGGCCTTCAGAGCCTGCACTGGGCAACTTAAGAGTTTCGATGATGGGCTTCAACCGGACCTCTCCTCAGATGGAAGGATATAAGACTGCGACATGGGGCCTTAGGGCAGCGTCCTAAAACATATAGGATCCAAAGGTCCAAGGAGGATGCAGGAGACTGTTTCCCGCATCCATGGAGAAAAGAAGAGCATGCCAAGAAGTATTATACTAATCTCTCTCCCTTTGTGTACTTTTTTCAGCTCTATGGCTACTGTTATCAGGATAGCAATGACATCCCAGACACGCTGACTACCATCACTGAGCTAGGCTCACCACTGGAGATGATTCAGCTTTTACAGACCTCTTGGGAGGACCGATTTCGAGTAAGTACCACAAGCAGGGTATCTAAAGGACTTTTAAGTAGGACGTGAACACACAACTCCAAGCATGTGAGAAAAAAGAAAAAGAGAGGTTACATAATTTACAGCTTTGTTCACATTTATTAAACAACTGCTTTGCTTGGGAATGTTAAGTCTTAGTTTGTCTATAAGACATAACACTCCCATTTTTCAGTTTTTAAGACACTGTGCTATTATGTCTGTTGATGGCATCTAATTATAGGATGTTCTGTGCTATTCACATTATATCTTCAAAGGTTTCATACTTGTTAAAAACTCAGAGCTTGGCATTTTTGGCTTGAACATTGTGCTCTACAGCTGGAATTCAAACAATAGAAGGATGTGACATCTCTACCTTGATCATTATCACAAGCTGATTTTATAATTGTTTCCTACAGTTTCCTGTTATGTTGCCTTTTACTAGGGGAGAGTAAAGGGTAAAGCAAGGTTTATAAATGTACACAGATCCTAAAACAGAGTTTGCCCAGTAAAGCCCACATTGGCAATTTAACAGAAACATGGAGGTCACATTTAATTTGTATGGAACGGAGCCCAGATTGTCGAGGTACTATCATCATGATAGGGTATGCTGAGCTGTAGTCTTGGTGGGATGTACCTCACTATTAAAGAGTAGGGCACTTACAGGCTTCATTTAGAGCTCTGTGAACTGCATTTGGCCCATGAGTTGAACTTCCATTACATTGTTCTACAAGAAATAAACTCCTAATGATGGCTCAATCGGAGTTTTTAGTTTGTAATGGCCAATGAAGTGTACTGCTGTCTCCCTCACACCTCACCCATGCAACCGCAAATTATGGCACTGTGCTGTAAATTGCAAAAGAGGCAGTAGATTATTGGCTTGACCATATTACATAGGATGTGGGTGGAAATTCTCTTTAGCATGGGTATCCCTTACAAGGCAGTTAGAGGGAGATGAAGGAGAAATACCTTGGCAATGCTGGTCTGATTCATAGAGATGTAATTATAAATAGAATATTCCTGGAACTGCTGTAATGAAGCCTTAGGCAATGTCATAACTATTACCTTATCTAGTGTGCAGCTGTCATAGAGGAGAGGAAAAAGGATGCAAGTTCTCAGCTCAATACATGAGAATTTTTTATGCATCTGCCCCAGTCAAGCAAATATTAACATGGTGGTTTGACTTTATACACTCAAGTAGTGCCTTTGTGCTTACAGGACAGGGGCCAAATCTCCCCAAACCTATTGAAATCAGTGGAAAGCAATGGTGCAGCACTGAGCCCTAAAATGTGTATTTTAATCTTGTTGTGGGGGATATACACACACAGCCCATATCAACACTGAGGGCAGGTACATAGATAAAGGACTTCAACAGGGCTCAGTACAGGCACAAGGGTCGGTGTCAGTGGATCCACTTGCAGGATCAGGGCCTTGGTAGGGTTTGAGGAAGGAGGAATGATTTCAGATTGCAAACAAAAATCCCTCTTTAGTTTTTTGCAAAATTTGTGTACTTTTATGTAGAGTTTTCCACAGTAGTTTAAGAAATCTGTGAAAAGTGATTTTTTCCCCCTATATTTACCTTTGAGCAGTTAAAGATGGTAATTATAATTTTGTTCCAACTTCTGGTAACGATTTTAGCACAGTGTTCAGCTCCTATAATGAGGTTCTGTGCAGTGCTCCTGACCCAAGGAAAAAAATCACATTGATATTCTGAATGTTAAATGCTTCAATTTGGTCTACTTTCATTTCCTCAGCAACACGATATGCCTTTTATATATATCATCCTCTGGGACGCTGTATAGAAGATTTCTGTAAATTTCAAGAGGAACAAAAGAGCAGTCAGTGCAGATATCCCATAACCATGCTTGTATTCATTTATACCTACAAGTATCTCTACATAAACTTTTGATATTGCTTAAGTGGAACAAAATTGTTTTAGGCTGGTAAGGCAGGGGAAATGATTACAGAAGTGTTGGATAGTCCTAATATCTCACAGACGTAAAGTCTGTGAAGTATAATGTAAGCCATATTCAACCTCTATTTTCTTCTGAAGTATTCCTTTAAGTATTTCCGAGTATATCATTTATGTCCTGAGACTGAATTGTGATTTGACTACTTTAATACATACGACCTTAACAACAATTGTAACAAGAAACAAAGCTTATATGTAAACAATAAAAAGCTTTCTAGCCTGCATAAGACATCGTTAATTGAATACACTGAATGAGCATGCAAATATTTAGTTGCATGCATATTAATAATTTTGTATTAGTGTATTATACAATACATACAAAGAAATATTTTCAAGGCATGACATAAATGAACTGCAAACAGTAGTAAAAACTATAGGGTTGGGTCCAAATTTGAAGGTTCCAAATATTATTCTCTTCTATCTATTAGCAAAGCCCAGATAAGTCTTCACTCTGTGGCCCCAATCTGATGCACATGTGTGGAGCTCCATTAACTTGAATGGGATTCTGTGTGGACATAAGGGTCTGTCTACATGGATAGGCCCTGATCCTACAAAGACTTAGCTTTATGCACTGTGAATAGTTCCACTGAAGTCAAACTACTCTCGGTGTGAAAAGTTAAGTACGTGTCCATTTTTAGAGGATAAGAGACTTCGATTGCAGGATCAGGGCCTACGTATGATGTTTTATTTAAAAAAATGTTGTTATTTCTATTAAAATAATAAAAACAAAACAAAAAAGCCTCAGCAGCTCAGAACTCATGAGCAACTCTATAATAATAACATTGCATAGGGGAAAAATTGGTAAAGAAGCACGTTTTAGTTTCAAGCTTCTAAAGGCTGTTATAATTGACATTGAAAGAATAATGTTAAATTTTATGAAGAGTACCTTGAATGTACTAACTCTGATTTTGCTGATAAATTTAATGCCAATCTTTGGTCATTAATATGTGTGTAACTTAATTTAAAGCAGATGCATTTTTTTGCATGCTCCATACCAGAAAAATAACCCAGGGTATCTGTGCTTTTATATTTCAGATATGTCTCAGCTTAGTTCGGCTTTTGCATTATTTGGCTCACTCTCCTCTTGGCTCTGTGACGCTGTTGGATTTTCGCCCTCGACAGTTTGTGATTGTAGATGGAGAGCTGAAAGTGACAGATTTGGATGACGCCAGCATAGAAGAAAGCTCTTGTACCAGTAACCGTGACTGTTTTATAGAGTTTCCAGCAAGAAATTTCACTCTTCCCTGCTCTGTGGAGGGCCGATGTCAAAATATGAATGAAAAGAGGAATCTTTATAATGCATACAGGTAGATGACCAGTTATCTAAGTAGATAAAGTGAATAAAATTGCCATGAATTCTGTATAGTCATTTATAGCCATTGAGGTCAATGAAAATGTTGGATCGGGCCTTTATAGACTAATAACTAAAACAATGAATAATTTGTGCTGTAAATATTTGGTTAATTAATAATAATAATACATAACATTAATATCTTGGAAGTACTTTGCAACCATTGGGTCTGATTCACCACTAAAGTCTATGTTGGTATAACTCTACTGAAGTCAGTTACACAGTAAAGATTTATAGCAGTGAAAAATTGGGGTACTCTTACGGTGATTTGGGCACAATTACTTCATTATTAATTAAATGATTCACACAACACATCTATGATGTAGATTAATAAGTGTTATCATCCCCTTTTAAGTATGAGTCAACTGAGGCTGAGAAGTGAAATGACTTCAGAGCTGGGATTAGAATTCAGATGATTCTGTCTTCTAGTTCTGTGCTCTGACCACTAAATCGTACACCTCTCTCATTAGACCATGCCTCTTTTCTGCTGATTATAAAACTTGCTGGTTCAATTGTTTGACAGTCAAAAACCTGTAACGTCATTGCTCTTCTTTAACCTAGACCAAAGATAATCTGGAGACTACTCTCCCAGGGGCTATAATGAATATTAACATTTTTAAAAAGCCATCACCTCTTTGTAGTTCTCTCCTAGCAGTTTACCCCATGCTTCCTCACGCCAAGAAATCAATTGCTGTTCTTTGAATAGGCAATGATTTGCTTGCTACTTGCACTACTCCCATCCATCCTCCCATGCCCCCCATTGAGATCTGCATCCATAATTTATGGTCGTGCCAGGCACATGGCCGGTAGGTCATCGGGTGATATTATGTCTGGCCAGTCAGAACTCTGAAGAAAGTGTCAAGCTGACATGTGTTTCTTAGAATTTTGTTTCTTAAGGTCTCTTCAGATTTACAACTGAGGAGTTTTACATGAGGGATTTATGTTTGTGGTCTTGGCTCTTCACTAACTCTGATCACTCAACTCACTCTTTGGGCCAAACACTGTTCCCATGGAAACTTTATTATTGACTTTCATAGGATCAGGAACTGATCCTTAATGCGATGCTTCTAATTGTGCTGTGGCTTGATGTTCAAGTGCGCTGGAGAGACAGAGTGCTGTGGACTGATCCAGATAGGACGGTAGAGGGTCTCAAGGCAATGCCATAATGGTGTGCTCCTTTCTTAGGCTTCCCTTTCAAGTATCACACCACTCATTCCCTGCCAGACCACAACTAGAAGAGTCTTCTCCAGGGAGAGTCTTCTGCTTTTGTCCCAATGCACTTACCAGCATATGTGTAACATTATCTGACCACACTGAAATGCATTCACTGCATAACTGTCATGTGCATTTGCGCAGTGCAATTTTTAGTGTCTTTTCCATTTGCTTGGGTTAAAGATCCTTTTTAGTGAATTAGTTTTTGATTAGGGCCATTTTGCTGGTCTGGCCAGAAAAAAACATTTAATATTTAAGTGTGCTTTTCAGCCATACACTATCATAAATGGGGATATGCCCGTGACACAGTGATCTCATGGAATGGTTGCTGGTCTCACTGAAGAAAGCTGTCTTTTTCTATCACCGGGGTTAACATTTGTGAGAGTGCTATTGAACAATTCCAGCGGTTCTCAAACTGTGGATGGGGACCCCACAGTGGGTCATGAGCCCGTTTTAATGGGGTAGCCAAGAGCTGGCATTTGCCTTGCTGGGGTCCAGGACTGAAGCCTGAGCCCCATTGCCCAGGGCCAAAACCCAAGGGCTTGAGCCTGAGTGTGTGTGGGGGGCTCAGGTAACAGGCCCCATGCCTGGGGCTGAAGCTCTTGGAATTCGGCTTTGCCCTCCCCCCCCTGCATCAAGAGCAGGGGGTTCTGGCTTTGGCCCCCCATCCAGGGCGGCAGGGCTTGGGTGTGCTCAGGCTTCGGTCCCCCGCTCCTGGGGTCGTGTAACAATTTTTGTTGTCAGAAGTGGATCACAGCGCGATGAAGTTTGAGAATCCCTGAACTATTCCATCTGATCATCAGTTTCTAAAGGTCTGTTTTTACACTTTGAAAATCCTAATGCTTTTAGCACCCACTATTGCTTCTTATTATGCTCACACAATAGGTCTTGGTATGACAGCAGACCTAAACCTGGTAGGCTGCAGCTGCCCTTATGAATGTATCTGCAACAATCTCTATATGCTCACTCAGCAAGGACAAAACTACACTCTACTTGGTATAGACGACTAGGTTTTCCAGTTCCCAGATCCCCATGTATTGGGACACTGTGATGGCAGGTGAATGGCAGTACTACTTTCTGAAGCTTGGAAAAAGGATTTCTTGTCCATATCTGGTGCTACTTGGTAGTCCCAACCTGCAGCACATTAACCAATGGTATAAATCTTCAGTAGTGTCTGAATTTATTAGAGCCACCCATGAGAAACATCACTGGGCCAGTCCCCTGGTTCCTTCTCAAGGTGGATTTTTAGAGCTGAGAAAATATTACAAAAAAAATGTTGTGCAAGTATTGACTTGGAAGTTTAAATGATTTCCTTCAGTCACACATGCATCCTTTTGTGTACCCTCAAGGTGCACGTTTTCAACAGTGAGGGTAATGAACCATTGGAACAATTTACCAATAGGTTTGGTGAATTCTTCATTACTGAACATTTTAAAAACAATATGGGATTTTTTTGTAGATGAGATGGTCTAGTTCAAAAAGGAATCTTATTCAAAGGAGTTCTGTGGCCTGTGTAATGAAGGAGGTCAGACTACTAGAAGCTCACAGTGGTCCCTTCTGGCCTTATAATCTACAAATCATGAATGCAGAGACGCCGTGTAACTATTGGTAGTAGCGCGGGAGGGCACAATGTGAAGGTTCTTCTGGTGGTATGCAGTGGGACTCAGGGCAGGACATATAAACCCTGGCAGAAATCGGGGGGGGGGGGGGGGGGATGTGCCTCTGCACCTCCCCCTTGCCCCGCCCCGGTGCCTCTGCATGAATGTTCCAGTTTGCGTTTCACTGGCACTGATGTCTATGCATTTCAAAGTCACATGTGTGAGTGTTCATATCAGAATGTTTGCACGCTCATTGAATTGAGGATCAGAAACAGTAGCGTAGCCAGGGGGGGAGTAGGGGGAGCGGCCACTCCCCCTGTGAGGAGAAGCGGCGCTAAGGCGCCGCCTGAGCCCTGCTGCGGGAGCCCGGCTCGGGGGACGCTTTAAAAGGCCCACAGCTCCTGCCGCTGCGGGGAGCTGCGGGCCCTTTAAAGCACCCCGCCCTCAGCGCCGCTGCCGGAGCCGGGCTCGGGCGGGGGATTTAAAAGGCCCGGGGGCTCCGCAGCGGCTGGAGCCCTGGGCCCTTTAAAGCGCCGCCGGGTGAGTACAGCGGGAGCGGGGAGGCGCCTTTTTATAGCACCGCTCCCCCTGTGCTCTAAACCTGGCTACGCCACTGGAAACAATACTATATGACTTTTCTGTCCAATTGTAACTATCCAACCCAGTCTGAAAAGCAAACTGCCCTTCGAATACTTTCAAAGAGCTGCTGGTGGTCAGTTGCAATCCACTTATGGATTTTCCACATGCAGAAAATTTACCAGATGAATTCTTCATTGCTAATGATTTGCTTACCTTTATAACATATGTATTTAGAGTGCTGCTTTTTATATAAAACACTGAGAAATCTTTTATAATAATCTTACGTGGGGATTTTGTAAATATCTTTTTTAGAGGGGATGAATTTTACTCTTGTATAAAAAAGTTAACATTTTCAGGAAATACTTTCATTTTATACAATTAATATGTCAGCTGAATAGGCCACAATACTGGCTCCTGTGGCTGACATTTTCCAATCAATAACTTGATTTTTTTAAAAAAATTATGCTTATGTGAAACCTGCTTCATTCTCTCCAGTGAGTATGATTCACTACAGTTTCTATGGCCGTGTGGAGTGTGGGGAAGCTGTCCTTTACAGGATAGACAAGGCAGCTCTCTCAGTAAAATTTCCCATTTGTGTTACCATTCTGCTCATTACCTGATATTTATGTCTGATACTTTTGTTTATATTACCGGATCCTGAACTGTCCATCTTTATCTAATATTCCCTCTGAAACAGGGTTTGTAGAGGTTAGTAATACTGGCTTAGCACTAGAAATTTAAAGGGGCACTGTGAAATTACGTCTACCTTTAAATAATAATAGAGAAGTGTAATCAGCATACCTTAAATTACAAAAAAGTTATTGCTGTGCCTGCTTTTCCAAATCCTAGATGTGTTTTTGTGAAGCCATCACCATTTAACTTGCATTACCAGTTAAATGTCGCATTTCGGTATCATCAGGCACTGAGCACAGGGCAAGAGCCTTCACAACCAGATGCTTGTTTCAAGCTTGTGAGAAATTGTAGTACCTGCTTTACTTTTTGTTTCCTTCATTTTACAGCAGTTTCCTCCCTAGGAAAAGCAATGCAAACTACTTGAATCCCTAGCATTTTTTTTTCAGCAGAGAATGTGCATTCAAACATGGAGTCCATTCAGGAACATCATGAATGCATGTTAATGATGACCCCACTAATATTCATGGGAATATTGAAGATGTCCAGAATTTCAGTGGCCTAGAATGATTTCCACCCCCTTCCCCCACCACAACACATAACATTAATCTTAAAGCCTAAAAATAATGCAGAACTGAAAAGGATATAATTGGTGAAATTAAATAAGCATAAATCTGACCTGTATTTTTAAGGTTTTTTGGGGGGAAAACAAAACTTCAGAGTTTGACAGTGTTCCTTTAATAAAGTTTGTCCAAGTACAGACAGCTTCGCAAATAGTCACAATCCATAGGGCTTCACAGCAAATTTCTGTGTTAACAGAACATTTACAGGTAGTTACAAGGCAGCCTTGTGTATAGCAGCTTAGGCTAGGTATGCCAGACAGCTGTGTGACTAGTCTCAGCTATATATTTATTTGATTATAGAATATGATTATATTTCCTGAATAGGTCAAGGACTTAAGGAATAAAATTCTAATAGTTTATGTTGTTCAGTGGTTACTAGACCCTTGCCAACTTTATTTTAAAATATGGGTTACTTTTCCATTGCAGGTTTTTTTTTACATATCTCCTGCCACACAGTGCTCCATCCTCCTTAAGACCATTATTGGATATGATAGTCAATGCTACAGGTAATCCCACTGTAAATATGTGATACTGCCACATATCTCTCTTTTTCATATCACTGTAAACTTGAGTGTTTGTTTGGGGATGGAGGGTGGGAAGGGCGTTACATTTACATGTATTGCTTGAGGGCCAGATTCTGCTCTCACATAGGGTAGGGTCTACACTGCAGCTGGAGGTGTAAGTTCCAGCCTGCGGAGATGTACCCATGCTAGCTTTGATCGAGTGAGCATGCTGAAAATTGCAGTGTAGCTGTGGTGGATGGGCTAGCCACTGGAGCATCTGCCTAGTGTCTCCTATGGGATTCTACTTGGGTGGCTAGCCTGAGTCGCTGCTCATGCCACTTTGGCTACACTGCTATTTTTAGGTGCTAGTTTGTGCAGAGCTAGCACATGAATGTCTACCTGAGCTGGGAATTACACCTCCAGGTGCAGTGTAGACGTGCCCTTAGAATTAAAATCACTCCTATTCAGAGGAGCCAAGATGAGGCCTATATACCATTTAACTCTTTATTTTGAGGTCTTAAGTAGTATTTAAGTGGTATGTGCCTTGTCCTGGGCCCCAGCACAGGGATGAATTTCACCCTTAAATCGGTGCAGTTCCCACTGCAAGTCAACGGCAGTTTAACCAGAGCAGTATTTGCTCAAAATTTAGTCTTCTCTGCATGCAGATCTCAGGAGGAACAAGCCAGGCCACAGAATGAAATTCATCCTGACCTAAAGGCCCATGGCACAGCCCTCTGCAAAATGTTAGTCCCATGTTAAGGGATTCATTGGTGTGGAGGACCTTGAATGGGCCATCTCCACTGAGAGGAATTTGAACCATGGAAACAATTTATTGCAGACATCTCCCGGATGACATTAAAGATGATTTTATGCTTCAGAATCCAGAGTAGACCATAACATTATCTTTACCATAAAATGACATTCAGACAAGAGTCACTTGAGTATCTTAACTGTACTTTTGATTTCACGCCAGAGGTTTTTTTTTCCCTGCCGTGTATTCAATACATTTTATTGGGAGGTATAATGTGCCAGGCTATAAATAATTTCAAAGGGAATTCACTGGAAAGGAGTTTTCGTCTCTTGTGGGTAACCCATCCTATCATATTCAGACAGGAAGCTGGCTGTCTCAGTACACTAGCTGCTCAGCTTTGGAGACACGGGGTTAGGGCTTGACTCGTTGCACATATGAAAATCAATTTGGCAGTCACTTTGTAATGCCTAATGGACTTTAAGTCCACATCACAAAAACATCACACAGCTTGGCACAACTGAATCTTGATCCTTTGGACCTTACTCAGGTATAATCCCTATTAATTCCAAGTTCTTTGTCTAAATCGCTGTTTTTCTGTACTATTAAAGGAGAACTCCACTGGGGAATAGATGAAACAGTGGCTCAGCTAGAAAGAGTTTTGCATTTATACAAGAGTGGCACATACCTACAGAACACTACACGGATGCCGAAAGCTGGTAAAGTATTCTTTTGACAAATGTAAAGCTATTGGCTCGATCTAGACTGTGTGGTGTGGAGGGGAGCAGAAATAAGGAGAAGAGACCAAAAAGGCCCCCGAAGTCACGGAAATAGAAGTCCACAGCAGGGCTTCCAGGTAGTCAGAGTTCCATGGGTACCAAGGAAGGTACTAAGGTGGGTTGTTGATGCCATAGAGAGCAGCCATCAACCATGTCAAACCAGTGGGAAATCTGCAGTATAAACTCATGCTGAAAGGTGCATCATGTCCAAACACGCATCTCCCAATCTGCATTTTGGAACCTCCCTGATGTGGGAGTTTGAGGCAGGTCAGAGGAGGGAGCCCATGAAGAGGGAGCAGCAAGGGAGGTTTAGGTTGGACATTAGGAAAAAGTTCCTAACTGTCAGGGTGGTTAAGCACTGGAATAAACTGCCCAGGGAGGTTGTGGAATCTCCATCTTTGGAGATATTTAAGAGTAGGTTAGATAAATGTCTATCAGGGATGGTCTAGACAGTAATTGGTCCTGCCATGAGGGCAGGGGGCTGGACTCGATGACCTCTCGAGGTCCCTTCCAGCCCTAGAATCTATGAATCTATGAATAATACCCTAGCTCTGCATGGATATCCTAAGATTCATGGGATTTCCTTGCAGATGTTGTAGCTGCTGCAGGTTAGAAGCATTAAGCCTCCTACCTGCTCTACAGGGGAAAATCCCTGCAGCCTCCAGCTTGCAGCAGTGACAGGATAACAAAACTGCATAAATCAACAAAGAAATTGCATAAAGTTTACATGCTAAGGTTTTTCTTTTACATCTTAACAAAAACCTCTTGTATAGCACCATAAATGTATACAGTGCTTTTCAAACATACACTGTAGAGAGGGATAAATATTCTACCTCGAAGAACACATTTGAGAGAAGGTAATAGATAAATGTTCTTGTTTAGCCAAATCACCAAAAAAAGATGGCGTGCAGAATTTTTCTTTTTGTAGGTGCAATATTCATGTCAGTCTTGAGCTGCAGGAGGGTGAAAGGAAAATATGATGGTTTTGCTGCACATGCATAGCAGAGAGAAAGAGAAGGGTGATACATGAAGATGGATTTAGGGTAAAGGATTTGAATAGTTCAGTAAAGCATTTCCCTTGTGACAGACTCATGAGTCAAATTTATTCCTGGTGTAACTCTGCTGACTTTGGTGGACTCTGGCCCCAGGGATGAATTTGGCCCACTAATCCACAAATAATTCAATATTTATTTTGTTGTAAAATTGGCAAGAAAATTGTTACAGGTGTTCATTTAACTTTCGAATGTTCAGATTTTCATCACAGTCTTTGCTGAGTGATACTTGTCAACACAGTCAAATCATTTTCAGCAGCACAGTCAACAGTACAAACACATCCTTTGTTGAGGAAGTGCCAGGAAGGTTGAGGTTTTTCTGTGATGCTGGCTGATTCCAGATTTAGCTGCCATGCCAGGACAATATGAGGTTCTGAATTTTAAAGGCTGTCCTGCTTATAAAGAATTGCTGGGAGAAAACCCAAGACAGCAATGCTAGATATAACTGTGCAAGGCTTCACTGATATAGAGCAGACCTGCACTCACATTAGGCTTCTGTATTTCATATGTGGTTTAGTTATGTATAATCCTGAATAACTGTGGCTCAGATTCTGCTACCCGTACTTGTGTTGGCTAGTGCCTTTGTTTGCAAGTAGTTCCATTAACTTGTACGAAACTGCTCAGGGAGCAAAGTGCTACTCAACATGAGTAAAGGGTATAGAAATTGCCCTGTGTAACTGCACATAGAGCATGAGAACAGTTTTATGCAATTCTAATAAAATTCTAATTTAACATAACATTCAGGATCTTAAAACAATTTAATGTGAGGATTCAGCCAATGGCAATCAGGAGAAATCAAATATCCTCACAGAAATTACACTGAAACAAGACCTTGTTGACTTATGGGTAAATTTTTATTCTTCGATACCATGTCTTCAGAATGCATGGGCCTATTTTTCATTTGCACTAAGGCCATTTTACACCACTATAGTCATGTAAAAGGACCTTAAAGTGGGTGTGTATATATAATGTATTCATATTTTAAGGCCCCTTTATCCTATGGTGACCAGATAGTAAGCGTGAAAAATCAGGACTTTTTGGGGGTAGGAGGAGTATAGTTGCGTATACAAGACAAAGCCCCTAATATTGGGGTGTTGGGTCACCCTACTTTATCCTCCCAGAGGAGTGTAAAAAGGCCTCAGTGCAAATGAGTATAATCAGGCCCCATGTGTCCACTCATATCCTTCCTTCTCCACACAGGCTCCTCTCTTGCAAGATTTCACTTTTAGCACATGACGACTCACTTTTTTAAAACTCTTAATCCAAAGATGATTTACCAATGGTGAAATTCTCCTGATGGTGCAGTGGAGCCGCAAGGCAGGGAATGGTGGTAGGGGGGGATTGGGTGCTCAGGAGAACAGCCGAATGCTGGTCCAGCACACAAGGCAACACTACTCCCAAGTCCTACT
This sequence comes from Macrochelys suwanniensis, assembly GCA_033296515.1. Lineage (NCBI taxonomy): Eukaryota > Metazoa > Chordata > Testudines > Chelydridae > Macrochelys > Macrochelys suwanniensis. The sequence goes on from CM065777.1 coordinate 161,907,327, forward strand.
GGGCCCACAGACTAAGTAGTTTGGGCCACGTAACAATTCTTTCAAGTGGTGGGGAGGGGCCATGGATACTGTTCCAACCCATCAGTTCAGCAGCCACATAGGCAGTAGCGGCCACAAAGTCAGTTACACTCCCATGCCTGCGCGGGAGGAGTGGGATTTCACCTCCCTAATCCCTTGCACTTTATGTGGGTGAGACAAATTTCACCTTAAAACACCACTCAAAATGTTATCAGTGGAAAGTCAGAGAAACCAGCAGCACTTCACAGGACAATGTATAACTCTCTCCCAAGGCAAGGGGAAAATATTTTTTTAAAGTTGTGGCTTGCTTGTTCTTTTTCTGTCTTGTTCTATAATATAGTGAGAGGGGAAGGAGGCTGTTTGTCAGATGCTGAGCTGATTTAGGTTTGGGCTAGGGATTGTGGTTTGGGTTCAAGGCTGAATTGGAGCTAGGCTTTGGTTTCAGGTTAAAATGAGGCAAAATCTTACAAGGTCGTTCTCATTAGATTTCGGTCTAAATGGTGGAAATCTCATTACGTGACCTGGTCTCACAAGATTTCCACCATCTTGAATAATGGAAATCTCAAGAAATTAACTGCTCATGTGAGGTTACCTCCATTTTGGGCTGCAATCTCACCAAATAACTGTCACCAACAGATTCCTGCTGCATCTGAAAGAGACCTAGAAAATAAGCCCGTTCTGGTATAGAATCTATACTGAAACCAAAGCCACAATAGTGGGTTCAGATCCAGGAACTGCAAGCGATATCTCTTTAAAAAAAAGGAACATTAGAAGGTTCAACTCATGGTGCTTCATAATTTGATTTAGATCTAGAAACTCAGAGTTATCCATTGTCTTTAATAAAGAGTTGTAAATCCTTACAAGAAGTGATGGTGATCTCTGAAAAGGGACTTAAGGAAAAAGCTGAAATCTGACCTTTCATGAAACAGATTTCTCTATCCGAGCCTATGTTTTTGCAAGGAAACCCTTTTCAAGTGAGAAAGGTGATATTGACCATCAGTAGGAAAGCGACACTAGGAAAGTTCTTGTCAATCTGAGCCTGCCCATAAATTAAATTTAACAACATGAACCATGGTCATGTCACAGAAGGACTTAGGTCTTAAGTTTTCACTGTGTTTCAACCGTAAAACATTTTACAGTGTTGTAAATTATATTATACTCTGGACTTTGCTTCTAAATTACTGAAGAAAGTAGAAAAGGGGTGGGGGAAGAAGTCCTTCAATAGCCATGTAAGTTGTCTGTAATTGTAAATAACACACAGTTGTTATACAGGTGCTACACCGTTTGGAATGACACTGTGTTCAAATGCTTGTATATGTAATGGGGTCTCTTCTTCTGAGAACATTGAACAATGTGGATCATATATTTCCTTGTAAAGATTTTTTTCTAAAATGATAGTAGCATTGCCATAACTGCAAGAATACTAAACTATACAAACCCATTGGATTTCATGGGTGAAATTCCTTCCTCGTTGAAGTCTATAGCAAAACTCCCATCGACTTCAAGAGTGATGCTGATTTACACCAACTGAGGGTCTGGCTCTGGAGTTTTAGTCTAACCTCCCCTACCCAACCTTTCAGTGAATTCAGGAGTTACACAGAAATGTATGAGATGCATTACAGCTAGTACACCCTGTAGCTTTGTTATTCATTAAAGAAAATAGGTGACCCATTATTAAGTCTTGAGGGGTGGGTTAGCCAAAAGAAAGGCATAATGAGCAGAAATAAAAGCAGTTGTTGAACCAAATACATTTACAGGACTCAAGACACAGAATGCCAGGGAGTAGGGTAAAAGACATTCCCTGTTTTCCTTTGTCCTTTGACATTTTGGCAGGGTTGCGCTGTATGTAAATATTTACAGTGCAATAATGTTTCTTAGAAAATACTATAGCAACCTGCTTGAGAAATTATAAATCTGCTCAAGAAATTTTAATGGTGTGTGTGTGAGCGAGAGAGAGCGAGAAAGAGAGAGAGAGAAACATTGGAGGGTGGGAACACATTATATTCAGGCAGTTTTTATACCCATATTAAGTTGAGCTACAAAAGACAATAAGCACATTCTTGAAGATACTTAAAGACATACATGCTATAGCTGGGACTACATTACAAACAATTCCCTACAAGTAGTCTCACAGATTCTAAAATGAATTAGTTTTGGCCAGGATTGTGCCCTGTTGTGTCCTTTTCCACAACCATATAAGTCCAGATTGAATGAGGCCTCTTACTGAGTCACATAGGGATAGAGGAGCATTGAGGAAGCCTCCCCATTGGCCATGCAAGGGCCTCGCCTGCTAGCAGTCTGTGTGCTCTCTCCACTTTAGGGAGCATAAGGATTGGTTTTGCAGCTATATGTGGGGCAGAAGACTGAAAATGAGAAGGGGAGAGGCATGGTCTGACCCCACCTTTATTGGCCTGTGGAGTGGGGCCAATCCACTGGGAGTGGGTAGTTATGGAACAGAGTGCTCACCTCTACCATCAGCATGCAGCAGCCCTAGAGAGACAGTAGCTGTTTTCCATAGGGTGTAGCTCTGACTCACTTTCACAGGGCTGTAGCATAAATATAATGACATAGCCCTGAGAAAATTAGGAGTGACTGTATACTTTTCCCTCTTGTGCAGACAGTAGGATATACATCTCCACCCTCGTGCAGCCAAGGTACTCCTTTCCTTTCTGCTCTGAAAAGTGACTCTAAACATGGCATCACGGAGCTTCATATTTATTATCTTTCCATTGCTCTAGATCAAATTTGACCACACATATTTAGTAGTAAAATGTTTTTTCTAACTGCTGGGCTGGACCTTCAGACATGTTAGGGGCCAGATTTTATTTAGGCTGCTAAAGATGCAGATAGGCACCTAGTGGAATTTTCAAAGTGCTGAGGTGCCTAACTCCCAATGGCAGTTAAGACCTGTTGAAAATCTCACTACTAGGTGCCTAACTCCAATTGGGAGCTATGCACCTAGGAACTTCTGAAAATTCCACTAGCTGTCTTGCTGCATCTTTAGCAGCTTAAATATATTTTAAAATCTGACTGTATACATTTTCTGGCTTGTGCGGTATCACGACCATTTGGTATGTTTTCAGCATAGGAACAGAGAAGTTAGATAAAATCATACAATACTTTCCTGGAAGGTTGCATTGTAACAATACTTCATTTTTTTTAGAATTTAGAATAATACACAAGAACCCAAAAATAGAGAGACAAAGCAGGCTGCTCCCTAAGACAGAGAGGCACAGGTCACCTCATTTTACTTTAGACTGCCTGTCTGCTGCCAGACTGTTGCTCACACACTTCCCTACAAAGCCCACTGCCTGCAAGCAGGACCTGGGAATCCCCTGAGCATTTAAAGTGATAGCTCTACTATTTTAATACAGTTTTTCATACACCAATAAATACACCAAATTCTGCCCCAGTCACATCTGTGCAACCCCAGTCTCTGGTACAGCTACCGTCAATGAGGTTGCACCGCAGAGGCGTAACTGCAGGTAGAATCTGCCCCTGTAGTTGGAACCTGGTTAACAGTTCTATTGTCAATGCATGAGGCAGGAAAAAAATCCAACCTTTTCACCTCTCATGGTGCAATGTTGACAGGAGTACAAAATGTAAATATTTGTGCTGCAGCAGCCCTGACAGGCACCAATCAAGACAAGGGCTTCGTTGTGCTAGGCACTGTACAGATACATGGTAAGAGACAGTCCCTGCTCCAAGAGCTGACAGTCTAAATAGACAGGACAGACAAAAGATGGAGCAGAAACAGAGAAGGGAAGTGTCTTACCCAAGGTCATGAAACAGGTTAGTGTCCTATCCAGATGCCTTTTTCACTGGACCACAGCACCTCTCCAAATGGCTGCAGTGATTTAGTGGAGAAGGGCAGGTATGCTTGGAAGTGGAGATAAATGGAATAAACTTGATGAGTAATTTTCCCTGCTATACCACTGTTTTGTTGCTGGCATGGGCATGTTGGCTCCGCCCCCACCCCCCAAAAAAGCTTTTGTATAATGCAGATTCACATTAACTTGGCCTAAGAGCCATATTTATGGGGCACTTTTTGAATGAATTTAATATAGTATATGAAAACATGGACAAATGAGAAATGTAAAATGAGACCTGCAGAAAGAAAGTCAAGCAAACAAATGTAATATCAAGAGGGCAAACATCTGTAATAACAAAGTTCTCACTTTGTTTCTTAATCTAAACATATGATGCGAAGCAGTAAGTATATTTTTCTGTTATTTAGAGTCTGATTCTGCCGTCCGGAATCATTGGGAAATCAGTGGGACTATTTGTATAGCAAGGTATTACTGAGATTAGTAGAATCAGGCCCTTTATGTTTAACTACAAGCAAGGGCAGTTGCGGGTAGGAGGGAAAGAAATCCAGAAGCAGGTTTCATTATTTTATCATTACAATGGAAGTGGGGGTGAAATAGGGAGTAACAGGATTATTTTGTCAAGGATGCAGCTGTGTATTGGCAGGTGATAACTGGAAAAGACGACTGGGCAATTTTCCAACTGGTAGCTGTAGCTGGTAGTAAAAATGCAATCTAGCTGCTGTGGCTGAAATAAATGGTCATTAGGACTGATTAAAGTCAGATTTAGGGTGATTTAAGCAATTTAAATGGGGGAAACCACAGCCTGTTTATAATGTAGTCCTGGAGTTATTTATATGATTGAGTCTGGTACTGTGAAAATGGGCATGTTTATAGATGAGAGTCAGCACTGAGACAACACAGGTGATTTTTTTTGCTAAGGTAATTTTGGGATGTTAGAGTCTTTTAAGCTTTGCTATTTTGTTTTTAATTATAGTATTTGGTCAGTGATTTGTTAGTTTGCCGTGAACTGATTTCAGTTTTTAAATATATCACTTTATCCTGTGAAATGGTACATTGTCAAGATGTCTTTTCTGCAATATAGGGGTGGGCCAGAGCTTTTAGCTTGTACATATTTTTTAATCCTTAAAAATATGTACAAATGAAAAGGAATATTTTTGGTTAGGGCATTGGTAAGGAGTTATTTATGAACACAGTGTAATTTTTTGATCTATTCCTTGACTTTACAGTGATAGACTTTAAATATGCTATGTCAAATTGTGTATATGTATGTGAAAGTGTAAATTTATTGCTGCATTTATAGTATTAGGCAAGTATTTATTGGTTTTAAACACCATTAGTCTGGAAATCGACCAGAACTTTGACCTTTTTATGATGTGATTTACTGCTGTGAGCCTTCAAATTCCATGGACTCCATTTAAGTAAGTTTCAGGTTTAGGAAGACAAAAACCTGAGCTAAAGCTGTCTTTAAATGAGTAGAGTATTTCTAAATAGAACAAGTATATTGAGCCATTGTGACCAGGAGGAACATTTAAAGTTGTTGTGTGAGAAATGCAACTTAGATTTCTTAAGCCATTTCACACAGCAGGTAAAAAAAGTCCTGAAGTGGCTTTTACAAATCTCATTCAAACCTCTCTCTTTGATACATACAACAAAGTACAAGTGAGCTATGTAATATTTTTATCTTGCTATATCCTACATAGTGAACCACAAAGAGGTAGGTGAGTGACATGAACATAAAAACAAATGGATAGAAAGTAAGTGACTGGAAAGTTACCACTTAGTGGGTTTATTTTTCATCTTGATAGTTTTATCTCAGATTGAGCAAGTTTTGAATAAGAGAGGAATGCTCTCTGAATCATTGAATTAGTATCATGTTTATCAGTATTTTGATTCATTATGTATTTGAGTGGTTACATTTGGGCATATCTAAAATATATAGCTTAACTTTTAATTGGACATACCAATTAGTGTCATCAGAACTCCTGTTAATTAAGTAACTGTCCAGTTGCCTTCAAGTAAGGGCTCCTTATCCTGCTATCCCTACTTAAGTGAGTAAAGTGTCTTAGTTTCAAATACTCACAGCACAATGGGATTACTCACACAAGTAAAGGCTATGGATCGGACCCCTTGATTTGAAGTGATATACATGTGAGATTCGTGTGATATTTTTCTTCATTGTGCAAATTACAAAGATACTAACTAGATCATCATGTTCTGAGACAAGGTGAATCTTTGGAAAAGAATTCACTTCTCAGACCAGTATTCAGTGGTTGTTGTCACGAGTTAGAGTTTTTTCTAGATTTAGGTACAAGCAGTTTGAAGATATTTTCTATAACCCAAAAAACCACACGGGCCTGACTGCCCTGGGGGCGGGGGGTGGGGGGAGCGGGAGAATGCCTCCTGGAGCTCCCTAAGTGAGGGGGAGGAATAATTTGTGGCATTGGTTTAAAGGGGTACAGAAAACTTGTTCCCCTGCAAGTCTGGAAAGCTCTGACGCTGGAGAGAGTGCGGGGGGGGGAGGGAAGGAGCTACATTTCAGCATACTCTTCATCCTCGCTGCCTTCTTTCAGGTGAGATGCTGCCAGGGGACCAAAGCCTCATGACAGCAGCCCCTACATTCAGGGCTATGATTTAGGCTTTCCTGTTGTAGGCCACACAAGTAGGGGCAAAGGCTCCTTTCCTGTTCCTCCCCTGCATGGCCACTTACGGCAGAGGCACAGCTGGCCTTCTGGGAGCAGCTCACCCCCTCACATCTATTTTAAAAATAGACATGAAAAAATGATTAAAGGGAAACTGTAGTGAGGGTTATTACGTTAGTGGTAAGGGGAAAAGTGATCTATGGAGAAGGAAGCTAAAGAGTGTCTTGATGTGGCTGTCGGGGTTGCCATATGGTCCTCACTTTGACAGCAACGCCAGTTGGCAGTTACTCATATGTTAGGGACCCGAGCGTGCTTCCCCTGAAGCCAATGTAGGGTGAGCAGACAGCAAATGTGAAAAATCGGGACGGGGTGGGGGTTAATAGGGGCCTATGTAAGAAAAAGACCCCAAAATCGGGACTGTCCCTGTAAAATCGTGACATCTGGTCACCCTAAGCCAATGGGAGATTTTCTGTTGACTTCAGTGGAAGCAGGAGAGGATCCATAATGATCTAAGTTTCATGCAAAGTCCAGTTGTAGATATTGGATCAGGCTTTCTGTGGGAAAACTTTTAAAAAGTAAACTGCCCATCGCTTCACGTTGTGCTTGCTGAAATGCATCATGCTCAGGACATCAGCCTTTCCACAGGAAAACCCACACAGTGGAAAGGGAACCCCATGACAATCCCCTCACATTTCCCCTCCCCCCTACACTCTCACCATACTGGAAAACATAGGTGCTGGAACTGGGGTGCGGTGAAGTGGTTTCCATTATATACAGGGTTTACAGTTTTGTTCAAAGGCTCTCAGCACCCCCACTATACAAATTGTTCCAGCACCCCATCTGGAAAACCCCAGAATCTGTGGGTATTCTGAGAAATGTGCCAGTCTTGGGGTTCTGCCAGAGCTATCCACATGGAGGCCCTGTTCCACACTTCCCGTTGGCCTCCTATGTCTCTACCTCTCCCCCTCTGCCAGGACTGTGCAAGGAAGCGTAGTAACTTCTCAGCCAGGGAATGTAGTAGTCTTCCTTTGTGTATATTTTTGTGGTTTGGATGATCATTTACTAAAAAATACACTGCAAGACTATTTACATTAGTACAGAGCCCAGAGACTTTTGCAGACTATTGTGGCTTCCCTGCTCTAGGAACTGGACAAAGCGGTCACTGGTGCACACTTCAGAGCTGCTCCAAGTAGAAAGACTAACTTCCCTCTAATGTTTACATGAACACGAACAAGGCACCTTTTTGAATTTGCGCCAATTGCGTCTACACGGGACAGTTAGATCACAACACATTAGCACACTCTAGAATTCACACCCCTCAATCAAAGCAAGCCCTCAGGCTCTTTGAAAGTTATTGAAAACTTTTATAGCTGTATGAATAAAGGACATAGAGCTTCAGCTGCTCAGGTTATGCCACCTGAGACTCTGGGCCATTGTGGTTAAAGAATTGTAATAGGAGGTAGGGTAGGGAGTGGGGAGAAAACTTGAGAGAAACATTGAATATATAGTAACACCTTTGAAATGAAATAATGTAATATGTAGTCGAGAGACTTTTAAAACATATTTGCCCGTAGAAGAGTTTTTTAAAAAGTAAATTGCAGTTTGGGTTACTCAGAAACAGATTTCTGTTTGTATAGTGAAGCTATATCACATGATGTTGGGGTTGCTATGCTAAGTACCGTACTCAGACTTCCTGCCAAGGCCTGCTAGAGCTTGACCTTAGACGCTGTAGTCAGGAGCTTGGCAAGGTCTGAGGAGAATTCCCTGTAAGGGCCCAGGGCTTGATCCTTACCGGCATTCCAGCACTATAGTAGATGTTCATTTTCCTCTGTTACTTAAAAAGTACGTCCAGCTTGCAGGTGTCTATTTAGGTGTACTGATTCACCTTTCCCTTGCACCTTTTGTAGCTACACCAGTGCAAGCTGAGCATTTCACCTCCACTTTGCATTCAGTTGGCATTGATATAATTGACTACATAAGGAGCAGGGCAATTGTAGACTAGACCCATTGTTTGCCTTACATGGATAGTCTCATTGCCCTTAGAGTGACGGTACAAATCATGACAGAGCTCAGTGGTTTGAGCATTGGCCTGCTAAACCCAGGGTTGTGAGTTCAATCCTTGAGGGGGCCATTTAGGGATCTGGAGCAAAAATTGGGGATTAGTCTTGCTTTGAGCAGGGGGTTGGACTAGATGACCTCCTAAGGTCCCTTCCAACCCTGATATTCTATGATTCTATGAACACAAATCAGTCTCTCTGCTGTAGCTCTGGCCAAATAATTCCATTGCATTTAATACTGAATGACATATGTCTGTCATTCTGACTGAATGACAGTTCTTATTCATGCAGCAGCTTTTTAAGGAGATATTTTTTGGTAATTTCCCCCCATTTTTAAAATCTGTTTTGGGGTCTGATCCTGCATCTACTGTAGTTAATGGGAGTTTTGCCATTGACTTCAATGGGACATGATTGGACTCTTACTGTGTTTCCTGTTGGTGTATGTCTTATTTTTGTTTTGACCAGGCTCATAAGAGCATATTGAATATTTCACACACTTTCCATATAAATAGTATGGAATGTACCCTAAATGGTGAGTAATTGTTTTATGAATCAAACTGTTGGCTGTTAAGTCTATAGTAAACACTGTCTGTTGGACTGGAAGCATCCTTACAAAGCTCTCTGAAATATTAGCAGGCTGGAACTTTGCAGCTGCAAGCAAAAGATCCTTGAACTAAAGTGACTAAAGAAGTAGGGCACGCAGCTACAATTTCCTTAATAGAGGCAATTAGAATAACTATGGAATTATTTTTTATTTCTGTGTCCTGGGAGCTAAGTAGAAATATTTATAAATGATTAGTTTAATTTTGCTGATGCATTCATTAGAGAAGCCCAAAAGCAGCTGGGAGACTGAGAGGAGGTGTGAACAGAGAACAAGAGGGAGCTCATAAAGGCAAGAGAGACTGAGCGGCAGCCAAGGGCGCCAAGTAATCCACAGGGCAATGCAGAGGAGTTGAGCAAGAACCAAGCTGACATGCTTCATGGGCTCTTTTTGTTGTCTCCCCCCCTCTCGAGGCCCTTCAAGCAACTCCCCTTTTGTGTTAATCCGAGCAAGGAAAAAAGTTTGCTTAATTAAAAGCCTGTCTTTTCTTCATGTTCTAAAGAAGCTAGCGTAAAATAACATGCTCTCCTGACTGAGAGGGAGGGGCGGGAGTGCCTGATCAGGTCTCACCCTGACAATCCCATTCAGTGTTAAGAACAAGGACGTTCACTCAAGTGGATGCTGTTTATTGAATGGGACACTCTCCCAGTAAAACCCCATGTAAAATCTATCATGCCTGCTCAGGAGGGAGGCAAAAACATCTTGTGTACGGACAGTTTTGCAGACAGACCCTTTTCTATAAATACATAAATGAGAACACCAAAGAGGTTTTAGCAAGTGGAGGTGATGAAAATCTTATGTGATAGATTATGAGACACGTCCCTTCATATGCCTTCTCTCCTCACCCCTCCCGGCACTTTAACAAACCCTTTTGGAAGAGCTTTCCAACTGATTGCTTAGCTCTGGTTTTTGCAGAGTACCAACAGATTCCTGAAGCTGCTATTCCTGATGAGAACTACAGGTGCTGGCCTTCTTACCATCACAAGGGCTGCCTCCTCTCTGTGTTCGATGTCGGCGAAGCCATCGAGGTCTGCGAGAATCACTCCCAGTGCAAAGCTTTTGTCCTTACCAACCAGACAACGTGGACAGGTAACTGGTGCCATTGAACAAATGCAGCAGCTGGTGCTAATCATCCAAAACAAGCTACTGGCCCATATAAATATATATGGTTTTGAAGCCATCTGGTGAACGTGTTACACTGGAGTAGGCTCATGGGAGCATAGTTGCTAGAGATGGGAGGATGTCTCTTAACCCTCAGTAGGGGCTGAGCAGAGGAGGTGGGCTAGGCTGTACTTTCCTTGTGCTCCGTAGAGGGGGTCTGTGCATTGACTCGGAATAGCCTGGCGTGAAGGGATCAATTGGGCTTAACTGACCTCCCTGGGAGTTTTCACATGAGTAAGATAGGCAAGATTTGGCCCAGCATTTGAATTTGAAAGAAACATTCAAGTCCATATGAGCTGGTTTGAAATTAGGCCAAACAAGTTCTCTCATCCCTCCTTCCATCACTCAGCTGTGACCCCTGGCAGACAGAAGAGGGTCCTGATCCTGACGGGAATGCTGTGCTGTAATAAACAAGCAGCTGGTGTTCTGGTTTAGTTGCTGTTTGTTGGTAAGGAGAGTTGGCACAACCTTCTAGACAAAGGATGGTTCAGTTGCTAGGGCACCAGCCTAGGATTTGGGAGAACTGGGGTTAAATCTCTGCTCTGCCATAGAGTTCCTGGGTGAGCCTGGGTAAGTCACTTCGCTTCTGGAGAAATGTCTACACTGTGTGTGAAAACTGTGGCAGTGAATTTTAGACTTAAAACCAGCTGTGTAGAAGTCTGGGCTTGGGCAGGAGCTCCGGCTCTGAAGCTCGGTGGGGGGTGAGTTTTGGGGAGCCTGAGCTGCACCGCGTACACAGCTGGTTTTGGTGTGAGCCTGTCAGTAGCCCCGGTAACTGAAATGTGCTGCTGCAGGTTTAAAAAGCAGTCTAGGTATACCCTCCCTGTCTCAGTTCCCATCTGAGGGGGCGATAGCCCTTCCCTACCTCAGAAGGGTGTTGAGATTGTGAGGGGCTCAGATACTGGGGTAATAGGAGCCATACAAATACTTGAGACTATAAACCCCTAGTTTAAAGAAGTGATATGATTGCATAATAATAATCTTGTTCAGCTTCTCCGCGCAGTAGTGCTCTGCTCTGGGAAAGTCAGTTCTAATCTTAAAAGTCATTGTGTACTAAGATCTATATGTAAATGATGGTACAACAGTGACACAAATCACCAGAAAGGGAGTAAAACAGTTAAGGCAGAAATGTAAAAATGACAACACTACCTGGGCATAACATTGTGCTACTTTAACTGCTCGTGCATTGTGCCCCATGTGGGTGTAGACAGCAAAGATGCAGGCCTACATATTTAGAAGTGGCCACTTAGTTTGGTAGCTTAGTTTTTGGTGTCCAGCTAGAGACACCCTAAATCTGAGTCTCAGTTAGTGTAAATCAATGTAGCTTTGACTTCAGTGGCGCTATGTTAATTTAGACCAGGCCAGAATCTGGCTCTTTATCTCACTCAGGTACCCCCAAAACTGGAGGCACCCACAATAGACACTTTAAAAAAAAATGTTGTCCAGAGGATGGTATTGGCTGCAAGGTGTGGTATGCAGCTGTGGGCCTTCACATCCATTGTGCACCCCAAAGACATGAACAGAGGCCTACCTGGAACCAAGAATATATCACAGGCTTATGCAAGTCTCATCCTGAGGAGCCAACACTTTCTAGCTGATCATACCATACTGTCCATTACATGACAATCAGATTGATCAAATACGCCACTAAAAACACCTTCTTGAGCTCTGGTGAGATTTGTAGGAAGAAAGGAACAACTTCCTTACTTGAATCACCATCAAAATAAATTATTTAAAATAATACTTTAATTGCTGCTACATTATCACTTTATTCTCAGGCATTCTGATGAGTTACTGATTATTTAAAACCATAGTTGTTGGCATATAGATCAGCATGTGATACAATTTTTAGGGAAATGTTGTTATCCATCTTAAGAGGCAGGATTTGTGGCTGTATTACCTTGAGACAGAAGGTAGGGGAAGGTTGAATAACTGCATAAAGACACAGTAGTGTACATTCCAGTGACTCTCCTTTATCAATTACAGCAGGTGCCCTAGGGATTTCAGTATGCTGGGACCACATCCAGCTAGAGGGGATGTAAGAAAGATCCTAGTTTGATAAGCATGATGAGAGCAGAAAAGGCTAGTGAGGCACCAGCAAATACCAACAACCAACACCTTACTGAAGGACAGCCTTAAATGAACTCTGGCTTATGAAAGGATTGATTATGTAATGGAATAAGTACAGGCTACCCATCACTCAATGTTGTACTAGTTTGTTAGTAAGAGTGGAAAATCTGCTACAGTTGACTTAAAAATCTGAGCTGCAGAACAACAGGAGATGACTTATTTAGCATCTGTGTTTCAGACTAGGCCTTTGGTGCATATATGCATTTTTTGTGTAGGTTCAAGCAGTCCAAGAAGATGATCTAGTCATGAATGCCTTTCATTTAAGCTGTTATCCAGAGCCCATTAAAGTCAATGGGATGACTTATAGAAGCTCCTTCAACTCTATAAATAAATCAGATTAATACAATTTTAATCTTGAAATGCTTCCCTTAGTTATACCTGGGCAACCCCACAGAGCCAAATCTTGACCACACTTATCGTAGCATCTACCTGGAGTAGCTATACTAGGACAAATTCTGCTCTTAGTGATACTGGTTTGAATCCATAATAAACCTATGGCAATCAATGTAGTGTTAATGTAACAGAGTGCAGTTTGGCCTTTGTGACTTCAGCAGAAAGACTCCAGATTTATACCAGTTTAAGAGAGAAGAATTTGACCTCCTATGTAGTTTAACGAATGCAGAGAAAGAATCAGGATATGAGATTTCAATGTTTGGAATAGACCAAAATGTTGGTAATCACTTCTAATTATTTTCTTCTTTCCTGTTCTGTTTAGGTCGGCAGCTTGTCTTCTTCAAGATGGGCTCAAATCATATTGTGCCTGATCCTGACAAGATAACATATGTGAAAGTGACAGGCTGACAGCTTAAGTGGCTTAGTCTTACTTGTAAATGACAGGAGCTGTTTGTGTATAAATATAGACAGCTGTTATGTACAAGATGTCTGCGGGAGGGAGAGATAATTGCACTATTACTCATTCTAATCTAGAGTGCTAAGCAAAACTTTAAAGAAATGACCTGCATGACCAGGATGAATGTGCAATACAACAACATTTTCAAAATGTGATTTTTAAAACAAAACAAACTACAAAATGTGATACACTGTTGGGATATAAGTTGGGTTATAAAGCAGTAGGTAACTCTAGCCTTTCTAACCAAGATTAATGGTCTGTACATATTTGCACAGACCTGGAAGTTCGTAATTTCCATAGGAAGTCTGGGTCCTCTGCCATGATATTTATTTAGACAAGTACAATCACTACAGAGTTAATGAAGCTTATCAGTTACAAAGCTAAATATCAAATGTTATAGAAGACAATCAACATTTCTATCAATGTTATCAGATTATGCAAGACCAAAAACATTTGTAGAAATACTATGGGCCTGTCATCAATGGATCTCAGCCATATTTATAATGTCAAAAATGTAGCCAATTTTCCTTGTGTTTTAAAAGTTTATGAAAACATTTATCTTTAATTTAAGAAAGCCATATTTCAGTTGTTTAGGCCCTGATCCAGCAAAGCACTTAAGCATATGCCAACTTTAAGCATGAGCAGTCCCACTGAAGCCATGGGGACTTAAGCCTGTGCTTAAGTGCTTTGCTGAATAGGGGTAGCTTTAAGTATATTATTTAAGTGTTTTGCTGAATCAAGGCCTTAATCACTGTCCAAAATATTCCCTAAGGTATTTCACTGACAGATCAGCAAAGCAATCCAGCAGTTTGAACAACACAATTTTTGAAGAAAATCTTGCCATGGAAGACTTTCCATTTGTATTATCCTCAAATCCTTGGTTTTCTAAGGTGCTTCTTACTAATTCTTAGAACAAATGAAATGAAAAATGAACACTAGCCTTAAATTCTATATAAATAGATGCATTTTATAGGCATAGTGTGTCTAGAGGATTTGCTTTCAGTGAAAGCAATAAATTAAATGCTAAAAGTGACCAATGTCATACTGTTTTGTAGTTTGTACATTCAGAAATTTTTGTACTTTTGTTCCTTAAATTGTTTATTTTTGTAAAAAATAAAATTAAATTTAAAATTTGTCAATTTTTTTTCTGTGCTTCAGACTAAGGCCTGACCCCTGGAAGATGTATGTAAGTTCTTAACGTAGAATATTGTGAGTCATGTGCACAAATCTTTGCAGAATTGGGATCTAAGAGAACCCAATTGTGCCTTAGGATATACACGACGCCCTACTGACTTCAGTGGGAATCTGGTGTGCGTATCCAGGAGCGAAGTTTGGCCCTGTATGTGTGTTTGTCTATGCTGAAATAAGTGACCTTTAGGTCGAGAGACCATGTTTCAGTAGCTTCTCTTTCTTTGTGACTTCAGTCATGTAAATATAGCTCACTGGTGTTCAAACATTTTGAATTAACAGTGCATTAGAATAGAATCTGAAGTAATTAAGCATAGGACTAAATTCTGTTTGTCCTCTCTGGGCTCTGCTCAGGGCAGTGTGGGACAGGGAGGAAGGGAGCTGCAGCTGCGAAGCAGAAGTTCTCTCAGCTTTCTGACTATGCAGGAGAGGATGTTCTTGGGGCAGCACATTCAGTGACAGTCCTTACCTCACTGCAGTTTCTCAGAGATCACTTATACTGTAATAATGTCTCACAAATCACTAAAATGACATGTTATAATTCACAGATTAGCATTTTAGCTGCTGCAATAACTGATTGTATAATTAGGAGTCCATCCTTCATTTAATGGTGATAAACACACAGTAAGGAGTCCTTTAAAATTCATTACACATCACACCAACACATACTGTATTTAGATGTACAGGTCATTGAAGTGATACACGTTATTGGCACTGAGGTGTCAGTACATACTTTGACAGCCTTTAACCCTCGTTGTGTGCCCTCATATTAAACATTATATAAAATACATTTTTAAAAATGCAAAGTATTTTTTATAAATGGCTGTTTAATTAGCCATTTTCCTAAATAAAAAATATCCAACAGTTTTTTAAATTTCAAGGGAAAAAAGGATATCCAAAGGCTAATGATCAGGATAATTTCATTCTACCCTTTCAAGTTTTCCTAAAAACATCTGAAACCAAAAAACATACTGCCCCGTGGAAACTGAAAAACTGTCAGAACAGTTCTCACCAGAATTTGCAAAAAGAAAGAAATGTAGCTTTGAGCCAAAAGACTGGATGACAGATTTCAGTCGTGATCAATTTTATATGGACTGTTTGATAACCCTTTGAAAAGAGGGGTTTCCTATGGAAATGCTGATAGAATCTTAAGAGAAGCACTTTAGTACAGTAACTAGTTCTAAGATGGAATAATCACTGGTAACAGAAGTATATTTACTATCTAGGGCAATGTGTCTTTGGCAGCTTAAGATCTGATTCAGCAAACGCTCGGACTGGTTCTTGTGGCATTTATTTATTTGGTGTATGCACTACGGTCAAGCCAAGCCATGATGTTCAAGGCACGAAGACCTCCAGGAAGTGGAGTCATTTTGCTGTCCTCAACCCTGTGTCATGGTTTATGGCTGCCCACATTGACACTGACTGTCTCTAAATCACCACCAAAATTCTGCTGCAGCACAAATTCATGTCCGGTACGAAACTGGTTCAGAAGACTGCTTTGGGTAGGGTCTGAGACAAGATAATTATGTGTCACTTTCTCTGCGGACCATGAAGCTCACCATGCGTCCCCTACCTTAAATCCCTCACCTGTTAAACTTACCCATAACGGGCGATGTGAGGGCAGACTGCCATGTAGTGGATACCTGTGGCATGGAAACCCCTGAGATGAGAACCCACAGTAGAAGAAGACTCGCAAAACCAATTTGGCAAGTTTGATCCAGTCAGACCCTTCTAGACTTGGAGCAGCAATCATATACAATTTCTTTGTGGAAAAAGGTATTTTTATCTTGAAGGCTTGGACCGTTTCTTACATTTCCTTGGCATTTTCAAACAGCTTCCTGCAGCTCCAAAGCAAGAAAAGGAAAGATGACACCAACTAGGCTCTACATGGTTGATCCTTGGTATTAAAAAAAGAAATAAATCCTGAGATCTGAATAGAGATTTACTCAGTGCAAAACCAACAGACTGCATGTGAAATGAACTGCCAACAATGTACTGAATGAGCCCGAGGGAAGCGAGATCTATAAAATAGAGAGCCTTTTGTGAACAATGCTCAATCTGATCATTTGTATAAATCTGACAAGGCGTAAGGAAGGCCTGATGACTCTTGGAAAGGCTTGAAAGTTTAGGGGTCTGTTAAGATCTGCCCATGGTCCCTTTGCTACAGGAGTTAATACAGGAAACTACAGGCTAGAAGTGATTACTTAACAGCTTGCCCTACCCCTGCCAGACACTGATTGATCAGCTGACAGGCATCAGAAGGGATGGCGTAGAAGCCTATTTGAATGAACCTGCATAAGCAGTTGGTGAAATGTGGTGGAATACTGCTACTACCCAGGGAGGAAAATCAAAGCGGATACACTAGGGGAATCCAGTGACAAAAAGACTAGAGGGAGCCATGAGACAGAGATCGGTATTGCCAACCTTAAGCATTTGAAAATCGCTAGTCAATCCTACAAAAATCATGAGATTTTTTTTTAATCTAATTTTTCTTTGCTGTCTGGTTTTTGAGGGAGCCCTTGGGTCATATTTCCAAGCTTTTCTCTACTACCAGAAGGGATAGAAATTTACCTTTTCTAAAAATGAACATTGAAGTTCTCACACAAATCCACAGCTCCTTGAGTCAGCTAAGAAAAAACACCAAATATAATGAAAATTGTAGTACAACGCACAAGAACCGGCAATAGATACAGAGGTACTCAAACTTTAGTCCAGAGAACCCTTCCTTGTGTCTTGTACATTGAAGAAATAAGTAAAGCTGGTCAAACATTGGGAAAAATCTTCATGAATATTTTCTTAGAAAATGGTCCTCATTTTGTGGGGCCAAAATTTGAAATGCTAATGAAAAAACTGAGGATTTTTTAAATAAAAGTTTGATTAAAAAAAACTTTATCCAGTGTCAAACATCTGTGGAAACATGCGGAGAGGGATTGAGAAGGGAAGGAGAGTCCATGAAAGGGTCTCTCTCTTACAAAGTGTCCCACAGAATGGATAAGCCAGAGAACCCTGGATTAATAAACAGAAAATTATGAAATATTGATAAAACCAATGTATACTCAAACTTAGTGGACTCTTTTTGGTCATTGGAATTTATCAAGAATGTAATTATTTTTTGATTTCCACATCTTCTAAGCTACAGCAATAGTGATTAGGTAGGCATGAACCAATTTCCTTTTTTGTAATTGCAGCATAAGGTCCATTGCCACGTACAGCTCTCACTGTGTGGTCAGGTGCTCTGCTCTCCTTCAGACAGAGATATAACTTGAAATCTCTACGTTTTCAGGTCTATCTTTTGTAGACTTTCAAGTCCTGTATTTTTATTTTCATCTAATTGATTTTCAATCTTTTAGGAGATGCATGTGAAAGAGTGTTAGGAAAAAAACCCAAAATCCCATTGTACCTTCTGTGTTAGCAGTTGTCCTGGGTCAGTAGCTGCACTTTTACCAAAGGGGAAAGTAACTACATTAAAAAGAAGTCACCCTCGTTTTGAAATTGCCCTTGATTTAAAGCCACAGTGAAAATAACTTAAGTAATGGAAGCTGCATCCTGAAAACAAATAGACTTGTTCAGCAAGTGACTCAGAGGCTACCAGGGAAGAAGAAAATTTCAATTCACCACTTGACATGTTAGAGCCTGAATCCAATTTTATCTATCTGGGTTTATTGGTATAACTCCGTTGATTCCTGATTTACACCTGTGTAACAGATCAGAATCATGCTCTTAGAGTTCAGAGTGGCTATATTTTAAGATCTAAATAAAATCTTTTTCTTGGCTGCAAATGTTTTGACCGTGTAAGTGAGACAAAAATGCATTGTCTCCCCCCTGCTCCCTATTATAGTTCTTGGTGATCCTGTGGGATTCCAACAACTGACTGACAAAAAACATTAATGAAGATAGCTTTTCTTTTTGGTTTTAAGTTGGACTTTGCCAAATCTGTTTATGAAAAAAAAATAGAAGTCTCCCACTTTGCTTTGTGTAAAGAATGCAGGAGATGGGTATTTTTTTCCCTCACTGATTCTTTTTAAACAAATAAATATCATTCCTATGTTTTATTCATCTGCTGCCTAATTTCAAGTACATTCTAATAACAAGCACCAGTTCTTGATATTTAAAGGAACCTGCTACACAAGTAGATAATATCACAAATTGGTATTTGTGAAATACAGATTTTCTGTAAATATACCAAATGGAATGTGTGCCAGCTAATCAGACTGTTGGATGACCAGTGCCAATTTTAGAAGTGCATGTACATACCATTTTGTACAAGACTGTGGCTTTGAGGGGTTATGACCTGTTAGGAGCCCCCATCTCTGCCTCAATGACTGGAGATCTCATCGCACTTTTGGGAACAAACTGTTGGTCATGTGAACGTGAGTGTTACTATTAGTATTAAAAACATGCTGACACTTTGTCCAAAACATGAATAATATCTAACCCAAAGCTCGTTTGAGACTCAAACAGATTTCAGTTAGCTTTCAGCAATTTTGTTTGGGTGTTTCTGATTTCTATTTCTAGATGGGATTGGGAGTGAAAGTTCTGAAATAGAGGCAACATGTATTAACAATTGCTGTGCTGTGGTATCCAAGATTCAAGTAAGGGGTGTATACTTGCGGCCAGATTCTGCCCGCTTTACTCAGATTGAGTAAGTGCTCTGTGTAACACTGATGTGGCCTCAGCTGGAGGACTGTGTCCAGTTCTGGGGGCTGCACTCCAGGAAGGATGTGGACAAACTGTAAAGAGTCCAAAGGACAGCAACAAAAATGGTAAAAGGTTTAGATAACCTGACCTGTGAGGAAAGGTTAAAAAAACTGGGCATGTTTACTCCTGAGACAAGACGACTGAGGGGCTCCCTGATAACAGTAATGGGCTTAAATTGCAGCGAGGGAAATTTAGGCTAGATATTAAGAAAAACTGTCTAACCATAAGGGCAGTTAAGCTTTGTAATAGGCTTCCAAGGGAGGCTGTGGAATCCCCATCATTTGAAGTTTTTAAAAGCAGGTTAGACAGACACCTGTCATGCAGGGTCTAGGTTTACTTAGTCCTGCCAGAGTGGCAGGGGCTAGACCTGATGATTTCAGGTCTTTTCCAACCTATATTCCTACAGTAGTCCCTTACTCTGAGTGTAATCTCATTGCTTTCATGGTGGCTACCTGTGGAGTACAGTATTACCAGTGTGTCAGCTGTGGAAAGAAATTATACTTAATGTTGCCAACTCATGATTTTGATATTCTGATATTGGGTTTTTCTTTAAGTCCCAATTCCTGGAGTCACGTGTGAACAAAAAGCTGCTACGTGTTCTTAACGACTAACCAGTGTGGATAAAAGAGAGCCATACGTGATGCAATTCAACAGCAGCTCCAGTTGTGAGGCATTGTGTATGGATGCTATAACATACTTGTAATCAGTGTACCAACACTGGCCTGTTAGAATTAACTTTAGTCACATGAAGCTCACTCACAAGGTGGAGGTGGGTGCTGAAATCCCAACTGCTACAAGATGACAAAGCTCCAAAAAGGAGATAGAGAAAGAAGAGGGGCATAGAAAAGGAGGGCATAAGAGGAAATACATGGGTCAGACTCAGTCCTGAACAGAGAGAGCACTGACATAGCAAATGCTTGCACCATGTGCCAAACTGTGTGTGGCTGCATAATGACAATACTCGATCCACTCTGAGGTTCAGGAAATCATTAACTTTTAATGCCCTGAAGCCAAATCAGAACACAACACAGCCCATAGCCTTCCCTCCCAGCTGTCAGCTTCTCAAGACTTTCCTTGGGTTCCTTCACAGTCTAGATCTAGAGTCTTCCAATTCCTAATGACCAGTGAACCCCAAACTCTAGGCATATGATACCTTGTGTGTATACAAATAGGACAAAGCTCAGCTAGTGATTCTGACTGACTGCTCAGTCATCTTTCCAGTCCTCTTTCTCAGGTCAGATTGTGTTTCATCCCAAAATTGCACAGAAAAATGCCCTCCAGTTGCCCACTTTATGCCTGAATTGTGCTGGAATAAACTTTTAAACAGCTAGAGAGGAAAGAACTAAACTCCAAATCATATACAACTAACAACCCAAATAAAATAGCCATAAACTATGGTAAAAATTACATATTCTTTAACACAAACCAAGATTACCCGGCATAACCATCTAATGCCATTGACAGATTCTTATTTAAACCTAGCTTCTGGAGTTTTGAAAGGTACTATTACAATATGGGTTCACTGCCTTCTGAGCAAAGCTAACTTTCTTCTGAATAAATCATAGCCTATTAGAGCAATATAAGTGTTTGCCCCCCCCCCCCCCCGGTGGCTGGTCAATATAAGAGGTCACTTAGTGTGCCACAGTAGCTAGCTAAAAAGCTTAGTGTTTAGTACAACAGCTAGAAACTCATGCTTTTAACGCTGTATGTCTCTGGTTCAAACCCCACTGATGGTCAAGACTGGTTGCATTAGCATTTATGATCATCCTCACAAAGCGTCAGATGCCATGTACTGGCCTAGCTGAGTCCTTACATTTTTTTTCTGCTTAATATTTAGTGTAATGGACAAAATATAAACACATTATAAAACGTTCGGTTGCCATTACATCTCTGATCTATTCAGACTCAGAGCGATAAGATTTCATATCACTGCAGAGCAGAAAATTTGGGGATGTAAGATGGAGGGAGGGCTGGAGGAGGGAATGGCAAATTTGCTATTTTTTACATATTGGACACCATCTGTATTTTATTCAAATAGGGTTATATATTTTGTGAAAATAAAAAACAGCTTCATGAGTCAGTATGCATGGCAGTCCCTTGAATATCTATAATGGGAAACATGTTTTAGGTTGGAAGTTGCAAAGGGAAATCAAATGTTTGAAGTGTCAGAGTCGGAGAAATATAAAATATGCCTGACACCAGAGCGATTGAAGCCAAAAGGAATAAATCATCATCTCAGGAAAGAAAAACCCCACCAAGCTCCTGGCTGTAACATGCATTTTCCTGCACTCAAATAAAATTACATACAACCTGATAATTTAACCAGACTTGTCAATAAGAACTGATGGATTCAGCAGACACTATCACTTCATGCTCCAGAGTAGACTTCAAAAGCATCTAGTACGTTAGCCAAAAATATTAAATAGAACCTTAAATATTAGGGCAGAAGTAAAATATCTCATTTTGCAGAACATTTGAGTAAAGTCATTAATGCCAATTTAGTAGTTTAGTCCCAATGTAATGTCTCTCCTAAGCTGTTATATAAGTGTCTGTTTAAGTAGGGCAACCAGAGCATCCAAGAAGGAACTTGAGAAGCACTCTGAGGGTGTAATAATAAGAGTTTGAATGCACGCTCATTTTTGTTATGCCCTTTGTCATGATTCTGGTTGAGTTTTAACCCATTTTCTGTTCACATTATGCTCATTGTCAGAAAGATGATTTACGATAAGTTTTACACCTAATGTTGCATGTTTTGTGAATAGTACTGCTACAGAATGTCGTCTGGTTTGAGCAGTATCTAGCTCTACTTGAAATAATTAGAGCAGTTCAGTGAGGAAATGAAAATACACCCTTTAAACTGTAAATTCACATGCTATAATTTGGCCAGGCCAGTGATTTCCTTTTGGTGTTTAATAAACATTTTGATATTAGTTTTTTTCAAAAGCAAACAGCTCCTTGCATGTCAAGCCAAGGCCTAATCTTTATTTGTTTAAAGAATAAACGTATGCAGTCGTATGCTCTGCTGTGTCCAGCTTAGGCTGAGTGCAGCAGCAGAGTTGGAAAGGGAGCTCATGATTCTTTCCTTGACCCGGGCCCATGGTATGGGGTAGAGCAGCCTGGGGGAAGTCCCTGAAGTGTGTTGGCTTTCTGTGATTCCCTAGGTACCATATGCCAGAATGCATCATGCTCCAGCCACCTCTCCTCACCTTGACTCCCAGCCCCTATGCCACCATGACACATAGCATGGCAGGCAGCCCTGCCATTTCTGGGCCTCCTGGGCACTTCCTCATGCTGGGAGCATCCACAGCAAGGCACTTGAGGGAGCTTCAGGTCCTTTGGTACCACTCGGGGCCCAAAAAGGAGTGGAGAGGGGTTGAGAATCTGGCCCAATATATGTTTTATTTTGTCCAATCAAAAATGCATCAACCAGTCAGAAAGCTGAATCACTGTTATGCGCTGATAAGATCTGAAAGAATATATTTTAGCCAGACACTAGCTTCATTGTTCATTTCACTTTTGAACCCTCCCCACCCCCATACGTTTATAGATAAGCTGTTCTCTGATTGGCTACAGCACACAATAAGCCTCTTTTACTAATCAGTGAGAATGAAACTGTCCAATAGTGATACAGGGCCAGAGTCTGGTTCTTCTTCTCCCACTGAGTAGCATCTGGCTTTTGATGGGCCACTCGTGGAGTAACATGAGGAAGGGTATCGAAATCATGCCCACAGCGAGAACCTGTCATTCTACTGCACCAGGGAAATTATTAAATCAACATCAGTCACTAGGTATAAGAGAATCAAAGTCACTTCACTCAAAAGGGGTCACAGGACCAGTGTCTCCTGCTTTGAAAATAAACGCCTTAGCTTTGCCTCACTATTTATATAGCAGCAGGAGACCATTATCCTGTGACAGTGCAATGCTCTATTGACATGATCTCCTAATTAAATCTACAAATGGAACTCATCTTTTTGTGTTTCCAGTATTTTTTTTCCCTGCAAAGTACTTTCAATATCTGTTTGTTCACTGGCCAGAAATCTATTCCAAGGGAAGTTAGAAACACTGTTCAGTTTAGTACTTTCATATTAGCACACGGAGCCAATACTAGAGGGTAAAAAACATGCATTTAATAAAGCGGCATCTCCAAGACAGATGGGCTTTTTCATTGGAGAATAAGTCAAACCTCTTTCAGTGGATGGCACTGATAGATGCAGGCTGGCATTGTCTGTCACCCTTCCTTTGAAAATCTGTATTTGGACAAGTTTCTTGAAGTAAATATTTAAATCAATATTCACCAATCAGTAAAAAATCAACAGTAGAACATTCATTTCCATATCAATTGTTATGTAGATATGGGATCAAGCATCTGTACTTGGGTTTGTGAATAACTTCCAAGTTCCACGGGGCTCACTCCATCTCTATCATGTAAACACCGCCCCCACAGTTCAATTTGGCCCATACTTCAGCCCCTTGCCCTAAATCTTAGGCACTTATATGCCCCCCCACTACTGTAGTATCTGGGCACCTCATAATCTTTAATGTATTTATCCTCACAACAGCTGTGTGAGGTACGGCAGTACTGTTATCCCTGCTTTACAGCTGAGGAACTGAGATTCAGAGATATTAAGTCACTTGCCCAAGGATACATAGGAAGGCAGGGACAGAGCAAGAAGTCCCAGGTTAAAGCCCTAACCACTGGATCAGCCTTCCTCTCATACTCCTAGATTCATGGATTTCAAGGCCAGAAGGACCATCGTGATTCTCTAGTCTGACTTGCTGTATAAAACACAGGAGTACAACCTTTATTATGGATTAAATGATGAGACTACTCCTCTCTTCCCACAATTAACTACTGCTTTCCCCATTCCCTGCAACCTCAAGAAGGTCATGTACTCAATCCAGAGTATTCACCATAGACACCTCTCTAGCACTGAGGACCTTCTAGAGGTGTGCAGCAGGTCTGGTGGTCTTGCTGCTGGGCTTTTCATTCACAGTATGAATGGCTGCAGTTCCATTCAAATGTTGAGTGCTTTAGATGTTGGTGCATAATGCACTTCCCTCTGAACTAGGAAACCCCAAAGTCAAGGGAGTTTAGATGGGAGAGGTTTTCAAGACAGGAGGTTAGTGTGGGTGTATAATCCCACTGGTGGAAGGGTCTTTGCTCCAAATCAAGTGGATTCAAACTTCTTCAGAAAGTTTACCATAGGTTAATATAGGGATCACCTTGAGAATCACCTCCCCGCTCATTCACGACAGCAAGGGCCACCCTCCCACTCCTATTCACAATTGCATAGTATACCTGTGGCAATTGGAGCAATTACTTTAATTAAAAATTTAAATTAGGAATGTATTTAATGTTTGTTTAGCTGCCTTTTGATGTGAATAAGGAGGAGTTTTCCGGGAACCACCAGTAAGTGCTTTTTGGGCCACATTTACCTTATACAATCAAACAGCTGTGAAGGACCATCCAAAGCACTGGATACATTATCTAAGGTAGTCTACAAAGTGCAAGTAGAGAAGTAAAAGTTTCTCTTTTCTACTGGTCTTATGGCTCTTGGTCTGTAGGGTATAATGAAGCGCCAGTTACGGACACCATTGTATATGTTGGCTGAACATGGTAAGGAACAATCAGTGATACAATGTTTAAATTCTAAGCTGTACCATTTGCCAAGGGAAATATACATGGGAGGGAGAGGGAAAGATTAATCCCTGTTCATGTATTTTTCCAGTTCTGTAATATAAGGTGTCATGTAAAGTTGGCAGCTCTATGTGGAACAAGTATGTACCTTATGGTTATAAAAAGGTTATTCCTTTTAAAAAAAACTTTCAAAACTTCCTTTACTCCAAGGCCTGAAGACTGTAATTTTCAGTATAGATACATAATTCCTTAAATATTATCCATACAAACATTTGAAGTGATTATGATGACCAGTGGGATACTGGCTCTTGGTAGAGCTATTAGGTGTACATCCGACCCAGGGGATGCCTGTAAAACCCTATGCACCCCTTTTGCCCTCTGCCAGTTGGCGGCCCTGTGCCACAGATATTCATACAAATAGCTTACATATACACAGCATTTTTCATCTATAAGGATTCCCAAAGCCCTTTATGGCTTGTACACAGCATACAAGGATCATTTGTCCACCATAGAAATGCAGCTATTCTTCGGGGGGGCTAAGCAGTCCTTCTGTACCAGCAACAGTACACAATAGGTTATTTTTCACTTGCTATAAACTTTCTAAACTGAGACTGCCGGGGAAATTTTATATAGGCCAGAATGTACTTAACCAAGATGGAATTTGCCAGGCTACTGGCAAACACCCCCACTGTTCCCAGCATTTTAAAGCACTTACTGATCCTCAGAGGAAAGGCGCTACATGAGTGTAAAGTGTTTTCGCTTTTCTCATTCTGACAAATGCCAGGGAAGCATTTGATCACCAGGAATGTGAGCGGCCAGGGCCTCAGATCTCTTTCAAAATGTGGCACCTGCAGCAGTGAAGTTCCCCTTTCCACATTATGCTGGGGGCACTGGTTCAAAACAGGATCACTCATCAACACGGCTTAATTTTCACCTAGCAACTAGAATTCCTTTGGAGGTCTCCCATCCAAGTACAGACCAGGTCCAACCCTGCTTAGGCCAAATTGGGCCATTTAGCTGCTGGCTGAGATAGGGGATTGGTGCCGAGCTGTGCTGCTCCATTAGGAATTCAGGGAGGAATAGTGCCTCAAAGAGGCATAACCTCCCTGTGAGCAACCAGGTGTGCCAGGCAACTTCACAGACTGCACTGTCCTTTGGAGTCATGCAGCCCAATTCCCCTGGTGCTGCTAGCCTGAGCTATGAGCCAGGGGAGATGGGAAGGACAGGATCATAGCCTCATCACCTCCATGTCTATCTGCCTCCTTTGAGGCACCATTCTCCCCTCAGTGCAGGGAGTACAATTGTGATGGCTCCTTCTGCAGTCCACACAAGATACTGCACGTCTGAACAATTGTTTTAGTGCCTGTCATAATCTGACTCCTAAATTTGCGGGATGTGATGAGATCACAGTCTACGGTGGCACATCACCCATCATACATCTTACCTATGACTGACCAGAACTGGTCTTTAGAGTGCATGTCCAGCTGTCCCTTTGAAGGAACAGATGAGATGCAAATTTCAAAGTGTGACCAGCACACCATCCCCTCGGTCATAAATTAAATCAAAGTTACTTACCAGTAGACATTTGCACGTATGAAGTTATTGATCCATAGTTTCAAGTGCATTTAATATGGTAGTTACTTGAAAACTGAACAAAAGCATTATCGTGCTGTATATACTGAATGCCTCTGCACATCACAAAAAGAGATTTGATTCACAGGGCGCATTAGCCGGAATACAGAATCCAAAGACCAAGTAAGTGGACAAAGCTAACTTTCCCCTTATCATTGAGAGCAACTCATGTGCATTCCCCCCCCCCCCCCCAAAAAAAAAAAAACATTTGGGAAATCTCCAAAAATTCAGGTGTGAAGAATATTTCCTGCTAGAGAAAGAGAGTGCTTGCAATATCCCTGAACTGTTACATCTTCTCATTGGACTCAGCACATAAGTCTTATTGCTATTAGTACTCAGTGCATGACAGCCAAAAAGGTGACTCTGAAAGCCCTAAAGGCTACTTCAACATTCCCTTCTTACTCCTTCTTTCTATTCCTTGCTGTGTAAGTTACACTCAGATTCTCTTACACATCAATAGAGCAGGTGTCAGTAGATTTAGAGGAGCGTGGGTGAATGTAAAGGCACTGAAGTTAACTGAAAGGGATCAAACTTACACCATCTTACCCATCACTTTGAATTTGACCTTAAGATGAGAGCTCAATCCTGCATCTCTTACTCACCCTTCTCTTACCCACACAAACAGTCCCATTCATTTCAGTGTGACTGCTGGTCTGAATGAAGCCTGCAGGATCAGGCTCCAAAACACCAAACTGCCCACCTGTTCTCTGCATTATCACCACCATGAATAAATATCTTTGGGAGGCTTCGTGAATGAAACCATTCAACTCCTTGCCCTTCCAACATCTAGCAACATAACTGACTTCAGAAGGTATTGCCACATTTTTTTCTTCTCCACTGCCCCTCTGTAAAACAGCCATTCAGTCTAGCTCACTGAAACTGAAAATTTATGTTGCCTAGTCTGCAATTTCAAATCCCACATTCCACTCCGGGAACAGTGGCTGAAGAGCTGAATGGCGATGGTTTGCCTTTGCCATCCCCAGCTGAAGCTTGTCCACTGAAATTTCAAAAGTGGAAAATGACAGTGGTACAGGGCACATTTTGTCCGTTAACTCACTTACTCAGAGGACCAAAACATTGCACTGAATGTTCATTTTTCCCTATTGTGAAATGCTGTTTCATGGGTACGCTGCCGACACAGGTCAGAGAATACATTTGCATAAACCGTTTGTTAGAAACAGAAGGTTCTTTGTAAAGACTATTAAGAAACCACATAATATACTTTTCTGTTCTTATGTGAGTCATAGTCCCTTGTAAACAGTGACTAGATACACATGCTGGGTATGTTTTGTCTGCAATCAAGATTTCACAAACAATAAATTTGGAGTTCAAAAATGAATGTACATGGAATTGGTTATTGTAATGTTAATGATTTCCCATTACTATTTGAGAGCCTGGAAGTTTAGCTACTAACACCAAGCAGTTTTGATTTAATTGAGAAAACACAATCTAAATTCGATTCCGAGGTGGTCACCCCAATATGACTTTTTTTCCCTAATCAATCAGGATAAATTTTTGATCACTCAAGGTAGTGGGAAAATTCATCACTTTCCTTTTCAGCACAGAAGAGGAAATTTATCCTCTACATTCAGTTGTGGATTTTAATAACTCATTTCAATTAATTTCTGTGTGTATCGCTTGACTGGACACTTCTGTCTAGAGAGGTGGCCACAGCGATTGCTTCTTTATGATTCCACCTCTCCTTCTTAACATTTCATTGCACTTTTCCAGTAGCTGAACTTGTGCACACTCAAAGAGGACTTCTACCACCTACATGATCACACAAACTGGGATAAGTAAGCCAGATAAGTCAAGGCAAACAAAGCCCAAGTGTGGCACACTGAACAGCCAAAGAGATTACTGCTCATGCGATTAACATCTTTTCATGCCCCTACTCCCACTGCAAGATGGTCTTGTTTCCTTTTAATTGGACAAAACATGCTCAAGTATTTCCACATTGTGTTTCACCATGATGAATTTTTCAGGCAGTTTCTCCATTATTTGGCAGCGTCTACTGCTATTTAACAGGGATAAACATTGGAGGAGTGCTCGTAAGAAACACATAGGCAAACTCACTTTTGGACAAATTTCCCAAGGCAATGCTTTGCAAATAATATGTTTCTGTAAATGTACTGATTGGGGTTTTTGTAAAAAATATTGGATAACTAAATATTTTAAATTAAAGCAGTTGCAGAAATGACTTTATTTCAAATGAACTAGGAAACTTGTGTGGATAATATATGCCTCCAATGTTGACTAAAAATTGCTTGGACTAATAGAATACAGCCAATTACCTGCAATCATTATCATCAACAAAAATAGTATGTTCTATTTATATGGCACCTTTAATCCAGTGACTCTTTCCATACTACTGTACCTCTTTCAGGAGTCTGACATGTCTTGCGTACCCCAAGTTTCACCTCACTTAAAAACTACTTGCTTACAAATCAGACATAAAAATACAAGTGTCACAACACACTATTACTGAAAAATTGTTGACTTTCTCATTTTAACCATATAATTATAAAATAAATCAATTGGAATATAAATATTGTACTTACATTTCAGTGTACAGTATATAGAGCAGTATAAACAAATCACTGTCTGTATGAAATTTTATTTTGTATTGACTTTGCTAGTTTTTTTTATGTAGCCTGTTGTAAAACTAGGCAAATATCTAGATGAATTCATGTACCCCCTGAAAGACCTATGCATACCCCCAGGGGTACATGTACCTTTGGTTGAGAACCATTGCTTTTAAATCGAAGCATCTCAAGATGGTCTACCAACATTAATTTATTAGAGTCCAATCCTGTAGGATACAAAGTGCCTCTTAAGAGGTACCGAACACTATCACCTCCCAGTGAAATCAATGGTTGACAAAAATATTCATAATCTCTCAGGAGAGGCTGGATCAGGCTTGTAATCCTCACAATACTCTCGTTTGGTGGGCTAATTTTTCTAGCTAGTTACATACAGGAATTCTGGTGGAAAATAATTGAACAAGAATGTCATTAAAAGGCCATCAATTTTTTTAAAGTTAAAAAAATAGCAAGAAAAGTCAGAGGGAAGTGGTGTGAGGTGTCTACATTTAAAAATATTCTAGAACACTTTGCACTTATATAGGCCTTGATTCAGCAAAGCACTTAAGCACATAAGAACATAAGAACGACCATATTGGGCCAGACCAAAGGTCCATCTAGCCCAGTATCCTGTCTTCCGACAGTGTTCAGTGCCAGGTGCCCCAGAGGAAATGAACAGAATAGGTAATCATCAAGTGATCCATCCACATGCTTAACTTTAAGCACATAAGTAGTCTAAGTGAAGTCAATGGCACTACAAATGTACATAAATTTAAGCATGTGATCAGGGGCTTTGCCAGATCAGAGTCATAGTGACATTCTTCATAGACTATGAAGTGCTTTGCAATTATTTGCTAGGTGAATATAGTCCATATGCACTTTACAGATGTGCAAAGAGCTAAGGGGAAAATTTTCAAACATGGGTACTCAAAATTAGGCACCTAAATTCATAAATAAGTGGCCTGATTTTCTGAGGTGCTGAGCACTACCTACTCTTGCACTTTAGTAGTGGCTGCAGACGCTGAGCCCCTCTGAACATAAAAGCTGAGCTTTTCAAAGCAGATGGAGAGGACTGAAATTGATGGGAGTAGTGTGGCCGAATTCCCTGATCTGATTTGCAAACCGAAATCAAACCACTCATTGAGGTGACTTATTATGGATTTAGGTGCCTAACGTCAGGCACCCAAGTTTGAAAATGTTGGCCCATGGAGCTTGCCCAACTGACAAGGAGTAAGTCTACACAGCAGCTGGGAGGTGTACACATGCTAGCTCTGCTCAAGCTAGCAAGCTAAAATCAACAGTGCCACCATGGCAGCACAGAGGGTGGCTCGGGTTAGCTGAGTTAGTACATGTCCTGGGGTTGGGCAGGATTCTACTTGGGCATCTAGTCAGCGACCACCCATGTTGTCATGGCCACACTGCTATTTTTAGGGTATGTCAACACTGCAATGTAAGCACAGGGTAAGTGGAACTTGAATCAGGTGACCAATGAACCTTGGGCATGAGCATCTACATTTTATTTATACCCTGTATTAAGACTTTTCTAACCCATGCTCAAACCTAGGGCTCTGCAGGGCTGGTGCAAGGAAGTTTCGCGCCCTAGGCGAAACTTCCTTGCACCGGCCCTGCGCGCCCCCCGCCCCCGCCTGCAGCAACCTCCCCACCCACCCAGGGCCACAACGGAGGGGTTGGGCTTGGCTCCCTGCCCCTCCCCCTGGCACCCCACCCCTCCCGGCCTGTGGCAGGGGTGCTGTGCTCAGCCCCCTGCCCCATGGCGGGGGCCCTGTGCCGGGCTCCCCGCCCCCCACGGCCACGGCAGGGGCGCTGCACTGGGCTCCCCGCCGGTCGCACTGCGCTGGGCTCGGCCCCTCGCCCCGCACGGCGGGGGCGCTGCGCTCTGATCCCCGGCCACGGCAGGGATGCTGCGCTGGGGTCCCCACCTGCCACAGCGGGGGCGCTGCGCTTGGACCCCTGGCCACGGCGGGGGCGTTGGGCTAGGCTTCCCATGCCCCCCGGTGGGCCGAGGTGGAGCTCGGCTCCCCGCCCGCAGGCGGCCCCCCACCAGCGCCCCCTGTGGCGGCCAGCCCCCTGCCCGCGGCAGCTCACCTGGGGCAGGGGCAGCAGCTTCGGGGAAGCTGCACTCTCGGCAGCGTTTTTTCAATCGCCACCGGGAGTCTCCGCCCCCCAAACTGCTGGCGCCCTAGGCGACCGCGTAGGGTCGCCTAGTGGGCGTGCCGGCCCTGGGGCTCTGGCATCCACACTGCAAGACCTGAGTCAAAGTAACTATATCCCGGAGTCCCTGGTACTCCCCTGAAATGTGGCCTCTCTAGCTCTAGGACCGTGGTACACTGTAGGAAAACTTTACTTCCTGCCCTGTATGTTACAGGAAATTTGAACAGACCGCCAAACTCATTGCAAACACAGGAGACTCTCTGATAGAGTGCTTGTGTAACCCTCACACCTTCTGTCCCAGCTAGTGGCACTGAGACCACTTAGAGAATGAGTCTGCTCTACAGCCTTAGCTAACGGCAGTTGGCTTTTAGCTCATGTGGTAGAGGCTCATGCACTAAGCTCCAGAGGTCCCAGGTTCAATCCCGCCCGCTGATGACCAAGGTCTGTCAGCGTTACACTTGCAGATCAGTGATCAGAAGAGAATGCTGATCTGACCTGAGCTCGGATCCTGGTACCCTGGGTTAGTGCAATTGCAGTATAGATGCAAGGGGGGTTAGGCTCAAGCCTGGGCTTACATTGAGTGTAGACATACCCACAGTATGCTAGCTCAAGCAGAGCCAGTCCTGCCAGCTGCTGTATAGACATACCCGCTTGGTCCACACTAAGCCCCCAGTTCGAACTAAGATACGCAACTTCAGCTACGTTAATAACGTAGCTGAAGTCGAAGTATCTTAGTTCGAACTAAAAGGTACTTACCGCGGGTCCAGACGCGGCAGGCAGGCTCCCCCGTCGACTCCGCCTACTCCTCTCGCGGAGCAGGATTACCGGCATCGACGGCGAGCACTTCTGGGATCGATTTATCGCGTCTAGACAAGATGCGATAAATTGATCCCAGAAGATCGATTGCTTGCCGCCGAACCAGCCGGTAAGTATGGACGTACCCTAGTGACAGAATAGGACACAGAACCCTGGGCTCCTACTCCAATTGTGAATCAGGATCTGCAGCTAGAGCTGGGTGAATAGTGCAGATATTCAGAGTTTTACATGCATTTATTTTGGCTGAGCTCACACACCTGTAGTGTTCACTTTCCATGACTGTTTATGTGATCTAGTTTTTCTGGCACAAATGTTTGCAGGAAGTGAAGATCAAAGTTGGAGGAAATACATTTTAAATTTAAACATTCATGACTCATCCAATGAGGACACCGAGTCAGTATCGTATAACTTTCCTGGCCAATCACATCTAAACAGCACAGCTTGAACACAGACCAAAATAGGTTTATAGCACCTGATGATTAATCCCCTACACCAGACCAATTCATAAAGCAACACAAAGTTGTCTGGTGGAAACACTACTTAATATTAATTTAAATTCAGACTGGGTTTGTGAAACTCTGAAGAGAGAGAAAAATCAGATTAGGAGAAGAATGTTTTATTCTTTCACTTGTGTCATTTGGCCCTGTGGCCAAGCGTAAGGAGCGTAAAGAGAAGACTTCTAAGTGTTTCAACAGCAGTTTAGTTTTAGGCATACTCATTTTTCTTATCATAATATCCCTTTAGTCAATACTACAGTACATAACAAATCATTCATTACTAGCCAATAATGTCTGAGTTGATAACCAATGGCACACGCAGAGAACTGAAATAACGATTGACTCCAGGCTTATTATTAAAACTATTTCACATATAGATTTTGATCCAAGATCTTAAAAACAGCTGTGTGTTTTAGGCAGATCATTTACTTTTGGTTAAGAACAACATTTAGCCAAGTGGGTCATTCTTAAGTGCAGACATGTGCCAGGTGGGTCTGTTTTATTTAGATATATGCCAGGCCTTGGAAGTAATTTGGGTAGCTTCAAACAGGGGGCTATCTGATGACTTTCTGGTAGGGTGGATATTATAATATAGCACTGCATGCTCTTCAAAGATTATGTTTGAGAATGGGCATTCAGTACACGTGTGTGTCAAGTTTTGGAATACAATCTCAGCAAAATAGTCACTTCCAAACTGTGTTTAGGTGAAAAGTTCTTAACTGTGATATTCAAATTGTCTCTGAAGAGTCCAGATCAGATGCATTTTTTTCTGCCATATGCCTGATACTTCTGACTAGCCCCATGGCCACTTAGACTGAAATTTTCAATTGGGTCTAATCAGGGCTGGCTTTAAGCCGATTCCGGCGATTCCCCGCAATCGGGCCCCGTGCCCAAGGGGGCCCCGCTCCGGTGGGGTTTTTTTTGCTCTGCCAATTGGCGGCGGGAGGTTTTTCGGGAGGTTTTTTTTTTGCTTCTACAAAGTCAGCGGGGCCCCGCCGTCGTTATTGACGTGGGGCCCTGCACCCGCTAAAGCCAGCCCTGGGTCTAATGCAGTTAGGCACCCTGCTCCTACTGATATTTGGTGGGAGTTAGTCACCAAACTTCCCTAGGCCCCTTCAAAAATCCCAGGCTTAATCTATACAACTGAGACTGGCTCTAAACTGGCTAGCTACATTGTACACAGGCCCCATGTGTGTGCATCCTGAATGGGTAAGTGCATCCCTAACTGCTTGTTTTGAGCACAAATGTGAGATTGGAAACTTTGCCCTGAACATTTAATTAGGAACAAATTCATGTTTCTTTTTTTTAAAAAAACAACAACCTGACAACAGATCTTGCCTCTTCTATACTTTGAATGCATCTCCTTCATGTGAATTTTCTTCTGATCTTTATATTTTATTTACCCACAGAATTACATCCTTAGTATGCTTCAAACATATTCTTCCCTCATAAACATGTTATTTATACATGCATAAAACCAGAAAATAAGGAACTAAAAAACCCCCTCCACAAATACACTGTTCCTGCATCAAACCAAAGAGATGGCATATTTTGTATCATGCACAAGAAATGGGCCAAACCAGAAGCATTAGACAAACCCCCAAACTTTGTGGGTTCAGATAAATGGGACCTGAAGCTGAGTTAACCCCTGGCTTTGCCTTTGCAAAACTAAAACCTGGCAGGGGAGATTTTGAAAAATTAAAACCTTCTCAAAGCCCTGGTTTTGCTCAACTCTCTCAAACATGTTCTGTTTCTACTTTAGCTTACGTCCAAAATCAGGTGCTGGAAGTCTAGCAAGTGGCTATGTATCATGTGGAAGCACTACACTGTCAGCTGAGTGATGACTTCAGACTCAACATTCCATCAGATCTCACTCGCGCCAAAGATCCCCAAAGCCAGCGGTAAGTTAGATAACACTGAAAGGAAAAGGTATAAAGTACCCCCTTGGATTCCTTCTTCATTTTTGAGGGGTGACACATCATACAGCCTTATATTCTTTAGATTGCATTCTTCCCTCATGGATGCAGGCTCCTAGGCTAAGTCATTATTTCTGGCTTTTTATATTCAGGGATGGAATGAAACTGTTACATATTAGGCCAAAATTTAAGATGAGAGAGTTTTTCCCACTTGTCACTGGAAAATGTGGAAAAGGCTAAATTTTGTTAGTTTGGCTTCAGGTGTAAAATTCTCTTCAAATGTTGACCTGTATACAAATGTAG
Source organism: Macrochelys suwanniensis (assembly GCA_033296515.1). NCBI lineage: Eukaryota > Metazoa > Chordata > Testudines > Chelydridae > Macrochelys > Macrochelys suwanniensis. The sequence goes on from CM065777.1 coordinate 161,942,055, forward strand.
GCAGGACTTGTGAAGCTTAAGAAAATTCAGGCACATGTTTTCTTTTCATTTTTCTTCAGTGAATTCTTTTCTCACCAAGGAGTGTTCTCATTGTGTCCCTTTGGAGACATTCAGCAACACCTGAGGTGTGACAGAAAATAAGTTTAAGGAAGTTGGAGCCAGTGAAGTGGGTTAGTAGGGCAAGTTAGAAGCAATTGGGAAGCAGCTGAGACTAATGGTAAAGATGAACACTTCCTTATCTGAGACTGATTCTAGGTTGGCAGAACTGCCAGTACCCCACGGCTCAAACTTTGGAAGAACCTCGTCATCTGTTTAGCCCAGTTTGGTCTTTGCAGTGAATTGGGTTTAACCAGAGAAAGATGGTGTCCGGAGTAAAAAGGTGGGTTTTTTTAAAAGTAGCCGTCATAGTGTCCTTCAATTCAACATAAACCAGGGCACTGGCTTCAGGGAACAGTACATTGTAAAGGGAGGCAGTGTCGCCTACTGGCTAACACTCTACCCATTAGTCACGCTGCCTCCCTTTATATTTTTGAAGCTTTATTAAAAATCTAGACATTTCTGACATTTAAGAGCATTCCTTGAATCTCAATAATAAGCACTTGTATAGTGCTTTACATGATCACAGCCCTTTTCAAATACTACCTAATCCTCTGAGCATCTTATGCGAGGTAGAACAAAGAGCACTAAGGCAGTAGAACCAGTAGCTCCCTGCACTTCTCTTGCCCTTGATAACCTTACCTTGTATTTAGTTCTTCACATAAGCTCAGATACCAGGCTATACCTGAAGAGCTCTTGGCATAGCTCAGGAGGAGATGAAGCAAAAGTGGCTTTTGAGGCATCCTTGTACTCCCCTGATCTTGAGTATGGTAAGCCCAGTAGCGTAGTTGGGGGGGAGCAGGGCAGGGCTCCCCCACTGAGCACAAGTGGCGCCTTTTTAATTTTTTGGTGCCTTTTTAATTTTTACTGACCCGGTGGCACTCCGGGTCTTCGGCGGCACGTCCTTCAGGGCTGCTGAAGACCCAGAGCAAGTGAAGGACCCGCTGCCGAAGTGCCGCCGAAGACCCGGAGCGCTGCCGGGTGCATACAAGCGGGTGGTGCCTTTTTTTTTAATCTCTGCTCCCCCTGTTCTCTCCACCCAGCAACACCACTGGGTAAGCACTGGACCAATGTCAAGGTATAATTTAGAGAAGCCATAGGATGCTCTAAGCTGTATGGGCTGCCAATGACAATCAAGAGCCATTCCACTTGTAGGAAATTGCTGTGTTGTAAGGATGTCCTAGTCCCACCCACTTCCCCATGGGCATGCCCCCTGTGCCAGCAGCTGGAAGGGGAGGGTGGTCGCTACTGCATCTCTATGCCCTCTGAGGATCCCCATTCTAAAGCGACTGGACCTGTAGGGTTTAAGATTGCTTTGTGCCAGAGAGAAGTGCGTAAAGCAGACCTAGTGCCATGAAGAACTGGGCCATAATATAAAATATAATCTCAAAAAGACTTTGTTAAAATCATTAATAGAAAAAATGCAGCTAAGAGAATTCTACTACAAAGAATCTAAGATGGTGGGAATCTTTCATAAGGAAGTGTTAGATATTTTTATTTGAAAAAACTATCTAGCAATCCCAGAGGCCTCTGTGCTGTTTAATATCAACCAGAAGAGTAAGACAACTGCCACATATTAAAGAATTCCCTGACATTCTGATTTTACCGTCTCTGTGGTTAAATTTATTTCTTTTCCTGCCATTCATCTATCCAGGCATCCCATTAAAAATCAATGGGAATTTTATTAAAAAAAACCTGATGATACAACATGGCCCTATTAAGCGAACAGGGTGTCTTCTTGGGAGACTTTTGTTCTATTTAGAAACCAAATCATTGTGGAGAATGTACAGGGAACTTCACTAATGGGTTGCAGAGGGGAAGGAAGGAGGACATGCTGAGTTTTACTTTGACAGATTTTCACAATAGAAATGAAAATATTCCTGACACTGAGATTGCAGAACTGCCCCACTCAGATGCAGCGTGCTGCCAGACTTCCAAAAATGTAACATGCAATCAATTTAGCTTACAAATAAAGTCTCTCTCTTTCCACCCCCTCTTCCCTTTGGTGTGTCAGAGAAGATAAATGAAAGAAGCAGTAAGAAGGGCAAACAACAGTAGCACCTAAAGCAGAGACTGCTTGTGTGGGGTGAGTCATAGTGCCAGCCAAGGGCAGAACCCATGGTTACAGGACAAAACACAGAAGTGAATGAAAGATCCTTTTGAAGGAGCAAATGAAAGACTCCAGTGACCTCTTCGTAGAAGGGAAAACTTCAAAGGGGATATAACCGTTAAAAGACACAGCCATCCTGCAGCAAGGGTTGCTGTTGTAGTTGGTGCTAACACAATGAAACCAAGCAAGCTACACAGTGGCTGTGGATGGGAGAGTTTTTCCCACCAGTCACTAGAAAATGTGGAATAGGCTAATTTTGTCAGTTTGGCTTTAGCTGTAGAATTCCTCTTAAAATCTCCATGTGAAGAAAGTATAGAAATGTAGGCAGGACTCATGGCAAGTTTAGGAAAATTCAGGCACATGTTTTATTTTCATGTTTTCTTCAGTGAATTCTTTTCAAGAACATTTCAAGAAAATTCAGCAGTTCAAGAAATGTTCTCACCGTGCCCCTTTGGAAACATTAAACATCACCTGAGGTATGACAGAAAATAAATGTAAGGAAGTTGGAGCCAGTGAAGTAGGGCATTTAAATACAACCTTGCTGAATGCCATGAGTACTGGATGTTTTCTATGGAAAATACACTAGAAAGAAAGAAAAAGGGCTAATTGCCAGAGGATGATGCATTCGGATGTTTTTTCTCAGATGGGGCTCAGTTCTGCAATTTGCCGAACACTTGATCGAGCAAAAATATTTAAGCACATGCTTAATTTTAAGCGTAAGTAGTCCAATTGGCTTCAGTGAGACGATCCCTGTGCTTAAAGTTAGGCAAGTGGATAAATGCTTTGCTGGATTGGGGCCAGAATGCTCAGCACCTTGCCTGATTGAACCCCTGAATTCCAAGGATTTGAGAGCAAGTGAATCACAGCACTTCAATGAACAAAGGCTTTGCTCTTTAATCTGTCTTTAGTTGGAAAAAGATAAGGCTCCAAATGGAATCTACTTCAAGACTAGATTACACATTAAGATAAGCATAACATGATAAAGACCAACCAAGACAGCTTCTGTAAAGGTAACTTGCAAGAATTCTTTGAAGGAGTGAATAAAGTAATGGATAGAGTGAACTTTGTGGACACAATTTACTGGGGTTTTCAAAAGGCTTTTGACACGGCCCCTTATACGATATCTAGAAAGAAAACAAATAAGTTCTGTTGTGAATCAAAAGCCATAGGAAACAAGTAGTCCATAATAAACAGTTGATTTTTAGTATAGAGAAGAATTGGCAATAGTGGGAAGTATGGATCCATACTTATTAATAATTGGAAACAAATATGGTAATGATGAAATTGGCCAACGCTTAAAAGTAGTAAAAGTTAAGGAGATTGCTACAAACTCCAAAAAGATGTAGGTCCAACTAAATCTATGTCCATCCATCTTAACAGCAAATCTAGTGCAAAATTGCACATTAGAAAACATAATAAACTTCTTGGTGTGCTAGTGGACTCTGATTTAGCATGCTTCCCTCAGGAACTAGATAAGGATCATTGTGGATACGATAGCTCAATGAAAATGCCTGTCCAAAACAAATAAGCAAAGATTACGTGAATTCATTAAATATTTTACATAATTAATACTTCCCAAATTATAACTATTTCATAGAAAACTATGATACATCTTGACCAAAAGTACTTTGTTCGGAGCTGGTTGTCTCAACATAGGACTGATATGGGAGAAATTGAAAACAAAAATGGTTCAAGATATATAGGGGATGGCTCAGCTAATGAGGAAAAAAATGAACCTCCTCATTAAACATTGGATTTGACACAGAAATAAGACGCTAATGACTATTTGTCTGCCTTGCTGATTATGTATTTGTACTCGTAAATGGACAGGAATAAATGGTACATACTTCAGCCTATTCACTCACAGTCACTGATTATATGTTATGCAAATAGCTGTAGTAGCATGAAGATTGATTATACTTGTTCGTAGGCAGCAGATGTAATTTTACAAATGCCAACTAGTGATTCTCGTGAGGGTTGTGCTACAATACTAGAAATAGTGCTGGCTTATTTCAATTAGCTGCGTATGCATGTGTGATTTTTCTTACTTGCTTAAAATTTCTCTACTTAACTGGCTATTCATCTGTTCTCCATTTTCAAAACACGGACAACACACACGCACACATCTTGTAACAAATACCCATGTTCTACTCATAGTACAGGACTGATAAATGCAAAACATCATTTACTCCAGCTAAAGTGTTACTCGTATTTTGATTTGTCTGTGTTGTAAAGAAACAACTCTGTACTTTTGGTGGGCATAATGTTCTCAAGAGGCAATCTTAGGTCAGTTTCCTTTCTTTTTTCACAGATGCAATTTGCCGGTTCAAGATTAGCCACAGCAATCACTTGATATTTTATAAGATGTAGACATACTGGGCTGAATCCTGCTTGCCTTACACATGCAAGTAGTTGCCTTGCCTTCCGAATTTAGCCCATTATTTCTTTACTGTATAGTGAGCTGTATCAAGCTAATGTGGTAACAACATAAGACTTGAGAGACCGGGGTTGAGACAAGCCAGTGCGCCGAGTCCGCTTCTCTTCATCCTAAGTTATGGGGTTACTTAATAGGGGAACCAAGCCTGTGAGGAGACGGAGAAAATGAATGTATGCTGGTGATCTGGCCCTTTAGAGTGACAGAAAAGAGAAGGTAAACAAAGAAAACTGAAGTTATGCAAGTAGGAAGAGTGGCAGAAGAGATGCTGATTGAAGTTTCTGGAGAGAAATGCTGAATCAGAAGATTGAATCTGCGTGCTTTGGAATGGCACTTAGTACCATCGGCGAGAGTTCTGGAGAGTTGAAAAGAAGAACACAGAGTGCACGGGCAGCAGTGAAAAAGGTTGCAGGCATAGAGTGGGACCAACAATTAAGTAACCAACTGAAAGGAAAAGCGTACGCTGCATGTGCCTGTCCCTGCCTGCCGTATGGTTTGGAAATGGAGGGTCATACAGAGATGGAAGAAAAGAAGAAAAGTAGTAGAAAATAATATACTGAGGAGAATGGCAGGCAAACAGAGTGTGCATGGAAGAAATTAGGGGGTAGATGAACTTTGGGCTCTAAGAGAGAGGTAGGCTGGAGAGCTCACGTTTGATGTGGGCTGGATATGTGAAAAGAATGGGAGAAGAACCACCAGCAAAGTAAGCATGGGAAGAAGAGGACAGCAAGAAAGGACACGGAAGACCAAGGATACAATGGAAAGACTTTGTCAAGAGAAGTGTGACAAGAAAAGGACTGGAATTCCAAGATCTACAAACCTGTGCAATGGACCCAAAAGAGTTGAAAAGAATTGTGGGCACTTCTGACCCTATGTAAAAAGGAAAAGGAGTTGAAGAGAAGGGATTTCTTTGTATCTTTTACATCAGAGACTAACATACAGAAAAGTTGCTCTAATGTCCTTAGTTTCACATGGGTCCAGATTCTGCCACCCAACCGAGTAGTATCTAGTGGGGCAAGTAATCCCCCTGATTTCACTTGGACTGCTTGTGGAGTAGTAAGGAGATAACCTAGCATGATAAACAGTGTTGTCAACTCTTGCGATTTTATCACAAATCTCATATTTGTTTTCTTTCTTAAAGCCCCAACTGCTGGAATAAGGGGATTTCATGAGGATCGCAGCTTTCGTTTCTGGCTCTCATGGTTGTTGAGAAAAGCTTGGAAATGTGAAACAAGTCAACCCCAAAGTTTCCCCACATTTATTATTTTTTAAAATTAATAATTTAAGACATTCTTATGATTTTGGCCCACCTCATGATTTTTAAATGTTTGGAATAGGCTATACTGAATCATGGTGGGAGAATCTAGTACTGTGCTACCACGAAGTAGCTGATTATAGAACTCTGACTCCCTGAAAAAAATTGAAGGAGGAAAACCTAGTGGGGGGCTAAAACAACAACAGTAATACTATACAGGGCCAAATCTGGCTCCCCTTACAGAAGTAGGCAGTCTGCTGACTACACTAGCTGGCAATTCCCAAGTTGCCTGCTTAGGTCAGCTTTGTAACCCCTCTGTGCTACCAGTGCAGTCCAAAGGGGACTTACCAATGCCACACATCTGGCCCTACATGTGCTAATAGATTATATATGTCAAACTTTATCTATCTTTGTAAGTTCTACTTGGTTCCTCTGAAATGCAGAAGCTAGAACCCAATTCCCCATCACCCTTTGTGAACTAAATATGCTCATTATAGATCCAACTTGTTTTGGTGCCCAGGCATGCCTTTCTTGCAGACCTCAAACTCCCAGTGAAATCAATAGGAGTTTTAGGTGCACAAAAGTGAAGGATCAAGCCTACCTCTGCAAAGGACACACTGAAAGCGTAGCTTTTTTGTAATGATCTAAGAAATCTAGCAGCTGGACTACCAGGAATAATGGCTCAACAGAAGAAATATATCTTTTCTCAATTGCTCTTAACCCCAAAGTATCAGAAAGCCAACAAGTTTATTATGATCAACTTTAATTATGGAGCTGCTACTGGTGCCTCAATGCTAAAAGGTGTTTTTGGGTGGAGCAAGCTAAAGAGCAATTGGAGGCAAGCCACAGCATCTCTAAATCAGCGCGCAATCCAGCAGTCGTTCCATAGAATCTCTCCATCATTTCCCTCTGATTTGTTGTTTTGCCTTTGGCTGTGCACCAAAATGAGACAGGTGGCTTGACACATGATTGTCAGTGGCTCCAGAAGCCTTCCATCTCCCAACATCCTCTCCCTCCCACACGCGAACTAGGTATATTGTTGAATCTTTTAATTTTTTTAAAGCAATCTTGTCCATAGCTGTAAAAGACTAAATTAAAACTCTCTTTGACCTGCTTTTCCTGGCCAGTGCCATGCTAGCAAGTAATCCATCACCAGAGGAATGTCAGCCTTATGATCCATTGCTCAAAAGGGGCGCCAACCAAGAAGCAGGAGCATGGGAGATCCAGCCATTTAAAATTTATTATGGTAAAACTTCTAAAAATAAAAAATAATCTTATGGTTTATGGAGTGAGAAGAAGAGGGTTAGAAAGTTTATGAAGTCTCAAAGGTCAACGAAAGGCTTTAAATAATTGGATTCTGGCAAGTCCAGCTTTATTTCACATGGGAGTTATCTAGTTCTTGAATCAGGATAAGAGCAGAACCTTTTTTTTCTCCACTCCCAGAGAAGCAAAGCAAGGAACCCACTCAAGCCCTGGATTCTTAGCGTGCCAACTGCGGATATTTTCCCCTCCTTGCTGACTCACCCTTCACTCCAACCCTCTACCTCCCAGTCCTCATCCCTCTGCTGCCGCTTCACTCCCCTTGTTCTCCATTCTTCCTTCCCTTTCTTCTCCTCTTTCCTCCCTCAACCTTCAAAATTTCCCTTCCTTCACCTACTCCCATGCTCCTAGTAACTTATCTCCTTAGTCTTGCCCTCTCTCTCACACACACACAAAACCAGAACTACCCCGAAAACAAATACCCAAACAACGTGACATTTGCCATTCGTCACACCGAAGATTTTGCTAACAAACACATCGAGACCCTTTTCTCACATCCTTCATCTGTTTTTATCTATTTAGATTCTAAACCCTTTCAGGACAGGGGCTGTCATATTTATTTGTAAGGCCAATAGTGAGTTACACCAGGACAACAAAGCCCCAGTCTTGACTGAGGCTTCTGAGTGCTACTAAAAGGCAAATGATAAGTATTGATTATACTAATAACCCCGCTAAGGGCAATAGAAGTCACAATATTGCAGCCTCCTATAGCAAGCTATAGACTATGCCTATATTTGTGCCTTGCACTTTTGTAAAATACTTTTTTTGGTTTGCCACATTCATTACCAGTATTTTTTATTTTTTATTTTTTTTTTATTATCTTAGTCTCTCCAAATGGGATTATGGCAAGTTTTTATATCCTGTAGGCCAGGGAGCAACAATTTTGGCCACGGGCCCTGAGGGTCTCGATTTGACCGACCAAAGCCAAAAAGTTCAGAGTCAGAGAGAAAACAGCATCTTTCACCCTTTGCACCTAGATTTTGCTGCTGATAGAGGACTCTATCAGATGGGCCTAAGTACAAAGAGTGACATTATGTATGATGGGAGACACAAAACCTAGGCATAACAGGATAAGCAAAGGGCAAAATTTTAGCCTCAGTTCTTCTTGGCTTATGTTATTTTAATCTAGCTTTGTGTGTGATATCATGTTTTGGAGTGCTTCAGTAGAAAGAAAAACGTCAGCCTTACATGGCTGAGGGAATTTTTAAAAACATTAAACAGCTCAGAGCTGCTATGTATTACCGTATTTTCTTTTAAATATATAAAGTTGCACAGCTCCTGCAGTGCCGAGGATGGGTTTTTTCATTAACTTTGTATTAGATTTTGTGAAGTAACAACAATACACTATCTCACTTATATTAATACAACACGCGGTGGCTATGCACAACATTTGTGAATTAATGCAACTTATTCTAACATCTGAGGGACTGCAGCAGGACGGAGAAAAAGGGACAGAGATTTGGGGCCAAATTTGGCTATCATTTGCACCCAGGTGAGCCCATTATTGCTCCCTCTTTCCTCTCTTCTGGCTTCATCCCCTTAACATACCTGCAAACTCTAGTATTCCCTTTTCATTAAAAAAATGAATCTTCAGCTCTATCTTCTTTCCCTCGCTTCTAAGCTCATTGAACAGGCTATTTACAACCATTACAGTGACTTCCTGCCCTCGAGCCCCTTCATGCAATGGTTTTCCTTCTGCTGAAACTGCTCTTGTCCAGTGGCATTGGAACAATTTGTATAGTGGGGTGCTGAAAGCCATTGAACAAGACTGTAAACCGTGTATATGATGGAAATCACTTCAAGCCAACGGGTGCTGTCGCATCAGAGCACCCCTAGTTCCAGCACCCCTGCTCTCATCTGTTTCCAACAACCTCGTCCTGCCTAGGTCTCAGGGCCTCTACTCCACCCTCATGTCCCCTCACCTTTTGGAGCCTTTGGTATAATTGACTATAACTCCTTGACACAATGTTCTGACTTGGCTTTTATGTCCCTACAATTGGTTTTCCTCCTCCTAACTCTTCAACTGCCCATTCAGCATTTCCAATAGCCTGGTTCATAATCCATCTAATACTCTTGTACTTAGGCATCTGGATACTGGCAGTGAGTGTCACTTTCCCAACATCTCCCTCCTCCTCACCTCTCCCTGTTGGTGGGAGTCCCATAGGGCTCTGTCCTTTATCCACTCTTCTTCAACACCTTACCCCTCAGTAATCTCAGCTGTTCCCAAAGATTCAACTGTCATCTCTATGCTGGTGACCACCCCACCACATATCTTTCCAACAGCCAGCCATTTGGGTGAGATATTGGGCTCTGGATTTGAGCCTAAAAGCCAAAAGTCCAAGGGGAGTATTCAATGTACAATGGTTGGTTCCTAAGGGACCATTTCCAAATTCTATTTGCCCTCCAAATGTATTTCTTAGAACTCTCTGGTGAACAACTTGGTCTAAACTCTGAACTGAAGTTTGTTTGGTAAACAATCCCTGAATAAGAAAAATGGATATCTGGGTATAGACTGTCAAATTCATCTGAACTGCAAAACCAAAACAGCCACTACTTTGGCAGCTTATATAATAAAGGCAACAATCTATTTTTAGTGTTCATGTAATAGAAAGGAAACATGTCCAAATGTTAGTCTAATGTGACAACAGAAAAGTGACCTTAGAAGTGTCAGTAACACTAGTGAAACAACATTAACCTTAGCAAAACGATTATTCTGTGTACGCTACATACCTGTGATTTATATTACAGTTTCAGAAGGGAATAAGTGCAACTCTGGGTTGCATTTGGCCCAAAAAGAGCAACAGTAAGATTAATGTATCAAAATGCATCTACCATTTATGGCATTTACCGAACAAAACAGTCTCTTCTGATGCTAGAAATCCAACCTATTTCAAAATATTTTAACCCACTGATTTTACTTCTGAATTTTTGTATAAATATATTTATATTTATTTATAGTTTCCCAAACTGTGCCACGTGCCTTAAATACATATATTAACATAAGTCCCTGCTCTGAAGAGCTTATGATCTAAGGACCAGAGCGTGCAAACATAGACAAGCTCAGTAATATTGCTCAAGTGAGTACAGTTACGCACAGGCGTAAGTTTTGCAAGACTGCATCCAGTATAAAGAGCAGGGGAATGCATGCGAGAGGCCTGAAAATCATGAGATCCGAAAGAAGACTATTTTTAAGGCTGATTTTTAACTTCTTAGATTCAGAAGTTAATAGATTGATTTGAAAATCCTTAAATCCAAGCTTTAATCAGGGACCATGTGCTCAAAATTTGGGGCAGATACACGGGTAAGAGCCTCACCAGCTCATATACAGGGCCGGCTCCAGGCACCAGCTTTCCAAGCTGGTGCTTGGGCGGCAGGTGAGAATGGGGCGGCAGTCCGAGTCCCGCGGCAGCAATTCGGCAGCAGGTCCGCTCTTCCCGCCGCTAAATTGCCGCCGCAGGACTCGGGCTGCCGCCCCATTCTCGCCTGCCGCGGCGGCAATGGGTCGGCAGGTCCACTGCTCTTCCCTTGCCGCCGCGGACTGGGACTGCCTGTGTCGAGGGCAGGGCCCCGCCCCCCGACGCAGGCAGACGTAGCGGTGCCCCCGCCCCCAACGCAAGCAGACGTAGCAGGGCCCCGCCCCCGATGCAGGCAGGCATCGAGGGCAGGGCCCCGCTACGTCTGCCTGTGTCGGGGGCGGGGCTGTAGCCCCTGCTTGGGGTGGCAAAATTGTGAGAGCCGCCCCTGCTCATATACATCATGTGAAAGGGCCAAAGTGGTGTAAAGGGGTGGCAAATGCCATGTATCGGTGTAGGGCAGGATTCTCCTGGCACAGGCACTGTGGAAGATAAACGGGAGGCTGCCTCCCAAGGATCACATTGCAAACCCTGTCAGAGGATGTGCCCGGGGTTTGGGATCAGCACATCAGGGCTGCAGCACATAGCGCTGCAGAGATTCCAAGCAATGCTGTGACCCATCGGGCAGCCTGGGGAGGCTGCCTGAACTCTGGACAGGCCCCCAGGGATGTTGAAGTCCTGCCCCCAGAAACAGCCCGGGATTGGGAGGGTACAAAGGTAATTTAAAGCCACCGCTAACTCCATCTCCCCCTGGACTGCAAGTTCTGAGCTGTGCCTCAGAGGCACAGCACAGAATCTCCCCCCACTATTTTTCATACCAAAATAAGCTTTAAGGGCACCACCCTGTGACCTTACCCTATACAACTCAGTGAGTGTCTGGACAGTGACATCAGTGGGAGGCGTCCCAGGCCTTATGTGCACAATAGAATCAGCCTTTAACTACGAGTCATTACCACACCTCCGTCATATGAACATCACAACAAACTGACATGTCTGCAATTATAATCCCTCGCCACAGAAAATATATTTGACTCTTAAAGGGAAGTATAGTGGGTTTTAAAGTCTGCTTGGTAGGAACCGCTCAGCACTAAGGGCTTGATTCTGCATCTGCTCCTTGCACAACACTGTTGAAATCGACGTGAGTTTGATGCACAAAGTGGCTCTACAGCATCAGGCCTTCATCCCCTGCGATGAACCATGCGACCAGCGAATGGCTGTAATATACCCTATCTGCTGGAGATACTGGTTTTGGGACTGTCAAACGATTAAAAAGATTAATCACGATTAATCGTGCGATTAATCGCGCTGTTCTACAATAATAGAATATCATTTATTTAAATATTTTTAGATGTTTTCTACATTTTCAAATATATTGATTTCAATTATGGCGCAGAATACAAAGTCTACAGTGCTCACTTTATTTTTTATTACAAATATTTGTATTTTTCAATCCACCTAATACAAGTACTGTAGTGCAATCTTTTGATCGTGAAAGTTGAACTTACAAAGGTAGAATTATGTACAAAAAATACCCCCTGCATTCAAAAATAAAAAATGTAAAACTTTAGCGCCTTCAAGTCCAATCAGTCCTACTTCTTGTTAATCCAATCGCTCAGACAAACACATTTGTTTACATTTACGGGAGCTAATGCTGCCAACTTCTTAATTACAATGTCACCTGAAAGTGAGAACAGGTGTTCGCATGGCACTGTTGTAGCTGGCATTGCAAGATATTTACATGCCAGATGCGCTAAAGAGTCTTATGTCCCTTGATGCTTCAACCACCATTCCAGAGGATATGTGTCCATGCTGATGATGGATTCTGCTCAAAAACGATCCAAAGCAGTGCAGAGTGACGCATATTCATTTTCATCATCTGAGTCAAATACTACCAGCAGAAGGTTGATTTTCTTTTTTGGTGGTTTGGGTTCTGTAGTTTCCGCATGAGAATGTTGCTCTTTTAAGACTTCTGAAAGCATGCTCCACACCTCGTCCCTCTCAGATTTTGGAAGGCACTTCAGATTCTTAAATCTTTGGTCAAGTGCAGTAGCTATCTTTAGAAATTTCACGTTGGTATCTTCTTTGCGTTTTGTCAAATTTGTGGTGAAAGTGTTCTTAAAATGAACAACATATGTTGGGTCATAATCCAAGATGCTAGAACATTAAATATATGGCAGAATGCGGGTAAAATACAGCACAGGAGACATACAATTCTCCCCCAAGGAGGTCAGTCACAAATTTAGTTAGCACATTATTTTTTCAATGCGCATCATCAGCATGGAAACATGTCCTCTGCAATGATGGCTGAAACATGAAGAGGCATATGAATCTTTAGCGCATCTGGCACGTAAATATATTGCGACGCCAGCTACAACAGTGCCATGCGAACACCTTTTCTCACTTTCAGGTGATATTGTAAATAAGAAGTGGGCAGCATTATCTCCCGTAAATGTAAACAAACTTGTTTCTCTTCGCGATTGGCTCAACGAGAAGTAGGACTGAGTGGACTTATAGGCTCTAAAGTTTTACATTGTTTTGTTTTTAAGTGCAGTTATGTAACAAAAAAACCCTACATTTGAAGCTGCACTTTCATGATAAAGAGAGATTGCACTACAGTACTTGTACAAGGTGAATTGAAAAATACTACTTTTGTTTATCATTTTTAAGTGCAAATATTTGTAGGCAAAAATAATATAAAGTGAGCACTGTACACTTTGTATTCTGTGTTGTAATTGAAATCAATATATTTGAAAATTCAGAAAAACATCCAAAAATATTTAATAAATTTCAGTTGGTATTCTATTGTTTAACAGTGCGATTAATCGCTATTAATTTTTTTAATCGCGATTAATTTTTTTGAGTTAACCATGTGAGTTAACTGCAATTAATCAGCAGCCCTAGTTCATTTTTCTTTACGCAATATCAAAACAAACGATGAATATCCACCAAAGTCTCAAATCACATGTAAGCTTCTAATTTCTTTTTACATACGGCAATTTTATTTGTGAGGTTTTGTGTGTGGCTCACAAATGCCATAAAACTCATCCTCAAATATTTACAGTGTGTTTATACTTGTGTTCATCTTTGAACAAATTGTTTGACCTTATTTGCAAATGTGTTACAAGAACTCACAATGACAGATGATCTTTCAGGGGCAATCACAACATAGAAGTGAAATTGAAGCAAGGCTGCTGCCCTTCTTTGTATATCAAAGTGCACCGATCCACTTGAGACACAAGTCTGAACTGTAGCCACCATGAAAGGGCTAGGGCGGAGATGGAGGACAGTCTTCTTTTAACCTTTAATGTATGAACATGCACTTCACGGGTCAGTTTGCACAGTACATGATGACATTCTGACACGCAAAGCCTGAGGGGTTGATGTTACCAAGTCATTCAAATCACATAATTAATGTGCATCTGGGTTGCAATAATAAACAATTCTGATGTATATGCAGTACAGGCAAACTTCCCTGGTTAAGTAAATAATCCTTTTCCTAAAAATGGCTCCTATCCAAAACAGAGTTTTCAACTATCGACCAATCTGACTCTAAGTTTATACATTCATGTTCAGGGGTATCAACTATTTCAGCATCCTAAAGCTGACAACAAGGTTGAAATCATTAAAGAATTATTTGATTCTGTGTCTGTAAATTTTATGTGTGCATGCGTACAGTATCTGTAGGTATAATAACCATGTTTAAAAACTTAAAAATCAGAACAGCAATGAGGGATATAGAGCTTTGTTCTTTTACCACACATCTGTTTTACTTTGACGTAAACTGTGTATCAAAAACAGGAAAAAACCCTACTTTTTCATGTTATTCATTGATTATTCCATAAACATATGCCTCATGTCAACCGCAATAATGATTAGAAATAGCTGCAATTTCACTGCTGACTACATATTGCTTTATACTGGATCGACTTAAAAAATTAAATGTGAACATCTTCTTTTGTAAGGATGCTTTTGATTCTAAGTAGAAAAAGAATTTCCCTCCAATTCATTTCCCCTTGAAAATCACTAGGACTGGTTCAAAACTAAAAAAAGTGAGAAAATATTTTGACATTTCCACAACTTTCCCCCTCCATTTTCCAACCAGCCCTAAGTTAGTCAAGACATGTTAAATTTCAAATTTCCACATTTCAAAATACTTGTTAATTCCTCCCCCTTTTTCGACTAGCCCTAAAAAAATCACAAACCACTTCTATCACTTCTGTCCAGTAAGATAAGTTATTGGTGAAGACGCAGCATGAGCATAAGTTGCAGTATGTAACATCAAATATTGTCAATGGGCATGTTTTATATCAGAGAAAATATTAAAAACCTTTCAGAGGTAGAACATCCTTGTAAATGATGTACCTGCAATGATGATGTACCTTGATGGGTACACTCAATGCGAGTAAAATGGATAAAAGACCTGGCTGAAGATCATATTCATCAACCCAGAAGAATATATTTAAAGGGTATAAGTCAATCCAGGCTAGTGAATCTACTCACCCATCCTGTACCATGAAGATTAATTCATGTTTTCATTATAATCAATGTTATTTTGCTTACACAAAACTGCTACTTATTCTGGGCAAGTGGGAAGGTAGATTTTTGCAAGGCTAGCATAAGGACAAGTCCCAGCCCCACTGAAACAACAAACATCACTGGGACTCGGTTTTTGTCCATAATCTCCTCTCAGTCCCTGGGGCAGGGAGGGCAGGCATACAGGAACGTAGAGTTCTAAGAAGCATAGAATTGCTGGGGGGTGTCCTGCCTTCTGAACACTTTTGCAGAGATGAATTTTAGGGGGCAGATCCTCATCCGGTCTAATTTGTCATAACATCATGTCAGTGGAGCTATGATAATTTACAGTAGCTGAAAATCTGCCCTAGAAGTTTTGTTCAGTTTTTAAATCCATGTTGCTTATATAATAACATTAAAGTACTTAAGTTAGAAAGCTTTGCAAGATCTCATTTGTTATCCATTATGATGCTCAGTATGACCTTAATGCATCAGAACCATTCTACACCTGGAACTGTAGTCTCTGGTAATTTCCCCCCCTCCCCCCCGACATGCATATTCATAAAAGCTGTCAAACAAGTATTCTATATTATTTTTTCACATGTATTTTTTCTGTCTAGCCAGATAGAGGGTCACTATTTAGAAATAGCCATGACAAGTGAAATGACTCTTTTGTCCTTCACAGTTATGATGAGAATGAAATCAGAGTGCCTGGTTACACATTAACAGTTGTACTTTCAATTAAACTTCTCTGAATGCAGGTGCCACTAAATGAGCTACTGATAACAAAGGCAAAGTTTAAAGGTTTTATTTGATCTCATGCCTGTTTGAGCCAGGAGTGCTTCTCGGCCATTAAACATAGCTAGGCAAAATATATAAAGAGATTTTTAAAATTGGCTATAACAGTATTAGCAATTACCAAGTACATTTGATTAAAAGCCTGTTATAAGAGTTAGGTATTATTCTTCTACATTATGGGTCTGAATCAAAATCCACTAAAGTCAATGGAAACATTCCCAGTCAGTTCAGTGGGTTTGGATTGGGCCCTACATCTGCATTTTTATAGTCTTTGGCATTTAAGTCCTGCCCCTACCGGGATAGCCCATTTTAGGGCACCCTCCAGCCTGATCTAGATTGCACTAGCTTGCAATAGCCCCTTAGGGTCTGTCTACATTGCAGTTGGGAGTGAGCCTCCCAGCTCAGGTAGACAGAGTTGTGCTAGCAGGGCACCAGCCAGCACAATAAAATAGCTGTGTGGGTGTTGCAGCTCGGGCTTTTGAGCCTTGGGGGTCGGCGCGTGGGTGAGAAATCCTGAAGAGCCTAAGCCATAATGTTCACACGGCTCTTTTTAGCGTGCTGGTGCAAGCCCTGCTAGTGTGAGTCTGTCGAGCCAGGCTGGGAAACTCGCTCCAGCTGCAGTGTAGACATAACTTAGAAACCATTGTGCCAGGAGTTCACATAACTTTAAAACTCCTGTTCTGATTTTTTAAACAAACTTCCCAGGAAAATTCTGCCTTGTAAAGAGAGGTTCAGTGTGACATTAATCTGCTTCTTTTTGAGGTAGTTAAGAAGAGTTGAAAACCAGATTTATAATGGCATCTTTAACTATAGACCTATTACCACCACTACATAATTATCACCAGCATCGCCTCCCACACACCATTCATCAATTTTTTCTCTCTAAGTGCATTAAATGAGCTATTGCTAATGGATGAGTTGTCTCTGGAGTCATAGAGATTAATGAACCAAATTTGGGATGCAGACTGGATGATTTTTTTTTTTTTAAATAATGATCAGAAAGTGAACCTTTCCCCACAGATGTTTCTAATGCAGCTCAGGCCGGGTGGAAAACACTAACTGGAACTAAATTTGCCTCATTGGGAATCTCTGCTCCAATTTTATTTCCATCAAAATTATGCTTAAATTAAGAACAACAAAGTTATATTTTTTCTTTGATGATGAAGCTAAAGTCTTTTAAAACAGTTCACCGGGACACCAAAGCATCCCATTTGGATAATGTTGATAATGGGCCAAACTAATTCTGCACCTCTTAAATAATACTTATTTCCACATAGGGGAGAACAGCATCCTTAAAAACATGCTAGAGAAGATCAGCATGCAGAGCAGTTTGTTCCCGTCTGTGAGTTACAACCATAGAACACCAGATTTACCAAAGAAAATTGACTGCAAGTAGTTCATTAAAGGCCTGATCCAATCACACTTTGAAGTCCATGGAAAGACTTATTGACATTAGTGGGTTTTGGAAGGGGCTTGACGCAATCATCAATTCAGTGCTGGGTGGTACTGAACGATACTTGCTACCATCTGTTCAGTGGTGGTTAGGTGGCTTAGTAAATCCAAAACTAAAGTGGATTGAGTGACTCCATGTCCCATTTCTTACTCCTACAGTTTGGGAGAAACCTGGTTCTGATATTGACCCATCTCTAATTTTCATAACCCTGAAACTGAAGGTTTTTTTGTTGTGAAAGGTAAGCAAGTAGGCGCTATTGCGAGCCATATTTTAGCCACACTAGCTCTGCTAATAATATGTAGGCAAACCACAGACTATTGCAGACTCACACAGCAGAAACTAGGCCAGTTCCCTGTTGCCTTGCACCTTATCTAGTAATTTATTATAGCAGTGCAGACTCACAGTGAGTGTGAAATGCTGCCATTTTGCTCTCATGGTGTGGAGTACCCAAGGTACAGGGCCACAGTGAATCAGATGCACTGTTTGGTGAAATATCTGCTCTTTCAAATCATTATATTGGTTAAGAGCCAAGTTTGTTTTAATGCAGCATTTGGCTTTATTTAACTGTACCATACAGAATGGAATAAAATACAATGATTACATTTAGATTAAAACCCATTTTCTCTGTCTGAAAAGACAAGTTCTTCTTTTGTCCTTGATACTGACAACACCCAGGGTCACTGGACAAAGCGATGATTCCTGGGCTAAGCTGAACTGTCTGAGCATAGGCACAGGGGGTTCCCCCCAAAGAATCTTCCTTCCCACAGGATGAAGAGCAGCAGCAGGACTGATCTGATGCCCTGCAGCCTCAGGGATGCAATATATTAATAGGTTTTAATGCCAGAAGGGACACTCATGATCTTCTAGTCTAACCTATTGCATCACTCAGTACTTCCTACATCAACCCTGTATCTTCTGGTTAAACTAGAGCATATATTGTAGAAAGTTGTCCGGAGTGAATTAGACTTCAGAGGATGGAGTTTCCACCACATAACTCCTGCTGCTGCAGTACCCCCCACTTCTGCATAAGGAACAGCTGGTGAAGCCATGCAAATGTGCATCCACCCTTCCCCACAAAATGCCCATCTTTCATGGGGCTTAGGAAACTCCCATGGGGCTATGATCTAGTCACTTCTTGTGTGTGCTCCCTCAGATGCTGATACCCTCTGTCCCACATAGCAGATCCCCATTAGTTCCCTGGTGTTCAGGGCCTTCCACAGCTGTAGGAAAGAATTAGCCCCAAGGAATATATATTCTGAGTGAAAGATTGCCATTTACAATCCACTGTGGTTCATGTTGTTTTAGGCACTAGGAGGTTAAGCTATATATGTACCAAAAGTAGCCACCTTGCTTTATAACTACCAGAGTTCCCTGGGATCATTTGATAAGTGTAATCCCATGGCCTTCTCCTGGACACCTCGTTGTGGCCTCAGGGGAGCCCTGCAAGTAACCCCTTGCCTCAGTTTCTCTCGATTCCTCAAACTCAGTACAGCCTTTGGACTACATAGCCCTTCTAGTGGGGTTAATTAAATACCATAAACCAGAATTCCCCAGCACAGTCCAGCCAGCATGTTCACCCGAACAGCCCAACATCAGGTATGGTTCCGACCGGAGGCTCTCACTACATCTCTCCCCAGCTTCCTGATACAGTTGCAGCTCTTGCCTGGAGACATCAACAGGCTTATCCTTTCATCATTCCCCAGCCTTCAGCCCTCTCTGGCTTCAGCTCTGCAGTTCAGCCAGCAGACATCTCCCTCCGCTGCTGCTCGCTGCTCTCTGCCCTCTCTGGCCATGGTTCTTTGGCCTGGGAAGTTTGTAGGTGGACCCCTGCCTGCCTTTCTGCCTTCTGCTTTTATGAGCCTGATCTGACTCAACTGCTTAACCAGCGAACTCTCACCACTCCCTCCTTCAGGGGCATCCCCTCCCTGAAACTCTCAGCCCAGCTCTCCTCTTCCGCCAAGCTCTCTTTACCCTCAGGAGTTTTTTTCCTTTTTCAAACTATAGGTTCTAAAATGCTCCCTCTAAGCTCACTGGCTCTCTCTCAGGACTCTGGGCTCTCTTCTGAGCTCTTATTTATAACTCCCGGGGCAGCCCCACCCTCCTTATTAAACCACTCTAGGGTGCACCTGGACTGTAACAGGACAGCCAAGCCCCATTTCATTTAAAGGGCCAACTACCCTGCTGCAGTAAGTTAGGAACACAGAAACTGCCATACTATACCAGATCAGTTGTCCAACCAGTCCAGTATCCTGTATCTGACATTGACCAAGACCAGCTGCTTCAGAGGAAGGTGTGGGAATCCCACAGTTGGTAGCTAGGGGACAAACCTGCCCCTCATGGAAAATTTCTTCCTAACCCTCCCTAATTTAAGGTTGCTTCATATCTTAAAGCATGTTAATGCCGCTAGTCATCCTGGCACTAGCACTGCATGACTTGGTCACAGAAGTTGCAGGACTGTCAAGCTGCGATTATATGTATATATGGAAGAATTATCCTCGTCAGCAGGGCTCCCCTCCTGATAATATTAAAATGTATGTTCTTGAGCTCTTCTGCAGCCCCGTACCTCCAGGGTGGCTCTAGGTTTTTTGCCACCCCAAGCAAAAAAAAATTTGGCTGCCCCCCACCCCAGCCCTGGTCTCTCCCCTGCACCTCCCTGCCACCCCAGCCCTGGGCTCTCCGCACCCCCTACCGCCCAAGCCCTGCGCTCTCCCACCCCAACTGCACTCTCCTGCTGCCCCAGCCCTCAGTCCCAGGGCAGGTCATTCAGTAGGAATTTTGGATGTGCACAGAACACAGACAGGATTGGTTCCCATATGGTTACAGAACTGCAGTAAAGGAGAACAGTTTTCAGCTTGTGTGATTGAAGGATATCTGGATGCATATTATAAGACTGTCCTACATTAATGAGGAAAAGTTGAGGTGCCTTTATTATTCTTTTGTTCCACTCTTTGTTTCTATGGGGAATTTGCCACTGCAATATCACTGTCTTCCTTTTAAACAAATAAAACTTAAAAAAAAATGACAACGGCTGTTGAAAATAGCAATTCCAGTCCTAATAACCACTGGGAAGCATTTCTTGCTCAATTTTACCCTACTTTTTCTACAGCAAGTTACAGTGGATCAGTATATTTGATTTGGGAGAAATGAAGTAACAGCTGCCCAAATTGAGCTTGAGCACTCCTGAATTTTGAGGGTGTTCAAATCTGGAATGCAGGTGCTAGATTCCCTTTCTGAATATTACCTAAATCTGGAAAGGAAAAGTCAATTTCTGCTTCCATGGCTCAGAAGTGGAAATCCTCCTATGTGCCTGGTACAGTATCTAAAGCTGCCCAGGTCCTCTAGTAGAGCTTCCCTTCCCCTTCCTTATTTTTCATTTTAAATTCTAGTGGGATCCATGTACCTCTCTTGCTAGGCTTCAGATAGAGAGGCGCACCGTCCATTTAGTCCACCCAATTCTTTCTTTGGGAGCTGCAAGGTGAGGTCACACCAGTGGAGTGTCCTCTTTTTTTTTTTAATGTTAAAATATGGTATCCCTACCGTTCACAGCAGCCAGCTTTCCATTCACACAGCAAGCTACAGCATGTCTCAGCTATCTCACTCCCTCTCCCTCCCTTTCCTGTTGATAGCTGCCAAGGGAATGCTGGGAAATGTAGTTCTTTCCCTGCTCCAGGGCTGGCTCTGTAGGCAGGGAGCTAGCCAAGGAACTACAGCTCCCAGGGGCCCCTGTTGGTTCTCAGCTCCCATGCTGGATCCCTGCTGCCCCTGCAAATTTGCCGCCCCCCCCCCAAGCAAATGCTTGTTTTGCTGGTGCCTAGAGCCGGCCCTGCGTACCACCAGTGTCATCCTGAAATTCATGGTCAGTCCCTGAGAGATTGGCAAATGGAGCAGTCAAAATGGCAGATCAGATAGTCCCTTTGACTACTCAAAACTATGGACAAAAAAGGACCTGATAGAATTGCAGTGAGGCCAGTGGGAGTCTTTCCATTGGCATTAATGGAATTTGGATCAGGCCCCTGGATGTGGAATGAAAGTATTTCATATAAGGGGTTATGGTGAAATTTTGTCCTGATTTGGCATTTTCTGATACTTGTTAAAATTCATAACAAGCAAGGGAAAAACAATTTAGAGGGATTTTTCTCTGCCTTTTGCTGCCCAGCCTCCAATATCTGTCAATGCTCAGCACAACAGAAAAAAAAGCACAATCTTCCTAATATGTTAAACTATTTTAAGGCCTGATCCTGCACACTCTATTCAAGTCAGTGGGGATTTGGGTACCCAAGGAAAGCAGAATCAGACCTTTAGTGCCTTTCACGACTTGATGTAATTGTTGTAATTCTAATAATGTATTTCATAGCCAGGCTAAAGCAACAGGGCAACCCACATTCAAGGAAACATCCTAACAGATAAGTGAACAAACCACTGATCGCATGTCTTTGGTTGCCTATTGTGCATTGTTAGGAAATAAAAATGACTCTAGTAAGCCTCTAATAGTAATGGCACCAACAATACTTATCAGAAGCAGACTGCTTTTTGTACAAATGGGTCTGATAAAGACCATGCAGCAGAGCAGACAACAATTTAAACTTGTAGAATGAACAAAGATGTATAGCTTATCTCTTGGGGGCATTTTCCATGCCTTCAGAGTATCTGACAGTGGAGCCAGTGTGAATATGTACTTTGCATGATAACAGCTACATATGTAGCCTGTACTTTGCACATTGTCTGGGTCTGAGCATGCATAGCTTCCTGTCTAATGATGCAAGACAGGTTAACTCTGGCACATGGGATCTGCCACCACGTCAGCTATCCTGGCGTCAGCATTCAAGGTGATTAAAGCCTTTATTTTAGGATGAGAATGGGCTATGCTGATCATTTCCCATTGCTGCTGCTAGAACAGGTCTTAGAACAAATGCAAGTAGTATTTTCAATCAGCTCTTAATACAATTTTTGGTCACAAAATGAAATTTCAGGGAGTGTCTCTCAATTTCTACTATTCTGAGTGCAGCAGATTTGCTGTTAGTTTATTCTTACTCAGTTGTCTCTCTCCCTCCAGGAAATACATGAGCCTCACTTTTATGAGAAAGCCCTAAATTCTGTCACTCCAGTACTCCTCCCATCAGAAACATACAAACCTATTTTGAGCCTTGCATGTTTGGTAGAGCCAGCTCTAACTCTATCCAGAATCTGTACACTTGGGATCAGATCATTGAGGCAGATGCTGATCTCATTTACACTGGTTGAAGACAATGGAATTACTCTGTATTTACACTGGTGTAACTCATCACAGTCTCTCTCTCTCTCTCTGTCTACATTTCTTACCTATTTAGGTTTTCGTGCTGCACTTATCACCAAGGTATCTGGTCCATTGAGGGCTTGCTCTGGCTCCCAATGAAGTCATGGAAAAAAACGTACATTGATTCCAGTTGGTACAAAACTGGGGCCTGAGTTTACAGCAATTGCAGGATTGGGCTCTTTGAGTGTTACACAAACTGCAGATTGCTTCCATCTGTAGCAGTTTCATGAAAGGAAAAGGGAGAACATTTTGCCAGAAAAGGGGAAGACATCAGGAGAAAGGCCAGAAAGTGGTTTATACAACAAGTCTGAGTTGACATTAAAATAATGGGATTCTCGCCTGTACGACTAAAATTTCACAACAAAATACTGGATGAAATGCCATGATATTAAGAACCTTCATTTTTGGGGGAGATGTCCCAAAGTGAAAGACTCCATATTTCAGAAAACTGATGTACAATTTTATCGAACACATATAATACCCAAATTTCCATTACTATGGCATTAAGGAAGTGTCCTTATTTGCTGAAATATAAGCATTGTATCTGTATGTTATTCTCATTGGAGACTAATGACTTGCTTTGGTTACAAAAAACAAATATTCACTATGGAAATAAAGCTCACAGAAACAAAAGAATTAAGAGAAACAGAAAGATTTGCTGTCTAACAACCAAATGGTTTGAAGAAAGCTGGACTGGGTGGTGATGCAAATCATTCACATCTGAATGATAAAACATATGGAATAGTAACAGTGGACCGATCCTGGAAACCTCCCATTTACTATGATAGGAAATCTGGATCTTCAAAGAATTACCTCAGTTACACCCGTGCCACCTTACTGTTTTCAAATTATAGTCTCAGCCACACCTGTATGATTCCATTGTCTGTGGGGGCAATTTGGCCCTGTAATTGGCATGCAGTGCCATCAACAATCTGCTGATACAGAAGCCAAGAGAGACTCCAGCTTCCCCTCCTATACTTCTGTTCACCCTGCTGGTCTGATGAGGGTAAGGAATGGGATAAACTAATATTCGTCACTAATGGTAGCATTATTTAGGTATATCCAGAGCCCTGTGGGTGTCCATGGTGCTCCACAAACAAATGTAGGAGGAGTTGATGACCTGTTCCTGCACAGTGATAAGCGCTTCATGTGAGCAGTTTAGCTCCCTCAATTTTCATCGACTTCAGTGTGAGCTGAGAGCACCCAGAACCTCTCAGAAGAACTCATCTGTAGTCCACATGCACACAGGGAGGAGACAGCATCCATGTTTACAAAGATACTTAAGAGATGCCCTTTAAGGGAAGGAAGAAGTGGGATTTCTAAGTATGGACATTACTAGGGTTGATAGTGGGCTAGGTTCTGGCAGAGCAAAGGGGCCAGGAAGCTGCCATGACCAGATTCCCCCAGGATTGGTGGCACAGATTTGACCAGATTCCCCCAGGATTGGTGGCACAGATTTGATGTTGGGGTCATGTTATGCCTGTGGCTGGAGTGTCACTGTACTCAGGCTGCCCCAGGGCTGATGGAACAGGAACTTGGCAGTTACCATGCTAGCCAGAGCAATTTAGGTTGCTCTAACTGATGTCAGGGGCCAGACCAGCCTTGGGCTAGCCCCAGTATGGCAGGTGTACGTGTAAGGTAGCATAAAGTCACTTTTGGCCTCCCTTCAAGCCCTGCACTGAACATAGCTCAACTAGACTCAAGGTTCTCATACAGCTAGGTTTTCATCTCTACCAGGGGGAAAAAAATCACAAGTTTGTAGTAGCTGCTTGCACAATCACTACAGCAGCACAAAACTGAATATCCCTGAATTTTTGGATATTGTGAGAAAATTGTTAGCTGGCAGCACTGCATTACCCTTCCAGGTATGGATGAGACCCATTCTGAAATACATGTAATCACTCCTAGTACTGCAGGGCCTATTTTCAAACCTGGCACCTCAGTTCAAGCATCCTATTAGAGAACTGGATCCAAAGCTTTCTGAAGTCAAAATGAAAGATTTATATTGGTTCCAATAGGCTGTGGATTGGGCCTACAGTTCTCATATTTTAAAATGAGGGCCCCATCATTCCGAACGATCATAAGCATTACCACTGTCCATTTCCTTATGGTTTATTCCGGAAAACGCTGGAATATTCTAACAATTAGCATCACAATCATATATTTAAGCTGCAGTTAATAAACATGGAGATGAAGGAAAGATATCACTGCTCTGCCTCTCAAGCATGGCCACTCCTAATCAAGAAAAATGGGAGAAGTTTGGTGTATGGCGAATGGATACTGTTTATCCCATCCTCTTTTTCAGATGGACATCTATCATTCCAAACAGCTGCCTGCAATATATATGGTCATGTATCTTGGGAGAGGCATTTTGATACTCTTGGAGGTTAACATTAAAAAAAAAAAAGTTATTGAAAAAGTCCATACTTTGAAAATTATACTCATACTGCAGATAGTTATAAAAAGGGACGTGTATGAACCAGTTTGAAATCCACACATAACTTTCCATGTGGTTCACACATGTGTAAAATGGGCATGTTTTTATGAATCATTTGTATACTCCCTGGCCAGGATCCTGTGTTTAAACAATTGAGGAAACAACACAATACAGCTGTATAAGGAATGTTTTTGTTCATAAATAGGATCTATAGATTTTAAATGCTGCATTTCAAGCAATAAAGAAATTGTCCATATTGCTGGAATGTACTTCATGCTTTGATAAAATAATTTGTTCTTTTGGTCTGGAAATAAGGACCTAAGCACATGAGATGGATGCCAACTTAACATTGTTATAGTTATTAATAGTCAAGGCTGAAGGTGCTATTCATTATGAAGATATCAAAACAGGCCTATCTATTTGGCAAGAAAGAGTAGATCTGGTGTTTCTAAAAATTAATAACATCTTATTAAATGAAATAGTTCAGACTTGGATAGTTGAACATTAAAACACTGAACAAATTAAATGTAAAAGGTATTGCATTTACTGGCAGTTCCCTCAACATATTTCTAAAACTTCCCGGCCCCCCCTTAAGACCCTGCAATTAATAGTAGATTAGAAGAAAGTGGTCCCATTTGTTGTATTGAGTGACCTGAAATGTCTCCTTTTGGAACTAATGCAGGCAGAAATAGTCCTGCTTGATCAGGATTCCCTATTTAAAGTTGCATTTTGAGATCTATCAGTTAGCTAATTTTTAATTTACTTAAAGTGTGCCATGCCAATTTTGTA
Organism: Macrochelys suwanniensis; assembly: GCA_033296515.1. Taxonomy (NCBI): domain Eukaryota; kingdom Metazoa; phylum Chordata; order Testudines; family Chelydridae; genus Macrochelys; species Macrochelys suwanniensis. The sequence continues at coordinate 161,967,905 of CM065777.1, forward strand.
CCATTCTAGTCGAAATCAAAGTGCTGTGCAATAACAAGTCAAATGCCTTACAAAAGTCTATCACATCAACACTATTGCGTTTATCATCCAAATACATAATCTCATCAAAAAGATACGAAGCTAGTTTGACAACATCCATTTTTCATAAACCCAAGTTGATTGGCACTTATTCTCCTATAATTCTTTATTAATCAAATCCCATATCAGCCATTCCATCATTCTGCTTGGGATTGATGGCAGGCTGACAGCACTATTACCTGTGTCATCCCATTTACCCTTTTAAAATATTGTCACATTAGTTTTCTTCTAGCTCTCTTGAACTTCCTCAGTGTTTCAAGACTTATTGAAAATCAACATTAATGGTCCAGAGAGCTCCCTGGCTCCTCCTCAAATGCAAATTATTCAGACCTGCTGATTTAAGTGTCTAACTTTAGTAGCTGGCATTTAACCTGAGTTACTGTTGCAATGGAAAATATTTTATCAGATATAAATACATCATCCTGTTTTTTCCCCAGATACAGGACACAAATATTTATTGTAAACTTCTGCCTTTTTTGCCTTATTCTACCAATTCCATCTACTAATGGACCAATACCATTATTAGGATTCCTTTTGTTCCCAATATACTCCTCCTTATTGTCGTCAACTCTTCAGCTATTGATTTCTCCTTGTGTTCTTTTGGTTCTGTTATCAATTTTCCACAATTCCTAGCTCTAACTTATATTAGCAATTTCCCCTTTCTGTCAATTGATCTATTATTTCTATTACCGTTTTCACTTCTCCTCTAAACCAGGATGTTCTTTTTCTCTCATGTGTGGATTTTTGAGCATATAGTAAAAAAACAAAAACAAAAAAACAGTTCCCAAATGTATTCACTTTTTAGTTTTAAATTCTTTCTTCCAGATGATTTGGCTCTTAATTATTTTTAGCTTTTGAAACTGGCCTTTTAAAGAACCAAGTATACATGTTACTGGTTTGGACTCTATTTTGTTTATACATAAAAAAATGTGATCACATCACTTGCACCTAATAACCACCAATGTTCAGTTGTGTGATCATTTCTTCTTTGTTTTTCAAGATGAGATCTAATACAGAACTCCCCTATGTTGGATGAAACATCTTTTGAGTTAGGAAACTGTGATCTATAATTTTTAGGCGCCTAGGGAATAAATAGCAGGAATTGGAATGGTATGACTGGATAACATGGCTGATAGGGCTAGTTATCTCTTTAATTATATCTTGCTTGTGTGTATTTGGGATGAATTACTACATATGCACATGAACTATATTTCTATAGAATGTATAGTTATAGGGACAAATTCTGTTTGCAATGCCACTGAAATGACCGGCATAGATTTTTGTCCTCATATGTTTGGCTGTATGGTTCCTGATGTGGAACTCCAGCTGGCCATTATGGCAGTCCTGTGCCATGAGAAGCCTTCTGTCATTGGTGCTCAGGGTCTCCCTGGTACAGGAGGATCTCTGAGGTTCTACTGCCTAGGGCTCAGGCTGGCGCCTGTGTAATGAGTATAGAGGTGACTCCCTGTGTGCTCTGGAACACAGCTCTGCAGAGCTTTTGAACAGCAGCAGCTCTTTGGCGGAAGGGCTATGGTGGCCAGGAGATAGGACTACAGTCCCTATGCCAGTCCTTTGGCAAGATTAATGGCTGCAGCCTGGGGAGTGGGATTCCTCCCACTGTGCTACAACTGAAGTTGCTGGCAACCAGGCAAGTTACTTATGTGAGTATACTGTCCAAACCGACTGCTGCAACATACACTCAGTACAGAGAGGAAACCAAAAGTCATCAACACAAGTCAGGCCAAGATGGTATATTATTACTTCCTCTTTCATTTCAACCTGAAACAATTTTTTAAAAAAATTTCAAACAAACCGAAAAATTCTTTATTCTCGCAGCTCTACTTACAAGGTAATGTTTGATGGAGGCTGTAAACTGGTGGAGCAGCTCGACAGATACACAACACAGAAGCCTCTGGCTAGGCTTTTCCTCAAGGGAAGAGGTTTATAACCAGAAATCAAAACAAGTTAACATAAGCAAACAAGAGTAGTAGCAGAAAACTTCCCATTCTGGGCTCAACCAAATCCTCTGACCAATTTCCACATACATCTGCCCTTTGTGGTCTTTCACAGGTTCACCTGTGCTGAGCTGAGATTAACCCCTTGCCCTCCAGAGATCAAGTTGTGTACTCTGTATCAGGTCACATAGGCAAGAGGGGGCACTGATGTTTGGCTAAAGGAACCTGTCATGGGGCACTACACTCACCACTGAGCTGACACCTCTTCCTGGTCACTCTGGAGATTAGCTCTGGAGGTCAATGCCAGGGCTGGCTCTACCTTTTTTGCCACCCCAAGCGGTGAAGCAAAAAAAAAACAAAAAACCTGCCGCAGAAGTGCCGCCGAATCAAAAAAATTAAAAAGCTACCGCAGCAGTGCCGAAGAAGAAGAAGAAGAAAAAAGCCGGAGTGCCGCCCCAAGAACGGCCAGAGTGCCGTCCCTTCAGATTTGCCGCCCCAGGCACCTGCTTCCTTAGCTGGTGCCTAGAGCCAGCCGTGGTCAATGCCCCCATCTGTGGTTTGTGTACCATCGCTCTCTCCCACCTCTGGTCTGGAGCCTCTCTCTTGCTCCAGGAACCGCAGTGTCCTCTTTGTGACATATCCTTCCATCTGGGTCACTCGCTGTCCCCACTTCCAGGATTCAGTCCATCAACAATCGTTGCAGTCTTCCCATTCACTTTCCTGGTACCACTCTCTCAGTGGCTGGTAGAGGAACCTGGGCCTGCCCTCTACTTCAGGTTTCAGTCCAAGGACCCTCAGCTCAGCAGTTCTGGGCCTTCCTCTCTCTCTCTCCCATCAATGCTCCTTCCCTGGACTGCTTCCTACTCTCTGGTTCCCCTTCTCTCTCTGAGTGTACCAGCTCCAAGAAGCCTCCTCCCTCTTCTCAGGGAGTCACTGCCTACCTTCAGGCTTTCACAGCAGCCCCTAAGCACTCCTCTCTCTTCCCAAAGAGTGACTGCCCTTTCTCAGCAACCATTCAGTATGCAGCTGACTACCTGGCACAGATAAGCCTCTTCTCTAATTAGCTGCCTCCAGCCAAAAGCTCCCCTGTTTGCAGCCTAATTAGCTGATTTGGCCCACCTGACTCAATTCCGCTCTTGAAAGACTAGTGTGGGCATCTTTTCTCACCCCATCACAGAACCATAGACGGTATCTTCCTTGCTGCTCTTGAGCTCAGCCAGTTCTAAAATGAGGAGATCATGCCTTTGCTGAAATAGCTAGTAATGAAATTCTGAATACAATTAAAACCCCCAACATTTCAGTATCTGTCTAGACACTACACCAGATGCCATTAAAAGAGACCAGATGTCAAGTATTTTCTGTTACATCCTAAAACAAGGGGCAATAGAAGTCTCTACTTGACTTTATTCATATCAGCTCCCCATGGTGAATCATTGTGCAATTATGCCCAGATAGTTCAGTGATATAATAATTACATTGGGGACACGGATATTCTGCAATGTCATGATAATATCAACACCTCCACGATAATGTTTGGGGGAAATGATCGGCAGGATTTACATCTTCAGTACTTTAGTCACAGATGAAAACTTGACCTGACATATACATTGGGCCAAATTCTCCCTCAAATGGTCATGCACAATTCCTATCAAAGCCAATGGGAGTTGTGCACATGTCTATGAGGGCAGAACTTGTCTCACTGTCTATTCTATTTCCCTTTTGCCACAAACCTTGTTTTTGACAACGCTAGGGGGTTTTATCATTCATTTATCAGTGAAAGAGATACAAAGGGCAGCTAGAGTCATGTTCAGCTTCAAGTATCATAGAACATGGCTTTGACCCCTGCAAAATACTTAAGCAAGTTTTTAACTTAAAAGCATAGGAGTAGTTCCATTGACTTCTACAGGATTATTGATATGCTCAAAGTTAAATACATGCTTAAATGCTTTGTTGGATCAGGTCCTAAACAAACTGACAGCAAGTGGTGGCAAATCTGATGTATCTGAGTGAATCTGGGATACATTTCTTTATTTTGCAGGTTTTCTAAAATTTCCCAAGAATGTTACTGGCTTCAGGTGCTCTAATTGGTTTCAGGTGCTTTTAATTAATCTACAGGGAATAAGGCTTCTCCTCATCCTAGATCACTCTCCTGCTGCCTTCTGGCCATGCTGTATCACACACCCCATTTGATAACATCTCACTAAAGGGATGGAAAAATGAATATGACCCAGAAGCTAATGACAGAAGATGGAAGCATGTTCACCAGTTTTCAGTGGGTTAGTTGCTTTAAGCCATAGTTTACAGTTGGGACCACTTGTGTATCGGATAAACTTTAGGGGAAACTTTACTAATACTCTATATTTCTAAAGCAGATCAAAGAGAAATGAGAAAACCTGTTAAGTTTTGTGGTCAGGAATATGCATTTCCAGAAAACGACATTTTACATCTGTTTATTTTTATTTAGTTAGTTAGTTCATGCTCTCGGCCTTTCTGAGGCAGTCTGGAATTTTCTTTGTAGAATGTAATGAAAGTTGGTGTTGCTGGCTTTCCAGGTTTCATGCAAATCTTTTTGGTTGAGTGATTCTAGGGCATTTAGCCCGGAGGCTTCGGGTTCAAAACCCAAATCTCAATGCAAATCTCAGCTATAGCCCTCAAATTTTGACTTGCTTTGTGTTGATATCAGGCAACACTCACCCAAGGCTCACTTGGAACCTGACCCTAGATTTGCTATAAAGCATTTCAGTCTTCTATGCATGTATCTATGTGGCCCATCCAAACACCTTTTCCTCACTAATTATTTTATCCCCACAACGTCTCTGTAAGGCAGGAAAAAATTACTCCCCACTTTACAGATGGGGGTCAGGGTAGATTAAGTCTCTTGGGGTATGTCTTCACGGCAGTTGGGAGCGTGCCTCACTCATGCTAGCTTAGCTCGAGCTATCGCACTAAAAATAGCAGCGTGGACGCTGTGGCTCTGGCAAGCCACCTGAGCTCAGACAGCTAGCCTGAGCCTCTGCTGGTGCCACAACACCCACATTTTGTTAGTATTGTTAGCTTGAGCCAAGCTAGCACACGTCTATCTATCTGAACTGGGAAGCATGCTCCCAGCTGCAGTGTAGACATACCCTTACCCAATGTCACACAAGATGTGTCTAGTCAAGCCAGCAATCAAACCCACATCTCTTGAGGCCCAGTCCAGTACTCCATCCACTAGAGCATCCTTTCTACTTTTTCTCCTCATTAAGATAGTATGAGTTTTAGGCTTCCAAAGGAACCTGAAATCAGGCGAGCTATTTTTGTGCCACTCTATTAATTTGCAATGCAGTTGCTTCGAGTGGGGATGAAAGTGTGTAGTCCACCTTCCCCTCCAAACATTTCAAACTTTTGCTTTTCTTAATTTTTGATACCTTGCATGAGCTGAGCTGGAGTCTGGGCAGCCCTAATTTGTCTGTATGCCAGAGCACTTTGTAAGCAGTCAGTTCCTTGGCCTCTTATCTTTTGTAAGACAAGGGGAAAAAATGACTTCAGTGAGCTAGCCGGTCATGTCATAGGTCATTTCTTTTCATTCTTGCCAAAGCCAGCTACATTTACAAAGTGGTAGAAGGTTTTCCTGTAGGAAAAAAAAAGTCTTTTTGAAAAGCAATTGGAATTCTCATGCAATGCATCATCTGAATCCATATACTTTGTAGGAGAAGACATTGAAATAGTAAATGTGAAAGGTTCACTGGAAACCTTGCTTCACCTTTCAGTTTTACAAAGCTTATATAGCCCAGGGTTGCACAGCAAGATGCCCTTTTCAGTAATTTTAGGTTGGTTTTTTTCATTGCACTATTGTCAGACCCATTATGCGGAGAAGAGGTCAAGTTTGTTTGCTTTTTTCCTTGCAATTTAAGCATTCCGTCCTGTCAGGGTTCACAGTTCGGTGACCTCTGAATTCATCTAAAATTGCCCCAAATAACCCAAGTGAATGCAAGTGTGGGAACCCGCCTGTTTGTCATCTCCACAATCAGCAGACCTGCTGCAGGCAGCTTGCCATTGTTTCTAAGTGGAGACAGCAAACATGTCTAGGCGGGCTCGATAAAGCTCACAGATTCTCCACTCTTTAAAACACTTGCCTGCTAGGCTCAGTATTAAAAATGAATATGAATTGAAAACTGCTGCTATTTATGACCGAGATTTTTAAAGTGACTAGTGATTTTGGGTGCCTTGATTTTCAGGTGCCGAACCTGAGACACCTTACAGGGTGTGCCCGGTACTTCGAAAAATCTTAGGGTACGCATCTGGGTTTAGGAAATGTACTTATTTCGCATGAGAGTGAGGATAGTTGGTGAGAGGAAAAGCTGCTGAAGATCAGAACTAGAAAAAGATGCATCTTAATTATTTCCTTCTTGGAATGTTGTTGAAACTCTCCTTAGAGTCAAGAATTTTCAGAGATTACTTACCAGAAAGAGGTCTGCAGCTTTTTACTACTGGGATCTTGAATTCCAGTCTGTGAGATGGCCTGACTTCAGCCCCTTTTCCCATCTTTTACTTAGAGGAGATAATATGCAAAGGCAAAATATTTCTCTCTCTCTCCTTCATTATCAAGACATATTATTTATTAATGAACTGAGCATTCACTTAGAACATTTGGCTCTGTTTAAATGTCATCTTCAACCTGTGTATTTAGTACATTTATTAATAGGAAAATGGCAGAAATAAACTAAATAGTAAAATCCTCATATGTTAAACAGCTGTTTTATATATGAATGTACTGTACATAGCGTCTAAAAGCTTCAGAAATGCTCCCTGGAATGTTGGGATTCAGTTTTATTCCACTAAGTTTACAGTTTACATTTGCACATATTATACAGAAGTTCTGCGTGAAATTAGTTAAGCACTAGATTTTGGCAAATTATTTGAAACAAACCATGTATCTGGTGAGTCTAGCCCTTTTTTTCAATCCGTGAATTATTCACAAACAGACTTCAATTTTTACAAAATGTTTTTGCTATTCAAATAGAGCCTGGTCCAACGCCCAGTGAAGTCAAGACTCCCACTGATTTCAAAGGGCTTTGGATCAGGGCCTTGATCCAGTTCTCACTGAAGTCAGTAAGAGTTGGATCAGACTCATGCAAACATATCTCAGCCTGTGAATTGCTCGCAGAACATTTACTCTGACTATTGCGTAGACTATTCATAATTCACTATTCATGCTGGATGATTGGTCACCTAAGTCACACAATATTCTTTCTGCTCCCTGATTGGATTCCCACCCCCAAAAAGAGTTTGCAAGATGGCTGTGCAAATCCTTCCGGCCTGAAAAATCATTGAAGCTTTTTCTTTCTGTGAACATTTTGGAAAATGTATGAATTTCATTCAAATGAATATTCATGAATAATTCTTTGCTGTGTCTAAACAATTCTGTTAAGCTCTGTCACTCTCCTGGCATGTATTTACTAATGATCTTTCAGATGTTAATTTCTATTTGTGAGAAACAAGCTGTTGGTGAAAAAATAAACATTGAGCCTATTTTCGGTCTGCAAAGGCTAGTGGTTTTGTATATATTTAGACAGGTCCTACAGGGAACAAAACTCTTTGGTGTTCAATACTTAATGGGTTGACATGCGCACCCACTTTGGAAAGCTTTAAGATCAGTGACCCATGGTAAAACAGTACATTCCAACACACCCTGATGCCAGGGGGCATTAGTTCTAACACTTCTCACTTTTCAGGACAGGAAAGAAATAAAACATTATCATCTTATATCAATATATCTTTCTAGCCTTAAGGATTTTGCAGTGTGGTTGAAGCCGTGTTTGTACCAGGATGAGAGAGAGAGACAGTAGGTTGGGTAATAACTTTTATTGAACCAACTTCCGTTGGTGAAAGGTACAAGCTTGCTAGCTTCACAGAGCTCTTCTTCAGATCTGCGGAAGGAAACCAGAGTGCCTGAGTTAGATACAACTTAGGAGAGATTGTTAAGCATATCTGAGTGACTAGCTATATGACAACAGATTTTTTGGAGTGTCTGGGGTGATTGTTAGATCTATGGAGATAATTGTGGTGATCAGGGTTTGTTGTATATAGTCATATGCAGGGTTCCATTTCTGAAGGTAATTTGTGGTATCCAGGAAGTTGATGCTGGCGTGGAAGTGTTCTAGAAAGAGTTTGATGGATGGGTGGCGGTTGTTAAAATTGTGGTGGAAATCTATGAGGCAGTTTAGGTCTTCTGTGCAGTGGATGAAGCTATCATTGATGTATCCGGGTGTATCATTGGTTGCAAGGTGCATTTTCCCAGAAATTCTTCCTTGAGGCAGCCCATGAAGAGGTTGACGTACTGGGGAACAATCCTAGTACCCATGGTTTAGACAAAGTATTTGCTGCTAAATGTGAATTTGTAGTCAGTGAAATGAAAAGGATGAGTTTGGTGATGTATTTAGGGTGGATTTCCAAGCATTATACATTATTATGTAGATATTTGAGGCAGACAGTGGTGCTGGAGGTATCATGTATGGTGAAAAGGAAAGTGTTCTGGGGGAGGTTGTTAACTGCAGAATTTCTGGAGGAAGTTGGTAGGTCTGGGTGATGTCATTTTTGTTGTGGAAGAATTCCTTAAGGCAGAGACGGCAGAAGAATTCTTCTAGTTCTCCACACGTTAGTAAGTTCCGTCCCCTGGACAGTATGTATACTCGTTTTGTTTAAGGGTAGTCTTGATAGGTTGATGAAGTTGTGGTGTCATGTGATGGGTCATGGTGTCTTGAGTTTCCGAAAGGTGGTGTTCTGTTGGTTGTAGAGTTGTTGTAGTTGGTTCGTCCACTTTTTGTTTTTGTCCCTGTTAAACCTTAATTGCCCATTTGATTTTAAGAGGTCTCCCACAATATAACCCCTTATGCTTAACAATCTGTTCCAACTTGTATTTTGCTCAGACACTCTGGTTTCCTTCCCCAGACCTCAAGAAGAGCTTTGTGAAGCTTGCAAGCTTGTACTTTCCACCAACAGAAGTTGGTCCAATAAAAGATATTACCTCACCTGCCTTGTCTCTTTCATAACCTTAAGGCTAAAGTTAGAATGAGCAGATTTTATTAACCTTTTTTTCTGGTTATTATTTCATGGCAAAATTTTAGGTTCTCAAGAACAAGAAGTAACAATTACCAATTCAATTCAAAATGAGATTACTGTCCCTAGAAATTGTTCCAACTCCAATGTGCTAAATGGAAATTGTAGCATCCATACATTTAAAGATTATCTGTAAAGTAGAAAAATGGCTTAATGCGCTTTTTTCCCCAAAGGTCTGAATTTTTTTGGTTTTTATACTGTTTCTTTTTGTACTTAAATATCAGGAACATTAAGTTTCGTCTTCAGTGTTGGACTCCTCATTAAAGCTGATTGGAGTATCTTTGATCTAACCACATTCTGTTGGAATATGCCATTTGTCAAAATCACAACTTTTCAAAATTGAGTTGAGTTTGCCGGAGTTTTTGTTTCCAAAGGAAACTGGGAAAACTCCCAACATCCTATTTCAATGTTTTTAGAATTAAACATTTTGTTTTTTCATTTTGAATGACTCTTCATTTCAGATACTTTATTGTATATTATATTTTCTAATATAATACAAAATAAAAAAGTCAAAATGAAAAAGAAATTTTTCAACTGACCTGAAAGAAACTTTTTTTTTAAATTTCATTTGCAGAGAATTTCAAAATGTTTGAGTTTCATTCAGAAAGAAGCCAAATTTCAAAATGCAAAATCTCCATGCAGCTCTACTCTTTAGGTCTCAGATTTGGATCTTGCATTTTACCAACTATTAACTGAAGAGGCAGAAGTTTAACATACATATCTTTTCTTCCAAATGTTTCTCATTTAAGTTAAATAGGTATTTTTTTAAAGGGGGGCGGTGTTAATCGGTATGACTAAAAATCTCTTTTTCTGCCTTGCATCTGAAGAAGTGGGTATTCCAGGGCCGGCGAGCCCACTAGGCGACCCTAGGCGGTCGCCTAGGGCACCAGCATCTAGGGGGCGGAGACGGAACGCAGCTTCCCCTGAAGCTGCTGCCCCTGCCCCAGGCTAAGTGAGTTGCCAAGGGGGGCGGGAGGGCTGGTGGCGGACGGGGAGCCCAGCCCGCCATGGGCGTGGGGGGAGCAGAGGCCAGCGCCCCGCCGCCGGGAGCCGAGCCCAGCCCCTGCCACGGGGGGGGGCAAAGGGAGCCAGGCCAGCGGGGAGCAGAGCCCAGTGCCCCCGCCGCCGGCTGCGGGGAGCAGAGCCCACCGGGGCCCACCGGGGAGCCGAGCCCAGCGCCCCCACCGCCGGCCGCAGGGAGCCCAGCCCAGCGCCCCGGCCGCGGGGAGCAGGGCCAGCCGGGCCCGGCGGGGAGCCGAGCCCAGCGCCCCCGCCGCCAGCCGCAGGGAGCCGAGCCCAGTGCCCTGGCCGCGGGGAGCAGAGCCAGCCGGACCTGGCGGGGAGCTGAGCCCAGCGCCCAGCGCCCCCGCCGCTGGCCACGGATGTTGAAAACTGGAGAAATGGATGTTGAAAACTGGAGAGGGCTCAGATTAGAGGCACGAGAATGATTAAAGGATTAGAAACATGCCTTATAGTGACAGACACAAGGAACTCAATCTATTTAGCTTAACAAAGAAAAGTAAAGGGGTGACATGATTACAAATATAAGTAAGTATTTAATAATGGACTCTTCACTTTAGCAGAGAAAGGTATGACATGATCCAGTGGCTTGAAGTTGAAGCTAGACAAATTCAGACTATAAATAAGGCATACATTTTTAAGGGTGAAAGTAATTTACCATTGGAACAATTTACCAAGAGTCCAGGGGGATTCTCCATCACTGACAATTTTTAAATCAAGGCTGGATGTTTTTTTTAAAAGATATGCTCTAAGAATTATTTTGGGAGGTTTTATGGCCTGTGTTATACAGGAGGTCAGACTAGATCAGGGGTGGGCAAACTATGGCCTGGGGGCCGCATCCGGCCCTTCAGACGTTTTAATCCGGCCCTCGAGCTCCTGCTGAGGAGTGGGATCCGCACGGCTCACCCTCCTGCACCCTATAGCCTGCACCCCCAGCTGGAGCCCTCATCCCCCACCGCAACCCCCTGCCCCAGCCCAGAGCCCCCTCTTGCACCCCAACCCCCAATTTCATGAGCATTCACGGCCCGCCATACAATTTCCATACCCAGATGTGGCCATCGGGCCAAAAAGTTTGCCCACCCATGGACTAGATGATCACTTCTTGCCTTAGAATGTATGAATCTATGAATATAGCTATAACAAAACATGCTTGGTGTTGGGTCCAATCTTTTCATTCCTTTGCACACTCAAAACTGCCACTGAAATCAACAGCAATTTTTCCATGTGCAAGGAATGCAGGGTTGGATTCCACTGGTGTGTCTATACAGGATCCATATAAGGAAGAAAAGATAATCAATTTTAGCAACAACCACTGTTGTGTCTAAGTGCTGCACAGGTATTTTAGATCTGCATAGCGAGGCCCACAGTCAGAGGTGGATTAAGGTTTCCTGGGGCCCTGGGCCAGAGCAAGTGGGGATCCCCTCCCCATCCCTTCTAACTGTGGTCCTGCCCCCATTCTGCCCTTTCTGCCTGTGGCACCACTCACAACCCTGCCCCTTTCTGCCCCTTCCCTGGGGCCTGCCCCTGTACCACCCAGGGTCCCCCCACCCATTCTGCCCCCCCACTGCAGCCCCGTAACCCCTTTTGCTCCTTTCTGCCCTCGCCTCCCCACTGCAGTCCCAAGACTGGAGAAGCTCTCTCCCTGTGCCACGGCCCCAGGGCTGCAGCAGGGAGTGAGAGCTCCTCTAGTCCCAGGACTGCAGCGGGCATCCGAATGCTGGGGCTTCCCCTGCGACCCCCCGCACTTCCGTGGGGAACCAGGGTCAGAGTGCTGGGGCTTCTCCTGCCCCACCCATCCCATGCTTCTGCCGGAGAGTGGGTTGGGCACGGGGGCTTGCCCTGCCGCCCCACAGCTTCTGTTTGGGGATGGGTGGGGGGCGCTGGGGATTCCCCTGCCCAGGGGCTTCTGTCAGGGATGGGTGGGCGGTGCTGGGGCGGGGGGGGGGGGGGGGGGGAAGCTTGCCCTGCCACCCTGCAACTTCTGTTGGGGATGGGATTGGGGGCTGCTGGGGAGGAGAGGAGACTTCCCCCGTCCTAGGGCTGCTGCCAGGGTCAAGGCCCGCTTTGGGGTGGCTTCCCCCACCCAGCACTGCGGCTATGGAGCAGGGTCAGGGCACAGGGGCTTCTCCTGCCCCACCCACCCGGTGGCTGGGGCTTTGGGCTTCTGCCAGTGGCAGCAGATTTTTTCTGGGGATGCCCCAGGTGGCCGGGGACCGTGGGCATGGGCCCAGTGGCTAATCTGCCACAGCCGGCAGTGGACTTAATGAAATGTGCTGCCCTTCTCTTCTCCCTCCCCTGTTATAGGAAGGTTGTGTGTGTGTGTGTGTGTGTGTGTATGTGTTTTATTCTGGCTATGATGCATCTGAAGAAGTGGGTATTCACCCATGAAAGCTTATGCTCCAATACGTCTGTTAGTCTATAAGGTGCCACAGGACTCTTTCTCTATTCTAATTTTGTTATTTCAGTATAATGTAGCTATTTCAGAATAACTTCCCCCAGTGGACACTTCATTCCAGAATAAAAGTGATTTTACTTCCAAATAATTACTCCACTTCCAAATTATTCTATAATAAAGTCACTTTTCTTTCAGAATAGTTTCCACATAGGGAGCAACTCCAGAATAGCTACAGAGGAATAGTTATTCCAGAATAGCTATTCTGGTCAATTTCCCTGTGTAGAGAAGCCTAAAGGTTCACCTCTTCTTTTCAGTAGATATGGAAGACAAGTGCCAGAGATCCCAAAGCACTCCAGAAGGTCTTAATGAGCATGCTCTGGGTGGAATCTCTTTAAAAAGTAATTAAGATAAACAAATCTCAAAAGAGTGAAAAGAATTAACTAAGGGCATGGTGCCATCCCTCACAGAGGGAGGCCTTCCCTCTCCTGCATGGAAAGAGGCCAGATACTGAGTATGGAAGAAAAGAATCTGAAAAATAATATTTTTGCTAGCTTGGTTCCAGTACCTGGATGATGATCTGTTGGTTTGGATGGGAGTTTATCCAAGTTTTTAACAAGATTGACTTATTTTATAAACAGAAAATGCAAAGTGATTTGTTTGCCAAAGAGAGACAAGTTTTCATCCACTCAGATTAGGCTAATCATCACCCCCCCTTGTTTTCATTTGTCTCCACCACCAATTTTCTCTCCAGGAGATGTATCAATAAGTCTCAGCCAAAAGAATTCTATGACATATGCACTGTCCTACTGACTTAGTCACTAGAATTCTCTCCTATAATATTCTAACACATCATGAAACATTGAGACTGAATGGGATTCGGATCACAATCACAAGAACACAAAGGGTAAAGGCACAAGGACCCTTCCCGCATTGTTCAGGGGCCAGCCACAAAGTGGCTGGACAGTGCAGAACTTGCTAACCTCTTGCACTCTTAGGGGTGCTAGCTGTCTGACCAGGGGCAGGGTGAAGCCAAAGCCTTACACATGGCAGTGGATATGGTCCTGTGTGAAGGGAAGCACATGCTGCAACACCCCCCAAGGTAGCAGCACTTCCACTTGGTTCACAACACCAAGGAGCTACCCAGCAGGAATGATGCCTGAGTCAGCCAGAATTCCTTCTGAGTATGGTCCCTGCAGAGCTGCCCCTCCACGCCTCCTATTCGTAGGGTGACCAGATGTCCCATTTTTATAGGGACAGTCCCGTTTTTGGGAACTTTTTCTTATATAGGCGCCTATTACCTCCCACCCCCTATCCCGTTATTTCACAGTTGCTATCTGGTCACCCTACCTATTGGGCCTGATTCAAAGCTCATTGAAGTCAACGAAAAAGACTTCTATAAACTACTGAACATGCCTAGAGTGTGATTCTGCTCGCAAAAGGCAAAATCTAGCTTCACGTTAGTAGTTCAACCAAACAGTGCTCACATGAATAAAAGTTGCTCACGTCATTAAGAACTGCAGGATCAGGGCCTACACCATTAAAACGAAGTTTGACAAACAACATTCTTTGCCCGAAAGATCCATATTTGTACAGCATTAACAATTAACAAGACAACAGACTGGAAGCAGGAGGCTCAGAAATTCCCTATGCAGGGGGTTGGTGGTGGGAGGCATGGAAGGAGTTTTACCCATCTGAGAAAGGTATTATATGCTGTGGTTGAATTATAGCAATTGCCTCTCTATATGCTATTGCACACTTTTATGTCTTAACATCATATTTGAATTCATGTGCCTGTGAATGCGTCCATTTTGTTTGCAGACGCAGTTAAATCTGTATGCAGATTCACCAGCACTAGGTTAACTGTGACTTGCTTGAAAGTTGTTTACAAGTTCCTTGTCACTGACGTGTCTTTCATTAAACTACATACCCCATATGGAGTCCACTGTTTTATCTTTCAGCACTGATGAGAAGTTACTGGTGGGCTCAGGAGACATTTATCAAAGACATGACTGCTAATTTACTACACAGGGCTGCTGAATTCCTCTAGGAATTGTCCTTTGACCCTACTGCCATAAATTCTGTGTTATAGAATTGGCAGACTTTAACAGCTCTTTGTTACTAAGTAATGGAAAAGAAGCCCTGACCTGAAAAGACCAAAGTATTTTAAGGTAAGATACTGTATTGTATATTAGGTGTTAGGTAAAATATAGGAAATAAAATATCGAATCTCTTGGGAAAGTGGCCAGATAAAGCAAATACTTAATCTTAAATGATTTCTTACTTTTAGGAAAACATTTAAAACTAATCTATGTTATTTATCATTTTTAACATTTTCCCCTAAGTACTGGCTTTTGTGCCCATGTAGCTGCATGTATAATCACATACTATATGAAACCCCAATACATGCTTTTCATATGAAATAGCAGGTAACATGCATTAGCGTATGGCAGGTGTTTGCACCTGCAAAGTGAAGGCTTATGTTTGTAGACAAAATATTTTGTATGCAACCTTGTTAGGCTGATGGGAAGTCTGGTGCATGATGAGGAATGAGGGTGAGCATTCAAAAGCATTCTAACTTTATCAGGGAGGTGACTACGGACACACAGAAAAGGAAACATTGTGTCTGGCCACACCTCCTCCCCCAAAGACTGCAATGGAGGGAAGGGGGGGGGCCTTCTGCCACTTCCACCGAGGTGCACATGTGTGGCATGGATGAGCTTTACGGTCTGGAGGAGGAGAAAGAAACACTGTGCTGAATCCAAATGTAGTAAGTTCTTCTTATTCATATAGGTGGCACTGGGTCTATCCAGTTCAGCTCCCCATATGAGGAGGGATTGGAGGGACAGAGGAGACTGGAGACCAAGGAGTGGAAGGGAGGGGGGCGGGACCATTAGAACAATTAAACTAGTTTAAATATACAAGTCTAAAAAACCATTAAATTTCTTCACAACTGCATCGAAGGATCTAAGAAGGCAAAGAGGTAGAAGAAGCTGACACATTAATAGGAGAAAGGAAGGGAGAGAGGATGGTGGAGGGGAAAAACAGACAACACAGGGGGCTAGCTGAGGAGAAAAATCAGAGAGATGAGAGGAAAAGTGAGAGAAAAACAGCAAACAGAGGGAAAGAAGAAACAGAAAACAGAAGAGAAAATGGAAGGAAAAGAGAAGAAAAAAGACAAGGGCTGGTAGATTTAGATGCACAGCTCCTGTTGGGATTCATAGTAGTTGTGCGTTCAAATTCCCTAGGCAGCTTTGAAAAATCTCAACCAGGAAATCCATCCTGCCAGAAACAATGCCTCAGACAGGGAAGCACTGCTTCCAGAAAAGCCACTTCAGGGGCTGTGTTGCATCATCTGTCCAAATTTAGAAAGAAAGGAAGAAAGGAAGGAAGGAAGAAAGGAAGAAGACAAGGCAAAGGAGAGAGGAGTGGCTGCTGCCTGGTCTGTGCAGGCATTTCACAGCATGAGCTTCCAGACTTCATTCACTCCGCAACATTTTCCCAGAGAGGAACCTATTGCCCTTCCTCATTTCCCATCTCTATTAGTATTTTCTAATAATCAGGAAATGTAGCTTCTTCCCTTGGCATCTCTTTCCTCTATCTTTCTTCCACCTCCACCACCCTCTTCCCTATTGCCATTTCAGTTTCAACTGACTTCTGGGATGGAGCCTGCCAGGGCTTTGCCATTGGGGCCCCAGGAGACTCGAAACCTCTAACCAAATAAAGCTACCATTTGTTATGACCATCTCCTTCCAAAATTTCCGCCTGCGTGCACCACTGATTGTGACATTTGCAACAAGATGAATAGGTTCATTGTGCCTGCCTTACTAATGCTTGTGTGAAGCTACACAAAAAGGAGTACAGCAGCTTTGGTGTCTGGCATTAATATTATACACTTGACAATGATAATAGAGAGTAGCGTAAATGCTGTAATAATACTATAGGCACAGCAAAGGGCAGATCCCACAGACAGGTTTACAGTAAGTGAAATACATTAAATTGACTTCAGCTACTGTAACTGCTAAGGTTATCAAGCCTGTGGGCTTGAGCCATCTCCCCAAAATTCCTGAAGAACCTAGGAAAAGCTAGCAGACAAGAGCTAGACATCTTTCTATTTACAGTCATCCTGGAGAATAAAATACCTACAAAGCCAAAGTAATATGCTTTGTAACAAGTTACTGCCTCATTTCTTTGCTAAGCGGCATGTACAATTTTCTTGAAAATTTTATCTTTCAAAGAATTTCCTCCACCTTTGATGATATCCTGAGATCAAGCAGGTTTCAGACCAAACCACAGCACCTATGATTAAGTGCTAGCACTCAGCACCTACATCAAGACCAGGCAGAAGACAGATGCATATTTCTTATATCTTAATGCTTCATATGACACTATTTGGTATGCAGGCCTACTGTACAAACTGTCACTGGTTCTACCAAAGTGGGTAGTCATGGCTGTGGAATTGTTGCTGAGAGGCTGCTGGTTCCAGTTTCTGGAGGTCCAAAAACAATGGTCTACCTTGGGGCTCAGTTCTAGCATGGTCCCTTTTTCAATCTCTTAACACATGATCTTCTCAGTACCACCGCCAGGCATTTTATCTTTGCGGAGGGCATCTGTCTGGCAGTACAGAATCAGGATTTCAGCCCCTTAGAAGAAGTCCCGAATGCTGATATGAAAGAGATGGCCCACTGTTGCAAAGATGGAGACTTAAACATAGTGTCAAAAAGACAGTTTTCAGCTGCCTCCATCCAAACCACACAAAGGCCAGCAAACATCTCAACACAAGCTGGACTACAACCCAAAGCCTGAGTATCTCGGTGTTACACTGGACTGTGCCTTGACTTTCAAGGAACATCTTACCAAGACTTTGCTGAAAATAAAATAAAAGAAACAACCTGATCAGCAAACTAGCTGGTTCTCCCTGGGGAGCTAATGTGCAGATACCAAGAAACTTTGGGCTTGCCTTCTGCTGTTTTCTAGCAGAGTATGGTTCCCCAGTGTGGCTCAGCTCTTCTCACACAGGACTAGTAGACGCTCAGCTGAATGAAACCATGTGTATAACAACAGGTACCATGGGCCCAACCAACCTGGCCTGGCTTTTAGTCCTGTCCAGCATCGCCCCCTCCTGATATCAGATGACAAGTTGCCTTTCAGAATGTGCTCCTTAAGATATAAGTCATGTCACATTTACCCCTATTTAAAGATATATTTAATCCACTGAGTCACCATATCAGTTCAAGGAACTCCATTTGGATAAATCCCTTAAGAAATGATCAGTGTCACTTCCAGGTAGTGTGCTAGGTGTCAAGAGCAAGCTTCAAACATAGCCAATGACTCTCTTGTGATGGATCCAACAGTCTAGCCCCCTTTTTTTGTCCTTCCATGCCATCTTTGGGTAAAGCTCAATCGCTTCAGATGTGGAGTGATCAGATGTGCTGCTAACAACTACCCATGGGGCCTTTGTGACTCCCCCTTCCTTGCTGGGGCCAGTTAAAAGATGAAGGCCACATGTTTGCAGGCTGCACCCATTGGCAAGGGCTGTCTGGTTCCCTTATGCACATGCACAATGACCATCCCTCAGCTGTAATGAATGGTTAAGACACTTAGATAAGCAAGCTTGACATGACCACCTATGTAAATGCACTTGCTGGTGGGGTAGAGGGGACACTCAGTGGTGAGCTGCTTAACATGCCTGTGCAGGAGAGTACGTTTCATTCTTGCTCCCTGCACAGGCTACTTCAATCACTGGTCCCTGCACAGGGAGGGGAAAGATAAGGGAAGAACATCCACTGCTGACTGCCTGCTACTCCCCTTCCTACACAGGTGGGTGAGGAAAGGGCAGGCAGGGTTGGGGAGCTGATGGGGTCTTGGCTTTACTTCGCAGCACAGATGAGCCAATGTGGAGGAGGAGGTAAACTGACAGAAAAACTGACAGCTCACTTCCCTCCTGGAGCGCGTGGGAAGCAGTAGACCAGACTGAGGCTATGTCTATGCTACCATTTATGTTGCTATAACTTATGTCGCTCAAGGGTCTGAATAAACTAATGTGATGCCAATTTTTAAAAAGGGCTCCAGAGGTGATCCCAGCAATTACAGGCCAGTAAGCCTGACTTCAGTACCGGGCAATCTGGTTGAAACAAAAGTAAAGAACAAAATTGTCAGACACATAGATGACCATAATTTGTTAGGGAAGAGTCAACATAGTTTTTGTAAAGGGAAATCATGCCTCATCAAATCTACTAAAATTCTTTGAGGGGGTCAACAAGCATGTGGACAAGGGGGATCCAGTGGATATAGTGTACTTAGATTTTCAGAAAGCCTTTGACAAAGTCCCTCACCAAAGGCTCTTAAGCAAAGTAAACTGTCATGGGATAAGAGGGAAGGTCCTCATCGATTGATAACTGGTTAAAAGATAGGAAACAAAGGGTCAGAATAAAGGGTCATTTTTCAGACTGGAGAGAGGTAAACAGTGTGGTGTCTGTACTGGGACCAGTCCTATTCAACATATTCATAAATGATCTGGAAAAAGGAGTAAACAATGAGGTGGCAAAACTTGCAGATGCTACAAAACCATTCAAGATAGTTAAGTCCCAAGACTGCAAAGACATATAAAAGGATCTCACAAAACTGGGTGACTGGGCAACAAAATGGCAGATGAAATTCAGTGTTGATAAATGTAAAGTAATGCACATTGGAAAACATAATCCCAACTATATATATAAAATGATGGGGTCTAAATTAGCTGTTACCACCAAGAAAGAGATCTGAGTCACTGTGGAGAGTTCTCTGAAAACATCCACTCAATGTGCAGAGGCAGTCAAAAAAGCGAACAGAATGTTGGGAATCATTAAGAAAGGGATAGATAATAAAACAGAAAACATCATATTGCCTCTATATAAATCCATGGTATGCCCACATCTTGAATACTGCATGAAAATGTGGTCGCCCCCATCTCAAAAAAAGATATACTGGAATTGGAAGAGGTTCAGAAAAGGGAAACAAAAATGATTAGGGGTATGGAACAGCTTCCATATGTGAAGCGATTAATAAGACTGGGACGTTTCATCTTGGAAGAGAGACTACTAAAGGGGGGATATGATAGAGGTCTATAAAATCATGACTGGTGTGGAGAAAGTAAATAAGGAAGTGTTATTTACTCCTCATAACACAAGAACTAGGGGTCATCAAATGAAATTAATAGGCAGCAGGTTTAAAACAAATAAAAGGAAGTATTTTTTTCACACAATGCACAGTCAACCTGTGGAACTCCTTGACAAAGGATGTTGTGAAGGCCAAGACTATAACAGGCTTCAAAAACAAACTAGATAAATTCATGGAGGATAGGTCCATCAATGGTTATTAGCCAGGATGGGCAGGGATGGTGTCCCTAGCCTCTATTTGCCAGAAGGTGGGAATGGGTGACGGGATGGATCACTTGATGATTACCTGCTCTGTTCATTCCCTGTGGGGCACCTGGCAATTGGCCACTGTCAGAAGACAGGATATTGGGCTAGATGGACCTTTGGTCTGACCCAGTATGGCCATTCTTATGTTCTTATGACATAGAGGACAATCAAAAGGAAGACGGTAGAGTTAACTTGACTTAGATTTCCTGGATCTTGGGAACTTAGGTCCTAGGGGAGTGAGGCACCCAATAGTCCTATTGAACTACAACAGGATTTGGGTTCCTCATTTCCTGAGTCCTGGTCCACACTTAAAAATTAGATCAACTTACCTATGTCACTCAGGGATTTGAAACATCTTGTGCTCTGAGTGCCACCTTAGGCGCCTAGCTGCCAGTGTAGATGCAGTTAGGCCAATGGAAGTATTCTTCTTCTGTCTTTCTGAGAACCCCTTCCATTGATGTGGGAAGTGTCTACCCTACGGTGCTACAGTGGTACTGCTGCACTGCCGTAGTTGTGCTGCTGTAGCAACTGTAGTGTAGACATGGTGTTAGGTTCCTTTCAAAATCCCAGCCTTATCATTACACTGCCCTTTCCTGTAGCCCATCTCCCTCCTATGCTGATCTGTATCCAGCAGAGTTGACGGAGCTCAGTTTCTGCCTCCCAGCTTTACCAGCAGGAGAAGGCACAAATGCTGCCTTGCCTTAAACTGCACAATATTTTTTCCAGTTCTTACAAGGCATAATCTAGTCACAAAACACACATACTTTGTATGCTTGTCTGGAGGTCAGCCCATGTGAAACTCTGCTGCAGGCACGAGGTTTCCATTTGGCTGAAGATCCCGTGACCCCTTCCATTCTTTTAGCCTGTGTCTTGCAAACTATGCAGTCAAAAGGCTATGACAATCCATTGACCACATTCTATTCTGAGTTACACTGGAATAAATCAATATAGAATTTCATAAGGGAAGCAAGTAAACACTTCCCTTATGACGACTTCTAATCCAGCCAGTATTCTGAAATACAGATATATAGACAGGCCAGGGCCGTAACGAGGGTGAGACGAGTGAGGCACTCACCTTGGGGCGCACTGCTGGCAGGGGCGCGCCCGTCCTCCCCCGCCGCCGAAGCCGCCCCCGCTTGCCTGCGGGAGGTCCGCCGGTGCTGCGGCTTCAGCGGCAATTCAGCGGAGGGGGCCTTCTCCACACACACCGGCGGACCTCCCACAGGTAAGCGGAAGCGGCTTTGGTGGCTGCTAAAAATACCCTTCGCTGAACTGCCGCCAAAGCCGCTTCCGCTTGCCTGAGGGAGGTCCGCTGGTGCTGCAGCTTCGGCAGCAATTCGGCGGAGGGTAAGCCCCTAGGAATTTCTGCGCCCCTGCCTCGGGCGCAGAAATTCCTAGTTACGGCTCTGAGACAGGCCACAGCCTATCTAGATACTTATGTGGCCCTCCTCACCTTCGTATCTGAGAGTCTCACAATCATTAGCAGACTTTACCTTCGCTACACCTCTGTGACAGAGGAAATGATCATCTCCATTTGATAGCTGGGGAACTGAGGCACAGGTTAGACTAAATGACTTGCCTAAGGTCACTGAGGAAGTATGTGGTACAGCCAAGAATTGAACACGTGTTTCCAGTACCCCGTCATTAGGCCATCTTTCCTATCTGTCGACTCTTCACTGGCCAGACAAAATCCTTTGATTCAGCTAGTTAAGAGCCATAGGACCAATTCTGCCCTCTCGTATACTGGTGTAAAAATCCAGAGTAACTCGACGACTTCAATGCAGTTACTGCATGCTGTATATATGCGAGCAGAATTGGGTCTTATGGCTTTTCACTGGCTGTGGCCCTAATCTGGCAAAGCATTTAAGCACTTGTGCTTTAAGTTAAATGTGAGCTGTGCTAGATCATAGCCTAAGGTGCAGTGTCTTTAGAGCAAGGTGAAGTTCTGGAGCTGCTCTCCATATCTGCTTTACTTGCTTGCACGTTGTAAACTTGCTTATGGTCATCCAGAATTTGGCCCCCTCTCTGCGCAGTAACTGGAAGTCCGGTTCTTTGTGTTTACATTTCTGGAATTATTATTATTTGTGATAACAATTCTCATGAGCTGGTAGTGGAAGTCAGGTGACAGGGTCTTCATTTATTATTATTTTTTAAAAATCAATTCTCTTGCTGCATATTCCACATGAAACCAATGTTTTCATTGGCTACAAACCTTGGCTATGCCCCAAAGAAGCATGTTAGTAAACTGAGCATTAACAAGCCTTTGGAATATTAAGCTAGAAGTACATTTGGGTGTTTAAATAAAATACTGTATCTTAGTCCAACAGATCTATTTCACTCACAATGTGATGTTAAGCTGTTATTTCAAAAACAAGCATATTTTCAAGCTTTCAAAATGTGCTAGACACATTTAAAAATAAAGTGGGAATTCATATTTTAGTATTTTAAAAAGGTCTTTGGGCAGTTATCAGCTTCCACACCAGGCCTGTCTGAAAAATACTTTCCAAACTGTCACACTAAACACTGCTTTACATAGTTCCCTGTTTTTATCGTAAGTTCTGCTTACAGACAAAACATCCCTCTGGACAGCCTTCCAAAGTAGATTTGTGGAATTCCATTTTTTTTTAAAGTCCAGAAAACAGCTTATTCGGATTCCAATAAACAGCGGATACAGCATCTATTGAAAGCCACTTCAGGGAATCGGGTGAATTTATTTGCAACGAATGGATCTTTGTGAAGTGAATCATCACTTCACATTCCTCAGACCACCTGACAATAGCTCATGCTATAAATTGTGTTCAGTATTTCCTACAGAACTGCCATAAGGAGCATGTGGAGAAGATGAGGGTGCTGTACTGCTTTTGTGAGGATGTATAGGTTTTTGACTTAGGACAGACTAGACCTGTATAACTAAATGGAAATTACAGAAGCTAAAATGTATTTGAAATATCCACCTGCATTTCAGAACACTAGCTATGTAGACTGACTCAGCAGGAAATGTGTCACTGCTCTACACCATTTTGCTTTGTCCAAAAGATATGCCTCTTTCACACACACTAATGCCTCAATCAACAATTCAGAGCAGTGGTTCACAAAGAGCTGCTGCTTAATTATCCCTGTCAATATTCCCACCTGCACTTTCCCTTGCCAGTGCTCTCCTCTGGGGGCTTCCTTCCCTCAGAGAGTCAGAACAGTAGCGTAGCCGGGGGGTAGCAGGGGGAGCGGCTGCTCCCCCTTGAGCAGAAGCGGCGGAAGCGGCACATTTTTTTAGCAGCACTAAAAAAAGGTGCCGCTTCTTTTTAAGCGCCGCTTCTTGCACTCACCCGGTGGTGCTCCGGGTCTTCGGCAGCATTTTGGTGCGGAGTACCACCAAAGACCCGGAGTGAGCTGCCGAAGTGCCGCCGAAGACCCGGAGCACCGCCGGGTGACTACAGGGGGAGACGCCTTTTATAGCGCCGCTCCCCCTGCGCTCCGGACCTGGCTATGCTACTGAGTCAGAAGAGCTAGCGTGTCTGCTGTATTGCCATTGTTTCCACGCCCTTACAGCTTCCTGCTCTCACTCTCGGAGGAGGAGGAGGAGGCGGCTCACAGAGCATGGAGAGATAGTCAATGCTCTGATCCAAGCAGCACATTAATGCTTCCCTCTCAATACTGCTGTTCTTGGATGGAGTAACAGGTGAACATGCTGGACTGAGTCACTCTCCTTTTGCTCCTCCTGCATCCCTGAATAAGCTGCACTCCTTTTCCCAGACGGTTCTCTCAGGGATATATTACAGAAGAGCTCCAGGTGGCTACATGCCACATTGCTGCCTCTCCAATCTGTGAAGCCACCAGTGACTGCTCTAATACAGGATTTTTGGGAGTTGGACATGGGCCCCCTCCATACCACACAGTGGAGGTAGGCATAAAGGCCAATGCGGTTACACAACAGTTGATCATTCTGCACAGATATATATTAGAGCTGCCTGAAAAGGGAGTTTCCATTTAAGTGAGAAATTCTGGATTGTCAGCGTTTTGTTTTGTTCCACACCAGAATGAAACTTCAAAATCGCAGAATGTCCAGCAAAATGGAACAATCTGTTTCAGCATCTGCCCAACCAGCCAGCTGGGAGCTGGCTAGCAGGCAAACTGGCTGGTTGCGAAGCTGGGCAGCCAGCCCAGCAACCCACCCACCCAGGCAGCAGGCAAATTGGCTGGTTGGCAACCTAAGAGCCAGCCCAGCAGTCTGCCTGCCCACAACCCAAGCACCAGGCAAGCTGACAAGCCAGGAAGCCAGCTGGCTAGCCATTTTGACCAGCTATAACACATACATACATACATACACACCCCTTATGTTATGGCATCTCAGACTTTGTTACTTCTTAATATACGTAATGATTTAATTGGAAATTAACCCCGAACTAGCCTTTTTTAAAACTATACTCTCTCTTTCAGTTGACCAAGCCATGGGCCCAAAAGACAAATTGGCTCATGAAGAGAATGAATTAACAAGCTGCAGATGTGTACATTTATGTGCAGCTTTCCCCCTTTTCTGCATGGCGGGCCCCCTCCCGTTCACAGGGTGGAATGCCCTCCACTCTCAGGATGCTGAGACTATCCAAGAAGCTGCTCGGCGCTTCCCCTGATCAGATCCTTAGCATATGAGAAAACCCTGAGAATATTTGCAACAGTGAGATATAATTGAGGATTTACTTTAAAGCCTTCACTGCTGGTCAGTCCAGTGAGTACCTTTCTGTTGTCTTTTTAACATTAATCTGTGGAAATTCAAGGTATAGCAAGTTACAACTGTTCAGTGCAGGGAGTGCCTCTAAATTCAACAACAGTGGATTATTTAGAGTCTGATCCTGTGAGGTGCTGAGCACTCTCAATGGGGAAGTCATTTTACGGATGGGCCCTATTATTCTATTTAACCAGCACAGTCTAATTTCCTTTTGTAAATAAAATCTAGCCTGCACTTTAGAACTTATTCCTGCTTCAGATGACCTCTGTGTAGATACCCCTTTGGCTAAATGCATTCAGCGTGTGCATTTTTTTCTAAATGGAGGTGTGCACATCTTCACAGAATTATGTCTATTATGCCATGTATGAATTTAGCAGGTAAAAGAAAGCAAATAAACAATGAAACAACCAAGGTGTTAAGAAGAAAAGATAAGCACATCCACTAAAAATGGTGATTAAGCCTGAATAATGAACCTACCATAATAAACCTTTGACCTTAAGAGGCGAGTTAATATAATAAAGAAGCAAGAAATCTGATCCACAGACCCGGTACCATATAATCCCGCAGCCCATCCTATGAGACAACCGATCTTGCTTGACCCCATTTGAGTGTGTTTTCAGGTCTGCTCTGCATTGCAAATGAAGCTAGCCCAGGGTACATTATTTTGGAAACAACAGATGGATGAATGGCATGCATGGGAGGCATTGTTTGGGGAAGGCAAGTGAGGAGGCCTAAGAAGAAGTGGCAGAATTTAATAGTAATTACTGCAAACTATTATGCATAGGCACTGACAGCCTTGCATTGTTAATCAGAGTAATTAGGATTTAGTTGAGGCATAACAATAAGCTGCACCTCATAAAGCCCTGAAAGCCATCCATTTTCTTCTCAGCTCCTAGGAGTCTTCTATTGTGATTCAGAGATGGCCCAGTAGGAGGGCAGTCAGCAAATCCCAAGTGAATCAGTGTCCCTAAATCTTCAGACCTGACAAGTTGAAGTCTGACAAGCTATTAAAAAACTGCTGATCATTAGGCAGGCAGCTTGTTTCTGTCTGTATCTATTGATTTATCTAATGAATGATATTGTTTGAAGCTTAGATTACTCATGCTGCTGCCAGCTGACACAACCCGTATGGTAAGATGACAAAACATGGTCAGACTTATTGCTAAACATGCATGGGTTTTTTTCTGTGTTTTTTTTTTGGGGGGGGGGGTTGTTTTTAATACTACTTGACTGCCTTTAAGTTATTCTGTGGTAGTCCAAAAAAATAGTTCAATGCTGTTTTGAGAAACCAAAAATAGGGATTTACTGAATGATTGAAAACAGATATTTGATCAGCTGAAGAACTGGTATGTCTGGTAGATTCAGAGCAGTCATTTTTAGATCAGCTGTTATCCATTCTTCATATGTGATTTACTTGGTGGAGTTCAGAGCTGAGCTTGGATTTAACATAAATGCTGTGGTAAAAGCCCTCCTTAGTGCATTTGAGGAATCCCTAATGCCTTTTCCTCATGTCAGCAGTTTTTTAAATCCAAAATTTAACATGCACTTAATTAGATGTACTTATTAAACCACTACAACAGCTACTAGGACATGTTACAAGTTTTACTTTCAATTATCCTTATACCATACTAAATTACAAACAAAAGAATTACATTATCTTATCAAATTTTGGAACACCCTCTTCCGGTAAACAGAAATGAATTCTTGTTTGCAATTCACAATGTGATCTGTTTTTCCACTTTCCCTCATGTTTCATCCAGTGTTTCAAAATTACTGGGTTCCTTATAGGATTCAAATCCCAAAGTGGAAACTAAAGAACCAGTTCAGCAATTCTTCACCACTTATGTGTAACACGGCTGTGCCAAACTCATGCAGATAAAACCTTTATTCTGCATAAATGCATGTGCGTCTGTGTCTAATATATATATAAATCCATCAATAAGTGAAAGGCAGCTACTATTCCAGAACCTTTGGGATGTAGTGCATGATTTTAAAGTGGCTAGAATTTTGCACAATGCTTTAGGACAGGAAATAAAGATTAATTTCTCCAATTAAAGCTAGAGTGGAAATACAGATAGGCTGCCATATAAATACATCAGCTGGAATTCGCCAGGGCACTTAACCAGTGCTATTATTATTCCTACTCTTACAAAAAGTGTCCAGGGATATTTAATGCTCACACAGCGCCAGTACCCGAGTTTTACATTTTATCTGAAAGATGCCCCTGCAGCAGCATATTTCTTCTTAACAGTAGTATTACTACTACTTTGCACTGATATCTGTTCATCTAAAAAATTCCACACATTATTGATGAGGAAACCGAATCATAAAAAGTTCAAGTGATTTTTCACAAGGTTACACAGAAAGTCACTGGCAGAAGATCAAACAGGTTGCATCTTACAAGAAAAGGTGAATATGTGCAGCCAAGTTTACACTGTCACTTAACCGGGCATTAGATTCTAGTTATCTTTCTGCTTTTTCCCCAAAAACAAACAAAAAACAGTTTAAAAACATTTTGTGGAAGACAAACCACTTCAATATGAAGCTATCTTGGCCACAGACTGTCAACTGAGATTTAATGTAGGGGAAATCTACATGTTCTTTCACAAGAAATCAAGGAAAATGTGCCATGATTCTATTCAGGTTCTTAGGTTATAGTCATCACTGTGGTATTTGAGCACCCACCTGTACTCAACTGCTCGATCCTAAAAGGAAAGATACTGCTGCATTAAGGTGGAGTGACAGACTTAGCAGATGAATTGCTGATGGACTCTGAACTCAGTGACCATGTGGGTATTAGGAAGACATGGCCAAAGCATTTACCATGAATATCATTCATTAGGAACTTACCTGCTTTTTGGTTAGTAAATGTTTACAAACTGATTCTCAGTTTCTTTGAATGCATTCACAACTCATAAGTCTTCACCAGACTTCCGATGTATAATTGCCAACATTGCAGGTTGTTGTGAACTATTCACTCTGACTCTCTTTATTTGTGGTTGTGACGAACTAGGACTGTTGTTAATGTTTTCCCTGAGTACTGTGTGGGTGCCTCAGTTTCCCTATGCAGTGCTTGAGTATCTAGGTGGTGGGACAAGGGTGCATGATTGTTACAGAGGGGCCTGGACACAGAGAATGGCCGACACTCTGTCTCCTAGCAACAGATGGCCCCGGCCCCTCCCCTGCAAAGGTGAGAGCTGAAGGTGTTGGAACAAAGGGATCAGGTGACCTCCTGGCCCGGGAAGGAGACAAAGGGAGAGGAGGGGCTGGACAGTTTCAGTTTTGAGCTGGCTGGGGAACATGGAGGGAAGCAGACAGAGTCTGGCCTCCCTGCCCCCCTTTTGGAGCTGTGGGGTAAAACACAGGGAGCCCCGGGCTGGGGTCTAAGCTCCCTGCCCCCCGGAAGGGCCCGACTGAGGGGTCCTGGTTGTACTGACAAGCTCTGTTTGGACTGTGTTCCTGGCATCTCTAATAAACCTTCTGTTCTACTGGCTGGCTGAGACTCCCAGTGAATCCGGGGAAGAGGGGTGCAGGCACTGAATCCCCCACACTCCGTGACAACGGTACATTCATAATCACTGTTAGGTACTGTTTGCTTCCTGACTGAACAACTGGAACTTTTTGAACAGGAAACTAATGAATTGAGTAAATAATACTGATGTTTACAGTATACATTTTCAAACAATCATTTGGACAAAATATTTTGGGGATCAAGAACATTTTCATGAATTGGAGATCTGAATACTTGCAAATGCTACGATCTGACAAATCATAGCAAACTGAACTTTGCACTTTTCTTCACAAAAGTAATCATGATTTTTTGTTTTACTTTTCCAGCAGACCTTGCTCTTTATATCCATGGGACTATTCAAGGCATGAGGCGCCATTTAGATTATGAAGCCCTTACGCTATTTCAATGTATTTCTCAATATATATTTTTAAGCCCTAGTCTACACTACTGGGGGGAGGAGTGGAATCGACCTAAGATATACAACTTCAACTATGGGAATAGCGTAGCTGAAGTCGACGTATCTTAGGTCGACTTACCTCGGCGGCGTCACAGTGCGGGGTCGACTGCCGCCGTTCCCCCGTCAACTCCGTTTGCGCCTCTCGTGGCGCCGGAGTTCTGGAGTCGACGGGAGAGCACTCAGGGATCGATTTATCGCATCTAGACTAGACACGATAAATCAACCCCCGATAGATTGATCGCTACCCGCGAATCCAACGGGTAGTGTAGACCTACCCTAAGACAGACAAGGTGGGTGAAGTAATATCTTTTATTGGACCAACTTGTGTTGGTGAAAGAGAAGCTTTTGAGCTCCAGTCCTGAAGAAGAGCACTGTGTAACCTCAAAAGCTTGTCTCTTTCACCAGCAGAAGTTGGTCCAGTAACAGCTATTACCTCACCCACCTTGTGTCTCATGTCCTGGAACCAACATGGCTACAACAACACTGCAACAACATTGTATTTTTAAAACATTTTTCATGCTTTAGTGTTAAAAGTTCCAATTTGAATACAGTTAACTCAGCCCGATCTTTGGAAATATTAATTAGACCCTGTAGAGGGGTTTGTCCCTCCTTATTGCTGTTACTCGTGTGGGTCTTTTTTTCTCTTTTCTTTTTTTTTTTTTTTTTGAATGAAAAGGAAACATGCTTTGTTTTACTTCAATGTTTACAAGTGTTTGCCAGGGAAAAATGGGATTATGAAGAAAAACAGTTAAGCACCATGCTGGGTGTGTTAGTGTTTTGCATTCTGCTACCACATCTGTCCCTCCTTTAAGTCGTGTTTCATAATGTTCCACACAAGGTGGGATGAGATCATATTTGCTTGGATTGTTTAATCCTTTGGGGCCTGATTCTGAAAGGGCTGAAACATTCTCAAACCCTCATCAGGTCTGCTGGGAGCTGAGAGTGCTTGGCAAATGGCAGTAGGTTCCCAGGACCTCACAGGATCAGACCTTTAACTTAACCCCCATCCTACATCTATTTCATTCAGAGGGTAAAAACAATACACTTATATTTATCACAATGGTACTTTCATTTTTAATCCAGAAGCTTCTCCTTGACAAGCAAAATAATAATTGTGGCTATTGACTGAGATGACGTAATGAATGATGATGCCTCCTGTGAACTATTTGAGCCATAAATGTTCAGGTGCCGAAAGACACTAAATGTCATCCTCTTGTATTTAGGATTGCGTATTCTGCAAATCCATGTTTAATTAAAACATGGATTTGCAGAAACAATGAATTTTCAGGTATGAATCACAATACACTAGCTTCTGGTGCTGTTACGTTCAAGATCCAGCAGGGAGTTTCAAGAAAATGCTTAATGAAACACACATTGATTTGAGGGGGGGAGGGGGTCTCTGCAATAAGCCTATTCAATTGTAGCACTTTGCAGTGAGTCTTTCAGAGTAAGGAATGGCAAAGAGCTGGGGGAAGAGAACATTTATACAGAATAGAAATTGCTTGGGGCATGGTCCTCTTGTCACTTACACCAGTTTTACACCAGTATAACTCCACTGCAGTGAAATTACTTCTGATTTATCCTGTCTATATGAGAACAGAATCAGGTCCTTGGATAACAATGGTTGTATTCTTCTGGGCAATTATTGCATTTAGCAGGGTCTGAATAAACCAAAATCATAGAATCATAGAAGATTAGGGTTGGAAGAGACCTCAGGAGGTCCTCTAGTCCAACCCCCTCCTCAAAGCAGGACCAACCCCAACTAAATCATCCCAGCCAGGGCTTTGTCAAGCCAGGCCTTAAAATCTCTAAGGATGGAGACTCCACCACCTCCTTGGTAACCCATTCCAGTGCTTCATCACCCTCCTTCATCACCCTCCTCACCTAGACTTCCCCCACTGCAACCTGAGACCATTGCTCCTTGTTCTGTCATCTGCCACCACTGAGAACAGCCAAGCTCCATCCTCTTTGGAACTCCCCTTCAGGTAGTTGAAGACTCAGCTATCAAATCCCCCCTCACTCTTCTCTTCGGCAGACTAAATAAGCCCAGTTCCCTCAGCCTCTCCTCATAAGTCATGTACCCCCGCCCCCAATCATTTTCGTTGCCCTCCGCTGGACTCTCTCCAATTTGTCCACATCCCTTCTGTAGTGGAGGGCCCAAAACTGGATGCAATACTTCAGATGTGGCCTCACCACTGCCGAATAAAGGGGAATAATCACTTCCCCCGATCTGCTAGCAATGCTCCTACTAATGCAACCCAATATGTTGTTAGCCTTCTTGGCAACAAGGGCATGCTGTTCACTCATATCCAACTTCTTGTCCATGGTAATCCCCAGGTCCTTTTCTGCACAACTTCTGCTTAGCCAGTCAGTCCCCAGCCCGTAGCAGTGCATGGGATTCTTCCATCCTAAGTGCAGGACTCTGCACTGTTCTTGTTGAACCTCATCAGATTTCTTTTAGCCCAATCCTCCATTTTTTCTTGGTCACTCTGGACCCTATCCCTACCCTCCAGCATATCTACCTCTCTCCCCAGCTTAGTGTCAGCCGCAGACTTGCTGAGGGTGCAATCCATCCCATCATCCAGATCATTAATGAAGATGTTGAACAAAACCGGCCCCAGGACAGACCCCAGGGGCACTCTGGTTGATACCGTCTGCTAACTAGACATCGAGCTGTTGATCACTAGCCGTTGAGCCCAATGATCTAGCCAGCTTTATATCCACCTTATAATCCATCCATCCAATCCATACTTTTTTAACTTGCTGACAAGAATACTGTGGGAGACCGTATCAAAAACTTTGCTAAAGTCAAGATCTATCACATCCACTGCTTTCCCCATATCCACAGAGCCAGTTATCTCATCATAGAAGGGAATCAGGTTGTTCAGGCATGACTTGCCATTGGTGAATCCATGTTGACTGTTCCTGGTCACCTTCCTCTCCTCCAAGTGCTTCAAAATGGATTCCTTGAGGACCTGCTCCATGATTTTTCCAGGGACTAAGGTGAGGCTGACCAGTCTGTAGTACCCCGGATTCTCCTTCTTCCCTTTTAAAAAGATGGGCACTGTATTTGCCTTTTTCCAATTGTCTGGGACCTCTCCCGATCGCCATGAGTTTTCAAAGATAATGGCCAATGGCTCTGCAATCACATCAGCCAACTCCCTCAGCACCCTCGGATGCATTAGATCCGGCCCCATGGATTTGTGCATGTCCAGCTTTTCTAAATAGTCCTAAACCTGTTATTTCACCACTGAGGGCCTCTCACCTCCTCCCCATACTGTGCTGCCCAGTGCAGCAGTCTGGGAGCTAACTTTGTCTGTGAAGACCAAGGCAAAAAAGGCATGGAGTACTTCAGCTTTTTCCACATCATCTGTCATTAGGTTGCCGCCTCCATTCTGTAAGGGTCCCACAATTTCCCTGACCTTCTTGTTGCTAACATACCTATAGAAACCCTTCTTGTTACCCTTCACATCCCTTGCTAGCTGCAATTCCAATTGTGCTTTGGCCTTCCTGATTATACCCCTGCATGCTCGAGCAATATTTTTATACTCCTCCTTAGTCATCTGTCCAAGTTTCCACTTCTTGTAAGCTTCCTTTTTCACAACCAGACATTTCTTCTGCAATGAAGCCATGTTTATGACATCACAAATAGGCCTGGAAATGACAAATCTAACAACTCAGAACTATGGATTATACATCACGATGATAGGTGCATAACAAATAGCTAGAGCTGGTTTCAAATCTGGAAAATAAATTTAGGAAAATTTCAAAGCTATTTTGCTTTGCAGGGTTCAGTTAAAAATGGACCCAATTTCCATTTTACATTACAACTTTACAACCAATTTTTTTATCAACACATTATCAAAATATTTTGGCAATTATTATTGAAATTCTATCATTTTTCCAAAAAAACATATTTTCTGACTGAAAAACAGTTTTTCAATAACAACCTCAAAATATCTTGATAAACATTTCAATCAAAATTGACTAAAAAGTCAGGGGAAAAAAAATCAGCAAAAATAACTGACAATTTTTCATGAAAAGTTTAGTTTTCAGGGGAAAAGGTTTTTTTTCACGTAAAAAATGTTGACCCTGTCTACTGCCACCTAAACACAGGCAATCACCTTTTCAGTTGCTGGCCGACAAAACAGTTCTAGTCTTGTTCCTGTTGTCTTTACTCAGACAAGATTCCCATTTTGCTGAAGAACTGTGAGATTAAGAATCAGACCTATATCCTTTAAATAAATTCAGTGCAATATTGGGCAGATACACAAACTGCACGATACACCAAAATAGAATTGGATCATTCCTCAAGTGGTATAACCCTCACAAAGGGGTTCCCGGGAGGGAAGTCTATTGATTCCCCCATATCAATCACTGTAGGTAGGGATTGCATGCATTGCTCCTGTGGCCCATTCCACAGAGCAGGACCCATTCAGAAACATCATGCCTCTCTAATGACTCTCAGGCAGCCAGATCATCCAATCCATGTGGAAGCCCTGTGCTTTCACAGTGACTCTGACCATAGTCCAACCCTGGTCCCTGCTAGCAGAGTGGTAAAGGAGCTACACTAGCAAGGACTTATCTCATCATGTCTGCCACTCCTTAAAGGGAGATTTTAAGGCCAGAAGGGACCAAATAGATCATCTAGTCTAATCTCCTGTATAACACAAGCCACATAGTGTCACTCGTAACCCCTTGAGCCCGATAACTTGTGTATGACTGACTACCTTCCAGAAAGGCATCCACTCATCATCTGAAGACATCAAGAGATGGAGAATCCATCACTTCCCATGGCAGCTTGTTCCTATGGCTAATCATCCTCAGTGTTAAAAATGTGTGTCTAATTGGAAATTAACTTTCCACCATTGGTTCATGTTATACCTTTCTTCACTAGATTGAGAAGCCCTTTAGTACCGGGTGTTTTCTCCCCGTGAAAGTACTTTTACACCACAATCAAGCCGCCTTTCAATCTTCTTTGTGTTAAGCTAAACAGAGTGATCTCTTTAAGTCTCTCACTTTATAGTGAGAGGAAAAGACAACATATCCACAAACTGTATTATCCTTTCTTATTGGAATTTCCCGGAGGCATGCTCCCTGGCTTGCCGAGTTCTCCCAGCTCCCCACAAGCATGGATTCTGAGTTTGAGCTGAGAAGGGGACAATGCCACGAAAGGGAAGAATCTATACACGACGGGTGCTGACTGTATACAAATGAGGGGAAAGGAGGGCACCATCTTCCCTGTAATAAAATGTTTATAAAAGAAAATGGATCATCTCTATTAAAATCAAGGTCATCCAAAGCAATGGCCTAATCCTACAAGTTATTACATATATAATATTTTGTTGCTCAGTTTGTGAGTCATGTCTAAGCAGAACTGCAAAGGGACAAGATTATGTTAAGTTTTTAAAAAGTAAAGTTACTATAACTCACATTACTAATTATACTTTAAACTATCAAAAAGCTGTTTGTTTACTTTTTTGGATTTCGTTTGCCTTGAACAATGACATTAGAAGAGTAAGCTGACTATAATCAATTTCAATTTCTTGTTCTCAAATGCTATCACAATTCCACAGTATTTCAAGTACAAGGGAACATTTGAATGCAAAAACTTTTTCTCTGAGTCACTATTAAATCCTGAAAAAAAATCTGAGGTTAAGGTTACAGAACTTTTTTTCGTTTTGTAAATGCACAAAACATAAATTTTGAGTCTAAATTACTTGACTGTGTCCTTTGCAAACGTGAATGTGGCTGCTGCTGCTCTCTCTGAGGGTAAGATTTACTTCACCCACAAAGTAATTCTGTTTGATGAGAATGAAGTGCAGGGGTAGAGAAATGAAATCCATTCCACCTCTAAGCTAGGCTGAGGATGTAACCACAACTTCAGTCCCTGGCTGCAGGCCCTCTGCTCCAGGCA
Source organism: Macrochelys suwanniensis (assembly GCA_033296515.1). Taxonomy (NCBI): domain Eukaryota; kingdom Metazoa; phylum Chordata; order Testudines; family Chelydridae; genus Macrochelys; species Macrochelys suwanniensis. Next base: position 162,002,456 of record CM065777.1, read on the forward strand.
TGAGGTGTGTTGGTGCCACTGGATTCAATGCCAACTTATATGCAGTCTACCCTCCATTGCATCACCTGTGCCTGCTCATGCAGAGCTCCAGCTAGGATATTCTTGCTCAGCCTGAATACTGGATTTAAATGGTGAAGAGGAACTAGCCCTGGTATTTCTGCACCACGGGATGGAGTTGTTTAGATCCCTCTCCACCTGATTCTGAAGTCCTTAATTCAAGCATATATTCCCACAGGCTTCAATGGGAAATTTTTCCTGAGTAAAAAGTCAGAGGGATGGGACCCTCTGAGGAATATACAAAGCAGCATTTTGGGATAATGCTGTTCAGTCAGTCTTGTTTTGTTAAATCCCTGGTTTTGGTGAGCATTATAAATGTACCACAACTAGATATGCCAGCTGGCTCTTCTCCGGAATTCCCTTCTCCAGAAGAATCTTGGCTAGTGAAATGTTCTCTAAATGTCTTTCTGACACAATAGTAGAAACCCAGTGGCTATTTAATAAAACAAACAAGAAAAATAAAGGCAATCTGTAGTGCTTGTTCAAAAATAAATATTTTAATTAAAAAGTCTGAATTCTTCCTTCCACAAGACATGAGAATGTATATTTTTCGATCTTCCCAAGTGATTTAAGCACAGCAGCCAAGCTTCAACAGAAACATTTGTTTTGATAACTGAGGGAACACAACAACTACTAATGCATTTGCCACTTGAAGAACTCTCGACAAACATTCCATTAGGACTACAATATAAAATACATAACTGCTTTTCCTCACTTCAACATGCCACTTCTGAATATTTTTGTCATAACAAACTCCATTTTAGCTGCTTTTCATTTATCCCACTAGAATAAAAATGGCCTTTTTCCATTTATCCTGCTAGAATAAACATCTATTAATTCTCCCAGGTCACAAAACCTTCAGCTTCTGAAGGTTAAAAATGTCTGCACAGTATGCAACTCCTTTAGTGTAGTTCTGCCTTGAATCAACTCAACAGAAAGTGTCCAAATATTTGCCTGGTAATGGGAAAAATGGATGTAATTGATCCATGGCTCTTATGTACAACATCAAAGTACTTGTAGACAAGAAACTATTGTACGACAATGACTAATAACTGTATGAGGGGGTTTCCATTAACAGACACCGAAAGAAGAAGATTCTGATTTGTGAGTGTCTTGTGAAAAGTTAAAAAATGTCATAAAATATACAAGGAGTTTTTCATAAAATTAAACCCAGGGAAAGGGGAACAGCATTTATATATATGACCTTAGGATACCACCAATTAAGGTCAGATGGTATCATAAGTTACCAGTCTCCAGTGAATCCTCATGGGGAAAATAACATAATATCCAGCCAGAGTCTTTCAAACCACAGTGTTTTTGTGACAGACTTTTGGATGTCGGTGACTAAACTGAACACACGAACACTTGCAAAAACCTGGTGGTCCCCTCCCTTACAACAGAAAATATAACTTTGTGGGGGTTATTGCAGATCCCTAAACATTCTGTTATTTGTAAGTTTGCGGTAGATGAAACAAATCCTATTCTTGCTATGTTTACTAATTAGTCAATATATTTGTCTTCAAACAATTATCTGTTTCACAGATCCTCTTCCTTACCTAACATAGGTGACTGTCAAAATTCAGATTTGGATCTAAATTTCCTGGAATGAGGGAGTGTTTCATCCAGGCTTTTCATTCATGGACATGTCTAATTGTTTCTAGGGAACATCACAAATATTTCTAGAGCTGGTTGAATAATAAAATAATTTATTTATGAATAATTACTCAATGGGGGAAAATATGGCCAAAATCCACAACAACTAGCTCTAATATTTTCATGACAGCATATGGTACAAAACTAAAGCTGAAGGAGATGTGAAGATGTAGACTCATGCAAATATCATATCAATGTTGAAGAGTACTAAAAATTGCTGGCTAGGGGGCTGATTCTACCACCTTTGCTTAGCTTATTCGCTCTGGGAGAAATAGTGGCAGAATCAGGCCCAAATTAAAGTGTTTTTCATGCATGTTTTCATAATGATCTAAATGTCTCACTTTAAATTTCACATGGGTTTATCAAGGGTGGTCTTTTATCAATATCTATTACTGATTTTTAAATGATCCAGTTAAGGTATTAAATATGATGCATCTTGCTTTTAAAAATCACACACACAAAATCTAGAGTAGTCACTACTACTTATTACATGTGAATTTCTTCCTTAAGGCTGGATTGTGCACTTGTCTTAGGTGGATGCATAGGGGAATAGGAGGGAACAGGGACCTCTCTACTCCCCGCATTCCCTTATGCAGCTATAAGCAGAGCACAACTATAGCCCTGACACACAAGGTAGCACAGGGTTTGCATCCCAGATGCTTTCACTGGGAGCAACTGGGCAGAGAGAGGCAGGCCGTAGGTTGAGTCATGCCTCCTCCCTACTCTCACGGGCTGGAGTGGAGTTGTCTGTGGGGAAAGGGTGTATATTGCAGCATCACAAGGCGTGACACAAATGGCCCCCCATTTGTGCTAACGAGGAGTATTTGTGCTAACTGTACCTCTCCAAGACACACTATTTCTGATTTTCTCTCTGGAGTGATGCAGCTTCCTCACTGCCCGCTCATTTTGGCCAGTGTCGAAATGATACAATTTCTTCTTCAATTAGAGGCATATTCTCCCCTTGTTTTATTTGCAGAATTTCCTTTGATGCAATTAGGAATCCTGTGCAAAGATAGAGGGTTTAACATGCTCCTTTGAAGACATGTGACATGGTAACTTGTCCAAGACATGCTCTTGCAAAAAGAATGGGATCACACTATGAAAAAATTGTAGGCCCAAATGCTTCCCTGAATTGACATAGGTAGGATCGAATGGAGTGTGAAGTCATGGCAAACTTTGATCCAGGTGATGTATTAACTGTTTGGTGCTAAATGGATAATGCATTTCCCATTGCTCTGGTAAATTCAAACTCTTATTGCAAGAGGTCTAAAACAAGATATCCCCAAATGACCTTTTATTCATTTGAATTAGACATGTGCACAGAAAGGATCCCACTGACTTCTGTGGGCTTTGGATCAGACCCACAATGAATGACTAACACTAGGAACAAATTTATGATTAATTTAACAGCTTCTGACACATACCTAGGCAACTAATCATCAGAGATCATTTGTGTTTCATAATTTCTGGGAAACAATAGGTTAAATCCTTTTGACCTGATGCACTTTGAGACGAAGTGAGTCACTGCTGAATGCCCCTGACCCACAACGTGATATGAAGTAATGCAGTCTGATCAAATACGAAAAGATGCCTTTTGTATCAGACAGGGAATTTCCAACACTAATTTGTCTCTCTCTACTTTCTTTCTTCTTAAGTTTGAGAAGACATCTGATGTCATCTCAGAAAGTCCTGCTGACTATTGCCTGGGCTCTCACAACAGAGTCCCTGGTGGTAACAATAATTACTCTTGAAGCATAAAGTTTGCTTCTCCAAACATCCCCTGCATAAACCTGAGCAAAGGGATTTTGTACAGTTAACTCCAAAAGTTACTGCAGGTAACTACAACAACCCCAACCCAAGTCCTAAAGGACTAAGAACCAACTCCTCAGCTGGTATGAGTGGGCATAGCTCCACCAACTCCAACAGAATTATGCTGATTTTCACTAGGCTGAGGACATGCAGAGAAAAGACAATTTTGTAGATAAACAGGCCCTTTAAGGTGAATACAGTTGTTGGTTAAAAAGTTGGCTCTAAATTTAAGGCATTGTAAAAACCATGTGAATTCAATCACAATGTACCTGTGAGCAGGCTTTCTGGATACAGCATATTGTATCTCTCAGGTACTAGAGCTCGCCAGCTGTGTGTTTCTGCAGCTGCTTTTTATTGAAAGACACAATAAACACTGTAGTCGTGTAAATCCCCTATAAAGAGCCAAGGCACAAGTTAGGCCTGCATCCTGTGTAGTGTTAAACAACACACCAACTCTCTAGCCGGGCTGCCTTTCCTTGTAAAATGAGGATAATACAAATTCTTACCCACTGTTAACTGCTTTGAGAGCTTCTGATCCAAAGCACTTTATACCAGTAAGTTCAAAGCATTAAAAATGTAGTTATTTGATTATTCCTTTATCATGTTGATCCAGCTCCAATATCCGCCTCAAGCAGTCAGAAAAATTAATGACAGTCTATTAGAAAAAGGAAAGGGTTATTGCTGATTGATTATTGTGGGCATGTGTAGTGACAAAATGGAAGCGGACATCAACAGAAAATGTATATGGCCTGTGGGGGACTTTCTCCTCATGTCAGAGAGTTTGTTAGATATGTTCAAAATCTGAAAACTATCAGATTGTCCAAATTCTCTAAAATTCATAACATCCCATTTTCAGTGTCTAGATTTAGGCAGGTGCCACTACCTAACCCCTGCTCCCCCAAACCTCACACTGAATTATAAAATAATTCTGCCTACTCCAAACCAACCCTCATTTTAGTGCCCTGAATATAAATCCAGGGCCAGATTTAGGGGTGCTGGGCTTGGGGGCGCCGGGCTCAAGGTGCTGTTTTTGTTGTTAGCGACAAAAGGGAAAATAAAATGTTTGAAGTAAAATGTTTCAGGTATTCTGTATATGGATTCATTTTTTACTAACCTAGAATGTTCTGGACCTTTGTAGAATCTCGTGGAACCTTCCAGACTTTCTGAGAACTACATTTTCCTTGAACCTCTTAGAATGTTGTCAGCCATGCCCTCGCAGGTATATAGGAGTTGCAGCATCGCCAGTCAGTCAGAGAGATATAAGAACGAAGTGAAGTGAAAAGCCCAGCTACGATATTGTTAACCCTGTTTTATTGTGTAATTGTGAAAGTGTACTTGTGTTTTAAGACGTGAAGAGTGTAAGTAGTGACTAATATTTAATGAGATGCCAGAGATATCTATCAAACCCCTATCTATGCAATAATATAAAATAAATACTGTTACTTCTTTTGCCATGCTTAACGCGTAATGTTTGATAACTTTCTAAGACTGCGGAACATAGACTTTTGCTTTCTCTAATACTGTCTGTTTTCCCCTGTAGAAAATAAAAGCTGCCCTGAAGAAGCCTTCAGGAGCTCAATATAGGACACAAAAAGCTCAGTTGCCATCTAGTTTGCCGCAAGGGGCAAATTTGATGGGAAAATATCTGAAACAAAACACAGACCAGGCTTTAAGGAATTAGCAGATTTACCTGAAGTTAAGAAATGGAAATGTGAGGAAAGTGATGGAGAATTGTCCAGTTTTCCTGGTGGCATAAAGGAGAGTGATGATGAAGAATGTGGCTCGTGTGAAAAGAGGAGTAATGACAAAGAAAAATCTGGTTTACACAAAAAGGAGAGAAACAATAAAGAAGAATCAGACTTGCAGGATGACAGAAACAGCAGTGAGAAAAATTGCAGACTGCAAATTGATACATCATATCCTGCTTTATAGCCAGCAATCCTAAACTTTGCCAATATTGATCATACAATTTTGAACGGGTCAGGCGAAATCGAGGATATGTTTCCAGTAAATAAGCAGAAACGACACTTCTCAAAGTCACATTGCCAAAAAGTGCTCAAGAATGGTGAGAAACTGAATCGGCGTTGGCTAGTTTACTCGAAATCAACTGACAAAGTATTCTGGTTTTGTTGCAAAATATTTGACAAGAATGTTAAATTGTTGCTTGCGCTTTCTGGGTACAATTACTGGCATAACTTAGCTGATTCTCTGAAGCAAAATGAAAATACACCTGGCCATTTTATGGCCTACTCCAAATGGATTAAGGTCAAGTCCAGGCTCAAGCTGAATACATGAATTAGACGCAGAAAACCAGCTGATTATTAATGTAGAAACCCAGCATTGGAGGAACGTGCTCAAGCATCTGATCTCAATTACCTTCTTCCTTGCAAAGAACAATTTGCCTTTCCAGATCTCGTTGGATAAGTTTGTTCCCTGAACATAATGGTAATTTCCTCGGTTTGGTAGAACTTCTTGGGAAATATGACAATGCCATGCATGAGCACCTACGTCGAGTAGTTCATAAAGACGTTATGGACCATTACTGCAGCAAAACAATTCAAAATGAATTGACTGACGTTATGGCATGGAAGGTGCTTGATAACATATTGATGCAGCTCATCAAAGTGAAGTACTATGCTGTAATAATGGACTGCACTCCTGACATTAGTCACAGTGAAAAGATGTCATTTACAGTAAGATTTGTTGATGATGAGGATGACTGTATTCAATTTGTATTCATTGGAAGATGAGACAGTTTGGTTACGAGGGAAGAAATGAGGTGATGGGAAGCTCAGAAGAAAAATTCAAGAGAGTTTTTTTGCTCACTCATTGATACTGCTCGAGAATCCATCGAAGAAAGTTCTGGACAAATGAAGCACCACAAAAAGACCTGGGTGGTTTTGTATGACCTTATGACCTGCTAGCAGACAGGAAAATGCTCTTGAACAATTGTACAGGCCTTCATTGGATGCTGACACATGGGGAATGTTTGGACATCAATGATAAAGACCTCTATGTCCAACTGGACAACATCTGTCACACTTGGTAACATGAGAAGCACTCTCCACTCGAAGTTGTTGAATTCATTCATGATGCAGAGCTGAAGGACACTTTTCCTAATGTGTGGATAGCTTTGAGCATTCTGCTTATGTTGCCGGTCACAGTCACGAGTGGCAAGAGCAGCTTTTTGAAGCTCAGGCTCATTAAAAAATATCTTCGATTGACGATGGCCAATGAGAAATTAACATCGCTTGCTATTTTATCTCGTGTATACGGGTCAGACTCACCCCTGCGGCGCCTCCTGCTGGTCGTCCAGGGAATTAGCTCATCCAGCCTCCAGAGCACCCTCTGCAGGCCGGTGATCCGCCTGACCACTCTGGCCCCTGTGTCCCTTCCAGGACCCCGGTGCCCCTTTCTCTGGGGTGCTGTCCCCCCTTGCAGTACCCCCATAGCCTTAATCTTGGGGTCTACCCCCCCCAGGGGAACCCCCACCCACTATCCCCACTTCACCTCAGTATTAGGCCACTGCCAGTCACCATCAAGCCCCCACTCACTGGGGCGGACTGCAGTATCAGCCACTCATCACAGGCAAAGGGGGTTTGGACCTGCTGCCTCTGCCTACCCGTGGGCTGCCCCTGCAACCCCAGTACCCAGTCTGGGCCCTATGCCAGGCCTGCAGCCTGGGGTTTTCCTAGGCCGGAGCTCCCCGGCTCCCTTGGCCTTTCCCCAGCCCTGCTCCACTTCAGGTACCCTGCTTAGCCCTTGCAGTCAGGCCCTTCTCCCTCTACAGGCAGAGGGAGACTCCCTCCTCCAGGCCCACTGCCCTCTTATAAGGGCCAGCTGAGCCTTAACTGGGGTGTGGCCCCAGCTGAGCCTGCCTTCCCACTCAGCCTGGGGCTGCTTGCTCCAGCTACAGCCCTCCCTGGGCTGTTTCAAGCCCCTTCAGGGCCTGAGCGGGCTGCCACCCCGCTACACTCTTGAAAAGGCCAGAGGCCAGTCTTTGGATCTCTCTGACACTGTGCTTCAGTTCGCAAGGGCAAAGGCGAGAAAAGTGACCTTTTGAACTGAAGGACTAAGGTTAACATTCTAAGGCCGTCACCTACTGTAACACTGTTCAATACTGGTCCACCCAATGTTGGTGCACAGTTCAATTTCTTGATGTTAGTACATTTCAGTTATTCTTAAAATTAAAAAGTTTCTATAAGCTTAGAGAATTTTTTTTTATTTGCTTATATATGGCATAAATAAGTATAGATTTACAGATGCTAAAGTGCAAATTTATCATCTTATATGACAGGGAAAAATCATGCATGAAAATCATGCATCAAAGTCATGAAATGGGCTACAAATGCAATAAAAAATAAGGTATTCAAAAGTTTAACAAATGGGGGTGGGAGGGGAAAGAAGGGTGCCGAAGATGTTTCTCACCTGGGGCACCATGTGGTCTAGGGCCAGCCCTGTATAAATCTCTTGGAGTCAAACCATCTTCTACTCAAATTCTCCATCCCCATCAATAGATGACATGCCTAACAAGAAGTTGTTTCTCCTAAGTGGCCCAGTAAACTCTATGTTCTTGCCAGAGACTCTGTAGTGAGCACTGGGCAATAGGAAGAATTTACACAGACCCAGGAAACATAGAAGACATCAGCAATGCAAAAAATGATTGGAATTTTCAAAATCAGATATGGAAATGCATTCTGAGTAAAGCCTGTGTTGTTCCACCCCACCCCCTCCTGTACTCTGCTACTTAATGTAATCAAGCAATTGCTATATGAGGATAATGAGGTTTGTGTGTGTAGAGACACTCAGCAGGTTTTTCAGTCAGACTCTGAGCTAGGCAGGGCAGGATGGCAGCTGCCATTGGGGCAGAGGGCAGGAGGTGGAGCAGCACTAGACATAGGACAGGGGCCAGTGAGGAGAGTGGAGGGAGACAGAAAAATAGTTGTGGGGAAGAGGAAGTTTAATTTTATAGATGCAGAAATGTTGCCATCATTAAGGAGGTAGCACTTCTTCCATCCCTGTCACAATGTGCTACTGAGATAGATGATGGCAAAATCCTTAGATTTTTGGCTCCTATGTCGGATGAGGCCTGGATGGAGCAGTGATCCAGAGGCAGAGCAGCTGGGGCAGAACAGCACACAGCTGATTGCCTGCCACATTGGGTTGGGTTGCCTCATTTGGGAAGAAGGTCATGGCATCAGGAATGGGAGGATATTTGGGATAGGCATCTGGAAGTGTTGGGAGGGACAGTCCATCCCTGGAGGCCCCATAGGGGCTAAATCTGGGCCCATTTAGCCTTCCCCACCCTTATTTTTGTGTGAGTTCTGCTCATTACTGCTGAAGGGATTCAAACAAGTGCCCATCAGCTCAAAGCCCAACAAAATTCTCTTTTCATAAAGCCTGTTACACCACTCCAGAACTTTATTTTGTTCTTTGTTGTTGTTGAGCCAAGGTCTCCCTGGGCACATAGCTTGCCTCAGTCCAGCAATTGCTCTTTGCACATCTTAACGCTGTGCTCATGCAAATATTATTAGTAATACAAAATGGGGACAGAACCCTACACATAGTTGGCAAACACATAGTGCCAGAATCTACATTGTTTTTAAACAGAATGTTTTCCAGGAGGCATCAGCTGCTATTTTTAATTAAAAAGTAATTAAATGGAATCCAACCCAGCCCAACTGAAACAGCTTTGCAAATGCTGTAATGGTTAATAACATGATAATGATGAGACGCATGAATGCCTTAGTCACTGAAGAGTCTGGTGGGGAATTTTTCATACGGGCTTAGTGCTCATGAAAGGTGCTGGATTGCTTCTTTCAGGAGACGGATGGTTTCTATTCAGTTGCTACACAGTAGACTTCACCGTGCTCTGTCAGTGCACCTCAATCCTAACTTGCAGGGGAGCTGGGACCAACTCTAGAGTTCAGGGGTGTAATTCCTTTTCCTTTCTGATTCAATCCTGGGCTTCTCTTTTGAAATTGACAAATAGGTAACTAATTGTGTCAATTGTGTTAGGGGTCTCCTGTCCACTGGGAACTGGACTGAAACCACTAACTCATTTCACATAAATTACCAATGAGCACCAGCAGTCACCACCCACTTGGGCTGGAATGGAACACTTTAGACAAGGGAGACTCTGCACTGTATTATCAATCTCTAAAGTATCCACTGGCCCTGGTGCAGATTTTTTCAGCAAGCTCTTGGGCCTGATTCTGAACCCTTTATTCAAGTAGTCCTTATAGGAGTTGTTCCATTTAAATCTGTGATGCTATTTGCATAAGGAAGGAGTCAGGAGGTTGGCCAGTCATACTGGAGTTGGGTGAATAATTGATTTTTTGGTTTGCTGTCAGTTCCAAAAAACTGCAAAATAAAATAAAATTAAAATTAAAAAATGAATGACTATGAATTGCCACTGTGGATGACCATGAATAGTCATTGGGCCAAACTAAGAACAACTCTATAGTCTGGTGGTTAGGGCGGCAATCACACAGGCTGTGAGAAACCCAAATTCAAATCCTTGTTCCAATAACTAATTGGTTATGCACAGTGGAACATCTTCAGTGGGAAAGATCAAGAGAGACCTTTCCCAAAATATCCCATAGCCTTTGCTTAGGGAATCCTACAATGTGGGAGACAATGGACAGAAGGGGGAATTGTACCTGGGTCTCCCATGTCCAAAGTGCGTACTCTAAGTAGTGGGCTAAAAGTTACTAGGACTTCTTTTGCCACTGCCATCGAGCCTTGAAAGAAAATTTTTTGGCTGAAAATATTTAGTAAATTCCTGTGAAATTCACAAATAGTTTCAGGTCAACCAAAACAACATTTTTCAGCAAAGAAACCATTTGTCTGAAAAAATTCAACCAGGTATGGCTCAGACACATAGTAACCATTTTTTCTTGCCATTTTAGCTTCTAGGTGGTCACCTCAAATGTATGAGTATTTTGAATGGTAATGTATATTTCTGGAAGAAAAGGAGTCTTCTCCCTGCTACCTTCTTGTATGCTGTTTTTGGCTTTCTGGTAGAGATGACCTGTTGGCCTCTTTCAGACTGATGAAAAGAAGTAAATTAGTGATAAAAGCATATCCTGTAATTTGCTAGGAATGAAATATGCATCACACATTTACTGAGTGATGTGCATGAAAATCTATGTACTGTATATGGCACATAAAAGGGATTTTTTAATATGAACTGTGCCCAGAATACTAAAATTGAAACCTTGCTCGGGGTGGTCTTTATTTTTGGCTGAAGACTCCTAAAAGTTCCATAAATATTAATTTATGAAGAGCCCAGAGCACAAGTGAATGTAGAACTACACACTTTCTTGGTGTTCTCACATCACCTTATACTGTACTATTCATATTTGCTTATAAAACAGTGAAAATACTGTTAAAAATCAAATGAGATTTTTATCATTGAAAAAGTTTGTGGTTTGCTTATTTGGGATCAGAAAATTTTCAATAAGGACATGCAAATAATATTAGAAATGAAGTACAACAGTACCAGTTTTGACATCAGCCCCGTTTATTTCCTCTGAAGCATTTTGCCAATCTAGCAGCCAGGGATTTCAAGAGCAGCCTCAAAAGGGGAAGATTAAATGTGTGTGTTTTCATAAAACAATGACATCTTGTTTTCAAAGCCCTGCAAGTTTAAAATGAATATTAGAGCAGTCACATATAAACTATAATTCCCAAGGACAACTGTTTAGCTTAAGTGCCATTTAATGTTCTCCTAAATGGTTCCGCTGTTTAGGGTGCAATATATCTTCTAGATTAGACCTTTAATCCTTAACATTGTGCTTGCTGTGTCAAAGAGGGCTTCACGCCAGCTTCATCCTATTGGTGGGTCTCGGCCCCTCTCTCTCTCTCTCTCTTTTAGAGGCATATGAGGAACATCAAAGTCTTATGTTTTGCCTCTCTTAATCCAAACAAGAAATCCAGTTAAAAGTTTTAACTGGAAACATTAAACATTTTAAAGTGTTTCCCCCTGTTTCCCTGATTTAATTTTTACAGATTTCGTAAACACAGCCATGGAGAAGAAAGACCTGAACTAGTTTACAAAGAATTTTTTTTAATTAAAAAAAAAAGTGACATAGCTTACTTGGATGCATTTAATGTTAATGTTGATTTAAGATGGCTATAGTTTTCATATCTCAGTGATTTAAATCGAGGACCAGATAACTCTTTGCCATTATACATGTAGTACACAAAGCAGACTGTGTTTTTGCACACAGTGTTAAATCAGATGGAATATGAGCATTAAGGAATGTCACTTTTTCCCCCTGCGCTGGCAACTCAGTGGGCTGCTATTCTAACCAGAAGGACCGTCATTACTGAAGGACCCAAGTGTAACCGCTGCATCGCTGCATAGGTCAATAGTTGGTTTCTGGAAGCTAGCTCTGAATTTCTTGGTCTTGGCCATGCTTGCATTTGCTCCTGGGAGGGAAATTAAATTGGCCTGTATGGCTTAAAAAGCAAAAACATCTGCCGGAATTCTGAGCAGCCTATTGTCCGAGTTCAGCAGCAGGGAGGTCGGCACTTGTTCAGCCCTGCCTCACTGCAAGACATAGTGAAAACCAATGGGAATAATTTCCAAGGGCCTCTGGGAGAAATGTGGGGAATAATGTCATCAATCAAAAGGACATTGAAAAAAGGCCACCCCAACGCCTTGGCTAGCTGTGCATTAGGCTACCACACAGGAAACTCAAGTTTGGGACAGAACTCTGTACTCTTGGCTCCAAAGGCCAGTGATGGACTGCAGCCATTGGAGAAAGGAGCAACTCTGTCTGGAAAGGTTAGCTTGCGGTAGCTGGCAGTTGGAGGAACACACTGCAAGCAAAGCTAGGCTAAGTAGGTGGTGAGGAGAAGAGTCAAAAACAATGGCCCAGCTTCAATCTTTGGTTAAAAGAAACCCCACAAGCCCAGTTGATCTAATTCAATAACCTGAATGCCTGCTTGGGGGAAAGGGAGAGTTGCACTGGCTACTGTCCTCATTAGGGTTGGTTGGTTGGTTGCAAAAGTGTCCTTACTCATGTTCATGCCTGAGGTCCAAAGCCACACACACACAAAACAAAATCCCCTCCTCCCACAAAACCCCCAATATTGGCTCTTATTTGTCGCTGCTATTATCTGGAATTGTTATCCCCAAGGAGAGATTATTTGCTCTGCAATTTGGGGTATAAAGCCAATAACTAATACAAGAAATACATTGATTTGGAATTTGTTTGAAAAAAAATCTCATCGTTTTGTTGCTGGTGTTTTTTCTTTTTTTGTAATGTCACCAGCATATGTGTAATGCAGATGGACTGCACTTTATTCTCAGGTCCAGACGCAAATACATCTGAAAACCCAAAGTTTCAGTATCAGACACGATTCACATTTGGATTTGAACAAGAATAAAATATGTAGCCAAATTTCAACGGTCTGAAAGATAACTAGAATCCCAGTGTTGAATTAAAAAGCAAACAGACAAAAGAACCCACTGTAGGCATGGGGACAGACCTCCATGTCTCCATCCCAGCTGACATTTGTCAACATGGGTGGAGGAATCTCTTGAGTCCTTGAGATTTCCCCGGTGGTCCAATTTGGTCCATGAGGAAAAATGACAACTCCTGTAGTTGGAGGCATATGTTCTTACAGTCCCTTCCACTTACCATGGCTACTCAGGTCCTACCTAGTCTAAAAGCCTTTCAAATATAACTGGAAGTCCAACTGGGCCTTCCAAAAATAGGTCTTTAAACTAAACGTCCATGAAGTCCCTGGCCATAGAGACTCATTTACCCAACCATTGTTTTCTCCCTCTATCTGAAAATTGTCTCTGTCACAGAACAGTACACATTATTATACTACAACAGAACCAGCCATACATCAAGATAATCAAATCCTTTTTCAATATGACGTCATTACGGGGACCTGAAAGAGAAAGTTTTTCACTTATGTAAGTGTCCATTCAGGACAGGTTCAGTTAAAAATCTGGATAGAACTCCTCCTGTTAAAATGGAAATAAACTAATAAATGTATTAGTTTAGAAAACAAGTGGTTTCTTCAGAGCCTGTGATGTTATAGATCTTCTTACAGCCACAAATATGGCCGACTAAAGTTCCAGGAGAGCTAAGTCTGTGGAGATACTCAGTGAAAGGTCAATGGGCCAGGCTGTTGGCCTCTCGTCCAGCCTCTGGTGCAGCTCCTGCAGCGCAATGGGACCATTGAAAGCTGCCCTAACAGTATCTTCTGGCATAAGGGAATCCCCAGCTGGCATAGATCTTGTATAGCTTGATTTTATATCATCCCATCCTAGCCCTCAGTAGCACAGGGGGCATGCTGGGCTCCGGGTGAGCTGTGTCTGGCAGAACAGCCCCTGGGAGCTAATGTAGGCAAGAGTTGCCCTGAAACTGCTACAATTTACTTTGAGGGCAGAACTGGCCACCAGCTGCAACCAGGATTGGGGGGGGGGGCGTGTAAAGGTTCCTTTGTCCCCTCCCCTGCCTCTCAGGTTCTGTACTAAATAAGGCTAAGCCAGACCAGAAGATATTGTCCAACTTTATGGTTAATTGGACATATTCTATCAAAAGCAAGGAATCTAAGCTCATTAGCTTCAGAACAGCAACCATCATATGGAACAGTCCTGGCGTATTTTAGTTTCACTGCAGGATATGTGGACATTTAGTCCTTTGCTATAAAGTCTTTCATATAATCTGTACATTTAAAAAAAGGAACATAGCAATGCCCTCTGCCATGTACACCGGACAAACTGGACAGTCTCTATCCAAAAGAATAAATGGACACAAATCTGACATCAGGAACAGTGGCGTAGCCAGGTTCTAACACCAGGGGGAGCGAACACATGAAAAAAGGCGCCACCCCGACTCTCAGCCCGCTCCCAGCCTGGGTGAAAGAACCCAGGCCAGCAGCGGGCTGAGAGACCCCGGCTGGCAGGAGCCCGCAGGGGGGAATCCCAGAGTGGGGTGGGCTGAGCAGCGGCTCAGCCAGCCGTCCCTCTAGGATTCCTCCCTGCGGGCTCCTGCCAGCCGGGGTCTCTCTCAGCCCGCTGCTGGCCTGGGTTCTTTCACGCAGGCCAGCAGCGGACTCTTGGTGAGGAGACACACACCCCAGCAGATAGACTCTGACTCTCCCTCTCCCTCCCTATCGCTGGGGCTGGACCTGGACTGAACTGGGCCTGGTCTCTCCCTCCCTCGCCCAGCGTGTCCCAACTAACCCCACGCAGCTGCGCTGTGGCCCAGAAGCCCGGCCCCGCCCCCCGGCGCTCCCTGCGCTGCCACCCATGTGCTCCCGGCCCCGCCGCTCGCAGGGTGCTGCTGGCCGCGCAGGCGGAGGGGCGATGGTTTGCCTGAGCGCGCCCTGCTGGCTGCGGAGCCGCCTGACAGACCGCTTTCTGGAGGGTGCAGGCGGTGCTCAAGCATGCGCGAGTGAGTGAATCCAGTCCCCGCTTCCCTGTACCGGAGCCGGCCAGGCCTCCTCCCCAGGCCTCTTTCCTCCCCAACCCCGCGCCGCTCATAGGCTCGGCGCCTGCCTGGCCTGGCCTGGCTTCCTTTGGCGCATCTGCTGGGAGCCAGGCGCTTTCTCCTGCCCTCTCCCCACCTTGTGGCCAGAGCCCGCCGCAGGGGGGAATTTCAGAGCGGCGGTGGGCTGAGCAGCATGATTCCCCTCGCGGGCTCCTGCCAGCCGGGGTCTCTCAGCCCGCTGCCAGCCTGGGTGAAAGAACCTAGGCCAGCAGTGGGCTCCCCGGTGAGGACAGCAGCGGGACCCCTGGTGGGCGCCACTTTTGGAAAATGTCCTCAGCTAGAGGGGGAACAGCGGCCGCTCCCCCTGCTCCCCCCCTAGCTACGCTACTGATCAGGAATCATAACATTCAAAAACCAGTAGGAGAACACTTCAGCCTCCCTGGTCACTCAATAACAGACTTGAAGGTGACGATATTAAAACAGAAAAACTTAAAAAACAGACTCTAATGAGAAGCTGCTGAACTTGAATTAATTTGCAAATTGGATACCATCAACCTAGGGTTAAACAGAGACTGGGAACGGCTGGGTCATTACACTCATTGAATCTATTTCCCCAAAGTTAAGTATCCTCACACCTTCTTGTCAACTGTCTGATATAGGCCTTCTTGATTATCACCACAAAAGGTTTTTTTTTCTCCTGTTGATAATAGCTCATCTAAATTAAATAGCCTCTTAGAATTAGTATGGCAGCTTCCAAGTTTTCTGTGTGTATATATACACATCTTACTTCTGTGTGTTCCATTCTATGCATCCGATGAAGTGGGCAATAGCCTACGAAAGCGTATGCTGAAATAAATGTGTTAGTCTCTAAGGTGCCACAAGTACTCCTGTTCTTTTTCATAGATATAAAGAAATTCTTTTTTATATAGTGATCTATAAAACAAATTGAGATGAGTGTCCAAGCCCTCAAAAATGTCAAGTGTTAGTATCATTTTTTTATGTACACTAGTAAAGTTAAAGTGGTTGTCATACTAGGAAATCAGCGCAGTAAATTAAAATATAAAATATAATATATAGATATTAGCTTTTAAAGTTTTACTATGAAAATATTACTTATTCAGACATTTGGTCAGATTCACTAGTGAACCTGCTCAGTGCTGCTCTAGTGACACAAAGCAGTTGCTAACCCACCTTAATTGATTGGCTAACATGGGTTTATGGCCTCTCTGTGTTGCTGGAAAGGCACAAAACAGCCAGATGGTATTGTTGAATCTGGTGCTCAATCTCTTATTCATCAAAGACCTCCCACTAGCTCTCTCTCAGGCATTTTGTATATGTTAACATTTTAAATACACTCTACAGTGTGCCATCTCCCCTGCCTGTAATTAAATAGATAAAAACCTATGTGAATTAGCAGGATGCTTAAAAATTTTACAAATCTATGTAAACTACCATTTTAGACTGTTAAAATATCAAACTGGTACAATCTTGATATTATGGTAACAACTTTAGGAAATCATTTCTTTAAACCAATATCTTAAATTATCATTTTTATCTATACCAGTGGTCCTCAAGCTTTTCAAGGTCTTGCCTCCCCTTTCCTCTGTCCATGCCGCCCCCTCTCCCCCAGGAGCCAGGGCAGAGCTGCAGCTCCCGGGGGCGGGGGGCGACACAGACAGAGGTAAGAGGGCCGAGGCTGGGGCCACAGATGGGGGCAGGGCTGGGGCCATGAGTGGAGCCCTGGCTGGGAGCTGAGGCTGGGGGTGGGGCTGTGAGTGGAGCCCTGGTCGGGGGCGAGGTTGGGAGTGGGCCAGGTGCAGGACCGGGGGTCAGGGCCATGGCTGGAGGCGGGACTGCAGCAGGGCTGGGGTTGGGGCGGGGCTGGGTAGCGCTCCCTTCACCCCCCAAGGGGGCTGGCCCAGGCCCTGCCACACACCCCGAATGTTCCTCCGCACCCGCCTGGGGGGGCAAGCCCCACAGTTTGGGGACCTCTGATCTATATTAAGAATCCATAATAAAAATTCTTGAAAGACTCAACAGAAAAGCAGAAGATTGAATGGCCATGGAGAGTGAACTACCTTATGGTTGTCCATCCAAAATAAGTTTGAGGCACACTGGCTGGAAATGGCAGGAAGCTTGCACTGCTGCTGCTCATGCCATGTTTGTCTGGTGGATAAAATTACAGGAATTCAACCTCTAGCACTATGAGTCTGGCACCTTTCACCAGCACTAAATTCATTTAAAATAAAGAAGTAGCATATAAATTTATATATATGTATAGAACATCTATTTATCTAGGACCTGAGAAGGTCATACAAAAAAAAAAAAGTCTAAGAACAAACCCCCTTTCCATGACACTGTTAATTAAAATAGCATTCTTAAAAGTTGGTTTAGAAAATTAATACAGAAAACCACCTGCTGAGCATTTGCTTTCTCTGCGTGTCAAGGCATGACCACCCTGTTCTTACAAAAAACTATTTCAAAGATAACATCTTCCTTCCTGAACGGGTTTCCCATGAACTACAAAAAGTAAGAAGAGCAGAGGCACCAGATGTAAGGAAGGATCCATTTTACTGGTAGCACATAGAGATATTCATTAATCTGAAACACACTATTGTGTGAGTGCTGAAACCGGCAGAACTTTGGGAGTCTATTCTTTCTTCCTACTCACAGCTGCAAAGATAACACTGTGTACTGTTCAACGGCTCCATAGGGAATTCTCCATAACAGTTATGTTCTTTCAATTCCTATTAAGATTTACATCCCCATTTAAAATGATGATCAATCTGCTAGCTAGGTCAAACGTTGGCATAAATCCCACCAGGAATTATAACATTAATTTGACAATATAATTCCAATTGTGATAGAGTATATACTGGGCTTTACGGTATGTCAGGCTGGATCGCTTTTCTTTGCCAGGCCTTGCATTCAGTAAGTAATGCATAGAGAAATTTTCCCATTCAGATACGGTCAGCCAACTAAAATTCCTGTGATGATGATGATGATGATATACCATTTATGATGTATTAAAAATACCCCCACACCAAAAATATCTTGAGGAAGAAACATGTGGACTGAGGTCCAGATCTAAAGCCTACTGAAGTCAGAGGGAAGTTCTCCATAGATTGTAATGGGCTTTGGATCAAGCCCTGAATTACTTGTTTAATGATTAAATCAGCTGATGCACTGCATCAATTTACACAACAATTTTCAATATGCCAACTATAAATATAGCAGGCTGCTTCTCCTGGTTTCTTTTCATAAACACAACTTTGGTGAAGAAAGGCTTATGCTTCTCTCATCCTGGGTGCTTAGGAAGTTAAATTCAATGATTCATTAGAAATAATTTCCAGATCTCTTGAAATATAGCTACAGCTCTATTTAGAGGATGCTCTTGGCAAGCTCAGCGTCTCAAGAATCCAGCTCTCTGTCTAAAGATAGAGTAAGCATTTGGAAAATACTGACTAGACTCTCCAGCTAACAGAAGGGGGCGGGGGAAACAGATTTCTAATAGCGTCTTATGAGAGGCCACATCATGCAGTGTGCAGCACAGGAGAGCTTAAACACAGCATTTGGAAGAGAAGTCTTCTGTACTTGGAACTGAGCAATGTGTGGGGGATGGGTATCTTTAGCTATGAACAAAGAATAGAGCCCTAAGCGAGAGTGTTAACTGCCAAAACTCCAGTCCTGTAAAAGAGGGGTTTTAACAGGTTTAGGCTTTGCAGCCTACCTCTCAATTAACAGGAAAAAGGATTTTCTCAACCTTCTGATGGAAGTTCCTATATGCTGGGCAGTGAAAATATCAACCTTTCAGCGGCCTCCTTACATGCAAGAAGCAGAAAAGCATTTTTTAAAGTCACGCATATTATACATCTGTAGAGACTGAGGATCTGATTTTCCTCTCCATTACACTAATCTAACTCAGGAGTAATTCCAGTGAAGTTAACAGAGTTATGCTCCACTGGTGGAAAAATGGTGTGAGACGAGAACTAGACTCAACCTTTCCAAAGAAAGTTTGCAGAACATCTGATGTCTATAAAGTGTGCTGCAGAATAAATTGTTGTTGTTAGGTACTCGTGTACTTCTTGCCCCTTTAAAACATTAGAGCCTATTAAAAGTCAGTTTTAAAAACTGTTTTGATTATCTTAGTGTGTCCAATAGTTTTACTATAGTCCATTGTTATTCTTTCACAGATTAACTAGGCCATTATTTCACTGTGTGCTTTGAGGACTTTTGGATTGTAGCATCTGTGGATTTACAGTGTGTCATCCCAAAGGTTATGGGTGGGAGAATACGTTGGCAAGTGAAAAAGGGGAAATCATTCTGAAAAAACATTCAGATGAGGAAGGTTTGGTTCAGAGAAGTATCCAAAGTGCAGATGTTTAGCTTAGCTTTGTGAGCCACCTGAATCTGCAAACTTGGGCTGGAAATCTTATGAGTAGCAGGCTTTTTTTGGTAAGGTTTCTGATATTTACTGCTTCTCTTTGGCAATTCCAGCCTCTCTCATTGTATTTTGTCCCAGATGGAACTGGGAAGTATGGAGAAGAGCACAGGTCAGAAATACCAGAAAAAGAGTTAACCAAGTTGATCCAAGGTCTTGTCTACCCACAGTTTCCGTATAGGTATAACTAATTCAGTTATAGGGGGCGTGACTTTTATACCAAAATAGCTAAATCAGTACATCTCCTAGCATGGATGCAGTTATATCACTACAACTAATATAACTTATTCCAATAGCTAGACTGGTAAAAGGAATCATCTACACTACAAAGTTAGGTGAGTCTGACTACGTCGCTCAGGGCTGTGAAAAATGTCATGCCTTGTGTGAAGCAGTGAAGCTGACCTAAGCCCTGGTGTAGACACCACTATTTGATGGAAGAATTCTTCCATCGACCTAGCTACTACCTCTCAGAGAGGTGGAGTCACTACACCAATGGAAGAACCCATTCTGTCACTACAGTGCCTATGCTACCGCTGTAGAGATATAGTTAAAATTGTACAATTTTTGTGGGTAGACAAGGTCTATTTTCAAGTTTTGAGTGAGAGTTCAGGGACCATTAAGAACCCCTTCATATGGGCATAAGTCTGGTCTATACAGAAGTTTTTTAAAAATACTGTAATATGACTTTGTAGCTTTGAGAGGTAACACTCCTTGAACCAGACAAGAGGTTTTTTTAAAGGACGAAACATATTTGAGACAACAAACTGGCACAGGAATCAACTCTTATGTATATTCTGAACATGCACATAGGATCACTTCCAGTGCAGATATCTGTCATTCAGTATAAACAGAAGCTCTCACTTGTAAAACATTATGGGAGGTAATCTAAAGAAAATGGCTTACACAGCTGTGTGCTGGTGGATCTAGGATTTTTTTACTCTGGCAGCATTATAAAACTATGGATTTTATTCAAGATTCTTTAAATAAAAGCAAGCAAACTTTGAATCCTGTTAGTTAATGTTCTTCATAACTTTTATGCACCCCAATAGTGAGTTAATAAATGCAAACCACACAAATTCCTGATCTTCATGGCTTTAAAACCCCACCTCAGCACATGCAAAAATACAGCTGAAAAAATCGTCTAGGAAAGGAGTGGTACCTTGCTGATCCTAGCACGTTCAAGTGTCCTGAACTGAGTCTAAATCATTATGCTGGGCAGCACCTATGATTCTAACACTATAGTCTTACTAACCTCGGATCACATTTTCCAGAGCTTCATTAGGAAAGTGCAGCCAGGGTTTCAAAACCCGCGCTCTCTGTGGCTGAGCCAGTAGCTAAGCATCTAGATTCCACATGCAATTTTGTTTATGAATATTTAAAGGTCATGTTAAGTACCTACCTGAGTTTTGCGCAGTTAGGCATACTCAGAGCACACCTACCAGATCGGGCCCTGCAAGCAAGAAAGGTGGAGGAATGCCTCGTTTGTCAATCCTGCTGGGACTTAGGCACCAAGCAGCTCGGCAGCAGCAGGACTTAGGTGGCTTTGCGCAGGCCCACTTGCGGAAATTTAGGTGTCTATGGCATTAGGCAGTAGTTGGGTGGGAGTTCTGAGGATGTCAGTGGTAGCTGAATATGGACTTAGGTGCCTAAAGTGGGAATTTGATGCCCAAGTCCCTTTGTGGATCTAGCCTGAAGACACCAGTGGTTGTGCGGCCAGAAGCTGAGCAGAGAGAGACAAGTGTTAGTGTGTGTGTGCATGTGCAAACATGCACACACACCTAAATGGGATAGTTGAAAGGGTCTAAGATAGTGTGTACTTGATTCCGTTGTATTCTGTTTAAATTCATATACCATGGCTATAAGTGTGGTATAGAGTGCCTGCTGAGCTGATGTTGGAGCAGTTTTGTCAGACTCCAGTGCTTTGTGTACAGGTTGCGGGTGGTTGGTTTGTTAAGCTTCCTGAATTCCTGATGGTCACTGTGGAGTTAACCCTGTTGCAAATGTAGCCATGTGACCACAAATAACTTGCTTTCCTGCTTAAAACCGGTAACATTTACCTTGCATTTCTCAAGATGACTTCTCCCAAGTATTTTCTTAGAAAGCCTAAGGAAGAGCTGCAGAAGAGGCCCCAAATGTCTGTACATTTGCACAACAATGACAATCCTACTCATTATTGTAGGCATGCTCATTACTGAATGGATGTGTTAGCAGATGGGAGAGGGCAGTGGCATTGGAACAATTTTTATCTTGGGGTGCTGAAAGCCATTGAACAAAACCGTAAACCTTGTATATGATGGAAAACACTTCAAGCCAGGAGGTGTGGTAGCACCCCCAGCACCAGCACCTCTGGGAGAGGGTGACCTGGGATATTATTTGCTAGGCTGGCCTTACACTGACACACTGTATATTTCCCTGCAGGTCAATGGAGTCAACAGATATAGAAACCCTCAGTTCACTGTCTCCTCTTCTACAAGGGATGCTAGCTAATATTACCACATAAAAACTACATTAAAATGTGCTTACCAGTAATTTAGGAGTCTAAACATTAGATGGATGTTGTAATTGTTCCAAATGCAAGCATCACAAACCCAGGAAATTCAGAATTAATATTAAATTTAAAAAAAATCCAAACATGTTAAGATATACACAATATACATTTA
This sequence comes from Macrochelys suwanniensis, assembly GCA_033296515.1. NCBI lineage: Eukaryota > Metazoa > Chordata > Testudines > Chelydridae > Macrochelys > Macrochelys suwanniensis. The sequence continues at coordinate 162,024,538 of CM065777.1, forward strand.
TGGCACCTAAACAACCTTAAGTCACACTGCCTGCACTGACACTATGCAATAACGGTTCACCTACGATTAGAGCATGTTTCTGATCCCAAATTAAAAATCAGTTTAATCTAAGGACCCATTCAATTTTTTTTCATTTTTTCCCCTCCTGGTGTCCATACAGGTTGCTTCTCCTGTCAGTGCCTGCACATAGGAAAGCACATGCTGCACCTAGCACAAGAGTCACAGAGCTCATGTGTTCTCAGAGCCCGCATAGGAATTCTTTCTGAGGCCTAGTCTACACTGGGGGAGCGGTCAAGCTAAATTGGTCTAAGTTATGCAACTTCAGCTACAAAAATAGCGACGCTGAAGTCGACATACTTAGAGCTACTTTCTGAGGTGTCTTCACTGTGGTAGGTTGATGGCTGACACTCCCCTGTCGACTCCGCGTACGCTTCTCACTCCGGTGGAGTACCGGAGTCAACGGGAGAGCGCTCAGCGGTCGATTTATCACGTCTTCACTAGACGCGATAAATCGACTCCCGCTGGATCGATTGCTCCGGAGGTAAGTGTAGACATGCCCTCAGTCAACCAAAACATCTACAGGGAACTCCATCACTGTATGCCCCTCCATATGCTTTTCCCCTTCCCCTCCTCCCCCTATGCCATGGGCTCTGGCTTAAAACTTGCAATAAAGCTCTTAATTAATATAATGCGTCAACTGTACTCCCATTGAGTTCAACAGGAATAGCACAGAGGCACATAATTTGAGGTCTTGGGATGAAAGGCGCTATATTATTAATAAATATTATTATTACTATTTTAATAATGACACCTGTTGCTCTAAAGGATCCCGAACCGCTCCACAAACTATATTATGTAGCCAAGGCTGCAGCTGAGTTCTAATATAAACCTGATTTTGATCCCCACCCTCTGTATAATTAACATATAACACTGGTCTACAATTTTTGAGAAGTCGTCTGCTTCAGAGATAAAATGTGCTATTTAGTATGTATTTTGATGTGCTGAATTCAAATATGACAATTAAAACAACTGATTGGCTACTGTTTCTAAGATATTTAAGTTTTTACATTTTATGTCTATGTATATTGTGTAGACAGTAGAGTTTTAATCATAAATTGTAAACCTAGGTCTTTTCATGTGTTTATGGTTGCTTTACATGATACTAGTTCACCTGTCCTGTTTATGTAACACTTTAAAAATCAGCAAAGGGGTTATATAAATAAAATTTATTATGAAACAAAAGGCAAAAAACTATTATGTACATAGTTTAGTCCTATTCAGTGTCTACTCGGCGCTTCTTGGCTTGTCTCTTGTATTCATTAAATGGAGCATGTCTTGTCACTGTCCAGCAATAGTCTGCAAGCATTGATGGGCTCCATTTGCCCTGATAGCGTTTCTCCATTGTTGCAATGTCCTGGTGAAATCACTTGCCGTGCTCATCGCTCACTGCTCCGCAGTTCGGTGGAAAAAAATCTAGATGAGAGTGCAAAAAATGTATCTTTAGTGACATGTTGCAACCAAGGCTTTTGTATGCCTTGAGGAGGTTTTCCACCAACAACCTGTAGTTGTCTGCCTTGTTGTTTCCGAGAAAATTTATTGCCACTAACTGGAAGGCTTTCCATGCCTTTTTTTCCTTGCCACGCAGTGCATGGTCAAATGCATCATCTCCAAGAAGTTCACGAATCTGAGGACCAACAAAGACACCTTCCTTTATCTTAGCTTCACTTAACCTTGGAAATTTTCCATGGAGGTACTTGAAAGCTGCTTGTGTTTTGTCAATGGCCTTGACAAAGTTCTTCATCAGACCCAGCTTGATGTGTAAGGGTGGTAACAAAATCTTCCTTGATTCAACAAGTGGTGGATGCTGAACACTTTTCCTCCCAGGCTCCAATGACTGTCGGAGTGGACAATCTTTCTTGATGTAGTGGGAATCTCTTGCACGACTATCCCATTCGCAGAGAAAACAGCAGTACTTTGTGTATCCAGTCTGCAGACCAAGCAAGAGAGCAACAACCTTCAAATTGCCACAAAGCTGCCACTGATGTTGGTCATAGTTTATGCACCTCAAAAGTTGTTTCATGTTGTCATAGGTTTCCTTCATATGGACTGCATGACCAACTGGAATTGATGGCAAAACATTGCCATTCTGCAGTAAAACAGCTTTAAGACTCGTCTTCGATGAATCAATGAACAGTCTCCACTCATCTGGATCGTGAACGATGTTGAGGGCTGCCATCACACCATCGATGTTGTTGCAGGCTACAAGATCACCTTCCATGAAGAAGCATGGGACAAGATCCTTTTGACGGTCACGGAACATGGAAACCCTAACATCACCTGCCAGGAGATTCCACTGCTGTAGTCTGGAGCCCAAAAGCTCTGCCTTACTCTTGGGTAGTTCCAAATCCCTGACAAGGTCATTCAGTTCACCTTGAGTTATGAGGTGTGGTTCAGAGGAGGAGGACGGGAGAAAATGTGGGTCCTGTGACATTGATGGTTCAGGACCAGAAGTTTCATCCTCTTCCTCTTCCTCATCTGACTCAAGTGAGAATGATTCTGGTGCATCAGGAACCGGCGGTCCTTCTCCGTGGGGTACTGGGCGTATAGCTGATGGAATGTTTGGAGACTGCACAGTCCACTTTTTCTTCTTTGACACACCTTTCCCAACTGGAGGCACCATGCAGAAGTAACAATTGCTGGTATGACCTGTTGGCTCTCTCCAAAGCATTGGCACTTCAAAAGGCATAGATTTCCTTTTCCTGTTCAATCACTGGCGAAGATTTGTTGCACAAGTGTTGCAGCATATGTGTGGGGCCCACCTCTTGTCCTGATCTCCAATTTTGCAGCCAAAAGAAAGGTGATAGGCTTTCTTAACCATAGTGGTTATACTGCGCTTTTGTGATGCAAAAGTCACTTCACCACAAACATAGCAGAAGTCATCTGCACTGTTCACACAAGGACGAGGCATCTCTGCTCACTTTGGCTAAACAGAAATGTGTCCCTTTGCAAAATCAAACACTGACAAATAAGAGAGCACAACACTGTCTGATTTCTAGAGCTGATATAGGGCAATTTGTTCAGCAGAGTGATGTAAGCTTTGTTATGACTGCATCATCCATGACTTCTAGGAATAACATGATGCAATTCATATCATGTATGACGCAATACCAGCTTCAGATTGCATCATTCATTGTTTTACCTAAAAAGCAAGTACTGTCCAAACCCAGTCATAGATTTATTCATAGATCCAGTCAAAGATGTATTTTAGTCATTTCTGGTTTAAATTGAGATCCTTCCCTTTATAACTCACTTATCCTCCGCCATTCCCAAGTCAAGGGTCGCATATACTGACCCAATAGCATGTCTTGAAAACTAGAGCCAATCAACAATTTTAAGCATCATTTTCGTTCTCAGTGACCAGGGCCGGCTCCAGGCACCAGCCTACCAAGCATGTGCTTGGGGCAGCACCTTAGCGGGGGGTGGCGCTCAGGGTTGTGCTTTATTTATTTATTTATTTTTAAATGTTGCAGCCGGCTGGGAGAGCGGGCCGCCCTGCCCCGGCGCTCAGGCTGCGAGAGCGGGGGCGGGGCCAGGCTGGCCGCCCTGGCCGCGGAACTCCGGCTGGGAGAGCGGGGCCGGGCTGGCCGCCCTCCCAGCCGAGCTCCGGGAGAGCGGGGCCCGGGCCGGGCTGGCCGCGGAGCTCCGGCCGCGGCCGGGAGAGCAGGGCCCGGGCCGGGCTGGCCGCCCTCCCCGCGGAGCTCCGGGAGAGCGGGGCCCGGGCCGGGCTGGCCGCCCTCTCCGCGGAGCTCCGGGAGAGCGGGGCCCGGGCCGGGCTGGCCGCCCTGGCTGCGGAGCTCCGGCAAGGAGAGGCGCTGGCGGCGGAGGGAGGGAATTGTTGCCGTGCAAAACTCGGGGGGGGGGGAAGGTTCGGTGGGGTGGCGCTTGGGGTGTTTTGTTTTTTTTTGCTTGGGGCGGCCAAATAGCTAGAGCCGGCCCTGTCAGTGACCCAGAATTAGTAAAGTTTGACTACATTTATTTCAGAAGCATTTTGGCTGTAGAGCAGTGTAATCAACTCGTTCTTGGATGGAGGGCAGCAGCCAGACAGAGATTATCAGTAAATCAAAGATGGAACATAATTCATTTGCTTAAATAAGATGGAATGGATAATAAAACTATTTATTGGCTGCCGCCAGTGAAAATGGGAAAATACAAGGCAAAATGTGGGAAAACAGCACAGGAAAAGATGAAGCTACCGAGGTGAACCTGAATAGACTGATGACAGTAGATGTGAGAGAGACAAGGTCATCTCTTTTATTTGACCAACTTCTCTTAGTGGAAGGTACAAGATCCAGAGCAACACAGAGCTCTTCTTCAGGTATGGGGAAGGAAATCAGAGTGACTGACAGCAGCAGTGAAGTGTACAAAGTTGCTGCATATACAGCACCATTCATTCATTTGACCTGTAGATTGCCAACTACTGTAGATCTACTGGAAGCATTCTCTCATCTTTTAGATGGGGTAGGCAACCTATGGCATGCGTGCCAAAGGCAGCACGCGAGCTGATTTTCAGTGGCACTCACACTGCCCGGGTCCTGGCCACCGGTCCGGGGGGCTCTGCATTTTAATTTAATTTTAAATAAAGCTTCTTATTTACTTTACATACAATAGTTTAGTTATATATTATAGACTTACAGAAAGAGATCTTCTAAAAACATTAAAATGTATTACTGGCATGCGAAACCTTAAATTAGAGTGAATAAATGAAGTCTCGGCACACCACTTCTGAAAGGTTGCCGACCCCTGTTTTGGGATGACAAAGACTTTTATTATTCATTTTTATTAATTATTTTTTTCTTTTGTTACATCCCATTGTTAGGAAAAGAAAAATAACCAGTACAGCTGCAAAGAATTCAGCAGTTTGGGTTTGCAAGGCTCATGCGAACCTCCGCTCCCAATTTACTCTTTCTTTGGTCGTTCCTCCCATTGTTTGATTTTGGGTTTCACTCACCCATGAATATCAAAACAGAAAGAAAATCTCACTTAAAACTGTGAATGTTGCATGGATTTGACTAAACCCTAAACTGGTTCAGGTTTGTTCGAAATTGGGGGCAGGTTTGTGGACATTAGGAAACCTTCTGACGAACCTGGGCTGAACTTCAACTTGCAACAAAATACTAAACCATGCATGTTTCAAGTAGTTTCTGGTTTTGCAATGGAAATTTTAGACAGAACTAATAACCAGTTTTCCTTTCTCTTAGCTAGTGCATTATAACTATCATGTACACAGCACAGTCCTGTTGGCTAGATTCATCCCTGGCTTCAGTGGTGTAATATCAGGCATGAATTTGGCCAGGTGGGTCTTAATTTAAGAAAGAGTTTGGTTTGAGGTTCACGCATATGCTAATTGCTGCTCTTTGCAGGCATGATATAGTCTGTTGAAGAACATTCTGCTGGTGTTTTCCCCAAAGGAGAATCTCAGGGTGCTGCATAAGCTTCAGTGTGCTCTGAGTTAATTATTTAAAAATACGCTCTGTGCTTTAAAAGCAATTCTCTTCCTGTCTTCATGCTGTGCTGAGAAGGAGGCACAAGTGGAACTCTTCAATGTTTTAGGATGGAGAGATACAGTGGAAGACACTGGGGGAGTACCCAGCTCCCAGGTTAACTCACCCAATACAGCACCGGTAGAGGTCGTCAGAAAGGTCTATTTAGTTACATTTTAAATAAAACACACACCCCATGACCTTTCCTTTCTGAAACAACACACTCAGGGGTAGACTATGCACAGGTGCTCAATGTGGGGAAACAGTAAAAGGAGCTTTCTTTCCCTCCCCACTTTTCTCCTGAGGAAGGGGCACATTCCAAGCCCTTGCACTCACTTAGCACAAGGACCTGGGGTCTTTAGGGCTGCTGGGAGTGCTACAACTTCCAAAACGCAAGGAGAGAAGGAGCTGAGAGATGGGGATGTCCTTTCAAAGGTTATGGCAACAGTCCATCTCTCCCAGAGACTCTGGGTCAAATTCTGCCCAGACTTACACCTTGTGAAACCTGCTTGGATCAGTAGGGTTACCCTGCATTTAAATCAGGGCAGAACCAGCCTCATTGCTCCTGCTTAAGGTACAACGATCCTCTGGAGGATCCGTGGCAGTACCTCTGCACCAACCTCAACTCAGGGATGTGACTCAAAGGCACCATTGAGCTGTCATTGTTATAGTAGCCTAGTAAAAGCTGGACTGCAGCCACAAATAACTATGCTTTCTTCTGACCCTTTCAATTACTTATCACACCTCTCAGGTTTCCATCCACAGTAAATAATATCAAAGCCAATATACAATTAGACCTAACGCCAGATGGAGCTACGCAGATTTACATCAACTGAGGATCTGGCCCTAAAGTCTAATCCTGAATTCCCTGCTAATCCAAAATGTCTATTGACCCAATCTTAACCCACTCCATTATTGCATTTTATGAGTGCTGCTTATTGATCCTTCTGTAGTTGATTCTCTCTGCTGGATAGATATTGGTGCTATAAAACCTAATTAGGTGTTTTCACTGTTTAAATATATTCTGCAGTTAAAGGTGTGTCCTCTGTGTAACATACAATATTTGCAAATAATAAAATCCTACTTTGGGATAGTAAAAATGTCATTTTACACACTAGTTTTAGTTTTTTACTAGAAAAAATTGAGTGATAAATTACTTCACAAACATTGGACTGTTGGGATCTTTCCATTATCAGCAACTAATTTTACCCGGTGACATAAACAAGATAAGTAGGGAGGTACTAAAGTAATATCATCAGCTATTTCAGAAAGAGACCCCATTGTTGATTTGTGAATCAATAATTCTTTTTAATCTGGAACCATTGATAAATGGCCAGCATGTAGATACCAGGTAATTTGTTTGACTCTTGGTGCCTGAAAGCTTCATGCTCAGACATCCAATGAAGTTTCTTTTGATGTCAAAAGCTTAGCAACAAAAGGGTTTTGTCTTAACTTTATGAGTTGAGCTGAAAGTCAGTGCCACTCTTTTTTTTCTTCTTTTCAGTGACTTGTGGCCATTATTTCAGGCTAACCAGGGTAAATGCACATTTATGTGACAGACCTGTTGATGGAAGTGAGACTAGAGAATACAAAATGTAATCAGGGGTGTCTCAAGTTCATTGTTAAATTACTTTTCCATTATTGTGCATCCTAATTATCTGCATTTTAAATTGAATGTTTTCTTTTTTCTCTCACCCTCCCTTTCTGTTTCCCACTCTCCCTTTCTGATTCTATTTCTCTTCAGCACATCAGCAGCCATGAATTGCAATAGACTGGTCACAGATCCTCACTTCTTGTGTCCAACTGGTTGAAGACAGAGAGTATTAAGTTCATCGGAGAAACTTCAACAAGTCCAACCTATCCACAGTATATAGTTTTAACTGCTTATCCTAATCTTCTTTTCTACAATTGGGACATATACAAGCAAAACTTTTCCTATAGGGAAACCAGAAAGCTAGCATTACATCCTTGCAACCTGAACCCAGGTTTTCCATGATTACCAAGCTCTCAAGCACATTAACACAGCCATACCAGAAACCCCTGGTGTCTACGCTATACTTTCTTGATATCTTAAAAAAATACAGTCCTGTTACTTTAGAAACAGAAGCAACAACAAACACTGAATTGAGGTGGCCAAGAAAAGTGACAGTGTTAAATGGCTGTGTCATAGCTGGCGGTGCACTAGCTGAAATTATCCAGGCCTAAAGTAGCTGAGATTGAAAATGTTCTCAATCAAGCTGCAAAACAAGAGGAAATTCCAGTAAATCATTTACTTAATGAGATCAATGTGTAACTGATTTTCCCCCTTAACAAGGACAAAGTCAATATTAATATTTAGTTATCACCATTTTGTTTCTGTTTGCTAAATTGCCATATTAGACGCCAAAACAGTTGGCACTGTTTTGGATCTAATCCTGCTCTCATTTATATGGGGGTGAATCAGGAGTAAGTGCTACAGCTGGTTGCAAATTTTCCAAATAAATGTTTTTCTGTCCAAAAATCAAAGAAATCGAAACATTCCCCAGGATGGAACCCAGGCAGTTTTCTGGCAAGTTCAGTTGCCTCTTCTGCAGCCTGCGTGACAGGGAGCTTGGGAGCAGAGCTCCAGAGATCTCAGACTCTTCAGCAGCCCACCTGGGGGGAGCTGTGGACCACTGTTCCCAGGGCTTTGGGTTCCCAGTTCCTCAACAACTCACCTCATGGGCTGCCACAGAGCGAGGTCTTCCAGGCTCCTCGGGAACATCTTTTGTTTCTGAAACACCGAAACATTCAGAAAATGTGGGTGTTTCCAGGGCTGGTGCAAGGAAGTTTCGCGCCCTAGGCGAAACTTCCTTGCACCAGCCCTGCACCCCACCCCCCAGCTAACACCGCCCCCACCCCAAAGCCAGCCCCCCACCCTGCGGCAGCTCCTCCCCCTTACCCCCCACGGGCACCGGCCCCGGGCACAATGCCTCCAGCAGCACTAGGGGAGAGTAGTCCGTACACTGCTTGTAAGAGGGTGTAGCATGAGCTTCTTGATATCCCCCCCCACCCCCCCATCTCAGCACAGTGCCAGTTAGTCTTGCCACCTTAGAGGGCAGGAGTCCCACAACGGGGCAAGATACAGTCGAGCCCAAATTATTATTTAAAAAAAACCAAAATGCTCTGCTTATGCACTTAAATAAATAACACTAATATGTCTCTGTTCTATAACAACTTCGATGGGAGGATCTCAGCAAGCTTTGCAACCAGTTACTTTTAACTCGAGAAAGGGCTTCTGTTCTGACAGGCCAACAGGTAGAATTTGGAAACCTGTTCTGATGATCAATTATCTGACCTCTCAAAGCTTTAAACAATTTATGTGCAACTAAATTATAATAACATAGATTTTTATATAATTAATAATGTGTACTTACTAAATGCTATCAGACAACTAGCACCGTCAGCCAGGCTGTGGGACAGCTGCAACTGATATTCATTATTTTTATGGGTTAAAAACACTTCCCAAATAATTTGAAACCATCACTTCTGGTGATTTTATTAATGTCATCATTGTTTTTTGTTACACTCACTTGTGCTTTCTCATTTCAAAATTAGATTGTGAAATGTTTGGGGGGTAAGGGCCACGTCTGCATGTGTCTTTGTACAGCACCTAGCACAGCTGGGCATCAGTCTTGACTGGGATCTAGTGCAATATAAATAAATAACAATAATATTAATATAATTCCCATGACATACTGCTGCAACTAAAATCAGAAGAGGTGTTTGAGCTGGAGCTCCATCAGTATAAATCAGAGAGAGTAGCTGGGAGGGAAACTCGCTTCTGTACGTTGTTCCACCAGCGCTCAGAACATTAATCTTTTGGGCATGATGCGATGTCCACATTTGCTGGCAGTTTTGCTCCCTTTCTCTCTCCCCAAAGGCTCCTGAGGAGGGCATGGATGGATATATATATAAGGACAGTACTATTTTTATTTTGTGATTTTTAATGTAGGAGATAGGCGAAGAGAGCACAGGATGGGCATCTCTGGTTACATTTTAAAAATGTGAATAAATATATTCAATATCTAAGATGTTCAGGCTTAACTTTCATTTTCTTATCTCTAAGAAAAGTTTTTAAGGCCTTTTCCCTCCAACATAACATTTATAAGACTTAATGAAGTGGCTATTTAGAGGCTCTCTTTTACTCATTATCAGGTATAATATAATTTTGAATTGATAAATGCAATTTTTGCAAAGAGCTATTTACCTAATATGTGCAACTTAAAATGGCAATATAGAAAATTCAGCTATTGCTTGCAAAAAGAGATGTTTATTTTATTGGCATCTAGTTTTTGTGGCAAAATTACCTTAGCGTGAGATAGATCTCCATGTGGACATCTGGTGCTATTGATCCCACTGACCTTGATAGACATTCTAGGAGATGGAATCTCAGGAACAGTTGATGATTTGCTCTTAAAAAGAAAGGTTTTACTTTCCTTTATGATCAAATGCTAAGTGCAAAAAAAGAAATGTATTCTGGCAGCTAAAAATTTTGCTGTTATTCCTTTTGTGACTTCTATGGCTAAGATACTGAATGGATTCCATAAGTGAGAACTTGTCTATATGCCAACTCCACATGGTCTTCTCTCTTTAAAAAATGCTTTTGATTTTCACAGACTCCAGCTCTGTGGACAGACTTGTGCTGAAAAAAAGCATATCCTGCTGCTACAGGAAATAGTTTTCTCAACACCCCTGTATGTTATTTATTTTAATCATTACTTTAAAAATATTTCATACAAAAATCCATACAATATTGTTAGGCATATGAAGGCAGAGCAGAGTTCAAATGTACCTTTTTAGAGTTTGCTTCAACTAAACATAAAAGTTCAAAGGGTTAACATGTTTGCAAAAGCCTTGAAAATGCTAAGTGGATTTTTTTTCTTAATCTAAAAATCCAAGTACTAAATGTAGCAGGGCATTAAATTAGTCACTGGATTCACATTTAGAGGGAGCAGCACACAACAGGGTGAATACAGAGATTGTTCTGTTCACTATCTGATTCAATCCTGTACATTTTACCGTAGGTGGTCTAATTATTACCCTACTTAAGGTTAATGCCTAGACGCTTGAGAACTGGAGACTGGGCCAAAAGTAAAAACCCAGACTCAAATATGGCCAAACTTGTGCAAAATTCAGAACTCAAATCCAGATCTGAATTTTGTGATAAGTTCTTATGTCTTGTGTTCATGCAATCCAGAACCCCAGATCCAAACAGCCCCATTTGCAGATCCAAACTATGAAACTCAGACCCAAAAGTGAATAGTTTTCAAAAGTGAATAGTTTTTATATACAATACTTTTCCCCCTCAGTACGTCACCATTCTGAGGGCTTATACCTACCCATATCAACTGAATGGTATAAGCAGATACTTTGCCAACAGCCTACAAGAAGCAGAAGTTCTCTATTACTAAAAGAGAACTTTTGACAGAGAACCCCCGCCCCCAGGTACTGCAATTACTTGACGTCTACTGGGTTCCTGGTATATGGCTACAGATACTAAAAATTGCCTGTGGCAGATTTGCTACTGTGGGAAACTAACACAAAGAAAATGCGTATAGACTCATAGACTTTAAGGTCAGAAGGGACCATCATGATCATCTAGTCTCACCTCCTGCACATCACAGGCCACATAACTTTGCCCACCCACTCCTGTAATAAACACAGAACCTCTGGCTGGGTTACTGACATCCTCAAATCATGATTTAAAGACTTCAAGTTATAGAAAATCCACCACTTGCTTTAGTTTAAACCTGCAAGTGACCCGTGTCCTATGATGCAAAGGAAAGCAAACTAAATAAATAAATACCCCAACCCCCCGCGTGTCTCTGCCAATCTGACCCAGGAGAAAATTCCTCTGTGACCCCAAATATGGTGATCAGTTAGCCCCTGAGCATTTCAACAAGACCCAACGGCCATACACCTGGGAAATAATTCTCTGTAGTAACTCAGAGCCCTCCCCATCTAGAGTCCCATCACCGGCCATTGGGGAGATTTGCTACTAGCAGCTGCAGATCGGCTACATGCCATTGTAGGCAGTCTCATCACACCATCCCCTCCATAAACTTATCAAGTTCAGCCTTGAAGCCAGCTAGGTTTTTTGCCCCCCCACTGTTCCCCTTGGAAGGCTGTTCCAAAACTTCACTCTCCTGATGGTTAGAAACCTTTGCCTAATAATGTCAAGCCTAAACTTGCTGATGGACAGTTTATATCCATTTGTTTTTGTGTCCACATTGGTGCTTAACTTAAATAACTCCTCTCCCTCCCTGGTATTTATTCCTCTGATGTATTTATAGAGAGCAATCATCTCTCTCCTCAGCCTACTTTTGGTTAGATTAAACAAGCCAAGCTCTTTAAGTATCCTCTCATTCCTCTGATCATTCTAGTAGCCCTTCTCTGAAGCTGTTCTAGTTTGGATTCATCTTTCTTAGCATGAGAGACCAGAATTGCACACACTATTCCAGATGAGGTTTCATTCAGTGCCTTGTATAATGGTACTAACCCTTCCCTATCTCTAATGGAAATACCTCACCTGATGCATCCTAGGATTGCATTAGCCTTTTCCACAGCCACATCACATTGGTGGCTCATAGTCATCCTGTGATCAACCAATACACTCAGGTCTTTCTCCTCCTCTACTGCTTCCAACTGATAAGTACCCAGATTATAGCAAAACTTCTTGTTGTTAGTACCTACGTGCATGACCTTCCACTTTGCACTATTCAATTTCATCCCATTTCTATTACTTCAGTTTTCAAGGTTGTCCAGATCTTCATGATAATTAGATACCTGAGTATTTTGTAAGAGGATAGCCTGGAAATCCATGATGTACACAAATATGAACAGTGTGAAGGAAGATTAGAGTTGTGGGTATTATCAGTAGAGCTGGGTGAATTCTTTTCAGCAAATAGTTTACTCGCCAAAAAAAAAAAAAATCGCAGTTTTGCTCAACTCAAAAGTATTCACAACAATAGTGTTGAGTTTGCCAAATAGTTTTGACCAAACTGAAAAAGTGAAGTGTGTCAGCAATGGCAAAGTTTCAACTTCATTCATAGTGGTAATTCATAGTCATTCATAATCACAACGGACTGTTACTAGAGCATGGTAGACTGACTTTGTAGTCTTGTGGTTAGGGCATTCACATAGGATATGGGAAAATCAAGTCCCTACTCCAATGACTATTTCATTATTTATACAAGGTGGAACAGCTTGAACAATAGAGATTGAGAGTGAAATATCGCATAGCCCAGCGGAGACCCAGTTCAAATCTCTCCTCCACAGAAGCGGGTGTGAACCTGTGAAGAGTTCTTTAAGCACTGGACCAAAGGTTAAGAGAACTCTTCCTTTCCCAAGAATTTTGTGAATCTAGTCCTTTGCTTTTGTAAAAATGCCCCAATCAAAAATTCTGAATATTTTTGACTTTTCAGTATTCTTAAAATATTCATTTTTGGTTTGACCTAAAACAAAACTTTGTTCTTAATGTTTCAGAATTGCCTGCAATCTGAAAAATCCATTATTCACCCAGCTCTAATTCTGAGTTGAGGCTACATTTCATCTCAAGTTGGCATTAGTCAATAGAAAGAGTTCCATGATCCTTGATTTCAGTGCAAACTGTCAGCAGGCTTTTGAGACTCTTCCTTATACATGTTGAATTTATATATACTTACAGGGCCACCATGCTAGAGAAAGGGAGTTTCGGATCTAAAGTGTATCTAAAATGAGAAGAGACCAATACTTAGTTTCTAATATAAGAAAAGCTGTTATGGATTCACTTTTCTGAGAGACTCTTGCGTTCATGGGTCAAAATCCGCATGACAAAGACCACTCAGGGATGCCATAAGGCCTTGCAGTGACTTAAGATCTTAATGAATGCTTAAAGTATTTTGAAAGGTTAAGCCACCAGGAAACGTTTGTGGTGAATGTTCACTATGCTATCCAAACTGACCCTATTTCTAAAGAGCAGATATTTAAGAGGTCCAGCCAAATCATGGGGTCAGGTTAGTTTCAGAAGAGGAAGATATTGTGACGACTGATTGATTTTGATAAATCCACTTTGAAACAAAAGACATTTTCCAGTGCAAATGAGTTTTGGTCTGATCTAAAAAGTAGCTGAGCATAACAATTTTTTTAAAAATGACTACCCAGAATTAAAGCAAACTGAAATATAAACTCTATGAGCTTTCAAAAAGGCTCTCAAGAATGCTAGAATTCAGTAAATCCGTGGCAGGATTGACAGTTATAGAGAACAATATTGTAAACAAACTTTTTAGAATTCCAATTAAATGACCTGACTTGTTTTTTATACCCGAATTCTGATGCCATTAACAGAAAAAAACAAAAACAAAAAACAAAAAAACCACTCAAAGATTCCAGTTCATTCAAAACTTTATGCTAAACAACCTAAATGCTATCTATAACCTTGCGAAACTGGAGTCAGTGCAGTGCCAAAATAACGGAGACAATATTTTGAATAATCTCTGGACACCATATTTTCTTTACTACCTTAATAAACCAGCATATTCCTAACTTGATTTTAAATAGAACATGCACAGAGATACGTTCTGTTTAAATGTAATGAAGTAACCTTATGGATAGTGAAATAACTCCCTAATTACAGTTTATGTTCTCATGGTTCTTGAGTTTTCATTTTCCATAAATGGAGCAGATTTATATGAGTTCACATGACTGCTCCAGCTCAGGCAGAAGTGACCACGGCTGCCAGCAAGACTACTTAGCCATTAGACACATAGGCTAGGTAGTACTGTATGTTTAATAGAACTAGGTGTAAAGTGATGGTTCTTTTTTCACTGTTTATTGCTAAGCCAACCTGCTATAAAACATTGATCTCTCAGATACAGGAGACACATGACTCCCCTGCCTCTAGGTCCAGTAGGCTTAACCTGCTGAACCCAAAGTGCTAAAAGGACTTAAAATGTAATCATTAGTAGATTTTTGCAAGCAGCTGGTAAAACAAGACTTCTAGGCAGTCAGGGTGCTTTAATTTATTTCTTAATCCTGCCAAATCAGCAGAAAAGTATTTTAACTTAGTTCCACTTGGCAGGCAAAAGTTAGAATTCCAAAAGGACACTATAATAAAAGGCATCAATAAAGTGAAGAATGATAAACTCTGTGCAGTGAAGGCAAAGTGACCATCAGCTTTAAGGTCCAAACTTTTATTTCTCTTTTGAAAAACCAGAGAAATACTGTACGTCAGTTTGGCTTGGTGTACCTGGCAATATATTTAGTTTTTTCAAAAGGCTCAACATTTCCAGCCTCCATTAAATCCATCACAGTCTAGCGAGACAGACGGCAGACAAAAGAGATTATAAAAAAAACAAACTCCTGGCTTGTGCGTCAATCAATAGTTGCTGCACTGACAGGCAAATTGCAAGTCACCCATTAGTAATTGTTCACTTTTCATGTTTAAAGAAATCATCATGATGGCCAGTCTTTAAGACCAGATCTTCCATTATGCAGGCTTGACCCCATCAGTGCTAAGGAGAGTAGAAAATAACGGCATGAAATATTATGGGATAGCACTAGAGGCATCATCACAAACAAAATGAATGAATGTTTGATAGTATTTAAAAAGAATTATACAGAATATGTTGTGAATAATTGCATTTATTTCTTACGTGCCTAATTAGTACATCTTATCTAGATCTGAAAAAAGGAAACTAAGAAAGTTTTGACCATGGTTTCTTGCCATTTTGCACCTAGCTACAGAATAAAATCTTCAGTGTGCAGTAATTATTCTTGGCTATTAAATATGCTACAGTGACGGCAGTACAAATATAGTCCACAAGCTCATTTTCACAACGTGATTTAGATGATCTGTTTAATCTAATGCGATCTGCAGACTTGATTTCTTGCCACAGAGTGCACACAGGAAATCCTGGAATAATATCCAAAGACTGTGCTGGACTGAAAGTGAAACCTTTGGTTTAACATGCTGCCAAAAGTTTTAAAGAAACAAACTCACAAAATGAAAATCCTCTAGTGTTCTTGAAATCATAAGGTGCAGCACTGGCTGACTGGAGCAATACTATATGCATTGAAATTTGAATTAATGATTTTGAGAGTCAAATGAACTCTTAGTTTGGTGAAATGTATAAAAAGGGATCTAGAAACAAAATGCTCTGGCTTTTAAAATGAAAATTGTAAAACAAATGGAAGGGGGAAAAGATGAGCGTTACCATGCTAAATTAATTTGTTAGAGGGTTTTTGGATTTTTGCAATTTTTAAAAATCAAGGTGTTAATAGATGATCTTATATTTACTGTTACTGAGTCACAAAAAAGCAAAAGCCAGGCCAGAGATTTAATATTGCTTGCTGCAGAATTGGAACCTAGAGTGCAGTTTTACTCTGAAAATGTACTCTATAAATATGGCAGTGTTGGGTTCCATGTTCATTGTGTCTCACTGATTTCCACAGTACATTTGCTCAGTTTGTAAGTACAAATGTTTTTTCTAACTGCAGGCTCCAAGAACTTTGGGCTCTGATGGCCAAGCCAGTTCTTTTCATTTCACGCACCATCAGACAAACTGCAAGCTACTGGGGTTGTCCAGATGTCACTGAAGGAAGACTCTGAAGAGAACCGTGTTTCACAGGTATAGCTATAGGCAGAATTTGGCTTACAGAATCTTTATTACTGGGGATGATACGTGATATGAAAAGAATCCAGAGTGAGGTTGTGGAGCCTACAGTTAGGAAAAATATCTTTTGAGCTCCAAACTGAGCAAATTTAATAGGAAAACTAGTGATACATAATGAATATAAGACCATTGTTACACTCACTTTAAGATGCAATGCAATTCTACAAGCGTTATCTATCAGTAGCAATATTTAAGCTGCTTCATTTATAAAGTCAAAGCTTAGAGCCATCCGCTGGCTGAAAAAGCAGCTTTCTATAGTTGTGAAATGTATAGAATATATAACGATACCATGCTGGATATCAGAATTAAAGACTTCACAAAAATATAATTAATATTACCCAAACATAGTCCCACTAGTTAGCCAACAGCAACCCGACCGCAACTGCTGCTTTTCAACAGAAACCTTGTATTAGCAGAAACTTGAGAACTCAATATTTTACATTACAGTGAATTTTGATGCTGAACTGCCTTTAAAATTTAACCAAGAGCCACTGTCTACAGAATTCCCTGAATAACAGCCTACATTTTACCTGTTTTATAGTTATATGCTTTGTAGCAGCAGCATCTTCAAAATCGTCTCTCCCTGCCCCTATTTATTATTACAAAAAGCAGCTATAAAACTGCAATCTCTTTCTTTTATTATAGAGTGTATGCTCCTTGGGTCAGGGACCTTGTTTTATTTATATGTAATGTGCCATACACACTTATGGGACTATATAAAAATAATAATTGGAGGTGGGCCAAAAGAGGAACCTCGAATCTGAATCACTTTTAAAAAAGAAACCACATCCATTTATTTGTTTGTTTGTTTTTTAAGAGAAACGGGACTCTTCTGGGTGAGCTCTTACTCCCAGTTCCAAACCCAGTCCTATAATTTTGCTTCTACATCAGACATAAAACCAGAAAGATTCAATTTTCTGGTTTGGATGTGAACAAAATCTTGCATTCAAGATGGTAGAAATCTCATAGGAGCAGCTCATCTCAAAAGATTCCCATCATTTGAGATTGAAATATCATGAGAATAGCTTGGAATATTTTCATGCCAGCAAATCCAAACCCGAATCCTAGTCCTGATTTGTCTTCAAAACTGAACTGTAAACTCCAGGGTATGCCTGATTCGTAGCAAGCTCTGAAATCCACCTGCTTGAGCCAACTCTAAAAATAAGAGTATTTCTATAGCACAGTGGTTCCCAAACTTGGTCTGCGGATTGCTCAGGGTAAGCCCCTGGCGCGCCGGGCTGGTTTGTTTACCTGCCGCCTCCGCAGGTACGGCCGCTCGCGGCTCCCACTGGCCACGGTTTGCCGTTCCTGGCCAATGGGAGCTGCGCAGTGCTTCTATATCGTGATGCCAACTTTTCCCAATCTAGAGCTAAAAATTTCCCAAATCTGGTGAAAAATTCCCAGCAGTGCTTCTATATCCTGGGAAATTTCCCAAAACCTGGGAATTTTTGAGTAAAATGTTTCAACTTGGGAAATTGGGAATTTTAATTCAAAACATTTTACTCAAAAATTCCCAGGTTTTGGGAAATTTCCCAGGATATAGAAGCACTGGAGCTGCGGGAAGCAGAGCGGGGAACGGAAAACCAGTGGGAGCCGCGAGCGGCCATACCTGCGGAGGTGGCAGGTAAACAAACCGGCCCGGCGCGCCAGGGGCTTACCCTGAGCAAGCCGTGGACCGAGTTTGGGAACCACTGTTATAGCATGTTATTAGCCAGGATTGGTGAAATGTTCTAGCAGACACTAGTGTCAAAGTCAGATTCAAGACTCACAAAATTTGTCAGACCACTCTGTTTATTAGCAAAGCGCTTTGCCAATGCACCCAGATATATGTGAGTTTCCTGCAAAGGCACAAGCTATCTTATTTATACAGATAAGGGAAGACAAACTTAACATAAGAAACAAAAAGAAGCAGAAACTGACAAATATACATACATATCTTATTTGCACACTAACTTTTACCAATCTCCTAGCTCAGTAGGAGCTCTTTAAGTTCGTTAGTTTGAGGACCCATTGTCTCTCACACCTTAATGTTTCTCTTCCTGACAACTATATTTCAACAAACCTTTCAGACAGCAAGAACAAGCAGCATTTCTTTAATGAATTATAATTACAATATAATTCATTCTACTTTCACACTAGCTAGCCAGGAACTGGTGGCACCATGTGCATCCACTGTAATCCATTCTAAATGCAGCCAGCAGTACAAATTATCTGTCCTTCAGTCTGACTGAATAACAGATTTAGCAAACAGCTGATAAGCAGGAAATGGCTGCACAATCTCAAAATGCAAGGGGCCTTTGTTTTCCTTAAAAACTATGTTTGTCTTCACTTTCATCAGCTACCAACTACTATGTTGCGTATGTTCTTGGTTTTTTTATTCAATATCAAGTTCTGAGCATAAACTGCAACCTTCCTGTGGAATAGTAAGAGTAACATGACATTCCAAGATCGTTGGCATATTAGTGCCATTATTCTACTTTCTACAAAGTTTTACTATCAATGGCCTGAATATAGCTTTTAACTTGTTAAGTGCAAGGGCTCTGTTCTTCTCTCCTTATGTGTGTAAAAGTTCTACTGACATTCATGGGAGTTGTATTCACATAGGAAGAAGAGAGCAGAATCCCAAATGTGGAACATGGGCCTATACTATAAAATATGCAACAAGGATCCAACCCAAAGGAAGTAACAAACAGCAGAGGAGGTCAAGGACTAATCCTGTGGGGATCTTGCTTCATCATAAAGAAAAGATTTTGGAGGTTCATTTTCACAATTCAGCATACCATCATGTTGATAATTAAGCTAAAAATTGAGACCACAGGTGGCCTTTGTGGGAGTGTGCTAAGTTTAGATTTAAAATGAGTAAAACCATTGTGGTACCTTAATTGATATGCCATAATATGCCAGCAATGCCCCTCTGCTATGTACATCGGTCAAACTGGACAGTCCTTACGCAAAAGGATAAATGGACACAAATCAGATATAAGGAATGGCAATATACAAAAGCCTGTAGGAGAACACTTCAACCTCCCTGGACACACAATTGCAGACTTAAAGGTAGCCATCCTGCAGCAAAAAAACTTCAGGACCAGACTCCAAAGAGAAACTGTAGAGCTTCAGTTCATTTGCAAATTTGACACCATCAGCTCAGGACTAAACAAAGGCTATGAATGGCTAGCCAACTACAAAAGCAGTTTCTCCTCCCTTGGTGTTCACACCTCAACTGCTAGAAGAGGGCCTCACCCTCCCTGATTAAGCTTACCTCGTTATCTCTAGCCTGAATCTTCCCTGCACATTTATATCTGCCCCTGGACATTTCCACTGCTTGCATCCGAAGAAGTGGGTATTCACCCACGAAAGTTTATGCTTCAATACCTCTGTTGAATAAGGTGCCACAGGACCCATTGTCGCTTAATTGATAGAATGTACCTTGCAAACTGTGGATACAGTTCTGCCCTTGGAAGCATGAAGTGTGCAGGTGTTGGGGGAAAATGGAGCTGTACCAACTGAGCACAAGGACGCCGAGCCATGTTCAGGGAGGCAGGAGTAATACACTCTAAAGCATTTCTGACTTCTGCTCCAAGACCAGTAAAAGTAATACACAGAATATATTTTATATGGGATAAGATGCTGGATGAGATAGCAAGGAAAAGACAATTACTTGCCTGTACTGTAACTGTTTTACTTCAAGATGTGGGTGCAGATGTGTATTACACTCAGGTGTGCATGTACCCAGCACACCAAAGCCGGACAACTTTGCTTACCAGTAACCATCGGGACAGTGCTCTCACCCGCTGGCCCTCATAGCCCCGCCCACGGCTATATAAGGGCGACACCACTCTGACCCTCCTCAGTTCCTTCGTATCAGAATCTAAGACTGGAGACTCCGATGCAGCGGTGACAGAGGGTGGGCCGTGGCATACATGTCTGCACCCACATCTCAAAAAACAGCAGTTACAGTACAGGTCAGCAACCGTATTTTCTTCTTTGAATGGTTGCCAACGTGTATTCCATTCAAATGACTTACAAGCAGTACTGGTAGGAGGTGGAGTTTGGAATCTACTTAAACAATGACCACAGAACTGCCTGCCCCAAGTTTGCACAATATTGAAACATCACTGAGAAATATGATAGATATTGCTTGATCTCATGTCAAATGAGCCTGTTATGTCTGTGGGGGCGTCTGAGCTACTCCATACGACATGTAATGTAGGAGGTTATCCACCTGGAAATTGCCTGAGTGGAGACCGGCTGAACCTTTCATTTGATCCTCATAAGAGACAAAAAGCTGATGAAGTGAACAGAATAATTTTCATATAGAATGCGAAGCACTGCCTCACATGTAACGTATGAAGGTGCTGTTCATCTGCGTTTGAATGTGACTGAGGAAAGAGTACAGGTGAGTAAATAACTTGGTTAAGGTGAAACTATGAAATCACTTAGGACAAAAATGTCGGATGTGGCATAAAGGACACTTTTGTCTTTGAAGAACTGTGTATATGGAGGCCTGCCATTAGAGCCTGCAATTCACTGACCCTTCGTGCAGATGTTATAGCAACAAGAATGTCTCTCCTTCCCCAAGACAGCCTAAGAGCAAGTTGCCAGAGGTTCAAACAGAGGACCCATGAGGGTGGCCCGTACAGTATTAATGTCCCAAAATGTGACCATTTCCTTCACATGTGGAAACAAGCATACAATACCTTTCAGAAATCTCAGTGCTTTGGAGTCTGAGAAAACTGCTTTCCCCTGGATGGGAGGATGGAATGTCAAGATCACTGCCAAGTGAACCCTCAACGAGCTAAGAGGCAGATTGGAGGACTTCAGATGTAACAACTAATTTGAAATGTCCTGAACACAAGCTAATAATGGCTGAATTCCCCTAGATCAGTGTTTCCCAAACTTGGAACGCCGCTTGTTCAGGCAAAGCCCCTGCCGCGCCCGCCCGGTTTGTTTACCTGCCGCATCCGCAGGTTCAGCCGATCGCAGCTCCCACTGGCCGCGGTTCGCTGTGCCCGGCCAATATTGAGAGAATATTTGTGAACAGTTTTTGGGAGCATTTGGAGCATTTCTTAATTAGCTCTATCTATTCCTGTGTGATGGAACTGCACCCTTTATTGTCTATATCAACTTTTTATAGGTCCATCTTTTAAAAACACTGTGAACACAACTGTGTATAAACTAGCATTTGCATATACAAATGACCACTCAAGCTCCTAATTATTATCATCATCATTTATTATTTGTATTGTGACAGTGCCTAGGAAACCCACTCATGGACCAGAGTCCCATTTTGCTACGTACGACAAAAATACATAACATGAAAATGTAGGTGCACATGACTATGGGTGTCACCTTTAAAAAAATGTAGCACTGAAGTCCTGCATGCTGGGTTAGTAATTTAACATAACGTTAAAAACATCTGAATTATCTTTTTAGGGGATAGATCATGCCAGTCAGGCTACTATTTTTTTGTGGTTTTTTTTAAAGCAGACACCTTTGCGGAGCTGAGGATAACACAGTAGAAGGGCTGGTTGAAGATACAGCTCTAAATTTTCTTCCAGAATCTTTTAACAAATGGCATGTTTGACAGAGATGAGTTCAAATCTGGCAGCATTGCTTAACTTGCATTTTCAAGAGAGAAGTTTAAATATCCCTTACCAACACCTTTAGCAGCTAATCACTGAAAACATGCTGTAGGAACAAAGTAAGATCAATTGTACAATACTGTTCTCTATCAACTAAAATAGTCAAGTAGTAAAATGTAAGCTATTGATTTCAGATTCTGCAGACTGTTCAATATTTATCAGCCATGTAGGCCCTTACCTATTTCACTCCACCGAAAGGACATAGAGCACTCTGATAAATAAATGGCAAGTTTTCAGTGAGAAACATTTTGCTGGCAGGGAACATTTTGCCAGGACTTGCCATCCTATGAGTAATGAACAATCCATCCATCTTTATATTTAGCAAGTTTTCCATTTCATCCCCTGCCCTTTTTAGTATATGATTTAATTCACAGCACATAAACATTTATACAGGAACCTTGTAAAAACGAAAAAGTGCACAGTTATACTGTCAGTGTGTTTTCTGAGACAACTAAGGGCAGCTGGAGAAACTCATTTTTAAAACGAATCCATGTCTTGTGTTTGTTCTCACTGTGCAATCTCTTATACTCTCTCTTTGCCTGACTGACTCTATTTATATAAATCTCCCTCTTCTTTTTTAAACTATTGCCATTTACAAACATTGGACCTGACCCTTCAGGGTGCTGAACCGTTCGTATATAATCACCAATATTTTGAAAAGTGGCCCAGGTACAATTTTGAGTTCTGTGAGGGCTACATGGAACTTGAAGAATGGTCCAATGGTTAGGGTGTGACCCTAAGACTTTATGACACCCAAGTTCTATTCCCTACCCTACCACATACCTCCTGTATGACCAAGGCTTGGTCCACACTAAGCCCCCAGTTCGAACTAAGATATGCAACTTCAGCTACGTTAATAACGTAGCTGAAGTCGAAGTATCTTAGTTCGAACTAAAAGGTACTTACCTCGGGTCCAGACGCGGCAGGCAGGCTCCCCCGTTGACTCCGCGTACTCCTCTCGCGGAGCAGGATTACCGGCGTCGACGGCGAGCACTTCCGGAATCGATTTATCACGTCTATTCAAGACGCGATAAATCGATCCCAGAAGATCGATTGCTTGCCGCCTAACCAGCCGGTAAGTATGGACGTACCCCAAGGCCTGAATATACAAAAGGAGTTAGGTGTCTAAATCTCTGTTTTAGGTGCCTATGTCCCAGATTTGGGACCACTGCAATGCACAAAACTCCCCCTAAACCCTAAACTCACTCTTTGCCTAAGTTTTTGCAGTAAAAGTTCCCTATGTTTCTGCTTCTGAGCATGTGCCCTGCAGTCTCCCTCTAGGCACCTGGGTGCCCATCTCCCACCTAAGCCCCAGAGCAATTCTCAAATCAAGGGAAGATAAGTGTCTGGCCCCCAATTAGGGCCCAATCAGGTAGGCATGCTGAGAGGGTGCCTACCAGATTGGAGGAGCTGAAGGAGGAGGAGCTCCCTCGTAACTTTTAGTCCATTTGGGACAAAGAAAGAGTGAGAGAGCAAGTGTGTGAGAATAACTCTACAGCCTGGTGGTTAGAGCACCCACCTGGGTGGTGGGAGACCCTGGGTCCAGTCCCTCTTTTGTACGTTCAGGCCTTAGTGTCTCTGGGCCTCAGTTCCCCATCTGTAACATTGGGATAATACTTCCCTACCTCAGAGGTGTATTGTAAGGAAAAACGGCGCTAGAGCGTGTGAGGTGCTCAGATATTCTGGTAGGGGGAAGAGTACAGGAATATCTAAGACAGATTTTGTACACACCTTGGGGAATTTGAAATGATTTTAATATGAATACTCAAAGTCTCAGGGGATTCAGCTAAGCAGTCAGAATCCATTAAGACAGTGTCCTTTCCCATAAAGAGTCTCCTCCCCCAGCTGGTGTCTTTTACCCTACTTCCCACCGCTTATCTGCAGTTGCCTTCTTGGGAGGGGACCTAGTGGGCTACAATATTTTTATACCCAATATGCATTTTCATGCAGAAGCAACAGACCTGTTCAGCCCTCTGGCATCTCCAGCACTTTGTCTATTGTGAGATGATGGAGGTGGGGCATAGGGTATGCTCCCACTCACTCCATTGAGGGGCTTCCAGCCCCTTCCTCTCCCTCCTGGAAGATGAAGAAATGTCATTGCCCCCTTCCCTTATCCCACCCCCCACCATGAGGCTGAACTAAGTCAATCCAGGGCCATTGGCACACTCCCATACGACACTGTATCCAGGCTGTGGCCCTGCTCCTCCTTGGGGTATCAGCGGGTTTCAGAGTTGGGAATGAACCAGTTCACACATCTTAGATACTGGGTGAAATCCTGGCCCCACTGTAGTCAGGGGAAGAGCTCTTATTCACTTCAACGGAGCCAGGATTTCACCCATTGTTTCAGGCTGTTTGCAGATTCAAACAGGCCTCAGTTACAATCAGGTCACATTTTCAAGCTTTTCGTTGCACCCATCAGAGCCAGAAAAATAACTCTACTGATAGTTGAGATCTCCATCTAATCAGGCAATTCCAGGATCTCAGGCCCCATCCTCAGAGATCCTCCGTGCACTCCCTGGCAATCTGAAGAGTCAATCCATCCCTCCCACAAATCAATTCCCTCTGCTCTCCCACTCCCCCAGATCTGCCGCCACGCAGTAAGTGGGCTATTACAGTAAGAATCTTGAACCTGTGGAAACCAAAACAACACGTCCATTGAGAATGATTAGGGAGCCAAAAGGAAACGCCAAGAGCATTTTTAATAGTACTCCTCCACCTTGTCTCCCCCAAAGACATTGAGATGTTTAATGAATCTCAGTTATATACATATTCCTTGAAATTTCCCTTTATAGAAAAAAAAAAACTAGCCAGGTTCTCTCTCTTTTCCCTGGGGTGGGCACACATTACAGTTCTAAAGCATTATCACATCAACTGCTGGCCTGAGAGGCTTGACCCAGAGCCCTGCACCAGTAAATTATTTCCCCCTGACATATGGCTTAAGGCTCAAGGATTTGAACATTTAATTGGTGCATTTTCTGCAGGGCTTTAGCGGCTTGGCAAGGTGAGATTCCTGCTAATCAGGGATACAGCATGGAAACAGTTCCTGCTGTGCATCACTGTCAGCCTCTGCCTACAAGAATGTATTGATCTCCTTGAGCTCGAGGGACTTGCATTATCTGTGTCATGGACTAAAGTCATCTCTCAGGAAAGCCATCGTTCCAACTTTCAGAATTTTTATTCATCAAAAAATTATCATTCCTCTATTGCCTTTTGGAATAGGAATTAGCTCATTCTTTTGGAGAAAATGGACACTTCGTTCCTTTGTGGCTGAAATTAAAACCGCTCCAAAACTTTTTGATTTTTAAGCTAGCTAATGGACAAAGAAACAGGAATATATGCCCCTCAAAACATTAAAATGTAGAGTAAATGTTTGCATCTCTAACTCTCTCTCATTACCAACACCATTGGAAAATATTAGGGGCATTTCTTAAAAAAAATAATCCCATTATACCATTTGCATGCTGCTCTTATGATAAACTTTGAAATCTAGATTGCTGCTCTTCCAGTGAAATTCCCCACATGTGGCTGATGTTTGAGTTTCTCTGGAAAAGCTTTGTTAAGAAAAAAAAATCACACAATTTCCACTCTTGCTGATTTACTCCTACTGAACTCCTTAGTAACAGTACAATCTTGAAAGCCCTCTATACACTGAGTTCCTGCTGTAGTCAAAAGAAGTTCTGCACACGGAGAAATTGCAGGATCGATGCCTAAACCTTGTATGAAGTGCTAAATAGGTAAAAGCTTCATTCATGGCTATATTTTTCCAGAGCAAGAATAAATATTCAGTCAAAATGAGCTTTTTATTAAGAAAACAAGAAAATGAGAGAAAAATTCTGGTTCCCATCAAAGAGCATAGTGTGTGTCTCCTTCGCAGCAAACTGCATTTGAACACAAAAAGGCTGCTACCTCTACAAAAAGGGTTGGCGAATTCTCTCCATTTAAGGATGCAGTATGCAGAAAATAAGCCATAGCTGATACAAGCTGCTTATGTCATGACTACTTCTGTAGGTATTCCACAAAACGTTACTAACAGTATCAATAACTATTGAATAAAAAGAATGTTTGCTGCTATTCAACAAAGTTTCTTTCGTCTAAACAAAAATGATGAGCAAAGGGGTGAACAACACAAAGTAGGATGGAGACGTTCAAAGAATAAAGTATTTATGGCCCTAACTCAGAAACCGTATGGTAAGAAAATAAATTTTTTTACTCCCTATTTTTTCCCTTTCACTCTGCAAAACATGTCTGATAAATTGGGAGATGATACAAATTTCCCCACTTTCTCCACTCACAGCCACTGAGTATCAACATGTTCAGGAATTTTATTGTTTTTCAGTTTCATTGACTCTCGAGAAGGCTTTTAGGTCTGGCATTGTGTGGAAGTTTCGTGAGAGCTGGAGTAAGATAACAATCACAAGTAAAAATTCTGACATAGGTAACCTTGTGCAGTCTTTTTAAAGCCTCTTTCTCTTTCCATGTTTACACTAGCATTATCCACGACTGTGCAATGCCTTTCTCTCCTTAGTAAAGGATACTGTTCTTCAAACAAAAAGCAGGCTCATTTTGTTAAAATACATTTGACAGCTCAATCAACTTTGCAAACTGGCATCTCTGGAATGTCAATTGTAATTTAGCCAGGAGATCAATTAAGAGATTCATTTATTTTCTATGTATATGGTGAAGTATTTTTTGCATTAGCAAATACCAGTTTACCAATTTACACTTTTTAACTTCTAATAAGCTTGCTAACAACTCCAGGGGTATCACTGAAATAGACTCTTCACAGATACAGTGTAATGTTCATCCATTCTTTAATTGTACTTTTATCAGCAGGGATAGGAGGTGGATTCTAACACAGTTATTATTGAATACATTTTCCTGTCAACCCACCAGCTAACATTTAATTTAAAACAACTAGGACCAAATTCTGCTCTGTTACAATCCTGTAAATCCAGTGTATTTTCCATTTACCGCATTTAACCCCTTACACCCTTCATTTGGCTCTTCTGTTTTTACATTGTAGGGTACTAAGACTCAATGGGTTTTGTTGATACATTCACGTAACATACTGTGTGCCTGATCAGCCTTGTAGTGAATCCTTTATCTCTGAGTTCAAACCCAAGGATGACTCAACCATGGGATTAATATACTTGCTTTCCTGCACCTTCAAAACAACATTTTTTCCCCAAAATTAAGTTTGTGGGCTACACAGCACAATTAACATACATGCAGTTTACTTTTTCACGTGCAAAGTGTTGTAACTTCTCAGTAAGATACATTTTTCTGATATGAAGTTGAATGAAGAAAATATTACCAGTAGCTTTTTGTGTGTGTCTTTGTACAATAGCATACCTATATCACACAACGTAGCAATGTGTATGCAGTCAATTCCATTTGACTAATATTGTCTAGCTGTAGTGATATCAATAAACCAATTAGCTTCATCCTTTAAATCCTTCTGTAATGTTTAACGTGCTAAAGTAAGGGCACCAGGGCAGACTTTTGAGGACACATTTTGGGTTTGTGGGCTCAACAATGGGTGCCTATAATACATAACACAGGACCGTGAGGTAAAGGATTTCATTTCACTTATATGACAAGCAGCCAACACAACCCTGACATTGCAATTTGCCACACTTTTTTGTTATGTTCTGCATCCCATTGAAGTCTCATACATCCTACCCACTGCCATAGGCTACTGGTCTAGAACAAAGCTTGAGCAAAATATAATAAAATAGGGTTTGAGGGCAGAAGGAGAAGAATCACAATGGAGATTTTGTCACCACTGATGTTAGCAGTCCTGTTCCCACAAGAACTATACATTTTGTATCAGCTGATACTTGAGTAAGAGGGATCTACTGTTGATCCACACAGAGTGGCAAGAATGGGAAAGAAATCCCAAGGAAAATCGATGTGTGGACAAATGTGTGTGCTCTTTACTACATAATACACAAACGTGCTCAGAGAGAGAAAGAGAGAGAATGCAGAATGGTGTGGTGTGATAAACAACTTTTATAAACATATGTTTAAGTTGGCCACATTACAAGTGGCAAAGTCATGAATGAGTTAAGCAGGTTATTCCAAATGGGTGATAATCAGATCTCTATATACTTCTGCCTGTAAAGCTGGATCCCTTAATTATCATAAATCCAATTGTATATATAATAATATTTGATATAATAATTTGTATATATAATAATATATATATAATAATATATATATATTAAATATATAATAATATCAGCCTTAAGTCTGATATCACAGGTTTTTCCAGGGCTAGAAGTGAGTTGTGTGTCCCCTGCCGGAAAACTAATATAAAATTCTATAGGGTTGCAAAATATCAGACTTTGTTGCCATAACATTTAAGCTGGAAGCGGATCTTCTCTGTAATTATTAATGAATACTGTATGTTGACCTGGTTATGGGGATGTTTACTGTATTAATATATTGATTTACTTTAATCAGCGGCTGTAAGGAAAAAGAAACAGAAAGGAAAAAAGAATAGCTCAAGAGAAATCACTTCTCTGAAAACTCTCGAGAGTTGTTAAGATACTCTGGGCTTGTTTACACTTACTGGAGGAACGACGCTGCGTCAATCGATGCATCGGTGGTCGATTTAGCGGGTCTAGTGAAAACCCACTAAATCAACCGCCAATCACTCTCCCATCCACTCTTGTACTCCACCTGATTGAGAAGAGTAAGGGGAGTCGAGAGGAGAGCGTCTCCCATCAACGTTGCGTAGTGTGGACCCCGCGGTAAGTAGATCTAAGCTACATCGATTTGAGTTACGCTATTCACGTAACTCAAATTGCGTAGCTTGGATCGACTTTTCCCTTTAGTGTAGACAAGGCCACTGCCTGGACAGGAAAAGGGTTGCTCTAACAGGAGGTCAAAAGAACTATGGCAGGTTTAAAAAGGAGCACTCCTTCCAGATTGGTGGAATTTGTTCAGAAGAACCTGACTGATGCAGGCACTTTTCTGGGATGTCTGAAGAAGTGAAGTCTGCCCAAGTTACCATCAGGGAATTAGATAGAATACACCTGAATGCAGACTGTTTGTTGTTGTAATATTCACTTTCTCTAAATCGTTTGTTCCTACGGTTAAAATAAACAATACTTTTGGTTTTATAAAGGCTGTCTGGTCACTTTAAACCGCTGGTCACAGACTCCCAAAGAGAAGTCAGACCTGCTGGGTAAGCACGGTTGCTCCCCAGGGTACTGCAGCCCAGGACCCTCTCTGACAGGAGGAGAATTAAGGAATTCCATCCCTGAAGAGGTAAAGGCATAAGGCCTGACATTTGAGTGGGTGCGCTCACAGACTAGTAAGGAGGACAGAGGTGCAGCTAGTCCTGTAACTCTAATGACATTTTTATTTAGAAAAAAGTCCCCCGTCCCTCCCCAAAGGACTGAATAGTACCCATCCTGGGCTGCAGACCAAGGTAACTGGGGTGGGTGGGAGTAGGGAACTAGCGGTTGGAACCTGGCGCACGGTAAGAGCCCCCAGCCTGGGTGCCCCCAGCCCTGCCCCTGCGTGGCTCCAGGCCCAGAACTTGGGGGCTAAAGTGCGTGAGTGAGTGAGTGAGTGAGAGAGAGAGTGTGTGTGTGTGTGTGTGTGTGTGTGTGTGTGTGTGTGAGAGAGAGAGAGAGAGAGAGAGAGAGAGAGACACACACACACACACACACAATGGAGCCTTCCTGACCATGGTGCCCCAGGCAGTCACCCACGTTGCCAACCCGTAAGGCCAGCCCCTTGCCCACCTCCCCGCCGCATACCAGGCCACCCTGACTTCTGCAATGCTGAAGGCAATGCAGAAGTAAGGGTGGCAATACCACGACTCCCTTATAATAGCCCGATTTCACAGGGGGGATAAGTTTCCTCTAAGCCTCATGGCCTCTCAAACGGCCCCAGCCCCGGAGCTGCCCCAGCGGGAAAAGGTGCTCTCCTCCGGCTCCGGGCTGCTGCGGTGAGAGAGGGCTGGGGAGAGTCCTCTCTCCTTGCCGTAGCCCCAGGGCAGTCAGCACCCCAAACCCCTCATCCCCAGCCCTACTCCAGAGCCTGCACCCTCAGCTGGAGTCCTCACCCCCCCACATCCCAACCCTCTGCCCCAGCCCTGAGCCCCCTTCCGGCACCCTGAACCCCTCATCCCTGCCCCCACCCCAGAGCCCTCACCCCCAGGCAGAGACCTCACCCCCCTGCACCCCAACCCTCTGCCCCAGCCAAGTCCCCTCCCACACTCCAAACCCCTCAGCCCCACCACACATCACCGCCATATTGGTGCACATAACAAATTTCATTCCGTACATGGATGTAAAAAATTAGAGGGAACATTGCAGGGGAGACCAGATTTTGTAGTCTGTGATGCGTTTTTCATGGCTGTGAATTTGGTACAGCCTTAGTTATAAGTCTTGGGGTCATGGGGGAAATGGATTACCATATGGTGGGAAGGTGAGGTGATCAAAGATGCATGATGAATGCATTGTATAGTCCTCCCATTTAGCACATGGGTATCACCTCTACAGATACGAGATATATATTTTTATTTCCTTTGTGTTAAAGATCTATATTATCCTTGTGGAATGCAAATCAGAAAAGGCCATTGCAAAGAAGAGTAGTCTAGCATATTCAGAACTGCTTTGCTGTAATACTCATCTCAGAGGTAACTGAAGCTCACAAGCGTGAGGAGAAAAACTGTCCCTCAAAACCTCAAAGCAAAGAAAATAAATGTAGATTAAAAAAAGATTTTTTTTGTTCCCTGTAGCAAAGTGCATCTCACCAGCGCAGCGCCTCTTGCTGGTCATCTTGGGAATTAGCTGTTCACCAGCCTTGGAGCACCCTCTGCTGGCCGATGTCTCGCCTGCTGCTGGCCCCCGGACCGCAGTGCCCTTTTTCTCAGGATTCTGCCCTCAGCAGTAACCCACAATCTGGATCTCCCCTCCCAGGGGAACCCCGAACCCTTTATCCCCACTTTGCTTCAGTGGCTACTGCCAGTCAGCATCTAGCCCCAGCTCACTGGGGCAGACTGCAGTCTGTAAACCACTCATCACTGGCAAGGGGGGTTTGGACCTGCTGCCTTTGCCTAACCCCAGGCTGCATCTTTACAACCCCAGTACCTGTTTTGGCCTTTAACCAGGCCCGCAGCCTGGGGATTTGCCTCCTCCTCCCTTTCCCCAACACTGCTCTGTCTCAAGAATCCTTCTCTCCCAGGCAGCCAGGTCCCCCTCTCTCAAGAGCTAGAGAGAGACACTCCTACCGCCTCCCTGAGCCCTTATAACAGGGCCAAGTGTGGTCTGATTGGGGCATGCCGCCAGCTGTGGCTGCATCCCCAATCAGCCTAGCCTTTTTTCTAGGAGCAGGGTAACTGCCCCGCTACATTCCCCCTATTAAAAATGCCACAATATTTTAAAGAGATGGCCACAGACACATAAAAAGCAAGACTTTGATGCAATAATATTGTAGGGGTTTTTTCAATTAACATTGATAGGTGTGGGATGACAACCTAGACAAATTACACATAAGATTATTTATTTATTGAGTCTCTGCACACAGACTTCTCCTGCAGCTTCTAAATTAACTGAGCTCTGTGGGAAATGGAACTCTTGACCAGATATAACTTTTTCTCTGAAAAAAGATGCACAAAACCTTTTAAACAAAAGCCCTATTTTTAAATGACATTTGCATCAAGCTTTTCTGAAAAGGTCTGATATGTTTTATTTCACTTTACCCCAAGGAACACAGATGTAATTCTACCTCAGTCATGGTTGAAGTCACACTGACGTTTCCTGGCTGTGTCTGGCAACCACAGATCACATGATGAAGAGACAGGTTTAGTGGAAGTTTTTACATGCTAGCAGGTATAGTTTTCACATCCAGGGCTGGCTTGGTTAGGTGGTCTTAATTATCCAGCTAGCATGGGTGTTAGGTAGCTATTGTGCAGGGAGCCATATATGTCAGTGTGCCTGAAATCTGGTATGTAACCTCATATTCCAGTGACAAGCTGGAGGGGCCCCTTGTTAAAAATTATGACCCCAAAAGGAAAGGAAAAGTGGGATAATTTCTCTGCCTCTGATGTCATTCATTCCCCCTAACGCTGCATTCTACAAAAACTCTCCGCTTACAATAAATGGCTTGTGCCTGGGACCCACCAAAACATTTTTGAAGAGCCAGTTTTCTTTTGGTTTTGGTGTGGGCTAGACTGCACAGATGAGAGGTATTTTCAAAAATATTTCCATGGGGAAGGGAACCCCAGACCCACTCCACAAGGCCTTCACTCCCATTTTGTACTGCACAAGATTAACAGTGTGGTGCACTATTACTATTTCACACAAAAAACTGTACTGTGAACAACATGGAAGATATCTGTGTATATTGTGTGTCTCTCTATTTGTTTGGTTGTTGTTATTGCCATATGGAGAGCTACGGGTTAACTCAGTCCTACATGACTTTTTTCAGAGTAGCAGCCGTGTTAGTCTGTATCCACAAAACGAACAGGAGTGCTTGTGGCACCTTAGAGACTAACAAATTTATTTAAGCATAAGCTTTTGTGGGCTACAGCCCACTTCATTCCATGCATCCAATGAAGTGGGCTATTGCCCACGAAAGCTTATGCTGAAATAAATTTGTTAGTCTCTAAGGTGCCACAAGTACTCCTGTTCTTTCTACATGACTTTGTAGCCCCGTCAGGAAGACAGACAATGTCTAACTTATTTGCCAGCACTTAAATGAACAATGCAGGTGTTAATTCCTTTGACGCCTATCTCCACCAATGTGAAATCAGAAGTCTGGCTGATCTGGGAGTGGGAGGGTCCTAGCCTGAGATCTGAAGGACTCCTCAGGTGGGAAATTGGGAACAAAGAATGGGAAAAATGTTAAAAACCTGAGCCCAGAGCTGAGAGCGTGTAAGGAGATAGTAACTCCTGGGAAGACTTTGTCCCACCACTCCCACATGTCCTGGGTGTTGGGCGTAAGTGAAACTTACCTAAACCAAATAGGTCTTTTGTTGTTTTAATCCTTGTCTCTGATTGCCATGTTCCTTAGAATAAATAAATATTTTGTTTTGAAGATACTGTGTTGGGCCATTGCATTTATCTAATGGTCCCAAGTCCCAAAGCAAAGTCCATAGCAGGGACCAAAACTCAAATGGAAAAATAAAAGATAGTATTTGAACTCCTGGGCTTTCCCCCTGCCAAATTGCAAAGGGCAGTTATAAACATTGGAGGTATTAGAGCATCTCAAAAAGCAAGAAAGAATATTTTATAGAGAAAGCGTTAGGTAACCTAAATGTAAGAGTCACTACCTGGTCCCAATACAATACTCAGTACATTTTTCAGGAAGAGAGGATAAACATTTTCAGCAACATTCAGCTTAATACAGTTTTGGTTACCCAGGGCTATTTTTTTATGATAATGCGAAAATGGGTCTGTTTAAACTAGAAAACAAAGGAATATCAAAGGCTACGAAGGACTTTTTTTGTGTGGAATCTGTTTCTTAAAATAAATGGAAACACATCATTGTCATCTTCAGTGATACACAGTGCTGTCGTCCCCCCAAAAAATCCACATAGGTTCAAATCTATATCTAGAATAGTAAATCAGTCATTTAAAATACTACTCTTTTTTTAGATTAATATAATTCTTATGCCCAACCACTTGCCCATGTAATTTATAGTGATACATGTGTCATCATGCACTTTTTGACATGGAAGATGACCTGTCATTGATAAAATTAATCTGTAGTGATGTGTGCATATGGAAAGGGCCCTCGTAGAACTGCCAGTGGTAATGGCACTGGCAATAAAGTGAATGTGCAAAAATTTGAGGTGCCAAAATAACCAGTGAGCAGATATTAATAACGATCTATGGTTTAGATTGATAGCAGTGTAGGGGAAATGGGTGAAATTCTGTGGCCTGTGTTATGCAGGAAGTCAGACTAGATGATCTAATGGTCTCCTCTGGCTTTGGAATCTATTCATTTAAAATCAATATCTGCTAGGATGTTTTACTGTAATTACACACGTGTGATTTTCATGTTTTTAAAAAAACTGGGATTAAGATTAAAGATTTAGTGCATAAAGGCCAGGAAAAATGTACTATACAGTTCAGTCATTTTTTTTTTTAATGGACTGGCTACATCTAATGCAACTTTGGGGTCATGAGGGCAAAGAATGGCTTAGAGATCTTAAGAGAGAATTTTGCTTTAGAACAAAGAAATTAAGACTAGCCTTCACTGCTAGTAAAAAGAGAAGCTAAAACCTCAAAATCGGAATCTGGATTTCAAATAACCTAAAAGGTCAGGGCTCTGGGTTTTGTTTCTGGCAATTATAAAGGAAGGATGATCTTTCAGTAAAGGCACTGACTAGGACTCCGGAGATCTGTGTTCTGTTACTGCCTCAGACACAGACCTCCTGCATGTGACCTTGATCAAGTTACATGCAGACAAATTCTCTAGAGTGGCCACTTATTTGGGGTGCCTCAATTTTAGGATGTCTCAAATTGGACACCCAGAATCAGAGGCCACTTTTGAAAATGCTAGCCTTAATCTCTGAGTGCCTTTAGTTCTCAGTTGTATAATCAGGATAATAATACTTCCCTATCTCATAGGGAGTTGTGAGATTAAATTAATGAATGTGTTATTTGTATGTGATAAGCACCATCGAAAATCCTATCAAGAAAGTAGAGATGGGACCAGCTGCAATATATGAATTCAGCTCTGGGTCGTTCCGGGAGCATATAGAGCTGGGGAGTTTGGATTAATTTCCTCTTTGATTTTTAGTTTTATGTGTAGACACTCTGTTGAAGAACATGGCCTTATTTTTTCTTAGTGATGGGAAATGCTTTACCTTACTAAGCAAAATCACATTGATACACACAGAAGGATCTGATGCTTACTGTGGATTTTTTTTTTGAAGGACCACTGTAAAGTCTAAGAATGGGCTTGATGCTGCTTCTGTTCCTCACACTGAGCAGAAATGGTAGTCAATGGAAAGATCTACTCTATGCAAGTAAGAGTTGAGATCTTTAGTTTTGCCTAAGTAAAGACTGAAGGATTTAGCCAGTACTTTATTTGTACTGCACTCAACCTCTTGCCAGAGTTTGTGAGATATGTTCTTGTTTTATTTTAAACAAACTATAAAAGAGTCCCTTATATTCGTTGTGAATACACAAGTATTCATAGGGAATGTAAAACATCCAATGCAGACTGTTGACAGAGCTACTCTGCTTTACCTCCCTGTCCTTTCAGCCTGTATATTTATCTCATTGGCTTTCTGAGACATGTTGTCTCTCTTTGTTCTGATAAGAATAATCCTTTGATTCTTGTCCTTCCTCTGCAGTATTCACACAAAGGCTGGTGTGGGCTAACATCCATATAGCTTTCATCCCACTGAAAGACAGTAAACACGCAGCAGTACTATGGAAAGGCCGATCAGCTGGAAGGCTTCTAGGAAAATAGGACTGTAGCACCCCGCTCAAACTGCTAGTTTGCTTTCATGTTACAGTGTATTCCAGATTTAATACTTGAATATTTACACTTTTTCTGTTGCACCCATTGCGCCACAGTGAGAAAGGCTCTTCTGCTGGAGTGTTTAAGCATCTTCCCCCTTGCACAGCCCATGCTAGAGCATCTCACACCCCCGAGTTTAGCATGGCACAAGAACTGCTTCCTTGGTGCAGCACAAAGAGGCTGGGAGCAGAGTAGATGGGGTCCACTGGGGTTGGTGTGTGTGTGGGGAGGGGGGCGGAGGGGAGGTTGCATATCCAGAAGGATGGGGGAGTCTGCACAGTTCCCATGTGCACTAGGCAACGCTGAAGGAACAATCCCTGCCCCTGGATGGGTGGCTCTCAGGGGCGGCTCTATGATTTGTGCTTCCCCAAGCACGACAGTCAGGCAGCCATCTGTGGCGTTTCTGCTGGAGGTTGCCAGTCCCGCAGATTCGGCGGCGTTCCTGCGGGCGCTCTGCCGGTCCCGCACTGTCGGCGGACCCACCGCCGAATTTCCACCGAATCCGTGGGAACGGCAGAACTTCCGCAGAAATGCCGCCGAAGGCTGCCTGACTGCTGCTCTCACGGCGACCGTCACGCCGCCCTCTGTGGCTTGCCGCCCCAGGCATGCGCTTTCAGCGCTGGTGCCTGGAGCCGGCCCTGGTGGCTCTGCTCTGCTGTCTTGGCCTATTCTATTTGTGTCTGATATATTGCTGTTCTTTTGGGACGAGTTGTACAGCAGTAAATTAATTTAATACTGAAAGTGTCATAATCAAGCTTTGAGAATATAAATCCAAATTCCTCCCCGGCGTAATTCTACTGACTTGAATGTCCCTGTCAGGGTTCCCTCCCCAATCTGAACTCTGGGGTACAGATGTGGGGACTCACATGAAAGACACCCTAAACTTATATTCCACCAGCTTAGTTTAAAAACTTCCCCAAGGCACAAATTCCTTTCCTTGTCCTTGGACGGTATTGTTGCCACCACCAAGTGATTTAAACAAACATTCAGGGAGGGGCCACTTGGAGCCCTATCCCCCCAAAATATCCCCCCAAACCTCTTCACCCCCTTTCCTGGGGAGGCTTGAGAATAATATACTAACCAATTGGTTATAATGTGAGCACAGACCAAACCCCTAGTTTTTAGGACACTGAAAATCAATCAGGTTTTTAAAAGAAGAATTTTATTTTAAAAAAATAAAAAGTAAAAGAATCACACCTGCAAAATCAGGATGGAAGGTAACTTTACAAGATAGATAAAAAGATTTAAAACACAGAGGATTCCCCACTGACTGCTTCCCAGTTACAAAACAGGAATGAAATTACCTCTTAGCGTAGGGAAAATTCACAAGCTAAAACAAAAGATGATCTAACGCATTTCCTTGCCTTACTTACAATTTTTGTAATTTTAGATGCTCATTTCAGGTATGTTTCTAGGAGATGTTTTTCCTGCCTGGACCCTCTCTCTGTCTGAGAGGTAACAAAACAAAGACAGCAAAAACAAAACCTTCCCCTCCCCCCACCCAGATTTGAAAGTATCTTCTTTTCCCATTGGTCCTTCTGGTCAGGTGCCAACTAGGTTAATTGAACTCATTAACCCTTACAGGTAAGGGGATTCTGTACCTCTGGCCAAGAGATATTTTATGTTACTGCATACATAAGGGTTGTTACCCTTCCCTTTATATTTATGACAGTCCCCATGCACTTTAGCACATCCTCTTGGAAGCCAAAGGATTAAATATATATTTAACTATTTTAATATTCCTTCAGTAGGGTTAGGGCTATACAGGGTAGGGCTTCCCAGCCTATGGCCAGGGTTATAAAGGGTAGGGCTTCTCAGGCCAGGGTGAGTGATATAAAAGATATGGCTTCTCGGGGCAGATATGGGGATATAAAGGATAGGGTTCAGATTATAAAGGGCATAGCTCCTCAGGCGAGGGTTAGGGTTTTAAAAGGCAGGGCTCTTTGGGCAGGGATTAGGACTTTCAAAGGACAGAGCTCTCCCAGCTAGGGCTGGGGTCATAAAGGGCAGGGCTCTCCTGATTAGGGCTAAGGTCTCAAAGGGTAGGGCCCCCACTGATAGGGTTAGGGATGTAAAGAATAGGTTTCTAGGGCAAGGGTTAGGATTATAAAAGGTACGTCTCCTTTGGTTACGGTTAGAGTTATTAGGGGTAGGGCTCCTCTGGCTCTGGTGATAAAGGGTCGGGCTCCACAGGCATTGGCTAGTGTTATAAAGGGATAGCTTAATAGGTTTAAAGGGGAGGGCTCCTTGGGGTAGGTAGAGGGTTATAAAAGGTAGGGCAGGCAAGGGTTAGGATTATGAAGGTTAGGGCTCCTCAGGTTAGAGTTAGTGTTATAAAGGGCAGGGCTCCTTGGGCTAGGGTTAGGGCTTTAAATGGTAGGGCCCTTCTGGCTGGCGTTAGAGTTACTGAGGACAGCTTTCCACTGACTAGGGTAAGGGTCCTCCTCCTACTGTTAGGATTTCAAAGGGCCGGGCTCCTCAGGTGAGGGTTAGTATTAAAAAATGTAGGGCTGCTCATGGTAGGTTTAGGTAATAAATGGTAGGGCTCTCCTGGATAGGATTAGGGTTTCAAAAGGCAGGGCTCCTCTCACTAGGGCTCACATTACAGAGGGTGGGACTCCCCTGGCTAGTGTTAGCATTGCAAAGGCTAGGACTTCCCTGGCTAGGTTTAGCATTTTAAAGGATGGGGCTCTTCAAGCGAGGGTTACGGTGAGAAAGGGTAGGGCTCCTCCGACTATGGTTAGGGTTTCAGAGGGTAGGGCTAGAGTTATAAGGAGTAGGTTAGAGTTTCAAAGGGTAGGTATTTCTGGGGTAAGGTTACAGTCTTAAGTGGCAGGGTACCCCTGGCTAGGGTTAGGGTTGTAAAGGGAAGAGATCCTCAGGCGAAGGTTAGGGTAATAAAGGGTAGGGCCCCTCTGGCTAGGTTTATAAAGGGTAGGGCTCTGCTTGACAGGGTTAGGGTTTCAAAGGTAAGTCTTGGTGGTGCAAGGTTACAGTCACAAGGGGCAAGGAACTCCTGCTAGGGTTAGGGTTATAAAGGGAAGGGCTCTGCAAGCTAGGATTAGGTTTTCAAAGGGTCGGTCTTTCTGGGGGAAGGTGAGTGTTATAAGGGGTAGGGCATCCCTGGCTAGGGTCAGGGTTATAATGTGTAGGGCTGCTATGGCTAGGCTCAGCGCACACTTTCTGCAGCAAACATTTTCACATAAAACTATGGTGGTGAACTCATGTACATTGCGCCTTTACATATAGCTCTGGCTATATAGTTAGAGCTAGCTGAAATATTTCAAACTTCCATGAAAACTGAAATTTCAATAAAAGATAGGGGCGGGAATTGAAGCATTTTTTCTTTTTACTATCTCTTAAAAAAATCCATGTCACAACTATGTTACACATTGAGAACTCAGGAAATGTTTAGCACAACTACCTTAACTCTGCCCCCTACCGTACAGTCTTTATATGCACTACCGTACAGTCTTTAATTATATCATCATACACTATTTCCCCAATAATATGAAACACCAGACAAATTATTTCTACACCCTTATAAACAATCATTAGAGCAATATTCACTGTTTAATAGCACAGTCAAATCAAAATCAATGTTCAACACTTAATGTAGTATGCACTTCTCAGCAGGTACTATTTCCATGCCAAATTTCATTTTTCTACTCTTAGCCGTTTTGTTGCTTCAGCTATTAAATAAAATAGATTGTTTTATAACAGGGAAAGTGTTTTTCTATCTCTCCTCATATTCCCAGAAGGCTGGACCATTTTTGCTGAAACTTTCTAGAACAAATTATAAAACATTTTAAAATCCTAAACTACCTACTTATGTATCTAGCCATTTTGTGCTACAGCAACATCTATGTATATACAAGACAAAAAGCTTTTGCTAAATAAATTTGGTTGGGTTTTTTAAAATCATTTTCATCAAAATTTCAAAACACTATGACCACTTCTGGAATTGACTGGAAAATAATATCACTATACCCATTTAGGCCCTGATCTCCAAAGTCGATGGGACTACTCACCTGCTTAAAATTAAGCACATGGTAAGAGTTTGCAGGATTGGGAAAAATGCTTTACCCTCTACTGCAGGGGTGGCCAACCTGAGCCTGAGAAGGAGCCAGAATTTACCAATGTACATTGCCAAAGAGCCACAGTAACATGTCAGCAGGCCTCCATCAGCTCCCCCACCCCCGCTCCCAGCACCTCCCACATACCGGCAGCCCTGCCGATCAGCAGCTCCCCCTCCCTCCCTGCACCTCCTGATCAGCTGTTTTGTGGTGTGCAGGAGGCTCTGGGAGGGGGGACGAGCAAGGGCACTGCAGGCTCAGGGGAGGGGGCAGGGCCTGTGGCAGAGCCAGGGGTTGAGCAGTGAGCACCCCCCACCACATTGGAAAGTTGCTGCCTGTAGCTCCAGCCCCGGAGTCAGTGTCTATACAAGGAGCCGCATATTCACTTGTGAAGAACCGCATGTGGCTCCGGAGCCACAGGTTGGCCACCCCTGCTCTACTGCTTATGTT
The DNA here is from genome assembly GCA_033296515.1 of Macrochelys suwanniensis. Taxonomy (NCBI): domain Eukaryota; kingdom Metazoa; phylum Chordata; order Testudines; family Chelydridae; genus Macrochelys; species Macrochelys suwanniensis. Next base: position 162,064,416 of record CM065777.1, read on the forward strand.
TAACAACTGATATTTAACAGCCTGAACCTTGTAATTACCCATTTACAATATTTAGCTGTATAGCTACATACTTATGTACTTGTAGAGCTGTTCAATTATCCATTTCAAACAATGTACATGTTGAATTTAACCATGTTGGAAACAGATTTTTTCCATGTGCAGACTATCTGTTAATATATCAAAGTTTTCACCATCTTTCCTTCTTACTGCTGCTTTTGCTGGTGTTATTTTTTTAATTACATTTGAGAAAGCCACTGTTCATAAATCACTCTTCTAGCCTCTCCCCGCTCCCTAATACCATCACTCCCAAATACACCGTAGTATTTTATTACAGGTGGAACAGGTAGCACGACTTCTCGTTAAGGTTGTCCAGTGGTTCTCATTATAAGACCTTAATGTCAGTTCCTTATAAAATTTTGCCAAACAATAACTTCAGGCTAAAAATTTTCATGCCAGGTGTCTGCCTCAGGCTGACTTTTTAAGGTTTTAGCTAAAACTGTTCAGTTGTTTCCAAAAACGAGGTTAGAGAAAAATACATTTTCCCCCATGTTAAAGAATTCTTCCAAATATTTCCATTGAGAAGCTCTAGTACCCTCATGCATTGGAACAGGAACTTGAAATTTGGCAGGAGAGTTTCACTGGTGCCAGGGATGTGTCTCTTCCATCCGTGTGAAAGTCTTCCTAAAACTGGCCAAGTTATAAGCCTATTGTTAGAATTTGGCAGGTAAACTCTTCAAAGATTCATCTGTACTGAGCATGCTTCAGCCCCACAGAGCTCCTGCATGCTGACTGGACTGCACTCTACCAGGGCTGCAAAGGTTGAGTAGCACTTTCCCTGCCACTGCACCTCCTGGAAGCTGGGGCAGCCGTGGCTCAGGGCATCAAAACTGAGAGCAGGCAGACTCTCCCCATGTTCCCCCTGCTGGTGCCTGGGCAGAGGAGAAGGAGGAAGCCACCTGAGATGAAGAGCGGAAGGCAGGAGGGCAAAAAGGTTGGGTGAGAGAGTTGAGGAGCAGAGTGGGAAGTGGACAGGAGAGCTGAAGAAGAGCAGGCGAGGCAGTGATAGGAACAGAGGAGCATGGAGGGAACAGAATCAGAGGGAGGTAGAGCCAGGAGAGGGGAGACAAAGACAGGAGCTGGAGAGTAACCAAGGACAGGAACCAGCAGGGCTGGATGGATAGGAGCAGAGGGAGTAGAGGCAGGAACGGGTACAGGTGGATACGAGTGGGGGTGGAGTGAAAGGGGAAGAGGGACCAGGGATAGGGATCAGTGATAGCGTAGCAGATAGCAGCAGGAGACAGAGACAGGCTGAGGGGTGATGGCGGGGATCAGGTAGACGAATTTATAACACCTGAAGTACACTCTCCTCCAAAACCTGGAATTGTACCAAAGATTTCCGAGTCTCACCATTCCTCCGCTGTCAGAAAACAGCTGTGAAATCCACTGGAAAAGAGAGACAATAGACTACTGCTATCATTTACTCTCTTAGCTCCCATAGTAGAAGTCAATGTCATCCATCTAAAGGTCTCAACAGCAATATGTGGGGGGTCAATATGGTTCCATATTATGAAGTTCTATGTGTTTCAATTTTCTTATTAAAAGCACTTAGGACATTGCACAGTATGTAATTACAATTAAAGACTGGATGCATTATGATATACCCGGAGGGGTGGGATGTGGAGGTCTTAATTCTGGCTTTCATAACTTTTCAGTGCTTAACTTCACATTAACAATATTTTAGCATATTTTATTGTAGGTTATAATTTTGTGTGTGTGGGAGGGAGGGGGATAATCACTTCCAACTCCAAAACATGTGTTACATAATAAGCTTGTTTCAGTGTATATAGGTCAGATGAGAGGATCACAGTGGTCCCCTCAGGTTTTATAATCTATGAAGGTGAATACTTGTGTTTGCACAAACACAGTCTCCTCCCAAGCACTCATGGAAATAAAATCTAGTTTACACAAATGTTCAGGGAAAAGCAAAAGCAAGGCCAATTCTAAAAACCTTGCAGAATTTGCTGAAATATTCCTCACTTGCTCAGCTCTTTACCACGCTGGCCCTACTCTTCTTCCTTGCACATTCACTGCTTTACAGCATTAAATTAACATCCTTTTAAAACACAAATAAATAGATAAAACAGAAGGGATGTGGATTCTTTTTGTATTTTGGGACTGCGATGCTCTACATTCACGTGGTCCCAGAACAAAGAGAGTTGATGTTATAATAATTCAGAGTGCCAAAGCTGCAGTAATTGGGAAGGGATAACCTTTTAACCCGTATCAGGAATAATATTCAGTGCAGCAGGTATCTGTCACAGCCAATGTCCCTTGGAACTGACTGTATGACAATCTGGGTCCCTCTGATGGGAACACCAACTCAATGTCCCCTATACGTCATTAGCACAAAGCACTTTGGCAGCCGCTCTACAGGATATTTGGCTTGGCTGGTGCATCCAAGGTAGCTGCCTGGATCAGCAACTCTGTGGAACTAGACCTGGGACCATGGAGGTTCTGGGCTGCCGATGCTTATGCATCACAATTGGATGCTTAGGCCGGGTTTCTGCTGGAGGACCCTGTGAAGCTAGACACTGCAGGAAATACCACCCAGCAGGGTCCGAGTGGCAGCCCCCCACAGCCCACTGATTGGCTTATACAGGTTTATAAACTGGGAAGCCATCCTGGGGAGCTGCCTGACAATGATGCAGACTGCCTGCTTGCTTCTCCTCCAGACCTTGCCTTGCTGTGGGCGGCCCTCAACTCCATCTTCTGACCCTGGTTCATCTCCAACTCTGCTATTTGCCTCCTGTCTGTAAGCTGGTGCCTGACCCTGACTTGCTGGTATCCTGACTTGGCTCGATCCCAACTCTTCTACTTGCCTCCTGACCTCAACTTGGTAACTGCTGCACACAGGCCACCCATGGCCTGGCCCCGACAATGCCCATCCTCCCATGTGGTGTGTATTGTGTCCCAAGAGGTGTACAGAAAGAAAGCACAGGCAGTGCAGTTGTGTCATGCAGCTCTGCAGGACACCTTTTCCCAGACAATACTGCACAGAAGATAGCCCCACCCTCAGTCTATGGATCCCTGAACACTGTGTCCATATTGGAGGTGGAAGGGAGTATAACCAATGGATTTATGTGGGATCTTCTTCCAGTCAAATACTTAACCCATTCCTCTCGATACTCATCTGCAAATGCTTTGAGCACAGCCTAGAGACAGGGCAAACCCCTGAAGGCCCTTTGATTGGGCCCTCCCTCATTGAAAGGTACAAGGATTCAATGCACATTTTTCTTCCTAAACCATCTCCAAGTTACTATTGCATGCCAGGTTAGGGGGAAGGAACAGAGGCATAGGAAACACCCCCAGAACTGCATAATTGAGCTGTGGACAGTCATAGAGTGAGATTTCCAGTTACTCAGGAGAAAGGGAGGAACCGGTGATGGCAACTCATTCTCCACACCATGTGGTGCTGGATTATGAGTGGTGAATACCAAGCTAGTGCTGGTGGGCTGTTTCATAACCTAGGGAACTCCTGCAGTTACAGGTTTAGCAGCATTGTCTGAACTCAAGAGTCTCATTGCCTTACTCCTTCCAGACACTGCTGATGAAATGCTCTTGAACTGACTGTGAGCATAACAACATTTTGGATGTCTCCTACATCAGTGTAGCACACAACATGATACCTCTCAATTTCAAAAAGATAATTGAAATCCCCATGGGTAAAAGAAGCGTACGTAACACTTGTTTCACTCATGACTCGCTGCAGGATACAAGAAGTCTTGGCTCGTGATGATGGATAGGCTCAGAACAGCAGCGGTTGTAATTTTCTAAATCTTGCTCTCGTAATATGTTTTCTGTTTACACAGTTGCAATGAACATTCTCCACCGGCTTTAATCCTGCCTGATAAATAAAACACAAGTCTCCAGCTAACCTTGGATACTCTCACAGATAGTGCTTGGTTGATCTGACCTGCATTTTTTCTTGGGTGCCTTTGGAAACTTTCCAAGGAGCTCTCCCCAGAGTTCAGGAAGCATTGACATTGATTGCTTAAAATTTCTCCTAACACTTATTGGCTGGGTGTGATTTTTTAGCGTACAATTTAGCTGGTTTCTTTAAATCTATATACAAGACCCAGAGTTGAGAAATAAGCAATATAGAAAATCCTTAGCCATACAGAGAGACACACCAGAATTATGTTCCAGTCTCTACCTCTACATTGCTATGTGCCTTTGTGCAAATCACAACCTCTCTGTGTCTCAGTTTTCCATATATAAAATGGAGATAAGGGGCCTGATTCTTCTCTCACATAAACTGTGTAAATCAATACCACCACCACTGGAATTAAACCGGCGCAGGGACAGAATCAGGCCTTCTCAGTTTATCCACCTCACGTGGGTGTTGTGAGACTTAGACATTCATGTTTGTAAAATGTTCTCAGCTGGAAAGCTCTACAGAGCCCAAAACAGAATTGCTGTTATTACTATTATAATACCGTTTCTGATTCTGAAACTCTGCGGTGCTAATGTGCACTACTAGTCCATTTTCTAGGCATTTCAGAATAGTGCATCATGATTGTCACCAGAGAAACGTTCCAATCATCTCAAACTAGCTTATGCTATTGCTATGATGCTATTAGTAAGGTGCACCAAGTAAAGGCATTACTCCAGGGGAGAACAAGGAGGGATTCGGCCTCAGTGACACACAACACCTGCCAGAGTTCCCAGTTGCACTGGGTGGAGTGAGAGGCAGAGAATAATTTGCAACATCTCTTTATGGGCAGCAGCATATTTCTCCTGGTGTGCAGGGAGGTGGGGCCATTTCCCATCTAATCCCTATCTCTCCCCCTCCCCTTGTTCCTGCCAGGGGAGCATCTGGTGCACAGCTATTGCGCTCCTCCAAGTACTCCACACTGTGATCAGAGCAGCTCTAATGCTATCTGGACATGGTGGGGATCCTTATACCCTTCTGCTCCCCTAGGAGATCGCGTTAGGTCTAAGCACAATCTGACACTTCTGAGTAAAACCTCATGACTAAGGCTAAGATTTTGTCACAGTTATTTTTAGTAAAAGTCATGGACAGGTCTCGGGCAATAAACAAAAATTCACAGAGCCCGTGACCTGTCCGTGACTTTACTAAAAATAACGGGGGGCACGGTTAAGTAGGGGAGAGGAATGGAGTCCCATGGGTGGGGGAGGGGGACTGACAGGCCGAGCCGGGCACAGCCCCGGCTCCAGCAGCCACAATGGGTGGCGCAACCATGGGGGGCACATAGCCCCCGCTCTGGAGCTGGCCGCAGCTGTGGGATAGGGACACACAGCCCCGCTGCAGCCCCTGCCAAGCCCGAGTGGCAGCTGGGTGGGGGGCACACAGAGCTCTGGGAAGCCGCGCGGGGGACACATGGCACCTACTGCAGCCGCTGGCCAGGGGCACATGGCCCCAGCTGCAGCCCCTGGCCCAGCTGCAGCATGGCCCCAGCTTCAGCCCTCGGCTGCAGCCCCCGGTGGAAGCTGCGGGGCTGGGGCATAGCGGAGGGTGCACAGCCCCTGCTCAGGAGCTGGCTGCAGCTGCGGGACAAGGGCACACAGCTCAGCTGCTTGTCCCCCTCTCCCCGCAAGCCGCAGGGCAGGGGCTGCAGGGTCCTGGTTCCAGCCATCCAGCCCCAGTTGCAGCAGGGCAGGGGCGCACAGTCCTGCCTCCAGCCCCAGCTTCAGCTGCTGACAGCTGAAGCAGAAGAAGTCACGGAGGTCCGGTAAAGTCATGGAATCCGTGACTGCCGTGATTAAATCATAGCCTTACTCGTGATATGTTCTGAAAGCAGACAGAAGACACAGCCCTGGCTTCGTTTCACTCTGCTCTTCTGAAAATCTGATCTTTTCCACATGCAAAACTCCTAGAAAACTCACACCAATTCTCCCCAAAGAGGAGAGGAAGGATGGGCCAGTGGTTAGACCATACTAGCTCTGCACTTGGGAGCAAAGGATCCAATTCCCTACTTTGACACAGATTTCCTGGGTGACTTTGGACAAAGCACTTGGTCTCTCTGTACCTCCGTTCCCCACCTGTAAAAATGAGGATCATTACCTCCCAGGGATATTTTGAGGATAAATACATTAAAGATTATGAGACATCCAAATACCATAGTAATGAGGGTTATATAAGTACTATAGACAGAAGAGCTCCTGCATTGCTAAAGTGTTTGCCAAATACGCTAGCACACATTTGTTACTATGCAATGAAATACCACCCTAAAGAATTCATTCTAAACCAAACATACAACATGAACAAAGTATATTGTTTCTAATACAGAATGGGTACTTATTCTATAATTCTGGCACGTATTCTGTAACTTGCAACATCCAGTAACCTGTGGTGTCTTTCCAATGTCAATTAGCCCATTTCTACTGTAACTGGTTCCATTTTGAAGAAGTGAATCCAGGATATCATCCTCCTTCCTTTCCCCTTCCCTTGTCAAAAGCCCTTGTACATATGAGGCACATGTGATATATGATTCTTCATGTATTCTTCCTTTTCTATTTGTAACCTCTTTATAGTACATATTTTGCTAACAAAAAAAGCTGCACATCAAAGCATGACAGTTGACACCCATGAAAACAAGAGATGCTGTTGCTGGAATAAAGCCAAAGAGCAAAACTGATTAAAATCCTCCACTACACAACAGGCTAATGATAATCAAAACTGGCTGCAGATTACAATAAAGAGGGAGATAAAAAGTAGAAAAGCAGGAAGGACTGTTGAAAAACCATGAGCTGCAGACTCATGAAGAAGGAGAATCAGAAGCCGATGGCTGCAGACTTAGGTTTTATAATCAGAAATATTGTAATGCATTTAGAATGTAAAAGACGAAAGCATTGGCTGTAGTATCAGCCAAAATACAGCAAGAGAAGTTTAAACAACATGCCCCTGGGAAAACAGAATAGCTTCAGGGGTAGGTAATGGGGTAGGGGATCTTTCACCTCTAGATCACTGGTCTGAATGTTGCCAAAAGCAGGAGAGAGGGATTGTTGTACCCCTGCTCTATTGTAGGATCTGGAGCTGGCTGGGCAGCCCAGAAACTGGGTAGGACCGGCTGGCTGCACAGCATCTGGGACATGCACTGATTCAGTGCGTCTGCCAGACAGTTTCCACTGGCAAAGCTCCTACAGAGCTCAGGCTGGAATATTAAAGCTATTCCTCCATGGTAGAACCAACCCCTTGGAATTCCCTGCCTTGGGACAGCTTGCACTGTGGGTGCAGAAGATTCAATTGCACCTCCTTTTATTCATCTGGTAAATCAGCCTAGTGAGTTATTTGAGTGCTAACACACACTTTTATTTGTTTATTAAAAACCACCACTTCACAACTGTCTATTTGTGCTGGGTGGCAGAATTAACAATAGGCCCCAGGAATCCTGATTCCTACACTCCTGCTCTAACCACTAGACCAGACTCTTGCCCTCCAGTTTCTAGGGAGTACGTAAAATGTGGGTAAAAGCTTTTTTTAAAATACTACTGTAAAAAACAAATGAAGTTAAACCACAAAAATGGCCTGCTGTAAAACCACAAAACCAATGGAATTCAGAGATAGGGTTAAAAATTCCATCTTGCATTCTGCCTGTAATTCTTTCTATTGTCCTTAGGTGCTGTAGGTGGTGACCTTACCACGAGGGCTGCTATGACTCAGCACAACGGACTGAGTTAACAACACAAGGACATTGTGAGGCGGTTTTAAGCACATTTTAATGCCTACTTCTTTAATGCCTGACTTAGCAAAAAGAGGAAGAAAATTAAAACAACTAAAGCTTTGGATGACTGGGAGGTATGGAGAAGATGAGACTATGTTTGACATCCAAACCCAATGTTTATACCACATACATCCAGACAATAAAGGATGATTCAGTTAAAATGTGAACTACCTGTTTAAGTGCTCCATCGAAGACACCAGGAGTTTTGACACTGACTTAATGGGAGCAGAATCAAGCCTGAAACTGTCATTCCCTAAATTCAATTCACACAAACTTTTCTGAAGATTTTAAAATATTCAGTGAAGTACCTACCTCCCTCTCCCTCAGACTGCAAGCTTCCAACATGGCCACCACACCATCCTACTAAACCCATTCTTTCTACTTCAGTCATGGGTGATCTGAGATGACTACTGTCCATTCCAATGTTTTTAGAGAGTATCTGCTCTTTGCTCTGGGGCAGTAGAACTCAGTAACTTCTCTCATAAGTTGTGGTGCTCTACCCATTTCAAATTTTAGAAGCTCTCTCAATTTCACACCTTGTGGGCTCTCTGAGATGCAAAGTCTAGATGATCACACTAGGACCCTCTCTCAGTTCCATCTCATAAGAAGCTCTGATTGTGAGGAAATTGAGAGATTGATTTGAAATATCTGAACCCTGATGTTAACAGGGTTTCATTGCCCCATAAACACGTTGCTCTGTTGCCGCCACAAAACATCCAAAGGGTTCTCTAGTCTCATCCACACTCTCAATTTCCAGTGATATTAATGAGAGTTACACACATGCACATAAAATAGATCCCTTTGGCTTTAAGCAGAAACATAGCCATTTGTACTACAAACAAACTGGCCGTGAAAGGGAAAGGGTGGTTCGTTTGTAATACATCCCCAGTGATGACACAGCGAAAGGATGGAATGTGGCGGGGACGCCAGGAGCAAGACAAACAAAGAGAAGAATATAGATCTGCACTACTGGAGCAGGTATATGTTAGCCAGAGGGATGAAGTGATCACTGTAGCTATAGGTGCACTTATGTATCTCCTTTATACAACTATAAACTCCTTTTTTCTTAGAAAGTTTAGCAACATTTAATCAGGTGGGCATCTATACCATCTCTCTATGAGAGACCGGAAAAGCTTAAAAAGCTATTTAAGGTGACATAAAACCATGGTAAGGTTCACTCACGAGAGCACTGTAAAAGGTGAACATCATTCACCACTGCACTACTCCAGTTTTACGCTACTGTTACTCCACTGATGTAAGTGGAGTGAGTCTGGCATTCAGCTGGACATAGCACACTGGTGAACCAGGTCCATCTAAACAATGTGTGTACAATGGAATCCTCTTATAAGACTGGATTTTAGCAGCCCCATTGTTGATCATTAAAATTGAATGATCGCCCAATGTGAATCCATGAAATAGGGGGTTTCCCTATAACAAATATGCCCAGAGAAGCAAAATCATCATCATGCAAGGACAAAACAAGTTCTAATATATATTTCAATGCCAAAGTCGATCAGTCATATTATTGTTGGCTCCAACTGGTTCTCTCATAATCTGTAATGCACTTTAATCAGAACACTTCAGAAGGTGTAAGACTTTTTCCTATCTTTGAAAACATCAGAGGCCAAGAAATTATTTCCATCACAACCTTAATAACAAATACCTACTTATAAATAGAAGTGAAGGGCAAAAGCATCAGACCCATGGCATTAAACAAAGTCTTTCTTATTTAAAAGGGGGGAAGAGTGTTATGTTTTAATACCCACTGCTCTTCTCCAGAATGACATATTTTTATTTTGTTCAGCTCTCAGCAGTAGTGACTTGTGTACAAGCCTATACAAATTTAGCTTGCCTTTATTGACTGGCTGTTTGAGCCAATCTCATCCTGCTCCTTCCCTTACATCCACTCCAAGCCTCACTCACACTGCTCTCCATGCCCCTGGTCAGCCTTTCTTTCCACCATTCCGATCCCCAATATGCCTCTTCTTTTTCTTTGGTCTCTTCCATTCCCTTGCTCCTACAATGTCATATTTACTTGTTTCCCCTCTCATCCTACCCTGGCCCCACATAATACATTACAAAAAGTCAAGCGCACATATCACATACATGGAGTGAGCACCTTGTAGGATCAGGGCTATAGAACATAAACTCCTTAGGTCAGGGACTGTCTCTTGTTATATGTTTGTACAGCACCTAGCACAATGGGGGTGTCTTTGGAATACAAATAAATAATGATAATAATTCTGTATATTATATATATTATTTAATTATATATGCTGTAGGATTAATCTTTGTTTTGAGTACTTTACAGCTCTATCAAAACTGGTCTAGGATCCAAATCTTGCAAAGTTATTTCTGTGGGAGTATTTATCGTCAGCAGAGTTAAGGATAAGAAAATGGAGTTTTTAAACTATATTAGGAACAAAAATAATCCTAACAATGATATCAGCCCACTATTAGATGGAAATGGGAGAATTACCAATAATAATGAAGAAAAGGTGGAAGTATTCAATAAATACTTCTGTTCTGTTTTGGGGAAAGATGCATGATGTAAGTCATATAATATGACAACACTCCATTCCACTAGTATCTCAGGAGGATTTAAAAAGCATCTGCTAATGTCAGACATTTTTAAATCAGGAGGTCCAGATAACTTGCATCCAAGAGTTTTAAAAGAGCTGGATGAGGAGCTTGTTGGACTGTTAATGTTGATTTTCAATAAGTCTTAGAATACTGGGAAGTTCCAGAAGCCTGGAAAAAAGCTCTTGTTTTGCCAGTATTTAAAAAGGGTAAATATAGGCCTGTCATTTGACATCAATCCTGGGCAAATAATGGAGCAGCTGATGCATAATTAATAACAGAATTAAAGGAGAGTAATATAATTAATGCTAATAAACATGGGTTTATGGAAAATAGATCCTGTCAAACTATCTTGGTATCTCGTTTAGATGAGATTACAAGTTTGGCTGATAAAAGTCATAGTGTTGATGTAATATACTTGGACTTCTGTAAGGCATATGGGTTGGTACCACATCACATTTTGATTAAAAGACTAGAATAATAAACATGGCACATATTATATGTGTATAAAAGCTGGCTAACTGATAGACCTCAAAATATAATTATAAATAAGGAATTATCATCAAATGGGTGGGTTCCACGGGGTTATAGGCCCTACATTACTTAACATTTTTATCAAGGGTCCAGAAGGAAACATGAAATTAGCACTAATAAAGTTTGCAGATGACACAAAAACTGAAGGAATGGTAAATAATAAAGAGGACAGGTTACTGATACAGAGCTATATGGATCCTTTGGTAAACTGGGGTGTAAGAAAATGTGTTTTATTACAGGTAAATGTAATTGTGTACATCTAGGAACAAAGAATGTAGGCCACATTTACCGGATGGGGGACTCTATCCTGGAAGACTGACTGAACAAGATTTTTGTGGGGGGAGGGGCAGGGAGATAATCTGCTGAACACAAGCTCCCAGTGAGACTCTGTAGCTAAAAGGGCTAATGTGATCCTTGGGTGCATAAAGACGGGAATCTCAAGTAGGAGTAGAGAGGTTATTTTACCTCTGTATTTGGCACTGGTGCGACCAATGCTGGATTACTGTGGACAGATCTGATGTCCACAATTCAAAATGTATGTTGATAAATTGGAAAGGGTTCAGAGAAGAGGCACAAGAATTATTAAAGGATTAGAAAACATGCCTTATAGTGATAAGCTAAATAGACTGAGCTCCTTGTGTCTAACAAAGAGAAAGTTAAGGGGTGATTTAATTACAGTCTATGAGTACATATTTTGGAACAAATATTTGTATTGGGTTCATCAATGTAGCAGAGAAAGTAATAACATGATCTAATAGCTGTAAATGGGGGGAGGGATAGCTCAGTGGTTTGAGCACTGGCCTGCTAAACCCAGGGTTGTGAGTTCAATCTTCGAGGGGGCCATTTAGGGATCTGGGGCAAAAATTGGGGATTGGTCCTGCTTTGAGCAGGGGGTTGGACTAGATGACCTCCTAAGGTCCCTTCCAACCCTGATATTCTATGATTCTATGAAGATAGACAAATTCAGACTAGAAATAAGGTGTACATTTTTAACAGTTAGGATAATTAACCATTAGAACAATTTAGCAAGGATGGTGGTGGATTCTCCATCACTCGCAATTTTAAAATCAAGATTGGATATTTATCTAAAAAATCTGCTCTAGGAATTATTTTGGGGAAATTCTATGGTCTGTTTTATGCAGGAGGTCAGACTAGATGACCATAATAGTCCTTTCTGGCCTTGGAATCTATTAATTACTCCAGCACTTCTCAGGAGGCTCTTGGAATGCCACAGGAACAGGCCTCTACAGATTGAGCCCAGGTAGTTTTACAAAGACATGTACCAGCTGGCATCTGCTGCCAGGGGTGGTTGCCATACAATGAATACCCCTCAATCCTGACAGATGAACAGCAGACTTTGAACTATAGTCTCAAGTCACAGTTTTTGCTAGATGAAAATTGGAGACCTTTGATGATTTTCATATGCCATCTGGACATGGCCTAACTATATCCCACAGGAATGGGAAATTTTAAAAATTAATACTTCCACCTTTTGAAACTAAAAGGCAAAATCTCTAGTGTGCCTGAACACAGCAAGAGCTCAGGAACCAGACAGCTTTAATGTGGTGTCATTAATTTGACTTGACCAGAAGGATGTATGGTGTACTATACAGTATGCCCATTGGGCCATATAAATAAAGAGATTTATTTATCAAGCGAAGTCAGAGAAATTCCATCCTTTCTAAGGTATCTGTTCCCTAATTCCAGACATTCTGTAGCCTCACAGTTAGTGCATGTATTTGTCCACTATTTGAAGTATTTTGCTTTGCTTAATTATCATTTGCTAAATACACCATTTACTTCTCTTGCTTTTGCTTCCCCAATGCCTTGGAATTTCACTAATAAGTCCCTGTATAAATGAAAAGCTCATGAATATTAGAATAATTTGTACTGAATAGTTTGTGATAAATTTAGCCCCCTCTTCTTTTTCTTGACATTCATGACTAGATAACAATTTTCTCTTAAGCACTCATTTTATTTTATGAAAGTTTCTACACTCTTCCTCTATTCTATGGCATACTATTTAAACAAGGCTGCTGAATTGTGATTGGTCACATGGTATTCTGTTAACTACTAAGATTATCAATTCAGATAGGTTTAGGTTTTTGATGGAATTGCTCAGATAGTCAATTTAAGATACACTTCCTTTTAGTGATCAAGCACAACAGATTAAAATTCACTTTACATTAGGCTTAATGCTAGTACAACTGAATCCCATGAGTATTCATGAGAAAAAAGAACACCACAATCATGGATAAACCACATTCTTTTAAATATTCAAACAAACCTTTGCAGAACATTTTTTCACAGTACTGGCCCGATTCTATTTGGATGTATTATGATATGTGTTGCATGTTTATTGCTTGAAATATGATTTTGTGTTTAGGAAAAGCAAGAAAATACATGAAGATTAACCATATACTTTCACTCATAATTACCTTGACTTTAAATTAAGAAAACAACAAAAGAAGAGAACTAAAGTAACATCTCTGTGTCCTTGTCTATACTAGGAAATACAGACACCTACTTAACCACTGGTACAGCTCGATCAATTGCAGCAGCCGCGAACGCCTCTGTGTAGACAGGCTCGCGTTCTTTACACTGCTAACCCTACTGCACCATGTCATCTAAGACTTCTGAGAGTAACAGACACAGTGATAAAAACTCCCGAGTAGAGCTGGCCAGGAATTTTCCATTTGAACAATTTTTCAACTAAAACAAGTTTCTGTGAAATCAAAATTTTCCACGGCAAAATTCCGATTTTTCCAAAGTTTGATAGTTTTCCATCTGGAAAACCTAAAGTAAATATTTCATTCCATGTTGGTTCAACCTGAATAAAAATATTTTTATTTGTTGACGTAAACTGAAACATTTCATTTTTGAGCCAGTTCAACATTAATCTGCATCTGCCTCTGGTTCTGCTGTGCCTCATGGGCACTTTATGCCCCATTCTCCCTTAAGGGGCAGGCTCATTGGCCAGATTACGTCTTCCGTGATGCAGCATGGTCGCCCCTCTAACCGAATCGCGTGGTGTATCACAGGAGTCAGATAACGGCAGAAGACGTAGCCCAGCCTGGCAGCCTGGCCCATAGAGAAGAATGGGGCATGAAGCACTCAAATGACAACTCCCAGGAGGCATCATGGCATCAAAGGCAGATGCAGTTTAGTGCTGAACTGGGCTCAGAATGAAGCATTTCAGTTCAGCGAACCCAATGTTTTGATTCAGGAGTATAGAGACATTTCATTTCAATCAAAAATGTCAAAACAAAATGGTTAGACACTTCTAAGTCAACATTTTTCCAAACTTTTTTGGGTCTGTGAAAAATATCAATGTTGTGACTTCTTGTTCTGATTTGGGATGAAAATAAGCGTCAAAGAGTCAAAATTCCTGCAGGGTGGAAATCCTGATTTTCACGCAGCTCTAGAGCCTCCAGAATTGCTACACTACCGGTACAGCTCCGCTGGTGGTATTATGCTTCCCTATGTTGCCAGTGGAGTAGATGTAGTTATAAGAAAGCATATACTGTATGTAAAAAGAAAATAAGAAAGGAATACTTGTGGCACCTTAGAGACTAACAAATTTATTTCAGCATAAGCTTTCGTGGACTACAGTCCGCTTCGTCGGATGCATAGAATGGAACATACAGTGGGACGATATTTATACATTCAGAGAAACATGAAAAGGTGGAAGTAACCATACCACCTGTAAAAGGCTAATTAATTGAAAGGAACTGTTATCAGTAGGAAAGAAACTTTTGAAGTGATAATCAACATGGCCCATTACAGACAGTTGACACAAAGGTGTTAAGGGTATTTAACTGGGGGAAATAGATTCAATTAACGTAATGACCGAGCCATTCCCAGTCAATATTCAAACCTAAGGTAATGTATGTATACTGTATGTGTCTCTCCACTCTGGAGCAGGCCGCATCTGAACAAAACATCGCAGCAGCCTTTGCAGCAGGGAGTAGGAGTATTTCCATTTAAAGAAGTACAGAGAAAACAAGTGATAACAGAAATAATCTACATACAAAAATAGGGCTAAGTTTGGGAAACAGTGTAATATAATTGGCAGCTCCCATTTCTCACACAACATCTGCTCCAGTGGGTGTATCTCGATGCGGATGGTTAACATGCTTGCTCAGTATGATTCAGGAAGCATGCTCTCTGTTTCACTGAAGGAGCCCTGCTTCAAAGTGCAAACTACTCGTCACAGGAAATAAGAACCTGAAACTTGCAGAGAAAAGGATGTGGAGTATACAGAAAGTTGGCAGATGTAACTGCGTGCCAGGGATGATCCCACAAATCCATAAATATTGATGACTTTGCAGTCTCTGAACGTGGATTATTCAGAACAGTGAAGCCTGCAGCTGCACATTCACAGCTTGTTATTCTCAAGAAGAACATTCCTAACCTGGGAATGTGCATATCTTATCTGTCTCTAAGAGTTCCCCACTGTTCTTTTTAACAGAGCTAAATCAATGCTTTCCCCTCTGCCTCCCTGAGTCAAAACTTTATCATAATAATGAAAAGGGGCCCGCAAAAAAAGGGTTCATTTTCAAAGACTTTCACCCCCTCATTACTAAAATACTTCAGAGAGTAAGCTGTAAGGATGGGGAAGGAATGTAAAACATTCAGAATCATTTTTTTCCAAAAGTATGTTTCTTGTGGATAAACAGATGCATGACATAACAGTGATCACAATGTATATGTTACATGTATCACAAATAGATTGGATAGGTAAGATTTAATAATGTCAGAAAACATCTTCTCAATTCATGCACTTCAAAGATGGAACGCAACCAAACCTTTAGATTCAGACACCCCTTAAAACTTTATTCAAGTAAAATTCAGAGATCACGGATAACTTTACATAGCCAAAAATATTTACTGAACCATTATGCTGTGGATACCACTCCACAACTGCGTACCTGACTGACCTAATCAAGGATTTCTTGCCTCTGAAACAAATTACATTCAAAGGTAAACTAATTACAGCTCTGAACATTTCAAATCGGCTAGACATAGCCTGAGCACAGTACTGAGAGCCCAGAACTCCCAGGTTCTGATCCTGGCTCTGACACAGAGTTGTTGCCCAGCCTTAGTCATATCACTTAAATTCTCTGGCCATGTCTACACTACTGAGACTATGGCAGAATAGCTATGCCAGCATAACCCTGTAGTGTAGATGCAGCCTACCGCAACAGACGGGGGGTTTTCATCGCAGTAAGACCACCACTACCTCTGGAAGCATTCTTTCATTGACCTTACTACTTCTACACCAGGGGTTAGATCAGCATAGCTATGGTGCTCAGGGGTGTGGATTTTTCACAAATGGAAGAACGGAGAGGAAATCCACACAACTGACCGTGAGTGAGGGTTCATTTTGGTAACTTTTAGGAGGTACCACCAGTCAAGAAGGTGGCAAGCCCAAGGAGTCCAGCAAAGCATCAAAGACAAACCAAGATGAAGACAAACCGAAAGGATACAGGGTTGACGAGCCCCCTCCCGAGTGACTCCCCCTACCCATGCCCGAGAGCACACAATCATATTTTGAATGTCTACACACTCTACTGAAAGTGATATCTAATTTTGGTGACTCCAGGGGGGTCGGACTTATTTTGTGGCTGGTGTTTGGAAGAGCACCATTGACTCTCCAACTTGACCCCTGGCAAAATGTGGATTAAAAGTACTATCTACAGTACCTATTTCACAGTGGTGGTAAGTGTACTAACTAGATAATGTTTGCCTACTGCTATGAACATAAAATCATTAAATAAGTAAGGTTCTTTTATTTTAATTTCTCAGCAGTAGGCTATCACAATCTAAGACTTAGGACCTGATCTGGCCACATTTAGTAGTGACTTTCTCTGTGAGTACTCCCACTGAACTGAGTGTGCTCAGAATCTGCTGTGCTCCAAGGAGGCAGGTTCGGGGCACAATCTAAATCATTGTCAAAAGCACATAGGGCCACAAAAGGATGGCCCTGGGTGCTCCAAATATAGTCACATGGCCCTATTTTAGGACAGCATTTAAACATGTGCTTAAATTTATGCACCTTTAGGCCATACTGACTTTTATGGGACTTAAAATAAGTACATACTTAAGTGCTGTCCTGAGTACGGATGCTTTCCTGAATCAGGGCCTAAGTCAGGAATTGCAAGTTATCGTACTCAGGAAAAAACAGGGCAGTGGAACTGGACCCACGCATGCACCATTACTAGATATGCAACTAAGCATGTATGGTAATCAATGTTATCATACCATATCACCTTAGATATTGCTCCAGAATGCATCAGATAATATGGTTCATTTAGCCACAGCGATTGCTATTGCCATGTTTACCAATAGTGGTATCACATATTGCTGTATTTCCCTGCACATAGAATAGAAACAAACAGTGGCATCTCAGATACTGTGGTGTGGCAACTGTTGGTAAATGTTGACTTGTAAAGGGAGATCAATATATAAAGAATCACCAATACATCCTGCCTAAGTGGCAGGAAGTTAGCTCATCCAGAGACTTCATTTTCATAGAACCATAGAATCATAGAATCTCAGGGTTGGAAGGGACCTCAGGAGGTCATCTAGTCCAACCCCCTGCTCAAAGCAGGACCAAACCCAATTAGATCATCCCAGCCAGGGCTTTGTCAAGCCTGACCTTAAAAACATCTAAGGAAGGAGATTCCACCACCTCCCTAGGTAACCCATTCCAGTGCTTCACCACCCTACTAGTGAAAAAGTTTTTCCTAATATCCAACCTAAACCTCCCCCTCTGCAACTTGAGACCATTACTCCTTGTTCTGTCATCTTCTACCACTGAGAACAGTCTAGATCCATCCTCTTTGGAACCCCCTTTCAGGTAGTTGAAAGCAGCTATCAAATCCCCCCTCATTCTTCTCTTCTGCAGGCTAAACAATCCCAGTTCCCTCAGCCTCTCCTCATAAGTCATGTGCTCCAGCCCCCTAATCATTTTTGTTGCCCTCCGTTGGACTCTTTCCAATTTATCCACATCCTTCTTGTAGCGTGGGGCCCAAAACTGGACACAGTACTCCAAATGAGGCCTCACCAGTGCCAAATAGAGGGGAATAATCACGTCCCTCGATCTGCTGGAAATGCCCCTACTTATACAGCCCAAAATGCCGTTAGCCTTCTTGGCAACAAGGGCACACTGTTGACTCATATTCAGCTTTTCGTCCACCGTAACCCCTAGGTCCTTTTCTGCAGAACTGCTGCCCAGCCATTCGGTCCCTAGTCTGTAGCAGTGCATGGGATTCTTCCGTCCTAAGTGCAGGACTCTGCACTTGTCCTTGTTGAACCTCATCAGATTTCTTTTGGCCCAATCCTCTAATTTGTCTAGGTCCCTCTGTATCCTGTCCCTACCCTCCAGCGTATCAACCACTCCTCCCAGTTTAGTGTCATCTGCAAACTTGCTAAGGGTGCAGTCCACACCATCCTCCAGATCGTTGATGAAGATATTGAACAAAACCGGCCCCAGCACCGACCCTTGGGGCACTCCACTTGATACCGGCTGCCAACTAGACATGGAGCCATTGATCACTACCCGTTGAGCACGACCATCCAGCCAGTTTTCTATCCACCTTACCGTCCATTCATCCAGCCCATACTTCCTTAACTTGCTGGCAAGAACACTGTGGGAGACTGTATCAAAAGCTTTGCTAAAGTCAAGAAATAGCACATCCACTGCTTTCCCCTCATCCACAGAGCCAGTTATCTCATCATAGAAGGCAATTAGGTTAGTCAGGCATGACTTGCCCTTGGTGAATCCATGCTGACTGTTCCTGATCACTTTCCCCTCCTTTAAGTGGTTCAGAATTGATTCCTTGAGGATCTGTTCCATGATTTTTCCAGGGACTGAGGTGAGACTGACTGGCCTGTAGTTCCCCGGATCTTCCTTCTTCCCTTTTTTAAAGATGGGCACTACATTAGCTTTTTTCCAGTCATCCGGGACCTCCCCCGATTGCCATGATTTGTCAAAGATAATGGCCAATGGCTCTGCAATCACATCGGCCAACTCCTTTAGCACCCTCGGATGCAGTGCATCCGGCCCCATGGACTTGTGTTCGTCCAGCTTTTCTAAATAGTCCCGAACTACTTCTTTCTCCACAGAGGGCTGGTCACCTCCTCCCCATACCGTGCTGCGGAGTGCAGCCGCCTGGGAGCTGACCTTGTCTGTGAAGACAGAGGCAAAAAAAGCATTGAGTACACTAGCTTTCTCCACATCCTCTGTCACTAGGTTCCCTCCCTCATTCAGCAAGGGGCCCACACTTTCCTTGACTTTCTTCTTGTTGCTCACATACCTGAAGAAACCCTTCTTGTTACTCCTAACATCTCCGGCTAGCTGCAACTCCAAGTGTGATTTGGCCTTCCTAATTTCACTCCTGCATGCCTGAACAATATTTATATACTCCTCCCTGGTCATTTGTCCAATCTTCCACTTCTTGTAAGCTGCTTTTTTGTGTTTAAGACGAGCAAGGATTTCACTGTTAAGCCAAGCTGGTCGCCTGCCATATTTACTTTTCTTTCTACACCTCGGGATGGTTTGTTCCTGCAACCTCAATAAGGAGTCTTTAAAATACAGCCAGCTTTCCTCGACTCCTTTCCCTCTCATGTTATTCTCCCAGGGGACCTTGCCCATCAGTTCCCTGAGGGAGTCAAAGTCTGCTTTTCTGAAGTCCAGGGTCTCTGTTTTAACCATCATTTTAACCATCATCCAAAATGTGAGGCACAATAGAATGGATTCTTTGGACTTAATCAACATTTTTCTTTCATCGGGCTCTGTTTTTACTTCAGTGGCCAAAATGAAAGATATAGAAAGCTATGGACTCATTTTTTGGTGGGCAGATGCTGGTGCTGAAATAATTTTTCATGTTGAAAAACAGATTTTCCATTCTCCATAATGAGTTGTGTTCTGTATGAAATCCCAACTAAAGCAGTAGTGATTAATTGGCAGAAAAGTTAATTCAAAATGAGAATGCAGACAGAGTGTCCCCTTCAAATAGGTAGTAGTGTCTGTTTTAAACGAAGACAGATTTCTCTTTTTAGATTGCCAATCAGTCTTTTTGGGGAAAACAGTGCTGCTCCGGGTAATAAAAACCTTTCTTTAATTATATTTTTCAGGTTTTAAATGTCTTCAGATGTTTGAAGGGAACACCTCTGTGCAGATGTCTAAGGCATTTGCCTATTATGAATCTTTCTGACTTTTGTTTAAATGAATCACAAATTTGATAGTGAGATTTAGTCTGACTATTGGATTAGCTGTCATCATCAAGTTGTAGGTTTCCTATTATGAATTGCAGGCAGTTAAAACTAAAATGGCCAGCATCAGGAACAACATGAATCTGGGATAGTTTTGTGTAATACATATATTGGGCAATTATCTACATTTTAGAATTTTTAGCATTACATTTTATGTCTGTGGGTATATTCCATTTCACACAGACTTCATGGGTATGTTGCTCCCAGGGCACTTCCAGCTCCTTGCAGGATCAGACTTATTGTCTGTGTTTAGAATAGTCATTAATAATGTGGCTAGTTTAGGTTTCTCTCTTTCTGTGCTTCATTGTTCTGTTTTTCTTTCCAGATGAGTGGAAGGAATGAACTCAGAAGCTCTTCCTTTTGAGCATATATATTCAGTTTGGGATTTATATAGGCAATAAAGTTGGAAAAAAAACCTTCCATGGACTCACTCCAGCTTACTTCAAACTCTCACTCTCCCCACTTTTCCTGCTCCCTTTGCTCACCTTGCCCTACTCGTCTCTGTTACCCTGCAAAAGCTGGCCACTGTTGGTACAAGAGCCCGGTGAGCTACTGCGCACCATCAATCCCACTGAAGCCACATGGAGCTGCGGTTGCTCAGGCCCAGAAAGAGTACATAATATGCAGCGGTGATATGCACAGATAACAGACATGGGCCAAGACATGTGGCCTCTAATTTTGGGTGTTGCAATATTGCACGTGCTACTTGGACCACTGGCACCCAAAAATAGAATCCACTTTTGAAACGTTGGGCCACAGTAATTCTTAGTCATTGCCATTAGACAATCCCTCTACAAAAGCCTGACCCTGATATCAGTGGGAGCTGCAGGAGCTCAGCACCTCTCAGGATCAGGCCCTAACTCAAACTGCAACCCTTATACACAGAAGGCTGGAAAAGGATTACTCATGTAAGTAGGGACTACAAGATTGGGCTCTAGCTTTTAATAAACAAACATTCTTAAGAGTATAATCTCTCTAGCTTTGCACAGCAAAACATTGTGTCTTTACTTTTATTCCTGACATTTCCTTTGTGCAGTTGCATTAACATTAATTAACTTTTACTCCATTAACACTCTAGGGCTTACTTTACATATCCCAACGCCTCCAGTGAGAGTTTTCTGTCTATATCCAGATGCTCAGATTTGCCTGAATGTAAATGATTAATCCTTTTTTCCTTTAATATTTATTTCTACATTAACTTCATAAGATCTGACACCAGTGTGTTACTGTTACAGATATATAAACATAGAAAAATTATTACACAGACTGAACCAAACTTGCGCATAGTGTGTGTGGTTGAATTTTAAACACAAACAGCTTCAGAGAGCTTATCCACATAAAAGAAGTCAGGTTTTGTTCAAACATTTGCATGCTTTCAATATGTGAGTGATATGCTTCAGTCTTAAAGCTGCTAAAACACAGCAGGTTACGCAGCATGCATGAAAAGAGCTGACATTACAGTCAGCAGTGACATTTTGTTTGAATGATCCTTCACACAAGATTATTGCAGCATTCTATGTTTCGTTTATGCAAAATCAGAAGGCAAAATAATGGGAAATAATTGCACTATTTAACACTCCCATCGCTTTCCTGCCTTCTGTCCCAGTACTTGATGTGTTGCTTTAGGTGAAAATTGCCAATACTGGGTTCAAGTCAACTCCACTACAATCAATGGAGTTGTTCAAGGAATGACTTTGGGCCTTTGTGTTACTACCTTGGACAGTAAAGGGGAAAACCCACAAAATCATGTATTTTATTCACTTGTAATAAAGTCATAAAAACCTTACATCCCTAGGGCACCTTTTAACCAAAAGATCTCAAAATGTTTTACAATCTCTCAACCTTTCCCTAAACTGTTACTGGTACCTTTCATGGAAAAATTCAAAGCAGTGGTTTCTTCAAGATTATCCTCCTTCTGATTCAGCTTTCCATTAATTTCAATGAGTCAGGCACTATAAGATGCTAAATTTATCTAATCAGGAATGAGAAACAATGATTTATGGTAAATTTAATGGGAGTTAGATGCCTATTTCTCATTTGTGCCTTTGAAAATCTCCCTCGTTATGTGCTCAATCCAGGCAGTTAAAAAAAATGCAAAACACTTACTGAGTGGATTTGAATAACAAATATGTATCTGGAAATCATGATGATCTGATTGCATGAAATCCATAGCACAAAAACACCATAAGTAACAGTAAATTATTCACTGTGAATTATTCAATAAGTTCCAGTAATAATCTCTCCAATTGCTGTTTGATGACCTACTTTATTTAATATGAGTTTGTACTTCCTTTCCAGTAGCTATAGGACAGGCATCTATCTGAATCACAAAAAAACCCATCATAAGTAGCATCAATTGTCACCTGTGGCAGGCAGAGCTGCTTTGCAGTGCTCCCTTCAGGGCCACTTGTGGTACTGCAGCCACTCTCCACATTAGTCTGCAAAATGTGGACACCTGTTTAGGGCAGGTAGCCCATGCTATAAGCTCAGCATCAGTCTCTAAACAGTCAAGTAGCAATATAGCAACTCAGGATTTGGCTGTCTGTGCCTTTAAACAAAGGGAGAGGGGAAAAACCTTCAAAAATGCAAGCACTTAGCTGCAGATCTTAGGGCTAGGCCCTGACGTGGGCCTTGGTTCTGGGTTAGCTCAGAGGAGTCCTCCTCTGTCTCACCCTCACCAGCTCTGCCCTGCCCCCTGAGCAAATGCAGGCAAGCCTTCTTAACTGGCCTGGTGGTTCCTGATTGGTCAATATTTTCTCTTGGCCCTTCTGGGCCTCTGGAGGACTGTCTTGTTAGTCAACAAGTCTGACTGGATTTTCCTTGGGAGAGGGGTGTCAGGGCACTGAGCCTTCTGCAGAGGGCAGAGAAGGCCTGATAGACTCACCACACACCTGTATCGGAAGTTTCATCAGAGAGATCAGGGACTAAATCGGCACTGAGAATGGAACATATATCCCTAAATGTGGTCCCTTTCTGGCCAATACGGAAGAATCATGGGGGAAGCAGTGCAGGAGAACTCAGTGCTGCATAATGTATTGATAAGTGAAAGAATCCAGTCTATACTGAACCATAGAAACTTTTATGAGTACTAATCTCACTTTAAAAATTATATTACTGATTGTCAGGTTTTACTAGGAAGCAAATCATTTTTGAACTTCCTGACTTCCTTGATGTTGAATTCCATTTAATTTAAATTTGTTCACAGCTTGCTCTAGCATCCCGGCACCCACGGGGAATGGCAACATAAAAGCCTTCTGTAAGTAATGACCGACCTGTAGCTACAGCAGGTTAGTCATACTGCTAGGCTCTAGCATTTTCTTTACACCATTTAATAGCCCAACTCGCAAAAACTCATATTTCAGACTTAATATAATAACTCTCGTCCTGTGATCACCATTTGGATTACTATCTAGAGCTGTTAAATTTGTCATCAGATGTGAACATATGCACGTCTTATAAAGCTTTACCAGAGAGGGGTCTAATTTTAAGAATATAAGTGGTCCCACTGAATTCAAGAACTGCTCGTGTGCTTAAAGTTACATATGTGCTTAAGTGCTATTGTGCTGGACTGGAGCCAGGGGACCTGATCCAAAATGCATGGCAGTCAATGGGTAGGGTGACCATATTTCCCAATGCTGAATACAGGACATCTGGTATAATTACTAGTATTCAAGCGAGTTCAACAGCAATCAATTAGAACTATGCAGTACAAATGTTCAAATTAACATCAAGTTGACTGAGCCTCTGTTAAAAAGAAATGCTGCATAGTTGGATTATTTTTATTTATCATCTTATCTTTAAGGCTTTAGGATTCACACAGGGAGAGGTCACACACACACACACACACAAACACACACACACACTCCCGTACATCTCTCTCACACGGGGGGGGGGGGGGTGGAGGGAGGGGGAAGGGAGTGACCGACCAACCCGACCCTCCCTGCCCGGCACTCTCCACACTCCATGCCTGGCTGGGCCCCTGGGATGGACCTGCCTCTCCAGGTACCTGGTGCCGCATCTTCCCGAGGCAGGAGGAGAAAATGGGGTCACATGCCTCCCCATCCCACATTTCTGCCTGGGTTCACATCAGAATGTGGCCAGCAGCAGCCTTTTGGCACTGTGTGGGAGGGAAGGGACAGAAGCTGCTTCCAGCCGCAGGTCTGTGGGGGAGGGATGACCTGGCCTCTTTGCAGAGCTCATCTCTTCCCTCCCTCCCCGCTCCCCTGTGGCTGAAAGCAGCTTGTCCCTTCCTGCCCACACAGTGTCGAAAGGCAGTTAACACCTCCAGGCTGCAGCTGGCCACCGACATAACCCAGCTGCCTCCTGTCCCCAGGCTACTGCACTGGGAGGAAGGGGTTAAGCCTTTTAGGATGCATTGTGCACCAGGGCCCAGGGAACCTGACTGCAGGGGCTTAGTGAGCCTAGACAGAAAGGTGGCTCAGTAGGGGAGAGTGCCTAAGGGACAGAGCAGCCCTGTGCTCCCTTCGGGGCAGGACCCAGGGTGGTGGGGGAGGGGAAGAGGGTGCTAAGCTCCTGCCCGGGGGGGCTGCTGTGGAGTCTCCAGGGTCGGGGCACGAACAGGCTGGAAATCACTTCCCCTCTCCACTCCAGAGCTTAGCTGAGGGGCGGAGAGACTTCCCCATGCCAGCGCTGTGCGGGGCTTTGGCACATGCATGGCTCGGCTCCTCCTGGCCAGCACCCTGGGCCGCAAGGTCTTGGGCTTTCCCAAGGCACCAGCCCAGCCAGAGGCAGTGGGGGCAGGAAGGAGCCTGGTGGCCAGGCTGTTGGTGAACTGAGCATTTCGACCAGGGGCTGGTTCTCCGCACCGTGCTGGGAGCAGGACTTGCCCACATAGGGGGATATGGAGGAGCAGCAGGGTTTGGGGGGGGGGGGTGAAGGGGCAAAGTAGGGAGAGGATTGAGAGGGGGAGCACGTAAAGGGCCGATAGTTGGGCAGCAGAGGTGACACGTAGCCGGCCACTACCTGGCACCTACTCACCAGCCACCGCAGCTCACAGCGCACAGTCAGCGCTGGCCAGAAACGGGAAGGGAGGGCAGGGCCCTGCTGGCCGGGAGCCAGCATGCAGCAGAGGCTGCACGGAGGGACCAGCAGGGGGAGCGGCCGCCTCCTCACGCTGCAGCTTCGCCCCGCCACCAGCCTTGCACATCCACCCCCATCGTCAGCCACTGAACCCCCCCACTCACCGCTGGTGGGCGGGTGGCTGGAGAGCAGGGATCCGGCCAGCAACAGGACCTGCCAGTATAGATGGGGGGAGACAGAAAATATGGGACAATTTGCCCGTTTTAAAGAAAAAGTCAGGACTCCTGCAGGAAGGCTGAAATACGGGACTGTCCCTTTAAAAACGGGATGTCTAGTCACCCTATCAATGGGAGTCTTAATTGACTTAAATGAACTTTGCAGTCCATACTGTCTGCTAGATGTATCAGCTACATTTTTTCCAAGTAAAAAGGGTTAGAAATAATATCTAGAAATCTTTAATTCTGAAATAGTGGGTCCAGGAATTAAGAATCAGTGCCTTTATTATTACATAAGCTACCACAGCTCCCAGGTTTACTGATTAAAGAAAGCATGAGAAATGTTGACAAATACATATGTGGGTATACAGATAAGTATGGGAGACAAAGGGTAAAAAAGATTTTTTAATACGCTAAAATATTAAACTATTCTATCTCAGAGAGTGCGTAATGATTTCATTCCACCCTTATTTGTACAGTACTAAGCCCAGCATCTAAGATGATATTTCATTTTACATCATTTGTTTCTTTAGATGTATTCCATAAAGACACTGTTTCAGCAAGGTCAGCAGGGCTCAGCTATGATTAACAATGAGTGAAGTTACCAGCTTAATTCCCTTGCCCAGCGGGCTGAAAACTGCAGTGAGATCAAAACTCTTCTGCCTCAGGACCTACATCTAAGAGTATGCATGAATCATTACATTATCCAGCCCACACTTTCAACAGGAGCAATGGTTCAGTTTTATGTTTATTCATCCTTGGCAGTCAGTTTAAGAAAAGGGTT
Organism: Macrochelys suwanniensis; assembly: GCA_033296515.1. NCBI lineage: Eukaryota > Metazoa > Chordata > Testudines > Chelydridae > Macrochelys > Macrochelys suwanniensis. The sequence goes on from CM065777.1 coordinate 162,090,593, forward strand.
TTTAAATTTAATCCTCCCCAATTGGGCCAAATCTTGCAGTTGTAATTTTGCTCATGCAAAAATCCTTTGACTTGGGGGAAGCTCTGCCTGAGTCAGGAGTGCAGAGTTTGGTCCTGTTCTCTTCCACTGTGCTCAATCACTGTAGTATCTGAGCACCTTCAAGCAATGTGGCTAACACCTTTTCACGTGTTGTTCTCTCATCCTCTCCCCAGGGGGAAGAGTGTGTGCCCCGGCATATCTTGGACACATTCCTGTGTCTTGATGATGCGTGCTTAGCCAAGTTTGTCAGTGGAAATTTCTACTTGGAAGATTATTACATTTTGCAGCTCATAGAGAGTTCAGCTATGTATCACTCTTACTATAAATTAGTCTATTGCAGGCGCCTCACTCACAAAAGCACAGGAGAAGATGGAAATTAAAAGCAAACAACACATTTTTGAAGGATTAACTAAGATTGCTTTGGGATGAACAAGGACAAAATAATACCCATGGTTGCCACTGAAGTAATAAAACTTGCTAATAGAATTTTAGAAAAGCACAGTGTAAGAGAAAGTAATTCAATCATTAGATAACTGATCAACTCTTTCCCACTCTTTACCCTCTCTTCATTCATTTACAAGTCACTAGCCAACTTAGTATTTTTTTTAAAAAATTCAACAAAAAAACAAAAACATTTTTACTCCACCATGCTGCATTCTTGAAAACCATATGATCTTATACATGTTCCTCCCCTGCCTTTTATGGAATCATATCTGTTATTAGTTTGCAAGCTACTTGCGACAGGGACCACATTATTATTATTTCTATTGTGGTAACACCTAGAAGCCCTAGTGTGGACTAGGGCCCCCCTTGTACAAATGCTGTACAAATAGAGCAAAAAATGGTCTGTGCCCCAAGGAACATATCTTCTTATTTCTATTATGAGGTGCCCAGCATACTTTTGGGCATTATTAAAATAGCACAAGATAAATAATAATCCAAAAACCAGATTAAATATGGTTAAAATGATGTGTCTGAGGTTTTGGGATTAGAGCTAGTGGGAAAATTTCTCTTGAAATAGCTTTTTTCTGTCAGAAAATGATGCTTTTATTAAACTGAAATTTTTCCAAAAAAAATCATATAGGTTTCAATGAAATGTCCCACAAATTCCTCCCCCCACCCCCATTGAAACAAAAACACTTCATTTCTGAAAATTTCATTCTGGAAAATTTTTATTTAGACATTTATTTTATTTTTGCTTTTATGTTATTTTTATATAGTTTCTTGATACGTCAACAGTCAAAGTGCATAATATGATATATCATATCATGTCAGTAATAGGGCATAACATGAAATAACATCATTTTATGCACTACCACCACTGCCATATCAAGAAATTATAAAAATAAAAATGTAAAACAAAATAAATTTAAAAATGCAATATTTATTTCTAAACAAAATTTCAAAATTTTTACTCAATAAAATTTTAAAACTCAAAGTTTTTCAAAATTTGCATTTCGTGGGAAATTTTAAAGTATTTTTGTTCTAGTTTGGAATGAAAACCCATTTTGAAATTTCATAGTTTCCTACAAAGTGAAAATTCTGAGTTTTGACCCACTCTCTTTGGGACACACCAACATATCTGATTCGTACCAGAACATTTTAACAGTAGCCACTGGAGTCAGTGAATGGAAGCCCTTCTTGTATGATAGGAAAATTAACCATTTGTAACCAGCGTCTGGTCATTAGGGATATTAACTAAAGCTCAGTCTTACCAGCACCTTTGTGTGTTACCCTTTTATTAAAGAAATAATCTGTGAAACAGTAAAAATTCACATCTGTGAATTTAGAAGTGTTTGTTTATACAGCATCTGCGTTGAATCCTGAAATCTGATTGGCTGATGGGAACAGAATGGCTGATAGTGTTTATATGAAATCTTTCTTTCTAGGATATCTGAAAAGAATTAACAGTTCTTAGAAATTGTTTATATCTAAATGGCAAAGATAAATTACTAGTGTCCTACTGTAACAGCAGCCAGTTTCAATATCTCCATTGGTTGAAAAAAATTATATGGTGCAGCTACTGCTATTTCTTGGCACCATGTCTTACTTCTGTTCATTAGTTTTGTCTTATACTTTCAGACATCCAATTAAATTTTATGCTTCCCATGAAAAAAATCCAAAGAGGGAAAACAAAATATTATTTCTTACACTGATATGCTATTTTCTCTAGACTGTGATGTTATAGACTCATGGGGCTACCCTGAGCCCAGTGGAGTTATAGCAAGGATAAATATGCACTCAAAACAGTATTACAGTGTGGTTCTACTCTGAAAGAAACTAAAAATGACACATTCTCACTCAGCTATTATCATAATTATTTATTTATTTGTATTACCATAGCATCTGGAAGCCCTAGTCATAGACCAGCACCCCATCGTGCCAGGGGCTGTACAAACACAGAACAAAAAAATGATCCCCGCCCCAATAGACTGGCAATCTACCCCTGTGTATTTTCAGTCACATCAGATTGCTTTAGCAAAAAAAGTAAGTCTTTTCTGCTTCTTACTCCTGTCAGAGAGCAAGGTGGATTCTGTTCCTTCTTGTGCAGCAAACGTGTTTATTAAATTCCAGTCACTTACACCTGTGCAAATCTATTCAAGGCAATGGGATTGCACAGGTATCACTAAGGGCATCATTTGGCCTACAGAGTATTACTGTTAATGATGACCGAGGGGCAGAGCACTGCTCAACTCCCAGACACATGTGTTGGTCAGGGTGGCACTTAGCAATATCACCTTTTAATTTGAAAATCGAGCACAGCTGATATTGAAATCACTGGGAGACAACGAAGAATCCCACAATGCCATTTTTATAGTCACTTTTCCAAGCAGAACAGTACTTTATGGGTCTGATCCAATGCCCACTGAAGTCAGTGGGAGTCTTATCATGGACCTGAATGGGCTTTGGCTCAGGTCACAAAAACCTAAGACAAAAGAACAATCTGATGCTAAAAGAGGGCAGAACACCCCATGAAAACATTACTGTATGCACAAGCTAGAGATAAAGTTGAAATAATATAACATTTTAATAACATTTGCAACTTCTATCGCAAAGCTGCCTTCTTCTTCATAACTGAATGCAACCCCAGTTTTAATAGTAGTTTTACCTCAACAAAAGCAGCTTTCAGCTTCCAACTGGAAAAAATCAGATTTTGTTTTAATAAAAGAGATATATACAGTACAGAAAAATATGAATTCTGAAAGCCAAGCCTCTGTTTCCCAGCAGGAGGAAGTTCAAATGTGCCAGGTGCCAATAGTTCTTGGTTTGGATGCTGTAAGCATGCATGGTGTTTATTGACTTCTAAATTAAAGCAGTCAGTCTGAAGACTGAATTGAAAAAGGAGGATAATGGAGGCCAGTCTTCTTTATTCACAGTGTTTGTGTGTATAATAGCAATAATCAGCAAAGCTTTACCAAATGGATTGCCACCAATTCCGATAAGATATTTTGAAAACAGGAAAAAGACATCGAGCTAAACATTTCGAGCTAAAACATTCCTTTTGTTTATCTTATTCTACTTTCCTGCTTTTTCACCGTATCACTCAATCAATCCCATCCTTCTGTACAAGCAGCCCTAGAGGTATCCTGGATTGATTTATACTCATTACTGACTTCAATCGTTCTCCTTCATTTGCTAACTTTTTCCAGATGTCTATTACTAAAGCCATGTGAATAATTCACTTGGCAAATTTACCTTCTTTTTCTGCTAGGATTTTCTCAAATGGACTCACTGTGAAAAATTATTCACCACTTAATTACTATGAATAGTTCATCATCTGAGGATTGCTTATGAGTATCCATGGTACTGGTGCACACTGTCACTAGCCAGGGAATGGAAACAGAGCTCAAAGTTTTAGTCTTTACAAAGTCCTTTTCTCAGGACTTTCTTATTATTTACCAACAATCACAAAAGCAAATCAGCTAAAAAAAACACTAGAAAATAATTCCCCAGAGACTTTCCCCCACCGTAGTCAGCCCTCTTCCCTTTTGACCTAGCTTCCTTTCCTTTTATACCCCACCCTCAGAGCAGCCACATGACCAAATGGTGCCTATTAACTCTTCACAGGCTGTAACACCTTCACCTTGTCGTAATCCTATATCCAACATTTACTAGCATGGGAATGACTATGCAGCTAAGATGATGTAGTGTTATTGTGGGAGATACAATGCTGCTATATAGGTTAAGCCTCTGGGCATGCCTTACATGTATTAGATGTTTCCAGAGGCCTGGGCAGACTAACTGAGCGTAGTGCTTATTCAGTTAATAAAATGTTGTACCTTTTCTCCTAACAAACCTGACTCTTGAATGCTTATTAACATACGCTGTTGCAGCCGCTCCCCGCCCCTACCCCTGCGTTTTTTTTTATTCCCTAATACAAGCCAAAATTCCTGAACATTAATTTACTGGATTTTATTCATTAAAAATCTATATTCAAAATGAAGGAAATGTCCCAATGCCCATACTTTTCAAAGCCAGTAATCTATAAATTTATCAGACCTACATTTTAAGCACAGTTTGTCAGCACAAAACATCATTTTATCCTTGTAATGCCACAAGCACATATAACCGTCAGCCATGAAATAAAATCAAAATAGGTCTAATGGGTGAGTCCATAGTGGGGTTTTTTTCCCGTGAAAAAAGTATTTATTGGATTGCACAAAATCTCCACTGAGATCTGCACTGCTGAAGTATCAGTGGGCTGGTGAATTTCAAGGAAACACACAATTCTTTATTTTAACCGTCCTTTCCTGTACACTACTTACCTCTATAAGCATATTTGATTTGGAAACACTCAGTTTTCATACCTCCATCAATAATCTGAAATGAACACTGGAGAGCTTTGGGGAAATATGAGGATGACATCATTAGCAGGATCCTGAAAATAATTAAAAGTGACAGGTGAGCACAGTTGGGAAATAAAGCTAAATTGATAACATATTGTGTCTGACTAATTATAACTTTTTAACCTACAAATCAGCATGGAATTATTAAAATACTGCAGCGTAGTTACTCTACTGCAAGTATGATTTCAATGTTCAACTATACATAAAGGTAAATGCAATAGACTAAATGTTTATAAACATGGGCCCTATCTGGCAAAATTTTAGTTACATAAGTAGGCTTCCCTCATGCTAGTCATCTCACTGAAGTCAATTTTACTCATGTGACTAAAGTTTTAAAGAATCTGGTCCTACATTTGTATTTCTTGTGTCCCTCAGAGGACACTTAGCTGCATGACTCTTTTGGGTTCATCATCATGTAGTTCTAATTTCTTCTGATTGAACTGAGAGCTTATCTTGAGTCAAAACATTCACAAGAAATACCTACCCAGCGTGGAAGGTAAGAAAGTTTCACATACAAGGAAATCACTCTGTTTATATGGAAGCAGTATATTACGCCAGGCAGTATGAGTTACAAGTCATTGGACTCACGTATAAACAAACACATTTTTAATTCAGCTAGTTTATGCTCCTCTTATAAGAAACATTCATGAAGTCATTTCTGATAACTCCTATGGAACAGTTGATCCATCCTATTTGGAAATATATCCGAAACCTATCCAAGATTTTATGACTTTTCCAGAAGAATAATACGTCCTAGTTATTCCAGCTGGAAAGGTTGGGCAAATTCCATTTAATGAGTGTTTTTAAATCTCCCAAGTATTAACATCAGGACTAAAGCAAGATTCATTAGTTGAGTATATAGTATATTTCACAGGTGTGTTTGATGAGACATTTTCATCAGTGATGTTTAGGAGACACGGCAATATAACTCTTTATTCCTTTACATTTCCAAGCATTCTTTGCAACAAATATCAGGAAACCAAAGAGTCAGCAAGAGAGTGTTAGGACAAAACTGTGTCTGAATGAACACTGAAGTGTTAACAATCTGACATTGCTCTCAATTTTCTTGGTTTTTCATCCCAAAAAGCAGTGATTTAACTACTAAAGCCTCTATTCAGCAGAAATGTTCCACTGCTTTTGCAATGCTCAAGCCAAGGAGGTCATGGAACAGGCTTTGGCACCCAGATGAGCTATTAAGCAGGAAACTTAGCAGGGCCACAGAACCAGATGCCTCCTGCAGAGAGACTTCAAGAGGTGGAAATTTCATGTTTATGAGTGTCTCCAGCCTTGCCCTTCTCTTATGCCTGATTCAGGAGTTAAAACTGGTCTTGCAGATGGAGAGTGAAGAAGATAATCTACTGAAAGACCAATGACCTTCCTTCCAAACTGTGGATTACCAATTAGGTGTCTCTTTAGCTCTCATTTTTTACTAAAATACTCCTATCTGTTCTTTTGCCACTGGGATGCCTTCTATAACTGACTGTGGATATTTATTCTCTACCAACTTTCGTTTTACTTCCAAATATTAGGGTTAAGTCTCTGCAGTTAGGCCCTGATGCAAAACCTACTAAAGTCAAAGGGAGTCTGTCCATTGAATTCAGTTGGCATTGGATCAGACCTTTAATTTTCAGCAGCCTCAGAGACCTGCTTCCCCTAGAAGCTGAACTTGGCGCATGCTCAGACTGTTCAATAGACTCCATATGGTCTTCCCACTGGCCAAATTTCATTTGGCCATTAAGGGAGGCAAAGCTAGAAGTTCCTTTGACTAAAAGGGGGGGAGTAGAAACCAGAGATTAAGTTCCACATCCAAGGCAGGAAACATTTTTTCATCTTCATTAGAACTGGGAGAATACTTTAAATAATTTTATGCAAATATCCTTACAGTTTTCTAAATGAGTCTGCTTTGATTATTTATACAACTCTTTGTTCACTTTCTGGCAACATGTGGCAAGGGTGTTTGCCAAAGGAGTGGATTTTAAGAGAATATTGCAGAATATTTTCAGAAAGATAATGTCGGATGCCTAATTTTCTAAGAATTAGGCTCAATCAGAAACAATAGGAGGTGTCCCGTGTCTCCACTGAAAACAGCTCTAATTCTGAATTTCAAATACTCACAGCAAACTGGTGCTGAGTAATCCTTACACCAAATGTTAGCTCCTAAATTACTGAACAACAAAATTAAATTCTGCTTGTGAATGACTCATGAAAGAAAAAGAGAAGGAAAATTTGTTGAATGAATTATATATTGTGAATTATTTGCTCAGCTCTATTTTTGATTCTTGGAGTCCCCCAAGGCTTGAGATGTGAAAAACTGAGGAATACAAAATTGATTTAGTACCCTCATTTTACTGTTGATTGACTGATGATTTGCACCTTGGCTTGATAAGACACTTATGGTTCCAATGTAAAAGACAAATGTGCAGTGGTTTAAGGGGACCATCTAGATGACCCAGTAAGTACTTATTTATACATTTTCTGTTCTCTGTGGAAGAACTGTGATCTTAAACAGGGACACTATCAAACAGTTAAGACCAGCTTCTGATGTACTTTCCAAATAGGTATAATATGTTGGGGAAATGACCTGGAGATTCTAAATAAGTTCCAGCTTGAAATCCACTGCTTTGTCACTGAGAAAAGCAATCAAACAGCCATAGAGATTGGTGGATGGGACTCAATATTTGACAAAATAGGAAGAACAAAAGTTGGAAGAGGAATTCATTTAAATTAAGGCCTGATTCTTCTTCAATGCAAATCATGAGTAACTCCATTGAAGACAGCGGTGCCACACAAGTGTAAATGAGAGGAGAATCAGGCTCATAGTCTTTAAATTTATATGAAGATATTGCTAACAATAGACGGTCAAAATACATTAAAGCAGTATTTAAGTAAAGTAACGCAATCAGTTTATTTTTGGATATTTATTAGCAGTAGGAACTCTACACTGTTGAAATAATTTACAAAACTAACGTGTTCACAAGAGCGATACATCTCAACAGCTCAGATCCTATGATCAAAATAACGGATTCATTTAATCATCATTCAATCGTCATGAGCAGAAGTAGCTCCTAATGAGTTTATGGTACCATCATAGAAAGATCTGCCCTCAGGAAACAGAGACAACTATATTTTCTTGTTGCAGGCCCTAAATCAGGGATCTCAAACTGAAATCAGCATGAGGGCCACATGAGAACTAGTAAATTGGCCCGAGGGCTGCATCACTGAAACCTTTCCATAAAATGATACAAAAGTATAGTCAAAAATGAAAAAAATGAAGAGTAATATAGTATTCTATTAAAAGTCAATGTATTAACTTTTTTAAAATTGTAATGCAAAGAGGAGTTTTAATAAAATATAAACACTCAGTAATGTTTGGAGCTTGGCTGCCAGTGGAGTTGGCGTTATGGCGGGCCACAGGAAATAACTCCGCGGGCCACATGTGGCCTGCGGGCCGCGTGTTTGAGACCCCTGCCCTAAATACTCTTTGCTTAGACACGTTTTTGTTGTGAACATCAAAATTATGTTTCCATCATTTAGAAACACTCTGAAATGGACCACGTACGAAATATTGCCCACCAGACTTTGTTTCCTGTTCAGCTCTTCCTTACTGTTGAGCTTACATGCACATGGAGCTCCAGAGCATACAAGGCCCATTTTGTAAGTCTAATGTTAAAGTTATGTGCTGTTGCTCACTAGACCAGCGCCTAAAAAGCATATAAAAATCAGAGGAGTAAAAGGAGCCCAGTCTGGCAGCTGTGAAAACTTTCACTGCTAGCATAGCCAAGCAGATGCTGCAGCTTAATATTCACCACCTGCCCCTTTAGAGCAGTGGTCAGCAAAACCGTCTCAGAATTTGGAGTCCTTTGGATGGCAGAACCATTGCAGGCTGCCAATCAGAGTAAAGGTGGCTTTATGTTCCATCACCTCTGTGGATCTTCATTTGTATTTTATTTGAGATTAACTTTAAAGCCAATAGAAGGGGTGAAGCATAAACTGATAAACCTGCCATGTTCCAATAGAAAGATGTATGGAAAAAAGGGCACACAACAACTGTTATAATTAGACACATGGTGCCCTCAGTCTCAGATGAAGTGTAAAGAAGACACCAAAACCTAAGGGACTGTTACCCACGCAAGGAAAGAGGGTATTCCCAACTATACTTTTTGTTCTTTATGTATGGGCTGTATCCTGCACTATTAAAGTCAACAGGAGTTTTGCTATGGACTTCAACAGGACAGGATTGAGCTGGATATACTGTTTATATAAAACTATTCATCAAGGGACTGATACTCCAGTCTATACTCCCCACCGATGTAAGGGTTGCAGAATCTAAAAGAAGTGTAACGTGCCAACAGATTTGTTTGGTCTGAATGGGTATTATCTACATAGTTCAGAATCCTCCTAGCCCTTCACCTCATCCAGATGATATTAGCACCAAAAATACATGTGGAATATTAGATGTGCGGATGCTGAATATACCTTTGTATGCAATGAATTGGGAGGGCTGCATATGGTAATTCACAAATGGCAAAACCACGACTGAGTAGTGCTAAATCATCTCTAGCTCATTGAATAATAATAAAAAAACCAGCACATTTACTGTTCTTGGATGGAGTATTCTGTTTATAGTGGGACATGCAATATATTCTATTTTTTCCACTACTTTAATATCACCAGGCTTCCAGGCAGTTGCTTGTGCAGACACCAGGAAGAGTCTAAGAATTACACAGCCGAGTAAGTTTGACTGGGTTATAAGAGTTTGAAATTCTAGAAACAACTTGCAAGAATAGTTAACATTACACTGGTTGCCATTAAATAGTCAATGTTAATCTACAGTTTCTACAGCACAGTTATCTCCTGTAATAGAGACAGAAACAACTTAGGTATCACAGATAGTATGTGCTGTAGAAACTATTGGTAAACATTGACTTAACAGTGGTTGCCATTAAGTTGTCTATTTGCCTTTGGTACAGACATAAAATAACTCACACAGGAAATGAATAGCACAAGCGTGGATAATAGAATGCAAGTTTTCCATTCTCTGGTTAAAATGTGGCCTAGATACTTAATTAGTGATATTAATTAATAACAAAAGATAGGTAGTGAGTGACCAACAGGATTGGATGCCATCCAATAGATGGCCACAGGATCACTGTTTGTGAAACCAGATGTAGATTTCAGTACATCTTCCAGTGGAGAAGTGTCCACATCATGAGAAATACAATCCTTGATACAATCAGACTTACTAGAAGAATCTCAGCTTGGATGTCAAAATCTAAAATGACATGAAAAATATGCAACTATCCTTTCCTCTCCAGATGTGGATGTGACAGAATAGGGGTGATGCAGATTAGGGAGGCAGTGTTGCTGCTACTGTGGATAAAATGGAAGACTTCAATCGCCATCAGCCTATCACAAACCTTTCACCAGTACTACATTCACAGAGATCTCTTCTGGGCTCAGTAGGGCTATTTCTGCAGTGAAGAGTAGCATCAGGAGAAATTCTGCCTTAGGGAAACATTCAATTGTGTGGTGCAGCATACGCAACCCTGCACAATAGTCCTACTCATCAGCACAACACAGCTGGGAGAACGAAAGGATGGAAGACTGAAGACACATTGGAAATAGTTCAGTTCGTGTTAAAAAACAAACAGTCTTAGAAGTTTCCATCAGTGCTATCAGCCTAAAAAACTTCAGACTTTTTTCACAGCCCTGCAGAGGAATTCCGGTCTGTTTAAAACTCCTCAAAAACACACCTCTGCAATGATTTAACTCAGCATCCTTATTCCATGCCCAGCATTATATCTGCAGACTCCACACAGCAGAAATCTAGTAGAACAGGAGAGATATGCTATGCCCTGGGGAAGGCAAAGCTGAGCATTATGGTTCACATATTCAATAGAGCTGGGCAGAGGACAGAAGTTCCATATCACAAAGGATTTCCAGATTTAGAAATTTGTCTTTCTTCTAAATCAAAGCAAAAACTGACATTTCAAAATTCTCTGAAAATTTTAGAAACATAATTTCAGCTAATTCAAACTGTTTGATTTTGATTGTTTTATATAATACAAAACAAAATAAAGAAACAAAGTAATTTCAAAATGAAGAATTGAAACATTTAATTCCAACAATATCATAACATCACTATATAAATCCATGATACGCCCACACCTTGAATACTGCATATAGTTCTGGTTGCCCCATCTCAAAAAAAGATATATTAGAATTGGAAAAGGTACAGCGAAGGGCAATAAAATTGATTATGGGCGTGGAACAGCTTCCATATCAGGGGAGGTTAAGGAGACTTTGACTGTTCATTTTAGAAAAGGGATGACTTAGGGCTGGTCCACACTACCCCCGAAGTTCGAACTAAGATACGCGACTTCAGCTACGTGAATAACGTAGTTGAAGTCGAAGTATCTTATTTCGAACTTCAAAGTACTCACCGCTGGTCCACACGGCGGCGCGCAGGCTCCCCCGTCGACTCCGCCTGCTCCGTTCGTGGAGCAGGATTACCGGCGTCGACGGGGGAGCACTTCCTGGTTCGATTTATCGCGTCTAGACAAGACGCGATAAATCGAACCCAGAAGATCGATTGGACTCCTCCGATGCGGCGGGTAAGTACAGACGTACCCTTAGGAAGGATATGATAGAAGTCTATAAAATCATCAAGGGTGTGGAGAAAAAGTATGATTTACCCTTCACATAACGCAAGAACCAGGGGCCACCCAATGAAATGAATGGGCAGCAGATTTAAAACAAACACAAAGAAGTACTTCTTTACACAACTCACAGTGAACCTGTGGAAATTGTTGCCAGGGGATGTTGTGAAGGCCAAAAGTATAACTGGGTTCAAAAAAGAATTAGTAAGTTCATGGAGGATAGTTCCATCGATGGCTATGATGGTCAGGGACACAACCCCAGGCTCTGGGTGTCCTTAAACCTCCCGACTGCCAGAAGCTGGGACTGGATGATGGGGGATGGATCACTCAATAGTTGCCCTGTTCTGTTCATTCCTTCTAAAGCACCTGGCATTGGACACTGTCAGAAGACAGGATTCTGGCCTAGATGGATCATTGGTCTGACCCAATATGGCCATTCTTATGTCAGAACTTCTTTTCCTCCTGCCTCAACAAAATTCCAGTGAAAATAATCTGATTTCAGTTAAATCAACCTGATGGAATGGCGTATTTCTCGTGGAATATGACTCTGTCAACGTTCTCTGACTCTACTCTTCCTCCACAGCCATCAGTTGGGGGTGGTGTACCACTGACTGTCCTGGCAGTTGCTCTGAGGGGACATCATGCCTCGAGCTCCAGCAAGCATAGATCTCAGTGCCACCCCTTGTAAAGATGAGGCATCTGCTCCACTCTATGTCAGCTAGTTCTATGGGCCAGACTGGGGCCTATTACCTTGCCTCTCCCTGCTAACTTTGAAGAAACTAGGAACAACACTGGATCAAGCCTTGTATACCCTTGTTCTCGGAGGAACACAAGGATGGTCATTTTGCCTGACCCCTGCATGGATGGGCAAGGGGGAAGCTCTTTGTATTTCTCTCCAGCTGCCCATCCATACATGGTCTTGCCCTAAATATACAGTAGTAAAGTTGCTAAGAGGATATTTGGCTGTTATTTCAGTACAGAAATTTATACTAGGATGTAATAAATGACAGTTTTGTCATCAATCTGTCACAGTACAAATATTCTGAGTATTGTAAGACAGCTATAATAATATGCCTTTGGTTAGTGGCAAGAGTGGCTAGAAATGAATTCTTGTTGTTGGAATATTGCATTTCTACGAGGTTAACCACACTTTGGCCAAAATAAAGTTAGAAACTAGCCTTACCGTTTCATGAGAATGCAGCATACTACACAGCATTGACAAGGAATTCTTCAATGATCCTTGCTTTCTGGGCCAATTCAGACCTGACATAAGTGAGTTCAATTCCAATGGACTTTACTAAAGTTTTATTTGCTTAAACTAGGTCTGAAATTGGCCCTCTGTGTACAGGTATGTCTACTGATCTCTCTCTCTCTCAGCCAAAATTCCATCCTCAAAAGAAGGCATATAAATTCCTATGGATGTAAACTGGAGTCATGTCTGAGAAGAAGAGGTCAGAATTATTCTTATAGACAGAGCTGATAGCATCACCTTCACCTATAGTTAAGGTTGCTGACACTTTCCATTATAAGAGTCCATTTCAACTGTTTATAACTTAATTGAGACTTCAGCCATTCAGACAGAAAAGTCTCAAACTGGGGTTCTGCCTTAGCCTGATTTTTTAAAAATTTTATCTGAAACCAATCCAGATGTTTCAGATAATGATATGGGGGGTGGAGAATTTTTGCCCATGTTAAAACATTTGTACAAGCATTTATTTAACTGAGAAGCTCTAGCACCTCTATCTTTTGAGCGGGGACTTGAACTTTGTTAGGGTGGTGGCATTTGTGTCAGGTGTACCTTTTGCTACGCCTGTGACAATTTGCCCACATTTGGCCAAGTTATAAGTCTGTGGAAAATGAGTTGGCACATGCTCAGTAGAGATTTAAGAGTTTGGCAGATAAATTGTCGGAAGGTTCCATCTACATAGAGCATGCTCCATCCCCTCATAACTCCTCTGTGTGCCCAGACTGCGTATGTGCCATCCTCACAGGGCAATCAAGCATGCTCCATCCCAGGGATGTAGGGTCAGAGCAGGATTTTCCCTGAAATTGCTCTTTCCATCTTCTGAAGGCCACTGTGGTGCTGGGCATAGGAACAGAGGAGGGAGACATGATACCCTTGCTGGCATTCAGATACCTTGGACAAGGAGGCAGCTGCCTGACTGGAATATAGAGGGGCGAGGAGCAGTTGGGATGGATGGAGAACAGGAGTGGAGTGGCCAGGGCACAGCTGGGAAGGGAAAGTAGGACCTCGGTAGGGTACAGAAGAAGGAGTGAGAGGATAAGAACTGGGGAGAGAAGGAGCAGAGGGTGGGGACAGGAGCCTGGGGGAAGTGCAATAGAAGCTGGGGGTAGGAACAGATGCAGGATCTGGGGAGCAGGGCAGGGGGGCAGGAACAGGGTGGGGGCACAGAAGTCAAGGGAGAATATGAAAAAGTGAGAAAGGGGGTTCAGGAGCACGGGGGGGGGGGCAGGGGCAGGAGAGGCAGGGGCGGGGATAGGTGCAAGGGGAGAACAGCAGTAGAAGCACCCAGAAAGAGGATAAGGATTGAAGTAGATGAGGAGAGGGATAGACAGGTTTATAACCAGTAGAGAACACTCTGTTCCAGAATCTGGAATTAAAGGATTCCTGAGTCTCACCATTTCTTTCCTGTCAGCAAATAGCTCTGAAACCCACTGGCAAAGTATGTCCCATCCTGCTCCACATAAAGGATAACAGTATATAACTGCTACACCTTTCTAGGTTAGCTCAAGTAGTGGAGGTGTGTAGTGTGAGGTCTCAAATAGACCTGGGCAAAATTTTTGACCAACTTTTTGGGGGAGGGTAGAGGGGAGGTGAATTGTTCTGGATGAAATGAAAACATTTGGTGGGGCAATATGTAAATGAACCATTTAGATATTTTCAAAACATTTCAATTTGGGGGGCTAGATTCACAAAGGGATTTAGGCACCACTCACAGATGAGGAGCAGGCAGCGATGCCTCAGCCCCTAAATAACCTTCAGCCCAGTTAGAAAACTCACCTAGGATGTGGGAGACCCAGATCTGAATCTTCACTCTGGAGCAGTTGAGTGCCTGGCTACAGGTCATTATCACTTTCTTTCTCTGGCTCAATATTCAAGTGTTTTATACAAAGTGGAACAGTTTCAACAGGTAAAAGCCCCATCCTAGAAAACCCTATAGCCTGGTGGTTAAGGGATTCACCCAAAAGGGAGGAGAACTGGAGTCAAGTCTTTGCTCTAAATGGGGAACTCAAACCTGGGTTTCCCACATCCCAGGTGAGTACCCTATCCACTGCGCTAAAGATTATAAGGGGACTTGGTTGTTTTTTTATGAATCTAGCCCTTCATTTCCTTTATTTATATTAAAAATACCCCATATGAAATATTTCATTTTGAGTTGCCAAAAACATTTCTTTCAATGCAAAATAAAATTTATCTGATTTTTTCCAATTCATCAAAAAATCGAAAGAATTTCAGCATTGGTTCAACTGGAGCTAATAAGCCAATAAGCACAAAATAAAGTTATTTCGCACAACTCTATTGGCAGCTCTGCTGATGATCCACTCATTCCAAAAATTCTATGTTAAGATCATTAAAGTTGCAATGCAGGGTGGATTGATAGACATAAAATTGCTGATTTAAATATCAATCAGGAAACCTTGATGTAAATAACTGATTTTAATCATGTTTTGCATTTTGTACTTTTTAGGTTATTTTAATTTTTAAAAGGTTGATTCTCACAGGTTGGTAACTATTAAAACGTGCATTTGCAACTAAACATAACATTTACACTAAATTTGGTGATTTTTGCTGACCAGGAGGATACACAATATCTATATAAATTTATTTAAGCAATTATATAGCTTTACTTACATTTGTTCAGATTCTCCATTTTTACATTTTTAATATATTAGATAATGGCGAATGATGCATTTTTATTTACTAGATTTAAATTTTACTTGTGATTTGTGTCAAGCTCTATTAGGATGGAAATTCAAATTCAATCACAAATGCACAAAAATAGCATTTTTAAATTAAATAAACTACCTTAAATGTGCTGGACAAACGTTCTCATCAAAACATTGTGCATTTAAAACAGCTTTATTAAACAACGGAAGTATCTATTAGTGTATTGAACTGATGGTTTCTAGTCACCCTGTGCTTGAAGAATTTAGAACTAGTAGATCTGATCCTCTCACACTTAGTTTTTAGTCATAGATTAAAAGAGGAAAACAAGTTTTCCTGTTTTTTCAACTTCCAGTTGATTTCTTAACTTTGAATGAACTAGTCAATAAACTGAACTTTATGAATAAACTGAAATGAAGAAAATAGTCTCTTGGCACCTGCAGAAGAGGCCACTGCTCCTCAAAAGCTGGTTTAGCTTTTTGTATTTTAATTCAAATGATTTTAACAGATTGTAATAAATTTAGGCCTTACCATACACTGTTGATTTAAAATTTAATTTTAAAGTAGTTTTTAAATTTAAGTCCTGGTTTATTTTAAAAAAAAAACAATTTAAATAAAATAATCCCCCTTTTGGATTGAAAAAATCATCAATTTTTATTCACCACATTGCAAAGTCAAGCACTCAAAAATTAGGAAATACCAGACTTAAGGTTGCCCTTCATTCAGCCCCTTTGCGCATATGGATGATGACAGTCTATAATCACATGATCACATACTATTTTTCCACAGGAACGCTGCCTCATTTGTGCACAGGATGGCTGGTGCTCAGGGAATGAACCAGGGATGCATGGTGAATGAAGCTGTTGTTTTCAAGACTCCTTCCTGGTTTGTGGCAGAAGTTAGAAGATTTGTAGGGAATGAGGCAAGGGACTGCAGGAATAGAAATGAAGGCCCTCTTTGCTAACTGAGTGTCATCCTGGAAAACTGGATTCTATTCCTACCTCTGACCCAGAGTTCCTATGTGAAGCTGGGCAAGTTAATTAAAGCAAAATTTTCATAGGTGATCACTAATTGTGTTTCTCATTTTCTGGGCACCCAGTGGGGATACCTGTAGTCTGCTTTGTAGAAGTGCTGAGCACAGCTGCAACTGAAGTCAATAGGTGCTATGCTCTGGGCATATAAAGTGCTATAAAATACTAAGTATTCTGGAAAAGAAATCTGGCCTCAGTGATCTCAAATTACACACACAAAAATAGTAGACAGCTGACAATTTGGGCCTCTGATCCTCATGTGAAAAAATGGGGATAATTCCACCACCTTTCATCACAGGGGAGTTGTAAAGATAGATTCATTAATTTTTGTGATGCATTCACATCCTATAGCGATAAGTAAGGCTACGATTTAGTCACGTATTCACGGCAGTCATGGATTCTGAGACTTTAACAGACCTTCGTGACATCTAGGGCTTCAGAAGGGGGAGGCAGGACTCTGCGCCCCTGCCCTGCAACTGAGGCTGACTGGAATCAGGACCCTGCAGCCTCAGTCCCATGACTTCCACGGGGGGGGGGGGGGGGGGGGGGGGGGGGGGGGCTGCAGCCAGGGCCGTGCGCCCCAGCCCCGCGGCATCCTGGGCTTGGCAGAGGCTGCAGCTGGGGCTAGGGTGACCAGACAGCAAATGTGAAAAATCGGGACAGGGGGTGGGGGGTAATAGGAGCCTATATAAGAAAAAGACCCAAAAATCGGGACTGTCCCTATAACATCGGGACATCTGGTCACCCTAGCCAGGAGCCCCGGGCTTTTGCTGGGGGCTGCAGCTGGAGCCATGCCCCCCTTGCAGCTTCCCAAGGCCATACACTCCCCCGCACCCCTCCGGTTGCAGCCGGGGCTTGGCAGGAGCTGCAACTGGGGCCATGCACCCCTGTTCCGCAGCTGCGGCCAGCTCTGGAGCCACAGCTGTGTGCCCCCCCCCCCCATGGCTGTGTCCCCCGCTGTGGCTGCTGGAGCCGGCCTGTCATCCCCCTCCTCCCCCTGCATGGGACTCCATTCCTTCCCCCCCCCGCCTAGCCCAGTTATTTTTAGTAAAAGTCACGGACTCTGTGAACTTTTGTTTATTGCCCATGATCTGTCCGTGACTTTTACTAAAAATAACCATGACAAAATCTTAGCGTTAGCGATAAGCACCATAGAAAAACCCATGAGGAAATGAATATTTTATGGTTTGTGGTAAATAAGATATAGGACCCCTCAACAAAAGAACTCACACTGGGGAACACTTACTCAGATGAATGGTTCCAATGGCCAGTGAAGCACTTAGGTGTGTGCCTAACTCTGAGCACGTAAATAGTTCCATTCAATTTCAGTAGGACAAATGTGCTTAAAATGAGGCCACATGCTAACGTGCTTTTTGAATCGGGGCAAATTGTAAGTAACAGTTGTGCAGCCTAGCCCCAAGAATAGTTTGCCCTGATCTACTCATTAATTTATACTAATGGGTATGAGGTCCATTGCAGATTACTGAATGTTGTGAGCTAGAGAGTAAGCAAATAAACATTTTTGCAACAAAAAAACCCCCAAACAAAACATAATAAGGATATTGCGTTCCAAAATACACTTTGTTTAATGCCAAACAGCACTTGCAAAATAATGTGAAAGTACTGTGAATAATATGCTTTTTCCACTGCTTGCATCCGAAGAAGTGGGTATTCACCCACGAAAGCTTATGCTCCAATACGTCTGTTAGTCTATAAGGTGCCACAGGACCCTTTGTCGCTTCTACAAATCCAGACTAACACGGCTACCCCTCTGATACTTGATGCCTTACCTAGAATATCTGGGACTGCTCCACTGAGAAAGTGCTCACCAAAGTGAATAAGGGTTTGCACAGTCAAGCCCTTAGAAAACAATGTATCCAAGGAATTTAGCTCATTTCAAAGATGATTTCTGAACAGGAGAAGAGGCTTCAGAGTTTGTTTGTTTTTAAAAAACGCACGTATGTGTTATTTGAACTCATTCTAAATACAGGGAATACCTGCTCAAACCAGTAAAACCTTAGTTAATAGATAAAGAAAACTTCTAAAGAGGGTCAACTACTGTATCCCATATTCATGCAAATAAACCCTGTTCAACTCCTATGCTTAGCACTTATATAGAAATTCACATTTTAAAATCGTTGCTTACACTGTAACTAATTAATCCTCGCTACATCTTTGTGAAGCAGGTGAGTATTCAGATCTGTCTATGAAAGACAATTTCCCCATTATATTGTATTTAATTACCTGAACACAAAGGGTAAAATCCTGGACCCAGTAGACCAAAATCCTGGACCCAGGATTTCACCCAAAGAGTTTTTAAATGGCCATTGCATGATCCATTTCCTTCTCCTCCAACTTCTAATGCTAAAGCCTGAGCTGATATACCTTCCTCACCAACCCTCCTTGAAGTCAGTGGGAGTTTTAGGTTCACAAGACATGCAGAATCAGGCTCCTAATTGCCATATGTTTACTTAGGAGTCCATTAATTTTTCAAGTAACATTTACAATTCCTCCCCCTTCCTGATTTTATCTCTGACTCCTATTAAATCATTAATAAATGGTAACAAGAGGAACATTTTATAATCTTTGTTATTTTAATAACCAAAACTGTTTAAATTAGTTATTTAAAGTATTTCTCCAACTTTTTCTTCCATTTTTGTGTTTCTGCAGCTATTTTCTTACAATTGACTTGGCTAGACATTGCATCAGTCTTTTCCTAGACAAGCTAAAGAGTAAATGGCCATGTCAGTGTAAGGTTCTGTATCTGAGAGAGATAAATTGTTTATTGTTACACTGACTAGTCTCACAAGCCTCACTTTTTCTAGTGACATTAAAGCAACTGGTCCGACCACTTTTGCTATTTTCTTTTTTCAAATATCTCCTCTAATAATATGAGAGCAAAAAGAAACAACATGGCTATATTCAACCACAAAAAGTCATTCCAACTCCCCTCTTCAATAATATTATTTCATGCCTTGCTAAGTTTTATTTTTACTTATTGTGTAAGTCACTTCACAGATTTCTCTTTAGCCACAAATGACTCAATATTATTTCAGAGCTATTATATAAATGTGCACAGGGGCCTGGACAACATACAGAGTCTCATAATTAATTCAGAGCCCTCAAACTGATGAATACAAAAGCAAAGGTGAATGGCTCTCTTCAGGGTAGACTATGAATATGATTTTTTTTAAAATACAGTACATGAAGCAAAATAAAATGGCAAAGGCCCTACCCCTGCTCCCATTGGCCAGGAACAGCAAACTGTGGCCACTGGGAGCTGCGTGCAGCCGTGCCTGCGGACGGTCAATGTAAACAAACTGTCCTGTGGCCTGCCAGCAGATTACCCAGGTTGCCCACCACTGCTTTAGAGCCTATAAGTCTACTCAGTCCTACTTGTTCAGCCAATCTCTAAGAGAAACAGGTTTGTTTACATTTATGGGAGATAATGCTGCCCGCTTCTTATTTACAATGTCACCTGAAAGTGAGAATAGGCGTTCGCATGGCACTTTTGTAGCCGGCATTTCAAGGTATTTATGTGCCAGATATGCTAATCATTCATATGCCTCTTCATGCTTCAACCACCATTCCAGGGGACATGGTTCCATGCTGATGATGCTTGTTACAAAAAAAAAGTGTTAATTAAATTTGTGACTGAACTCCTTGGAGGAGAATTGTATGTCTCCTGCTCCATGGTTTTATTCTCATTCTGCCATATATTTTCTGTTATGGTAGTCTCAGATGATGACTCAGCATATGTTGTTTGATTTAAAAAAACTTTCACTGCAGATTTGACAAAACACAAAGAAGGTTCCAATATCAGATTTCTAAAGATAGCTACAGCACTCTACCCAAGGTTTAAGAATCTGAAGTGCCTTCCAAAATCTGAGATGGATGAGGTATGGAGCATGCTTTCAGAAGTCTTAAAAGAGCAGCACTCTGATGCAGAAACTACAGAACCTGAACCATCAAAAAAGAAATTCAGCCTTCTGTTGGTGGCATCTGACTCAGATGATGAAAATGAACATGCATCAGCCCACACAAGTTTGGATGGTTATTGAGCAAAACCCGTTATCAGCATGGATGCATGTCCTCTGGAATGGTGGTTGAAGCATGAAGGGACATATGAATCTTTAGTGCATATGGCACGTAAATATCTTGCAACACAGGCTACAACAATGCCATGCAAATGCCTGTTCTCACTTTCAGGTGACATTGTAAACAAGAAGCGGGTAGCATTATCTCCTGGAAATGTAAAAAAACTTGTTTGTCTGAGGGATTGGCTGAACAAGAAGTAGGACTGAGTGGATTTGTAGGCCCTACAGTTTTACATTGTTTTATTTTTGAATGCAGGGTTTTTTTGTAGATAATTCTACATCTGTAAGTTCAACTTTCATGATAGAGATTACACTACAGTATTTGTATGAGGTGAATTGAAAAATGCTATTTCTTTTATTTTTACAGTGCAAATATTTGTAATTAAAAATAAATATAAAGTGAGCACTGTACACTTTGTATTCTGTGTTGTAATTGAAACCAATACATTTGAAAATGTAGAAAAGGCCCAAAAATATTTAAATAAATGGTATTCTATTATTGTTTAACAGCGCGAATCATCACATGATTAATCACAATTATTTTTTTTAATCGCATGATTAATCATGATTAAGTTTTTTAATTGCTTGATAGCCGTAGTTGCCAGATGTCTGGTTTCCGACCAGAACACCCAGTCGAAAAGGGATCCTGGTGGCTCTGGTCAGCACCGCCGACCGGGCCATTAAAAGTCAGGTTGGCAGTGCTGCGGTGCTAAGGCAGGCTAGTCCCTACCTATCCTGGCTCTGCCCTACGCCCCGGAAGTGGCCAGCAGGTCCGGCTCCTAGGTGAGGAGGCCAGAGGGCTCCACGCGCTGCCCTAGCCACGACCACCGGGTCCCCACTTCCATTGACCAGGAACTGCGGCCAATGGGAGTTGCAGGGGCAGTGCCTGTGAGTGAGATCAGCGCACAGAGCCTCCTGGCTCCCCCGCCTAGGAGCCAGACCTGCTGGTCACTTCCAGGGCGCAGTGTGGAGCCAGGGCAGGTAGGGACTAGCCTGCCTTAGCCCTGCTGCGCCACCGACCAGGAGCCGCCCGAGGTAAGCCCGTACCCCAACCCCGAACCCCAACCCCTTGCCCCATCCCTGAGACCCCCCCACCTGGAGCCCCCTCCTGCACCCTAAACCCCCTCATCCCTGGCCCCACCCCAAAGCTCACACCCCCCAGCTGGAGCCCGCACTCCCTCCTGTACCCCAACCCCCTGCCCCAGCCCGGAGACCCCTCCCACACCCTGAACCCCTCATTTCTGTCCCCACCCCAGAGCCTGCACCCCCAGTTAGAACCCTCACCTCCTCCCACACCCCAACCTCCTGCCCCAGCCCAGTGAAAGTGAGTGAGGGTGGGTGTGGCGGGCTTTGCACCTTGTCACCCCTTTGTTTCCAGGGGGGGACGAGGTTAACCCCGCCTCCCTGCGCTTATGGCAGTTCGACTACCTCCCCGGTAGTCAGGGCCGTCTGGCCCAATGGTCAAAGTCCTTCTAAATCCCCTCCCCGGGGGATCACGGGGCCTAGCGGCCGGAGTCCATCTATCTCCTTCGAGTTACGAAGGGGGTGGGTGAAGTACGTCTCCACACTGATGGAGACTGGGGTTCAGAGACCCCCGGTAGGGGAGCCCGGGGCCCACCCGCCTCCACCGGGCTCCGACCCAGGGCCCTGTCTTTAACAGCGTGGTCCTCCCCGGGTCAGCGGGGAATCCTACCGCAACACGCTGCCCTTAGAGTGGTGGGAGATACCACTCCCTTCCCTTCCCTGGGTCACTTCCTACCCCTTCTCCGGATGTAGCAGTCCCTGGGTCCTCAGGGTCTTCAGATTCTTCAGCCCCCAATGCTCCCTGGGGTTCTGACAGCTGCCAGTCTCTGGTCCTACTTCCCGGTCTCTCAGTTCCCTCCTGAACGAGGTACTGCTGCTCCTGGGCTGGAGCTTCTGCTGGGCTTCCTCCTCCCTCGGCCGCCAGCCCTGACTGAGCAGCTCTGCAGGCTTTTATACTTGGCTCCCGGTTGGAGCATGCCCAGCAGAGCCTCAGGGGCGGGACTTCCTCTACCAGCAGGGAAGGGTTAATCCTCTCAACACCAGTGCGGGGCCAGCCTGCCCCGTCACACACCCTCCCCCTTAGAATGGTGGTAGGGGTTTCCACTGCCCTGTCCTCTTCTTCGTCCTTCTCTTCTCCCATCCGGGAAAAAAAGTCCGCATTTCCGTGGGCCTTACCTGGCCTGTGAAGCACTTGAAAGGAATAGGGCTGGAGGCACAAATACCACCTCATAATTCGGTCATTCGTTTCTTTCATGCTGTTGATCCAGCGGAGGGGGGCGTGATCAGTCACTAAAAAGAAGTGGTTCCCCAACAAGTAGTATCGCAGTGTGTCGATGGACCACTTAACTGCGAGGGCCTCCCGCTCTATGGTAGAGTAGTGCGTCTCGCGTGGAAAGAGTTTTCGGCTGAGGTACAAAATGGGGTGATCTTCCCCCTCTACCTCTTGTGATAGTACAGCTCCTATACCTACTCCAGATGCGTCTGTCTGGAGAAGGAAGGGCTTCGTAAAGTCGGGTTGGGTTAACACAGGCTTCCGGGTCAGGTGTTCTCGGAGTGCGTGAAAAGCATTCTCACATTCCTCCGTCCATTGGACCTTCTGGGGCTGTGTCTTCTTTGTTAGGTCAGTTAAGGGGGCGGCCAGCGTCGAGAAATTGGGGACAAACCGCCGATAATACCCTGCCAACCCTAAGAACTGTCGTACCTGCTTTTTGGATTTTGGGGTGGGGTAGTCCCTTAAAGCCCGTACCTTATCTACCATGGGGCGTAATTTTCCTCGCCCTACCGTATAGCCTAAATAAGTCACTTCCCGCTGTCCTAAATGACACTTGGCCGGATTTGCCGTGAGGCCTGCGTCGCCCAAGGCTTGCAGTACCTTGGTTAGGTGCTGAATATGGTCTCCCCAGCTGGAGCTATAAATGACAATGTCATCAATGTATGCCGCAGCGTACGAACTGTGGGGGCTCAGTACCTGGTTTACAAGCCGCTGGAAGGTAGCCGCTGCTCCATGTAACCCGAAGGGCATCACCGTAAATTGGAAAAGGCCAAAAGGTGTGGGAAAGGCTGTCTTTGCTCGTGAGGTAGGTGTCAGAGGGATCTGCCAGTACCCCTTTGTTAGGTCCAGGGTGGAGATAAATTCTGCCTGTCCCAGTCTCTCCAGTAACTCGTCCACTCGTGGCATGGGGTAGGCGTCAAAGCGAGAGATGGCATTCACTTTGCGAAAATCGATACAAAACCTCACTGAACCGTCGGGCTTGGGGACCAGTACTATGGGACTTCTCCACTCACTCCTTGATTCTTCCACTACTCCCAGGGTTAACATCAGTTCCAACTCCTTCCGCATGGTCTCCCACATTTTCTTGGGGAGCGGACGGTGGTTCTCTCTCACCTTTTGGCCAGGGATAGTGGCGATGTGGTGGCTGGTCACCGTTGTTTTCCCCGGTCGAGCGGACAGTACCATGGGGAACGCGGCTACTACCTGCCGTACCTCTTCTTGCTGCGTAGGGTCGAGCTCTCGGCCAATGGCTACCGGGCCCGGCTCCTCGAACTCGCCGGCTAGGGGCCCGAGTTCCGGTTCTGGGGGGTACGGGGCAATCATAAAACCCTCGCGGTCCTTCCATGCCTTCAGCAGGTTAACATGGTATATTTGGGTGTCCCTTCGTCGCCCAGACAGCCGGATTTCATAATCGACGGGCCCCACCCGTCGAACCACCTCAAATGGCCCCTGCCACTTGGCTAATAATTTAGACTCCGAGGAGGGCAGTAACAGCAGAACACGGTCTCCTGGTTCGAAGTTCCTCATCTTCGTCCCTCGATTATACTGGGTCTCCTGATTGTGTTGTGCTTGTAACAGGTTCTCCCTGGCTCGGGTGCCCAGTGCACGAAGCCGTTCCCTCAAATGGAGGATATACTGGACCGAACTTTTGACCCGGGTTTCTTGCTCCTCCCAGGTTTCTTTCAAGAGGTCCAAAATCCCCCGGGGTTGTCTCCCGTAGAGGAGCTCGAATGGGGAGAACCCGGTAGAAGCTTGGGGCACCTCGCGTATGGCGAAAAGGAGTGCTGGCAGGTACTTGTCCCACTGGCGGGGATCATCCCCCACGAACTTCCGCAGCATGGACTTCAGGGTTCCATTAAAGCGTTCCACCAATCCATCCGTCTGAGGGTGGTAGACGGAGGTCTTAAGGGCTCGGATGTTCAGTAGTCTGCAGAGTTCTGCCATCAGTTTGGAGGTTACATTAGTCCCCTGGTCCGTCAATATCTCCCGTGGCAACCCCACCCGGGAAAAAATCTGTAATAGCTCATTGGCGATAACTGGGGCCGTAGTTGTTCGTAAGGGTACTGCCTCTGGATACCTAGTCGCATAGTCTACTACTACCAAGATGTATTTATGTCCCGAGCTACTTTTCTCCAGGGGCCCTACCAGATCGAGGCCTATCCATTCAAAAGGAGTGCCGATTACGGGTAGAGGCACCAGGGGAGCCCTGGGTACTCCCTTCGGGCCGGCCTTCTGGCACTCCGGGCAAGAGGCACAGTAATCGCGGACCTCTTGGTGTATGCCCGGCCAGAAAAACCGTTGGGCTATTCTGAGGAAGGTCTTTTCTCGCCCCAAATGTCCTGCCCAGGGGACCGCGTGGGCCAAGCGGAGCAGTCCTCTTCGGAACCTTCGGGGGACCAATAATTGCCGTACCTCGACTCGTGTTTCTGGCTCCTGGGCCACCCGATAAAGTAAGTCCTTGTGGATCTCAAAATGGGGGCCTTGGGGCCGATATTGCCGGGGATGGGCCTCGCCATCTTGGCTAACTGCTTGTTCCCAGGCCCGGCTAAGGCTGGAGTCCCCTCTCTGTTCCTCCAGGAAATCTCCATCGATCTCCAGCCACCTCGTTTCTTCTTCTGTCGAACCGTCGGTTGGGGCTTGGCTCCCCCTGGCTGCCTCGGGCCCTCTTGAAGTCCCCTCCAAAGGGTCTTGTGGCCTGGATTGGCCCAACAAGCCCTGCCTCCGATAGGGGGCTCTCTTCCTCTTCTCGGGCTGTCGGCTCCACCCCTGCATAAGACCGGCAAAACCCGGCCAGTCACGGCCCAACACCACGGGGTACGCTAATCTAGGAGCCACTCCCACTAAGCAGCGCGCAGCCTGTTGGGCGACCTCCAGTTGCACCCAGACGGTGGGGTAAGACTTCACGTCCCCGTGTATACATTGTAAGTGTATCGGGGCCCCGGTGGGGAGGGTGTCCTCTACCAGTCCCGAGCGAATGACGGTCTGGCTGCACCCTGAGTCCACCAATGCTAGGGTTGAGGTCCCCTCCACTCGCACCGGGATTACCATCTTTGATGGCCCGTCCTTCCGGGCTCGTCGGTCCGCCGTCAGGACCTCTCCATAATTACAGTCCATGTAGGGGCACTCTCTCCTGAAGTGCCCCCTTTGTCCACATTGGTAGCATCTATCGTGATTCCCCTCCGTAGATAAGGTGCCTTGCAGTGGGCTTGGGTCCCCAGCCGGTCCCTCTCGGTCCCGGGGCAGGTGCGCCCCCAGGGGGCCCCGGGTCTTGGGGTTTGACGGAGACCCCGCCTGTCGGGAGGGCAAATGGGGACCTCCCCCGCTGGTTTTATGCACCACTCCTTCTGGGGGTCGGTCCCCCCTTCCTGAAGTCCTTGTCTTAAGACCCAGTCGCTCTTCCGGTTCCCCCGCCATGAAGTCCTCGATGAGGGACGTGGCCTCTGCGAGAGTTTTCGGCCGATGTCGTTGCACCCACTCCTTCTCATATTGCAGTGCCTCCTGGGGGTCAAGATTGCGGTAAGCAGCCTGCGCGGGTCCCGTTAGATACGGAGCGAGGATAGTGGCCCAATGCTCGAGGGGCCACTGAGTGGCCGTAGCTACTCGTTCAAAAGTTACTAGGAAGGCTTCGGGGTCATCCCCGGGCCCCATCTTTGTCAGCCGTATCGGTAGTCCCCCGCAGCCCTCCCCGGGCCCTCCTCCGGTGGGGTTGGGGGAAGGAGTGACGGCTGTCTTCAACAGGGTCGCTACCTGTTGGAAGAGCCAATCTTGGCTTACTTGCTGCTGGGCAGCTAACTCCCGCACTAGCTGTTGCTGGGCTTCTTGTTGCTGTGCAGCCTGCAGTTGCTGCTGTGCCGCCAGTTGCTGCTGTGCCGCCAGTTGCTGCAACAGCTGCGTCTGCTGTTGTTGCTGTTGTGCAGCCTGTTGTTGCTGATTCTCCAGTAGCCATTTTAGGAGCTTGTCAGCCTCCATCTTGTACATGCGGGTCCTTCTAGCAGGCCCTGATCAATGCCCGCATTCTCCACCACTTGTGGCGGGCTTTGCACCTTGTCACCCCTTTGTTTCCAGGGGGGGACGAGGTTAACCCCGCCTCCCTGCGCTTATGGCAGTTCGACTACCTCCCCGGTAGTCAGGGCCGTCTGGCCCAATGGTCAAAGTCCTTCTAAATCCCCTCCCCGGGGGATCACGGGGCCTAGCGGCCGGAGTCCATCTATCTCCTTCGAGTTACGAAGGGGGTGGGTGAAGTACGTCTCCACACTGATGGAGACTGGGGTTCAGAGACCCCCGGTAGGGGAGCCCGGGGCCCACCCGCCTCCACCGGGCTCCGACCCAGGGCCCTGTCTTTAACAGCGTGGTCCTCCCCGGGTCAGCGGGGAATCCTACCGCAACACGCTGCCCTTAGAGTGGTGGGAGATACCACTCCCTTCCCTTCCCTGGGTCACTTCCTACCCCTTCTCCGGATGTAGCAGTCCCTGGGTCCTCAGGGTCTTCAGATTCTTCAGCCCCCAATGCTCCCTGGGGTTCTGACAGCTGCCAGTCTCTGGTCCTACTTCCCGGTCTCTCAGTTCCCTCCTGAACGAGGTACTGCTGCTCCTGGGCTGGAGCTTCTGCTGGGCTTCCTCCTCCCTCGGCCGCCAGCCCTGACTGAGCAGCTCTGCAGGCTTTTATACTTGGCTCCCGGTTGGAGCATGCCCAGCAGAGCCTCAGGGGCGGGACTTCCTCTACCAGCAGGGAAGGGTTAATCCTCTCAATACCAGTGCGGGGCCAGCCTGCCCCGTCACAGTGGGAAAGGGCGAGCCACAGAGGAATGACGAATGTAATGGGTGGGAGGTGGGACCTCGGGGAAGGAATAGGGAAGGGCCTCAGGGAAGGGGTAGGGCTATGGTGTTCGATTTTTGTGCAAGTAGAAAGTTGGCAATGCTAAAAGGTCTATAAGCCTTTCTGATAAATGATAAAAGAGGCCTAAATGAAAACAAATATTCCAGTTTTCCTATTTGTAGCAGACAGAGAGGGATTTTTTTTGATAACTCATTTATTTTAAAATTTGAATTAAATACTCAGAAAGATAGAACATGAACACCAAAGCACTAACTACGCTATGTACTATGCAGTGCTCTAAATCTATAAGTTACATGGAAAAGCTCCCCAATGTATGTGTCAAAGTTGCTGAAATTATTCTAAAAATAGACGACAAAGTCCAAGTGTATAACTTATTATGTGTTCGATGTACAAGTGCAAAACCACAGTTCCATCTGTGTGGCCTGTTTTTGATGAAGAGAAAGAAATGAAACAAGCAAAAATAAAGGAAAGTTTCTATGAGAGAGCACAGTACATTTCTCTTCTATAACAGCTCGCATCTCAGTACAACAGAAAATTGCAGGTGTTTCCAGCAGACTGAAGACTCTTAGATTTTTAAAGGCACATTGCATGAAAAACAAAATCATACAAGTTACACAACTACATACACCACATAACTAATGCATATTATTTATTTGCACTGCTGCAAACGAATTCAACCTTGCTGCACAGAAGTGGAAGGCAGCGTTCATGAGGCTGCCTGCAAAGGAGCCCCAGATGGTCTCAACCTTTTTCACATGCTTATGGGAAACTGCTGTAGGATTTAATAGAAAACAATTTTCCGCTAAGATTATCAAATCATCCTATGGAATTTAACAGTGAATTATATTCCTGCTATAGAATGGCACAAAGAAAACACTCCTACAGGTAAGATCATACTCTATTAAATTCCGTAAGTTTTCAGATGTATTCAGTAGTGTTGTAGCCATGTTGGTCCCAGGATACTAGAAAGAGAAGGTGGGTGAGGTAATCTCTTTTATTAGACCACCTTGTTTCTCACCAACAGAAATTTCGCTGGAACGCCATTGGTTTCATCACTAAAAACTTCTATATGGCTTCTTAAGGACAGTTCCCTCCTCTCCTCCTAAGGCAGTCTGCCATCTGAGAAAAGTTATAATGGGGCAAGTGCTTCTCGTCCTTGCTGTAATCTCTAGCTCAATGCCTATCACTCTCTCCCTTAAATGGCAGCCACTGGAAATCTACTGAATTCTCCCTGGTGAACGAAACAGAAGAGCCATAAGAAACACCATGCACACAGAACAAAGGTACGTGGGTGACACTGCGGTCCACAGAACTCCTACTTGTCTGCCACCTAACCCCTCAGCTGCCAAACTCACTCAGCAAATAAGTTTTTGCAGTAAAAATTCCCTAGCTACCTAAGTTTCTGCCTCTGGGCATGTGCACTGCAGCCTCACTCTAGGCATCCAGATGCCTAAGCCCCTGAGCAATCCACAAACCAGGGGAAGATGGGTGTTCTTCCACTTAAATCGTGTGTGGGGCCCAACCAGGTAGGCATGCTTGTACAGGCTGCCTAACTCCATACAAACAATCTGAGGGAGGAAGAACCTCCCTTTAGCTCAGTGGTTAGTGCACTCACCCAGGATGTGAGAGACCCCTACTCCAATTCAAGTCCCACCTCTGTCTGATTAGAAGAGATTTTGTACAGGAACTGCCACCCCTCAGGTAAATGCCCTTGCCATTGGGCTATAGAGTGATTTTCATTCTCTCACGCCCAATTATTTGATTAAATCATGGATACAGCTGGTCTTTATTTATATCACATAAACAGTCTGTACAGACATAGCCTCAGCATTTCTAACACTGAACTTAGTCAGGTAAAGTCAATTCTGCTTCAGAATTCAGTGCATATCATGCTTGACACTTATATTGGAGAGGCATATAATCAGTCTGAAAAGATGCCAGCCTAAACACAAATATTTTGAACTACAAAAATCAGGAAAAAAAAGTTTAGGATGCAGCATGTCTCTAACATGTATGATCCTCTCTTCACACGAATGAGGGGGAAAGTGCATTCCCTATTCAGACACTGTCCAGGCAGAGGTATTTGCTTGTTGCATAATGATACCTTGCTTCTAGTGAGTTTGCGGCGTTTATATCCATAGACTATACCAGTGGTTTTCAAACTTTTTTCAGGGGACCCAGTTGAAGAAAATTGTAGATGTCCATGACCCAATGGAGCTGGGAATGAGGGGTTCAGGGTACAGGAGGGGGCTCTGGGCTGGGGCAGGGGGTTGCGGTGCAGGAGGAGGGCAGGGCTCTGGGGTGGGGCCAGGGATGAGGGTTTTGGGGTGCAGGAGGGGCTCTGGGCTTGGGGGGGCTGAGGGCTGGGGCAGGGGGTCGGGTGTGGGAGGGGATCAGGGCTCTGGGCTGGGGGTGCAGGCTCTGGGGTGGGGCTGTGGATGAGGGGTTTGCGGTGCAGGAAGGGGTTCCAGGTTTGGGGGGGCTCAGGGCTGGGGCAGGGGATTGGGGCGTGGGGTTGGGGCGCAGACTTAGCTCCCGGTCAGCAGCACAGCCAGGGTGCAGAGGCAGGCTTCCCGCCTGTCCGGGCATCGCAGAGCACACTGTGCCCCGGAAGTGGCCAGCAACAGGTCCGGCTCCTAGGCGGAAGTGCGCAAACGGCTTCGCGCAACTCTTGTCCGCAGGCACCGCCCCCTCCAGTTCCTATTGGCCAATTCCCAGCCAATGGGAGTGCGGAGCCGGTACTCGGGACGGGGGCAGCATGCGGAGCCCTGTGACCCCCCCCTTCCCCCCGCCTAGAAGCTGGACACGCTGCTGGCCACTTCCGAGGTACAGCACAGAGTCGGAAAAGGTAGGCACTAGCCTGCCTTAGATGGGGAGCACTGCTGACACGACTTTTAACGTTCTGGTCGGCGGTGCTGACCAGAGCGACCCAGTGCCTATACGACAGCATAATGATAAGTGATGTAATGGCTCAAATGTAAAGGAGAGCAGACACCTATTTAGAAGAAAAGCTCCCGTAGCATTCAGTTCAAAATGTCTACATGTCTGAACCTCACAATAGCAAATTATTTCAGAATAATGTATTGATTTTGCTGGAGAGGTGGAAGGGGCATGATTTATATTTCTATCACAGTAAGTTCCTGCCATCACGAATCTTTACATTAAAGCCACAAGGGCTACTATTGTTCATATCCTTTCCATTTTCATCCCCCAGCTGAATACATTCTTCTATGAGGATGGGGGAGAAGGCCTAGAAACACCCTGGGATTCAGTGAATTTAAAAGAACAAAATTTGTTTCTTATTTTTTTCTGTTGTGAATCAGGAATTGCTTTTACATAAGGTTGGTTCTTTTAACAGAGTGAGACTAAACATTTATAAAATACAAGTAGGGGTTGAAATATTGCATTGTGGTTCCTAACATTTTGCAGCAGCATATCAAGTTTCATGTTTCATCAGCCGAATACAGTCTGTGTGCGGAGCTATTGTGGTTCGGTAGCTGACAGCAGTCAAGTAAGTGCTACTCTCTTCCTGACTTAATCATTTCTATTACACTTGGTGTCAAAACAATAATGTCAGTGAAATCGGCTTGCTGACATTACAGATTAGAACTGACTGATTCTGAATGTCCTGTGACTGAAATGCGTTTTATTTCTAGAAAATTGCACATTACAATTGCAAATTAAAGAGCTTAGATCTCAATAGTCTGTATCAACACATATGTAGCATAGACTCCAAGCTGCCAAAGAGATGATCAGTCATGAAATCCATGCTGTATAATGCATACTAGCAAGTTAGGAAATTCCTAAATGCTCTCTGTGCTGTGTTTGGAGATGAATTTGAATAACAATCATTCAACTGCACAAGCAGGAGAGGTGAAATGCTCTGATGGTTTTCACTAGGGCTCAGAGAGCGGCAAGTGTTCCATGAATGGAATAGTAGCAGTAGCGTAGCCATGGGGGGAGCAGGGGGAGCGGCCGCTCCCCCTTGAGCAGAAGTGGCGGAAGCGGCGCCTTTTTTTTAGCAGCACTAAAAAAAGGCGCCGCTTCTTTTTAAGCGCCGCTTCTTGCACTCACCCGGCGGCGCTCCGAGTCTTCGGCGGCATTTTGGCGCAGGGTACCACCAAAGACCCGGAGTGAGCCGCCGAAGACCCGGAGCGCCGCCAGGTGAGTACAGGGGGAGGCACCTTTTATAGTGCCGCTCCCCCTGCGCTCCGGACCTGGCTGCGCTACTGAATAGTATCATTGTTTTATGCCTTCCTTTCCCCATCCCCAACTTCCACAACCTATCAAAACATGTCCACAGGCCTTCACTTTAGAAATACATCCAAGTCTTATAGCAGCAGCTGGAGTAGCAGCCTGCGGAAGGTCAGAGAGTGATTGAAAGCTACCAAGTGACAAGCTGTGGCTTTCAATGACAGCAGCCACCAGGTGGTCCTATTGAACGAAGATGGACATTTTCATGGCCTGAGGAGTTGACTTTGTGCCACCCTGAGAATATCCTATGCTATAGGACTGTCCTACAGTTCCTATAATATCCACATGTAATGGTGTTTACAGGAATACAAAGAGCTTTATAAAAGTAAGAGTTATAATGGCTCCCTCTCTCTTCCTTAAAAATCAGCAAAACAGAAGACATGATGAGGGAAATAAAGTGAGCCCTCATGCAAGATGCTAGTAAAACTCTTCTCACTAACATTGCTATGATCAGCTGTTTCTTAGAATAAAACAGAACAACTGAAGCTCTCGGCGATATTTTACAAGGAAATGGTTTGCTGCCAAAACAATGGTGCTTGTTTCTTTTCTAAACCAAGTTTTCAAAATGTTGGAACAAACCGGAGAAATCTGTGTATGCTCCTCATTATTAAGAACAAGAGCCATAATAAAATACACTCATAAGGCGCTCACTATGTTTAAAGAATTGTTTATCCCCATGGGGAAAGAAAACCCGCACCAGCAGATCTCTAAGGTAGCGAGCAAGCGAGAAAGAGAGGGTAGCTGATGGGCAGTGATTTACATCATCATCATCATCATTAAGGGGATTACACATAAGGCTACATTTTCACCAGTGTTAGGGGTAACTGGATGCTGCACACCCTCTACTCCTTTCTTGCCAAAGTCGGTGCACAGAGTGAATGTGTGTTGGGAGGAGCAGGGAGTGGGATGGAGTCTTGGTACCACCTGTTCTTTTTCCAGGCAGGGAGAGTGCTGCAAGTGTTTTCTTTTCCAACAAGATGCTTAGGCAGTGGAGGTCTGTAATGCCGAACATCCGTAGCCACACTGTGAGGATTTACTCCAGGCATCTAAGAGGTCCACAGGATTATTACTGATCTGGTGCAGCCAACTTAATTGTGGCTGACGGTGTGACTGCCACCAGTCATTACCGGGCAGGGACCTGTCATGACCTCAAGTCCAATCTTCCAAGCTCAATGTTTGGGGACTTTGTCTCCAAGGTGGGCAACATGATCAAAAAGGGCCAGCTGGCAGTGGCCAATGATGACTTCAGTCCTCTCCAGGCCAGTTCTCACTGATAAAGTCTTGCTGATAAAGTCAAACCATCTTATACCCAGTAGTCATCACTAGCAATGCATGTGAAATGCCTCCAGCCTCCTGGTGCCTTGTTTAAGCAATGTCCATGTTTCAAATCCATATAAAAGGATGCAGCTCCTTCATGGCTGAGGCTACTAAACCAATTCTCCTTAGGATGTCTGGCTGGCTGCACCGGTTGGATGACAGTTTACTGCCTACTTAGGTAAAGTCAACCTCTACTTCCATATATGTCTTGCATCACAACTTTTCCACTGACACTCAAGATTTTTGTTTTTGCCCAAGAAACCCTTAACCCAAGGACAGCTGCCTTGTGCTGTAAGATCTCTAGGGCATCTCTGAGATTCTTTGTATCCAGACCGAAGACGACGACATTCACATAATCTAGGTCGGTAAAAGTTTAACTGACAGTTATACCAATATTTGCAGAGATATGTTCAATGAGCCAATTCATTGTGTGACAGAACAGGGCTGGGCCTAGGATACATCCCTGATTCACCTCAGATCTAGTGTGAAACCTGTCAGACCTGTGTGTCCCCCAATGCTCCCATGCCCCGAATCATTAGTATAGGTCTTGAATTAGCCTCAGGGGAATGTCAGGAACACAGATACCTCCCCTCTCCTCTTAAGAGGAGCATGGTGCTTCCTATTCTAAGGATCCTCATCTCTCTCCACCCTCAGCATTAGGTAACCTCGCTCTCTCCTCACTGAAATCTCCCAATTTTTCTATCTCCCCGCCCCCACATTTCCATGTTCCTTTGTCTCTATCTCCCAACTGTCTCTGTGCCCATCAGTATTTCTCCATCCCTCAAAACTGAGAGTCTCCAAGCAACCAACTGCCTGCCCTTGTTCCCTCCTCCATTCACCACCTCCCTCCACACACATAATTGAATGTCTCTGGAACCCCAGCAACTGGTTCTCTCTCCTCCCTCTATACACACACTGCAGAATGGCTTGGGTTCCTCCCCCCCCCCCGCCCCCCAGCAACACATACCAGCCAAGAGTACCAGTTTGGCTGAGAATGCCCTGGGTTTTACAGTCATATCCTGGATATTGACAGTCTCAGCTTACAATAAATGGAGGGATTCTCAGCTATGCTACTCCCCTCATTCCTCATTAGATTTCTCTCTTTTTCCACAGTAGCTCAGTCTCTCTACTGCATAGTCAAAATTAAATGACTAATTTCAGGTAGTCAGTACACTATCAGCTAGGACTGGACAAATGTTGCAAATAAATTGCAAACATCTATTTGAATTAAAAAAAAAGTGTATTTTCTTCAGAAGCATTCAAGACACTTATTTACTTTCTGCCAACATGTGGATAACTTAATTTTGTTTGTAAGTACATTAATGCAAAGAGGAAGTGTCACAAGTACTTGTGTGAATATGTATTCTGAAGAATACTTGAGCCAGAAGTAGTAGGCTGCCATCCTGAAAGCTCCTTGGGAGTCATCCAAGTTTAAATGAAAGCTGAGATTTTCATGTAAATCACCTGAATCTATAAGCAGGAGCTTTAAGAAAAATGCTAAGTATTGTGAAACTTGTGATACAATCATGTGAGTTGGCAACATTAAATTCAATATCTCCCATCTAGGACCAGCTGGAATCCCAGATGAGTAGGGAACAAGACATTAGTGAACAGCTGGTGCTGGCAGAGGGTACATTCACTGGTGAACTGTGAATTGGTATGGGTTCTCCAGGGGTGGCAGATGGGGGGCAGTGGGAGCTAGCACCCCCACAATGAAAATATTGTGGGGACTCATCTATATTTCCACCTACCCAATATTTCCTCTCTACAGGGAGGGTATGGGATGGGACAGCCTGGGTCCTGCTTTAACTCCTGCCCAGCTCCCTTGGCATTAGGGAGATGGGGTACCTGGAGGTGGAGAACAGGAGGCTGGGGAGGCAGCTGGCCTGGGGCAGGGACACCATGTCGCCGCAGCTGCCCTGACTATGCCATTCCCTCAGCCTGCTGTGCCTCTCCAAGCTCAGATGCCTGCCCTGCTGCCCACCCCCAAAGCAACCCCAGGCACTGCCTAAGGCACCTCTGGGCCCGGGCTTCTTTCAGGCACACCCCCAGCCTGAAACCTCAGCCCCCGCCTCTGGTTTCTGCTACAGTTTCTTGTCATTTTGCTCAACATTTCATTACTGTGCTGCCATAGTGCTTCCGAGTTATGTGCCTATCAGCTTTTCTTTGTATAACTGACAGAAAACGTTTCTGCATTTTCTATTCAGCAGCAAGTCAGCCATGCACATATTGGAGCCAGAGATGTTGGTATGGAATTATGGGTTCAAGACATAACAAATATTTATGTGTGTGATCACAGAACATCTGTTCCTTTCCCCCTATGGGTGGTCTGACTAAAAAAAAAAAATCCTGCAAGTTTACACCTTTGGCTATGCAGCCCAGCCAAAATAACTCTCTACTTGATTACGGCTGCTTGTTATTTTCCCTTCACAAATATTGATTTCATGCGTAACTGTACAGAACTAAAACAAAATCAGTCATCTCAAGTCAGGGAGAGAAATTGGAAAAGTGTAGCTAGAGATACACAACTAGCCCACCATGCCAATGTATTTATCATTGATGAGATTTATAGACATCAAGCCTGCCATAACACAACCTCCTGCCAACCCCCACACTCTATGCAGGGGAGTCTATGGATTCTAAGGGTAAGAACAAAGGACCTAGAGCAGTGAACATCCAGGTTGAGTGTCCAATGATTTACAGTCTGACCTTGGGTAAATCATGTAACCTTGACCTTCTTATGCTATAGTCTGCCTTGCTGTCCTATTTGTTAAATGAACAGGACCTCGCTGGCAACCAGATGCTGCATCTGAGCTGAGCTTTCCATGGTAAATAAATGACATCCATCCAGATACCATGTAATGCAGTCCATCGGGTAAAAAGGTAAATCATTTTCCAGCAGGGAGTTTCAAACCCACACTCTGCTCTAAAACTCTAATGAAAAGATTTTTTTTTAAATGGGAATGCTACTGCCGCCTTCTAAATAATTAACCTTTCACTTTCATCAGCTGTAGAATGCAGGTTCCTGTCCAGCCCAGGTCCGTGGCGTGAATGAAAGTTGGTCGTGTTTGATGGCTGTTTGGTGGTCTGATAGTTCTTTGTAGACAGGTGTTCATCCCACAAAACATGCCATAATTGGCAGCTAACACTGAGTGGCAGCCTCAGAGAGCCCATGGACTGAATGGCCATGGAAAATTATATTCCTCTCACCTCTGGAAGTTGTCCTTCCAAGAATACTGGCAGGCCAGTGTGTGAATCCTGCACTGCTATTATTTGTCCTGTACAGTACTAGTCCTCTGGACACCCGAGAGAATATGAGTCTCTGAAGCTGCCAATCCAGCCCCTAGTGGGAGCCTTAATATCACAATTCTAATTTAATTCAGTTATTAAAATATGAACACTTGGAACTTTGAATCTGAAGTTATGTTCAAAGTGAACTTCCCTTTGAAGCTTCTGATGTCCCCCCATTACTACAATGAAGTTCCTAAGTAGATTTTTATATCAGAAATAACACCTCTTTTTCCCCCTCCCAGGATGCATCCTCCAGGTGGATCTGATTCTATTTCATTAAATGTCACAAAGGATTGCTAGACAAACACACATGACATGATTCTCATGTATGAGAAGGAGAGGGCCTCATTTTATATAGGACAGATGCAAACCAGATGGACTTTTTTGTGGGGGAAGGAGGGGCTAAGGAGGGCTTGGGGAGTATCCTGGTGACTGTAAACGATCAAATCCACAAGATTACATGGCTCTGTACTGCCCAGATTTCATCACTGGATTGAATTAGGTCTTTCAGAAAAGAGCTGCTTCTTTGATAAAAAATTACGAAGATAGGATGCATACAGTGGTGGCTACCTTTACAATAGCAAGACAAAATCCCTCTGACTTCATTACTGGAAGGAAATAGAACTTTCTAATAAACTCAGGAAAGCTCGTGGTCTTTCTATACAGTGGAAGTGGCCTGTTTGAGGAATCAGACCTCAGACTTTCTTAAGAATAAGTGTACAAATGTCTCTTCAGGTATGCAAGGCCTAAGAACTCTAATATTTTGTATCTGCATAATCAAATTGCAATACAACCTACGAGCCAGGTGTTTCTTGCAGCTCATTAGAACAGGGTTTAGTTCTCTGTCTTGGTCTTGAGATGCCTCACATTCATCAAAAGCAGCACATTCTGCCATCCGGGTCATCAAAAATTAGTACTGATGGCTTTTTAAGTTTCTCCTCATACAGATTGGCCAGAAGTATGGCAGCCACAAGGAGGGATGGCAAATGGATGGAGGTGGGATAAACAGGAGAGCCTTGGACCATAGAGAATGAAGGTTCTTATTCCACATTGGGAAGAAAAATACATGAAAGGGAATAGTAGATAGAAACTGATCAGACTCAGAATTCAGACTGAAATTCTGTGATTAGCTCAATTCCTCCTACTGGGCCTGGCTGTTGTAGTCTCAAAATGCATTCTGTGGCCCAAGAAACACCTGTATGTTGGTAAATTGGGGTTAGGACAAGAGGCAAGGGGTACCTAAAAAGAAAATACACATTTATAAGTATTTGAAAAATCAAGGGCATTTTTATAACTAAAAAATATGTAGCTAGACTTCATTTGCCAGTTTGATTTATGTGAATCCTGATTACATTTAGCTATAGCTTTATTAATTTAATACAGTAAAAACACGTTAAGGTCAAGTGCATTAATATCATTACAATGCTACACCACCACAGTTAAAATGTTGCCATATCCATTTGCCATGTGGTGCATTGGATTCCTATGGCCAAAAACTTTATTAATTTAACAGCTTTCCATTTTTGAGTGCTCACTGCATGAACACATTGACAGGTCCCATAACATGATACAAAACTTGGGAACCTACAATACAGAGGATTAACTAGTCTATTTAAATCTGAGCGAAAGAAGTGTCTGGAGTTCAAAAAGCACAAAGTCAGGAAATAAAGTTAACGTTGTCTTCCTACATTCACTCTGTTTCTTTGTGTGTACGCATTACAAGCCAGTCTTTATGGGCAATGTTTTCAAAAGACTTAATTGGCTTAGGGGTTTAAGTCCTATTGAAAGTCAGTGGGACAGAGGCCCAGCTGACACACAGATATTGTACTGGTATAACTATTGTGCAGAGGGGGATGATTTTTTGAAAAAAACAAAAAACCAGATTATTTCTACTGGAACAACCTCTAGTGCAGATACCGTTATACTGGTATAAGCACTTCCGTATAGTATAACTTTGTCCCATAGGGACCTTTGCACTGGCTGAGAAGAAGGCAGACAATTGTACACTCAACCCTGCCCAACACATTCTTTTACCTCCCACTGTCGGGGGTAATCCTCAATTATTCCTTCTATGCCACTTTCTAGCCACTTCATGCTGCTGGAACTGGGCTGAGGATCTGGACCTCAGTGACTTGCCCGGAATCACATAGGAAGCCTGTGTGGGAGCAGAAATAGAACCCAGATTCTTTGAATTCTATTTCAGGGCCTTGATCATCCTTCCTATTTCCACAAACTCCTGCCTCATTCACTACAGTACACATCTGGCAGTGAATGAAGTGGGGCTGCTATTGGCTGAATAAGACAGCTGTCTGAGGAAACATTAGTTCATGATCATGTAATAGACTCGATTGTATGCACACAGAAGTACAGTTAAGGTTGTACACCAAACAAACGAAAGGCAGATTTACAACATAGAGGTGCTAGAATAATTAATTTTAATGTTTTCCTTCTTAGCAGAAAAAATGCTTTTGTCACTGTTTCCTTGCTTGAAAACAGCTCAGCCTTTTTTTTTTTTATCAAAGTTTCAGGAAAACATTTCTCTGATTCAGAGCAGCATATTAAATGTTATCTGCAAAGGTAAAACTGAGAAAAGTTATAAACAATTGGAAACAGCCTTTTATAAATGGCAATACTTACTGTACTGCATAGTAACAAACTTAAAAACTGCATGTTATACTTTTATAAAAATTGTTTATAGAGCTCAAATGCTCTGTGGATATCAATTAATAATGATCCTATATGTTTAGTCTGGATATCTCTGTACATGACTTAATTGCTTCAAGTCATCTGGGAAAGAGTTAGCGTCTGCCATTTTTTAAACATAAGGGCCCCAATCATCTCCTGAGCTACATTGGCAAGCTCCAATTATTTCAACGGCGTTTCAATTGGGTACACAGGTCTATCTGCTTGGTGCTCTGTGCAGGATCAGGGCCAAAATAAATACAATCCATTCCTGAGTGCAATACAAACTAAACCTCATCGGAGGGCACATTTCCTGTAAGCATCACAGCAGAAGCGGGTCTTGTGGAGCAATGTGAAAGAGGAGAGAATGCATGGCTATTTGTGCTAGCTCTATAAAGACACTTTAAGAGGCTGTGACTGTTATTCATTTATTTTAGGCCAGATTCTGCAACTTTTCTCATGCTGAGTTACTCTGAGTAGCCAGACTGAAATCAACAGGGCTACTCAGATTAAAGAACTTCTTAACATGAATAAAGATGGCAGGATCTATCCCACTGATATTTTCTCTTTTCTTAAGTGCTCATTGCTAAGGATAGAAAAGGCTAGAACAGTGTTTAAAATTATTCTACATTCAGTTCTAGATTAAGACAGCCACCACAAATAAATGAAAAAATAATCCAAACAAAAGAGTGACGATAAAAAGGAGGCTAATAAAGCACAACACATAGCAGGCTCAAGCCTCTGAACACACTACAGAGAGATTCTAGTTGACATATGCAGAGAGCTAAACAGACAGATTCCCTATAACAAGAAGGGCCTGCCTCTAGCCCAACACAGATAGAAACTCTGGATAGAGAGCAAAGATAGCACAATTGATCACAATAGCCTGGGAGAGGCACTGGGTGGAAGACTGGAACTCAATGGACAGCCCTTAATTTTTAAGGGTTTTATGTTAGTTACGTTAGTTGTGATATCTACACAATGTTCTGCAAACATTCATTCAAATACAAAAGTCAGTTACCTTTGCCTGTGACTAAGTGCTCGTTTTCCACAAATATTCTAAGAAACTAGATTACTGGGCAAGGGTTATTTGGTGAATAATTTTGAGAAACAAATGTAGTCAAGAAAGCCATAAGCTGTTTGTGGACAATTCATAAACAGAAAAGAGGTGAAAATCGTCAAGTTATTTGCTAAGCTCCACTTTCTACCAGCCATAAAAGATCAGGCAGAACACAGAAGTGGATATAGGACACTTTTGCACTCTTATTATCAAGCCTTTCAAGCTGAAGAGGAGAGACTCAATGACAAGAATGAACGTTGCTTTGGGGAGAAGCAGTGGAAATTGAAAACATACAAAGATGCTGTTCTTAGTGGAAGGAGGTATGTTTCTTTTTTGAGCATTTTATGGCAGCTCCTGAAATTAAACTTCTGTCGTTATTATGAGCTTGGAAAGCCTGTGCAAAATAAAAACCAGAGCTTGCAGCAGAATTTGGCCTAGAAAAATGTGATTATCTGCTCCACACGTTTCTTCTTTGTCCTATCCCCGCAAACCTCCCCTCTCCTTTATCTCTCTCCTCCCTCCCCCAACTAGCAGTCCTGAAAAGTTGGGTGCCGCATAGCCACATCCAAGCATTGAGGTTACAGGCTGTCTAGGTGGAAATGTTTTAGCTTCTCTTGTCACAGATCCCAAGATATTGTCATTGTCACTTTGGAGTTCTTCAGCAAAATACACTAATGAAAGCTACACTAACTCCCAGCATCAACGTAGTTAAAAGGTTAAATACGGTTGTACCAAAGGGTACCCCTCCCCTACCCAAGACTTTTTGGTTTTCTCCACAGCTTGTCTATAGGCACAGTGAAAAATGACTGCAAACCCTTGATAGTGAGCATAGACCAATATTTCATTCACATGTGTGAGAATAGTTGTTCCTTTGTAAGAAAAAAGATTTCCTAAGAATTTGCTGAGTTCCATAAATCAGCTTCATGTTGAAGCATGACATTCCTCTCTACTGTCCAGTCAAGAACTCTGTCTGGAAATGGATGCCTGTGAGAGACTTTTTCTTTAGATGCAAACACAAGGAAAACCATCGTGTAATCGCTTCACGCTCCTGGTAGAAGTAGTTATGGACTTATGACACTTCTTTCACGTGGCTTACTTATGTCTATCAATCCAAAGGACTGATCGGTGTCAGTGGGATCCCTCATGGAGTAAGGCACTAAACAGGGTATCAGAATCTGGCCCAGATTTGGGGGGAGCATCAAGACTTGCACTTTTGTTTCACCGAGTGAACTCAAATACCATTGTAAGAGTGGAAAGACCACCACTAGAGAGTGTTATGGGTCACGACTGAACCCAATGATTAACCCATAAATATAACAAAACCTGCTGTGATGCAAGAAACAAAAATGCATAAGTTATTGAATGCAGTTGCTGTTACTTCCATGCTGTGAAGAGTTATTGACAGGTGGTAAATATTTATATCACAACATTTAAGGCCTACTAGCTTTCCAGTTACTTTTGTTTTTTTTTCCTGCTCTGCTCTTGAGATTGTAAGGGGCAGATGCACAAACAGCAGATAGTATATGCAAGATCTAGTGCTTTGTAAAACTGGCAGGTGGTTCTAGTAAAAAAATCTAGAACAACCCAAATATGAACTAAGTTCAAAGTTATACCCAATTCAAAATATTTGAGTGACAATGGCACGTACATCATCAGGTCTGAAAAGGATCCCCTAAAGTCTGAATCTAAGACCTGGTCTACACTGTGGGGGGGCGGGGGGCAGAGGGGCGGGGAGGGGTAGCCGAGCTAAGTCGGTCTAAGTTCTGCAACTTCAGCTACGAAAACAGCATAGCTGAAGTTTACGTACTTAGAGCTACTTACCACGGTGTCTTTACTGCGGTAGGTTGACTGCTGACGCTCCCCCATCAACTCCGCCTATGCTTCTCGCTCTGGTGGAATACCGGAGTCAACGGGAGAGCACTCAGCGGTTGATTTATCGTGTCTTCACTAGACACGATAAATCGACCCCCGCTGGATTGATCGCTCCGGAGGTAAGTGTAGACATGCCCCAAGAGGATAACCAAAAAGGGAAGGACAAGTGTTGTTCGACTTAATTTATACGAAAGGGTGTGATGTAAAGCTTCCTCTTTACATTGCACATCTTTCTGTTTTACTTATAGTATAACATATAAGTACTTTGTAATCATATAGCACCTTTCAAGGGATCTCAAGGATCTTAAGGCCAAGACTATAACAGGGTTAAAAAAAGAATTAGATAAATTCATGGAAGATAAGTCCATCAATGGCTATTAGCTAGGATGGGCAGGGATGGTATTGCTAGCCTCTGTTTGCCAGACATTGGAAATGGGCGACAGGGGATGGATCACTTGATGATTACCTATTCTGTTCATTCCCTCTGTGGCACCTGGCATGGGCCACTGTCGAAAGACAGGATACTGGGCTAGGTGGACCTTTGGTTTGAACCAGTATGGCCGTTCTTATGTTCTTGTTAACAAGGGTAACAGCTATCCCCATTTTGGAGACAGAGACAAGACAAACAGAAATTAAGGGTTACACTTTCAGAAGTGCCTAAGTGAGGTAGGAGACACAGTCCCATTGATTTTCAGTGAGACATAGAATCCTAAGTCTCTTTTGAAAATGTTACCCTAAATCTCTTGCCAAGGTCACATTACATCAGTGTTAGAGTTGGGAATAAAACTCAGTCTTGAAGTACAATCACTCTGGCCCAAAGTGTCTAACTATTAAGCAGCCAGTTACTCATAACGACCACATGCATGTGTATCTTTGCTGGGAATTCTTGATACAGGAAAATTAAGGTTATATGGACAAAGCAAATTCATCCGTCTGGTTCCCAAATATTTTGATGAATGCCTCGCTTTGACACTGGTGAAGTGCAGTGTTGTAAGAAATGTCAATGGGGTTTGGGTACCTAACTGCCTTAAACTGCTTTGAAAAGCCCAGCTTCATTTCAAAGAAGCCTAAGGGAAGCAGGTACCCACTCCCACTGAAATTCAATGGGAATGGGGTGTGTCCGGGCACCTTTGAAAGTCTCCACCTGAATAGTTATCTTTATATTTTTATGTAATCTGCAGGCTTCTGGAGCAAGAGCTCTAGTAATTAACCTTGGAGCACAGAACTTGCTGCTTTCATTTGCATATCTTGTCCTTTAGTTTAGAAATATTTCCCTGCATGCACTTGAGCCAGTGACATTACTTACAGCTCTTTGAGCTGCATGCTTACCGAGTTAAATTTATTTAATAAACTCTGTTCTTTAATGAAATGTTTACTGATTGCATTGCAAAGCTGTTGCATTTTTTGCTTCCATGTGTTGAAAACCTGTTTCAAAACTGCAATAAAACCCATAAATTATGTGTTTTCAATTTAAACAAAAGTCATTAATTTTATCACTCAGATGTCAGAACATATCTTTCTCCTTTTATTGCAATTTTAGATCTTTTTCAAAGTAGCAGAACAGATAATACATCTCTTGCTTAATCCATGGTGAAGTATCGGGCTGTTGGAATTCTTCTGTGTTTTGTAGTTCACTGTAACTTTGTCCACCGCTCCCCTAACTCAAAGAGACCAGGAAATGGAAAACAGTTCCAAGATACAGTGCTGAGAATTGGTGAAGGCTTGCCAGTTCCCTATTCACAAATTAGAAACAGTATCTGGGCCTGAGGTTTGGAAGGCATTTAAGAACAGGAAACAAAATTCAGCTTTTCATCAGTCTCTTTCAGCTGTCAGGCCAGACCTAGTGTAGCTGGTCAAGTATTGCCATCTCATGGTCAAGACTGGAAGTAACAGATTTTAAGAGAATATGGGGCCTGTTCAGTATAGAACCCCTACTGAAGTCCAAAGAGTGTGATTTTCCTTTCACCTGAGTT
This sequence comes from Macrochelys suwanniensis, assembly GCA_033296515.1. Classification (NCBI taxonomy): domain Eukaryota; kingdom Metazoa; phylum Chordata; order Testudines; family Chelydridae; genus Macrochelys; species Macrochelys suwanniensis. Next base: position 162,134,754 of record CM065777.1, read on the forward strand.
ATTCCAGTGTAAGTGACTGATCCAAAGCCCATTTAAATCAATGGCAGTCTTTCCATTAATTTAATGTAAGTTACACCAGTGAAAGTAGAATCAGGCCTATTATGAATTTCAGTAGGGATTTTATATTTCCCGCTGAACTGCCTTATTTTTAAATTGAACTCTAGCTTTCACAACCACCTTCTGTAAAAGCATTAAAAGTAAAGAGAAGATTATTTGTTGCTGCTGCTTACAATTCAGGACACTAATAACCGTGCTTTCAGTCACAAATAGTTGCAAAAGTCTGACTTATCCTGAAGTGTTTGATTTCATTTCAACCTCATATGAAAGAAATTAAAGTAGACTACGTTCAGATCTAAAGAATCTCTACTATCAGATATAAGTTACAATGACTTACAATTCTCACCCATATTTTATGCACCTACACAGCTGCAAATGCACATGCTTCAGTGAGATCTTTTTAGATGGCTTGCTTTGAGGGCCAGAATTAAGTTACTGTTACTTGTCTTGTTGGTAAATAAAAACAAAAATGCCTCTCAACTATAACAGTAAAATGAAGCACTAGAAAAACAGCTCTTCACTACTATGTGCTTCTGGCAGTATTTTTAGAAATATAGTGGACAAAGCCAGCCCAATTCTGATCAGTTACATTGGTGTCAATCTAGAGTAATCTACTGGTAACAACACAATTACTCCAGATTTACCCCCCACATAACTGATAGCAGAATTTGCCCCCAGGTTATTTTTCTTTTGATGGCTACTAACACTAGGGCTAGACCGAGGCCACCCTATTGTATGTGGGTACCAACAGTGATACAGGGAGCAAGGAGCTTTCTCCCAGTCTTGTACCATCGCTCAGGGACCAACCACAGTGTGATTGAGGAACACAGTCACTGTGCCCTGCCAGCAGTCTTAACCAACCATGTAGAGACTGGAAAAGAGCAAGGTCAGGGCCATGGCTCCACTCCCACACCAGCTGGCCTGGTGTAGGTTTGAGAGGAAAATATATGCTGCACGCCTTCAAAGGGTGGTATATCTACTGCTGCAGCATATGGCTGCAACAGCACCAAATTATTACTGATAATTCCTTCTGGGGTTCCAAGTGCATCATGGTCCCCCAGCATCCTACTCAATGCAGTCTGTATCTTAAAAGGCTCTATCTGCTCTTGATTGCCCAATACAATCTGATTGATTGGCTGGCTAGGTCACACTCATAGCTAGTATCCCCCCCCTCCACCCCTGGTGGAACCTGGGTATGACACAGCTAAGCTTTGGCATCCCATCACTTCATTTGCATACTATCCTGAGCCAGCATAGGGGCTTGGGACCTGAGTTTTAATCCATACTCTCTAGCAAGTCCTCCTGGAAGATGCAGAGAATGACACTGACAGACTCTGAAGAGAGCTGTATCCAGCCTTCTAGGTTAACAGGAGATTTGTTGCCATGATCAGCCATTGATGAGGGAACACAGAACAGCAGAGATGACTAAGGGGGGATACGACGGAGGTCTATGAAATCATAAATGGAATGGAGAAAGAGAATCGGGAAGTATTATTTATACCTTCATAGAACACAAGATCCAGGGACCACCCAATAAAATTAATAGGCAGCAGGTTTAAAACAAACATAAGGAAGTACTTCCTCACACAACACAGTCAACCTGTGGAACTGATTGCCAGGGGATGTTCTGAAGGCCAAAAGTATAAGTGGGTTCAAAAAAGAACTAGATAAGTTCCTAGAGGAATAGGTCCATCAATGATTATGAGCCAGGATGGTCAGGGACACAATGCCATGCTCTGGGTTTCCCTAAACCCCTGACTGCTAGAAGGTGGGACTGGATGACAGGGGATGGATCACTCTCTAAATTCCCTTGTATGGTTCACTCCTTCTGAATCATCGGCACCGGCCACTATCAGAAGACAGGATACAGGGCTAGATGGACCATTGGTCTGACCCAATATGGCCGTTCTTGTGTTCTTAGAGACACATGGGGCTCCAAGAGTTGCTCAGAGAATCCTTTCAAATAAAGATAAACTGAAGCCTCTCTTGTACTAGCGCTGCCCGCTTTCCCAGCTATTGATGGCACCATTCACAGCTGCATTCTGGATTATACGTTACCTATAGAGTTTTGCCAGCTGCACAAAATGCAGCAACAGAGTCTGAGCTCAGAATCTTTGACTCCAAGACTAAAGATCTCTACCCAGGGAACTGAAGCATCTTCCCCTGAAAATCATTAAGGGCCAGGTTGTACCTTTAAGGAACAGCTCACAGTAGAAGGCTGAGCTAGAGGCCTCTATAGGAGCTCATAGAAACACGGTCTGAGGCAGGCAGTTATGGAAGAGCACACAGGCTCCACTATGCTATGCCACACTCTTACAAATTGCAAATCTGCTCCCTTACTAGGTCAGTTACAGCTAACCTATGGCTCTGCCTCAGCTTACCCTTTTAGGGAGGCTGGCTCTCCTGTTGGTGTTAGCATTCAGTGTGCTCCGTGAGTGTAAAAAACTGCAGAGTTGAAAGAGAAGCTTCAAGGAACCGTTACCCTCTCTTCCTCTCCACCCCTTGCACGCTAGCGCTGGATCAGAGACAATCTGACTGCAAGAACAGTACCTAAAGGAGCTTCGCCAGACAAGAATGCTGAGCCACGTTCTTATCCCAATGAAAAGAGATGAGCCTTTGAAGCAATATAAAGTAAATACTTGGCAATTCATTCACTTTCTCGTTATGAGAGCCATCCAGCTATCCTCAGTGCATCGGCAAAAAACATACTTCCAAAAGAAAACATCTGTAATTAAAGGGTTGCTCCGAGGCACTTCCATCAAATTTAGGTTTCTATTTAAAATGTTAAGTGAGAGGCATTACAAACTCACATCTGAAAGTTGCCAGACCCTTTATGGAAACATCCTCATAGGACATAACAGAGAATAAGTTTTCCATAAAATTTTTAAACCAACATGTAGAATTGTATAGGAGCACCAGAATTCTCCAGGATTCCAGAACAGGACTCTTCAGCTGAGTGACCCTAAACCCAAGTACCAAAATCCCACATTCCCACAAGATTCCGATTTATACTGCCAAGTCATTCTGGTAAGTGGGTGCAGTTAGCTCCAACTAGAATAAGGGGTGAAAGTTTCTCTTTAGGCCCAAGGGAAACAGGGAGGTAATAGAATGGGGAAGCCCTTGGGAGGGCCAAACTCAGGGGAAAACTTAGGCTAAGTGTTACAGTACATTCTTCTTTTTGGGTTACCAATAAATCCAAATTCCAGAAAGGGAAGTGCTTGGATACTACCTCAGGCTCCCCATGCTCTGCTCTGCTTGAGAAGTGACTACATCTGTTCACACCCCTATTTACAAACTCTACAGAAAGGATACCATTCTCTGATATTTTCTGAAATCTGCACAAGGGCCTCCCTACCTGCCATGGTTAATGCCAAAAGCCAATACCCTCAGAAAAACTAACCGTTTATTCGTTCATCCATACACCACCTCCATTTTCAGGTTTTTTTTTAATTAGTTTTTGAGGGAGTATGATGTTCTAGACTCCATGGCACTAGAATTGTGAATTTTTGGAAATTGATCCTAACACACTTGCAATGTCTAATATGTTAATGGTGCCCAATCTTTATTTCTTTGAGTCCTGCATTCTGCTAAACCACCCAGCCCATTTTAGATTAGACGTGCAGCGATGAATACCACATCCTCTGAGTGACCCATTTTCTTTGTTTTGATTGGCCTGATGACAATACATGGGAGACAGTGAATACTAGCCACATTATATAAAGATCTGGCAATTAAATAACAAAAACAGCCTCAGGTTCTAACTATTAAATTTCCTCCCCCTCCCTTTAAAAAAAAAAAAAAGCAAAACAGGAAAGTCTTTAGCCCATTCACTTTTAAACTCAGCAGATCTCAGCCGTAACTGATGATGCATCATAAATTCAACAAGATCACAGTACGTTTTGTCTTCAGATCCAGCCCTCGACCCCCATGTATTTGTAAAGAAGGGATAAATGTAAAGTATATGTGTGTGTGTGTGTGTGTGTGTGTGTGTGTGTGTGTGTATATATATATATTGATCAATTGATCAATTGATCACAGTTAATGCATGTGATTAATGCAAAACAAATTAACTACATTTAAAAAATCATGATTAATGACAGTTTTAATCACACTGTTAACAATAATAGAATATCAATTTAAATTTATTATAAGTATTTTTGGATGTTTTTCTACATTTTCAAATATATTGATTTCAATTATAACAATACAAAGTATACAGTGCTCACATTATATTATTTTTTATTACAAAGTGAGCACTGTGCACTTTGTATTGTGTTGTAATTGAAATCAATATATTTGAAAATATAGAAAAACATCCAAAAACAACAGAATATCAATTTAAGTTTTAAGTAACAAGATTAAAACTGTGATTAAGACTTTTTTAATCTCATGATCATATATTATCTGTAGCTATAGCTACATAATCAAGATGAAAAAAGTTATTGAGGTACATCTGTTTTTAAATAATTTTTCATCTAAGGTCACTGCTTTCCCTCCACTTCATCTCAGGTCACACCTGTGATGCCGGCACAGATGCCAACCCTACCATGTACTGTGTATAATTATTCTATCAGACAGAATATTTATGTTTAGTAAGCAAAAAGCAAACATGCAATGGAGTATACATTGATAGAACCTGATCCCAATCCCATTTACACCAATGACACCCTATTGACTTCAAAGTCATTATTTCAGATTTACACTGGTGTGATTGAAAGGAAGCCAAAAATCAAGTGAACTCATTTTAATTATTATTGTTCATTCAGTTTTGCATTTCATTTGCTGCTACTGTAGTGGTGTTTGGTTGATACAAGGACATCTGGTGTATCTGCCTCCTATCCATTTGTGAATTGTCTGCAAGTAGCGTACTATTTTCCTCACAAGTGATAATGGGCCAGATTATGCCCCCTTACCCACCATGTAAAAATTGCACTGGAGGAATAAATAGGAGAGAAAGTTCTACACCGGGTCCCCTTGCAGAGTTTTCTCCAAAATGTTCTGTCACAGAGTTAGAGGAAAGGTAGCGAGAAATGAGCAGGAGATTCATAGGATCAGTATAGAGGCCAATTACCTATACACTGGCTCTGAGACCTCCTAACTGAGTGGGAACCACTGTCACAGCTTTCCCTACCAGCCAATGTCATCAGAACCATCTGGTCGAAAACTGGACACCTGGCAACCCTACGCTAGGGGGAAGTTAAATCCTGCCTGTATGTGCTGGTGTTGTTACGTGCAATGTTCCAATGAGTCCTTTGATTTCTAAAAAGCATATTAGACATCCTTAAAGAGGGATTTTACAGTTAAAAGGGTATGTGTAGCAGGGCCTGGTCCACTCCTGGCTTCTTGCACTACAGAAACCTGCTCAGACTCCACTGGCTGGATAGCCACACTGTGCTGTTTATTTATGTCCCCTCCACAACACCTTTACAGTTTTGTACAACAATACTATTTACAACATTCTTTGTATTCTCAGCCCTTCTTCCAGGGCCCAAGAGGAGAGGAGGTCTCCCTTCCGGGGATTTGAGTCTAGGTTCAGCTAGCCCTGCTCCCACCCCTTGCATTTCCTTTCTGTGCCTTTTATCAGTCCTCAGCTGATGGGCTAATTCATCCTTTAGCTCACCCAGCCTGCTATGCTGATTAGCTAATTACATTTCATTCCCAGACCTCTTAGGGGAGCCAATTAGTTCCAGAATGAAGGCTCTCCTGTTAACTCCCAGCAATCTGTGACAGGGCTCTAGGGAAAGAATAATGCAGCCTGGGTCATATTTACCTTTCTCAGTAGACCCTCTGCTGATGCTCGAATGGGAGAGGAGAAGTAAAGTGCACAGTGCTCTCAATTCCCCAGCCCCCACCTCATATGCCTTTTGTCCATGGCCAGCTCCCTGGTCACATGCAAATCCCTGACTCACAGCAGGCTTATACCACAGGAAGGATCCTCTTCATTTTCTGTCCTGCGCTCCCTGATTGAAATCCCCCTGCCCTCCAGCTATAAATTGTGTGCTGCCCTCATTCATCGACTGAAGTGGAGAAAGATGGCAAGTCACACTCTGAACAGGCCCACCAAATATTAATTATATACATCCTCCTATCTCTGCAGGAAGAACATAAAACCAACACACTACAGAAGTGACAGAAAAAAGCTACTTGCCTTTTTATTCTTCTCCCATGTTAATTTGTCACCATTATCCGCCTATATCCATTTTACCATGGTGCAACCAAACAATTTAGGAGACAGTGTGAATGGCAGCTAAACATTGGTGGTAATGCGTCTTCTTTGATAAAAAAAACCACCCCACCCAGCTATTAAAACAATGTATTTACACAAGGAAGGACCACAAGGAGCCTTGAGCTAGCAGGCAAAAGGAAACAACAGCAACAGCTACTGAGAAACAGCTTAGTTTGTAGAGATGTTTTTCAACCCTGCCATTGGCAAGCATCCACATTCTGAATTTACGTGCTGCTGAATCCCATCCAGAAAAATGTCTACACTTACTTACAAACACGGCCTGCAAGACAAAATAATTGTTTCTTATAATGTGAATCTTGAAGAGCCATTTATTATTACAAATCATAAAGATTCTATAAAAAGATTACATTGATGCAAATCCAGACCGTCAGCACCCCAGGTTGCATGGGTGTAACTGAGGGCAGAGTTTATCATACTATAAATTAAATGCAACTATTGCATCATAGTTTAATGAAACCTCATTTTCTTGAGGTTGAAGATGTGGTGTTCAGTAATCACACCCAGCCAAGCAGTCTTATAGGTCTGTTTCATTCAGTGTCTGAGTTCTACCTGATCAACATTACTTCACATGAACCATAACAACCGGTTCCAACTAGCTCTTTCCAGAGGTTCCCCACAGAAGATAGTGGAAGCCTACTATTCTTGCAGGATTTCAACAGTTGTATCATTCCTGTACACATATAAGTCATATGGAAACAAAAGAAGTGCTATAACTTTCTAGCAAGACAAAAAATTCGTGTAAATGGGCCTGAGATGCAAGTTTCAGTTTCACAAATAGAATTCTCCAAGTGTAGAGAAGGTCATTCATAATTCCAGGTATCACAGAGATACTGTAGGCCTTAGTAGCCAAGTCCAAATTTGAACTTTTGCAATATTTGAGGGGGTTCAGAGCCTTGATTGCTTTTTGGATCCATCCCAATACTTCAGTGTTTGTCATTATTCTAAGGAAACAGCCTACCTTAAAAATACTATATACTGAATACCTTGGGTCAGATTCTCCGGTGTGCCAAGTTCACTTTCCATGAACAGCTTTGTGAACTTAAAGCAATCAGAATTTGATCATGGAGACCACCCCACACTGTGTATTGGGAAACTCAGCTAGCATAAAGGTGGCACAGGACGCAGCTCTGTTGCTGGTTCTGTAAACAACTTCCCCCAGCAAAGGGGAGGGAGGTGGGGTGGTTAAAGGGTGCATCGGGAGTGTGACAGGGGACAACATGGCAGAGCAAGGCTCCACCACGTCAGATTCTCCAGTTTTGTAAATACAAGCCCCACCCCCAGTTTTAAGGTTTAGACAGGGACCTGGCAGCTGAGAACCAGGGAGCCACGAGCAGCTACCCTCCAGTATACCTGAGCAGAGGTCTTCTCTCAGACCTTAATCAGGGAAGTTCTCACTGAGTAAAAATTGTGGCCCAGATCTTTCCCTCACAAGGTAAAAGTCACTGGAGCACCTAAGGTGGAGGAACCCTTGTTCCATCAAGGGGGGAGGATTCTGTCTCATACAGAACAGGGTCCAGACCCCATAGGACAAGGTTCTTCTGGGGCCCTGTGCCTTCATGTCAGCAATGAGCACCTAGGAAAGGGGGCAACCATATCTGCATTTTAGGGGAGTTTTCCAGAACAGGCTGGAAAATAGGAAAAGATAATGCATTCCTGGTAATCTCTGCAGGGCTGTTTGGAGGGAATGATGTGCCTGCCGCCTAGCTCCATCCACTATGGGCCTAACTACACTGACTTTCAGTGGGACTTATTACCTACGATTTCAGCTGGACTCCTAGATCATTTTTGAAAATGGGACCAGGGTGCTTTTGAAAATTTTACCTTAAATCCTTGCCCAGGCAAAACTTCCACTTAAGTCAAGGAGAGTTTTGCCTGAGTAACCATGGGATAAAAACTGGGTAAGGACTTCACGATTTGATCCCTAATCATTATATTTTTAAAAATCATGAAATGCTATTTGTAGCAAATGCTCAAAGCCAGATTCTCCTCCTCTTGCTGGTCACTCAAGTCAACAGAGACATACTAGTGCAAACCTCTTGCAAGTGAGAGGAGAATCAAACCTTGCCTATCTGAATGATAAATGACAGCTGTTTACAAGTCTTCTAAGATCTAGAAGGTAAATTCCAAAGAGCTTCTGACATGTAACAGGGACGTTACTGATTTTAGAGCTGTAAACGCTTTCCAAAATACAGAAATAAATAGGTGTATTGTATCATTGTTTATTTTCATATTTAAAAACATATATACATAGCATAAATTTTGTAATTCTAGCACAACATTTTGAATACACTATTCATCTTTAACATAGCCAAAACTGTATCCCAGTATTCTCTGATCAAATCCGCAGATGTATGTCAAAATTGTCTGCCCTTCATGTATTAGTCATAGGTATTTTTCAACAAGAAACCTAGTAAACTTCAAATCTACTGTGACAGAATACATTTAACTCTACTAACAGAAGTTGGTGGTTTTTTTCATGGCCTGCTACTGTTCTAGTTCCTTGTATACCAAATAATTAAACAGACAACATAGCTGTTTTGAAATATTATTAGATATACCTATTTCTTGCAGAAAGATGATAAGAATAAAACACTATTTTGTATACACTTACTTACATAATTCTTACAGGAAGGAATATGGGAACATTCCATGTTTTACAAGTCTAGTAGTGCTGTTTAAAATTATGTCAAGAGAAAAGACAGTGTGAGGGAGTTGGTAGAGAGACTGCTATATTTACAGAATATTGAATCCTTTAAAAGTTAACATAGAATGGTATCAACAGATGATGACATGATACTACAAGTACTAATATTATAAAAGCAGCATTTAAGAAATGTAAAAGAATTTTTGAATCCTCTAACTACGAAGGTCTGCATTGACAAGAATGTATAGTATCCATCTACTTCTAGGTTCTATTACATGTTTTGTATAGCTAACCCAGGGAACTAGAAGGTTGATTTTCAGCAGTAGTCTATATTTAGACTTGGAAAGATGCCACCTAGAAGCCATACTAAAGACTGAAAAGGTTAGCATTTTTGGCATTCAAAACACAACTAAATGAGAAGGATTTGGTACTCTTCAACCCCTTTAATATGCTGTCAACTCCTTAGCAGCTAGGAAAGACTCTATCAGTAGAGAGACAAGAATGAGGTCCTTTAAGGAATGCAGGGAAACGTTCATGGAAGGGTAAGGAGGTTAAGGAGAAAAAAAAAAGCATCATTTTGTACTGGAATGTCTCTCTTGGGATCTAGGGGATGCCTTCGATACACAGTTAAATTGTCAAAGCTTGGAGCCTCAACAGTAAAAGTTATCCTGAAGGAAATGAAAGAGATAAACAAAGGCCTTATCAAGATTCACAACATTAAGTGGAAAATAAAACCCAGTACAGTCTGCAGATCAAAAAATATTTCCTGTGACTTTTTCAATTACATTGCCAACGGTGCACAACATTTTCTATCCCTCAAATGATCCGTTTCTCAGATCAGGAAAATAAAGCAGATCGTTTACCAGACAGGCTAAATATTTTCAACACCCCAAGGTCCCTGGGATTGTCAGCCTGACGTCTCTTAATTGCTCATTTCATTGGTCTTTCCATGGTTTGACAATTGCACTATACAGAGCAATAGCCTTAGGTTAGTTCCTTGTTGCTTTTTGGAGTGGAAGGATGGTCCAGTGGTTAGGGTCTTAGTCTGGGACTCAAGAGACTAAGGACCAAGTCCCTCATCCCTCAGACTTCCCATGTGACCTTGGGCGAGATACTTTCCCTCTCTGTGTCTTCCTGCCCCATCTATAGAATAGGGATATTAGCCCTTCCCTATCTTACAGCGATATTGCGAGGATACATACATTAAAAACTGTATACTATATTCTGGTCATTATCATGGCAATGGGGTCCATATAAGTAGATAGGTCCACGGTCACAGCCGTCCCTTGGGTATGGTGAATTGGGGTGACCGCTGAGTGCCCCACGGGCTGGTGCGGTTGGGCCAGGAAGTAATGGATCAGTCCCATAAGTGACGGATTCGTCACTTCTGCCCCAGTCCCCGCACCCTCCTAGGGACCGCCCTATCCACGGTATCTGGCTAAGTCTATTATGAGCACACAGTGACTAACCCAAGAGGAAACATTTTCAGTAGCATCATTTGCAGAACTTGTGATAAGCAGTAAAAGTGATTTCTCCTGCATTTCCTTGCAGAACACAAACATCTTGGTTCACAGAGAGACAAATTAACAAAACTGCATTAAAAACAGTGGCCAACTGTCTGGCATTATGTTGCAGTAATTATCCTAATGATAGAAAAGTGTATTCTGGTATTCTGTAGTTAGCACCAAAATGACCCAGAACCTGTATTCCAGTCATTGCCCATAAATGGACTGCAGTGCATTACAACAGCTAAACTTTTGCTTCTATTTTATTGCCTCAGTCACAAGGTTTTAAGCTCTATTTACACAAGTGGTTTGAGTTATAAAACACACATTATTACTTAAAAGTAATTGAAAATAGCCTCCCAGACAAACAGAGATTTGGCCACCTGAACTGTAAGTTTGCCTAGCAAAACTATAATTTGATAGGTGTGCAACAAATGGTAGATATCCGGCACTAATTCTTCTGCATGTCATTGGATACAAAGATGTAAGGGAAACAGTAGCAGAGGTATACCCACTTATTTTTTCTTTAAGTCACTAGGAAAATGATGTGAAAATTGCAAATGTCTTCCATTAACTTTTTTAACTTTATTAATATGTTTTCAATTTAGCTGACAACTTCTCCTTTGCAGTTCCTCGAGGAATGTCTAGAAAAATAAGGTACTTGATAAAATGCTTCCTTGTAGAATTTGGTTTCAGCTGTGCAATAAACTGTACAATAACATACAGAACCCAGTGCAGACATGGGCCTTTTCCTCCGTAGGCTGGTGGGAACTAGAAACATTATACAGTTGCTATGTTCTCCTACCCACAGGCCGAACGGCCTGGTTTAACAACACACCTTACAGGTCTGAGGGGAGGGATGGCAGATGAGAGTTTTAGGAGAATACAAAAATATTTCCAGTAAAAGATATAAAAGAATTCCTGAATCTTGCACCAGAGTCTGATCTCACTGCCACTGAAGCCAAAGACAAATCTATTAAATTGGATTGGACCTTCTTCTAAGAAAGTAAGAAGGATAAGTACATCTGGCATGACTTGAGAAAACCTACCCAGGATGCGTGGGATTGTGTGGCTACAAAGAACATCAACCACCAGCTTCAAGTCTTTAGGTTTCTGTTAATCAAGGGTAGCATTTTCAAAAGCACCTATGTGACTTTGAAGCGTTTTAGTAAATTTTACTACTACTTCCAAATCATTTTGTGTGTGTGTTCTTTCCAACACACACATGCCTGGCACCCTTTTAAAGGACATGTTGTACTAGAACGCAGGGAGCGGTTATGCAGTACAAATAGCAGTTTTGCTTAACTACAAAAGGAAAAGGGGGGGGGGTTCGTTTTATTTCGTATCATCATGCTAGGAGTCTAAAGGAGCAAGCTACAGTAAAATGTGAAGTCTGAATCATGTAAATATTTTTTATTTTAGAGACCAGTAGATAAAGAATGAATCTGAGATGAGCTTCTTCAACAAAAGACAGTTTTTCTGCTTACCACAAATAGTAGGTTGAGATAAAATTTTAGGCAACAAATGTATTACAGCATAACAACATTAGGTGACATCTTGCTAGCAATTGTTTTAAGCAGGATTCCCCTCTGATTTCAATGGAAAATTCTGCCTAATAATCTTTGGCATTATGTACCCTAGCTTATGTGATAACTTTTATTTGAGCATTTTAAAGTAGTTGACTGATTAGACATCCCAGAAGTAAAGTGTTGTTATCCTCGTTATAGATGGTAAACTGAGTCACGGGAAAATGACTAGCCCTTACAGTGCTCATCAGCGCATTTTAAAAATCAAACACCTCTGATTTGTTTTTTTGTTGTTTTTCGGGGGGTGGTTTTGCAGTTCCATAATAAGCTTCTACACTCTCTGGAGTTAAATTGTGTGCATGTACTAATGATTTTAAGATGTCTCTCAATCAAGAATAAAAATATTTTTCCATTGGAACAAAATAAGCATCCTTTCCTGACTAGGATTTAACTATGCAATTAAAACCATTAGTATTATCAATTGTTTTACCCTACATTCAAAAAGTAATTTACATGTTATCAAAAGCCAGAGCCTACCTATTTGACTCTCACACAAATTTCACTAACGCTGTGCAGCCCTTTGGCAGGGGTGGGGCACAGCCTACCTAAAGTGAAGAATTGGTCCTGTTTAGAATAATTTATGGCCTAACCCTGCAGTCTTTGCTCAGGCAAAGCGCCAATTAACTTAATTTGAAATTTTGCCTGAGTCAGATTGCTAGGGCTTTATAGTTAATGAATACATTTTAATTATTTAAAATTTGCGTTGCAGAAAAAATGAATGTAGTCTTTAGGACCACCTAGTGGAATACAAATACAATTGCAGTGATTCAACGTAAAGCTACATGGTATTTTAGTTGATCACAGGCAAACTTGTTCAAACAAAATAAGAATGGGTCTGAACTGTCAAGTCTTATGTTAAACTGTTTCCTGAGCCTCAGCCAGCTTCCTGGGAGCAAAACTTACAAAATCTTTTGTGGCAGGATGTTCTTAGAGTGCTATCAAAGATCTGTTCTCAAAGTTAACATGTTTGCTTTCTACAGTAGCTCTCTGAAGTCACTGGAGAGTCAATATTGCCAAGTCTCCATAAGGAGATAAACATTCTATAATACACACATGACAACACAACAGAACCACATTTTCTAGTAAGTGTATTCTGTATCAGAAATCAAACTCTGTAATGGAGTCCAATCCCCCTATCATCAGAATATGGTCCTGAGAACAGTACTGAGTGATTCTGACAGCCAGATGCTGAGTGTCAGGTATGCAGAAAAAGAGCCTGTTAGTGCTGCAAAACAGTTCTGAACCGCTCTGTTGTGTTGCTAGCTCATGTGTAACATGAACTTCCAGTGTTACCAGCTAGTATGAAGTGGCAACTGCATTTCAGTTCTGGAGCTCAACTTTTTCAGTAAACTCTAGATCTGAGAGAGTCCGTGACAAAACACTTGGATCAAATGGCATAATACTGCTCTCAGTAACACAGTTGAAAATCTGAAGTGATTCAAAAGAAGTCTAAAGAGTTTTTTTTTATATTAGCATAAGAGAACAGAGTTTGGCTCCTCCTAGAGATCAGTGATAAAGACTTCTTTGATCATCTTTCCCTCCCTCCTTCCACACACCCGAACCCTGCATTCTGCCAGAGCAGGATTGTTCACTACTTTCTGTTCACTATATTTTCAAAACTAGGTGTTAAAATTAGGCTCCTTTTAGTTGCATATGTAAGGCAACTAAAAAGTAGAGGTGCCTTTGAAACTCCCATTGACTTCGTTGGCATTTGTGGTTCTCAGCAATTCTATAAATCAGCTGTTTATGTAGATGCCTGTTGTGTCAATAAACACAACATGCCTCTATTAATTTAAGAGCCTAATTTGAGGCACCCAGGTTTGAAAACATTGACCTGGCACCATCTAGTATTTTGTCCGATCTATTTTTAAATGACCATGAGATGGTACTTGTCCCACCACTTCACCTGACTGTTTCTATAGCCTAGAAGGCTACCCTTTGGAAATTCTTCCTGAGAGAGAGAGAGAGACTCTTTCCCTAAATGAGGGAGATTTCCACAGCACAAATGGCAGGTAGGACTGGTTGACAGTTCACTGCCAATTGTGCCTTCAAAAAATCAACCTCAATATACATAAATGTACATCCCACCAAGCAAGCCTAAACTGAACTGAACTGAAAAGCTGACTTCCACTAAAGTGAGAACAAGCATATTGTAAATCATTTAAATTTAAAAATACAGTTTTCATTCTCTTCTCTGCACACGCCCATCCGGAGCTCTTTTTGAGTGCAATAACATTTATCTAAAATGAAAGGTAGTCCTGAACTTCCCCCTTTTGTCATCCCATCCCCATTACAGGTTCTGTCATCTCACTCCTCTGGTTTGGGCTACAATTCACAAACACACACACCTCAGCCAACCAAACTTCTAGTTGCTCACTCACCTGGGGTACGTAACTTTTTGACAGGCAAATAACAATGAAAACCACCAATGATATTTTATCAACAGTCAGAGTAAAGGGGTATTGAAGGAATGTTGTAGCTAAGCTGGTAAATGTTCACAACAATTTTGCACAGTTGGCATAACATAAAGCAGCCACCCAAGTTAGACCTTTCCTAAGCTTCGGAGTATAGAAATACTGAACAGCAAAAACAGAACCTCTCTAACAAATCTGGGTCCAAAAGGACTGCCACAGAGCCTTAGCCCTGGTCTACACTACGAGTTTAGGTCGAATTTATTAGCGTTATTTCGATTGATCCGTGCACCCGTCCACACGACGAAGCCCTTAACATCGACTTCTAGGGCTCTTAAAATCGATCTCGCCACTCCACCCCCAACGAGGGGATTAGCGCTTAAATCGATATTGCCGAATCGATGTAGGCTAGTGAGGACGCAATTCGACAGTATTGGCCTCCTGGATCTATCCCACAGTGCAACATTTGACCGCTCTGGACAGCAGTCTGAGCTCCAATGCTCCGCCCAGGTAGACAGGAAAAGCCCCGCGAACTTTTGAATTTCATTTCCTGTTTGGCCAGCGTGGTGAGCTGCAGGTGAGCGCAGATCTCATCAGCAGAGGTGACCATGATGGAGTCCCATCAAAAGGATTTTTTGCTCCCCCTCAGTTGCTTTCACGGAGGGAGGGGGGAGCAAGGGTTAGGCTCATTTCCTTCTAGCTGCAGATGGTACAATATGCGGTGAGCAAGGAGGCGCCTTCCCTTCTAGCAGCAGATGGTACAATATGCTTGATATCCATCATCAGCTCCTGGCCCCCTCAAGGATTGAACTCGCAACCCCGGGTTTAGCGGGCTAACGCTCAGACCGCTGAGCTATCCCTCCGCCCGTGTTCCAGGCAGTACTGAATCTCCCTTAAACAAAACGTAAAAAAGAGAATGACCAGAGTCACTCTGGTCACTCCCATTTATGTCCAAGCGCCCCCGGCCAGCCACACCATAGGCCGCCGGCCAGGAGCACACGAATACCAATCATATTGTACAATCTGCTGCGAGAAGGAAAGGAGCTTCTGCTGTGTGGTCCCGCGACCACGACCATTTATGGCATATTGCACCATCTGCAGCTAGAAGGCAAGGCGCTCCTGCTGTGTAGTCCCGCGACTACCAGCCTCAGGCGGAATGGCCCCCTCAAGGATTGAACTCGCAACCCCGGGTTTAGCGGGCCAACGCTCAGAACGCTGAGCTATCCCTCTGCCCGTATTATAGTGTGACTGAATCCCCACTAGACCTAATGTCCAGGCGTACGCTGGAGATGTACGGTAATTGTGAGCTGAGCAGGCTTCCGTAGCAAACACGGAAACCCCGGAAAAAAGGCGCGAAAAATATTGCTTTCACGGAGGGAGGGATGACATGTACCCAGAACCACCAGCGACAATGTTTTCTGCCCCATCAGGCTTTGGGATCGCAACCCAGAATCCCAATGGGCGGCGGAGACTGCGGGAACTGTGGGATAGCTACCCGCAATGCAATGCTCCGAAAGTCGATGCTAGCCCCGCTACTGTGGACACAGTCAATCGACCTCATGGTCTTAACGCTCTTTAGTGGGGACACACACAATCGATTCCATAAATTCGGGTTTTAAAATATCGACTTCTATAAATTCGACCTAATTCTGTAGTATAGACGTACCCTTAGATTGTGTTTAACACCTTTCCCCAAGGCTCCCTTTTAATACTCACAACCAAACACTGAACAAAGAAGGCTCTGCAAACTCCTTTAGTCTTTATGCAGTCTCTAGAATATATTTCCCCTTTCCCCCAAGGTTCAGGTTCTTTTATTCTACTTTTTAATCCCTTGTCTGTCCAGCACTTCCAGAGACGTCTGCCTGAGCCTCCCTGCTCCAGACAGTTCCTCTCTTTTCCTAGGGAGGGATCTGCAGAATTCTCCACTCTTTGCAACTGAGTGGGGCTCTTCCTTTTAAGCCTGGCCCTGTGCACCTGCTTCCTGCACTACAAATTACTTTGGTATAATTTACGCTCAGGCATTTGAATAATTCACCAACCTGAACGACAAAGTAAAGCCAGCCTAAGTGCCAGTGTAGACAGCGCTTTGTTGGTGGGAGGGCTGCTGCTGCTGACATAGCTACTGCCTCTCATGGATGGGAGAGATCTCTCCCATTGGCTTAGAGGAATGCACAATGCAGCTCAACAGTGGCCTGTGTGTGCCCCAGTCTTGGACTGACTATGTGTTGGGCTTTGTGAAAAGTGTTCACCCACAGGTGGTAGGGTGTTTTTGTCTTTTAGCATTTTCCTGTGTGAGTTCATTCGAGAGCATAGTGATTGTCTGGTTTCACCTACATAGTTACTATTGGGGCATTTAGTGCACTAGATGACTTACACCACATGTTGTGATAGGCATGTGTGGGACCCATGGATTTTGAAAGATGTGTTGTGGGGTGTGTTTATTATTGCAGTAGTGGAGATACATCTGCAGGTTTTCCATCTGTTGTTCTGGTATCTGTTGTTCTGTGTTGCTTTCAGTTGGCATGTCCTGGTCTGTGGGCAGTTTGCTTCTAATGATGGGGTTGTGGGGGTTGTTTGAAGACCAGAAGAGCGGCTTCAGGAAATCCATAACCCAGTAACAATCCCCCTCCAGCTGCTTCCCCCCACCTTTCGTCCCTATAATGGAGGGGTGTTAACAGGCCACTTCACCTTGAATGGCCCCTCAAAATATGTGTTAACTACTTATGCTGAACAATCTGTTTCATCTTGTATGAAGAAGTCTCTGTAAGAAGTCTCATAATAGCAGAGAGCAGAACGATATTGATGTACTAACAGAAGCAGCAATTAAACTAAACAAACTTTCAGTCTGGGAAGATGATATAGCCACAAATAAGTAAAAAAAAAATTAATCACCATCCTGACAGATTGAATGCATCAGAAATTTTAAAAAGGGATAGAAGAACTGGTTCTGGCAATATAAGAACTGAACATGGGTGTGCCATTGTCTGAAACTTGAACTGAAACATTTCTAGAGTTTTAGAAAAGTTTTGATACTTTTACAAATATTTTTTTAATTTTTTTGCCTATTCCTGTGGTCCAGATTCCAAACAGTGCACAAAGTGCCAAAATGCCACGAAAGAACTTATTCATGGTATTTCTGGCTGGTTGCAATCAGGAAATACCAAAGATCTCATGAGAGCTTGTTCTCACAACATTTGCAGACTGAAGCAGCATAGAAAACCATCCAAGCTTTTGGATTATTAACCAAGTCTAAACTTTTGGGGTCATCCATCATTAGTTAGAGTCACAGCAAACCAGTTTCCTCTTGCTAATATAATAATAAAGATGAGAGGCAGTATATCTAGTGGTTAAAACGCAGGATTGTGAGTCAAGCTCTACATTCTACTCACTGTTCCGTCACTGTATGATCTTGTGGAAGTAACTAATTATGTGCTTCATCTGGAAAATTGGGATAATGATATTTGCCCACCTCTCAGGGGTGTTGTGAGCCGAAATACATTAATGTCTGTGAAGTGCTTTGTGTTCATTGGATACAAGGGGCTATAGAAGTGTTTGGTGTTGAAAACCAGTGATGCTGGGACAATTTTTATAGTGGGGATGCTGATGATGGAAACCATGGAAACCATGCATTTGGTGTTTCTTATTACTACTTATTACTACTGCAGCAGCACCTCTCGTTCCACCACCACTAGTGAAAACAAGAATTTCTTTTACTCCAAGATCACTACAACAGGCAATTTTTATATAGAAGCTTTAAGCTAAACTTCCCCCTCAAATGTTACTCATAAACAAGAAAGGAGGTATTCCCTTTAAAGCTAAAATTTCACCTAACATTTCTGAGAGAGCAATACAGGCCTGCTAATCACAAAAGTAACCACAAGGTGGAGTCATTACAATACTTTCTAGGAAAGCAGATCATGTTGCCTCATACTGGTTTTTGCCCATTTTAAAATATTTTGACTCGAGTTGCCTCTAGATCAACATATCAGGAATGAAAAAGAAAAACACAAAATACAAAAACAGACCCCTGAAAGCAAATAGTCTCCTGCCAAATAATTTAAAAGAAGGACATTACTAACTATTTCTATACTGATTGATTTACTCTAATGAGCTGGACTCTATTTGCTAAATAAGAGCTAGATTGAGAATCAGGCGTACAATAGCCACACAGGGGAGTAAAGGAAAATTAACATCTCCTGTGGGGCTGCATAGGATCTACCTAGACCATGAGTGCAGACATGGAGGGGGCAGAGAGTAGGGTGAGTGCTGTACAGCTACTACTCAACACTGAGCAAGTGGACAGAGCAGCAAATGGAGCTGGCTGGACTTGAGGGTGGGAGTATGCTGCATGCATCTGGTAATGAACTGATAAGCATACTCCCCACCCCACTCAAAACAGGCACACCAGAGGAATTGAGACTCCTCCCTTCCTCTGATGGTGTCCAGCTACAGTGTGCAAATTCCAGATACATTTCCATGGACAATAAAAACATCCAAATGGAACTGTGGATCCTTTTTTCATCTTACTAAGGGCTTGTCCTCAGTAATACCTAGTGGCAGTAAATTCCACTGCCAAATGGATTACGTAAAAATGTATTTCCTTTGGTTCGTGGCACATGGAGGAAATAAACTAGAACTTAATACCGGTTTAACAAAATCAGTGCTTATAATCATGAATGACTAACACATACATGAAAGTTTCATAAGAAACAGTTAGAGCTGTGCAGGAACCGAATCTCTGTTTCACAGGAAATTCCACTATATTGTAATTTGTTTTCATTCCAATTTGGAAAGAAAACAAAGAATTGCAAAATTTCCCCAAAAATGAAACAAAAACATTAAAAAATGTTATCCAAAACAATTCTCCATTGTGTTCTCAATTATTTTATGTTATAAAAATAATTTATAAAATAAATTTCTAAATCACTGTGCCCAAAATGTTGAAACAAAACACTGACATTATCAAAATGCTTTGTAACAATGTTTTTAAAGAAAATTGTGATCAATAGTCACATTCCTGCCGAAAGTTTTAGTTTTGATGAAATGGCATTTTCCAACAGAAAAGTGTTCCGTCAGACCAATTCTAGTGATAACTTCTTCAGAGAAGACATGCGTCTAAATACTTTTGTAAGAGATATCAGATATTATAATGGATAAGCGAGCATCTCTAAAATCGGAAGCATCACAGCCTATATCTGAGAGAAGGATTTAAAGTAAGGGAGATTAAGCACCTGATACCAGAGGATGCAAGACAGACAATACTGGAGAGGGGAGAAAAAATTAATTCCTTGAAATTTAAGTTATTTCCTTTTAATTTGTGATAACCAAAACAAAGGGGAGTTTTTGCATTGTCAGACTCAATGTGTTATGCATAACAATTTGTGTTATGCAAAGAAATCTGAGGTCTCTCTATTCCCAATAAATCTAGGTGTTAATTATACCACTTTAGTCTTAGTCTGTTTGGAAAATTCACATCAAGTGCCCC
This sequence comes from Macrochelys suwanniensis, assembly GCA_033296515.1. NCBI lineage: Eukaryota > Metazoa > Chordata > Testudines > Chelydridae > Macrochelys > Macrochelys suwanniensis. The sequence continues at coordinate 162,154,689 of CM065777.1, forward strand.
AAAGGTGGTAAAAGTTTTCAATTTCTACCTGTGAGGAGAAATGCAAAGCCTTAACACTGTTAACACTGAATAAATTCCCAAATGCACTAAATGTGTGACAATTAGATGTGCTCATCTATTGACATAACTGATACAAAAGCAGATGAGGTCAGGGCAGTAATTTCCCCAGGAATTGAAATTAGGGGGGGTGTTCGAATTTACAGGGGGGGTGTCAGGGCCGATGAGGGGTGAGACTGAGGGTGAAGGTGGGCTGTATGGCACCATAGTAAAAACTATTATTAGATTTAACTCATGTTTTAAAACCATCACAAAAATTAAAGTTGGCTACTCAAGCCTACTATGAAGCAGTACATCTACATCAGTCTTAGTTTCTTGTTGTAATTTTGCACTCTTTGGTGTCTGCTTGTGTGTCCATTACTTCCAGTCCTTCATGATATGCCCATGATCAGGCAGAAGGCGACTTCTTTCAGAACACAAAATTCTATTCAATGAGGAAAAAATATGTTCAAATGTGGCTGTTTTGACTGGGATTAGCAAGAGATGAATTCTTACTTTCATCCCAGGAAACATAGAACAAAGATTGGGTCGACCCATTAGTAATGATAAAGAAGTTGAAGTTAAATCTTCATTCGTTCATCGTGTGATATTCCACGCTGTGTTCAAAATTCTCTATTCTGCCGTGAGCACATGGCAGCCCCATTGCTGGTAGTGCCTCACTCCACTCAACTGTAGGTGTTTTATAAGACAGGCATCTGTAAAAGCTACGTGGAGGTTGAATAGAATCCCAAAATCTCTATTGTAGATTTGTAAGAATCAAGTCTTTGTACTTTTTCAGCTGGCTTAACAAACACTTCTTGTCCTCTTCACTTATGGAGTCAATATAAGTACCTTCATTAGTCAGCTTCTGGACTGAAGTCTTTGCTTCTTCTAGTACATTTTCAATGGATATCTCTGATTGATCCAAGGATAGCTTCTATTTCTGAACAAAGATCTACTACTGTTGTAGCAGATGCCTGGATTACATTGCTTAATGACCCAAGTGGTTTCAACAGTAGATTTACAAGAGAGAGAATGGCGATAGTCTTCTCTGAACTTAGTAACAAAAGTAGTCCACCAGCCTCACTACTTAGATCTGTCCTATCTTGGTGGATACTTTCTAAAGCCAGTAATAACGGTTGCAGTAATTTTAAGACAACTGCCAAGAATCACTCATGAGAAAGCCAGCAGGTTTTCCCAGGTTGGACTCATTTTAACTTCAATCCCAGTGTATCTTCTATTTGCTTCCAAAATGTTCAGTCCTTTGGACTCTTGCTGAAAAAAGAGTATAAAAAGCCATTAAATGTATGGCTTTTTAATGTCTTTTGAAGATTCTGCAGCTTGTACTAGTGCTAGCTGGAGTAGATGGCCTCTACAGTGTGTATAGGAAAGATTAGGGTTACACTTTTCTCTGAGCAAAGCTTGTACTCCACTATGTCTTCCAGAGGAGTTTGTACCTCCATCAAATGCACAAGTAGCCATCTGTTTGTTCAATTTACAAGCATTTAACTCTTCTAAGATGTCACAGATGCAGCTGATGTGTCTTCTATAACCTGAACATCTAGAATGCATCTACTGGCCTACCATGGACATCAAGATAACATACGTAATGACTTAATACTTGATGCCTATTTGCACTGGTGCATTTGTCGGCCATGTATGCACGTGGATTTTTAATATAGTGAGAGAGTTCTTCACTTTTTCAACTCCTGAGTCTTTCACTGTTGCACCACATGTTTCAAGAGAGTCAGCTGAGTTTTTTGCAGAAAGATAGTGAGCATTTGCCAGTCTTGTTCGGAACCAATGTCCAACTTCAGGATTAACAAGTGACAATGCACATAACATAGGCCTCTAGTTTGTAGTGTGTGGTATCTCTTGCTTAAATAGAAAGTGTGATGCAATAGCAGTGTTGGTTCACATAAACTGAGTTGCGTCTCCAGCATTCTTAACAGCCTCATTAAGTTCTTCTAAAATTGGCTTTGACAGTGACTGGCTTATAAGACTTTCTGCATATTGATGCAGTCCAGAAGCATGGTGTTTTGCAGCCTTTTCATATAGGTTGTCAGAATTGGCTTAGCTGATCAGTCTGGCAAACCAAGCTCCTCCACTTTTACTATACAAATCCATGACATGCCCACATCTTAAATACTGTGTGTCGTTCTGGTCACATCATCTCAAAAAAGATATATTGGAATTGAAAAAGGTACAGAGAAGGGCAACAAAAATGATTAGGGGTATGGAGCAGATTCCATATGAGGAGAGAAGACTGGGCCTTTTCAGCTTGGAAAAGAGACGACTAAGAGTGGATATGATAGAGTCTTATAAAATCTTGATTGGTGAGGAGAAAATGAATAAGGAAGTGTTATTTATCCCTTCACTTAACACAAGAACCAGGGATCACCCAATGAAATTAATAGGCAGTAAGTTTAAAACAAAAATTGCTATTGCATCAAGTTTTAAAGGAAGTATTTCTTCACACAACGCAGTCACCCATGGAACTTTTTGCCAGGGATGTTGTGAAGGCCAAAATTATAACAGGGTTCAAAAAAGAACTAGGTAAGTTCATGGAAGATTAGCCAGGATGGGCAGGGATACAACATCATGATCTGAATGTTCCTAGCCTCTGTTCGCCAGAAGCTGGGAGTGGACGACAGGGGATGGATCAATCTATGATTCCCTGTTCTGTTCATTCCCTCTGAAGCACCTGGAACAGTCACTGTTGGAAGACAGGATACTGGGATAGATGGACCATTGATCTGACCCAATATAGCCATTCTTACGTAAAAAATAATTATAATAATAAAGAAGTTTAGTACAGAAACTCCCCAAGATAATGACCTCTTGAGATAGCGATGATGTGAGATAATGATCTTGGCAAATAATGCATTTTTAAAACCTTGGCCTACTAGGAAACATATATTTATATAAGTTTCCCAGTCACAAATATAGCTTCTGGAGAAAGCTCACTAAAGCATAGTCCAATTAGGGTGACCAGAAAGCAAGTGTGAAAAATCGGGACGGGGGTGGGGAGTAATAGGAGCCTATATAAGAAAAAGACCCAAAAATTGGGACTGTCCCTATAAAATCGGGACATCTGGTCACCCTAAATCCAATGCTCTGGTCGCTGTTGTTTGTCATGCCACCATTCACTCTATTGCTCTGCCCCAATAGCCCTACACTGTCACCTTCTGCTGCCACCTGCCACTGTGACCTCTGTGAGTCGGTCTCTCGCGGTTCCACCCGACTCTCAGTGATTTCAGCTCTTCGGGGTGGGAGGAACCTCGATGCTAGTGCAGACTGGGGCATCTCTTCCACAGAAACACTCTCCCACAGCAGGTCTAAGTACTAAGACCTGATTATCAGAGATTTCAGCTCTAGTGGTCACTTAACAAACCAAAAGACTTTCTATGAAGCCTAATCAGCTCTGTCTTTAAACAGTGGAGAGGCGCAGGTCAAATAGTACTTGTGACTCAGGCAGACCATCAAGCAAAACACCTGTCCCCACCCTCTCTCTTGATGCCCTCAATCAGCACAGGCTAAGGACAGTTCTACTGCCCTTTACTCATACAATAAAAACAACATTTCATTAACACCCCCCCCCCCCCCCCCCCGCATTCAAGTGATTTGTAACCCAACCCCAGCCAAAATCCATCACTGGGGCAACACAGCTCTGTTTGCTGGATACCTAGGTAGATTAGGTGTGAATGTAAATACAATCTGGTCCTGAAGCCTTTCCCCCCAGCCTCAGCTCATCACTAGCTGTCAGGGAGAGCTCGTTTAGACTTTGCTTACAAATCATCATTTGAAATTATTAGGTTGGCCAACATCACCGAAATGAATGCACTGACAGTCACAAAAATCAAAAGCTGTATAAGGAAGCTAGTCTATGTTTTATCATACACTTTATATGCTTTTAAAGTGTGTATTAATGTTTCAATTTCAATTCAAATTCCCAAACAATCACAAAAGTGGCAACACTACATGTAACTAGTTCACAAAACTGGGGGGGGTGTTGGGAAAATTCAGGGGGGGTGTACACCCCCTAGGGGGGGTGTAGGGAAATCACTGGGTCACGGTTAAGGTTTTCCATTAGAGAGCAAGTTTTAGGAAGCTGGGGTATGTATTGCTTTTGGGTATCTGCGAGCGGTATGAAGATAGAAAGGAAGGGGAAGTTTTTCCCTTTAACTTCTTTTTTCCAGCTTTCAAGTTTTAAGTGGGTGTAGTGTGTCCTGCCACAGCCTTAACTATCAATAAATGGTTTCTGTTTGCTAACTTCCTAGGGACTCAAGCCTCTGTTCTAGGTGGCTTTCCTCCCTAATCACATCTATTGGACGGGATTCATCCTCCCTTCACTACAGGGACTCTGAATGCAGCCAGGGATAACTGCAACACTTCTCTATATGGCCTTTTGAGTCCACCCATTTCTTGTTCTGTTCTGTTCTCTTTTCAAAGCTGTAAAGCTTCAGCAGTATTAACTCTGGCTACTGGAGTAGGAGGTGGGTGACTAGTTTCAGAGCTCTTCAGGGATTAAATGATTGCTCCCCGCCCCCCTCCCGCTCCCCAAGAGAAAGGTTCAGCTCAGCTCATTTCAGCAATGCATACTCAAAATATTCCTCAATAATTCAACCTCCTCCTCCGTTTCTCACATGAAAACAGTAGAGGGGGAGCAAGACTGCTCAGCTGAGATCTACTTAGCTTGATCATCAACATTTGAAAGACAATGACAGCATCTGCATTCTCCTCTGATACCAATCAGCTTTGTGTTCTTGGGGAACCAGGGCACAGTATCCAGCCTGTGTGACTCATGAAAGACACACACCCCTCGCCAGTCTCTGCTTGAACCAAAACTGATCAGAGAAAAGACTTGCAGAGAGCAGTGAAGGGCGTTGGGGGACACACCTAGACCCCTCCTGACAAGGGTGACAAGATTAAGGCATCTTCATTAGCATACAGAATGGAGAAGAGAGGCCACTCCCCTAGCCTCATTTGCATGAAAGATGGGACAGGGAGACATCTCCATTAGCATACAGAATGGAGAACAGAGAACCACACTGAACTCTGGGACCAGAAAAGCAGGGACGCACTGCATCATGGGAATCCCTGCTCCAGATGTTAATGAACCTACTCCTGCACACACACCCAGCTGAGCAATTATCAGACCAATTGTAGTAATGAATCCTTGATTGATATCCAGAATACTGAAGCAGCCTAATTGCATTGTGAGTCCCTGGAAGAAAACACCATCCATAGTCAAGAATGATCAGCTCCTATTGTCTAGTCTAAAGAAAACCCTTGAGTCATCAGTTTACCCATAAACAAATCTAGTGTTCTCCCTTGAACCATTGAACCCACGAAAGCTTATGCTGAAATAAATTTGTTAGTCTCTAAGGTGCTACAAGTTTTTCTTCCTTGAACCATTGTATTTTCTCTACAAAAACCCCTACCTATGCCCAAGTAAGTGTTCTGATATATAGACCCAAACTCTGCATCAGTTCCACTGGGACTCCATCTTCTCCTGACTGATCGTGGTGGGGGTTCTGCCTGTCTCCAGCACTCAGGACCCTGAGCTACCACCATCGCCTGGGAACCATGACCAGTTCAAGCCTCATGGAGTGGGTGAGATCCCTCTCTCTCTCTCTCTCTCTCTCTCTCTCTCTCTCTGTTTTCTTTTTTTACCTCAGGTAGTAACCTTTAATAATGTAACTGTTATGTTTGTTTAGCCCTCCTTGTGTAGTTGTCACTATTATTCAATAAATAACTTTTATGGTTAAGCTGGTTGCTTCTCTCTCTCTAAACTTTACTCTTTTGTGTTTTAGCTTCCCCATTTACTCTGCAGCAATGCTTCTTTTACCTAAGCTAAAGATCCCTGTAGTGCCCAAAAATACTGTGGGGTCTGCTCATCAAGCGGGTTACTACCAGTACAATTGTGATGTGAAAGTGGAGATAGGGACGTACTGAACCTGTGACATACGAGGGTGGCAGCTTGAAAGTGCTGCTCGACCCAGACTACTGAGTCTAGGGGCATATAAGGGGGTCAGCTTGAAAGTGCTGCTTGACCCAGCCCCCTGAGTCCAGGGACATATAAGGAGGTCAGCTTGAAAGTGCTGATTGACGCGGTACACTCAGACATGCTCTATTAGTGTGTGTCTGTCTGTCTGTCTGGAGGAACCCCGCCCTAGGGAACCTAGGTCCTGCAGGATAGTTCCATTGGGAGGGGACTTGCATAAGGGAGAAGTTAGAGCTCCATGTGAAAACACACGTGACAAAGCAGTACATTGATAGAATTACAGAACCGCTCCCCCAGAAGATAAGCCCTAATAAATGAGCATACCCCCAAAGTAACAGGCAAATCTGGTAACACCTCCTCAAAAGACTTGGAGAATGCTGACTCCATCAATTTCTGCTACAGTCACTGCTCCCTTTTGGAGTACCCTACAAGTAATTTCTCCAGCTTTGTCACATTGGAGAGAGCTATAAGAGTGATTTGAGCTCTGAAAAACATGCTCTACAATTAAGAAGCTCAATCCTCTTAGTTTACCAAAGAGGAGCTAAGGGGCCCTGCCACACATATGGGCAGGGAGCAGATGAAGACTTGGCTCCACCCCACACAGCATGCCAACTAGCACACCACAGCCACTGTGCCTGGGGAAGTAATCCGTACCAGGTACAGGGTCAGGACTAAGGGAGAACCAGGAAGCAAAAGGAAGAGGTAGATTCTACTCTGGTTCCCAGTCTGCTCCTGACATAGTACAGCTACACACTGCCCCTTGCTCAGGGCTTATGGCAGAGAGACAACTGAGCTATTTGGAAACAGCCCACCTCAACAATATAAATTCCTTCAGACCTCCTATACCACCCCCCTCAACAATCCCCTCCCTCTCCCCTACTGGAAATCCTAATTTTCCTTCTCCTTCATTCCCTAAAAGCCCCCCGTCATCCCTCCCCCAACCACCCAAAACTTTCTTCCCTCCACAGATAGCTCTCTTCTGTTGATCCCTTAAGGTCCCTGTGTCCTTGTCTGTCTCCCCCAGTCAAACCCATAACCTCACTTTGCCTCCAGCCCACCCTGCTGGTCCCACTTCATTCCACCAGGGTCCCCGCACACCCAGTGTTCTCCTTCTCCTCAAGCTTCCCCATCACCACCCTTTATCCATCTCCTAAGCGAGGGAAGCAGCAGGAAAAGCTGGAGTGTTGGTGAATGGGCAAGTGGCAGGATTCCTACCCCGCTGGCTCTGCTGTCCCCTGGCCTGACTGGCCAGACTCCTCCCTCTTCCATGTTCAGAGACTCTCCAAGACAGCAGGGAGGGGCTCAGGCAGAACTAGGAGGAAGCCAAGCAAACTGCAGTGTGTCTTGCTTGTTGGGCAGCAAGGGGACCAAATAGTCCCTGTTGGCAGGAGATTGCTCCCGCCTCCTGAGCCCAGCAGCTCAACAGCTGTTTGTCAGCAGCAGATGGAGGCAGAAGAGTTGTCCAAGGGCTGCTGCAGAAAGAGCAGCCTCTGGCCCACACTACCACTGCAGTGCTACTTCCTTTGCTGCTGCTGCTGCTTCTTCCCTCCCCTCTCAAACTGGACTGGGAATGGCCAAACTTATTAAGGTTTGCCGGGTTTCACCAACTTTTTGGAATGTTAGCCCAAGCTGCAAACTGCCTTTGCAATTTTGAGACATCCCGAAATATTCAAATAGAGATCTCCTTTCTAGAGGCAGGAGGTATTCATGACATTACTGCAACAAATTCATCCGCCTACAACTTCACAGTTTTCACTTGGCCACACGGCATGACTGCTCAGAACTTCTAGGCAATGGCAGGAATGAAATTTGGATTCCCAGGCTGCCTGAGCACAAGAACTTACCCTTTAAGCTAAAGCAAAATCTATGGCTGTGACAGAACTTCAGTGTCCATATTCTTTAAACATTAGAATCAACAAGTAATTTTAGGAGAGTAAAAAGGCCTAGGTTCTGAATACAGTCATATAAACTTCTGTTGGGGTTGTTGGGAAAGACTGGGGCTTGTACACCCACAGGGTGGTTTTCTACAATTTTTCTCTCCCCTCATAGTATTAGGGTTTCCGTCTCCATTTTATAACTCCCCATCTTCCCAATGGGTTAATGGGGTGTGACCCCCAGACCTTCCAGCAAATGTAATGAGCTACAGCTCCCAGCAATCCTTAGTATCACAACTTCAATACATTTTGTCTAAAGAAGTGTAACACCTTATGACTTAGAAGAGCCCAGGATATCATCCTGTATAGTTCCTATCTGATTATCTTGAGACTATTAAGCAGTGTGAGATTAAATAAGTCTTTGGTGAGCAGTATGGTGTTATCAGCATCTGTTAAACTTAAGCCTTCAAGATCTATTAAAGTTAGGCATGATTCATCTCTTCTGTGTCTGGAGGCAGAATATGATGCAGAAGGATGTTAAAGATTTGGGGAAAAAACAGTTCCGCTTCTCCCTAAAACATGTTACAGAACTATATAACCTTTGGCTAAGAGCCAGGTACAGGTTACATACTTGTTGCTGGGAGTTGTAAATTTATGTGCAGCCATAACTTCTATCCACCACATCCTTCAAATCAGCAAACATCATCCTGGCTAGAGTTCTCATATTACAGAAAATTTACAGCAATAGGGATTAGATCAAATATGCTCCAGTATCTCACACATGTTTCTTTTGTTTTCTCTCTTCTAATTATATATCAGTTCTTCATTTGAGCCAGGATAATAGGAGTGCATGTGGTTTATCGCAAGAAGAGCTTGTTCCCCTATAATTTTTCAAAACATCTTTAACATTCTTAGAATTTGCTAAAAATTTGGTTTCTTTAAAGGCGGTCTTTCTATTACAAATATGTTATACAGTTTAGCACCTTTCTACAAGATCTCTGTGACATTCTGAATTTGTACTTAGAAACTGTTGGATTCTCATTTCTCCAGTTCAGTCTTTTCGGTCTATAGTTTTAACTTCAAAAACTGGTGTGCAACAATTAAGGTAGTTCTCCAGACCCCACTATTTTGCACTACCCTGTAGAATTTTGGACTATTCGTAGAGCTCCCATCTCACCTTACCCTGAATAGATTTTATAACATGGCCATCAGTCCATGCACACTTTACAAAATGAGTGTTACTGTGTCAGACAGTAAGCCCAATTTTTGTAAATAGAGCTGTTATTGATTGTTCTTTATTATAAAAGGAAATTAACTGTATAAAGTTTGAAGGTTGCAATCAAGCTGGGGGGGTTTAAGTTAATGGCTCCCAAAAGAGTTGACAATGACTAAAATTCTAAAACAGTTTCACATTTAAGTATCCATAACTTAAAAATCAGAGCTGGTTAGGGATTTTCTGACAGAATATTTTTCCCATCAGAAAATGCTGATTGATTGAAAGCAAAATGTTTTGCAGAAACTAGTTGATTGATAAAATTTCATTTTGCGGGGGGGGGGAGCATTTTGATAAGGTTGAAACATTTTTGATTTTTTATTTCAAAACAACTTCATTTAGAAATTTATTTTACTTTATAAATTAGTTTTTAAAAAAGTGAAAATTGCAATGAAACATTTTGATTTCATAAAAAAAGGAAAACATTTTGATTCCCCCCAAAATTTTATTTCTTTTCTTTTTTTGGTTTGTTTGTTTACACTCAGTTCTGGAACAGAAAGAGTTTCAAACTCACAGGATTTCCTGTGAAATTCCTACCAGATCTATTTAAAATGTTTTGATCAACAATCTTTCATTAAAAAAATACCTTGTGTACCCTAAAGTAATCACAATACTTCACCCAATCATTGCAATAAGGGGAGTTGGTAGAGCTTCAACTGACAAGTCACAATTATCAAATCAAAGTAATTTATCAATGACCTGCAACTCAAAAACAATATGACCAGTTTTCCTCAAACTGCGGAGATTTTCTTCACTTTCAGAGTAAGTCTAACAATTTGTCAGACCAAACCAATTTTGCTAGCCAAAATTAAGGGGGTTAAGAATAGGGCTTAAAATGGAAGTTGGTTGCAACTGTTCTAAGATTATCCCTCCATAATAGGTTCAAAATATGGAAGATGTACAGCTGTTTGTTAGCTCACTAAGTATTTTCCATATTGTTGAGAATGTGTCTTCTGCTCAGCATTATATCAATTAATTTCTTCTGCACATTTGAACTGCATAACTGAAATCTCAGTCCAAAGTCCTAAGATAAAGATATGAAATATGCAAACAAAAAAAATTGCATAACATTGGACATGTGCAGTCTAGTGCTGTTCTGACAGTCTTATTACTCACTGGAGGTGAAATTCAGTCCTGTGCAAAGAGCCAATACCAGCACAAGGAAAAATGTCACTCTATAGAAGGTTTCAGTGTAGTAGCCGTGTTAGTCTGTGTCAGCAAAATGAAAATAAGAAAGAAAAACTTGTAGCACCTTAGAGACACGTAGCACACGATCCATTGTTTACAGCCAAGCTCTAAGATACAACCGCATTTGCTCCAATCCCTCAGACAGAGACAAACACCTACAAGATCTCTATCAAGCATTCTTACAACTACAATACCCACCTGCTGAAGTGAAAAAACAGATTGACAGAGCCAGAAGAGTACCCAGGAGTCACCTACTACAAGACAGGCCCAAAAAAGAAAATAACAGAACACCACTAGCCGTCACCTTTAGCCCCCAACTAAAACCTCTCCAGCGCATCATCAAAGATCTACAACCTATCCTAAAAGATGATCCCTCACTCTCACAGATCTTGGAGGACAGACCAATCCTCGCTTACAGACAGCCCCCCAACCTGAAGCAAATACTCACCAGCAACCACACACCATACAACAAAAACACTAACCCAGGAACCTATCCTTGCAACAAAGCCCGATGCCAACTCTGTCCACATATCGATTCAAGTGATACCATCACAGGGCCTAATCACATCCGCCACACCATCAGGGGCTCATTCACCTGCACATCTACCAATGTGATATATGCCATCATGTGCCAGCAATGCCCCTCTGCCATGTACATTGGCCAAACCGGACAGTCTCTACGCAAAAGAATAAATGGACATAAATCTGATATCAGGAATCATAACATTCAAAAACCAGTAGGAGAACACTTCAACCTCCCTAATCACTCACTGACAGACTTGAGGGTAGCAGTGTTGCGACAGATTAACTCGAAAAGCAGACTTCAAAGAGAAACTGTTGAACTCGAATTGATATGCAAACTAGATTGTATTACCTCAGGATTAAATAAGGACCTCGAATGGCTCGGCCATTACGTTAATTGAATCTATTTCCCTTAAGTTAACGATCCTCATTCACACCTGTGTGACCATCTTGTTTATCACTTCAAAGGTTTTTCTTCCCCTGCTGTTATGGTTCCTCTCAATTAATTAGCCTCTTAAGGTTGGTCTATGCACCTCCACCTTATCATGTTTCTCTGACTGTATAAATATCTGTCTACTGTATGTTTCATTCCATGCATCCGATGAAGTGGGTACTAACCCACGAAAGCTTATGCTGAAATAAATTTGTTAGTCTCTAAGGTGCTACAAGTTTTTCTTTCTTATTTTCACTCTATAGAAGGGATAATCTACCCTAACAAAGAGAGAATTGAGGACCTACAAATCCAGCGAGTCAGAGATGGAAATAAGAAGTTATAAAGGCTAAATTTTCAGCAAGTCTCCATATCTGTACCAACATTTTTTTCAAGTTAATCACTGTGTGTATTTAGTGCTGTCAATTTTCTTCCATTTGTGTGCTCACAAACCCAGTTACAATTTCAAGATCTCATTGAACATAAAGATTCTACTGTCCATGGGGAGATAACTATTTTGCACGCAAAAACATGGGGTTTTGTGTATGCAAAAGGGTCCGCTCACTGATACCGCTGGCAAATTAAGGAGGCTCACTGAAAATGTGCCTACGTATATTTACATGAAGAAAACAAACCTTACAAGGCAGCAAATCCTTAACATCAACAAGACCATGAGCTGGTAGCTACTGCAGCTGCCAGAGCGGTAAGTCAGCTAACAGAGAAATAGCAAAATGTGGGGGTTTTTATTACTGCTACAAGGGACTACAGTTAGGTTTAACTAAAGAATATAGTGCTCATGGGAAGCCTCATAAACACTGACATAATCAAGTATTGGTTTTAATAGAAATTCATACATTTTTATAGGTGTTGAATTATCAGGCAGATAATATATGACCAAACTCTGGATAAAGTATATTGAAAGAAGCATTCCAGAAGGACTGCAAACATAACATGATACAGTGCAATGCCATGGAGAACTGAAACTTTGCTGGGCCCATCACTGTGAGTTAAGGAGTGTGACACCAGCTCTAGAAAGTATGTTTGAAATAGGAGTTTATTGTGCAAAGTTCTGCTTTATTCCTGCAGATCTCTAAAAAAAAGTCAAACAATGAAAACACAATGGTTAACTGGGAAATGTACACAGTAAGGAGAGTTGACATAGGACAGGCTTCACATAAATAAAACCTGTACTAGAGGCAACACTTACCTTACAAAGAAATAAGAATGGGAACTGATGGCTTATGGGATTTATAAGAGGAGGATATGGAGCTTTTCACCTTTAGGCCATTGGTTTGAATTTAGTTCCATTGAGTAGTGATCCACCTTACCACCTGATGGCTTAGTGGTTGCCTAATTTGGTCTCTCTCCAGTTCCTAGCAAAATGTCACCTACGTCACATGAAACACTAGCACAGCTAACACCTTTGTGGAAACTCTCAGCAACCAGGCCAAAGACCCGTCTTACCTATTGCCTGTAAAAGGTAGTCTCTCCAGCTCCAAGGACAAGGGACATTGATAGAAGGTGCAAGGGAAGCCTGTCCTGCTGCTGCCCATGCTGTACCTGGTCTGTGGATAAAGAGAGAACACCAATGTTCAGTGCTAGCCATCTGGTTTTTACATAAGCACGCAGTTACCTTTAAGAAATGTAAAAAGAAGAGTGTAGTTAGCTGTAGTGTCTCCCTTGTTTCCTTCTCACTCTCACATTTATAAGAAGAATGCAGGGACCCATTTCCTTTTCTGTTATATAGATGTTTTGGTCCTCTGGTTATCCCCTCTTCAGTACTTCCATTTGCTGGCCACTAGCCACTGACCATTTCCCCACAAGCCTCTAGAGATGCCTCTCAGAAGGAGCGGAATGCCTAGCCAGTCATGAAACATTATATTCTGTCACAATGCAACCTTGGCTTTCAAATACAACACCACACACACTTTGGGAAGCCAAGTGGCTAGTAAACCCTTCCTCCCCCGCAAAAAAACCCCTCCACCCTGGATGGGGGAAACTCTAGCCTCATTGAAGTTAATGGCAAAATCCCACCAACTTCAATGAGGCCAGGATTTACCTTGGGTACTCATATAGCCTTATGCTTCTACCTGGGTTTTAGTTTGAATATGGATTTGACAAACTACCTTTGTGCAATGTTTCACGCTCTTAATATAATCATTTCCCCCCACCCCCAAGTGATTATATTTGGAACACTTATTGTATTAGGAACAAATCTCCATCCCAACAGAACAATTCAGATAAATCAACTGTGCACTGAGGAGATTCTGGGAGGCTGGGGAACAAGAATCTGTCTCTTTCCACGCTGGCTGAGAAGAGTTTACATGGGAGCTTTGTGGCTGTGGCTGCCATCTTAGGGTGCCTATATCATAAGCTACTCCTGCACCCCTCTCCCCACTCACAGGGAGGAATAACCAGTGGATCTGTGTCATAGGTGCCGACTCCATGGGTGCTCCGGGGCTGGAGCACCCATGGGGAAAAATTCGTGGGTGCTCTGCACCCACCAGCAGCCAAGCTCCTCTCCCCTCCCCACCTCACCTCCACCTCTTCCCCTGAGCACGCCGAGTCCCCGCTTCTCCTCCCAGTGCTTGCTGCTGCAAAAAAGCTGTTTTGTGGTGTAACAAGCTCCGGGAGGGAGGGGGAAGAGTGGGAATGCGGCTGCTCAGGGGAGGAGGCAGGGCTGGGGTGGGGATTTGGGGAAGGGGTTGGAATAGGGGCAGAGAGGAGGCGGAGTTGGGGTGGCGATTTTGGGGAAGGGGTTGGAATGGGAGCGGGGCAGGAGTGGAGTCAGGGCGGGGCTGGGGGCAGAGGGGTCGAGCACCCACTGGTGCCAGCAGAAGTTGGCACCTATGATCTGTGTAGTTATGGAGCTACTGTCCTCAACCTGCCCCAGATCTAACCCCAGGTCCCCTTCCATGCAGCACATCACCATGGAGTGATGGTTCACAGCACATTGGCGGTGTAAACCCTCTATATATGCATCTTGAATCCTGCCTCGCCTGTGCACGGTCCCTTCCCATTTGCATACAACATAAAGACACATTTAGTCCTAAAACTGATGCTGTGATTTCAACCCAAAAATTACTTTACATTTTGACAGGTATCAACCCTGTTATAAGTATCAGAGGGGTAGCCGTGTTAGTCTGGATCTGTAGAAGCGACAAAGGGTCCTGTGGCACCTTATAGACTAACAGAGGTATTGAAGCATAAGCTTTCGTGGGTGAATACCCACTTCTTCGGATGCAAACCTGGCGCCAGCAGAAGTTGGCTTGCATCCGAAGAAGTGGGTATTCACCCACGAAAGCTTATGCTTCAATACCTCTGTTAGTCTATAAGGTGCCACAGGACCCTTTGTCAACCCTGTTATAGTATATAATCAGGGCTGGTATTGGAATGCAGCTTTGTTATGCACAATTACATGCATACTACTGTACCACACTCTGCTAATTCCCTGCTAGTTTGGTTGTAGTTTGCATTTTTTTAGGCACAAAACTCTATTAGAGGGGTTTGACTCCGCATGCACTTGGCTAAAAAGTTACCCCTAAATATTAGAGAAAATTATGCTTCCTACTAGGGCTGTCAATTAATCACAGTTAACTCCCACGATTAACTAAACAAAATTAATCGTGATTTAAAAAATTAATCACAATTAATCGCACAATTAAACAATAGAATACCAATTTAAATGTATTAAATATTTTTGGATGTTTTCTACGTTTTCAAATCTATCTATTTCAATTACAACACAGAATACAAAGTATAAAGTGCTCACTTGATATTATTTTGGATTACAAATATTTGCATTGTAAAAATGAAAAACAAAAGAAATAGTATTTTTCAATTCACCTCATACGTGTAGTTTAGTGCAATCTCTTTATCTTGAAAGTGCAACTTACAAATGTAGGGTTTTTTGTTACATAACTTCACTCAAAAACAAAATCATATAAAACTTTAGAGCCTACAACTCCACTCATTCCTACTTCTTGTTCAGCCAATTCCTAGGAGGAAACAAGTTTGTTTACATTTACGGGAGATAATGCTGCCCACTTCTTAATTACAATGTCCCCTGAAAGTGAGAACAGGCGTTCATATGGCACTGTTGTAGCTGGCGTCACAATATATTTACATGCCAGGTGTGCTAAAGATTCATATGCCTCTTCATGCTTCAGCCATCATTGCAGAGGACATGCTTCCATGCTGATGATGCTCGTTAAAAAAAAGAATGTGTTAATTAAATTTGTGACTGAACTCCTTGGGAGAGAATTGTATTTCTTCTGCTCTTTTTTACCCACATTCTGCCATATATTTCATGTTATAGTCGTCTCGGATGATGACCCAGCACATGTTCGTTTTCAGAACACTTTCACTGCAAATTTGACAAAATGCAAAGATACCAATGTGAAATTTCTAAAGATAGCTCCAGCACTCGACCCAAGGTTTAAGAATCTGAATTGCCTTCCAAAATCTGAGCAGGATGAGATATGGACCATGCTTTCAGAAGTCTTAAAAGAGCAACACTTTGATGCAGAAACTACAGAACCCAAACCGCCAAAAAGAAAATCAACCTTCTGCTGGTGGCATCTGACTCATATGGTGAAAATGAACATGCATCAGTACGCACTGCTTTGGATAGTTATCGAGCAGAACCCATCATCAGCATGGACGCATGTCCTCTGGAATGGTGGTTGAAACATCAAGGGACATATGAATCCTTAGCGCATCTGGCATGTAAATATCTTGCGATGCCAGCTACAACAATGCCATGAGAATGTCTGTTCTCACTTTCAGGTGGCATTGTAAACAAGAAGCAAGCAGCATTATCTCCTGGAAATGTAAACAAACTTGTTTGTCTGAGCGATAGGCTGAACAAGAAGTAGGACTGATTGGACTTGTAGGCTCTAAAGTTTTACATTGTTTTGTTTTTGAGTGCGGGGGGTTTTTTTGTGCACAATTCTACCTTTGTAAGTTCAACTTTCATGATAAAGAGATTGCACTACAGTACTTGTATTAGGTGAATTGAAAAATACTATTTCTTTTGTGTTTTTTTATAGTGCAAATATTTGTAATAAAAATAAATATAATGTGAGCACTCCACACTTTGTATTCTGTGTTGTAATTGAAATAAATATATTTGAAAATGTAGAAAACATCCAAAATATTTAAATAAATTGTATTCTATTATTGTTTAATAGCACTATTAATCGTGAGATTAATCACTATTAATTTTTTTAATCGCTTGACAGCCCTACTTCCTACCTATAGGAGCTTTGGATGGGAATAGCAATGGAGAGAATATTGAATAAAGTTAAGTGATCCTTCTGCAATACATCATCTGGCATTGTGCTGCCTTCAGTAGACGACTACCTTTCATCTAGAGCTGGGAATGGTTTGCAGCCTTTGGTAAAATTGAGGACGAGCAAATAATGCATCCCTAAATTTGTGTTCTTTAATAAACCTGTTCATCTGATGAATGTGTACTTTGGGCAGCATTTTAAATTTTTGTTTGTTTTAAACTTTCTCCTGAACAACCTCATATTTTATACTCTTAAAAACAGACAACTTTATAAATTTATGCCAATTAAACATACAGTATATTAGAGCTAACATAAGCCCTTTGTTTTATTTCAGAACCTTATTTTGCATCACTAAAATCTTGCCTTTTCCCCTTTGCTCTGGTACACACAGTAGGGCTCTGGGGCCATGCCAAGAAAATCAGTATATACCCATGGAGGTCATAAAGAAAAAACATTTGACATCATTTCCTTCCAATCATTAGCAGATTTAGTCTGGCTGGACACCATTTAGTTTTCAGATAGTGTGGTAGTTGAGTACTGTTTCTCACCTCTCTGTAGATTTATGGGTAAGATATGCTAAAAGCTTTTACCATATACTTACACTGGGTAAATACTTGTTACTCTAAAAATTATGAAAGCAATGTTGATTACACAAGGGCTTTTTTTTCTTAAAGCAATGAAGTAGGAAGTGCATTCTGAAGATCATTCTGCAGAGAGAACAGCAAAAATAATCATGAGTTGTAATTCTTTAGGGATTCCTTACAGAAAGTTTGCGAAGTTTAATAACCTCATGTGTTTTAAGACTGAAGGAAAATCACTCATATGAAACACATGTTCTGTACCTAGGCTGCAGAGTTAATTAAATGTTTCACACAGAACTCACACAGTATGTTCTTATTCTCTTCCTGTGGGGGACTATTTCTGTTTACAAGGATGCCATTTTTTTTTTAAGTCAAAAGGAAGGTGTGGTGTAGTCCCTTTCAAGATATGATTTTTTTTGACTGAACATCCCAGAACTCCTCTTGTAAGGGCCTATTCCTGCTCCGGTTAAGGTCAATGGAGAAAACCTCCCTAGTTTTCAGAAGACTATTCGGGCCCCAGACGAGGTGAGGAAACAGTCAAGAAGTCTTGTGAGACACTGATTGCCAGAACTCAACATTCCACAGCAAACACTCGGCAACTTGCAGGAATGCAGGTTATGACCAACACTGAATCAATCAGGGCTTGTCTTCACTACAGGGGAGATCAATCCTGCTGCGATCGATGCAGCGGGTGTCAATTTAGTGGCTCTAATGAAGACCCGCTAAATCGATGGCAGAGCGCTCTCTGGTCGACTCCAGTACTCCAGATCACAAGGAAGAGTAAAGTAAGTCAACCGGAGAGTGTCTCCTGTCTATTTTAAAGAATCCTTATTGAGGTTGCAGGAACAAACCATCCCGATGTGTAGAAAGAAAAGTAAATATGGCAGGCGACCAGCTTGGCTTAACAGTGAAATCCTTGCTCGTCTTAAACACAAAAAAGCAGCTTACAAGAAGTGGAAGATTGGACAAATGACCAGGGAGGAGTATAAAAATATTGTTCAGGCATGCAGGAGTGAAATTAGGAAGGCCAAATCACACTTGGAGTTGCAGCTAGTCGGAGATGTTAGGAGTAACAAGAAGGGTTTCTTCAGGTATGTGAGCAACAAGAACAAAGTCAAGGAAAGTGTGGGCCCCTTGCTGAATGAGGGAGGGAACCTAGTGACAGAGGATGTGGAGAAAGCTAGTGTACTCAATGCTTTTTTTGCCTCTGTCTTCACAGACAAGGTCAGCTCCCAGGCGGCTGCACTCCACAGCACGGTATGGGGAGGAGGTGACCAGCCCTCTGTGGAGAAAGAAGTAGTCCGGGACTATTTAGAAAATCTGGATGAGCACAAGTCCATGGGGCCGGATGCACTGCATCCGAGGGTGCTAAAGGAGTTGGCTGATGTGATTGCAGAGCCATTGGCCATTATCTTTGACAAATCATGGCAATCGGGGGAGGTCCCGGATGACTGGAAAAAAGCTAATGTAGTGCCCATCTTTAAAAAAGGGAAGAAGGAAGATCCAGGGAACTACAGGCCAGTCAGTCTCACCTCAGTCCCTGGAAAAATCATGGAACAGATCCTCAAGGAATCAATTCTGAACCACTTAAAGGAGGGGAAAGTGATCAGGAACAGTCAGCATGGATTCACCAAGGGCAAGTCATGCTTGACTAACCTAATTGCCTTCTATGATGAGATAACTGGCTCTGTGGATGAGGGGAAAGCAGTGGATGTGCTATTTCTTGACTTTAGCAAAGCTTTTGATACAGTCTCCCACAGTGTTCTTGCCAGCAAGTTAAAGAAGTATGGGCTGGATGAATGGACAGTAAGGTGGATAGAAAACTGGCTGGATGGTCGCGCTCAACGGGTAGTGATCAATGGCTCCATGTCTAGTTGGCAGCCGGTATCAAGTGGAGTGCCCCAAGGGTCGGTGCTGGGGCCGGTTTTGTTCAATATCTTCATCAACGATCTGGAGGATGGTGTGGACTGCACCCTTAGCAAGTTTACAGATGACACTAAACTGGGAGGAGTGGTTGATACGCTGGAGGGTAGGGATAGGATACAGAGGGACCTAGACAAATTAGAGGACTGGGCCAAAAGAAATATGATGAGGTTCAACAAGGACAAGTGCAGAGTCCTGCACTTAGGATGGAAGAATCCCATCCACTGCTACAGACTAGGGACCGAATGGCTGGGCAGCAGTTCTGCAGAAAAGGACCTAGGGGTTACGGTGGACGAAAAGCTGAATATGAGTCAACAGTGTGCCCTTGTTGCCAAGAAGGCTAACGGCATTTTGGGTTGTATAAGTAGGGGCATTGCCAGCAGATTGAGGGACGTGATCATTCCCCTCTATTTGGCACTGGTGAGGCCTCATTTGGAGTACTGTGTCCAGTTTTGGGCTCCACACTACAAGAAGGATGTGGATAAATTGGAAAGAGTTCAGCGGAGGGCAACTAAAATTATTAGGGGGCTGGAGCACATGACTTATGAGGAGAGGCTGAGGGAACTGGGATTGTTTAGCCTGCAGAAGAGAAGAATGAGGGGGGATTTGATAGCTGCTTTCAATTTCCTGAAAGGGGG
Organism: Macrochelys suwanniensis; assembly: GCA_033296515.1. Lineage (NCBI taxonomy): Eukaryota > Metazoa > Chordata > Testudines > Chelydridae > Macrochelys > Macrochelys suwanniensis. Next base: position 162,174,455 of record CM065777.1, read on the forward strand.
TTCCAAAGAGGATGGATCTAGATTGTTCTCAGTGGTAGAAGATGACAGAACAAGGAGTAATGGTCTCAAGTTGCAGAGGGGGAGGTTTAGGTTGGATATTAGGAAAAACTTTTTCACTAGTAGGGTGGTGAAGCACTGGAATGGGTTACCTAGGGAGGTGGTGGAATCTCCTTCCTTAGAGGTTTTTAAGGTCAGGCTTGACAAAGCCCTGGCTGGGATGATTTAGTTGGGGTTGGTCCTGCTTTGAGCAGGGGGTTGGACTAAATGACCTCCTGAGGTCCCTTCCAACCCTGAGATTCTATGATTCTATGACGCAGCGCAGTGTAGACACTAGGGTAAATCGACCTAAATTACCTCGAATCCAGCTATATTATTCATGTAGCTAGAGTAGCGTAACTTAGGTCGACTTACCCTGGTAGTGAAGACAAGCCCTGATTGATTCAGTGTTCCTGGAAGTCAATAGGAGTCTTTCCACTGAATTAAATGAGTGCTGGATTAGGCCTATAGGTCCTGATTCATGAAAGCATCCCTATTCAGAAGAGCATTTAAGCACATGTTTGTTGTAAATCTGTTCTGAATAATGATGGGTTTAAAGCATATGTTTAGATGTTTTCTTGAATCAGGGCTGTAGATTGCAACACAACGAAAACTCCACAGGATAGGAAAATAACTATAAAACATCCGATTTACAAGATTACACCTAAATTGTCACCTGCTTTAGTTAGATTTTTTCTTAAATTAAATATTGCAAATTATGGACTAACGGAACTTCAACTAACATGACAGAAAGCTTCTCTATTCTGTTGTGAAACCTAACATATTTTAATCTCACTCTCGTATCCACAAGACTTAACATCATAAGTGAGTAATGATGACCTTGTTAAACCCTTTGATGAGGATTCATCTCCATCATCTCTAAGATAAAAGAGAAAACCTAATTAGTGGTGCTCCACACCTAGGAGTTGATTAACTGATTGCCTCCTGGTCCAAGGAGGTAGGACTACAGAGAGAGAGAACTCACTTCAGGCAGAGATCCAGGAGAGGAACTAGGTAGACTTCTTACTCTACCTGGGAAAGGTCCTGGAGGAAGGTCTGATGGTTTGGGACTGGATGTGATGAGGAGTAGAGCAACAGGTGTTGGTAGGGTCAACTCCTGTGGCAGAGATCCTAGCAAAGGGGAGCCTGGGGCTAAAGTTTGTGAAACCCAGGGAAAGAGGTAGAAGCTCATGATGGCAGGGGAAATCAGGTTAAAGGCACTTAGACTCCCAGCAGGGACAAGCCTGGGTGGCCAGCACCCGATAAAGAAGAATTGGAGATAAATTGAGCAGGGGCAAAGGACTTTTGTGTGGAGGTAAGCCCAGTAAAGGAGAAATGCCTTGTTTGTGTGAAGCTGAGACAAGGAAGAGTGAAGCACTTTTTGGTTTAGGACTTAAACCCAGAAGGGGACTGAGTTGTGTGAGACTTGGCTGGAGAGTTGAACCACAGAAGACCCAGCCAGGGAGCCCAGAAAAAGGACTGCCTGGACTTATCCTAAAGGCCGAGTAAACAGCCACAAGAGGGAGTGAGGCAAAGTCCACTGAAATGCTGTGTCTGGGCAGCAGGGGGCACCCCAGAAGTAAGGATGCATGTTTACAAGCCTATTCCTTCCTTGGGTTTGCCTGCACACTGTGTCTTTGTGCTTTCCTATAGGTCCAGCCTAATCCTCCATTGAAGTCAATAGAAACTCAGTGGCTTCAACAGGGTTGGATCAAGTCCTGTATAGCAGGGAAAAAATATGTAGAAATCAGTTTTAAAAGCTTTAAACTTTTGGAAACATTTTTATTCACATTTTCTTTATGGACAAAAAAAATCATCAAAAACTTAGGCAAAAAGTTCCAAAAGCTATTTTAAATTTGTTAGAATGGACAAGTTGGTTTCATGGCTTTTGTTTTTAAATATTTTCTTAAATTCTGGAAGCTGAAATGGAATAAACACCACAACTAGTGCTGGGTGATCTATTTGTTATAAATGAATGTAACCCTTTTTCTATTAGGAAGTCACTTGTGGGATCCCACACTGATAGACTTTGAAGGTTCCTCTTTTCGTTATCCAGTATCTCCGTGGTTCTCATACTGTGGGTCTGTCACCATGCCTCTATGACTCACAACTAAGAATACCAAATTCAGGACAAACTGCTGAGAAATAGGGCAGACACCCCCCAAAACTGTTGGTTATTCTCCCATAAGATACATCAAACCAGCAAGAAAAGCAATCTTCTGTCTCACTACACTGAGTAACAAGAAGTCAGAAAAGCAGTTTCCTTAGGTATTCCAGTCCTTGTATCACCACCAAAAACACTAGACTTAAAGATGAGTGGTTCTTTAAAACCAATTTCATCAAATAAAAAGGTTCTTCTGATCCCCAAGGACCAGCCATATACCCAGGTCAATATGCAACTCAGATCTTACCCAATAATCACGCCGTTGCCAATCCTAAATCTAAAATCTAAAGGTTTATTTATAGAAAGAAAAGAAAGGTGAGAGTTAAAATTGGTTAAAGGAATCTAATACACACAATGCAAAGTTCTTGGTTCAGGCTTGTAGCAGTGGTGGAATAAACAACTGCCTGCTTGTTAAGTCTTTGGCTGCTTCCAAATTATTGGAAGGACCTCAGTCATTTGGTTAGAATGCTCCTATTAGCATAAGTCCAGAGGTCTGAGCAGGAAAGAGGCAAAATGGAGGTGTTTCCAGGGCCTTTTATAGTGTCTCTCAAGTGACGGGAATCCCATTGTTCTCACTGTGGAAAATTACAGGTAAAAGATGGTGTTTGGAGTTACATGAGCAAGTCACATGTCCATGCATGATATCGCTTAGTCACAGCAGAAGCCATTAACCATACTCCAAGAATGTTCACAGGAAAGTTCATTAAGTGTAGATAGGCGTCTCCCATTGTTAGTTAAGTGTTCTTTTGATGTTCAATTTGAAAAGTCCCTTCAAGATGTGCAGGCTAAATACCTTGTGAGCGTTACCACAGGAACAATTATATTTGAAATACAGGTATAGAGCCAATGCTCATAACTTCAAATATAAAAATGATACATGCATACAAATAGCATAATCATAATTAGCAAATAACTTTTCTATTGACACCTTACTTGACACACTTTGTATAAGATTTGTTGCAATTATATAACAGTGGTAGCAACAATGCTTTACATGGTCCTATTTTAATCAGATAACGTCACAGGGTTGGGACCCCAAAGTGAGTCGCAACCCCATTTTAATGGGGTCACCAGGGCTGGCTTATATTTGCTGGGACCCAGGGTCAAAGCCTGAGCCCCACCATCTGGGGCCAAAGCCAAAGCCAGAATGCTTCAGTCCTGGGTGGCGGGGATCAGGTTACAGGCCCCTGCCTGGGGCTGAAGCCCTTGGGCTCCGGCTTTGTTGTCGCCCAAGGCGGTGGGGCTTGGGCGTTGGCTTCTCCCCCCCCCCGATCCTCCCGGGCACCAGGCTCAGGCCCTTCCTCCCTGGGTTATGTGGTAATTTTTGTTGTCACAAGGGGGTCATGGTGCAATGAAATTTGAGAACCCCTGCAGTATCTATTATGGCCTCAATTCTGCAAAGTAGTAAGGGATGCTGAGCACTCAACTCCCTTTTGAAGTCAGTGGGAGTTGTGGGTGCTGCTCTGTATCCTACGGGATGGCACTCGTCAAAAGATAATGCACCAAACACACTGAAATCAGTGGAGCTTTGTGCAGACCCAAGGATCTGCTCCCATGGAACTCATTACAGCAGGCATTGGCAACCTTCGGCACGCGGCTCGCCAGGGTAAGTCCCCTGGCGGGCCGGGCTGGTTTGTTTACTTGCCACGTCCGCCGGTTCGGCCGATCGCGGCTCCCGCTGGCCACAGTTTGCCGTCCCCAGCCAATGGGGGCTGCGGGAAGCGGCAGCCAGCACATCTCCCGGCCCGCGCTGCTTCCCGCAGCCCCCATTGGCCTGGGACGGCGAACTGCGGCCAGCGGGAGCCGCGATCGGCCGAACCGACGGACGTGGAAGTAAACAAACTGGCCCGGCCTGCCAGGGGGCTTACCCTGTCGAGCCACATGCCGAAGGTTGCCGATGCCTGCATTACAGGATCACAGCCTATGGCATGCCATTCCTAACATAGCCAGCTCAGCTTCTTTGTTTACTTACTGCATCCTCCCCCCATCCCCAAAAAATCTGCTGTGGAAAGGCAATTGATTTTTAAAGTGAAATAAAATATACAACCAACTCATTAGAAGAGGGGAAATTTTGCTTTCCCCCTCTCCCCCCTTCTTCAGAATGACTGGATATAAATCAAGCTGTTTTGCTTGAGCTGTGTGCGGGGGGGCCTGCTTGGATTTATTAAATAATTTGAATGATACATCACTAATTTTTTGCTAAAGTTTTTTGATAATGTATATCGCAGGAGATTGGTTGTGGCACAGCATGATTATCTTGGAACCAGCACTCGTCTATTCATTTTACACATATGCTTGCCTTTGTATTGTTTCTTGATTGGTACTTAAATGCTTAATCCCCTTAAGGATACTGCTCTCATGATGAAAGGCACCAGGCTACAGAGCCATTCCAAGTACTAATCAGTCCAACAACATTGTTTGGCGAGGGCACCTGCAGATTTTGAAAACAGCATGGTTTTGATCAGGAATAAAATGTTCATAAGAGAGATGAAAAACATCTAATTAAACATAATTGATAAAGAAGAGAGAGAGAAACAATTCCTGTCAAATGGAAAACGTGATGTGCCGGGGGAGCTGAGTGAATTCTATACAACAGGTAATTTACCTGACAAGCTTAGTTGCTTTCTGCAGATGGTCATGATTTCCTCGAAATTATTCAACACAGAGGTTTCTGCCTGTATTTGCTATTCAGATACTTGTACGCAAGCCACATCCATATTACCACTCTGACTCCTAACCTTTACACATGTTTAGGGTTCCAAGGAGGGTTATTTGTGGGATCAGAATTGGCAGTGTAGTCTTGGGAAATGACGGTTCTGTATTGGACAGATGTAGAGAATGGGAGATACGTTTAGTCCCAACTATACATATAAAATGATGGGGTCTAAATTACTGTTACCACTCCAGAAAGAGATCTTGGGGTCATTGTGGAGAGTTCTCTGAAAACATCCACTCAGTGTGCAGCGGCAGTCAAAAAAGCGAGCAGAATGTCAGGCATCATTAAGAAAGGGATAGATAATAAGACAGAAAATATCATATTGCCTCTATAAATCCATGGTACGCCCACATCTTGAATACTTTGTGCAGACGTGATCGCCCCATCTCAAAAAAGATATATTGGAATTGGAAAAGGTTCAGAAAAGGGCAACAAAAATTATTAGGGTTATGGAACGGCTTCCGTGTGAAGAGAGAGTAAAAACACTGGGCCTTTTCAGTTTGGAAAAGAGACGGCTAAGGGAGGATATGATTGAGGTCTATAAAATCATGACTGGTGTGGAGAAAGTAAATAAGGAAGTGTTATTTACTCCTCATAACACAAGAACTAGGGGTCACCAAAAGAAATTAATAGGCAGCAGGTTTAAAACAAACAAAAGGAAGTATTTCTTCACACAACGCACAGTCAACCTGTGGAACTCCTTGCCAGAGCATGTAGTGAAGGTCAGTACTATAACAGGGTTCAAAAGAGAACTAGATACATTCATGGAGGATAGGTCCATCAATGGCTATTAGCCAGGATGGGCAGAGATAGTGTTCCTAGCCTCTGTTTACCAGAAGCTGAGAATGGGAGACATGGGACAGGTCACTTGATGATTACCTGTTCTGTTCATTCCCTCTGGGGCACCTGGCATTGGCCACTGTCGGAAGACAGGATATTGAGCTAGGTGGACCTTTGGTCTGACCCAGTATGGCTGCTCTTATGTTCTTCTTCAGCCCCACAAAGATTAATTAGAAGTTAATACAATCAACTGAGGGTTGTAGATTTTTGTGCAGAAAGCTCTCTTTAGGTGGTGTTTACAGGGTGGCAATGGTAAAAGGAAGCCCCATTACCACAATCCAATGATACTGTCTCATGACAACACTTCTATATCTCAAGATATGACCCCAACAGTAGCTCATTGCAGAGTTCGTTGCTTAGTCTCTCTCCCCCATCTCTTCAATCTCTCCCAGTTCTAGTCACTAAAACACCTGTTCCTGCCAATGAGCTCTCCAATGGTGCATTACCTATTCTTGCTGGAATTCTGCAACTGTTGCATTTGGAGCCGTAGCACTGCTGCAGAATTCCAAAGAGGGATTACAGTATGTTATCAGAGCAACTGTGCTGCTGGCTGTAGGGAGGTTACTACAATGTATATCTTCAAACCATTCACATTTGTCAGATACCTGAATGTCATCAGGTTGAGGAAAGCTCTGGTATGTCTGTCCTTGGGCAGACAGATGTATGCTTTCCTGATCAATGTCTGCGCCATACTACTTCTGTTGGTCCAGCTGCATCTAAAACTGAATCACTACGGCCAGTAGACAATTCCTGATCCTATTCCCATTCAAGTCAAGTGGAGTTTTGCCTATATGGGAGGATTAGGTGCTTAACAGTTCTTTCATTCTTTGCACTTACCATGTGGAAGATCTTATGAATGGTGGAAAACTTCTAACATTGAATTTTATACATAATACAATTACAGGACAATGAAAATTAGGAAATAGCAAACATCAGAATCAGAAGATAAGAAGATATTTAATTACCTATTTTCCTGAGAATTAACCACAGACAGGGTGATCAGATGTCCCGATTTTATAGGGACAGTCCCGATATTCAGGGCTTTGTCTTATATAGGTGCCTATTACCCCCTACCTCCAGTCCTGCTTTTTCACTTGCTATTTGGTCACCCTAACCACATAGACTATTACTGGAATATCTATGTACCTGCCACCTCAGCATAAAGAAGAAAGCACTTCATGTTATAGGAGGGCATTATTGCACAAAGTAAAACTGCTTGTATACTTTACTACTGATAATTTTAGTATGTGTTTCCTTTTTGGTTTAGATTGGCACTTGTAATAAAGCAAAAGTAAGAGCCTAAATCTTGTTCCTCAGTCGCAACTGAATAGATCTGTTAAAAATCAGCCTGTGTGGGGCAGTGGTGGACCATGAGCCACATATCATCATGAACTCTGCAAGGTGACATGGACTTCAGCTGTCACTGCACATCCAAGCACTGTACACACTATCCAATGGCTAAGGGAGTTTTTATCTGGAATTCAGTGGAGCCAAAAACTAATAGAATATTCACATTCCTATTGATTGCGTAAGATGTACAATTCTAAATATAGGGTATCCAAATCCAGTCTGAGTTACAGCGATGTAAACCAAGAGTAACTCCTTGTAAGCAAATGGAATACTATATAGTACATAGTACACTGAATGAAAGAAAAATACTCTTGTGCCCAGATTTGACTGTTACAGTACTAACAAAATAGCTCAGTCACTAGCTCTTAGGCCCCCTTCATATTATAGTTGAAATTCTTCCTCTACTTTTAATCAAGAGGGTTGTAAGGGGTGTAAACAGGGTCAAATTTGGGCCTATCAATCCCAATATAGGCAAATAAGTGTTCCCACCCCATCCCCCATTGATTTCCTAACATATAAAACTCCATTCACATACCTCTGAACATCTGCTTATGATTGCCTTTCATGCAACACAACCAACTCAATTCCTGCGCAAGACATCTCAGTGTAATGGTAGCTATTTCTCCTCCTTTTGTTTGACTGTCATTAACATCTATGAAATTGGGAAGAGGAGAAGTTCTCTCCTCTCTAGGGGGTGGCTATAATATAATACTATATAAAACATAGGTAGTCAGCTGCATCTGCTTTAGATTGTAACAGACTTTTAAAATGTGTTGGCCAGTGCCACGTCTTATTCTTAGCTAAATGGATTCATTGTAAAGGAGAAAATCCTGCCCCTGACCTCTCTGCATTTAGGGAAGGTTGTAAAGATGCTCCACAGGGAGTCCTTACTGCCTGTACCCCATAGAGCATATCTTTTATCTCACCACAGGGGAGATTTGAGGAGCAGGGATAGCAGCTCTGTGGCTTTGATGATACATTAGCCAAACCCTGATACAGGGGAGTTGAGAGTACAGCAAGCATGGAGGGCCTCAGAGATCTGATACTGCAATAAGAGCCACAAAGCAGCTCTCTTACCCATGACCTAGGGATGAGGCCCGTAGTTCTTGCCCTAGTTCTTTCAGAGCCCATCTACCCTGCATGCACTGGGATGAGGATTTGGCCACAGTATTATTTAATATGTCCTGACTAAAGTTCTTAGAAGCAGTTGGCCTTTAATAAATATTAATTCTATTCTTTAAAAATAAGTGAAAATATAGGACAATCTTACTGTAGATCCTATAACTACTAAAAATCCAGAATGGCCTTTTTGCTTTGGACTGAAACCAGTTCTGTAGTTCCATTCACGCAACGTTTATTGAAATACTTGTGTTATTCCCTTTAATAGAGGTATGACCACACACCCTGCACAAAACGTTCTAGTGCTACTTTTACAAGCTTTTTCTTCTTCACAGCCAAACAGATTGGCCCCCGTTTGCATTGATAACTGGGCACAGTAGAGTCAAAGAAAGCCCAAAAATCTGCTTGTTTTAGCTCCAAATTTTATTTTCATCGCTTGTAAAGCCAAGGATATTTTGACGACTATCTCCCAGCTCACAGGAGACAGGGAAGCACCTAGTGGCTTATAAACACAGCCTATTAAAATTGATGTTTTTACTTCTATATGCACATTGTGCTCAGTTTGCAGACATACCAGTGAATGTTTTCTTCCCACTCTCAGTAGTTTCGTGGTGATGCTGGTACAAGAGCCCTGGGGAAAATCCAAGAAGCATGAACGTCTGTGTGTGTGCACTGCCATATCCTCTGCAATCTGTTTTACACTATGCAGTATAATTTTAATATGATCTCTACAGCCCAGTACAGGCCATGTTGGCTGAATTATTGTAAAAACAGAAAAAGTGATTGCAAGGACGTCATAATAGCAGGGATAAAACTAACTAGTACAGCTAGTAGATAAAGTGTAGCCTTTTGTAACACCAGACCCACTTCGCCAGGCAATAAAAATAAATTTCTTCCTTGCACTCCTGTGACATACTATTACTAAAGACCCAGATTGTGTTAATGGAGATTCTCCTATAGCTCATGGGAGAAGGATCTTCTGCTTTTAGAGCAGGCAGCTGGGACTTACGACACACATTTGAGCAGTTCTAATTACATCCAGTAGAGGGCAGTGGTACAGCAACATTAACCAATTACAGTACAAATGTTTCCAAGACTAATTTTTATATATAAAAAGTCACATCCAAAGTCAATCTTCACCATTTTACACTTACAAGTTATGCACTAAGAAATTATGCACTAAGCAAGTTATGCACTGCTAATGCAAGAAGAATCCCTGTGTTTGCCTGCAAGCATGCCATGCCAACTGCTCATCTTAAAAAAGAGGCAAGGCTAGGGCCTTGAGGATCACATAGGCCTAGACATGAAGAAAACACTAAATACTTGTCTGGTGAGTGGGGGGGGGGGGGGGGAGGGGAACTGTACCCTTCAGGATGGCATTTCACAACTCTCACCCACCTGCAGGCCTGTCTCCGCCACATCAGCTCACTGTTTATAGGTAGTAACATCACAATAGAAGCTGCTGATGCGTCTCGTTGGGGTTTACCGCCTCTCTGACTCTAGTCAGAGTAGGGTGTGATAGATAATACACCATCCCCAAACTTCATCCAATACATAAACTGAACCTGAGGTTTGCAGGTGTTCAGTTAATTTTTGTATGCTTTATATTTATGTGTATGTGTCTCAGCATTCTGCAGTTGATAGTTTTAGTCATACTGGAAGCAGGAAGTATTGCTATCATCAGACATTTTCACTTCTGTCCTAAAAAGGGGCAATTTGCCATAGTTTCATGGTTGCCAACAATTCCCCCCCGCGTGTGCACACACATGCACACACACCGTTTTTCCATCCAAGTTATTATACTGTAATAGGCACTGAAGAAGTTTTGAAAGCCCAAAAGGGGCTGGTTCTTATTTGTCCAGTCCTGTAGACTTTTCCCTCACTGTACCGTCAAGAAGTAGTTTTGAGAGGCAGATTAATGTATCATTTTTCCTACAGTTTAAACAGCACATTCACAGGAAACAATTTCTGGAGAAATAGTAAATCAGAAAAAGAGTTCACTGGATCCCCTCCTGTTTTAAGCTTTCCCAGATGTTATCCAGGTGTCTTGGTGAATACATCACTCAGTGGATTAAAGCTAGTCTCTGCATACAAAATATCTTATCACTTGCAGATAACTGATGTATCGTCTAGTTAGTGGTTCAATGGCCACTCAAATCACAAAGCAACTAAATATGGGACTGCTCAAAGTAGCACCAAAACCATTCAATCAAGGTTCTTCAGCATTCCACCCCCCCCCCCCCCAAGAATATATGAATGAGAACAGTCTTCTAGTGCACCTGGGGTTTTTTCCTCCAAGAGACACTTCAGCAGAAGATTCTGATCTGAAAGAGAGAAGTGAACACAGAAAGGAGAAGAGAGATTTCCTGACATTCAAAATTGAAATAGGCCTCTCTTTCCCTCTTGCTACGTCAAACACAAAGGGGACACTGAGAAGGTTGTATATGTTTGTCGTAGCCGTCTCGTGGTTTCTCCCCCAGTATAGGCCAATTGCTGCTCCTACTGTAATGGCTAGCAAACTCCCAGACACCTTCCTAAGAGCAGGATCTGAGCCTTTTAGGTGTGACATACCATTGTCTTATTATTTAAAGTTTGTTTTCTTTCTCATGCATCTTGTAAACACTATAATAAAAACATATGATTGTAAATAACTTCACATTAAAGTTCTCCAAAGTTCATCCTTCATTATAGCTACCAGATCATTCTCTTGCCTGGAACTTGGCATTGGGTTTGTTTAGTCTGGAAAAGAGAAGATGGGGGGGAGGGGGGGAGGACACACGACATGATAACAGTTTTCAAGTACAAGGTTGTTACAAGGAGGAGGGAGAAGAATTGTTCTTCTTTACCTCTGAGGATAGGACAAGAAGCAATGGGCTTAAATTGCAGCAAGGGCAGTTTAGGTTGGACATTAGGAAAAACTTCCTGTCAGGGTTAGGAAGCACTGGAATAAACTGCCTAGAGACATTGTGGAATCTCCATCATTGCAGATTTTTAAGAGCAGGTTAGACAAACATCTGTCATGGATGGTCTAGATAATACTTAGTCCTGCCATGCGTGCAGGGGACTGGACTAGATGACCTCTCAAGGTCCCTTCCAGTCCTGTGATTCTATTATCTTAAAACAGTAACTTTTCCAGCTGTATGAATTTGAGTGTTGTTGAAATCCCTTTAATGTTCAATTCACCTCTCTCTGATGCAGCACACAAAAGTGCCTTAACTATTACCTCAGTCAATTCAAGCTTAGCGATACCATTCATTATACAGTAATTTCTGCTCTGCGTGTCTTGTAACATGGTGAACTTATTCTGAATAGTACCAAGTGATGAAGGGGAAAAAATCCTTGCAAGGCTGGGGAAGTTCTCTCCCTCAAAGAATTGGCTCAACTATCGGGAAAGGAGACAAGTTGCTCCTGAAGAGAAAGTATATGACTGGGATAGCCTAGAAAGGAGGCAATCATCTTGGACCAATTCAGATAATCCCAATAAAAATGTGAGGAGCAAATAGAGTCTTAATACTCTTAAGCAAATAGAGTCCTGGTGAGCAGGTAAAGAAAGAGCTTTTGTTACACCCAAGAGAAAACCAGTTTGTATCGTTCATTTAAGGCACTTGGCTTTATAGTTTGATGATAAAGACCAAAAAGTCATGTATAATCTGAACACTTCCATGTACCACTTTTGTCAGATGATATGGGGAAGCTTATTTTTGCTCACATAGCTATTCTGGGGAATTTAATTTTACATCTTTCCAGTTATCAACAGCATAGGAAACTCGTGCTGTACTGAATACTCTTGGAACTATAGTATGGATTCATATATCCCTTGGCTGTGTTCGAAGGGCAAAGCAATGCAAGAGTCTTTACTCGGTGGGCTAAGGCCAGGGAATAACATTTCTCCATACACAAGGAGCAACCATATACTTTCAGTCAAAGAAATATTTTAGATGAAGGGAAACAGTCAGAAAGGATAAAAATCAAGTCACCAGGAGGGAGCACAATGGGTGTGTTTCCTGTATGACACACTGCATCAATTCTGCCTTACAGAATGACAAGCAGGAAGACTCCTTACTTTGAAGAGAAAAATCTTTAAACGTTTAATAAAAGTTAATGTTTCAAGTTTATTACGATAGTGCCAAGGGACCAACCAAAACTAGGGCCCCATTGTGCTAGCATAACACTGACAGACCTCAGTCGGTGGGATTGAATCTGGGACCTCTGGAGCTAAATGCATGAGCCTCTACTGCATGAGCTAAAAGCCACATGCCCCTTAGCAAAGGCTGTAGCAGACTCATTAATCTCTATGTGGACTCAGTGCCACTAGAGGGGGACAGAGCACCAGGAGGTGTGGGTTACACTAGGCTCTTCACATACACATTATATTTATAAGAGACAGTTCCTGGCCTAAAAGGTTTACAATTTAAATAGGACTGACAAGAGGTAGGGAGAAAGAATACAACAAAGCTAACATACCTATTTACAGTAATCTATTTGCAGTGTATAACAGACCATTTTCTCAAACCGCCAGAAGCTGTTTTTCTCAAAAAGATCCTCCAACCATAGCAAAGTTTTAGGCCCATGTGGCATGTTAGAAAACTAAACATAATCCAGGCCAAATAGTTTAGAGAATTCCATAAGTTGATCAACGAGCAAGAAGTTTACAATCACTGCATTGTCCAATATCTTTATGTAACCCTTCTGCCAGGATGAGTTGACAGCAGCAAGGGCCAGGTTCAGTACATAGGGGTTCCCTTCTCAACAATGCAATGCAAAACCGGCTCAAGCCCCCACCCAGTAACCTGGGAAAATCTTATACACACCCCTGGGCGCCTCAAAGAGGCAATACTTCCCCTCTCGCAAGCACAGAGCCTCAGTGTAACAGAAATCTTTAATAGCAGCAGGTAAACGATACCAGCCTTAAATTGGGAAAACACCGCAACTAGGATCTATAAGCCAACCTGTGAGCAAGACCCACCTCAGCCAATTGGGCCGTGCCCCGTCCCTTGGGTTCTTGAGTCCAGCAACCCAAACGTCACCCAAAGTCCCCAAAAGTCCACGAACCCAAAAGTCCAGTCCCAGAGTTCAAAAGTTCATCTGCAGGGTGCTACACGCCACCCGCCTGGGCAGCAATGGGAAGGGGCGGGGGGTAAGGGGCACCTTACGTGGCGTGAAGATGATTGCCTCACCCCTCCGTGGGGCTTCACTCTGCTCCGCCAGCCGTCTCACCAGCCGCTCTGCTCCGCCAGCTGTCCCGCAAGCCGCTACCGCTGTCCCCACGAACTGCTCTGTCCCACCAACAGCGCCGCTCCACCAGCCGTCCTGCAAGCTGCTCCAACTGCAACCACGAACTGCTCCGCTCTGCCAGCAGCACCACTCCGACTGTCCTCACGAACTGCTCTGCTTTGCCAGCAGCACCACGCCATCAGCTGTCTTGCCAACTGCTCCACCAGCCACTTATCTTCAGGCTCCCCCACTACTTAACACAGTGCTCAGTGATTTCAGCTTAGTGATTTCAGCTCATAAGGCTGTTAGCACTTTAGTGATTTCAGCTTGTAGTTTAGGGGAGCCCTAGTGCTCAGTTGCAGCAGTCTGAAACCAGACTCTCAAGAAACTCAACATTAGCTCTGATATTTCACAGTGGAGAGAGGCAGAGATGCTGCAATTGGTGTCTCAGACCCTCACAAGGGTCCTACACCACCAGGTATTATGCTTGATCTTAGCCAAAAGGCCAGGAAGCAATCTCCTATGCCCAGCCTCTCTCAATTCACTGGGCTTTGGAACCCATGTCCCTTGGCTGGCGAGTGTTGTTTAGTTAATGGCAAGTTCTCCTTTAACATGACAAAAGGCCAGGTACAGTTCCACTGGCCATGATTTACATAAGCAGTATAACAGTTTATTCTTCCTGCCCCAATAACAGAAATTCCTGCCCCAATACAGAAAACTGAGGATCCTACAGCAGCCCAAAATGCCCATTTGGGCCACTATGGTTCGTACCAGGCAGGGTGGGTGTGCCTATGCAAATTGGATCAGCCCCTGGAGTGCTTTGCCATGACTCACCACCAGATGTCAGGGTGGAGCTCATCCTGACTCTGCTTACATTTAAATAACCTTTGGCCGGTTTTCCTGCTGGTTCTTTGTTGTCAGTCCAACGTGTGAAGTAATATTCTCATTCTGTGAGATATATCACATTTCTGAACAGTTAGTTTTCAAGTGAAATATCACTATAGCTGTATCAAAACAATCCACAAAAAATTTAAGTACTCCATCTTCAGACAGAGGGGACATTAGTATTTTTGATATTCTTCAGGATACAGGCATTCATTGGAAGCACGTGCCCTCAATTTTGTTAATGCAATGCTACAGTTGAAAATTTAAACCGCCAAATGAGGGCATGAAATGTTATAGTTCTCATAGCAATGTTATCTTGCTCACATTGCATATATTATGGGCTACATTCAATCCTCTGCTGCTCTGATTTACAAGGGGGCAGGGCTGGCCTTACCATGAGGCGAACTGAGGCGGCTGCCTCAGGTGCCAGACTGTGAGGGGGCATCACTAGGGACCCAGAGTGTAGAAAACTGTGTCTGCTGCTGGTGCATATGTATTCTCTCTGCTCTAGATGCACAGAGATGGTGGAGTGCTGTGCTGGAGGAAGGAGGGCCTTTCAAAGTTTTGGCCCAAGCGAGGGGGCATGGGGGGTCATTTGAGCTCCCCGCCTCAGGTGCCAAAATGTTGTGGGCCGGCCCTGCAAGGGGGAGTGCATAAGGACCCTCGTCTCATCACAGAAGCAGCCAGGCAAAATGCCTTCTTGTCCCATAACAATGTGCTGGAAGCTACATCAAGTTTACTCCCTGGATCATGAACTATGGACCTAATCCAAAGCCCATTGAAGTTCATGCGAGTCTTTCCACTGACTTCAGTGGACATTACACCAGGCCCTAAAATCTCTCACTTTGCTTAAAAGGAACCTCTATGTTGCCATCCACAGCAAACATTGAGCCAAGTTTTATTTTTGGGGTTTTGTTGTTGTTAAAGCATATTCCTGAAATATTCCATAGGCACATTCCACAGTGTTGGGTCCAGGCCAATGGAGAATTTTTCAGAAAGTTACAAGTGACAGAAAGTAGGTTAAAGCTGCTCTGTGATGACTCCAATACATAGTACTTGTGGCATCTTAACATTTATACAGAGCTTTATACACTGAAGGATTCTAAAACACTTCAGAAATTATCAGTCAGACTCACCATTTCATTACTTGACTTTTATGCCAGTATAATTAAGTGGTGAATCAAGCTCCATTATACAAGGAATCACTTACTCCACTACTGAAATGTAAGCACGTATGGGGTGGGACTAGCAGATGCTTAATATCACTCCACAACAATCGAGGATAGTGCAAAAAGAATACCATATCTAATTCATAGAATCATAGAATATCAGGGTTGGAAGGGACCTTAGGAGGTCATCTAGTCCAACCCCCTGCTCAAAGCAGGACCAATCCCCAATTTTTGCCCCAGATCCCCAAATGGCCCCCTCAAGGATTGAACTCACAACCCTGGGTTTAGCAGGCCAATGCTCAAACCATAGATAGCCGCAATGCAATCATCCAAATAGCAATCTGGCTAAAATCCTAGAGTTGATATCCTTGAGAAAAGTGCTGTGAGGTCATTAATGACAACAAGGGGCCTGGAAGGTGGTTTGAAACTTTAGCACCATGCTCCATATGTTGTTCAGTACAGTTTCAGTGCAAAGACTATTCACCTAATGAATCAACCACAGCACCGCACAAGGGCTGATTAAAATATTTTCCAGAGAATACAGGTTAACTGTAGAGCATGCTAACAAGAAGAAACTCAGAGCAGTGATTCTGTGTACACTTTCAAATAAATTTAAATATTCTCCCTTCTATCACAGAGGGTATATAAGCACTCCCTGTAGACAGGTGTCATCTCAGGGGATGCCCTCATGGCCTCGTGCAGGCAAAGGTGCAACAAATGAGGGGGCAGGGGGCCCAAGCCGTTCCCTGGCCATAGACAGGGAGAGGTTCTGGCTGGTCAAGGTCTCTCGGGTGGGGATATATGGGGGCAAGACACCCAGACTCTCCAGTTTGCAGGGGAAGGGGGAAGAGAGAAGCCAGTCAGGTCTCTCTGGTGGAAAGGAGGGGGAGAAGTCCTAGCTTGCTAGGCTCACTCTGGTGAGAAGCGAAGGGGATGTGGGGAAGAGGTCACAGCAATGTGAAGTGGGTAACCCCATTCAAAAGTCCACACTTCACAGGCTTCTTCATTAGGAAAATTGTGGTTGCACCCCTGCCTGCAGACACCTTGCCTCAGTTTTCCTCTGAGTTCCCAGAATAATCCCGTCACAGGCAAGATCTTTGAACCAGTACTCCCCACTCTCCTCCGGTCTAATTTATTAAATCTCCCCATTCATCTCCCCACAAAAAGACCCCTTCCTAGGGTTGCCAGGCATCCGATGACCGGGCCGTCAAAAGTCGGTTCGGCAGTGCAATTGGGTGAAGGCAGGCTCCTTGCCTGGCCTGGCTCTGTGCAGCTCCCGGAAGTGGGAGGCCTGTCCCTGTGGCCCCTAGATGCAAGGGCAGCCATGCAGGCTCTGCGTGCTGCCCCCGCCTCAAACGCTGGCTTCCCAGCTCCCATTGGCCGGGAACCGCAGCCAATGGGAGCTGTGGCGTTGACTCCTGCAGGCATGGGCAGTGCACACCACGCTTCCAGGACCCACAGAGAGCCACCTAAGGTAAGCGCCGTCTGGCCAGAGCCAGCACCCCGAACCTCCTGCGCCAGGTTGGAACCCCGCTTCTGCACAGGGCTGGCCTTACTATGAGGCGAACTGAGGCGGCCGCCTCAGGTGCCGGACTGTGGGGTGGCGCCACTAGGACCCAGAGTGTAGAAAATTGTGTTTGCTGCTGGTGCATATGTATTCTCTCTGCTCTAGATGCACAGAGATGGTGGAGTGCTGTGCTGGAGGAAGGCGGGCACAAGAAACATAACAGGCAGGCAGGCGAAAAGGTGAGAGGGAATAACAGAAAGCAGCAGGAGCTGCAGGGAGAGAGAGGAGGAGGAGGAGGAGCCTCTTATGTACCTCTCTAACACCCCCAGGACTGATTAAAACCAGCTTCTCAGGGAGCTTCCTGTTTCCTGCTGCTTCTCTGAACCCACTTGAGGAGAACAGGCAATCAACTGTAGTAGTAGGAGCCAGTTAGGCCCTTAAGACGCTGATATCTTCCCTCACTCAGGCCCTGCTACCAGCCTGCTTATTTGTCCCCTTCAATTGAGTGTTGAGAGCCACTATAGCTGGGACAGAACAGCAGTCATGAGTGAAAAAAGAAAATGCCCCTCTGGGGCAGCATTCAGAAAAAGAAAGAAAGCAAAGGAAACTTTTCTATCTAAGCAGGAAGGAGCTCTCCTGAGATACATAGACACAAATGTTCATGGTGAGCCTTCCGGCCCCAGTGAGGATGTGAGTGGTGAGGAGATGCCTGATCTTCCAGTTAGTCAGAGTGCAAGTGACCTGGCAATTACTGCAGCATCCATATCTCCATCTCAAATGGATGTAACCATGCACATTCCTGAAGTGTAGATCAGAGAAGAGTGTGGTGGAGGCTCAAGAAACAGCTGCTGCTGAGTTTAGTTCCTTAAGTCTAGATGATCCAGGACTGTGGACCCACTTGAGCAGTAGCCTGAGGGACTTCCTTGTACTGCATGGGCCTCTGCAAGTGGAAAACTTCATGTTCCCCAAAGACAATGAAAGTAGACGTTTCCATCCAACACATTACTGGCATGAAATCCCCAATGGTGACAAAGTGGAGAGGCCATGGCTTATGTACTCAAAAACCCAGAAAGCTGCATATTGTTTTTGTTGCAAACTCTTGCAGTCTAATGTTCCAGCCACATTGGGTTCTACAGGAACAAAGGACTGAAAAAATCTGGCTAGAAATCTGGCATGCCATGAGAAGGCAGTAAATCACCAGAGAGCATTCCATAGGTGGAAAGAGCTTGAGATGAGACTAAGGTTAAAGGCCACCACAGATGATCACCATCAAAAGAAGATTGCATCAGAGTCTCTTTACTGGCAAAATGTTCTGAAAAGGCTCATTGACATTGTGAGAATGCTTGCTACCCAAAACCTAGCACTGTGTGGCACTTCAGATCAGCTGTATGTGCCAAACAATGGAAACTTCCTTAAAATTGTGGAGCTGATGGTTGAGTTTGATGCTGTACTCCAGGAGCATCTAAGAAGAGTCACTACCCAAGAAATGTACACACACCAGTACCTTGGAAAAACAATTCATAAGGAAATCATACAGTTAATGGCAACAAAAGTCAAACAGGAGATTGTGGCAGATCTGAAGTCAGCAAGATATTACTCTGTTATTCTGGACTGCACACCTGACATCAGCCATATGGAACAAATGACTTTAATGGTGCGTTTTGTAACAAAAACAAAACCTAGTGAAAAAGTCCATGCAATAGTGACTGTCAGAGAGCATTTTCTAGAATTTATTGACATTGATGATACTACAGGAGCTGGTATGACAAATGTGCTTCTTAAAAAGCTGGAAGATACAGGAATTGCAATGGCTGACATGAGAGGCCAGGGCTACAATAATGGTGCCAACATGAGAGGAAATAACAGAGGAGTGCAGACATGGATCTGAGAGTTAAACCCTCGAGCTTTTTTTGTCCCATGCAGTTCTCATTCATTGAACTTGGTGGTCAGTGATGCAGCATCAGCTTCTAGTGAGGCACCTGAATTTAATGTAATTCAAAGCATCTATGTATTTTTCTCTGCATCAACTCATCGATGGAAAATTCTGAAGCAACATCTGGGAACATCCTCTCTGACACTGAAACCACTGAATGCCACACGATGGGAAAGTCGAGTGGAGGCGATAAAGCCTATCAAACACCAAATTGGGAAGATAGATGATGCCATAGCTGCCATTATGGAGGATAATGCTATGACAGGAACTATTTGTGGGAGAACAGTGGCAGAGGGAAATGGAATCACCAGAAACATACATAACTTCAAATTTCTGTGTGGCTTAGTGTTTGTGGCATGTCATACTGTTTGAAATAAAAGTTGTAAGCAAGAGACTCCAAGGAGTTGACCTTGATATATCTGGAGCAATGGAACAACTGGACAAAGCAAAGTCATACCTACAGTCTTACCGGTCAGATGAGGGATTTAAAAACGTTCTGAAGAGTGCACAGAAGTTGGCAGAGGAACTTCACACTGAAGCTATTTTCCCACCCATTCAAGAATACAAGAGTCACCAAAGAAGATGACATTTTGATTATGAGGCACGGGATAATCCCATAAGAGACCTCAAACAACAATTCAAAGTTGAATTCTTTAACTAGGTGCTAGATGGTGCAATACAGTCAGTTGAAGAACATTTCATGCAGCTCAAGGAACACAGCAGTATATTTGCGATGTTGTATGATATTCCAAAACTCCTCACTATACCCGAAGAAGACCTACACCAGCAATGCAGGGCACTAGAGACAGTGTTGACACATGATGACATGCACGATATTGATGTGAGTGATTTAGGTGATGAACTGAAAGCCCTTTCAAGATACATTTCAGCAGGATCAACTCCAAAGGCTGTTCTGGAATATATGTGCACAAATAAGATGACCACCCTCTTTCCAAATACTTTTGTTGCTCTGCGCATACTTCTAACACTTCCTGTAACAGTTGCCAGTGGAGAACGCAGCTTCTCCAAGCTGAAGTTAATAAAAACACATCTACTCTCCACAATGATACAGGAGAGGCTGGTCGGCCTTGCAACCATCTCAATAGAGCATGAGCTGGCCCAGACTGTGGACCTTCAGGAAGCAGAAGGAGTTCAAATCTTTGCAACCAAGAAGGCATGGAAAGCACCACTTTGATTATTCAAACAGATAAAATTGCCAGTGTTTACTATGCAGACAAGAAAAGTTACATTTGCTGTTCAGGTGTTTGAAAGTTAAGTGTTACTTACAATTTTTGAACAAGGCATTTTAAGTTGTTAGTTCTCCTTTATTGGGGTAGGTAGCAGAACAGTACCATAAGAGTAGAACAGGAAGAAGGTAGAATTGAGACCTTTCAAAGTTTTGGCCCAAGCGAGGGGGTATGGGGGCATCATTTGAGCTCCCCGCCTCAGGTGCCAAAATGTTGTGGGCCGGCCCTGCTTCGGCACCCTATCTCCCTCCCAGACCCCCACCCACACCCCAACCTCTGCCCCAGGTTGGAACCCCGTCCCGCACACAAACTCCCTCCCAAAGCCCGCACCCCCCACACCCATGCCACACACACCCCACCCCTGCCACACCCCAACTCCCTGCCCAGAACCCCCTCCCACACCCCAAACTCTTCATCCCTGTCCCTACCCTAGAGCTCATACCCCCTGCTGTAGCCCACACCCCCTCCCACACTGCAACCCCCTGCCCCAGCCCTGAGCCCGCTCCCATGCTCCAAACCCCTTGGCCCCATCCCAGAGCCCTCCCCTGCACCCCAAACCCCTCAGCCCCACCCCAGAGCCTGCACCCCCAGCTGGAGCTCTCATCCCCTCCTGCACCCCAACCTCCCTGCCCCAGCCCAGTGAAAGTGAGTGAGGGTGGGGGAGAGTGAGCGATGGAGGGAGTGGGGCAGGAGTGAGTGGAGGGTGCGGCCCAGAGAAGGGGCAGGGCAGGGGCAAGGGTGTTCAGTTTTGTGCTATTAGAAAATTGGCAACTCTACCCCTTCCCCTCATCCCTCAGGTTTAGTCTAACAATCCTCCTTAGCACTGTGTTTCCAGTCCTAGTCTCTAGGCCGTGCCCTCAGTTTGAGAGGTTTCACAGCCCTCCTTCCTGGGGCTGTGTCTGGGCGGAGTTCTCTCTGCCCTGCCCCACCCTCCCCCTCAGCCACAGCCAGCTAAACAACATTGAAAGTTACCTTTTAAACCAACTTTTAGACAGAGCTAAAGCAAGGGTTTGGCAAAGCACTTTCACTTTTGAATGCTCTCATGTCCCTTGATGCTATAATGCCATATTACTACTCAGAGTGCATTTGGGCTTAAGGGTGAGTAAGCTCAATCACCTTGCCAAAATACCCTGATGTCACTTAAGAGGTCAACATATTATTTAAATTGATTACATGCCTACTGTCATATGTTCTCAAACTGTGGTCCCCTAGAAAGCACTTATTCCTCCCCCTACTTTGGAAGCCTCTTCATACATCAGCATGCCCATTATTCATAATAAACCTCAGGGATTTCTTTCCTCCAATACAGAATACTTGTAATGTATTGGACTTTCCATGACTTAAGTTAGGGTTTCTAGGCCCCTCAAAGGTAAAGAGGATCACACGCTGCTGCTTTGTGACCACTTAGAAAATGTCTAGCTCTCCTATTTCAACACTACTCACGTAATATGCAGCCCAGGGGAACAGATTGCTTGTTCAGTTCTATTTTGCAAACTCCCCTAGTAGCATAGCTCAGTTCTTTAGTGGCTCCCACATTCCTGAAACTTGGATTGGTACAGACCTACACATGAATCTAATTACTTAATTAAAGGAAAACTGGGATGACTAGCTAATCGTTTATATTCTATATATTAACTACATAAGAATATTAAGGGCCAAATATTTCACCCAGCCTTTATTGGCCTTCCCTATGGGCTATGCATGAATGCCTGAGTCCACTCATGCACATGTCATTGCAGGATAGGAGTCTTGATGTGTAACATTGCACCCACAATTAAAATTTGCCCTAAAAGTATATGAAACATACAGTAGGTACACACACACACACCCTCCTCTCCCACCCCCTTTGCTAAGGCTGATGAGAAGGGTGTGGACTGTGACAAATATTTAGGGGCAGTCATTTAGTTTATATTGTGACAATTTATAGGCACTGGATGGGCCTCTCTAGAGACCCAGGAAATACAGCGGTGTTTGAATTTGAGCATGCTGCTCTCACTGCATCTGAGCTGCCCTATTGTCCCCATTTTGATACTACTTCACATCTTTACATGAGCTGAAGGTCAGGGTGAGCATGGAAAAGCTCTCTAAAGCAGAAAGAGGGATGCTTGTTTCTTGTGGCAATTACAGTGCTATGTAAACTACCCTCTTCTGACTCTCTGGCTGACAAACAGCATACACCCCTTTCTGCTAAAACTATGCAAATTCACACAAATTGTGCCCAGTTGCTGAGTGTGTGTGTATATATGTGTGTGCGGCGGGGGGAGGGGAGGCAGGCATATTACCCTCCCCTCTCAGTGGCCCACTGTTAGTAAAAGGGGAAGTACTAATGCCAAAGCTTTCAGGGAAGACCAAAGGAAGGGCTCCCCATCCTCAACAATACAAAAGTTTTGTTTTGTTCTTAAATGAATAATCCCTTATTGACCCACTGAAATATTTGAAAATACTCTTGGCTGGAAACAGCATTCAAACTACAGAGGCAGAGCCTGCCCCCAGTTACATGGGGGTAACTCCTGTGTTAGTGGGAGCAGAACAAAGCCCATAATCTTCATTGTCAGTTCATCCGCACTTAAACTGCAGAGGGCCAATTTGCACTGTGTTATACACAAGCAATCCAGCTGGCCGCAATGAGAGGACACCGAGAGCAGCATTTCACCCAATAAGTGTTTCGCAACATCTCTTCCAGGAAACCCCCCACCCTCACATCTAGCAAAGCAAGTATCTCACTGCTGCAGTTGGAGAGGGCAGCAGTAAAGAGTTTTTCCTGGAAAGCATTTGCAAATTGCTACAAATCACATATCTTTACAGAAGCATTTGGATTTTATTTTATTTTTAAAAACACATTTTTTTCTTTTCTTCTGTCTAGTTCTAATTTCCCAGGACTATATGTACTGCAAATGGACAATGATAAAGAAATGAAGATGTTATCTGCTCAAGTGCTGTGAATTGATTTCATTTTTCTATATAACATTTTTGACCAAGCTCATGAGTTGGGGTACCCCACCGCCAAAGTCCAGGATTGAACAAAATCTTTATGAAAGATGTCTCATAAAACACGACCATATATTAAGAAAGGGTAACCACTGATAACAAGTAACAAAGAACGCTTTCAGATCATTTTCTTTTCCGGTCATCATTCTCCAAGCAAATCCTTGCTCCTATCTAGTATCTGGAGGATTTTACTGAACTGCAAAAGAGTTATTTGGGATTTTTAATTATGCCAGACTGGGTAGGAATAGAGTGAAGGATAGACTGACCTAATCTTCCAACCTGTACTGCACATGAGAAAGTTGTATGTTTCTCCAAATATTGAATACCAATAACGGTGGAGTAAAACATGCCTCATGTTAGATGAGAAGGACCTTTTAGACTAACTTAATGACACCAGTTCTCCAAAGATGAGGAGGATATGGAAGAAACAAGTAAGTATCAAAGCTGCTGAATTATGTGTCTATTAAAGAAAGTAGAGACTGCTGCCCAAAGCAAGAATCCACAAAACTCATAGCTTTGACCACATTCAGATCTACTTATTTAAAGTGAAAGATGTGGGGGAGGCAGGGAGGGAGAAGAGGATGCTGGTTTTAAACAGATGTTCTCCTTTCTTAGATTTCATTCATAAATGAATGGGAAATGGAAGTGAAAGTGAGTAAATGTATCTTGTGTGTAGAGACAAACATCAATTCAATTACCATTGAACATCTAACAATGTAATACATTTTTCGCTTGGGGCTGCAGCATTGCAAAAGGAAGAATCCTTTGTCAGACTCCAGAAGTGCAATGCATTTAAAGATGCTGACTTTATGCCAGTTTATCAGCTCAGCTACTGAACAGGTTGATGTTAGCTGAAAAAGAAATTAACCTTGTCATGGTGCATCTTGCAGCTCGATTTCTTTGTGTCACGCTAAGCAAGTGAAAAATGATCCTGTAGTGTAAAAGGTTAAATGGCAGAGTGCGAAAGCTACAATAAAGAAAGCTTAGATATGTTGTTAAGGCATCGGGAACAGGAACCACAAACCCATGCCCACACGCACATTTTTTTAAAAATGTCTTACCTGACTTTTATCCAGCATTAGCTATATATTACTTGTATCCCGCCTCCCACCCAACATGCCTGCCAGCCAGTGCCTACCTCTTTTTATAGTCTTCTGTAATCTTTTAATCCCCTCCCCTGATGTCATCAGGTGAGGTGACTGCTTGGCTCTCCCACTCACAACAAAGGAACTTGCCTACTCTCCCATCCTGAAAATAGAAGCGTAGCCATGGTGGCATGAGGGGCTAACTGCCCCAAGCACTATTCTGTTTGAGCCCTTGATATGTACTAGAGCAGGGGTATCAAACACCAATCACCAGGAAGGCCACATGAAGACTCGTACCTTGGCCCGAGGGCCGCATCACCACCCTCCCCCCGCTGTCCCCAGCCCCGCCCCTCACTCCACTCCTGCCCCTGCCGTGGGGTGCAGCAGGGGGCTCAGGGCAGGGGGCAGGAGGGAGTGTGGGGGGCAGGAGGGGGCTCAGGGCAGGGAGTTGGGGTGCAGGAGGGAGTGTGAGGTGCAGCAGGAGGCTCAGGGCAGGGGGTTGGGTTGGAGGAGGGTGTGCGGGGTGTGGCAAAGGGTTGGGGTGCAGGCAGGGGGCTCAGGGCAGGGAGTTGGGGTGCGGGGTGCAGGAGGGGTTCTGGTTCCAGCCCAGCGCTGCTTACCTGGAGCAGCTCCGGGGTGGCAGGGGCGCGCACCGGGGCCAGGGTAGGCTCCCTGCCTGCCCTGGCCCCAGGCCCATGCTACTCCGCTCCGGGAAGCAGCCAGCACCATGTCCTGGAGGGAGGGGGAGCAGAGAGCTCCGTGCACTGCTCTTGCCTGTGGGTAACTCTCCCAAAGCTCCCATTGGCTGCGGTTCCCCGTTCCCAGCCAATAGGAGCTTCAGGGGAGGTACCCACAGACAAGAGCAGTGCATGGAGTTCTCTGCCTCCCTTCCCTCCAGGGCCGCAGGGATGTGGTGCCGGCTGCTTCCCGGAGCGGCGCAGGGCCCACGGTGCCATGGGGTTGGCAAATCCACGGGCCGGATCCAAAGCCCAGAGGGGCTGAATCCGGCCCGCAGACTGTAGTTTGCTCACCCCTGGCCTGGAGACAGGCTGGGGACGGGGGAGGGGGTGGCGCGCGCGGGGAGCTTGGCAGGCTGCAGGAAATAGCCCTGCGGGTAGCATGTGGCCCGCGGGCCACGTGTTTGAGACCCCTTTACTAGAGAAAGCAGAGCAGGATTAATCTAAAATCCAATGGAAAGCATCTGACTTCTCTGCCCCAAAATGAATTGTATTCATATTTCTTTACCTTTTGAATACTTTATATGGTGTTCTGAGTTTCATGGAATCACAAGAGAAGGAAGGGTGGAATCTGCCATCTGGAAGTGATTATGAAGACTTACTGTACTGCAGAACTAAGCTATTTTGTAGCGAATTCTAACAAAAAGAGGTGCTGTTGAGATAAATGCCATACTAAATAGTGGATAAAACAATACAAACACAAAGTTTGCCATCAGCATCCCAAGGACTCAGTCTGACTAATGAAAAGCACAAACTGGAATTTATGAATAATCTCAAAATGCTGAAGTGATTTTGCCTTGGGCCCAATTCCCCCAGCAGGTCCTCTTTTGGCTGATCAGGAACTGCTACTTGCTTCTTATTTCTTAAAGATCTTTATTTGTTCAAGTGTATTACTGATTGCATAATTCTTTCCTCCTACTCCCTCTCCACAAAATAAACCCCTTTCCATATTACCAACTAGAAATAACTAGATTTTCCTGCATCTTCTCCAAATCTAACATTTTCACCATCATTTGTATTACTGTAGCACTTAGAAGCCCTGGTAATGGGACAGGATCCCATTGTGTTAGGTTCCGTACAAACACAAGAAAAAAGATGGTCTCTGCCCCAAGTTGTTTACAATCACCACTTTATAACAAATTAGAAAAAAAAATCATAATGAGGAGCGCACCAAAGGTGTTACAAACTGACCAGTAAAAACACAGGGCTAGATTTTTAAACTGGGCTTCAATATGGCTTATATTTTTTGTACACATAAATAATTGCACATTCATTGTGTGTCCCAAATTTTGTGGGTGCAAAGTGACAGGCACAACTATCTGTGAGGGTGAAACTGTACCTAGAAAAAAATGTGCCCATCTAAGAAAGCCATACTTAATCTGTATTTATAATGGACAACTTGATTTAACTTTCTCTGTAGCCATAAACGTAAAAGTCCCTAGCGACTACATGATCTGCCCTGAGCAAAAGCACCACATGTTCTTGTACTGCCTCTGGAGGATGTAAATTGATGAGTCTATGTTCTCCAGCATGCTGATACTCCTGGGGGAATTCTGTGCACAGAATTCATGTCCCCCACAGATTTCTTTGCTTCCCCACAGAAAAATGACTTCTGATGAGCAAGTAAAGGGAGGCTGCAAGAGTTGTCACGCACCCCTCCACAGCAGCGTAAGCATGTCATTTTGGGTGCCCAGAGCAGCCAGCAGAGAGGCAAATCACTGCAGAGGGCTGGGGACACCCTGGCTGATGGCTCCTGTGCTGGGGATGGGAGAGTTAGGACTTCCTCTTCCCCTGCAAGGAGGGGCCGGGGCCAGGTCAGACCCCCAGAAACTTCCCTGGCTGCAGGAAGCTTCACTCCCCTCTCTGGTTCCTGCCCCATTTCTCCTCAGCCTCGTGGGGGGAGCGGGGGAACGGTCCCTGTACAGGGAACTGCTCCCCCATCCAACCAGCCCCTCCATACCCAGACCCCCCCACTGACCCTCATCCCCCATATCTGAACCCCCACCTTGCCAACCCCCACCATCCCCTGCATATGGACCCCCTGTGAGCCCCTCCCCCCCAGACCACTCACCACTGAGCCCCCCACTTGAATCCACACCCTAATGAGCCCCACCCCACCTGCACCTGGACCACCCTGACGAGCATCCCACCCTACTGAGCCCCAACCGGCAGCACCTGGACCCCCACCCTACCAAGCTCCACTCCCCAAACACCCAGACTCACCCCTGCTGAACCCCATACCACACCAGCGAGCCCCTATGCATCCAGATCCCACACACACTCAGACCCCTCACCAAGATGCCTGCACCCAGGTTGCCCCACACAGAACCCTCTCACTCCACACCTGGATCCTCCCACACTAAGCTCCTCCACACTTGGACTCTTCTGGGCTGAGCCTACCTGCCCCACACCTGGATCAGGGGACAGAGCTGGGCATGCATGTGAGACTCTGTCTCTCTTACTTGTCTTGGTGTGCCTGGCATGGAGGGACAGGGCCCCGGGGTGTTTCTGGTGCAGGTCCAGCCCTTGCACTGTCAGGGTCAGGTGCAGCCTCATCAGTGGGTCTGTGTCCTGGGGCGGGTGGGGGGCCTGCAGGGTCATTTCCCACCTAGGTGCAGCCAGTGGCCTTTGCTCCCCTCTGCCATGGTGGAGCCTCCACATTTATTTATTGACAAATAAAATATGCAAAATTTTGTAGAATTTTAAAATATTGTGCACAGAATTTTTATTTTTTGGTGCAGAATTTTTAATTTATTGGTGGAGAATTGCCTCGGGAGTAAATGCTGGTTCAGCTATACAGATAAGTACATTGCAAGATGTAGAGCTAAGGTCCCACCCCCTCCCAGCCACCAGCACAAGCATGGAATGTGTAGCCTGTTTCCCCTTCCATGCTGCTACTCCTGGTACAGATAGCATATACCGGGGACTAAGGCGGTGTCTTACACTTTATCACTGCCTTCCACAGATGCACAAGCTAGGTGACAATTTGGCCTTTAATAGCTTTCTACCTGCAAGTCACAGTATAGACTAATGACTTCTCCAAGTCACGAAGTTATCAAGTGTCGTTTCGCCTAGAAGAAGGACATTTATCAACAACTTTAGACTAATAGCTCGGCTGATATAAGAGCAGTCTACAGGATCCAATACAGAATTTGTATTAGGGTGCTATACCTTTTAGTACTGATCCTAATAAAAATTGCATGTGCAAAGACTGGGTATTTAATGACACAGTAAACCATAAGAAGTTATGTTCCAGTTTCAGCGTTGTCATTGAATCACTGGAAGGGAATTTAATTATATTCCATTATTTTGTGGTTTATTTAAATGCCAGTATCAGGGAATTTTCTGAAATTATATAGAAAGTTACAGACTGTAAAAGTATAGACGAACTAAAGTCTCCCCTCTGCCCCAAGTCTTGTCTTTTTTCCAAGGCACGTAGGAAAACCTAAATTGATTATGAGGCAATGAACATAATGGGAGGTGACATTGGTTCCCTTGTCCAGAGGACAGGAAATAGCATAATTAAGAAATAAGTGTACAATTAGAATAACTAATTTGCTGTCTCAGATTATTTCATTTGTTAATATATTAAAAAGGTGTACATGTCATGCACATTATCAAGTTTGTAAGCTCTACAGCAGGGGTCAGCAACCTTTCAGAAGTGGTGTGCCGAGTCTTCATTTATTCACTCTAATTTAAGGTTTTGCATGCCAGTAATACATTTTAACATTTTTAGAATGTCTCTTGCTATAAGTCTATAATATATAACTAAGCTATTGTTGTATGTAAAGTAAATAAGGTTTTTAAAATGTCTAAGAAGCTTCATTTAAAATTAAATTAAAATGCAGAGCCCACCAGATCGGTGGCCAGGCCTGGGCAGTGTGAGTACCACTGAAAATCAGCTCACATGCCGCCTTTGGCACATGTGCCTTAGGTTGCCTACCCCTGCTCTACAGAAACTAACCTAAATCAATATATGCTACAGTTATCCTGTTGTAAAATATAAAATGCACTGAAGTTCAGAAGTTAATCTGGCTTTCAGTGAAGGAAAAGAAAAAAGCTATTTCCCCCAATTTGGGTCAGTTCAAATTTTTTGGAAATGACTGATTGCAGACAGAATCAGGCTGGTCCTTTAACACTCACACTCTTTCACCTTCCATTTGGAAGGAACAGTTGTTTTCTGATTTCTTCAATAACACGTACAAAGTAATAAAATCTCCTACATGAGGTGATGCAACAGAGCTATTACAGAGATGACGCTGGGCTCCACACTGGGCCTCATGGCACAAGACTAATGCAGCTATGTTTGGCCAGCATTGGGTGGAAACAGAACATTGTCACAACACACAAACCCATCTTGCCCTTATTCACCTCCCCCTAACCTGCTCGATGACCTTCAGCCCCACACTAAACTCCACAGCTAATTCCTCCAGAATAACCGGCCTAATTTATTTGTTTCTGCCATGGCTGATCCAGCTTTCTCCAACCCCTCGTCATGGCATAGCAGCACACAGGTGCTCAACATGTATATTCAAGAGTCTAAACTTAGCAACTTAAACTTAAACTCTGTCAAATCTGCATGCATGTAAAAACTTAAAAACAAAAAATTCAGGCTTTGCCTAAGCAGAAAACAATGCAATATTTTTAAAGCTAAGCAGTCCTGTTAGAAAAAATATCCACAAAAATCCTCCAAGGGAGGTTATCAAATCCCCATCATTGGAGGTTTTTAAGAACAACTTATTCAACCACGTAGTAGGGATGGTCTAGGTTTACGTGGTCCTGCCTTGGTGCACAGGGCTTGACTAGATGACCTCTTGAGGTCCCTTCCAACCCTACATTCCTATGATTCTACATATCCCTGTCCAGACAAACAAAATGCAGTTACCGCTGAACTGCTGTTATGCTTTCATTCATTTCATACACAGTAGAGTAGGCAAAAGTCTACAAAACCCCAGAGACTCTAACAAATCCTGGATAGGAGAGAGCAGGCAAAATATGTTGTGGGTTACAAGTCGCATGCTCACACTCTTTGGGCCAGATTTTCAGAAATAGCCTCAATTTTTATTCATGCAATTATACATCTTCCAAAAATTTTGCACCCACATTTGTTGACCCAAGATTGGCTGTGGGTGCAAATATTACTAGTCACATGGCTAACTCAGAGTTTGAAAAATCTACTGCCCAGCCAATCCAGTACAAGTAGCAGTTCAGAGTCAGAATAGGCTGATGGAGGCCCAGGAGCTGAGAGCAGCTGAAGCCTCTAGCTCCTTCCCTCAAAGAGAAGGGACAAACTTAGGTGCAAAGCAGTCCAGCACCACTGATCCTTTACAAGGAGACTGAGTGGAGTGGGGTGGGGTGGTGTAGAACTCTTTCAGTTGAGCAGAAAAGGTGCCACAACTGGGTGCAGAGCCATAACAAGAGACCTTTGCGCCTGAGGCGCAAAGGAAGGACCCCCCACCACCGAAATGCCCCCGAAGACGGCGGCGGCCCAAACGCTGCAAATCCTGCCGGAAGCTGAGGGGCGCAGAAATGCCGTGGAAGCTGAGGGGTGCAAAAAACTCCCCGAGCCGGCAGCATTTCGGTGGCAGCCCAAACGCTGCCACCGTCTTCAGTGGCATCTTGGCGGCAGCGTTTGGGCTGCCGCCGAAATGCCGCTGGCTCGGGGAATTTTTTGCACCCCTCAGCTTCCGCGCCGCCTCACCCTAGTTACGGCACCGACTGGGTGGCAAATGGAGTGAGAGTGGATGTGCTGGGAGTGGGTAAAAGAAAGGAAAAGACAGAAGTGATACATTTTTTAAGACGCGCTAGGCTGACAGAGAGCACAAGAGAGGTGGTAAGAGGGAGAATTGGAATACAATGTGTGGGGCGGGGGGAAGAGGAACAGATATAAAGGAATGGAGGGAGAGAGGAGAAAGAGAGAGAGGGACCTACACACACACACGCAGAACAATACAGAGACGCTGCACAATCTATAACAGGAAAGACAAAATGGTGTGAAGCCAGGAAAGGGAAAGAAGATTCATCGAAAGCAGAAAGAGTGAGTTCCATCTTTAAGGTTTGTTAAAATAAAATTCTCTATTTAGATACCCACCAGCCATAAAACAGCTCCCATCCATGGAAGCGCTAGGCACCCTGAACGTACTTTAAAAATACAGACCAACAAAACCAAATATGGCAGCTTCCCTCAAAGTGGAAAAAAGACCTCAAACCCTGACTGTTGTGCCAGCCTACAATATACCCAGCCCAGTTCGCAGCTCATGCCTCTGTCCCCGAAAGCTTTGAAGAAATTAACTTTCCGGGAAGCCCTGAATATCAGCAGACTTGGGCTGTTTCAGACCATAGGAGTGAGTCTGAAGAGAAAATGAATTCCAGACTTTTCTGCCTCCTACAGAACAGCATCCAGCCAGCAGCTCCCTCTCTCTAATTAAGGGATTCCAACATGCCCACAACTAGGGCAGTCTGGCATGGGGACAGAGGGGCATCTCTCAAACAGGCAAGCCCCTAACCAATTAGCACTTTATAGGTCAAACCCAACACCTTAAACTCCACCCAGAAAACTACAAGCATCTAGTGATTGACAGTGCTACAATTAAATACAACATGCATTAAAACAGAACAGAACTCTTTTCTTCCTCCCAGTTGCATAGGAGTGGCTCTTTGGGGCTCAGTAGTACTGTTATTTTCCACCTGGGCTACTAGGTTTGGTCCATGAGCTACTATGTGGCAGGGAAATTTTTCAAGCTTCAGTCTAATATTTGCACCTACAAAATTCCCTGTGAATTTAATTTTTTTGTCAGCACAAAGTTGTGCCTACCAAAGAGGAAGCTTGTTGACTTCCAGGTATACTTGCTAATCAAGCTGCAGTTACAGGACCGCAGGGCCAGCATCTCCTTGTTGGCGGGTTAGCACAGGCATGCAGTTCCTAGAATGAGGATGCTGGCTGGAGCTTTGTTTAACAACATTGTCTATTTATTACTGAGAGAGAGTTCAGAGGCAGCTCCCCCTTCTGCTGGTGGTAGAAACACTCACCCAGTCAGGAAGTGCACACGCCTTCAACTTCCCCTCAGAGATATGTTGAGGCAGGGCTCTTACCTCTCCGGGAGGAGCCATATCTTTTAGGGTTTGTGTGCAGATGTGCCACATACACAGACCCAGCCAACACAGTAACTCTGTTATACTAGCAAGGGCGCCAATTAGGGAGGGCGGCGGGGGGGGGGGGGCTCCTGCCCCCCTCCCTGAGTTTCATACTCCCAGGCAGAGCTCTTAACTGCACAGAATTAGGATGGAATGTGAGTTCTGCAGAAAGGTGCTTGCTTCTCCCAGCTTGTGCCCCAGGGGCAGGGAGTCAGCATTTTGTTTACAAACAGAGGCAGGGTGATTAAGATAAGAATGGGCTGGTAATTTAATTAAAGATCTGGAAGTCCTTAGATGAACCTGTAAAACAGGAATCCCTTTGCAAGGGGTGGGGGGAGTGTTGAAGAGAGACTGCAGGGGACTCCGAAGAAATATAGCTAAGCCCTCTCCTTCCCTCAGGGCATGCTGGGAACTGCAGCTGACAGGGACCGTCTAGCTCCCTCTCCCTCCCCCCAGCAGTGTCTTCTATGTGCAAGCTGGGTTCTGCCAAGTCCAGTGGCCCCTAGTGGGGGGCTAGCAGCACTGCAGCCCATTTCTGTGGGGGAAAGGAAATTCTGTGTGCACGTTAATTTCTGCAAAATTCTGCATTGCGCAGTGGTGCAGTATTCCCCCAGGAGTACCCCATTGTACACATGGGGCACTGAAGGACTGAGACTAAAGGTCACATTTTCAAAGGTATTTAGGCACATAGTGAGATTTTCAAAAGTGCCTAGAAGGTTAGGTGCTTTGTAAACCCCACTAGATGTCTGGTTGCATCTTTGGGTGTCTAAAAACCTTTAAAACCCTGTCCCTAAAGCACTGACCTGAGATCATACAGAAATTTCATGAGGTGGGAGGGAGAGAATAGAACCTAGGTCTCTCAGGGCTAGCTCCCTATCTACTGGACTATTCTTTCTCTCTGATGCATGCTGCAAAAAAGAGGACTCAGATGAGAGCAAAACCAAGAAGGCCAGTTGTCTGAGACTCCAGCAATTGGGAAGGATGTCATGGTTGACCATATGAAAAGCAGCACAGAGGAAAGAAAAAAAGTCAGATGAGAGGAGAGCACTTAACTGCCAGTGGGTGGTAGGTTCTGCCCCAGGCTGGGTTGTACAGCAATGCCTGATGTGCAATTTTAGATTTTAATTGAAAACCATTTTGTTTTGTCATTTTTTTGTTCTGAATTTGAGAAAAGGAAGGAATGAGAAAGTGTCGTATGAGTATCAGATATGATTATACCTCACATTCTTATGGTTTCAGCTGTATTCAGGCCAATTCCAGAATAAAGAACAGAAATTGCATCCACAGAATCTATAAAGTCAACAATTATTGTCATGATTTGTATTATTCACTGGGCACCATCTGTGTGCTCAGCATTGTTCAGAATATGCCAGAAAATGTAGTCCCTGAGCCAATGCATATCTGATATGTAACTCTGGATAAGATAGCTCAGATATTTAAGTATGAAGTGTACAGTTATTGATCACAAATGTTATCACATGTTCACTGTGATGTTAATATTTATGAGCGGAGGCACTGATGGCAATAGAAGTTTTACTTGATTAATGACTAGAAGATTTGACCCTCCAACTTTCTTTCAAGAGGAAGAGCTGCCCAGAGCTCCTGTGCCTGTTTATTTTCCTTTCCTGCCTGCAGTGGCCCTGATATACCTCAGAAGTCTCAATATTTTTTTCAACTTTAAAACCTGGAATTTTCTTGGTGTTTGGTTTAAAATATTCTTCTGTGAAAACTGCAACTCAATCACTGTAGTGTTGTGTTTAAGATCCTTCTGGAAAGTAACTAGCCTTTAAAAAGAAGTGAAAGCAGTGGTGCCAACTCTCATCGTTTTGTCATGACTCTCATGATAATTATGGTTTTCCTTAAAGTCCCAGCTCCTGGAGTCAAGTGATATGTGATGATTTCAGCCTTCATTCTTAAAGAAAAAATGAAGTTTCTAGTCCTTGTGGCTCTGGAGAAAGCTTCAAAATCTGACCCCAGTGCATGCTAAAGACTCAAAAAGCAGAATGCAAATAAAAAGAACCCCAAATCTATTATTTTTACATAATCTCATTATTTTAAAGCCAGTCTCGTGATTTTTGGTGAGCCTGATTCATGATTTTTGAACATTTGGGTTTGACAATACTATGAACGTGACTTGAAAGTGTCCGTTTCATTCCTGTTTTAAGTAAGTTTCCAGTCTATTATTTGTATTGGGGTAACACCCCTAGAGCCCCAGGCAGGTGCAGTATAAACTCATGGGGCTTTGCCCTAATAGGATGTTTCCAAAAGTTAAATGATCTATTCCGAGCTTGACGAACTGCAAAAAAAAAAAAAAAAAAAAAAGCGATACAAAGTAATCTAGATTTTTCTTCAATTGTTGTATTAAAGAGTTAGTAACAAAATAAGAATATACGTTACATTTTTAAACCTAACCAGTGTCCCTTAAGTGAATTGACATAAAATGGAACATGTTAGTATTAGAGCTGAGTGGGTCTAATATTTATTTAATTCTCTTTCTTTATATTGGAATTAGAAATTATTATCTGACAGGAGCACTGTATCTAAGTTATTATCTGCAAAAAATCAAGAGTGTTCGGGTGCTCAAGTAGCCTCTGGAATCACAGTTAAAGTTGCCCCCCACCCCCAAATCAGAAATGGCACCCCTGTCTAAGCAAGAAAGGCATTCAGTAACAATCAGCCTTACATCTGGCTTGTGAAGAGAGAGGAGCCCTGAAGATTGAAGGTCTCTTCATAGAGCAAGTAAAGCGTGGGCAGCAGCCGTTGAATCTCCAGCACTGTCCTAACAGCTAGTAGAGAGAGAAGGTGGGTGAGGCAATATCTTTTATTGGACCAACTTCTGTTGGTGAGAGATGTAAGCTTTCAAGCTTACAAAGAGCTCTTCTTCAGGTGATGTGACAAAAACACCACATCACCTGTGGGTGAACACTTTTCACAAAGTGATCACTCTATATCTGACCCATCTCTCCTCATCCTCAAAGGAAACCTGCACCAACACTTTCAAAAGATGAGCCTGGGAGCTTAACTTCATAACTGTGCTAGATACTAAAAATCTCGGACTGAATAGAGACGCTGGATTTATGGCTTATTATAACAATCTATAACCCACTAGCCCCTCCTGATCCCAGCTGCTTTCCCCCCTATGACTGGAGTGGTCTTAAAGGGCCACTTCACCTTGAATAGTCCCATGAAATATGCGTTAACTACTTATGCTAAACAATCTGTTCCATCTTGAATTTGGCTGTGGTACTCTGAGTAAAGCTACATCCGCACTAGAAGCACTACTGTGGCGCAGCTGCACTGTGCCGCTGTAGCACTTCTGGTGAAGACACTCAATAGGAGAGAGTTCTCCTGTCAGCTTAATTACTCCACCCCACCATGAGAGGTGGTAGCTACATTGACCGGAGAAGCTCTCTCGCCAATGTAGCGCTGTCTACACCGGGCTTATGTCAGTATAACTTATGTCAGCCATGAGTATGGATTATTCACACCCCTGAACAACATAACTTACACTGAAGTAAGTTCTAGTGTAGACAAGGTCTAAGTTTCCCAGATCTGAAGAAGAGCTCTCTGTAAACTTGAAAGCTTGTCTCTCTCACCAACAGGGGCGGCACCAGCTTTATTGCCACTCTAGGCGGTGGAGGCGGGAGAGGCTGCTGCCGCCTAGGACCCAGGCGGCCGAAGAAGTGGCGGCCGAAGTGCCGCCAAGGACCCCGGCGGCCGAGGACCCCGGCGGCTGAAGAAGCGGAGGCCGAAGTGCTGCTGAGGACCCCAGCGGCCGAAATGCTGCCCCGCAAATCCAGGCGCCCTAGGTGACCGCCTAGGGTCGCCTAATGGTAGCGCCGGCCCTGCTCACCAACAGCAGTTGGTCCAATAAAAGATATTACCTCACCCACCTTGCCTCTCTAAGTTTGTCAAATGTTCATTAGAAGTATAGTTGATAAAGGTAACTGTGATGTAATATACTTTCACTTAGTACCACATGCCATTCTGATTAAAAAATTAGTACAATACAATATCAGTACAGCATAAATTAAATGGATCAAGAACTGGCTGACAGATCTCACAAAGTAGTTGTCAATGGGGAATAATCAACATGATCGAAATGGGGTGTTTCTAGTGGGGTTCAGCAGGGACTGGTTTGGGCCTGATGCTAGTCGACATTTTCATCAGCAATCCTGAAATAAATATAAAGTCACTGTTGATAATATTTGCAGATGACAAAGATTAGCAGAGTGGTAAGCAATGAGGACAGGACAGTCATACTGTGTGATTTGGATCATTTGTTAAGCTGGGCCCCTTCAAATAAAATGTGTATTTATTGTGACCCCCCCAAACACAAGGTCACAGCCAAACACAAGGTCATACATCTGGAAACAAGAAATGCAGGCCATACCTACAGAATGGAGGGGTGGGGGAGAGGGGGAGAGAACTGTAACCAGGAAAGGATGTAGGGGTCATAGCAGAGTAACAGCATCACATAAGCTCCTAGTATGATGCTGTGGACACACACACACACAAAAAGTCTGTACAATTCTTTGACACCAGGAAATAATGAGTAGGCATGGGCAGGTGCCTTTACCTCTGTATACAGCATTGGTGAGATTGGAATACTGTACCACATACAGTTCTGGTGTCCACACTGCAAAAAGGATATTGGAGAAATTAGAGAGGGTGCAGAAAAAGCCACAAAAATGATTGAAGGCTGGAGAAATGCCATACAGCAAGAGATCTAAAGAGCTCAATCTTTTTAATTTAGCAAAAAAGAAGATTAATTAGGAAGTATAAGTATCTTTATAGGGGGGGAAATACCTGGTACTAAAAGGGCTCTTTAATCCATAGCAAAAAGGGCATAACAAGAACTAATGGCTAGAAGTTAAAGCCAGATGTATTGAAATTAGAAGTAAAGGAACAAGTTTTTAGTAGTGAGGATAATTAACCATTGAAACAAACTGAAACTACCAAGGGAATTGGTGGATTCTCCATTTCTTGATGTCTTTTAATCAAGACTGGCTGCCTTTCTGGGAAATATGCTTTAGCCCAGTGGTTCTCAAACTTTTTTACTGGTGACCCTTTTCACATCGAAAGCCTCTGAGTGCAACCCCCATTATAAATTAAAAACACTTTTTTATATATTTAACACCATTATAAATGCTGGAGACAAAGCGGGGTTTGGGGTGGAGGCTGACAGCTCACGACCCCCCATGTAATAACCTCCCAACCCCCTGCTTTAGCCAAACAAAAGTTATTGGGCTCAGTATGGGAGTAACTGAGTGAAATTCAGTGGCCTGTGACATATAGGAAGTCAGAGTAGATGATCTAATGCTTCCTTCTGGCCTTAGAAGCTGTTACTGAATGTATGAATCATTGCTTTATATCCTGAGTCCACCACATCTAAACACATCATGTATTCCCGTGCCTACTACAGATAGTAGTGATGTGTACACCGTTGCATTTAATACCACTTTCATATCATATTCAGGCTACACTCAAAGCAACAGTTAAACAATAAACTTTCTCAGTGTCTCATTTGCCTGCTCAAATCAGTAGACAAATAAAGACGCTCAGGGAACTGCAAGGATTTATGTCTAACAAAGAAATAAAGTGCTCCTTCAGTAATCGCATTTGACTTTAATCTATACTAGATGAGATAGCCTACCATATAGAAACGATAAGACGATCCAAAAATTTATTGCAACCAAGATATTACTAGCTATCTTCAGGCTAGAGTAAATCCAATGAGCACTTACTCAAACACACTACGACAAGAATCAGCACAGGGCTGGGAGGGGGAGTAAGAATTAGAAATATTTGACAATCACTCACATGTATCACCATGGGCACTTCAATTTCTCTGCACCTCAGTTTCTCTGCCTGCAAAGTGAGGTTCATGGTACTTTCCTTTCTTTAAAATTCACAGATGAAAAGTATTATTATTGTGTTGACATTTCTACCTCAATTTCCTGTATCTGTCCAATGATTTACATGAGTTGTGATGTCTAATTAGCTACTGTTTGCACAGTGCTTTGAAAATATAAGGCACTCTATAAGTATTGAATATGTTAGAATAGTATCCATGAAGCTAACAAGATCTGATGCCCACCCAAAGCAGTCCCTTATCCAACATGCCAAAAGAGAAGCCATTTTGCAAATGACTTTTAATCAATCCAGTCAGAATCGTCATATGCTGATTATGCAGCAGAGCACAGCAAACAGAGGGTGTTCAGAATGAGGCCAGGAGATGGCACCATAGTATTGTAAGCAGTCATTCTAGCATATCATTGACTTGGCTGTGGAACCATCTCATATTTCACATGCCTTAAATAAGGCATTGTTCTGCCACAAGTGATTTAGCATGCTTCAATACTTTGAAGAACTGTTGTAATTTAGTGGTGCTTTGTTCAGGGAAACCTCTACGTTCGCTCTGACTATATTAAGGTTCTAGCTCCTCTCCAAGAAAAGGAAATAAAACTTTTGAGTGAAACTGGACCCAGTTTTGAGCAAACCTCAGATGATTTACTGGCGCGCATTAATATGAATTGTGATTTCACATAAGTTGAATCCAAATCATGTAATTTTGATTGGATTTCATTATGAGATTTCAGAGATGTTCACACCCCTGAAGTGTGAACCCAAGTGAACAAAAAGTACAAAACACTTATATGAATCCTATGAGTGGAAGATGCTTAATCTTGTCCATCTCCAATTTCCAGCATGCCTGGAAATAGGAAGTATAGTACCAGAAGTTTGTTAGAGCATCCATTTAAGATTTCCAGCCTCATTTTGCAACATAAACTTTCAGGTGCTTAGTTGGACTGAGCCACCAATGTCTTTTGAGGTTCATCATTATATATAGTACAAATATTGCCCTTTTAAGTGCTTCTTTAATACAGCATAAACCTGGGCGCCACACTTCTCTCCAGTCCCAAATATTTAAGATTAAGGACAATTTCCACTCCCACGGGGCCACTGAAATACAGTTTGACTCACACTGTACATCCAAAGACTTGGAAGTAGTCAGTTATAATATTCATTTCGGGTTTTAAACACACTCTCATCATTCCTCTTTTCCATGACAGCACAATGAACACTGGAGGTGTTGGCATAATTCATAATAATTCACAATATTTTGCTTCTTTTTTCTGTTTGTGTAAAGTTCATAATTAAGTTATTGGGCTCAGTACAGGAGTAAGTTCTATAGTTTGTGGTATACAGGATCTCAGACTACATGGTCAGTGGGTCCTTCTGGCCCTAAAGTGTCTGAATCGATTAATCACTGTAATTCTTTAGTTTATTATTTCAAATTGTGCTTTTTCATATTTTTCTAAACACTATGACTAGCACCCAAACAGCTCCTTGCAAATATTTGATATACAATATTTGGCTAGTCACATGATGTTGTTTCTGGTCCCTGAGTTACATAACTAACCAGCAGGTGAACACATTGAGTTTCAGATGACACAACTGAATACATAAATTCAAAATTTACTTTGAGTGAAAGTTTAGACATCCAAGTTTAAAATTCACTTCCTACAAATGCTCATGCTAATGAGCTGGGTTGCAGGTATTTTCATGAAATACACAAATATGATGACATTTTGTTTGAATTCTAACAAATAATCCCAGAAAATAAATTCCACTGTTTCATGAGCTATAAAGAATTTATCCAAGAACATATGAAAAGGGATCAGAAGTACCACTGCCATTCTGAATACCCAGCCCTTACTTGTGTAAGTATTTCCAGTTACAATTCTATAACTGATACTCTAATTTGTTCCAGTAATGTTCTATTCATATGTTTTACAAATATCAAAATATAAAAGTGTAATTTAAACACTCGGCAATTATTCCTTCCTTAGGTGAAGAATTGTGTTCCATTAGATCTCATTGGCAAAGAAAAAAAAGGATGAGGAAAGAAGGGGGGAAAAATGCTTTCCTTAAATTTTCCTTGTGTGGAAGTCGAACACTGATCAGAAATTCAACTGAAGAGCAGAGACGGACAAAAATTTTATGCAGTTCCAAAGCCAAGTCAAGCAGAAGCAATGCAAGGCATCACAGTAGTACAATCCAAGAAGATATCTTTTTGATTAAAATGCATATGTAGAATTCCAACATGTGATTTATGGAGGCACTTAGCTAATCAAGTGTCCTAGTGTTTTCTATTCAGAAAAAACGGTTTGAGGAAAGCAACTGTACTACAAGAGGAGTTTTACATTCGCAGAAAAATACCCAGTGGTGAGAAAGCTGTAAATGTGCAATTCTTAGGATTAGTACTAGGATATTTTTGGAATTTATTGTCCCTGTAAACTCTACAGATTTAGAGCATTCGTAAAACAAATGTTTGGTGAGCCAGGACTGCTGTCCATTTCTGCCTGAATTTATGTGCTAAGTTTCATTTTCTATCCAATAGATGTCAGTTTTGAAGAGCTTGCTAACTTTCTAACCCTACAATATTTTTTTGCTGTATTCACTCAGAACTCATAAAGACATACTATTTCGGTACTACTGTCAATTAACATTCACATTCAACCCTGTCTTTATTTTTAGTTCTCTGATAAAGAAAACTGTTGCCATAAAAGTTTATGGCAGACACATCCACATCATTCCAAACAAGTATGGTTAATTTCAAACCTCAGGTTTTCAATGAGACATCATTTCAAGATGCAAGCACCTACATAATGTGATAGGGGCATTTGAACTGCTTAGAGACAGACAGATATTAACCTTGGCTTCTCTCTTTCTCCCTCCCCCGCACTCCCATAGCAAACCTCTTGTATTTATTATGAACAATCCATCAGAAGAACAATTTTCAACGTTAAAATGATATCCCATTCAGAAAAGCCCAATGACTGCAAAATAGAGTCAGACTTCTCCAGACCATCCCCAATCTGATCTAAGCCAGTTCATTTTGTCATAGCTCCTACACAGCCAAAACCCTGGCTTTTACCACAGTTTCTGCTTGGCTGGCTCTGTTGCTGCTTTTCCCAGCCAGAATCTGCTGAGGATGGGAGAGTTGGAATCCTCCTTTTAGTCAATATTTGAATCATTATCCAAAAGGTAGCCAACTAGATCTAGACAGGACAGCTTCATAATCACTGTGTGTGATGAATGCTATTATTTGCTCTGGCCACGTTGTATGCTTCTCAATTCTGTAAAAGCTATCAAAATTCTTAAATTTTGTAGCTGAGGTAGTGAATAAAGTGATATTGTGCTACCCTTTAACCAGGTACAGTCCTTTGTCTCAATCTCTTGCAGAATATCATAAGCATCTTCCTATAATTCTAATTAGTATCCAGTGATCAGTTGAGACCACCACCTCAGGTGAGGAACTGAGGAGGGGTTTGGAGATATACAAGCTAGACACCATGGTTAAGATTACTGTGTCACAACAGGAGTGTTGTAAGTCAGTCATGGGAGGCAGTTGTTCCACTCTGTTTGTCATTGGTGAGGTCTCAGCTGGAGTACTGTGTCCAGTTCTGGGTCCCAACCTTTAGGAAAGAGGTGGATAAATTGGAGAGAGTTAAGAGGAGAGCAACAAAGTGATAAAAGATTTAGAAAACCTGACCTATGAGGAAAGGTTTAAAAGAAACTGGGCGTGTTTAGTCTTGAGAAAACTTGAACTGTGTGGTGACAGGGACTGATAACAGTCATCAAATATTTTAAGAGATGATATAAGAAGATGGTGATCAATTGTTCTCCATGACCACTGAAGGTAGGACAGGAAGTAATGGGCTTAATCTGCAGCAAGGGAGATTTAGGTTAGATATTAGGAAAAAAACTTAACTATACCAGCTCTTAAGATATTATTCTATGATAATGTTGATATTTGACCTCTGACCTTGGGAGATCCACACAGATTATAGTTTGATGCTAGGTATGTCATGAAAAGCTAAAATGATTAAGGAAATGATAATAAAAACAGTTAAAGCTATAATGCAAGTAGGTGAAAGTAAGATGTAAAAGTATTTGAAATAGGCTTTGCAATAAGCTTGAGGCATAATAGGACCTAGCAGTTAGGGTAACTATTCCTACCTTTTGCTAAGTGCTTGCCCTTTTAAGATTTAGCAAGAAGTATTTTTGTGATAAACAAACAGAAAAATAATAGTTTGATCTCAAATTAGAAGATTTTTAGGAGCTTTATGGTATATGTAGTCATGAAACAACTGCTCTTACATATTGAAAACAATGGGAAATGTACTGACGCAAATAGCTTACACGAGAATGCTAATCACGGTCCCCTGGAATAACAAAAATGGACAAGATTAAGAGACCTAATCCAGAATAGTTCCGGATGTGTGGGAATGTCAGGGAAAAGGGTTATAAAAAAGATTATCCCAACTAAGGGTTGGTCAGACTTTGAGATGATAGGAAGGCAGAAACCTTATCACCATTCCCACTTACAGTTCTTATTTGACAGAACTTCCTGTTCTTTCCAGCGTCACTTCTGATGGTTTCCATAAGGTCGTGAATATGAGCAAAGCCGGGGGTCATTTTGCTGTGTTTATCTTGCTTTTCAGAGGTTGCTATTATTCTTGTATGTAGTTGGGTATTAAATAAAGTCTTCATGTCTCTATGTACATGACAATTTAATTTCCTGTAACAAATTTCAGGTAGCCACCTGAGTAAAAAAGCCTGTTCAATGACTTGTGCATTTTGCACCCTAAATTAATCAA
Source organism: Macrochelys suwanniensis (assembly GCA_033296515.1). Classification (NCBI taxonomy): domain Eukaryota; kingdom Metazoa; phylum Chordata; order Testudines; family Chelydridae; genus Macrochelys; species Macrochelys suwanniensis. Next base: position 162,217,249 of record CM065777.1, read on the forward strand.
AGGCTACAAATGATGGCTTGCTCCAGCTATTAAGCCACACTGTTTTCCTCAATTGAATGTGTTTCTGTAGTGAACAATTCATTTCATCCCACTACTGTATCATTTGATATAGGGGGCAAAGATGCTATTTCCTGTCTTCAACCTTAAATCTGATTTCAAGGGAGCCAGCATTTCACCCTCTAAGTCTGTGACCAGAATAAGAAAATTATGAAAGCTCCCCTTAAAGTCAGATAAATGGGATAAAGCTCCCATTGACTATGATGTGGTCAGGATTTCACGCTTAGTCATATTGCCAGCGTTAGCAAGAGTAAAAAATTCAGGGGAGGGTTTTTGCTTCAAAGTTCATTTTTGGTATTCCAGAACTTGTCAGTAAACTTTCCTAATTACAACAAAACATGCCACTGGTAGATTACGAATTACATTCTGTATGCTTGAGAGGCAAGTTTGGTTCATAACAGAACTCATACAATAATTACAGTGAGCACAGTGGGTATGAGCTAGTGCTGATTATTTAGATCAAATTATTATTAATCATTCCATCATGCCCACAGCAAACAGCAAATTGTGAATCTGGTAGATGAGGCCTGTTGCAGCCTTGGAGTCCAAACCCTTCTGCATGTCTGGCAAGCTGCATACAGTACATGCTGCCCAAGGACTGTCCGACCCTTTGATGAGGATGTGGAGAAGGTGCAAGTTGACTAAGATACACTGGGCCAAATAACTCCCTGGTGTAACTCCAGTGAGTATATAGGGATGGATCTGGCATATTGTCAACAGCTTTAAGAAAGGCTGTATTCAGCCATAATTTAGTTGATGAATGATCCAGATAGTTTCCTTCCATATTGCCTATTAGAGAAGGGAAAATCCCATTTTCAGTCAGACCTTCTTTCATCCTTTGCCTTTCCTTTTTTGTTCTAATTTAAGTGAATTTGTTCTGGTGTCAAGTGCTTAATTAGCAACCCTGGAGATGGAGGCCCTCTGTTTCCATAGGGTTCATACATATGGAATCTTTATAAGCTTCCCCACATTCTCCTGCCACTGTGCCTCACCTCTGACTTTAGTCTCCTTGCCCATTCAGCCTTTGACTCTCTCCCAAGATTGTGCCAATTAACGCCACTTGTGATTCCGGTTTACTCATGAGGACGTATGTCTAGGAAGGACTCAACTGAGAGCCGCAAGTCATTTCATGTAGGCCATTCACTGAGCACAACCCTACAACGACAACACTTTCAGTCACTGCCAACCTGGGCTAAAACTGAACTGGTACCATGGAAGTCAGATAATGCCCATCTTATGAATCCTCTTCACTACAGAGTATTATAGTTATGGGCTTGTTCAGTAATATTGAGCAATGGCATATCATGGATTATCGATTGGGGGGGGGGAACAGAACACTTTCTTGGACTCTTTCCATTTTTTTTGCAGGAGAGCAATGAATTGCCTATAGCACTCTGTCATCTGCAGTTACAAAGAAGGTTATGTCCCTTTCTCACAGATGCAGACTTCATCATAGTTATCTCCATTGCTCATCTCGGCAGAGTGACATTACTCTGTATTTGGATATTAGAGTTAGGGCAGGAAACTGTGGCCAACTTGTTAAACATTCACCCAGCAAGCACATTACACCTGTGCTCCATATTCTGTACTCATTACCAGTTGATTTCCCAGTGAACTTTAAGCTATTGGTTTAGACCTGTAAAGCCCTAAGTGGTCTTTTTTCTTTTTGAGAGAGAGACACTTCCCAGCATGTGATACTAAGGGAGTTGCAATCATCTCAGGTGCTCAAATTTGGTTTACCGTGCCATAGAGCTGCTGTGCGAGTCACTGAGGCCTGTTTACACCACTTCCCAATTTAACATCAACATTTGGATCATTTAAAATTAGACTGTACAAAGCAACAGAGAAATATACTGTAGAGACCAATCTTGCACTGGCAGAGGATGCACTACTCGATCTTCATTTCTGTCTCCAAATTTATATTGTTCTACGGTGTACGAAAGCTATCCCTCCTGCCTGGCAGGAAAGCTGGAAAATTGGTTTGTACAGGTTTTTCCTCTGAACAGTTGCTATTATTTTGATTATATCTGATTAGGTCTGTAATTTGTACACTGTTAACTAATTTTTAAAAATCTTGTTTTAGGACAACAGCTCCTTAAACAAACTAGGGGCAAATAACCTTGTGATTGTCGCTCTTCTCCAAGTTGCATATACAAATGTAAAAATAATTCTCCATATAATTCCTCATATGCAGGATTGGAATGCATGTGCATATTTCTACAATGCCCTAAAGAGGCAAACTTTGTAGCCCTCTGACTCTTTTAAGGTTTTATGGAGTGTCTAGTACCATGGTGTCTAAGTGCTCCTCAGGAAAACTAAATCTATATGCTGTAGTCCTTCATGGAGTCTTCTACTCTTCCCCTGGGTAAAGGAGGGTCTACTTGGGAAATATAATTAATTTCCAGTGTCTTGGCCAAATTCTGTTGATTTGTACACCCTGTGCTAACTCCTTAATTGGTAGACTAATAAATGTCAATGTTGTAAAGAGACTTTTGCCCTGAATTCTGGACTTCTCAGTACTAGCAAAGGGAAAGAATATTTAGGTTCCCCCTTCACCATCCCCCAAAGACCATACATTAAAGAAAAGCCCTATCAAATAATAGTCTTCCTATAGAATTCTATAGGATGGTTTAAAACATCCTATAAAAAGGGAAGCCATTCAATGAAATTCCATAGTTTTTTTAGAGTAATTTCTACAGAGCCCTCCTAAGTTGCCATACAATTCTATTGGTTTCATCCCTAGTGAATTCTGTAGGACTTTCCCCATAAAGAGTAGTATAACTGGCCTGTTCACCATTGTTAGAGGGCATAAGCAACAAATCAACAGCTGGTGCGGGCTGCCTCCCTCTTAGGGTTGCCAACCCATCCGGTTTCGCCGGGAGTATCCTGGAATGGGGCTCTATCTCCCAGAGGCTACTGAAGCCAAGCTGGGAGATTTAAGCCCGCTTAAAGGCCGGTTTAAGATTTAAGCCCATTTAAGCTCCCTGCCTGCCCTGCGCCGCTCCTGGAAGCTGCTAGCACATCCCTGTGGGCTGGGGGGAGAGGGGAAGGGGAGGGGGATCTCTGCGCGCTGACCCTGCCTGCAAGCACCACCCCTGCAGTTCCCACTGGCCAGGAACTGCAGTCAATGGCAGCTGCATGGGTTGTGCTTGCTGGGAGGGGCAGCGTGCAGAGACACGCGGCCCTGCTGTGCCGCCGCCCAGGAGCCGCCCGAGGTAAGCACCACCCGGCCGAAGCCCGCACTCCTTATGCCCTCCTGCACCCCAATCCCAGCCCAGAGCCCCCTCTGCACCCAAATTCCCTCCCCTGCCCCAGGCTCAGCCCAGAGCCCCCTCCCACACTCCAAACCCCTCGGCCCCAGCCCAGAGCCAGCACCCCAACCCCCTGCCCCTGTGAGTGAGGGTGGGAGAGAGCAAGTGATGGAGGGAGGGGGGATGAAGTGAGCAGGGTGAGGCCTCGGAGAAGGGGCAGGGCAGGGGTGGGGCCTCAGGGAAGGGGCGGGGCAAGGGTGTTTGGGTTTGTGTGATTAGACAGTTGGCAACCCTACGGTCTCTCATGAGTGTATGATTCTGTTGGATCAGGGCCCAATGCTGAGCTCCAGAGAAAAGTGTTCTCTATTCTGCCATGTGGGTGAAGCTAATTCACATTAGCAGATAAAAATACATGCTGAAACTTTGATGTGTAAAAAACCCAAAACAAAAACACAGTTTTCAGTTTTGCCTCACTTAAAAAAATAAAAAACCAAACCAAAAACAGACCTTTGTTATTTCAAATCAAACCAAACCTGAACATCTCAGTCAGCAATAAACAAGAACAGAGCTCCCGGCCCTCTGGAAAAACAGTCATTAAATGAGCTTCGGCAATTTGCTTATTTAAAGCAACATGACTCCAGGGGGAGTTGAGCCTCCACCTGGATGGCGAGATAAACATGAACTAAATGATACGTTTAGGGGATTGATTTATGCTGTTGACAAGTTCTGTGCTTCAACGTGGTTGTAATATGAGCTGTAAATGCAAGTGGCCACATGGCTTTCAGAAGAGATGCAAGTTCCAATGTTTTCATGTCCATGTTCAACCTTTTATTCTTCTCCCGCCGAGAGCCTCCATATTCGCAGAGATGTTGCAACTATCCAAATAAAATGTGCTCATCCTGTTCTCACCAGCTCTTAAGCATCTGTTTTTAAAAAGGACGAGGATTGGAAAAAGTATAGAGAAAGGCACCAAAAACAGATGGAACAGCTCATATGAGGAGAGATTTAAAGACTGGAACTATTGAGCTTAAAAAAAAGAGACGACTAAGGGAAAGAGGGTGATAAAGGTTTATAAAATCATGAATAACGTGGAGAAAGTGAATAAGGAATTGTTTACCCCTTCACATAACACAAGAACCAGGAGTCACCCAATGAAATAAATAGGCAGCAGGTTTAAAACAAACGTAAGGAAGTACTTCGTCACACAACGCACAGTCAACCAGTAGAAATCAGGTTGCCAGGGGATGTTGTGAAGGCAAAAAGTACATCTGGGTTCAGAAAAAAATTAGATATGTTCATGGAAGATGTATCCCTTACCATCTTGGCTCATAGCCAGTGATGGACCTAACCCTGTGCTCTGGGCTTCCCTAACCTCTGACTGGACAAAAGGGGATGGATGCCTGTTCTGTTCATTCCCCCTAAAGCATCTGGCACCTCCCACTATCGGAAGACAGACTACCGTGCTAGATAGACCATTGGTCTGACCCAGTATGACCATTCTTATGTTCTTTCAAGTTAACACTGATAGAGGACAACTTTACTGACTAATAAATACCAGCCTAAATATCCATTTAAGGAAATGAGCATTGTTGCCATTTTAGGTATTTTGACACAAATGTGGTCATAAATTAATTTTTTATCATATCTGATAACCTTTAAAGCAGAAACACACTGACTTGGGATATAATAACGTGAATATTTGCCAAAGGGTAAATCAAAGTTTGTCTTTTCCCTTGACAGTTTGTTAGCATCTCCTATCAAGGCTAATTTTCAGAGAGGTTTTTTTGACTTAAAATGAGATAAAAAACCGAAAACACACATGAGTTGTAATAAACCCGTTAAAAACGAGCATTGAAAGGGAAATTAATCCTGGTGCCTTAAAATTATAATTACCTATTGAAATGTGACTGTGTTCTTATTAAGACAACATATGTATTGCCAGGTTGCTGACTCAACAGGAAATGCCTGAGTCCTGTAGGTTCCAAGAAGACTTTAAATACTCATTCTGTGAACTGTTATAAAGGAACTATGTGATCTATACAAAGAGTAACTTCTGCAAGAAGCTTCATTTTTGTTGGACATGTAAGGAAGGAAGCGATCTTGTCTGACAAAGGGCAAGGTCAGGGACAAATTAGTGGTGGCGATTTTAGAAGGAAGTGCTGAAAACACGGCTAAATTTCCCTTTTCTGTTCTTGGATATGGGTGTTATTTCCCCTAATACATTTGTACAGTTGCATGAACACATTGTCAAGCGTACTAGCTATGCCTGATCAATGTCCATAATCCAGGACTCAATTATTCTTGGCATTTTAATTTAAATAATAAACATCTAAGGGGCTTGATCTTGCATGTAACAAGTGCACTGTGTTGCATGTATAAGCACAGGGTGAAAGGTAATGAGAACAGGACTGATAATACAATCAGCAAATCCTGCATTAAAGGAGAACAGGCAGGCAACAGGTTACTTCCACTTAGTAGCAGGAGTATGGTCAGGCAGAAATGTGTGTAGCAAAGCTCTTCATTTGCATATTGAGGTTCACACATAAACCTATGTCTCCTCAGACACATAGTCAGAGTTTAAGGCCAGAAGGGACCACCAGATCTCCTAGTCTGACCTGTATACAACAGGCTATCAACACCACTCAGCACCCACACACTAAACCCAACAACCGAAATTAGACGAAGTATGATGGCCCACAGGAGACTAGACTGTTATGTGCCACAGGGAGAGAATAGGAGGAACTAAGGTGCACCAATGCCCAAGGCATCTGCAGTGCCAGGGAAATTAAGCGAGATAAACCCAGATAATCCTGGCAAGTGACCCACATCACATGCTGCAGAGGAAGGTGAAAAGCCTCAAAGGTTACTGCCAATGTGACCCGGAGGGAAAATCCTTCCCGACCCCACCTAGAGTGATCAGTCAGACCCTGAGCATGTGAGCAAGAACCAGCCAGCCAAGCACTTGACAGAGGGAGAATGCTCAGTACCTCCTCAGAGCACTAGCCCGCCCTTTCCAGTTTTCCATCTCCAGCCATAGCCATCCCTGATGCTTCAGAGGAGAGAGACACCAACCTCCCTTCCCCCAGAGTACATTGGGAGGAATGCCTTCTTGATCCCTTCTAGGGTGACCAGATGTCCTGATTTTATAGGGACAGTCCCGATTTTTGGGTCTTTTTCTTATATTGGCTCCTATTACCACCCACCTCCTGTCCCAGTTTTTCACACTTGCTGTCTGGGCACCCTAATCCCTTCAGATGGCTGTCTGAAGCCCTGAAGCATAAACTTGTAGGAATAAGACGAACAGGAAGTGACCCACAAGGCTGTCCTTACCATCAGAAGGAACCTTGTAACATCGTCATGCTCAAAACTAATTCAGTTGTTTGCCCCCACAACTCCTATAGCGCTTCGCTCTTGCTGGTACTTCTCAATGTATTTCTAGAGATTATATCCCCTCTCAGCCTTCTTTTTGCTAAGATAAACAAGCCAAATTCTTCCAGTCTCCTCTTATAAAATAAAAAGAAAACAAGAAAAATACCTGTGGCACCTTAGAGACTAACAAATTTATTTCAGCATAAGCTTTCGTGGGTTAAGAACCCACTTCATCGGATGCAGTGAGTTCTTAACCCACGAAAGCTTATGCTGAAATAAATTTGTTAGTCTCTAAGGTGCCACAGGTATTTTTCTTGTTTTCTTTTTGCTGACACAGACTAACACGGCTACTACACTGAAACCTGTCTTATAAAATAGGCTCTCCATTCACCTGATCATCCTAGTAGCTGTTCTCTGCCCCTGTTCCAGATTGAATTAATCTTTCTTGAACATGGGTGACCAGATATCCCAAATGAGTTCATACAAGTGCCTTGTACAATGGCATTAATACTTCTCTATCTCTACTAGAAACACTTCCCCAATGCATCCTAGGATCATTTTTGCCTTTTTCACAGCTGCATCAGATTGGTGGCTCAGTCATCCTGTTATCGACCAACAAACACAGGTCTCTCATCCTCTGTTGCTCCCAAATCATGAGCCCCCAGCACATAGCAGAAATTCTTATTAGGACCTAAGTGTATGATCTTGCTTTTATGCTATTGAATTTCATCCCAACTATTAGTCCAGTCCTCAAGATCATCCAGATCTTCCTGCATAAAATTTTGACTTCCTCTGTATTGACAAAGCCTCACGCATTTTTCAATCCCTTCTTGCCCTTTTTTAAACACTGGATAAGAGTAAGAGAAGGTATGCATCAGGTGAGGCCTAGCTTAGCCTCTCCTCTCAATTGCCCTAAAGCACAACATTACCAGTCCCAATAGTTAGGTCAGCCCCAAAACTTTGGCTTAAAATTCATGAGGTTTTGTTGGGGTTTTTTTGTGTTTTTTTTTTAAGAGAATATGCATGGAGTTCTTACCTGCCCTCTGGTTTTTGAACCTTTAGAGTGCACTTGGTCACATTTTCTAGCTTTTATGTAACCATAAAGGCTAGAAACTTGCTTTTCTGAAACATGAAAAGCTGAGATTTTAAATGTAATCCCAACACTCCTGGAGCCAGGAATTCAAGAGCACCATCAAATATCGTGAGAATACTTTTGTGAAAGCTGTCAACACCGCAATACATAACATTTTGTATTCAGCTTATCAAATCAGGAACATTTACATATTCAGCCACATCCCTTGTGACACTTTTCCACGGTCTAATTGCCAGGAAATATTTCTAGATATTCAGAGTAAACAATCTTTCTAATTGTATCCCATTGGTAAAATTTTCTATAGTTTAAACTCCAGCCTTGGCATTTAAACACTTCTAATATTTGAAGACGTTTATCTTATTCCCCCATCCCCTCTTATTCATGACATAGCTGTGCTGTATATATCAAGGGCTCAACCCTACAAATCCTTACTCATGCCTCCACTGCTGCATATGAGTAAAGACTGGTCACATGACCACAGCTTTGCTCTGTATTGTCTTGATCTTACGTCTTCAGTTAATCCCACTAGACCCTTAATTATTTTGTTACTCTGCTCTGTATTCTTCCACTCAGTCAGTGCATCTTTCTGTTACTAAAGCTCCCATAACTTAACTCATAATTCCAGATATGGTCTCCTTGCATGTATATAGCAGGGGTGGCCAAACTTTGGCTCGCGAGCCACATGTGGCTCTTTCACCATTAAAGTGTGGCTTATGGAGCCCCCTATGCACCTTCCCCACATTCTCCACCTACCAGACTGGGGGAAGGAGAGGGAAGAGCTCGGGACCTCTGCCTTGCAGCAAGGTGGCGTGGCAGGGGCTTCCGCTCAGCGAGGAGGGGGGGTCTCGGGGCTTCAGCCATGCAAGGAGCACCTGCCTGGGTTCAAGGCTTCAGCACGAGTGGGGCTGAAGTCCAGGGCTGGCTCTAGGAACCAGCAAAACAAGCAGGTGCTTGGGGCGGCACATTTCTAGGGGCGGCATTCTGGTGCCGGCCATGCCACCCCTAGAAATGTGCCCCCGCCGCCCCTGCTCACCTCCGCTCTGCCGCCGCCACTCGGCTTCTCCCCCTCCCTCCCAGGCTTGCCGCACGTGAAACAGCTGTTTTGCGCGGCAAGCCTGGGAGGGAGGGGGAGAAGCCGAGCGGCGGCGGCAGAGCGGGGGTGAGCTGGGGTGGGGAGCGGTTCCTGTTCCTCTATCCCCCGTTATTTCCTGCGCCCCCCTTGCCCTAGCTCACCTCCACTCCGCCTGCTCCCCTGAAGGCGCCGCCGCTTCGCTTCTCCCCACTCCCTCTCAGGAATGTTCATGGGAGCAGGCGGAGCGGAGGTGAGCTAGGGTGGAGGGTTGCGGGGGGGGCCACAGAAAGCAATGGGGTGGGGGAAATGCAGCACGTGCGGCAGAGGAGGTGGAGCTGGGGATTTGGGGAAGGGGCGGAGTTGAGGCGGGACCGGGGGGGGCAAGAAAAAAAGGGGGGGCCTAAACATTTTTTTGCTTGGGACTGCAAAAATCTTAGAGCCAGCCCTGCTGAAGTCCCAACCCCCGGCGCCTGGCCGGCGTGCCCTAGCTCTTGTACTTCTGAAAATTGTTGTATGTGGCTCGGAGGGCCAGTAAGTTTGGACACCCCTGGTAAATAGAGAGGGACCCTTACCTCTCTGCTTGCTGGCATGTCAAATCTGCACAGGCAGAAATTTGAGTGTAAACTTTAGAGTCTGTGCATACAAGTAACAATTCTATTGCACTATTTCCTGCAGCTCTTCCTGATAGCAGAAGCTCTGTATCTGATGGAATATATTTGCTTGTATTTTATTAGCTTACATCAAAATACTGCAGCCCTGATTCACCTCTGTGTTTCTTCACTTTCGCACTCCACTGATTTCAACAGAATTACATCAGCATAAAACCAAAGTAATAGTGGATAAGTCCCTGTATGTTTTGTCACATTGTGATAGAAATAAACACTAACTAGTAAGAGGAGATGTTGCTTACAGACAATTGTTTTGCCATTGTGTGGTTATATTGCAAGAATGAAAATGTTATGCCCCATAGAGAAGGCCATTTTGGCTTCTTTTCTGAGACAAACAGTAGTCTGAACCACAGTGCGTCTAGTCCCATATGGTAGACTTGGCCCAAAAATTTCAGATTTTTTTTTATAAAAAGGGATACGTTATTTGCAAGATATTCCCTCTTTCAGTATCATGTTTCCAAAAATACCTGATACATTGTGGGTGAGACCCTTGTCTCTCCTCCCCCTCCCCCAAATCTTTCAGCAGCACTGCACTCAGCACAAAGCAGCTGGAAAGCTGTTCCAAAGAGGGAGATGGTGATGCTCCTGATATAGGGGAATCCCTGGGCGGCATAAATCGGCATATTCAGCTCTGTGCTGCATGCATCCCAGAACAGTGTGTGGTTCATGCAGGCCTGATGACAGAAGAGGGTGGGATGGGAACAGAGTTGTAGCACACTGATCCTCTCCAGAGAGGAAGCCATACCAAGTTGGTTCAAGTACATCTGGCTGAAACTTGGGATTCCTGTTCCACAGGAAATCCTATTTAAAAAAACGATCTAATACAAAAAGTTTCCCACAAAATGGGAATCTCAAAAAAGTTACATTTGAAACATTTCTGTTTCTTTTTTATTCTGAAAATGTCAGAGAGACTTCCCGCCCCCCCACAAGAACCTTTTCAGTTGACATTTTAAAAATTTAATATAACTAAATTTTTGTACGTTAGATTTTAAATTTAATATTTTCTTTTTAAACGTCATAACATAGCTTCTACTCCGATTAGTACTGCGGGCCTATCTTCTTTTCTTGTTCAAAGTGTCAGTCTTGAACTGTTTGATTACAACACACGGGAGACACTTTGAAACTATTTTGTTTCAATAATTGTAAAACTAAGATCAAGAATTAGGTGTACCAGCTCCTCAGCTCCCGGGCAGCAGCAATGGCCCAACACTGTCCTCATCCTCCTTTCCCTGTCTGGGTTGCGATGTGCCCCTGAGGGAGTAATGAGGGATGGGAACAAATTAGCCCCGGGGGTGGAAGCGAAGTGCAGGGAGAGAAAGCATACAATTCTACCTTGCCCTTGCCCTGGCTCTGCAGAGTGCAGGGGGAGAATGATCCCTCATACCTTCCTCCCAGCTATATGCCCACAGAATCTGGTTCTTAAGGACTACAGAAACAAGCCCAATATCTGTTAATTTTTTAAAGGCTCATCTACAGCCAATATTTACATATCCAAAGCCTGCCTCAGCATTGTTTCTTTTCATCAGGAACCACTAGAATCTCTTTAAATGATGAATTATTGTAGCGTAACGTTCTATTTCTGTATATTTAAAATAGTTCTTTATATGAAAAGTTGCAGTGGTCACCATCAAAAGTCAACCATTGCCAGGAGTCCGGGAGTCCACCCGCCTGCGAGGCAAGCTGCAAAGGAGCTGGAAAACCTGGAAACCCCAGCTCCCTGCTAGACGCTGCCATTGCAGGGCTAGGAGGGTGAGCTGGCAGGAAACCAGATCAGGTTCTGATGGAATCACTTAAGAAACTAGCATATTGAATGCTCATCTCCAAAAGAGCAGCTGGTAACTTTTGGTGGAGGTTTTTTCAATATCATCTCAGCCTCATCCTCAGATTCTAATAAGCAGATCATGTTGGGTGGTATAATTTAGCAACTGTTCATTATTCAATCCCAAAACACTTACCCTAAGATAGGCCAAGATCCCTGACCTTAACTGTAGATGGTATTCTTCATCCATTTGTCTTACCTCTTGTTTAAGGAGTAAAGACAAGTGAGCAATTTGATTTTTGCCTTGATAAATGAAATCAGATCCTTCAGTTGAATTAAATTGTACTTTCAGTTGGAAGCCATGTGCGTTCATAGAATTAGAAGTTGCAAAGTTGTGTTATGTTGCATAGTTAAAGCAATTTTCTGCTACTCTTGCCTTAAAAGCTGAGGAAATGACAGCCATTTCAAGTGATTTAAAATATTCGCTGAAATATTCCAAGAATATTGTTTTGCAATTTGCTATGAAAAAGGAGGCTGTAATGTCCAAAGTCTTCCACTGTATTCTGGTGGCCAATTTTAATCATTTCACAATAGAAAAGGGAAAAAATCCAGCTACATTTACATTTTTTAAAGTCATTCATGTAACCTTTCAAAATGTTTTTAGTAATTTACTTTAGAAAGGACTATTTGGCATGTACTACACTACTCCTGCGGGCTGGATTGGCTGATAATTGTCTCTCTCTTGAAAAAAATGTTTTATTTTTATACTTTGCTTCCTTAAAACGGGTAATGAATTTAATGGCCTTTAAAGTAAGGGATAAATGGCAATTAGCTTTTGCCAGGTCCAACTGTCAGGGAATCTTTCACACAGCTCTGCTAGCACCTCAGCATCTGAGCTACTCCATTCCTAGACCTCTTGGGAAATGCTGTCAATTGTGCCCAGTTATTGGGAGTTTTATGGAATCATAAAAACACAGATTTGGAAGGGGCCTTGAGAAGTCATCCAGTCCAGCCCTCCTGGTGACGAGGCAGCACTAACTAAGTCTAGACCATCCCTGACAGGTGTTTGTCAAAGCTATTCTTAAAACCCTCCATTGATGGGGATTCCACAACTTAACCACCCTTAGTTAAGTTTTTCTTAATATGTAACCTAAATCTTTCTTGCTGCAGATTAAACCCATTACTTCTTGTCCTGCCTTCAGTGGACATGGAGAACAATTGACCACAGTACTCTTTATAAACAGCCCTTAACGTATTTGAAGACTTCTGACATGATGTGGGCAAACATCCACAAACAAGTAGGTTGAAATCACCAGATTCATTTTCATGTGTCACATAGGACATGCAACTTCTAATCATATGAACTGGTCAGCTTTATTAAATTGTTTTTATTTTGAAGAAGAGGGAAACAAATTAAAGATTAACTACAAGAGATTTCAGTTGTCTCCCACAACTGTTAAAACAACTGACAAATGCAAAATTTACTTGGCACAGAGATGAAACTGCTTACCATTTATGCCACCTCGTCCTTCAAAAATATCCTTTTAAAAAAAACCTTACAGTTTGCATACGTTTTTGAAAATTGTTTTAACATTTCTACTTAGGTCAATGACTAAGGCTGGGAGTCTTTCACGGAGGTCTCGGAAGTCACGGATTCCATGACTTTCTGGGACCTCCATGACTTCCGCAGCTGCAGTGGCTAGTGTGGCTGATCCCAAGGGCTGCTCGAGCAGCCGGGGCAGCAGTCCAGAGGAGCGGCATGAGCATCGGCGGCGTCAGGGGCACCCCGGGCCACTACCCTCTCTCCCAGAAGCGGCGGCGGCAAAGCCCCGGGCCGCTCCCCTTTCCCCCAGGAGCAGAATTGGTGGCGGTGAGCACTCCCCACTCCCTTAGGAGCAGCAGAGCACTCCCCACTCCCTTAGGAGCAGCAGCGGTGGGGCCCCGGGCCACTCCCCCAGCACCTAAGATTCAGTTAGGGGTAATTTTTGTAAAAGTCATGGACCGGTCACTGGACGTGACTTTTTGTTTATTGCCCGTGGCCGGTCCATGACTTTTACAAAAAATACCTGTGACTAAATCAGAGCCTTATCCATGACACACATGCTAATATTAGAGAGGGTTGGAAAAATTTTGATGGAACATTTCTCTCATTGGGAAATGCTGATTGGATAAAATCAAAACATTTTGCTAAGTTTTTGAGGGGAATTCAAAATGTTTCATTTCCACATTATTGATACATGTAGAATAATTGTGGCAATCGTCCATCTTAAAAGGTTATGTAAGCACCAAAGCAGTTCAGTTATTGTGTGTCATGCTGCTTCATTATGAGTGGCTAAGAAGTCCAATTCTTGAGCAGAAGTCGTTTCCACAAATAGTGCAGGCACAAGGCCCAGGGCTAGAAGATGAAGCCAGCACACCAGGGCCGGCACTAGCACTAGGTGACCCTAGGTGGTCGCCTAGGGTGCCAGGATTTGGGGGGCGGCAGGCGGCTGCCTCTTGCCTCTACGCGCTCAGCTGCTGAAGGTGGAGCCGGGAGGCAGCCACGGTGAGCCGCCTCCCCTGCCTCCTGGCTTAGCTGCTGAGCGGGGAGCAGGGAGGCAGCCGCGGCAAACCGCCCCCTGCCTCCCCGCTCAGCCGCTGAGCGAGGAGCCGGGAGGCAGCCCTGGCGAGCCGCCCCCCTGCCTCCTGCCTCCCCACTCAGCTCCCGTGGGCGGGGGGGGGGGGTGGCGTTAGCTGGGGGGGGGGGGAGGCGCAGGGCTGGTGCAAGGAAGTTTCGCCTAGGGCGCGAAACTTCCTAGCACCGGCCCTGCAGCACACTATTAGGGCTTGAAGCCTGAGAAAGAGGAAAGCACAGCAAAAACCTCTCTTCAGCCATTTTGATTCCCTGGCACAGCACACCCCTCCAGTGTGGCCTGTGGCTAGCTGCATCTTTCCAGCTTGCAGTGTCAATGATGAAAGTTTAAGTCAGTCTTGCAAACATCCTTGAATCTGAACCCAGGTCAGCCCCGTGACTTGGAGCATTCACAAATTTTCCACATTTTCCGCGTTCCGTCCACCCAGCTCTGAAGGAAGCACAGAAATAAGAGTGGGAATACTGCGACCCGTGCTGTAACTCCCTTTTGGGTCAAGACCCCCAATTTGAGAAACGCTGGTTTGCCCTGTGAAATCTGTATAGCATAGGGGAAAAGCACACAAAAGACCAGATTTCACGGTCCATGATGTGTTTTTCATGGCCGTGAATTTGGTAGGGCTCTAGATATCGTTGATCCTACATAGCAGAACTTAACACCATCCTAGAAGTTTATGTATAACTATTTAAACTTCTGGTGCTGTCAAACGTACTTCATGCCATAATCATTAGTGTGATGGCTAGTCCAAATTTATCACAACTAGCACAAAATTATTGCAAAGTTGCTGAAGCTCCTCTTCACTTTGTGCAAAGAAGTTCTCTTAGCAGGTATTTGACTTTGCTTTTTGCGCTTGTACTTGCAACGCTGAAGAATTTTCCATCTGATCTCGTACAAAGATTTACACTTTCAATATTAGATAAGAAAGTGTGATGAAACAGTAGAAAGAAGAATATGCCAAAGAGTGTTGGTGCCAAAACACATCCTTATTTGCCACCACTGTGGATATCAAATCTGTCAGATTGATCATTCTACTGGACTGTAGCCTTTATGCAATCATGGAAGGATTGAATCAGACTGAAGGCAACCAATTCTCTCCAGTAATTGAAAAAAGGCCCTTTCTGCTGACCAGGTCAAAAGCCTTTGTAAGATCTATGATGGCCACATAGCCACGTTTTCTTTGCTCTTGATACTATTCTTGCAGTTGCCTTAATGCAAAGGCCATGTCAATAGTAGATCTACAAGCACAGAAACCACACTGACTCTGGATATACGTTCCTCAATAATGTGCAATTTTTTGAAAGTGACCCATGCAAATGCCTTAGCAGCAGCATCAAAGAGAAATACCTCTTAGTAGTTGCAGTCCCCCCCAGTTTTTTTTTTATACACATTGTTATGTTGGCAGCATCCTTAAAGTCTTACAATACCACCCCTTTCCTCCAGCAAGCAAGCAAAACATTGTGCAGATGTTTAAGCACAACCTGCTCTCCCTGTGTCAGCACTTCAGTTGGAATGCCATCTCTTCCTGCAGCTTTTCCTGGTGCTAGAAAGGTGATTGCCTTTTCAAACTCATTTATAGATGGTTCTATCTCTTCGATGGTCTGGAGACAACATTTAGTGCCGCTTCAGAAACACATGAAGGAATTTCACTCGAAGAGTTTGTGAAAGATGCAACACTGGATGGAACATTGCTTCTGAGGAGGTAGTCTCCACTAAGAGATTTGAGTAGAGCAGTCTTACTGGCTGAAGGACCTATACCTTTTTCGATTCCATCACACATACCTTTCGCATTTCCATTCTCAAAGGATATTTGTATCTTCTCGCACAGATCAAACTAGTAAGATTGAGCACAATACCCTGTTGGCTGTTCTTAGATTAGCATGTGTCTTAGGAGAAGGGTTCATGTTGTGGTGAAGATATGTTCTGAATTTTGCTTCAATAACTGGAAGCATTTCTTCAGAGTATGCTGAAAATAGTCTTTCGTGTGTGTGTTTTCCATGCTGCATCAGCATTCAGAGGAGGTGCAACTTATGGCATAGTTTTCTTGAGTTTCACAGTGAAACTCCTTGCCTGAGGAGGTTGTGAAGGCTAGGACTATAACAGGATTTAAAAGAGAACTAGATAAATTCATGGAGGTTAAGTCCATTAATGATTATTAGCCAGGATGGATAAGGAATGGTGTCCCTAGCCTCTGTTTGTCAGAGGGTGTTGGATGGCAGGAGAGAGATCACTTGATCATTACCTGTTAGGTTCACTCCCTCTGAGGCACCTGGCATTGGCCACTGTCGGCAGACAGGATACCGGGCTGGATGGACCTTTGGTCTGACTCAGTATGGCCATTCTTATGTTCTTATGTTGTGCCAAGCATCATGGAGCCCTGATCTTGGTTGGAACTTCTAGGGGAAGAGTATTATTAACAAACGACAGTTAACAGGCCTGAATTGAACTCAGTGGAGTTATATCAGCTGAATATCTGGCCAAGTCTTTTTAAGATTAGTTGTGTGAATTTTGCCAGTGATTTCAATGGGACCAGGATTTTTCCCTTAGTAACTTAATGAAAATAAACATTTTTAAAAGCCATTAGAAGAGTTTCTACACCACTAAGGCAAGTCCCAAACCCATACCCTCGATCTAAACATCTCTGCAAGTGATAGGGGGCCAGAATCCAAGCTATGATCAAAATCCAGATTTCATATCTGGCCCCACTACCAACATGGTCTAAAATGGTCCAAAACCCTGGATCCAAACATCCTTCAACTTGGTATCTAGATTTAAACCCTGTCCCAGTTATCATGACAAGCTCTATATACTATGTGTACATGATTTTTGATTGTACTATGGATGTATTGTCTTTGTACATACATTTGTAAGTTGTATTTTGGGTGAAAAAAGTCAAATACATTTTAAAAACTAGTGATACCAGAAGGTGTGTACAGAGTGTGTTCAAAACATGAGTAGGTACAGATCTACAACATTTTCCTTTGCATTGGTAGGTTTTCTCCTCCATAGAAATACCCAGAGTTATGTAAAACATACCACAGAGCAGTTTTCTAGCTCCAGTTCAGATATGGAAAATGTGTTTCATGCTGACAGTTTAGTTTAAGGCACAATCCTGTGATCAGGCGCATGTGACAAGATTGTCAGTTGCTAGGATTCACTGTAGACAGATTTTAAAAAGTCCTTGCCTCTATAAATTCTCACTTTTCTAGAAGCACCGAAATCCTACAACTCATGTCACTACACGCTATGAATAAACATTAAACACATAATTCTGCCATCAAGTGTCAGAATGCATGATCCCCTCAGTAGTGGTGGTCATTACTACGGGGGCACTGCCATATTCAGAAAATTAAATAAATGCATGGATATTAATTCTTAACTTCCACAGTCCCATCATCTTTTAGATGAAGAATATAACGAGGGGGCACCTGCTCCAATGCCCCAGATGCTGTATTGAACATTCCAATGAGGGCTCCATAGTAGCAAGACTTCATTTAAGTCTTGCTACTATGCATCTTTTCAGAAGGATCTTTAATTAATAAGTACATTTGCAGCTATGTAGATTTACATTCCAATTTAATAATTTAAGCTGCCCCTTAGTCTTTCCAAGGAGTGTCTACTGACATTACAGTCAAGGGCAGAATCTATGGGTTATTTTCCACTCTCTCCGTTTAGTCACATGAGCCTGATCAATGGTCCTTTGAAGTCAAAGGACAGATTCCCACTGACTTTATTAGGCCCAACAAGCTACACGCTGCTTTCAGATCTGCATAGTCAACTTCCACTAAAGTCAGAGAGCAGAATTTGAGGGCAGTAGCTGACTATGTATTTGAGAACAGAGTTGTTTCCAGTATACAACAAAAAAGTAAACCACGCTGTATTTGTACGTGTCTTTGGATCAGAAAACAAATACAGAAGTCAGTGTAGAACAGGTAATTAACCACTGCTATCATATGTTGGATTAATTGGTACATTGTACTGCTAAAAATCTGGCTACAAAAATCCGATTACAAACATTTTGTTATGTGCTGCATTTTGTTATGTGCTGCAGTCCTTAGCATTCTATAAAAAAGGCTTTGTATCTACGGTAATTTATTTTCATGAGCTTCAAAAACCAAAAACCCCACAGGTCTCATGACTGGTATTGTCCAGTGCACCAAGCTGATTTTACATTTTACAGCAGCTTGGAACATTTGAGAAACAGACATCAAACCATGTTTGACGTGCTTATCTTGCTATGAACTGTTATCATAAATGGCACCTTATCAAAATATTCCAGTATAACTAAAAATAGAAGTGTTTGGTTGATTTTTTTCATTAAAAAGGTCATGCATTGTTTCAAATAAAATACTCATTCAAATGGGGGGGGGAGGGAAATCCCTTTCTTCTAGTGAGTACTCTTCAGTTAAAACCCCTCTTTCCTAATGTAGTTCACATTAGTTTTCCTTAAATTCTACAGAATAGTTCAAATGCCACAGAAAATGGAGAGTCTTTGCCCCTCAGAAAAGTCTGGTCTTATTTTAGTTTATGGTTTAATGTTAAATATTGCAATGTTATGGTATAAGGTAAAAAAACACAGGGTCTGGATCAAAGTGTATTGAGGTCAATGGAAAGACTATCCCGAACTTCAAAGAGCTCTGAATCAAGCATATAACTACCATTCAGAAAAATTATACACTCACCTTCACAAATCTGGTCTTTCCTCTGTATGTATTCCCAGGAAATCAGCAAAGCCACCAGGACTCTGTAAACTGTGTGGGGGGAGGGGGAGAAGGAGGCCACACATTGGGACTCGACATTGAAGTGGAGAGGGCCTGGATGGTATGCTCAATGCATTAACAACTGTATGGATCCACTAGCTAAAACTCAGGGGGTGTGAACAAACAGCAACCACTATAAAAGCCCATGGACTAAACTAGCAAAAACAAAAAAACCCTAGCAACTCAGAGAGACTGCACAGACACTCCATGGCTTGGGAAGAGGAGGATTCCTTTTCCATAGAATATCACATCAGCTGGATGTTTCCAACACCCCAAGCAGGCTCATTCTAAATCCAGCGCTCACACAGTTAATCCAGTTCCTTCTCTCTTAATAAACGCAACTCCCAAGTCTTCATTAACTATCACAAACTCATGTTCCCCACCAATGTATCACATCCTTGATCTGGACAGATCATGTTCAGGTCAGACTGCAGAGTTGTCAGAGAAAGCACATACTACTGAACTCTATAATATATTTTCTTTGGCAATATGGTACAGAACCTTGAGGACAGGTGAAATTTGAGCAAGGTGTCTACTTTACTGTTTGTGTCTCTCTCACATCTTTTGCAGTTTGTCATCTGATAATGTGAATGGAACAAGATGTGAACCTATGAAGGCATGAACCTTCCCCTTCAATCTTTATAAAAGCTGCATGCGCCATCAGAGAATCTTTTCTGGTGTGACTTCTTCATGGAAGCAAGGATCTCACATTTTCAGAATTACCGTGCCTTTCTCATTCACTACAGTCTTTCCCAGGCAGTTTGATATACATCTTACCATGCAAGGAAAGATAGATGCTTAGCGAAATCAAGCAGCACTTCTTGCTCCAATAAATCTATACAACAATTTAATAAAAGGAAACATTTTTCAAGAAGGTAACTTAGCCTCTCAGAGTCAGTCCAGTATGTGCGTTGCTGCTCAACACAAAAAGCAATGCAACAACAAGTGGTGCATTGTCTGCACCTCTTACAGAATTGAATAGAAAATGTGAGCCTTTCTGAACAAACCCATAGAATTCTCTCTGCTTTCACACTTGATAGCATGGTTCTATAATGCTTTCTATAGGCTCTCATGCACTATTACAATCTATACACAATTTATATAGAATCCTATTGGCTTCATCCCTATTAAATTCTAGAGGACTTTTTCATAAGTGTCTCAATATTGCTTCTTCAGGAAACAAACCCTTATTGAGCTATATTTATTTTTTTCCCCCTAAATAAAAAATGTTTTTGAATGGCTTGCATGATATGCAGATCTAAGCATGTGTCATGATTAATCAAATCCTAAGGGATACAATACAGAACTCATGTCCTCACAGGAGAAATTCCAAGGACCAGAAGTCTATTATTTTATAACAATATGGAAATACAATCATTCATAGCAGCACGTCCATTAGTAGCATTTCTGTTTTATCCTAACTGGAAGATCTTGTCATTGTCAACCCAGTGCATAAAGAACTCATGAATAGAAGACTGGTGTGGAAGAAGAATTGTATTCTTGCAGGGTGGACGATGTTTGTCTATATATTTCAGGAGCCTGTCTGTACTCATCAGTACAATACTACTATCTAATGAGGAAGACTCACTGCAATCTGAAAAAACTAAGGATGTCAGGTCAGGTTCGTCGACACAGAAGTTAATCTGAACCCACCAATAAAATAAAGCCATCTAAAATACAAGGGGCAATGCATGCCAAAAGAATTAAGGATACCGGTCTACATCTGTCAATTACCTTGATCACATTAATACAAGAATATTGTTTTAAATGGAAGAAGTATTTCCAGTGTTGTAGTTAGTTATTTGAAATTTGTATATACAACAACTGATCCATTATCTTTCCCCTTCCTTTTGTAAGTCATCCTGATTATGCAAGTTATCCACATTTTTATCATTAGCAAAATAAGCAGCTAGTAATGAAGAAGCAGTTTGAGATATAAAGATAATTATTACAAATAACTAAATGAATACCTTTCCCAGACATGAAAAAGATCTCTGTGTAGCCCAAAAGCTTGTCTCTTTCACTAACAGAAGTTTGTCCAATAAAATATATTACCTCTCCCACCTTGTCTCTAATTATACAGCAGTCATTGTTCTTTGCAACATTCATTTACTCAAGCCCAGATAACACACACTTATGTACTGCTCAGTGTATAATAGAATTAGCAAAAGTTTTACCCAAAAACATTAAACAAGACAACTACAGTATAGCCAACTCCCTGCCCAAACACTAAAACAAGGATCAGCAACTCATAAGACACAAATAGCAAGGGAAAGACTGCAAAACAAGTATTGTATCCAAAGAGGAAATTTTAAACAAACAATGGGCAAAATACGGAAAAAAAAAATCTAGGAAGGAAAAGTTTAATCAAATAAGGGAACCTTCACAAGACAAAAGGTAAAGAAAAAAATCAAAAACAAATAAAGCAGAATTTTGTGCAAAGGAAGAGTCTGAAATAGGGTATTATATGTCCACTGAGAACAAATCTGATCCCTATGTCTTTTATACTGTGAGGGATAAACAACTGACTAAAACAGAGTTTAAACAGCTTTGCCGACATAAATATAACCAGGAAATACAAGTTGTATAAAATTTGATCTGAAAGCTAATACTGTTGTTCTTTCACAAGCACAAAGCACTGTATGTGTTCCCGTAATATATTTGACCAATATCTATTGCAGTATTTGTTTTAGGAAGGCTTGTTGAATTTCACTACATTTGGAATGTTTCTCAGTGAAAGGCATTTGTGTTACATAAGTTATATGCTATAAAATGCTGCAACCTCCTCTCCCATGTTTCTAAAGAATGAGTTCTTTTGTTTCCTCTCATACATAATGTCCTGAAAGGATTAAATATTGTAACTGTTTCAAATCTGAACATTTAATGTATGGATCAATGCTATTTCTGGACCTCAAGATTGCCCCAAAATGTATGAGAAATTCACAAGCTGCCCCCAAGAACTGATTTTTCATTCAGTTCTCTGTATTAGCTGAATTAATGTGTAAAATGTTGCATTGCTCTATTTTAGCTACACATACAGTGGCTTATAATGTACCATCATTATGCAAATTCATAGTACTACACTTTAGAAGAAATAATCAATTGCACAAATACAAAATGACTGCCTAGAAAGGAGTTTTACAAAAACAGATCTAGTAGTCATAGTGGATCAAACTAAATATAAGTCCACAGTGTAATACTGTTGCAAAAGGAAAAAAAAAAAGCGCACACATCATACTGGAGTGTATTAGCATTAGTGTTCTAAGCAAGACAAGAAGTAGTCCTTGCACTCTACTCAGCACTGATAAGGCCTCAGCTGGAGTATTGTGTTCAGATCTGGGCACCACTCTCTGGGAAAGATGTAGATAAATTGGAGAAAGTCCAGAGGAGAACAACAAAAATGATTAAAGGTCTAGAAAACATGACCTATGAGGAAAGATTGAAAAAAAATTGGGTGTGTTTAATCTGGAGAAGACTGAGGGGGCACATGATGATAGCCTTCAAGTGTATAAAGATTGTTATAAAGATGAGAGTGATAACTTGTTCTCCTTAACCACTGAGGATAGGATAAGTAGTAATGGGCTTAAATTACATCAAGGGAGATTTAAGTTAGACATTAGGAAAAACTTCCTAAATTTAAGGGTAGTGAAGCATTGGAACAAGTTACCTAAAGAGGTTGTAGAATCTCCATCATTGGGAGGTTTTTAAGAACAGGTTAAACAAACTTCTGTCAGGTATGGTCTAGATAATACTCAATCCTGCATTAGTGCAGGGTACTGGACTAGATGACTTATCCAGGTCCCTTCCAGTCCTACATTTTATAATCAATTTTTAAATCAGAACTACTCACTGATTCCAATAGGGAGTTCCACTGAAAGATCTATGGCACAATATAGCCCAATATGGAGAGGTTCAGCAATGTAAGTTTAACCTTCTAAAATCTGTTGTGACTGAGTCTGATCCAAAAACCCCATTGATTTCAATGTGCAATTGAAAACACTCCCATTCTGGGCCCAGGTTTGCCAAAAAAGGACAGTTGTCATTGATGAGGACATGCAGGTCAGTCCCACTTTTGAAGGCTAGCCGATGCCCAGCTTCAATCAGTTTGCTTCTTTCATATGACATCATCTTCTGATCCTTGATAATGCCCTCATTTTCCTAGTCCAAACCACAGATCTCTTTTTCCATTCCAACATGGAAGATGGTATTTGGACAAAATATAAAAGAAGTGACAAAGATTTATGTAAGAGACACTTGTCGGAGTTCAGAGTCTCCCTCTCATATAGTAAATGAAAAAAATTAAACCAAGTTCTAAAAATTAGGTTATGATTGGGCAAATGAAAAGTATTTTAAAAGGTAGCAGTTAATTGTTGCCCTACCTCTGATCTGTGAATTTGGAACCCGCTGTTTTCTCCCATGTTGGAAACATACCATAAGACGCACAAAAGCTGTGTGAGAATTTAGAGTTTGTAGGCTATTGGGTACCTCGCCTTATTGGGCTTGTCCTTATTAGACAGACAATCATATCAAGCTAGAACATGACCTTGAAAAATTGTATTAAATGTGACCAGAACTCTGCAGTCTGTGTAGCTAAATAAACTGATCCACAACATATCAGTAAACACTATTAATACCAAGGTTTACTCAAAGGTTTACTCAATACCAGCTGAGATTGAATATGACTTGTCCATGTCGATACTGACTGCAAAGTCATGATTAACATTTAACATAACTGCTTCAGGTTGTTTTCAAACTCCATGTCATTTATTTTAATGAAGACAAGCCTATTCTATACCCAGAATTCCCAGTATTCTCAGGAGTTCTGAGTAAAGATTACGGTAATAGTACACGGCCCATAACATGGCTGATGTAAATTTAGAACATCACTAAACTTATCAAGTTCAAAAGTTTCTTCTTACTTTAGCGCTTGGAAGAAAATTTTAGCAACAGTTGCTCTAGCTCCCCACACACCTTTAAAGGGATGCATAACTAGAATTATTTGGAAAAAAAAATGTGTGAATTGCTGTCGTCATGTTTTCACTGGTTTAAAAGAAAAGCAAAACATGTTGCGGCTTTGCCTTGAAACATTTTTTCTTTAACACAGAATAACACAGGTGATATTCATGGATTAAGTGTTTTCAAGATGAATGTGATAAACAAACTGTTGCCAAACATGTAAAAAGTTGGGATTTCTTCTGAAGTCACATTTCTTCCCTTTCTCTCCAACCATTTTTACTTTTTTTCCCGCCTTGCAATTGAGGAGGAAAAATTGTTATGTCTTCATTAAAACTCTTGAATTTTCATTAAAGTTCCTTTTTGCATTTTCATGGCAAAAAAAAGTAAGAATTCAGAGTTATGCATAACTCTGATCATAGTCACTGACTGGTATATGCTACAGCTGATGCCAGTGCCACTCACGTCAATGGAAAGACTCCATTGAGCTTTGGAACAGGCCTATAAGAAGAAAAAAAGTGCAGATTATTCATGAATATATTCTCTAAGTAGTCTGAACTCACATTGTGTAGACTCCATGACAGACAAAAAAGTGTTGCATACATGAAATGGTCACAAAACATATGATCAACCACAAGCCATGAGTTGTCAGGCCCAGGGGGGTTCTGGGAGTCATCACACTCCAATCCACCACCCGGTAGCTCAAAGAGGGAAGCTGGGAGCAGGTGAAGGAATAAGCCCTCTAATATCTCTCATGACAATTCATTTGTCATGGCACCAAGACGTTTTTCCATCAAAACTGAAAACCAGACAAGCTGTAAATAATACAATGTTTTAAAGTGTTCTCCATCATTAGTTAATTCTACACTCCTCTCCTCCCCCACACCTCTGCCCCCAAAAAGATCCTAACTTGAAACAGGACAAAAGTGAGAAAATTTAAATTAAGTTTATTGGAGTCATCCAAATTCTAATGTTTTACACAGACCAAATTTCTGAACTTCATAATCCAATTTAAAATGTGTTAAACGTAAAAACAGGGATGCCAGATGGGTGCATCAAGCTATGATGACCTTTTTGAGCTTTCTTGGAAGCTAAGATAATCAACAGAAATATTACTTTAACTTTGAATTTTCTGGCCTTTTATTGTTTGTTTTTTTAATACCAACAATTCTCCTGTAATCCCATTTATTCTCCCCTCTGAACCCCAATGTATTCTCAACCTAAATTTAATGTGGTTTATTGTCTGGAAATACTTCCAAATTTCATTCTTTAGTGACCAGTTTTTCTGCCAAACAATCTAGTCAATGGAGTCCGCCAGAAAGATATAAATCCACAGTTCAATATATAAATAAGCCTTACTGGAGGAAAAAGCTTTGCACTATGAAATCAGAAATTCAAACAGGCAAGAATAATGCTCCTCTAAGCAAATGGTTCCTGCTGAAATCAGCCTTGAATAGACTGCGCAGCCAGTATATTTTGTTGCTCATTTCTCTTTACCAAGATGTCTGACAATGGGAGGTTATAGTAGATGGAATACAGAATAAATACTCCCGAGAATACTTCACAAGCTTAGAAGCGATTTCTCTAGAGCAAAGCTAAAATACATATATTTTTGATGGCAATGATTATGCAGAAAAATTGCTTGTCATAAGTAAATGGTTCAGTAGCATTTTCAAGATCAGGAAATCCTCTCTCTACAATGGATACTTTGTAATGCCAACAGACAGATCCAAAACTACATTATGACTCATTCCTAAGGCATTTAAACATTTTCTTAAATGTCTGGAGTTTGAATCATTCACGGCTCTGACAAGAAAAAAACCAGTACTTTCATTCCTTTCAGATAAATCTTTATAGGAAGAGCTGTGTTTTTTACCCAGTGAAAATGGTACAGGGTGTCCAGTTCAAAGGTCAGTACTAGGCAGAAAACTGTGTTGATATTGTGGGGGTACTAATCAAACAAATTACCAGCTTGTCTCTACAGATTTTCTGCTTCTAATATAAAGCCTTTTAAAGAACAAAAGTATTTGACTGTTGTAAGGTATGTGTAAATCATAACAACTTTGTACAGCTTGTGGAGGGTTGAAATTCATATGTTTGAACAAGTTTCTTTCCGGATTCACAGCCTAAGTCATCCCCTCTTGACAAAGTTTTAATAGAGTTTTATTAATTTCCTTCACTAGTGCTGTTCAGTCAAGGCTGATGGATGTCAGACTCTCAGGCTACAGCAAGGATAGCAACCATCTTGTAGTTAATATTCACAAGATCCCATTAGCTTTTTAAGTTATTTTACTCTCCATTAATACACTATGTTCTGGGCAGCAGCAATGGGAACTTCAAAAATTTAATATTTAATCTCCAGATACCTAAAGAGTCAGTGTATGTTTTTAAAATGTTACTGAATAGATGCACATCACTGTAGATTTCTTTTATACCCTGAAAAATCTCCCAGCTCTACTCTGATTTGCTCCCTATGTACATAAAGAATGAGGCAGAAGTATCTGTCTTTTTTCTGATTGTTCTGACTAGAACTGGTTAAGCAGTAGAAAAATATGTCCATGACTATTTTTGTGCCCATTTTGTTTTCCTTTCAGTGTGGGTTTTACTCATGATTTTGAGATCACACATAAAATGCATCTTTTGTGTGTGTAATTTAGAATTCATTTTAGGAGCATTCACACCTGGAAAGTTACTTAGAGTTTAGCTCATTCAATGAGGAAACAGAAACAATGCCTTATGATTTGGGGACCAAGCACAACTAAGCAATATAGCTCAAGTTTCAAATAGCAAGCTATAGAGGGCTTTTTTTAAAAAAAACTGAAAATGTTGAACAACAATGGAATTTGAAATAATTGTGATCTCTTTAACATGCCACAAAGGGAAGTAGTGAAGTGAATTGAAGTGTTTGTTATGAATTATTTGCCAAGCTATCACTCAAACCAAATTACACTGAAGTACAATACTTAATGATTAGGACCTCAGTCCTGCAAACTCTTGCATGAATGTTTAATTTTACTACTGTGAGCATTCTCATTGAAATTAAAGGGGCTACTTATGGTAGTAAATTAAGCACAATTTTTTTTGCAGGACTGTGGCCTTATACCAACAAAAACAATTGCATAGAAATATATTAACAACACACAAGTATCTGAAAATATAACCAGTCCTCTCCTCACAGCAGAGCATGGCATTCCAGACTGAGCCAGGCAGCTGTTTGGTGCTGCGACAGTGGGTCTCTTCTCGTGACTTTAGCCCTCCAGCCTGGTTGTTCATAATCTCACCCCTTCAAGGGTAATAAAGAGTCACACAGGCCAAAAATCCCATGACCCTGTACTGAGTTGTCAGCCCCAGTCCCGCCCTGGTCTCCAGTAGTCCTTGCCCCCTCTTCCTCAGGGAGACTTTCCTATTCCCCTTTCCTGAGCGGGGGAGGGGACGACCCAGGCCTGCCCATCCACTACTCTGGGCTCCAGGTCAGAATCCCTGCATGAAATGGTTGGAATCACTCTCTCCTGAGCTCCTACTGCTTCCCTGACCTGCTTCCTGATCCTACCATAGCCCTCCTGTGGGCTATTTCACAGACACAGATCCTCTGATCCTCTCCTCCTGGAGGTCCAGCTTCTTAGGCAGCCTCTCACCAGTTTGCTGCTGACGGGCCTCTCTTCAGTGGTTCCTCAGCCTTTTTGGCAGCTTCCTAGAACTCCCTGCTCCCCTTTCCCTGCAGGGCCAGTCAGAGTATAAACTCTCTGCTTCAGTTCTCCTCTCTGTCCTTCCTCTGCAGGAGACACCCAATCTGATTCTCCTCTTTGGAAATTTCTAGATTGTTTTAATTACCTGGTCTCATGAGAGCCAGCTTGTCTGGCACAGTGAACCATCAACTCTTCCCATGAATTTATCAGAACTATTCACCAACTGCTGAAAATGCCTGGAATTTAAACCATGAAAGATTTTTAATGAACAAAAGAGAAGACTAAATTTAAGAATAATGGAAAAGAGGCAGTTGTGATTATTTATAGGAAAAGGGGGACACTATGGCTAACATGTTCAAATCTATCTACTAAGCCTGGGTGCTTCATTTTTATGAAACCTGAAACACCTAGAAACAGATTTTCAGGATTTCTGAGCATCTGTACCTCCAACAACTGAAGTTAACAGCAGCTATAGGTCCTTAGCACCTCTAAAATCAGGCCTTAAGTGTCTCAGATCAAGCACTCAAAATCAGTGGACACTTGAAACTTTTGGTTTCCCCAAATTGCCCATAGACTAAGTGCACCATCTCTCTGTAAGCCAAGATTTCAGGAACCGAGTGCCTCCTAAATATGTAGCCTCATTTTCAGAAATGCTGAGAATGCCAAAAGCTTTGGTTGCCTTCAGTTGGAGTTGTTGGGTGCTCAGAGTTTTGAAAATTCTGGCCATTTATTTAGGTAACTATTTTGGAGTCTAACTTTAGGCACCCGTTTCTTATATTGTCAGCTAGAATGTATTCAAAGAGAATGTACTTTGCACGGAATAGAGCAGCAAGTGTTAGATACACTAAGTGAAACGTTTTCCTACTTCAGCCTAGCAGTTAAACCAACAGAATCACGATTTTTAAATTTAGAGATACACACACAATAAAATCCTTTCAGTCTTCATTCATCTTTAGTCAGTGCTTGAACAAGTCCATGGAAGAAATGCCAGAAATACAGGTGGAATGACAAATTTACCAAGGGTTGGACTGCACCATGCAACCGTTAAATCCACTGGAGCATGTTTTAACGAGTCTTTCTGATGCAGTTTGTCCTCGTCTATAGTTTGTAGTAATAATGTGCATAGTACTGGTTCAGCTGCACCATTTGGGTAACTTTCCTAATGTAGACAAGGCTTATGGGCAACATTCTGCCCTGACTTAGGCTATGTCTACACTACAGACCTTTCAGCAGCACAGCTGTACGGCTGCAGCTGCACCACTGTAAGGTCTCCCATGTAGCTGCTCTATGCCAGCAGGAGAGAGCTCTTCCAGTGGTAGCTATGTCGACATAGCACTGTCCACATCAGTGCTTTTGTGGGTGAAACTTATGTCGGTCAGGGAGGTGTTTTTCCACATCCCTGATCGAAAAAAGTTTTACTGACAAAAGTGCTAGTGCAGACAAAGCCTTACGCTCTGTGGAAACCTATTGACTTCAATAGAATCAGACCAGGTATAGATCAAGAGATATTTTGTCCCAATGCTTCCTGAATATGAATTTTATTGCCAACAGTAAGAATTAGCTAGCCAGGAAGCAGATGGACAATGGAGTATTTATCACCAGCTTGTAAAACAAAATGCCAATCATTATCAGGCAGTATTTGTAACCTTGTAACAGGTGAATTGAACTCCTCAGTTCTCACCACTTATCAATTTAATGCCAGAGAAAACATGCTAATGGTACATAGTATTGCATACAGTGCAGTAATTGTGTTATATAATTTCATCTTCAGTAGTAGATCTGCAACCCATATTTTTTGCAGATACATTATCAGATTAATATGATAATGGGTTAAATCCTGGGCCTATTGAAGCTAATAATAAAACTTCCTATGACTTTATTGGAGCCATGATTTTACCTGGTGCCTGGACCCCGGAGAAGACGCACATGTAAGGTGAAGTGGTGGCCTTGGGGAGAATAGGGGGTAGGTGGGAGGGGGCAGTGGGGTGAGAAGAGGGGGTAGGGGGAATTTAGGACATGCAGGGCTGCAGCAGCCAGAGAAAGAGGTGACTTTCCCCAGCTCCAGGGCTGCAGCTGCACGGGGAGAGACGGCCCTCCTTCCCAGCCCCAGCTCGGGGGCTGCCTCAGCAGGGGAGAGAGGGCACATCCATCACATTAGAAAGGTAAAATTACTGATATGAAAATATGAGTTGTGTGCGTTTATTTGTAGAACGAAAAAAGTTAATTATTAAGGGTTTTTTTAATATAGTGCTTTTATCCAAAGCGCTTTACAACAGTTAATGGCACAAACAACATTTGGAAAGATCATTAAGTGGTCCGCCGAGACCCTCAGCAATTTTCAAGTGGTCTGCAGAAAAAAAGAGTTTGTGAACCACTGCCTTAGAAGGCCAAGGACACACAGCAGCACTATGTGGTTCCCACCATTTTTGAGTAATTTAGCCAAATCAGACCTGGGCTGCACCAGCTAGTACCACTGCCTCAGTGGTGGATTTAGAGTTAGAGGGGTCCTGTGTGCAGCTTCATTTTTTGGTGTGGGGGGGGCCCTTGCGACCCAGCCAAGAAAAAAGAACATTCTCTCATCTCCCTGTGATGCTCTGTACCTCGGAGGAACACCCTACACCCCCATGTTCATCTTTATAAAATGATTGTGTGGTATCCAATGCAAAGTTTGCCATGTTGGGTGTCTACGGAAGGCTCATAATGCACTGAGCATGGTTGTTACAGTAATGTTATAGTAAGGTTATAGGTTATAATTTCATGTATATAGTTATCAGGCTGAAAATGTATCCTCATGGCTTAAAGTAGTGGCTCTCAAACTTTTTTACTGGTGACCCCTTTCACACAGCAAGCCTCTGAGTGCGACCCCCTTTATAAATTAAAAACTCTTTTGTATATATTTAACACCATTATAAATGCTGGAGGCAAAGCGGGATGTGGGGTGGAGGTTGACAGCTCGCAACCCCCCATGTAATAACCTCACGACCCCCTGAGGAGTCCCAACCCCCAGTTTGAGAACCCCAGGCTTAAAGCAAGCCCAGGCAAAAACTCTCCAAGAACAGAGAGGCAGATCACACCTCAGCAGGGCATGGATGGGACAAACCCAGACCAGCCTCACAGGAACAATGGACACTGGCTTAGGCAGCAACAAAAGAATCTGTTAGACCCTTGAGGGAGTCACCCCCTTTCTCTGGGCAGTTTGAAACTGTGATGAGGTAATGCTCACCTGACTCTGAAGCGGCGGGGCAGGGGGAAGCCAAGAGGAAAGAAAGGACATGATAAAAGGGAGAAACATTTTGCTATGCTCTCTCTCTTCCACCTACATCTACAGACACCACCACCACCAAGCACTGAACCACTGATCAAAGGGGCCTGACTGAAAAGCCAGCCTGTGGTGAGAAGCATCTAAGTTTTTAAGGACACTGAAAGTATTAAGATCAGCTTAGAATGCATATTGTTTTTATTTCATTTGACCAAATCTGACCTGTTATGCTTTGACTTATAACCACTGAAATCTATCTTTATAGTTAATAAATCTGTTTGTTTAGTCTACCTGAAGCAGTGCATTTGGTTTGTAGCGTGTCAGAGACACCCCTTGGGAGAACAAGCCTGGTACATATCAATTTCTTTGTTAAACTGACGAACTTATATAAGCTTGCAGCGTCCAGTGGGCACAACTGGACACTGCAAGATGGAGGTTCCTAGGATTGTTTCTGGGACCGGAGATACTGGCTAGTGGCATTCGCTTGCAGGTAGCTGGGAGCAGCTTAGATGCCAGAGGCTGTGCGTGAACAGCCCAGGAGTGGGGCTTCTCACACCTGAGCAGGGAAAGGCTGGCTCCCAGAGTCAAGGATTGAAGTGGCCTAGCAGATCACTGGTCCAGAGGGGAACGTCACACTCCCCCCCGCCCACCACCATTTTTCATTCTTTTTTCCTTCATCCTCCTCCTATATTATAAGTAATGGGAAGTAAATGAAAATAAAATGAGGTACCTTGGTTGGGGTGCACAAGTGGGTACGGGCTCTGGGCTGGGGCAGGGGGGTTGGGAGTGGGAGCGGGGAGCGGTTGGGCTCTGGGAGGAAGTTTGTGTGCGGGGTGCAAGCTCTGGGCTGGGAAAGGGGTTTGGGGTACAGGAGGGGGGCAGGGGAACAGCACTTACCTCGGGCGGCGCAGCTACCAAAGTGACCGGCACACACACCCCTCCGACAGCAGCACCTAGGGAGGCGGGGGGGGGGGGGAGAGCCAGGGGTTCTCCATGCGCCACTGCCTGCAGGCACCGCCCCGCAGCTCCCATTGGCCACAGTTCCTAGCCAATGGGAGCTGCGGAGTCGGCACTCGGGGAGGGGGGGAACAGCACGTGGAGACACCCCACTGGCAGGGACATGCCAGTCGCTTCCGGCAGCAAAGCGGCGCGGAGAGAGGGAGGCAGAGCGGGCAGGGAGCCGCCTTAGCATTGCTGCTGGCACGTCTCTGCATGCCCCTTGGGGAGAGGGGGGCAGCGGGTCTCTGTGAACTGCCCGGGGCGGGGGCAGCGCACAGAGCCGCCTCCTCTGCCTCCCCTGCAAGGGGCGCACAGAAACGTGCCAGCAGCCAGCCGCTTTGGGAAGCAGCGTGGGGCCACTGTCCACGGCATGAGCCCTGCTGTGCCACCAGCCGGGAATCAGGGGCAGGTTGTTAGATATTTGTCCTGAATTTTGGGGGTCCCCGTGTTGTTCAGGGCCCCATGCCATTGAGCAGTTTGTTTCATGGTAAATCCGCTCCTGCACTGCCTCTAACCTGCAAAAGAAGCTTGGTCTGCTACAGCCTCAAGATAGACTGCCCTGTGGGTTAGAGCCTGCAAATGTAACAGGAGAGAAGTAGTAGTAGTCTATAAAGGCCTAGAAGAGAGGCTCATCATTAGAGCAGAGATGGGGTACTAAAGGACCCATCACAAAAGCCTGAAATATCAGTACTAATATGCCAGTAAAAATGGTTTGGGAACAGCCCTCTTATTTTAGCTAGTGGGAAGATCACCAGCTTCTGGTTCTCCCCAACCCACTCATTACCTACAGAAACTAAAGCTGGGTGTTTATCTAAGGGAGTAGTCAATGATAACATTCCTTCCTTACACTCCTTTCTTGCATCTCAGCCAAACTCTTCCCTTAAACAGCAGTCAGAATTCAGTCATTTCAGAACAAAGCACCACACCGTCAAATCCAGGTGCTCTCATTACCAATTGCGCCCATTCAGCCTAAACAGAATATTGTAACAAAGCCACGCCTACCTAGACCTTCCTGGCTGCAAATACACACTCGCTAGTTCATTACAAAACTACACAGGGTTTATTTCTTAACAAATAAAGAATGTACACACGAGCCAGACAGGGCTGGAGATGGAGTTGAACATTGAGGCCCCAAATTACTTATTAGAGAGATACCCACTGCTAACAGGTGATTGGTATGTGCCAGGGCAGAAACAGTATGGTCATTGTTACAAAGGGAACTGTAATATAGAGAGAAGAGGCAGGAAGACATGAGGCAATGCCTTGGTGTTCATTTGGTCTCTAAAATTTTTGGAAGATGGTGTGATGTTGCACCCCATAATGCTTTATAGAAATATGCTTATGAGTGTAAATATGACATAACTGGACTATGTTTTATGCTAGATATGCCATGTAACGTATCTTTGCAAAGGTTATGTTCTACTGCATGTATTCATCCTATTCATATGCGTGTATCATTTTTATATCAGAAGTTATGAGTGCTGGCTCTATGCTTGTATTTAAAGTGTTTGCTGTAGGAAGCACCTAAGGCAAATTTGGTCAACATAGTGTGAAGGGGTTATTCAAGTAATTGGGAGTACTTGGCTAACAATGGACCTTGACAGACACCAATCCACATCTGAGCTTTCCTGGGAATGTTCGGGCTAACATGTGGGCAATAGTGTCGGCCTGTAGAGAACTGAGTCATGCATGGACATGTGACTTGCCCCTGTGACCCCAAAACTCCATCTTGTAGCTGTGATTCTACACAGGGGAAAGAGGGGTTTCCGCCCACAAGAGAGAGAGCCCCTGGAAACCCCCAGCCCCCATTTTGTCTTCAGCTGGCTCAAGAGATAGCCTTTCTTGATAGCCTCTCCACCCCAAAGAGATGCCTGAAAGAAACTGGAACAAAGGACAGTAACTACAGGGGTGTGAATGATTGCTGGACTCAGACTAGGAGGAAGTCTAGTCTGTAAAAGAAGCTTATTGCAACATCTCTGAGGGTGAGATTTACCTGCATGTAGTTTATTACTGTATTAGGCTTAGACTTGCGTGTTTTGTTTTATTTTGCTTGGTAATTTACTTTGTTGTGTCTGTCATTACTTGGAACCATTTAAATCTTACTTTTTATATGTAATAAAATCACTTTTTACAAAATTAATTAACCCAGAGCAAGTATTAATTCCTGGGAGAGCAAACAGTTGTGCATCTCTCTCTATCAATGTTATAGAGGGCGAATAATTTATGAGTTTATCCTGTATAAGCTTTATACAGAGTAAAATGGATTTATTTGTGGTTTGGATCCCATTGGGAACTGGGTATCTGGATGTTGGAGACAGGAGCACTTCTTAAACAGTTTTTAGTTAAGCCTGCAGCTTTTGGGGGACGTGGTTCAGACCTGGGTCTGTGTTTGTAGCAGGCAAGCGTGTCTGGCACAACCAGGCAAGGTATTGAAGCCCCAAGCTGCCAGGGAAAACGGGCTCAGAGGTAGTCCCAGCACAGCAGGTGGCAGTCCCAAGGGGGTTTCTGTGACCCAACCCGTCACAGATGGTTCCTTAGCCTCTAGGTGTTTGAAAGAATAGGTTTTTCTACCTCATCTCTGATGTACTAGATGTTTAACCTGGGTAATTTTTTTTAAACCCTCATTTGGAGGGAACTGAAGTGCACTGCCTGCAGACAAACAGACTATGTTAAGCTATAGCAAAGCCACTGGCAGCATTAAACAGCTGGACGGTATGTAAGTGAGGTAGAAAAACAACAGACAGAACCCCTCTTCGCTTCCCAATTCCTACTGAATTAAACACTAACTGACCAATCTGTCATTGTGCACATGGCATTTGCTGTGGCCAGTTTCAATAGGCTCATCTTATCACATCTTCTCACTGGCATAAAAGTCAACTTATGATGTAGCTGCCCCTATAATAGTACTTACCTTTCATCCATACATAAAAATGCTTCACAAAGGAGGGTAAATATCATTATCCCTATTTTACAGATGGCTCAGAGTCTAAGAAATGGTGTCCTTAGCCTCTGTTTGTCAGAGGGGGGTGATGGATGGCAGGAGAGAGATCACTTGATCATTACCTGTTGGGTCCACTCACTCCGGGTCACCTGGCATTGGCCACTGTCGGTGGACAGGATACTGGGCTGGATGGACCTTTGGTCTGACCCAGTACGGCCGTTCTTATGTTCTTACCACTCTAGACACTGCTGCACACTGCCTCCATCAGACATCAATGCTTCCTCAGCATTAATTTTGGCAGCAACATGGACAGAATGAGTCCAGACATGTCCTTAGGCCACATGTGGAAAGAAAGGACAAAAAAAAAAGAGGACCTGGCCTGCAGCACTTCATTATAGTAACAAAACTTTCTGTTATCTTAGTCTTCATTCTCTAGAATCCATAATGACTTTGAAAGAGGTCTAGCAGCATCACCTGCATTTCACTTTTTTTAAAAAAGCTTTCCTTCCTTTCTTCCACTGGAAAAGTATGAGACAGCACAAAGTGTGGAAAATCCCATTTTTCATGTTTTGTTTGATTATTCTCCAGCTTTGAGTGGAAAAAACGGGAAGGAGTTACAAAAAGAGAGAGAGAGAGAGAGAGCGCGCTGGGGAAGAGAGAATAGAAATATATATAAGAACATAAGAAAGGCCGTACTGGGTCAGACCAAAGGTCCCTCCAGCCCAGTATCCTGTCCACCGACAGTGGCCAATGCCAGGTGACCCGGAGTGAGTGGACCTAACAGGTAATGATCAAGTGATCTCTCTCCTGCCATCCATCACCCCCCTCTGACAAACAGAGGCTAAGGACACCATTTCTTACCCATTCTGGCTAATAGCCATTAATGGACTTAACCTCCATGAATTTATCCAGTTCTCTTTTAAACCCTGTTATAGTCCTAGCCTTCACAGCCTCCTCAGGCAAGGAGTTCCACAGGTTGACTGTGCGCTGTGTGAAGAAGAACTTCCTTTTATTTGTTTTAAACCTGCTGTCCACTAATTTCATTGGGTGGCCCCTAGTTCTTTTATTATGAGAACAAGTAAATAACTTTTCCTTATTCACTTCCTCCACACCACTCATAATTTTATATACCTCTATCATATCCCCTCTTAGTCTCCTCTTTTCCAAGCTAAAAAGTCCTAGCCTCTTTAATCTCTCCTCATATGGGACCTGTTCCAGACCCCTAATCATTTTAGTTGCCCTTCTCTGAACCTTTTCTAATGCCAGTATATCCTTTTTGAGATGAGGAGACCACAATTGTACGCAGTATTCAAGATGTGGGCGCACTATGGATTTGTGTAGGGGCAGTAAGATATTCTCCGTCTTATTCTCTATCCCTTTTTTAATGATCCCTAACATCCCATTTGCTTTTTTGACTGCTGCTGCACACTGCATGGACATCTTTAGAGAACTATCCACGATGACTCCAAGATCTTTTTCCTGATTAGTTGTAGCTAAATTAGCCCCCATCATATTGTATGTATAGTTGGGGTTATTTTTTCCAATGTGCATTACTTTACATTTATCCACATTAAATTTCATTTGCCATTTTATTGCCCAATCATTTAGTTTTGTGAGATCTTTTATATATATAAATCCAACCCCAAAACACAGAAAATTGATTTTTGTTTCCTAACGCGTACACACACAAAAAAAGACTAAGTCAAACCCGCAAGTTTCATTTTGTTTCTTCATTTCAGGATAAAGATATATTTAGGCATGTCATTTCAAAATGAACATTTGTTTTAAAATTCCCATGGACAACAACATTTTTCATTCAAAAAGACTTGAAAGGAGGTTTTTTTTTTACTCCCTGGAAAAATTTGGGTTTTCTGGCCGCTCTACTTCCAAACTTTTGATGGGTTTGTGGCAAGTATAAACCTCAAAGGAAGCAGTTTGCTAGTTCAGTGTGGTCTTTTTCACAACTTCTGATTCAGAATACTGTATATTTCTTAGCTTGACAGAGATATGATGCTGGGCAGGGGAAAGACAACATAAGCAAAATCTCAGTGTGCGCTGTAAGGGGGACACAGTGTAATCAATCCTGGAAACTTACTTATTCCAGCTGCAAACACTGTCCTTTACCCTACTTACAGGGGAACAGTACAACAAAGTTAACTAAACAAACAAATTTATTTTAAAAACAGAAGAAAGTTAGCTTTAATTTTGTTCTTTGTGGGTAACTTCATTTTATATAGTTTTCTCATATTTTCTTGACTGTCAATTTTTATTTGTAGCCCATTTGGTCTTTAAGAGGTAACTAGTCCTTTTTATTGATTTGTACTTAGTATTATAGAGTCAGATATTTTTTTTAATATAACAGATGACAGTTTGTAGGGTCTCTTCTTCTATATGGATCTTACCTGTAAAAATGTGTGTGAACAGAACACAGATGTTTATATATATAATTTATTTATTGTTTTAAATCTACTTTGAATAGAATTCTATGGACATTTAATGCAAAGAAAAGCCATAATCAGTATTAAAACTAATTATATAAACTAAACATTAAAAGATGCCCTATATCGGCCAAAGGATTGGTAACTGACTGGTCAACAAGACCCCCACATAGTAGCATTAAGGAAACATGAAACCCTTTATATGGGCTATGTTTGAATTTACTTATTAAGACCCCTGCAGTGTGATTTATGTGAGAGCACCCCTGTCATACCCCATGTACAATTACTGAAGTAAGACCACTTGGATCAGATTGCAAGACTGAGGCACAAATTTCTAAGTGTGCATCAAAGTTCTGATTATGTAGTAGTCCTAATATTGGAAAGCTGAAGCACAATTGCAAAGTAGAGAGTAAAACAAGCAGAGAGTCTAGGGTTTGTTTTTTATTGTTGTTTGGGGTTTTCTGGGGACAGTGGAGGGGAAATGCACAGAGACTACAGAATAAAACTTTACAAGGAAACTTTCAAAAGGCACAAACAGCAGTTAGGATCATTAAAAGAAGGTGCTAAAAAACCCAGTAGGTGTTTATCTGCGTCTTTAGGCATCTATATAGCTTTAACAATCTGACCACAACTGCTGGTGAAAAAAATTGGTAGAAGTTGAATGTCTAGCTCATGTGAGCCTTTGAAAAACGTCCCCCTATATTAATATTTTCTTGTTATATAATCAATAATTGTATGAGGTAGGAGCATTTTCCCATTTAAAATTATTTTCCCCTAGAAAATGCTTCAAGCAAAAGAGCTGAATCAGAATTGAAGGCACGATTTTTCCTTCAGCAGCCAGAGTTCAAACAAGCAAACAGCTGGACAGCTTTGCAGGAGAGAACAGAAGACAGCAGCTTCCAACCATCAATACATCAGCATATGAAATGGCATCCTTTTATAGTACAATGTCACCAAACTGAATGTAATCATTTGGGCTTCTTTGTAGCTGCATAGTCCCTGCCGCTCTGAATCAGCCATTTGGCTACCTCTATAAGCAGAAGAGTTACAACAACTCTCACCACCATACCACCTACAATTTCACAATGACAGCATCTCCGTGTTTCTCAAACATCCTTCCTGTGGAAAGACAATCACTCATTTTAAACCCCAAGCTACTTGCATTCCACACAAATTGGATGTTCTCTCACTTTTATTGCCAAGTTATTTACATGAGAAAAAGAATCATGAAATTGAGATTATAGAAAGAGGCATTTGCAAAAATACATCCCACAGCATTTTAAGTTTCATGCATAATTTTTGGTTACCCTCATTTTGGGTCTGTTACACATCATGTCTCACATTTGGGACCTCAGCATCTCTTTTATCCTTCTGTGAAATAGTCACTGCTTTAGATTTCTAACATTAAGCAGACTTTATTTAGATAACACTGTATTTCCCTAAGGGTGGGAAAGCAGGCAGACTATTCCTCTGTAGATAGCGGGGTAACCCTCACATCGGGTTAACTATAATGGCACGTTCCTTTTGATAATATCAGTGAGCACAAAAATAGATCAAAATAGAATATGCCACAGAAAAAATACAGGAAAGGGTGACTCGGTCCTTGCTGCAGACAGAAACAATCCTTGCAATATTACAATAAATTTGGCAGCCTATTCTCCCCTCCACCATCACCCCAAGAAACAGGATAATAATACACATTACACAGCAAATGTTACTTAAGTTTGCAGAGAACATATAGTGGGAGAGAGATACTGACATGTTCCCTAGAGAGCTGGTTTTGTTCTCACTCACCCCTGATTCACACTGTTTTAGCTCCACTGAAGACACCTGTGTAAATCCTGTGCAAGTGAGAGAGAATCAGGCTCCTAGGGGAACTCTGAATTCTCATTACTGAGGCCAGGCACCAAGAGTGACGGTGACTTAAAATAGATGCTATATGGAACAAATTAAGCAAGATTTGTGTTATCTGATCCCCTCAATACTTGTTCTGTCCAGGTTGGACTCAAAGCTGTCCCATGGCGTATATAATGTTAAATATTGACAAGTCAATAGATTTTATTATGGAACTGGCAAGCTACAATATATTAAGACTGACTTCCGGTAGGGACATGGCATAGCATTTCTCACTCAGGCAAGGGTTGTGCCTATAGAATAGATTTCGGCCAGGTTGTTCACCCGATTATCACTATTACCATGAACATTATGGACTGACTGTTAAAGTGCAATGATTGTACTTCAGGGTTTAGAATATTGGCTCAGTTCAGGAAGTCCCCTTACTTCCTGACTCCAGTCTTCAGCTCTCAGATGCTGACATGCAGCTTCTGATGGTTTCATTTGGAAGTGTTCACTCATGGCAGAGGGAAGCTCTGAAGCAGAAGTGAGGATAGCAGAATCTTTGGTTAGTCAAAAAGCTTTCTAAGGATTATTTTACAGGCTTGTGGTCCCTCTCAAAGTCCCAAGTAACGGAAGAGGAGAAGGACCTCGGAGTCCTGGTTGATCACAGGATGACTATGAGTCGCCAATGTGATGTGGCCGTGAAAAAAGCTAATGCGGTCTTGGGATGCATTAGGCGAGGTATTTCTAGTAGAGATAAGGAGGTGTTAGTACCGTTATAGAAGGCATTGGTGAGACCTCATTTGGAATACTGTGTGCAGTTCTGGTCTCCCATGTTTAAGAAGGATGAATTCAAACTGGAACAGGTACAAAGAAGGGCCACTAGGATGATCCGAGGAATGGAAAACCTGTCATATGAAAGGAGACTCAAGGAGCTTGGTTTGTTTACCTTAGCCAAAAGAAGGCTGAGGGGAGATATGATTGCTCTCTTTAAATATATCAGAGGGATAAATACCAGGGAGGGAGAGGAATTATTTAAGCTCAGTACCAATGTGGACACAAGAACAAATGGATATAAACTGGCCATCAGGAAGTTTAGACTTGAAATTAGATGAAGGTTTCTAACCATCAGAGGAGTGAAGTTCTGGAACAGCCTTCCAAGGGAAGCAGTGGGGGCAAAAGACCTATCTGGCTTCAAGATTAAACGAGATAAGTTTATGGAGGGGATGGTTTGATGGGATAACATGATCTTAGTCAAAGGTCAATTAATTGCCATCAGTGGTAAATAGGACCAATGGTCAATCAGTGGCATAGCCAGGTTTAGAGCACAGGGGGAGTGGAGCTAAAAAAAAAAGGCGCCGGGAGCAAAAAAAAAATGTTCCATTCTGGCTTCAGCGTAGGAGCAAAAGGCGTCGGGAGCAAAAAAAGGCGCCGCTTCTGCTCAGTGGGGGAGCGGCCGCTCCCCCTGCTCCCCCCCTGGCTACGCTACTGTGGTCAATGATGGAATGTTAGAAGTTACTACAGAGAACTTTTTCCTGGGTGTCTGGCTGGTGAGTCTTGCCCACATGCTCAGGGTTCAGCTGATCGCCATATTTGGGGTTGGGAAGGAATTTTCCTCCAAGGTAGATCGGCAGAGGCCCTGGAGGTTTTTCGCCTTCCTCTGTAGCATGGGGCACGGGTCCTAGAATCCTAGAATATCAGGGTTGGAAGGGATCTTAGGAGGTCATCTAGTCCAACCCCCTGCTCAAAGCAGGACCAATCCCTAATTTTTGCCCCAGATCCCTAAATGGCCCCCTCAAGGATTGAACTCACAACCCTGGGTTTAGCAGGCCAATGCTCAAACCACTGAGCTATCCCTCCCCCCCACTTACTGGAGGATTCTCTGCATCTTGAAGTCTTTAAACCATGATTTGAGGACTTCAATAGCTAAGACATAGGTGAGAGGATTATTCCAGGAGTGGGTGGGTGATATTCTGTGGCCTGCATTGTGCAGGAGGTCGGACTAGATGATCATAATGGTCCCTTCTGACCTTAAAGTCTATGAGTCTATGAGGCCTCCGTTATTATGATTTTAAAAGCCACTGACTGGACATTATTGCAAACAGCAGCCTGCTTAAGTTTAGTGGGGATGAGTTTATGTAGCCCTATTGGGTATAGTAAAAATCCATATAATAAGTCACAGTCCCTCCCCTGCAGAGCTTTCAGTATAAGTAGTATTCCCATTTTACAGATTGGGGAATTATGGATCCTTGGTCCATTCCCTATAAAGTTTTTGCATTTTGTTTCAGAACTGGCCTCTGTTATTTCAAGGTTTACTAACCAGTTAGTGTGTAGTATTTATGGGGCACTGACTACAGTAGTATCTTGACACCCAACATAAAGGTTACTCAAGATGTCCATTCTGATATTCAGCCACTCAAACTTGATTTTTTAAAATTCCTCCTTCTTAGTTTTGTTCCACCGGTATTCCAAGCTTGTTAACCTTCTATCATTCTAGCTGTCAAGGATTCAGTATTTTCTTTTGAACAACTTATAAGCATAGGAGCCGACTTCCGTTGGCTCTGCTGGGTGCGTCGGGGGCGGGGCCCTGCAACATCGGCTGGCATCGGGGGCGGGGCCCTGCAACGTTGGCTGGCGTCCGGGGCAAAAGTAAGTGCTCCGGTAACGGGCGCAGGGCTGGCGGGGAGCTGCCGGTGGGTGCTGAGCACCCACCAATTTTTCCCCGTGGGTGCTCCAGCCCCGGAGCACCCATGGAGTCGGTGCCTATGCTTACAAGTACTACTAAACCATAGCTCAACTCGTTTGTTTCCAGGGATTCAGAGAGGGCAACAGCTAGACCAGGGATGGGCAAACTACGGCCCACGGGCCCGTCCTGTCCGGCCCAAGCTTGCCGGGGAGGCTCCTCCCAGCCCCACCACTGCTGTCCCTCCGTAGCCACGCCGCCGCATGGGCAGCACTCTGCGGGGCAGGGCTGCACGCTCCAGTGGGGCAGCGCAGCAGCATGTCTGGCTCCGGCCGCTGCTCTGAGCGGCGTGGTAAGGGGGCCGGGGGTTGGATAAGGGGCAGGGAGTCCCGGGGGGCGGTCAGGGGACAAGGATCAGGGGGGCATAGATCGGGGGTGGTGGTTAGGAGTGGGGGGGGTCCTCTGGAGGGGGAAGTCAGGGGACAAGGAGTGGGGCGGGGGGGTGGGGGGATTCTGAGGGGGGCAGTCAGGGGATGGGAAGTGGGAGGGGGCGGATAGGGGGTGGGGACAGGCTGTTGGCGGCGGGGGGGGGGGGGGAGACAGCCTTCCCTTCCCCGCCCTCCATACAATTTTGCAACCCCGATGTGGCCCTCGGGCCAGAAAGTTTGCCCACCCCTGAGCTAGACAGTTGCCTGATTGGTCATCTTGCAAAACAACTTGAACTTCCTCTCCACTCTAACCTGGTTTTCATGTTGCTCACATAGTGTTAGACTACATTATGGGTCATTTGCAACTAACAACTTAATTGCACCAGAACATGGCAATGCAGCCTGCTTGTTGCTTCTGGACAGTTCTGGACACTAATAACTAAACACACATATTTTGTAGTTTTCACCATAATTACTCAGATCTGGACAAGTGCAATAACTGATAACACATTCTGAATAGTTCTTTGAAGCCTGAGATCGGTATCACGCTATTCAGTCTCCATAGTTTACTTCTTTCCTTCCTCTGCTTAGAAGGCATCATTAAGAGCAGAGCTAGGGGTTATTGAAAAGTTTCTCCGTGAAAGTATTAATTAAAAAAAACCACAACAAATTTGCTTTCCGTGTGTTCACAATAATTGCTTTTATTATTAATGAAATGTATTCCAGTAGTACCTAAGGGCCCTAGTCATAGCTCAGAGCCCCAGTATGCTAGATGTTTATTTGTACAGTGCCCAACAAAGACCGTAAGTTGTTCAGGGCAGATCGTGGTTTGCGTCCTGGAAATACTCTAGCAAGTGAGTTTACAAACAACAACAACAAAAATACTC
Source organism: Macrochelys suwanniensis (assembly GCA_033296515.1). Taxonomy (NCBI): domain Eukaryota; kingdom Metazoa; phylum Chordata; order Testudines; family Chelydridae; genus Macrochelys; species Macrochelys suwanniensis. Next base: position 162,260,015 of record CM065777.1, read on the forward strand.
ACCAGAAAAACAAGTTTTAAGTGGTTATTGTAGAAAGCTAACTTTGAATTTATAACAACGCATAATTGCACTGGAAACCTGATTCCAAGTGTTATGGGCCATCTGATCAAGGAATGTATTGAGGACTCTTGGGCCTAAGTAAAAACATCCTGAATTTCAAACTTTTCCATGGCAGATATCCGCCAAGAACAGCTTCTTTTAGGAAAAAACCTCCCAACCTCCCCCAAACTCTAAAATCCCTCCTCTTCTGCTCCCACTTCTGCCCTCTCCAGGGTCACAATTTTCTTCCACCCAGCCCCAGAGAAAGACGCTCTCCCAGCATGTAGAGGAACTAGTATCTCTAGCATGGTTGACAGCTGAGGCATTATTGATGGAGCTTAGCCACATTGGCCCTAATGAGCAGCCAGCCACTCTCTTCTGCTGGAGAAACAAAGATGCTTAGCAGCAGCCTGTCCAACATCTGGCTGGCTGCCCTCGTTTTTGGCTTAAAACCTGGGTGGGCATTTGAACAGTGTTCAGCAATTAGATCAACATGTCAATATAGTGGTCAAGCATGTCTGTTATCATTTTGTGTAATTTTCCCAAAGTATGTTCTCATTTAAACCAAGGCTCATTTGAAGCTCCTATTCATTCCTCTGTGATGTCTGACTGAGATTACTGAAACTCCTTTCTTGCTAGCCTAAAAGTTTCACTGTTTCATCTCTGCTGTTTCTTGTACATATTGCTTGTAATAGACACTGAACGCTATTGAGGTCCGTGACAGGCATAACCAACTTTTCCAGCTTTTAATGCTAGACTTTTGATTTTAAGTTTGTGGGTTTTAAAAAAAAAATATTTAACCCACTATTTACTCTTCATTGCAAAGTGGGCTAGTCTTTGCCTTTCAGGGACTCTTTTTCAGTGCATTAATGAACTACCTGCGATAACTTAGATAAGGGAATCCTGCTTCAGGAAAGATAGTACCTTAGCTCCCAAGCAATAGAAAAGAAAAAAAATGAATGTTAGAATTTCCTGCATGTTGTGTTTGTTCAGCAAGCACAAGTGTGAACAAGAGCAGTTCCCTCCTCTTCATCCACCTTCCAATCCCTCCTTACAACATGCCTCTTCAGGAAATCCTTCCTCAGCAATAACCCAGGCCTTCCCACTCTGGAACTGCTATCCTTGTCGTTATGGCTTTCCCACCGCCATGGCTTATTTGGAGCATCAGTCAGTTCTTTTCCTCTTACTCCAGGAGGGTTGGGGAGCAGTTTGCTAATGCCTTCAAAGGGTGTAATTTAAGAGCTGTGATGAAATAAGGGGAAAAATCTGAATCTCAATAGATTTGGGGGAGGGGTTTTGAGGGAGGGGAAGGAGGTTATTTTTGTTTTTACAAGAAGGAAGACAATCCCCCTTATTCATTTCCTCCTGCCTCCAGCTGATGTTTTGTGCTTTTTTAGGCTTTCTTCTACTTTTTTCTCCTCCTTTCTTTAGAGGAAATTGCACTGTGGCTATTCGGTGCATGCTTGTCAGATTTTGGCCTCTAGATCAGACATGTCACATGACATTAACATTATCAAGATATATTTAGACTCAAAAGTTGGTTAAAAATTGATACATTGGAGTTTAAATATCACACTTTCAGGGAATAGTTCTCCTACATCTCAGGGGAACAGCATTCCCGGTTAGCATAACCACCACCATTGGAAAAAATGCCCCATCAATAATATTGTTTAAATTTGGCCTAGCCTTTAAATAGGGTATAGCTAAGAAGTGAGCATGCGTTTCTAATAAGCTGATCATCTCTACTAATAGAGCTTGTGGAATTATGCATTGCTGTTAATATTGCTACTAGGAAAGTCCTATAGAATTTAATAGGAATGAAAAAACTTCTACAGGTTGTTAGGTTTTTATAATTCGATTGTTACTTCCCTGCCTTAGATCCCTAAAGGACAGTTCAAAAAACTTATTGGAAGGATATCAAATTCTATAGAGCCCTATTGAATTTCTATAGACTCTTATTGGTTTCAACCCTGTTAAATTCAATAAAGCTTTTCATTAAGGGCAGATCTACACTACAGATTTACATGGGCACAGCTGTGCCGCTGTAGCGCATCTGGTGAAGACGATCTAAGCCAACAGGAGAGAGCTCTCCCATCAGCTTAATAACTCCACCTCTGTGAGAGGCTCTCCTGCCGACATAGCGCTGTCTACACAAGGTGCAAGGTCTAAGGCCTTTTTCTTTTTTAAGCAGCAGCAGCAGCCACATTAGGACAGCATCAGCCATGAGCTAAGAAGCAGAAAGTCACATCCTCACATTCCATATAAGTTACATCAAAACAATGTAATATCGGGCTGTTAAGAAGGAGCTCCTGTCCTAATAGTACCCACCATCACCAGATAAAGAAACAGATCTTAAGATCCTTAAAGAAAAATTTGTTTGATAGCATTCTGTCTGGCAAGAAACCACTTATTTGTGATTGTGAAATCTACACTTCTATTCTTTTGCCTTTATGGTCCCCACTTCTCTATTGTTTATCTGTATGGCCTCTGTATGGTTCTTTGTTTCTGTCTGATGTGTAACTAATTTTGCAAGATTTAAACCAATTTAGGTGAAGGGATATGATTGGTTAAAGACTTGTTTTGTAATGGGCTAGGATTGATGAAAAATACTGGTTTGTAGAACTTGAGTTTAAAGTGATTGGTTACGGTATAGCTAAGCAGGACTCAAGTTTAACTATATAAACTGGGGTCCAAAGGGAAGTTCTTTAGAACCTAACTCCAGGACACAGCCCAAGATCAGAGGTGTCAGACCTCAACACCCTGCCAAACATATTGCGTAGAAGCTGGAGGAAACCTGGATGACCTGATCCTGACTGGCCACCAGGAAAAGTTCCTCTGCCTTACCGGGAGTGGTGAGCATTGTATGCTTAGTGTGTGTAAATTCTGTTTTGATAACTGTTAATAAATAGAGGTTAGGGATATTACTGTGTAAGGCTCTTTCACTGGTAAAAGGCCCGGCAAACCCTCAGAAGATTATGCCCTGAGCCCTAGAAACCGGTAAAGGGTGGAGGTGACTAAATTAATTGGTTTACTTCTTGTGCCCATGGAAAGGTAAAGGTGGGGTACCCTAGAGTGTGCAAGCAACGGGGGGTTCAGGCTGATATAACTACATCGCTCAGGGGTATGGATTTTTTTTTACACCCCTGAGCGATGTAGTTATACTGAAGTATGTATGTAATGTAGATCAAGCCGAAGAGCTTTATAGCAAATGTACCCCTTCTTCCTCTTATGTTCATAAATTGATCCCAACTTCCAAGAACGTGTATTCATGAGCCACTAGTAAATACTTAAACAAGTGTCTGCCTCTTCCGTACGGTCAACTGTGAACATGAGACAGTCAAGAACTATTACGTTTTTCTAATTACTGCTTACTCTGTGTTACCATTGGTTGTGCAGTTGATATGGTATCGTCTCTGCTCCCTAACCGGATGGCTAAAGCTTTAAAAGAACAAATGATGGATAAGAGCAACTAATAATGCATTTATGGTATTATTTTTATGATCACACTAATATCCATGACTCCTGTGGGATGCATGAGTATATTCACAGTGGCCATGCAGCCTCACTCAAATAAATAGGACCCCCAAACCTATGGAACTCCCCAATTTCTTGAGTTGGGGTTTGTTATTCAAGGTATTCTAATCAACTAGGGCTTGATCCTCCAAATTGTTACTGAGCACTCTGGCCTGATACAGCAAAGCACTTAATGCATGTGCTTAAGACCATTGTTGGATCAGGCCAGAGCGCTGAGCAGCAACTTAGGCCAGGTCTACACTAGGACTTTATGTCGAATTTAGCAGCGTTAACTCGATTTAATCCCTCACCCGTCCACATTATGAAGCAGTTTATTTCGACATAAAGGGCTCTTTGAATCGATTTCTGTACTCCACCCTGACGAGGGGAGTAGCGCCAAATTCGAAATGGCCATGTCGAAAGCTAGGTACTATGGACGGAATTCGACGGTAATAGCTCTGGGAGCTATCCCACAGTGCACCACTGAGTGGACGCTCAGGGCAGTAATCTGTACTCGGATGCTCTGACCTGCCACTCAGAGAAATCCCCGGGAAAATTTGAATCCCTTTTCCTGTGTGGCCATTTTGAATCCCATTTCCTCTCTGGACATCGTGGTCAGCTCAGCAGCACTGGCAATGATGCAGAGCTCTACAGCAGTGGTTTCCATGCCATCGCAGAATAGAAAGAGGGCTCCAACATGGAGTGATCGGGAAGTTTTGGATCTGATCGCTGTGTGGGGAGATGAAGCAATCCTAGCCGAGCTCCGTTCCAAAAGACGGAATGCAAAGATTTACGAAAAAATATCCCAGGCTATGACGGAGAGAGGATACAGCCGGGATGCTACGCAGTGCCGCGTTAAAATCAAGGAGCTGCGGCAGGCATACCAAAAGACCAAGGAGTCCAACGGACGCTCCGGGTCGCAGCCACACACTTGCCGATTTTACGAGGCACTGCATGCCATGCTCGGTGGTGCTGCAACAACTACCCCACCAGTGTCCGTGGACTCCGACGACGGGGTCTTATCTACAGTGGACGGCGAAGAAGAGGAAGGAGGGGAGGAGGACGAGGCACTAGACAGCGGTCTCACTTCTGATTTCCCAGACAGCCAGGAACTTTTCCTCACCCTGACTGAGCTGCCCTACGAACACTCCCAAGGCAGCATTCCTGACCAGGAATCAGGCGAAGGATCATCAGGTCAGTGTGTTAGACATTTATTTGCAATACAATAGGTATGGTGTGTTAGCGCTGTGTAACTGTGCCTTAATTGGCCTTATGCGCTTCAGCTTGGAGTCGCTTTCCCGGGCAACTATTCGAAAAGTCTGTCAATCTGTATGGGGATAGAGGTGTAATCCCCATCTGAGAGCTCCGCGAAGCTCTCCTTGAGGTACAGTGAGAGCTTGTTTAGCACGTTCACTGGGAGAGCGGCCTTATTGTCTCCTCCATGGTAGGATACTTTCCCGCGCCATGCAAGCTGCAGGTACTCTGGTATCATTGCCTTGCATAGCATGGCAGCATACGGCCCAGGGGATTGCTGGCATTGACGCAGCATGCAGTATTTCTCTGTCTCGGTAATCCTCATCAGAGTGATATCAGTCATGGGGTCCTGGTTTGAATGAGTGGTATAATTAGTATAGTGAATGCTTCCTTTTCCCTTTAAAGAAAGACACCCGGCTGTTTCCGTTAACGCGTGGTGGTAGGGAGTCGGGAGCCAAACCATTAGTACTTAGCGGTGCGCGGGCAGGGACAGTTCTGGGGACCGGCCACGCGAGGCCGGGGAAAGGGTACGTGAGCCGTTCCGACACAGCGGATCGCAGGCAATCTTGGTTCCCGGGAGCGCACACGGGAACGGGGGGGGGGGGGGGGAGGGGTAGGCCAGCCGTTCAAACACAGCGGTTCGCGGGCGATCTTGGTTCCCGGGAGCTGCCACGCGAAGGGAGGGGGGGAAGGGTAGGCGAGCCGTTCATACCGAGCGGTTCGCGGGCATTTTGGGTTCCATGGAGCGACCACGCGGAGGGGGGGGAAGGGTAGGCGAGCCGTTCCTGATGAGCGGTTCGCGGGCATTTTGGGTTCCATGGAGCGACCACGCGGGGGGGGGGGAAGGGTAGGCGAGCCGTTCCTGATGATTGGTTCGTGGCCACTTTAGGGTCCCGGGAGCGACCACGCGGAGTGGTGGGGGTTAGGAAAGCCGCTGTATATTAGCGGTTTGGCCAGCAGCAGTTCCTGCCCGCCGCAAGGAACAGTGAGTGAGACATGGGAGTAGAGCACTGCTGTGAAGCAATCTCTCAGCAGTCCTAACTCATCACCTTACCATGGTCTTCAGAGAGGTGATTTTCACTGTTCGGCAAGGCTTCTGGGATCCGTATACCGGGACCCCAGACACTCAGCATTAAGGCATAATATTTGACCTTGTAGTACGTTTACATGTGATAGCCACTGTGTTTGGTCCTATTCACGGTGAAAGAGTATGGGCATTGTTCTGGAAAAAGTATCTTTCTGAGGAATTCACTCCCTTTCCCTCATCCCGCAGCTGCGAGTGTCTCCCGCCCTACCCGTGTTTCTCCCTCCCATGGGCTACTACAGATAAGGCGGCGCAAGAAGAGAACCCGGGACGACATGTTCTCGGAATTGATGATGTTGTCCCGAAGGGAGGCGGCACAGCGGAGAGAGGACGTCTCACGGTCCGAGCGAGCAGCCAGGGAACGGGAGCAGAGGGCTGAAGCGCGCGAGGACAGGTGGCGGCAGGAAGATCAGCAGGCGACCCAAACAATGCTGGGACTAATGAGGGAGCAAACAGACACGCTCCGGCGCCTGGTGGATGTTCTCCAGGACAGGAGACAGGAGGAAAGAGCCCCTCTATATGTTCTGTCCAACCGCCCACCCCCGCCACCAAGTCCAGTGGTTTACTCACCCAAAGTCACTAGGACGAGGGGAGGCAGGGTCCGTGGAAATATTCACTCCACCCCTGCAGACTGCTCCAGTAGCAGAAGGCTCTCATTCCCCAAACCATAGATTGTTCCTTCCCATCCCTCCAGCCGCACCCCTCAACACCCCCCTTCCCAGGTTCCATGTTAAAGAACAGCTCTGTTTAATAAAACTGGTTTTTTGGTTCATTGATGTTTCCCTGAGTGTCTTGAACGGGACCATTTGTGTTTCAGGTTATTTGTTAACGGGGTTCGTTAGTGCAGAGGACTGGAGCACAACCCAGGGTACAGACAGGGTAACAGATCAACTAAAACGCACAGTAACACTTGCATGCAGTAAGCACACTTGTCATTCTGTGTGTGGGTTTTCTGGTTCTCTATGTGGGGTTGGTGGTTGGGTGATTCGCTGTCTGGTGGAGGAGGGTGGCCGCTGATCTTTAGCGGCTGGCAATAGCCTGCATGATAGAGCAATGCACACACATCTGCGATTAGGAGAGGTTAATGGATCCCTTTAAACAAGCAGTCCAGCACTTAGGACTGCTCTGGGAGCAGGAGCATGTCATTCCCCAAGCTTTTAAGCGTACTTTCCCACACTCCACCCGCTCCCCAACCGCGGTATGCGTCCACGGTTAAAACTGTAACAGAGAAACGAGTACCGGAGACGGCCCAAGTAGAAAAATGTTTCCTTTATTGTTCCTTTAAAGCGTTGAGCGAAGGAGGGGGAAGGGGGTTGGTAATGGGAGAGGATGGGCAACGGAAACTTTGTAAAGAAACAGGGGAAGGTTCAGTATCTGTTTAAGGAAGTGTAACAGTCACTGGTTACCCTGCTCTGTCTGGAAGCGAGCTTTCAAAGCTTCCCGGATGCGCAGCGCGTCCCGCTGTGATCTTCTAATCGCCCTGGTGTCCGGCTGAGCGTAATCTGCTGCCAGGCGATTTGCCTCAACCTCCCAGCCCAGCATAAACATCTCCCCCTTGATCTCACAGAGATTGTGGAGCACACAGCACGCTGCAATCACAATGGGGATATTTTTAGGGCTGAGGTCGGAGCGAGTCAGTAAGCTTCGCCATCTGCCTTTGAGACGGCCAAAGGCACACTCCACCACCATTCTACACTTGCTCAGGCGGTAATTGAAGAGCTCCTTTTCACTGTCCAGGGCTCCCGTGTATGGCTTCATGAGCCATGGCATTAGCGGGTAGGCAGGGTCCCCTAGGATCACTGTTGGCATCTCCACATCCCCAACAGTGATTTTGTGGTCCGGGAAATAAACCCCCTGTTGCAGCCGTCTAAACAGACCAGAGTTTTTGAAGACTCGAGCATCATGAACCTTGCCTGGCCACCCCACATTGATGTTCGTAAAACGTCCTTTGTGGTCCACTAATGCTTGCAGTACCATAGAAAAATAGCCCTTTCGGTTAATGTACTGGCTGCCCTGGTGCTCCGGTCCCAGGATAGGGATGTGTGTCCCATCTATGGCCCCACCGCAGTTTGGGAATCCCATCGCAGCGAAGCCATCTATGATCACCTGCACGTCTCCAAGGGTCACTACTTTTGGGAGCAGCAGGTCAACGATTGCATGGGCTACCTGCATCACAGCAACCCCCACGGTAGACTTGCCCACTCCAAATTGGTTCGCTACTGACCGGTAGCTGTCAGGGGTTGCAAGCTTCCACAGGGCTATGGCCACTCGCTTCTGGATACTCAGGGCTGCTCGCATCCTGGTGTCCTGGCGCTTCAGGGCAGGGGACAGCAACTCACAAAGTTCAATGAAAGTGCCCTTACGCATCCGAAAGTTTCGCAGCCACTGGGACTCATCCCAGAACTGCAGCACTATGCGGTCCCACCAGTCAGTGCTTGTTTCCCTTGCCCAGAATCGCCGTTCCACAGGATCAACGTGACCCATTGCCACCATGATGTCTAGGGGCCGGGGTCCAGCGCTTTGCGAGAGGTCCATGCCCCTCTCAGAGTTCAAGTACTCCCGGAGCTTCCGTTGTCTCCTCTCCCGATTTCTCTGCATCTGAGTCTGGAAAAGGTGCGCTATAAGGCGCGAGGTTTTGGCTACGGACAGAACATCAGCGATAATCGTGGAGGACTCCATGCTCGCTGTCCTGTGGCGTCCGAGCTATCAGCCACAGGAAAAGGGTGCGAATTCATTGCCCACCGGCGCTTTCACGTAGGGAAGGCGGAAGTGTGGGTCGAGTGACGAAATTTACGTATAACGACCCTTGACACAATTTCGGTCCCACAAGGCACTGGGGGCTACACCCAGAATTCCAGTGGGCAGCGGGGACTGCGGGAACTGTGGGATAGCTACCCACAGTGCACCGCTTGCAATGTCGATGCTTGCCCCCTTACTGTGGACTCGGAAATTCGAATTAAGATCCCTGATGTGGATTCGAACAATCGACCTGGCAATATCGGGTTACCAAGTTCGGTTTAACAAAAATCGAACTAGTCTCGTAGTGTAGACATACCCTTAAAGGATCACGCGCCAAGTGAAAGCCACTAATGAGGAATGGGAAAGGAGTGTTCCTGAGTCATCACCAGTTAAAATGGAGCTGCAGTATTCCAGGAACAGCATCACCGAAATATCAACTCCCATAAGATCATATTGACCACAAAACTCTCAAGCTTAAAACACAGAAAAATTGATTACTGCCTCAGTCTCTAAAAGCTCTGTCTACTGACAGCAGGCTTCTGAAATGGATTTGTAGTAGCAGTGATGAGTCAAGCATCAAGCAGATTTCCTCTTTCTGCTAAGAGAAAGTGATATCATCATGAGCTGTCTCCTACAGGTTGAATGAAATAAAATCCTTAGACATTGTTCACACATGCACACTTCATTAGGGAAAGGGAAAGTGGGTGTTAGAACTCGGTTGCACACCAGCTATGCAACCTCTGACATTCACACAGACACAAAAAACCCCTCCCACAGTTAAATCAAGTTTTCAGACTTAGATACTAATGCTTAGATTAGCGGCACTGAGCATTAGCAGAAAATGCTGACTTCAACAGGAACTGCAGGTGCTCAGTAACTCTAAGGATCATGTCACCCACTGAACATGATACAATATTAATTTGGCACTTTAACTAGCCAAGTTTAGAAGAGCACTCAACACTGAATAAGACCCCTCCAAACTCAGCCACTCTCTGTATCTTAGCAGGATGGAATGCCATGAGCCAGGAGAGGGAAGTACAGAGTGAGTAATCAGCTCTGGTATGTATGTCACACTCATCCATGACACAAGGGTGTAGGTCCCTTTTTGTCAGATGCATGGCTGCTGCCTCAGTTTTCCACCTCTGAAGATAGATCCCTTGGGCTAATGGATTGATTTGCCCAGAGGGCTAAATTAAGGAGACCTTTCAGAGCTAGGCCGAGTCCAAAGAGAAAACTCCTCAAGTCAAACTTCTCCCTTTGTTTGCAGATAGCTCTCCATACCTCAACAGCAGAGGCACTGCTGATAGTCCTCCTTTCCTTAGTGCAAAGGCTCTCCATAGCTTTCTCCCCAGGAATTACATGTCATCAGTCACCCTTTGCCTTGTGGTTCATGTGAGCCTTTCCTCCTTCAGCTTTAGGGGTTTCTCCACAGTACTCACTGCAGGGGGGTGATGGTCTACATATTATCTGCCCTTGTATCAAGGCTGTCTGCTCACCCCCTCCAGGGGACACAGCTGATGTGTACTGGAGCCCTCCTCTTCAATTCTACAAGGCTCCAGCACCAAGGAGCTAACCAATAAAGGGGCCACCTACCCACACCGGCCTCAGAACATCTGCTTTATTATTCCATTCCTGCGGGTTCATAAGCTGATCAGCATGCCTGCCTCATAGCCTTCCCCTCAGCCATATTCAGATTCTCCTTGCTCTTCCTCAGGCCAAGCCCTTCACAGGCTCCATTCCCAGCTCCCACTCTGCAGGAAGCCACGCTAGTCCTGTCCCAACCCCTGCAGAACTTCCTCATACAGCTGCTCACGCTCCAGGATCCACCCAGTGTCTGGCCACAGCCACTTCCCTTCATATGGCTCTTTGGGGACTATAGTCCCCATGATCAATGAAGAAAATCATACACAAGTGGTGTCTGGTAGTGATAGGCTGGCTACCCTGGATAGTCTGTCCCTTATTCCCTTACTTCCTCCAGCCTGGGCTGAATCAACCACATGACCTCCTTGATTATTACTCATCCTCCCTTCCGGGGACATGAGCTCAACGCGTCACAGGTGGGGATGAAACCCATCTCCCTTAAGGGGCCCAACTACCCTGTGATAGTGTTTTTCAGACAGGACATAAGACAATCATCAGAACCCCTGAAATGATACTGGGGGAAATGATTCAGGGTCAAGGTACTCCCTACTGAATCATCAGCACTACTTCTTGCATTAGAGCTCTGCAGGGAAAATCCAGGGTCCTGCAAGAATTCACCACAACTCGCTCTGCTTAGGGTGTGAGATTCCAAGGTCCCAACTCAGAGAAAATAGTGATTTTTATTGGCCGTTAACATTTAGTTTTACACTGCACTGCAGATGAATGCACCACATAGGACCGGATCCTGCAGTCCTTACTGAAGCAAGTTATACACTGAAGTCAGTGAGCGTTTTGCCTGAGCAAAGATTGAGGAAATAAGCCCCATGTACTGTACATTGATCTATAATGCAGTGTAATCCTAAATGTAAATTTCCAGTCAAATAATCCATTAATTTTTTATGCTTGTGTCCATTCTGTTAATGGCGATTCCCACAAATGGAGCCTGTGTGGTAATACTGGAGCAAAGGAAACAGCAATATTTATAAATAGCAGCACTATAAGAGCTATTAAGATATTCTCCCTCCAATGTTACCTTGATTCCCTCTCCTTCCTCCCCCCCCCCGCCCCGCCCACCAATAGTCACTCTATGGGCTCAATCTACCCCTAGAGTAACTCACGGATCTCAGGGGACATATGCCAGGAATGAACTTGTCCCACTTTGATAAAGAGATATTCAAGATAAAAGTATTGTGCCACATTCTGCTTTTGGTTATACCGGTCAAAATCTGAATTAGCTTCAATGGAGTTACTCTCCAGATTTATGCCTGTGAAAGTTGGGGCAGAGTCTTCTTTTAAACACTCTTGCTTGTGGTACTAACACTATACATTGATACAGAAAATGTGACAAAAACATTTTTTTTTCTTTATTGAGGCAGTTTACTGCAGCATACTTCACTCAACCTGGAGAGTGAAAATACGCAAGCTAGTTACACACTGTGTGACAGACTCTGCCCTCACTTCTCAGTGTAAATACAGAGCAACTCCATTTACTTCAGTGGAGTTTCTTCATAGTTACACTTCTGTAACCGAGAGCAGAATTTGGCCCTCTGTTAATCCTAAATGGGCCAAATTAGTCTATTACAAGGGTGCACATCTTGAATAACTCCGTTAACATCTTGGTTTACACTGGCCCATCACTATTTACATTAGTGACCCTTAAAATGATATTTTTCTAATCAGCCACATTTGATATCGCTTGAGCTACAGGAGTTTTCCCTTGACAAGATAAGGAGCCAGATTCACTGGGCCCATAACTCAATTTAACTGGACAGTTAAGCTGGGGAAGTGTAATGCAGCTAGAGTGTTCAGGGGAATCTGGTCCAAAATACTTTAATGACATTTTTGTTCATTTGTGTGATCACAACTTGCAGATATTCAATTACCACCGTGATGGGGTCCATAGAGGTAAGTAGCGAGCTTCGCAGAAGGTTCTACCCATGCTGCCTATTTTGACTGACAGGATGACACCTTTTTTTTTGCGAGGAGAAGCACACCATTAGAGGACAGCTCTGTACAAGCCCTTGATTGTACAAAAGGTGCGTATGATGGTTTTAGAAGTAATCACATTCCACTACATGAGTCACTTGCACAGTAAGATGTCATTTTGCATCAGTAATAAAATATACAAACTGTCAGATGTGTGTTTAAAACATGCATTTTTCACTTCTGCTGCTGTTATTCTTCTGCTGGCAAGCCCTGGCGCCTGTATTCTGAAATAAATTTAATTGAGACTGTTCTCTTTTTGGCAGATCAGATTTCAAGATTTGTTTCTTATGTAGAATAGTAAGACAGCACAGGGTAACAGAATCTGGGCACATTAAATACAGACACATGCAGTTGCACAGGGGACCTGGGTTACTTACTTTAGTTAGCAGAATAATGCCTGTAGGAAGAAACTGTGCATCCAAATAGAGCGTGGCATGCTTTAGAAGGGGATTTCTCTGGCTGGAATTCATTGGCATACCTGTTGGAGGGTAAAGGCTTAGAAATACATAGTACCAGGATGGGGGCGGGGGGCGGGAGAAGGGTTATTTTCTTTTCTTTAAACCAAACTACCTCCCAGATTGGCTTTCAGCTTTACATATCTGCAAGTTCCTACATCTTCAGTCAAAAATGGGTGAAAGCGTACACGTCCCTGACAAAGCAACTGCTGTTTGGATGAGGGCTTCTAGAGCGTCTCCTTTAATGTGGGGGGCTGTATAGGGATCCCAGTGCTATGAAGAGTTTGTTCCTGATCCTCTTCTACTGGGCTGAGGGAGGAAGTGGGCATGAGACATACTGGTGGACAGGGAAAGGGAGCTGGTCTCAGCTCCTCTTTCTCCTGGGTGAGTTGTGCTCTCCTCCACCATCCCCACTTGCTCCTCTTTCAGTCTTCTTCCCCCTGATGATGTGGGGGAGACAAAACAGAAAGAATGGCTTGGTTAGCATGGGTAGGGAGGTAAGAGTGGATTTGAGGAATGGTGGTGAGTGGAATTTGAGGCAATGTGTATAGAGAGGAGGAAGAGACTGGACAGTATAAGGTAGCAACACAGGTTGGGGAAAGGGAAGAGGAGAGAAAGGAAATCTCTTCCTTCTTCCACTTCATCCCCTCAGTCTTCCCACTCACCACCCTTCCCTAAATCTCCTCTCGCCCTATCAGCACATTCCCCTTTTTTCTGCCCAAGCTGTTCTCCCCCATTTTTTGCCTCATGTGATCTGGTATCTGGTACCCCTAGTCCGTTTGCCTTTTATTCTCCCTGCACCTCCTCACATTGATTCATCAATTCTACATTCGGCTGTCGGGTCAGTTCAGGGTCATCCATTCCAACACTCCATTCCTCAGTTCTGGCTCACCTCTCCCCCATCCCTTTTCCAGTGCTCACCTCTCCACCAAGTTAACCAGCACTATTTCTGGGTGTAGTGACCTAGAGTGTTAATTCTTCATTTGCTGCTGCTCAAATCCACCCTCTCTCTCCCTATTCAAGATGAAAATGATAAATAAAAATATCCTAAACAGTTTGTAGAAATTCATGAAAAATAAACTTACAAGCAAATCAGCAGGCACATATAAATTATCTAGATCATAAGGCACATAACTGTTACTCTCAATGATTAGGGCAATGATACAGATCATCTGAATGAAGCTCAGAAGGAAGAGGGTTTGAAAGCAAGCCATATGATGCATCTAAATTAACTCCAGCAACATTCATGCTTCCCCCACCCCCTTCTGTAATTGGTTACGGAGGAAAAAAGTAGTATCCTCAGTCTTGAAAAACAGTCTATTTTCTCTGGTCTACAATCACAATGAGTTTAACCACAAAAAAAGAGATTTCCCTGTAGCCAAAGGGTACAAGGGGAGGGAGGGAGGGATGCTTGTTAAGTGATGCTCACTGTCAATGAAAACAGATTCTGTTATGACATTTACCTTGTCTGCTGCTCATTACAGCAGCATATATTCATGCTGATTATAGCCAAGGCTCTGTCACAGTTCCCATCATATACTCCCCATATTAGGGGTTTATATAAACAACCAGAATTATTTGCTCCAGGCTGAAACATAGCACATTGTCCATGGGGCATATTTTATTTTGTAAATGCTGATTGAAACAGAAGTGGCCCCCTGTCCTGCACTGGGATCCCCTTGCATGGAATCTGGGAGCCTGTGTCTACACTGAGATAAAAGACCCGTATCATGGCCACAGCTTCCCGAGTGTCTTGGGCTCCTGGGGCTATTAAATTTCAGTGTAGATATTCAGGCACAGGCAGGAGCCTGGTCTCTGGACCCTCTGAGGGGGATGGGGCGCTGAACCCAGACTCTAGCCAAGGCTCAACATTCATACCATAATTTTATAACCTCGCAGCCGAAGACAGCTGACCCAGGCTCTGAGACTTGCTGCTGCAGATTTTTTATTGCAGTGTAGACATACCCAGTGCTAATTATACTTTACATGGGCATAGAGTCCATGATAGAAGACCCCTGCAGCAGGATCTTTCTTCCACTATTAGAGGAGCTACTATGAAATGTGTTATACGGAACAACTAATCATAATAAATGTTAGATATTTTAGACCAATTCTAGACACTGTTTTCTATTGTTCCCAACAGAAAAAGGATTCATTATTTTTAAATGAAGTCTTGCAGGTCATTAGGCCCGCCAACCACAATTGATTTTGTGTGGGCACACACTTGCACTGACCCAGAACCCCCGTGATGTCTAAGGGGCTCTCTGTGGGCACTTAATTGAGTAGTTGCTGCCGTCTTGTGTTATTTGTTGTATCTGGAGAGGAGACAGCAAGCGTGAGCCATCCATTGAATCAGGTAATGGTACCTTGCATGCACGTTGCACGAGTAGGAGTCTTTTCATACAAATTTATGGTATGTTTCCTGGCATTAAAATTACCTCATGAGATCTTTAGTTTGATTTAAAAAAACATTTCTTTCTAGAGATACCACCACCCTCCCTTAACACACAAACTGTACAAGTTCCCAACGAGATCAGCTCCATCTGGATTTATGCCATTTTGTTATGCCTGGACATCATGATGAAGAGTTTGGTATGAAGAGACAGATCATTCTAATGGCAAACTTCCTACGTTTGAACACCTGCTGTTGTGCACATGTTAGAATGAACATTATAGGACCCAATTCTGCAGCTGACTATGCCCAGGTGGACCCCTGACCTAGTTATCAACCCACAATTACCCTGCCCCACCCTTCACTTTAGCTTCATTCAGTGCAGGGACAGGGAAACTCAGAATCAGATGCTCCTTCCCTCAACAACTAATGACTAGGAGATGCAGCCCAGCTTTCAGTCTAGGGAGATGTCATAACCCCACCTATTCTATAGTCCTACAGAAGATCCTCCAGAAAAGGCAAGTAAGAGTAAGACTTGGTATTCAGGGTGTAAAAAACCTTTCAATAAACTCACCTGAAATTTTCTTTATGCATCAAAACATAGTACTAGCATGTGTGCCCTTCTGTTTGTTTTGTTTAAAATGATGTAGCCCTATAAAGTCAAGAAATTTAGGGATAAGGCAATCATACCGTCATGAATACACTTAGTTGTGCATTATAAGCTTTGGATTAATTAGTACTACTGCTTACAGTACGGTATATAGAGTTTATTGACAGTCTTAGACACAGTGAATTAACAACAATGAAAACTCTTAATTTGGAGTGGTCTCAGTTTGACAGTAAAATTTATGTCATAACTGGGTTTCAGAACATAAGAATGGCCATACTGGGTCAGACCAAAGGTCCATCCAGCCCAGTATCCTGTCCACCGACAGTAGCCAATACGAGATGCCCAGAGTGAGTGAACCTAACAGGTAATGATCAAGTGATCTCTCTCCTGCCATCCATCACCCCCCTCTGACAAACAGGGGCTAGGGACACCATTCCTTACCCATCCTGGCTAATAGCCATTAATGGACTTCATTTCCATGAATTTATCCAGTTCTCTTTTAAACCCTGTTATAGTCCTAGACTTCAGAACCTCCTCAGGCAAGGAGTTCCAAAGGTTGACTGTGCGCTGTGTGAAGAAGAGCTTCCTTTTATTTGTTTTAAACCTGCTGCCCATCAATTTCATTTGGTGGCCCCTAGTTCTTACATTATGGGAACAAGTAAATAACTTTTCCTTATTCACTTTCTCCACACCACTCAATTTTATATACCTCTATCATATCGCTCCTTAGTCTCCTCTTTTCCAAGATGAAAAGTCCTAGTCTCTTTAATCTCTCCTCATATGGGACCTGTTCCAAACCCCTAATCATTTTAGTTGCCCTTCTCTGAACCTTTTCTAATGCCAGTATATCTTTTTTGAGACGAGGAGACCACATCTGTACACAGTATTCAAGATGTGGGTGCACCATGGATTTATATAAGGGCAATAAGATATTCTCTGTCTTATTCTCTATCCCTTTTTTAATGATTCCTAACATCCTGTTTGCTTTTTTGACTGCCACTGCGTGGATGTCTTCAGGGAACTATCCACAATGATTCCCAAGATCTTTTTCCTGATTAGTTGTAGCTAATTTGTATGTATAGTTGGGGTTGTTTTTTCCAATGTGCATTACTTTACATTTATCCACATTAAATTTTATTGGCCATTTTGTTGCCCAATCACTTAGTTTTGTGAGATCTTTTTGAAGTTCTTCACAGTCTGCTTTCATCTTAACTATCTTGAGCAGTTTAGTATCATCTGCAAACTATGCCACCTCACTGTTTATCCCTTCCTCCAGATCATTTATGAATAAGTTGAATAGGATTGATCCTAGAATCATAGAATCTCAGGGTTGGAAGGGACCTCAGGAGGTCATCTAGTCCAACCCCCTGCTCAAAGCAGGACCAACCCCAACTAAATCATCCCAGCCAGGGCTTTGTCAAGCCTGACCTTAAAAACCTCTAAGGAAGGAGATTCCACCACCTCCCTAGGTAACCCATTCCAGTGCTTCACCACCCTACTAGTGAAAAAGTTTTTCCTAATATCCAACCTAAACCTCCCCCTCTGCAACTTGAGACCATTACTCCTTGTTCTGTCATCTTCTACCACTGAGAACAGTCTAGATCCATCCTCTTTGGAACCCCCTTTCAGGTAGTTGAAAGCAGCTATCAAATCCCCCCTCATTCTTCTCTTCTGCAGGCTAAACAATCCCAGTTCCCTCAGCCTCTCCTCATAAGTCATGTGCTCCAGCCCCCTAATCATTTTTGTTGCCCTCCGCTGGACTCTTTCCAATTTATCCACATCCTTCTTGTAGTGTGGGGCCCAAAACTGGACACAGTACTCCAAATGAGGCCTCACCAGTGACGAATAGAGGGGAATAATCACGTCCCTCGATCTGCTGGAAATGCCCCTACTTATACAGCCCAAAATACTGTTAGCCTTCTTGGCAACAAGGGCACATTGTTGACTCATATTCAGCTTTTCGTCCACTGTAACCCCTAGGTCCTTTTCTGCAGAACTGCTGCCCAGCCATTCGGTCCCTAGTCTATAGCAGTGCATGGGATTCTTCCGTCCTAAGTGCAGGACTCTGCACTTGTCCTTGTTGAACCTTATCATATTTCTTTTGGCCCAATCCTCTAATTTGTCTAGGTCCCTCTGTATCCTACCTCTACCATCCATCGTATCTACCACTCCTCCCAGTTTAGTGTCATCTGCAAACTTGCTAAGGGTGCAGTCCACGCCATCCTCCAGATCATTGATGAAGATATTGAACAACTGACCCTTGGGGAACACCACTAGTTACCTCTCTCCATTCTGAAAATTTACCATTTATTCCTACCCTTTGTTCCCTGTCTTAGATATGGCATTCAACTAAGGGAGACTAAAACAGTTTAAGCCAAAAAATGTATATTTTGCACTAAGGGGGGTTAATAAAATCCAGTATTAAACAAAATATTTTCATGGCATTAAAAAAACAAAACAATGAAAGCAGTTTAGTTCAGTGTAAATATTCCCCTCCAGTGTTGGAAAACCAAACACTGCAGCATTGTGCTAGCGCAAAAGAACCAGAAAGTGAAACTAACTAGAAATGGACCCAACGTCACTGTCTGTGCTGAGCAAAAAGTAAATAAGCAGCATAAATGAAGAAAATAAATTACTGTCAGTTTTAAACATTCTATTACCTTTGGCCATCTCATGTGTTAATAGTCACACAAGTGAAGGAGTTTTGTAAAAATATATAGGGCCACAGTCTGCTCTCAGTTGCACTAGGGTAAAACTAGCGTAACTCCATTAAAGGCAGAAGCCATGATTCTCGGGTCTGGCTGAGCTACATCTATCCATCATAGAACCAGATGGGAATGGGGGTGGGACATGAATTTATAAATTCATGCCACCTTGATGCCCTACCCAATCTGGGTGCTAGTGCAGTTCCCACCATAATTTAGAGCAGCCTCAATGGGCAGCTGCAGATTAGTGGCAGTCTGGCCATACCATCTTTTCCCTGAATACCCCCCACCACCACTGGAAGATGGGGCTAGTGTCAGAGCCACTACAGCTTCATTTCACCAGGGAATGCTCAAGGATTCAATGAGGTCAGAATAGTGTGAAGCAGCCAGATTCTAGTGGAGAATTAGAGCCCTTGTCTTACATGAATATTCCCTATCTAAGGCATTGATAACGCGGTGTGAACAAAGAACCCTACCATGGGCAGTGGCACAGCATTCCTGTGCTGCAGTAACCATGCTGCTGCTGAATGGAAGAGCACAGAGGGCAAACCTGTGCAGAATGCAGAACACTGTCACCTACAATGGGAAGTTCACAAAGCCAACTGACCCTATTATGTCAATACATTGTCCTGAAAGAAATCTTTCCCAACTCCCCTCTTCTGGCCTTCTAACAGCCCCCCAAACTCACCAAGCTCATCATCAGAAGCAAGCTCCCCACAGATCAGGGCACACCAACTCGAAGCAACACAAGACCCTGCCAGAACAACAGATGCAAAACCTGCAGACATATCTCCACTGCTTGCTACAATGATCAGTACCCCCCACCCAACAACAAACCTTTCAAGATCCATGGGTCCTACACACACCTATCACAACATATGGTGTACCTCATCCAAAGCACTAAATACCCCCAATAACAACTACGTGGGTGGAACCAAATGAACTCTCTCAGGAAAATGATAAAAAGACAAAAGCACCACATCACCTGCGGGTGAACACTTTTCCCAAAGCAATCACTCCATATCTGACCTCTCAGTCCTCATCCTCAAAGGAAACTTGTACAGCACTTTCAAAAGAGGAGCCTGGGAGCCTAGGAAACTAAAACACATGGACTCAACAGGGGCACTGGCTTTATGGCTCATTATAAACAACTTGTAACACACCCTGCTGCTGGCTAGCCCTTAATTGCCCACTTCATTTTAAGTGGTCTTGTACAGCCTGTGTGAACCCTTTATGCTTAACAATCTGTCCCAACTTGCATTTACCTTGGATGCTCTAGCTACTTTCTTCAGACCTAAAGAAGATCTCTGTGGGGCTCAAAAGCTTGTCCCTTCCATTAACAGACATTGGTCCATGGAAAGATATTACCTCACCCACCTTGTCACTATTATGTACTTTCAGCCTGGAGGGATGAAAGACAAGGACATTCTGAAGGGGGTGGTGGGTGGGGGTGGAGAATCCTTCCTGATGGCTTAAAGAGCAAACAGGCCATAATGCAGCCTCCTGTTCTGTCTGCCATGAGTGGGTATCAGAGATGACAAAGGCAGGTGCAGGTAACTGCAACAGTGCCAAAGGAAGCCAGCACCATTCACCTAAGTAAGCTTCCAGCAGTGCTATCCAGGAGGTGAGCTACCTGCATGCAGAAAGTGTATGTGTGGCAGCTAAGCAGTCAGCTCAAAAACCTGAACAGTGACCACAGTATGACTGTAGGGTCTGTTAAGAAAAACAGATGACAGACACCTCATCACAAAAGCAGCCATCACACACTCCTCCTGCATCTTCCTTGTTCATAAACCAACCCCAGGCCTCTAGCAGTGAAAGTGTTGCTTTGCCTATTAACTCTAGCAGTCCTCAAGTGCTATGGCTCACTCTCACTCCAAAATACCTTCTTGTTTGCAATCAGGGCCGGCTCCAGGCACCAGCCGACCAAGAACGTGCTTGGGGCAGCACCTTCTAAGGGGCGGCCAATCTTGGGGCGGCGCTCGGGTTTTGTTTTTTTTTTACTTCGGCGGGGTGGCGCTCAGGGGTGTGTGGTTTTTTTGTTTTGGTGGGACAGCACTCGGGGGGGGGGTGTTGTTTTGGTGGGGCGGGGCAGCGCTCGGGGGGGTTGTTTCGGCAGGACAGCGCTCGGGTTTTTTTTTTGTTTCGGCGGGGCAGCACTGGGGGGCAGGGAGGTTGTTTCGGCGGGGCGGCACTCATTTTTGGGTTGTTTTTTTTCCTTGGGGCAAACTTTTTTAAGACACCATAATAGAGGCTCAAATTAAATGTATACCCCAAATTAAAAAACATAGTAAGAGAACCAAAAAAGTGACACCGTGGCTAAACAACAAAGTAAAAGAAGCAGTGGGAGGCAAAACGGCATCCTTTAAAAAGTGGAATTTAAATCCTAGTGAGGAAAATAGAAAGGAACATAAACTCTGGCATATGAAATGTATAATCTGGAAGGCCAAAAAAGAAATTTGAAGAACAGCTAGCCAAAGATGCAAAGAGTAATAGAATATTTTTTAAGTACATCAGAAGCAGGAAGCCTGCTAAACAACCAGTGGGGCCACTGGGCGGTCCAAATGCTAAAGGAGCACTCAACGATGATAAGGCCATTGTGGAGAAACTAAATGAATTATTTGCATTCGTCTTCATGGCTGAGGATGTGAGGGAGATTCCCAAACTTGAGCCATTCTTTTTAGGTGACAGATCTGAGGAACTGTCCCAGACTGAGGTGTCAGAGGAGGTTTTGGAACAAATTGATAAACTAAAGAGTAATGAGTCACCAGAACCAGATGGTATTCACCCAAGAGTTCTGAAGGAACTCAAATGTGAAATTGCAGAACTACTAATTGTAGTCTGTAACCTATCATTTAAATCAACTTCTGTACCAAATAGAGGATAGTTAATGTGACACCAATTTTTTTTAAAAAGGGCTCCAGAGGTGATCCCGGCATTTACAGGCCAGTAAACCTGACTTCAGTACCGGGCAAACTGTTTGAAACTATAGTGAAGAACAAAATTGTCAGACACATAGATCAACATAATTTGTTGGGGAAGAGTCAACATGGTTTTTGTAAAGGGAAATCATGCCTCATCAATCTGCTAGAATTCTCTGAGGGGGTCAACAAGCATGTGGACAAGGGGGAAAGCAATGGATATAGTGTACTTAGATTTTCAGAAAACCTTTGACAAGGTCCCTCACCAAAGGCTCTTAAGCAAAGTAAGCTGTCATGGGAGAAGAGGGAAGGTCCTCTTATGGATTGGTAACTGGTTAAAAGATAGGAAACAAAAGGTAGGAATAAATGGTCAGTTTTCAGAATGGAGAGAGGTCAATAGTGGTGTCCTCCAGGGGTCTATACTGGAACCAGTCCAATTCAACGTATTCATAAATGATCTGGGAAAAGGGGTAAACAGTGAGGTGGCAAAATTTGCAGATGATACAAAACTACTCAGGGCAGACTGCGAAGAGCTACAAAATAATCTCTCAAAACTGGGTAACTGAGCAACAAAATGGCAGATGAAATTCAATGTTGATAAATGCAATGTAATGCACATTGGAAAATATAATCCCAACTATACATCTAAAATGATAGGGTCTAACTTAGCTGTTACCACTCCAGAAAGAGATCTTGAAGTCATTGAGGATAGTTCTCTGAAAACATCCACTCAGTCAAAAAAGCGAACAGAATGTTGGGCATCATTAAGAAAGAGAGAGATAATAAGACAGAAAATATCATATTGCCTCTCTATAAATCCATGGTACTCCCACATCTTAAATACTGTGTGCAGATGTGGTTGCCCCATCTCAAAAAAGATATATTGGAATTGGAAATAGTTCAGAAAAGGGCAACAAAAATTATTAGGGGTATGGAACGGCTTCCGTATGTGGAGAGATTAATAAGACTGGGACTTTTCAGCTTGGAAAAGAGACGACTAAGAAGGGATATGATAGAGGCCTATAAAATCATGACTGGTGTGGAGAAAGTAAATAAGGAAGTGTTATTTACTCCTTCTCATAACACAAGAACTAGGGGTCACCAAATAAAATTAATAGGCAGCAGGTTTAAAACAAACAAAAGGAAGTATTTCTTCACACAATGCACAGTCAACCTGTGGAACTCTTTGCCAGAGGATGTTGTGAAGGCCAAGACCATAACAGGGTTCAAAAAAGAACTTGATAAATTCATGGAGGATAGGTCCATCAATGGCTATTAGCCAGGATGGGCAGGGATGGTGTCCCTAGCCCAGGGGTGAAAGTAAAATTGAAAACTTACTGGTACGGGGCCGGCTCCGCCCCTCCCGCCCCGGAAGGGGGAGGGTCTTGGGCAGAAGGGGCAGGGCTGGGGGTCAGGGTCTCAGCCAGCCTTTCCATGCTGCCTGGCCCGCGCCACCCAGGGCTCCAGCGGCAATTTAAAGGGCCCAGGGCTCCGGCTGCTGCTACTGTAGCAGCAGCCAGAGCCCCAGGCCCTTTTAAATTGCCAGCCCCAGGGCAGATGCTCCTTTTGCCCCCTCCCCCTGTTGCAGCCTGGGGAGGGCAAAAGGGGCAGCAATGATAAAAAGTGGCTGCTGGTACCGGCCCCTACCGCCTTATTTTAAAGCCCTGCCGCGGCAGTGCTTTAAGGACCCCACTTAAAGCGCTGCCATAGCAGCGCTTTATCGTCGCTACCCCTTTTGCGCTCCTCCATCAGCGGCCCTGCCACTAGGGAAACGGCAGGGCTGCCGATGGCGGGCACAAAAGCGGCAGCGCTTTAAGCAGGGTCCTTAAAGCGCTGCCACGGCAGGGCTTTAAAATAAGGCGGTAGGGGCCATACTGGTTGCCACTTTTTACCAGTACACCATACCGGCCCATACCACCTCAATTTCACCCCTGCCCTAGCCTCTGTTTGCCAGAAGCTGGGAATGAGTGATAGGGAATGGATCACTTGATGATTACCTGTTCTGTTCATTCCCTCTGGGGCACCTGGCATTGGCCACTGTCGGAAGACAGGATACTGGGCTAAATGGACCTTTGGTCTGACCCGGTATGGTCATTCTTATGTTGGCGATCAAAAAGAACCCCACACTTTGAAAAATCTCAAGATTTGGGGGGGCTGACTCAGGATTTTTGAATGCTTGAGTTGCCAATACTGAGTTTGTGTCTTATTCAGTAAGTCCCCAAAGTGGTAGAGAGCGAAATAATGGCAATATAAGTGTCATTTCTAACCACCTTGACATCCACCAACCCTGCTAGTGACAAACACACAGTATTTCAAACAAGTACAGTCCATATCTTTAGACGATACTCTCAAATTCTGCTCTGTGCACCCTCATGGTATACAACACATTAATGTAACAGCTGACAGAATTAATCAGTAGCATTAGAAGCACTCGCATGACGTGACCTGTATAATCTATTTGAAGACACTGCTCTTTCTCGGACACTGAATTTATGTCTATCCCATTTATTTTTACCAGTCATTTGCAGGTCAGTCTAAAACACACAGTAGCATCACAGTGATTACTGAGCTACCCAGAACAAGTTAGCATTGACACTAGGCATTTTACAAAGCTAGTTAAAAATATTCTATACAGGCTTTTTTTTTTTTTTGACAGAGAACTATTTGCATCTAAATGAAAATTTTCCATGGAAAAATTGTTTCATTTGACTTTTTTTTCCTGTACAACAAACAAAACAAAGTCTCAGGGAGTGTTGGAGGGGTGGGGGGAAGGTTGCCACTGAAGAAGAGGGAAAAATAAAAGGGGGAGGGGAAAAGGGTCAAAGAAAAATTACACCCCAAAAACCTTAACAATCTGTTAGATAAAAGCTCCTGTGGTGGTATTTGAAGAGAGCTACTCTTTTGTACTGGTGTGTTTCTGCTAATGATGGGCAAGTCTGATCTAAACAAAGGACATTGCAGGAAGAAGTCCAGAGCAGGGCAATGGAAAGGATTACAATCCTGAGGGCTTTCCATATGAGGACAGATTAAAAGGACTAATTGTATTTAGTTTGTGAAGACAAAGGGAGATAAGAGATATAAAAACAATGAACTGTATAGAAAAGCCCACCCAAGAGCTTGTCTGTAACACAAGAATAAGGAGAAACATAATGAAATTAAAAGGCAACAAATATAAAACAGATAAAAATCCTGTCACTGCATGGTGAGAACAAGGCTAACCAACTGCAGGAGAATTGTTGCTGGAGAGCTCAAACAAGCAGCTCCTCCTCCTTAGGGCCAGATTCTGCCTGGAAGGAATAGGCTTGGATTGGGGTATTGCTCCAGAACAGCTTGTCCATCAGGGATCTCAAGGGGGGGGGGCACCATTTGCTGTGGTGCAAGCAGGGGATAGTTGCCCCCAAAAAACCTGTTTGCCATCCCAGCTTTTCTAGATCTATATACTCCACTTTTTGTCCCTACAGACTTTGCAGGATATAATCGAATTACATATGATGTTTTACATACTGACACAGCTTTCCCTGTACCCCAAAACTTTTCTGGGATAATGCCTCTTCCTACATTGGGGAAAATCCCTAACTGTTTAAGCCAGCTACATAGCCCCTTGCACCACAAGATTAATGCGTCAGGAGCATGGTAGTGCTCAAGGTTGAGCCCCACATGCTGACATTTAAAATAACCTTTTAACCAATGGTTTCAGTTGGAAAAATTGAAAAAGTCAATTTAGTTTCAATATCAAATCTGGACACACACAGAAAAAAAATCACAAAAAAGGGGGGAAAATACCCAAAACAGCCAAATTTGTGCTTGCAAAGAGGAAGACAATAGAGACAGGTGAATAATTCACAATGAGTGAATCCACTACTCCAAATGCATTTGATATTCACATTTACTCAATAATTCTTCTCTTATGTTATACCCTGTGGATCTCTAGGGTGAGCTGTGTGGGTCAGGCAACCCAAACAGCATTATCTCTGTTCCCTAGGTTCATGAGGACATAAGCACTTTCAGAGCAAATTTTTGTGACTGAGTCTGTTCCTCCAAATACTCAAACATATTACTTTGAAATTTGCAAGTATTTGTGCCAATGAAATTTGATTCCTTGTATAGTTGCAGAAGGCCAAGGCAAATTGTTGTACAAATTTGAATCAGTATTTGCAGAATTTTTTGGACATTTATTTACCAGCTTAGATGGAGAGAGATGATATTTGGTAGAGTTGGTCAGGCTCATTACAAGCATTTTTCTCATCTTCTTATGAAGCATCCTCTATGTGCCGCTGCTAGAGGCAAGATACTAGATGGTCTGCATGGGTCTAACAACCAGCCTCACCTGGGACTAATAGCTACTGATCCTGACTATAGCGGTCAGGGATATCAAATATTCTAGGTAGCCCACACTGGTGCCTCAAAGAAACTGGGCGAGATCCTCAGCTGGGGTAAATCAGCGATGCTCCAAAGGAACTGTGCTATTTTACAGCAACTGATGATCTGGCCCACTGTAACCTGCATACCATGTTATAGTTCACAACAATCCCACTTGCTGCTACCTTTTTCATGCATTTTAACTCACAATGTCCCTTTTCAGAAGGATTCTCAGTGCTTTATAAAATATATACAGCTTATCTGACAAATGCTCAAGGCTTCACAATCCTGTGTCTATGCACGATTCTAATCCTAAATGGCGAGAAAATCTTAATAATCCATTTTGTAAAGCATTTTAAAGTGCCTTTATCATGGGAATGACTAGCAATAACTGTTTTTTATAGTTAACCATATAAATATGTAGACTCACCGCAAGCACACACTCTAATGGCTGGGCATGTGTAGCAGGTTTTCCTCTAACACTCCTGGTGACAGTTGCTTGGGTCCCATAGTGGTCTGCCTCTTCTTGTGACTTGGCCCTCTGTCCAGGTCACTGTAAAGTTTCTCCCCTTCCAGAGTATCAACATCCCAAACAGATAGTGTCCCACATGACATTGGTCATAAATACAACATCCACCATCCCTGCATGCCTCCTTTTCCATCCCATTCTTCAGTCAAAGTAGTGGCTCCAGGGCTTCTCCTCAGAGCTTTTAACCAAAATTCAGAAGCAAAAACACAAGTGCAACAAAAGCAACTTCTTCCCCCTCCCTTTGGGCTTACATTTTTAATCCATCCTGGGTCTTTCCCCAGCTCTTCATTCTTTGGTAGAACACTGACTTTCAAGACAATAGAGACAAGTGAGGCTCCCTGGAGCCTCACTTCTAACCTGGATCCACCTCTCCCATCTATCCTCAAGGCTGTCTGCCTGGCAGTTGGCCTGTCAGGCCCTCTCCCAAAATCTGCTTCATCCTCTCCCATAAGGGCCTGTAAACACCCTCCTGAAGCTCCTCTTCAATTGAGCACCTTCCTGGGTTTCTTCCCTGGAGCACCAGGTTCTACTCTTTTACCAGGCTTGCTGCCAGAACATGCCACACCCTGGTGACTCCTCTGTTCCTCTCTGGGTTCTATTCTCTACCCCTCAAAGAGAAACTACAAAGTTCTTCTCTCCCTACAACTCTCTTCTTCTTGTATTTTATGGCATAGCAGACTTACATTCTGAGGCTATAACTGCCAGGTGCTGAATTTCAATCTTGGTCTTTTCCCAGTATTTTTGAAAAAAATTTAATCTTGCTTTTTAATGGTGCTGCATTTTCCTGGTACTCTTACCAGGTATTTTAGTGTAAACTTCATCACTTTTAGGTGCCTGAATTTGTCATACAAAATCCCTTATCAAGGTTATACTCCTAGAGGGAGTGATCAACTGTTTCTTTGACCTGGCATGTTTCACACCGCCCATCTTCATGTTTATTAATTACAGACAAGTTCCTGTTTAAGCCAGTGTCTGGTAAGTATTCGGAGTAGAGCTAACTCACTCTCTCTCAGGTTCTTGTAGTATTTTCTATTGTAGGGCATACTTCATTAAAATCTTTCTCTCTGTGTTTTTTTGTCCATACTTCCCGCCCCCCACCCCTTAGTTCATTTTTAATTAGGTTTTTAAACTTCTGTTTACATAGAGGGATCTCTATGCCAATTTTTTACAGCATTTTTGCTACTTTGTATGCCACCTCATTTCTTACTATCCCTACATGCACTGGGATCAATGCTATTTCAATTATTACTGCCATCTGTGCCAATTCTGTTAGTAACAACATTTCATTAATTATGTCACTTCTGCTATCTGAATTCCCATTTCTGATTGCCAGTAGTCCTGATAGTGAATCTGAAAAAATGACAATGGAGGTAAGTCACACATCCAGGATCCAGTATAATGCCAATATTATGCCAGTCAGTTCATAGAATCTCAAGGTTGGAAAGGACCTTAGAAGGTCATCTAGTCCAACCCCCTGCTCAAAGCAGGACCAATCCCCAATTTTTGCCCCAGATCCCTAAATGGCCTCCTCAAGGATTGAACTCACAAACCTGGGTTTAGCAGGCCAATGCTCAAACCACTGAGCTATCCCTCCCCCCTAGGCCTTATAAAACTTACAAAATTTGATAGCTTCATGGATTTTTTTATTCCATGCATTGGAATGGAAAACGCTATCCCCATTCTCCCAGTTCTCTCATCTTTAGACCCATCTGTAGATATTTAGAAATATTTGCCTCCATTTATTACATATACATTTAGCTCTCCTTTTCTCCTTCACTTTTAATTTCATTATATAATTCCACATTTATATCAGGGGAATCCCCTTCGAACCTGTGCTTCCTTTCTATATAGTCACCACCCAACTCCTTCCCCCAACTGGGCTTCATCTTTAATTAAGCCTGGTGTTCCTCCAGCTGCAGCCAGGTGGGTTAATTGACCTCATGTTCATATTAACCCTTTCAGAGCCAGGATTGGGTACATACCCCCATCACTGTATGTGTGTATATAAATCATGCATCATCTATATTGTTATGGTAGGTGCCACAAGGTGACCTGTTATACACAGTCTTCTAAGTTGTTTTTCTTAGCATGCAAGCAAATATTCAGTCTTGGGAAGACATGCTGTGATATGCAAGGGTTGTGTATAGAGAAAGTGTCCTTGGAGACGGAGCCATGCAAGCAGTGCTTAATTTGGGCCAGGGCTTGCCAGGGCTGAGCTCTGACACCTCTAGGCTTGGCAGTTCATGGCCCCAGCCCCTCTGGGCTTGCCGCATCAGTTATGAAAGCAAAAAGATTGCTTGAGCCCTGGCACCTCTTTCATTACAAATTAAGCACTGTGTGCATGCAGCAGGAGAGTTCTTTGATTGGAGTCGATTCTTGAAACAGAGTTGCTTTCTGGAAACTGGGTGTTGGCTTTTGGCTGAGGTTCCTGAGGGATAAAATTGCCCTGCATGCTTTTTGACCTCTTCTGTGCCAGGGCTGGTGTTTATATATAAACAAAAGGGTGATGATGTTTTCATAGCAGGACACTGGTGTCAAAATAAGAGGCAACAATTTAATACAAATCTCATTGGATGCATCTCCAGCAGGAACATTTTTACCTGTCTGTCACCAGTGATGCATCTGCCACCATACTGCCAGTGATACATAAGAATTAGTGTAAAAGAGGGTTCTGGATTTTTTTGCCACAATGGCATGGACTGCTCTATACAAGATTGTCTACTGTAGATGACTTCAGGAAGAAGAGGCATATTATCAGGATTTATATACCCGGAGGGCAAAAAAAGGGGATGTAGTGGAAAACCAACTAGCAGGAAGGGAAAGAAGAAATCCTGGAGGCCTTAGAAATCATCACATAAAACCATCCTCGAGCAGAATGTGCCAGAGAATACAAAGTAAGTTCTCCCTCCTGTGTAGCGCCTTGTCTTTTTTTATTTTGTTTTTTGCGACTAACTTTAAAAATGGTTTCTGTGTAGCAGCTTATGGGGGCTCTGCCACAGTAACTGCCATGGGAGTTATTACCCCAATTACTATAGATAATTCACACAACCCACAGTCTAGTGCTTCATCTGGGCACTCTTTACTGCCAAACTTCTTTTTCCCTGCCAGATTTTTTAACTTGTTTAGTTCCAGATTCCCCATCTTCCTCTCTTCTTCCCTATAGTGGAAAACATCTCTCCTTGCTGCTATAGCCTCCCTCCGGATTCCCCTAGACACAGCAGAAGTTGCAGAGTAACCAATGAAGTTGATTGTGACTCCTGATTCCCAGGGACAGTTGGGGGCTGGTTCAGCCCCTGATGTACTGTTGAGCAACCCCCAATAGTCCTCAAAACTATACCCAGGCCACAATAACCCCTAAGTGGCTGTCTGCCAGTTGCCCTCCATCCATGGCCATGGCCTGCTCCCACCATACCCCATCTACTGGGAGCTAACATTGGTCTGGTTATAGCAACTCTATGACACTTGGGGATTATCCCCTACTTCCAGGGGCATCCTTTGCTATGGGCTCAGGAGGACAGTTGTACCCACCAGACTTTGGTTTGCTGCCCCCCAGACTTTTCATAGGTCTATATGCTCGACTTCTCTCCCACTGCAGCTTTGCAGGATATAATGTAATCACACGTAATGCTCTATATGTGGATGCCGCTTTGCCCCCCACAGAATTTTTTCTGAAATAACACCCCTACTTACATTGGGGGAGTCCCCGACTGGTTAAAGCAGCTACATGGCCCCTTTGTGCCACCAGATTGGTGCTTCAGGAGCATAGCAAGACTCATCATTGAGCTCTGTATGTTTGACATTTTAGAGAACTGCTGTTCCTTCAGGAGAGGAAGACTGTCAATTTTTGCCTTAAAAATCCTGTTTTAATGCCTCCCCTAAACCTCCCATCTAAATCCATGTGCCCATGAGAATACAAAAGCCTTGATGGTTAGTTCCAGAATTTGGAGACAGAAGCTTTGATATAGAGTCCTATTCTACAGCAGGATAGCTAAACTTAGGCAATTCAGTGTTACTACAACATATTCCATTGCAAGTGTGCGCTTTTTAACAACTTACTTTGCTCTTCCTCCACCATGCTTACTTTGTCAGCAGCTGTGGCTTCTAAAGTTAATATGAAGTCCTCCTTATTCTCTTCTGCCCACAATAACTCACTCCTTATTTGCCACTCACCCTTGTATAATAGTGTAAGAGAAATGTTGTCAACTTAACAAAGGTGGATGTTTTTCTTGGAACTCCAGCTCCTATAATTACATGAAAATCTTATCGTTCCTTTAAAAGAAAACAAGGTGTCCTGCCCCTTTCAGAGCCAGGAGCTGGCCAGCCACATCCAATTAGCCCTGCTTGCCACACCTGGTAAAGTTAGTAAAGTCAGCTGGGTACAGAGCAGCAGGAAGCTATAGTGGGGAATGTTCCGGAAGAGAGAGAGGCTACTGGGAAGGAATAGGTTCCAATAGGTACTGTGGCGTGCCTAGGGACCTGTGGGAGATACCAGTAGGAAAGGCAGGTAGTTTGGACTTGGTGAAGATTTGAGAGCCTACTGTAAGCTTTGGATATGCTGTTTTAATAAATACAGCCCCACAGAGGGATGTGGCTGAATGGGAGAAGAATTTGTTTTAAGGGCCCTGAGCTGAAGAAGAGGGGAAAGGGGAGTAGACTGCCTCCTCAGCACCTCCCATGGCCTAAAGTTACTCTGCAGGTTTTCTCTGCCTTTTGCTTGACAAGTGAGGGTTTGTTACAATTTAAGCCTGAAGCAGGGTCACTACCAGTACAAACTGTTTGCTTACCTGGTGCATGGACACCCACGTATTGCTAAGTCTCAACTCTAAGCTCCCAATCCACTCTCTGTATTGTGTAGCCCAGAACATATACTTAGTTGAAAGAAAATAACTAATTTCCTGGATTCTTTGCACGTAGTGTGTATCTCTGAGTTTCACAAAGCTAAGGTAGAAGTTATTCCAAAAATGAAGGTGCTAAAAATATCCAGGCTTAGGAATGAAATAACATACACATATGTCAGTTTCTCCTTCTAGGTATAAAAATCTTGGCTTGAAGAGCTGTAGTCAAGAGGATTTCTTTAGGCAATAATGATTCACTCTGTCAAACAGCAAATGCATAGGCGCCTGACTAATAATCAAAGAAGGACATGGAATAACAAATGTTCACTAACTTATATAAAACAGCCAACAAAACATGCTTAGAAGCCTCTGATTTTTCTAACTTAAAATATGCAGCATGCCAGTTCTGGAAAATGTACACAAATTTATAGCATGTAATCATAATTAAAAGCAGAAGGCCAGATTCTGGCTGCTTGTGCATGCATGGGTAAGGGAGGGAGAAGGAATCATTTCTCTGCTTGCACATCTGCAGTGGAGGAGCTAAAATCTTGATGACATAGAATCATAGGACAGGAAGGAACCTTGAGAGGTCATCTAATCCAGTCCCCTCAGTAGCGTAGCCAGGGGGGGAGCAGGGGGAGCGGCTGCTCCCCCTGTGAGCAGAAGCGGCGCCGCTTCTTTTTAAGGCGTTGCTTCTTGCACTCACCCGGCAGCGCTCCAGGTCTTCGGCGGCATTTCGGCAGCGGGTACCACCGAAGATCCGGAGCGGTGAGGACCCGCCGCCGAAGACCCGGAGCGCCGCTGGGTGAGTACAGGGGGAGGCGCCTTTTTATAGCGCCGCTCCCCCTGTGCTCCGGACCTGCCTACGCTACTGAGTCCCCTGTACTCATGGCAGGACTAAGTATTATCTAGACCATCCCTGACAGGCGTTTGTCTAACTTTCTCTTTAAAATCTCCAATGATGATGTATTATTATATTATTTATAATAATTATAATTATTATAAATTCCACAATCTCCCTAGGCAATTTATTCCAGTGCTTAACCACCACAACAGTTAGGAAGTTTTTCCTAATGTCCAACCTAAACCGCCCTTGCTGCAATTTAAGCTCATTGCTTCTTGTCCTATCCACAGAGGTTAAGAAGAACAAATTTTCTCCCTCCTCCTTGTAACGACCTTTTATGTACTTGAAAACTCTTATCGTGTGCGTCTTGGTCTTCTCTTTTCCAATCTTCCCTCATAGGTCATGTTTTCTAGACCTTTAATCATTTTGTTGCTCTTCTCTGGACTTTCTCCAATTTGTCCACATCTTTCCTGAAATGTGGTGCCTAGAACTGAACACAAAACTCCAATTGAGGACTAGTTAGCACGGAGTAAAGCGGAAGGATTACTCCTGGTGTCTTGCTTACAACACTCCTGCTAATACATCCCAGAACGATGTTTGCTTTTTTTGCAACAGTGTTACACTGTTGACTCATATCTAGCTTGTGATCCACTATGACCCCCAGATTCCTTTCTGCAGTACTCTTTCCTAGGCATTCATTTCCCATTTTGTACATGTGCAACTGATTGGGCCTTCCTAAATGGAGTACTTTTCAATTGTCCTTCTTGAATTTCATCCTATTTACTTCAGACTATTTCTTCAGTTTGTCCAGATCATTTTGAATTTTAATCCTATCCTCCAAAGCACTTGCAACCCCTCCCAGCTTGGTAAGCTCCACACATTTTATAAGTGTACTCTCTAGGCCATTATCTAAATCATTGATGAAGATATTGAACAGAGTCAGACCCAGAATTGATCCCTGCAAGACCTCACTCGATATGCCCTTCCAGCTTCACTGTGAACCACTGATAACTACTCTCTGGGAATGGTTTTCCAACCAGTAATGCACCCACCTTATAGTAGCTCCTAGTTTGTTTATGAGAAAATCATGTGAGACAGTATCAAAAGCTTTACTAAAGTCAAGATATACCGCATCTACCACTTCCCCCTATCCACAAAGCTTGTTACCCTGTTAAAGAAAGCTACTAGGTTGGTTTGACACAATTTGTTCTGGACAAATCCAAACTGACTGTTACTTATCACCTTATTATCTTCTAGGTGTTTGCAAATTGATTGCTTAATTATTTGCTCCATTATCTTTCCAGGTACTGAAATTAAGATGACTGGATGGTAATTCCCCAGGTTGACCTGATTTCCCCTTTTATAGATTGGCACTATATTTTCCCTTTTCTATCAGCAAGCACCTTTCACACTGGACAGTCCCCTCCAGCCTGGCTTTCTGAGAGTGGGAAATGCAGGCCAAAGTCTCTGCAAATTCACACCAGGATCTGGGTAGAGACATCCATGGTCAGATTCTCTGTCTGGATCCAGGTGCAGATGGAGGAAACAGGAGCAGTACTGGCACTGGTAATGTGGTCCTTCCTAGCTATAATGATTATATTTACGACTCCCTCTTACAAACTCCCAGACAGACAGTCCGAACTGACACTGTAACTTTAAATAACCTGAAAGAGAGAGAAAAACACAAACAGCCAAACAAACTTATTCACCCCAAGATTAATATTCACACCTTGGTCATTCAGTAGAGGATCTCCTTTTCCCCCCTCTCAAACTCCCCTGTTTGTGGTCCCTGTTTGCTTGTCTCATGATGCCAACCCTGCCTCTCCAGAGTGAAAAAGGGACCTACTGCTCCCAATGGGAGGGAGTTTCCTATTGATTTTCCTGGGGACAAAGTGAAGCATCTGTCTTCCTGGGTGGGGAGAGGTGGCCTCTACCACCAACACTCCAACTGGAGGGCAAGGTCATGATGTATGGAGGGGGCCAGGTGGATGGAACTCCAGAGGACCCCATGTCATGGTGTGCCTAAGGCCCAGAAGTCCTTTAATCTAGCCTTTCTTAGTGATTGTTCTCCTTGAGTATAAACTGCAGAGGGTCAAAGGACAAGCAGCAATGATATCGGCATCCAAAAAAGGACATGGTAGAGTGACAGCCTTCATCCATATGGCTGTTAGACAGAGGCTAGCACTGGGAGGAGCATAGGCTTCATCCTATAAAAGGATCTAGCAGTTATCACTCCGGTATGTATTACCCCAGGTGCATTCCACCTGCCTGCCTTCTCAGCAGGTACAAGTCTCCGAGGTACTGCCTGGATGCAATGATCCTCCATGCACAATCTAAGAAGGAATGGGTTGATGAAGCCACAGTTAAGCCTAGAAGATGGTGAAGAAATGGTGGTTACTTTCGTCCTTCCATTTTGTAATATCCCCTCTCTGAGGTTTGTTTGTTTTTTATCATCTTTGAGCAATGGATAGGGTCACAGAGTCTTCATTATACCTTTAAAATACCTCACAACTAGCATTCCTTAGAGCTGCTTAGAAATAGTGGAGAGGACAAATATAGCTATATCAGTACCTCTATATACTATATGTTCCTGTGTCACTGTGTGAATTAAATCTGGACAAACACAGCAACAAACTATTCATGAATATTCATTTCAGTTACTAAACTAACTTGCTGCTGTTGTGTTCACACTCCTTTTGTGTCTGCTTTCTGCAAATATTCTGACGAACAAGTTTCCCAGTATGAGTTTTTGCAAAATGCAAATGTTGCAGAAGATGCATGGAAAGCAAATTTGGCATTTGTAATCACAAACAATCACAGTGGAAACACTATCCCAAGAACTACACCCAACAAATCAGGGAAAGGAGATAAAAATCATGTGACCTATGTATCCAATCAAAACAGCTTAAATGTTTAAGCTACAAATCTCAAATACTTGAAACAGTAATTGCAGTGAAACATTCTGCAAGTAATCCATAGCCTGTAATCGGTTTCTACAGCACATTTATCAAATAACTTAGAACAATTAATATATTCATAGACATTATGCTCAGTTGACAATTCTCCAACAGAAAAAAAAAGATAAATAAATAATCAGTCATTTACTCTGTATGGTTTACTCAGCTGAAATGTGTGCATCTGAGGTAGGTCTGGCTTGCACAGGTTTTTAATGCTACATTGATATGGCTGGATCTGATAGTCTGTTGTCCATAAGGGCTAACAGCAAGAATCAGCTACTCAGCCAGTCTGTTTTTGGAGCAGATGTACTGGCTGTGGTAGGAGGGATTTATTATTTGTTGAGGGTGGGTTTTTTGTAGAGTTTATTAATTGATTACTCTGTTTTAATTACAGCTGGGCAAATTAGAGCTGGGAGTTCCAAAAATTCCCCCCAAAAATCCAGTTTGACCCACAATCTGAAAATCATGAAAAAAATGCAGCTAACTGAGAAAGTCTATTGCAGGTCAAACAAAACATATAAGTCAAGCCTATGTTCTGTTTCCAGGCACTTTAAAAGGGCTATATGCAAAAAATGGCAGAAGTCGGAGGAAGAGGAACTCCTCTGCTTATAACTCTTAGCCCAGTGATTAGGGTACTCACCTGGATTTGGGGGATGCAGCTTTAAATCCCTGCTCTGGAGCAAAGTTTTGAATATACAGCTCTCCTCTCTTACATGAGTGCCCTACTCTCCACACTATGGGTTATTCTGGGGTAGAGCTTTCTCAGTCTCTCTTGTTGAAGCTGTTCCACTCTATATAAATAATTAAGTCGTCCATGAAAGAGGGACTTGAGTCTCCATCCACCCACTAGGGGGGTGCCTTAACCACTAGGCTAGAGAAGGGTCTTCATATGTTGTGGCCCAATGACTATTCAAGTATTTTTACAAAGTGGAACAGCTTCAATAGGAGCAACTGAAACCATCCTCTAGCCTGATGGTTAGGGCATTCCTCCCCATGGGAAGATCTGGCTTCAAATCCCTTCTCCAGAGTGGAGATTCAGACTTGAATCTCTACAACCCACCTGAGTGTTTGAGCCATTGGGCACCTGCCACTGTTTTTTAAATCTAGCCCCATCTTTTTTTTTTTTTTTTGGGGGGGGGGGGGACTATTTGGCAAATTTGTGTCAAAATTCACAAATAGTTCAAGGTTGGCTGAAACTGCATTTTTTGGCAAATAAAGTACTTGTCCAAACAAATTCATCCAGCTCTAGTTTGAATGTAGTTGTTAAGTGTGCCTAGAGATTGAGATAAATATTATATAAATAAGTAAACAGTCAGAAATACATGGGGAGTGAGAGAAAGAGAGACTGATTTTATCTACATGGTAACTGTTATCTTCTGAATAAATCTTACTCCCAGCACTGTCTGCCCAGTAACTTCTGCTTGTCCGTCTATCGATTTAGAATGCTTCCATAAACATAGTCAATGTATCTAAGCACCATAACAGACACGCCTTAAAAATGTTGATTGAGGATCATCAGGAGACATCTATATTTAAAAGGAGCTCTTGGAAATGGGAGCTTAGGGGGAAATGATAAATATTTAAGATATTTCTGAGCAAAGATATATCAGTGTATCTGGATAAAGGATTAGGTACTGCTCAAATGTTAAAAGAGACTTTAAAAGCCAAACCACACAATAAGGATTTTGGATTCTCTACAGGTGATGTGACTAATACTTTGTGTTCACTGACACAAGGGCGGCAGAGGGGCTACAGCAAAATAACGAATGGGCAATAGTTATGTCACTGCTAAATCCTAGTGCAGACAAGGCACCTGTAGTATTTACCATGAAATAGCTAAGCAAGGTCAACTCTGTATCCCACCCCCGCACCACCAGTGGTTTACCTCACCAACTGCAGTGTCTTGTTTCAGCTAGGATTTTACAGTGAGATAGCTAATGCACCTACATTAGTTATCTCGCAGTAAAAAACCCCCATCTTTTGAGCAGTGAAGACAAATCCTGAGATACTCTGAGCTAGCAAAGAGAGAAAGCTTTAGGCTGTGAAAGGGGAAGGACCTTTTTCTTCCATATCCAGGGACTGATATGATTTCAGAATTCCATAACCCATCTTAGTGTCACTCCAGCGGTGCCTTTCATTGTGTTCACATAGACGTCTTTATTTTTAACTCTTTCATGTCATCAGTCACCACTCTAATTCTGCACAATTGCCAATATGATATTATTCCCTATAAACCAAACAAAATGGGTTTGGAAATTTATCTGGGGCCGATGCTGGGTGGTACCCCTAGATGGGGAATGAAGTACTCTGTCCTTTAAAAAGAGATGAGAAAAGGTAGGTATTTGCCTCTGTTTATGGTCCAAACAAGGAGATAGTTGTGATCTTCCTCTGAAAATAATGCCACAGAAAGGTTTGCAAGTGTCCTAGTGGGCACAAAGCAAACCAAGCAATCAGATACGGATAAAGTATATCTAATATTTATTCATTCATTTAGAACTAGATTGTGACTTGGACTATGCACCCAGGAGGGGAAGTAAGAGGAAATAAGAACTCCCTTAAGCAGGCTACTCAGACCTGAGGTTTGAACATGCAGAAGTAAGTTGGGCTAGTTAGTCCAGTGATTACTGTTAACAGTTGGGAGTGGAGGTAGGGGCTAAGAGTTAGGAGAGGAGGTGGCCTATGGGGGAAACTCTCTCCTGTATGTATTTTATTCTGGGGTGTTGTGTTCATGATGGATTTTCCATACAGATAAAAGACTAAGGAGAAGTTAAGAGAAAGGAATAAAATGAGACAAATGAGCAGATGTATGTTAAAATCTTTTCTTTTCCTGCTATTTTTCCTTCTTTTCACCTATTCCTCAGTGTTTGAAATGTGAGTTTCAACCACCATCTGTGTTTCTCTTGAACTATGCCATCAGCTGTCAAGCTATTCTGACAGTATTAACCTGACAGATTCAGGAATGGAAAATCTGCAAAACGCCAGCACTGGTTTTAAAGAGTGAAAATTAAAAAAAGTACCATTAAATGCAAGCATAGTTGCAATATTTCTTCCACTAGTTAGCTCTTCAGCAGGAAAGCAAACACATCTGGAGAGATGGTGAAATTTCTGTCGGGGGTCATAAAAAACAATAATCAGAAAGACAAATATAACTAGATTTGTTGAACTCAGTTCATATTTTGAAGGTTGTCTTTGCGGCCATAAAGGCTACAGACTAAGGGCGCAACTGGAGTTTTGTCATTGACTTTGAATTTCACCCTTATTTTTTTAAAGTGAAAAGTGAGGGCCTGATTCAAAACCCGCTGTAGTCAACAGAAGACTCATGCTGAGTTCAGTGGCTTAGCCCATTTTGTGGCAAATTAACAAAAAAGGGCAGTGACATGGCCATATCATCCTATCGAAAAGCTAAATATAAATTATAAGAATTGGAGACCTCCCTCTTTCTAATGGCAGGTTGTGTCAGAAACTATTACAGAGGTGGCAAGAGCATAGACTAAGATAGGATAATCACCAGAGTTACTGCGACAAAGGGTCCTGTGGCACCTTATAGACTAACAGAGGTATTGAAGCATAAGCTTTCGTGGGTGAATACCCACTTCTTCGGATGCAAGCAGTGGAAATGTCCAGGGGCAGAGTTACTGGAAATCTGCAAGTTTTGCCAAATCCTGCAGATCTTTTATTTCAAACTCGTTGGGGTGTTTTGTTTTGTTTGTTTGTTTTTAATTTAGAGGTTATTTTCCTTTAAAGAAATTCTCAATATGTACATGTGAAAACCCAGAAATAATCTGTCTTGATACTGCTCCTACTGAAGCAAATGGAAGTTTTGGACACAGTTTCAATGGGATAAGGACTTTCCCATAGCAGCCAAAGTACAAGGATCATGAATGGAATATGCCAGGCAATCCTTGGCTGGGCATGTTCCTTGCATTAAAACTGAATCAGTCAAAGCAGGCAGCTAGTCCAAACAGGAAGGATGGTCCAGTGGTGAGGGCACTAGTCTAAGACTTGGGAGAATACAGCTCAATTCCCTAATTTGCCATAGACTTTCTGTGTGAACAAGGCAAGTCACTCCGCCTCAGTTTGCCATCTGTTGAAGGGGAATAATAGCCCTTCCCGACCTCACAGGAGTGGTGTGAGGATAAATACATTAGAAGATTGTGAAGTGCTTTGAGATCTACTGATGACAAGCACTATGTAAGAGTTAATTATTACTAATTCTTAGGCCTGGTCTACACTAAGAGTTTATGTCGAATTTAGCAGTGGTACATCGAATTAACCCTGCACCCGTCCACATAACGAAGCCATTTATTTCGACATACAGGGCTCTTAAAATCGATTTCTGTATTCCTCTCCGACGAGGGGATTAGCGCTAAAATCAATATTGCCGTGTCGAATTAGGATTAGTGTGAACGGAATTCAACATTATTGGTCTTCAGGAGCTATCCCACAGTGCACCACTGTGACCTCTCTGGACAGCAGTCCGAGCTCGGATGCTTTGCCCAGGTAGACAGGAAAAGCCCCGTGAACTTTTGAATTTCATTTCCTGTTTGGGCCAGTTTGAATTTCATTTCCTGTTTGGCCATCATGGCGAGCTCAGCAGCACTGGTAACAATGCAGAGCTCTTCAGCAGAGGTGACCATGCAATCCCAAAATCGAAAGAGGGCTCCAGCATGGACAGAACGGGAGGTGTTAGATCTCATAGGTGTATGGGGAGATGAATCCGTGCTATCAGAACTACGATCAAAAAAACGGAATGCAAAAATCTATGAAAACATCTCCAAGGCCCTGATGGACAGAGGATACAGCAGGGATGCAACGCAGTGCCGCGTGAAAATTAAGGAGCTGAGACAAGCGTACCAGAAGACCAAAGAATCAAACGGATGCTCGGGGTCACAGCCCCAGACATGCCGCTTCTATGCTGCGCTGCATGCCATTCTATGGGGGGCCGCCACCACTACCCCACCCCTGTCCGTGGACTCCGACGATGGGGTAGTCTCATCAGTCGCTTCATCTGATGTTTTTGTGGACGGGGAAGATGATGAAGGAGATGATGAAGACGAGGTAGTCGAGAGCGCACTGCACACCTATTTCCTCGACAGCCAGGATCTCTTCATCACCCTGACAGAGATACCCTCCCAAGGCGGTATCCTGGACCGTGAAGCCGGAGAAGGCACATCAGGTGAGTGTATCTTTTGAATTGAAAAGACATGGTTTAAAAGCAAGTGATTTTAATGATTAATTTGCCCTGAGGACTTTGGATGCATTCGTGGCCAGTACAGCTACTGGAAAAGTCTGTTAACATGTCTGGGGATGGAGTGGAAATCCTCCAGGGACATCTCCATGAAGCTCTCCTGGAGGTACTCTAAAAGCCTTTGCAGAAGGTTTCTGGGGAGAGCAGCCTTATTGCGTCCTCCATGGTAGGAAACTTTACCACGCAAGGCCAGTAGCAGGTACTCTGGTATCATTGCATGACAAAGCCTGGCGGCATATGGCCCCGGTGTTTGCTGGCATTCAAGCAACATCCATTCTTTCTCTGTCTGTGTTATCCTTATCAGAGTGATATCATTACCTGGTTGAAATATGGGAATTTAATTACAGGGACATTCAGAGGTGGCTGTTTCTACTGGGCTGTTTGCATGTGCCTGAAAAGAAATCCTCCCCGCAGTTTCCAGCCATGTGGTGGGGGCGGGGAGGGGGACCCTTCATGCTGAGCAGTTTGCATTCAGCTAGCAGGGATCTTCCCTGATACCAGCCACGTGGTGGGGGCGGGGAGGGGGGGCCTTGATGCTGAGCAGTTGGCGTTCTCCTTTTTTTTCATCTCGCAGCTGCAACTGTTTCGAGGCTTCCCCCGGCATCTCCCTCCCAAAGGCTATCCCAGATAAGGCGGCAAAAAAAACGCACGCATGACGAGATGCTCTCTGAGCTCATGCAGTGCTCCCGCACTGAAGCAGCTCAGCAGAATGTGTGGAGGGACACAATTTCCCAATACAAGAAAGCGGGCAGTGAACGGGAGGACAGGAGGGACGCCCATGAGGACAAGAGGGACGCTCGAGATGAGAGGTGGCGGCAGAAAGATCAGAGGGTGACTGAGGCAATGCTGGGGCTACTGCGGGAGCAAAGTGACACGCTCCGGCGTCTGGTGGAGGTTCTGCAGGAACGGAAGCAGGATGACAGACCGCCGCTGCAGCCCATCTGTTACCGCCCTAACCCCTCCCCAAGTCCCATAGCCTCCTCACCCAGAGTTCCAAAAATGCGGGGGGGGGGGGGGGGGGGAGGCTCCGTGCAACCAACCACTCCACCTCGGTGGAGTGCCCAAGCAGCAGAAGGCTATCATTCCCCAAGTTTTGAAGTGGCCTTTTCCTTCCCTCCTCCCTCCTCTCGCACCTCACCCTGGCCACCTTCCCAGTTCTCTCCCTTTGTTAATAAATATTGAATAAAGAATACTTGGTTGTTAAACAATGGTGCCTTTATTTCCTTTCAAAGCAAGGTGTGCTCGAAGGGGGGGAGGGCGGTTGTTAATTAGAGAGGATAGGCAATATAAACACAGTAAACAAAGGGGGCAGGTTCTCATCAAGGAGAAACAAACATAAGAGTCACTCAGTACCCTGGCCAGTCAGGAAGCTAGTTTTCAAAGCTTCCCTGATGCACAGCATGTCCTGCTGTGCTCTTCTAATCGCCCTGGTGTCTGGCTGCAGGTAAGCTGCAGCCAGGCGATTTGCTTCAACCTCCCACCCCGCCATAAACGTCTCCCCCTTACTCTCACAGAGATTGTGGAGCACACAGCAAGCAGCAATAACAATTGGTATATTGGTTTCGCTGAGGTCTGAACGAGTCAGTAAGCTGCGCCAGCGCCCTTTCAAATGTCCAAATGCACACTCCACCACCATTCTGCACTTGCTCAGACGGTAGTTGAACAGCTCCTTACTACTGTCCAGGGCGCCTGTGTACGGCTTCATGAGCCAGGGCATTAGTGGGTAGGCTGGGTCCCCAAGGATCACTATAGGCATTTCAACATCCCCAACAGTTATTTTCTGGTCTGGGAAGTAAATACCTTCCTGCAGCCGTCTAAACAGACCAGAGTTCCTGAAGACGCGAGCGTCATAAACCTTCCCCGGCCATCCGAAGTTGATATTGGTGAAACGTCCCTTGTGATCCACCAGTGCTTGCAGCACCATTGAAAAGTACCCTTTCGGTTAATGTACTGGCTGCCCTGGTGCTCCGGTCCCAGGATAGGGATATGCATTCCGTCTATAGCCCCACCACAGTTAGGAAATCCCATCGCAGCGAAGCCATCTACTATCACCTGCACATTTCCCAGGGTCACTACCTTTGACAGCAGCAGCTCAACGATTGTGTTGGCTACTTGCATCACAGCAACCCCCACAGTAGATTTGCCCACTCCAAATTGATTCGCGACTGACCAGTAGCTGTCAGGCGTTGCAAGCTTCCAGAGGGCTATCACCACTCGCTTCTCCACTGTCAGGGCTGCTCTCATCCTGGTGTTCTGGCGCTTCAGGGCAGGGGACATCAAGTCACAAAATTCCAGGAAAGTGCCCTTACCCATGCGAAAGTTTCGCAGCCACTGGGATTCATCCCAGACCTTCAACACTATGCAGTCCCACCAGTCTGTGCTCGTTTCCCGGGCCCAGAATCGGCATTCTACGATGAGCCTGCCCCATTGCCACTAGACTGTCCAATTTGCGGGGTCCCGTTCTTTGAGAGAGGTCTGTGTCCATGTCCTCATCACCGTCATCACCGCACTGCCGTAGCCTCCTTGCCTGCTTTCTCAAGTTCAAGTTATGCATAAAGTGCATGATCATGCGCGAGGTGTTGACAACGGCCATAACTGCTGCGATGATCTCACCGGGCTCCATGCTCGCTGCGCTATGGCATCTGCGCTTGCAATCCAGGCAAAAGGGCGCAAAATGATTGTCTGCCGTTGCTTTCACGGAGGGAGGGGGGGAGTGAGGGTTGAATGACGACATTTACCCATAACCACCCGCAACAAATTTCTTGCCCCATCAGGCATTGGGAGCTAAACCCAGAATTCAAATGGGCAGCAGGGACTGCGGGAACTGTGGGATACCTACCTACAGTGCACCGCTTGGAATGTCGACGCTTGCCCCGGTACTGTGGACTCACACCGCCGAATTAATGTGCTTAGTGTGGACACACACGTTCGACTTTATAATATCGGTTCACAAAAATCGGTTTTGGTAACATCGGACTACTGTCATAGTGTAGACATACCCTTAGATGCCTTGAGTCTTCCATGCATGATCCTTGCACACTAGCCTGAATGAGTCATTTAGTGAATTCTTTATAGCTTTACTGATTTTTAAAAAAATAGTCCAAAAAGGGTTGCAGACTCAGGCTCTCAGGCAGAGAGAGCAATATCAAGTTAGGTCAATCTGAGGGTACACTTCTTTTTATTATACACTCATCTTTCCTTTGAAGAGATGCATTATTAACAGTAGTTCACTCTGAACAAGTACCAGATTATATTAAAGTGCTACATTCTGTGTCTCTCATCCTACAGTCCTTCCTCACACAGTATGTCATTGACTTCATTGGGAGTCATCCTTGCAAGATCATGCCGCTGGAGTGGTGTACATATCAGTTACAACCAATTCTGCCTCATATGGAAAGGCTAGTGTGGCACAACTGATAAATAACAGGTGGCTACTGGAAAGGAATGCAGGCACATAACAAATGCCATAAGGGGCTGAAACAGTGGGATTTTGCCTGCAGCTGTCCACAATAAATATGCATAAGTTCATTTTTTGCTCAGTTATGGATTGATCCACCTGTTTTCCTGGGAGTGCCAGACGTTTCATATTCTAAGTATTACAGAGCTGATCCAATGCCCATTGAAGTCAATGGAAAAATTCCGAATGACTTCAGTGGATCTTGGATCAGGCCATCTATTTGCATTATAATGTTTGCATTAAGGTTTTCCTGTTTTGTCATCCACCAGTCTAGAGCTTTGGAGAAACGGCTTCATTCTTTATACCAAGGTGGTCTTCATTTTTTCATGTTGTTGCACCCAGGATTGAGGGAAGGGAGTGGATTTTTTGTTTGATTGATTGTTTGTTTGTTAATGGAAACTGGTCTTTTGTTACATGGTTTCACTAAAAAATCTTTTCTTTTTTTTTAAATCACACAGTAACACCACTTTGTCTGGAACCCATTGGAATTTATAATCCCAGTCAGTATCTAACATTTCCCATTCCTCTGCTGCTCTCATCACCCACTGCTAGCTGTACACAGCCTAATGGTTCCTTTCATCTTCCCACTGCTCTCCCTTTACTCCCACTGCTACCTGCTTAAGCATACAATCCTGGTCATAGAGCTGATGGAGAAGCTAATGGTGCTCCTGCCATGATAACACAGGGGACATTGCAACCTTGTCTTTCCTCTTTCTCTCTATCATCTCTCAACCCTCAGCCTTCTTCTGACCTCCATCTGATTCTCTTTTGCTCTCTAATGATTTTATGATGCTGTCATGACTAAACATACCCTCCCCACAGTCCTGGACCTCTGTTTTAGTCAATTGGACTCCGTGTAA
Source organism: Macrochelys suwanniensis (assembly GCA_033296515.1). Classification (NCBI taxonomy): domain Eukaryota; kingdom Metazoa; phylum Chordata; order Testudines; family Chelydridae; genus Macrochelys; species Macrochelys suwanniensis. Next base: position 162,304,443 of record CM065777.1, read on the forward strand.
GCAGAGGGGTTCCACCTGTGTGGAGCAGCTTGCCCAAGCAGAGCCCCAAAGTGAAAACTCACCAGGACAGGATCCTATGTTCTGTGAAACTTTAGGGACTGTGGCCAAGATTTTCAAAAATGGGTGCCTAAAGTTAGGAGCCTAAGTCCATAATTAGACATGTGACTTTTCAACAATGCTGAACACATGCCAGTTCCCACTGATTTTAGAGACCCATTTTAAAAAATCTGGTTATATATATAACTAAATAATCAATTATGGATGCAACCTTATTATTAATCTTGTGTCTGTTCCTAACTTATTTTCTCTCCTCACACAGAAATAGCTCATTTTTTGAACTGCCTGACCTCTCAGAATCACTACATGCCATGCCCCACTTTAGATCCAAATTTGCAATTGAGCCAAAGAAGACTTGTCTTATCTTTTTTTTATTATTGCAAGTTATTTGCGTTAGAAGTGCTGACTCTTGAAACTGAAGTGAGAACAAATGTGGTTTGTATTACAGAAATGAACCCATGCTCACTGCCTGCTTCCCGCACACAACACCATGAATCCAGAATTCAGAGCTTGGCAGGTAAGTGAAGGAAGAGCTGATTTTGAAATGTTTTGTTGTTATATTTTTTGCTATTTGTAAAATTTTGTAATTTCTACTCTATGCCTATATTCTGTTACTGAACAGATCACAGCATTTCTTTTCTACAGCTTTATAATTCACTTTTAAACATTAACATTTTTGCTACGAGCTATGTACTTGTATGACGTGCATGTATGATACAACAGTGACACGCAATAATTGACTGAGGTAACAGTGGAAAAGTAAATCCCAAAGATTATTTTCTAAATTCTATTTTCTTTTTTAAAGGCTGGAATATGAACAGATCTCTATATTTGATGCAAATCTACATTTAAAATTAAATTGGTAAATCAGGCTGCACTTGGATGTTATTAACTATTACTCAGCTGTTCATATGGTTTGAAACCTGTGCAATGCTCTTATTATTTGTATAACAGTAGCAACTGGAGCCCCATTGTGCTAGACCCTATGGATGGCATAAGAAAATCCTTGCACTGAAGAATTTACAGTCTAAATAGACAAGACAGACAAAGTGTGGGAAGGGAAACAGGCATAGAATGGTGACGAGATTTGCTTGAGATCACACAGTAATTTGTGGCAGAGGCGGAAAGAGAATCCAGGTTTCCTGCCTCCCAGTTCAGAGTCCTATCCATTAGACCATACTGCCTCTCTTGTTTAGTGCTAGAGACTCCTTAATTCACAATCAGATTTGTTCATCTCGTATTAGTCTTTTTGAAAACATTTGGGCCATTCCATTCATAATTGATGGAAGCTGTAACTGGGATTATTTCACTAGAGATATTGCGCCACATTCTCTGCTTATGTAAAGTGGTGCAGCGCCAGTAAATTCAAATGAGCTGCAATTATTTACACTAGAAGATTTACCTATTGTCTTCTGTTGAGGTGATCATCAAGATATACCGAGACAATAAATCTTGATACTCACAAATAGAATGCATATTGTTACTAGCATTGACAAGTCTCACAATTGTATCATCAGTCTTGCGATATTTGGTGCGTTTCTTAAGTGCTCCTGGAGGCACGTGATTAGGAGAGAATATCAGCTTTCATGTAAAAAAAAAAAAAAGTTTCTATCCCTCATAACTATGGGAAAAGCTTGAACCTCTTGAACGGAGTGCACTGCACTCCAAAGGTTCAAAACCCAAAATAAAACCCAACATTTATTATTTTTTAAATATCTTGTGATTTTAAGCCAATCTCACTTTGTTAATGAAAACCTGCATTTCTGAATAAAAATTGATTAGGCCCCCATTGGTTAGGCCAGAGACTCTAACTCAGGGGTGGGCAAACATTTTGGCCTGAGGGCCACATCTGGGTTCCGAAACTGTATGGAGGGCCGGGTAGGGAAGGCTGTGCCTCCCAAAACAGCCTGGCCCCCGCCCCCATCCACCCCCTCCCACTTCCCACCCCGACTGCCCCCCTCAGAACTCCCGACCCATCCACCCCCCTGCTCCTTGTTCCCTGACCGCCCCCTCCGGGACCCCCCGCCCCTAATTTCCCCCCGGGACCCCACCCCCTATCCAACTGCCCCCTCTCCCTGTCCCCTTACTGCCCCCCTGGGACTCACTGCCCCTTATCCAACCCCGCCTACTCCCCGCCCCCTTACCATGCCGCTCAGAGCACCAGGACTGGCAGCCGCGCCACCTGGCCGAAGCCAGCCACACCGCCGCGCAGTCTAGAGCACCAGGGCAGACAGGCAGCTCTCGCAGTCGCGCTGCCCGGCAGGAGCTCGCAGCCCTGCTGCCCAGAGCACTGGCGGCACGGCGAGCTGAGGCTGCGGGGGAGGGGCCGGGGGCTAGCATCCCTGGCTGGGAGCTCAAGGGCCGGGCAGGACGGTCCCGCGGGCCACAGCCGGCCGTAGTTTGCCCACCTCTGCTCTAACTGATAGAAGCAGCTGCAAAAGCAGCCAGAGCGGGGATTGCTGCCCTGGTGGGAGTGGGTAAATTATGGGCCAGCTGGGGCATCTCCTCCTCCTAGTGCCCTGCTGCACCCAGAATTGTGTAAGAGAGACACTGTGCTCTTGGGGTACTAGGACCCAGGTGGTGCTTCCCCATCCTCCACTGCCTTGGGTTTACCTTGGGGAAAAACTGCAGCCACTCTAGCCAGTAGAGGCAGGAGCAGCCAAAGCAAGGGCTTTTGAACACTGAGAGAACTTTCTCCCATTCTGACTGGACTTTCTCCGCCCTGTGATGATTGGGTGTTTGCTCCAGCCTTCTCCCCCCCACCCACATCCTCCTCCTTAGATTCATTCCACGCCTGCCCCTCTTACTCTCATCTGCCCTGCCTGTGCCCCTCACCCCCCTTCCTATCAGTTTTCTTTCCATTTAGCTGATCCCGTCCTAAGTAACCCCCACCCCAAAACCCACAATAATATGGAAGTAAGGTGACATTTTCTGCCATCCCATTGTTTACTCCAGTTGTGCATTCTACCCCCTCCCCAGCCTGAGTCTGTTTAGATTGTAAACTACTCGGGCAGGGACCGTCTGTGTTTGTACTACTGTGTTTGTACAGTGCCTAGCACAGTGGGGCCCCTTTCCTGACTCGCCCTGAGGCGTTACCATAGGAAAGAAAGGATTAATAAGGATACAATTCTGTCACAGAGGTCACAGATTCTGTGACTTTCTGGGACCTCTGTGACGTCTTTTGGGGCAGGGCTGGAGCAGAGGATCCGTGACTGCCAGAGCAGCAGCCTGGGCTAGGTTAGCCCCTCTGGGGCTGGAGCAGCGGTGATCAGCCTCTGCCGCAGGAGCAGCAGTGGGACTGGAGCACTTGCAAGCCCTGGCAGTGCTCTGTTTGTCCCTCCTCCCACCCCAAGGGTATTTTTAGTAAAAGTCAGGGACAGGTTGCAGGCTTCCGTGAATTTTTCTTTATTGCCCATGACCTATCCCTGACTTTTACTAAAAATACCCCTGACAAAATCTTAACCTTAATGATTAATATATATTAGGCGCCTGATTCACAAATGGCAAAGTTGTTAGCATGCAGAACTGTGGGGCTTGGTATGTGCAAATAATTGTGCATTCAAAATTGCAGGCTGCTTTTGAAAATTGGGCCTTGAATGTCTTCCAATCTCTTCCATTGTGGCCAAGTATTTCTAAGGGGTAGCTTTTCCCTTTTGAACTAACATTCAGGAGAGGAGATAAAGTAAGACGCCTAGGGGGGAAAAAAAACCTCCTGAGAGCTGAATAATGATTTTCACTGAACTCGGCTGCAGCTAGTCAGGATGCACTCATTATTACTAACCGCTGAGGAGGCAATCAATAAAAACATATTAAAGGCCAAATCCTTGGCTGGTGAGTATCAGTGTAGCTCCACTGAAGTCTATGGAGCAATGCTGATTTACACCACAGATGGATCTAGTTGGTTATCTTAACACAGCACTGCATTCAGCTAGTCTTCATTTCCAATTTTTCTTTTATATAGAAAAATGTCAAAGAAATCCTTTTTGTTTCCCTTCATTAGAAAATATAATAATACACAAAGCAAACAATTAGTTAGCTGTCAGGGCAAGGGTCACAAAGTAATGTACAAGCACTTAATAGTTGACAAGGCTCTTTATTCAAGACGGCTTTTATTTCTCAGAAGCATCAAAGTCTTCTATAACGGGACTCCAAGCTTATGGGAAAAACATGCTCAGTGAAGGCATTTTACTTTCCCATAAAGGGCTTGCTGCAGAATAAAATATGGAAATATGTGCTGAACTTAATAAAAATATATAAAAAGGGCCTCTTCCTAGCAATTCTAAACTTTGCCTATTGGGAATAACACATTTAAAAAGCTGGGGAGAGCAGCCATGAAAAGTTAACTGTTCCTGCTAAAATACTACAAAAATATATTTTAAATCTAGGGAAATATTCCCAAAAAGAGATGAACTTGACAAAAGAATTCAGAATGTTGCAGCAAATGATTTTCATTACAACACAGCATCTGGAGTCATTCCAGCACAAGCAGACACCGGTATCAGAATACTTTGAGAGTGCCAGTGTGGATTTCATCTCCCATTTTCATAATGATTTGTATATAATGGGCTTTACAAAACTAAATCCCACTAACAGAAAAAACTAGTTATTAGTCAACCTATGAAAAATTTTTCCTTTTATATCTAGTTAAAATAAATGTATTGAAATTGTTACATGCATGTATTTTAACATTTTAAAATTAAGTAGGAGAAAAAGGTGAATTTGTACAATTTTTATACATTTAAGGAGTTCTTTTTCTAGTTGTTTTAAAGATTTTTTAAATATATGTAATGGGAAGAAATTTAGTGAATGATCTCAAAAGTAAGTGCTCCTGTTTCAGAGCTGTGATAGTGATAGTGTTCTTCTGTCAAGCTTTGTTTCTTGAGACACCACTGAAAGATTTCTCATACATAGGACTGACTGGAATAAATAATTTGCATTAGATTTGCCAGTATAGAACATGTTTACTTGCTTCAGCCTGATTTTACAGTGTCCTGCACCTTACGTAATCATTGATACTTGTGCAGAGTGGGTGCAGAGTGGGTGTAAAACACTACCAAGTCTGAATGGTAGCATTTCACACCTACTTTAGTCAGGTGTAATTGACTACACGTGGTGTAAGCCTATGTAAAGTCAGTCCCCTTGTCTGTTGTGTCCACTACAGATTGTGGGCCAGATTCTGATTCCAAATTCACCGATCTAAATTCCGTAGGCCTGATTCTCTGTACACCATGGGGGTGCATTTTGTTTACAGACAGATAAGGCCCATCTTCTATGAATTTACAGCCTGATCCTGAATAGTCTTGAATATCCTCATAGTATTTAATTTCTCTTAAATCAATGGGAGTTGAGGGTGTTCAGCACCATTCAGTATCAGAGCCTAAGGGAGATTATAAAATGATTTTTTGAATTAGGCATTTGCTGTAATTTCAGATAACAAGAGTCCACATTTAAGAATGTGGATACTTATTGTATAGGGTATCTACTAAAAGTGAGTTTTGAACTATCTGCAGCTGGTTCTAATCCTTAGATAATTCAATCTACATGCATCTCTAATTTTAACATGAAGCAAGCCATCTGTAAAATGTTAGTTACATTAGAAGATACAAATCTAGATTTTGACCAGAGCAGAGCCAATCAAACATGACTTTTTATTTCCTTTGATCTTCGTATTTTCTGGAATAAGGACAAAAAAACAAACAAAAGTCACCACAAAAATCAATCAAGGCCAGAATCCAGTCTTGAAACTACTCGGCACCCTTTTTGATTAGGGACTTCATTGCTGATAGACTTTCCCTGCTCACCACATGCATTCCAGTGGGGATTCTTCTGCAGAAATTAGCTTGAAAGAGGATAACTGTGCTTGCAATCATCTTATGAGCAGTAGGAATACAAAAGGGGGGATGTGAATTTTCTCCTAAATCACGTAGATGGCCCCTCTAATCTACTTCAGCTAAAAAATAGACTGAAATCATTTAAATAACTAGGGAAATTGGTACAGAAAATTGCCAGCAATAAGAGTTCTTATGAAAATTCAATGCAGTCAATCTTTAGGTACATTATATTCATATTCCCTAGTCACATTGCACTAAAAATATGCTTATTTCATTGTCTCACTTTCGTACAAAAGAGTGGTTTCATTGACTCTCCTACTTAAGGTTCTGAATTAGGAAAAAATGGAATATGATTTGTAAAAGAAGAAAATTAACAATAATGAAAAAGCAAGTACTGTATGTTAGCAAAGTTGACAGACCATTATATACTTTTGGGCTTGATATACTTTCTTCGGAGCTTGAGATGTGGAAACTCTGGGACTCATTTATTACTGCCTTCCACCTTGTGAAGTCATTTTTACACCAAAGCTAAGTGAGTGCCAAATGGGTGTAAAAGATTGATATGGTAGCCTTTTGTACTCACTTTATACAGTGTCTGTGCAAAGCAGTAGCGTAGCCAGGGGGGAAGCAGGGGGAGCGGCCGCTCCCTCTGTGAGCAGAAGCGGCGGCTTAAAAAGGAAGCGGCGCCGCTTCTTTTTAAGCGCCGCTTCTTGCACTCACCCGGCGGTGCTCCGGGTCTTCGGCGGCATTTCGGCGGCGGGTACCACCGAAGACCCGGAGTGAGTGAGAACCCGCCGCCGAAGACCCGGAGCGCCGCCGGGTGAGGACAGGGGGAGGTGCCTTTTTATAGCGCCACTTCCCCTGCGCTCCGGACCTGGCTGCGCTACTGGTGCAAAGTGATGGTGAATAGGGCCTCTGTCCAGTAACCAGCCTTTGGGGCGAGATCTTGGTCCATGATATGGCCCCTATACATTGCTCTGGCTGCAAAAATGGATGTGAAGCAGCTTTAAGCAGGCAGGTGAAGATTCTACTTCCTATCTGCTTCAGGGAATTCCCAGGTGGCGTAAGGCTACTTTGCAGCAGTGCCCCTTGTATAAAATTCCCCCACCCCCAAAAAAAAAGAAAGAAAAGAAAAAAGAATGGATGAAGAAGAGAGAGCCAGGGGATGCACAGAGTGGTTATTACCAGGAAAAAGATAGCCATATGAATAATGGATTACAAAAACACTGGGGCCATTTCAGCCAGGCTGCTCAGCACCCCCAACATCAGGCCCGTCATTAACAAGATGGTTTCCATGAAATTTTTGTTCCTGTTGTATCGTTTTATTAGCTGTAGACTAGAAGTTCTGAAATTGTAAGGGTTTGTTACACTGTCCAACTCACATCTCTGCGGCAGCTAGGAATTTGGAAGGGCTTTTAAATTATTCTATTATCTATATAGCTCATTCATGGCCAAATCTCTTTCAGCTTCAGTTACTTGATATCTGCAGAGGCTAAAGACTTCTGACAATCACTGATTCTCATGTAGAGATACATTTTTCATTTAGACTTCTTTCATATACTGCATGCTGGTTCTCCCTGCTTGTCACACTTAGCTTTTAGTTTTACAGTCTCCCCAGAGCTCATGGATCTCACTACTCCTCAGAGCTCATGGATCTCACTATACTCAGGTTACCCCTTTGTTAATTGATTTCACTGACATGCTGGGAGAATGAAGATTCAAAGTCAGATCCTGGCCACTGGTTTTGTGTGCTCTTGCATCAGAAAATGGTGGAAACCGGCTGCATCGCCCCATCAGGTATAGCAAAGTATAAATAACTCCTATGTCCCCCCACCCACCCGGTTTGCCCCTGAAGTAGGGAGTGCACTGGAGGGTAAAGAAAGCTAGGAAGTCCTTACCAGCTGGCAGAGTTGGGGGCAGCTCCCAAGCTGCTCTAGCCAGTTGGGGTCCCACAAGTGGAGAACTGTAACTGGCTCCCACACACTTCCCTTTCCTCTGCTATTCCCTCGAGGGAAAAGTCTCCCCCTAGTAGCAGCTCTGCACCACCTGCTACTCAGAGCAGTGGCTTAAAATGACCTTGTATCCAAAGCTGACTTGTTTTAAATGAGCATAAACAAGGAAAGAAAATACCAAAGCTCAGACCTCCACGTGACTTTCAGTTGGATAAGCCAAAGGAATGGCCTGAGTGGAACGAGTGCTCCACCAGCTTCTGAAATGCAACACACAACAATGAAGTACAGGGCAGGTCTTTAAAGTGTTCAGCGTGGAGTGAAGCTATCTGTACATCTTTTGACTTTGCAGGAGATAAGAATAACTGACATCATTCATTCCTAAAGCGCCTGATGAACCTTTCATTCCAAAAAGGACTGTCATCCATGAACAGGCATGCTTATACCAAAGGGTGCACAAGTCAAGAAAGAGAATGGACAGCTATCCTTTTGGTTCTACGTTAGAACAGTGCCTAGCACAATGGGGTCAGGGTCCTTGATTAGGGCTCCTAGGTGCTACTGTGATACAACTAATAGTTCCATATGAACAAATGAGCACTATGACTTTTGGTACTACAGGACAGGCCCAACAAAGAAAGTAACAGAACGCCACTAGCCGTCACCTTCAGCCCCCAACTAAAACCTCTCCAGCGCAGCATCAAAGATCTACAACCGATCCTGAAGAACGATCCATCATTCTCACAGATCTTGGGAGACAGACCAGTCCTTGCTTACAGACAGCCCCGCAACCTGAAGCAAATACTCACCAGCAACCACACACCAAAAACACTAACCCAGGAATCTATCCTTGCAACAAAGCCCGGTGCTAACTCTGTCCACATATCTATTCAAGTGACACCATCATAGGACCTAATCACATCAGCCACGCTATCAGAGGCTTGTTCACCTGCACATCTACCAATGTGATATATGCCATCATGTGCCAGCAAACCCCTCTGCCATGTGCATTGGCCATTCCAAACAGGACAGTCTCTACGCAAAAGAATAAATGCACACAAATCTGACATCAGGAATCATAAAATTCAAAAGCCAGTAGGAGAACACGTCAATCTTTCTGGTCACTCAGGAACAGACCTAAAAGTGGCAATTCTTCAACCAAAAAACATAAAAAACAGACCCCAATGAGAAACTGCTGAACTGGAATTTATTTGCAAACTGGATACCATTAAATTAGGCTTGAATAAAGACTGGGAGTGGTTGGGTCATTACACAAACTGAAATATATTTCCCCATGCTAGTTACTCACACCTTCTTGTCAGCTGTTTGTAATGGGTCATCCTGATTATCACTACAAACATTTTTTTTCTCCTGATAATAGCCCACCTTAATTGATAAGTCTCTTAGCCCTGGTCTACACTACGAGTTTAGGTCGAATTTATTAGCGTTATTTCGATTGATCCGTGCACCCGTCCACACGACGAAGCCCTTAACATCGACTTCTAGGGCTCTTAAAATCGATCTTGCCACTCCACCCCCAACGAGGGGATTAGCGCTTAAATCGATATTGCCGAATCGATGTAGGCTAGTGAGGACGCAATTTGACAGTATTGGCCTCCTGGATCTATCCCACAGTGCAACATTTGACCGCTCTGGACAGCAGTCTGAGCTCCAATGCTCCGCCCAGGTAGACAGGAAAAGCCCCACGAACTTTTGAATTTCATTTCCTGTTTGGCCAGCGTGGTGAGCTGCAGGTGAGCGCAGATCTCATCAGCAGAGGTGACCATGATGGAGTCCCATCAAAAGGATTTTTTGCTCCCCCCTCAGTTGCTTTCACGGAGGGAGGGGGGAGCAAGGGTTAGGCTCATTTCCTTCTAGCTGCAGATGGTACAATATGCGGTGAGCAAGGAGGCGCCTTCCCTTCTAGCAGCAGATGGTACAATATGCTTGATATCCATCATCAGCTCCTGGCCCCCTCAAGGATTGAACTCGCAACCCCGGGTTTAGCGGGCCAACGCTCAGACCGCTGAGCTATCCCTCCGCCCGTGTTCCAGGCAGTACTGAATCTCCCTTAAACAAAACGTAAAAAAGAGAATGACCAGAGTCACTCTGGTCACTCCCATTTATGTCCAAGCGCCCCCGGCCAGCCACACCATAGGCCGCCGGCCAGGAGCACACGAATACCAATCATATTGTACAATCTGCTGCGAGAAGGAAAGGAGCTCCTGCTGTGTAGTCCCGCGACTACCAGCCTCAGGCGGAATGGCCCACTCAAGGATTGAACTCGCAACCCCGGGTTTAGCGGGCCAACGCTCAGAACGCTGAGCTATCCCTCTGCCCGTATTATAGTGTGACTGAATCCCCACTAGACCTAATGTCCAGGCGTACGCTGGAGATGTATGGTAATTGTGAGCTGAGCAGGCTTCCGTAGCAAACACGGAAACCCCGGAAAAAAGGCGCGAAAAATATTGCTTTCACGGAGGGAGGGATGACATGTACCCAGAACCACCAGCGACAATGTTTTCTGCCCCATCAGGCTTTGGGATCGCAACCCAGAATCCCAATGGGCGGCGGAGACTGCGGGAACTGTGGGATAGCTACCCGCAATGCAATGCTCCGAAAGTCGATGCTAGCCCCGCTACTGTGGACACAGTCAATCGACCTCATGGTCTTAACGCTCTTTAGTGGGGACACACACAATCGATTCCATAAATTCGGGTTTTAAAATATCGACTTCTATAAATTCGACCTAATTCTGTAGTATAGACGTACCCTTAGAGTTGGTATGGCAACCCCTATCTTTTCATGTTATCTATCTATCTCTTCCTACTGTATGTGCCAGTCTATATGCATCTGATGAAGTGGGCTTTACCCCACAAAAGCTTATGTCCAAATAAATTTGTTAGTCTCTAAGGTGCCTCAAGTACTCCTCATTCTTTTTGTGGATACAGACCAACACGGCTACCACTCTGAAACCACTCATGCTGCCATCTGCTGTTTTCATGAGGAAATTTAGTGAATTCAAACACCAGGAATTCTGTCCCCTCTAAATACTGCACATAGGCTCAACTTTGGTCCTGGTGTAAACAGGCAAAATTCCATTGATTACAATGGCATTGTGCTGTCTTACCCAAGTGCTGATTTGGCCCGTAGAATGGACTTTGTACTAAAAGGGCCTCAGCAAAGACATAAGGCTTGGGCACCCAATCTGCTGAGTTTTTAATGGTGTCTCTGAAATTAAACAGGTATTGGGACAAATTTAGTTTGGTGCTGTGCACAAGTGCTCACTATAAAACCCACATACAGCAAAAGTGCAGGGCCAAAACTCACTACCCCTGTTAAGTGTTATAGAGGGGGGTACTCCATAATCTCTCTCTGAGCAGAGAAGAGGGGATGCATTATGGGGTGTGGCCCAGGGATGAGGAATTATGATCTGCATGTTTATGCACATACACTCCCTGACATGGCAAGGGGTTCTACACATAGATCCTTCATTCAAATTTATTCCAGTCTTGTAAAACTAGATTATATGAGTGGGTTTGGGGGAGTTGGCATTCAGTGCTTACCAGCGCCTACAATATTAATGCTGATTTTGCAGCTTACATCTGCTCCTGTTTTATAAGCTGTCTGCCACAATTTGCCCGTTAGTGTTACCAGGCAAAACCTAAAAGAGTTTATGATAATATTATTGAATTGTTTGAGTCTTTTAAAAATTGTGCTTTTTTATGGTGAGAAGGTGTCATGTGACATAAGTATTGACTTTTAGGCTCAGTTCTGTGAGATGCTTGCTGTCGGGACCAAGATATAGGCAGCCAAGTCTAGTGGTCAGAGCCGGAAATGGAGTCAGGGAGTCAAGCTAAGGGTCAGAGCCGGAGCTAGAATCAGGGACTCAAGCCAAGGATCGGAGCTGGAATTGGAGACCAGAGGCAAGGATCAGAAACAAGGCAGGGAAGCTGGACTTAGGAGTCAGGAAAGACGGCAGGGTCCAATGTAATAGCACCATGGAGGCCAGCTGTGCAGACAATTTCCTGTGCCTCTCTTTGGCTTTAAATAGGATGCCCTTACCAATCAGCAGTCCTGGTAGTCCTCCAGTCAGGACCCGGGGGAGGGATCCCTGATGTAGCTTCAGGTTTCACAGTCCCTCTGGTTAGTCAGCTCTGGGGTAGGAGCAGGGAGGTAATAGTCAACTGGGAACCCCACAGCTGCAGGTTCAATATCTGTGGATCATGACACTCTCGTTGACATCCTTGGGAGTCAAGGGCATTCAGTACTTCACAGAATCAGGCCCTTATTTTTTTTCTTCTTTGAATTAAGTCATCAGAATTCAAGGCATAACTCTGACTCACACGCTCTTATATTTAAGCAATGTAAATGTACTTATTTACTTTGGAAAATTCTTCTTTACTTCTGCTGACTCTGCCAGTGTTTTGACATGTGCTCCCTCTTGGGGTACAGTGAAGGGTTGGTCATTTTTGCAGAAAAGCAAAGTACATTGATTAATGGGGGAAATCATGTATTCATTGCGGTATACCGTGTACCTTTCTATGAGTAAATTTTAATTGGAGGCCTTGCATAAATGGAATGTAAATGTGTCTACTACACAGCATGTGTCTGGTGCTTTAAGAGCCAAAGTTCAACTCCTGATGTCATTAATCAGGAACTATAATTTGTAAATGTGGGGTATGTAATGGAAATTAAAACAAATGTGCTGTATTAACTAATCCCTCATTCACAGGTAAATCTCTTTCATAGTGAGCTCATTCAACCTAAGTATGTACTCTGCCCTTAAGACAGTACCATCATAAATTGTCTAATATGCTTATGTGCCACTGTCCTTTACTGGAAAGGACCAGGACTATTGATGTGTGTGCTGTGGGCCTATATAACTAACCTTCTTTAGCTCTGCAGGAGCCTCTGTTTTGGGATCACAGTTCAGCAAAGCACTTATGCATGTGCTCAGTCCCATTGAAAGCAATGGAACTTAAACATGTTCTTTGCTAAATTGGGGCTTGAAGAAGGAAAGGCTGCCTGTCGTGACTGTCATCATGAGTGGCCATGATGTGTTGCATAGTGGCAACTGTTAAGTTCCTTTGGGGGCCACAATACCTCTATAAACGTTCCCAAACTGCGGTGTTTGCCGTGAAAGACATCATAAATGAGCATGGGGCCATTCAGTTTTAGAATTCCTAATCAAAACAGTACACATTAAACAATCTCTGACTCACATGTTTTGATCTGCAATAAGAAACTGATTAGAATCGATCCCCTATTTCCTTGATTGGTTTTGATGTTTTTAATGGTTTTAGTTCAGCAAAGACGTATCCAGATATCACATTGTACATTACAGTCAATGCTAAAACCATTTCTGCATTGATCTGCCTATTATCCTTGTAAATGCAGTAATGGCATAAAGATCTGTATTTGTCAGCTTTTCCATCACAAACGTGTCCAATACAGTGGTAGAAACTTTCTTGCTCAGATCTACAAGTTTCAAAAGAAGTGGTGAAGCAAATCTCTATTACTGTAGTAAGCAGTTATGTTCTTTGGGAGAACAACTTAGTAAAGAGCAAGGTCTAAATGCACAATCCTGCATTACTTGTATAAAGAAAGTAGAACTGCGCCCTAACTTTGTGTTTGTTACACTCAGAAATACTTTTGCAAAATTCATCAGACTTAGAATAATAATTAATTAATATGTTGTGCTAGTGATCAAAATTTCCAAGTTTTGCTCAATAGCAATTGTTTTTACACCTGAATGCATTTCTGCCTAATAATATTCAACCACATTTTAATTTTTTTTAGCAAGGCTGTTGGTGACCTTGTATTATATTATTATTATTATGTATGAAAGCAGATTTGTTTGGTATATCTGGCATGGCTCATCTGAAACTAATTCATATCTAAATTGCGGCATCTGAGTGCACAGATACGTAGTCAGATTTATCAGGTGCTTGGAACCCAAATCAATCTTTCATTTCAAATTTGACAGTGCCAGATGCTCTAAAGCACCACACTTCCATCCCGATAGAGAGCTGGAAGAAATCAGATTTCAATTTTTCTTTGTTTTAGTTAGTCTTTCTAGATTTCATTTTCCTGACAGTGGTTTTCACCAGTGAACTTGTTGCAGATGCGACCAGTCCTTGAGATGGAGGATCATCGTTGCACTGCTCCCTGAATCCTGCAGCTACCATTATCAGTTCTGAAAGAAAATGTTACTCACCTGCCATCCTATCTGTTGACAAGACAAAGTGATGGCGGTCACAGCATGAGAAAAGACGGATGGAAACTAGAAAAATCCCGAGGCTGTCAGAAGGAAGAAGGGCAGACTTAAGACCCAGCTTCAATTCATTGGCTTGTATGACATAAAGACTATGAAGGATTTCTTAAACTGCGCACAACAACATGACAAAAGAAAAACCTGCTAAAACACATGCCTGTTCATTTTTATTCCAGAGTCAACTGTGGGCTCCCAGCCTGTTTTAAAATCAACATTTCACAGCAAGAGACCGAATAGCAATGCAACACGCCAGGCACTTCCTCTCACTGACAAATGGTTCAAGTAGAGTAATAGCATGAACAGAGCTTCTCTGAGGAGATATATGTGGGTATGTATTTGTATGCATTACATATAATATTACAAATGTATTAGATATATTGATAGATAATTACATTCAGTTCAACTTCTTTCCTGATTAATTCCTGGGTAAATAGTAGAATAATTGTTGTAGTGGTAGAAGTCAATACTGCATAGTATTTTTTTTCATGGCAAAATCTTGTTGATTAACATCTCTTCAAAGGATTCCTAAGAACGCTCAGTCTGTTTTTCATTGAGACAGCTTTCTGTTGGCCAGGAAAAGCTGTGCAAGCTAGTTTTTTTCTGGACATTGGACCCACATTTAAATTCTGGGTTACTCTTATTTTGACCCCAAAGGGTTCCCTACATCCCCATTATAACCACAACTCTTTGTATTAGTTTAAACTTTTACCATTAGGTCCCTTCATCACAGCCACTGTTTTTTGGTTAAGGAGGGCTGAGGCTTATTAATGCTGCTCCTTATTTGGACAGAGGAGCTACTTTCTACAGGACAAGGTAAGGCACATTTTCCCCTAAAGGTAAAGGGTGACATTCACCTCAGTTCAAAACATTAGCACAAGGTCCCATGTATCACTTATACCCTACCTAAGCTCTTAATAGGAGGTTTACATAGTGTATGGAGCTTTTGTATGTCCTTTGCACTGGGGGGTGAATTTCACCAAGGATGCACTAATTCAGGCCAAGCAAATCCAAAGCCGGGTCTCTTGTATGACAACACAGACCACTTACCATTGCTGCTGGTTGGGGAAAAAAGGGGGGTGGGGGAACTGTGATTTTTTTTAATTTTCAAGTTTTCAAAGAAAAAAAACTAATTAAAAATGTTGTCACAACTGAAAAACATTTAACTACAAAGGGCCAAAAAATGGGAAATGTTTTCACCTGAAAACATAATTTAAATGTTTCCCATTTTATGAAACGTTGGAAATGTTGTTAAAATTTTGACCTGGTCTATTTATCATTATCACATTTGTGCAGATATTTTTTTCAATGCTTGCAAGTACGTAGTCAAGAGTAACTTCAAAATCGCTTCACAAGAGTGTGTGTGTGTGTGTGTGTGTGTGTGTGTGATTTTGTTCTTATTCCAGCACTGATGTCTTCCTGATAAAGTTGTTGTATTACGAACTGACTACTGTGAAAATAAGAAATAAAACTTAAACTACCTTGATTTTTTGTAAGTCCTACACATGAACAAAGCTGTACATTTAAGAAATGTCACAGAACAATAAACATTTAGGCTTAGATTTTCAAAAGTGACTAGTGATTGCAGTACTTCAGGTTTTGCTGCCCAACTTGACACTTTAAGCAGTGGCTCTCAATCTTTCCAGATTACTGTACCCCTTTCAGGAGTCTGATTTGACTTGTGTACCCCAAGTTTCACCTCATTTAAAAGCTATTTGCTTACAAAATCAGACAAAAATACAAAAAAGTGTCATAGCACACTGTTACTGAAAAAATTGTTTACTTTCTCATTTTTACCTTATAGTTATAAAATAAACTGTTTGGAATATAAATGTTGTACTTACTTTTCAGTGTATGGTACATAGAGCAGTATAAACAAGTCAGTGTATGAAATATTAGTTTGTACTGACTTCACTAGCGCTTTTTATGTAACCTGTTGTAAAACTAGGCAAATATCTAGATGAGGTGATGTACTCCCTAGAAAACCTCTGTGTACCCCTGGTCGAGAGCCACTGCCTTAAAGGGACCTAATTTTCAGAGAGTGGGTGCTCAGCACTTCCTGAAAATCAAAGTGTTTCAAGTTGGGCCCCCCATCCCCCCAAATTTAAGACCTCCTAAAGCAAGTCACTTTTGAAAAATTAGGCTTTAAAGCTAAGTTTGAAATGTTTGTCCTTTCCACTCATCCTATTAAAAATGGTTATTCAAGCACATATGGGGATCTGACTTTTGCAACAAATTTCAATTTTAATTTGTAAAATTAGCTTACTGATGAATAAGTAATGATGTGCTGAGAAAGGAGTGAATATTAAAGCTAAATTAATACATAATTCCCTAGGTCAAACTTCTGCACACGGTTTTTGTTCTGTTTGTACCGTGCCTAGTGCAATGAGGTCCATGACTGGGACTCCTTGGGACTCTATTATTATGATAATAGAATAAATAAATAATAATAATCAATCATTAATACTTTTTATATCCTCCCAGAAGGTGGCAATGGAATTGCACTGCTGTAAATGGGCTTGCTCCATGCACCTCCACTGAGCCCATTCAGAGCAGAATTTGGCCACTTGAAATCTTGATTCTAGCATTTCTGTACATATGTTGGTCTTTTCGCTTTATAAGACAATTCTGTTGCTACTTTTTACAAAACAAAGAGAGACGAAAAAGTCATTAGAAGCTGTTTACCCCATGGAGTTTAAATGCTTATATTGATGTGACACAGACTATTTTAAGAGAACCTAAATGGATTTTTCTTTTTTCCCCTTGAGAGCTTACTACTGGTACACTGTGAGAAACCGTTTAATATGTACATTTTATTGCCAGTTCACTTAAACAGAAATGCAATAGGAGCATGATGTTGAGTATTGTTAATTCAAAATGTTTAAATGGATTATTACTTCAAAGGATCAAATATCCTTTTTAATACATTCTAAAAAAACAGTGCGACACACTGCCTTGTTTTTATATTTTGCAATATAAATGGAATGTTCCTCTGTTGTGACTAAGTTCCATAAACATTAGACATGCACAGATGTGAGATTGCGGTTCTTCCTTCAATATCCTGAATATTATTATTTAATATTTATATTACAGTAGCACCAGGGGCCCTGATCAGAATCTATGGGAGTAAGCCTTCTCCTTCATCATTACATTTAACAAATTCAGTATTCTTCCACTTTGAAAACCTTCCATTATTCAAACTCCAGTTATGTGCATAAGTAAAAATGATATTGTCATTTAGCTCCAGATTAGCTGGAGATTAGCGTATCAATCATCATTTATCAGGAGTTAAGAGTAAATAAGGGGAAGTACAATTAACTCATCAGGTGAAATCTTGGCTCCACTGAAGTCAAAGGCAAAACTTCCATGGAGTTCGATAGAGTCAGGTCTTCCAAATAGATGGCCCTGACCTCAGGTGCTTTTGGGGACTGAACCTTCTGTTTCTTCTATGGAAAGGAAAAATCCAGCCCCCAAAGGAACCATCAAAATTCTCTGTAATGGAGATAAAGAGAAAATCCTCCATAATGATAGAAGGAGTAATTTAAACCATCTATGGATGGATATCAAATGATTTCCCCCCTAGACAGACACCCTAGAACAACACCAGGATAGTCAAAGTTATTTCAGACATTTTTAGTTTGCTTCAGATTTATAGAAGAAACTGAATACCCTCGTAAGTAATAGGATATGAGTTCTGTGGGAAGCAGACCTCTTTTTTTCTCCTAATTTATAACATTAAATGTCTCAAAGATTCAGACTCCCAACCTCACATCGAAGGACGTGAGCTATTTAATGTAAAACTGTTAACCATTTTCATGTTTCCTTAGTGGAAAAATAAGTTTAAAAATAATTTACATTCAAGCTACCTAGAAGTCAGAAACAATTCCCAAGCTGAAGGTTTCCAAACTACGTTGATTAAAAAAACACACAAAGAAATTATTACTCACAAAGAAATATTGTTTGAAAACTTATAGTCTAAAAGAGAACATGCCAGAGAAATGAAGCAATAAGAGAAATAGCCCATTTCCTTCAAGGGCAGAGTAAAAATTCTTGGAATGTATATAGCCTCCACTGTATATTTCAGTGGTGATCTTCTGTGGTTCAAACTTTCCACAACCTTCTTCTAGTAAGATGAAACTCCACATGTATGGCCAGATCCCCCCTAGTGTAAATCAGCATAGCTTCATTGAAGTCAATGGCTTTACAACATTTGAGGATCTGCTCCACAGTTTTGTTCATTGATTTCATCTGTGTAATTTAGACTTTATACTAAATCAACACATGGCATCACGCTGGCAGGAGAAGAGCCCTTGAAGTCAATGGGAGTAGCAGAGGCTGAGCGCCTTTCAGGATCAGACCCACAGTGAGAGAGACTTCTGTCTCAAAGTGAAATTAATCTTTTGGAGGCAAGAGTTTGAATTTCCCAGACATAACAGTAATCTCTTATTCCAGTAGCTGGAGTGTAATCTACACCAACAATTAGCATTAGATCCTTGAATCAGAGGGCAGCATAGTTTTACATGTTCTGTTAACAATCTATCTTTACAGTAAAACTATGGACATTCATCTGATTTAGAAACTGAGATTGACGTATTCAAAACTTACCAACATCCAGAATAAAACAACATTCAATGCACCGGTAAAAGTGGTTAAATCGTTGGAAAGCTAAAGCGCACTAGTTGTAACAAAGATTGTCAACTAAGAAACTGAACAAGTCAAACAATTCAAAACAATGTCCATAAACAACTGAATTTTTTTGTTAGATGTAATATGCTCCAAAGGTTGGAGGCATTCAAGTGCTCCTTATAGTCTGAACCTGAAACAGTAGGGCTCTTTATCGCCTAGCAGGTTATGGAGTTCTTACATACACTGTCTGTGTGTGTCTGAAATTTACTAGTAAAACAAAAGTTCCTTTATCCTTTAATCATAATTTATGCACTTCTTGAAAGTCAAAGTACAATTGTTGAAGACATATATTTTTCTTCCTAAAAATCTGGGTATGTGTGTTGTATGTCTGTACCACAATGATGTTGGCTGTCTGCGCCACAAAAAACACTAAATTCAAATCAGATTTAGGATTTGACTTAAATGTACTGAACAAAAGCAATGATATAAAGGCTGGAACTCATCATATGCCGTCTAGGCACTGCAAGACATATAATATTTGCTCTTCAGAAATTCTTAAATGCACAACAGGCCAAGCTGAGGATGAATTTGCAGTCTTAAGTCTGGATTTTCTTGCTTTTGTGAGTTTAGTTCAATTCCTTAATTTTATTTTTGGCATAGTTTTATTGTTTGATTACTTTCTAAAATAGTTCCTATTACTATTTTGCCATAGTAAAAAGCAAAGAAAATGGAGGTTGTGGGTTTTTCCAGTGTCTCAATAGTATGGTCACCTTGTGTTTTAAGAAAGCATATAATAATATTTCCCTACCCCCCATAGGAATGTTCACGAGGATAGAGTCATTAATATTTGTGAAGAGCTCAGGTACTTTGGTGATGGGACCCAGAGTAACAATGTTAGCAATGTAAGATAGTAAAGAGTGGAGACCAAGAAGACTAATTGAGTGAGTGATAAAGTATCATTTACAGTAGAACCTCAAAGATACAAACACCAGGGTTATGTACTTACTGGACACCCAGTGGAACCAGAAGTAATCAATCAGGCAGCAGGGGAGACAAAAACAAACACCCGCCTCCCAAGTAAACACTGTACTGCCTCAGGGCTTCAGCCAAAGTGGGAGAGGGGAGTTTAGAGCTGCAGCCACAGGGTATGTGTGGGGGGTCAGGGCTCCGGGCAGGGTAGCGTGCTCAGGGCGTCTGACCATCGTTGGAACCACCGGGGCTCAGGGCTTTAGACCAGGAGGGAGCACTGGAGCTCGGGGGTTCAGTCCCACAGGTCCGTTCCTGGCGTGAGCCCCGTAGAGGAGTGGGGGGTCGGGGGCTGCAGCTCGGGGCTTTAGCTAGGAGGGGAGTGGTGGTTTCAGCTCCAAAACTCCCCCTGTAGCTAAAGCCCTGAACCCTGACACGCCCCCCGCAGCTGAAGCAGAGCCATGGGGAGCCCTGAGCTCTGGTGTTCTCCTTGAGTCTGAAACCAGAAATGGCGCCGCTGGGCTGAAGCCCTGAGCCTGCAGCACTCCCCCTAAGTCTAAAGCCCTGAGCCCAGGGCAGGCGCTTCCACTAGGCGACCCTAGGCAGTTGCCTAGGGCGGTAGGATTTGGGGGGCGGCATTTCAGTGGCGACTCCCCGGCGGCAAGAAAAATGGCCACCGAAATGCCGCCGAGAATGTTGCAGAGAATGCTGAGCTGCCGCCGAAGCGCCGCTACTGAGTGGAGGTGAGCTGCTGCGGGAGCCGCCGCGGGGGGCTGCCGTGGGCGGGAGGGTCCCTGGGCGGCAGGCGGGGTTAGCTGCCATGGAGCGGGGGGGCTCCCCGGGTGGGGTTGCTGGTGGTAACAAAGTCTAGTACAAACAGTTATGAAGCTAAATTCCTTAAAGACAAATTCATGGGTGTGGCTGAATCTGACATTAGTGGAGGGCTTACTTTTGAGATGGATAAATGGCTTCAGTCTACAATATTTGATTCTGAAAGCCTGATGATATCATCAGTGGGCAGGAATGTTTGAAACTACTTGTGTAGTTGTTCCTGCTGGCTGGATCTCATGTTAAACTCCCTCAGCCCACAGGGTTGCTGTACCTGCTGTAAGTGCTGCTATACTAAGGCTAAGTACTGCCCAGTATCAAGCCTTTCATTCCTGAACAAGCTAATAAAGAAGTAGCGAAATGACTCATCTAACTGAAGCTGATATTCTAAACCCAGTACAATCTGGATTCAGATGAGGAATGGGATGGAAACAGCTTTTGTGGCACTGATGGATTATCTCTGGCTGTCAGTGGATGGTGGGCAGACATCCATTTTCATCCTCTTGGACCTCTGTGCAGAATTTGACATTGTTGATCATGAGATACTGCTCTCTCACCTAAGAGTGGTGGCAGATGCCAAAGGGAATGCACTCAATAGTTTAAATTCTTCCTGGAGGGATGAACCTAAAAAGAGCACCTCTGCCACTAAATTCCACAGAATCTCAAGCCGGCTGCTCTGGATCATTGCTCTGTGCAGCACGGAGACTGCCTGAGAGAGAGCCCGGCTGGGGTGGCAGCCCGCCCTGCCCCATCCCCTCTGCTCCCTGCCCGGGCCCAGCTGTCAGGGACAGGGACCAAGTGAACCAGAAACATGCTGGAGTGGGGGTTGCTCCAGCTTGCTCATCCCTTGTCCCTGGCAGCCGGGCCCGGGTGGAGAGCCCAGGCTCTCTCTCAGGAATCTGCCACGCTGCACAGGGTCAAATATATATATTTGTTGTTAATCTAGTAAAACCTTTTGTTTAACTCTTAGGGGTAACATTTAATAATATTAAGTTTTTAAAAAAGCTTGCAAGAATGTATATGACATTCTCACTGGGTAAAAAATCACTCCCTTGCAGAGAGTCTGTGTATGGTACCTCTGCATGAGGGAGGCCTGGGAAAGTGTGCTTCATGCCAGTGCTGGGGCAGGGTGAGGAATGGGCAGTATCTGTGCACCTGAGTGCAGTGACTGGGAACCCCTCTATAGTGGAAGTGGAGGACAGTCGCTATTGTAGCATGCTGCAACCTTGCTGCTTGGCTGTGGGTGGGGGATGGATTTTGTTTCCGCCAGCTCTTATTTAGCTGAGTTTCCCGCATTCTGCATGTTAGTATGGGCTGTGTGCAGGTGTGTGCATGCCCACACTTTTCATTCTTGTACAAATATCTTATTGATTTGAAATGGGGAGCCCTACCAACAAGAAGGGATCGAGAAGAAACAAGCAGATGCATAGGTAAACACCATAAGGTGGATACGTTCATGGGTGCAAAGAAACAAGGAGATGCATAAGTGCCTCAAGGTGATGGCCCCGGTGCCTGGAATCAGCATTCTGCATAGACTCGCTGAAGTGCCTGCTGTGAATAGACATGAGGTACATGAAGACACCAGTACCAGACACAATGAGGTGCCTACTTTATGTTGAAACATAGCAACCCATGTATCCTGCAGCAATACTCAATAATGATTCAGGTAATAAAGTGAACAAAAAGGAGTGATGTCTCCTGAGGCATCTCCCCCCACCCCCGTCTGATCCTTGTCATAACGTTGTCGTTACAAGCTCTTCAGCACCAGGTTTCTGCAAAGAGCACCTCACCTGAGCAGAGCACCGTGAAAATCAAGAAGCAGGTGCTCCGGAGTCAGCAGGGCTCCCAAGGCAAGGAAGTGAATGCCCAGACAGCTGCACCAGTGCCTAGAGCCACTGTAATGCTCTAGCACAAACACGGCGAGGTGCACCTGTGCCTAGGAGCAATGAGGTGCAGGAGAGCCTCGGTGCAATGAGCTGTACCCGTGCTGCTCAGGCAGGTCCAGAGGAGGGAGGCCTGCTGCCCAAGTCAGTCGCGGCGAGGGCAGCTGAGGCTCACGCCCCGCAGGGCACAGCAGCCCCTCACGCAGGCTCGGGAGGGAGGGCAGGTCGGCCCGCGCCCTGCTCCCCTCCCGCCGGGCTCCTCAGCCTGCAGGGGAAGCCCTGGCTGCCAACTGAGGCGGAGTCGGAAGCACGAAAGCACTGGGCGCTATTGGGCGGGACTGACAGCAGCAGGAGGAGCTGGAGCTGGAGCTGCAGCGGCGGTGCTGGGTCGCGGAGCTGTGACTGAGCCCGGGCAGCAGCGGCGAGTGAGAGCAGCAGCAGAAGCAGCAGCGGGCGCCGGAGCAGCCGCGGAAGCCTGGGGGATCCCCGGGAGCCAGCGCGTGCGGC
The DNA here is from genome assembly GCA_033296515.1 of Macrochelys suwanniensis. Lineage (NCBI taxonomy): Eukaryota > Metazoa > Chordata > Testudines > Chelydridae > Macrochelys > Macrochelys suwanniensis. Next base: position 162,327,361 of record CM065777.1, read on the forward strand.
TCATGAGCCCGGCGCGGAGCCGCAGCCGCCTCTCGCCGCCGCGGCTCTGCGGGCGAATGAACCTGCCTCCCCCAGCGTCTCCACCAGCGCCAGCGGCTTCGCCGGGGTCCCGGACCCCAGCTTCTCCCGACACAAAATGGACGGTTTCGCCGGCAGTTTGGGTAAGTGGCGGAGCCTGTAGCATCCAACTCCCGGGGAAACTGCGGGGCTGGCCCCCAGTGCACGCCCCCTGCACACCGCACAGCGGCGGGGCGGTGAAGCTGCCCTGGTGGGTGATACCTCCCGGCGCAGACTTTAGCAAGTGCAAGAGTCTCCTTCAGGTCCCAGGTGCTGCCTGAAGGCGGCGGCGGGTGGAACGGGCGGGGAGTGCGGGGTTTACTTCAGGGGGCTGCTGCTTTTTTTGCTTTAGCAGCTGTCAAGCAAAGATCCCCCCCCGAGAGCTCTGTTCCCATGTGCACAGTGGCGAGTCCGCTTAAAACCCCAGCCGGGCAGAGACACGCAGGTGGAGCCAACCGCTGGAAAACGTTTCGAGCGCGGGGGGTTGGGGTTAGTTTTTGGTCGGGCGCAAGCCGGGTGTCCTGTGCCGTGGTGGGGGGGCTGCGGGCAGGGGGAGCTGCGCCAGCGAGGGGACTGTAGGGGCGAAAGCCGCCGGCGGGGTGGCCGGGCTGGAGTGTGGGTCGCCTCCCAGGCGCTCGGGTCGCCGACTGCTTAACCGCTTCTTTGCCAACCACGACGTCCAGGCAGGTGCTTTGGCCTCTGCAGTCACGGGAGCTCCTCTGGGGCCGGTGGCGTCTGGGGGTTTCATTTTCTGCCTCTACACGGGCAATCTCTCAGAAGGGGTGTGCCGAGTCTTCATTTATTCACACGAATTTAAGGTTTCACCTGCCAGTAATACATTGTAACGTTTTTAGAAGGTCTTTTTCTATGTATTTAATATATAACTAAACTATTGTTGTATGTAAAGTAAATAAGGTTTTTAAAATGTTTAAGAAGCTTCACTTAAAATTAAATTGAAATGGAAAGCCCCCCCCCCCCGCCCCCAGGACCCCGGCAGTGTGAGTGCCACTGAAAATCAGCTTGCCTGCCGCCTTTGGCACCGGTGCCTTAGGTTGCCTACCCCTGTAGTGTGAGGGAGTATGGGTTTAGAGGAGCTGCCTCATTCAGAAAGGGGGGGAGGGAACCTCACCATTGCAGCAGTCCCCAGATTATGCCCAAATCAGTGTTTTCAGTCCTGAATTTCATGAATCTGCCTTTCATAAACAGTTCCATGCTTATACCGGGTTCTGTATCACACACAACTCTCCTTGGGAACAGTGGCTAGAAGCGTGCAAAATCTGAGCGTTACAGCCTCCAGTGCTCTCATTGATTGGATCTTGATCAGAAAGTATTGTGAAGCTCTCTCACTGTTAGCAATTTTTAGGTTAAGCGCATACATTCTAAATGCCTGAATTTCACCCACGTGTGACCAGCAGTTTAGTTGTGTTTCTTGCAAAATAAAGGGAACTAAGAAGTTTCTCAGGAAATAATGTTTTATTGAGTAAAATATATCTTTCACATTGCAATCATGGTAAAATTAATGTGGATAGGTCAGCAACTGACAGAAGAAAATGTTGGATTTGGTTATGTGTGAGAATACACTCAGCTCTTTAAAGAGACATCAAGTTGAAATCTGGTCAGTTTCATGCAAGGGGTTAAAAGTAGTTTCAGGTAGGCTTGCCCCATTGTTCTTCCTCTACCATTTTTTGTGGTTTTACAGTAACATTTTCATGTTCATTCCCCCTCCCCTCTCTTTTTGCTGTGTGAAAGTCCCACCCAGAGGAAACTGACCAAGATTCTAATCCTGTAATAAGCGCTGTGCAGAAGGATCCTGTACCTGGGTAAAGTACATTTGCAGGATTGGGTCCCGGATGACTTAGAGGAGAAACACTTGGCTTGGTGGGATCTTTAGCTGGTATAAACTGTCATAGCTCCATTGAGTTCAACTGAGCTGCAACAATTTATGCAAATTGAGAATCTGGTCCACTGAATATACACAGAGAACTGTCAAAATATGATTTTTTCCCCCTTATTTCTCACAGTCATGCATCCTCTTAGGAGTTAACAATAAAATGTAACAATAAAAGAAAATATTTTCACTAATGTGTGTTATTTTGTTGGAATTCTCAAAATCTTAGAATAAGTATTGTGTATGTTTCTAGCTATAGAATATACTTCGATTTTATTCAAAAATATGGCAACTCAGAATAGTTTATTTAATACAAATTTCAACTGTCCATATTATGAACACCTTTAAGGGTGAAAAAGTGCAAATAACAATAATATATAAATATTTTCAACTTTTTTTTTGTTCATAATGCCATATAAAAGTCCATTTGCAGTACCTAAACACAAAGTTTGTTCTTTTTCACTGCAGTTGCATCTATTCCATGACAAAAGCTGTGATAGGGAGAACTGCAAATCTACCTTTTGCGGTATGATAGGTCTCTCCCTATAAAGATTAGATTTTTTGTTCAATTTTACAGTCCTACTGTGAAATCCATATAATTAGAAAATCTTTCACAGATTTCTAGAAAAAGTTACTTATTTAAATGCTTTTGAGTGTGATTATGACCTTTTAGATTTCTGAAATGTCTATTCCGGCATTTTGGGCATCTGCCTGAACCAAACTGGTAACCATAATTAACAGTATGCTATTTTGTATTTGGCTCTCTGCCTTATACTCTATTCCTTCTTGAATAATTGTAATGGTCATTTTATGCCTTGTGATCAAAAAGTGACACACGAGGAAATTCTAAGGGCTCTGTTTCCATTTTTAACAGGAAAAATTGTGCCTCTGGATGACACATGCAAATATAATATAGTTAATATTTATAAGCATCTTCACCCCAGTGGTGAAGTTGATCAGCATTTCAAAGAGTATCAGTACTGTGTTAACACATGAAGTGCTAGCCATGCCACCTCAGCATGCCTAAAGCTATTGTTTTTTTCTTATGTCAGGAAATAAAATGTATGTGAAAGAGGTTTTAAAAGTGCCATTTTGCTACGTGGACACTGGTGTTCATAAGGCATTAATTGTACTACCGTCAGATCCTGCAGCATCTTACTTTCATGAATAGTCCTTATCCATGTAGGTAGTCCTATAGGCATCACTTGCATGTATAAGGCTTGCTTGCATGAGTAAGGGGTTGCAGGATTTAGCCCTTCATTTGTATCACTGTTTGGTCAGGAAACAGTTATTATGATTTTATTAAAATTTAATGAGGACTGAACACAGTTCAACATGCCCACTTTTAAATTGCATATCATGTGATCTTACATCCATTGTAAATTGGTCTTTTTGATTTTTTTTTTTTTATAGTGAGCATTGACCTACTGCTGTTTTCTAGGCTTTGCTTGAGGAAAGGGCATTCTCAGAATTTTTAGCTTTGAAGTATGATGCTTTATATAACTATCCTGTTTTTCATTTGAGTCATGCTGCGTATTGTTATTAATTTTTTTTGTGTGACTAAGATTGTTTGTTTGTTTGCACTTACTGGTAATCCAAACCCAATGATATGTATATTGTTTGAGATTTTGAACACTTCCGATTAACATCAAAACAGTATATATTAGTAGTTTTCTGTCTCAGGAAGGCCATACATTTACTCAATTTGGAGTAGAGTATAGAAATTTACTTAGATTTCTGTGAGTAAAAGTACTTTAGCTAGACTGTGTGTGTGTGTGTGTGTGTGTGTGTGTGTGTGAACGTGTGTGTGTGTGTGCATTCTACCAGCCAAGCATGCTTGCTGCAGAGCTAGTTGTCCTGTTAATAATGGGGCCTGTCATTATTATCTGGAAGGCAGAAAGTTATTACAGATTGTGCCCTCCAGCACAGGCAGAAATACTTTCTAACATGTCTCTTGAAGTTGAAAAGACTTTACTCAGCTGTTTTATTTTGGCTTTCTTGTTGAAACTTTTATGAGAATAAACAGATCAAAGAAACCCATTTTTATGTGTAATTTTAAAAATTATTGTTGAGATCTGGATAAATACAACATTGTATGTAACACGCAAGAGAGTATATTACTGAACGTGAGTAAAAAATCCATATATTACAAATTAACTTCCCCAGTTAAGGCAATTATTGATTTCCTTATAGAACAGAATACCGAAGTCCTTTTTTCTTCTCTGCCAGAACTTCAAAGCATTTTGGATTTAATTGTCTTCCAATTGGGCCTGATGTATAATCAGGACTGGGTTGTTTATGACACAGAAATGTCTTTAGCATGTTATAACAATATGGTATAAAACACTTCAACAAGATTCCTCCAGCAAAGGAGGCTTTGACAAAATGGTATCCTATAAAAATAAAATGAAGAATTCTACCATTCTTATTAATTCTAGCTCTTGAATGGTGCTCTGTGCCTTGAAGTGTTAATGAACTCTTCACTGAAAGATTGGAAATATTTTGACGAAAAGATTAAATCAGTCTCTTGAAAAGCAAAGCAAAAGAATAAGTAATGTGGTGTTATATTTGTGTTCACCTATTAGCTGTATCTTTCAGGGGAACAAGAAGGAAGGAGAGCCATTACTGTTTGTGAGAACTGGAGAAATTCATGAGAAAGTGATGTCTGAAGGGCCATAATATGTGGTGGAATCTGGATATCGGTACTCTTACCGCATATTGTCACTAAATAGCAGAAATGCGTTGTCAGGGTTCCCTCCCCACTCTAAACTCTAGGGTAAAGACGTGGGGACCCGCATGAAGAGCTCCCAAGCTTATTTTTACCAGCTTAGGTTAAAACCCCCAAGGTACAAAATTCCCTGCACCCTGAGAAATGCTTCTCCCACTGCCACCATCAAGTGTTTTAAACAGGAATCCAGGAAAGGAAACCACTTGAAGTTTATCTTTCCCCCCAAAATACCCTCTCAAGCCCGTACCCCCCTTTCCTGGGAAGCTTGAGAATAATCTCCTAACCAACTGGTTACACAGTGATCTAAAAAAACCCACCCCCGGGGTTTTAACACCATAGAAAACAGTCAGCTTCTTAAAAGAAGGATTTTATTAAAACAAAGAAGGTAAAATCAGCTCTGTAAAATCAGGATGGTAATTATTCTACAGGGTACTCAATTTCCAAACTCAGAGGGATTCCCCCTCTGGACAAACCCTTAAAGTTACAGGGAAAAAAAGGAATAACCCCTCCCTCTCACACAGGGAACGTACCAAGCAAAAATAAACAGAAATCTACTCGCTATGCTATCTAAACTTACTTTAGAAAAGTGAGGATTTGATGAAAAGATGACTAGTTCCTTCTGACTCCAAGATCACTCTGAGTCTGACAAAAACCCACACACAAAGCTTTCCCCCTCCCAAGATTTGAAAGTATCTTGTCCCCTTATTGGTCAGATGCCGGCCAGGTCAGGTGTCGGTCTGGTTACCTGCATTTCTTAACCCTTTACTGGTAAGAGGATTTTATCTGCATCAGACCCTCTCCCTTTATATTTATGATATGTGTGATAGCATTATAGACTGGAGTTAGCTGCCAAATGTTTGCTGCTCTAATTCATCTTTTTTTGTTCTTTCTTCCCCCATTCCCTATGCCATATAAGATGACTGGAAAATCTTGATATTTAACTGCCTGCTGCTAGCCCTTCCTAGTCTACATAGCTGTTTACCAAAGTATGCTCTTTTTGTTGATTTAGAAGAGCAAGGGTCTGGTGTACCTGGCTGCACTAAAGGCCATCTTGGGCTGAGCTAAACTGGCAGATGCTCTGGAAGAAGCTGCTAGATTTGAGAAGCGCCATCCGTTGAAATGGTCATTGCCCCCCTGCGCTCTCTCTTAGTGAAGGTAATGTTAGAAGAATGTGAGTTATCATTCTGCTGTGGCTGGGCTGAGTACGGTAGAAAATGAGTAGAACTAGGTGACTAGCTAGCAATTTTACTGTCGGTACTAGTAATAAGTTCAATTTAGCTGAGGGGTTCTCAAACTTCATTTCACTGCGACTCCCTTTTGACAACAAAAATTACTACACGACCCCAGGAGGGGGGATCAAAGCTTGAATCTGCCTGATTCCCATTGCCCCAGATGCGGGAGCCAAAGCCCGAGCCCAACTGCCCTAGGCGAGGAAGGGATCAAAGCCGAAGCAGCCAGGGGGCTGTAACCTGAGCCCAGCCGCCCAGGGCTGAATCCTTCGGATTTCGGTTTTGGCTCCGGGCGATGGGGCTTGGGCTTCAGCCCCAAGCCCCAGCAAATCTAAGCCAGCCCTGGTGAGATCATTAAAATTGAGTCCCGACCCACTTTGGGGTCCCGACCACAAGTTTGAGAACCATCGATTTAGCTCTTTTGCTGGGCCTTTGTTTGAGGAATCACTCCATCCTATTCTCAGGGGCTGATGAGTTGTACCTTCCTTAAAAATGAAAACCTGGACAGAACAGGATTATGACTTGACATAGAAAGGTTAACTTGATTGGTACCAGCAGATGTCAGTCACTCTGATAAAGAAGACAGTTGGCTTTTTGACACCCTGAGGTAGTCCATCTTGTTAAAGTAGGAATTAATTGGCTGGAAGTAGCCATCCTTCATTATGTCAAACAGCTGAGAAAATGACTGTATATTGCAAAAGTGACATTTTGCGCAGTAAATATGCGGTATTGGGAATGACTGGCAAGTAAAACTTCTGTTTTAAAAAACCCCAAGTCTGGTTATTTTATATTTTCTTTAGAAGAGTACTTAACATCTGGAACACTCCAGTTAATTAATGTTCTACTTAAAGTCAGTTTCTTACTCCCTAGTCCAATACTTTTTGATTTGAGCATAACTATGTGTTGGATTTAATTCTCTGGGAAGACCTAGATTCAAAGACATAATAATTTAAAAAAATGCATTGAGGTTGTACATCATTTTGTATGTAAGAGAACATTGAGAGAGAACACTGCAATAACAAATCTCTTAAAGGATTCTATTGCATTTGTTAAAATGTATATTGTTGCCAGTTATGCTGCTGGTAACCTATAGTGAGACCCCTAGTGGTAATCCTTGTTATGCAAAAGCAATTCAGTTTCTCTTCCTAGTGTGGCTTGGAGCAGTCACTGAAGATTTTCTTCTCCCACTTGCATCAGGTCCTTTCTAATCCTTTCTCTTAATAAGGGCAGTATCATGTCTACAAGGGTGTTAAGGACATACTTCCTGTGTACCTACTCCTAACATACTCCAGAGAAAGTGTTAAAATGAACTTAATTTAGTGCGTGTGGCGTGCTGGTGAGTATGAAGGTCCATGTACTTCATCTAATGTGAAATTTGCCAGCAGGGATACTGGTTTTGAAAGTAAGTTTATTTAGGAAAGAGCAGATTAGAATCACCAAATAAACAGCTAGGTTTTCAAAACTTCAGTTATGACTTCTAATTTATTTGCATTTGGCTATATATTAATAAATCATAATTCCAGTTAATCACTAGGTTAAATTACGCTACCATTCACCCAGGTTTATTGTCTCGGCATTAGTCACTCTGTGTAACAGCTTGTGTAGTGAAAAAGTGTAGTGTCACATTGTAATTTTATTAGTTTATTTGTTTTGTTTTTAAGGCATCATAGAATTCCAATTTAGAGTGCATTTTCTGACGCTTATTAAGGGGAAGAGTACTCTTTAGCAAGGTGGTAACCATGTGAATGCTGCTGTTTTTCACTTTGGATTCATAGATCACTTTTAAGAACCCTAGCTGTGGGCATTCTGATAAAAGGTATCGTTCCTAGACAGGCTATCAGACACTGCTGATAGTGCAGGGAGTCATTACTAGCAGAAGTGGTGCATGTGTATGAAATCAAGTCAGCTGCAAAAGCAGTATTTCAAAAGGAGAAAAGGGAGAAAGATTTCAGGCCTGAATTTATAGCTGAGTCTGGGAACATGAAGCCTTTCTATTCTCCTCCTCCACCCCTTTTTATATTTAAGATCTTTCTCTTTTTGGCTGGTTGTAATAGCTGCTTATGCTACGTGCCATCAGTGAATGTAACAATGTTCCTTCTAAGCCTCCCCAAACTAATCCATCTTTATTAGTTGGATGCAGTAGTTCTTTTTCTAGACAGTGGGTCTTTCTTCTTTCCTACTTATTGCCATAGAATTTGTATGCTAAATATAGCTATGTTTTGGACTTCCTTACTCATTGGTTGGTTCCCCAATTACTCTGACATTTGGAGACTAGATCTGATTTGTCTTTTTGCTCAGTTCTACTTTCCAGGGCTGTGCTACTGTTTGTTGAAGCAGCAAGTAGGAATACTGGTACATTCTCCTCTGTTGGTGATCTGCACTGCACCCAAGTTCTATCTAGCTTCATTTTTTCCATGGTCACTGCAAATTTGACTTCTAGGGGATTTGTTTTAAAATGTGTGTGTACAATATGTACTTTTAATTAACGGCAGAGCAGTACAAGTACATGCATGTATTACTAAACTGAAAATCCCAAACATACAAAATGATGATTAAGTCAGATGGGCTAAGATTTTCCTAATCTGCCTTCATTTCCACTGAGGAGGGAGATAAAGCTTTATTTTCTCCTTTGGTAGGCATTGAGCAAGATTCCACTGATCTGCAGAGATTTCTTGTTGAGTACAAGCCAACTGTCAATGAACATATGGTTAATTGGAACACCACATTGATTTCAGTTGAGAGTTCTGTTTAAAAACGGATGGCATGGATAAGGTCAGTGGTTTCTAATATAAGTGATTCAGTTTTCTAGGCTGGGTACAGAGTCCAAGAATTAACCACATACATTATAATTCTAATACGCATCTTAAATTACCTCTTGGTTTTATGTGTAATAGACAAACTTTGGGCTAACATGAAATTCTACACTGAAATATCCATGCTACAGCTGACAAAATTCCTTCCCAGAAGTGGTAGATTTTGGGATCTGACCATGTAGAACAGAAAAAGAGATGGCTAGAATTTTACATTTCTTGCATATATTTGGTGTGACCCATTTGTGGTGAAAGAATACTTCTAGACAAAATATAATCCTGAGATCATTGCTAAATTTATGTGTATGGGCTCCCTCTAGAGCAAAAGACCATTTTATAGGTGTAATATTAGTTGGTAAGTCTTTTTGCCATTTATTACTATTTAACTTATAAGAATCCCAGAAAGAATGCTTTAAGAATACGGACTGAAGCTTTGATGAAACCTTGGTATATTCCTTCTTTTTAAAGGGGAGCAATGGGAATACTATTAGAAGCTTAAAAAATGAGAACAGCAAGATTAAACTTTTCATTCAGTAAGTTTTACTACATTCAAATGTCTGTGTCTTTTTTTGTTTCAGAAAGTTAAATAACAACTTTCTTTCAGGTATGAAATTCTACAACTTATACGTTTTCCCCCCAACTCGTATTTCATGACCAGGGTGGGAGATACCCAATGGAAAGTTAGTGCTACCAGCTGCTGTCTTTTTTTTTTTTTTTTAATCCAAAAGGTGTCCCTTTTAAAATTATGATTTAGTAGAGAATACAGTAAATTCTAATAGTGTATGAATAAGACATAAAAAACCCCCCAGTCCTTATTGCAATTATAGTTTTAAGACAAAGCTAGAAAAGGGAGCTGTGAGCTCCTGTTGCCAACTTCACAGCAGTGGTTTACTAACAAATACTATACCTAGAGCTGTCCTCTTGGTTTTTAGAATCTAGTGCACAAGTTAAACAAAACCCACCAAATTAATTTAATCGGTATTTAGAATCTCAGAAAAAGAATTTGTAAACCCAATAAAACAGAACTGGACAGGAATTTTTGTTTTGTTTACATATTTAAGCTTTTGAGGTGGTAATAAACACAGTTGGAATGTAGATTGTGTTTAGGAAATTGATTTGTTTCCAGTGATGTTCTAAAGGTTTAGAAATCATTCGTATCTTAAAAAGTTTGTGTCTGTAACTAGTAACTTGTTTAAAAGAAAAGGTTTAAATGTCACAAATGTAGCCCCCAATCCTTTAATCGGATTCGTATCTGTGAAAGTGTGTGCACAGATCTGATTGCAGCAGGATCAGGACTATAACTTGTGTATCTTTGTCTCCCAGAATTTCTGGACTGAATTTCAAATGTGAGGGTATACCATATGTGAGTGGGGGCAGGAGTGGAGAAATAGTCCTTCATTTTGCAAATGTAAAAAATCTGCTTGAGAGCTTTGTAGAGTTCTCTTATTTTTTTCTTCACATTAAAAACACTGAGTAATAAAGCCATTTATTGAGCTTGTTTAGACTTGATAGTATTTCTTACATAAATAGGATCTTTGTAATTTCTGCACATTAAATTAATAATGCATTATTGCATTTGCTTTAGGCTGCAGAGACTCATCTTTACCAAGTAAAACTTTTTTTTCTTAAGGGCAGTGAAATGTTTTTAATTTAAAACATCTTTATAATAAAATTCATTCTTTTTTAATATCTTTTTAATTGAATAAATTATTTTCGGCTTTGCTGAATCTACAGAAATTAGAGCTGACTTGAACCTAAGTTGTGCTCGAAATCTGCCTTGATTTGAATTTAACCTGCCAACTGGCAGTGTTTTGCTCAGATTTTTTTTTTGTCTGCAAGCTTTTCAACCAGACTGGATGCAAACTGTTTATTCTTTATCTGCATACCACAAATGTTCTGGAGCTGCTGTATGCAGATGTATTTCAAGCTATAGCTTTATTTGGTGTAAAAAGTCTCATGGTATCTATCCTGGGACCCTCTTTGGCTGAGCCATCAGGAGGGTTAGCAGAAGCCATTTTCACTTGGTTTCTGAGAAATGCAGGATGTGTTTAGCTGTTTTTTAAAAGAAAAATATTATGGAGGAAGGTTTAAAAAATTAGTGCTTCAGGACAATGTTCATGATTATCTTGTTCCAAGTGTAAAATATTAATTGCTTTTGTTTTGTAGGTAGAGCATAAGCCCCACACAAAAATGCTGCTGCAGCAGAGGGTTTAGCCTGTGGGCCAAATTATGGGCACTGAATAATGATGTGCTGGGCAGAGGGAATTGGGGTGAATATGAGATGTGAGGCAAGAAGCCATCATAGTTTCGTTGCAGGTGCTGAGCTAATGGGGTGGGAGGGCAGGAGAAGGAGGCTGGAGGTTGAGTGTGACTAGTGATGTCAGTGGTCCTAGCAATCCCAGAAGGAGTGGGACTGGGTGGGTATTGCTATGAGTCATCAGGCTTTTGTCACTGCTGTGAAACCTATCAGTGTTTTTCATGCTGCTCTGCAGCAGCTAAGCAAAGGTATGAGCAGCAGCAGGGTCACTAAAACCAGATATCTGCAGACTTAGGGAGACTGCACTGATTTTTAAAAATGGTTCGTGTTTCTCTTCACAACCAATAACTTGGAAGCTGAAGTTCTGCAGCAATAGTTGGCGTAGGCTTCCATGCTCACTAGGGAAAGGCTTCCAGTTGCTACTGGTGAGCTGATCTTGTCTCAGAAAATTGAACCGACTCCAGGTGACTTTGGCTTAACGTCACTGTGCTTCAGTTCTCCATTTGATAAAAATGGGTAATAATATATACTCACCTCACAGGAGTGTTGTGAGGCTAAGTTCGTTTCTGTTCATAGAGTGCTTTGAGATCCTTAAAGGAGGTGGTGCTAGCCTGTAAAAATGCACAGTATTATTAGTTCTGCAGCACTTTACAGGGAAAGATGGATAATCTAAGTAAACTGGTTTATTTTCTTAATTTCATTTAGGTTTTTAAAGAAACCTCTAGGGTGGCTTTTTAAAGAAAATAACTTCAAGAGCTTGTTTGCTTTTTGTTTTTGCTGGTGATTTTTTTTAAAAAAGTGAAGAACTAAAACTTATGCCAGTAAAAGCAAAACTAAATGCTTAAGCTTCTTTTAAAAAACAACAACACACAAACAAAACCCCATAGTTCCTTAAAAAAAAAGCCTGATCTAACTTACCCAGCTCTCTGTAAAGCGTTTCATCATGATGCTGCTGTGAATGCTCTCCATCCAGCACAGCTAACTGGGAGGGTCAAGTACAAGTCTCATAATGGCCATGTTAGTATCATGGAGAGAAGGGTCCACTTTGTGAACAGACATGGAACACAACTACAGAATTCGATGATTATATGGTGAGGGTGTCCCACTCGTGTGTAAAGGGCACCCTTTCGTTTGTGACACTAGCGTTAGGGGGGTTGCTATCACAGGAGTTCTGTAGTTATAGCCCCACATCGTGGTCTTTGAATGCAGTGTTATCTAACTTCCGGTAAATGCATCAGGCCCTCAAATACAGTGCCTCAGAGAGGTCTAGCCTGTTTATGTGAATTTTATCAACAAACTTGTGTGAACCCACATGATTTCATGTGAGACTTCACAGACAATGCAGAATAATAAATTTGGCCAGTGGTTTCTCTTTGAGATTAAAATGTGGCCTGAACCTTTCCCAGGCAAATCAGTTCTGATGGAAAAATTCATAAAGCCATGTGGAACCAAACTGGGATTTGCACAGATCTAAATGTGATGTCATCTTCTTAGGAACCATTAGTAATTAATTACCTCATTCAAAACCTGAGGAAGGGTTTTTGTATATAATATATAATTTTTTCCCAGTTGAAAATTGTTATGTAGAAGTAGTAGTAGTAGTGTAATAAATTTTAAAATCATTACACTCAAGCAGTTCATTCTTCAGTGTGTTGCTTTTCATATAAAAAATTGATAGCATAAACGTGTTGAGGATGCGAATAACTGTTATTTATTATCTTATTGGATATAAGTTTTTATTTTGAGCTGTGTTGTCTGCAAAATGCCTATTTGCGTTGTAGTGAAGTACACGCAATGACTTTTTTGGAGACTTCAGCCAATAAATGTATAGCACTGATTATATGTGTAAGGGGTGGAGAGGAGAAGAAAAGGGATATTGGTGTAGATTAGAGGAGTCAGATATCCCCAGGGAATTTTGCTTGGATATTTCTTTATTTAGAAACATAGTATTCAGATAGAAATGTCATCTAATGATCAGACATAATAAAGAAAATGCCTATTTTGGTCTGGTGGTGAGGGTGTGATAACTTAATACCACAAGCTAATTTAGATTAACATTTGCTAGAACCAAGCCAGAATCAGGCTGTAAGAAAGGAGAGCTCTGATTACGCTGTTGCATACCTTTCTGGGCATGTAGCCTGGACAACATTGGAGCTGTGGGTATGACCCAGACTCTTCTGTTATGGGTGATTTTTTTAAGGATCCTTAAGTTTGGTTCTGCTATCAAAATGACCCTGTAAAATTAGCATCATTGGGTCCCATGTTTTGTGTCTCAATGAGTTCCATATAAAAAATGCTCAGTTTAAAATTATATTACTTCCTTCCCTGAAAAATGAGACTCGGTTCTGAGAGTCAAGCATGGCTCCTTCCATCTTGTGCATTGTCACCAGTAATAAAGTCCAGATATAACCCTCAGTAATTCCAAATTATCTTCAGTAGGTTTGCACAAGTGTAACTGGAACTAAGTAAAAACTCAGTGATGCACAAGAAGGAATAGAATTTGGCTCATTGAAGCTTAGCTCTACAGGGCTAATGGGTAAAAAGTTGTTATTGTCACTCAAATAAGTAGATATGGTTCTGAATTCCTAATCACCATTCAGTTAAGATGCAATTTTTACATACTTCATTTTCAGAGTAGAGTTGTACTTTAAGCTCTGCTTTGTCATGGTGGTTAAGTGCCAGTCTAGCAATGCTTTACATAGTATTAATATGACATTTGTTTCTACTTACTGTATTATTATGCACCTCTTTTTGTTGCAAAATTGACAACAAAATATTCTCTTTAGGCAACCTGAAAATGTCTCAGAACTGTAATTGGGGCATTTATTAGTGGGTGCCTTGGGGAAAAATATGAATTCGGACATTGAGAGAGGCAACCAGGGGTAGGTAGAAGCTTGTTACTAAGCTATAGCTCAGACTATGATTGTTCTTCTGAAACGGGGCCACTGAAAGGCCAGGTGAGGGGTTTTATGGAACAATGGGAATGCTAACCAATCTGAAAGGTAATATGCACATTTACAATCTACCACCCTGATTTTATGTAGATCCAAATAGCATTTCTGCTGTTATCTGTAAAGTAATGTTACCAGGGTAACTCTGGTGCAAACTCACATAGAGCAAAATCCTTTCATTTGCTCTATGACAGTAGTCCCCAACCTTTCTGTTGCAATAGCATATTCATGTTCCCAGAAGAGTGTGGTGGGTTGTCTGGCGGAAGCACTCCTTTGTCAGTCGGCGGGGGCAAATAAATGCCCTTGTGGCGCCGTGGCGCCCGCGGGCACCGCGTTGGGGACCACTGCTCTATGAACTCAGCATTCTAATCTGAATTTATTTCAGATTTTTCTGATTTAGTTTCAGTTACACCTATGCATATTGTCAAATCCCAAAAATAATGGTTCACCTGAAGCATTCTAGCACATTTACATCGTTCTACTATTGAGATAATCTGCCAGTGGCATGCATAGTAGGGCAGTGTTTAAAAAAGATGCTCACTTTCTTTTTTTTTTTTTTTTTTTTTTTTTTTTGAGCAAGGATGCTAGTAATGGTTAATTTTATGTTAAAATGGAAGTGAGTTTTCAGCAGCATTTAGAACTTTTCTGTGTCTGTGTGTGTGTGTGTGACTTAAGTTGTGATGATGAAATCAAGATTGAATTTGTGTTTTTTTAAAAAGAAAAATCCAGCGGAATGGTTGGTGGAAACTTTTTGTGATAGGTTTCAACTGTCAGATACGTAAGTAGTGAAACATCTCGATTGGAAAAAAAATTATTAGCTGTGTATCACTGTGTTTAGTTTTTTTTAAAGTGGTGTATACATAGTAACTTTTTCGGAGTGTGGGGTTATGAAAGCACCAAGAACTGTCTTTCCATGTGTATGTACATTGCTTTTAGATAATGGATACTCTGATTTTAAATAGGGCTTCTAGGCAAAAGTAAGTTACAGATAATGAGTTACAGCAGAGGGGAAACTTGTGGGACAATATTGCCCAGAAACAGCTGCAGCATGTGTATGCACTGAGCCCCAGAAATATTGCCTTGTGAGAATAGTAAAACTAGCATAACTGGGCGGAAGAAACCCACCTATGAAAAAAGAGAGCAGGTTTAAATGAGGTGTTTTCCCCTTGAAATGTTACCATAAATTCAGAGTAGGAGGATAACTACACTTCATGCCAGTTTTGTATATGGTCCAGGCACTCTGACTGAGACATTGAATGGTGGAAAGTCAAATTTTCATTTTTCCTTAAGCTTTGGCAGTTTTTAAGTATGAGACTGAGAAAAATACCACCAACTTCTGTTTAAATGTCAATATCAGAGTTTGTGGGTAAAATTCTGCCCATGTTGAGGTTAATGGCAAAACTCCCATTGACGTCAGTGGAGGCAGGATTACACCCCCATGTATCTCCCTCCCCCCTTCTTCCTCCTGGAGTGAGGCATCCTATGCATCCCTCTCATTTTCTAATAGTCTTCCATATTTTCCTCTCTGCTTTTCAAGCCGCTGTTCCCCGTCCTTAAAACATCTCATGGTGGTCATAGTGCTTGTGGTTGAGGAGGATTGAACAGAACTCCTTACGCAGACCAGAAGTGTTGCTGCTTATTAAACATTTGGGGTGATAGCTGTGGGGACAGGCATGGATGGGAGGAGACTTCATACCTAATGAGCATTGGTGAAGGTTTTAGTCCTTAGTTTTCCTGTTTAAATTCTGGCCATAAAACATTATTGAATGCTGCACTCTGAAAACTGTTAGGAAAAAAGTCCTTAGGGTGGCATGAAGGACTGTTTTTTTATTCTTTCCTGGTGGCTGTTTATCCACCTGGCTAGATCCACAGTTTACACGCAAAGTGTTTATAGATGCACAGATGTGCACATCTTCAGAGTGTCTGGAGTGATTGTATATTAAAGTAGAAGGAGAAAAGAGAGGAATAAACAGAGAGAAGTGGTTTTATTTTATCGCCAAAACAGGGCAGTTTTGTCACCAAAAGTGACATTGCAGTGTGTACGCCTCCACTGTTTTGCTGCCAAAGCTGCCTTTTGCCAACAAAACTCTGTTGTGTAGGCAAGGCCTTTGCATACGGCTCCAGGAATGGGTACCAGATTAGACTGTATGGAACCAGCATAGTCCTTCATGACAAATCTTTCATATTTTCAATTTAATATTAACATTTGTTAAAGCTTTTGCTCCAGTGTTTAGCAATTTTCAGTTATTACTGCTAGTGGTGAGATGTCTGTTTCCATTGGAAAATTTGCAAAATTTAATTTTTGGTGCTGTATTTTCTTTATTTCTTCTCTCTCTTTCTTACCAAAAGCTGATTTTTTTAAAAATTTTTTGTAAAATAAAACTTTTCCTGAGGCTGTTTATAAAATTATAGGCAAAGATAATAGGCAGAAACCTGTTGATATAATAATCCAGAAGTGTGTCTCAAATTGTGACTTTTTTTTTTTTTTACGGTTGTTTGTGAGACATCTTTATCATGACTTCAGCATGAAACGGCAATTCATGTGCAGTCCCTATATACAAATTGTAAATGCTTTTTTAGTTCCTGTTAGGTCAGCTTCAGGTTTAATAGGCTTTTATTTTTCTAAATTATTTAAATAATTTTGGTTTTCCTTGTGTGTTAGAAATTTTTGTCCCCTATTTATACATCTGTAGTGAGCTTACCAATCAAAGGAAGCTGTTCTCATTTAAGTCATAGCTGTCTTCAGACTTTTGGAGCGTTAGATTTGTCAGTTATGATACAGTAGAAACTCAAAAGTTTTTTATGCTTAAGCAGCTACATTTGCAGGTAAATGGATTTTGGGTTCCCTATTAGTGCTGTTCTTGCAGATGCTGACTGAGTCTAATGTGCATTGACAATGTTTGCTGCTTTCTTTAGACCACAGAGGGACATCTTCAGAACTATAGATAAAATGACAAAGGGAAATTATATCAGTTTGCTTCCTTGCAACATGCATACACAGCATTCTGGCAGTACATATTATGTAACATAAAGATATGTACAGGACCCTTTTTTGCTGAAGGGAGAACTCAAAAATATGTATGGGTTTAATTGTTTAGAAGGGTCTCTCGCTCTTGCCCTAAAATCTTCAGTTGACCTGAAAGCTGATATAAACAAACATGATAAAATAGGTCTCAGGAAATATGGTGAGTGCAGCAAAACTGTTCTTGTTTTCAAGCTAAGTTGGTGTTTCCAAAGCTCCTTTTTTGGGACTGAACTCTGCCTTTAGATGTTCATGATGGACTTGCGCTATGACAGCATTTGGCCTTTATAATTCAGAACTAATTTAGAACAATTTTGTTTTCATTCTACTAATCACACATTTTAAGCTGTACATAGAAAGTGCCTTTGTAATTCCTTATAATTATTTTGCAATTTTTGTGTGTTCTTTAATTGGGTTATTGAAGCCGTGTGTCTGTATTGTGGAGTTAAACCCTTTCAGTATACTGTAAGCCATTATTTTCAAGTGTTTATGATTTAATTTAATTATACAAATATGTTCTTTGTTACTTTTCAAGGCAGTTGGTTCTTGATCATTGTGTAGTGCATTCTGGGAAAGTTATTTGTTTGAAATCTTTTTGATGTCTTTGCAAGACTTTTAAACAGTCAGCATCTTTCATGTCACATGCAAAAGATGTTGCAGATAACAGTTTTCCCTGTAATGAAACTTAAAATCACTTCCACAGTTATGATGATTAACTGGTAGAAGAAGAATTTAAAAGCAGAAGTGATATTAGAAGTTGACTAATGTAAGATGAATATGATCCAAAACCTAAAGTTCGGCAAATGACCAATCCATAAAATAGTCTAATTGCATTTGTATTTTAGAATAAGAAAACCCCAGAGATATTTTAGAAATCGCTACTGTTCATGTGCTCTGCTTCAACTTAGTTATGCTGGGGCAGTATTGGCACTTGAATTGATACGGTTGAACCCCACCTCAGATCAGAATCTCAGGTTCTGTTTCTGATTAGCACCAATTTCCATTACAGTATGACCTCAGTGCAAAAATACCAATTTAATGATGAGTTGTGAAAGATGATGTCCAGTCTGCCTGTTGTGAATTTTACTTGCTATGAAAATATTGAGGATTTTAATTATTTGTGTTCTGTGTGTACTCTAGATAGTTCCCTGTCTTGGACTAAAATGTATGTAAAGGGCCCATTTCCATTTACACAGCAAGAAAGCATCAGTAAAGTTATTTAGCATCATTATACAGTGAACATGCTAATGGACATATGTGCAAGACTTGGGGTCAAGGGTCTGGGAGTGTCTGTTTCCCACCCTTACAATATATTCTTCTCAAACTGTCAGATGGTTGTCGGAGGAAGAGGCCTTGTTGTGCATCAAACATTGAATATGCTTTTTGATTCACTGTAAACAAATGCATGTCACACTAAGGAAGTAACCACCTTGTGAAAAGGCAAACATCTCCACATGAAAGAGAGGCCTGTAACCAAGAGGTATAGGAGCTACCCTCAGATACTCTGGGAAGTGTCATTCTATTGTTGGCAAGCTGCAGCTGTCTGGAATGGTGGTCTGTGAATAATTTGTATGTTTTTAATTCTATTTTAGCTATAATAAGCGATGAGCACAATATAAATAACTAGACATATACAAAGTGCAGTTCTAGGAACTGAAGTTGTGTGTAGTATCGGCTCTTTAGCTGTGGTGATATTTAAATCTGTCTTAGTGTTTTTGCATTCATCTCTGTTATTTTGTGCCTTTTCTCTCTTCTGTACGATTGCCATTAAACTCTGGTTGCTCAAAAAATAAAATAGGTTCCGGCTGTTTTGTGGTACAGTCGCTGGCTGTAAAACTGAACTCTAACCTCAGGGAAGGCAGGAAGGGTGACGGGAACCCTGCCAATGCACTAGGTGATAGTAATGAGAGGACTGTGATCTTTGTCCGGCCATGCTGGAAGAAAGACAGGAGGCAGTGGATGTGGTTTAATTAGCCTGCAGCATTATTCACTTAAAATATCTGGGAGTACCTGGTAATAAATTGTACAATGCAGGTCATCATCGTATCCTTAATCGTTTCCACATAATCCCCAACCTAGTCTGAGCCATCCTGTTGCTGGGACTCCCCTGCTCTCCGCTGGCCTGAGGTGAAAGGGGGCTAGGAAAAGAGGGGAGGGGTTGGCTCCCCATTGGACAAGACATACCCACCTCAACCCATAAGTACATAAGAATGGCCATACTGGGTCAGACCAAAGGTCCATCTAGCCCAGTATCCTGTCTACCTAGAGTAACCAATGCCAGGTGCCCAGAGGGAGTGAACCTAACAGGTAATGATCAATTGATCTCTCTCCTGCCATCTATCTCCACCCTCTGACAAACAGAGGCTAGGGACACCATTCCTTACCCATCCTGGCTAATAGCCATTAATGGGTAAACCCCCTCCCCACTTACTTAGCTCCCTTAAGGAAACCTTTCCTTCACATCCTTTTCCAATCCATTTTATCCGATAACCTTATCCCTTACTTATCTAGATGTGGTCATCTGCCACGAGGAGGCACCAGCAATTATGCTTGGCCACCTCCCATGCTGGGGTCCCAGAAATTCACTAGGCCCTGGTCTACAATAGCGGGGTGGGGGGGCGATCTAAGATGCACAACTTCAGCTACGCAAATAGCGTAGCTGAAGTCGGCGTATCTTAGATCGATTTACCTGGCTGTCCTCACAGTCGACTGCTGCCGCTCCCCCGTCGACTCCGCTTGCGCCTCTCGCAAGCTGGAGTACCGGAGTCGACGGGGAGCGCTTTCAGGGATCGATTTATCGCGTCTAGATGAGACGCGATAAATCGATCCCGGAAGATTGATCTCTACCCTCTGATCCGGTGAGTAGTGAAGACCTAGCCTAGGACTATCAGACAAAAATACATTTGCCTACCAATAGGATAGGTGTACCCCATACCCCCTAAATAACTCTGGTGCCTAGTAAGATATGTTTACTTGTGGAAATATCAAACCCCCTTAGTTACGTACGAGTTTAGATACCTTCCTATTTACATACCTCCTAGTCTTACCACTCGTGGAGGCTCACTATTCCCTGCCACACACCGTGTTGCAATATGTCAGGCCAAATAATCATCATCACTGGGGAAAAAATCCTGGGTGTGCCCCAAATCCCTAATCAAGTCGACCCCCTTACATCTCTTGAGACCATTTCACTGAGACGAATAATCATTGCATCTGATGCCTGCTCCTGGGCTGCCAAAGAACATACAAGGGGCATCAGCTGGTCCCAGAGCATGCCCCATTCCTTTGCTCCTGCGGCGCTCCCCTCCATCCCAGAGCTGCCTTACTGCTAATGCCCTGTGGGCTAGATACACAATACTATGCCCACAGATCCAATCACCAACTCCTTTCCCCATGCATATAATCCTGAAGGAAAAGTTGAGCGCAAAAACCACTGAATTATCCTCCTGAACAGAGGGTTCCAGCTTTGTACAAATTTGCATGCTGCCATTGGTAGACTTGATTTTGCTGGGATCCCATTCCAAGCTGTGCTGTGGATGTAGCCAATGCAATCCTGAACGAATTCACCTGGGAACCTCGGCAGTACGCTCTCTTTGATGATGCCAGGAACTGAAATGTCCTTCTCAAAGTAACTCCCTTCCCTATGAGGAAAGAATAGCACCTACACTAAGCAAGTCTGTGGGCAAATCGCAGCCTTCCCCGCACGCTTGTAGTATTAGGACTCTCCTTGCCATCCCTTAATCGGTGTGTTTGACAGGTATCAGGTCCCTTCACCCCCATTGCCTACTACATGGAAAACTGGTCTTAAGTAAAATGTTGTATGTTACCCATTATGCTACATCAGGTGGGGAAGGGACTTATACCTCCCTTGTCCCTTGCTATGGCATGCTTGTCTCTACCCCTGGGCTGCATGTTTATAAGGAAACCATCTCCCCTCTTGGGCTAATGCACAACTTTTTTTCTCTGTACTGCCTCAGTGTGTGCTGTGAGTCAAGGTCTCTTGACTGAGGTGCCCCCCACTATCCAGGGGTTTGCCCTGCCATAGGCCGCAGCCTTCTGGTTGCTGCACATATCTTGGATGCTGTGTCTCAGCTTCGCCAATTTTGGCTGGGGTCTTAGCTGCAGCAACACTGGACTGTACCTATTTCCCCAATTTCCATTGAAGTCTTTGCCACAGCGGCCCTGGGTCAGGCCTCAGTTTCCCCAAACTTGGTTCCCCAGTTTCCACTGGCAGCCACCCTGAACTATTCCTGTATTTCCCCAATTTTGGTTCTCACTATCTGCAGGGAGCTTGGCTTCAGCCACCTTGAGCTGTGCTCAGTTTCCTCAATTTTGCCCCCCCCGCCCCCCCCCCCCCCCCCCGCGTCTTGGCAGGGGTCTTGGCCACACTCATCCTAAGTTGTGCGTCAGTTTCCCCAGTGTCAGTTAGCTCACCATATAGCATGCCCCATCGTCTTGGGGTGTTCTCTCAATGTCTTTTGGCCCCTGACACTACATTCCTTCTCTGAGTTGGATGTAAGGTGTCTGATCTGTAACATTCTGCCTGCTGGGGAGACCCACACTCTGCTGGAAGCTGCCAGCCCCCTGGTCCTGCACCCCTGTGTAACTTACAGAGTGCCCCCAGGGTTGTTTGCCTACCCCTTAATGTGTGGACTCTCAGACTTGGGGAATCCCAGATAAGAAATTCCAAACTCTGGGAATATCCCTGTATCTCCCCTGTTCTCCATTCTGCCCCTCCCAGCTCTGTCGTGGTGAGGAGGGCCCAGTCAGCTACCCTCTTCTCCTTCCCCTCCCCTCAGAAGGGGCCACACAGCTCTGTGGCGGGAAAAGCGTAGCCAGCCATAGTGCGCCACTCACCCGGGTGCTTCCGTACTAACGTCCAGATGTGACTGACTTGTTCCCAATGACCCTCCCGCTCACTGCTCTGTGATATGGGGAACCCAGCCTGCCACCCAGTGGGACCCACTCACAGTCCTGTGGTATGGGGAGCCTGATCAGACCTTTGCCTCTGCAAGGAGCCATTTGCCCTTCCCGCTTTGGAGGCTTCCCCTCCTCCTGCCCCCGTCCACTGCCCATACTCCCACATATGGATTTGGGGGGTTGGATGGGGAAGAGAGATCTGTTGTGATCCTGGGGTGATTTCAGTTTGTCCTCACTGGGACCCTGCTGGTCACCCTGAGGCTCCCGACCTCAGGCACCGCATGTTGGTGCCCTGTGGCACGTGTAACTGTGGCAGGCTCCTCAGCCACCTATCAGCGGCTGCTGCTCAGTGATTGATGAGAGTCTGATGGCCCATCCTTGTTTCTCCTGGACTGCACAGGGGTATAAATGCCCACCCCATCTCCCTGTCAGTTGGAAGGACAGTAGCCATCCTACCCAGACACCCACGTGGTCCCCACCACCTTTTCTTTGCTACCAGTTGCAGGGGGAGCTCATAAAGTGGCAACAACCCCTTTTCTTCCAGCCAGCTGGACAAGGACCCACTGCATTAAAGTTGCAGTGGCACATTCTTTGCATTGCTGTTGCAGAATGGCTGGTAATGACCAAAGGATCACTAGGCAGCAGTTACACATTACACAGTAAAAAATGTGAAATGGGGAGGCTGTCAGTGCTGTCTCTAAATGGCATCCCATAGATTCTATTCATTGCTGCTTAGCTCCAACTGCTAATTCAGCTCCTGTTCCTGCCTCCCTAGTTGATTTCTCTGACAGCTTGTCCCAAATCTCATGGTGCTGACAGGATAAAGCCAGATCTTGAATCTCTTACTGTCACTGTGTGGCATGCAGCACCCGCTAGCACAACCCTTCCCTGCAAATACTTTCATTTGTCAAATCTGGGTGTGCACTGCATGCCTCCCGCGTTCTCTTTGCATGCCACTGGTTGTCATGAACCATTTTGTATCATGTCAGATAATTTTCTGTTGACCCTTCTTAGCCTGTTCAGATGATGATGTTGAATGATTTCCACATTTTAGAACTAATTTTCTGTGTCTTGGAAGCAGCTGTTCAAATAGCTGTTCGGACTCTAGCAATTTACTTTAAACTTCCAGTGTTAGCCATCAGTAGTCTCAAAATCATAGGCTCATTCATTTAGAAATGTTCAGATGCCTTGCCTTGTTAATATGCTAGTTTCTGGTAGAGTATAATGCAGCACACTTTACTGATCATGAAGGCCAGGAAAGATCATGTTTTCTTCACATACTGTCTAATGCAATGAAGGAAGTGTACAAATAATTATAAAGGCATTCCTCAATAAAGAGAAATCATTATCTTCACTGCATATAATGAAGGGCTGGTTGTCAACTGACAGACTTTTCTTTTTCTCCATCCAAGCGTTAATGATGTCTGGAGTAATTTCCAGATGAGTTTGAATTAAGTTTAGCAAATACACTCCACTTTCACAGATGAGACAAAAAGGAAATTAAATCATAGAACACTTGGATTGCATAATCATCATTATTATTATTACATATTTATTTATTTGTATAGTGGTAGGGTCTGGGCTCCACTGTGTAGTGGAAACATGAGGTAAAGACATGGTCTCTGTCCCAAAAAACGTAGTCCCATTTGAAAAAAGGTGCAACAAGCCAGGTGTCTTAATTCAAGTTAATTGCTTGTCAGTTATGAGTTAACTAAAACATTTTTGCATCCTCATCTGGACACTGAACAAACATGTGTTCCAGGGCATTTACAAATGTTTATAGTTTACCGTAGGACTCTTTAGAGCTGTGGTTCTCAGCTGGGGCATAAGTACCCCTGGGGGTATGCAGAGGTCTTCCAGGGGGTACATCAACTCATCTAGATATTTGCCTAGTTTTACAGTAGGCTACATAAAAAGCACTAGTGAAGTCAGTACAAACTAAAATTTCATACAGACAATGACTTGTTTATGCTGTTCTATATACTGTACACTGAAATGTAAGTACAATATTTATATTCCAATTGATTTATTTTATAATCGTATGATAAAATGAGAAAGTAAGCTATTTTTCAGAAATAGTGTGTTATGACACTTTTGTATTTTTATTTCTGATTTTGTAATCAAGTAGTTTTTAAGTGAGGTGAAACTTGGGGCTATGCAAGACAAATCAGACTCCTCAAAGGGGTACAGTAATCTGGAAAGGTTGACAGCCACTGCTGTAGAGTCTGAGTTAATTAGCAATCAGTTAACTTGAGTTAAACTCTACCATAGACACACCATGAGTGTAGCAAACAGTAGGAAAGAAGGGTGTGGAGAGAAGGGAAAAAAGAAAGGTAACGGTAATAAGACTGTGGTCTTAATAGGGTAACTATTGTGCAGTTTGGTGTCTTCCTCACTGCACCTACATTCTATTCCCCCCCCCCCCAAAAAACCCAGCCCCCCACAACTCTTTATCTTAAGGCCTGTCGGTGTGTATACACACCGGAACTTAAACAAAATCCCATTAAGAATGTTGTAGCTTGAAAGCCCTAAACATTTTGATAATCCAAGACATTTTGGGGTATAATTTTCTCTGCTCCGTAAAAGTATGTCTGTGTAACATAAGTATAGATCTGTAAGTTTTTCAGCTACTTCTCAATTTTTCTGAAATTCTTAAGAATAATATTTAATAAAAATAATGAATACCAAGCTCTTATAGAATGCTTTCCATCACTAGACCTCCAAGTGTTTTATGCAAGAGTGTTCACCTTGTAAGTATGTGGAATGGATAAGGTCATATAGTCTGTACATTGTATTTGTAAGGCTGACGGTGGGTACCTGGTTGAATATGGTGGGTAGGGTCTTTGACCCCCACTCATAGGGCTGGTCTGCACTGTAGGGCGATCTAGGAAACGCAACTTCAGCTACGAGAATAGCGTAGCTGAAGTCGACGTTTCCTAGATCGAACTAAGTTTACTTACTGCAGGTCCATGCGGTGCAGGCAGGCTCCCCCATCGACAGCGCTTCCTCCTCTCGCCGAGCAGGAGTACCGCAGTCGACGGGGAGCGCTTCTGGAATCGATTTATCGCATCCAGATGAGACGCGATAAATTGATCCCAGAAGATCGATCTCTACCCGCCGAATCGGGCGGATAGTGTGGACCTACCCATAGATTCATGGGTTGTAACCAGAAGGGGCTATGAGATCATCTAGTCTGACCTGTATATCACAGGGCACTGAATTTCACCCAGTGAATCCTGTATTGAGCCTAATAACTTGTGTTTGTCTAAAGCAGGGGTGGCCAACCTGAGCCTGAGAAGGAGCCAGAATTTACCTATGTACATTGCCAAAGAGCCACAGTAATGTGTCAGCAGCCCCCCATCAGCTCCCCCCATCCCCCCACTCCCAGCACCTCCTGCCCACCAGCAGCCCCAATGATCAGTGCCTCCTCCTCCCGATCAGCTGTTTCGTGGCATGCAGGAGGATCTGGGGGGAAGGTGGGAGGAGCGAGGGGACTGCAGGCTGAGGAGAGGGGGCGGGAAGGGGTGGAGTGGGGGCAGGGCCTGTGGCAGAGCCAGGGGTTGAGCAGTGAGCACCCTCCAGCACATTGGAAAGTTGGCGCCTGTAGCTCCAGCCCCAGAGTTGGTGCCTATACAAGGAGCCGCATATTCACTTCTGAAGAGCCGCATGTGGCTCTGGAGCCACAGGTTGGCCACCCCTTGTCTAAAGCATATCGTCCAGAAAGGGAGCCAGTCTTGGTATGAAAACATCAAGCAATGGAGAATCCACCACTTCCCTTGCAACGGTTAATCACCCTCACTGTTAAAAAAATAAAATAAATAAATTGTTCCTTGTTTCTAATTTGAATTTGTCTGGCTTTAACTTCCAGGCATTGGTTCTTGTTACGCCTTTCTCGCTATAGTTTGAAGACCCTTTTAGAACCTGGTATTTTTCCCACAGTGAAAGTACTTATACACTGTAGTCGTCACCTCTTGAATTTCTTTTTGATAAGCTAAACAGACTGAACTCCTTAAGTCTCTCACTATGTGGCATTTTTGACAGCCCTGGAAAAAATATGTTTTTCTTTTCTGCCCTTTTTTCATTTTTTCCAACATCCTATTAGAAATGTAGATACCAAAACTGGATGGAGTTTTCCCATATCAGACTCACTGGTGCTGTATATATAGGTGAAATCACCTCCTTGTTCCTATTCACTATTCCCCAGTTTATCCATTCAAAGATTGCATTAGGTCTTTTTGTCACAGCATCACACTAGGAGCTCATGTTCAGTTGTTAGTTCACTATGACCTTTAGATACCTTTCAGAGGTCACTGCTTTTCAGGATACAGTCCCCATCCTGAAGGTATGGCCTGCATTTTTTGTTCCTAGATGTGTGACAGCCATAGGCTGAATTTGATAGTTGTTTTTAAGGGTAAGCAGAGAGGAGGGGGAAAAAATCCCAAGCAACCGATCTTTTTACATGTAAATTGAGCAGCTTTGATGGGGAAATGTTGACCGATGATGGGAACTAATCCCTTCAATGCCATGTTTACAGTCTATTTTCAGAGTAGAATCACACTTTTTAACAGCTTTAGAATTAACTCTTAATCAGGTAACTTCAGTGGTAGGGACTTAAAACTCAGCTGGTGGTGGACAGGTTTTTCTGCCCATTTAAGCTTGATGGAAGCTGAGGACACATTGTGAAGGCTGGTGGAGAGGAACAGAAGAAGAGATGCATTTCAAGTAGAACATCGTCACTTTTCATGACGGCACGAAGACTTATAACTAGAGGTCTGAATTTTTTTTTTTCCTAGAGAAAACTTGAATCCCCCCCCCCCCCAAGAAATAAAAAATAGAAATATTTAAGCCAAAAGCTCAAATGATATCATGGTGCCTCGTCCTCCCATTCTTCTTCCTGGTTGGACTATATCTTCCATGATACACCTTAATCTCCTGGAGAGAGGAGGCGAAGCACCAGGGGAGATGAAGTCCATTGGGAGAGCCAGGCTTGTATGGGAGAATGGGGACGAGGCCACTGAACTACAGTTAACATGAAGCACTACGGTGTTATATCCAAATAAAAATATTTCATGTTTTCTGCGGAAAGCAGACCTGTTTTGAGGAAATTTTGTTTAGATGAAAACTCAATTGTATGTCAACAAACAGTTTATATGGAAAAATTTTGAGCAGCCCTGGTTGGTTTCTGGTTAACTATGGAATCTTTGCTATGCCACCAAATCTTGATTTTCTTTAAAAAAATAAAAATAAAAATGTTGTCTGGGTTTTTTCTTAGTTTTTGTAACAGTGGTAAACAAAACCCAACATTTTCATGCTTCTTTAACTCTATTCTGTTTTCTGTTTGAGATAGAGACTATTGGCAGGGTACTGAATTGGTTTGCCTAAATTAGTGGAGCACATCTTTAGACTTCCTGAAAGTTAACACCAAAAAAAGTTTGCATAAATATTTGTATCTTAAAATCTACTAAGTATTTTGCATGGATCTTCGTATGCAGTTCAAATATTTTAATTGAACCGATCTAAAAGCCTGGTCATAGAAATAGGCATGCATCAATTTTGGTGGGCAAAAAAGGTGGAGGTATTGTTTTTAAAGTGTAAAAAAGAATGTCTTTGACTTGTCTTCTAAAAACAAAAAGTTTAATTGTATTGAACTCTAGGATTTGTGCCATTTTTTGTTAATGATTATGTTGATTATGCTTTGTTCGAGATGACTCATTTTTCAAAGGCTTTTAGTGCAGTAATTTACATATTTACAATACAAGGCTTAGAAGGAAGTGGAACATCAGGATACTGAAGATTCTCTATTTTTTTACAACTGTTTATTATACTTTGTGTTGTTAAGGTTAATTATTTCTTGGGGCTTATATTCTGTGAAATATTTTTTTCCCTTGGTATCATGTCTGCTGTATCAATGAATGTTTTCCCTTCCCCCTCGTTCTGTATGATTCTGTATGAATCACCATAATTATTAAACTTTCATCTTCTTTGATATTGAAGAGTGTTTGAAACTAAACACATGTAGCTTTTCTTAAAAGTGCCTTTTAATGAATCTGTTGATAGAAGAAATGAGCTACAGAGCAACATCGGTTAATTACAAAATTCTCAAGAAATAATGCTATAGTATTAATGTTAGTATTAATGTTAGTTGCTGTTGAGCTTTATTTTTCTCCCCTTGAATTAGATTGCATAATGGTTATGCCTTATTATTGCATAATAACATTAAATTTTACAGTAATTAAGGCTGTCAAGAGATTAAAAAAATTAATCGTGATTAATTGTGCTGTTAGACAATAATAGAATACCAGTTATTTAAATATTTTTGATGTTTTCTACATTTTCAAATACATTGATTTAAATTACAACACAGAATACAAAGTGTACAGTGCTCCCTTTATTTTTTATTACAAATGTTTGCACTGTAAAAAAACAAAAGAAATAGTATTTTTCAGTTCACCTCATACAAATACTATAGTGCAATCTCTTTATCATGAAAGTTGAACTTTAAAATTTAGAATTAAGTACAAAAAATAACTGCATTCTAAAATAAACAATGTAAAACTTTAGAGCCTGCAAGTCCACTCAGTCCTATTTCTTGTTCAGCCAATCACTCAGACAAACAAGTTTGTTTACATTTGCAGGAGATAATGTTGCCTACTTCTTGTTCACAATGCCACCTAGGACCCCCGGGGCAAGGAAGTTTTGGCTGAACAAGAAGTAGGACTGAGTGGACTTGCAGGCTCTAAAGTTTTGCATTGTTTTGTTTGAGTACAATTATGTAACAAAAACCCCCTACATTTGTATGTTACATTTTCACAATAAAGAGATTGCACTACAATACTTGTATGAGGTCAACTGAAAAATACAATTTCTTTTGCTTATCATTGTTATAGTGCAAATATTTATTTGTAATAAAAATAATATAAAGTGAGCAGTGTACACTTCATATTCTGTGTTGTAATTGAAATTGATATATTTGAAAATGTAGAAAATATTCCAAAATATTGAATAAATTTCAATTGGTATGTTGTTGATTAACAGAGTGATTAAAACCACAATTAATCGCGATTGATTTTTTAAATTTAATCATGTGAGTTAATTGCGATTAATCAACAGTCCTAGTAAGTATACATTTGTCTTTGTTGCTCCATTGGGAGCAACACAGAGAGAGGAGCTGCATACTAAGCAGCTCTAATCCGTTTGTTTTGTAGAAGTATTTCAAAGTTTTTAGCACTCCACTGTCTCTATTATGTTAAAATTTTATCCAGATCAGAATTTGAAAGAATATAGTTTTAATGAAAAAATACTGTATTTTTTGTGTGTAAGAAATGTTGATAAAAGAGCATAGTATTTTGTGGCTCAGTGCATTGCAGTTTGTGATACAATAACACTTACTTCACACCCTAATAAAGACTGACTGTTAATAGCCAGCCTAGGTGATAACGATAACCTGTCTTGGTCAGCTGAACACTTTACCCTAGCAAGGTGCTGTGGAGAGGGATGGTTTAACAGCATGTGTACATCCCTGTTAGATCCAGGCCTGGTTTACATTTAAAATTGAGATTGATCTAGCTACATTGCTCAGGGGGTGTGAATTTTTCCACACCCCAGAGTGCTGTAGTTAAGCTAACTTAACCTCCAATGTAGAAGTGGTAAAGGAAGTGTCGACTGGTGCTCAAGAGCCTGTAGTGTAGATATGCCTCTAGGCTTGGAGCTATCTTCTATCTTCAGACCAAAAGTGTGTGTCCTCAAAGCAAATGCTTCTCTTAGTAGTCTTACTTCACTTCTTTCAGGAGCCTCACTCTCTGGAACCTGAATAAGTAAACTTTGGTTGGACCATGCCTAGCTGGGCCCAAGGCAAGCTGCACACTGTCCAAAGGTTTTTATGAGCGCTACAATTCAGTTTAGATTAAATGCAAGGCGGTTTTGAAATCCACTGTGAGGTGAACATATTCACTGCTATTTTAGGCTGTTGGCAAGAGTTGAGTCTGATTGCAGTGAAAAAGACAACCTTCAGGAGAACACAAGAAGAGAGTGCCTAAACATGATTCTATTAGCTAAGAAACAAGATGTCTTTTTACAAGATAGGGCTTGTAGACTCACTAAAACCCCTGGCTGTAATAAACACTATGTTTAGGGGGAGAAAAAATATTGCTTATGCTTAAGGCATTTATTAAAACAGTTTAGGATTACAGGGATGGAGTAGTCGTTTTCCTGGGAACTTGACAAGGGATAAAGTTTCTACAGAAGCTAGATAAATTAATGAGCCAGGATGACTTGGCTGGCTCAGTTACCCTGTGGGACTAACTTTTTTTTCTTGTCTAGAGTCAGGCTAGCCTTTTCCTTAAGGAAGGCTTCCTGTCGTTCTGAGAAGTTCTGAGATTTACTGTCATGAGAGGTACAGGTACAAGCAGTGTTGGTTGCATTTCATGACTTCTGTAATTTAAGAGGTTCATTGTTATGGGTTCTGTAGGCTGGCATTGGGAGATAAGTGTGTCATCTAATCCCAACCAGGCAGAAGACTTGACCCTTTGTGCTGACCATGAAAAGTAATCCAAAATCAATGGGAGTACAAATGGTGACTAGTCTCTCCTGTCCCATAGAACTCCCATGCTAAGAGGAAGAAAGGAGATTTCAAGCTGTATTCCATTGTCTTAACACAGACTTCCAAAACAGAGGGCCCTTGCTGGGATTCCTACCTTTAATAGTGGGCGTGAGTGATTTTCTTCATGTGTAGCCTTATCTTTCCTCCTGGCAAGGTCACAAAAATACTTTTGAAGGTGAAAGCATGTGCTGCTGGAGATAAAGGGGAGTTAATGCTATGGGAGAGGTCTCCACCTCAATGTGAAGGAACTGTGTGTGCGCCTAACTTACCCACCACTGATAACCTTGGAACTGGAGATTTTTGGGCAGATGACTGGTGAGAAATACAAATTATTTGTTAATTTATTTTCAGGTTAATGTAATAGCACAGGCAGATCATGAACTAGTGAATTTCTCCATTTCTTGCCTCCCAAATGCTACCCTCTATTTCCTGCAGCACCCAAATAAAAAGGTGCTGTTATCTCTGATACATTTTTATCTCTGAAAGAGAAAATCCACTATGTCAGTTCTCAGGTTTATAGAGATTGCCACTAAAAAGCAGTAGCTCTAGCAAATTCCTCCTTGCAATCATGAGAAACTGTATGTAAGTAACATACATATTTTAGTGTTTGGTACAAAGTAAGAACATATTCATAAATGAGCATTGTGACTAATGATGCGATTATCCCCATTGATTGTCATTGTGTATTCGTTTTTACAGCAGCTACATTTTACAGTCTGATATGTGTGGTTTCTGTTTGAATTAAGTAGTTTTTACTGTAGCTACGTACTAAACTGAGAATAAGTTACCTACTGTATTCTTTTTTGGTATGTGATTAAGTGACTAAGTATACACTTGGATTTAGAGTAATAGCCTCAAATTAACTAATTATTTTAATGTCTCTGAACTAATACTTGGTTTACAAGACTTGATTCCTGTCTCTGTACCCTATATCTAGTGTATTATGGAGCAGCTAAAGATGAGAATGGAGAACAAGTATTAGGTTACAGAATTCTTCTCCCCAAAAATATGACTGCACATGCGTTTGAATAGTTCCAGATGGAAGAATGTGAGTTGTAATTTATTTTTGTGAATTGAATTTCTTTAGAACTATTTTTTAAAAACCAACTTTTGAAAATAATTTTTACGTGGTTTATAAACACTAGACAATAAAGGAATTTAGCTCGATTGCTTAATATATACTAAATGGAACTCCCCCCAAAACACAATGCTAAATGAACGACAAAGAAACGAAAAAACCCAACACAAAAAAACCTTCTTCATGCAATGCTGTGGTTTCACAGTTACGCTGTCCAAAGTCAGGACATGCTAAAGGCAAGACTGAATATACAATTCTTGTGTGTATTCATTATGATGCAATTCTCTAACCACGACTGCATTTCTTCAGTAATGCAATATTTTTACATGTGCATTTCTTAAAAAGTTTATTCAACGGCTTATCCCAGGGACAAGTGGTTGAGGGGTTGAGAGGACTAAGGAGGTGTGGGTGTGGTGGAGACACAATGAAGGAGGGGAAGCAACTGAGGGATTGGCAATAGCTGCTATTGTTATCCATTAGATTAGACCACACTGCCCTGCTAGGCAAATCACTTGAACTCTGGGTGAAATCCTGGCCCTACTGAAGTCAATGGGAGTTTTGCCGATACTTTAAATGGGGCCGGGATATCACTCTCAGTGCCTTAGTTTATCTATAGTGACCATATTTGTAAAGTAATATTAAGAACTATTACTGTCTGCAATGCAAAGAGAGCTTGGGACCTCCAGTCTGCAAGCCCAGTGCACCTGCCTCTATGCCATGGGGCTTTTTGGTAGGAAGAAGTAGATCAGTTTTACCAACTCCTGGATTTTCCAAAGCTTTTGTGGCTTGCAAGGTTGTCCTCATCTGTTTCAAGAGACCAAGGAATCCACTGTGCAGCTAAACCTGTGCAGTCATGTGCAATGCATCGAATATTAACATTGCAATGTACGATGTAATGGACTTTTCTACTGCTTGTGTACCGGGAGACATCTTTACTCTTGTTTTTACAAAGTATTTTTAAACTTATAAAAGCACATACTACCCAGTAACGACTGTGCACATGGCAAATTTCAAGTTTAAAGATTCTTATTGTAAAAAAAAATTAAAAAGATTGAGACTGCTGAATAGGTGGAGCATATGTTTCATTGCTTAAACTCGAAGGTTTTTTCCTCAACCTTTTTTTTTTTTAAAGCACCTTTGAGTAGAGAACAAGCATGAAAAATTTCAGGTGAAAAGGTAAAAAATATTTTATGAAGTTACTAGTATCAGAAAAGAAGGTTATAATGGTAATTGTTTTGCAACATTAACTCTAGCTGTAATTTACTGCATTAAATGCCATATTGTGTACATCTGGAAAAACAAACCCATCCTTGACAAACAACTAGTCCTGGTTTTGATCCCAGTTATTTATGTTTAGTGTGTAGAAAGCTAAGTGTTATATTTTCCTTAAATTCAGTGTTGCCTTTAAAAAAAAAGAAAAGAAATTGTTAAATAAAGTGAACTAATTGTTATTGCTCAGTGTTTAATTTGTAATGAGTTTATCTTCGAAAATGACAGAAGAGAATGTCAGGATAAAGATTGGTTGTCTGTATCTTCTTAGCCTTAATGATGAGCTAAGTTGCAGGCTAGAGTAGTCTGTCTTTCTGAGGAATGGCAATAATTGTTTTCTGTGTTGTTGCAGTCTGAATAGTCCCAGTACACCTTGTGGTTTTTTTTTAAAAAACATTCTTTTGTTTTGTAATACTGAAGTGTTAAGTCCCTTTAAAATGAAACAGGTACTATGGTCATGTTTCTGGGATGTAAGAAAATTTTTATTTTTTATACTGTATTTTTCTATTTCTCAGTGATGGTAATGGTGTAGGATCTAGCTTTCTTCCAGACAATTATAAAATCAAAATAGCTGGAAAACTCATTGCTGCAATAGAGAAATCTACTCTGGTTTTATTTCATTCCTGGGCTAGAAGGATACAGGTCTTTGATTATTCATAAAAATCGCATACAGTACGGCACATGACATCTTTGGTTTAGAACATCATTGCTTTTAAACCCTTGTAAATCTGTCTAAATGATTTTGAAGCATTGAATTAATCAACAAGTGTTTTACATGTCTTAGCTGAGTAAGTGTTAGGTGTCTCTGGCTCTCTAAAATGTAGATGAGCTTTTCATGTTAGTGATTAGAAATACCATCTCTGTAAAGAGGACAGCGAGCGCTCTGATACTTGGTTTTTAAAATGACTATAAATGTAAATAAAGTGAATGATTCTTAGAACATTTTTCTTCTAGGATATTCACTTTAATTGAAGTTACAAGTAAATGTGATTAAAGAGACAAATAGTCTTGTTGCCTCTGAAGAAACATTGTTTCATATCATACATGTGGAAATATACAACTAAATAAAATTGTTTCTGTAGTACAGAACCTACTGCACAGTGCTATTTCAGAAATGCCACTAGGAAGGCAGCCAAGAACAGAATTAAGGAGAAATAAATGTAGTAGTATGGAAAATTGGAACTAAGAATGATTGGTACTGCTTCATGCTCATGGTCATCCTATTCTGTTTACATCATAACCTTTTGGGAGTGTTCCTAGATTTTCTTCTGAGGGCATAGCCAGAGATCTTAACACCCCCAGCATTCTAATACTATGATCTTCTTTATCTGTCACTCTACTGTTCTTACCAATAGTCTATTTTCAGAGGTTTGTCAAGTAAAATGCAAATTTGGCCCCAAAATCTGCAAACTTGTGTAGCGCCCCCTCTCCACCTGGTTACCTCCTTTAATGCCAATCCACTTAGGCCTGGTCCACACTGGGGGGGGGGAGGGGGAGAGGGGAGGGGAGGGGAGGGGATCGATCTAAGATACGCAACTTCAGCTACGTGAATACCGTAGCTGAAGTCGAAGTATCTTAGATTGAATTACAAAGTACTTACCTGAGGTCCACGCGGCGCAGGCAGGCTCCCCTGTCGACTCCGCTTACTCCTCGCGCGGAGCTGGAGTTCCGGAGTCGACGGGGAGCGCTTCTGGGATCGATTTATCGCGTCTACATGAGACACGATAAATCGATCCCAGAACATTGATCGCTACCCGCCGAATCGGGCGGGTAGTGTGGATGTACCCTTACAGGTTTTGATGGATCCCGCCACCCATTCAGCAGGGTGTATCTTTCTTTTTTTCCCTATGAAATTATTTGGCGGTGCCTCCACCCCCCTCGCTCCTTCCTGGCAGGGTCACCAGGGCAGCTTGGGTGGAAAATCCTAACTACAGAGTAATCCCCACTTACTTGCCAGATAGTTGTAGACTTCCAAGAAATAACACAAACACATAAAAATATATTCACACAATAATTATATTAAACAGGAGACAAATACATCATACAGGGTAAAACTATTTTTAGGGTCACCGGTGCCCACACTGAAAATACTTGTCACTTGATGTAGCAAATGTAAAATTAGTGTCCCGTTGGTATGCGTACTTTGCTGGTGCCCTTGATGACCTATAACCACAAAATTCTTCTCTGCAATGGTTTAGCAGCGTGGCTGACTGGGTTCAGTACAGCCCAAAGGACTTACAAGTGGGAGAAGGTGGTAAATCCCTCTACAGGTGTAATATGCAGCAGGTTATAAAATCCTCAAACCCTTACTCCCTGGCTTGAGGACACAGTTCAGGGAGCAGAGGGTACCCAAAACAAATTATCTGACTAACTAAAAGATGGTGCACTCACAAACTCCATGTATGATCCTCACGTTCAAAAATGACTCTGGACTCCTCAGTCACTGCAGAGGGGCTGCTCTCTTCTGGCAGGGATCCTCCTCAGGCAGGAATGAGGCTGCGTCGGTCCCAGGATTTCCCCTCACCACAAAGGGGTTCAGGGCTCAAGGTGTAGGTTACAAAACTACACTAACATCCACACTGTAGCCCAGCCTCCAGACTCAGCCAGCAGCTTCTCTGGACTAGCAGACAGAGCAGAGCTGACCATGTGGTGATTGGTCTCACCTAAGGAGCTGGAGGGTGAACTCAGCCTGGCTGGGGAAGTTTCCCAGCAAACTCTACAAATTGGGAATCATCAGTGGGGAAGGAAAAACCCAGCTGAGGGATCTGCTGTCAGGTCCCTAGAGGCCAGTTCTCGGGCAAGGGGGGAACCCTGCATGCAGGCCTGGGACTCACCAGCTCCCCACCCAGCCAGTCCTGCTCTTTCCCTGGCTGGCTCCAGACTGCCTACAAAATGGCTTCTCCTCTTTTCTCAACTCCCTGGGAGAGCCTCTCACTCCCTATTGGTTGCTGGGCAGACTCTTTTGGCTCCCCCTCCCTACCAGGGACAGTGTGCCTCTCCCTGAGCTGCCAGCAGACGGAGTCCCAGGGATCTATGTAATCTCCTTGGGGGTTACACTTGCTTAATTGTACATGCTGTAAGTAGTATCGTTGCTTTCAATGGGGTTAAATACTGAGTGTAAAGTTAAGCATAGGCATGAGTCATTGCAGGATTAGGGCCAGGAAACATATTTTGATTTTATATTTGGTTTGAGAGCCATAACAAGAAGTGTAGGTTCCTCTAGTAATGTTCTGTGACTTCGTTGCAATTTCATCACCTTATTACCATCTGAAATGTATCACCACAAATGAGTCCTCATAATGCTGTCCAGATGGTTTTAGGCCTAAGAAATTTTACCTGGTGGACAGTTACCCTAAAGAATTTGCCTCAGGACTTAGATAAACCGGTTTGTCCCTTCAAGACCCTGTGTACACTGAGCTTTCTCTTAACATTTCTCACAATTTCAGCTAGTCTACTACCAGTGAAGTGCCATCTGGAAATTTTTGATTGCCAGTCCTATGGTCATTTCTCTAGATTAAGCTTTCAGGAAGACACTGCCACCACAACCACCAATAACACCTTCTCGTTCTCCAGGGGAACTGTTGTTTCGTAGTAGCTAAAATATTTGTAGGATTTAGATGCTTAAAATATTTACAAGTTTAGATCACGCTAAAGTACTCATTCTCCCTAAGTGTTCTAAGCCTTTTTAACACAAGGAGAGGAAAACTCAGAAGCTGACAACAAAGTCAGCTTTGTTATGTACACATATAAAAATGTAGGTGTGATAGTGAGTGTGTGTATATCTGCACGCACTTTAACAGGAAGACCTGTTGTGTTTACTGAAAGTACAGTGTTCAGAACTTTATACATCATAATTATTGGATCAGTTTTCTTCAAACTTGGCTTGTTCCAAAAATCTCAGAGAAATCTACAGAGCAAACCATTTTCCGAAGAGTTCTGTCTCATATGGAAGTAATTTACCAGAGTTATGAGGAACTGAAAAAGGGGGTTTATAATGGAAGATGCTGTTGGACCTATAACGTGACATGTACTTCCAAGCATGCTGTGACAAACAATATATTTCATATGGAAAATGTTGTACACATAAATAATAGAAATGACAGCATTACTGTTTTAAGGTAAAACTTTAAATATGGAATTACTGTAGTACTTTTACCCAAAGGGAGTTGAAGATGGAGCTTAGGAAGAGGCAGAGATATTGGAGACTGTTTGTTTTTTAAAATGATATCTGTGCATTTTAATAAATGACGACAACAACATGTAGTGTGGACGGAATAATATATTTTCAGTTATATAAAAATAAAGATTAGTTGAAGAAATACCAAATATTATTAAAAACTGGGATGACCCCTGGTGACTGCTATCCAGCCTTCTGGAACAATAATTTGCTGGCTTAACCAGGCAATATTTGTTTTGTTACATAAAAGATCTTTCTTTATTAGCTTGCTTCTTTAAGTATAACTTTTTTATGCTATGCGAATATAATAAGTAGATTCCCTCTTTATATTCTGAGCTGCCACAGGCAATTACAGTGACTGAACAATGTGTTGAGAAATAAGGTACTTGCATGACTTGAAAAGTTGGAATTATTCTAAGCTGATTTAGTTTCCCATAAATTTGTTGTTAAATGTTAAAAAATTGTGAGCTAATTAACTTCTATGACAGAAAAGTTCTGCCTTTTAATTAAAAATTTGGTTCAAACACTAAGAAAAACCCCCACCTTTGATTCTCAGTAATCTCTTTATGCCCTCAGAATCAAAATATTTGAACTTTAATTAGAAACTTCTGAAAAAGAAAATCAGTGGTTAATTTTCAGAACCTGCCAACCCTTTATGCACCGGAGTAGTGTTACTTATGGGGGTAGACCTATTGACTACAAATTATTCATTTGTTTAATTTTTCCAGGATGAAGCTCTAAAACAATGTAACAAATCATAGTACCTGATTTATTCTTCACACTACTCTCTCTTTAATGTTAATAAATTGTTCAGCGAATACTCTGAAATGTTTTCTAACTAGTTAAAAAATTGTGTGTCTTGCTTCTGCCACCTTTAATAAAGCATTGCATTCTGGTATATTATAATCTGATTACCCAAATTGGGGAGAGCTTTAATAATATAAATGAATAAGAAAGGAGCACACTGGGGGACAAAATACAATTAAATATTTCCAATCTCTGCAGTTTTCATGTGACATAAAGGCAATAAATATTCTAAACTGCTGTGCTGTGTGATTTTTTTTGGCCATGTAAATTCTATTAATAAACAATACCGCTGGAATTTTATGTGACTACATTATATTTAGTACACTGGATCATATGTTTTTAATCAAGTATCTAAAGCCATTTAACTGAGATATGCCCTTCTTTTAATTCTAAAATAACAAACAGATATTGATAAACTCCCATAAACTGCACTTGATCAGCAAACATGGAGGCACTTAAAACTACCAAAGCCAGGGAAAGCGACAAGTTGTTTGACTGGCGATGGCATCTCCAGTTTTCAGTAGCTTGCCCATGCATATTCTATACTTTTGTAATCCTGCCAGTTTGCAGGAAAGTGTTGAGGGTACTCCGACCTATGTGCATGATGAGCAGAAGATGTAAACTTTTGATATCTCAGTCCTAACTCTCTGACTGAATTAATGTGTATTTGTCTGCAGTGTGCGGTAACAATGAAGATGACTTTGGTTTGCAAAGACTTTTCTTGTATTGTGATGGTTCTCTAGTTGCCCAGGACTATCATCTTGTTATCTCCCTGCCTCCCGTGAGAGAGAGAATTATTTGTGACTAACTGGGTGTCAGCTGTCTGACACCATGACCTGTTAGTCCCCCAATCTTCTCTGGGCTATGCTAGCCCTTACTGTGCCTTACAGGTTCTTCAGTAGGTGAACCCCAGTTCTCGAGCCCTTTGAAGCTTCTCATGTAGTGTTCTAGCCCTTTATGCATTGAATACTCTCAGAAATATTAGGTTTACTATCCCAGAAGGGACAGTGTACACACCAACTTGTTTGATTCAACTCAGGATCAATTCCTTCTGTAATACCACAGCACTGATATATATGTATAGTTAAAACTGTGTTTATTATCAAAGATTTAAGAGAGAGTAAGTAAGGACAGTGTAAACTGAAGGGTTACATATAAAACAAAATCATAACATGATTCCTAGAAACTAAACTTAACAGGCTAACCTTCAGTCTAAATAACTTTATCTCACCCAAATGTTCTTTGTAGCATTTCAGCCAAGCTGGATTGAGAGCCTGTTTTCGTGAATGTAATTACACTGCCTGATTACTTCCCAGGTGCAAGATAAAGGGGGGGTCTTTCTTTCTTTCTACTTATATTCCCAAAGTTCATTGTTTGTACCCTGAGTCATAAGACACCCTGTAATTTATTCTCCAGTGTGCTGCTTCCTGCTAACTTTCTATGTAAATGACTCCCCATTTTGTTAATTTACAATGCTTAATTAATATGTGGATTGACAGACAGATGAATAAGCACTTTTGTCTGGCAGAAACCTGTTTGTTAACTGCCTTAATACAGACGTTAGGAACATATTTTAAGCATACATACATAATTTTTCATAGTACCTGTACATAAATTTCACAATGATAAAAAATGATCAGTGTGATCCTGGCTTTCATTTAAGACCTTACATGATATTCTTTGGTGAACCAGAATGTAGATACCGAGAAGAGGATATTCTTGAAACCCCCTTTACAAGTTGGCATTGAAGGGTTCTTAGGGAGACAAGTGTATATTACAAGTATGTGCAACTTTTGGGGAATGACAGGTGGGTTTAACATTTAACTTCTTTCCCACGCTATTTTGATCAGTGTTTTGTAATACTCGTCTGTTTATTTTGATAAGCTCCGCCATAGTTTCTTCACCACATATTGCACAAGCCATAGCACTTGGGCATTTTCTATAGTGGTGAAAAAGTGCCTACTATTTCCATCCCTTACATGTATAATTTCTCCCCTACGTGTACATGCATACACAAAACACACCAATGTGAGCAGCTGCTGAATGACCTTAAGCTGAAAGATTTCTGTTAGAGGGGGTATGTTTTCCAAATGTAAAAATTGGCACTCTTCCTAAGTATCAGAGGGGTAGCTGTGTTAGTCTGGATCTGTAGAAGCGACAAAGAGTTCTGTGGAACCTTATAGACTAACAGACGTATTGGAGCATAAGCTTTCTTGGGTGAATACCCACTTCTTCAGAGCATCTGAGCTTCCTGCTCTGAAGAAGTGGGTATTCACCCACGAAAGCTTATGCTCCAATACGTCTGTTAGTCTATAAGGTGCCACAGGGCTCTTTCTAAGAACATTCCCCCTCTGCAACATGTCCCAACCCTCCCCACCCCCCTTGAAAATCTGTGAGCACTCTCATTTTAATATCTTAGCTCTTGGTGTCACCTGCACTCTTACCCACTTGCGTCTCCTTTAGGCTGCAGCTGACCACAGGCCTAGGCAACACATGTCCTGAGAGAGGACATCTCTGTCCAGGTCCTTCTGATTGAGATTTGAAGTGGGGATTACAATTCTTGACATCCCTGTACTCTTTGCCTTTATTCTCTCCTTAGAGGAGTAGCGTTGTTTTCGCTCTCTTGGGGTAAATTGTGTGAAATGTAGAGCTGTTCAAAAAACAGAATTTTCAGAAAATTCTGAAAAAATTCATTTCAGGACCATCAGAATGTTTAGTTTTGATGATGTTCCCCACCTTCATGTCTCAGAGTCTTGCATTTCAAAAGTTGATTTGATTGCCTATGCCTTTGCCATCTTTGCTAGTCAGGGTAATTTAATTCTGCTTTATGTCTATTGTTCTTGACTATAGGTGTGTGTGTTCATGCTTTGAGTCTGCTATATGCTGTTTGTGCACTGGTCTCTGAAAGAGGCAGAAGGGATTTTCCCCCAGTATATATCCCTCTTGCTATGAAAAATAACCATTTGGCAGAGTACAAGTCCAGTGTTTGGTGGCTTTGATACATTTTGGAGCTAAATAATCAGATATTTTGTTTGCAGTTGAGGAACAAGTGAAATATGTTTGCAAACAGTATTGCGTGGCTGTTTATATTAAATGGATATTTATAGTTCATAATGCTCTTCCTCTCCCCAGCAAACATCCACTTGATTTTTTTTTTAAAAAGCCCCCTTTAGTATACTTTCAATATTGAAGACTATCAGCCTACCAGTGTAAAGTGTGCTGTGATAATTTTGATTTTAAAAGTTGAAATAAATGGAGCAATGTTGGTTTACATCAGCTAAGTATCTGGTCCAATATATCTAATGTTCTAAAGTTCCAAACATAGCAGTGATCCTGTGATCCTATAAAAGGTAATTTATATTGGAAAAAACTTAGTTGAATCCACTGTATTATAGGAATCCATTTCCCCTGTACTTTGTTTTTCATAGACTGTTTATTACAACATTTGCTAACTGTCAGATACTTGTATTTAAACAAA
This sequence comes from Macrochelys suwanniensis, assembly GCA_033296515.1. NCBI lineage: Eukaryota > Metazoa > Chordata > Testudines > Chelydridae > Macrochelys > Macrochelys suwanniensis. The sequence continues at coordinate 162,368,631 of CM065777.1, forward strand.
GGCTAAGTTCTTCCTAGCTCTTCTCATTTTACATGATGCTGCAGTGAAGTTATTTTGCCTGAGACAAAACAGAAAATAAGTATGTGTTTAATATATGACATCGTATTTGTCTGAATATATTGAGGTAACAAACAGGATTATGATTTCAGTACAGAATCTATTGGAAGTAGTAGGGCAGATGGGATGAGAACGAGAGTTCCTATCCTTGCAACAAAGCCCGATGCCAACTCTGTCCACATATCGATTCAAGTGATACCATCACAGGGCCTAATCACATCCGCCACGCCATCAGGGGCTCATTCACCTGCACATCTACCAATGTGATATATGCCATCATGTGCCAGCAATGCCCCTCTGCCATGTACATTGGCCAAACCGGACAGTGTCTACGCAAAAGAATAAATGGACATAAATCTGACATCAGGGATCATAACATTCAAAAACCAGTAGGAGAACACTTCAACCTCCCTAACCACTCAGTGACAGACTTGAGGGTCGCAGTGTTGCAACAGATTCACTCCAAAAACAGACTACAAAGAGAAGCTGTTGAACTTGAATTGATATGCAAACTAGATTGCATCACCTCAGGATTAAATAGGGACTTGGAATGGCTTGGCCATTACGTTAATTGAATCTATTTCCCTTAAGTTAACGATCCTCATTCACACCTGTGTGGCCATCTTGTTTATCACTTCAAAGGTTTTTCTTCCCCTGCTGTTATGGTTCCTCTCAATTAATTAGCCTCTTAAGGTTGGTCTATGCACCTCCACCTTATCATGTTTCTCTGACTGTATAAATATCTGTCTACTGTATGTTTCATTCCATGCATCCGATGAAGTGGGTTCTAACCCACGAAAGCTTATGCTGAAATAAATTTGTTAGTCTCTAAGGTGCTACAAGTTTTTCTTTCTTATTTTCGTATTGTAGAACAAATATCCTTTGGCTCAGAAGCTGATGTTCTTATTCCGTTCTTACTCATAGATAGCTCCTATTAAATGCAATGGGAATTTTGACTGAGTAGGGACATTTGGATTTTGCCCTTACCAAACAGAAATAAAATGCCTTTTTTGTGTGTGCATTTTCCCTCAAGGTATTTCTAACGCAAGTCTCCTCTTTAAGGAACAAAACTCATATTTAATGTGTTACGGCTGCAAGGAGAGTACGTTTTTTGTAATTCAGCAGCTCTAGTACTACTGAGCATGATCAAGATACCTTTAGCTCTAATGCCACAGCAGGGAGCTGAAGCTCTATGAACACAGATTCCATTTTCCAAGGCCTCAGTCCCTGGTTAGGCGCTTAGGATGTAAAGGCATGCCGTTACAATATGCTAGCTAATGTTCTAAAAGTCTTGAGCAGATGTGCCTTTGGGAAAGCCTAGCCTTTAACTCTACCAATTTAGCATGTGTCAATGTATACACTTCTTTGTCTACACTAGAATTTAAAAAAGTTAGCAAGCATTAGCTAACACATTGTAATGATGCACCATGAACTCCTAGCCTCAGTGGCTGTCAAGGCTGATTCCCCATTCTGACACCTCGAGTGCAGAAGGTGGGAGTCGCAAGGATTCTAAAAATTAATACTGGCTACTCCAAGCTTGTATTAAACTCCCAAGGTTACAGTTTCTCTCTGACCTTGGCTTGGTAAACACTGCCACCACCCAAATGCAAACCCTTTGGAACCCAGGAAGGCACACTTGGGAATTCCTCCCTGTGGGGGTACCCTCAAGCCTTTTCACCCCCCTCCAGGGAAGAGCTGAGAAAGAAAACAAAGGAAATTAGCTGTTGCCCCCAGCTAATTAAACAACATGAACAAACCTCTTAGGACACAAAAACCCAATCCTGTTCTTAAAAAAGGTAAATACATCTGGAACTTAGGCTTTTGCTAGATTTTAAAAGAGCAGTTTTTTAAAACTAGGCACCCAAAATAGCTTTCTTGGGGGTTCATCTTAAAGATTACAAGCAAACAAAAGCATCTGGGGTTAGCACAGAGGAGTCCACTAGCCATAAGAAATAAAGAGAAATAAACCTAATCGCGTCTTTCTAAACATTTCTGATCTACCTACACATTTGGGGATTCCAAATAAGTAGTTCTAGGTATGATCTGATGATCTATGATCATACCTGGCTTAAAGTTTTTCATTGCATAACTGCCCCGTTCCCCTCTTTCCCAGAGAGCAACAACAGAGACAAAGGGGAAGTTATTTCCCCATTTTAAAAGGTTTTAGCCTTCCCATTGACTCTTTTGGTCAGGTGCCCACTCCCTTTCCTTTACCTGGGGGACTTTGTTAACCCTGTACAAGTAAAGCAAGCAGAGAACAGCCACCAAGAGGGACTTTATAGCTAGCTGGCTGGCTGGGTGTCCATAAAAGGGAGCTACCTCCTCCCCCCCCCCCCCCACCTTCACTTATCACAGTGGCTAAGAACAGAAATCATTGACACTAAAGGGCTGTATTTTGTAATAGGGAATTATGTTAATTCGGTGGTCCATTTCGTTTTAGACATACTTTTGCGCTAATCTCATTAATATTTTGGGGCTCTGCTTACCAAATACCACCTTGGGGATTGCCCCAACAATTCTGAACGCTGCCTTTTTGGTTAACAAATGTTCTAAACAAATTGTAAGTAACTCACAATACTCATTTGTAATCCCATGTTTCATAGTGGATTGGGGCAAATTAGGATTCTGTGTACAAATTTATTTTACCAAAATCTTTTTTTTAAACTTCACTTCATCTGAAAATAAATTTGAGTTGAACTTGGATAATCGCAAGACCTATGAATGTGTCTAGTTTGGAGCAGTTTGGTTCATCTCAGCTAGGAAAGGAGAAAAATAGCAGTGTATAACTGAAGCGTATTGAAAGAGGATGGCTTCCTGCAGTGAGACAATGTCAGTGGGTGGTGGAAAGGCCCATCTGAAAAAAGATCCAGCATGTGAACTTTGCACTGCCAAATAACAATAATAATAATAAAAAAGGGTGGGGGAGGGAGATACATCCTCCCCAGCCCCTGCAGTGCTGGACATTTGTAAGATCTTTAGTCCAATAAAATCATTCTCCTGTTCATCACAACATGAAGAATTTACTCATGAAAGAAAAAAGAGTAACCCAGAGCAGTGGAAGGATTGATTGCCAGAGGGGTTGAGTAACTGACTGAAGAATGCTGGAATAGTAGTTGGTCGATTCTGCAGCCCATATTTAAGGAAAACTCCCATCGATGCCTACACAGTTGACTGCAAGAACAGCCTTAGTATTTGGGTTTTAAGATTAAAAAAATTAACCTAAATGAAAAGAGTTAAGTGAATACTTCATTAAATGTAATTCTAAAGTTTAAATTCAGCCCTCAATAAAACAATTCCTGTTTGATAACTCTATCAAAAACACCAAACACACACAGTGCTTGTGGAGGAGGAGAACAGGCAGACCCAAAAAACCAAACCCTATTCTGTAGCTAATCATCTATTCTTTTTAATTTTATGAGTGCATTAGTGCTTATGAAGGTGAACAATTAGTAACCCTGGTTTAAGAGAGCCACAGTGTGAAAAGACTCTTTGTAAGCTTCCCCGTACAACTCTCCAAGTGCACTTTAGTCCTGACCTGCAATGCCTCTGTTCCAGTGCTTGGACTCTCTTGAGCTGCAGTCACAAAAAGGTGTGCTAAATTGTTTCTTGGTTATGTGATGTGTGCACATGGGGACAAGATAGAGACAGCCAAACACATTTCATTTGTGACGCTAAGCAGGATTTGAGCTCACAGATCAAGGAGATTGAGCTAAATATCCACATCATCTCATGATAGAACCATCTATTTTATTTAAAATAAAATAGATTGTAGATTTAGAGGTCTGTTTTTCTGTTCAATAGTGTTTTGGATATATGTATTAGCTGTAAGTGCCAATACCAATATCCGGTATTTCAAATATTTACTTTTTAAAATATTTAGTTCCAGGTATGGCTTACCATTGTCCTTTAGTCTATACTAATTGCTTAGTAACATCACTAGATCAGTTATCCCATTTACATTTCTCCCTTGTGTTTGCTTTGTACTTGGAAAAGCTAACACACAGTAAAGATGTATTTGCATGCTGCCTAACTGAGCCAACTAGCTTAGTGTGTTAAAAGATGATAAATAAATGTGTTGACTTTGTACACAATTAAGCATTTGGTAGATTAAGCAAAATGCTTTTATGGAAAACTTGTTCTACAAAGCAACTTGGGGAACAAATGTGCATTTTACCAGGAGTACAAAGATAAATATGGCGGAAACTAACTTATTGTACCAAAGTTGGTAGTCAAAACAACACCTGTAATAGAAACTTTGGTGGTAAAACTGTAAAAGTCACAACAGGCTTTCACAGTTAACAAAACCTGAAATTGAAGTCAGTGGCCTTGAACCAAGAAAAAGTATACGCTAGCCATCCAAAATCTTACCAATATGTCTGTTATCCTAAGCATTGGTATAAAATTTGGCTATAAATCAGAATGGAAAAGGAACTCCTAACAATCTCTCTCCATAAGCAGTTATGTTTTTCTTTTTCTTTTTATAACAAAGTAATATTCAGTATACTTTGAATGCATGTTTTAAAATTCATATGAACTTATGCAGCTTTACGTGATATTAGAGAAGGTGTTTGAAATGTCAGGTAGAAAATGTGCTGTAGAAGTGCATGATCTCTATTTTTAAATACTGTAATCCAATGGAAGCAAGAAAAATTATTTTCCACAACCTAAGGTACAAAGGATATGGGTTGCTGTGGGCAGGGTTATGTATGATTAAGAAATTAGTTTCTTTTAGTTTTCAGTCAGTAGCTCTTGATGTGCCTAGAAGAGTGGCCAATTTTTCAACCCAATCAGGCCTCTTGGACATCACCCCAAGGTAGAACAGGTAAGAGTAATTTGCTCCGAGGCAAGTTAATTGAAGAAAGGGTTAAAAACATAACAGCTTTGGAGAGATTATGGAGCTGTGTGTTTGCAGGAACTTCACTGAGTGGAAAGTGATCTTCCATTTTTCCTGTTGCCCAGAGAACATCTTGGTAGTAGCATCTGGAGTTGAGCAATGAACTGTGTTGCAAAAACAACAGAAAGTACAGGTTTACTTGCTACTGTCGCAAGAGAGTGCCTGTTAGAATTTAAAAAAAAAAAAAGTTTTGAAGGAAGAAGCTTCTGGAAAGAGAGTACAATGGGAATTTTACCTATAGTGCCATGGATAGGAACCATTTATTGTATTGTGGTATACTCAAAAATACGCTAAATTATTTTCAGACAGTGTCCCTGCCCTGAAGATCATACAGTCTAACCACTTACATTATGTGAGAAGGCCAGAGGTGTATATGTGTTACAATATTGTATAATTGGACATCCCTTCTTACACAGGTGAGAGTGTGTGAGAGGTTATTCTTTTGACAGGAGTTGATGACCAAATTAGATAATTATACACTCATTAAATGCCTCATCTCCCAGCAGGGATCACAGAGTATATTTCATGTACAGTAGAAAACAGTTAAATTTTATAGTCATCTTGAACAGGGTTATAATGCAGGTATATGTGCAATTATTGATCTGCAGTTATTTTAAAAAAATCTTAACTTTGTAGCTCTCATTGAGACTTAAAAATTCAGCCAAGTTTGTAGGGTGTGTACTGTGCCATAATTTATTACAAATGGCTCCAGTCCTGTACTTGGATTGGTGCAAGCAGACATTTGCATCCAGGGAGAACCCTACGGAAGTCATGGCCATGATTTCAGTGGAGTACAGTTTAGGAACAAGAGGGTACTTACACTGCCTGGATCAGAACCCCAGTCAGTTGTTAATGCCCAGATGGAGTCAGTGGGACTCCGCATGGTCACAGGAGTTCCCTTATTTGGTATCAATTGCAGGATTGAGTCTTGTGAAAGAATAACACTCTTGTGAAAGAATACATAACAATTTAATATATAAAAAATTTCAGTATAATACTATTAATTGTTAATCTGATAGAGACACCATGTTTTAAGGCAGTAGCACAGAGGCAGATTTAATGTGACATTTGAGTGCTAAAATGTTTAATTTTAACTTTGCATTAATGCTAGTTTGTTGGGTTTTTTTATTGTATGCAGCGTAGCTTTTATTGTCTGTTTTAGCTTGATATTTTCATGTAAAGATACAATACGTACAATTAAGCTAATCTAGTTTATCTTCTTCTGTGTATACAACATCTTTCATAAATTTTTTTCCTGATATGTTGAACTGCATAAATAACCATTATTCCTTTTTGTGTTGTGATGCAGCTTCAGTTCTTGAAAACATTTCCCCCTCCACCCTCCAGTTTTCTGGAGACGTCTATCCTGGTCTGTTGAAGTGATCCTAGCCCTTGTACCTGAGAAGATATTTAGACTTAAATTCACCCAATTTTTATTGCAAATCTTATTTTTCCAACACTTCATTGATTTTAGCAGCTGATCTCCCCTCTAACCTCTGAACTAAGAGAGAATGTTTTTTATTCCAAGCTTTCCCTTATCACAGTGGGTTTTAGGCTTTTAGAAAGTATAAGGCATTGGGTTCTCGCTATAGCAGTTATTCTTAAGTTATCAACTCTTTAATTCATGTAAAAAATCAGGGTGAAAAGCAAAATGATAATGAGAATAATATAAATTCCAAGTACAGTATCTTGTGAGCTGCTGGAACAGAAAACAAAAGTTTGTACACAATTTAGAAGCTGTGACTTGTAACTTTTCAATTATACAAAGCACAGTTGTGCAGCCATGATGGTTGCTGTGATATTGCCTCTTAAAGCTGTTCCCTTGATGCTGCAGTTCTTTTCTGGTCCCATTCCAGTATCGGATATGCCATATTTGGAACCTCATACCAGTATAATTTTCAATCCAGGAGATTTACGCTTTTCAGTGGCTATTTTAGGATAGGAGGAAGAAACCTAATCAACTCAGAGGTCAAAACATTTGTAATAGGCAAAATCTAAAATTACAGGAGAAATGAGCACACTGCATACAGTAGCTGGCAAACATTGGTCTCGAGCATAGTCAAAGTTAAAAATGCAAGAGTACATAACAGTTACAGAGGTGGAAAATAAGAAACAAGAATGCAAGCTATAGGAAACTTGGGAAGTCTGTTTACTGTTCATGAACTGTGATTGGTTTTTTTCTCTGTGTTGCTTACATGCTTCATCAGAAGATGACTTATTTAAAGAAGTGAGGTTTTTTTTATTTTTTAAGCACAGGGGTTGCATAAATCTGTAATCTGTGCTCAAGAGATAGTGCTTCAGAGTGAAATAGACGTTCAAAAATGGAAATCACCTGGAAAAACTAACTGTGGATTGGTTTTTATTTTATGGAAAAATAACTAGAAAACAACCCAGGTTTTTCACCACAGGTTTGTACCAGAACTAGGGTCTCTCCCTCCACTTTGGAGGAGTTTGGTGCTGTCAGGGGGACATGCACTTGGCTAGAGGTTGGGAAATTCAGCTGTAAACTGTTCCAGCATAGGTTTTGTGGATAATAGCAAGCATCCCATAGTGGTGTAAACACCACACACGAAAAAGTGTTCTTAACTTGGGTTAAAATAGCAGTGAAGACATGGCAACTTGGCTTAAATTGTTGTCTTTACTGCTGTTTTAACCTGGGTCAGCTAACTCAAATTAATGTTGATTTTCAATAAATTTTGGAACAAGGGGAAGTTCCAGAGGACTGGAAGAAGGCTCATGTTGTGCCAGGTTTTAAAAAGGGTAAACAGGACGACACGGTTAGTTATAAACCTGTCTGCCTGACATCAGTCCCAGGTAAAATGATGGAATGGCTAATATGGTACTTGATAAAATAAAGAATTAAAGGAAGCCCATATAATTGATGTCAATCAAGATGGGTTTATGGAAAGCAGATCCTGCCAAACTAACTTTGATTTTTTTAAAAAAAGTTTACCAGTTTGACTGATAAAGGTGATAGTGTTTATGTAATATACCTGGGCTTCTGTAAGGCATTTGACTTCGCAAACAACATTTTGATTAGGATACTAGAATAATACAAATTCAGCATGGCACCCATTGAATGAATAAATTGTCTAACAGATCTCAAAGGGTACTTATAAATGGGGAATCATTGAAAAATAAGGGGCAAATTTTTAACAGTGAGAGTAATAAACCATGGGAAGAATTTACCAAGGGTATGGTGGATTCTCACTCACTGGAAACTCTTAAATCAAGATTGGATGCTGTAGTTCAAATAGAAACTAATTCAGGAAAGTTCTATGGCCTGTGTTATACAGGAAGAAAGACCAGAAGGTCACAATGGTCCCTTCTAGCCTTGGAAATGGAGAGTTTAGAACACATCTTTTTTTTTTTCCTTCCTGTGTAGACATATCTATCCTCAGTTGTTCACAGCTGCTGTAGCTATAATTAGTCTGATCATTCTTGTTTGAATTTCGATGTTAAAAAAAATAATCCAGTTTTCACTGCATATATATTAAAAGCCAGAGGGTGAGTTGCTTAAAACACTTGGTGGTTTAACCATCTTGAAAGCCATAAAAAGTTAATGCATTTTGTAATTGCAATTGTAATTATCCTGCCTAATAAGCATACAGAGTTCCTGCTTGCTTACTGGCAGAACATTTAAGTATTGTCCTTGTGGCATTGCTTTAGGGGAGATGGATCATCGTACTCCTTCTTACGATTTTTTTTTTTAAGTAAGTGTTTATGTACTGCCGGGGCAACCCATGCACCAGTATATTAAAATAATGTATTCTGCAACAGCCTGCCTCTCCCAACTGGTTCTTTAAAATGTACTGACAGGCTTCTTATTGCTTTATTTAAAACACATACACACATATTCTGGGGGATTAGCTAAAGAAAGATGAGTTGATGGTGATGGGGGGTTTTGGTGAGCAAGGAGGAAGCGGAAATATGGTGGGTATGAGGTGGAATTAAGAGACGTGTTTTGGGTTGACCTAGTAGTTGTGCAGCTATTAAGTGCACTGCCTGATGCTAGAGCTGGGTTGGAAAGTAAGAACACATGCAACATTCGGCATGCACATTTTCTTTTCTAATCCTGAATGCTGTATTCCCCTTTGCTGAGACACTGGTTAAAAATACATATGTGCCAGTAGGGGGAATTTATCCCCTTTCTCTTTCTTTGTAATTTGGGAGTGCAACATCTGCATTTCAGGTCAAGGCAAGCAAGTGGAAAAAAGGCAGGCTCCTCCTACCAATACCAATGTGCAGTCAGAGGGGTACCAAATAGATGAGTTCAGTCTCCAGATGGAAATTACTAGGAAGAAACCGTATTTTGCTCCAGAACTACTTACTATAGAAATCAGCAAAAGCATTGGAGCTCTAACTGTATTCTATATACAGAGGAAGAATGGAGTTTGTGTGGACCTTCCCACTGCAGTAAAGATAACCAGTTTAGACATGGAAGAAAATACTACTGCAAGTGGAAAAATAGGTCGTTTTAATTTTACTTTTTTTTTTTTTTTTTTTTTTTTTAGTTTCAATCATTTCAGTCTGGACCCTTGCAAAGATATAACCGGACAAGGCCTCTCTTAAAGAATGGTATAGGTATTCCTGTTGCTTTTTTGACTTCCTCCTTGTATTTCTGTGGGGAAATGGACAGGGGATAGCTACAGTAGAGGTGTATATATAATGTAACAAGATCTTGTTTTTAATACAGTAAAAATGAGTATAAGCAAATTGGCACACAGATAAATTTGGCCTATTGGGAAATAGGACTTTCTGTATTGCTCACATCTGAAGAAGTATGTGTAACCCTTTTATTCTAAATACACTGCTGAGATACAGGGTAGAATTTATTTTCTCTTGCTGAATTCACACTGTATATGTTTAAATGCAAGTTGATCTTGAAATGCAGACATCTAATATTTTGTCAATTTTTAATGTTATTGGAATATGCAGAATGAACAAATCTCAAGGAATTATATAAGTGGCCAAATGCATCCCTAGTGTAATCTCTTTGACTTCATCTGGAATTCCAACTGGGCTGATTTTGAGTCTTATGGACTTTATCCTTGTGTGGTGCGATTTTTTTTATGCTCAGTTTTGTTGGCTTGATTGTGCAAATGTTATTTTTTTAACCTTTATTGCAAGTGATAATGAATTAGTGTCTTGATTTTTCAAACTCACTGCATACCCACAACTTCCACTGACCTTTCAGAAGATTCTTTCCTCTTCTGAAAATTCAGTCATGGCCTATATGGGTGACTATCTTTAGTGTATATTCCTTTTGTTTTAATGTTTGTGTTAATAAAATTATTAACTCAAAGCCTTAACTAAAACAGAATGATTTTTATTTGTGAATATACGTGGTAACTTGTTAGTCATTAATATGTTTTGTCACTTTTAGTGAAGCTCATTACATTTGTTTCAGATGAATAACTGTATTGCTGGGTCATTGGTCTATATTAATCTGAAATTAGCAGTTTGATACAAGAAATGTAAAATTCTATTCTTATGAGACAGAAGTGCATCCACGATTATTACTGTATCCTTCCTCTTTGTATGTGTGGGAGGGGGAGCACATTATTTACTTAAAACAAAAAAACCTGAGGTTTAAAAAAGCTACTTCAGAATAAACCATTTAAACATGTGCGCTAGTGCCACTCAATAGGTGAAAGGCAAGTGCTGCCTACTCCTCTCTCCTTCATTGTGGAAAATTGCTTGGGGGAAATGCTATTTACACACCAAAAGCACAGAATGTCAAAGCTTGAGCTTGTGCTAGCTCGCAGCACAAATCTCCCCTCCTCTACCCCACCTCTCCCAAATATCTGACCATGGTGCTATGTCATACTCTTACCTCTTAAAGAAAAGAAGAGTAAACAATTTATTTGAGTAAAATGATACAATGCTAATTCAATTTGAAGAAAATTTGCAAAATAAGTAATAAGATATTGGTGTCAGATATCATCCTGTTTGTATGTCTGACACATATGAAGAACAGTTTTTTGTTCCTTTGCTAAAAGACTTAACTAATTCACGTTTGTAAATGAATTGAAAAAAAAAATAATTTTCCCATGTCCCATTGCACATTACTGTATTTATTCTAATTGTGTATTACCATTTCTGTTGCATCTTCAAAGTTTCTCAAGTCACTTTACAAGCATTTATTACTTAATCCACACAAGTACCCCTGTGAGGAAGGTGGACATTACTCCTACTATACAAATAAGGGATCTATGGTACAGAGTTAAGTGACTTGCCTAAGGTCGCATGGCAAGTCTTTGGCAGAACCAGGAAGTGAACCCAGGTCTCTGACTCCCAGGACTTGGGGTTCAGCAAAAACTCCACCCTTCCCTGAACTACTGATTATGCATTACAACATGTATTGACTGTAAGGCTGACATGGGGAACTGCCTGTATGAATTGTCCTGTATGACTTCCATAGTGGTGCTTAGATATGTCCATGCATTTCTCTCCCTTGTTTTGCTTTGGCTGTAGGAGAATATTTTTGTTTGTTTTTTCCCACAAATGTGGTTTAGTTTATATTTTAAAAGAGTGACATTAAATGCATTCCCAGTAGGTTAGGTAGTTAGTCTAAATGTTTAAAACTTAACCTGTAACTCTACATTTCCCATCTATAAATGTATCATTGAAGAACTGTCAGCTCCCAATTTATTAACATTTAATTTTTCTGCAGTGTTGTCACTATAAGCCTTAAGGTTTAAAATACAATTGTTTTAAATCTTTGCTGTTTAGATGTAATCTTTTAAACATTTTAATCGTAGCCCTTAAAAGAATAATAAGCAATGAAAATCTGATTAATATTCACTTACAGACACACACTCTATTTTTTTTATACACATTGACTGCAAGTTACTATTTCTCAGCTGCAACATCTGTTTTTCTGCTAATGCTGATAAATATGCTACATCTATTGTTAGTTGTCCTTACAGTGTCTAATGTAATCAGACCTTGAGCCTTAATTTGGTGTTCCTTGGTGCTAGGGTGACCAGACAGCAAGTGTGAAAAATTAGGTCGGGGTGGGAGGTAATAGGAGCCTATATAAGAAAAAGACCCAAAAATCGGGACTGTCCCTATAAAATCGGGACATCTGGTCACCCTACTTGGTGCTACTGTAACACAAATAATAGTAAATCTGAGTGAAACGCGTATAAGGTGAAATTCACAGTAAGATTATATCAAAAGACAGAAATTTGTATACAGCTAGTGTCGCAATTGTATTCTGTACTATAAATAGCTTTGCTTCAGGAAGTCCTGCATAGTCTACCATATGTGTTCTACAGAAGGCTGAGTGTACTTTGTTTCAAAGGAAAGCTGAGTAAAATGGTATAGGATTACAGTGGTTAATCTGTGTTTCACAACCAGTGTATTGTTTCACAATGGTTCATCCAATGTGACCTGGGGACATGTTGTGCTTAGAACCCAGAGTTAACCAAGTGTGACATATAGGGTCACTGTTTATGTTTAGAGATGTTTGAAGATGAGAATATCATGAATATGATGGACATTCTTTTATGCAGCAAAGGTCACTTGTGACTAACAAAGCGATAACTTGATTCATCCACTATACAAAATGGGGATAAGCAGATAAATTGAGGAGTTTAACCAATTATTTTTTAAAAAAATGATCCACACAGAGCTGTAATACTGTGCTTTATGGTTTGTGAAATTTGACCATTGTAAAGTGTGGCTGCATAGAAAAGATTTTAAATTTTGCAGACTTGGTCTTAACGCAATTCTCATCAGTACAGTGTTTTCAGATGTTTTCACATGAGTCTGAATTTAACATTTAATATTAAGTTAAACACATTCTATCTTAGGAAATCTATAGAGTTACCTATAGAACAGGGGTGGCCAAACTTACTGACCTGCCGAGCCACATATGACAATCTTCAGAAGTTCGAGAGCTGGGGCACAGCTGCCAGGACTTGGGGCTTCAGCCCCATGGGAGGCCCCGATGGGGCTCGGGGGTTCAGCCCTACTCCTGCTGAAGACCCGAACCCTGGCAGGTGCTCCCCCTGGGGCTGAAGCCCTGAGAACCCCCTCCCCACTGGGCAGAAGCCCCTACCCCACCACCCTGCTGCAAGGCAGAGGTCCTGAACTCCCCCCACAGTCTGGTAGGTGGGAAATGGGGGAGGGCATGGAAGGGGGCCTCCATGAGCCACACTTTAACAGTAAAAGACCCTCATGTGGTTCACCAGCCACAGTTTGGCCACCCCTGTGTTACAGTGCAGGGACAGTCCTGTGTTAGCACCGCCCCCTCCCTGCAGGGCAGAGCCCCTAGTTCAGAGCTTTCCAAACTGTGTGTCGCGACACGTTAGTGTGTAGGTGTGTCGCGCGAACGTAACGAGAAACTCTGAGTCTGTGTGAAATAAGCAATACCAACTTGCATGCATTTTTACGCAGCAAAGGTGCCGATTAGTATGGTGCACTAGTATATTCCCCTTCCGTCGTATCCGTGTATGCACACCGCGGTCGAGGGATCATACAGGTACTGCGCATGCGCAGTATGCGTAATCAGGTCGAAACAGCTGATTCCACGTCCCTTCCGCTCGACAAAATTCGTTTAATGTGAAAAGTTACGCGCGGCCGCTCGATGAAAAGCCGCCTAGTCTGCACTATCTGTAGGTGTGTGCAACGCGGGATTGTTCTCTCACTTTATCACTGCGGGAGTGGAGTGCTGGTGCTGTTATTTTCATGTTTGGTTACTGTTAAAACTTTATAATAAATGTGCACAGATTTATTCATTAAATTGCAGTTGAATTACCCCTAAAATGGATAAGTTTCTAATTAAGAAAAGAAAAGCTGGTGAAGATGACGTTTGTGATGAACAAAATGTAGCGGCTATAGAGGAAACTATGCAAGAATCAACTGTTGAACGGTCTGTATTAGTACGTAAGAAGTGTAAAGGAAAAATTTCCAAGGCTCGTTTATACAATAAAGATTATATGAAACTGGGGTTCACATTTTCTGGTAATGAAAACAATCCTTGTCCCCAGTGTTTAGTTTGTGGGGATATACTTGTGAATGAAAGTATGGTACCAAACAAATTAAAGCGTCATTTTACCTCAAAACACAGTCATTTGTCAGAAAAACCAGTAGAATACTTTATTGAGCTTTCAAAATCTATAAAGAAGCAGTCTGCATCATTCACAAAGACAATGAAGACATCAGAGAAAGCTCAAAAGGCAAGTTACTTGGTTGCTCAAATAATTGCCAAAAACAAGGACCCACACACTATTGCCGAAACCACCATAAAGGAATCTTGCTGTGCTATTGTTCGAACAATGTTTGGGCCCGAATTTGAGATAGAAGTTAATAAAGTCCCTTTGGCAGATAACATGATTGGAAGACGTATTCAAGACATGTCTGATGACATTAAGCTGCAAATGAAGGATATTTTTCAAGACGGTACGATTTTTACATTGCAATTAGATGAATCAACAGATGTCAGTGGGTTAGCACAATTATTGGTTTTTATACGTTTCATTCATACTGACTGAATTATTGAGCAATTCTTGTGTTGTCTAGAACTTCCAATGAGAACTAGAGGTGAAGATATATTTAAAACTTTAGATTGCTTCATGAAGGAAAATAATTTCCAATGGTTAAATTGTGTAGGAATATGCACAGATGGCACACCCTCAATGGTTGGTTCAACAAAAGGTTTTATAGCTTTAGCAAAGAGAATTAAAATATTATAATTACTCATTGCTTTTTACATCGCGAAGCACTAGTTGCGCAAACCATTGGAAATGAATTAAGAAAAGTTATGGACAAAGTGGTTCAAATGGTCAATTACATTAAAAGTAGACCTCTTAAATCAAGATTATTTGCTTATATTTGTGAAGAAATGGGGGCAAGGTTTAAAAAGCTTCTACTACACACAGAGATTCGTTGGCTCTCAAGAGGTCAAGTGCTTTGCTGTGTATACGAATTGAGGGAAATGTTTAAACTTTTTGAGGAAAATCAGCAAAATGAATTCTGCGATCTAATTCAAAACTTTGGTGCACAAAATTGGCATATCTTGCCGACATATTTGAACATTTGAATAATATAAACACCAGTATGCAAGGAAAAGGAGAAAATATCTTAACAGCGGTAGATAAAATTTGTGCTATGAGAGACAAAATAGCAATTTGGAAAAGGAAAGTGAAAGAAGGAAATTTTTGAAATGTTTTCCAAAACTGCTGAGTGCGAGCTAAAATGTGATATCAGCTCGCTAATTGTTGACCATTTAACATTGCTCGGAGAGAAAGTTCATCATTACTTCCCAAATGTTGAAATCCAAGACTATGATTGGATCAGAAATCCATTTCTTTCAACTGCAATGAGGAACTTTTCACTTATTGAAGAAGAAGAATTAGCTGAAATAAAAAATGATCGAAGTCTGTTAATGATGTATGAAGAGGGTGACTTAGACAGCTTTTGGATTCGCGTTTCAAAAATGCATCCAAACATAGGTAAAAAAGCGTTAAAAATTCTTCTGCAGTTTTCTGCTACATACATTTGTGAAGTATCCTTTTCAATGATGACAAACTTAAAGACACTGAAACGTGGAAGCTTAAAAATGCTTGATGACGAAATGCGAGTGTCTTTATCTAATATTCCACCAAATATTCAAAAGCTGTGTTCATCCCATCAACCTCATACATCTCATTAAAATGGTAAGTAGTTATTGGTGTTGTTCAAATTTTTTTAATTCTTGCACATATTTACATATTGTTACTCATAAATGACGACAATCTTGGAAATGTATGTTATCTTACAAATCATATATTTTTAAAAATATAAATGAAAGGTTTTCATGAGATATGTTGTGTCCCCATACATTTCATTATTACAATTTATGTATGGGTCCGTATCTCTTATAAGGGGTTAGTTTAACCTCCGGTTTGCTAGTAAAACTGAAGTACTGTGTCACGAAATGATGCATGTCTAAAAAGTGTGTCACCAACATGAAAAGTTTGGAAAGCTCTGCCCTAGTTCCACCACCCTGCTGTAGGGCAGAAGCTCCCCCTTTCCCAGTCATGTAGTTGGAGAATGGGGGAAGGGTGCGTGGGGGGCTCCGGGAGCCGCACTTTAACTGTAAAAGAGCTGCATGCGGCTCACGAGCCACAATTTGGCCACACCTGCTATAGGACTTTTCCAAGTCTTGATTTATTGGTAGTCTGTGAGATACTTCACTGGGCTCCAGTAAAAGTTTTGCAACTCCTGTTTTGGTTTATTTTATTTGTTTTGTGATTGTGCCCAGGAGCCCCAGTCACGGACTAGGACCCCAGTGTGCTAGGCATTCTAAAAAAACAAAGAACTTGGCTCTAATTAATGCTTTTGGATTTGGTTTTTGGTATGATATGAACTATTTTAATGAATGACTAGCCACACATACTACCAAACATCTTCGGCTTGAATTGAGACAAATGGGATGTTTGCCCCCTGCCCAACTGGTGGAGACAGGAGCTGTCAGAATTCTAATTAAAGGGACTGGTATACCTCTGTTTTCTTGCCTCCTGCAGATGGATGTGAATCACATTAGGCTGATTCTCATTAGTTATGGAATTTTAAGTTTTATGCTAGATACTCTTCTTTCCCTTATTTATTCATGCTTTGTTTTGTTGTTTTCATTGATGGAAGCGATCTGCATTTTCATTTGCTTTTTAGATTTCTTGCTGAATGAGCTAATAATTGCTTTTTTTTGGAGCTGTTTTGTGCAGAAGGCTTTTGCCAGATTCAATAGCACTCAAGTTAATGATCTTTAAAGATCTGCTACACAACAAGCATTGACAAGTTCCATCAGCATTGACTGCCTGTCCTTTATGAGCACTAAACATATAGACCTGTCAGTCATTTTCTATATTGTGTTGTAACTATTTTAGTGCCTTTAGACATGTCAAGCCATGATTTAGATTTAAAACATTGATTAACATTTTGAACGGTGCATATCTTTTTTCTTTAAAAAAAAATAACTTTTTTTTAAGAGTAAAAATGGATTAGTGCTATTTGAAAATGTTTTGCAAATGCTTATACGAGTCAAAGGAAATTAAGCGATGGATGTTTGTATTTACCAGTATACTATGTGGTTCTGTTGTGAACAGCAGGGCTTTTAATAGTTGACCAATAACATTGTTTCTTGAGTATGTTTAGTTCTAGAGTACAGAAGAGAAGGTATTCTTGATTTAACCCTAAGTAATATGCAAGAGTTGATTCAAGAAGAACCTCTAAATAATAGTGGCCACATTGTAATTATATTCAGTATCTCTGGGGAGTGGGAGAATGTACCAAAAGCTGGTGCAGCATACTGGTGTCACTAAACTTCAGAAAAATGGATTAAAAAAATAAGTTAGTCATAAAGTCTAATGCCAAAAGCAAAAAAATTAAGATCCTTAAGATCATTAGATTTGGCACGGATGTTATTTAAGGAAACAATAATAGTCTCAGAAGGCATGCATACTTCTAAACAATAAAGGAAGCAGGAAGGCAAAAAGTAAACCATTGTGGCTAAATGGCAAGGTTCGAGCCAAACAGATATCCTTTAGAAAAAGGAAATTCAACCTAGTGAAGCCAGTAGAAAGGAGCATACACTACTGTAGATCATATACAAGAAGGAAATTAGCAAGGCTACAAGGCTACAATGAATTACAACCTCCTCTGGTATACTCTGTTTGGTTCTGCTCTCGTCATTTCGAAAATAATATAGCATAAATAGGGAAGATTTCAGAGATGGTCAATAGCAATGATTAGGTACATGGAACAACTTGTATGAAGATCAAATGAAAAAATTGGAACTGTTTATCTTAAAAAGGAGATGAGGGGATTTGATAAAAGTGTATTAAAATAATGAATGGTATAGAGAAGGTACTGTAGATCAGAAATTTCTTTTCTAATTCTAGTTCTAATACAAGAACTAGGGAACATTCAATGAAACTGAAAGATGGTAATTCAAACTCCATAAAAGGAAATACTTTTTTCACAGAGAGAATATTTAGACTATGGAACTCATTGCCACAGGATGTCATTAAGCCCAAAACTTTTAGCAGGATTCAAAGATCGATTATACATTTATATGAATAACAAGAATATTGAGAGTTGTTACAGAAAATTTAAAAAAAATATGGAAGGGATAGGCTTCAGGGCATAAGCAATTTTCTATTATTGGGGTTCGGAGAAAAATTTCTAGAGGGCAGGTTATTATATAAATGCCTGTTGCTGGGTTCCTTGTACCTTATTCTGAAGCAGCTGGTATTGGCCCTTCTCAGAAACAGAAGAGATGAGCCACTGGTCTGATCTAGTCTGGCTAATATGATTTTCTTACAGTACCATCACTTTGAAAAATGTGGTAGAGCCACATAGGTGTTATACACTGTAGTGAGGTGTGTGTGTGTGTGTTGGGTTTTATTGAGAAGGGGAGAACATGCCCCTTCAGTTGTCAATTTAGTCTCCTTCCTTTTTTAAAGAAAGTTAAATGCTTAAGGATGTATATTGGGCTCAGGACTGAATTGCCTCCTCTTGCATAAAAATCCACACGAATCAGACTGACAACTCTGCAACTTCATCAAATACATTTTGGGAATATTTCCCTCCTGTGGGAGGTGTATGAGAGTCTTTTGGTGCTGACAAGGGGATGCAGACTCAACCCCCCGATCCAGATCAGCAAAGGCAGGAGTTGTCCTGAATGCATAGCTGCCCTCTCAATTAGCTGTGCTAACTCCTCCCCTCCCAGTGATAGCACAGATCCTGTTGGAGCCATATTGCCATTGGCTACCTCGTTCTGGCTGCTTATTTGCGACTGAGGAGAGGACTCATGAAGAGTTAATGCAGCATTAAATTTCAGCCAGATTTGCACATGGAAATCCAAAAGCTGAGCAGATGACAGTGCCTCGGAAAGAAGCTGGTGTAGCTTTTAAAAAGGAAGGTAAATAAAAACTCTTACCATAATTGTCTTTTTTTTTTTTTTTTTTTTTAAGAAAAAGAAAATTATGACAGTTATGGGCTTGTCAGCTTTAGCATATTAGATCCTTGGTATGCTTAGTTTAAGCCTGTTGTGGTATTATGAGATTTTGCACCATTTCTGTAGAATGAGGTACAGAACGTTGGCTAAGTTGACCATGCTTTTCTTCTGACAATGTTTGGTAACTACCTTTAATTTAAACTGATGGGTGTGCATGGCCCCTTTGAGTCATACATAAAAAGCAGATCCCTACTCTAAAGAATCACTATCTGAATTATGACTTTTCAGATCTACAGAACGTAAGGGTTGTTTTAGTAGATCAGACCAGCGATCTAGTAGTCTGTGTCCAACAGTGGCTAGTCCCAGGTGCATCAGAAGAAGTGCGAGACGTTCCACCGTGCGGTTAAATAACCTAATAGGAGAAGTTTCTTTGTAAGGTTTATCAGTTAATAGCTAACTTGTGCCCTCACAAATCAGGGTTTATATCCCTTATAAAATGTTTCTCTCTTTCTAAAGTAACTCTGAATATTCTCATTATCCATTGTCCATCTCCAGTACTCTTAAAAAAAATCCTGCTAAATTCCTTTTCTCAGTGGTATTTTGTAGTAAGGAATTGAAATGGAAGCATAATGAATTTAGTTGCTGAAACATTGCCATTGGATGTCTTTTGTTTTCTGTCCATAGTACAGACTTCATAGCTGGCACAATGTGTCCAGAAATCCTGTAGCTTGCACTGTGTAATTTAGAGAAAAGAGTCAGTTCTAGTGTGGCTGTAAAGAGTGTTCCATTTATTTAGAGAAATAAAATTAGTACTTTTTAGGGAACAAAGCAGAAATGTACTAATATTTTGTAGTACATTAAAATAAAATTAATAGATTGATACATAGATAGAAGGAGTACCAATGTTTTAAATTTATTTTAAAGTAAGAATTTTAGGTGTTCAGATTTTTTTTAACATCAGCCCTCCCTCTAGCTAAAATTCAGAATCTCTTTAAAAAGCCATATATAGTTCATGTACAATAAAGATCAACATATATCTGTGTGTAAATCTTGACTTATGAAATGCTTATGTAGATGTGTGCAAGCACAGAAAAATCTATTCATAATTTCAATCTGCTTCACAGATACAAAGTAACTCCTTGAGGAGAATTATACATTAGTTTGGTGTGAGGATTAATCAAATATTTGGGGAGTTTGAAAAAGGAAAAAAACATTTTGCAAATAAACATGTATATATTTCAATGTTTAAAAATGTTACGTTCAGATAATCCACGTTGGAAAAGACATAAAAGCTATAGTAATTCCTTATTACTATTTGCAGGGTATTATAGGAATTTAAAATGACTTTATTGCTTAATACAATTTGTATACAGTATATCAGGTCTAACTGAGCACGTAGAAGCACTATATGTAAAATATAGTTTAAAAATATAAGTTGTTTTCGTCAATCTAGACCACTCTCTACAAAGCCCTACTTTCTGTGTGATCTGTTGACAGGTGAATTTGGTAAATATGTGCATTATTATTGGTGGTTTTTAAAAATCTTTTTAATGCCAGCTAGAATATGATGAACAGTATCTTTAGCAAAGTTGCTCCTGTATGGATATATATTATGTTTTACTTTGCGCCTTGATATGCGGCAAACAAAACAGCATGCTGTATTTTTCTTTGTGCTTTAGAGTGATATGAAGTATTACACAATCATATCATTTGCAGCCATTATTCATTCTTGTTTAATGCAGTATACAATTACTGTAATATAAGTAGGAAAAGACAGAGAGTTAATTATGTAAACTAAATGGTATTCATTTAGAAACTGTTGGTTCTTAACAATTGTTCAAGAAACCCTTTGATAGCCTGAGAAAAATTGCCTAATTTTCCCCATGGTTGATAGTCTTTTACACAGGAACACGGGAATTGCCATAAGAGATCACACCCGTTGTCCATCTAGTCCAGTATCCTGTTTCCAACAATGGCCAATACCAGATTGACATAAATGACTGCAAGGTGCAGCCCCCCCCCCCCCAGGTAGGCAGCTGTGGGGTAACCTGCCTCCTAACCCCCTAATAGCTAGAGATTGTTTAAAACCCTGAAGCATGAGGTTTTACATCCCTTCCAAGACACTTATTTTGTTTAAAGCATCTACTATCAAAACTGGATATTCTTGTTTCTTTATTTTTTTCCATTGTAGTGACAATAGCAAGTTTTTACTTGTGAAGAGCACTAACTGCTGAATGTTTAGATGGGGGAGTTGCACCTAGTGACTCCATCATTTGCTTTAAATCCTGATATAAATTTACAACTAAATAATCTCAACTGGAGTCAGGGAGTTAGTTCTGTTTTTAAGTAGAATGTTGATCATTTATAATGTGTTCTTGACTTTATTCCCTTTTTGAACAAACAAAGTAAGAAAAGCCTTACATCTTCAAAATGTATGCTAGGTGGATGAAATTATTTTTACTGATACTTAATACTATAACCGATCTCAAGAGATAATCCATAAGTCTTTCTCAGTAACATGATCTTAAAATAGCTGGTTTAGCAATTGTTCTGATAATATAGGAGTAGAAGGTTTTAAGTGATTTCTGTAAGTGCAAAGAAAATGTATTTATTTTACTTTACAAGGATGAGACCAAGAGTTTTCTGGAAGAAATTTTGATTGCAAGAAAAAATTTAAACCTCATAGTTCGCTAAGAAGAATGTGAATATCTGAATTCTTCTTGTCTTCTCACCTTTCTTGTTCTGGAGCTGGGCATACATATACTTTCATTCCTGTTCACTTGTGATAATTTCGAACAGGAGTAACACTCGTTCAGTGTGGAAAGTCTTTAAATATATATTACTTGGAGTTAAAAAGCTAATGGTGTCATTTTATTTTTTTCCTAAATGACCTTGAATGTAAGTCAGTGCAATAATTGGTTATTGCTGGAACAAAAGATAGCCCTGTCTTAGGTTTGTTTGAATTCAGGAAGCTGTGTTTGCCAAAGTTAATTTCTGTGACGCAGCTATGTCATTTTTCAGCAGCCACACCTCTTCTAAGCAGTTTCAAATCTTCAGTTTTGACCTTTGTTCGTAGCAGCATTGCTTTTCTAAAGAAACATTTGAGGCTTTAAATTGATTCTCCTAAAACAGCTCAATCAGAAGGGGAAAACAAAGTTTTGAAATGAAAAAGCAATAGCAAATGCTGTTACGTTTGCAACCGTTGTTTATTAATTTTATTCAGCGACAACTGGATAATAACAGGAGAGATGGATACTGTTCCCAATCATTGCGGTAAGGATAAGTCTGAACATTACTGTGATAAACAGTGAATGATGTAGCTAATGAGGCTTTTGTTAAGTGGAATATTACAGCAAAGCTACTTTAATTCTTGTTTTTATTAAAATAACACTGGGTTGGCACTCAGGATTTTCTGAACATTGTAAACGAGTGGATTATTTCTTATAAAATTTATCAAATTAAGCATGCATAACTTTGCTGCTGCAGCACCTTTTTCAGTGCAGCACCAGACAGGTGTATTGCATAAGGTTTGCCCTTTGCATTGGCAGTTAATGTAAACCTTGGTTCATAGTAAGCAAAGTCGCTGAACTGTTCTCTTTAGAGCTATGAAAATAAGTTTCCATAGCTTTATAGTGAAGGTCATAGAGTTATGGTTCTATAATAGCTTTTAAAGTTATTAACGCCTGTTTTCAGAGGGTTATGGTTTAGATGAAGAAAAATCCATTTTTTGTTTAAAGTGTAAAACTGTGCTTTTGTGTCCAGTGATTCCATTGTACATATTGACTGAAGTCAGTGTGGCTCTGCACGGGCACAATTTTGCAGGACTGGGGCCTTGATTGGTGTAAATCATTACCGATGTAAAAACCGAAACTTGGCGAGTAATTGCTATTTTAATTGTTTTTCATATTAGGAGGAAAAAATATTTCCTGAGCGCTGAATGTGGGTCTTAAAATATCACCATTTCAGAAGAGGATGTGCACATTGTGCCTGCGGCAATCCATATTTGTGCACGCAAATGCTTGGTCTGAATATATAAATAGCCAACTTTTGTGGTAGAACCCTTTGAAAATTTGACCTCTTGAGGCAAATGTTATTTATGTTACTTATGTTGCCTTGAGGCAAATGTTATTTATGTTATTGCCAAGTCCATGATAAATACTATTTTTAACATCCCTCAACATAACGTTCATCTCAAGCAACCACATACATTTTATAAATGCTGTGAACATCTTAATTCCAAATATGTGAATATTGCTGAGCTTCTCCTGGTTCCTTTACTGAAGGGCTTTGTTGTAATTGTAGCAGATGGGTGTGAGAGGGGAAGATTGTGTCAAGAGATTAGTTTCTGGCGGCTTTTCAGCAGGCTGTTTACTATTACTCCATAGTCATATAAAGCATTGGGAGTCAAGCTCTTCTTCTTTTTTTAAGAGCAGTTTTATAGGGGATTTGTAGAGATAGTGGGACATGGAACCTTTTGCTTGTAGGTCACTTTTTAATTTTGTCCCGTTTTCATGGTACCCCCAAATTACTGGACAGCTGCCCTGTCCTGTGTGAAACAAGTTCGTGATTTTAGTCTAGGGGTGTGTGTGTACACCAAGGGTCGGCAACCTTTCAGAAGTGGTGTGCCGAGTCTTCATTTATTCACTCTAATTTAAAGTTTCGTGTGCCAGTAATACATTTTGACGTTTTTAGAAGGTCTCTTTCTATAAGTCTATAATATATAACTAGACTATTGTTGTATGTAAAGTAAATAAGGTTTTTAAAATGTTTAAGAAGCTTCATTTAAAATTAAATTAAAATGCAGAGGCCCCTCGGACCGGTAGCCAGGACCTGGGCAGTGTGAGTGCCACTGAAAATCAGCTCGCATGCCGCCTTTGGCACACATGCCATAGGTTGCCTACCCCTGGTGTACACCAAAGGCACCATCACAGTTGTCACTAATTAGTAGGGAGCACAACTGATGAGGAGGAATGAACATTTCACCTCCTCGGGGGAAGCGGGGGGAACCCCAAAGCAGGGTGAGGCACACTGCTAGGGAGGTGTGGAGAACTTTGAACTGCTGGTGCTGCAGCCTCTGCTGTCTAGTGTGTGACAAAACTCCACTTAACTTGGAAAAAAAGCAACATTTTAAAGACTATTTAAATGTTACTTAATAAAATAGGCCCCCTTTCCTCCCACCAAGAATCCCAGGGATTTTACTATACTCTTCTTAGGTCTCTCCTTTCTGTTTTGATTCCCTCCAGAGCCTCTTCTTTCATCAGCCCCAAAGGTATCGGGAGAAAGTTTTTAGTGCTCCCATCAACTCGAAGGGCTAAGCTTGCCCCCTATACTGATGCTGGCATAAGGAAGGGAGATAGAGAACTGAACTTTTGTTTGCTGGTGTAGTAGCACATTATACTGAAGCTGATGGCTGTCCCTCAAGGGATTTTGCTAGGTTCTAGAATATTTGATTACCAAGATATTTAGCATTCCTTCTGTTTAAAATGAAGCATCTGAATTCCTCCTTTTGCAGAGTGTTTTTTCATTTTGCCTTTGTATAATGCATCTCTAGCTTTCTGATTGGTAGGAGATGTTGATTGTTGAATTCTTGGGACTTGTTAAAGCAGACGGGTAAATGTTTTCTGGTTAGGGATTACTTTCAGAGAACTGCTGTGTAAAATACATTCCGAGTATGTCCCTATCATGAAGATAGATATACGTATATTAATTATACAGTGAGAGGAGCTTTTTCAATCTGCTTTAAGTTCATATCTTAAGTAGTTTCTTAACATGGCTGCAACACATGTGAGATGGCATTTAAGACCTCAAAGTAGAGTTTTCCCGACATAATTGAGGATGTTTAACTGAGTAACACTGATTTGCACATGGACTGATCCTGGGAAGTCCTGCGTGCTTTCAAAGGGACTTGAGGTTGTACAGCACCTTATAGGGTCAGGACTAGAGCTGGTCAGGAAATTGCTTTTGTTCCCACTAAAAAGTTTTCATTTTTGTCATTTCTTTTCAAAGCTTTGGTGGTTTTTGTCCTGATTTGTTTGTATTTTGTGGGTTTGTTTTTTTTCCAATGAACACTTGACAAATTTAGATTGAAATGGAAGGTTTTTATAGACAATATGGTCTTGGGGAGGTGGGGTGTGTGTGAAGTAATTGTGAAATGTTTTGAATGAAAACTATTCACCAGCTCTAATCAGGATCTTAGTTTCTGGGAAACTCCCTTTTACCTTCTCTTTGGGTTGCAGCAAAGGTGGCAGATGAAGGCTGCTAATGTAAGGTGAAAACAGAATAGCAAAAGAGAGTTGAGAAAAAAAAGCAGACTTAAACATGCTTTAACTGTGCACCAGTCTTGAGATTCTGTTTATTTTTTTATTTTATGTCTAACAACCTCTTAGAAGGGTGGGTTGTGATGTGGTTTTTGGCTTAAGTTGGAACTGTGTAAAATTAAGAGTGTTGATAATTAAGCACTTAATTTTTTTCTGCATAGAGATAATTCTTTAATTTGAAGACAGGTTTACGTTATATTCACAGTACATAACTCCTACTTGCATTGCCTCCTTGCAAGACTGTTGGCAGTCTTGAACATTCCACTATACAGGCCTGTTTTCAATTAGAATAAGCAAAATTCTCTGGGCACCCAAGGGACTGTCTCTCTAATACCTGTCTTGAATGCTTTTTAAATGTTAAAATACACTTGAACTAGAGATCACTGCAGTTTATTCTGGATAATTATTGATCAGTGCTACGCTATGAAAATAAGGAATGTAATTTGGTTAAATAGTTCAGTCTTCTAGGGCAGATTCAAAGTGTGTGATCAATTGTTACATAAAAGCGGAGACGGGTAAAAGTGTTTTCAAAGTGAAATTTGATTTGCTTGTTTGCTTGTGTTTTCCAGTTTAGAAAACAGAGGGTTAAGAGAAGAGTTATTATTAGGTGAACAACCTATGCAAGTACAACATATATTGGGGTTGTTGTAATAGAACTATATAGGACATATTGACAGTTGTTTTCAATCACACTTTATGTAAAATAAGCAAAAATGCATAGGGAGAAATGTTTCAGTTTATTGCACAAGTTAATTTCTCTTGTTTTTTCTCCCCTTCCTTTTCTTTTCTATTTTTGCCAGCAATGTCCCTTTTCCAGACAAGATCATGTGAAAGCCCACCCTGTTGTTCTACAAGCTTCTGTTTTTGTTTTGTTTTTTTCTCTCCACTAAACTAGCTGCTACAAACACTGTGGCACTCCTGCTGGCTTTGGAGAGGGTACCCTTGAGGGTGCCATTCATGAATGTCTTCTAATAGGCCAGAAGGGAGTGCTCATACAACAGTGTGATCAGCGTATGTCTTCCCCATAAACAAAGTGTGTGACCTCTATACTTCAGCTGATTATGGGCTAGTGTAAGCAATAAGGTCAGTCTCTCCAAGATAATGGGGTGTTTCTTTTGTGTGGTAACTCCACATATGGGGTCATTGTGCCATGTTCTTTGTCATGGCTCTGAAAGATTGATTTTAGAGTCATAGTCAAAGAGATCAAGGCCAGAAGGGACCACCAGATCATGGAGTCTGACATCCTGTATATCACAGGCCACCAGCAGCACCTACACACTAAACCAACAACCAAAATTAGAGCGAAGCGTTACAGCCCACCAGAGACTAGACTGTTACGTGCCAGAGGAAGAGAAGAGAATAGGAGGGACCGAGGTGCACCAGTGCCAAGGCCCCTGCAATGGCAGGGAAATGATTAAGTGAAATATACCCAGATAATCCTGGCAAGTGACCTGCACCCACACACTGCAGAGAAAGGTGAATTCCCCTTCCTCCCCTCCCCCGTCACAGCCAATCTGGCCTGGGGGAAAATTCCTTCCCAGCCCCACATATGGTGATCAGTTAACCCCTGCACCTGAGAGAATGCTCTGTATTAACTCAGAGCATAGGCCCTGTTTTCCATTCCCTTTATTGCTTATGGTCTATGTGTGAAGGCATCTAGTCTAGGATCATTTCCATAGTGGCATTTCATTTTCTCTGTGAAGGTGGTAACCTTGCTCATCAGAAACACTGTAGTTTATCTTTGGTTTCTGGAATTGGGGAGAGAACAAGGTTTCAATTTAAGCCATCTCTTCTCTCCCTTTGCAGCAGATTAGTTGTGATAATTTCTCCTGCCCTGCATAGAACCAGCCCCTTTCTATCTCATGGCAATGATATTGGAGGTTTTTACATTTGGTAGGGTTTTTTTTCCTTAACATTATTTGCATTTTTTCTTTTTGGTAGAGACGCTGACAATGTACAAATCATATTTCTGTCTGAGAATTTTGTTCAGAATATATAATTACAAGTTATATCTCAGATTGAAAATATGATAGTGAAAAAATTGTTTTTTAGATTGTTTACTTTGCACATTTGACATTGCCTTCTAACTAGTGAGTTTCACTGTTTCCCTTGTATACTCAAATCAGTCAGTTTCTTTTGTGCTGAAAACCCTGGTAAACACTAACAAGGTGACATAAAAACCCTTGTAAAATTTGGATTTTTTAAAAAATTAATCACTTGAGAAATATTCAGGTTGACAGTGTTCTTTTAACCTGCTTCACTAATTTCTAAGATTCAAATTTTGAACGGCAAAAGATCAGTCTGGATTTGTTAGGTGTTGGCTTGTTGTCTCAGTACATGTCTATGAAGTTTTATAACTAGGTATTATTCAGAACATTGTAGCTGAAATCTTAAATCCAACCCTCCTCAACTGTCTGATCAAGGATTAGGAGTTAATTTCACTCCCTTTGGCCATTAGACAATTGTCTGACTGTACAGAATTAGTATATGTGTCTGGTTGTATGTCTGAACGTGTCTGTGAGGAATAAGTTGCTCCTTGGGGGTGGAGAGAGAAGGATGATGGCACATCTTTTTGTTACAACTCAGAATATGTATTTTTGTATGGAAAAAAACTCCAAAATGGCACTGTTGTCAAACTTGTAAAATGTACATGATATTTAAGAGGCACTGGCCATTCGAACCTGCCCCTGGATGGGCAGGAGGGAAGCAGTGGTTCTCTTTCAAGCTCCATCCACTTGAGACAGGAAAATGAGACACAGATTATCCAGACGTTCAGAATGTGATCATGCATGCTCTGCTGGACTCCGACTCCTTTGGCTTGGTTCCCTTTCATTTGGGACTCAGCTGCATCCATGGACTCTTTGGGAATTGTTAGGCTTGATTCCCCCTTGCTGGAACTCAGATACTCTGTTAGGCTTTTTGGATTGGGCCCTTTCTTGATTGGGCGAGGGGGAAAGGGAAGACTTGGTGGTACTCTACCAAATGCCACCCACTTGTGATGTGAGAATGAAATGTCATTCACGATATGGTGTAGATCATCCTTCTCCTTTCTTAGAGCTGGTAGGTATATCAGTTTAGTTAACGACTGGAATCTTAGTGCAAATGATGAAATTATTGGGTGCTCGCATGCCTTGTGATTCATAGATTCATAGATTCTAGGGCTGGAAGGGACCTCGAGAGGTCATCGAGTCCAGCCCCCTGCCCTCATGGCAGGACCAATTACTGTCTAGAGCATCCCTGATAGACATTTATCTAACCGTTTGAGGCGACCCAATCTTTCTACCTCCATCTGTATAGTGCCACATTTCTTGCTCTGTTACAGTCTATTTCCATGGCAGTGGCATTTTTGGGCAATTGTAAGGTACAATGATTTGTGTGGATACCATTTCAGATTTGAAGCAATTGCACAGGTTACGTTGTGTGAACACAAACTACACAATAAGAGCATTTATATCACAGTCTTATTAATTGATGGCTTGTTTTCTACTGGGTCACAACTTTGGTCATGGTGCTCGGGCAGCAGGTTTAGATTCCACTTGATGGGGTTAGAATTATTGGGAAGTGGCAGTTCAGTCTCTCAACGGTGCAGTCTTTGGGAGAGGTGAGGTGCAAATCCTGCAAATGCCTTTCCTGCAAATTTAAGCATCAGCCTGTTTTGTGACCAGGGGGATGGATTAACTGAGAAATCTGAGCTCTTGTGGTGAGACTTGGGGTTTTTTCATTCACTATAGGACCTGCACAGGTCCATCGGCCTTGGAGTTGCATAGACCCATCAGGATCTTGGGTTTAAGTGGGACAGTTAGCCCTTGGCTAGCTAGGCTGCTCTGGATTTAAGCAACAGAAGTATGGCAGGGGGAACAGGTCAGCAACAGATCAGGACAGCTGTTGTCTCCCCTTTCCCTGCTGCCAAGACAGATGCCTTGAGAATTTACCATTTCTCTTGTTGAAAAGTTCTAAAGGATGTGAAAATGAACATTTGTGCCTGTCCTTACTGACTTCTACCATTGATAACCTCTCCTGGCAACCTGTTCTAATAAAACTTTATGCAGTAAAAAGAGTTCTGGCTTCATTACAGAGAGAGTGTGCGCGCTTGTGTGTGCACTCACATTGCATGTGTTTATGCATATATGAAATATGTTTACACAATTATTTTAAATGCAGAGGATTCGTGAGTATTTGCTCACCAATAATTCCGGCTTATAAAAAAACCTGCCATAAAGTAATATTGTTTCACTTGATTAATATTATTCTGGATTTGCTCTCTGTTTGTTCAGCTGGCCAGGGGACTCTAACCATTTAATTATTTATGCAGTTTCCTTTCCTTTGTGTTAAAAAGAAGTAGATCATTTTGAGATGCATTGAAAGAGAAGCATAAATCTAGTACAGGTGACATTCTAAACTGTTGTAGGTAAAGACTTACACCATTCTTATATCTCATTTACTAAATTCAGATAAAAGATTTCATTAGCACAGTTCCCTTACTCAAATATTCAGTGTCTCAACTGATGATGCAGAATCTCCGCTCATCTCCCCTTCCCCCCTCACTCCCCGCGCTCCACTGGGTTTTTTAATGCTGTCCATCCTCAGTTAATGTAAAGGGGATCACAAGGTGTTTGGAGATGACTAGCAATAAATTAAAATCTCATCAGACAGAGAAACTTTGCTACATTCTTGCGTACATTTAAAATGTGAATTTTGCATATACCAGCTTACAGTGTACAGTAATAGAATTGATTACACTTCATTTTGCATACATTAACAACCTCAAAGTATCCATAATATTGCCATGTAAAATTGTTTGCCATGAGGTACAGAAATGTCTGCTTTGAGAAGTGTCCTTCCTTTATCTGGGTTTGTGAAGAGATTAAATAAGGTCACAATCTCACAAATGAAATACGGGTGCAACGGTCTGCCCAGATGGAGTCAGTTGCAAGATAGTGGTGTAAAAGGAGCTGTTTTAAAGCGGCATATTTTCTATTACTCAAAGAACTATTATAAAATGTTACTTCAATACATCGCTATCGTTATTTAAATAAATAAATATTTCCCCCTCAACTATAAAAATAAATTGTTATAATAGTAATACTTGGAACTTCTATAGTGCTTTCCACCTGAGACTTTAAAAATGTATGACAAATGTTACTTAACTCATTCAGGCTGGTCAGATATTTGTCATCAAAACTGTTTTTCAACTGAAAATGGGGTTTTTGACTAAACATACTTTTTCATGAAAAGTGTCTCTGTTCTTTGGAAAACATTGATTTTATTATTATTATTTTTGCTTTTTTGGTCAAAACATTTCAGCTGAAAACCAAAATATTATGATTTCAAAATGCCGCTGTGGTGCCTCATTATGAGTTCAGTTGCCTCATGTTCCCCTTCTGCTCGATGGGGCATCTTCCATAATGCTTCATGGGTAGGGACTCCCATAACAAATAGCTTTTCTTTCCAAAGAAGGGAGACCACGGTGCTTCATGGGAGATGTCCAATCAGGGAACATGAGGCTGAACTACAACTCCTAGGAGACAAAGCGACAGTATTAACAAAGCAAAATATTTCTGCATTCAAATTTCTGCTGGAAATCAAAATTTTCAGGGGAAAAACCACCGTTTTCCAACCAGCTATAGAACTGAGCCTTACAGAACCCCTATGGAATAGATAAGTAGAAAAACCCTACTTTACAAATGTTGCAAAACTGAGGCACTGAAGGGAAGAGTTTGAGGCAGAAAGGCAGTGCTCTTTGAGTCTTTGAAAATTTAGCCCTCAGGGTATAGCTATACAGGGAAAAAAGACCCATGGCACTGCCACTGCTGGCCCATGTCAGCTGACTCAGGCTTGCGGGGCTCAGGCTGTGTAGATGTTCAGGTTGTTCAGAGCTCGGGCTTCAGCCCAAGCCTGGGACCTCCATCTTCATAGGGCCTCAGAGCCCAGTGTCTACACAGGGATTTTTCAGCCCCAGAGCTTGATCGACACCAGAGTGACAGAGCTGGGAATAGAATATAGATCTCAACTTGACTTTCAATCTTGATCTTTAACCCAATAATACCCATTCCTTTTACCAACACTTCCCCCCAACCCCATGCCCTTTTTGAAAAATACTTAGAAATTGCCATAAATGTGCAGCTTACAAGGGTCTTTTGGCAGTAATATACAATGAAGTTTTATAAGATGCTTTTTGGTGCTATGAATGAATTCATTAATTAATCTGACCACTTTGTTCACATTATTTTAGAAGTAAATCTGACAAATAGTCACAGTGAGTTAAAGAACTTGCTTAACTCCAAAAGTGAAATTCAAAGTTAAAGTTTAAAAACTCAGCAGTACATGGTACTTGGGATACATCATTTGCACTGTGGTCTGTAAGTGCAACAAAGGATGAACTGGCAGCGTTAATTGAATTTCTTTGTTTATCTTCTTATTCATTTGGAGATGGGTCATTTTGTGGTAGTGGTCATGACTTTCTTTTGTGTTTGAAGTGGTGGAATAAAAAAAAGAGACTCAGGGTTAATTCGGAGCATTGAAAAGGGGTCTAAGCTTGCTGCTGTTGAAGTCAATGGGAGTTCTGCATTCTCTTCAAGAGGAGGCGGAGGATTATTGGACCCATGGTATCAATGGACATGTTGTGGTAATAAATGAGTGTAAAGATTGAACTGTGCATATTAGCACATCTTAACATTTGCTGCTGTCAGAAGCATGCCTGTTTTCCAGCAGCACTTTCCTGAGGGGCTTCTGATGTATCCCAGCAGCACGGAAATACAACTGTTCAGCATGGATATGATTACATATTACACTGTTTCGGTGTATGAAACATAAGCAAAACTAACAGAATGCTTAAAATCTTGTTTGAGAAGCAAAAATAGCGGTTTACAGAGGTCACTTTTTCATGCCTTACAGAGAGAGGGTGTGGGGTTTTTTTTTTTTTTTTAGAATCTAAACATCCTGCCTCTTTAGGTTGTTTGGATAGAGCTGATACGAACGTAGAAGAGGAGGTTGCATTAGATGACGTACTGCTGGAGAAAGTATTCTATATTGCATAGTCAAATATGAACATGCTCTGAAGAACAAAGGACTTTTCTTAATTATTGCAGAACTATAACATCATTTTTTCATGTGAGATGGACTCCTTCCAGCTCTGATTGTTAGGCTGGTTCTCTGTTGCTTAAATAATTTACGAAACTGAAAGGGTACTAATGGTTTTTCATGGATCATCAGTTTATGGGCTTCGTTCCAAACAATCTTCTCGTAAAGGATAATTTAGTTAGAACAGTGACACAAATCAAGTGGAGGAAGGAGGCTCAGCAGATTAATAACAGGATGCAGAGTCTTAATTCTGCATGGGTATCGCCTCCACTGTAAATCCAATACTGATGGGTTTCCTGCCTTTGTCCCTGGCTCAGAGGTGGTGCACCAGAGCCCCCTTATGACTTTTTATCTCTTTGTGGCTTGCTAGCTCCCCTTGGTGGTGCAACTGGAGAGCTTCAGTCCTATTCAGAGTCCAGTCTTCAGCCTCTAGGCTGGAAGGCAGAGGTTCCTCCCTCAGGCCTCTGCATTCCAGGCAGGGTTTTTTTGTGTGCTGTTTTTTTCCCCCTCCCTCTCCGCTCAGCACAGCAGCAGTTCTAGCAGGGAAATTTATTTATTTATTCCCTCCCCCTCCCCCCGAGGGGACTGAAGGACTTGAGGCTAGAGATTCCTCTGGCCAATTGGTTGTCTCCAGAGCTAGAAGCAGTTGCCTTTAGGCTTCCCACGCTGGCAGTCCATAAAGTAGTGCTCACAGGAGTTTGAGGGGGTGTTTTGGGTCTTTTTCTGAGGCAGGACCTGGCTCCTTCTGCAGTTGACTGTCCAACAATGAACTTGTCATCCAGGTCAGGAAGGAAGGAAGAAAATGCCTGAGATTTGAGACTTCCCAGGCTGATACAACAAGATCCTTTTGCCCCAAGGGCTTGTCTGTACTGGGCTTTGTCTGGAAAACTGTCCTATTATTGCTAATACTTGCCCAGCTCCCCCTGCAGGCTGGTCTTCACTGCAGTGTTGTCTTGAGGTGTAACTCGGAATGCTGCCACAACTTATGTCCACGTTCAAAAGTCTCTAGTTCACCTTAGGTGGTGCTTTAACCTCGCGCTAGCAGGCCCAACGGGGCGTGTGTGTTGAAACTCGAGTGCTGCTGACACTGGAACTAGTAATGCAGTGGAGATGGAGGAGATGGAGTTAGAACAGCTCAGTTGCTAATCCCATCATTCTGTGTAGTTGAGTAGTTGCAGTATGGTCATTAGGCTTAGCTCAAGTGGAATAATTTGAGTGTACTAACCTGAGCTAACTGTTGCAATGAAGACAAGCCCACCAGTGGTAGCAAAAGTGGCAGCGCTAGTGTAGGGAAGGAGTTGGTAACAGGAAGTCATGTCTTAGGCCCTGTTTAAGTAGGGTTAGATGACAGTTTTTAAAACATCAGAGCCCACCTGGAGCCTTGTCTACAGCAATCCCACTATTACTTCCACTAGTGGAGCTGTGCCAATGTTAACAACTGCAAGAAATTTGTCATTACAAGGGCAGGGCTAGTGTAGGCCCTAACACAGGGGTCCCTAAACTGCTGAGCATGACCGCTGCGGCGGAATGTTCAGAGGGGCATGGGGCAGGGCCTGGGCTAGCCCCGATGGGGGGCAGAGAGGAAGTGCCACACTTTCAGCCTCTCTCCTCTCTCAGCCTCCAGGCTCAGGTCCACCCTCATTCCCTCTCCACCCCGACACCAGCTCTGTCCCAAGCTGCAGCTCCACTCGGTTCCCTGCTCTGCCCCGAGCCAGGCTCTGCCTTCATTCCCTCTTCACCCCCAGACCAGCTCCGACCCCAGCCGCAGCTCCACTCCACCTCCTGCTCCACCTTCAGCCCAAGCTCCACTGCTGAGGAAGCCTTGGTTGTACAGTAATGGGTGGAGTGGGTGGACAGATTCCATTTCTGGTAATGGTGGGGTACAATCCCCCTAACATGTTGTATTCCGTAACATCAGTGCCCATTCCCCATCTTGCTCGTTTTCATGATGACCCACAGATTCTTTGGATCTCTTCCTTCAAAGATTGAACACAGATGCTAGCCTAGGATTGGCTCTGAAACTTCAGGTTAAGTTGTCTAAATAGGATTAAAATATCAAGATTAAATGATCTACACGGGCATTGTCTATATTCAGAATACTTATGGGTAGATGGTTAAAATGAATTTATAATTTCTATATTTTAAAAATCTATGGCAACAAGTTATTTCTGTTTAGATGACAGTGCTACACAAAAGTAACCGTTTATTCAGGAGGATGCTGTGTTTGCCTACCATGTGCTTTTAGTGTATGCTCTGTCTGCACATAAACCCCAAACAAACTTGCTGCATCCCTCTATTCCCCCCCAAAAAACAGCCTTAAGCAGACAGGATGCTTACCGTTATGTAAGAATGTAAAATTATTTCTGACATGGCAGGGAGAGAGAACTGTGACCTTTCACTGACTACATTCCTTCACGGGGCAAGTTCAAGTACTTCTCTTCCCTCTTTCGAGCCCTCTCCTGCAGAGGAGGATACTGACAAGAGATCAAAATTTGGTTGTCCGGAGAGCTCTGAATAGGCTGTGTGCTTTCTTCCTTTCTAATGGAGAGGGGGAGAAAGGACTGTAAAGCAGTTAAAAGTGAACAGCTAAGCCAAACAAACAAAAAAGGCTTTTTACTGCTCCTTCATGATAGATACAGGTGAGGTTTTTTGAAGCAGGTTTTCTGCCTTAACCCCCTTCCCCCACCCCCACCCCCACCCGCCACTGGAAGGTATTGAGGCACCGATTTTACGTCTCATCTCTCCTCTGCTACTCCCACATCCCATTCTTCTTGTAGTACTATGTTACTTTGGCACTCTTTGGAAGACTGTGAACATGATATGACAGGACAACGAAATGTGAGCTGCCGAGGAAAAGGGTATGTTGAGTAAGACCCACAGATCAGGTGATGGTCTCTTGTGACGTCCTGCTGCTTGTCCACCAAAGGTTGCCAGAGTCCTCCAAGGAAAAGTGGTGTGTCAGGAGCTAATCAATCTGATGAAGAAAATAATAAGAAAAGAAACTTTTAAATATAAAAAAAGTGTTTAGGCTGTCAGTATTCGTCATAAAGAAGCTATCAAGGGCAAAAGCAAAAGTTTATTTGCTTTGCAATTTACCTTTAACATTAAGAGCTGATCAAATCAGACTTGGCTATGCAAAGCAAGAGCATTTTCCTCCTCACCACCTTGGTGGGATCATCGTATTACCTTAGAACCTGACACCATTGCACCACTATGAGTGTCTATAAACACATTTCCAAGACATACAATAATTATATGGTATAATGTATTAGGATGAGGAGACGAGCTTGGTTCTAAGGTAGGATGGAGCATCATTCACAAATGGGAAAAACAACATTTTTGAAAAGTAGTCACCTCAAGAGATAATTGGGTACAAAAAGAGGGTTTCTTGTTTGTGAGAAAAGGATGAGAAAAAAATGAAAATTGTTTATTTTAGTGGGGGAGGGGAGGGAAATTAAGACATAGTCCTGTCAGACAAACACAAAACTAAATGCAAACAAAGGCTAAGTCCCAGGTAAGAAGGTAAGGTGGGTGACAACTGGGCAACTACTCCTTGTTTCCCACCTCCTTCACTACCCTCTGCAAGGGCTGTCACCCAGAGGAGGATTCCCAGGCACACAGGAAGCTTGGAGATCTCCAGCCGTTCCCTATTCTGCCTTACTAAGAGAGATCTTTAAATCCAGGCGCCATTGCCAGTTCCTCAGGGCCTATGTATCCTCCCAGTTCTACCACATCTGGGACTACTTCTCTACTCTGTCCAGTTTAATCAGGTTCCTAAGAGACCACTGGCCTTCTTATATTCTCTCTGTCCTTTGAAACCCTGGTCCTTCTCACAGCCCTCTTCTCTGGGGTGGACCTTTAAAAGAGGTTGATGTCATCTTGCCCCTGTCAGACCCATCTACTCCACCATCACCCCCCAGTGAAAATTTAGAGAGGTATCTTCAGACAAATGTGGTACCGAGAGTCCCACAGGTCATGGATCCTTATGTTTTCTCCAGTGGAAAAAATGCCCAGGTGAATGATGCTGATCTCCCTGTTTTCCTCCATCAGGGACCTCAACATTCATTCTTTTTCCCTACCCATTAATTACCAAAGAGGTGGAATCAAGCTGAGCCTCTCTGGATGCCTCCCAAGAAACTTCTATAAACTTGACTTGTCTTACTGTGATCTGTGGCTCATCTGTGGCCTTGCGTTCCGGAGAACTCCATCTGCCTCTTAGAGGCGATTATCTCTCTTGAAGATGCCCAGAATGTGAAGCAGAGGGAGTAATTAGAACTTTTGAGCTTAGGGACTTCCTAACGCAAACTACATCCCTGTTTGTCTCTTTTGAAGGCCCTTGTAAAAGGGGAGAGAGCTTTATGGATACCTTTTATCCTATTGGATCCACTTGTGCATCTAACTAACATTTTCCCCTTTTCAGTCAAACTCTGAGCTCACTCCTCTCTCTCATCACTGTTAAGGACATCTGCTCTGATGGAGAGATCAGTGGAAGCTAGCTGGAGCACCAGAAGTTGGCATGAGATGCACACTTTCTCCAAATCTGACCATCTGGGCTTGATCTCATCCGCAGATGGCCTTTTAAACCATTGCATGCAGGAGTCCTTTTTCAGAACCTTACGGTTGCTGTTCCTGATGTAATCTTCTTTACAATGTTTTAAAAAATTCTTTTCTGACCAAGCATTGTGTGCTAAGGCTTTAAATGGCTGGAATATATATGCTTATAGTAGAAGCTCTGGCATGTGAGAATGTGATTGCCTAAAAATGAAGGGTGAAAGCCTTATGATTCCTTTTCCCAGGCAAGTCCCCTTTACCAATAGTTGCTACCTTAGGAGATGTGAACCTTCTGAGCACATTCCTTCATGGGCAGACTAGAATGTCTGACACTAACCAATGAGCTCAGATTTTCCTAATCATGTGCACACAACAATGCATGCACTTGCATGTGCAGTTGCTGTATATGCAATAGTGGTGTTTGTGCAGGCAGATTGGCTGATAGATGTCAGTTAGTTTGTGCAATTGCTTGCAACATGGTTAAAATTTGTGTGTACGATTATCAAAATCTGGATCTGTATTAATAAATTGGCAAACCACTTTTGGGTGCACCCTTCATTAGGAAGCTGCCTGCGCCTCCCACGCACACTTACTGTTTTTAATTGCTTAAAGTAAACTTTCAGAAAAATGAGATTGAATCAAATCTGGGAACTACAGGATTGTTGTGCAAAAAATTGTTGAAGAGCTGGAGTGGGGAGACATGGGAGTGGGGAAAGAGTGGGAAGAGACATCAGCAACCCTGGATGCCTGGCAGGGTTCCGTTACATTTAAAATAACAGCTCGTTTTGATTTACGTTGTTTAGCTTTTGACTAGGAGGAAAAGGAAGTGGGTCACACCAGGAGACAAGTCCTACATCCTGCATAACAACTTCTTGTAATGTTTTTTTATTTATTCTTTCTCTGAGTCATCACATAAAAGATCATGAAAAGTATTGTCACGTTGTCCAAAATATTTAACACTGGCTTGTGGTTAAAACAGGGAATTCTAGAGTAGATAACTTGTGCGTGGAGATATGTAGTCAAGTTGTACTAGGGATGCTGGTCTTTTGTGACTTTTTTAATCACTAAAACTGACTTATCTGCAAGTTTCCTATACCTAGGTTATTCCAACTAGAGGAGAGAATAATGTCCAGCCATTCAGAAGGAGCAAGGTGTCAAAGCTGTGTCCTCTATTGGCCTTAATAGACGACGATAAGAACATTGTGTGGATATAATCTCTGCCTGCTCGATGACTCATGGTGGTGTAGGACATCAAAACTTTTGAACCCGGAAACAACTCTTATAAATATCTTTTCTTGTTCTCGTTTCTGCAGTATTTCCTTCCTTTATTTTATGGTCATTGAACAGACACAGCATTTGCTAAAATTGAGTCATATTTCACATTGGATGTTCTTTAATGTGTCTCTGCTCTGGGCCTGTATGCACTGTAAAATGCACTGTAAAATTGTTGGCAGACCAGATTATAACACAGTTGTTCAAAGACATAGTTTAAAAAAAACAATAACCACAGTCTTGTCTTGCACATTTGGTTTCACTATGCGTTTTTAACTGTGACCGAAAGCATCATCTTCAATATGGAGCAGTCCTTCGGGGAACAAGTGAATTGTGTAGCTATGTCTCTGTTATGCGGTTGTTTACTCCTCTATCTTCCACCAGGGAGGAGGTGAGGAAGCTCTATTCATGGGACAGTAATACTTGATATCTGAGGCAAGGAGCTGCTAAAACTTGTATTTGAGGCAAAGGATGGGATAAAAAGGGATACAACATATAAGTTATAATATTTTAAGTGACATTAAGGATTTCTTCTTTGTTCCATAATTTTACCATTAGGGCTGTATACCATTCCCTCATTGCTGCCCCATGTTAAACATGCCTATTTCACACCTTGCTAATTTCACCCCACAGGTTTAGGAGTCCATGGCTTCTGGGGGTCTTTAGAATAGGAGCCATAGACCCTTATTGTTGGTCCAATCTGCCCTCCGTCATGAGGGAGGCCCTGTTCTGTATGGCCTTTGCACGGCTTGGGGCTGGCATTTCAATCCTGCCCCTCAAGTTTGAGGTGGCTCTTAACTTTTATCTCTTCAAATACAGAAAAAGCCAAATAATTCACATTATGAAAGGACACCTTGACTGCAAAGTTTAACATTTGTGTTTGGCACAGAATTGAGAAACAAAATATTAAAGTAAAGAAATCCTTCTTTCCCAGCAGTAGAAAAGTGTAGCATAACATGACTTTGTGCCTGAAATAAAATTCTGTACCGCTGGCTTGGGTCAGCCTTTATCTGATAAATTACTAGTTTGATAGATCCGGCAGAGAATTGGAAGTTTGACTGTGTATGTGCTGTAATTTATAAATAAACTGTATCCTTGGGTAATACATTTACTTAGTGTGGAGCAAAACCCCCCACAGAAGCCGAGTTTCAGTGAAATTGGACATAATATAATAATGTTGCCATGGCTCATCTGGAAGAGTGCAAAAAAGCAAAAACTAGATCTTTCTGACTCTTAAAAGGAATATTTCTGGCACCCTGCATTGTGGATTAGGCATGCAGCGCCTTTTAACAGTGGTGGGAATCGTACAACACAAGCTGCTGTGCGTATGATCAGACATAGTCATTATTCAATAAGCGCACGGCCTTTGATTACTCAAGTAGCTTTCTCACACGGATGAACACTAGAAATTAGCTCAAAAAAACATGCAGTTCAGTTTAAGCAGCCTTGCACCTGTGCCCAAACTGACAGTGCACACTCTTATTTTTCTGCACCTTATTTACCAATATTTTTTTTAACTTCTGTGTCTTAAAGGCCACATTATAATTTTAATGCCAAGTGCATTTTTTAAAAAAATACTTAGAATGCACCCTGGTAAAGTTCTGATTACTTTATAATATATTAAACACAAAAACCCTTTTGGATGCAGTTAATTGCAGTTTTAATTTCACCAGAGCACTTGTTTGCAAAGAGATTCAAAAGCAATATGCTTCATGCTCTACTGCAATAACACCCTAGCTTTCTGTTTGCAAATGATATGACCAGTGCACCTTGGAACAATCAACATGACCTATGTAGAATGACAAGTTTTATGTGAAGGTGATATTGTTCTTATGCAAGCATTTTTGCATAAGATTTGGGGCTTTGCTTGGGCCTGGTGGTCTTCCTATATGGATCTGGATGCAGAGTTGGATCTTAAGTACTGAAAAAGCAAAATAAAGTGCCTTGGATGAAAGCTATGATCTGAATGGCTGAATCTAAGTAAGTATCTCCCAGTGGATGTACAGGTAAAGACTATGTAAAATCTTTTTTCCTCCCCAGGTCTCTAGCAGTCTTGCCAACTTTCACAATTTTATTGTGAGTTTTGCAATTTGGTTGTTTTCTTAAAGCCCAGCTCCTGGAGCCATGAATTCATAAGAGAATCTCAGCTTTTGTTTGAAAAAGAGTCAGTTTCCCGCTGTCACAGTTGCAGAGAAAAGTGCACTTGAAAATGTGACTTGAAATATAACCTATGGGCTCAAAATTCAAAGGGCAAACAAAATCCCTCAATTTAAAAAAAAAATCTCATAATTTTAAAGCAAGTCTCATGGTTTAGGGGAACTTGACTCAAGAATTTGAACACTTATGTTTAGGAATACTGACTCTACTACTCAACAAAAGGTATGTAAAGGATTTTTACTGTATTAATAAAAGAAAAAAGTTCCAACTTTTCAAACATTTAAAATTTGTAGGATACCAGATATTCTTCCTTTCTCCCATATGTGCTCAGATGGCTAGTTTTGGCCCCATTCATGCAATCAGAGCCTTGCAAACAAATTTCCATACCCATGTGGCACCACCACTGACTCTAGTGGGGCTTTGCTTGGGCCTGGTGGTCTTCCTACATGGATCTGGATGCAGAGTTGGATCTTAAGTACTGAAAAAGATAATTGTAGTTGTAAAAGGCACACTATTGTCAGTTTGAAAAGAAACAATCGGTTTCCTTCCCTGCTGTTTAAAAACAAACAAACCAAAAAAACCCCAACAACCCTACCCCAAAAAGCAGAAGATTCATCAAAGTGAAATATACTTAATTAAACATCAACGTAAATTCAATCCATTCTGACTTGAAACATTGCTTTTACTGTGCCTCCTTTATCTTTTGTTACATCAGTAGAGCACTGCTGAGCAAACTGCTGTGTTTCATAGGCGCCGACTTCCCCTCTGCCCGGTGGGTGCTCGACACCTCCTGCCCCTGTCCCGCCTCTTCCACCCCTGTGCTGCCCTCATCCCGCCCCCATTCCACCCCTTCCCCCATGTCCCCATCCCTTCTCCGCCTCCTCTCCTGAGCGCGCTGCATCCCCGTTCCTCCCCATCCCTCTGGGAAAGTCCTAAGCGCTGCCAAACAGCTGTTAGGTGGGGGGTGGGGGAGAAGCGGGGATGCGGTGCTTGGGAGGCGGGGAGGAGGCAAAGCGGGGTGAGCTTGGCTGCCGGTGGGTGCCGAGCACCCGTTAATTTTTCCCTGTGGGTGCTCCAGCCCCGGAGCACCCATGGAGTCAGCGTTTATGCTGTGTTTCACTGTGCTCTCTTGCTTGTGCCACTTAAATTAGGCCACGAAGAAACCCAAAAGTAATGGAACATTTTTTTTTAAATCTGAAAAAAAGGATGTTGTGGTTGAGGAGTTTGTTTACATTATTCAATAAAATGAAGGATAGTATCTCTTCAAGCCTTCGTGTGGGACCACGTCCCTCAGGGCTCCCTCCCTGGAGACTCTGGACTTTTCTGGCCCCAGCTCTTCAGCTGGGCCACCAAAAGAGTACAGTTTCCCTTCTGGGGTGCATTAAAGTCCAGGCTACTTTCCTGGTGGCTGGTGGGGGGAGACCCGGGCCCGCTCTCTACTCTGGGTCTCAGCCCAGGGACCTTATAGATAGCAGCCATCCACAATGTCCCTTTTAAATAAACTGCATTGCTCCTACAATTCCCTGGGCCACTTCCCTGTGGCTCCAGCACATTCTTCACCCTTACCTTAGGGCCTTGTCCTGGTGGAGTCCTAGCAGCCAGCCCAGAGCATCATCCACTCTCCTCCAGGTCTAGCAAGGATCTCAGTCTGGCCGTGCAGCTCTTCTTATACTAGCTGGCTGGGCCCTGATTGGCTGCTTCCCCCACAACTGCTCTAGGCAGCTTTGAGGACCTTTCTACTGCCCTTTTCTGGGGTTGCAGGGCCTCCAGCCAGTGGCCTCTGGACCTAGTCCACCCCATCACAGTCTTC
The DNA here is from genome assembly GCA_033296515.1 of Macrochelys suwanniensis. Classification (NCBI taxonomy): domain Eukaryota; kingdom Metazoa; phylum Chordata; order Testudines; family Chelydridae; genus Macrochelys; species Macrochelys suwanniensis. The sequence continues at coordinate 162,410,717 of CM065777.1, forward strand.
CTGTATTAGCGATATAAATATGAGAACTACCAATATTTTGGTATTGCTTCTGTGTAACATATGTCTTTACAATAACATTAGAAAATTACAAATTATGCTTAATAGTCATTCTTTTATACCTAAATAGTGGTTGCCTGTGATATTAAGAACCAGACCGCAAAACCTTAATGTTATCAAAAACAACTAATTATGCACTGTAAAGTGTGTGTTCTAATGGCAACTTCTGTATAAGCTTCCAACATGGTTATACTAAAACAGCACGTCTGCATCCACATTTTGAAGAGCAACAGTTACCATATAGGTAAGTAATTGTCTTTTTCTGTATACAGTTCAACAACCACTGTGGAGATCTAAATTTTCCTCCCAGGAGTAAACAAAGACATTATGGATTCTCCTAGCACTTGCTATACAACCTACATTTACGAGAAATTCCTTTGTGGTACTTTAAAAAAAGATCTTTTCCAATAATCCATCTCAAGCTTCTGAGATCTGCTAAAACTTTTCTTAGGTCAGAAATGATGGGAAATTGATAATCTTGTATTCCCTAGAAGACATTTTTCCACATGGCAAAGCCTATAGGCAGAGAGAATGGGTTGCACCACCCTTGTATATAATCTGGAAAGCTATATCCTTATTTCTCATAGGAGAACTGAATTTATTCGCAAATCCACCGGGTCAACGTCAGAGCATTAGGGCTTTTGAAAACAAAGGTCCAATCCAACATGCATTAAAGTCAATTGGAGTCTTTCTGTTGACTTTAATGGAGTTTGAATCACGATGTAAACAAACAGAATTTTATCCTTCTTAAAATATAGATAGGCCAAAATCAATACTGTAATGTTCTCATTGAATAGATAAAGGGGAGGAATGGGTTGAAATGAAGAATAGCTTGTTCACTTAGCTTGGGCACAGAGCAAAATGGATTGTTCTGTGATCTTGATGTTTTTGATAAGTAGTAATCTAAAAAGCATCCTCTAAAATCTGATCTGTGATGTTAGCACAGGCACAAGGGAAAAAGAATACCACAAATAGTTGCAAAATTTGTTATACGTATAAGGGAAATCAGAACTTCTGTCAAATAGAAAACGAGGGACGAATCCTATATGCATGTCTTCTCCTTTCGTATGGGTACGTAGCAACGATTACAAATTTATATCTAAATTTGATAGCCAGCACATTGCCGCAGCAGTGGGTTGGTGAATGTCCTTCAGGCCCCCAGCAAAAGATCGAAGGGGGCACTTAGATATGATGTGCTCCATCGTTTGTGCCTGGTGACCACAGTCACATACAAGCGTTTGCCTCATTTTTCCATTTAAAGAGGGTTTGTCCACATCTCCCATGGGATGTCCTGATGTGAGTCAATCTGCACCAGTCTTTCTGATATAAATCAAAACCTGGTCATTCCTTGGCAGGTCAACGATGAGCTGTTTGTTTTGAGTGGTCAAAATGCTCCATGTGACTCTCCCATCGAGTCTCAGCATCGAAGTTGGGTGTAATGGTCTTGATGTGGTACCATAGAGGGTTGCTGGACTTTATATGTGAGTTATTCCATTGATTGAAATGGGCCTACTTGTAGGTAAAGTTACATACATGCATGTTTGCAGGATCAGGGCTACAATAGAGATGGAAATGTCCTCCTGAAGCATTTAGACAGGGCTTCACAAACAACTGAGACAGGTGTCAGATTTCTAACCTATACACATTTTGAGCATATAATTTAGGTATGAATCATGGATCCCCAGTGAAATGGGCAGTAAACACTTTTACTAGCAGTCTGTAAGATGATTTATAAGCTCTAAAAACCACATCAAGAGAGCAAAGGGTGCATCTGGGCATGCCTATGTAGCTTCTTGTATATTGAAGTCTCCGTGACTACTGTTCACTTTTCTTTACTGTATACTTTTCTCTGTAGGATTCTGAACTATTCAAATAAATCTGTTATATTAATACTGTCTTGAGACATGAGAGCCATGTGCAGGGGTGAAAGTAAGCCATACCGGTAAAAAGTGGCCGCCAATACCGGCCTGTACCCAGCTGACTTTAAAGCGCTGCTGCGGCAAAGGACCCTGCTTTAAGTGCTGCCGTGGCAGCGCTTTAATGTCGTTGCCCCTTTTGCCCACCCCCTGGCCACCGCCAATGGGGGGGCGGGGAGGAGCAGCTGCCCCGAAGCCGGCGATTTAAAAGGGCCTGGGGCTCTGGCTGCCGCTACTGTTACATTTTCAGTGCAACTGGCATTTCATGAAATTTTTTGCTTAGTATCTCTGTAAACAGGAAGACTCAGCTACTTCCTTTAGACAAGTGTTGCAGAGCTATTAAAATAACATGGCCTGCAATAAACCTGCCTTTACAAACTGACAAACTGTCCAGATCTCTAAGCCTAACTCTAGCGTAATGCTGTTTTTTCATTTACTTTAGTTTACAGTGTGAATAACGTGTCTTTTTACTTTAAGTGTAAAAGAAACCTGCCACGGGATTAAATACACTACAGTTTCACAGTTCTACATTCTTAATTCTTCCAATAAAGTGGAAATGCCAGTGCTGTAAAAGAAGAGAGAGATACTCAAAGCCCAAGGGGAGGAGAGTTGTACTGCACCTTGCTCTAGATCTCTCAGAAATGAGCTGTATATTTAGATCATAGCTAGAGGGTGCTTTCCATTTACAACATAATAGCTATATCATGATGGAAACAACCTTTGAGGCAGTGTTAACAAGAGGATCTTCCAGAAGCAGTAGGTTTACTGAATGATTAAATATCTGAGAAATGCAGATCAGGGAATTAATTCTGTTGTTTGGATTAAATGAGACTGTCTGTGTTTGTTGTGGGTGTGTGGATGTGAAGTTTGGAGAATAGCTTCCAAAGGAATGCAGGATTTGCTGACTGTCTTGAAGATTGAATTCTTTTCTCATATGCACAGAACTGGCATATAGCCTGTGACAGCATAAATTTCCTTAGTTAAATGGGCATCAACCTTGACCTGAAGAAACATCTTGCTGAAACATTAAGCAAGGGTCTTAACCATGGTGGTTTTTGTAATATGAACACTTCTCCACTTGGAATGGTACAGAGACCAACAGTATCTTTTATGTAGCAACAGAACAGCTTTCAAATGGTAATGACTTCTGGTCATACACAATTTGATCTGGTGGCTTAAAGGTGAAAGGTTCTGTATCCCATTGCCAGTTCCATGAGCCAATCAGTTCTTTGGGGTGATTTTGTTTTAAACAGTACATGAAAGTGTGATTTCTCCTCAGTAACCATTTAACTATAACCTACTTGGGTCCACCTCTCAGGTATAAGATTTTATTTTAAACAAGCATAAAAGTGAAGCTGGAGTGTAGCTATGAAAAAATGACAGAGCCTGAGAGAGATCTTATTTTAAAAAGGTCATAAGAGTTTCTCTACACCTAGTTTCTTTAAATATGCATGATGTCTTTCAAGTATTTCCAATTATATGGGTCACAAGTCATGTCTTGACATTTCACAATAGATGCAAACACTTTTTTATTCAACATTTGCAAATGAATCATGGTATCTGTTTTATTGTGACCCATTTTGCTGTGAGTGCAGATAGAGCATGCTATTAAATATCTTTGTTAATGAAACAGATATGGAGCTCTGTGTAGATTCCTCTTGAACGACTTTGTATAGTATTCTGTGGCATCAGAAGAGTAGTTAATTTATGGACTGTACAGCTGTTACATGTGATGTTTCAGAATTGTATGGCTGTAAATGATATTTTGATAAGGTCAAACTCTGAAGTGTTGTAATAGTTTGTTTAAAGTGTGACAGTGTGACTTTAACTCACTAGATAGTAGTTAAATTGAGTATATTTTGCTTAAGATGTGGCCATGAATACACGCTAAGGGTAATAGTCACTTAGAATCCGAGTATTTGGGTTCTGTGCAGGTAGAGCGTGGGGAGATTTGAGAGCCCGTCTGCAATTTGCACACACTACTAGGACTACTGATTCTTCAGAAGCACAGATCTGTGACACCTACCCTGTTCCAACCCTTGCCAGCACCCATAGTGATCCTTTGTGCTTGTTCTGTGCTGCTACTTACTCCCCTCCCCACTCCCGTGTGCCCACGTGTAGGCTAGGGTTGCCAACCCAGGGCTGGAGCACCCACGGGGAAAAATTGGTGGGTGCTGAGCACCCACCGGCAGCTCCCCACCAGCCCGCCCCCCCCCCCTGCACCTAGCTCACCTCTGCTTCCCCAGGCGCCGTGGCCCTCCGCCTCCTCCCCATACTCCTCCCCTGAGGTGCCGCCCCTGCGCTTCTCCCCCTCCCCCCCGCGTGCCACCCGCCGATCAGCTGGAGCCGGAGGAGTGCCTGTGTGAGCTGAGGAAAAGCTGCTTGGCTGCTGTGGCGCCTGGGGAAGCAGAGGTGAGCTGGGCGTGGGCAGGGGCTGCCAGGGAGCTGCCGGTGGGTGCTCGGCTGCTTCTCCCCCCTCCCTCCCAGGCTTGCAAGCCTGGAGGGGGTGCGGGGGGGGGGAGATGCAGCGCGCCTGGGGGAGGAGGCGGGGGCGGGGATTTGGGGAAGGGGAGGAATGGGGGTGGGGCCGGGGGGTGGAGTGGGGGCGCGGCTGGGGGCGCCTGTGCCTGAGGCCCCACCCCTGTCCTGCCTCCGAGGCCCCGCCATGCTCACTCCATCCCCCCTCCGTCACTCGCTTTCCCCCACTCTCATTTACTTTCACCAGTCTGGGGCAGGGGATTGGGGTGCGAGAAGGGGTGATGGATGCAGGCTCTGGGAGGTAGTTTGGGTGCAGGAGGGGGCTCAGGGCTGTAGCAAGGGGTTGGGATGCAGGGGAGGGGTGCAGGCTCTGGCCGGGCAGTACTTACCTCGGGTGGCTCCCAGGTGGCAGCCCTGCCTGCCCTGGTGCCGCGCCACTCACGGAAGCAGCTGACATGTCCCCGCGGCCCCTGGGCGTGGCTAAGGGTCTCAGCGTGCTGCCCACGCCCCGAGCGCTGACTCCACAGCTCCCACTGCCCAGGAACTGCGACCAATGAGAGCTGCAGGGGTGGAGCCTGCCTTAGTCTACTGCACCGCCAACCGGGAGCTGCCCAAGGTAAGCGGGAGCTCTGCGCCGCTCCCAGAATCAGCCAGCAAATCCCTGAAACCCCTGGGGGGTTGCAGGGGGCTCCGTGCACTGCCCCTGCCTGCAGGCACCACCCCCGCGGCTTCTACTGGCTACAGTTCCCGGCCAATGGGAGCTGTGGAGTTGGCGCTTAGGGCACGGGCAGCGCGTAGATACCCCGACTCCCCCAGGGACTGCAGAGATGTGCCGGCCGCTTCCAGGAGCAGTGTGGGGCCAGGGCAAGGAGGGAGCCCTGCTGTGCCACCGGACTTTTAGCGCCTAATATTTCCCAGTTTGGCTTCAGTAGTCTCTGGGAGATAGAGCCCGATTCTGGGAGAGTCCTGGCAAAACTGAGAGAGTTGGCAACCGTAGTGTGGGCCTTAAGAGGTTCAGAGGGCCTTGTGTTGGGCCTCTTTACCAGAGATTATTTTTATCCTGTAAATAGATGTACCATCATTTTATTTACTTTTAATCCGAGATTTTCTGATCCATTGAGCACCTAACGGGGTATAATACCCCACCTGATGACAAATGAGAGTCTTGTACAAACAGAGACTTGGTCTTAGGTAATCAAACTGGTTTCACATTGCTATTGTTTACTTTTAAATTGTCAGCTACACATACATTTTAAGGATGGTACAACAATCAATTGCAGTAGTCTATATTTTCTACTAGCTGATAGAGTCCACTTTATAATTTTTTGGTTTTTTTTGGTTTGCTGGAATTAAACTTGATTTGTTCTAAAAAATAAAAGCGTTAACTTTTAAGCAATGTAGTATTTCTGGAAACGAAAAAAGTATTGCATTTTGAAATCACTTCGCATTTTTGCAGTGATCCCTCTTCCCCATCCCCACCACAATACATTGCAAATGGCAATGTTTTTCTTGATGTTGAAATGAATTAAATAATCAGACTGCTAGTCATTTCCATAACCATAGCTTTGGAGTGACTAATACTATCAGTTACTAGTTTGTTTTCAATAATCTAACTTTTGCTAATTACTTAAAGAAAAATGAATATACTACATAATATTATAATAACAGTGTATAGTTTAAAGTATATAGTAGTTGCCAAAATAAGACTTCAGAGTCTCCCACTTACGGAGAACTTCCATGGGTGAAACAAACTGGGTGAAATACCAAGGATCTCTGGACAAAAATACAGTATTCTCCGGTAGTGATGCTGCCATTCAGGATTATCCCTGTTTCAGTGCCATTATGTTATATGCTCTCAGGCAACCACACTAGAGCATGGCAAATGTCATTAACAAAAAATGACCTGGAATACATGCCCAGAATAAGAGGCCATAAAAGAGATGCTTTGTCTGATGTGCTTTGGACTTACTACATTTTAATTTTATCTTTTTAACTCATTGTCTTTCTTGTTTCCCTTCTATTAGATGTTTTCTCAACTTCACGCACACCTTGTCCTCTATTTTTGTTCAATATTTATATTATAGTAGCACCCAGAAGCCCCACTCAGAATGAGGGACACGTGCTAATCACTGTGTAATTACGCACACAGATATGGTGCCTGCCCTGAAGAACTTACTGTTTAAGAATTATTATGCGCGCTCTCTCCCATCCCTTTGTATTGCTCTTCTGCTCTATTTTGCGTCAACTCTTGCTCCCCTCGTTGTGTTGACAATGACATGAGCTTTATTAGGATCCTGCACTATGAAACTGTGTTGTGCTAATGCTTCAGAAAACATGATTTTAGTAAAACTTCATTCCAGTGCCAGGACCTTGAGTTAAAGTAAGAGAAGAGGAACATTGGGCATCTGAAAATGAGTATTGTAAGGCCTCAGGTTAATGACGGCCTTAGGTTAATGGGGCCTCAGGTTAACGAAAGCATTAAATCCTGGAAGCTATTCTTGTCCATTCTAATTTATTAGCCTATGTATATTTCATACAAACTCCTTCCCCCCGCCCCCCCCCCCCAAAAAAAAAAAACCAGACCTCTTCTAAGTGACTCCTATTCACAGGTGCCCTGCTGTGTTGTGAAAATATATTTGATCCAGCCAGCGAGCATGTTTTTAATTGAAATATATGTTTTAGAACTAATTACATTTGTTCAGTTATTTCTTGTGATTAATAAAACAGGTTGATCAGTTTTGCCAGGAAAAGGGATCAAGTATATAAAATTGTTTTAAAGTTACATATTGGTTTCTGAAGAGAGGTTTTTTCCAAGAGAAGGGAATAAAATAGTCTAAAAATCTTCTTAAAGCATTGGGTTGGTCAGTTATTAAAGAAATCACTGCTTTTATGCCTTTCCACTGGGAAAAAGCAATAAAGAATACGGTAAAAAGATATATTGAGTTGCTGAAATGCCATATTTGGCTAGCATGAAGATAGGTTATCTACTGAAACGCTGCTGCTGCTAGTTGTACGTTGAAAAGCTGTTAGCTATTAAATTATTAAAGAACATGGACTTTTAAAAAATGGAATCAATCGCTGCCGGTATGTTGCCATTAAAAAAAAAATACAGATTACATGAATCCAAATAATAGATCATTGCAAGGTTAATTATATGCAATTATACATACAGTTTGTGTACCTCAGGGGTGGGCAAACTTTTTGGCCTGAGGGCCACATCTGCATGTAGAAATTGTATGGCAGGCTATGAATGCTCAAGCAATTGGGGTTGGGGTGCAGGACGAGGTTGGGGGTGTGGGCTCCAGGGTGGGGCCAGAAATGAGTTCAGGGTGCGGGAGGGGGCTCCAGTGTGGGGCGGGGGGGTTCCAGTGGGGGTGCAGGCTCTGGGGTGGTGCTGGGGATGAGGGGTTTGGGGTGTAGGGTGGGTACTCTGGGTTGAGACCGAGGGGTTTGGAGGGCGGGAGGGGAATCAGAGATGGGGCAGGGGATTGGGGCATGGGGGGGTGGCTCAGGGGTGCAGGCTCCAGGTGGCGCTTACCTCAAGTGGCTCCCGGAAGCAGCGGCATGTCCCCCCTCCGGCTCCTATGTGGAGGCGCAGCCAGGCGGCTCTACTGCGTGCTGCCCCATCCGCAGGTGCTGCCCCTGCAGCTCCCATTGGCCAGAAACTGTGGCCAATGGGAGCTGCAGGGGCGGCATTTGGGGTGGTGGCAGCATGCGGAGCAGAGCCCCCCTGGCTGCCCCTGTGCGTAGGAGGGGGGACATGCCACTGCTTCTGGGAGCCATGCAGAGTGGCCCCCGACCCTGCTCTCCGGCTGGAGTGGGGCAAGCCCCAGACCCCGCTCCCCAGTGGGAGGTGAAGGGCTGGATTAAAACAGCTGGCGGGCTGGATCCATCCCACGGGCCGTAGTTTGCCCACCTTTGGTGTGCCTGCTTGTGGTAGGACTGGTAGAGAAAATCCTTATAATCCATTAAAATGCAAATAAAATAAACCCACAGGAAATGTGTAGTTTACTGGTGCATGAGAGTGAAGCAAGTAGTTGAGTAAATTTAATTTAATAAAGTTCAAAAAGAGGTTGGGGGCAAATCTGTGCTGAAGCCAATGGGGCCAGGATTTCACCCGGATTTATTTAACTACAGATGTTTTCTTCTTTCATATTAGTTAGGATAACAGAGCAAGGGCACTTAATCCTCATGTTTGGTGGTACAAACTGATCTTAATAAGGAAGAATGTCCTACTGAATCATATATTGTTAAGTGCATAATGGTTTGGACTGTCTTTTCAAGCACCTGGAGTTACTTATGTTCAGACAGGGTAAATGACTTGATGGATTATTGATCTGTTTTGGTATGTTATTTCAGTGTTCTTAATATGTAGATACTGATGTTAATATCAGTTTGCATGTTACAATAAATTGTGTTCCTGCCATATGCATAATCCCATTTTATTCTGAATTTTAATCTACTTTATTTATTGTGTTAGAAAAAGACTAGTACTTTTGTAACTTTTCATGTAAAATAGTATTTTGCATTTCACACTGCATATTGCTTTTCATGCTGCCCGGATAGTCACTGGGAAGAGATTGCTTTCTTTCATTTTTAAGCACATTATGTAATCATAAAGTAATATTGTGGTCAATATAATGTAGTGTCTTTATGCATATTAACTCAAGATACTGGAGAGAGGTGCAACCCCTCTTCCGCCCCCCCCCCCGATTCTCCTCTCCCCAAAACACCCATAAGAACGGCCATATTCGGTCAGAGCAAAGGTCAGTCTAGCCCACTATCCTGTCTTCCGACAGTGACTAATGCCAGGTGCCCCAGAGGGAATGAAAAGAACAGGTAATCACCAAGTGATCCATCCCCTGTTGCCCATTCCCAGCTTCTGGCAAACAGAGGTTATGGACCTGGCAAATAGCCATTGATGGACGTATCTTCCATGAACTTATCTAGTTCGTTTTGGAACCCTATTATAGTCTTGGCCTGCACAACATCCTCTGGCAAGGAGTTCCACAGGTTGACTGTGTGTTGTGTGAAAAAAAATACTTCCTTTTGTTTGTTTTAAACCTGTTGCCTATTCATTTCATTTGGTGATCCCTAGTTCTTGAATGATGAGAAGGAGTAAATAACACTTCCTTATTTACTTTCTCTACACCAGTCATGATTTTATAGACCTCTATCATATCCCTTCTTAGTCATCTCTTTTCCAAGAGATGAAAAGTCCCAGTCTTATTAATCTCTCCTCATACGGAAGCCGTTCCATACCCCTTGTTGCTCTTTTCTGAACCTTTTCCAATTCCAATATATCCTTTTTTTTTTTTTAAATGGGGCAACCACATCTACACATAGTATTCAAGATGTGGGCGTACCATGGATTTATAGAGAGGCAATATGATATTTTCTGTCTTCTTATCTATCCCTTTCTTAACGATTCCCAACATTCTGGTCACTGCTTTGACTGCCACTGCACATTGAGTGGATGTTTTCAGAGAACTCCCCACAATGACTCCAAGATCTCTTTCTTGAATGGTAACAGCCAATTTAGACCCCATCATTTCAGATGTATAATGGGATTGTTTTCCAATGTGCATTACTTTGCATTTATCAACATTGAATTTCATCTGCCATTTTGTTGCCCAGTCACCCAGTTTTGAGAGATCCTTTTGTAGCTCTTTGCAGTCTACCTGGGTCTTAACTATCTTGAGCAATTTTTTTCCACTGTTTGCATCCGAAGAAGTGGGTATTCACCCACGAAAGCTTATGCTTCAATACCTCTGTTAGTCTATAAGGTGCCACAGGACCCTTTGTCGCTTGAGCAATTTTGTATCATCTGCAAATTTTGCCACCTCACTGTTTACCCCTTTTTCCAGATCATTTAAGAATATATTGAATGGAACTGGTCCCTGTACAGACCCTGAGGTACACCACTATTTACCTCTCTCCATTGTGAAAACTGACCATTTATTCCTACCCTTTGTTTCCTATCTTTTAACCAGTTACCAATCCATGAGAGAACCTTCCTTTTTATCCCATGACTGCTTACTTCGCTTCAGAGCCTTTGGTGAGGGACCTTGTCAAAGGCTTTCTGAAAATCTAAGTACGCTATATCCACTGAATCCCTCTTGTCCACATGCTTGTTGACCCTCTCAAAGAATTTTAGAAGATTGGTGAGGCATGATTTCCCTTTACAAAATTCATGTTGACTCTTCCCCAGCAAATTATGTTAATCTATGTGTCTGACAATTTTGTTCTTTACTATAGTTTCAACTAATTTGCTCGATACTGAAGTCTGGCTTACCGGCCTGTAATTGCCGGGATCACCTCTGGAGCCCTTTTTTAAAAATGGAGTCACATTAGCTATCCTCCTGTCATTTGGTACAGAAGCTGATTTAAATGATAAGTTACAGACTACAGTTAGTAGTCCTGCAATTTCACATTTGAGTTCCTTCAAAACTCTTGGGTGAATACCATCTGGTCCTGGTGACTTATTACTGTTTAGTTTATCAATTTGTTCCAAAGCCTCCTCTAATAACACCTCAATGTGGGACAGTTCCTCAGATATGTCACCTAAAAAGAATGGCTCAGGTTTGGGAATCTCCCTCACATGCTCAGCCATGAAAACTGATGCAAATAATTCATTTAGTTTCTCCACAATGGCCTTATCGTTCTTGAGTGCTCCTTTAGCATTTGGACCGCCCAGTGGCCCCACTGGTTGTTTAGCAGGCTTCCTGCTTCTGATGTACTTAAAAAAAAAATTCTATTATTTTTTGCATCTTTGGCTAGCTGTTCTTCAAATTCTTTTTTGGCCTTTCTAATTATATTTTTACATTTCATTTGTGAGAGTTTATGCTCCTTTCTATTTTCCTCACTAGGAATTAACTTCCACTTTTTAAAGGATGCCTTTTTGCCTGTCACAGCTTCTTTTACTTTGTTTAGCCACGGTGTCACTTTTTTGGTTCTCTTACTATGTTTTTTAATTTGGGGTATACATTTAATTTGAGCCTCTATTATGGTGTCTTTTAAAAGTTTCCATGCAGCTTGCAGGGATTTCACTTTTGGCACTATATCTTTTAATTTCTGTTTAATTAACCTCCTAAGTTTTGCGTAGTTCCTCTTTCTGAAATTAAATGCTGCAGTGTTGGGCTGCTGTGGTGTTTTCCCCACCACAGGGATGTTAAATTTAATTATATTATGGTCACTATTACCAAGGAGTCCAGCTATATTCACCTCTTGGACCAGATCTTGTGCTCCACTTAGGACTAAATCAAGAATTGCCTTTCCTCTTGTGGGTTCCAGGACTAGCTGCTCCAAGAAGCACTCATTTAAGGTGTCAAGAAATTTTATCTCTGCATCCCGCCCTGAGGTGACATGTACCCAGTCAATATGGGGATAGCTGAAATCCTCCATTATTATTGAGTTTTTTATTTTAGTAGCCTCTCTAAGCTACCTGAGCATTTCACAGTCACTATCATCACCATCCTGGTCAGGTGGTCGGTAATATATCCCTACTGCTATATTCTTATTATTAGAGCATGGAATTACTATCCATACAGATTCTATGGTACGGTTTGGTTCATCTAATATTTTTACTTCATTTGATTCTGTGCTTTCTTTCACATATAGTGCCACTCCCCCACCAGCACGATCTGTTCTGTCCTTCCGATATATTTTGTACCCTGGTATTACTGTGTCCCATTGATTATCCTCATTCCACCAAGTTTCCATGATGCCTATTATATCAATATCCACATTTAATATGAGGCACTCTAGTTCGCCCATCTTATTATTTAGACTTCTAGCATTGGTATATGGCTGTCTGCCATTACATGTAATTGAATGAAACTTTTTTTCTTTTGATTATTTCTCATTAGATCTTACCTGCATTTTATCATCTTCCATCCTCTCCTCCTTACTAGGACATAGGGAATCTCCATTAATAGATCCTCCCCTAAGGGACATCGCTGTCCGAACCACATTCTCCTCCGCACCTGTCGGCTTTCCCCCAGCCCTTAGTTTAAAAAATGCTCTACGACCTTTTTAATTTTAAGTGCCAGCACCCCAGAGTTAAATAATAGCAGAGGGGAGGAGAAACAAAGTAAGAGATGATTGTTAAGAGTGAAAAGCTTTGAAGAGCTGGAAATGGAAAAGACTCTGTGGAGAGCAAAGAAATTGCAAAAGAGAGAGCTCTTGCACTAGCAGTGGTGAAATTGTTCGAAGCAACAGATTAAGGACCCAGCTAGAAGTGTGGAAGGCACTTAGGGTATGTCTACACTACGAGAGTAGTTCGATTTTACTTAAACCGAATATATGAAACCGATATTACAAAGTCGAACGTGTGTATCCACACTAAGGACAGTAATTCGACGTTGTGAGTCCACAGTAACGGGGCAAGTGTCGACATTGCAAGCGGTGCACTGTGGGTAGCTATCCCACAGTTCCCACAGTCCCCGCTGCCCATTGGAATTCTGGGTTGAGCCCCCAATGCCTGCTGGGGCAAAAAATGTGTCGCGGGTGGTTTTGGGTATATGTCGTCATTCAACCCTCACTCCCGCCCTCCCTCCATGAAAGCGGCGGCAGGCAATCATTTCGCGCCCTTTTCTAGTGATTGACAGCACGGACGACACAGCACCGCGAGCATGGAGCCCGCTGCTATCATCGCTGCAGTTATGGCCGTTGTCAACACCTCGCGCCTTATCGTCCATTTTTTTCAGAGGCAGATGCTTAGAAATCCTGCCAGGAGGCTACGGCAGTGCCGTGAGGACATTGACTCTGAGAGGGGCACAGACCTCTCACAAAGCACGGGACCCCACACCCTGGACATCATGGTGACACTGGGTCATGTTGATGCAGTGGAACGGCGATTCTGGGCCCGGGAAACAAGCACGGACTGGTGGGACTGCATAGTGCTGCAGGTCTGGGATGAATCACAGTGGCTGCGAAACTTTCGGCTGCGTAAGGGCACTTTCCTGGAACTTTGTGAGTTACTGTCCCCTGCTAGGAAGCACCAGGACACCAGGATGCGAGCAGTCCTGACAGTCCAGAAGCGAGTGGCCATAGCCCTCTGGAAGCTTGCAACGCCAGACAGCTACCGGTCAGTCGCAAATCAATTTGGAGTGGGAAAATCTACCGTGGGGGTTGCTGTGATGCAAGTAGCCAACGCAATCGTTGAGCTGCTGCTGTCAAAGGTAGTGACCCTGGGAAACGTGCAGGTGATCATAGATGGCTTTGCTGTGATGGGATTCCCAAACTGCGGTGGGGCTATAGATGGAACTCACATCCCTATCCTGGGACCGTACCACCAGGACAGCCAGTACATTAACCGAAAGGGCTACTTTTCAATGGTGCTGCAAGCACTGGTGGATCATAAGGGACGTTTTACCAACATCAACGTCGAATGGCCGGGCAAGGTTCATGACGCTCGCGTTTTCAGGAACTATGGTCTGTTTAGACGGCTGCAGGAAGGTATTTACTTCCTAGACCAGAAAATAACTGTTGGGGATGTGGAGATGCCTATAGTGATCCTCGGGGACCCAGCCTACCCACTAATGCCCTGGCTCATGAAGCCGTACACGGGCGCCCTGGACAGTAGTAAGGAGCTGTTCAACTACCGTCTGAGCAAGTGCAGAATGGTGGTGGAGTGTGCCTTCGGACGCTTGAAGGGGAGATGGAGAAGCTTACTGACTCGCTCTGATCTCAGCGAAACCAATATCGCTATTGTTATTGCAGCTTGCTGTGTGCTCCACAATCTCTGTGAGAGCAAGGGGGAGATGTTTATGGCGGGGGTGGGAGGTTGAAGCAAATCGCTTGTCTGCTGATTATGCGCAGCCAGACACCCGGACGATTAGAAGAGCCCAGCGGGATGCGCTGTGCATCCGGGAAGCTTTGAAAGCTAGCTTCCAGACTGACCAGGGTAACCAGTGACTATTACGGTTGTTTAAACAGAAGCTGAACCTGCCTCCATTTCTTTACCCAGTTAATGTTGCCTATCCTCACCAATTACCAAACCCCTTCCCCCCCTTCCCACACACCCTTAAAAATAAAAGAAAGGAAACATTGTTCATTAAAACTGTCTTCTTTATTAAGGATTGCTCAGTAAATGGTTGAAACTGGGACGCATACTGCAGTTGGGGAGCGGGTGGAGTTAAGGAAAGGTCGCTTCTAAACTCGGGGAATTATATGCTCCTGCTCCTAGAGCAGTCCGCAGTGGTGGACTGGTTGTTTCTACGGAGCCTGCCACCCCTCCTTTTGGGGACTCTGGGGGGGGGGGGGAGGGGCTATGTGACTTTGTGGCGGGGGAGGGCGGTTACAGGTCCCCTGCAGCGTGGCTCTGTCATCCTGGCTCCGGACCGCTGCAGAAGGTCTGTAACCGCCCTCCCCCGCCACAAAGTCACATAGCCCCCCCACACAGAACATGAAAACTACCTCCCAGACTGACCAGGGTACCTAATGACTGCAGTGTGTGTATAAGCTTCTGGTGAACCTGCCCCCGTGTCTGTACCCTGGTAAAGGTGCCTATCCTCTCCGTTTACCAACCCCCTTCCCCCCCTTCAAACACACCGTCCTTTAAAAGAAAATGAAGGAAACAGTACTTAACAGAAACGTATTTTTTATTAAAGACTACACAGTTATGGGATGAAACTGGGACGAGGGCTAGGGTGGGGTGCAGTTGAAGGGAAGGAAAGGACGCATCAAATCTTGGGGAATGAGAGCCTTCTGCTACTTGAGCAGTCCGCAGGGGTGGAGTGACTGTTTTGCGGCCCCTGCCACCCCTCCTTCTTGGGACTTTGGGTGAGGGGGGAATGGGACTTTGTGGCGGGGGAGGGCGATTAGAGATTGAATGCAGTGGTGCTCTGTCCTCCTGCCTCCGGTCCTGCAGAACATCTACAAGGCGCCGGAGCGTGTCCGTTTGCTCCTGCATTAGCCCAAGCAGCGTCTGAGTCGCCTGCTGGTCTTCCTGCCGCCACCTGTCCTCCCGCGCTTCTGTCCTCTCCTCCCGTTCGCTGGATGCTCACGACATGTTCTCTCTCCACTGAGTCAGCTGTGCCGAATCAGTTTGGGAAGAGAGCATAAGTTCGGAGAACATCTTGTACCATGTTCTCTTTTTTCGCCGCCTGATCTGAGCCAGCCTCTGGGAGGGAGATGCTGTGGTAGGCCGGGAGACACTCGCAGCTGTGGGATGGAAAAAAGGGAGTGAATTCCTCACAAAGATACATTTTCGCGAAGAATGAATATAGTCTTTCCCTGTGAACAAGACCATGCACACTACCTATCACATGTGCACTCAGTACAAGGTCGAATTTTCTATCTTTATATTGAGTGCCTGGGGTCTTGGTGTACAGATGACATAAGCGGGGCCGGACAACGGAATTCGGCTAGCAGGCGGCCATGGTAAGCCGTAGACTTTTGGCTGCTGAAAGCTTAATTTACAGTAGCGCCCTCCTTTCACGTTCGAAGCACAGCTCCTAGCGTTGGCCACTTCCTGCTGCCGGCGATCCGGCCAGCATGAACTCTCCCCCTGCCCCGCCCCCCCCGGCGTGGCTGTCCCCGGGAACGGTCCCTGCATTCTGCCGGCAAACCGCTCAGCATGAACGGTCCGCCTCCCCGCCCCCATCGCGTGGCTGTCCCCGGGAACGGTCCCTGCATTCTGCCGGCGAACCGCTCAGCATGAACGGTCCGCCTCCCCGCCTCCACCGCGTGGCTGTCTCCGGGAACGGTCCCTGCATTCTGCCGGCGAACCGCTCAGCATGAACAGTCCGCCTCCCCGCCCCCACCGCGTGGCTGGTCTCGAGAAAGATTCCTGCAAGCTGCCGGGGAGCCGCCAAGCAGAAACGTTCCCCCTCCTCGCCCCCACCACGTGGCTGGGAACCACCGGGTAGATTTCTTTAAAGGAACAGGCAACCAGTCCCCATACTAAAATTCACCTACTTCAAACGAGGTCACCATGACTGATATCACTCTGATGAGGATTACGGAGACAAAGAAAGACCGTATGTTGCGTGAATGCCAGCAAACCCTGGGGCCATATGCTGCCATGCTTTGCCGGGCAATGATACCGGAGTACCTGCTACTAGTCTGGTGCGGAAAAGTTTCCTACCATGGAGGACGCAATAAGGCCGCTCTCCCCAGAAACCTTATGCAAAGGCTTTCACTGTACCTCCAGGAGAGCTTCATGGAGATGTCCCAGGAGGATTTCTGCTCTGTCCCCAGACATGTTAACAGACTTTTCCAGTAGCTGCACTGGCAACGGCTAAAAACTAAAGCGCCTAGGGCAAACTAATCATTAAAAACCCATTGCTAACATAGCATGTCTATTGTATTCAAAATAAATGTTTAAAAGACTCACCTACTGATCCTTCCCGTGATTCACGGTCCGGGTTACCGCCTTGGGAGGGTTGGTAGGGGATCTCCGTCAGGGTGATGAAGAGATCCTGGCTGTCGGGGAAATCAGCGTTGAAAGCGCTGTTGACTGCCTCGTCCTCCTCATCTCCTTCCTCATCTTCCCCGTCCACGAAAACCTCCGAGGAAGCGGCTGTTGATTATACCCCATCGTCGGAGTCCACGGACACTGGTGGGGGAGTGGTGGCGGCCCCACCTAGAATTGCATGCAGTGCCTCGTAGAAATGGCATGTTTGGGGCTGGGATCCGGAGCGTCCGTTTGACTCTTTGGTCTTCTGGTACGCTTGTCGCAGCTCCTTGATTTTCACGCGGCACTGCGTTGCATCCCGGCTGTATCCTCTCTCCGTCATGGCCTTGGATATTTTTTCATAAATTTTTGCATTCCGTCTTTTGGATTGGAGCTCGGATAGGACGGCTTCATCTCCCCACACGCGATCAGATCCAAGACTTCCCGATCAGTCCATGCTGGAGCCCTCTTTCTATTCTGGGATTGCATGGTAACCTCTGCTGGAGAGCTCTGCATCGTTGCCAGTGCTGCTGAGCTCGCCACGATGTCCAAACAGGAAATGGTATTCAAACTGGCCAGACAGGAAAAGGAATTCAAATTTTCCCGGGTCTTTTCCTGTGTGGCTGGTCAGAGCATCCGACCTTGGACTGCTGTCCAGAGTGTCCACAGAGTGGTGCACTGTGGGATAGCTCCAGGAGCTATTAGCGTCGAATTCCGTCCGCACTAACCCTAATTTTACATGGCCATGTCGAATTTAGTGCTACTCCCCTCATCGGGGAGGAGTACAGAAATCAATTTAAAGAGCACTTTATGTCGAAATAAATAGCTTCGTTGTGTGGACGGGTGCAGGGTTAATTCGAGTTAACGCTGCTAAATTCGACATAAACTCCTAGTGTAGACCAGGCCTTAGGAGGCAAAGTTCATGACATAAGCAAGACCATGTCCATGAGGGTTTTAAAGCCAAAGAGAACAAGATTTGTCTGGATCCTGAAATTAATGGGAAGCTGGTGGATTTGCATGAATTCTGAGGTGTAACTGTTCATGCCATTTTTTATAATGAACACATTGTATGGTATCAGAGATCATATTGCAATGACTGGCATCAGTGCCATGAGTCAAGTCAGCAATATCAGATGATATGCAAAAGGGAAGATGAGTATCACGCTGGCTATAAGTTGAATATGTTCATGGCAAATATTGCTCCCCTTTGCACAGGTGCAGAAGGCCAGACAGGCAGTGAAACTGTTAGACTTTCGCTGGGTGACTGAAAAGAGGCACAGGATGTAGGATTCTTCATGTGCAGCTATACTCGGAGAAGGCTCTTTCCACCCTCTTGCACAATGTTGTTTTAAAGGTGTAGCAGGTTGGGGGGGAAGGCTGGAAAGTGGCCAGTGGATTCAAAACTACACATATTTATTAGCAAGCCCCATTTCCAGTATAGAGATGATTAGGGGAGCAGGGCAGAGTGGCGGTCATGGAGTGGTTGTGCTATCATTCCTTGCAGAGTATTTAGTTATTCTCACTACCACACCCATCCACACACACCGAGTGCATAGAATTTTGTGAGTCCTTATATAATTAACCATCAGACACCTACAATGGCATAGCAATCTTATTGACCAGCATGGTCAACCGTCATAAGTAAACCGTTTCAACAATAAACAGTTTAAGACAAGGACAAAAAAATGTACTGTTTCACTCAAAGTTTAGTCAAAATGATATTCTGAGCTCTATATTCCAGTAGTGTGTTTTTCTTCTTTAGTACCTCAGGAAATACACTTTTTGCTCTGGTGGGAGGTAGGTAGGGTTGCAAGCACTCCAGGATTGTCCTGGAGTCTCCAGGAACTAAAGATTAATCTTTAATTAAAGATTATGTCATGTGATGAAACCTCCAGGAATACGTCCAACCAAAATTGGCAACCCTAGTGGTAGGTTGTGAGTTTAGTTGGAAATACTGCATTAATGTAGCTTCATAGTGGGGGATTTTGTTGTTGTTGTTTTCTTTTAAGAAATCCCTCTTCATCAGAACTAAAAATCTTGTGTCAAAGGTCATACATCTGGAAACATTAGCATTTAATTTCCCATATGCGCAATACAAGCTCTTAGTTGAGTCCTGCAACAAGAATTCTGCCTTTATCCTAGAAATCCAACAATCCAAAGTTAATTTATTGTTGAAAGCTGTGTTTCAGTTGGGTGTCTCCTGTTTATCATGTACAATTGGTTATATTTTATGATCATCAAGAGCAATTTTAAAAGTAGGGAATTAGGTCTCTTTTCACCTCCCCCCCTCTATTCTATAGCACTTTGCAAACCCAATAATCTGTTTTGCTGGCCCAAATGTAGTATTCTGAATTTCAATTTTGCTTGTTTTTGTTCTGTTTAATGATGTTACAAGAAACAGCGGTAGAGTGGAGTTTGAAGTGATTCCCTGTCTCAGTAGTTCTCCACCATCCAGTTTCTCAGGTGATTTCCCATTCTACCTTCTGCTTACTGGTGCAAGAGTTGTGTAGACTTGAGTGTCCTGGTGATAGCCCATCTGATTTTTTGTTTATTTCTGTTTTAATCTCTTATAAGGTAGATTCTTTCCTTCCACAACGGGAAGCTTTCAGGAGTTGCTACAAGGTGCATATTTTTGCTGGAATCGACTAGCTCAGGGAGTTTGAGTTTGAAAAACATCCTCTTGTGTGTTATTTTTACTTTTAAGAATGTGTTGTCACAAACTCTTAAAGAACAATTCACATTAGAGGAGTGAGAGATGTTCAGAGCTCAGACAGTATCCCATGCCTATTGCCTTTTGAATGGTGAGACTTGACCCCAGCGTGCTTTTGTTTCCGATACCCCACTCTTTTTAGTCTCTCTTTTGCTGCAGGTATTTAACTTTTGCCTTTCTATGGCTCTGCAAAGCTTTGAAAGTGCTAGATTATTTAAAGCATATTAGAGATATAAGGGAAAATATATGCAATATGTAACCACCGATTCCTTTGTTTTGACATTTATCTTACTGTATTCATTCTGCCAGTTGGCTTCAGGCACAGCTACCAAAAGAATGAGCACATGTTGCATTCATTAGTTCTCATCTGGCTCTACTTGGTTTTGCAAGACAGACAAAAGCATGGTCATATTAAATAGACTGTAATGCATTTGTAATATGAGTTCTCTCACACTTAATGGAATGATAGCATTGCAAAAGCAGCTAGTTTTAAACTAGGATATTACACTTCTTCAATTTATTGTAAAACAGTGCGTATAAGTATATTGCTAGTGGTAGCATTTCTTTTTAATTTTGAGAGATATGGTATGAAAATACCAAAAATTGGTATATCACTTCCATTTTCTCATGCATTGTTTGGCTGCGGTTAGAATTTTTATTGATTGTAATACATGAGCAAACACACTTTGGGACAGTAAGAGTTTTCATTTACACTGGTTTTTTTTGTTTTTCCAGTTATTAAAAATTCAACATTGGAAATCCTCATGGTTAGTTATTCTTAACTGTAATTGTTTATTCAGGTCTATGTAGGTGAATAAAAATTCAGTTGTTGCTTTTTTAATTTTGTAAAAACTAATCTGAAAAACCTGTGGATTAGCACACATTGAGGACAAGTGGCAGTATAGCTTAATCAGAAGGAGAAATAGCAGAGGTACAGGTCTTTAAATTAAGAGGCCAACTTTGCTCCTGTTGATTTAAATGGGGGTAGGAATGGACCCTAGTTGTGTAGAAACAATAGCCTTTTTTTTCTCTCCCCCTCCCCTTATTTTGAAAACTAGTTAGTAAGAATTTTGTGAATTACTTGAACTTGTGCTAAGACAGAGGTAACAGAGTTGGAACATTTGAGATCTTTAATTGATAGCTTGTGCACTGTGACAAATTGCTGTAGTGCATGGGTAAGTGAGTGCCTTTATTCTTGTATTTCTGACGTCTGAGATTTAGCCACTCCCTGAAACAGTCTCAGATTTTTGTCTGCATCCCACCCCCTTTTGCCTCTCTCTCTCTCTCTCTCTCTCAAAAGCAGAAGCTTTTCTCTTGCTCAGAGTGCAAAGAGAGGCAGAAGGAGGAGACCTATCTTAAGGAGTTTTTATTTGTGCCAACACAGAAGTGCTTTGTGGTGGGCCATCTGGACTGGGAGGATTTCCTCAGAATTCGAAGTATGCCGTCAGATTTAGAGAGCTGGGATTTGCTCTGAAACTGTCTGGGAAGGCAGCAAGAAACGTAGACACAACTGGTTTTATAGTACTTGTAACATAGGTGACAAGAATGGAAGACAGCTTGCCTTGTCTTGCTTCAGTATGTGATTCCTCAGCACTTATGAACTTCTGCACTGGTAAAGTATATCTATCTTTTCTTTACTGGGAATGCCAGTGCAGTCTTGTGCTAAAGACTGCTAAAATGAGTTCCAACTCTTTCTGTGCAGGTCACTTTAGCCCACACCAAAAAAAATAAATATGCACAAGTAAATAACATGACAAATATTTATCTGCATACATCAGTAACTCTGCATCCTCATTACAGTCAACAAGGTGTGCTTATTCAGAGATCAAGATAGCATACTATAATGTAATTTACAGAACAGAATACATGGTGGCCTTGAGAAAGAAAACAAACAAAACAACTTTTTACTAGTGTACATGTACAATATAAAATACTTAATAGAGAGGGAATAATTAAACTTAAATATTTGATGGAAAAATACTCTTGGCATGGTGACTTTTGTAGTGTGAAATCCCCCCCCCCCCCCCCCCCCCAAAAAAAATAACAGGCTGGATCATAAAATGTATCACATAATGATTTTTTTTTCCTTTTAAACAGAGAAATATTTCAAATTAATATATGATCTATGTAAGCCTTTCACTGAGAAATGCTTCAGAAAACTAATTGAAGCTGAAATAGACAGTGCTGTATTAAAAAATTAAGTAAGCCCCTGCAAGAAAGTTTTGATTGCATTGGATTCCTGAGGCAGGAGGCAGTAAAGATTCATTCACAATAAGTAGTTAAAATAATCATGCATGCTGAAATTTCAAGTATGTGCAATGCTGTATTTTTGTTTCTGTATGTCATGCCATGTTCTCCTCACAAACTTAACTCTGTCTTCCTTTTCATTTTTAACTTTGATTGAAGCCTTAGTAAGAGTAGCAAAAACTTTCAACACAAACTTCCTTTGTTTAAACAATTGTTATCAAACTAATCTGTATTTAGTGTAAGTCGGAAAATTAACTGCAAAGTTCCTGCTCTTTCATAAAGAAGTTTGAGGTAGATCTTTAATATTCTGATACAAGACCACTAAGTCAAATTAGAGGAATGAAAATACTGCTGGGTAGTCAATAAATATATACTCATCCCAAAATCACACATCCCTCACTGAAAAAAGTACTGCTTTGCTTACTGATTCATAAAGGACAATTTTGATATGAGTACAACAGTACATGTACAAAATCACATGCTTTACAGCCTTAAGATAAAAGATGAACAGGAAATGATTAATTCCATATTTAAACTTTTTTTTTTTTGACATTTCCCAAATGTAATGGTAAATGCTCAGAGCAGTAGATTTCCATGCATGTTTAATTGGTAGAAGAAAAGCATTGCTCTAATGTAAGTTCCTAAACTGGGAAATGTACTGTACTTTATCTGCTGCAGAATTCAAAGCATTCAACCACGGTTAATGAATGTAATATTAAGATGTTGCAATCAGAGGGGAGTGAATTGGAAATTTAAAAAATACTAGTGCTTCTCATAATCCCTTGCACTGTTACACAATCCCAGAAAGTACAGCAATACGAAGAAGGCTGCTGTTTAACTCTTTAAGTACCTGCAGAACAGAAATCAAAGGGCACTAAGTTCTGTGGAAATACTTAGGGCCATATTTGGCCACCCTTGTTGATGCTGAGTAGCACCTTATTCAGCAAAAACTCCCATATGTTCTTATATTCCTTAGTAAATAATGTTTTAATAATCCTCTGGGAAAAAATTCAGATGTCATCTCAAGATGGTGATTTTTAAAGGCAAACATGAAATTACAAATTGTGAAACTGTTAATCTTTCTTAAGTATTTCCATCTTAATGTGTGTTGGAAATATGTGCCCCTTTCTACCTTCTAACAACAGCAATTTTAGTTTTAATTAATTGGAAGCAGGAGAGTACGAAAGGATCATACTTGATCCTGTAGTCTAAGAGAAGGACTCAAATCTTTAACTTATATTTAACAAAGCACGTAAATTTACATTAAAGTCTCTAATTAGAACAAAAACACAAATAACAATAAAACAAGGATCTTATCATTCATTTTTGTATTGGGTCTTTGTCATAATCAAGGTTTTAGCCCTCATTGGACAAATTAGCCTACCATTTGTTTCTATACTTGTTCTGTGGAACATAACTTCCCCTTTGCAATTTGAAAAAAAATCATTCCTATGAAATTGTATTATATAAAATTTTGGAAGGAATTTGCTCTGTTTTGAAAATAAAGCATTTCAAGCTTAAGTAACAAGCTTTTTGGAGAAGCAGCTGCTTCTTCACAGGTTTAAACTGGGTTGCCATTATAAGTCATACTTTTGATCTTCCCCCTAAAATTGTCTCCTTGGTATAAGGCTTAACAACTCTGAAATGCTCTTTTTTAAAAACCACAACATACATTTTAGATATAAGGTGCAGAAAACAATGGTCTGATAATGGTGGTTGACTCACGCCTTATAAGAACCTGACCCCATAAAAGGGCTACTTGCATAAACAAGGTTTGCAGGACTGGGCTCTAGTTGTTTGGCAAAACTGCCACTGATGGCAGGAGTTATGTCTAGGCAAGCTTTTGGCACCCTGCTTTACCTGTAATTGTTTTCATGTTGTAGATGAGACTGACAGAAATGAGTGGGGGAAGGAGTAGAGGGGAAAGGAATTTTCTCCACTTATTGTGGGGAAATCCTGATTTCCATTTCCAGATCTTATAGTGCATACATTCAAGTGCTCATCTCCTGCTTTCACTAAAAATAGATTCCTTCATCATGAATGAGGCTAAAGAGTGGAGCACTTGCACTTCCTTTATAGCATGGGATATATCACATCACACCTGGCAGAGAAGCTTATTCAAATTTAAACTACTTGTGCTAGATAGAAATAACGGCAATTTTTCTGCAAATGTTTGGTTATAAGGATGGCTTTTATAATTAAAACAGCGTCAGTGCCCCGTAATAGCATCTTCAGAGAGAACTTTGCTGTACAATTATCTCCTGCCTGATGTATGTTGTTTGAGCCCAGGATTGAGGTTTTCGTTTTGTACCAGAGAAGATAAATTTACTTGCAAGCAAAATTAAGGAATTTAAAAAAAATCAAGTAGTGAGTGTGTTATTGGGGTCTGAGTATTTCAAATGACATTGTAACATTTTTTAATGAATGTACGCAAATTCTAATGACACTGACTGCTGTGTAGCTGTTTTTGGAAAGCTGGATGACAGTAGACTGTCCTATTGTCTGGAAATATATATATTTTTAAAGAGTTTACTTAGGCTTTGGCTATTCTGGGCTTTTAACCTTGGTTAGATCCATCAGAGCCTAGCAACCAGTAGAAGTACACTGGTTTAAATTCCTATTTTAAGCAGGAAAAGCTCCATTTTGATTAATAGAATTCAAGGCCAGAAGAGATCATTGTGATTGTCTTGTGTGACCTCTGTATATAACACAAGCCATACAACTTCCCCAAAATAATGTATGTTTGAACTAGAGGGTACCTTAAAATAAAAATAAAATAAAGTAATCCAATCTTGATTTAAAAATTGCCAGTGTTGGAGAATCCACCACCAATTTTGATACATTCTTCCAGTCATCCTCAGTGAGGGTTAATTACCCTCACTGTTAAAAGTGCATGCCTAATTTCCGGTCTGATCTTCAACTTCCAACCATTGGCTCTTGTTATACCTTTTGATCTGGTGCAGCTTATGCTAGTTTCAAGCCAAAGTAATCTGTGTGGGTGCAGATCATGGTTTATAGCAGATTTGACTGTCTACACTAGGGTTTGGCAGCAACTCTGGCGACTGGCCACTGATAGGTAAATCTGCAGTGTAGACAAGGCCTTTAGAGTGTGGAGAAGGGAGAGGAATTGAAGAGAGTGCCCAGAAACTCTAGATGTCACATTTGTCTTGTCAGTTGCTCCTGATTCCAGGAGAGCTTCTCTTCCCCAACAAAAGGGAGAAGGGGGTTGTTGTATCCATGTTTCCTCTCTTCTTTTCCTCTCTATAGCTTTCAGTAATTGAGAGTCTGATGTGTTGGAACTGGGAGGGAGTGTTGGCAGGGCTGGTGCAAGGAAGTTTCGCGCCCTAGGTGAAACTTCCTTGCACCAGCCCTGCGCGCTCCCCCCGCCCCCCGCGGGCTGGCAGCTCCGCCCACGGCACCCCCCGGCTCCCGGCTCAGCATGTGCCGCAGACACAGGAGCCTATATAAGAGGCTCGTAGCCCAGCACCTTCTCGGCCACCTGGAACACGTCCCTGACGTTGGGGTAACGCAGGAGCCCCCGGCCCATCCCCACGAACTGGCTGCCCTGGCTGGGGAAGAGCAGCACCATCTCCTCCTGGGGGGGCCACTGCCGCGCCACCACCGGCTCCTAGTCCCCCACCGAGCTCTTCAGCAGCGCGGTCAGGTTCCTGGCTTGGCCCCCGCCGGGCCACAAGCTGCCCCTGTGTCCGGGCGCTCCAGGGAGGGCGGCGCGCGCTTGGCAGCCGCCGCCCCACCCAGCTGCACCTAATGGGTCCCACGAGGGAGGCGAGGCCTCGTCAGGACCACGCCGAAGCCCCCATTGCCACGGCAACCAGACTCAGCATAGCTCGGCTTTGGCGGCCCCACATGGAGCTCCCGGTGCGCGTGGGAAAAGGCTTCCCCGCACTGGGAAACGGGATGCGAGAGAAAGGTTCCACCCGACTAAAAAGTCCCCTCGCCAGGTACGCTCTACCCACCGGAGAGCCCCGCCGCACACACCGCCCTCCCGGCTCAGCGAGGCTCCGTGGCTGCCACCCCCGGGCTCCCGGCGCCCTAGCGACCGCCTAGGGTCGCCTAGTGGGCGCGCTGGCCCTGAGTGTTGGGTGGAATTGGTTAAGGCAGAGGGGCTGTGAGATAGGTCCTCTGTGCTCAAGTGCTGGCTATACCATTGAATCGCTGTGTGATGTTGGGCATCGTCAGAGAAGAGGCACTTTCATAGATGCTAAGTAGTAATATTTTACAGTTCTTCCCTATGTGACTGTTACTCAGTTAGGTGGGGAATAGTCTCCTCTGTGCTAGGATGCCAGTGGAAAGGGAAAGTTATCTCAGCTGAGGTCATTCCCTTGTGCCAAATTGCAGCCTAAAGCAGTCGAGCTGTACGGAGTCACTCTACCCTTGGGAATGGACAGTTGCACACACTGTGGAATGTCTAATGTTGCATTCTGTAGTTTCGGGAAAGGGAGCAGTCTCCGTGTCTCTGTCACCCAGGAAATTCATGGCAATTTTCTTCGCCAGCGGATGTGGAATTATTTTTTTTCTGGCTAGGACAGCGAAAGTAAAGATAGAATATTCACACTCATTTTTAATTAGACACTGATGTGACTAATGTTGTGTTGTGTTAGATATTTAAAAAGACCGAAATGTCTCAGGGAGAAATTGTCTCCCCACAGTAACTGTGAATAAGTGTGTTTTGGGCCGAGGGAGGTCCTGCAATGGTAGAGGTTAATCCCCTCCATCAACCCGTGGAGTGGCACTAGAGTTATTAAGGTGCTACAGGACTCTTTGTCACATCTGATACTGTAGCCCATGTCGGGTTCTGCTCCTACTCAGTTACACAAGGGTTAATTTTCATATACAAAGGTAAATTATACTCATGAACTAAGCCAAAATCCATAGTGATTTAAACTTTAATCAATATCTGTGTTTTTGTAATATTTTATATGAATCATTAATTTTAAAGTATATTATCTGTCTTCTCTTTCAGTTTTTAAGTGTGTAGTACATCGTAATTTTTGACATCAGACTTTTACATTTATCACCATCTTACACCATATTTATCTTTATCACCATATTACAGTAATGTTTAGAGTAGAGCTGATGTGAAATTTTTTCATCAAAGTAATTGCAATGAAAAATGTCTTTTTTTTTTCTTCATTCAAGAAAAATAGAATATTTCATTTTTGATGTCTTCCAGTTTTCTATTAACTGGAAACTGAAATCAGAAAAAAATTGCTGAAAACTTAAAATATTTCAATTAAAAAGAAATGAAAACTTTTAATGGGAAATTTCTACAGAACAGTGGGGGAAAACATTTTTTAAAAATTCCCACAAAAAACAAATATATTTTTCGACCAGCTCTAATCTAGAGGTATAAAGTCGTCATTGTGTTAGGCTCTGCACAAACTGTTAGAACAGCGACAGTCCCTGATTTAGTGAACTCTCAATTTTAAAGATTGGAGGTGAAATCCTGGCCCCATTGAAGTCTGTGAGAGTTTTGCCATTGACCTCAATGGGGCAAGAATTCTGCCAAAGAAGTTGCATCAGTCATCTTATATTTGTTTGTAAATTATGTTACACTTCAGCCCAGTTTAAACTGGTCTGGGCACAGAATTTAAATGAACATATTGTAAAGCAGCTTCGGATAATTTAGTATTAATTCAGTTGGGCTAAGCAGTATGAACTCATTAGTTTAGAAATGAAGTTAACGTAATGTGTAGTGTTCAGCTAATTTTGTTCGCAGGCCAGTGTACACAGGGTCTCCCTTAAACTAAACTTACTATCAAAGAGCTATTTGCTTCTGACAGCTTTTCCCTTTTCAGGTAACTGATACCAAGGAGCATGTCTTGTCTTATCCAGCTTTGCCCAGAATAACCTAGCACGTGTCAGTCCTGTGCAGAACAATGAAGATAGTTAGTCTAACCATCATTGTTGTTTGACCAACTGAAACAAGTCAGAAAATATGGGCATTTTACAGACAGAGTTTGCTAAAATTATATAGGGCACCTGGCATTTTCTGTCTTTGCTGTACTTTAAGGTCAATAATTGGTATTTTACTGAGAACTAAGGAAGGAGAAGCATGTGATATCACTGGCATATTGCTCAGTATAATTTTGTTACCACTCAAGATCTCAATATAACACAAACATTATGTAATATGCTTGCAACTTATTTGGTTAATTTGATTGCTTTTAAAAAAAATCAAAAATTATTGTTGAGGTATTTCTGCCAAATGTATGCTTGAGTCTACCACCCTTTTAATGGTTACGGGAATGTGTATTAACCACCAGAGAGGGGTATGCAGGGATAACGATGACTGAAATAGGATGACTATTAATCTTTCACAGAAAAGAACTGAAAACTATATAGCTGAAGTCTTGTCTGTTGCTTATTCTTAGTTAATAATAGCACAGTCCTGGAGTATTGTCAGAAAATTAGCCCAGTAGCACTCACAATATACAAACATGTTAAAGGAGCAAAGTAGCTAAGCAAACTCACTTCAAAAATTACAAAGATAAAAAGCAGAGTATAAATTGTTTAGGACCCCGAGCAGCTCAAGGGGGCCACCTATTCACTTTTAATTGTGTGTGTGAGGGGCAAAATATTCCTGCTTAGGGCCCCCAATGGACTAGTACCACCTCTCCTTGTGCATGTTTTTTAGTCACATAAAAGTTGAAATTGACCCTTGTGAAGTGGGACCCGAATAAGTATGCAAGCTCTCCACATAACTTAAGCATTACACAGCCCCATATTAAGGGCTTATATGATGCAAAGGGTCTTAAAGCAAAACTCATCTGTGCAGGAGACAGAGTTTTCTTGGGTGTTGATTCAAGATTGGGAAACAATCCCACAGCAGTTTAGAACCATCAAAACTAAGTGCAAGGCTCACTTCTTTGACCTTGCCTTCTCAAACATAACCCCATGGTGATATATTAAAAGAAAAAACAACAACACTGGTTTGCACACAAACTGGGGAGAGGGTGAGAGAATGAACCACGTGAGAGAAATTAGTAACATTGCTTAATGCACTCCTGGAAGGTGATCAGATACTATGGTGCTGAGCATGCTGTAAGTATTTCCATAAAATAGGATAGAACTTAGAGGCTCTCTCCCCTGTGGGGAATTTTACCTCTAACAGAAAGCAGTTGGTTTTGAAATCTTGCTTAACATATTTTTTTTTTCAAGCATGAATTACTGCCAATTCACAGAAATGTTTAAAACTAGCACACCCATAGGTACATCTTATTTTATTTCTAAACTGCCATAGATGTGCACTGTGTTTACAGTAGGGTGACCAGACAGCAAATGTGAAAAATCAGGACAGGGGTGGGGGGTAATAGGAGCCTATATAAAAAAAAGACCCAAAAATAGGGACTGTCCCTGTAAAATTGGGACATCTGGTCACCCTAGTTTACAAACTGACAAAAGGCAGGGGACCCTGCTCTGAGATTATTATCAGGAGCTGATCCTACAATCCTTCCCCAGTAATCCTTACCTATTAGCTCATTGACTTCAATAGGGCCACTTGGGTGAGCCACAGTTTATACGAAGGGGTAGCCCTAAGAGAGCTGTGAGAATTGAAGTATGACTATAATGTCTGCCCATATTGGTCAGGCCAGAGCCTTCATAGCTTGAGAGATCTAAGATCATAACTGAAGGAAGTATGACAGATGCGGGTTACTAGGTATTACTAATGTCAGTCCTCAATTTACCCCTCTTGCACGCAAACCAAGCATTATCTCACTTTATTCTACTCTGTTAATATAAAAAATGTGAAATCTTGAAAATGAGGTTATGGGAAGACTTATGGATGCCAAAAGATGGATGCCGTATGGATGTCATGTCAAGCTTTTTTGCTCTTGTTTTTGTTTTGCTCTTGTGTTTTGCGTTTTTGTCATGTCTTAACAAGGCGTTTGGCCAGTAACACTAAGCAGAAATAGCATAATGATTGTACAGTCCCATTATATAATTGTAAATAGACACTTCGTTATGTGTGATGCTTAGAAGTGAATAGTCCATCCATCTGGGATAATTTTAATATGAATTTATATAATTTAATCCTGTAATTTAACAGAGACTTCTGGGAAATGGAATAAACTGGTAATTCTGTGGTCAGATTTCAGCTACAGTCAAAATGAACTCGCTTCTTAGAATTGCTTTTCTGTTTCAGATTATTCCAATACGAGACACCGAGCTAAGTTTTGAAAGGTCTAGAGAAAAAAAAATTCTGTGGAAAGGGTGGCTGGGGGGTGTACATGGGGGGGGGGGGCGGGGCGGGGTGTGTGGAACTAGAGTAAATACTAAATCTTTCAACAGACAAGTTACATTTGGCAGATTAACCTTTTCTGATATTTGTAAATATTTATCAAGTTTATCAGCTAATAGCAATTATTACTGAGTTGAATAGGTTACTATAAAAATATGCGTCTCCTGTCTGTAGGATGCATGCAGATGGTACCCAACTTCATTGTCTCTAATTTGTCTCATGTAGTGTAATGGATGACAGTATTTACTGGAAATTGGGATTTGGCTGAGCTAGCTGGCTGAAGTCCAGTTGAATAATGACTGAGATGATATTGGTAGTCTGAGGGATGCAACCAGAAGGGTATTCATAATTATATCAGCTCCCTTTATTGAGAGACTGAAACCGGATTTATTGGGGGATTGACACAGGTTTGCGATTTCGGGTTCTTGTTCTACATTGGAATTATAGACGTTGTTTCTGGATTGCCTTTTGGGGAGGATTCTCATTGGAGTCCCTTTGATTAGTTAAAATTCTTGGTTTGTTAAATTTTAAAAAACCTAAAGAAAATCAAAACACAACACGAACAACAAAAAATCTGCTTTTTTGAGCACAAAGGACTGAGTGGGTAGAATCTAATTTTCAGTGTCACACTTATTTAGCCGCAGGCAGGCTTTCTCCCTCAGTCATGAGTCAAGTTTTGATTGTACTTTATCACTCCCCTTTTTTCAGTTGTTTCCGACACATCTGGGGAAAAACACTATCCATTATTCAAATACTTAGTGTACTAGAGTTGGTGCTGTTCTGCAGAGCCTTCTCTTTCATGTCGGCCATTTCATGCAATACTCTTCCTTTTGTGAACAAGCAATCCCTGGAGGGATCTGGTGTGTATCTCTAGGATTTTGTTACCTTTTAACCTGACATACATGCTCTTTGCCTTACTGTATTTAACTTCATATTTAAATAAGTACAGCAATGTTTCTCTTCCTCTTCCATTTCCCAGAAGAACAAGTTTAATTTGAGGGAGCAACCAGGCAAGAAATGAGAGAAAACTCCAAAGCAAAAAAGCAAAGCACACACACTCTGCCTACAGTAGGAAATCCTGCTGTGTTTGACAATGGGTATCAGAGAGTTTGTCTAGGCCAGCGGTTCTCAAACTTCATTGCACCATGACCCCCTTCTGACAACATAAATTACTACAGGACCCCAGGAGGGTCGCAGGGGGGCCAAAGTCCAAGCCCCACAGCCCTGGGCGGGAGGGGAGGGGGGCCAAGCCAAAGGGCTTCACCCTGGGTGCGGGGCATGTAACTTGAGTCCTGCCACCAAGGGCTGAAGCCCTTAGGCGTTGGCTTGAGCCCCAGGCCCCACCAAGTCTAACACCAACCCTGGCGACCCCATTAAAATGTGGTTGTGACCCATTTTGGGGGTCCAACCCATAGTTTGAGAACTGGTCTAAGCTAAAAGAAACACAGTAGCTTGTGCTTTCCAACTAACTCATTCTAAAAGTCTAGTGTAATGCAGTGAAGGCAAATCTATACTTCAGCACATGCAAGCCAAGGGTTCAACTCAACCAGCTAGCACCTGCTAGTCATTTTCAACATGTTTTTAAGAAACACCTTTCCCCTAATATAGATTTACCCAAGTACAACTCCATCCACAACCATTGTTGAAAATGGTAGTCCTACAGTGTACATAGGGTAAAGGAAATAATAGGAAAACATGGAAAAATCCTTTTTTTACTGGGCATGTCCTGTGACCACATCCATCCACGTTGATACTTCAAGCAACTCTTCCTTTCCTGAAAGCTGGTGCAAGTCACTGCAGCTAAAACAGTAGGATGTGTAAGGGGGAGTTCCTTTACACTATAGACCAGGGCTTTGGATCCGGCTCGCGAGATTGCCACCCCCGTGGCACTGCAGGCCCCGTGCTGCTGCTGGAAGCGGACAGCATCACGTCCCTGCAGACCCTGGGAAAGTGTGAGGGGGGCAGAGGGCTCTGTGCGCTGCCCTTGCCTGCAGGCACTACCCCCCACAGCTCCCATTGGCCGGGAATGGGGAACCGCGGCCAATGGGAGCTTTGGGGGAGGTTCCCACATGCGAGGGCAGCGCGTGGAGCTCTCTGCTCTCCCTCCCTCAGGCACATGGTGCCGTCCACTTCTGGGAGTGGCGCGGGGCCAGGCCAGGCAGGGAGCCTGCCTCAACCTCACTGCGCACCACTTCCTCCCCAGAGCCGCTCAAGGTAAGCGGCGCCGGGCCGGAGCCAGCACCCCGAACCCCTGCCTTGAGCCCCTTGTCGTGCTCCTCCTGCACCTCCACCCCCTGCCCTGAGCCTCCTGCCGCACCCTGCACTCTCCGGCACCCCAACCCCTACCCTGAGCCCCCTCCTGCACCCCAACCCCTTGCCCTGAGCCCCTTCCTGCACACCGCACCCCCTCCCACACCACGCACTCCCTCTCGCACCCCAGCCCCCTATCCCAGCCCTACATTCATGGCCCTGCATGCAATTTCCCTACACCCATGTGGTCCTCGGGCCAAAAAGTTTGCCCACCCCTGCTATAGAGGCTTCACCTATGTCAAACAAAAATTATATGTAAAGCACATGTGAATGCAATATAAATACCATATTGTTTGTACATAATTCATACACAAACTACATGAATATAATCCCTTTTATATGAAAGTCCTCACACACCTAATGTAATACATAAAAATATGATTAAATATGGAAAAGACATGCTTACTCTGCACAGATGTCATAAAAATATATAGTACATGTGTGTAAACTAATACATACACGTATCACTTAGTTCATGAATCATATGTGATACTTCATAATTCTTATATGTAGAACATGCTACTTAGAGTACATATATAAAATATTTTTGTTCTGGTAGGTAAATTATTACAGAAAGCCGCTCTTGGCTTAATTTAAACAAAATTTTCCCCGAGACTTAATTCCTCCTTTGCATCAGATCTCTCCTTGGTTTAAGCAGGAAAGCAATGGTCACCCTAAGCGATGCTTGACTCCATCATGTACTATCCTCTAAAGCTTTCTCTACATTA
Source organism: Macrochelys suwanniensis (assembly GCA_033296515.1). Taxonomy (NCBI): domain Eukaryota; kingdom Metazoa; phylum Chordata; order Testudines; family Chelydridae; genus Macrochelys; species Macrochelys suwanniensis. Next base: position 162,443,826 of record CM065777.1, read on the forward strand.
GGAATTATACAAAATAAAATTAAACAAGGTTCCAGTTGCTTTTGGTGTTTTGCTATTATATTAATCAAACGTGCTTTTGAGCTATGCTAGGACTCTCACTGATGCTAACAATGGTTCAGCTGAAATAGTGGTAGCACTGGTTGGATATTTTTCTCTAAAATTCCTTTTTGTAGACACAGCCTAAATGTGGCTTAGAAGGGTAGTGTAAACTGTTTGTGAATATATAAAATTTCTTGCCCTGCAAGAAATTCTTCTGACATCTGAGAATGAAAATGCCCTAATTCCATTATTAGTTTAATCTCTGTTTACCTCTATTGTTTGTTCTGTTTTGTAAATTTTACTTAGGTTTCATGGAAATTTTTACTGGTAGTAACACTGCTGTAAGGAGATTCTGCAGTTTCAATTCTTTCTAAAATTCTGCTATTGCTTCACACTCTAGAATTTCTTAGATTAAAAGTAGCCTTCTCCTTTCTGAAATAACCATCACAAGGTAAACTCAGCCTAGCTGCGTATCCAGACCTACCTCACAGGAGTGGTATGAGGATTAATTAGTTAATATCTGTGCCATGCTGCAAATATACAGAGTGCTTTACAATGGCAAGCAAGTATGATTATTACTGCAGAAAATCTCCGGCATCAAAGGTGTGAACTGTGCGTTCCACCCACACCTTATTTACTTTAATGAGGTGTTAATTTGGGAGCTTCACTGAGAACATTAAATGCTAATTTTCTTAAGCAACCTAAAAAAACAAAAATTGAAGTGGAGTCAAGGCAGTTTCAAATATATTATCTCAATACCCTGCTATCCATTTCCAGATTGTCATGGGTTTACGTGTTCTGCAAAGCAGGATTTTCCTGTCTCGCAGCCTAGGCTGGAAGGAGGTTTTTTCGGCCATTTGTGTTGGAATTGTTCCTTCATATTTCCCAATCCCTTCTCTGTAATGACTGAAATGCATATTTTGCACATTACTTTTTTTTTCAATGCGGCTACAGGCCATTGTAAATATCGCCTGACAGAGTGGTTGTGTGGGAGTCACAGAGCCTACCACTTTATCTTTTGAGACTAAGCAGATACTTAGCAATGTCTGCTCTAGGCCCTATCTACGCTAAGCAAATTGTTTCTTAGATCTTTTCCATGCTAGGGAATATTTACAAAAAATTGTCACTGTTGCTGGTTCAGTTCCACCTGTGTTGGAAATGTTGAGAGCCCTAGAGTTGATAGGTCTCCTGCACCAGTGCTGAAAACACTTCTCTTTCCAACACTGAGAGAAAAAGTTGAACCCAACTTCTGTTGGTGAAAGAGACAAGCTTTTGAGCTGCATGAAGCTTTTCTTCGGGTCTTGGAAAGGTACTCAGTGTGTCATCGCTAAATAGAAGATGGAACAGATTGTTTAGCATAAGTAGTTAACACATATTGTAAGAGACCATTCAAGATGAAGTGACCCATCACAGGACAAAAAGGGTGGGGGATTTAGTGGATTATCGATTGTTTTAATAAACCATAAATCCAGTGTCTTTATTAAGTCCATGATTTCTGATGTGTAGCAGAGTAGTGAATTAATCTTTTGAAAGAGTTATGCACGTTTCTTTTGAGGACAAGGACTGAGAGTTCAGATATGGAGTGATCGTTTTGAGAAGAGTTTTCGCCTATGGGTGATATGATCTTTTTGTCTTTTATCATTTTCCTGTGTGAGTTCATTCGAGAGTGTAGTGATTGTCTGGTTTCATTAACCTGATTGTTATTGGGGTATTTAGTGCCCTGAATGAGGTATGCCACATGTTGTGGTAGGCCTGTGTAGTACCCATGGATCTTGAAAGGTATGTTGTGGGGGGGCACTGAGCATTGTGGTCTGGAGATATGCCTGCAGGTTTTGCACCTGTTTTTATGGCAGGATCTGATGCAGCTTTGAGTTGGTGTGTCGTGATTTGTGGAGAGCTTGTTTCTGATGATGAGCTTGGTAAGTTTGGGGGGTTATTTGAAGGCCAGAAGAGGGGGTTCAAGAAAGATTTATTTCGGGATGTGGTCCCCATTGAGGATGGGTTGCATTGTTTGATGTTACCCTGTATGTGCTCCAGTGTGGGGTGGTAGGTGACAAATAGGGGTGTTCAGTTAGAGGTTTTTTCCCCTGTATTGAGGTAGGTTCTCTCAGGGTATTTGGGTGATCTGTTCCATGATGCGATCTTCTTCTCTGCCCGTGTTTGGTGAAGGCAGTTTGTGTTAAGGTGTGTAACCCACACTTTCTCCTCAGAGCATATTCTGTGGTATCTGAGTGCCTGGCTGTTGATAACAGAGTTCTTGGTATGTGGGAGGTGGTTACTGGATCTGTGAAGGTAAGCGTGGACTTCTGTGGGTTTCTTATATATGGTTGCCTGTAGGGTTCCATTTCTGAAGCTGATTGTGGTATTCAGAAAGTTGATGGTGGTGTGGGAGTGTTCTAGAGAGAGTTTGATAGATGGGTGGTGGTTGTTGAAGTGTGGTGGAAATCTTTGAAGGACTTGAAAGTTGTCTGTCTAGAGGATGAAAATAGCATTGATGTATCCCAGGTGTATCATTGGTTTTGTGGTGCATTTGTCCAGAAATTCTTCCTCAAGAAGAGATTGCCATGTGCACCACAAAGCCAAGATATACTTGAGATATATCAATGATATTCTCATCCTCTGGACCATGGGTGGCCAACCTGAGCCTGAGAAGGAGCCAGAATTTACCGATGTACACTGCCAAAGAGCCACAGTAATATGTCAGTATCCCCCATGAGCTCCCCCCACCCCCGCTCCCACCACCTCCCGCACACCGGCAGCCCTGCCGATCAGCGCCTCCCCCTCCCTCCCCGCACCTCCCGATCAGCTGTTTTGTGGCGTGTAGGAGGCTCCGGGGCGGGGGGGGCGGGAAGAGCGAGGGCATGGCAGGCTCAGGGGAGGGGGCGGGAAGGGGTGGAGTGGGTCAGGGCCTGTGGCAGAGTGAGGGGTTAATCAGTGAGCACCCCCCAGCACATTGGAAAGTTGGCGCCTGTAAGTTCAACCCCGGAGTCGGTGCCTATACAAAGAGCCGCATATTAACTTCTGACGAGCCACATGTGGCTCCGGAGCCACAGGTTAGCCACCCCTGCTCTGGACAGATGACCTAAACTCCTTGACAGTTTTCCACCACAACTTCAACAAACACCACTGAACTCACTGTTACAACTATGGCTTTGAAGTGTTTTGGTGCATCCACACAGCACAGTTCTGTCAAAAATCGTGCCACTGTCAGGTTGTGCTAATTTACTAGAAGGACAAGTGAGGCAGCAAACCATTTTTTAAAATGTAAAGTCTCTGCAATGGATTAGTTTAGAGCAGATGGAGGCTTTAATGCAGTTGGTCTGCATTAAGAGCTGAGAAAGAGTGGTGGCTACAAGGCTGAGTGAATTTAAATTTGAGGGATATAAGTAAATAGAAGGGGTGGGAGAGAACTTTCTTGAAAAGAGTGTGTGTGTTTAAAATGAAGTATATTGTATTATCAGCTCTTATGATTTTGCTACAGGTCTAACAATATTTGTCAATGGGACTGAAGCCACAGGCTACCCTCAACTAGATGGCCACTGTGACTCGTAATGCCTGGGGCAGCCCTCCCTGGAAATGGCAAGGGCAGGGCAGGCTGCAAAAGGGAGAGCAGATACTCCCAAGACTAGTGGGTAACACTGAAGTTAAACTCCCCAGCTAATCACAAACTGTGCTTCTGATCCCCCACACTGGTTGTCAAGAATCAAAAAAGGAATCACACAGCCCCCTTTATTGCATTCCAGTCCTCTCGCTCCCAGTCAGCACATAGGTCCAGTACAGCGAGAAGTTATTTAAAAAAATCTGCTCACATATACAAAATGTTCTTCGGACCCCAAAGGGTCAGCCACGTCACCAGGTCAGTATAGGTTTGGATCTTACCCAAAATACCACACTGCCAGCCAATCCTTTAGTATCTAAAACTAAAGGTTTATTATAAAGAAAAAAGAACAAGAAGAGAGATGTTAAATGGTAAAGCAGTCACATATATACAAAGATTCAAAGTCCATGAGGTTCCTAGCAGTATTGGTGAGTTTGCTGGCTTGAAAGTCTCTCTGGAACACATCCGCAGCTTGGATGGGTTATTCAGTCCTTTGTTCAGAGCTTCAGTTTGTAGTAAAGTTCCTCCAGAGGTAAGAAGCAGGATTGAAGACAAAATGGAGAAGATGCAGCTGCCTTTTATAGTCTTTTGCCATGTGGCTTGTGCTTCCTTTGTCCCAAACACAAGCTGCCCAGCACATGGATTGGAAGCCTTAGAGTTCTGTCCATAGGCATGTCCATGCATGTCTTGCTGAGTCATAAGGTGTATCCCTTGCCTTCTCTCAATGGGTCAGTGTATAGCTGATGGTCCTTAATTGGGCCATCAAGCAGGCTAGGCTGTGCTGATGCCAAACTGTCTGGGGGTGTCACCCAGAAGCATAGCACAAGTTTTGAAATACAGACCTATATGGTTTCAGAGTAGCAGCCATGTTAGTCTGTGTCCCCAAAAAGAGCAGGAGTACTTGTGGCACCTTAGAGACTAACAAATTTATTTCAGCATAAGCTTTCATGGGCTACAGTCCACTTCGGATGCATAGAATGGAACATACAGTAAGAAGATATTTATACATTCAGAGAAACATGAAAAGGTGGAAGTACCCATACCAACTGTAAGGGGCTAATTTATTAAGAGGAACTATTATCAGCAGGGGAAAAAAACTTTTGAAGTGATAATCAAGATGGCCCATTTCGGACAGTTGACACAAAGGTGTGAGGATACTTAACTGTCCGAAATGGGCCATCTTGATTATCACTTCAAAAGTTTTTTTCCCCTGCTGATAATAGTTCCTCTTAATAAATTAGCCTCTTACAGTTGGTATAGTTACTTCCACCTTTTCATATTTCTCTGAATCCATACAGCAGGGGTGGCCAACCTGTGGCTCCGGAGCCGCATGCGGCTCTTCAGAGGTTAATATGCGGCTCCTTGCATAGGTGCTGACTCCGAAACTGGAGGTACAGATACTAACTTTCCAATGTGCTGTGTGGTGCTCACTGCTCAACCCCCTGCTCTGCCCCAGGTCCTGCCACCACTCCACCCCTTCCCCCAAGGCCACTGCCCTTTCCCCTGAGCCTGCCATGTCCTTGCTCCTCCCCCCTCCCCACCAGAGCCTCCTGCGCACTGCAAAACAGCAGATTGAGGCGGGCAGGACACGTGGGGAGAGAGGGGGAGGCACTGATTGGCAGAGCTGCTGGTTGGTGGGAGGCACTGGGGGTTGGAGGGGGGAAGCGGATGTGGGGCTGCTGATGTATTACTGTGGTTCTTTGGCAATGTTCATTGATAAATTCTAGCTCCTTCTCAGGCTCAGGTTGGCCACCCCTGCCATACAGCGTCACAGCCACCATATTCCATTAACCTTTGCAGGTGAATGTGAGGCCGTCCCTGGCGCAAATAGCCGCTACCTTCCATTATTTCCAGTAGAGCGGGGCGGGGGGGGGGGGGGAGCGGAGGAGAGAATATTGTCGTCCTTTTGGGCCAGACAAGAGACAGGAGAGTATGGAGTTAGATATGTAAAATTTCTGGAAATTTTGAAGGCGTTTGGGGAAAAAAGTGATGGTGTTTTTCTGTTTCTTAGGAAAAAATTAAATTTTTCTGAGAAGTTGAAATATCTGAGGTAGTTAATTGTTTATCAAAACTTAATTTCATTTACTTTGTAAAGAATTATATATATATATATATATATATATATATATATATATATATATATATATATATATATATATAAAATTTAGCACATAAAAAGTACTGTTTGGTATATTTGTGAAATAAATATAAATTATTTAGTTTTGATTCGAATAATAATGACAATATTAGTATTAATATTGTACAAATATCTAGTATTAGGGATGGGCATGCCTGACAAATGTAGGTACCATTTTGCCTGTTGTCAAACAGGAGAAAAAATATAAAATGTTGAAAATAGAAAGCATCAATATTGTTGTAAACAAAAAAGGAAGGTTGTATCCTTTGGGCTTAGAAATTGTATGCCAATAGACCTGACCTGACATTATCATGCAGAACCAGAAGAAACTCCTGTTTCTAGAGAAAAGGTTTAGAAAATGATGTAACTGTAATGTTGTTAATGGAGCACAATATTAAGGATCAACAGTAAGTTCGGGTATATATCCAAACTTTATAGTAACAACACCAGACTCTTTAATAGTGCATTATCATATATACAAGTGTAATTGTAGACAAAACTAATCATACTGTGAACCAGTATTATATACAACTTAAACGGTTACTACTATATTCTTGGATGTGCTAGTATAGCTCAAGTTTTTCCTTCTTTCACTGTTTATTCTGAGAATATATTTCATATAACAGTTTATTTTCAATTTTCTCCCAAATTTCCATTTTTTCCATACCGGGCCTCAGAAAAAAAAAAAAAAACCTGGAAAAAAAATGTCCTCCTAAAGTTTCCGTTTCCCCCCCCAGCCCCTCTTATCTCCACATGGAGGTGCTGGGAGAGGGCCTCAGAGAAAGGGAATGTGTTAGGGAACTAGACAGAAAACAGTGAGGAGTCAGAGGAATAAGGGGAGCAAGAAGTAGACTTGGGAGGTGTCAGCGAAAGGTGGGGAGAAGCAGGCAGTCTGTGGGAGATATATATAAAAAAATTAAAAATAAAAAAAAGAATGTGGTGTCATGTCAGAAGGATGTGGCATCCTATCCTGTCTAGTTAGGGACGAACATAGAAGGACCTTTTTGAATGATCGTGAAAATATACCCATCCAACACTATCTCATTTGGAAAAAGACTGTCTTTAACTCTGTTCCTAGCTAACTGAAACCAGTGAGCTACCACATACGTGCTTCATTAGTTGGGAAGAGTAAAATTTGCAAACATTACATGGTGCCAAATATGCTGTATCTATAAAAAAGGATGGTAAGCTGTTTTGTATGTTCTCTCACATAATGACTTGAATGTTTTTCTCTCGTTTTTGAAATCATGTCCCAGAATTGATCTGGAAATAGCAGGTTTAAAGAGAGGACACAGAGCCTTCCTTTTAGGCAAAAATTTACTAGCAAATACCACAGCACAAACAAAAATGAGACACAGTTTATTGTCAGAATAAACAAGAAATATTTAAGAAATACGTCAGAGGCTTTCAATAACTTGCTTGATAAAATCTGTACTCCTGAACTCAGATGGCTTGCAGCAGAGTAGATGTATTGCACTGATGGGAAATACCAGAGTTTCTCCTAGTAATGTTGCAATCTCAGAAATTCAGACTGTGTGTGTTGGAAATCTGCTTTCGCGCACACATTGTTGAAAAAAGGTTATTTCTCAGAAAATCTGCAGTAACCAGGGCCGGCTCCAGGCCAGCCTACCAAGCACGTGCTTGGGGCGGCACCTGGAGTGGGGCGGCACTCAGGGGTTTTGTGTGTGTGTGTTTTTTTTTGTTTTTTTTTTAAATTAAAAAAACAAACCACCGCTTTCCGCCGGCAGGGCTGCCGATATGCTGCGCTCCCCTCCGGCACCCCGGCTGGGGGAGCGGGGCGGTGGGCATGCCGACCGCAGGCACCCCGGCTGGGGCCGCGGGCATACCGCGCTCCCCGCCGGCACCCCGGCCGGGTCAGGGGGGTCGCAGACATGCTGTGCTCCCCGCCGGCGCCCTGGCTGGGGCAGGGGGGATGCAGACATGCTGCGCTCCCCGCCGGTGCCCCGGCCAGGGCAGCGGGGCGGCAGGCATGCCGTGGTCCCCGCCGGCGCCCCGGCCGGGGCAGGGGGGCCGCGGACATGCCGTGCTCCCTGCTGGCGCCCCGGCTGGGGCGGCGGGCATGCCGCGGTTTCCGCTGGCGCCTCAGCTGGGGGAGGAGGTCGCGGACATGCCGCTCTCCCTGCCCCCGCGCTCCCCGCCGGTGCCCCAGCTGGGGGAGCGGAGCGGCGGGAATGCCGCCATCTCCGCTGGCGCCTCAGCCGGGTGAGCGGGTCCGGGCATGCCGCCCTCCCTGCCGGCTCCCCGGGCGTTTCGGCGGAGCAGCGGTGCTGAGGGGAGGTGTCATGTTGCGGGGGGGGTGGTTTTTGTTGCGGGGCGGCGCTTGGGGTTTTTTGTTTTTTGTTTTTTTTTTGCTTGGGGCGGCAAAAAAGTTAGAGCCGCCCCTGGCAGTAACCTAGATGAATTGGTACTTAATTAAAATGCTACAAAGAAATCCTATACATGTAAAGATTTTCTGTCACAAGAATTATGAATTAACATTACTACATTGGCAATTATAATAATAATAATAAATAATAATAAAAAGTCCTTGCCTGAGGAAGCACTTTATATGTTCAAAGCACAGCTCCCGAGGCTCCAGTTGCAGCTCTTCTGCAAATCAGTCCCCAGGATCTCAGGTTGGACTCCCAGAAAATTAGAAATATGTAGTTAGTAACCACCTGTGAAAAGTTTAGTTTGAGTGACTTGCTCAGCATCACACAGGAATTCTGTGTCCATGTCAAGGATAGAATCCAGTTCTCCAGGGAAGCTTTCAACTGGTTTAACCATGAGACCGTCCTTTCTGTTTCTGAAGTCTCTTGCCTCATTCACTACAGATCTCCCAGCTTTTGCTACAAATAAGGCAAGGGTTGAACAGAGAGCAACACAACCTTGATTAATTCCCAGAGGAGATCCTTCCCTCGCACTGAATGAAGAAGGGATTGGAACCTTTAGCAGGATTGGAACCTTTAGATTTAATGCACAGACCTCTGCCACTTGAGCTAATGGAGTAGTAAGGCATTGTCATTCTGTATGTGGGCCAGTGTTAGAAGGGGAAGAGAGAGACACTTTGCCAGAAGGTTTCATTGATATTTGCTGACAGCAGAGGAATGGTGAGATGCATATCTTGTTTCCATGCTGGGCTGTGAAGGGGAGTGTACTCTAATGGGCACAGACTTGTCCATCCGCTTTCTTCAAGCTTAATCCTTTCTGCCCTATCCCTCTAACCTGTGTTAGTACTGTCTCTTCCCAGCCACCCCCTCGAGCTCCTCATCCCAGTCTCCTTGCCTGCCCATCTAATCCCAGTCCCTGTCCCCTCCATCCCCTGGCTTCTCATGCAATCTCTTTCCATGCTTCCCCCTGCCCCATCATTTGATTTCCAGTCCTGGTCTCACTCCTTGTCCAGTCTGTATCCCCACCCTAACTACTCTCCATCTCCTTGTCTCCCTTCTGCTTTCTCCCCGGTTCCTTGTCCCAGTCTCTTTGCTCTTACAGCTGTTGTCTTGCCCCAGCTCCTTGTCCTATCTCAGCTTTCCCTCCTTAACAGCCAACTGGCTCCCCATTTTCCTAGTCCCACCCACTCCCATACTACTTCTTCCCGCTTCCTCTCAGTCTGACTCTTGTCTCATCTGCATTCAAAAATCAGATAGCTTATTCCTCCCTGCTGCTTTGGTGCCAGCAGGGAGGCCTCAGAGCACTGAAGAAACAGGCTTCTCTTCTCAGTTCCATGCTTAGTGAAGACGGAATCTTTGGAGATTTTAACTGCCAAAACTGAAGATGTCTTTAGTGTGAGACACACTGCAGTTTTTCAAAGTCATATAATATGGCCAGTTTTAGGCAGATTTTTGTGGAGACAGCAAAAAAGCACATCCCTGACATAAATTTCAAGTCCCTGCTGCAAAGTACAGGCGCGCAAAAGCTGTTCAAAGAAAAGGTCACCAGAATCTTTTAACATGGGCAAATCATTTTTTTCCCTTGTTCTCAGAAACTGCTGAACTGTTTTGTCTGAAAGGTTTTTTTTTTAAAAAAAAAAGTTCAGCCCAAAGCGGACACCTACTATGGAAAATTTCAGCCCCAGTGGTTAAAGATTGGCAAAGTAATAAGCAACCAAAAAGAGTCTTTTAAGATTGCCTGACAATTCCTAGTATTAGGCAGTGCTACTAGCACCACCTAAAATAAAGTAAACATGCACAAACATTATATGTTTTCTACATATGTATAATTTCAAATATTTATATTGTCTATACATGTATAATTTTCAACTTGTTGTATAATTTATTGCAAAAGTCTCATCTATTCTATTCTCCCCCACATCAAACTTTCAAACATTTATTTTAGGGAACAGAAAATCCCATCAAAATTTGTAATGTTTCTAATTATTATTTACACTTGCCGAACTTAAAATATGTAGTGAAAATTGTGAAGGATGATATAAAGGGCTTGGGAATGGCTGGATGACTCTTCAGTCAGTTATGCAGGGCATCCCAAGCAAGTGTCAATAATCATACCACAGCATGACAGCATCATGAATTCTGTCTGGCATATAGACATGTGTCTTGTCTATGTAACAGAAAAATTATTTTAGAAATGTTTTTGAGACTTTTAAGTATGTTATTGAGACTGTTGTATTCTACTTGTGAAGTCAGTGCTATGAGTCCAACTATACAGGCCTCAGAGTGAGAAGGGGATATTAAAAGTATCAAAGGTAAAACACTACTAAAATCTTTTTTTTTTATGGCACTTTTATGTATACAATACTACTTTAAATCCTATCTCAAGATACCTAAGGCTACAAGCAAGTACACTGTGCCTTGCTGAAAAGCAGTGAATATCCTTGTTCACAGTTGTGGAAGATAAGATTGTGGATCGTCAATCTGGCATTAGTCCATTGCCCAGTTTGCATTTCAAAATGAGGGTTATGGGGATTTGGGGGTAGGGTGGTGAGAATTCCCCATTTGGGGAAAAGAAGAATGATTTTTAAACCACAGCATTAAAAAACCCAAAAAAACAGTGACTGAAGGCAGCTACTGAGAAGTTTGGAACTTTGGGATAAACCCCGAGGAAGATAGATTCATGGGCAGTATTATATGTGAGGTTGTAAAAGGTGCATTATAAATGCAGTGTGCATCTGCAATTTATTACCAGGATATCAACATCACATATGTGGGGTAGATCTGTATAACGTAGATGTATGAATTTTTCTCAAAATTCAGTATTGGCAGGAATAAAATCGACTTTCTTATATAATATGGGTATCAGGCAATCAGCACAGTTACTGGAATCTTTTACAAGCTGGAAACTAATACTGGCCACATTTTGTTGGCAATAAAATACTGTGTATGGTCTACTGTATGAATCATACATTGATATGTTTCTAGATTACTTATGTTAAGATAATACCAGAATATTTTCAGAGACAGATTTACTGGACTATTCTGAGAAATTTAATCTTTAGACATAGCTTCTGTAATTTGTGGTTATTACGGAAGTGGTTTTAAGGATGTGTTTGTAATCCTCTGGCTCCTTTTTTTTCTGAGCCAAAGAGTCTAAATAGCCACAAATGATTTTAGTAACACAAAAATGAAGATAGTTATGAAGATAGTTATGTGATACAAATGTTTGTTAAACTCTTTGGAGATGCAATTTAATAAAAATACTAGTTTTTTGGTATATCTGAATTTTTTCTTTTTAGCATTCTTTAAGTAGATTACGCTGATTATTTCCTGTGTAATAAGGTCTAAAAAATTTTAGTATATTAAAATCAGCAAATGCCAAGAAACTGCACTTTAAATATTGAGTAAGTAGTGTGCACAGCATATCTGGTCACGATGATTGTATTTGATTAAAAAAAAAATAGTTGATGAAATATACCATTAGACTCTGTGGCTAAAACTTTCAAATCTAAGATACTCGAAGTTAGGCTCTTAAATCAAGTTTTAGGCACCTAAAAAGTTTCCTTAATTTCAGAGTTGCTGAACAGCCACATAACTCATTTGAAATCAGCACCTTAGAAAATAAGACCACGTTCATTTAGGTGCCTAAAAATAGATTTAAAACACTAACTTTAGTCAGACAGATTTGAATGGCCCATATGCCAATACCTAAAATCTATGTTTGTGTTCCCTGGAGTGACTGTAACGTTTTGTTTTATTTACTGTTTGCTGGTCCATAAAATTGTATTTTAAAAGGTAAACGTGTTATAAACTTTTTTATTTTGAACTTGGCTTAATTTTTATGAAAGGTATTGAGCTGACAGCACTAGAGACAGAGGTGTAATTGGTACAGAATTAATTACAGCAGCAGTGCATCTTCTCCTACCAATATATCTCAGTCTTGACCTACTGGGACCTCATTTACGGAGGAGATAGAGGATAGTTCACTTTCTGTGCCAGTTCAGTTTTTATAAAAACATACATTATGCTGGAGGTAGAATAACATGCAGTATAAGGTGCCTAGACACTGACTACTTTCAAATGGGCTATCAAACAGCTGTCAAATGGTAAAGACCATTGGTCACCATTGCACTGAGTTAGGTTCATACCGATAACCTACTAGTGAAAGGCTATGAGTTGGCTAACTTATAGTTTGTTGGCTAATACTTGACATAATACATACTTTACATCTAATGCAAAAATTCATATGGAAGTTAGTTCAGGAACAGTGAAGAGAGTTGCCAACTTTCTAATTGCAGAAAACCGAACACCCTTGCCCCACCTCTTTCCGAGGCCCTGCCCATGCCACGCCCCTTTTCCGAGGGCCCCCCTGTTCACCCCTCCCTCCGTTGCTTGTTCTCCCCCCCCCTCTCGCTCACTTGTTCATTTTCACCAGGCTGGGGCAGGGGGTTGGGGTGCGGGAGAAGGTGAGGGCTCTCGCTTAGGGTGCAGGCCCTGGGGTGGGGCCAGGGATAAGGGGTTTGGAGTGTGGGGGGGGCTGAGGCAGGGGCTTGGGGTGTGGGAGGGGGTGAAGAGTGTGGGCTCTGGGAGGGAGTTAGGGTGCGGGAGGGAGTTCTGACCTGGGGAAGGGGGTTGGGGTGCAGGAGGGGGTTCGAGGTACAGGCTCCTGCCAGGTGGCTCCTGGAAGTGGCCGGCATGTCTGGCTCCTAGGCCGAGGTGCAGCCCGGTGGGTCCGGGCACTGCCTCGGTCTGCATTGGCGTGGTTCCCGGCCAATGGGAGCTGCGGAGCCAGCACTCAGGGTGGGGGCAGCACCTGGAGCCCCCATGGCTGCCCCTGCGCCTAGGGGCAGCAAGGACATGTTGCCACTTCCAGGAGCCACATGGAACCAGGGCAGGCAGGGAGTGTGCCTTAGACCCGTGCCTTAGAGTTTTAGTGGCCCAGTCAGAGTCACCAGGGTCCCCTTTCGACCGGACGCCTGGCAACCCTAACAGTGAATAATATAGAAATGTCTTGTCTTGGACATTCCTTTTAAACTTCCAAAAGCAATGGACAAAGTTCATGTCTAATTGTTAAAAAAAAAAAAAAAAAAAACAACAAACCCTGAATACGACTACACATAAAAAGTCCCAAGCTCGTAAGTATATATTTATTACATACTTGTATAAATTTATAACAACATAATGAAACTTGAAAAGGAATGTTGAGGGCAATGATTTAAGGTTTAAGCCTGGAATGTGGTTTTTATTAAATTTATCATATCAATAATCATGAAAATATAGCATAGCCTTTGGAAGCTCATAATTTATGCAAGTGACTGTTATTCCCCATTTAGGCAGAGTACCCACATTTTAAAGCCCTAATCCTGCAAAGTGATCCATGCATGTAGATCTTTAGTTCCCTACAGAGAACCATTTGTGTAACAAAAGTTCTGGAAGCTAATGGAAAGAGAATGAATCATAAAAAGGAATGCAGAATTTTAAACTTACAACTTCAATAGTACACAGGGATTCAAAATAAAAACGTAAATATGGAATGTTTAACAATGTAATGCATCAGTACAGCAAGTTCAGCTTAGTAACACTTATCTACTGTTGCAATGAATAACCATCTCAGTACATCTCAGCGATTGTTTGATAAGAAAAAATAAACAAAAACACTTGCCTCTTTTACCGGTAGTCCTTCATATTTTATATAAAACTAAGCAAACGGTGCATCTGTTATTAAATGAATGTTTTAAAAAGCAGGGGAAAGTGTGGCAATGGGGACAATGCTGTAATATATATTGTCACCGTGTCCAGTTTAAATTTCCAGCAGTCAATAAGTGTTTTCCTCTAGTAGTCTACCTATACAGTTGGATTGTTTAACTGTACATGTTTGTTTTGTTTTTGAATCCGAGTTCAAAGTTGTATTCCTTACATGATTCATATAGCTACAATACCTTTTGCTGTTTTCATGCATGTTAAGATTTGAAAGGGTAAACAGAGACATTGGGGGGCTGCAGAGTCTGATGCTTCCATATTTTAAAAAGTTGTCTTGTGTGATTGGGTTTGCCACCTTGTAAACTGGTTTTAATACCAATATATTGCAGCAAACTGCAAGAAAATTTGTTCCATTGAAAGTGATTGCAAAAAGAATTTTGTGAATTATCTTTCTGGAAATATGTTTCTAATAATCCTCAGCCAGTCAGATGATTCACGGTTCTTCAGAACAAAAATGGCAGGTTGTCCAAAAAGTGGCACCAAAGGGAGAACTGAGAAACAGCCCTCCACACAGCCTTCAGATTGTAATGAGAATGGATTGTTTTGGTACCATTTCATTTTGCAGTCTTTAATCACAAGACTGAGTCTAGTCCTGGGAACACAGGAAATTTAGGCTGTGTTCCCACATTGAAGGGGCTTTCATGTTACTGGGGAAATTGTGTGTGTTGGCAAAGGGGGTGTAAAAATATCTGTGGTTTGTGTGGCTTATTGGATGAAGTGCTGGCTTTTCCACTCTGTGGTTTAAATTTCCATGTGCTGGGTTTTGTAGAATTTGTTTTTCTCAAATGTTGTTTTTCACAAAATCAAACTCTTTGTGATGTTTGAGCATATTATGCAGGGATTAGTTGGCATATAGGACCGATAATGGGATTTGATATTATCATTATGAGCCCAGTATAGAAGGCTTGATGTGTTTTCTTTTACATTTAGGTAGCCAATTCAAATTTGTCTGAAGTAGTCGGTGACTAAAGCGGAGATTTTAAAATGTGATTACCCTGCTAAGTGTGCTTAGTGGCCTATGTGAATTGTGTTTGGAGGTCTGTCCAGCACCATCACTGGTGCCTCATTAGGGCTTCTGGCAAAGAGTTCCAGCACTGAATGGGTTGAGAAACTGAACTCTCCCATTTTCTAGAAGTGGTTTCACCCACTTGGGCAAATTAGAAGTATGGATGTAAATATTGGTTTAAAAAGTTAACCAGTTAAACTATTAAAATTATATTGTTTAACCTGTTAACCGAGGTCGCTCTGGTTGGCGTAGAGGGACTGGGGCCCCTCCAGACGGCTGGCACGGGGTGGCTGAAGCCAGGGTCACTCTGGCCAGTCGGCGTGGGGCAGCCGTGGCTAGGGCCGCTCTGGCTAGCGGACGGGGCTGTGGCCGCTCCGGCCAGCTGGCGGGGCTGGGGTCGCTCTGGGGCTGCTCTGGTGTGGCTAGGGCTGGGGTCCCACCGCCCAGCGTTGGGTAGCCAGGGTTAACGGTTAAGGTTGGTTAACGGTAAGCCAGTGCTTACCGGTTAACCGTTAAACCTTTTACATCCCTAATTAGAAGAGTAGCATGGAGCATTTTGCAGTGCTGTGGCTGTACATGTTATCTGGAAAGAGGACTCTAGTCTCTGGGGCTTTCGTTTCAGAGGTTTTCTGAGCACTAAATTAATCCTTTCAAAACAATTTTTTTTCTTTAAAAGTTAATTTTGTTTGTCTTTACACCATAAAAATGATTTCTTATTGATCAGGTGACAGCTTCTTTTACATAAATCCCATGTCATGACATTAGATCTGAAAGGTTTTTGGTATATATCGAGTATTATACTTCATATCTATATTAAGACCTCTTTAGTAATGTTCCCTGTTATATCAAGAATAATACACATTGAATATTATAAGGTAATGATAAGTGCACAAAGTTGGTGTGACGGGGTATACCAGACCCTCTGAGGCCCCCTGCTGGAGGCCTCGTTGCCCTGCCACATCCCAGCCCAAAAAGGGGCAGTGGAGAGGGTCCTCCAAGCTGCCTAGAGTGGCTGTGTGAGACTCAGTCAATCAGGGCCCAGCAGCCTAGTATGAGAGGAGCTGCAGGGCGAGAGGGAGTTCAGTTCCTTGCTGGAGTTGCAGGAGTGTGGATGGTGTGTGATTGACTGATGGACCCCAGACAAGGCAGGGCTGCCAGACTCTGGGGAGAGTGAGAAGGAGCCCTGAGCTGGTTGCTGGGACTCCATTAGGACAAAGCCCTGAGGTAAGGGTGAAGACAGCGTGGGACCGCGGGGAAGTGGCCCAGGGAATTAGAGAAGTTGTGTGACGAAGTTAAAGGGACACAGCAGATGCCTGTGATCTATGGGGTCCCTGGGCTGGGGCCTGGAGTAGAGGGCGGGCCTGGGTCCCCCCCCTCCACCAATCCCCATTAGCTGCTGGGGGGGAAGTGGCTTGGACATTGAGGCACCCCAGAGTGGGAACTGAACTGTAGTGGCCCAGTTGGAGATCTGTAACCAGGACGCCTAAGAGGGCGAAGACATTGTTTCCAGGGAGGGAGCCCTGGGGCACTGCTCTATCCCAGAGCAGGGACAATCAGAGAGAGAGAGTGGGCGCACACTTGGCCAAGGGGGTGATCACAAGAGGTAAGTGCACCCTGTTACACTGAGCTAAAAAGCACTATTTAAAACATAAACACAAAGCATAAGAACATAACATAAGAACAAAAGAAAGGCCGTACTGGGTCAGACCAAAGGTCCATCCAGCCCAGTATCCTGTCCACCGACAGTGGCCAATGCCAGGTGCCCCGGAGTGAGTGGACCTAACAGGTAATGATCAAGTGATCTCTCTCCTGCCATCCATCACCCCTCTCTGACAAACAGAGGCTAAGGACACCATTCCTTACGCATCCTGGTTAATAGCCATTAATGGACTTCATCTCCATGAATTTATCCAGTTCTCTTTTAAACCCTGTTATAGTCCTAGCCTTCACAGCCTCCTCAGGCAAGGAGTTCCACAGGTTGAATGTGCGCTGTGTGAAGAAGAACTTCCTTTTATTAATTTTAAATCTGCTGCCCACTAATTTAATTGGGTGGCCCCTAGTTCTTCTATTATGAGAACAAGTAAATAACTTTTCCTTATTCACTTCCTCCACACCACTCATAATTTTATATACCTCTATCATATCCCCCCTTAGTCTCCTCTTTTCCAAGCTAAAAAGTCCTAGCCTCTTTAATCTCTCCTCATATGGGACCCGTTCCAAACCCCTAATCATTTTAGTTGCCCTTCTCTGAACCTTTTCTAATGCCAGGATATCTTTTTTGAGATGAGGAGACCACAACTGTATGCAGTATTCAAGAAGTGGGTGCACTATGGATTTGTATAAGGGCAATAAGATATTCTCCGTCTTATTTTCTATCCCTTTTTAAATGATTCCTAACATCCTGTTTGCTTTTCTGACTGCCGCTGCACACTGCATGGACGTCTTCAGAGAACTATCCACGATGACTCCCAGATCTTTTTCCTGATTAGTTGTAGCTAAATTAGCCCCCATCATATTGGTTGGGGGTTATTTTTTCCATTGTGCATTACTTTACATTTATCCACATTAAATTTCATTTGCCATTTTGTTGCCCAATCATTTAGTTTTGTGAGATCTTTTTGAAGTTCTTTGCAGTCTGCTTTGGTCTTAACTATCTTGAGCAGCTTAGTATCATCTGCAAACTTTGCCACCTCACTGTTTACCCCTTCTTCCAAATCATTTATGAATAAGTTGAATAGGATTGGTCCTAGGACTGACCCTTGGGGAACACCACTAGTTACCCCTCTCCATTGTGAAAATTTACCATTTATTCATACCCTTTGTTCCCTTTTGACCAGTTCTCAATCCATGAAAGGATCTTCCCTCTTATTCCATGGCAACTTAATTTACGTAAGAGCCTTTGGTGAGTGACCTTGTCAAAGGCTTTCTGGAAATCTAAGTACACTATGTCTACTGGATCGCCCTTGTCCACATGTTTTTTGACCCCTTCAAATAACTCTAATAGATTAGTAAGGCATGATTTCCCTTTACAGAAGCCATGTTGACTTTTGCCCAACAATTTATGTTCTTCTACGTGCCTGACAATTTTATTCTTTACTATTGTTTCAACTAATTTTCCCAGTACAGATGTTAGACTTAAAGGTCTGTAATTGCCGGGATCACCTCTAGAGCCCTTTTTAAATATTGGCGTTACATTAGCTATCTTCCAGTCATTGGGTACAGAAGCCCATTTAAAGGACAGGTTACAAACCCTAGTTAATAGTTCCGCAATTTCACATTTGAGTTCAGAACTCTTGGGTGAATGCCATCTGGTCCCGGTGACTTGTTACAGTTAAGTTTATCAATTAGTTCCAAAACCACCTCTAGTGACACTTCAATCTGTGACAATTCCTCAGATTTGTCACCTACAAAAGACGGCTCAGATTTGGGAATCTCCCTAATGTCCTCAGCCTTGAAGACCGAAGCAAAGAATTCATTTAGTTTCTCCGCAATGACTTTATCATCTTTAAGTGCTCCTTTTGTATCTCTATCGTCCAGGGGCCCCACTGGTTGTTTAGCAGGCTTCCTGCTTCTGATGTATTTAAAAAACGTTTTGCTATTACCTTTTGAGCGTACTCTTTGGAAACCAAAATAATCACCTGTGTGTACTCCATTCCCTATACCCTGCTCCTGTCTTAAAAATCCTTGTCCTTGATTGAAAATGTAACTTAAATTTAAATGGGAAAATTGTAAAATCCTGACTAATAACATTCATAAAAAAATTGAGAAATTTTAAAACTGTATGGGCCAAATCCTGGCTCCCTAGAAATCAATGGCAAAAAAAATCCAGTTGATTTCAATAGGACCAGGACTTTACGCTAAAAGTGAAAAAGTATTTCATTGCTATGTCAGTGGAAGACTTTATACCATGAGTACCATACGTTCTGTTGTAGCATTTTGTTACACATGGTATTGCATAACTGAAGAAAACCATAAATATTTTGAGCCTTTAGAAATATTTACTTCTGTTACTCTGTTAAATGACAGCCATATATTTGAATGAAATAACAGCACAGCAACTTTAGTTTATTTACACAAAGCAGACTTAGATTTGGGAAGAAAATCAATGGATGTTTGGAGGTAACTTAAGAAAACATCGTTGAACTACAATTTTTAAGTGCTATTCCTGTTTGCTTTTCAAAAACACTGAAATTAGTTTCAGTGTAGTAGCCGTGTTAGTCTGTGTCAGCAAAACGAAAATAAGAAAGAAAAACTTGTAGCACCTTAGAGACTAACAAATTTATTTCAGCATAAGCTTTCGTGGGTTAATACCCACTTCATCGGATGCATGGAATGAAACATACAGTAGACAGATATTTATACAGTCAGAGAAACATGATAAGGTCGAGGTGCATAGACCAACCTTAAGAGGCGAATTAGTTGAGAGGAACCATAACAGCAGGGGAAGAAAAACCTTTGAAGTGATAAACAAGATGGTCACACAGGTGTGAATGAGGATCGTTAACTTAAGGGAAATAGATTCAATTAACGTAATGGCCGAGCCATTCCAAATCTCTATTTAATCCGGACGCAATGCAACCTAGTTTGCATATCAATTCGAGTTCAATAGTTTCTCTTTGAAGTCTGCTTTTGGAGTTAATCTGTCGCAACTGTGACAAAATCATTGGTAGGCAGTACTTGCAAAGTTAGAAAACAGAATGCCATACAGGTTGGTGTTTTGTTTTGTTTTTTGCTTTTGAATTTTGAAATGTTATACAGACTTCATTCTGGAATGAGTGCATTGCAGGTGGCTTCTGTAATATCTGAAAGTAGGGCGCTGCTTGTTCCTATTTTATAGTTTAAGAGGTTTCTTTGCTTGGTTTTTCTGTTTTCCATATGTTTGCTCTTGGTATAGTGAACTCTAAGCCTGCTGTGCTGGGCAGCATGAATGTGAAAAATTGCCTGTTAATACTCTAACACTATCTTTAAAAAATAAATAATCCGTGCCCTAAAAATTGTATTTAGATTACAAGGAAACATTTGTAAGGGAAGCAGAAATCTGTGACAATTCATTTTGAAAAGTGCTGATCTGCCAAGGAAGGAGAGCAGTATAATTTTCCAGTGTCCTAAATTTGTTGCAATGGTCTGGATAATAGCCAGTCATATTTAGTTTGAAGGCATCCCTTAGGGTAACTTGAAGTAGGTACCTAATTGTTTCAGTTTTCCTAGCACTTTTGGAAATGGGATCTCTTGGAATTTAGTTTGAATTTTTGCAGTTAAGCATTTCCGTTTGAGGTAATTCATTTTATATCTGTAACGTTTCACAACAGAGCTGTAACTAGCGATTTTGACAGTCGTTTCGGCAGCGTTTCTGCAGGATCTCCCGCAGGCATGCCACCAAATGCTGCCTGTTGCCCTCAAAGCGACCGGCCTGTGCCCCCTGCGGCTTGCTGCCTCTGGTGCCTGGAGCTGCTGCTGCAAGGCAAGGAGGACCCCTCTGCACCCCTCAAGTATGTGTGCCTGAGGCGAGTACTTCACTCGCCTCGCCCTCGTTACTGCTCTGTTTCACAATTTAACCTATAATCTATTCTAATATCTGTTTCTCCTCTGGAGTACTAAGAAGTCATCTTCTTAGAGTGTTACTCTGGTCCTCAACATCAGCCTCAGTACCCTTGCTCTTCCTTGGAGGTTGTTCTTGCTTATTATTAAGATTCAGATTAATAAATGTAAGGCCAGACAGGTCTTTATGATTATTTGGTCCGATTTCCTGCATAACACAGGCCAAAAAATCTCACCCAATAGTTTCTTCAATTTCATAACTTCTGTTAGAACTATGGCAGATCTTTTAAGAAGAGGTGCAGTCTCAATTTAAGACTTCAAGAGATGGAGAATGAATCATATCCCTAGGTAAGTTATTCAAAAGGTTAATTACCGCTAAGTTAAAAATTTGCACCATTTTTCCAGTCTAAATTTGTCTAGCTTTAGGTTCTGACCACTGGACCTCATTATGCCCTTTTCTGCAAGATTAAAGTGCTGTCTACTCTCAGAAATCTCTGACCCATGTAGGGACATTTAGATCATGATCAAGTCACTTCTCAACATTCTTTTGAATAAACTAAATAGATTGAGCTTCTTAGTTCTCTTGTGCTATTAGGCTTGTTTTCTAAATGTTAATCTTTGTGGTTAAGTCAAAGCAGGTCTGCTTTCTGACTTCTCTTGTAAGTTTCTAATGGCAGCAAGAATTTCTCTTCAGCCATTGCTGCAGAAAATGAGAATGACTCAGTCCAGTTGCTAAATACTTTTCTTGACGATCATTTTATTTGGTATCTGGTTCCGGTACAAAACAGACTTAGTTGATGTCAGTACTGAAAATACAATAATTTGAATCGGGACCGACGGGACGGGGAAGCCGGTACAAATTACCGGGGCCTGGCGGTCCGTAAGGGGGCCCGGGGCCCGACTATCCGGGGCCCGGCAGTCTGGAAAGATTTTTAGCCGGTCCGCCCTTGCTGGGGGGGCGCAAACATTTTTTTCACTGGGGCCCGAACCCGCTCTCGGCGGCCCTGGTTTGAATTGGCCAGTATTTCACTTAAATACCTAGTGTCTGTGTTCATCAAGGAAATAGATGAGCAGACTAAGGTATGTCTATGCTGCCACGTCGTTTGGACTATAGAGGAATGAATAGCAGTGCGTACCAAAGTGCTGTATTGTAACTCCCCGCCGTCTGGACATTGTGAGCATGAACTAAAAGGTTCTTGGTTTACGCTAATGTAGTCCTGTTTGAAGAGGGCTATGTTAATGTGGCCTGGGAACCTTTTAGTTCGCCCCGCAGCATCCACACAGAGGAGTTACAGCCCAGGATTTTGGTGTGAGCCACTATTCATACCCCCATAGTCTGAATTATAGGCTAGTGTAGATAAATCCTATGTGGTGGAGCCTCACCACAGTGAGCATGGTAATGTCTGGCTTTTAAAACTGTGATGAAACATAACTAAAAGACGGCTGCTTGTTTTATAGTAATCTGTAATGTATCTGTAGGGCCTGGGGATTTACTCATTGTAAGACTTTTAACTGCTTTTTATATTATTTTTTATTTTACTTCAGTATGAAGCACTTCAATTTGAGCTAATTGATTTGAGGGTGTATTGCGACAGTTATTATGTGATAGCGGTGGTATTTTGGTTTTGATTACTACCAGCATAAGATGAACTTTAAAGATCCTTATAGTTATTTTTATATACTTTCAGTATATATTTAATTATAATTACAATTAATGCCTTCCTTGTCTTAAGACAACATAGTTGGCTTATAGTTGCACTTTTTGTTATGAAGTTGAGAACGCTCATCCCATATTTTATTTGAATGCTCATAATATCTCTATTTAGCAAAAGTATAATTGTGTTGTACTTTTTGGAATTCCAGGGAGTCCAGTGACTTCCTCATGAGTTATAACATTTCTAAGTTTTTATTAGTTTAGGGAAGGATAACATACTCTCGTATTTTAAAGTTTTGCTCAAAATAAAATATTTTTTTGTTTTGTCACTTGGTTGACATGGGGGCATTTAAAAGCACTTGTTCATTCTTTGTACACTAGGGAACTTGTGTTTCTTTTCTGACTAGAGTAAGACAATGGTGCATGATCTGTTTGTGTTATGCTTCTTATTTTAGTAAATAAGCTTTCTGCAAGAAACAGAAATTTATTCTTATATCCACTGAAGGTGCATGGAAATAAAATGTGTAATCTTGCACTGGTGACATTACCTTTTTCCTCCATATGTTGTAACAACCCTTTCATTCTCTCTCTCTCTCGCGCTCTTTTTTTTTTTTTTTTTTTTTTTTTTTTAAGTTGTGTCTTTTGGGCATGAAAACTTTTAGTCTCTTACTGGTAGGTGATCTTGCACAATGCTTATGTAGCAGTTGAAGTATCCCACAGATGCCAGTGACATAAGAAATGTGGCTATTCACTTTTTTCTGTATGTCTTAGGCATACATACATTTGCCAGGATTAAAGGTGTTTTTGTTTAGAGTCTTTCAGCTGCTATCCACATTACTGAACTGATTACATATGTCTTACAATGCAGCATTTTATTGATTAGTATACACATAGTATACACATTAGCATATATTTTCCTCCCATTAACTCAGGACTGCAAAATACATATTACATACACTTCTCCAAATCCCCTTATAATTTATATTCCTTTTAGATTTAAGTGAGTTTCCAGCCCCAAAAAGCAATCTTAATTTTTCTTTTAAAAAATATATCTGGCAAAAATTGATAATCATGCCTTCATATGTTGCAAGAAGACATTTTACACCAGTCTCTCTTCGGATATTCTTGTCACTGTTTCTGCCATTATACGTACATTTCACTTGTAACTTCTCTTGTTTGAATAAATCCTATGGTGATTTCTTTGTATCTCATAAAATATCAGTATTAAGAATTACAATAAAATTGAATTTGGTGCTACTTCAATAACTACTCCCAAACGTTAACGCTAAAAATTGCAAGCAGTTTTAACAGCTTAGAGCCTGATTCCTCAATCCCTTACCACCTTTGTTGTATTTTATTCATTGGGACTAGTCAAGGTAGGGAGTGCTTTGTCCCCCATGCTTGCAATCACTTATTTACATTGAGCTTGAGGACGACTCAGGTGTATAAGTGTTTGCAGGATCAGGGCCTATGTTGGATAATAAAGGGTTTGGGGATTAGGCATTTGTCATAAATGAAGGGAAGGGGGAGAGGGTCTGATGCAGTGCTATAAAATCCTCTTACCAGTAAAGGGTTAAGAAATACAGGTAGCCAGACTGACACCTGACCTGGCTGGCATCTGACCAATAAGGGGACAAGATACTTTCAAATCTTAGGAGGGGGGAAGGCTTTGTGTGTGTGTCCTTGTCTGAGTCAGAGTGATCTTGGAAGACAGAAAGAACCTACAGAAAATCCGCCTCCTCACCAATACTCACTTTTCTAAAGTAAGTTTAGATAGCATAGCGAGTAGATTTCTGTTTATTTTGCTTGGTACATTCCCTGTGGGAGAGGGAAGGGTTATTCCTGTTTTTCTGTAACTTTAAGGTTTTGTCCAGAGGGGGCAATCTCTCTGAGTGCCCTGTAAAATAGTTACCGTCCGGATTTTACAGAGATGATTTTACCTTCTTTGTTTTTAATAAAATCCTTCTTTTAAGAAGCTGACTGTTTTCTATGGTTTTTAAAAACCCAGGGGGTGGGGTTTTAGATCACTGTGTAACCAATTGGTTAGGAGATTATCCCCAAGCTTCCCAGGACAAGGGGGTACGGGCTTGAGAGGATATTTGGGGGGGGGAAGGGACTTCAAGTGGTCCCCTTTCCTGGATTCCTGTTTAGAACACTTGATGGTGGCAGTGGAAGAAGTATTTCTCAGGGTGCAGGGAATTTTGTACCTTGGGGGTTTTAACCTAAGCTGGTAAAAATAAGCTTAGGGGCTCTTCATGCGGGTCCCCACGTCTTTACCCTAGAGTTTAGAGTGGGGAGGGAACCTTGACAGCATTTAAAAAAAGTTATTATTTAAATTGTTTCCCTGCATTGAAATTCATGAAACTAGTGGCCCAAAATTTAAAATGCGCATAACATTTCACAAACAATAATGAACTTTACCTTTTGCATATTTGCTTTTACATATGATTTGATGGTATGAATGTGCTTCATATATGTCACCCATCCAGTATTAAATAAGCAAACTTTATGAACCCCTGTGATTTTACACTTGTATTTTGTTTAGAGTATTAATAAACCCAAACTCACCAAAGATACCTTTATGAATACCTTTTGTTTGGGTGACATATTTTTTACAACCCATTTGTAGTGCACAGACTCTGATTTATGCTAAAAATAAAAACCCATGATGTGTTATTTTGGCTTGGCAGAAATAATGCAATGAGCTGTCAAAGGCAAAGAATATGCAGAAGCTGTAATTCCCATTTTACCACTGAAGAATAGATTTGGCTGGATTATGCCTTCAATACTAATCTATTTCTGTGTGGCCAAACAGATTTTTGGAGCCCTTCACAGCATATTTACTTTCTGTTCTCTTCACTTCGGGCCAAATGTTATAAAGTAGTATATTTTTTTGGATCATGCAGCGTGGTGATGTGAAAAAAAAACAGTAAAAAGAAAAAAAACTAACGAGTTAAAGCATCTGATCTAGAATATTTTTGAATTGGAGTTGTCACTTCATTAAATTTGGTCTTGGTGAGTTGTGTATTTTTAAACTGATTTTTAACTATCTCATGCTTTAAAGCGAAGGATGCTTAGACTGCTTCTTTAAAAGTTGCAGTAAAATACACTTCAAAATGTTTGAACATATTTTATTTTGTATTACATTTGAAAACACAGCCTTGTCCTGTTGAGCATGTATCTTGTTCCCATTATAGTACAAGTTCAGTTTCCAAACTTCCTGTGTAGGCTTCAATATTTAAGGGCCTTAATCTTCTCCTTATGTTGGTTATGCTTATGATCCCATACTTATCTGTTATCATCTTTATCCAAACATCTTCAGTATCCCCCCAAAATTTTTGATAAACAAGATTGCACTGTATGTTTTTATAACTCTTCTCTTTTTAGTAGTTTTTAGTTTTGAAAAAACAATTAAATTCCTTCCTCCTTTCCCCCCCTGTCGCCAACTAGATGATAGCATCTCTGCTGCAAGCACATCCGATGTCCAGGACCGTCTTTCAGCTCTCGAACTGAGAGTGCAGCAACAAGAAGATGAAATCACTGTGCTAAAAGCAGCATTGGCTGATGTTTTGAGACGTCTTGCTATCTCTGAAGACCACGTGGCCTCTGTGAGAAAGTCAGCACCAAGTAAAGGTAATGATGCATATTGTGGATTGGAATTAATTTGATAGATTCTAGCTTTTCATATTGGAATGTTAACACTTGGAATTTTCTCATTGGGTTTGTTTGCTATCTTAAGCATGAATGCAGGTGTCTATAAATTGACTTTCAGGTATTTTTCACCAAGGTCTTTTTTGATAGGATAAAAATCTGGAAGCTGAAATTCTCTTTTTGCCCTTTAAAGTAGAACATCAGAGTTAAGAACACCTTGAGAGTGGAGGTTGTTCGTAACTCTGAAATGTTTGTAACTCTGAACGTTGACTTAATACAGCTTTGAAATTTTACTGTGTAGAAGAAAAATACTGCTTTTCCTTTATTTTTTTTTATTAGTTTACATTTAACACAGTACTGTGCTGTATTTGCCTCCCCCCCCCCCCCCCCCCCCCCCCCCCGGTCTCTGTTGCTGCCTGATTATGTACTTCCTGTTCCAAATGAGGTGTGTGGTTGACTGGTCAGTTCGTAACTCTGGTGTTCATAAATCTGAGGTTCTACTATACTTACATTTATATGAGATCTTCCGTAAACTCCACCTTACTCCTTATAAAAAGACCACTTTCTACTTAGACAATAGTATACTTTACATCAGGATTGTTTAACCTGCATCCTGAGGTCTGGATGCAGACTGGTGAATCTCTAATCACACAGCCAGGTTCTTCCTGTTAACTGCAAGGTGAGAACAAAGATGGTCAGCTGAAGACTCTTACTGGAGGTTAACTAAAAAAATAAATTCCACTTTCTGTTTATCAAGGAAAAGGCAAGATGAAGGAGATATTATAGAGGGGTGTACTTTTAAAAAATTAAAATGTGTATATTTACATAGAAATTTTTCACCACCCCTTGTGGTCCTTGCAAATTGCCATGTTACCAATACTGTCAAATGTTTGGGCTTCCATTAATTAACATTTTTACATCTACTTTTTTTCATGTACTATGTATACATGTTATATTACAAAATTGGGATAAAAGAAGAGAGACCTATTTTGTGCTAATTTGCACAATATGTAAGAACTGCAACTATATTAAAAAGCTAGCAGAGATGATTCAAATCAATTTTAAGGATCTTCCAATTCTCAGAATTAGAAGAGCGGGTATAATTGTGTGTATTCCCATCAAACTATCTACCCCAATTATTTACCTTTAACTGAATTACACATCCTTGATTCTCCACTGTTACTCTAGTTTTCAGATTATTGGTGTCACACCAATAAATTGGAGTAACATAGTGGTGAATCAGGGCGTGTGTATGTTTATATACATATGTTTTATATGTTCAAAATATGAAAGCTGAAAAATACTGAATTTTTGTAATGGTTTTAGATGAAGAACAGCACAGAGATCTAATTATTGTAATTGTTTTTTTCATGTCTCCATGCCAGATGGAAGGAAGTGTTGACACTTAATTGGCATAGACTCTGAATCCTGCTATTCCGTCTTATTTGCTAAATTGTAGACAGTCGTTATCTGCGCTTATAAATTCAGTTTTCTTTTATCTGACATTTATCATGCCTCATCAGGATTCCCACTTCCTTGTCTAACATTTTGAATAAACAAAGTACTAGCGAGTTGCAGCGCAGTTGATGACTCACAGCTACAGCGCCTCCTGCTGGTCGTCTTGTGAATTAGCTCTTCAGCCTCGGAGCGCCTCCTGGTGGCCGATGTCTCGCCTGCCTTAGGGCCTCCGTGTCCCTCTTGGACCGTGGTGCCCCTTACCCTGGGGTTCTGCCCACTGCAGTATCCCCACACTCTGTCTCCCCTCCAAGCGGAACCCCCAGTCCTCTAAACCCACCTTGCCTCAGTGGCTACTGCCAGTCATCATCTAGCCCCCGCTCACTGGGGCAGACTGCAGTCTGTAGTGGCCACTCATGATTGGCCAGGGGTTAGGACCAGCTGCCTCTGCCTATTCCCAGGCTGTATCTCTGCAGCCCCAGTACCTTTGCGGGCCTTTACCAAGGCCTCGGCCTGGGGCGTTGCCAGGCTGGAGCTTCCCAGCTCCTCTTGCCCTTTTCCCCAGCACTGCCCACTTCCGGTACCGTATGTTCCCCAGTAGCTAGGCCCTCTCCCTCCAGGACTGGAGAGAGACTCCTTCAGCTCCTGGCCCCCAGCCCTCTTATCAGGGCCAGCTGAGCCCTACTTGAGCTGCTTCCCCAATCAGCCTAGCTTAGCTGTTTTAACCCTTGTTCTCCAGGAGTGAGGCAGCCGCCCCACTACACAAGTATTTGAGATAAGTGCAGTAAGTCTATGTTGCAAGCTACTCATCTTTGCAGAAAAGTGATGCTCTCAAGTGCAAAATCATGGACAGAATGTACATACTTGGGGCCATAATTTTTATACTTGGATGGTTAAAGTGCTTAGTTTCTGTTTAGGCACTTGCATAAGTGGCTTGATTTTGGAGGTGCTAGGTACCCATGACCTCCACTGAAATCAGAGGAAGCTCTAGGTGCCCAGCACCTCTGAAAGTCAGGGTGAAATTCTGTACCCATTGAAGTCAATGGCAAAACTCCCCTTAATTTCAGTGGGGTCAGGATTTCATCCCAGGTCACTTAAGAAAAAAAGGAAAGAGGCTTAAATTTAAATATCTGTTTTTTTTAACATGCAACCTTTTGGTCCTAAAACACCTGACCCAGTCCTTTTCCCATACAGAGCACCTGGTATTGTCTAGATCACAGAAATGATTGTATCTGATTTTTAGAAATTTGAGGTATATTATTTTAGCTACTTACAGAAGATGTGTCTGAAAAATCCATGTACTGAAAAATATATCTCAATAGCACTGGTAAGAAAAATACAATCTCCCATACCTCAAACAATTCCTAAAACTGTCCGTATCCATCTGATTCTTTGCATAGTACCAGTAAAAAAAAAAAAAAAAAGTACAGCAAAAAGTGTGTGTTAAAGAGCATTTCACTCATTGACTTGAATGTTTTACAAAAACAAGGGAACAAACATAAAAACATTATTCAAATGCTAGACTTAAAAGTTTTCAGTTACACACTATTGCTCTGAGTCATGCTCATCTTTGGTTGTATTGAAATAAATTAGAGGCCAAATGTCCAAACTAATGAGCATCTACAATTTCACTGTAGTCAATGTCTTAAGTGGCTTCTCTTTACCTCTGAAAATCAGACTTATAAATGGATTTTTGTGCCTGGATTTGAACATTTTAACCAATAGTGTTTTTTAATCAGAGTTGTTTAAATGTCTTCATATAGTTCCATTCCTCCAGTATTTAGCTTTAACAATGATTTTTACTATTGCTGATCTAAATTTCACTCATTTTAGTGGGGGAAAGAGAATGCACCATAAAAGCTTTTAACTTTGCTACTGCATAGCTGCATAAGTGCACATTACATAACATTTATTCATATAGTAGCATTGCAGTATTACACTATTGTTAATGGTATTATCGTTTCTTATTTGTATATGGTAGTGCCCACAACGTGCTAGGAACTATCCATAAATATACTGTATCACTGTTCCTGCCCCAAAGAGCTCACATTCTCTATTTGGAATCTAAAGTCATAATTAGTTTTTGCCACAGAATGGCAGTTTTTAATGACACAAACTTTCCTCTAATCCTGTATATCCCCAAAGAGAGACATAATTTTGGAAACCTGAGTAACACGAAGAGGGAAACTGAAAGGAAATAAAACAACATAGGCACTGGATCCCACTATCAAGATCTTCAGTGCCTACAGATACACTACTTAAAAACACGTTCGGTTTACTAGATCTGGGATTCAGATTTTTTTTTATGTTCAGACACATTTAACACTAAAATCCAAAGTCATTTGAAAGGTTTCTGTTTTATGTGAATACTTTGAATACTATGCTTCCAGACTTCAAGTCAAATGAGTGCTAAAAAGGGGTGTGCGTTCTTGTATACGTACAAACAGCTGATTTTCTCCCTTTTATAGACAGGCAGATACATTTTGGCACTACCATTGTTCCCTTTGGAATGGTCTCACTTTCAGTCTCCATTCTGTCTACCAAGACAGCAGATGGATTTTTTTTCCTGGGGAAATGTCTGGGAATATTTTACTCCGTAACTGTGAAATTTTGCACAGTGTAGAGTGCCCTTCACTCCAGATCTACTGCTTCTGCCCTAATTTAGCTATATACTAAAGTCTTAAATAGGATGTAGGCCCATGAAGGGTCCTTTGGGCTGGGTGAATTTCACTCAATGAAAAAATTAATAAGGCCTCTGCTGCTTGCAATGGTAACCAATTAAGCCTCTTCAGTGAAAGGGTACGGAATCTTGGTGGCTGAATGGTACCATAGGAATGTCCAATTCTAACTTGTGCCTTGGGAGGTTGTTTACATCTGTTCATTCAGTTACAGAGACAGTGAAAGAAAGGTTGAGGTATTATTTAAAAATTGTGTTTAACTATGTATACATAATATACAATAGCTAACATTAATGAATTATAACTAATTGCTGCTATTTTTATTTCATAGGGGAAATGGCCCCTTTTTGTTGAAATACCTAACTGAGCCACAAGTAAAAGGCATTGCAACCATTGTATTAGTTTCACTATTGATGACTGGATATTTTTATCATGATACCTGAGATGTATAGGACATTATAGAGTGGCAGAAAAGAGATGTTTAGTTACATAGTGCCACCGGGATTTTAGACTTCAGGAATAGCTTTGGGCCAGTATTAGTTTAGCCGTAAAAGTTAATATTTGGAACAAACATTCCAAAATATGATTGTACACTAATAAAATATTGGTGATTTATATTTTAAATATTTCTTTCAGTACAACAGTTGACTTATTTTCCTGTTGTGTAATAAAACTATACAAGTAAGGCCAATCTTCCCAAAACCCTCCAAAAATTTACTTTATAAAAGTCACTCAGTATCTGATCTGCTTTTGCACTGGACATTCTTTCTTTCTTGCTGCTGAGACATATCTTCCAAAACCTCTGCAAATTTCCCTTAGGTAGCTCAGCAGTTGCCTTCAGAGAGGTACTTTCCACAGTGTGAAAATGAGTGTTGTGAACTGACTAAATCAGGTTGAAAGGGGCAAACGTAAATGACACTTTTTGGTATTCACACTCCCCCCCTCTCCCCCCCCCCCCCCCCCATTCAAGCAGATGATATCCAAACTCGTTGGGACAGAGGACCACTAGGACTTCTGGCAAACTGCTTCAGGATCCTTCAGTATGGTTTGTTCATGCTGGATTTCTCTTTGGACTAAACTAATTTTGTTTTACCTTTCTTATCCCCCTATTTCTTCTTGACTAGCATCTGAATCAGTGAAAGCTAGGGCCTTTACTAATATCCTGGTATTTGTGATATTTTTCTTGTCTGTACTTTTCATCATATGCTTATTGTTATATTGTTTCAGTGCAAATCTTTCCAGTGAGTGAATAGATTTCTACAGACATAGCACAGGGGCATCCATAAGTGAGTTAATTCGGTGGGGACTGTTTTGTCTGTCTAGTGCTCTCTCAAGGGCAGTGAGATCCTCAAGGTGCGTGGTGGGAGGTGGCAGTTGAGATGTGAGCTATATGGTGGTCATTTTTTATGTCTGCAGTTCTTCCTATCTTATGATTGAATTAAGCCAGAGGGCAAGTTTTTAATAGTCATCCTAGGAAGGTGTAAGGATCAGGGACCACAGTGTGAGAGAAGTGTCTCCATTTGGAGAGTACAAGGATATCAGCACTTGTCTGTTAGTGGGCAACTGAGAAAGCAAGCAGAAGGAAGATATTTCTGCCTCTGTATCTTCCATCAAGACACTCTCATAGATACAGGAAATCCTTTCAAAATGAACATGGAAGAAGATTGTTATAATGCCTCTCTGTCTCTACACAAACTATGCACAAGTATGCGAAGCGATAGGAAAAGCTAATAAATCCAAGGAAGGTATTAAATATCATTGAAGTTATTCTAGTTCAGAGAAGAATTTGTGGTGCTGTCCTAGCCTCTTCCCATACACAAGCATCCCTGTAGGTTAACACACAGATGCTCCCTTCTGAGATAATAATCTTAATGCTTATGTTTTATAGCAGTTTACTTGTAGCTGGTAAACTGACCATCTGCTTTTTATTATTATGTATTTAGATGACACTATTCCCGCCCTCATATGTGTTGAGCTTCTGAACTAAGGCATGGGTGTTCAGTAATCTTAGGGTTGAGTTTTTTTTGATAGGCAGCTTCAATAGTTCTGTAAGTGCCATCTCTTTTGTGGGAAGTTCTTTCCTTTTGACAGCCTTGAAATGTTGGTGCCACATGCCTCTTTACTTGATTACAGCAGTTGACGCTTATAGTATGTGCCAAAAAAAGATTACCTGAACACTGGAGGAAAGGGAAAGCATAGAATCGTCTGGTACTTGTGGCTGCCAGCAAGACAGATTGTATCGCAGTTGGTGCCTGGGATGCTCTTGAGGTGTCAAAATGTATGTAACATGAGAATGCAGCTTGTAGGCACTGTGTGTGAAGATAAGTCCATGAGACACAATGGCACTAGTAAAGCAGCTAAGGGTAATCATACTAATGAAGGCCAAGATGCATGTGCTTCCTGTTCCAAGAAGTTGCTATCCATTTGAAAGTATATATCATTTTTTTCTCCTATCATTCCCTCTTTTTGACTAGAGGCAAAAATGAGATTTTGTACACTTTGAATCTCCAGATGGAACACGATGCAAAAAATAGAAGAATGCAAGAACAGAAATTTATAGCAACTGGCTCCTACACAAGCTCAGTTAATGGAGAGAAATAGGTTGCCACAGAGAGGGGCTGGTTGTCAGAAGATGGAATTGTCTCGTGTGAGAGTACAGGCCAGCGTTGGAAAAGGCATATATTACACTTGGCACAGAGGTGTCTAGGATAAGCCAGTGGACTTTGTGTGACAATGCAGGTTTTTTCTTTAGTGGACTTTTGGTGATAGGAGTCTGAAGAGTTCCTACTTGTTTTGTTTTGGTATGCAATAGTGTGTACATACCCCAAATACACAGAAAACCTAAAGCCAAATCCTATTTCATTGCAATAATTTGAGCAGAAGATTTAAGATGTGGTTTTTCATCTGATCTTAACTCTTGTTTCATTTCAATAATATTAAAATGAAAAGTAGGCTGGCCAAAAATGTTGATTTTTTTTTTAATTTAAAAATGCTTACTTTAAGAGCAAATAGTAAACTTTGTGAAAAAAACATAAGATATCCTTGCACTTGAATTTTTAGTCATGCTTAACACATGCTAATTAACACAATTGTAGATTCTAGTGTAAACACTACAGGATATGATTTACAATTGCTGGATTAAGTACAAATTCAAGACCTACTCTGACGGCTGGAAGTTGCTGTTAGCCGTGAATTTCCATAAAGAGGAGGGTATGGGGAGGAGCATCGTTTAAGCAATCCTAGAGTTGTATCTGCCTTATCAAGGCCAGCAACTGCAAGCTTGCATGTATATCACTTTACTCATGGGAGTAGTCCTGTTGAAGCCTGTGGGCTGTATGCTCATGTTACATACATTTTGACACCCTTGAAGTCTTAATGTCTTTCCCATGCACTGGTTATTATACCATGTGCTCTTTTTATGTTAAGCGTCTTTCTTCTCTGTTACTTCCTTTTTCATTTTTCTGTTCTCCTCTCTCTGCTCTTCTTCCAATTTTCCATCTCCTTTAACCCCTCTTTGCTTTCTTACTCTACTCATACTTGTAATTATTTTGGACTCTCTTCTTTTCCTCCTTCCCTTTACTTTACATTCTTTTGAAGACTAATGGGAACTAATGAACATTTAACCAGCTTCCTTCTGAAGAGCTTATTTTTACATCTCATATGAATATCAGTTATATAATTATTAGATATATGCACTTGCAGCTGTATTTATCAGGAAAAATAATTTAGGCTAATAGTAAAGGTGTGTTACCTGTGGGGGGGGGGGGGGGGGGGGAGAGAGTGAAAAAAGCAGTGTGCCGTTGTCTCAGAATATATGTATCTATCAAGTAGTCCTAAATTCATCAAACCTTTATTCCAATTCACACAAGCGAGTGAAGGTCATAATAAATAAATTAGAACCATTTTGGGCGGGGTAACAGGCCTGCAATTCTAAAATCCTGAGACATACAGTTGGAACTAAAAGCTATCATTTTATCACAAGACACACATTTTCAAAACTTACTACTGTCACTT
This sequence comes from Macrochelys suwanniensis, assembly GCA_033296515.1. Classification (NCBI taxonomy): domain Eukaryota; kingdom Metazoa; phylum Chordata; order Testudines; family Chelydridae; genus Macrochelys; species Macrochelys suwanniensis. Next base: position 162,477,746 of record CM065777.1, read on the forward strand.
AAATGTCATTTGCCTGCATTTCCCCCCAATTTAGCTAATAAAATCTATTTCCTTTTTTCCTGATTCTGTGGTTATGGGAGAAAGGGAGGGAAACAGATTTCAGGTTTATGGTGGTGGTCTTTGTCTAATCTTGCTTATCTTTCATTCACACACTTGTATACTTGACAGATTTTAATGAAAGGTCTCTTTTGAACTCAGCAGATATTATTATTCTATGAAAATTATCAGAATAGAGATGGAATCCATTATCCATGAAAGACATTTTTACTACTTTGATCTCACAGTTTGGCTTTAATCCTGATCACCACACACTGGATCTCATTTTACATTCAGCTTGCATCCGGCTCTTGTTCCGAGCCAAAAGATAAAGCTGAGTGCTATTCAGTCTGAAAAATTACAGACTGTTTATGTTAGTAATTGACATATAATGTGATATTGGTAGACATGCACAATTTGAATGCTGAGAACGTCAGTGTTTTAGCCTATTGAATTCCATCCTGAATTTGTGTTTTCACTGCAACTTCATTATAACGCTCTCCTTTGAATTTAAGCCTGTTTTGGCTGCCATGAAAGGATATTTTTACATTGGGAGACGGAAAGATTCTAAGAGTATTAATGTAATTTGGAGCCTTATAATGAGTATAGATATTCACTAGCCATCATTGATCCTCTAGGGCTGTGGACCAGTGGATTGGCTCCACTGGAGTTCTGCAGCTAGGGTCAGAAACATTCTAATCCCATCCTCTGATCATGGAGAGCCAATTCATAAAGTCCAATACTCAGGGTCTGCAAATGGGTTAGGAATTAACCCCATGTGTTTTGTTTTAAAATGTAAATGTATTTCCATGTTTTAGATTAGATTTTTTAAAATTATTTGGGATTCTAATAAAAAAAAATTCAGAGCCTTTTTTAGTTCACCCTTAAAAAAAGAACGGAAGTCCAGTTAATGAATGTCGAAGTAGAGGAGTGTAAAATATTTGTAACATTGTGCAAAATGACTTGGAAATTGCGGAGTTTTAACATTTTCTTACAAACTGAAAATACACCAATTTTTCCTCAAGAAATTCTAAGGTACACTTTTCTTTAGTAAAGACAGGCTAGTTTTACAGTGAAGGTGCCTTCATTCTGGAAGCAAACTGAAATTCATATTTTTGATTCAAAAGTAGCCGTTTATAATGAGCAAAATCTGGGAGTTACAAACTGAGATGGAACTAAACTACACAACCTCTTTTACACACATAATTCCCCCTAAAACTTGATATTTTGATTGCTATTTGGAATGTGTCCAAGTATTTCTTATATCACTTCTCAATTCCTTATTTCGGTGAGGCTAGTTTACAAACAGTAGCTGCTCCAGTTTTACTAAAATCAGTTTTTAAATTGATTTAATTAAATTAATGTAAGTCCCTGCCTGGACTAACTTAAATCTCAAGTCAGTAAGTGTCCTGTGAATCATCCTAGCATGTTTGTGGTCATTATTAAAATAATAATTTAAAAGGAAGTCCTTTCATTTAAAAATAAGTCACTACAATCTACTGTACAGGTGAGAATCAACCCTTTTACTGCTGCCAATACTGTATGGGCAAGAGGACATTGTAGCTAGGAAAGAGCTGGATATAATCTCAGATTTTATTCATGGATAAGGTTTTATTATTCAGTGTAAGAGTCTTAGACATTTTATCTTAGTATAGACAGTTCCTTGTAGATGTAATGTCATGAGCCCAGTATTCCCATTAGTGTTCTCTCCCTGTGGAGGAGAAGGTTGTATATGTTTTCCATCTGATTATGTGCCTATATCAGATGTTTCTGATCTGAAGCACTGTTTCTGTGTGCACTTTACACACAGATTGTCCACTATATCTTTTGTGTCTGTCAGTGAATTCAGAGTTGTTACACTTATATCTCCCATTCCCATTTCTGCATAATTGCCTCAATGGCAGCCTGAGATGTATTGATCTATTACCACGTACAGAAAGACAGAGAAGGGTCACCTACAGTTCAAGAGCAAATCAGGAGCCTTGACATATTGTACCTTCCTGGAGAAGATGATTTACTTAGTCATTGAAATAAAACAAGCTCATTTATATGCCAGTATTACTCAAGATGTTTTTCCATCTCATACTGGTTTATGGCTTTGCTGGTATCTGTGTTATGAAAACGTGTTTGGGGTATTTTTAAAATATGTTGAATTTTGAAATTAGAATCTTTATTTAAAAAAAAGAAAAAGAAATAAAACATGTCCACAAAAGTAGTCTCTAGAGCGTGGCTAGCTGAGAAGAATTGTGTTTGTTTGATTTTGGGGGGCAAGGGGCTGGGAGAGGAGAGGGGAGGGGGGGAAAAAAAGGAAAATCAAAATGATTTCTATATCATGCACTGTTTCAGAACTGATCTCTTTCGTCATCATCTTCTACATTCTTCCCCTCTTCTTCTACTCTGCCCAGGTTTTTTCCTGACTGCCTCTTTTGTCCTCTTGACCTGACTCTGTCAGATTTCAGTAGTGCTCTGTACATTTGGAACAGTCTTCCAATCGATGTTTCCCCAACCCCCAATCTACTCACATATTTGTTAAATCACACATTTTCTTGACATACTTAACCTGTTACACACAAAAAAGGTTAAAACAACATGAGTAAGGTTGCAAAGTCAAGCACTCAAAAGTCAGGAAATGCCAGAATTAAGGTTGCCGGTGCAACCTTAATTCAGCCAGTCGTGCATATGCTTTATAATTAAGCATGGTAAATGTCAGTAAAAGTCAATTTCACCATACACAGACAACCAGTGGAAAAAAATATATACATTGATGATAATCAGACTTTACAGACAGGCAAAGTAAGAAAAATGCTGCTTGAGAACTTAGTTTGGATTTAAGGATATTTATTTTGCATATTTTGACATCTGATGTTGAAAATTTGTGTTTTAATGGTTATAAAGCTTTGATTTTTTCTTAATCTCAAAGTCTGCTGTCATTAAATAATTATACTGACCCCTTCATTGTCTTACCCACACTTCATTTCCCACAACTGTGAAAATTTAAATAGATAAAAATAAAAGTGTGAAAACCCCATAATTTCCGCAAAATGTGATCATTTAAATTGATAAAAATAGAAAAAATGCTTAAAAATAACGAATATCCATTCAAATAATATTTAAAAAATTGAATTCTTCCAAGCCTAATTATAATGCAGTCTTTAATCGTATTTAGTACGGTTTAAAGCGAACAGTGTTAGATGTCCAAATCTAGGCTGGCAATGATGCAGAGCAAATGGCAGAGATACCACTGGGATATGATTATTTGGGACATTGATTGACCAGTCCATAGTCTGGAGTCTGTTTCTGCAACCACAAATAGGATTGTCTCTGAGTTCCCATTTATGGAGATGGGATGTGCGGCTGCAATTCAAAGTGGACCATATTTTCCATGGAAGTGAAAAGTCATTGCGTTCTTCGACTGAGTCCTTGATGAGCTGTTTATTCAGGATGTTAGTGTTCGCCCACCTTGCTTGTCATTGATCTTCAGGTAGAAAACCTTGAGCCTTTGAGCTTTTGTGCTGCAACCTAAAAAGATTTTCTGGATTTGAATCAGAATGTTGGTGTATTACTTAGATCTGCTTGTACTGGGAGACCCTTGTTCCTTCGAGTTTGATGGAGCTTCTGAAGAATGACAATTTTGGGGTGGATAGATATATGTCAGTATGGGGAGCCATGGTTCTGGTGTTGATTCTACTCTGGCCATAATAATCCACATCATAATGTTGAGATCATGTAATTAGAGACTAACAAATTTATTTGGGCATAAATTTTCGTGGGCTAAAACCCACTTCATCAGATGGAGTGGAAAATACAATAGGAAGATATATATATACACAGAGAACATGAAAAGATGGGGGTTGCCATACCAACTCTAACAAGACAAATCAATTAAGGTGGGCTATTGTCAGCAGGAGAAGAAAAATACTTCTTCTTCGAGTGGTGTCCGTGTGGGTGCTCCACTGTAGGTGTCGGTGCGTCCCTGCGCCGGAGATCGGAGATTTCTCACAGCAGTACTTGGTTGGGGGATGGGCGCATGCAGGAGTTGTCTCGTGCAGCCGTTGGCACCTCCTGTAGCGCGCGCGCTCCCCCAACCGGCCCTCAGTTCCTTCTCAACCGTCCTCAGCTGCAGACGGAGCTCCGCGGCAGTGCTCTCTTTGTTTTCTTTTTTTCTTCAGAAAGTATCAAAGTTACAAGTTACATAGGAACTTCTTTTAGTGTATACTTAGTTACGTTGTTTAGTTAGTCTTAGTCTATACATAGTTACATAGTCTCCTTAGTTCCTCTTAGAGGTTTTTCTTCAACAACAACAAAAAAGGAAAGAGAAGAAAGGAGAAGACTTTTTCTCTCCTTAGCCCCCGTTGGGGAACAGTTTCTACAGTTTACCATTACAATTAACTCCCACCCTTATCTCCGAGAGGTGGGAAAGGCTTAACTGCAATCACGCCGGGCTTATCAGGATTTAAAAAGTGTGACTCCTGCCTTGAACCGATGCCGGTCTCTGACGGTCACACATCCTGCATTCGCTGCTTGGGAGAAACTCTCATCTCCCAGAAATGCAGACACTGCAGCAACTTAACTACAAGGGCAAGATGTGACGGGGATCTCCGCTTGAAAACACTTCTGCTGGAGAAAACCCTCCAGCCTCCGCAAGAGACGTCCTCAGGGGAGTCTCATAAACCGAGATCCCTGAGCTCTGATAAGGCTCTGACTTCCAAAACTGTCAGGAAGCGAGCCTCAACCTCTCCAGCAAGGGTCTCTCAGAAAAAGAGAGTTTCCCCAGCGAGGTCTTTGCCCTCAGTGCTCCACTCATCCAGAGTGAGCACTTACGAGGCACCGGGCTCCTCTGGCACCGTCCCTCAGTGGACCCCTGCTGAGCCCCAACAGGCGGCACTGGAGTTGAGACATCAAGTCTCCTCAAGGGCACCGACTACTCCGGTGGAGAGTGCGGCACAGGCAGCCGCACTGCGTTCAGTGATGCTGCCGCTAGCACCAACCCACGATTTACTGCCGCCTAACAAGCTGAATCCTGCACCAGTCAGTGCTCCAATGGTCGACCGCAACCCCAAGGTGGGACCAGCACAACTCCTGCATCCTGCTGACATAGCAGTTTCTTCGGCACCGCACTCACCACTGCTCGGCACCGAACACTCTCCGAGCTGCATAGCACAGTACCAGCATTCATTTCCTGCACCACTCTCCATCCATAGTGGTGAGGAAGGAGATGTGCAGGACAACTGCTTCTCTTCTCAACGTTCATCCCTAGCATACATGAGACCTAGCTGGAATTCTGTGAAGCCTAAGCCTCATCCCTCCCAGCATTCACAGCCCTGGTATGCACAGCACTGACCTTACCCTTTACCACCTTACCCCATGCAATGGCCACAATGGAGTCCTTGGCCCACATACCAGAACCCCTATTCTGGTCTCCCTTCCCCAGCAACAAGAGGTTCCAGATTACACCCATCATTACCATGTAGAGAAACCTCTGACCTCCATGAGACAGAGATGGAAGAGATGCTATCGCAGGCAGACCTGGATGATCCGCCACCTGCCCCACACGCATCTTCTGCACCAGACGAAGCGGTGATGCCATCTACCCCTACAACACCAGATGACCTGAAATAGTTCCAAGAACTCTTCAAAAGAGTAACAAACAGCCAAGAAATTGCCTTACATGAGGTGCAGGAGAAACAACATAAGTTGTTAAAAATCTTACAACTGGCATCATCGACCAAGATTGCCCTCCCCATGGATGAGGCTATAATAGAGCCTGCAGAGGTCATATGGCAAACATCGGCATCAGCACCATCCACCAACAAAAGGACTGACAGAAAATACTTCGTTCCAGCCAAAGGCATGGAATTTTTGTTTTCACACCCTCAAGCCTGTTCTTTTGTAGTAGAGGCTGCTAATCAGTGCATTTCCGCTCCTCACTGCAAGATAAAGAACACAAGAGACTGGACCTCTTTGGGCGGAAAGTTTACTCGTCAGCCACCCTTCTGCTGAGAGTTGCCAACTATTCTGCTCTACTAGCAAATTACGACTACTCTAACTACAGTAAATGCAAGAGCTCGTGGATGACCTCCTCGAGCATAAACATCCTCAACTCAACGCCATTATCAACAAGGGTCAGTTAATAGCCTGCACAGCGCTGCAAGCCTCAATGGATTTAGCGGACACAGCTGCCCGAACAACCGCAACAGCTGTGGTTATGAGAAGAACATCTTGGTTGCAGGCTTCGAGAATCCCAAAAGAACTACAGCTAAAAGTGGAGGACCTCCCCTTCGATAGGGATAAACTATTCTCGTCTCAAACAGACGATGTGCTCCATACAATGAAACAGATTGACAGGGCCAAAAGAGTACCCAGGAGTCACCTACTACAAGACAGGCCCAAAAAAGAAAATAACAGAACACCACTAGCCGTCACCTTTAGCCCCCAACTAAAACCTCTCCAGCGCATCATCAAAGATCTACAACCTATCCTAAAAGATTATCCCTCACTCTCACAGATCTTGGAGGACAGACCAATCCTTGCTTACAGACAGCCCCCCAACCTGAAGCAAATACTCACCAGCAACCACACACCATACAACAAAAACACTAACCCAGGAACCTATCCTTGCAACAAAGCCCGATGCCAACTCTGTCCACATATCGATTCAAGTGATACCATCACAGGGCCTAATCACATCCGCCACGCCATCAGGGGCTCATTCACCTGCACATCTACCAATGTGATATATGCCATCATGTTCCAGCAATGCCCCTCTGCCATGTACATTGGCCAAACCGGACAGTCTCTACGCAAAAGAATAAATGGACATAAATCTGACATCAGGAATCATAACATTCAAAAACCAGTAGGAGAACACTTCAACCTCCCTAATCACTCAGTGACAGACTTGAGGGTAGCAGTGTTGCGACAGATTAACTTGAAAAACAGACTTCAAAGAGAGACTATTGAACTCGAATTGATATGCAAACTAGATTGCATTACCTCAGGATTAAATAAGGACTTGGAATGGCTCGGCCATTACATTAATTGAATCTATTTCCCTTAAGTTAACGATCCTCATTCACACCTGTGTGACCATCTTGTTTATCACTTCAAAGGTTTTTCTTCCCCTGCTGTTATGGTTCCTCTCAATTAGCCTCTTAAGGTTGGTCTATGCACCTCCACCTTATCATGTTTCTCTGACTGTATAAATATCTGTCTACTGTATGTTTCATTCCATGCATCCGATGAAGTGGGTACTAACCCACGAAAGCTTATGCTGAAATAAATTTGTTAGTCTCTAAGGTGCTACAAGTTTTTCTTTCTTCTTTTCGTTTTGCATACAATGAAGGACTCCCGAATGACACTGCATACGCTAGGCATACACTCACCGCCTGACAAACGCCCATGCTTTACACCATACCAGAGGTTAAGAAACACTTCATTTAACCGTCAACAACCACGATACTTCACTCAGAACAAACCCAAACAACGGGCTCAGAGATGTCTAGTTCCGCAGAACCCAACCTCATCCACCCGTCCATCTACATCTAAGCCACAATTTTGAAGTCTTGATCGGGGGTATGCACGACCTCCCCACACCTCTAGCGCCAACAGATACTCCATCCCACAAATTTGGTCACCGCCTATGCCCATTTTACCATGCCTGGGCTGCGATAACCACAGATCAATGGGTATTGGAGATCATATAACCATTCCTTTCACAGCCATCCCCCCTACCCTCCCCCCTTCCCTGTCCCTCTTCAGGGACCCCTCTCACGAGCACCTTCTGCAACAGAAAATAGACCACCTCCTACTGCTGGGTGCTGTAGAATCAGTACCACATCAATACCGAGGGAGGGGTTTTTATTCCAAATATTTCCTGACAGAGAAGAAAGGAGGGGGATGGAGACCAATCTTAGATCTCCGAAAACTCAACAGGTTCATATGCAACCCCATGTTCAAAATGGTCACTCTGGCCACAATCATCCCAGCGCTAGACAGCAGGGACTGGTTTGCAGCCCTCGACCTCCAAGATGCATACTTCCATATTACAATACATCCTGCCCACAGACGGTTCCTAAGGTTCACAGTAGGATCCAACCACTACCAATACAGGGTCCTTCCCTTCGGACTGTCCACTGCTCCCCTCGTATTCTCAAAAACGCTCGCGGTAGTAGCAGCACATTTAGGACGCAAAGGAGTTATAGTCTTCCCCTATTTAGACAATTTCCTTCTCAAAGGTGCCAACCGACAAGAAACGACAGGCATGCTAAAGACCACAATAAACCTGTTTCACCAGCTAGGTCTACAGATAAACAAAAAGAAATCCACCCTGGAACCAACCCAGCGATTGGAGTTTATCGGAGCCGACCTAGACTCCATACAAGCCAAGGCACTATTGCCAAACCACAGATTCACAGATTCAACCATTGACCAATCTAATTTCCACGGTGACCATCAGCCCACAAACTTCAATGAGGATATGCCTTCAGATTCTGGGACATATGTCCGCTACGACTTTCGTAGTAAAGTATGCCAGACTCCATATGCGCTGTCTGCAGCACTGGTTGAGCACGGTCTATGCACCCAGCAAACACTCTCAACAGACGTGTGACACTACCACCAAGGGTTATCCTCTCCCTACAATGGTGGACACAGCCAGGGAATGTATGCTCCGGGATTCCCTTTCAACAAGACCCCCCATCGGTGACTATTACAACAGATGCCTCCCTGATAGGTTGGGGCGCCCACTTGGGTCACCACAATGTACAAGGCAAATGGTCTCCGCCGGAAACCCGATTACATATCAATCTCCTGGAACTCCGTGCAGTACACAATGCATGCCGACACTTCTTCCCACTCATACGAGGAACCTCAATTTCTATTCTCACCGACAATGTGGCATGTATGTTTTACATCAATCGCCAAGGAGGAGCCAGGTCTCACTCGCTATGCGTGGAAGCCATGAATTTATGGAACTTTTGCATCCACAACAATATAAACATCACAGCATCATACCTACCAGGGTGCCAAAACATTACTGCCGACAGCCTCAGCAGGCACTTCTCACAGGAACACGAGTGGGAAATCCACGACAGTGTTCTCGACACAATATTCCAAAAATGGGGTCACCCAGTAATCAACCTTTTTGCCTCAGCGACAAATCACAAATGTCTACTATTTTGCTCCAGGGCAGGCCTGGCACTGGGATCGCTAGGAGATGCCTTCCTCATTCCGTGGAACGTGTCACTCGTGTACGCCTTCCCGCCGATACCACTGATCCCACGGGTCATCCGCAAGATACGACTAGACAGAGCATACATCATTCTCATTGTCCCCACATGACCCAGACAGACTTGGTTTCCATACCTCTCATGTCTAGCAGTCTGTACCCCACAACCGCTGCCTTTCTGGACGGACCTCCTGTCCCAGAACAAGGGTCTGAAGCTCCATCCAGACCCAGCGAAACTCCATCTAAAAGCGTGGCTCCTCTCTGGTTCCAACATGGAGAACTGAACTGTTCGGAGAAAGTAAAACAGGTATTACTAAATAGCCATCGCCTCACCACTGGAAATACTTACCACCACAAGTGGAGAAGATTCTCCCTTTGGTGTCAGCAAAAACATCTGGACGCGCCCATGGCGCCTCTGTCTATGATCCTAGACTACCTACTAGAAGGAAACGGGGCTAGCCATAAGCTCTATTAAAGTACACCTCGCTGCCATTACGACCCTCCACGAACAGATAGAAGGGGCTTCAATATTCGCTCACCCGATTACACAGCACTTTCTAGCAGGTATACAGAACATGTACCCAGAAGTACGTCAACCTGCACCACCATGGGATCTCAATCTTGTGCTCAAATGTCTCACAAGACCACCCTTCGAGCCTATAGCAACCTGTTCGCTCCTACATATGTCAATGAAGGTTGCATTCCTAGAGGCAATCACGTCTGCCAGACGTGTCAACGAAATAGGGGCATTGATGGCTGAAACACCATACACTATATTTACCAAAGACAAAATCATGTTACGTCCGCACCCAAAATTCTTGCCCAAAGTGGCTACAAATTTTCATATTAACCAAACCATACACTTACCTGCCTTCTCGAGAAGCAACATTGCACATGCTTGATGTCAGACGGGGTGTAGCCTTTTACCTGGACAGAACTAAACCATTTCGCAAGTCACCAAGACTATTCATCTCTACAACAGAGCACTCCAAGGGCTCTACAGTATTGACCCAGAGACTCTCCAAATGGGTCTCTACCTGTATTCAAACGTGTGTGTGTGTATTATATATCTTCATCAGATGCATGGAGTGGAAAATACAGTAGGAAGTGGGTTTTAGCCCACGAACACTTATGCCCAAATAAATGTGTTAGTCTCTAAGGTGCCACAAGTACTCCTCGTTCTTTTTGCTGATACAGACTAACACGGCTACCACTCTGAAACGTAATTAGAGACGGTCTATTCACATACTGTTATTTCCACAGGATCCCTGCCTCATTCAGAGCACAGGGAGGACCTGCTTTGGAGATGAATCAGGCAGAGTCTGTAGGACACCTGCCTGATTTGTTTCAGAAATTGGAAAGTCTGTAGTGAATGAGACGGTGAATTGCAGGAAAAGAAAGAAGGGTCTCATGGCTCAGTAAGTTCGATGCTGCCCTGGAGCACTGGATTCTATTCCTGCTTCTGCCACAGAGTTCCTGTGCAATGCTAGGTGTAAACCAAACTTTGAACAGCTGGTCACTAACTGTGTGTTCCTCATTTTCTGGGTGCCCAACTTGGGACTCTGGAGTCTGATTTGCAGACGTGTTGAGCGCTCACAGCTACAGCTGATGTCTTGGGAGATGTGATTTGAACACACAATGTGCTATATATATAATGCTACATGCTCTGAAATACCAGATTGGGTGCCCAAAATTAGTAGATACATTTGCTCTTAATCTCCCTGTGCTTCAGCTCCCCTTCTGTAAATGGGAATAATAATACCTCTTCATCTCTCTAGGATGATGCGAAAATAAATTCATTAATATTTGTGAAGCACTCTGATATGATAGTGATTAGCACCATAGAAAAGCCCATGAGTAAAGTTTTAATTCGGTCTTCAGAGCCATGTTTGAATAATGTGCAGTAAGTCATATGACTACAGGTTGAACAGCAAGGCGAAAACAAAATATTGAATAGCTGCTCATTAACTGAGCACTGTACATCCTGTGCACTGAATGATCTAGGGATCCTGTGGAAAAAATAGTATGTGATCCTGTAATGAAAGACTATCATAATGCATATGCACAAGGGGGCTGAATTAAGGTTTTACAGGCAGCCTACATTCTGGCATTTTCTAACTTCCGAACGGATGAGTGTTCGACTTTGTAAGCTTAATAATGTTTTTAAATAGTTTTGTGTGTGTAAATTCCTAGATTTTTAAAAAAGAAAACGAGAAAACAGAAATTCCGTCATGTGGCATCATATTGACACCTATGGGTTTGAACCTTTAGATCTGCCTCACTGACATCTGCTACTTGAGCTAATGGAGTAACTGATGGCAGTAGTAAGTTGTAACCCACTGCCTGTGGGGGATAAGATGCTTTGCCAGAGGGTTACATAGATATTTGCTGACAGTAGAAGAATAGTGAGACTCGGGAATCTTGGGTTCCATTCCAGCCTCTGGGGAAAGTGTGCTCTAGTGAGCACAGAATGTTTTGCTCATTTCCTCCAAGCTTAACCCCTTCCATCCTGTCCCTGTCCCAGCTCTGTCTTTTCTTGTTCCATCCTAGCCAGTCCCCAACTACAATCCACAGGCTTCTCATCCCAGTCCCAGTTTCCTTGCTTAGCCAGCACTAGTCTCCCACTATGGACTTCCTGCATCAGTTCTGGTCTGCTCCCCACCAGTTCCAATCTTTCACCACTCCTAGTGCAAGTCTGCTCTTCCAATCTATCTCTTCTACACAGCCTTGCCTCCAGCTTCCATGTTCCCCCATCTCTTCAGGCTTCCAGTCTTTGACCCTGGTTCCTCATTTATTCTCAGTGATCAAGTCCCTGCTCCAAAGCAGGGGGATGCTAGAACATCTCACGCAAAGGTCGTCAATGTTTTGTAGCATGGGTAAAACAATGTATTTGTCTGTAGTTTCATTCTTGGAGATGGATGAGCCATTTGGGGGGTTGCCTGGAGTCCCCGCAGGTGCTGGGGGAGGGCGGCCCAGCTGCCTGGGGGGGAGGCGGGCGGTGGCGCATGGACCGGGACCCGTGCTGGGTGGGGGGTGTCGTTGGGTCTGTCAGGCTCCCTAGCTGGCTCTGCGCCTCTCTTCCCCCGCCCCCACCCAGCAGCAGCAGAGTTTGGGTGTGGGAAGGGGCAGGGGATTGCGGCACAGGACGGGGAGAGGCGGGCTCTGGGCGGCGCTTACCTGGGGGGCTCCCCGGAAGCAGTGACATCTGCCTTGCTCAGCTGCTAGGCAGAGGCATGGCCAGGCAGCAATGCGCGCTGCCTCCGCCCAGAATGCTGGCTTCGCAGCTCCCATTGGCTGGGAACCACAGCCAATGGGAGCTGCGGGGGTGGTGCCTGCAGGCAGATGCAGTGCCTCCCCCAAACACCTGCGGGGGCCCTAGGCAGCTGCCCCCTCCAAGTTTTATTCACTGTTATTTTTAGTAAAAGTCATGGACAGGTCATGGGCCATGAACTTTACTGCCCATGACCTGTCCGTAATTTTTACTAAAAATACCCGCGACTAAAACGTAGCCTTAGTTATAAGCAACTGAAAACAGGGTCTTATGATGGGAAGTGTCAGGCTACTTTAATAGACAATGCTACCCACCCTGGCCATTATAAGAACCTCATGGCAATGTACGTTGGTGTGTATTGTGCCATTCTGTTTATAATGGCCTGGGACTTCATGCCTTGTGGTAGCTACAGCTCACTTGTAGTACAGCCCTGTGTGTGCTGATGGCAGTATGAAGTAATAACACAGTGATCTTTTGGCCAAAATCCTCTTCCCAGGCCACAACCTGAGTAATTCAGTAGTGTACTTGATAGAAGTCAAGCCTCTTCAAGATCGTTATAGCTAAAATAGCTGTCTTGGCCCTGGAACCCCACCCTGGGACAAGAAGATTTGTGTAGCAGTAAATACTGTGGTCTGCACCAACCTTGTGCTCCTTACATTACCTTGTGTTCACAAGGAATAGGAAGCCCCAACAGAGGTGTGTTGTGCACTCTCCCCTTACACAGGATTTTCCACTCTAAATGTACATTTATTTGCATATAGTATCTTAGATATTTACATAATGGGAATGGTTTGAAATACATAACATGTCATTACTGAAATACAATCTTTCTGGTTCCTTCATACTTATTATCACAATGCACTTTATGAAGGGATGATGATGATGAGAGAGCCTGCCAGATGACCTTCTGGGAAATGTGATGATTTAAGATGACTCAGCTTTTTGAGCCACAGAATGCTGCTGCACAAGGAATTTGTATTCCTGTTGCAATCGCGACTAAAATAATCCTCTGGCAAGTGAAGCTTAGGATGATACTGTGGCAGAGCATTGTATTATAATGTACCATTTGACTGTAACATCCCATTTGAGTTTACTCCACTTTGCAATTTAAAATGTCACTTTAATGTTTCCATTTTTGAATTCTACAAAAGAATCCACCTATGTACAAACATCCTTAGTTCTGGCCGTCAAAGTGCTGTTTCATTAGCCAGATGTGTATGTGAACGTATTTTTGGTTAATAGTTTCATGTCAGATAAACTTTATTCCTAGCTTAAACAAACTGTTCAGTTATCAAAACACAGTATTTCTTTGCAAAAACTTGATGTTTATTGGTTTGGTGTGAATTTTTGACAATAAGTCTTTATCCATCCACCTACCCACCCACATGAGGGTGTTCAGACCATATGCACCACATATGAATTGTTCTTGTTCCTATGGTCTTCTCTTAAAGTTTTAAATGATTTCAGAGAGCAATTTTTGGATTAATACACAAATCCTTTGTCTTGAATGCCAGCAACAATGCTGTATGAAAGCCAGCCACACCTGTTATGGTTCTTAATTTGAATGTCACATGGATGCTACTATGAAATCTCTTTTCCTTAAATTCCTTGTAGGTCAACCAGGCCTCCGAGAAGCTATCTCTATGTCCTGTATAACCAATGGAAGTGCAGGAAGCAGAAAAACAAGCCATAGTTCCTCTGTATCAGTTGCCAGAAAAGAGACCCTCTCATCTGCTGCTAAAAGGTACTTGCTTCTTAAAAAGTTAAATTATACAAAACCACAATAAGGAAGCCCCTTTCTGGGTTAATTTTGAAGTTTTCTGAAATATACCAATTAAAGAATAGGATTTAGACTCATAGCATACCATTAGAATTCATTACAACTGGATATATAGAAAGGGGATCACAAATGGAGATCACTTTGGTTTTCAGAGTGGAACACATGAAATTAAATTTTCACTAAAAGAGAAAAAAACCTATTTCTAATAGGGATTTTTGTTCCAAAATTGAAATGAGCCACTTAGACGGACATTCATGCTTTTTAGCATGCACCTGCATTTTTTAATCTTTGAAAGGAAATAAACAACTAGTCTGACATGGTCTTGAATGAAAAGAGCAGATGATACCAAAGTGAAAATTCTGAAATGAGTTAGGTGAATTTAGGAAAAAGTGTTAATCGGTTCTTTATAACTTTATATAGCACATTTCAAACTTAAGAGAGTTCTTATTGCAGGATTTTACAAAACAAATTTGTAAAAATAAAATAGCTTGAATTTGCATTTTACTTGGTATCTAATATATATGTAATTGATTTTTTTCATACAGTGGTTTCAGGAGCCGGCAAAGTATTTTCTTATTTATTGTTTTCTTCTGGGACTTTTAACCACTCATTTTTCAGCATCCCAGAGGAATGGTTTGTTTCTGCTCCTGTTTGCTGGAGAGAATGAAAGAAAAAACTGCCACAGATACAGCTATGGAACACAGCACACGTAAATGTTTTACCATCTGTTAAATTATATGTGAAAAGTTCTCGGTCGCTGTAGAGTTCTGTGCTGACTTCAGTGGATGATTTATGATTAAGTGTGGATTTAAATACTGTGCTATACAATTAGACAGGGATGCAGGATATTTTAGGGATTAAAGATATTGTATGTAAAAAACCTAGGCCACTTACCTTTTCTTCTGCCTTTAATTAGTAAAACAATTAAACAGGAAGAGTAAAGCAGAAAATGTTTAAGGCTCTTTTGAGTACAGAAAGCAGAATTAATTTGCTCTTTTCTATTCTCAGTTATGTAGTGTCTTAGGGTAGGTCTACACTTACCCGCTGCATCGGAGGCAACCAATCGATCTTCTGGGTTCGATTTATCGCATCTTGTCTAGATGCGATAAATCGAACCAGGAAGTGCTCCCCGTCGACGCCGGTAATCCTGCTCTACGAACAGAGCAGGCGGAGTCGATGGGGGAGCCAGCGCACCGCAGTGTGGACCAGCGGTAAGTACTTTTAAGTTCGAAATAAGATACTTTGACTTCAGCTACGTTATTCACGTAGCTGAAGTCGCGTATCTTAGTTCGAACTTGGGGGGTTAGTGTGGACCAGCCCTTAGTTTTTGAATGTCTAACTTCCCCTACCCTACAATGAATTGGAGACTGAGTGATATACATCTCTATCTATTGGAAAGCCAGGAACTGTAAAACAGAGAGTCACTTGGGAAGGTATATATGAGCTAGCACTTCCCCATTAATCTTGTCCTGGAAGTATGGAGCCTGTATGCCTGCCCTCTCTTTCATACTTCCTTCCCAGCTCGTCCCTTCCACCCCCTGCTCAAAGCAAAAAAAGGAGACGAGGGAAGAGACTAGCTATATCGACATAGCTTTTAGTGGAGCCAAACCTAAGGGAAGAAGATGGATGGATGTACGGCTGGCCAGAAGGAAGGAAGGAAAAGAGAGTTTTTGAGAAGAATCAGATAGAATGTCAGACCCAAGACCTTATGGGGGGAAGAATCACTCCTGCATCTCCTTCCTCCATGTCACCAAGAGCTCTGTGAAATGACCTAGGGGACTCTTGGACATATACAACTTCACCAAGACTACAGATAATCTGGATGAAGGTTCCATGGGCTCTGTGACACAGTTTGTCCAGATGAGAGCTAGGTCACCTGGTTGCTGTAGGATCATACATTTGTTATTGGTTGGGGAGAAAGCCCACCTGTATCCTTGCAGGATATTACTCTATGTGGGTATGATCCTAGATACATAGTGGGAAGGCTTCCATGTATCCAGACAGACTGTCTGTCGTCTGCAGTTTTACCTCCAGGAGTGCTATTAATCTCAGCCTGTCTTCGCATCACACATTTCTTAGACTACTTGACTGCCTGTAGAGACCAGGCTTCCTGGAGTATAACTTGATCAGAAGTTCTTTTGGTGGTGTAAAGGAATCTCCATTTTCTGGATGATTTGCTCCTTGTTTCATCACTGGAACAGCAATATCTTTCTGAGTCTAAGGTTTACTCACCCCAACAGCCCAGGTTTGTATAATTGCAACACAAACTTTTGGGGTTAGAGAATGTCATTCAGACCCCTTTGCTTTCAGTGCAAAATTTCCTCTTAAAGTGCTCATGCAACATCAATTTGTTGAACTGAGGGCAGTGAAACCAAATCTTATATTTGCAAACTGTTACTTAGCGGCCTTCTGGTTCTGTTATGGTTCAACAGCTGTACAGCAGTGACTTGCATCATCCCACAGGTGGGATGCTAAAAATTCAGCCGTAATTTCAGAAGCACTGAGTGGGTTTTTTTAAAGGCACCAAGGGATTTGGGAACCTGGTTCCTTTGAAAACCTGAGCCTGGATATTCTCAGTGTCATATATAACACTGATAACTTCTGTTAGGGCAGTCTATTTACAGGGCAAAGATTGGCTCAGCTGAATGGGATTGATCCCAGGGGAATGGCGCCTGAATCTGGAGATTTTCCATTCTGTATGTCAGCTTCTGGGTCATCTCTTAGGACTAGCATGCCACCAGGAATTCTGCAAAATCAACCAGATTTTTCTCTGTTTCTCTATCCCTGTGCTATAGGGAGAGAGTATTTTTGATGAATGGAAGAGGAGAGCTGGGTTGCGCTTTCCTGTTCCTTTTCCCAATTCCTTAAATTCTCTACAAAACCTAAGAGGTCAGAGCAAAGGTGATTTTATTTGACCCCTCTTAGCCATGTGTACCTTGGTTCTCAGGTCACGGGAATGTTTCTGTAGGACTATAGATATCCTTCGTTAAGGACCATTTCCCTTTGAACATTTTGGGGAGATTCAGCCTTCTGGTCTGACTGAAGGCCACGAGTTCCTGATGGAAAGAGCTGGTAGATTGCCAAAAGCAGGTTGGAGGTCACCAGGATCTGAAATGTGTTCACATGTTGGTGTTGCATAAGGACTGTTCTGCGGCTGACTAGATGGCTGGCTGTTCACTCATCAGCCATTGTGGTTTATTTTGGACAATTTATAAAAGAGTGTGGATTAATGTGCCGCAGTTTCGTTTGGACTGAGTGTTCTCCAAAAATGACTTCAGTTAAGTACAATCTTAAAATGTCACACTTCAGGTAAGATCACATCCTCACTCCAGTCTCTGGTTTGTTGTAGTCTGGGAAAAGAAGAGACAATTCACAAGTTGGAATTACTTTCCAGTAATTATCTTTGTCACAGTTCTCTCTTCCATCCTGCTTCCAACTCTCCTCCCCAGATACTTCATATTTTGTTGGTTTCTTGACTAGAGAGCTAGGGGAAATGCTTGTTTGTGTGCGTCTTCCTCAGTGACACTCTCTCTCTCTCTCTCTCTCTCTCTAATGCTTTTCTTCCTGGTAGTTGAACTCACTCAGTCTTTGATTCATTGTAGTAAAGGGGAAGAAGAGGTTATGACAAGCATCATTGTTAATAAGTAAATTGACCATACAGGATTGTGAGCACAAAGTACAGCTTTCATAACTGTAATAAGAGCCTGTTATTTTCTTTAGTGGTAAGACATTGCTAGGGCTTGTTTTTCTGTACTCCATTATCTTGTCAGAGACTTTGGAAAAAGGTGAAAGTTGTTCAAAGTGCTCTTCTTTCCAGTAATGCCAGCTAAACATAATGCAAACAAAAAATGGCTTTCAGAGTTCCAGTTGAACAGGGACTTGAGACCACAAGTTTATCTACCAACCCACCAAAAGTCATCATGCTCTTATCTCAGGAGCCAATCACAAGCATATCTTCACTGAAGGTGAAAAATACTGTTGCGTGTTCCGTAACTGCATTCAAAACAAGCACGTTTCTATTTTAATTTCTCTTCTAGTGACTTCCTTTAAAACAAAATATGCCTTCACAAGTTAAATTGAAGGAAACTCTCTCTCTCAAAAAAAGTTGTCTGTGCTCTTTCTTGCTGCTTTATGATGCATGACATATCCCTGAATGATTATAAATATGTATTTTTTTATATTGAAACCATCAGGAATATCCTGTCTTTTATTCCCTGCTTTTTACTGCAGTTTTCCCCGAAAGGATTCAGAGAAGTGGGTTGGGAACTTTGAGCCCTTAATTAGAGGGATGAGACGTTGGATCTTGAACAAAGACGGCTTTTTCTCCCACCTGCACTTAATGAATTGGAGTTAAATAGCGATTAACAAAAACAAATGAAAACCAGTGTTTTAGATTGTCTGAATAAAAATCATCTCCACTTTCACTTAGAATCAGATTCTGTTTCCATAGTTTGTACTAGTTTTCCATTCCATCCGGATTCTGTTTCCTTTCCAGAGTGTCTTTTGGGGGGAAAGGTAGATGAGTCCAGAATTTCTAATTTAGTAAAGCAAGCAAGAAAAAAACACTCTCCTCTTTTTTTTTCTTTTTCATTTGGAGATAGGAGAAAAAACAACATTTCATCTCTTCTTTATACCTATTTTGCTGCTCTGGGATGTATAATCTTTAATTTTTTTAGTTTGTAGATTACTTTTAACTTGAGAGAGGGAATACCAGACAAAATTAGAGGCAGGGGAATAGTAACCTTTCTTCTTGCTGCTTTATTTTGTTTTATGGCACATGAAAAATTTAGTCAGACTTCAAATTCCTGTAACATTTTAAAGTCCACTTTCTGTATAATTAAAGGAAGAAAACATCTATATGCTGCAGAATACTGCTTCTTTGAGAAGCTTGTCTTGCCATTGTGTGTTTGCTTCAGCATGTGGCAGGAAGAATGCAGCAATGTACTTGAAATAAGTCACATGGCAAGAGTAAATTCTCAGTTAAGTGGGGATTGTATAATTGGTCTGTTAACGCTGATCCTCTCAGTATTCTTTGTACTTTAAAGAATGTTTTATGCCAAAAATGTATTGTTGGCCGTTTCAGGACTGTATTCTTCTGCTATGGGGAGAAACCTGCAGGAGTGAAAGAGCCATCCTAGTTTAAACTCTCTGAGTTGAAGTGAATTCTACTCTCAAAACAGGGAGATTTGAGACTCTGTTGAGGAGTTAGAAAACATGGCCTAAAAGTCTCTGGATTCCAGTATGATGGTTCAGGCCCCTCCTTGATTCAGTTCATCCTCTCTCTTTACACAGGCAGCGTTTGCCCGTGAGGGGACATACTCACACACTTGAGGAGGAGACAGGGGATGCAAGAGAAGCTGTTCATTTCCTGTGAAGGGGGAATCATGCTGCCTGGAGAGGCTGCTCCCCCATTCTAGTCCACCGTATTTCCCCAAGTCCAATAAAGTGGTGACCACTTGAAGGACTTCCCCAGGCTTGGAAAAAGGGTGTGCATTCTACAAAGGCTCTGCTTGCCCTTTTACATGGATCCGGGGCACTTCTGCTCCTTGGTGTTGCTTTGCTCCCTTTCACACATCACAGCGCAACGGATCATGGGGACCTGAACTAGTGAGGGACATCTACATTAGAGAGTCACATTTTCAAATAGTGACTGTTAATTTTGTTTGTGCACAAATGTGGTAACTAGCCATCAGCTTGCCTCATAAACGTGTACATATGAGAACATGCACCAAGCTAGCCATGTTGAGGCTGGGTCCAAATATCAGTGACAGAAATAGGAGTCTTGCTATTGACTTCAGTGGACTTTGGACCAGGGCCTTCATGAATAAGAACATTTTAAAATTGTCACTTAAAATTATTTAAAGGGATTTAAAATGTTAAAACAACAAAGATTATGCTCCATTACATTGTTAAAAGTAAAGGAATTGTAAACTCAGTTTATTTACCACAGGTGCTGAAAAAGTGACAGTTCGATCATTTAATATCTGTTATGGCCAAATAGGACCAAAAAAGATATACCCAGTAGTTGATTTGATACATGGCACATTTAGTTAATCCACTTCTGGAGAGACCCATGACCAGTGAATGCATTTTATTGCTAACAATGGAAGGCTAGAAGGCACAAAGCATACACAACAATCTGCAGAGAGAGATACAGCAGAACCTAGGATAGATACAGTGCATATTTTAAATTGAAAGCTGTGTTCAGAGTTAAATGGGAAGGGTTAAGTGATGAACCTAAAACAGCGATAAATCTTCGCTACTTTTCCAAGTAATATAATAATATTTCTTAGAACTTGTCAGGAAGCTCGCTTCAACTGTTTGATCTTTGCATTTAGCAAAGTACTTTACTAATAATTTCATTAACAAAACCCAACAAAATCAGTAGATAACCACACATTTTCTTATGGTGATTATACTTAAATGAATTTTGAATTGCTTCTTCCTTTTCTGATCAAATGTGTGCATTTTTTTCACCTTCAGTTTATTTGATTATTCTCTGTTGTTCCATCTTATACTTTATTTTACAGCGGTACAGAAAAAAAGGAAAAACCTCAAGGACAGAGAGAAAAAAAAGAGGAAACTCATTCTAATGATCAAAATCCACAAATTCGAGCATCACCTTCTCCCCAGCCCTCCTTACAGACTCTCCAAACACACAGGCAAACTCAAGAAAGCAAGAGCTCTGCTCCAGCTAAAAGGTTTTCACAGTACCAAAGTACAGAGCTAGAAAATGGTTGTAATGATACTAAGAGTCCACGTTTAACAGGAAATCTTGAGAAACCAAGATCCAGTTTCAAAACTGAGTGCAAAAATCAGTTATTTTTGTGCTGCAAAATTGCACGCAAGATGCATTACAACATTTACCTCAAAATAAAGATTAAAAATGCAAATATTTCTTCTATAAATTTAAAGATGAGAAAAATAGAATTATATCCTGTGTTCTTTGCAGTGTCTTAAGACATCCTAATATGCTGGAGAGATTAATTACAATCTTATTAAAATATATTAAAAAAACAGTGCCAAGATGTAATATCTCCGAAAGTATGCTTTTAAAGGTATTACCTTAAACATGGCCAACTAAAACTGAACCACGTCTTGTACTATTTACCACATGTCATAATAGCACTTGTCATAAACTAGTATCATTACAACCCTTGACTCGGGTGCCTTTCTTCCCAAACTACTGTTTAATGTGACTGCAGTTTGGATCTTTTGCTTTTTTCTCATATCCCTGCTTGGTTACAGAATGGTCCATTTCACCTGATATCTAGGATTCTGATTCTACAGACATGTTTAGGGTCATATTTCTACACCAATATTAAACACCTGTTTGAACGGGGGAGGGGGATGGGAGGGATTTGTTTAAGATCTGATCCTGCAGCCTTGCACATACAGAATTCTTGCTGATTTCAGTGGGAGTTAGGTGCAGAGAACATCTGCAGGATGGTGCTCTTTGATTTTTAAAATTGAATATTTTTCAAATAAACCCATTTTAAAATTTGGCTGGTTATTTTAGAGTAAAAATGTTCAAGTTCACTACTAGTTTGTTATGATCCATTGTCACCTTTATTATTTTTAAACCTTGGGAAGGTATGGAATTCTTTCTCGGACCACTTGGTATTTTAGAAGACTAAAACAAACTCAATAACAAATGAATTATACACTCAAATTTGCACAGGTTTACAAAACTATGTTGGCTTGTGTTGCCTGAATTCACAATTCTAATAGAAAATAAAAACAACACTTTAACTTGACTGATGCATGTTTAACATTCATAAAGGCTGTGTCTCCATGTCTTGCACAAACTCTTACACAATCTAAAGCTGAACTTTGGTTTGTTATTCTCCTGCCTGGCATCTTACTGTAAAGAGACTTTTTGTTCCTGGGTTTAGCATACTAATTTGTTACTGGGTGGGTGGGAAGGGATGGCTTTTTAGTCTCTCTTAATATTTTAATATGTCTTGATAACTTGTTTGTCACAGTCTTTTTTCAGCTTCTTGAGATACTGTGGAAATAAGCTTGCCTTTCTAGAGTTGCAGTTTGAATGTTATTCTTGCAAAAAGTATTTTTGACTGGATGAGTTGCAAGGTTGTTGGCAGGGCATCTGCAGAATCATAATTCAGGTTATTTAATAACTGTTATAGCCAGACCACATTGAAACAAATTTCCTATGATAAAGATATTATACATGAAATTAACGTCAGCGAAACCAGTGACTACAAAACAGTTTTAAACTTCCATTAGCATAAATTTGGCTCCAGCAGGATTGCTGATGTAGTCTATCAGATATTCATGGGTCTAATTTTCCATGATATTGGGCCAAATCCTGTTTGCCTTATTCCTCTCCAAGAAGTCTTGCAGAAGTGAATGGAATGTTGTGCATGAATAAAGCAAGCAGGATTTTGGACCATTGTTTTGGAGCTATTTGCTTTCAAACAGTCAGTGGCTTACAGGGTTTGGAACTTGCCACCGCAGAATACTTTTAATGGAATTGTGCCCTATCTATGTGCTGACAAAACAGCTCAGCATTCAAAATGTTTTATTGTGTTCAATAGCCATTGAGCTTTCACTCATCTGGTTAGAACTTTTTGACTAATCTTTATTTCTGTTTTCTGGATCAACTTGAAGGAAGTCCTAGCACTGCTTTTGTCTCCTGCTGCTTGATCTGTCGATTGCATACCAGCACCAGCTCTCGTTATCTCATTCATTTTTAATTTTAAAAGTAAATTTTGTTTTATTTTTTTAGCATAAAGCGAACTTTGACTGCTGAAAAATCGCATAGCATGTGGGACAACTCAGATGACAGTCGTAATAAACTGTTGAGGGCAGCTTCAACATCAAAACTGATATCAAAAGTGGCAAAAAATGCAGAGAAGTAAGTATTGCAGTTTGTAGCAAAGTGATATCTGTAAATTTTAAGAATAAAAACCCTCTGAAATTAATTTTTTTTAATTTTATTACATAAGCAAATTTATAAACTGTCAGTTTGCATTGTTAATAGTTTGTAGATGTTGTCTGCATAATCTGACTATTCACCTCTCTAATGCAAGGAAATCTCCAGAGAACCTTAAAATCCCTGCAAAATGTAGATGTAGTATTTTAAAGCATGAATATGCTTCCACTGCTACATGTTTGGATTTTACAAATTATGCATGCATATTAAGGCCCACTGTCATTCATGTACAAATTGTCCAGCTTGGAAATGATTGCCTAGGAAGAAGTACCACAGAAGATGATCTGGGGGTTATAGTGGATTACCAACTAAATATGAGTCAACAGTGTAACACTGTTGCAAAAAACGCAAACATCATTCTGGGATGCATTTTCAGGGGTGTTGTAAGCAAGAGATGAGAAGTAATTCTTTCACTCTAGTCTGCACTGATAAGGCCTAAACTGGAGTGTTATGTCCATTTCTGGGCACCACACTTCAGGAAAGATGCGGACAAATTGGAGACAGACCAAAGGAGAGCAACGTAAATCATTGAAGGTCTAGAAAACATGACCTGTAAGGGAAGATTGAAAAACTGGGTTTGTTTAGTCTGGAGAAGAGAAGACCGAGAGGGGACATAACAGTCCTCAAGTACATAAAATGTTGTTAAAAAGAGGAGAGTGATAAATTGTTCTCCTTAGCCACTGACGACAAGACAAGAAGCAATGGGCTTAAATTGTAGCAATGGAGATTTAGATTAGACATTAGGAAAAACTTTCTACTGTAAGGGTAGTTAAGCACTAGAATAAATTACCTAGAGAGATTGTGGAATCTCTGTCATTGGAGGTTTTTAAGAACAGGTTAGACAAACACCTATCAGGGATGGTCTAGTTAACATTTTTTAGTACTGCCTTAGCACAAGGGACTAAACTAGATGACTTGTCAAGGTCCCTTCCAATCCTACATTTCTATGATTCTGTAAATTTTCTCCACTTCTCTTTTCTTTATTAAAAAATAAATTTTGAAATGTTAAGGTTTCAGACAAAGTTTTTATTTCATTGTAAATTAAGTTGTACATTTTCTGGATTCGTGTTAAGCTGCAGTTTTACACTTAAAAGTAACTGTTAAATGGCGTTGTGCGGTTCCATGTTTCCATATCTCAAATATGCTCAGTTTACAAGTAAAGATTTTTTTCTCATGGCCCATTCTGCAAACTCAATCTGAAAAATAAAACAGGTCTTTTTCCTTCTTGAGCAATATCACCAGGTATAAAAGGCCAAATTATACCCTCGGATACATCTGTGCTACTCTCTTTATTTTTGGTGAGTTTGCAGAAGTTTGATTGATTTTGGCCCTGATCCTGCAAACACTTATGCACATGCTTACTTTTACTACTGCAAGTAGTCCCATCAAATTCAAGTGGTAGTAAGGTTAAGCATGTATATATGTGTTTGCAGAATCAGGGCCTCAGAATTTAGTGGGTTTTTTTTTTAAATGGTATTGATAATACATAATAGTGCATAAAGCTTAGCTGTGTTGGCTCTGGAGTGCTAACAAAGAAAAAGGAGTAACATTTTTTTCTGTGGTATAAACAAATACAACTCTGAATACACACAGGGAGCAGATGTCTTCAATAAAAAGTGCCTTTTTACACAGTAACTTCACAGTAGAGCTAATTAACTGTAAAGGTGGCTTAAATAGAATTGCTTTGAATGAAGCTGCAAAATGATATGTGTAAATAAAGGTAAGAATACTGATGAAATACAGGGAGGTTATCATTAAAATAAGTTCTGAATTTGTAAATGAAATAAAATTTCAAATCTACAGGCATTAATGAATGTATTAATAATGTAAAATAGGTTGTTTTCATACAGATTCTCAGGACCAGTACACAACTTACAATTGAAAGGGACACACAATAATATGTTATCTTACCTGACAGCAATACATACATTTAGTAATAGCTTTATACCTAGACTGGAGAATTGTGTCGAACACTGAAGTATTGTACACTAAGGATTATGGTTTAGACATTCTACACGCAATTTTTTCCCCTTTTCTAAATGGTTTTTATTGTTGAAATCTAAAATTCCTCTGGCAATTCAGGCTGTTGCTGGATACTGGTAAAAGCTATTTAAAGACTGAAAACCTCTCTAGCTAAATCCTCTGGCTTTATTTCAGCTTATCAAGTTCCTTTTTTCAGTTATTGCTATCCTGTTAAAACAGCTTAGTCACAGTAGACATTATATTTAAAATTATTAAGAATAAAAAACAGTTGCTCTTTACAGGTATTTTGAATTTGTGTAGTAGTTCAGGCATATAGTCAGTATAGATGTTTTGTCATTTTTTATGATATGCTGCTTATCCTTTGAAATGCTGCAATTATTCCACTTCTACGGTATTTCCCTAGAATAAGAAAAAAATATACTTTTCGTGGATTAAATGGGGGCCAGAAGGATTAGGAATAATAATAATTGTTGGAGGAAAACGATCATCTGAATGCATCTTCAGGTCATTGTTTAGCCTGAAATACTTCATGAAAGTGAAGCTTCAAAAGTTGTGAAAACATTTTACCATCATCTCACCTGAAGACTACTATATTCTTTACAAAAGTATCTTATCATTCACTTGTCTCTGCACTGAAATTCATTGTAAAGGCACCCTGGGTTGGGGAGGGGAAGGAAGGAGAAGTGGAGAGAAGGACATGTAAATACTATTTACAGATATGCCCTTGGAAATGCATGCCCAACTCCTGTTGAATCAGTTGGCTTGTGTGCATGTATCAGAGGGCAGCATTTTGCTTATTGCATTTAAGGTTATTAATTAGGGGAAGTTGCAAAGGCCCAAAATGCATCAGAACCATTCCATTTTTTATGTGAGGAAAGAGGGACCCTAACTTGGGTCCTGGACAAAAATCGCTTTATACATAGTTTGGACTCTAGACCCAGATTTTCAACTTTGTTTATTAGGAGCAGTTTTATAGCCAGTGTCATGTTATAAGTCATCCCAATAAAATAGCAGGAAGTAGTTCAACTGTCACCTTATCTAGTTGTCCATTATTTTTTTTAATCAGAATTGGGAATCCAGGTCTGGACTCTTCCATTTGGGAGCCAGAATAAGGGTGATTGAACCAGCAGTCAGTGAGAACTCTGTGTGTGCGTGTGTGTGTTTGACTGTCTATCACTGTTATAAATGTTTGATCTCCATACAAATATTTGACCTCCATTTTGCTACTCAGCTTCAAGTCAGTTGACAGTTTTCATGAAATAAGTGCTCCTTTAACAAGCAAGACACCTTTAAGAGGAGGTTATTATAAGGAAATTTAAGTTTTCCTCCCATCTTCTGAAAAAAATTGATTGAGATTTTATTTTTCATGCATGGCACTTCCTTGAGTGTAGACTAACAAGTCAGCACTTATGAAAATGTATTTTGTGTCCCCCTCAGCAAACCTAGTACTGTTTATCTAGAGATCCTGTGTGGGACTGTGGTAAAGTTGACTTGCAGTGAGACCTAGTATCAGAATCACATTTTCTGACATTAATAGTCACATTGATACAAGCTCTTGGATAATTATTCAAAAGAACTCGTAATCATTATGTACTAGTCACCTCATGGCTTGATTTTTCACAGGTGCTGAGAACCTTGAATACAAGGTGAATGTGCTCTTCATCTCCAAAAATTAGGCTTTTAATGTTTTTTTGCTATCTAAAAACCAATTTCCCATATAAAAATGCTAATATGATTTTAGTATTTTATTAGTATTATTTATTTGTACAGCAATAGCTCCTAGGAACCTCAGTTACGCTAGTCACAGAACAAAGAACAAAAAGATGGTCTCTATCCCCAAAGGGCTTACGATCAAAGTATAAGACAAGAGACAAAAGGTGGGGGTTTTACTGAAATGGTTAGGATTGGTTATCTAACATCTTATCCCACAGCTTCATTCATAGGAACATAAGAACTTTCATATTGGATCATACCTATGGTCCATCTAGGCCAGTATCATGCCTCCAACAGTGGCCAGTACTAGAGTTTCAGGGAGAGTGTACAGAACAGGCTTCTGGAAGTCAGAGGTTCAGAGTCACCCTGAGCATGGGGTTAACATCCTTGACCATCTTGGCCAACAGCCATTGATAGGCCTGTCCTCCATGAACTTATCTAGTTCTTTTTGTGAATCTAGGTTTTTTTGTGTGTGTGTGTGTGTGTGTTTTTTTTGTAGGTCTGATAAGACTTAACATAATGTGGTACTGTATAGAAGCTAGGTAGTATTAGTATTATAACTAATACACATTAATTCTATATTTTGTGATTTTTTTCCCCAGACACAAAGATGTCATTGTCAGCCAAGGTAAGTGAAAACATTTGTTTTTAAATATTGGTGTAATTGGAGAGATCTAATTTGCTAATTGAATATTATCCCAATGGAAACAACGAAGTTATTATGAAATATCTGTATGAAGCACTGATTTAGAATTTACATAATGGTAATAGTTACTCCAAGGGTTAATTCAGTTGATTGTTGCTAAAAGATCTAGGGCCCAATGCAAAGCTCTTTGAAGTCAGTGGGAGTGTTTTTTTGTGACCTCGGGGCCCTATGGGAGAGGAATATTTTTATTGCTTTTGTAAAACATAGAAATATAGGAAGTGGTTAATTATTTCATTCATATATATATATATATATATATAATATGCTTGCTTTTTAAAAATAAAATAGAAAATATTGCACTTGTGTAACATAGTTTTCATGCCAGGGAGGTGGGACTTCAGAAATAGTTTTAAGTTATTTTATTTCTGTCCCATAACCAGCAAAAATGTCAACCCGTGAAAAAAACAGCCAAGGTAAGAATTAAGCTATGCCAGTTGGTTGCTTTCTAATTTAACTCCTTTTCATGGATCTTTTATTTGGCCTTTCACCATCATAAGATCAGTGCATGAATGATCTTTTAAATTTGGACTGTATAGTTTAGTAAATACTTCATTTTTACCATTGAACTGAATTTAAAAAAAAATTACCCACTGTTTATTTCTTGGCGATTTCTTGGGGAGTTAAAAGTAAATTACTATTTACTTTATCCTGTCTGTTGAGAGAGGAATATGAACACATCAGAGGTAAGGGGTCTAAAAGGCTTGCATTGTTGCCTAATGTACCACAATATCAAGAAGTGCCAACTAAAAGATCTGTTTACTTCAGTTTTCTGTCTTGCCAATATTACAGCAGATGAATGCTGATTGGTTGAGAGTGGAGACTGAAGGTTTAAATATTCTCCTGTGGCAAAAAAAAAAAAATCTTCTCTTCTAAAGCATATTTCTTTTGCCTCAACAAATTTTGCATTCTGTGGCTACCTGCTGCTGCTGGCTTGTTCGGACAGAAAAAAAAATCTTTCTCAAAATGATGCAATGTGTTGAATTCTACTGACAATAAAGAAAATCCATTCTAGTGTCACAACATTACTCTGCTTTGATCACGTGGAAACTGAAGCATGCAGCTCAAAATCTGGAGCATGTTTCCTCTGTGCATGCTATTCACAGCTGTGTAGCGAGTCTCTCTTCCCTTTTAAATCCCTCTTCTTTGCTGTTGTATTAACAAATCTGCAGTGTACACATTCTGTTCTGTAAGATTGTTGATATTTTTGGTTTCCCTTTGCACTGCCCTTAGATTTTCTATCATTCAAATGAAAAAAAACAAAATTAATTGGAAATTCTCATACTTTTTCTCATTATTATGAGACCAAAACAAGCTTTAATCAAAGTGCCTTTTCTTAATTTTCAAATTTGCTGAAAAATATGTATTAAAAAAATCTTTTTAACTGATTCCAACTTATCAAAAATCTATTAAAACAATGTGAACAACCTTGATACAAATCCTTCATAAAAGAGCAGGCAGGAAACACTTCATGAAATTATGGAGCACCAACCCAGATTCAGCAGTCATTGAGAATGAATGCCTCTTGTGGTTACAGTGATGATGCTTCTAAAGGCAAAATATTCTCTAGTGGGGTTTATTGTTCAGAAGTGGTTCTAATCTGTATGTAATTTCAGTTGTGACAAAGCTTTCCAAAAAGGAATCTAATCTTTGGCAAACACAACTTACAGTGCAATGATACAGTATGCAAGTATCCTTACATTTTTATGTCTTTCTTCCTGGTGTCCTCCTGAGACTGGATTCACCTTCAGCCATCTCATCCTGGCAAATGACATATCCCAGCATCTCTAAATTCTGTTAAACAAGTTGGTAGAGGCCATATAAGTACCTAGATAGATGGGAAATGGTTTAATTAATGTGTGTGTGATATGGGCTTTCACGAAATGATGAGAGCCTACCTAGATAACTTTGAGGAGTGGAGCAATATGTTGCATTGATATGGAGCAGAATCAAAGGAATACCAGAGACGTATGATTCAACTGACATTGGTCTTGTCTGTAGTGGAGGGGGGGGAAAGCATCTTATTAGAAAATGTGTTCACTGGCATCTTTAAAATAGTACCGTGTTAAACACAGTTCTGCCTTTAATGTGCCCTAGGACAGCTGTAATTTTAAATGTTTTATCTGATTGGGGTAAACATTAGGGGACCCTCCACTGAGGTTAACTATGACCAGCCAGCACATTTTAAAATACAATCTAGACAAAGACAAGTTAAGTGCCAAGTTGTGTTTAACTTCACATTAGTTAACACATTTTCTAATTATGTTTTTTTTCCTCCATGTGGATATAGCCACTGTGAAACAGACCTCTTAGTTACAAGAGGGGGGAGGATAGCTCAGTGGTTTGAGCATTGGCCTGCTAAACCCATGGTTGTGAGTTCAATCCTTGAGGGGGCCATTTAGAGATCTGGGGCAAAAAATCTGTCAGGGGACAGTACTGGACTCAATGACCTTTCAAGGTCCTTCCAGTTCTATGAGAGAGGCATATCTCCATATATATTTTTTTAATTTAATATTTTTTAATGTACAATGCAGAGCTGGCTTGACTATACAGAGAGGTGTACATTCTTGTGTGCGCTAATTGGCCCGTGTGGACTCTGTTGGTGTGCACTAAAAGCTCCGTTAGTGTTGACAACTGCCAACATAAGTATCACTATCACAATTGACTCCTCTGGCTGTCTGACCAGAAAAACCAAGGATTTCACAGGCAAGCAGTGCGCTGTTTTCAGAGGTAGTCCCTCCACGTCAGGACTGAGACACCCTTGGCAGAATGGGGTTGGGGAAGCCTATGCTGCTTCTGTCTGTGCTGTACTTGTTTTGCTGTGCCTCTACTAGGTGCAGCTCTGGGCCGGGGAGGGGGGCGGGGGGCTCTGGTTGTTCTAAGCCACCTTTGTGCCTTCATAATCCTGGGCTGTTCTGGGGCCTGAAGAGGTACCTGGCACAATGTATTCCTAGGGATCTGTCTAAGGGTACATCTACACTGAGGGCAGTGTGTAGACTATGGACGCTGCCTGCCCAGAGAGCCTGGGTGTAAATAGCAGTGTATACGTTGAGGCGTGGCATAGGTGAGTACAGTGCCATACATGCTGGAACCCCTAGGGTGTATATCCTACACAGTCTTCTCCACTGCCTCCCTTCTGTCAGAGCCTTTCATTGCGGTATGTAGCTACACATGAAGTGCCTTTACTATATGCGCCACCATAAGTGTAAATATAGCCTATGTTATAGCAACCTCTTTGGTCTATCCTATGGGCTGCAGTGCTCCCTGGAATGTCCCCAGCACTCCATGCTATCACCCCACCCCAACACTACCCTTCCTGTCCCCTGTGTGCCCTCTCTGCTAGGGCTTGTGAGGGGATCCTATTGGGTTTTCAGAGCTTATGCCACTCTGGCTTTTACACCCGTGTGTAAAAGGTGTGTCTCCATGACTGGCAATCCAACCCCTTTAGGAACAGTAAAAATTCACTATAAAAAAATCTGTTCAAATTTAAGTAGTTTCTTTCTCTTATATATTGGAACCTAGCTCTTAAAGATAACCTCCAAAAGAACAAAACATTATTACATGTTGTTTATGCCCCCCCCCCCTTTGATTTTTAGAAACAGAGTCTTGTGTGTCATTTTTCTCTCATGAATTTTGTGAAGACTTTGAACTTAATAGCTTTTAACTTAAGCCAAGAGTTTTAAACAGTTTGAGTAAAAATATCTTTCCTGTCACTGACTGAGGTTCCTGCAGCTTGTCAATTCTTATGGTAGTTTTCTAGGTATCTGTAGAATTTCCAGGAAAAAAAAATAGGGGGAGAAGAGACTCGATATTTTAATATAAAAAAGCAGTAGGGGAAAACTTCTCAAACATCAAACCAAATCCCCCACTAAATATATAAAAATCATTCAGGTGTCCGTTTATACTTACTTATAAGTAAAAAGCATGCAGGCACATTCACAATCTCCCCCCCGCACACACACATACACCCCTTCTTTCACGGATCAGCGTTAAATGATCCTGCAAGGTGCTGAACACTCTGGCCCTGGCCCAGTTAAGCATATAGGTACATGTCTTACTTTCGGAGGGGTAGCCGTGTTAGTCTGGATCTGTAGAAGCAACAAAGAGTCCTGTGGCACCTTATAGACTAACGGACGTATTGGAGCATACGCTTTCGTGGGTGAATACCCACTCCTGCATGCATCTGAAGAAGTGGGTATTCACCCACGAAAGCTTATGCGCCAATACGTCCGTTAGTCTATAAGGTGCCACAGGACTCTGTCATGTCTTACTTTAGCTCACTTGGAGTACTCACAGGCTTAAAGAAAGCTCAAACTGTAATTTGGACTGAGATGAATTAATAAACCTTAGCGGCCTTAAAGAGAGAAAGCAATGCCAATTAAGGGCCCGATCCCTCTACCATTAAAGTCAATGAGTTTTTCCATTGGCCTTTAGTGGGATTTGGATCAGGCCCTAAGAGAAGAAATCAAATACACGCTGACATACTGATGATTGCTGTTGTGTAAGAATATGCTTTCATGGGACAGCTGGATGAAAGATGACAACCTGGTGCTGCTTTGCACATGCTGGGATTATTCTAGTATATATTTTTGACTCAATCATTATGATGGTCTGTTTGAATCCTGTCATCATTGTGAAGTAAATTATAAGTGGTTTGGATTCCATACCTGATTGTAGTAGAAAGTTACAAGGTAAGCTTCTTACACTTTTACATCTTAGCACTACATTTATCTAGCATCAAGAGTTCCATTATCTTGTGAAAACATTCTTTTCCATTGAGGTTATCTCCTAATTATAAAAGTGCAAGGTTTGAGGTAATGACTGCTACAAGAGAAGAGAGTTAATCTGAATGAGTCCCTGAAGGAACAGCACCTTGGACTGCAGCATGAAATTCCTAGCATGGAAAATGTTTTTCCCCCCTTTAAAAATGGTTAAATGTTGAAAAAAAGCTCAGCAAATATACATTTTTAAAAATTGTTTTACTCTTAGAATCTGCAGAATGAATAAACTTGTCCTGAGGGGCCTAAACTGAGAGGTTGATTCTGTTTCTACCTCCATATCCTCCAGAGTATGAGCTCTGATTTCTCTTTCCCTATCCAGTTCATAGGCTTATCTTGTTATCTCTCCCTATCAAAAAGAAGAAAAAAATCTGATGTTCTCTAGAGACTCTTACCACCCCATGAATGACAGAAACAGAGCCCCTTCGGTGGACAGAGATCTTCATGGTCTCTGCAAAACTTAACTTTCTCACTGCATTGCTCTCTCCTCTGTGTTGAACTGATGTCTCAGTATTTTCAGCACTAACTTTAGTTTCTGAATGGTCTTAGTGAGTAGCACCATGCAGAGCACAGTCTAACCATTTAATTTTAACATAAGCAAGGCATAGATAATTATATCCGGGTTCTGCGTTCCTGCTGGAGCAGATGGGGAAAAATAAAGCACCCTTGGCCAATGCATGGGCATTCTGTTGCATAGCCCTAGGTGTAATATCTCGCCTAAGCTGTGCACCTGTTACAGATGGTGGCCATGCTCCCTCTATTATCACTAACCCCACCAACATTACCTCTCTCATCTCTGAGTTGAGTTGCAGCCAATTAGCCCTCATCCAAGTCCTGAGCTTTCCTAGTCCCCAGTTGGGACAGACATGATAAAGACAAGGATGATTCAGCAATGATGATAGCATTTAGTTAATATTAGACCCTTAAATATTATTTTTGCCTGCTCCAAAAAATTTTTTCTCCTTTTGCTTCATTAATCCTTGTAAACCGAGTTCATAGAACAAATTCCAGTGCTGGAAGGCATGTGGCCTATTCCATGAAATCCAACAAAAGCATGTGTGAATTATGCAGGTGCTTACCACAGCATTATTAGGCCCTTAGCTAAAGTTGTTCTATAAAGTTCTTTACCAGCAGGTGTTTATAATCACCTAGCAAAAACCTGCATTTTCTTATTTCAGCAGAGACGTGATTTCAAGTACTAACTATAAAGTATTCATATTTATACACCCAGAAGGATGGAGCATGGTGCCAAAGACTCTGTATATCTTAAAGAAGACAAAAATAACTTTTTTTTCATTGGGGTGCCAGGGTTCTTTTTTATGACTATAAAGTCTAAAGTGATAGCAGCTCTGTGCATGACTCACTTATTCAGTTTATAAAAAGTACACTCCCTAAAGACATTTTTGAATGGCAATAAATTAAATACCATATGTGAAAGAATTAATGAAAAACACAGTACATTCCTAATTTTGTTATTTTTAGTAATCTTCAGTGCTTCATTAATTCCTAATACTTTTCTTTCCTCTTTGTCTTTACCATTGTTTTGCCTTCGTGCAGACTGTAGACTCAGTCTTGGAGCTCATACAGGCAAAATGCGATGTTAGCGTGACTCATGTCTAATGGGGGACTACAGAATAGAACTCTCCAGGCCCAATTCATCATTTCACCATCACATTCATAGAATCATAGAAATGTAGTGCTGTTTTTCTGATTTTGCATGCATGATTCCTGTGCATGTTTGTGCTATTCTTTTGTACTCATCCTTAACAATTTGTCTGTGTTTCCACTTTATTTTTTGTAGGATTTCTTTTTGATTTTCAGGTCATTAAAGCACTGTTGTTGCAGTTGTATTGGCCACTTACTATTCCTCTTATCTTTCCTTGGGATAATTTGCTGTTGTACCTTAAATATTGTCTCTTTGAGAAACTCTCCTGAACTCCTTTATCCCTTATATATTTTCCCACGGGACCTTACCTGCCAGTTCCCTCAGTTTCTTAAGGTTTGCTTTGTGTTTTTTTGAAGTCCATTGTCCTTATTTTGTTGCTTTCTCTCTCCTTTTCCATAGAAACTTGAAGTTTATTATTTCATTATCACTTTTACCTAAGTTGCCTTCCATCTTCAGATTTGCAACGAATTTCTCTCTGTTAGTCAGAATCAAGTCTAAAATAACTGCCGCCCTGGTTTTTCTTCCATCTTCTGAAATAAGAGGTTGCCCCCAACACATTCCAAGAACATTTTGTGTTTTGACATTTTACTTTTCCAACGGATATCTGGGTAGTTAGTCCCCCCACTACTACCAGGTCTTGTGTTTTGGGTATTACAGTTATTTGTTTTAGAAATGTTTTGTTCACCTCCTCCCCCTGGTTTGGTGGTCTGTAGTAGACACCTACCATAATATTGCCCCAGTTTTCCCCTTTTATCTTCAGCCAGAGCCTTTCAACGGGTCTGCTTTCACCTCCTTCTGGATCTCAGAACAAGCGTATACATTCTTAACGTATAATGCAACACCTCCTCCCTGCCTGTTTTTCCTGAACAGGTTATCCCTCTCTATACAGATATTGCATTCGTGAGATTTATCTCACCAACCAGTTAAGTCATAATTTCCTTGTATACTAAGACTTCCAGTTTTTCCTGTTCATTCCCGATACGCCTTGCATTTGTATATAGACATCTAAGATGCTGAGCAGATTGTATTCCCTCTTGTTGGTTCTATACCCTATTACAGTGGTTCCCAAACTTGGTCCGCGGCTTGCTCAGGGTAAGCCCCTGGCGCGCCAGGCCGGTTTGTTTACCCTGCCGCTTCCGCTTTGCTTCCTGCAGCTCCTATTGGCCGGGAATGGCAAACCGCGGCCAGTGGGAGCCGCGAGCGGCTGTACCTGCGGAGGCGGCAGGTAAACAAACTGGCCCGACGCACCGGGGCTTACCCTGAGCAAGCTGCAGACCGAGTTTGGGAACCACTGCCTTATTATAATTTTCCATCCTGACCCCCCTTTCAACTTCCAGCCCTTTGTCAAAATCACCTTTTTTTGTATACTTGCTTGTGGGATTTTGTCACCTGCCCCCTTAGGTTATGTCTACACTGCAATTAAAAACCCATCGTTGGCCTGTGTCGGCAGGCTCAGGCTAACATGGTGTTTAATTGCAATGTAGACATTTGGGCTGAGACTGGAGACCTGGTTCTAGGACCCTGCAAGGTGGAAGGGTCCCAGAGCCCGGGCTGCAGCCTGAGCCCAAATGTCCACACCGCAATTTAACAGTCCATAAGCCGAGTCCTGTAAGCCCGAGTCAGCTAGCATAGACCGGCAGTGGTTGTCTAATTGCAGTGTAGACATATCTATAAAGTCTAGTTTAAAGCCCTCTTCACTAGGTTGGTGAGTTTAAAGCCCTCACTAGGTCCTTCTTCATCAGGTACATCCAGTGTTGAAGTCACTTGTGTATCTGAGGGTGCAGTTGGACCCTTTCTGTTTGTCTTTGTATGTTTTATCTTTTGCTAACTTTCTGTTCTCTTAAATGTCACCCACCCACACAAATACTAAGGGAATCAATGAGTTTTGCCATTGGCTTCAGTGGAGCCAGAATTTCATTTGTTAAGCAGGAAGATAGCGCTAGATGTACTGAGCTTATGAAATATATACATTCAACATTCATTCCTCTGGCCCTTGATTTTAGCTATAAAACAATAGAATTTATTCCAGAGCAACTGCTGATTGCTTTCTGCTATTTCACAGCGGTATGTAATGGAATTGTTACTTGTCTATCAGTAGCTCCCTCTGCCAGCTGATTCATGTGTGAAGAAACAAAGTTTTATAATTACATTTAATATTATTACGTTTACATTACAGTAAAAAGATTGACCCTTACATATCCTTTAAGTGCTCTTTATAGAGTGAAGTCATTACACATCAATTTATTTGTTTTAAGACAGATTTGGACTGCCTGGGCGGCACTTTGACAACTTTTTAAAATAATAAAATTACACTTTTACTGTCAAATTCTTCCACATTTGACTGCACTTTTTAGTGCAGCCACATTTTAGCACTTTTTTTTTTGGTAACATAAAAACGTTATGGTCTAATGACCGTAGTGGTTTGGCTGATGGCGGGTTGTGCTGTGATGCAGGAAGCATATCTAACTGGAAACTAGCTTCAATATCTTTGCTCCCCAGAATAGTATGTGTATTTCGCTCTTGGATGTAGGGCTGAAGGGAGGGAAAGCTGTTGGGAAAGAGGCTAGCATTAACGAAAGAATCATTTCATGGAATGAAAATGCTGGAATCTCTCTTCCCCCTGTCCAAAACCCCTGCCTGGAGGTGGTCGTAGACAACTCCATATGAGCACAAAGTAATAGGTTGCTGAATCAAATTAACTATAGATTTCTGTAGTGCATAGCTGAGCTGTTTTTAATTTTACAATTGTTCTTTTAGTTTGTACATGTCAGGATTAGATTAAAAACAAGCCAAAGTACAGTATAGATGACGTAAACAAGTGGGGGTTGAGCCATGTGCCCTGTGTCTTTTTCTGTCTTAACATTTTAGCGTTCACTGAGTAGACAACACACAGCAGTTCAGATGGCAGATGGGAAGAATTAATTTGTAAGGGAAGGGGATTTTAATGATTCTGTCTATATGGTGTTCATCTCCGTGGTATCTGAGCACCTGCTCGGTGATGCTTATGCTTATCTACTGCAGCGATATTACAGAGTTGGATAATTTTAATTTTAAGTCTTTCTCAATACGTCGAGCAGATTCTCCCCCTCCTAGAATTGTAGCAGTTAGTGATGACAAAGACTGGTGAGTCTGTTTCCTTAGTAATGAACAATTGTTCTCTACAGTACATTTTCAAATATTTTGCTAGTCTTGTTTTAAAAGTACAAAGTGATGTGTGTTTCCCCCTTGCCCTTGGGAGGCTATTGTACATGCTGAGACATCTCATTAACAGGCAGGTTTGCCTGGTAGTTGAGGAATTTTCCCTTTCTTGTTTCCATCCCTCTGCTGTTTATATGATTCAAATATTTGTAGACAGCTTTCATCTTTTCTTGAGACCCCCTACCCATTAGTCTTCTGTTAGTTCATCTATAAATATAAATTTCTTTAATCTTTTCCTCCCGCGTTACACCTTTGAGTCACTGATCATTTTTATTAGTCTTCTCTGAAATCCTTCCCGTTTGTCAGTAGTCTGGGACTGTGATGCTCAGAAATGAATGCAGTGTTTCAGGTGTCTTTGCAGCTGGGCTATTGCCCCTTACCCACGTCATGCTGATTTTGCATGTGCAGCCCCAAACTGAATTCAGCATTTGTTTTTTGGCTGCCATATCACTTCGCAAATTCATGTCTAGCTTGCTGTCCGGTATCACCCACAGGGCTCTGCCGCATCCCAGATTTCTTCTTCCCATTCAATACCTGCATTTGGACTATTTTCCCCCAGATTAATTAGCTGGCATTTTTGCAAGATCAATCTCATTTTGTTACTTTCTGTATATATCGCTCCTCTATAGAGCCTGATCAAAAGCCCGCTGCAGGCAATGGAAAATGGTAGATATTTTACTTTGCTACTATCTTCAGTTCCCTCTCAATTCTCTGTCCTGGACCCTTCAAATTCCACATGTCTTGCAGGCAATTTCTTGCCCTGCAGGGTGAATTCCACTGATTAACATTGAGTTCCTATAAAAGAGGCACACATCGCCTCCTTGCAATCAGATGAAAGTCTAAGACTCCATGTCTGTAGTGTACGCACATTTCATTAACGTATTCATACTCCCTCTTCCAGATAATTACAGATATGCACTTTTCCCTATCCCATATCTAGAGGAAAGAACTATCCCTCATTCCGTTTGCCTCTCTAGCTTTCATCCAATCTTCCTATAACTCTTTGGGTATGTGTACCCTGGAATAAAAGATATGTGGCACAGCTGCAGCCGGCCCAGCTCAGCTGACTCATGTTCACAGTGCTTAGGCTGCAGGGCTAAAAATTGCTGTGTAGATTCTAGGACTGTCCTTCCTTGCAGAGTTCCAAAGCTAGGGTTCCTGCTATTCCATCTCCTGATGCTGGTGTAGTAAGGGGGAACGGCGTATGGCCAGCATGCCCTAGCACTCCTCAGCTGCTTTTCCATACATTAGAGGAACTAATTTAACACAGTGTTATCTTTGAAGGCATTCTCTCCCTCCACCTCTTAATTTGCATTCTGTAAACTTGAGCTTCAGTTGAAGATATATTGTCCAGTATGTTGGTTGATGAAATTACATGCAATTCCTGATGATATTGCTCAGTCTCTGGAACATACTGTGACATTGGGCTCTTTGCTGAAGGCATCTATGCTGAAGGTAGCTTTTGCAACTCGGCATCTTTAACTTTTCTGTCATGTACAAGCTGA
The DNA here is from genome assembly GCA_033296515.1 of Macrochelys suwanniensis. Classification (NCBI taxonomy): domain Eukaryota; kingdom Metazoa; phylum Chordata; order Testudines; family Chelydridae; genus Macrochelys; species Macrochelys suwanniensis. The sequence goes on from CM065777.1 coordinate 162,516,561, forward strand.
AATCAAAAATACAGCATTTTGCCAATTCCATTTTTTTAGGACCTACCTTTTACCACCTTTTTCCCTTATACTTTAGTCTTCGGTGGGATACCTTTTTTTTATCCTGTGTGATACAGCAGGGCCAGGTAGCGTGACCAGATAGCAAGTATGAAAAATCGGGACAGAGTGTAGGGGTTAATAGGCACCTATATAAGAAAAATCCCCAAATATCCGGACTGTCCCTATAAAATCAGGACATCTGGTCACCCTAGGGCCAGGGGGCAGAGAGAGAGTGATTGAGGGGAGATATATAAGCCCTAGGTTAATGAAGACGTGGTTCGCTGTAGACTAGGGAAGGTTATTACAGGTTAATTGTAGCACTTGTAGCCAATTAAGGCCATGTCAGGAACCTAATAAAAAAACCCTGCTTCAGGTAGACAGTGTGGAGCGAGGATTGGAGTTTGGAGGTGTGTTGCTGAGAATTGAAAGACCAGAGAACCGGAGGAAGGGAAACTCCCTCCCCAGTGTCAAGGACCAAGGGTAACCCTACCCAAGGGGGAAGAGGGTAAGAAACCCACAGGGGTTGAGAGGGGCTGGGGCTCAGAGTGAGGAGCAAACCCAGACCCCTTCCCCACTTCCCTTCTCTACCACCTTCCCAGGCCACTAGGGGGGCCCTTGGCGCCCCAAGAGCAGGGGGAAGGGGTGGCGTCCTAGCCCACCCGCCAGGAAAAGCATGGCACCCACCTTACCAACGTTGGCCATTTTGTCACACCTGTTATAATTAATCCTTCTCATCAGAGTGTTATATTAAGGTATAAAGTACTGATGCTTGTGGAGCAGCTTGTCTTTCCCACTTTACTCTAACTCATTTCCAGCATTCTCATTTTTAATGCTACGTACAATAGGATTGCACATGTAACTTCTTTTAGCAATAATAACAATGATGCAAATAATAGCATAATAATCCCTGCAATGTAGGAACTGCATCTGCAACTGAATTATTGTGTGAACAGCTGAAAATGTATGCCTTAATTCCAGTGTGTGTGTGTATATATATATATATATATTCTTTTTGACTTCTGTGGTTCCTGATCATACCAATTCTAGCTTGTTGTTTTTTCCTTTCCTTTTTTTTCTATATTCGACATTTTCAAAGTGCTGCACAAGGATTTAGTAAAGTCAATGGGAGTTGTCAAGATAAGTCTCTGCCCTTTTAAAAAGTGTGTTTCTGCATAGAACCATGAGTCAGAACATCCCTTGACTAGGTTGTAATACAGAATTGTCAGTTCTGTATCTACTGCCTTTATGGGTGATAGGGAAGTTGTTTTTCTATTCAAAGTTCTTTAAAGTTTCTCCTCTTGTCTCTTCCTGATCACCTACTTTTCTGCTTTGCAATACCCTAGGAAATAGCTAGCTCTTCCTAGAGACTACTGGAAGAGGTGGTTTGGAAAGGGAAGAAATGTTTTCAGATAAATCTGAAATATCTCTTTGTACCCAGAAAATTGTTAAAACTTTGGGAGGAAACCAATAAATTTCAGTTTGTTCTTCAACATGCCAATTAAGCTATATAAATTAAAAGGGAGTTAAACTTCTGGTTTTCATAGCTTGTATTTACAGGAATTTAGCCCTGGGCAAATACATTCTGTTTGAAAATGTTTTTGTTGATATGCTGCCATCTGTACTATTTCAAAAAGATTTTGCATTAATACTGTCATTGCCCTCAGGGTTATACCTAATGAAATTTTATGATCTCAGACAGAAGGGGGGAAGCAAAGAAAACTCTGTGGCATCTTTTTTTTTTTTTTTAAGGAGAGGATTGGTCAAGCAATCTTTGATTAATACATCTTGATTAAATACATTAGAAAGTGTATTCTTAGAATAATCTGGAATATGCACAAAATACCAGCAAAGGCCAAAAATGCAGTGTCTTTCAGATGGGAAATGAAGAGAGCTACTCTGTATCTGAGGATGCTGTAGATTATCTCCCTTCCCCAAAGCCCCACATTATTCCACTTCTCCTTTCTTGCTTCAGTAGCAAACAATGCAAGGTACTATCTTCCCCAGGGACTGAACATGCTGCTATCCCCTGCTTTGCAATAGGGGAGGGAGAGGTGCCTGGAGTCATTTTGTACTTTCAGGACTAGCTAGCCAACTCTTAAGCACCAAGAAAATTCAGTCTTTAAACAGGAATTTAAGTTCTCACTGAGTGCTTGTTTGTAAATGCCTGGAGACAATACTGTATTTGTATGTTAAATTATGCTCTACAGCCAAAATGCTTCTGAAATAAATGTAGTCAAACTTTACTAATTCTGGGTCACTGAGAACGAAAATGATGCTTAAAATTGTTGATTGGCTCTAGTTTTCAAGACATGCTATTGGGTCAGTATATACGACCCTTGACTTAGGAATGGCGGAGGATAAGTGAGTTATAAAGGGAAAGGATCTCAATTTAAACCAGAAATGACTAAAATACATCTTTGACTGGATCTATGAATAAATCTATGACTGGGTTTGGACAATACTTGCTTTTTAGGCAAAACAATGAATGATGCAATCTGAAGCTGGTATTGCGTCATACATGATATGAATTGCATCATGTTATTCCTAGAAGTCATGGATGATGCAATCATAACGAAGCTTACATCACTCTGCTGAACAAGTTGCCCTATATCAGCTCTAGAAATCATACAGTGTCGTGCTCTCTTAGTTGTCAGTGTTTGATTTTGCAAAGGGACACATTTCTGTTTAGCCAAAGTGAGCAGAGATGCCTCGTACTTGTGTGAACAGTGCAGATAACTTCTGCTCTGTTTGTGGTGAAGTGACTTTTGCATCACAAAAGCGCAGTATAACCGCTATGGTTAAGAAAGCCTATCACCTTTATTTTGGCTGCAAAATTGGAGATCAGGACAAGAGGTGGGCCCCACACCTATGCTGCAACACTTGTGCAACAAATTTTCGCCAGTGGTTGAACAGGAAAAGGAAATCTATGCTTTTTGCAGTGCCAATGCTTTGGAGAGAGCCAACAGATCATACCAGCAATTGTTACTTCTGCATGGTGCCTCCAGTTGGGAAAGGTGTGTCAAAAGGTGTGAAAAAGTGGACTGTGCATTCTCCAAACATTCCATCAGCTATACGCCCAGTACCCCACGGAGAAGGACTGCCGGTTCCTGATGCACCAGAATCATTCTCACTTGAGTCAGACGAGGAAGAGGATGAAACTTCTGGTCCTGAACCATCAATGTCACAGGACCCACATTTTCTCCCATCCTCCTCCTCTGAACCACACCTCATAACACAAGGTGACCTGAATGACCTTGTCAGGGATTTGGAACTACCCAAGAGTAAGGCAGAGCTTTTGGGCTCCAGACTACAGCAGTGGAATCTCCTGGCAGGTGATGTTAGGGTTTCATGTTCCGTGACCGTCAAAAGGATCTTGTCCCATGCTTCTTCATGGAAGGTGATCTTGTAGCCTGCAACAACATCGATGGTGTGATGGCAGCCCTCAACATCGTTCACGATCCAGATGAGTGGAGGCTGTTCATTGATTCATTGAAGACGAGTCTTAAAGCTGTTTTACTGCATAATGGCAATGTTTTGCCATCAATTCCAGTTGGTCATGCAGTCCATATGAAGGAAACCTATGACAACATGAAACAACTTTTGAGGTGCATAAACTATGACCAACATCAGTGGCAGCTTTGTGGCGATTTGAAGGTTGTTGCTCTCTTGCTTGGTCTGCAGACTGGATACACAAAGTACTGCTGTTTTCTCTGCGGATGGGATAGTCGTGCAAGAGATTCCCACTACATCAAGAAAGATTGGCCACTGCGACAGTCATTGGAGCCTGGGAGGAAAAGTGTTCAGCATCCACCACTTGTTGAATCAAGGAAGATTTTGTTACCACCCTTACACATCAAGCTGGGTCTGATGAAGAACTTTGTCAAGGCCATTGACAAAACACAAGCAGCTTTCAGGTACCTCCGTGGAAAATGTCCAAGGTTAAGTGAAGCTAAGATAAAGGAAGGTGTCTTTGTAGGTCCTCAGATTCGTGAACTTCTTCGAGATGATGCATTTGACCATGCACTGCGTGGCAAGGAAAAAAAGGCATGGAAAGCCTTCCAGTTAGTGGCAATACATTTTCTCGGAAACAACAAGGCAGACAACTACAGGTTGTTGGTGGAAAACCTTCTCAAGGCATACAAAAGGCTTGGTTGCAACATGTCACTCAAGATACATTTTTTGCACTCTCATCTAGATTTTTTTTCCACCAAACTGTGGAGCAGTGAGCGACGAGCACGGCGAGCGATTTCACCAGGACATTGCAACAATGGAGAAACGCTATCAGGGCAAATGGAGCCCATCAATGCTTGCAGACTATTGCTGGACAGTGACAAGAGATGCTCCATTTCATGAATACAAGAGACAAGCCAAGAAGCGCCGAGTAGACACTGAATAGGACTAAACTATGTACAGAATAGTTTTTTGCCTTTTGTTTCATAATAAATGTTATTTATATAACCCCTTTGCTGATTTTTAAAGTGTTACATAAACAGGACAGGTGAAATAGTATCATGTAAAGCAACCATAAACACATGAAAAGACCAAGGTTTACAATTTATGATTAAAACTCTACTATCTACACAATATACATAGACATAAAATGTAAAAACGTAAATATCTTAGAAACAGTAGCCAATCAGTTGTTTTAATTGTCATATTTGAATTCAGCACATCAAAATACATACTAAATAGCACATTTTATCTCTGAAGCAGACGACTTCTCAAAAATTGTAGACCAGTGTTATAGAAGCATAAACACAAGATTTTCATTAAAGGTTCATTTTTATTACCTTGACATCTGTGGATAGCCAGTATGGTTTTTTCTTTGTAAAGTGTACAGGATAATAAGTATATTGAAAAAAATCAATTAAACATATGACTTGTTTGCAATAATTATCTAAACAGTTTGTCAGACCAGTTGCAGCCTGTGTCAACACAAATATATAACTAAGCAATACATATCTCTGGTAAAATAAGTACAGTTCTAGTCTGGCTGCTTGGAAATAATTCTTATTGATGGTCCATGCTATTGACAACTTTAAGCCAAATTCTCTACTGGTGTAAATGGGCAAAATTCCAGTGAGGTAAGTGGAGCTGCACCCATTTACACAAGCAGAGAATTTGGACCACTATTTTTGGCATTGTTGTTTTGATACTTGCTTTATTACAATGAAACTAAGTTGAGTCACTTTGTATTCTTGAGAAGGCAAAACTTGTATGCATGGGTTAATTTCATTTGGATCCAGTAACTACTATTCATTACTTATAGGAATAATTGGTGCAATACTGCAAAATTATAATTTTCAGTGACCTGTGCCCTTTGGTCACTTTTATGCTATCTTTCGGTTGTGTTCAGAATATTATGAAAATCTTGCTTCACGTGATTCCAATGTTGGGAAGTTCTACTTTTGGGACTAAAGGCTGCTTGAAATTCAAGTTAAATGAATTCTTGATGTTTCAGATGGTTGACTTGAGTACATTAAAAGTGGCAAATGTGTCATGAAGTCATGTTCTTTCAAGTCAGAGGACTTAATAAATTTGGTTTACTGGAATCTACTTTGACTGCCAGTTGGACAACAAGAAAACAAAGTACTATAAATCAACAATAAAATTTGTTGCTATATAATAAAGCTAACTGCCTTAAATTAAATATGTCACACAGCAGTAGAACACCAGCTTTAACAACTCAGGTGTAACTAGCTCTTGATTCAGATATTCATGTACCCTGATTCATCTGTCAGATTAGTCAAAGGATTTTGGTTTAGAATGAATAGAATACTTAAATTCAAGTACTCACCTCATCAAATGACTGAACAATCACGTCATAAAACAGGTGTGTCAAATTTGTGAGTATTATGATCTTTTTGTCATTTAGATAGAGTAGGATCTTGAGGTACAGTCAGTCTATTTGAATGATCTCTTTGCGTTCCTTAGCTGGTTATTAGATTTCTTTGTGCACTGATAAATGCAAATACACTAAAAGCTGTATTATCCGGCACTTTGCCAGCTGGAAAGCTCTATAAACCGCCATTTCTGATCTTCATTGAAAGTCCAGTTTATAGTCCGGTTGGCGCGGGGCCGACAGGCTCCCTACCTGGCTCTGCATGGCTCCCCAGAAGCGGTGACATGTCCCTGCTCTTCTAGGTGGAGGAACAGCCGTGAGGGGTTCGGAGAGAGGGAGGAGGTGCGGGGTGCGGGCTTTGGAAGGGAGTTTGGGTGTGGAATGGGGCTTGGGGCACGGGGAGATGCGGGATGCCGGATCCTGGTGGCGCTCACCTCAGGCGGCTCCCCGCAAGCAGTGATATGTCCATGCAGGTGCCGCCCCTGGCCAATGGGAATTGCCGAGCCAGCGCTCGGGTTGGGAAGGGGGCAGCGTGCAGACCGCCTAGCCGTGCCTCTGCCTAGGAGCAACAGGGAGATGTCGCCGCTTGCAGGGAGCCGCCCGAGGTGAGCACTGCCCAGATCCGGCGCCTTGCACGCCCCCGTGCACCCCAACCCCCTCCCAGAGCCCATGCCCCAACCCCCGAGTCTTGCACTCCCTCCCTCTTTGTTAACCGGAATGTTTTACTTATCGGCACACCCCATTTTCCTGACATGTTGGATAACAAAGCTTTTTCTGTATTAAATTATGGTAAATTTTGTCAGACAGAATGTGTTATAATTTCTGTTACAGTACTATGGTATTATTTATATAGTATCCTAAGTATGCATGGTGCTTTACAGACAAATACAATGAGAAGACCTTTCCGTAGTGAGCGTGCAATCTATATTAATGGAGTTATTTAGTATGTTTTAAGGTTTGGTTGCTCTGTGATTTGTTAGAGGTCATGATGCCATAGAAGCTGTCATAGTGGTTCAACTTGGTTGGTAAGATCATAATTTTTCTTTTGTCTCAGTGACTGAGTTGGTCTTCCTTCAAGTCTCATTAGGCTTGTCACAATATGTCCAGGTCTAATAATTACTAGTGTTTTCAGGGCCCCAGTTTTATTCCACAGAATTTCAATCAATCCTAATAATCCTTTGAATTCAGTTGGAGCTTCCTCAGGTCTCTAGGGTATTCACTAGATTGGTGAGTTGCCAGTTCTCCGTCTTAGTTGTCTGGTTCTAGGAGGAAACCTTGACTAACTACGCTTTATTTCTAACATTATCCATGCTCATTCTGTCTTTTTCATAACTGGAAATAGACTTTTTGTTATCTTGTTTCCAATCTTTGTTCTCTGACTGTAGTTTTATTATTTATTTTGTGTGTGTACATGTGTAGTTGAAACCCTGAGAAAGATCTGGCCCCTGTCCCCAGAGTTTACTATTTAAATTACGCTTTTGGCTTTCGTTCTTGATTGCACATTTCTAGGTCTTCTGCATCTTCTAAAATGCTTTTGTATTAATGAATGTATGTGTGTGAGCATAATACTGAAATCTACTGCTGCTGTTGCTACTATGAAATTATCTGCCCTCTCCTACCTTTCTTGTTCTCCAAGAAAAGAGTTTCTTTCAATTTGAAGTGAATGGACAACCTGTCATTGACTTCAATAAGAGCAGATCTGGGTCCACTGTTAGTACCCATAATTGTACTATTTGAGTTTGTCACAATTCTATTATTTTTTTACTTGACAATCTTGGGGTTCATTAAATAAACCAGGGAATGAGAAAGGAATAAAACTTTAATAAAATACATTTGAGAGCTTCTGCAGTGAGCTGCTTCACATGTGGTATTCCCAACCCCCTCCTTCAAGGCACATTTCCAAATTCCTGTGTTCATAATATTGTCCCTTATGAGGGAGCGTCTCTAAATTATAATCTTTTACAAACATATCTCTACATCTTCCCTCTTAAAGAAAAACAAATTAACTTATATATGTATATATATATATAATATATATATATATCTTTGATAACGTCAAAACATGTCCCTTTTGTCTTTCTGTCGACTACATAAAACCTTGGATGCAGCTGATCTTTCATGGTACCCTTTTGGCCCCAAATATTAGAGGTGTGATTCCTCAGGCATGCTCTCTCACCTGGGTTGAGAGATGGGAGATCCCATATGGGCCCTTTTGTCAAAATAATATTTCTGCTTCCACTTCTGATTTTCTTTCATCTTCCTTATGGTTTCATTGTTATGAGATTTCAGCAGGTTATCAGTAATTGGTAACTTAGATCTAATCCTTCTTCCCGTTAACAGCTGAGCTGAGCTGGAGAAAAGCCATTCTCCAGAGGTGTAATTTGGTAAACCAGTAATGCTGTATACAAACCACCCCCGCTGTCAAAAGTCTTTTCATAAGGTTCTTTGCTGTCCATATAGACCTTTCCACAAGTCCACTTGATTGCGGGTAATTTGGTCTTGATGTTTTGTGATGAAAATCAAAACCTGAAGTGGAAAACTGCGGACCATTATCACTATCATGTGGAATTCTGTGTCTGGAGAAGATTCCCATCATGCTCTCACTGACTTACTACTAGTACTGTGCAGTGTGAAAATGTCTGGAGACAAAGAATAATAATTTGTGACTACTAAATAATCCTTTGATTGCCAGGTAAATAAATCAATGCCAACTCCTCATAAGGCCTTTGTGGAAATGGATGAAGTTTCAGTTTCTTCTTGTTGGCATGGCTTGTATTTCAAGTAGAAAAGCAGTTTTCTACCACATTAGTGATGATGTGATAGATCCACAGCCAATACAGCACATCTTGTGCTTGTTGTTTGCACTTCTCAATTCCTAAATGACCCTCATGGATCTTCCATAGCATTTCTTTTTTAGAGGCTCATTGGAATTACAACCTTACTGCCCTTGGAAATCACCGCATCTATCACGATAAGTTCATGTCTGTAGTTCCAGTAGTCTTATACTTGAAAAGCAACTACTTATTTCTTTTATTATTAATTCTTTAATTATCACTTCTTTAAGGATTCCCAACGATTCCTCTTTCTCCATTTCCTCTCTTATTTGTTGCAGTTTTCTGTCAGCTATGGGAATTGACTTTACAATCAGATCTACATAGGCTTGCATCTCTGTCTATAAAGTCGTCTCTGGTTTCGTGGGAGCCACTGCTCTGAAAAGTGCATCTTCAGTGAACATGAATTTACCATGCATGTAGGTCACAACCAAATCATACTTTTTCAGCTTTATCATCATTCTTTGAATCCTTACAGTACAGTCATTTAGCATTTTGCTAAATAACGCTGTCAGGGGCTTGTGGTCTGTTTCAGTGTCCACTGTCTGTCCATAAATATACTGATTGAATCTCTCACAGGCAAACAAAGTTCCTAAAAGTTCCTTTTCAATCTGTGCGTATCTGGTTTCTGCCTCAAGTCAGTGATTTGGATGCATATGCCACTGGTTGCCAACAATCCTTATGCTTCTGTAAAATCACTGCACCTAACCCAGACTGTGAAGCACGTGCTGAGATTTTAATAGGCCTTTGTGGTGCATAGAGCTTCAATAGTGGTTCTTGTATCAGTTGTTGTTTTAAACCTTCCCATGATTCCTCCTGGTCTGCATCCCAATACCATTCATTTTTATTCTCTAGGAGTTTTCTCAGAGTTGCTGCTTTGGTAGATCGATTAGGTATGAGTTTTCCAAGATAACTAACCATTCCCAGGAACCGTTGGACATCTTTCTTTGATTGGGGACATGGCATAATTTCAATGTCTGAAATCTTCCTTTTATCACATTTTACACTTTGGTTGGAAATAATGTCCCCAACAAAAGTCAGTTCTGTAACCCCTAAAACACATTTCTCTGTATTTAGTTTGAGGTTTTCAGCTCTAGTTGCATCCAGGACTTCCCAAAGTCTACGATCATGCTCCCTTTTTGTTGAGCCACAGATGATGATGTCATCCATTGAGGTGTCAACAGCATTAATATGTTTTTAGATCATATGTATGGTTTTGTGGTACACTTCTGGTGCTGAAGCTATGCCGAAGGGTAACCGTAAGAATCTGTATCTTCCAAATGGGGAATTAAATGTGCATAGCTTTGAACTTTCTTCAGTTAATTTTTGCTGTCAAAACCCTGAGGATGCATTTGATTTACTGAAATATCGAGCATTTGCAAATTGAACCATAGTCTCTTTTCTACTTGGTAGTTTGAAATGTTCTCTTTTTATAGCCTTGTTGGGGTCTCTAGGATCTAAGCATACGCGTAGCTGGCTGTTCCTTTTCTCTTTGCTGACAAGGGAGCTCACCCATTCTGTTGGCTCCTCAATTTTTTGTATTACTTGCATTGCTTCCATCCTTGCAAGCTCAGCCTTGAGTTTATCACAGAGTGCAAATGGCACCTTTCTACATGGATGGATAACTGGAGGGACCTGCTTGTTTATCCGGATTATACGTTCACCCTGCAAGCAACCCAACCATTGAAACAGGTCATGATATTTCCAAAAGAGTGCCTCATAGCCAGGTTCAGTGTGATCTTGTAGTGAGAGTACCTGTTTTACCAGACTGAGTTTCTCACATGCAGCCAGGCCTAAAATTGGTGTCCCCTCCTTTGGCACTACAATGAAAGGGAACCTGTGCGTGGTTTTTATGGTTGATGCTAGCGATGTACCTGGCTTTCACTGGTATATTTGTTCCAGAATAACCAATTACTTGTATTGTTGTTGGTTCCAGTTTTGATCTTATGTTCAGCCTCTGATAACCTTGTTCAGACAGAATATTAACCTGAACTCCAGTGTCCAGTTTCAGTGGAATAATTGTTCCATTCTCTGTCATAGGCAATATCCAACCCCTCTCAGCAGGCTTGGTAAATCCCAGTACATCTGTAAAAAAAAACTCCTCAAGATTGTCTTTAACTGAATACACTTGACTTTTCTGCATTTGGGGTCTGCAGCATTTTGCAAAATGATTATTCTTCCCACATTTGTGACAGAGTTTCCCAAAGGCAACACATTGTTTGGGACCATGTTCTGATCCACACCTTCCACATAACCGTCTATACCCAGTCTTCTCCCTAGCAGTGGTTTTCATAGCGATTGGTTCCACTCTTTGATTTGACCTATCCTGGCTATATTCTTTAGTACTTAGTACATGGTTAACCCCATCTCGATGAATTCAGCTCTTTGGCTTGTGCTTCTGCTGCCCTGCATATTTGGAGAGCTTTTTCTAAAGTTAAATCTCCTTCAAGGAGCAGTCTCTCTCTTAACACATTGTCTTTAATGCCACAAATGATTCTGTCTGTGACCAGAGACTCTGGTAACTCAGCAAAGTCACGGGCATGGGCGTCGCATAGGCTGGGGAAGGCTGTGCATCCCCAAACAGCCCGGCCTGGCCCTGCCCATGCTCCTCCCCAAAGCCCCCTCCTGCTTTCCCTTGGCCCCAGCCCAGGCAGGCTGCTTCTCTTCAGGGAAGTGGGCTGGGGCTAGGGCTAGGGCAGCCAGGACTTGGAGTGGCTGGGGCCACTCAGTGCGGGGGAGGGAGGCTGGAGGCTCTGGGGCTGCCCACCCTGTGCTTGAGGGTTGGGAGGGCTGCCCTCGGGGGCTGAGGCCGGGGGGTGGGGCTGGTGGCCACGTGGAAGCTCCAGCAAGGGAATGCATGTGCTCGGGCGGGAGGGCGGGGCCGGCTGGGGGCTAGCTTCCCCCAGCCAATGGTTCACCCGCTGCCCAAGGTCATAAATTTTACTGAATTTCCTTAGTTCTGTGACATATTGCTCTATGGTGTCATCTGGTTTTTGCATGCATGTAAAAAAATTGTATCTCAAATATTTCATTATTTTTTGGCATGCAATGCTTCTCAAATTTAGTCAGTAAAAATACAATAAAAATTTAACTTCATGTTTTCACCTTCTTCAAACTTAAAGTTGTTATAAATATCCAGTGCTTCCTCCTGAAAAACATGCAAAAAGATAGATGATTTCCCTTGATCATTTCTCTCCTCTGGTGCTATGGCTGCTAAATACAATTGAAATCCCCATCTGAATTATTTTCCAGTTCTCTACAACATTGCCTGACAATTGCAGACTGGAAGGAGGTGGCAACACATGCATTTCTTGGCTTTCCCCCCCCTCTTAAACTAGTCAAGCTACTATTGTGGTCACCAAATACATGCAAAGGCTGCTGTGCCTGATGCTTCACTGGTTTCTCTGGTGCCTCCCTTTGTCTCTGCTTTCCGTTGCAAACGCAGGAGTTAACTTCACAATCACTGCAGTTTCCTTCTCTTTTAGTACTTCTGACACCTTGTAATGATCCCGGGGTTCATTAAATAGCAAAACAGTGAATGAGAATGGAATAAAACTTTAATAAAACAAACTGGAGAGCTTCTGTAGTGAGCTGCCATGTGGTGTTCCCAACCCCCACCTTCACAGCACATCTCCAAATTCCCCTGTTTGTAATACAGATGCTCCCCGAGTTACGCAAGACCCGACTTATGCAAATTCGCACTTACGGAAAAAGTTCCCTAAGCTAAAAATAGGACGTTTTGTTTGTTTGTTTTTGCATAATGGTCGGAGATACGTTTCCGACTTACGCAAAATTCAAGTTACGCAAGAATATTCTACATTGCAGTCTGAGAGGTAGTGACCTTGCCTCTCATGTTCAAGAATGATTTATAAACATTGTTTGGTCACTTATAAAAAGCTTATCTTGAGTTTCTTACCAAGAGATTTTTAAAAATTAATCAAATATATTAATTTGGAATTGGCAATATTAATCACTTCGGGTGTCATTATGCCACTTCTCAGTGCCATAGTGCTAATCCATCAACACTGAATAGCTGTGCTTCCACTCTTCCCCTATTTGTCAGCAAGCTGTGGGATCCTATTCACTGGTTCAGCTGACTGCTGCAATCTCTGAGCTATCGTATTAACTATTAGGATTTTCAAATATACTCAGAAACATCTGGGAGTTCTGCTGTTGGTGGAAGTTAAACTGTGGGGGTGGGGGGGTTGGTTTATATCTAATGAAATTTGTATATTTAAGACTGAAATATTACATTACATTTTTTAGTTTGTAATGTTCGTGATATTCACCATTGGCATTAATTACTGTTACAGGGGAAAGATACAGAAAATAGGCCATAAATTGAACCATAATAAGTAAATCATTTAGGTTAGGGCCTGTTTCTCAATTACGCTAGGGCCCCTGACTCTGCTCTTAGCACTGCCAGAGTGGCGTACAGTGCTCATAGTGTAACTCAGAATCAGGTCCTTCATATATTTTAAACTTCATTAGAAATTGTAATTGGCACATTGTGTGGAAAGGACTCCACTGGGACCCTGGCTTTATCTAGTGGTCACAGCAAGGGAACCTTGAAGCAGGATTACTGTCTGTTACTGACTCACTGTGCCATCTTGGGCAAACCATTTAACTTTTCTGTACATCAGTTCCCCCATATGAAAAATCGTCCTCAAAGAGGAACTGAGAGGCTTAATTCATTGTCCAGTAAAAGCATTTGAGATCCGTTCATGAATACGTGCTATGGAAGTGCACATTATTTGTCGTTGAGATATTTTCAGTAGAAATAATAGTACTGTTACGAACAGTTGTCTGTTAATTTCTACTGAATGTTCAGATTACCAGAGTACTTGAGTGATTTTAATGATATCCACTTGACACACCTTTTGTTTTTAAGTTATCTATTTTAAGATGCTGATGTTTGTAAATATTGTTTGTGATAATTTCAACTTCAGATTCTATGATAACTTTGAAATTTAGGTATCATCAGGTATTTGTATGTTTAAAATGTTACATGTACAGTTTATCCAAAGAGTTACCACAAATGCATTCATGGTAGCAGTAACTGTGCATGCATATTGTGTAAGTATAATTTTTGAATACACAAATTTTACAGATCTTGTCCTTTATCAAACCCACATTTTGTAAGATAATAATCATAACACTGTAAATATATTCTTTGCATCTCTCTTAGCTTAATATTGAGGTATTCATTAGAATTGAACACAGAAAGTAAAATCATTGCAATTAATATTTTTTTGTTTCAACAGAGGGAGAATATATTAAGATGTTCATGCGAGGTCGACCAATCACAATGTTCATTCCTTCTGATGTAGAAAACTATGATGACATTAGGACAGAGCTGCCTCCTGAGAAGTTAAAATTGGAGTGGGTGTATCCTTTATCTTGTGCGCCATTAAATATTTGCTTTTCCTCTTTTGTGATTTTTCTTTAAAAATCTAATCTCATGTTTTTTCTTATAATTATGGAATTTGCTTAAATCAGAAAAAATTAGTTTTCCTTGGCAAAATAGTTTTTTAAGTTTACTGGCACTAAAGAGCCATAAAAATAGGTTCCATAAATTTCCATGCACTGAGCAGTCATATACTCCTGTATTTATTCTTCTATTGGAACTAATTACATCTTTATTTTAACTAAGAAAAAAAAGGAAATCTTCTGAAAATTGTTGCATTAGAATATGATTTCCAAAAAGCAAGATTTTGGTTTCAGACACATTCACGTAAACGCTGTGTAAAGGAACATTGTGAGACTTTATTTTTCTCTTGGTTTTTAGGAGGTTTTGATGCAGTGAGAGGTGCTGAATAAAACCCCAAAATCTTCTGCTATGTTAATCCACAAAGCACGTAGAGAATGAGCCACAGAGTGTAAATTTCCCTACATTTGCACCACCAATGCACTTGAACCCTCAAATGAAGGGACTCGCCTCTAGGGGCTGGTCTGCATTATGAAATGGTATTGTGTTTGTACTTGATTGTGAAGAATGAAGTTAGGTGACATGATGCTGATCACAATTTTACATCAGTGTAGACTAGGACAGTTTATATGCAGCTTCATGGGGTTAGTTTGCTGTGGGAAATGATGCTGAACGTGATTTGTCCTGATCTGCACTGACTCACCCGGTAAAGTTGTGGTCAGCATTGTGTCAGCTAATTTGATTCTTCTCCATTGTATTCACATTGGGCAGACAAACTCCTAGGGCATACTTCAGTCCAATAATTGGTTGCTCTACTGACAATGCCCAAACTACCAATCGTACTAGTGGCATTGATGATGTGATCCGTCGTTCACTTCTGTCAGGTTGTCTGCTAGGGATCAAGATGAAAGGACCCTGTGTTCTAGCACTACTCCCTATAGACATTCTGTTATTAGAGGTATAACAAAGATTTTAGCAAAGAAAATTAAAACTACTCATTCTTTCCTTTTGTCCTGCTGAGTAATAGACAGCTTAAAGGCTGAGAATATCAGTGCTTCAGAAAGGAGAAGCTGTGGAACCTATATCCACTGTAGCCCTGTGGTTATGAAGAGGGAGCAATCAAGTCCAGAGAGAGAGAGAAAGGCACCATAGGGCAAGCAGCCGAAGGAAGGGGCACCAGACTGGTTGAGAGCTAATCCCCAGATGAACCACAAAGAGGTGCCCCAGTGGATGAGTAGAGAAACTTGTACCAGCGCCTCTAAGAGGCAAAGCTTCCGCACTTACAAGCACAATTCTGTGTATAACAAAAAAGAAAACCATTAGCAAGGGGAGAGGGAACAGCATTAATGTTGGGAAAACACAGCAACAATGACTCAGAAGTATGCAAACAATAAGTAAACCCACACAAACACACACACACAGTACTTGGGGGCAGTGTTCTTTGCATCAGTTTCCGACCTTACTGAGAGAAAGTCCAATGAACAAATGTCTCTTTAACACAACACTACCCTTTCCCTCCACTGTTTTATCTGCCAAAATTTCTAGCTTTCCACTGATAGCTTCTGCTGTGAAACGCCTGTTTACACCATCAGGGTTCAATGCCCAATCTGCTAGGTCTGTAACGTTGTTCTAGGTTGAACATTCAAAGGTGTCAGTCCAAATAAACGTTTATCATTATGCTCCTTTACTACACTTGGCAACAAAGATCTACTCTTCCCCACAGAAACTGCATTGAGAACAGAACTCTTCATACTATGGTAAAGAGATAATGTTATGATTGGTCTGTAACCATCAATTCTGGAAGTTTGCTGCTAGTCACTTCCCTATTGTTAGGATTTTCATTAATGCCATCAACGGACAAAATTTCCCTTATCTGTTAATTTCCTTTCCCCATCTCTAGCTGTCTGGTGGGACAAAATACTATTGCTAGTGTGACAAAGTTCCTCCTCTACCTTGGTGAGTCCTGCGCTTATTGGCGGATTTTGATCGCCTCAGAGATCTTCCCCTCTGGTAGAACCCACAGTCAAATTCCTCCTGTGTCTGATCAGGAGTTGGGAGGTTTGGGGGGAACCCGGGCCCGCCCTCTACTCCGGGTTCCAGCCCAGGGCCCTGTGGATTGCAGTTGTCTATAGGGTTTCCTGTAACAGCTGCGTGACAGCTACAACTCCCTGGGCTACTTCCCCACGGCCTCCGCCCAACACCTTCTTTATGCTTACTGCAGGACCTTCCTCCTGATGGTCTGCTGATGCTTGTACTCCTCAGTCCTTCAACTCTTCTCACTCTCAACTCCTTGTGTGCCTCTGGCTCCCAGCTCCTCGCACGCAACACCACAAACTGAAGGGAGCTCCTTTTTAAACCCAGGTGCCCTGATTAGCCTGCCTGTCTTAATTGATTCTAGCAGGTTCTTCTTAATTGGCTCCAGGTGTCCTAATTAGCCTGCCTGCCTTAAATTGGTTCTAGAAAGTTCCTGCTTGTTCTAGTACAGCCCCTGCTCTGGTCACTCAGGGCAGGTCTTCACTACCCGCCGGATCGGCGGGTAGCAGTCGATCTATCGGGGATCGATTTTTCGCGTCTCGTTAAGACGCGATTAATCGATCCCCGATCGCGCTCCCCGTCGGCTCCAGAAATCCACCTCATCAAAAGGCGGAAGCGGAGTCGACGTGGGAGCGGCAGCGATCGACTCGCCGCCGTCCTCATGACCAGGTAAGTCGATTACGATACGCCAACTTCAGCTACGCTATTCACGTAGCTGAAGTTGCGTATCGTAGATCGACCCCCTCCCCTAGTGTAGCCCAGGGCTCAGGGAACAGAAAACTATTCATCCAATGGCCAGTATATTTGCCTTCTATCAGACTTCTGTACCCCACTTGTCTGGGTCTGTCACACTAGGAATGTTTGATATACTGTGGCAAAGTAAATTTAATGGGTAAGGACATTTGTCTTTAGTTTTAATAATTAAACAACTTCATCTAAATGGTATGCCTGTCCACTAGGAAGAGAGCTCAGGCTGCCAGTTGAAGACATCATCTCTCTCCTGCTAAGGTACAGCCACAGTTATTATCCAACCTAGCAGCCCTCTGGTTTTATTTTTAAGGAGGGGCTGGTGGTAGGGCATTCTCTGAGCAGGATCTTTGACTCTGAATTTCACTTCCTGCCTGACCAGAGCCCATTTTTGGAGGCTTTCAGGTCAACACTGCAAGAGTCTCTTAGGGTACATCTACACTGCAATAAAAAAATAGCAGTACCAAGTTTCCGAGACCGAGTCAATTCACTCAGGCGCATGTGGCTTTGGCTATGGGCTAAAAATTGCAGTGTAGATATACAGGCTTGGGCTGGAAGCCCAGCCTCTGAGGCTGCATCTACACTACAGCTGGGATCGACGCTCTGAGATCGATCCACCTGCGGTCGATTTAGTCGGTCTAGTGAAGACTCACCAAATTGACAGCAGGTCGCTCTCCAGTCGACCCCTGTACTCTACCCTCGACGAGAAGAGTTAAGGTAAGTTGACGGGAGAGTTTCTGCCGTCGACCCCCCGCGGTGTAGACCCCCCGGTAACTCAACATAAGGTACATCGACTCCAGCTACGTTATTCATGTAGCTGGAGTTGCGTAGCGTAGGTAGACCTACCATGGTAGTGTAGACATAGCTTAAGACTCACCCCTGGATTTCCCAAGCCCGAACATCTATACTGCAATTTTTAGCCTCACAGTCCAAGCCCTGACAGTCCAAGTCAGCTCACCTGGGCTAGCTGTGGCTGTTCCATGGGTCTTTTATTGCAGTGTATTGTCCATACTTTCCTGGGGGATACCGTGGAGTGAGAGGGTGCTGAGGTGGGAAGTTGTCATTGATGGCCAGGGTGATAGTGGGGAAGGTATTTTAGTAAATCTGTTTTTAAGGTTTTATAGATGTTGTTTTATATTCTGGTGAAGTTAGTATTTTTAATTGTATGTAATGAGCCTAAGAATTGAAACAGGAGCAGATAGGTACATTAAATAAACATAACCTCCTTACACAGGACACCAAGCAGCTATATGGTAACTAGGTTTAAGCACTGCTGAACTAGGTTGGATTTGAAATCGGTAAAGGCTCTGTATCCCATTATCAGCACAGGTCCCCCCCATCCCCTCCCCAGATCTCCCACACCCCTCAACTTAATATGGATTGGGTAAATGTACCTATCTAGCCCTATGTTGTTCTTTGGTCTTATTTTTTAATGACCTTTTTATATTTAAAGTTCCATTTCCCAAACGATGGAGCTGCTTTGCAGTACCTTGCCTTTTTCTGAGGAGCATTTGGAATTTTCACACACTTGTTTTAAGAGACCCAGTGGAACTGATACACTTGTACTCTGGAATGCAAAAGTACAAAGTCTGCTGTCTGACGCAATTCTGTTGCTGTGAAACACGTTAAGGCTGTACAGTGAGTGCTCTTATTACCTAATGAAATTTCACATTTACACTTTATAAACTGACACAGTTTCATGCTTCATACTTCTGCATATTTTTATGTGTGCTTTCTTTTTCTGTTAATGGGCACAACTTACAGCATATTGGTTTCCTGAACTCTTTTGCATGTGCAATATTTTTTGTTAAAGCTACATATTAGTGCAAATGTAATGCTCCTTGATGAGGATAATGTCTGGTTCAGAGGTTCACAAGGGAAATTAAAAAGGAAAAGGTATTAACATTTGAGAACTCCACAGGGAAGCCTTTTTAAACTGATCCTCGTAAGCTATTTTATTAAAAACCTTGACTTTTTAAAAAAGATATGGGTATCGTGGAAGAGATTGTCGAGCCAATGTATACCTCCTTCCTACCGGAGAAATAGTATATTTCATAGCATCAGTAGTGGTATTATTTAACTATGAAGAGAGAACTCAGCGACACTACTTGGGTCATACAGACTGTGTTAAATGGTTGGTATATAACAACTGATTATAAATGCCTGTGTGTGTGAATATATGGTAATTTATTGTGATGCAACTTCATATTCATTTAATATCCTCAAACTGAAGGGGCATATGTTGCTTTATTATTATTTTGTCATCATTGTCATTTTTATTATTTTCCATCACAGCAGTGCTTGGAGACCCTGTTCAGAACTCCACGGTATTAAGCACTGTACAAACGCATGACAGCAAGACAGTCCCTGCCTCAGAGAGTTTACAGTTTTGGAGGCTTTCAGGGGAACACTGCAAGAGTCCCTTAGGATACATCTACACTGCAATAAAAGTGATGGGAATACACAGACGTGGGGGAGCAGTGTATATAGGCAGGAATATCAGCATAAACTAGTCAGAATAGTGGTCAAAGTGGTCATCAGTCCAGCCAAAGCCAGATGGGAGTGATTTGCAGACATCATGGCAAAGGTAGATTTTAAGGAGGATTTAGAAACGTATGAAGTTAGGTAATGGCTTTGCAAACTTTGATAGGGAGTTATGCCTAAGGGTTAATGGATAGCCTGGGAGCCAGCACAAAGATGCTCATGTGGAAAGCAGACAGTCAAGGCCAGTGTCATTAGCAGAGCAAAGGCAATGGTTGACTTTGATTAGATGTTCTATTGGAAAAGTAGTGTAGGTTTATCTGGTGGAAGGCCATAAAGGTGAGAAGAATGTTCGGTGTGTTGGTGAAGTGGTCTTTCTGTCTGTACAGACAACAAAATATGTTGTCTAGACCCTTATTGTTTTGTGATTTATATACTGTAATCACTTCCTATGGCCTGGATGCCTCCAATCTTGCCCCCTTTACATTCAGTCAGAACATTGTGCTAGACTGATCTTCCTGATCCATCATTGTAACCACATCAACCCTCTGTTTGGCTCCCTCCACTGGCTCTCTCAGTTACAGATGTTACAGAGAAAGTGGATGAGAACTAAGTCAAAGATGACACCTAGATTATTGGCCTGAGATACAGGCAGTGTGTTTCCAAATGACTGTATCTGGGGTGTTTTACACCTGCTAGAAAGCAGTATAACATGCACATGAACAAACCATGGCTTATACCAATTTATCCTTCTACATTAAGGATTTTCACCAGTGTGACTTAAAGGGCGGCTCATCACCAATGGCTGAAATATTTGACTTAAGTGTAGACAAGCCCTCAGAGTCCTGACCCCAGTGGCCTTTTTTGGTTCATGGCGGCTGTATGCAGAAGTATATTATAATGGTCATAAATAGGTCCAGATATTTGCCAAAGGAGGCTAAGCTCTTTAGTCAACACATACCTGAACTAGTATGACTTGAAAATTGTCAAGACTGTCTCACTGAAAGTCTGTGGGACTTATGATCCTAAGTTAAGTCATTTTTGAAAATAAAACTTAGGCTCCTAAGTCACTTAAGCGCTTTAAAAAATGTTACCCTAAACCTTTTCTTTGCTCCTGTGTGCATATTTTGTGTGAAACTTCTGTTCACACAGATAAAAGAACTACAAAATGACATCTCACTTTGAAGAGCTGTGATGGCAAAAGCAGGGCATTAGAATGTGGAATATCCCTAACAAATATCTTCCATGTTGACATTATTTCTTAGCCTTGCAGTTCATCCAGACAAAATTAGGATTGCAACAGGACAGCTAGCTGGAGTGGATAAAGATGGAAGGGTGAGTAATAGAGCTGCTGAGGAATAGTATCTTGTTTGAAAATCAGGATAAAACATACATACTTCATGCTTTTCATCCCTCGATCCTCTATTTATGATTTTTGTGTGTGTTACATTTAGATAAATATTTAGTTTTCCTGTTTTTTAAGGTGCCCGTGAATTCCTCTTGCATAAGAAAATGGACACAAATCAAATACACAACTGCACATTATAAAGAGCAGAAGTTTATAAAACCTTTTTTCGTGCGGTATGCATCACATATTTCTGCTTCCCTTTCCCACCCAAATGTGGAATTTGCAATCAGTGCAAGAGGGCCATAGGACTTCCACGCTTACTCTAGTCAGTCTTCTCCTCAAGGAAAAGAGATTCTGACTCAAACTAGAGGCCCTCGTGTACTCTTATGGCCGCAGGGAAAAGGAAGCCTGACTTCATGAGCTATGCAAGCCTTGAGGGTTTGGCAAGCTGTGCAGCAAGTTCACCCAGCTGAGTGAGAGTACCCATAAACAGTCCTGCATATGGCTGTTAAACTGGTCTCTTGGAATTTAAATGATCAGTTCATCTTTACTGAGTTAATATCGCTAGTATGACATACCGTAGAATTTTATAACGAACATGGTCCAAGTAGTAGGTGCACTGTAAATAAGACCAATACTTAGACTTTGCAATTCATCCCATTTTTCTGCAAAGAATAATTGTGATTTTATTGTTGGTATTGTTTACAGTTAAGATTTCCATTGCACGGTTGTTGAAGTAATCCTTTTAGAATTGTTTTCTGTCAACATCATGATTTATTATCTTTTTGTGGTGAATACTGACTTTATTCTTAAGCCGTACTAAGCCATTCCACCATGAGCTGTGGCCTTGTCAAATATATGAAACCAAGCAGGTTTGAGCCTGGATATCACTTGGATGGAACATCACCATGGAAAAAGCTGCAGCAGGAAGGGGGGTGTCAGTGATAAAGTACTCTAACCTTAGTCAATTCTGAAGCATTAACCTGATTCGATGCTAGGATGCACTGCAACACTATTGAATGTGCCATCTTTGGTATGAGATAAAACCCAGGTCTTTTTTTTTTTAATGTATATATAAAATCAGGATATTGGCCAAATGTCAGCTTGGGTATTTTACATTTTGCCCTGCATTTTAAATTGGACAACACTGCTCTGTTTCCATCCCAAAGGTGATAGGTAAAGCAGTCGCTGTACAGAAGTCTGTAAATCTTGCCTAGAATCCTTTGAGATTAAAGGTGCTATATAAATGTAAGGTGTTAATGTATAATTATTTATCTTCACTTCAGTCAATATTTACTTTACAGGTCAATAATTCATGGTGTTGACATCAACAGAAGTCAGTATCTGCTTAATGTAAGATTAAATCTGCATGTGACATTTTAGCCTTCAGTAACCGTTTTTATCAAATTGCTTTTACTTAGCCTTTGCAGCCCCATGTTAGAGTATGGGACTCAGTGAGCCTGATGACACTGCAGGTTATTGGCCTCGGCACTTTCGAGCGTGGAGTGGGGTGTCTGGATTTTTCAAAAGCAGTAAGAAAAAAATTGCATTTTTTAAATAATTTACCATACTGTATGTAAGTCAGACAGAAACACCTGTAAGTGTTATATGTACTGTGGTTTTCTAGCTGAACTACCTTGGGACTGACGCATGTTTGGAAAGTTAAATACATTGCATTAAAACAACTTAGGGCGATGAAAATAGTTATAGGAAACCCCCAGGAAGTTACACATGTAAAATAGTGGCAGCAAAATAGCACAACCAATAAACAGTTTACAAGAAATACGTAGAATAGAAATTGAGAAGACCGTACTGCATTTCTGTTTCAACACATGTTGAAAGATTTGTTTCTGTTAGGAAGTTCATGAAGATGAATCTTGGCAAGTTCTGATGCAAAGTATTAATTTTCTCTCTGCGTTGTACTAGAGATTCATCCTAGGACAGGAAACAACAAACCCCTTGCTTGCAACTTGGTCTGCTTAAGAAATAGTGTCTTATCAGCTCCTCTTAATGGCACGCATAAAGATTTTAAAAATTTAGACCAAATACGAGCAATCTTGTTATCTAGGCCATCAAAAGCTTGTGACCAGAAAAATTGTTAATAACTTCAAGCAAGCTGTTTCATCTTGTTAATTTTGACTATTATATAAAACAAATATCGATTTTGCTAAAATCATTTGTCCAGCCTGCCCTGCATTTTTTTAATGGAAAAAGTCTTATCAAATCTGCTGAATATGGAGAAAATATTAAACTCTGGAATAAGTTTCATTTCAAAATCATAACTGTGCTTCCCATAAGATTTATCAAATATGCATAGATTAATTGTTAGTTTCCTTTAAGTACACCCACCCTGAAAAATTTGTCCAAAGCAGTGATTTTCAAATGGTTATTGATCCCAATGGTTGAGAATCAAATACAGTAAAATTCTGTGCCCTGTAGATGTGGAAACGAAGGGGAATAGAAGACGTTGCTGTCCTGCTCAATAGGGTATCTCCTCTCCCCATTCCTTCCCACTTCAACACTATCTCTATTCATGGAAGAGGAAGCCAGCTGCCATCACCTGAGAATAATAGAGTACAGTTGGGTTGGGAGGAGAAGGGAGAAGTGCTAACCAATAGCAGCTCCTCCTCCTTGCCCCACAGCCGACTCTCTCACATTCCAGCCCATTGATCACCCCAGCACTCGCATCAGGCCTCATATTGCTGCAAGCAGCCCATGGCAACCAGTCCCCACCCATTAGCAGTCCCTGCCCTGCTCTACCTCCTCTCCACCAGTCTTCTGACCCAGTGCTCCATTTGTTTCCATCAGGTTTTCCCCATCCTCAGCCGTTGAAATCAGCTGTGGTTTCTTTGCAATTGCATAATTCTTTGTGACTGTAAAAGACTGTGGAATGTGGATAATTCATGGCAAGAAGCCATGCCTAGGTTTTGTATCTTAGCTGGGAAAGTTCTGATAAATACTGAACTAAAAGAATCAATAACTCCCTGTTCCAAGTAACCTTTCATTCTCTCATCCCATACTTCTTTTTCAAGCAAAGGCCTGTTCAAAAATACAGACCTTTCGGCATACCTTTCCAGGTCAGTGAGAAAAGTGACTTTTAGAGCCCTGTGTCAGGGTGGTTTCTCAGCTGTAGCCAGATCTAAACAAAGTTTGAAAGGGTTTCCAGTAATCAGAAATCCAAAAAATGGAAGAATTTCCTTGTCATAATCTTCCTCAAAGAAGACATAGCAATAATTTGCCAGATTATCAATATTACGAGGCAGTTTCTTGAATAGAAGAAATAACAATTGATAGTTTGAGAGATGTTAGCACTTTGCCCTTGCTTAGGGAGGTATTGATTGTGTCTACCAATAATAGTGCCGATGTCCCACCAGGAGGAATTTATTTCTCAAATTGCAACCCAAAGCTTCCCAGTCCACAGAACCTTACGGAGTGAGTATGGCTGAATCAAAGAAGCTAATCAGAGACAACTTTGTTTACTTCATAAGAAACAATTCTATATCAGGGTGAGACAAACACAACCTGATCTATGAAGTGGATAGAACATTCCTCACAGTGAGAAGCACTCCAGTGTGTGAAGGGGTAGCTCAAATTAATCAGATGGTTTACTAACCAAAACGATTCTTTTGATTCGGACTTACTAGATGATGATATGCTGGAGAAGAGTGTTTCTTTGCTTCCATCAAGGCCATGGCATAAGACTTCATAATTTTTGGTCATGATTGATAAAATTCCAAAATACAGTTTTTCTCACCAGCGATGTAGCTCTCCCAACATGTTTAATCTGTTGCAGGTCATCTGAATACCTAAGTGAGCTGCTGAAAAGATTGGGAGGGAAGGTGTGTGTATGAACCACCACAAGAGTAGATGATGATAAAACATAATCGTAAGATCACCCCAGGCTCTTAACAGTTGCCCATCTGTTGTACAATATTCTCCTTCAGCGACTTCAGAAACCGGATTGGGTCCAGTAATCTGAGGGTGTCACAATAAAATAGATTCCCTACCCCAAAGGTGGTGCCTAACCTCAAAGTAAATGAAGTTCATGCTCTTACTCTGGCCAAGTATAAACTTTACTCCTCCAGCCCCAAGTCACCAGTACTATACCTAAAATAAAATCCAGGGTGCAGCCATCTTTATGTGTAAATCTGTGAACCACCTGTGACTTTTCTGTGGTTGTCAGAGGCCAGGACATGTTGAGTCAACCAAGAAGAGTCATTGTTCTCATGGACATAATTCACCCAGGATAATTAGCCTCAGTCTCTCTAAGACTAAGTTGACTCCATGGTCAACTTTGGGAACTCAGCCAGGAAATCCTAGATACAGAGGGTGGGCTGTACACAACTACTTAGTCCCATGTTTGTCTTGTTCTATGACACTTACACTAGCTGGCCATGCTGAAACATACCCCGTTTTGAGATGATGATCTGCATTTAAGATTACACGCAGTAAGCACAGCCACTCCATCTCTCCAGCCAGCCTGTTCCTCAGATTGGCTTTAGTATCTCTTAGGAGATGTCTGGGCTAATTACCATCCTTCAGTATCGCAGCAAGTTTTCAGTAATACATGCAAAGTTAGCATGTCATTCATTCCTCATCTTTAAACTGCAGAAGCTATTGTGGAAGGTGCTCTGCATTCTGAGATTATTCCCCATTTGAAACCAGTGGGGCTGATACCCAATTCCAAACACCTAGTCTAGTCCTCAGTGGTTTATTCTTTCATATCTACCATTGTCCATCATTATGGCAATTGAGGGACCTAGGGCTCCAAATTACTTCTTCCCTTCAGGCCTTTCATATCATCATCCAGTGGCACCATTCTCAACTCTCACATCCATCATAACGTGGTTTTTAAATGAGCACACCTGCCATAAGTGTGTATGAATAAGGACATCCTGGCAGGGTGCCAAAGCCATATGTAGGACAGTAAAGATGTCATCTCCCTTTACCCCCAATTAAAAGAAAAAATCTCGCACAATTAAGAAATTAAATAAAACAGACTACATTGGTGCTTAGTTATGCTGCTAAAATTAATATTGTTAATTATGTTTAAGCTATGCCCTCAAGAAGTGACCAAAAAAAATGTTGCTGTTAAAAAGAATAAATGTTCACCTTCCCCAGCATATTGTAGAAACAAAGTAGTACAGTTTAAGGCAACACCATTATTTCCTCCAGCTCCTTATAGCATACAATTATAGCCCACAGAGCTGTATAAATGCAATTTCAATGTCATACGTTCATAGCCTCTAAAAGGCCTCTCTTATACCTATAATAGTTTTCTCTCTTATTTTCTAAAAAGTAGAGAAAAAATGACATAAAAAAAAATCTTAGAAGAACAGTAAGGGCCAGCATCCATTTTTGTTAGTGCCGTTTTGCAGCTGCAGCTTAGACCAATTAGGACCAAATTTTCAGGTTAGCCATCATAATCTCACAATAACACATAATTTAAAAAATATCATTTCACATCCCAAACATGCCTGTCATATGGTGCCTTATAGGGACAATAAGCAGGAAATACCCTAGGGCCATATTTTTCTACAGATCCCACCAATCCCAATAAGAGCAGCGCATGTAACCAAAGCAAGAATAAGGCCTCTTCGTTTAGTTTTGTATGCCTAGCATTCTGTTTCAAATTCACTTTTAAAGGGAAATTGTACTGTCATGTAAGGTTAAAATTTCAGCCACCTGAAAATCGTCATAATCTGTTAGTGAATGTAGGTAGGACTCCAGGAACCACCTTTAAAAGAAAAAGAAGGCCCCAAATCTGTTCATCAATGGGTACTTAAATGCCTGATTTTTTGGTGGTGCTATAATAATACCCCCCCCCCCCCCCCCCGCCATGTTCATTTGTAAATACTGCATATTTTTACCCCAAAGATTCTGGGCCTGTCTTTTAAAATTTGGTCCTAACTATGTTTATCACTGATTCTTTTTATTCAGTATCTTCTTGTTGTGAAACATTTAAACTGTTTACAGTATGTAAAACTTAAATGCTAAGTTGCCTGCTATTTCAGAGGGAGAAAAGACGTTTAAATTGGATACCTACACATGCTCTTACTTTGATAATGTATTCTGTGCTTCAGTTTTCCTAGCTGCAAAATGGAGCTTCTAACAGTTATTGCTGTGGGGTCTAAATTGTCTCTGTATACATGGCTTTGAAAATATAAAACAGGATATATGTGCTAGGTGTTAATATTATTGTTACAATTAAAGAAATGTACCAAGAGAGTTACATGTTCCATATGAAACAGACAAGGAAAATATTTTCCAAATGTGGTAGATGACAAAACATTTTGTATTTTATGCTTCCAAAACAGTATTGCAAACAATAGGGTTAAAAGGGTATTAAAAGGTGGTGGTGAGGGGGAGTTGACAATGCCTGCTTTCAAATTCTACCAGAATAGCATCTAAAGTTGGTTCATTTGTTTATTGGGAAATGATACTAAGCTGAATTTAGATTTATCAGTTCCAAGTATAAAGGAAAATAACCAAATATATTAAACTTTTGCTTATTCATATAGATACAGTAATTATTTGTGCATTCTAGTAATTTTGAAATATAGTACTTCTGTGTTTGGTTTTAAATCATACCTTATCCTATTTTAAAATGTGATATGACAGCACTGTCTGTGGCTTTCTTTTTAAAGGATTCGGGTTCTCATTTGTGTGTGATTGATGACTCTAACGAGCACATGTTGACTGTATGGGACTGGCAGAGGAAATCAAAGGTAGCAGAAATAAAGGTAAATAGCACACTTTACTTAAGCAAATATTCTGAGATATAATTTGTACCGCATATGTGTAGTTTATTCTCATGTGGCTATCTATGTATGCATCTGGCTCCCGGAGAGGCACAAATCCAAAGGGCATCTTCTATCACTCGAGAAGCCCCCATGTATAGTATAACTCCACCACACACAATTTGTTATTCATTTCCCCATATATAAAATCAAGATCTGAACATTTTTTAAAATAAAATTTTAAAGGGTTTCAAGTATAAAGACAATTAAAAGCAAAGTGACTCCTTAGGGGGAGAAAAACTTTTTTCATTAATGTTTTTTCCCTTTGAAGTACTGGGGAGTTTGAGGGGCCAAAGGATAAATAAAATTTGCAGCTGGTTTTAGAAAGTAGCACTTCTAGGTTTAGCCAAATCTACAAGCAGGAATTCTTACTCTTACACTGTCAGCTGCCTGCTGTCTATCAGCAGCTTTCCCATCCTCTTTGAAAGCAAGGGTCAAAGGCTTGAACATAAGGTAAGGATAAGTATTTTAGAACTGACTCTATGGTAGCCAGAACTGACTGAGAGGGATTTTCTGGCTTCCGGTTCTCCAACATTTTGATTTGCCGTTTGTTTTCATGGAAACTAATGTTGCATCATCAAACTACAGTTATGTTTGAAAATACACCGGGTTCCGCGCGCTGCCCCCACCCCAAGCACTGGCTCCGCACTCCCATTGGCCAGGAACTGGCGGGGCAGTGCCTGTGGGCGAGAGCCACGCGGAGCCGCTTGCGCACCTCTGCCTAGGAGCCTGAGCTGCTGCTGGCTGCTTCTGGGGTGCAGCGTGAAACCTGTCTCTGCACCCTGGCTGCGCTGCTGACAGAGGTAAACCTGTGCCCAAACCCCGGGCCCCAATTCCCTGCCCTGAGCCCTCCCCCGAACCCAGAGCCCCTTCCTGCACCCCAAACCCCTCATCTTCAGCCTGCACCTAGAGCCCTGCCCCCTCCCACATCCCAACCCTCTGTCCAGCCCTGAGCCCCCACCTCAAACCTGGAGCCGCTTCCTGCACCCCAAACCCCTCATTCCCAGCCCAGACCCCTGACCCACTCCCGCATCCCAACCCCCTGCCCCAGCTAGAGCCCCCTCCCACACCCTGAACCCCTCATTCCTGGCCCCACCCCGCAGACCACACCCCAACCCTCTGCCCCAGCCCTGAGCCCCTCCCGCACCCCAAACCCCAACTCTGTTGGGTCACAGGCATCAACAATTTTCTTCAACTGGATCGCCAGAAAAAAAGTTTGAAAACCACTGCTCTAGGAAGTTTTCTTCAATGATTCATCATCCTCGCTGTTTTTTGTGTTTTTTAAAAAGGGCCTTAGTTCCTATTTGGATATGTCTGGTTCAGCTTCCAATCATTCTACCCAGTATTTTCTCCCCATGAAAGTACTTATAATCAAGTCACCTGTTTTCTTTTTGATAAACTAAACAGATCGAGCTCTTGAAGGCTGTCACTGTATAGCATTTTTTCCATCCTTCGAATCATTTTTGTAGCTGTTTTTCTGCACCTTCTTCAATTTTTCCAGGATCCTTTTAAAATGTGGGCACCAGAACTGGATGCAGTATTCTGGTATCAGTTTTACCAATGCCATATACAGTGGTAAAGTCACCTCCCTATTCCTACTTACTACTCTCCTCTCAATACATGCAGGGATTGCTTAACCCTTTTTTTGCAGCAGCATAGCACTGGAAGCTCATGTTGCGTTATTTGTCTACTATGACCCCTAACTCCTTGTTCAGCATCACTGCTTTCCTGGATACAGTCCACCATTCTATAGGTCTGACCTGCATTCCTTGTTCCTAGATCTATAGCTTTGCATTTGGCTGTATTAAAACACATTTTCTTTGAATGGGCCTAGCTTACCAAGTGCTCCAGATCACTCTGTATGACTGCCCTTGTAACAGGGCGAGCTCCTCTCCTTCCCTCACCAACAGTCTCTGGATGTCTGATAGTTATGTGTTAACTCTGCCAAGACACCATCACAACTCCCGTGCAGCATTTCTACCGACCCTGTCCTTCACTCCTCAGCCCCTTCTCCAGGGAGAGGAAGAGGAAACAATTTCACCAGCTGGAGAATTCGTTTCCCCTGGGCTCTTCTAGCCCTCTCTCTCTCTTTCCTTTTGCATTTCCCTCCTGTGCTTTTTAACTACCGTCCCAGCTAATGCTAGAGTTAGCTCCTTAATGCTCTCAGCCCACAGTCTGATTAGGTTTACTCCATTCCTCAGTCAAGTCTTCTCTGAGGGGGAGCTAATCAGTGCGTAAGTGACCAGAGTGTTGCGACAGCTGTTAGCTCTCAGGACTCTTTCACAGCCCTGTCCTTTGTGTCATCTGTACATTTTATCACAGTGATTTTCTATTTACTTCCAGACCATTGCTGAAAATGTTGACTAGTGTTAGGCATACTGCTGATCTTTGCAGAATACCATTAGAAGCACCCCCATTCAAAGATGGTTTCCCACTGACAGCTATTATTTTCAGATATATCAATTAGCTGGTTCTGAATCCATTAAACATATGCTTTATTGATATTGTATGGTGCTAACTTTTAATCAGATTTAGGTTAAACATTATTTTGCTCAGGATTGATGTCAGACTAACTGGCCTGTCATTACCTAGGTCATTCTTCTCACCCTTTTTGAATATTGACACGTTAGTAGCCTTCCTATCTTCTGGAATTTCCCTGGTATTCCAAGATTCAAGTATCAGAGGGGTAGCCGTGTTAGTCTGGATCTGTAGAAGCGACAAAGGGTCCTGTGGCACCTTATACACTAACAGAGGTATTGAAGCATAAGCTTTCATGGGTGAACTTCGGATGCAAGCAGTTTTTTTTTTTTCCACTGTGTGCATCCGAAGAAGTGGGTATTCACCCACGAAAGCTTATGCTTCAAAACCTCTGTTAGTCTATAAGGTGCCACAGGACCCTTTGTCGCTTCTACAAGATGCAAGTGTTAGTTTTAAAAAACCTCTTTATATTTTATAAATGCTTTTGGTTTCTAAATTCTGTAGTTCTTCAGTCCTGGAATCTGGGATCTTGAGGTGGTTGGTTTTTTTCTTGGATGGTCATCATTATTTCTTGGAATGTAGGGAAGTTGTGCCCCAGAGTTTCCACTTGGGGCCTGATCCTGCAAGTTGCTGAACCACTTTCAACAGCCATTGGCTTTAATGGGAGTTAAAGGTTGTTCTGCATCACTCGGGAGGTGCTCTGCGCCTTTCCGGGTTGGGCCCTAAAATCTAATAGTTATATGGTCTAAAGTTTGTGTGTGCATGTGCATACATGATTATGTACATACTTGTGTGGTTTCACATATACAGTGAAATATCATTTAAGTTACCACAGGTGTACAACAAAAATCACTATGGTCTTCTGATGACATTGAATAAGAATTTATTAAATACATATGGGGATAGTTGGGATACTCTCATGGGTCCTTATTCAGCAAAGCATTTAAGCATATGCTTAAGTCCCGTTGAAGCCAATGCTTAAATGCACATACTTTAAGGTAAGCAAAGATTTGATTAAGTGCTTTGTTGAATCGGCACTGGAGGTTGCCTTCTAAAGGTATTTTCTTGTACAGGTTTCACTGAACTTATATTAATTACTGGAGAGCAGACGATTATTATCTGAAAAAATTGTAAAAAAAAATGAATCTGTTGTAAAATATCTTATTGGTAAAATGAAAGATTATTTTAAAAGTAATAAAATTCACTTAGCTATTACTATTCAGTAAAGGTACATCCAACTTGTGAAAAGTCCCAATCTATTTAGTGTCACATAGGGGCTATATTTATTATCTGTAAGTTATGTAGTTTTTTCAGAGTAGGGGGGAAGAACCAACGAGAACTTTTACAGGATTTCAGAAAATGATTGAACCTAAGCCAAGTGTATTATGATTGGCTGAGTTACCTCCATCATAATCCCATTATCCAAAACAATGAGATGCTCATGTATGTCTTGAAATCAGACAGCAGCAAGTTTTTGTTTATTTTATCCACAAAAAGTCCTGTGTTTTTTCCTGTTTTCTTTTGCAAAAGGCATGCTTAGAGGGGGAAAGAATGCTATGCCGAAGGATCATTTCAGATTTAATAAAACCTCTAATTTCTGGCTACAAATCTTATGAAATCTTTCAGAAATGTAAAAGACAATAGCAAACTAATATATATTCCTATCCAAACAGATATTTGTGTATGTTTTTATACATATAGTTACACTCACAATACTCTATATACTCTTTTATCTATGTAAAAGTGTGTGTGTGTGTGTGTGTGTGTGTGTGTGTGTGTGTGTGTGTGTGTGTGTGTGTGTGTGTGTGTGTGTAAAATAGTAAATTAATATCCATCTGAATAAATATTTCATTAAGCTCATGGTTTCTTTTATTGTTTCTATAGACTACGAATGAAGTTGTGCTTGCTGTAGAATTCCATCCGACTGACGCAAACACAATCATAACTTGTGGCAAATCTCACATCTTTTTTTGGACCTGGAGTGGCAATTCACTAGCAAGAAAGCAAGGGATTTTTGGGGTAAGAAATATTTTTGCACTAGGCCAGATTAATAAATGAATACAATTGGAGTCAGTGGAGTTAGCCGCTCGTGCCAGCTATGAATTTGGACCACCGTCCTTATTACACACGTTGGATGGAGCAATAAATTATGAAAACTAGGAACTATTTTTTACACATGTGGGTGTGCATGTCTCTGCACAATTATACTCTGATTTCTCTTGCTGTTCCATTTCAGAAATATGAAAAACCCAAATTTGTGCAGTGTTTGGCATTTTTGGGGAATGGAGATGTGCTCACTGGAGACTCAGGTGGGATAATGCTTATATGGAGCAAAACTACTGTAGAATCCACGCCAGGAAAAGGACCTAAAGGTACAGTACACTCACAGTTAATCTTACAGCATGTGGTCTGCAGAAAACATATGTACAAAAGATTGTGTTAGGATGACAAATAGAAAAATAAACCCGTCCATAATATGTACAGTGCTTTCCCTTTTGAGTTTTGCAACAGTCATTATCATCGGGCCTGATGTTTAAATTCTATGCCCTGTGGTATGCAGGAGGTCAGACTAGAAGATCATAATGGTTCCTTTTGATCTATTAATCTGATTTCTTTTTTATAAAATTGTATTGCAAAAACAAACCAAGTGAAAATGTGTTAATGGGTTTGTCTCTGTTGTGTCAGTATGCATATGAAAATGCGATTTCACTCCCAGCTACTGCTAGAATCATTTGTTAAAGGCAGGGAGAAGCATTCTATTTTTATCTGGGATTGCAGTCATAGAAATGTCTATAATCCTTACTAGAATGGCAGAACTACAGAGGGGGATGTGATAGCTTTACCAGAGGGTCGAACCCTTAGCAAATGATAAGAATGATTGTCATCACATTGCACCATATGGAATTTGATGGAGAAATTCAGTGGTATATATATGCTCCAGGGTGCCCAGCCTTTTTGACCCAAATGGCTAAATTGGCTACATGCCAGGACCCCAAGAGATGCTTGTAAGTTGCTTATAAATTTGCATAATGATTTGTATTAAAAGTATCTATATATGACAATACCATTTGCTTGTATTTGTATCTTCCTTGATAGGAGCCCAGTCTTAGACAGTGCTGAGCTTCCACCAACTTCCATTGACATGCCCATTGACTTTACACCTTGCTGGAGCTATTCAGCACCTTGCAGGATTGGGTCCAATATGAATAGAGATTATTTTGTTTTTGAATTTCCCAGCAATAGAAATGGTGCAGTTAATCAGACTTGGCCTCACCCTGTAGTTTCAGGGAGGCTGCAGGCTCACTTTTTTAGTACTCCGTGGACTGCATTTGGCTCCTGAGGCATGCATTGTGAAACCTTTAAAGTCTCTCATGAATATCCATCATAAAGAAAGCTTATATTAAGAGGACCTGTATGTAAGGAAAAAAGTGTAATACAGAACTGTAGGAGTTACCCAAATAATAATCGTTTCTAACTAAGCAGGTGCTCAAATCCTGACACTAAAGTATACTTTAAATACCATTTGATTTGGCATTTGGGTTGAACTTGTTAGGGTGAGCTTTTTGTTCAATTAAAATAAAAGAAGAAAAATGAATTGCTACTAGACATATGGAGAACTGGCACTGTTGAGCCCTCAGGTAGCTTTTAAATTCAAGGATAATTATTTTACTTGGCAGCTATTTCAAACACTCTGACTTAAACTGGTATGCCAGGAAAACAGTCATGTAAGAAGCAAATCTTTAACTGCAAATCTATTTTTGTAGGTAAATCTGTTTAAAAAAACCACTAATTGAAATGGAAAAATAATTAAGAAAATATTAAATGTTAATTTTATAACGTCTGTGCAAATAGCTTTTGCCATGATCATCTTACAAAGTTTTTGCCCATGATGGTTGGAGTATTTCATACATGGGCTTAATTGCTTTTTTTTTAGTTAGACGACCATGTTGGATTGGTTTTAGGCTTTTACCTAGACCCCGTTTTTTTGTTTTTGTTTTTTGGTGGGGTGTGAAACCAGATTTTAAAAACCTGATAAATGGTGCCCTACAGACAGTTAGGTAAAATTGATATCCTCTGCTTTTCTTAGTTTTTAAGAAAATATTTGAAGCTCTAGAAACTTGCCTTTTTATATTGCTTCATATAGCAGGTGGCAATTCCCATCTATTTGAGCATCTGTGCTCAAAATATAGTTTTATAAATAAATATAATTGCACAATAACTGCCAACTATATATCCAAGACCATTTTTTCTTGTTTTTTTGTATTTTGAAAACATTTTTGAGAGAAAAGTGTTCACATTGGTAATTGAAAGGATTCATAGCATTTTCGACGGCATCATAGGGTCAAATTAATTAGAAAAAATCAACTGGGCCTACAAAGTTTCAAATACTACTATATATTTGACACAGTCCCCTCTGGCAGACATCTAGAAAACATACCCATTTTGCACTGACCCATATGGCACAATTTGAAATTGTCAGATATGCCCTTTGTGGTTCATGTGCCTTGCCTAGCCTTCAGGCTAAGGGTTTATTTTAAGAACTGCTCATGTAAGAGTATGTTATAAATCTGTGCGTATGGCAACGTCATATAACAGCAGATATTTAAGAGAAACCTAATTCTTCAGAAGTGAATAGCAGTCTTCTGGAGGTTAGCATCTAGTGATTAGAGAATGGGACTAGAGATTGGGAGTTCTGGGTCTTATCCTAGCTGTGCCGCTGAGTGACCTTAAGTCACTCAGGTCAACATTTTCAAACTTGTGAGCCTAAAGTTAAAACAATATTTAGGAATATTTTTTAAAAAGTGGCCTAAATAAAGTGGGAACTGTGGGTGACCAGCGTCTCTGAACATCAGCCCAACTTCATTTAGCTGTTTGATTTTAGGAATCAAAGTTTGAAAATGTTAACCTTTGTGCCTCATTTGCTCCCTTTTGCAAAGTAATTCCTTACCTCCCATTCTATATATAAGTATTATGGAATGCTACTAAACATTGGCCAAAGTTTCCAAACTTAGGTGCTTGATGTTAGGCTCCTAATCTATATATTTAGACACACAAATAGCAATGGCCTAATTTTCCAAGATGCCAAGCGCCAATAAATCCCGTGGGTGCTCAGTACCTTTGAAAATCAGTCCCAGGATTACCAGGCTACTTATGCCCACTTCACATAGCATATATCAACACCAAAGTGGCTCTTGAATGCATTCTTGCCCCAGTACTATTCTGTTGAGCTGTCGGTTGGATATTTGGATTTGCTGCTCCACATGTCAGAAACAAGGTTAGTCAAGAAATGTTCACCAACCAAAACTATGCTGCCCTGCTTTTGGGGAATTCAGAAAATTTCAGCTCCACCCGCTAAGGTCTCCAAGATGCCACCCACACTACAGGATTGATGTCTCATGGCAGAAGACCAGGGTCCAGAACCTTGAGCTGGGCCACCAGAACCCACAGTACAAGTGGGATCAAATATCGTGGAGAGCATTGATGAGTTAATCTACGTAGGCATCAAGCAGGGTTCAAACAGATGCAGCAAACCAGATGTTATTCGAGACTAGGTCTCGCCACCTCCTGCATGAAGTCCATGTCTCGCTTATGGACTCAAAAACATCTTTGCGGTGAGACAGAGTTCGGGATCTATCAAGCCTGTGTACTACCTGTATTGCCATATGGGTCGGAAACCGGACTCCCTTACAGGCAGACTTGGAGCAGCAGAGACATTTCATGTGCATTGTCAGCACCAAATCCTGTGCATAAAGTGGTATGACTTTGTGCTGAATATCAGAATCTCAGAGATTGGCCTTCTTTCAGTCACTCATTATATTCAAAAGTGGCATTGCATGCTCTTTGGCCATGTTGGACAAAAACACCCCAGCACACTGAGTTCTCAGACTCTACATCGATGCACAAAGGGGTGCATGCCCTGACCCTACCTGGCACCACCCACAGTGCTGCTCCAGAGATTTGTGGATTCATAGGATTCAGCCTGGCCTGTGAACTTCACTACACAGTGCCTGGTGTGACACCATCAACCATGGTCACTCTGGGGAGCGCAATGGTCTTTCGTAGGCTCTGAGCCCTGGGCTACACTAGGGGAGGGGGTCGATCTACGATACGCAACTTCAGCTACGGGAATAGCGTAGCTGAAGTCGGCATATCGTAATCGACTTACCTGGCGATGAGGACGGTGGCGAGTCGATCGCTGCCGCTCCCCCGTCGACTCCGCTTCCGCCTCTCGATGAGGTGGATTGCCGGCGCCGACGGGGAGCGCGATCGGGGATCGATTAATCGCGTCTTAACGAGACGCGAAAAATCGATCCCCGATAGATCGATTGCTACCCGCCGATCCGGCGGGTAGTGAAGACCTGCCCTTAGTGTTTTATTATTTGTTATCCAGGTTCCTAACTTTGAGTGGAGATACTTATGTACTAAAGTTAGGCACATGCGTCAATAACTTACGGAACTGTGGCCTAAATGCGGACTTTGAAGCCTTAATTTAAGCAGCCCTTTTTTGAAAATCTCGGCCCCAATTCTGAACATTTTAACCATTATTATTACTTATTGCTGTCGTCTCCCTAATTGAGTAAATTAGATAAAATTGCACATTAGAAAGTTATGAACTATAGCTACTAAAGTTAATCTAAAAAGTAATCATACTACCATTTTTTGGTGAATTCTTAGTCTCTTCTGTTTGAAGAAGGCAATGCAGGCACAGCTGGAAAATGAGAATTCTCCTCTTTTCTGCTTTCACTGTGACTTTTTAACTATCCAGTCCTATTCATCCTACCTTCACCAGGATTGTAGGAGGTAGATCCTTTGCTTGGAGCACCTATTGCTTTAATTTCAAAATAGATCATAATTGATACAGAGAAAGTTTTAGGTGAACCAACATCAGTGGCAGTGTCATGTGCTCTGGAGACCTCACCATAATTGATTCACTTATTTTCATCCTCATAAGACTACAGACAAGGATTCTTGAAGGGTCACATTTGCCAAAAGAATTTAATTCTTTACATCAGCTGATGACACAATAAATGCTTTCCCTCCCTAGTTCACAAAAGTAATTGTTAGAAGCTTCTCTTGCCCCTTTTGAGAAATGCTTTCCCTCAGATAGCAGCGAATTCAAAAAAAATTTAGTAACAACCTCACAAAATAATCATATGGGTGAGCAGATCTTTGTTTTATCTTCTAGTTTTCTGTAAGAAAACACTACCACCTTTTGTTTGTAATACTCACTGGAACAGCCTCAAACACCCAATAAAATTTCTTATTGTACAGTGCCACTTAGTTCTTGTTCCAAAATGCAAAGTTTTGTGAAATCCAAACTGAAAAAAAAATGAGTGGCATTCATTATATTTTTTCATGATTGTAGGTGTATATCAAATAAGTAGACAAATCAAAGCTCACGATGGCAGCGTGTTCACATTATGTCAAATGAGGAATGGAATGCTGCTAACTGGAGGTGGGAAAGACAGAAAAATCATTCTGTGGGATCATGATCTGAACCCTGAAAGGGAAATAGAGGTAAGAGAGGAAGCACAACCCCTCCCCCCCCCTCCCCACCCACACACACTTAAGTCAATATACTGTACATAAGGAAAAAATCAGTAAGTCATCAGACTCTGGGATTACAGTATTTCATTACTTTTTTGCATTATTTTTTGCTGTTTTCCATTTACAAATCCAGTAGTTCATTTTAAAAAATTATATAAATAAAAGCATATTAAGCCTCATTATAGCTTTGTATTAACTATAAATGAGGTTCAGATACTAATCAGGAAGGGATGAGCAGAAATTTCCAGTTTCTTCTTCTCATCTTCCAGTATCCCCACAACAAAATTGCCTCTTTGGAAAGAAAAATATGGTTCTGGTCAAAAGTAAAATAACCGAGATGTAATCTCATCACATTTTCCTGTACACTGTCAGATAGCTAATGCCCTTTACATTTGATAGATTGCTTACAGAATACACAAGAATATTCTGTACCTAAGAAATAATGATTGGTGTGAAGAGGTTGTTTTAACATCATAGTTACTTTAACAGTCATCTGCTTGATCAAAATTATTTACTACCATTTCAAAGTATGCTATCTGTACACAATTTTGGTACATAGCAAATCCAAGCAAATTGTGATTTCTTCTCTAAAATAAAAATTGCACTTTATGATATTTTAAAGCAGCTGTAACAGTCTGCACTGGTGCACTATAGTGACAAAGGTACAAGGAATAGTTTATCCCTTTTAGATATTCCTTATAATAATA
The DNA here is from genome assembly GCA_033296515.1 of Macrochelys suwanniensis. Taxonomy (NCBI): domain Eukaryota; kingdom Metazoa; phylum Chordata; order Testudines; family Chelydridae; genus Macrochelys; species Macrochelys suwanniensis. Next base: position 162,554,844 of record CM065777.1, read on the forward strand.
CTTTGAATTGTGTTTTCTGTTTAACCAGTATCAGCTTATCACAATGATGAATTCACAGCATTTTGGGAAACTAAATGTAGCAGTTAAGCAAATGAATCCCCCACAATCTTTTTTTAAAGAACTGCCTTGAAGCTAATTAATAAGTGTAACTAATAAGTAAACACCAACTGAGAGAGAAATGTCTGTTACCCTTGGTAAACAGTAATTTGAGCAATATTAATCATCATCTCCACATTCCCTTTTCTAATGTGCCATGTACTCTGCACATAGTAATTATTTTGTGTTGAAAAATGCTGCCAGTACCCTGAATAAATAACTTTCATAGTCATGATTATTTTACTTTTATGGCTGCTGTTCAGATTAATAATTAAACAGAAAAGGAGCACTCGGAATAGGACAACATATAGTAAAATAGAACAGCATTGTATAATAGTTCAAACATACAGTAAATAAAAATTATTATAGGCCCAAGTAGTTGCTGATAGAGTTCATGAACATCCATCAAAAGTTAATAAAATAAGGATGCATTTGGTAGAAACTACACAATTTTTCTTTCAGATTTTCAGTGTCTAGTGTTTAAAAATGCAAATATCAGATTCCGTGTGTATAATCCAGTAGTGGGCAACCTGCAGCCATCAATGGCCATTACCCATCAAGGTAATCCCAGTGGCCGCAGTTCTCTGTTCCCGGCCAATGGGAGCTGTGGGGAGTGTCGCCTGCAGGTGAAGGGGCCGCAGGGACATGCTGGCCACCGCTCCCCACAGCTCCCATTGGCCGGGAACAGAGAACTGCGGCCACTGGGAGCTGCGGGTAGCCGTACCTGCGGATGGTCAACGCCTGCAAAATGTCTCATGGCCCGCAATCAGATTACGCTGATGGGCGGCATGCAGGCCGCAGGTTGCCCACCACTAGTATAATCTCTACCTGCATGAAGTCTTAAGGAGCTGCAGTAACATTTTCTAAAGCGTCTAAATCACCCACAAGCCTAAGTCCCACTGGCTCCTAAGTCATTAAAGTAGTTTTGAAAATTTTACCACACCTCTTTATTATCACCATGTATTTTTAGATAAATAAATAAATAAATAAACATAAGTTTTCTCCCTATCCTGGAAATAGCTTGTTTGAGTATGCTAGATTCTAATGGATTTTAACACTAATAGTTATTTTTTTAAATTAAACCATAACTTATTTATAACGTTAGGACACTTATATAACTAATACCCTGATTTTTTTCAAAGATGCTGAGCACTCTCAACTCCCATTGACTTCCTTGGGTATATGTGGGCATTGTGTGTCTCTGTATCAGACCATAAGGTGACGGATGTATTACAAATGCCCAAAGGATGACCTTTTTTTAAAGAGGGGTGTGTGTACATGAATAGATAGACACACAATAATTTAAAAAGTGTGAAATAAGAATAAATCAGCCTTACGTGTCTGTGTCGGGGCTGAACTAAACTATAAAGACTTGTTTGCTCAGAAGATTTGCAAAAGCATAAATTGCTGAGCTGTCCCAGTTCACATTTAACTTTTTCCACAAAGTTCATATGTTGAGTTAACTGCCTTTATTTATCAAAGCAAAATGCACATTATGGCACTGATCCTGCAAACTGTTACTGAACTTTACTTAATTGTACACACATCAATGAGATCAATGGGACGAGCGACATGCATAAAGTTAAGCACCCACCTAAATGTTTTTGGGGATCTTGTATATATTCTTGGATGAGAACGTGCGGAAACATATTTACAGAATGACGTATGTATTGTTGATTTGGGATCAGAGTCCTTGTGTGTGTGCCTGACCTGAGTGAATAAATGGGCTGGGGTTAGGGTGATTCTTGACATCAGTCATGGTGGGTGGGGAAGGCGGGAGGGAAGGGGGAAATAGTCTCTTCCAGCAAAATACAGCTCCTACAGCAGCCTCATGGGTAAATTTCAGATTTTAAGTAGAGTACATATAGGTAGTGAGCACCAGTTGAGAGGGATGTCTTTTCGAAAGCTGGTGGAAGACAATTGTCTTACAGTGTTCCATCAGCACGTGAAGACTTAGGCTATGTCTACCCAGCAGCTGGCAGGTGTTATTCCCAATGTGAGTAAATGTACACGTACTAGATCTGCTCAAATGAGTGCCTAAAAATCGCAGTGTGGCCACAGCAGCACGGGCAGCAGTTTGGGCTACCTGCCTGAGTACAAACCTGCCTGACCCCCTTGGTATGTACCTGGGCTGCTCAGCCAAACTGCTATTTGTAGGCATTTGTTTGAGCAGAGCTAGCTCATGTATGTCTACCTAAGCTAGAAATTACACCTCTCAGATGCTGTATAGATATACCATTAGGTGTGACTGCCGGACCCTCATACGGGGTATCATCAAACAATTACAATCCATGTTCAATGGGGACCACATCCTGAAAAATCTTTCCTGAACCCTTTCTGGCCTTCAAACACCCTCCCTGCCACCTCTAGCAGCACGTCATCAGAAGCAAGCTCCCCACACACCAAGTCAAAGCAGCACTTGACAGTGTCTGAAAAATAGATGCAAAACCTGTAGACATTATCTCCACTGCTATGATGCTCAACCCCGCTTCCCTCCCCTCCCCCCCGTGACACACCTTTCAAGATCCATGGTCTACACATACCTCTCTCACATGCAGTGTACCTCATCCAGTGCACTGATTGCCCCAATAGCAACTATGTGGGTGAAATCAGATAATCACTATGCTCTCTTGAATGAATTCATACAGAAAAATGATAGAAGACAAAACCACCACATCACCTGTGGGTGAACACTTTTCACAAAGTGATCACTCCAGCTTTTTTTGTCTTTTTCCCCCAGACTGGAGAGATGTTAATGGCCACTTCACCTTGAATGCACCCTTGAAATATGTGTTATGCCAAACAATTTGTTCCACCTTGTGTTTAGCTGTGAGCTCTGAGTACATTTCCCAGATTTGAAGAAGAGCTCTGTGTGGCTCGAAAGATTGTCTCTCTCACCAACATAAGTTGGTCCAATAAAAGATATTACCTCACCCACCTTGTCTCTCCAATGACCCCTTCCACTAGCATTCTACACTTTCAGGTTTTGAGAGGACAGAGCGAACAACCTCCTCTTTCTGGCTTCTTTTGGGGCTGTTCCTTAAAGCAGACATTAATAGTTTCATTAACTAGTTGTGGTGTCTGTTCCCTAACCTGTGTGCTGGCAGATCCTTTTCGTTATTTCTAGTGAGAAAATGCCTAAGTGTGTAAAATGGAACTGCCGTTAAGTTTGGGAGTGATCTGATTAGACACTGTTAACTCAGCTGCTGAATGTGGTCAATATTCTAATGTCAAATAAGTTGGATTATTCCTTTTTAATTGGAAACTGCATCTCCTGTTGATTATTGTTTCTTGATACACTATAGTAATTGTGTCCTTCAAAGATGAAAATTGGTACGCGTTAAGATTTGCCTTTACAGAAATTTGTTTTCCTAGGTTCCTGATCAGTATGGGACAATCAGAGCGGTAGCAGAAGGAAAAGCAGATCAATTTTTAGTTGGCACTTCACGAAACTTTATTTTGCGGGGAACATTTAATGATGGTTTCCAAGTAGAGGTACAGGTGAGCATAATATTTTTCTTACTGCAAATTCAAATTTTTCCTCTGGTATGTATTTTCTCACAAGACCTAAATCAAGAGACTTTTTGGGGAGCAGGGTTACCGGTGTATGTCTTGGAACTATATTAATTAAATAATGTATTTCCTTTTCAGGGTCATACAGATGAACTCTGGGGTCTGGCAACACATCCCTTCAAAGATTTGTTGTTAACATGTGCTCAAGATAGGCAAGTTTGTATGTGGAACTCTGTGGACCACACACTAGAATGGACCAGGCTGCTAGATGTACGTGAGCTTTCTTCTAATGGCATTGAGTTTAAAAATTACAATCAGAGGGAAAGTACTTAAAATGTCTTTCAGAAGCATTTGAAATTAACATACGTAGCTTATCCTGCACAGACAGGCAAAATGTGGGAAACTATAGCATTAAAAGGTTAGCTGGAAGGTGTCCTGCCTCTGGAAAATATAACTATCGGTTCAGGTAACTCAGTACTACCCAGCACCTTGGCTACTTTTAATAGTGAACTATCAAGTGCTACAGAAATTTAACTTGGGGATGTGTGTGTGTAAACATCTCCCCCCCCAAAGCACACACTTACAGAAACCAGGAAGGTGGGAGTTTATATACTACATGCATGAGCAAAGCTATGAATGATGTGTTTAACTGAGACTTTACTTGTCTTGTCTTGTCTTTTTTTTAAGTAAGTTCCAAACTTCATTGAATAGAACAGAATTGTGTAAAAGATTCTATTCTTGTAAAAGTCTCCATCAGACATTTAAAAATAACAAGCTTAATAAGCATTGTTCTACATTATATAATGACACTACTTAGTGATGGGAACCAGGACTCTGCTCATGAACCCAATTTTTTTGTCATGAATAATCTTTGTACAGTCTGAACTAGAACTTTGAAAAAAATCAGCGTTTGGAATGCTCTGCTTTAGGAGGTTCCCCTTTTTTCTATATTTGTACATAATATACTGATTTATCTTCTCAGATTATCCAGGTGATTGTAAATTTTGTGGCAGAAACTTTGCCTTGGTATTTGCCTGAAAATCACGTGGCAATATATAAATAATAAATATCATGATAATCAAAACTGTGCTGTTAGACCTGACCTTTCAGAATTGACTCTACTTTCCTTTTTTTGTCAACTAATGTGAAACCTTTTAACATTGCTTAAATGTAAGGGAGGTTGTGAATATTAATACATTTGATATTAAGTCATATAACTACACCTATCTCTTGCAGGAACCAGGGCACTGTGCTGATTTCCATCCAAGTGGAACAGTGGTAGCAATAGGAACACACTCGGGAAGGTAAATATATTTTGGTTTTGTTATGATGAGGGAAAGGAAAGAGGGATGATGTTCCTGAAGTGTAAAAGTGACCTGTAAAGGAATTTTAAATATTGTGTTTTAGGCCCTTTTTTCCTTCCTTATTATGTGTGAAGCTGGCCATTTTGAAAGGTGATGGTTAGGGTGGGGAAGAGGTTAAAGTTTTTTCAAATTTTTTTTTTTACTTTTGAAGTATTTGAATTGTCAAGCCTGATATTTCCTGGCATAGTTCTTGTGGGTTGTGGAAGACGGGTGTCGTGAGCTGCCATACCTTAATTGAAAAGGTGAAATGTTGAAACTAAGACATCCTTTTCCCCTAATTTCAATTAGACATGGGAATGAATTGGTCACTAAAGAAAAATATATTAAACAGCCTCCCTAAAAAATCTCTTCCTTCCGCATTTGCTCATCTTTCACTCTCTTGAGATGTCCTAATTTCGTTCATTCTCCAGTAGTTGTAGAATCTTCCAAGAAGTCAAGACTTGAATTTCTAAGGGGTTTTTTTCAATTAAAAACAGTAAAACAACAGAATCATCCACCCCCTCTTTTTTTGGAGGTGGGGGAACCCTTTTAAAACTTCTTTATATATCCTAAAGAAGCAAAGAAGGGCAAAGACCTTTTTCCTTTCACGCCTACCCTTTGCAGATCACCTTAAACTAATTCATAAGACAGGTGAATTATAGTACATCCTCCTCCTCCCAGCCACATAGACTCCCTTCATATTGACCTGGAGAGGCCTCTATCCCTAGGAAAGGAGGCAGGCATAGTGCTTTGAACCTATCCAAAGAACAGAGTGCTGCATTGCACATTATTGAAACAGTACAAAGAATTAGCACAGTGAGGTAGTCCGGCCCTGTGCTTCAGTTCAGCTTCATCAAAATATTCTTGCATCACTAAAGGCTAGGGAGAGGTCCCGATCAAAACTCTGGATGGTCAAGCTGTGTAGTTTGGGGTTCCCTGATTTTTTTTTAAAGTAGCCTTCCCTGGAGCTGATCTTCCAGGAAATCACTTCCACTATAACATTACTCGGTCCTCTTGATGGTTAGAATCCTAATATCTGAAGAACAATATGAACTTTCTTCCTCTCCTCCTTTTCCCTTCCTCAGTCAGAGATGGTGCATTTTTGTTATCAACCGTGACACATTGTCAGACTTCTGGAATGGGTTTTCCCCTTCTCATTTCCCATCAGTCACTATTTCAGCATCTTTTCTCCATTCAGACTATCTCTATGTAGCCTGTTGCATATATTGTTACCTGCTAATTTAAATACTCTCTTCATGTCCAATCATGATCTTATCCATCAGATTGGAGAAAATCAGTATTTTCATTAGTACCTCAGTTTTCTGCAACTGCACAGCTGGAAAAAGTACAGATCCTGGTGATAGGAAATCCTGCTGAAAAATATATTTTTAAGTAATGTACAGACTACCATTCCATAGATTATCTTGGGCTGGCAAGATTATTATTCAAGGGGAAATAAAGCGCCAAGTTGCTTTCATGTACTGTGCTTTGAGCAACATTGATCTAACCATTCAAAAGCGCTGCTGAAAAAAACAGATAGAGCTTTCTTTAGAGGATCCAGACCTCTTTGAAAGCTACCAAGTCCCTCATGAGAAAAATAAAAGGCAGAGAAGAGTTACTGATCCAGAGCCTCAGCTGAAGTACAGAAGTGTAGCTTCACTGAAGTCAACAAAGCTACATTGATTTGCACCAGCTGAGGATCTGGCTGCTGTGTTTAGCTCCAGAAAGCTTTATCTCTTTGCTAGTTCATTGACAAAACTAGTACGTTTTTATAGCCCATTACTAGACATTAATTGGCATATCTTGCATCAACCAGATCAGCATCAACCAGATAGTTTTATGGAAATATGCAAACATTATGGCAAAAGATAATGTCCATTCTTGAGTGCTACCCACTTTCTGTATCTTCCTTTATTTCTGTTGACTCATGATTTCGCCAGTAATCCTGTGAGTCTACAGAGGTAAATTGCCAGCAATCATGTACTGTGCCATGGGTGCCCCACCTGGTGGAGCTAGTTTTAATTCTGTAGCTGTAGAGCTGTTCACCATCTTCTTTTTCCAAGAGCGGTATTTTGTTTTGTTTTCTTTTCCAACAGAGAAAAACCTTGTGTCTGGAGAAAGGAAATTCTTTTCAAGTGTTTGGGGGCAGGACCTAGAGATTAAAAATGCCACAGTATGTGCAAGGTGCTTCCATCAGTTGATGAACAAGTTAGGCATGATATTTGCAGTAACAAGTGGGAGAAATGCTCGGTGAAAATAAGCAAAGGCCAGAAACCTAGGATTTTGTCTATGGCTCAGGAATGTTTGTTGTTTTAATCTGGTCTACAGATCAGAAGTCTAAGAGTTCACTTGGCAGACAGTCCTTGCATTTCACAGCCCAGTAGAACTTGACAGGGCTGGTTACCATCTGCCTGCTGCATACATTCATTTGGAAATGAGACCCCCTCCGAGAACTTGTCGTCCTAAGGTAGAACCCAGCTGTATTTGGTAGACTGGAAACTCATTTCATGGAGACTGACTCCCTCACTGGCAATTACTGTACGTTCACTGCTAGACTGGGAGAGCTAAGATAGTGTGTCTATGACTAAAGCTTGTGGAAGTACAATGAACTAACTAAATTAGGTCTGACCAGCACTTTCCTCCTAAATTCATAGTTTGTCATACTGCACTGACTAGTATTACAGTTTGGTGCTAATAATCTAGTCTGCTATTTGCATCATGATTGTACCTCACTCTGAAGAAGAAAAAGATTCCAGAGAAATATGCAGCATATTACATAACAGTATCTCTGGTGCCAGATAAAGTTGAATGTGTTAAAGGTACACAAGATGTGCATTGCAGCCTCCTTTCTCTACACTTTCAGTAAATTAGATTTTGTGCACCGCTTTTGTAGATGTGTGTGTGTCTAGTGGTGCAATCTGACGTAATCCGCTTTGAAATAGGAGTAAATCAAAGCACACTAGAGAACTTGTGTGTGGCAGCAGGGCCATGTGGATACTTAGTGCATTGCAGTCTAGTACAAAGTAAAATTATACCCCAGCTTGCGGCGCACACTAGCTGTTCGTCTAGAAAAGCCATGAGGCTTTTACAGTATTTGAAGTTTTTACGTAATTGACATTAAGTAGGTGGCACTGAGTCCTCAAGGTTTGATGTTTTGGGATATGGCGGGGTAGTAAAACATTTAGATGGGACTAATACAGATGCTTTCAGGATCAATCAACTTTACTAAGAACTGGTCCTGGGCCATTGTTTAGAAAGACTTTTTAATTCCCAAATCCCAGCACTACTGCCCACCTGAATCTAGCAGCCACCTCCCTAAGCACTACCACCCACCTGTCCCCTAATATTACCCAGTAAGACCATTCACCAGCATTCAGAGCCAGCAATCTGGTGCATGTCCCTCAACACTTGGGAGAGTTTGGTAAGGAGGTTGCCTGCCTGCCTTAGTAAAGAAGTAGGTTTGCTGTGGCTCATTCTTGTAACTCACTTCTTGCCCTGTGATCCAGCATCCTTCCTCCTTTTATTAAAAAAGGAAATGAACTCACCTTCTCTTTCTATGTCAGACAATTAGATTAGGTTTCTCATTGCAATGCACGTTAGTAGTGTCCTGTAGGAGAGACACATGTTAAGTGAGGCCTTCCTCTTCCATTTTATTGCTCACACAGGAAGAGGTGTAGCAGCCATCTGGACTAAAACAAGGGGCCTGATTCACCATTGGTTTTGATAGAGTTACACCAGCATAAAACTGGAGTAATGTGATGTTGAATCAGCCCCAACGAATCTAGTGCAAAGTGTTTCAGACTAATGTATTTATTTATCATGAAAATATGCTAATTCTCAACCCACTGAAGACTGCAGTTGTATATCTCATGTTCCTGTGGCCTTCCATCAGCGTGTATCGTATAGCAGAGTTACTATTAGAAGTTGCTATTTCTCTTCTATTAGAGATAAGAGCACAGTTTTCTCCCTCCCTGTTAAACAAATTTCCCTTTCCCTACCTTAGCTGTCACACAAGTGTAGGAAAGTAGCATTTTGAGTTAATCCTATGGCAGGAGCAGGCAAGGGGGTGGGAATGAAATTCAGTAGCAGAGCAGGAATTTGAAATATCTGATTCACCCAGTTACCCTGAAAAATCTGCATTCAGCTCATAAGTAAGCAGAGTTAGCTTTTTGCATTGTCTGGGTATACCGCAAGAAGGACAGGAGACTTGTTATGGGTTTTAATCAGGCCGCAACTTTATTATATAGATGTCTGGGACTACCCAGCAGATAAAGTGTACAGTGCAGGCAAATCCATGTTTATTCAAATCAATCCTCCGGGGCTTCCACCAGCCCCCCTTTGTTTCCATCCAGGTCCCCCAGCCAACCCATGACTTGGACCTTACCATCCACCAGCCTCGTAAGAGGGTTAAGGGGTTAAGGAGGGCTATGAGAACAGGATGGGGGGTTGGCTCCCTGCCGTAACAATCATAGGAATCCCCGAACCCCCTCCCCCGTTCTGCTCCTTTATCCAGTACCTCCTTTTAAGTCCTTTACCAGGCTGTTTATCTGGTCACTGGCTGCCCTCCCTATGGAGTACCTGCACTGAACATCCGCCACAAGGAGGTGCCAGCCATTTGCTTGGTTGCCTCCCCCCAACCCCGCCGGGTTCCCAGACGTCTGAAAATGGCCTCTTGGCTAGCCGCCCTACTGGGGAGAAAGAACCCATTGTCCCATGTGTGACTGTCAAGGAGCACCAGCAGCTGCATTGTCCTTGATCTGGTACTGCAACAACTGCCCTTAAAGGAGGGCCACATAGGCGACCCATTCTCTGGATCCTTGAATTGACAAGACTCCTTAAAAGAAAACAAAATAAATAACTTGTAAGCTGGAGCCAAAAATCTCCATTCCACCAACCACATGACATTCCGAGGTTCCAGAGAGCCTGCGTCTTATGTAATTTGGCAAACTGGAATGAGACAAGGCATCTGCTGTGCCATTATCCATGCCTGGCATGTACTTGGAAGAAAAAACAGATGTTTAAGGTTAAGCATTGGAGAACAAATGCCCTTACCAACTTCACAACCCTGTGCGATCTGGAAGTTTGGTGATTGATAACCTGTACCACTGCCATGTTGTCGCACCAGAGGCACACCCTTATATTAGTCAGCCCCGATCCCCAAATTAATAACCATTTGTACCTCCACAATGATACCCCATTAAATTGACTTAGAAAACTTTCCCATACCCAGAAGTCTTCCTACATTTCTGTGGTGACTCGTATGTAATTGTGTGGCCTGGCTATGCTGCCCATTGCCGCTGCCAGCCGGGCACAAAACACCCTCCCCAGGGCAACAACCCTGCAAGCAAAGTGCATCTCACAGCCCAGGTAGGTTAATGTAGTGGAAGGGCCTTCTGTTTTGTCCTTCACTACGGGTTTCCCCAACTATTTAGCCAGGGCCTGAAATGTGTCCAACGGGTGAAAACACTCATTTGACCCAGCTTGCCCTGTGAACAAAATTATGCAAATAATGCACTATTTGGTTTAATGCCGCTGACCGCACCACTGCCCAGTGCAACATTGTACTGAATTTCTGAAAAGCTTCACAGGATACGGAACAGCCCATGGGCATAGCCTTGTCAAAATAAAATTGCCGGCAGTAGTCGTCTTGCAAACATGCCTGTATCTACAGGGGTTGCGAAAACAACCCCCATTATTAAATGCCCAGCAAATACTATTACGTGCCCAGGGCCCCTTTTGAGCTTGTTGCGGTATGAACAAACCCCTGGCGCCCTTGGTGTTATGCCCTTTAACCACAGTGTGTGATGCCACCTTATTCCAGTTTGTGTTGCTGCCCTTAATCGAAACTGCTTATGACATGCCCCCAAACATATTGTGTGCCCGCCTAATTAAACCCGTATACTTAACAAAGGCAGGGCTGCTGTCTGGGTGGGCCTGTACCATAACACCCGCAGAGATGATGAGGGCAGCCTCCCAATTTTCCCCATGTTCTAGGCATCTTGGCCTGTTGGGCAGTTCGCTCTTTTGCTTGCCTTGCCCATGTTTACTGTCTGTGAACACCTTCCTGTGCCATAGGGATATTATAAACATCCAATATCAGACTGACGGCAACCTCTTCAACCTTTCTCATCTCCATGCCAGAACTAAAGTAATATCGGCAACAATAAACGAACTCCAGTACACAGATGATTGTGCTGTAGTTGCACACTCAAAAGAGGATTTACAAACAACCCTTAATTGCTTATCTGAAGCTTACAAAAACGCCTACCTGAATGTGTGGACGCTTTCCTTTGGTCATTTGCCTCCCTCAGTCCATGAGGCTGCCCTGGGTTATGCCTTGGGTTATTAAACACACCACCCTGGTCAGTAGCAGTCCCCATACCTGTGAACCCCCTTGCCCCTGATGCAATACTGTCTGTCTTGGGTCCCCTTCCAGTCCATGGGCTCCCTTGGGGCTGCCCTGCGCTGTAGCCATTTTTCCACCAGTTCCGTCCATCTTACATACAGAGCATTCAGCAGGCTGTGGCATATTGAGCTGTTTTGTTATTTTCTGGTGGTCCCCTAATCACAAATAGATTTTAAGCTATTTGGACTAAGCCATTTTCCAGATACCTGGGTTTCAGACTCTGCATTAATAAAATAGAATTTATATTTCTTCTATCAAATAAATTGTGCGTACTGTTGATCCTGGAATTTATTTTAAGTTCTTTTAAGTTTCTTTTGGAATGCCCTGTATTAATTTCTATAATATATAATATGAAAATGATGGACTAGATATGTCTCTGACTAAATTTGTCCCATATTTATACAGTATGTAACGTGTATGTAACTGTATATTATGTTAAATAAAAAAAATTACCTTTAGTGCAATGTTATAGTTGTGAGATTGACGTCAAATGTCAGAAAATTACAGAAGTGAAAGTTGCTATCTCAAAATTAACTTAACCAGATGGAACATCTTATATTTTTATGCTATCGTCGGCGATCCCTCATGGTAGAGGGTGATCTCTTTCACAGGTTTTATTTTTTATGGGTCCTTTGGTGACTGAGGCGTCGGATCCTTGAGCCATAGGGTCATTGGCAGACATTGCAGGTGGTGTTGGAAGACAGGGTTGGACCATGATTGCTGCGTGACCGTTGTCTTTCCTTTCTTTTCTGACGTTTTTCTGCAACCAGAAGGCGATTTTCCTCAAAAGTGGACGTTCTCCCTCTGACAAGCCTTTGCCAATTATCCTTATCCTGGGCTGCTGTCTCCCAGTGTGTGGTGTCGATGCCACATCTCTTGATATTTATCTCAAGGGAGTCTTTAAAGGGTTTCTTTTGGCCTCCAGGTTTCCTTTCTCCTTTGGTGAGTTGGGCATATAGCAGTTGTTTTGGTAAGCATGCATCAGGCATGCGCACACAGTGCCCGCTCCACCTCAGCTGGTGCTGAATAATCAGGGCCTCAACACTGAAGATGTTGGCCTCTGTGAGGTCACTGACATTAGTGCGATGATCCTCCCACTTTATGCTGAGGATCGTCCGAAGAAAGTGCTAGTGCTGGCATTCCAGGTTTTTCAGGTGTTTTCTGTAGGTCACCCAAATCTCACAGCCGTATTGGAGAGTTGGGATTACAACTGCTTCATAAACTAAAAGTCCAGTATGTGTTCTGATGTTATGATTGTTGAACACCCGGCGAGACAGTCTGCCAAAGGCAAGGCTGGCACAGCGAATTCTGTGCTGAATCTCGACGTCTATTTTGCCCTCTGTGAGAGATGGCTGCCAAGATAGGGACAGTGTTCTACATTTTCCAGTTCTTCTTTGTTGATGTAGATCTTCCTTTCTGGGTCTGATGATTGACCAGGGACTGGCTGGTGGAGAACTTCTGTTTTGCCAATGTTCAGAGTTAGCCCTAGGTTTGAAGTTCAGCTTTGAGCTGATGGAAAGAGCTGTGCTTCTGACTGGATAGTGGTTGATTTTGCCAGTCACAGAAAGCTTTTCTCTTCTGGTTCAAAACGGCTGTAATCTCAGTGTTGTTGTTGTCAAACCCGTCCTGTTGTTGTTGTTGTGAAACCCGTCTTCCCTCAAGTGGCCTTCATCTGTACATCTTGTTTCGCTGAGAGCAGCGATGTTGATGTTGTACCTCGAGAGTTCTTGGGCAACAATTGCTGTTCTGTGTTTGGGTCTTCCACTTTTTGATTAGTCTAATAGGGTTTGGACATTCCAAGCTGCAAAAAACATTTTTGTTTTTCCACTGCATTGGGAGTGATCCCTCTGGATGCGGTTATCCAGTCAGGTATGGTGGGATAGCCTATTTTGGGGGCACCTTTTCTAGCCCCTTCTCCATATGGTGTGAGCAGAGGGGTTCCTGAAAAGGCCTGCTCAGTCATGACCGCTGCTGCTGAAAATGTCCCCCTATTGCAGTCCAGGGACACATGACAACCATCTTGCGGTCACCACCTGCATGTGGGTCTGTGACTAGGGACTCCTGGTGATCACTTCACCTATTCCCGTCTCCACTCACCCATCGCCTCAGGATTTTTATGGGGTGGGGTAGGAAAAAAGTTCTTCCTGTGAAAGAAGCCTGTGCGCGAGTAGTTTAATGTAGGGGAGCTGATGCGCACCAGCAGCCACACAAATCTTGGCAGAAGAAGCACCTGTGTCCGGTGGCAAGGAGGTCCAAGACAACCGGGGATTTATCCTCCATTGCAGCCTTCGCAGCCGTTGAGAGGTGATCCTGCTTAATCCGCCTGTTCTGCCATTGAGGTCTTATACTGGGTTGTGTTGTGCTGGGCTGTACTTTGGTACCTCGCCTTCGACCTTATCACCATGGGTGACCCTACCAGGAGTACAGGACTCCCAACAGCATCGCTCTTAGGGTCTTAAGTATACGCAAGCTTCTCCACCATGTCAAAGTGGCAGCCCAAGGAGAAGTTTTATGCTGTACATTTATAACAAAGGATACAGTTTTGCTAATTCTATTATCAGAAACTTGGATGGTATAGACAAGAATATATATAACAAGAATATTGCCTAAGCTGCCTGCAGTTTCCATCTTCAGCCATTAAAGCCAACTCTGCTACTTGTGGAAGTCATGGCTGCTGCCTGCAGTACCAAGACATCTCTGAGCTCTGGAAGAGGCAGGGCCTATATTCAGTATAGAACAATAGAAATTGACCACACTTGCAGAACAAGGAGATAGTAAGGGAAGAATTGTGATTCAGAGGTACCTCTCTCAATCACAATGCCTCTTGAGACTATAGAGTAGTGCAGTTTATACACCACCCCTTGCTCAGGGCTGTGCCTACAGTCACTGTCCAGCCCTTGGTTAACAGGCCATTTAAATTCCTGGCTGTAGACCTATTCATCTTAAAGTAAAACTAAGTTCCTTGAACCACCTACCTAGCTTCACACTGGCATACAGTGTGTATGTATTTGTGTGGAGCTGTAGATTTAATGACATTTCTCTACTGTGCATGCTCAGTACTGAAGCTGACCAAATTATTTACAATAAATAACGTGGTGAATTTTGCGTTTTTCTCTTCTGAAATCCTTCTAATTGAATCAGTACAGGTTTGCAATGAAAATTCTCAAATTTATTCATTACTCCTAATTCCTTCTGAACTGCCCCACTGATTAATCTTGGTCTACAGATTATTCAAATATTTAACATACAATATCACAATAGAAGATACAGTTTGCGCGTCACACTGTAACTTATGCCATTTACAGAACTAACAAACATCATGGATTTTGAAGTGTATATTCAATCATATTAGTAAAATTCAATTTGTGCTGTATTTAATTAGTTACATAGGTCACTTATTCTGGGAACAGAATGAATACCAGGTAATTTATATAGTTAACCTATATGGGGTAAATTGTGAATTTTTCTATTTGAATGTATAATTTAAATATTCACAGAAAGTAAAGATGAAGGATTGCAGAAAATATCAAATCAGAATTCACTTTCTACCTCAAGTGGATAGTTTCAAGTGCTTTCCCCCCACTACTTACTCATCTCCAGTCTGTATGCAAGTTTCAATTCAAGTTTTTAAATCAAAGCCACTTTTTCTAAATAAGCAAAAAGCACTAGTTTCAAACTTCAGCTTTATCTACTTTTCTCTTTTTTGAAGGGGGGGGGGAGTATTGACTCAAAAATGACTGCAGAGATTTTGTTCAAACTTTCCAGAAGAATTCATCTGCAGGTAGAGACCACGGATGGAAAATTTCAGGCCCAACTATGAATTTTTCAGAAAGTATGTGAAAATGTGAGCTTATAATTGAAGCTGTTTTGTAACCTAAAATATAGTGGACTCTAGCAGGGATCTGCTGTAGTCACATCATATGTCCACCAGCATGTGTATTATCTACATTACATGATATACTAATAACTACTCCATATTCAAGAATAAATATATATATTGTGGTATTTTGGCATGCTAGTATATCTGTCACTAGAATAGACATCACTTTGTAAACCCAGAAACCAAAGAGAAAATGTTTAATTAAAACAAGTTAATACAATACATTGAAAGGATAGCATACTAATGAGCAGTGAGATAGAATGCAGTGATCATTCATTTTTAAATTGTTTGGTTTTGTTTAAGTAGAAGTAACACTCACTAGAACTCTCTTCGTAACAGGTGGTTTGTTTTGGATGCAGAAACAAGAGACCTGGTTTCAATACACACTGATGGTAATGAACAGCTTTCAGTGATGCGCTACTCAGTAGGTAGGCAAACTTCCTTTGTATTCTGGGCATTTCATTGTAATTGCATATTTTAATTGCAATAAAATACGTGTTTTTCCTGCACTTCTCTGGAGCTGTTAAGCTATTAATGTGTTACACTCATCTAATTACTCTCCAATAATAGAGAACTGCAGAGCTTTTTAAAAATTGCTTAAGATCATTAACAGAATATATGTGTAAATTAACAATTACAGCTTCATTTGCATTTTTCCTGAACTGGAATTCAGTTTTATATTTGCTGTTCTATCGCTGCAAACATCACTGTTGCCTAACACAGCACCCCATTGCATAGGTCATTGTGATGTGATGTCATCATTTCTTTCAGGGGAATTCAGTAACTCTAAACTGAATGTAAAGGTAAGGTAAATGAAGCAAGGAAAGCTTGATTTTAAGATGTATTTGTAACTTTTTAAGTGTACCTGAATATTCTTTGAGTATTTTAAGATCTTAACCAGTTTTTATTGTACTTATTGTTCCATTAAGTTTTAAAATGTATTAGTACAAAAACAATAAAGTTAAATTCAGGTCTCTCTCTCTCTCCCTCTCTAACTAAAGGCCATTTGCTATTAATTATTTGTGTAGAGATTATGTGGAAAGGTATCCCCTTACTGAATAAAACCCAAGGTCATCTTATGAGAGTCTGACAAACAGGCAGTAGTTGAATCCTCTCTTCTGACTGGATGGAAGAGAAGTCTGGCAAGCTCGTTTCACATTTGCTGTTGCATAACGTGCCAGGTAAATTGGGCAAAACTTACCTCTACTGCTGCCCTATTTACCAACAACAGCATTTCATTTCAGAGCACTCACATTCATTGGTGCTACAGAGGAGTTTGATCATGTTCCCAGGCAGTGAAATGGTTAATAGTACCATCAACCTTTATTGTTAGAAAACAGCTTGTAATGTTTAAATACTGTGCTAAGGTGACTTTGTTGAAGATGTTGTGAAGTTAGCCTTTGAATAGCATTGGTTCATGTGTAATGACTTTACATTTTAAAAAAACCCTGTTCTTTGGAGATAATCTCCCGTGACTCACAAGACTGAGAACTTTAGGGGCTGCACGTTGTCAGCCACTATCAGAAGTCCAGTGGAAATCTGAGGATCCATTAGCTAGCCTAATTTCCTGTCCAATGATAGCCCTGTTTATCCAAGACATAGTGGGAAACAAACTCACTTACCCCATAATCACAACTACCATGAAAATAGGGGCGGGGAGGTAAGCTCAGTGGTTTGAGCATTGGCCTGCTAAACCCAGGGTTGTGAGTTCAATCCTTGAGGGGGCCATTTAGGGATCTGGGGCAAAAATTGGGGATTGGTCCTGCTTTGAGCAGGGGGTTGGACTAGATGACCTCCTAAGGTCCCTTCCAACCCTGAGATTCTATGAAAAAATAGGAGACCAATTGGAAAGGAGTATAGTTAGTTACATGCCCTTGGGTACTAGCTCATTCACAACTGTATGATTGATGATAATGCATTGGTATTAAATATGAAATCATTCCAGTTCAGAAAACAGTATGTTAACATTATTACACTATCTTTTAAACATCTTTTGTAGATGGCACCTTACTTTCAGTAGGATCCCATGACAACTTTATTTACCTCTACATAGTGACAGAAAATGGAAGGAAGTATAGCAGATATGGAAAGTGCACTGTAAGTTATTATACAGCTGTGTTTTAATGATTGCTGCCAAAAGGCATAGTCTATGTTTAATTCTTTAGTGTTGGATCCATGTCTATAGATTAACAATAGTGACAATATCCTTTTTATTTTTGGCAATCAATATCTTTCACTATCTTGTTAACCTTTAACTGGTTTTAAATGTAAATATGATTTGTAGCAAGAAATTAGTAGCAGAACGAGGTGAAGCCCATTGTCTATAGTATCAGTTGCGTTTTAGACATGCCTCATTATTTTTTCTTTCAATTCAGAAGCTATCCATCTGATGCAAAAGCTATCTTGTGTTTATACAAAGAATGTCCTTCTTGGAGGTGTTGGAAGTTCAGCATTTATTTCTTTTCTACTGATATAGTATCCCTGCCCTTTTATAAATCTCCTTGGCATATCTTTGAGCAACATTATTAGATAACATAGTTAACAAGTTGCATTATTTCATAAAAATGCTATCAGTCTGATGATAAAGACCAGCTTTCATGCATACAATAACAGTGCACTGATAATATATAACTGTACATAAAACAGTATCTGTCTAGGAGCATAGTTCTTGTTTCAGGAGAATCAATTTGAAGATCCCTAACTATTATTACTATTATAAATAGGGAACTGTTACTATCTAGGGATGAAATTCTAACCTGGTGTAAACAAGTGTAATTCCAGTGAACTTCATGGCATTGTATCTCCCTAAACCTAGTCTGAATTTGCCCCTCAGTGCTGAATAGCCACCCACCATTTACAGACCCACGCAGTACAAAAGCAAAATATTGTGAGTAAAAGACTGATCCTTAAATTTGGTATATTCTAGTTCTTCTTCGAGTAGATGCAGCCGTGTATTCTGCTTCCTTCCCGCTTAGGTGTGTGCACACCTAGTGCACTGGAACCAGAGTACTTTACCTAACAGTACTTGTAGGGGCAACGCTCATGCCCTGTGGCCCTAGACCCTCCCCAGGCCATATAAGGGTGGTGCCACCCCAATTCCCTCAGTTCCTTCTCACCTCCCATGGCTAGAATAGATGATCTGTGTGGTGTTTCTCACCTCATGCTTTGAGCCTCAGTTCCTGTCAGAATTGTCTTGTATATAGTAGTTAGTAATACCTTAGGTTAAGTTTAGAGTTAGTTTAGTATTAGTTAGAGTAGTTGGCTGCCCTGTGTGATGCCCTCACCAGGGTTCAAGCATTGTCTGTCGTGTGTGGAGGGGCCATCCCAACAGTGAGCCCCACATGAGGTGCTTGTTGTGTCTCGTGAGGGACATACTAAAGAGTAGTGTTCCATCTGCAAGTTATTCGCTAAGAGGAGTCGGATGGCAAGAGACGGGCGGCTGAAGCAGCACCTAGTGGCGCAGGCCATGAGGCCCACTTCAGCCCCAAGGCTCTTGTCTGATCAGCGTTTGCCTTCAGCTTCGGCAAATGATGCCACTCCGTGCTCGGGCTCTGCCATTTCTCTCAAGAGGAAGAGGGATCATTCCCCCTTCCCTAGTACAGTGAGTACACAATGAATCAGGACCATTCCAGGACTTGGGGAGACTTATCCTCGTCTCCTAAGAGGAGTGCTGCCTGGCACCGTACTCCCTCTGGCATGCAGGATGGAGCAGGTCCTTCCTACCTCTCCCCGATACCACTCTGAGATCAGCCAGAGCCCATATGGTCGGCTCCAGTTGCAGCCATGGGGTGTCCATTGAGTCCAGGACTGATGACATCGCCACTACCGCCGACTGTCTTCGCACCAGTGGCATACCAGGCAGCATCAGACCCATTTTGCCTCTCAGACCCGTACTCTCCACTGGTTCAAGAGTTTGCTGCTGCCTGACTTCTACCAACTCATCCTCCATTGTACCTTTGGTACCTTCTGGCCATGTCAAAGAGCTACCGGGCTCGTTGGCACCACAGCTTTCAACGCCCAGGCCTCAGACTGTGGAGTTGAGGCTGATGCCAGTCCCTGCACCAAAGGCCCCCTCAACATTGCTGTGTTGGCACCATCACTGTCTTGGCGTCAGACCCTTCACTGAGCTTGGTACCAGCACATCACCTGGATGGGAGTGTCTCTCATTCGGTACCACTGGTGTTGATCCCCCATTCATTCCTCTTTGGCACCGATGCCACTCCCATATTGGAGTGTTCTGAATGCCTGTCTACAGTGCCGTCTACAATGCCTGTCAGACTTTTCAGGATCACATCAGGGACTTGTGGGTTCTCATACTCACCAACAATACCACTGCGATGAATTATGTGAACAGACAGCGGAGAGCACACTCCACTGTACTGTGTCAGGAGGCAATCAGGCTCTGGCAGTTTTACATCTCGGAAAACATAACCCCCATGGCCGATCACTTGCCTTCAATCCAAAATCACCTGGTGGATCACCTCAGCAGAACTTTCTCCCTGAATTGTGATCCTGCAGTCCATTTCTGCAGTTTGGGGTATTCCAACAATTGACCTGTTTTCCACGAGAGCCAACAAGAAATGCTGGCTGTTTTGTTCCCAAAGGCATCTTAGTCCGGGCTCCTTGACCGATGCTTTTCACCTGAGCTAGGAATTGGCACTCCTCTATGCTTTTGCTTCAATTCTGATCATTCCTCAGGTCATTCTTAAGCTGAAATTGGACCATGCCAAGCTCATTGTCATTGTCTCGTGTCGCCGAGACAATGTTGGTTCTCTGAGCTCCTTGCATTATTGGTTCAACATCCCATACCCCTTCCTCTTCTCCCTGATGGCCTGACTCAGCATCACAGTCAGGTTTTGTACCCAGCGCTTAACTGCCTGCATCTTATGGCGAGGTTACTGCATGGTTAGATGAGGAGGAAGAGCAATGTTCTTCAGCAGTCTGGCAAATCCTACTCAATAGTCAGAAGCCCTCCACCAGAGCGACCTATTCAGCCAAGTGGGAGCGCTTTGTGATATGGGCGTTAGCCTGGGGACTTCATCCAAAGCTGGCTTGTTTCCAGGACATCCTGAAGTACTTGTTACACCTTCAGTCTCCTGGTCTTGTTCTTAGTGCACTGAGAGTCCACCTGATGGCGATTTTGGCATTTTATCTGCCCATCTATGGGAAGTTGGCTCTTGAAAGGGGTCACTTGTCTCCACCAGCTGGTAAAAGAGCCTTTGTGGGACCTTAATACTGTCTTAGCAACAACTTTCTGTCTTGTGGCAATAACATCTGCAAGGAGAGTGAGGGAGTTGTAGCTTTAATGGTGGAGCCCCATTACACACAATTTGCTAAAGACACAGTACCCCTGTGGCCACACCCCAGTAACACCTGAACCAAGCTGTGTATTTACCAGTGTTCTTCCTTAAGGAGCATTCAACACCAGAGAACATCCTCTTCACACACTGGATGTCAGGCGATGTTTAGCTTTTTATCTAGCTAGGACCAAATCATTCCATTACTCATCTCGTGTGTTTGTCTCATATGCAGACTGAATGAAGGGTCAAGCTGTCTCTTCAGAGTCTTATGTCCAGGAGGATAACTTTCTGTATCATGGCAGCATATGAATTAGCCCAGGCTACGCCCCCTCAAAGGGTGTGAGCTCATCCCAAAAGAGCCCAGGCAATGCTGATGGCGTTCTTAGGTGGCATTTCTATAATAGACATTTTCAGGGCTGCCACATGGTCCTCTGTGCATACTTTTACAAACCACTGTGCCACTCCTGCTGCATCCAGATCAGACGGAAACTTTGGGAAGGCAATCCTGCAGTCCTTGTTGAAAAAAATTCCAAGCCCCACCTCCTATGAATACTGCTCGTGAGTCACCTAAGTAGAACAGACAACTGCATCTACTCAAAGGGAAAACAAAGTGGTTACCTGCCTGTAACTGTTGTCCTTTGTGATGTGATGCAGATGTGTATTCCACGACCCAGCCGCCGTCCCCTCTGCTTTGGAGTCTGTACTTCTGACATTTGATGCAAAGGAAAGGAGGGGGGGTCAGGGTGATGCTGCCCTTATATGGCCAAGGGAGTGGCTAGGGTGGCAGGGTGTGAGCATCACCACTACAGGTACTGGTAGGCAAAGTTCCAGCTCCGGTACACTGGGTGTGCACATACCTAAGTAGTAACTGTGAGTAGAATACACATCGGCATCACATCAGAAGAACAGATAGGTCACAGAGGTGTTTTTCTGAGTTTCTTGGACCCTTTAACATGGCTGAGACTGAAACTGCTCTTGATGAGAAGCAGCAATTTCAAAACATAGCATAGGTTTATTTTACTCAAGGCTATGGTAATAGAATGCTGTCTTTTCTGTGCGAGTGTGTATGTGTACGTACGGTAATAGGGACTTGATCCCTGATTGGGGCTTCTAGGTGATACAAAAATAATAAATAAAACCTTTTTAAATATTTAAAGTTAAGATAACAAGGACACCGGCTGTATTTTAGACATATTTGCAACATTTTATGTATTTTAATAAGTTGTATTTTTTGTTTTACAAGTATAAGAGAGCTTCTCAAACTGCTACATCAATTTGAAATATTTGTTTCAGATTTGGGGGATGGTAAAAAATTATCCCTGGGATAATACTATATGCCTAACTCATGCCCCAAATAAATGTGCCAGGTAGGGTTTTTTACTGAAATATAATATTTGTAATGGAAAAACTGAGCAAATCTTAATGGGCATCAGCATGCCCTGCCTTAATATATACTGCCTCTTTTCTGAGATGTGTTGTTATTAACTAGGGATGTTCAGCTGAGATAAGATATGTATTTCTAACCATCTGGACTATAGGAAGCACAGGAAGTGTAGGGACTTGTTACACAGTCAGTGAGCGGTACATCCAAGACTATAAAAGAATGGCCTCCCAGTTCTCTGCTCTAATCAGCAGACAACACTGTATTAGCCACAAGTTTCAGCTGCTGAAGCAAATGTATATACAGTATCTGTTGGCCCCTTGTAAAGAAATTTTAAATTGGGGGGAGGAGAGGAAGAGAGATTGTCTGCTATTAATATATTTTTCTTTGAAAAAAGACTGAGACTCTAATGTTATAATCTCATTCAGTTTCACTGTCTTTTGAATAAGTACAAGATCCTAACACACACAGTTGTATTTACAATTCAGCGTCCATTATGGCTCTGTATTATCTTCCAAATTGCCCAACGGCATGTGTGCGTGGGTGTGTACACATCTATGTAGAGAGAGAGAAGATCTCTTAACAAAATATTTTCAGTTCACCTTTTGACTTGGATAAATGACTGGATAATATTGCCTACTAGATATTCTGGTCTGCTTGGGAAAGAGATAAGTCTTGCTACTAGATAGTTGCTGCTCCCTCCCTCTTCATGTCACCTCTGTCTGAGGGGAGCCATTTGTCGTTTTCCACGTTAAGAACCTCGGGTTTCTTTCTGCTATGCTATTTCCATGGAGAGTCAAGATTTTTGCATGTTATTTGACAGTGTTTCAGCTGCATAACTTCTGCAACCTGCGCCCTTATTTATTCCACAGTCATGTTGCAACAGCAGCACATGATCTTGTAATTACAAAGCTCAGTTCCCTCTTAGCAGGGCTTCTATGCCTCTTTCGGCTTGTGCAGAATGCAGCAGCACATTGGCTCACTGGACTCAGCAACCAGCCTATGATCATATTACATGTATCCTGTATTCCTCTACACTGGCTGCCAGCAAAGTGGTGGATTGATATTAAGTTGGTATTTAACAGGGAGGGATCTGGTTATGTTCAAGACTTTGAGCACCTTCCTGGCTAGTATATGTCCTCTGGCACCAACTTTTTTGGGGGGGCAGGCGGGGGAGGGAAGGAGTTCTACTGTTATACCATAGCCTGGCAGGTAATCCTCAGGTTATTTAAGTAATTCCTTCTGGCAATCAACCACCATTCATTTCTTCCAGCTGGTAAGCATTGTTTAAATCCATCCAGAAGTGTTTTTATATTTGAACTAGGGCTGTCAATTAATCGCAGTTAACTCACGCGATTAAAAAAAATGAATCGTGATTTAAAAAATTAATCACTATTAATCACACTTATAACAATAGAATACCAATTGAAATTTATTTAATATTTTTGGATTTTTTTCTATATTTTCAATATTGATTTCAATTACAACACCGAATATAAAGTTCACAGTGCTGACTTTATATTATTATTTTTTATTACAAATATTTGCACTGTAAAAATGATAAACAAAAGAAATGGTATTTTTTAATTCACCTCATACAAGTACTGAAGAGCAATCTCTTTGTTGTGAAAGTGTAACTTAGAAATGCAGATTTTTTTTTTGGTTACTGTCAGGGTTCCCTCCCCACTCTAAACTCTAGGGTAAAGATGTGGGGACCCGCATTCAGAGCCCCTAAACTTATTTTTACCAGCTTAGGTTAAACCCCCCAAGGTACAAAATTCCCTGCACCCCAAGAAACGCTTCTCGCTGCCACCATCAAATGTCTAACAGGAATCCAGGAAAGGAATCACTTGAACTTCCCTCCCCCCCAAAATACCCCCTCAAGCCGTACATCCCCTTTCCTGGGGAAGCTTGAGAACAATCTCCCAACCAATTGGTTACACAGTGATCTAAAAACCCACCCCCTGGGTTTTAACACCATAGAAAACAGTCCGCTTCTTAAAAGAAGGATTTTATTAAAAATAAAGAAAGTAAAATCATCTCTGTAAAATCAGGATGGTAACTATTTTACAGGACACTATATTTCCAAACTCAGAGAGATTTCCCCCTCTGGACAAAACCTTAAAGTTCCAGAAAACCATGAATCACCCCCCCCCCCCTTTGCCCTTTCTAACACAGGGGATACACCAAGCAAAAATAAACAGAAATCTATATGCTATGCTATCTAAACTTACTTCAGAAAAGGGAGGTTTGATTTTCTGTAGGTTCCTTCTGTCTTCCAAGATCACCCTCTCTCAGACAGAGACACACACTAAAAACTTCCCCCCTCCCAAAGCTTTAAAGTATCTTGTCCCCTTATTGGTCAGATGCCAGCCAGGTCAGGTGTCAGTCTGGCTACCTGCATTTCTTAACCCTTTACTGGAAAGAGGATTTTATAGCACTGCATCAGACCCTCTCCCCCTTCCCTTCATATTTATGACACGCCCCCCAAATCACCGATAGTGTGAAACACTGGCTGTGATTTCTTCCTGGAGCTCTAAAAGAAAACAAAGTAATAAGACACATGAATCTCCAAATATACTAATAACTGGATAAAGACTAAACAATATTGTCCACATTGCAAGGACGATTTTAACCAGTTGGTTCGGGGAAACTTTCACGGGAGAGTGCATCAGCCACTTTGTTAGAAGCTCCTGAAATGTGTTGTATTTCAAAATCAAAATCTTGGAGAGCCAAACTCCATCGAAGGAGTTTTTTGTTATTTCCCTTGGCGGTATTAAGCCACTGTAGTGCAGCATGGTCGGTTTGCAGGTGGAAACGCCGTCCCCAAATGTATGGGCATAGCTTTTCCAGAGCGTAGACAATGGCGTAACATTCCTTCTCACTGATTGACCAGTGGTTTTCCCTCTCAGACAGCTTCTTGCTGAGAAACACGACAGGATGGAATTCTTGATCTGGTCCTTCCTGCATTAAGACTGTTCCCACACCACGTTCGGACGCATCTGTGGTTACTAGGAACGGTTTATCAAAGTCCGGGGCCCTTAGCACAGGGTCAGACATGAGTGTTGCTTTAAGCTGGTTAAAGGCCTTCTGACACTCATCAGTCCACTGAACCGCATTTGGCTGGTTCTTTCTGGTTAGGTCAGTTAGAGGGGCGGCAATTTGGCTGTAGTGCGGTACAAATCGCCTGTAATATCCGGCCAAGCCTAAGAAAGATTGGACCTGTTTCTTTGACTTTGGGACAGGCCACTTTTGGATAGCCTCCACCTTGGCCTGTAGGGGGTTAATAGTTCCTTGACCCACCTGGTGTCCAAGGTAAGTCACTCTGTTGAGGCCTATTTGACACTTTTTAGCCTTAACAGTTAGTCCTGCCTCTCGTATGCGCTCGAAGACCTTCTGGAGATGCTCCAGGTGTTCGGCCCAGGAGTCAGAAAATATGGCCACATCGTCAAGATAGGCAACTGCCGATTCTCCCAATCCCGCTAGGAGACTATCTACCAGTTTCTGGAATGTGGCAGGTGCATTCCGCAGCCCGAAAGGGAGCACATTAAATTCATACAGCCCGACATGGGTGATGAAGGCTGACTTTTCCTTGGCGGATTCATCTAGCAGCACCTGCCAGTACCCCTTGGTTAAGTCTAAGGTGGAGATGAACTGGGCACGTCCCAGTTTCTCCAATAGTTCATCTGTGCGAGGCATTGGATAGTTGTCTGGGCAAGTCACAGCATTTAGCGTACGGTAGTCCACGCAAAAGCGTATTTCCCCATCTGGTTTGGGGACTAGAACCACGGGAGAGGCCCATGCACTGCTAGAGGGACGGATTATACCCATCTGTAGCATGTCTTGAACCTCCCGTTCTATAGCAGTTTTGGCATGAGGAGCCACTCGGTAAGGTCGGGCTCTAATTGG
The DNA here is from genome assembly GCA_033296515.1 of Macrochelys suwanniensis. Taxonomy (NCBI): domain Eukaryota; kingdom Metazoa; phylum Chordata; order Testudines; family Chelydridae; genus Macrochelys; species Macrochelys suwanniensis. Next base: position 162,580,672 of record CM065777.1, read on the forward strand.
GTGGGCATTACCTGTGTCAATGGAGTGGTATGCCCGTTCGGTCAGTCCTGGGGTGGCTGAGAACATCGGTGCAAATTTAGTGCACAGCTTCTGGATTTGCTGGCGCTGCATACGTCCGAGGGTCATTGAGAGGTTCACCTCTTCCACGCCACCGTCATTTTTCCCTTCATAGTAGACACCTTCAGGCCACTCAGCGTCTTCTGCTCCCTGGGCAGTAAACTGACAAACCTTCAATTCTCGGGGGAAAAAAGGCTTTAGAGAATTAACATGGTACACTTTAGGCTTGAGAGTTGTGGTGGGGAATGCTATGAGATAGTTCACAGCTCCCAGGCGTTCTTGGACCGTAAATGGCCCTTCCCATGACGCTTCCATTTTATGGGCCCGGAGCGCCTTCAAGACCATGACTTGGTCCCCTACTTTAAAGGAACGCTCTCTGGCATGTTTATCATACCAGGCCTTTTGCTCTTCCTGAGCCCCTTTTAGGTTTTCTCTAGCAAGGGCTAAAGAGTCTCGGAGGGTGTTTTGTAGGTTGCTTACAAAGTCCAGAATGTTAGTTCCCGAAGAAGACGTAAACCCCTCCCATTGCTGTTTCACCAGCTGTAATGGCCCTTTAACCTCGCGGCCATACACAAGTTCAAATGGTGAAAACCCTAAACTGGGATGTGGTACAGCCCTGTAGGCAAAGAGCAACTGCTGTAACACTAGGTCCCAATCGTTGGAGTGCTGGTTTACGAATTTACGTATCATGGCTCCCAAAGTTCCATTAAACTTCTCCACCAGACCATTTGTTTGATGGTGGTAAGGGGTGGCAACCAAGTGGTTCACCCCATGAGCTTCCCACAGGCTTTTCATGCTCCCTGCCAGGAAATTAGTTCCTGAATCAGTAAGGATGTCGGCGGGCCAACCTACCCTGGCAAAAATCTCTGTTAATGCTTGGCATACACTTTTAGCCCGGGTGTTGCTCAGAGCTACTGCTTCCGGCCATCGGGTGGCAAAATCCATGAAAGTCAGTATGTACTGCTTTCCTCTGGGTGTCTTTTTCGGAAAAGGACCCAGAATATCCACAGCTACCCGCTGAAATGGAACTTCAATTATGGGGAGTGGCTGGAGAGGGGCTTTGACCTGGTCTTGGGGTTTTCCCACTCTTTGGCACACCTCACAAGACCGGACATAGGTAGAAACATCCTTGCCCATTCCCTCCCAGTGGAATGACCTCCCCAAACGGTCTTTGGTTCTGTTCATCCCAGCATGACCACTAGGATGATCATGGGCTAAGCTCAAGAGCTTTAGCCGGTACTTAGTCGGAACCACCAACGGTCTCTGAGGACGCCAGTCTTCCTGGTGTCCACCAGAAAGAGTCTCCTTATATAGAAGTCCTTTTTCTGTAACAAACCGGGATCGATTAGAAGAGCTGAGAGGCAGTGGGGTGCTCCGTCCCACTGTCCAAGCTCTCTGTAGGCTTTCATCTGCTTCCTGCTCGGCTTGGAACTGTTCCCTAGATGCTGGAGACATCAGTTCCTCACTGGGTTGTGGACCTGGGCTGGGTCCCTCTGGAAGCGATGCAGGTGATGGGTTTGTTTCCGTTGACTGTGAACCGCTCTCCACTGGTGCACAATGTGGTAATTCAGGCTCTGGCTGAGCCTCTTGTATTGAGTTATCGGCTGCTGCTGCCATTGCAGGCTCGGTGGTGCCCTCGGGTGTTGGCACTGTAGATGGGGTTGCAAGCGCTGGACTCAGTGCTGGCAATGGTTCTGGTGCTGGTTGCTTTGCCAGTTCCGGTTCCGAGACTGGCTTGGGTCGGGTTTCTGTGATTGGATCTATGATGGCTGTTGCAGTCGTTGGCAGGGTATCCGGTTCCACCACCTCTATCCGGGTCTCTGGTAGTACAGATGGGGTTCTGGTGGAAGTCTCAGGAACAGAGCTAGGTGTGACAGCTTGCTTAGCCTGGCTGCGGGTGACCATTCCCACCCTCTTGGCTAGCTTCACACAATTGGTCAAGTCTTCCCCCAGCAACATGGGAATGGGATAATCATCATAGACTGCAAAAGTCCAATTTCCTGACCAGCCCTTGTACTGGACAGGCAACACGGCTGTAGGTAAATCAAAAGAGTTGGACTTGAAGGGTTGAATTGTCACTTGCGCCTCTGGGTTGATTAAGCTGGGGTCCACTAAGGATTTGTGGATAGCCGACACTTGTGCTCCGGTGTCCCTCCACGCTGTAACCTTTTTTCCTCCCACACTCACCGTTTCCCTTCGTTCCAAGGGTATCTGGGAGGCATCTGGGCCTGAGGACCTTTGGTGTGACCCCGGTGCAATGAACTGTATTCTGTTGGGGTTCTTGGGGCAGTTGGCCTTCACATGCCCCAATTCGTTACATTTGAAACATCGCCCAGCTGACTGGTCAGTGGGGCGAGGTGGGTTGCTGGAGAATGGGGTGGTGGGGCAATAAGGGGTCTGGGTTTTTCCTTGTGGGGCCTTGGGCTGCTCCTGGTGAGGGGGTGTGGTCTCGGGTTTTCCTTTCTGATATCTCCCCAAACTGTGACCAGGGTTGTTCCTCTCTGCTTCCTGCACCCCTTGTGTGCCAAATTTCCTTGCCCCTCTGCTGATCTGGGACTGTTCGTATTGATCAGCATAAGCAGCAAGGCTGTCTGCTGAGTCCATTTTCTTATCCCATAAACACTGTCTTATATCATCCTTGGACATATTCAGGAATTGTTCCTGAGCCATCAAATCACACACTCCTTCAAAGCTAGTAACATTCCTTCCCTTGACCCATTTTTTTAACAGCTCCTTTATCCGGTTTACATAAGCTACATTACTTAGTCCAGGCCCTCGGATAACGGTTCGAAATTTTACTCTGTAAGTTTCAGGTGTAACTTGAAATTGTTTTAAAACCAAATCCTTGAATTTCTCATAGTCAGAAGCCTCATCAATAGGCATGTCATTGAATATGTCCAGAGCACTTCCAGTCAACTTTGCTACCAATAGGGTCATTTTGTGATCATCAGGAATGTGATGGAGATTGCATAGTCTCTCAAAGGTGAGAAAATATTCAGCAATATCACGGGATTCATCATACGGTGGACATAGTCGCTCCCATTTGTGGGTTGTTGGGGAAGGATTATTAGTGTTATCCGGTACATTCCACTCCACCCTGGTCTTCTCCATCTCTAGGGCATGCTTCCTCTCTCTCTCCTTCTCCTCCTCAGCATGCTTCCTCTCTCTCTCCTTCTCCTCCTCAGCATGCTTCCTCTCTCTCTCCTTCTCCTCCTCAGCATGCTTTCTCTCTCTTTCTTTCTCTTCCATCTCCATCTGTTTAAGTTGTAGCAGTCTTGCATGTTTCTTCTCCTCATCATCAGCTTGTAGCCGGGCTATCTCAAGTTTAATAGCTGCTTCACTGGCAGTCATCTTAGCCTTTCTGTTTTTAATCTGTCTTAACCCGATAGAGTTAGAAAAGAAAAAAAAACTTGCTTGGGTATTCCCTGTAGGGGTTAACTACCTGCTTTCATATGTAGATACTCTAGCTCCTAGCAGCTTAACCCCTCCCCCCTCCCTGCTTCCAGCAGCACAGGGAAGAGTCAGAGAGAAGAAAAAAAAATTCTAAACTCCCTGTGTCTGGTTCAAAAAAAATCTCTGGTTCAATATATCCCACCGCTCTGCCACCATGTCAGGGTTCCCTCCCCACTCTAAACTCTAGGGTAAAGATGTGGGGACCCGCATTCAGAGCCCCTAAACTTATTTTTACCAGCTTAGGTTAAACCCCCCCAAGGTACAAAATTCCCTGCACCCCAAGAAACGCTTCTCGCTGCCACCATCAAATGTCTAACAGGAATCCAGGAAAGGAATCACTTGAACTTCCCTCCCCCCCAAAATACCCCCTCAAGCCGTACATCCCCTTTCCTGGGGAAGCTTGAGAACAATCTCCCAACCAATTGGTTACACAGTGATCTAAAAACCCACCCCCTGGGTTTTAACACCATAGAAAACAGTCCGCTTCTTAAAAGAAGGATTTTATTAAAAATAAAGAAAGTAAAATCATCTCTGTAAAATCAGGATGGTAACTATTTTACAGGACACTATATTTCCAAACTCAGAGAGATTTCCCCCTCTGGACAAAACCTTAAAGTTCCAGAAAACCATGAATCACCCCCCCCCCTTTGCCCTTTCTAACACAGGGGATACACCAAGCAAAAATAAACAGAAATCTATACGCTATGATATCTAAACTTACTTCGGAAAAGGGAGGTTTGATTTTCTGTAGGTTCCTTCTGTCTTCCAAGATCACCCTCTCTCAGACAGAGACACACACTAAAAACTTCCCCCCTCCCAAAGCTTTAAAGTATCTTGTCCCCTTATTGGTCAGATGCCAGCCAGGTCAGGTGTCAGTCTGGCTACCTGCATTTCTTAACCCTTTACTGGAAAGAGGATTTTATAGCACTGCATCAGACCCTCTCCCCCTTCCCTTCATATTTATGACAGTTACATAACTGCACTCAAAAACAAAACTGTGTAAAACTTTAGAGCCTACAAGTCCACTCAGTCCTACTTCTTATTCTGCCAATAGCAAGGACAAACAAGTTTGTTTACATTGACGGGAGATACTGCTGCCAGCTTCTTATTTACAGTGTCACCTGAAAGTGAGAATGCGTTCGCATGACACGTTTGTAGCTGGCATTGCAAGGTATTTACATGCCAGATATGCTAAACATTTTATGCTCCTTCATGCTTTGGCCACCATTCCAGAGGACATGCTGATGATGCTCATTAAAAAAATGTGTCAATTAAATTTGTGACCGTACTCCTGGGGGGGAGAATTGTATGTCTCCTGCTCTGTTTTACCCATATTCTGCATATATTTCATGTTATAGCAGTCTCGGATGATGACCCAGCACATGTTCGTTTTAAGAACACTTTCACAGCAGATTTGGCAAAACGCAAAAAAGGTACCAATGTGAGATTTCTAAAAATAGCAACAGCACTTGACCCAAGGTTTAAGAATCTAAAGTGCCGTCCAAAATCTGAGAGGGACGAGGTATGGAGCATGCTTTCGAAGTCTTAAAAGAGCAACACTCTGATGCAGAAGCTACAGAACCCAAACCACCAAAAAAGAAAATCAGCCTTCTGCTGGAGGCATCTGACTTAGATGATGAAAATGAACATGTGTCGGTCAGCACTGCCTTGGATCGTTATCAAGCAGAACCCATCATCAGCATGGACACATGTCCTCTGGAATGGTGGTTGAAGCATGAAGGGACATATGAATCTTTAGCGCATCTGGCATGTAAATATCTTTCAACGCCGGCTACAACAGTGCCATGCAAACGTCTGTTCTCACTTTCAGGTGACATTGTACACATTTTTGGGGCGAGGGATAGCTCAGTGGTTTGAGCATTGGCCTACTAAACCCGGGGTTGTGAGTTCAATCCTTGAGGGAGCCATTTAGGGATCTGGGGCAAAAATCTGTCAGGGGACAGTACTTGGTCCTGCTAGTGAAGGCAGGGGACTGGACTCGATGACCTTGAAAGGTCCTTCCAGTTCTAGGAGATTGGCATATCTCCATTTATTAAATTTAAGAAGCAGGCAGCATTATCTCCTGCAAATTGTAACCAACCTTGTTTGTCTGAGTGATTGGCTGACCAGGAAGTAGGACTGAGTGGACTTATAGGCTCTAAAGTTTTACATTGTTTTAATTTTGAATGCAGTTATTTTTTTGGGCATAATTCTACATTTGTAAGTTCAACTTTCATGTTAAAGAGATTGCACTACAGTACTTGTATTAGGTGAATTGAAAATACATTTTTTTTGTTTTTTACAATGCAAATATTTGTAATAAAAAATAAATATAAAGTGAGCACTGTACACTTTTTATTCCATGTTGTAATTGAAATTAATATATTTGAAAATGTAGTAAACATCCAAAAATATTTAAAATAAATGGTATTCAGTTATTGTTTAACAGTGTGATTAATCGTGATTAGTTTTTTTAATCGCTTGACAGCCCTAATTTGAACCAGTGTCAGCCCACGTGTAACACCCCCATCCTCCAGCACTTTTTATCTTTCCAGTTGCAAGAATTTCTTCCATTATTCATGAGCAGTAGTATCCCCTTACTGGGAGAATATACTGGTGATAAATACTATTAGCCTTTACTAGGTAGAATTTCTGATTTAGCCAAAGACATCATTTCAATTCATGCAGCTGTCTGAAGAGCTGCGATGAGCCCATCACAGGACTGGACAGCCCCATGAAATAGAGAGGAGGTACAGTTGGTATGATAGCAGCAAGATAGCAGTTAGGAACTCACAGTGGTGAGTTATTTTACAGTATTTTATGTAAAACTTCCACTTTTGCCATAGCTGAGAGGCTAAAAGTTGCTGTTTGCTGAGCAAACAGATAGAGAGGTACATATAAGCTGATAAGTAACAGTCAGTATGGATTTGTCAAGAACAAATCGTGTCAAACCAACCTAATAGCTTTCTTTGACAGGGTAGCAAGCCTCGTGGATGACCTCATAAACTAGGGAAATACAATCTAGATGGAGCTACTATAAGGTGGGTGCGTAACTGGTTGGAAAACTGTTCCCAGAGAGTAGCTATCAGTGATTCACAATCAAGCTGGAAGGGCATATCAAGTGGGGTCCCGCAGAGGTCAGTTCTGGGTCCAATTTTGTTCAATAGCTTCATCAATGATTTAGATAATGGCATAGAGAGTACCCTTATAGTTTGTGGATGATACCAAGCTGGGAGGGGTTGCAAGTGCTTTGGAGGATAGGATAGAAATTCAAAATGATCTGGACAAACTGGAGAAATGGTCTGAATTCGAAGAGGACAAATGCAAAGAACTCCACTTAGGAAGGAACAATCAGTTGCACACATACAAAATGGGAAATGACTGCCTAGGAAGGAGTACTGCAGAAAGGGATCTGTGGGTCAAAGTGGATCACAAGCTAAATATGAGTCAGTAGAGTAACACTGTGATGTATTAGCAGGAGTGTTGTAAGCAAGACACAAGAAGTAATTCTTCCACTCTACTCCACACTGATTAGGTCTCAACTGGAGTATTGTGTCCAGTTCTGGGTGCCACATTTCAGGAAAGATGTGAACAAAATAGAGAAATTCTAGAGAAGAGCAACCAAAATTATTAAAGGTCTATAAAACATGACCTATGAGAGAAGACTGAAAAAATTGGATTTTTTTAGTCTGGAGAAGATTCAGAGGGGACACAATAACAGTTTTCAAGGACATAAAAATTTGTTAGAAGGAAGAGGGAGAAAAATCATTCTCCTGAGCCTCTAAGGATAGGACAAGAAGCAATGGGTTTAAATTGCAGCAAGGGCAGTTTAGGTTGTACATTAGGAAAAAATTCCTAAGAGTCAAGGTGGTTAAGCACTAGAATAAATTGCCTAAGGAGATTGTGGAATCTCCATCATTGGAAATTTTTAAAACAGATAAGACAAACACCAGTCAGGGATGGTCTAGATAATATTAAGTCCTGCCATGAGTGCAGGGAACTGGAGTAGATGAACTGTCGAGGTCTCTTTCAGTCCTATGTAGAACCAAATCATCTCTGAATCACCTGATAGCATCCTAATTAAGCAATATTTCTATCCCCAGGGGGGAGGGATACCTCAGTGGTTTGAGCATTGGCCTGCTAAACCCAGGGTTGTGAGTTCAATCCTTGAGGGGGCCATTTAGGGATCTGGGGCAAAAATTGGGGATTGGTCCTGCTTTGAGCAGGGGGTTGGACTAGATGACCTCCTAAGGTCCCTTCCAACCCTGATATTCTATGATTCTATCCATGCTATACATTGCAGCTAATATAATTAGGATCTCTGTCCATTAAAATTGTCTAGTTGATTGCTACAGAAAATCATGGGGCTGGATTACATACTCCTTATTTCTGAGAAATCTCATTTTACCCAGTCTTAAGACATGTGAAGAGCACCTAGATATTATGGGGATGGGCAACTCATAACAGTTTGTAATAATAATGTGAATGACTATCATTAATCTTAGATGCCTAGATCAAGTAGATTTCCAAATAAAATGAGGTACAGTAGGTGTACTTAAAATGTTCCTTTTACAGATAAGGAAATATAGAAAACGTTTTCATGATATTCCCTATACTTAAAATGAGAAATATCTCCAGAGCTGGAAGGAACTTTTTAAGTGTGCTCAGTGTGTGCTATACCATGATTTAATTACACTGCTCTACAGCCAAAATGCTTCTGAAGTAAATGTAGTCAAACTTTACTAATTCTGGGTCACTCAGAACGAAAATGATGCTTAAAATTGTTGATTGGCTCTAGTTTTCAAGACATGCTATTGGGTCAGTATATACGACCCTTGACTTGGGAATGGCGGAGGATAAGTGAGTTATAAAGGGAAGGGATCTCAATTTAAACCAGAAATGACTAAAATACATCTTTGACTGGATCTATGAATAAATCTATGACTGGGTTTGGACAGTACTTGCTTTTTAGGCAAAACAATGAATAATGCAATCTGAAGCTGGTATTGCATCATACATGATATGAATTGCATCATGTTATTCCTAGAAGTCATGGATGATGTAATCATAACGAAGCTTACATCACTCTGCTGAACAAATTGCCCTATATCAGCTCTAGAAATCATACAGTGTCAGGCTCTCTTAGTTGTCAGTGTTTGATTTTGCAAAGGGACACATTTCTGTTTAGCTAGAGTGAGCAGAGATGCCTCGTACTTGTGTGAACAGTGCAGATAACTTCTGCTATATTTGTGGTAAAGTGACTTTTGCATCCCAAAAGCGCAGTATAACCACTATGGTTAAGAAAGCCTATCACCGTTCTTTTGGCTGCAAAATTGGAGATCAGGACAAGAGGTGGGCCCCACACATGTGCTGCAACACTTGTGCAACAAATCTTCACCAGTGGTTGAACAGGAAAAGGAAATCTATGCCTTTTGCAGTGCCAATGCTTTGGAGAGAGCCAACAGATCATACCAGCAATTGTTACTTCTGCATGGTGCCTCCAGTTGGGAAAGGTGTGTCAAAAGGTGTGAAAAAGTGGACTGTGCATTCTCCAAACATTCCATCAGCTATACGCCCAGTACCCCACGGAGAAGGACTGCCGGTTCCTGATGCACCAGAATCATTCTCACTTGAGTCAGACGAGGAAGAGGATGAAACTTCTGGTCCTGAACCATCAATGTCACAGGACCCACATTTTCTCCCATCCTCCTCCTCTGAACCACACCTCATAACACAAGGTGACCTGAATGACCTTGTCAGGGATTTGGAACTACCCAAGAGTAAGGCAGAGCTTTTGGGCTCCAGACTACAGCAGTGGAATCTCCTGGCAGGTGATGTTAGGGTTTCCATGTTCCGTGACCGTCAAAAGGATCTTGTCCCATGCTTCTTCATGGAAGGTGATCTTGTAGCCTGCAACAACATCAATGGTGTGATGGCAGCCCTCAACATCGTTCACGATCCAGATGAGTGGAGACTGTTCATTGATTCATCGAAGACGAGTCTTAAAGCTGTTTTACTGCAGAATGGCAATGTTTTGCCATCAATTCCAGTTGGTCATGCAGTCCATATGAAGGAAACCTATGACAACATGAAACAACTTTTGAGGTGCATAAACTATGACCAACATCAGTGGCAGCTTTGTGGCGATTTGAAGGTTGTTGCTCTCTTGCTTGGTCTGCAGACTGGATACACAAAGTACTGCTGTTTTCTCTGCGGATGGGATAGTCGTGCAAGAGATTCCCACTACATCAAGAAAGATTGGCCACTGCGACAGTCATTGGAGCCTGGGAGGAAAAGTGTTCAGCATCCACCACTTGTTGAATCAAGGAAGATTTTGTTACCACCCTTACACATCAAGCTGGGTCTGATGAAGAACTTTGTCAAGGCCATTGACAAAACACAAGCAGCTTTCAAGTACCTCAGTGGAAAATTTCCAAGGTTAAGTGAAGCTAAGATAAAGGAAGGTGTCTTTGTTGGTCCTCAGATTCGTGAACTTCTTCGAGATGATGCATTTGACCATGCACTGCGTGGCAAGGAAAAAAGGCATGGAAAGCCTTCCAGATAGTGGCAATAAATTTTCTCGGAAACAACAAGGCAGACAACTACAGGTTGTTGGTGGGAAACCTCCTCAAGGCACACAAAAGCCTTGGTTGCAACATGTCACTCAAGATACATTTTTTGCACTCTCATCTAGATTTTTTTCCACCGAACTGCGGAGCAGTGAGCGACGAGCACGGCGAGCAATTTCACCAGGACATTGCAACAATGGAGAAATGCTACCAGGGCAAATGGAGCCCATCAATGCTTGCAGACTATTGCTGGACAGTGACAAGAGATGCTCCATTTCATGAATACAAGAGACAAGCCAAGAAGCGCGGAGTAGACACTGAATAGGACTAAACTATGTACAGAATAGTTTTTTGCCTTTTGTTTCATAATAAATTTTATTTATATAACCCCTTTGCTGATTTTTAAAGTGTTACATAAACAGGACAGGTGAAATAGTATCATGTAAAGCAACCATAAACACATGAAAAGACCAAGGTTTACAATTTATGATTAAAACTCTACTATCTACACAATATACATAGACATAAAATGTAAAAACGTAAATATCTTAGAAACAGTAGCCAATCAGTTGTTTTAATTGTCATATTTGAATTCAGCACATCAAAATACATACTAAATAGCACATTTTATCTCTGAAGCAGACGACTTCTCAAAAATTGTAGACCAGTGTTATTATTCATCATTATCTGTTACTTATTCATTCAGGGCCACAAACATCTTGATTTTTACTGTTGCTTCAAAGAAGGGTAAGTTGCAGTCTGAGCCGTGGACAGGACCTGGATCAATTGTGATCCATGGATTATGAATTTACCTCCTGTGTCCATTGAGGCAGATAAACATTAGCAGTGAAAGGGGAGGCTTCTGTCCAGCCAGATATTTTCAATAGCCAGTTATAAGTGCACAGTGTGTGAAAGGAAGTGTGCCTCTCTGTGGTAGCTGCTGAAGGAAGATTTTTATTGGAATATAAAATTGTGCTGTTTAAAATATTATGACAGCTTTTTATGTTTAGATTCATCCTGTCACGGTTGCTTGCTTGAAGGGATTTTCCAGCACAGAGCCCCCTTGCCAATAGCTTTGTTCACCCTCCCACCACCCCAAGGAATTTTAACAGCTGCCAAAGGTCTGGCAGGATTTAGTAAACGGATGTCCAATTTTTTTTCCATGTTGGAGTTAGTTTGCAACTTTTAAGGATTTGAAAAAAGAGAGGAAAAAATCCTGTCTCATTTTGTGTTTTATTTTTTTTTCAGTGTATTGTAGACATAAAGTATAATGCATCCTTCTCTCAACTACAGTATAGGTCTGTCAATCAACAATCAATTAATAATCTCAAAGGCCATAACTAATCCTAAAGTACATATTATCATCGGGACTAGTCATTTTCCTAAATGTAGCAAGTTCTCTAGGGGACGCTGTGGCAGGTCAGAGAGCAGAATGATAAATATATCTTTATTTACACGGTGTATAATTTTGCAAGAAACTCAGCAGCCATCACAGATATTTATATAAGAACTTTGATGGCTGCATTGTGTGGCTGCTAAAAAGAGGGCTCACTGGAAGGGACCATGCGCCAGGTCCTGAGTCACATAGGAACACACATCTGCAGAGGGAGATGGGGCAGAGAGTGACTGTCCTCATGCCATGCACTAGACTAGAGGATGAATGGAGGTGAGGAAGCCATCTTCTGGTGGATATGTGGGAGGTTCATTAAGGAAAGGAGAGGGAAGAAGAGGTGGAAGACTATGCAGTAGGGGAGGGAAACAGGAGCCAAGTTTACTCATCTTTGGTCTATAAGGATAATTTAACTTTGTCCTTACCTTTCAAGATGTTAGGAACCCGTTCACAAAATTACAGACTCTGTTATATGGACTAAAGCCTGGATATCTTTTGGATTTTTTCAGAAACGTTAAGTAGATAAACCCCCTAGAGATACATTTACAGACGGGACTATATATGAAATTAATAAATCCATCACCACATTCTCTCTCCGCAAGTGTAAGGTTAATTCATGAATACTGAGAACCTGCTCCCATGAATTTTGACATTGACTTAAATAAGAACAGGATCAGGCCTAAGGGTCTTTAACACAAAGGTTACCATGAGTGTGGGTTTATCAGTTACACTGATGACCTTGTGTATGCAGGGAAGAGTGACTTTGTGTTTTGGCACTAGTTGAATATGCACATGCTGCAGGGCAAATAGCAGGGATTAATGACGGATATATATGGTTATGCTCATAATGCTAGCTATTGATCCATCAACCTTGCACTGTGGCTGTTTGCCAAAGTATTTTAAGTACTTAGAGTCGAGGGCTGTAAACTAAATGCTGACACACACATGATTTAAATCAACTTTGACATCTGAAAAAGTAAGATAGTAGATTTTGATTTTGTCAGAAGACTGAAACAAAGTGCTCCATTACAAAGTGCACACAGCAATGCTGCTGACTGATGTCACAGTTCATGTTTTACACAAGATTTGGCTAGAGCATATAATTTGGCTAGAGTTACTTCGTTTTAATGCTATGTAAAGAAAGACTCATTTGAATACAAGATTTTCATTTGTTTTGACTAATCTTGTTAACTAATTCTAATGAATACTTTGATATTAACTTGGTTAATTAATTCCGCCGGTATGATATGTAGATGCAGATTTCTTAAGGCCAGATTGTGATTGGCTAGAACACAGAGATGAATAGGAAGAGGAAGCACACAAGGAGGCTCCTACCCCATTACCCATCACATCACACTCACAGTTCTTGTGTTCAGGGGATTGCAGGAGCTGTCCCCTTCATACTTCTGCCAGGGGTGCATATTGCCACAACGATGTGGAGAAAAAGGTGGGGCAATGCCCTCCACCACCACCCCTGCCCATGGACAGTCAAACTAGGGGAATATGGTGCAGACACTGGTAGGGTATAGCAGCAAATGTGGTCCCAGAACTCATCGTGGAGTGATGCAGCTTCCCAGGGCTGTGCCCATTGGCGTGGTTAAAACCTTAACATTAGCCATACAGCCATTGTTCAAATAGCGCTATGGCCTGATTCCACAACCTTTCCTCACGTGAGTAGTCTTTATTCGTGCAAATAGTCCCGTTAGAGTCAATGGGAGGCAGGGTTACTTGTGTGACTAAGCGTTGTAGGATTAGGCCCTCTTTTGCAGTGCATTTGTAGCTGGTTGGTGGCAAGAGCAATCATAACTAGAAAAAGAACAATATTCACAGCAAATTGATCTGATAGCTCATCTCCCTGTGTATACTGTAACGTGAATTTGTCCTGCAAGAGTTTTGCCCAGCTCGAATTGAAAGCTAGTTCAAAGTGTTTTCTTAAGGCTATGGTATGTATTTATCTTTCTATGGTTTTCCATGTCAAACTGCTGTAGATTTACAATCTAATAAAAATCATACTTGTTCAAAACTAAATACAGCAAACCCAGTGTTAACTGGCAACCCAAGGAACCAGCAATGTCAGTGGCCTAGCAGAAGTAGACTTTTACTAAAGGTCAAACAGAAGTGTACTTGAATCCTTACAGACACTTTAAATTGGTCCCTTGAGAAACAGAGTTGCATGGTAAAAGTTATATTTAAATGGAGGTTTCAGTGTAATGTAGCCATGCACAGGAAAAACCTTGTTTTCCAGAAATCAGTTAAAAAGTTATGATTTCATTCTGCAGTTGGATTTATTATAACTTGATCAGTGTAATAATATAGATGATATGGAGGGATTTAAAATCTGCAGTGCAGTAATCTGAAATTAAAGCTATGCAGGTGTGCATTTTAAAAAGGTGTTAATTGAGTAGGATAGATAGAAACATAAAGCAGGGGTCAGGTGCAGGTTTCTTAGTAAAAACAGAGCATACAAATCCTGAGCTCTGTAATCTGCAGCTTTTCAAGATATTACCTCATCCACCTTGTTTTTTTCTGCAGTCATTTAAGAATTGGTCTGTATTACATATCTGTCATGTTTCTGAGTTTCAGTGTGGATTTATAATTTACCAAGAGACTGTTCAGAGTTGTGAACCATTTCCAAATAAAAAGCTTGCTTTTCTTTTCTTTTTTCATTGCAACTTCTGGATTGATTTTCTACCACCTGAACAAATGTAGTATTCCCTTTCCTTCCCTCTGTGCTAGCCTGGGGCTGCCTAGAATGAGCTTATTAAAGGAATATAAAGGGGAATTTTGAGCCCTTTTAAATAGTTTACACTGCTGTCCCGTAAAAACAAGAACTGGTAGCAGAATGTAAGATTATTGGCAAAACTGTATGAAAAGTTAACTTGTTGCAGCATGGACAGTGTAAAAATAAGTGAACTTCCAGTGAGTCTACGCTGGCTTCTTTGTGGTGTTGAATCTGCCTAATTTATAAAAGCAATGTTTATAAGACTTCAGGCTCATTTATTTGTAATCATTTAATCATCCTTAAAGGAGAAAAGTAGGAGAGCCCAGCACCAGTAGCTCCCACTAAGCTGAATTTTCACAAGAGCTTGGCTCCTGGCAGCTGCAGTTGAAATCAATGGGTGCTGCACATTTCTGAAAATCCAGCCACTCAGGTGCCTAAATAGGCGCTGAGCTTGTCTAAAAACCCAGTCGCAACTGTGAGTGCTGAGCGCGTCTGAAAATCTGCCATTTTCCCCTACCTTTAGCAATGCAAACCCATGCATTTAGTCTAGTTGCCCTATCAAAAGACAATTCAACATGATTTGTTTTTTCCTAATTGATCGGTTGCAAGTAGAACTCTGCTCTGTCATTTTATGAACTCATCCATGCTTGAACAGCTTGTCTGCTTGGATGAATTTGTATCGTGAAGGGGCAATATTATTACCAAGGAAGAATCCACCTTACCCCGAAACTCTAATAGGTTACGGGAAAGGCACTTTGCCAGATTCATGTTTGTTTAGTCATTGGCAAATGTCTCTCTGTGTAATAGGAATCTTTACAGGAATGCAAATGTTTGCAACAGATCCTGGAAAAAGAACAGCTCATTACTACTTCTGATTTTAATTATCCTATGCCTTGTTAATTTTTCAGCCATCACTGGACAAGTTTATGTTTTAATGATGACAGAAATTAAAAGTTTCATGTTGGCATTATTGTGTTTATTCTTTAGGGACATTCCAGCTATATTACACACCTTGACTGGTCCCCGGACAACAAGTATATAATGTCAAACTCAGGAGACTATGAAATACTATACTGTAAGTATGAAATTAAATTGTATGTACAGGACAGAAATTTGCCTTAACAATCATAATACATGGAAGAATGTATGTGGTCAGGGCTGTCTGTGCAAAATGCTTTCTGACAAAGGAACTAATTTGAACATTTGTAACCTGATATCCTGATATTATTCAGAGCTGTGTTATTACCTAATGGCAATTCCAAATATAGTTTACTTCTCTACAAGGTAATAAATCAGGATAACAACTTAGAATTTACAGAACAAGTGTCACTAGGTTGTGATGTTGCTCCAAAAGGTTTTGCGCTTTGAAAATAGTATGTATACATTGTCTATTTAGTATCAACAGTGTGATCTATTGAAGTGTGTAAGATTTGAAAGAGAAAAGCTTGAACCAATAACAGTATTTATATAGCTGTATGGTAATAGTGTTTGCATACCTTCTGCCTTTTTTAATGTATGTGTTTATTTAACTATTAAATGTATCTAGCAACTATGCAGTACCTCACCTAAAGCAAGGTGAACTGGTCAGAGCACAGACATTTTAATCCATTTGAAAAGTAGATTTTCCCTCCTATTCTGTTTGGAGGAAGTCATCGGTTTGGAATTGATGGATTGTGGTTCCTCTTTCTTTACAGGCATAAAGAACTACTACTCGCAAATGAAAAATGTCTAGCACCTTCGCAGGTCTATTCCACCCATTGCAACTCAGCTGTCAACTGTCAGCTGATAGTTCTGTATCTGAATCTGCCCAAAGTTTCTGTGACTGTAATTGTCTATGCAGTGAGGTGAAGGGCTGCAACCCATCAATGCCAAACTGCTGAACTGAAAGACAGAATCATTCCCTTTCTGGTTACAAGGTGAAAGGGGATTGAGATTCCCATGGCAAATGGTTCCTCACTACCTGGAATCATGATTTTTAAAAGTGAACTTCCTGAGTGAATGACATTCTAACAAGTATGGGGGCTGAGATGTTCATTGAAACATTTTATAAAGCACTTAATGAGGGAGCCAAGAAATGGGGTGTGGGGGTTAGGTCCCAATTCTCATCTTAGGCCAGGGTAAATCAGAAGTAATTGAAGGTGAAATTGAAGTAGTTGGAGATACACCGGTGTAAAACCAGTGTAAATGAGAGGAGAGTCAGGCTCTTGGGTCCAAAATAAAGCTCAGAAGTATTTGGAATTTGATGAAGGATTTCTCCCATGCTGGAGGAATCTAGTACAGGCCTTGTCATTGGCTTCCCAGAATGATTCAAAAATGGTTTTAAAAATTGCACTTAATTAGTTTCTCCAACATTCTTAGTGTCTTCAAGGAACAAAATATGTGGATCTAATTCATATGCCATTACTGTTAATTCACTTCTTTTAAAGGGGACATTCCAAGTGGCTGTAAACTTATCAGGAATCGTTCAGATTGTAAGGATATAGATTGGACGACGTACACTTGTGTGCTAGGGTTTCAAGTGTTTGGTAAGCACCATAACTTGCTTTTAACTTGCTTTTACCCTTTGTTTTGTTTAACCTTTATTTTTATGCTAGATTTTATCATGGAAATACTCGATTAATGATCGTGGTACGGTAATTGGAATGTTAGTACAGAATTGCTTCAGTTACCTCATGGTGGTGGTATTATCAGATACCCCCAACAATTCCCTTATGTCTGATGCACCATTCCAGGAGACTGACCACAATGCTGGCCATGTGATCAATCTTAAGCAGGATGTAGCTCTCTTAAGATTGATATTCTCCATGGATAATACATATTCATCTTCCGTTTAATATTAAAGGTTTGGGGTTTTTTTGTTCTACTCATTTTAGACTTTGGAGTTTGGGCCTTGAGCCATAAACTGTTGTGTTTTGAGAGATGGTACTGGGGATAGGAATGGGGAGGCGAGAAAGTACAGTAAAGATCTGAGGTGTATACTCTGTACTGTGTAGTCCATGACTCAGGAGGGTGGCTACACCATTTGAGGACTACAATTAAAGATAAGCAATGTGACTCCAAAGGAGGAGTGCTTTAAAAAATGAAGCAGATTTTTAAAAACAAATCTATAAAAATGTAAAGAATGGACTGTGTTATGTATGATTTTTATACCAAAACTCAGGGCTGTGGCTGAATAGTTCAAGTTATTTTCTGCAAAATGTCATTCTGTCAGTCCTAAGTGAGAGCCCTTCTGAGAAGTGTTGAGAGATATTGTTCAACCTGCCAATGTTGTGAACCAAATCATGTGAGCAGGGTGCTAAATGTTTCACATTCACCACTAGCACAAGAGATCTGCCTCTGGTGTTCACACTTATATGAAACATAAAAAGTAGGTAGAAGCAAGTCAGTAAATTCTTGGGGATGAGAGATGAGAGCGTGCAAAGCTTTTCTTTTTGGCTAGTGTGAGTTCAGTTTTCAATGCCAGTTTATTTGCTGGAAAGAAGAAAATAGAGAAATGTTTTTCTGAATGCTTACTCTTCGTGTAGCCTTTGATGATAACCACATACCCCCTCTGAGAGGATCTCCTTAATACGTAAGTGCTCTAGAAGGGCTACATTTCAGTTGGTGGCTACAGTGACACTCTTGTATGTCAAATAAGCCAGGCACCTGACAGTTTGGTCTTTATAATTGAAGACCTACAGCCCTTTCTCTTTAGAGGTGAACCGTTGAGATATGCTGGAAAATGCCTCGGGTGTAGGTGAACAGATACCTACACTGCTGCTTGTTGGTATTTTGATTAGGATTCTGGCTCCAATTAGCCCGAAAAATTAATGTAATGTTATACACGCACATGTTTATCCAATCCCTGTTGGTGGCATTCAGAGCAGATGGCTGCTTTCTCCTGAAGCTCTGAGTGTGTAAGACTGGATTGATTAATGATATTTGTCTGCAGCTTTGATTTCCTATCTTTCTTTGCTGTTATGGAGCAAACACTGAAAGAGTGGAAACTGTACCATGAAGGAATGGGTATTGTTAGTGGCTCACAGGAGATTCATCAGGTAGCAATGAGGAAGTGCAAGGAGCCAAGCTTTCAGCATTTTCACGAGAGCATAACATCCTGCTCAGTGAGCAATGAAACACTTTAGGAGGCAGAAGGACTGAGCCAGGCCTGTACCCTCTGTTACGTTATGATAGGATCCGAGGCACTCCTTTTAAAAATTTTTCTACTTTACATTTTGCGCTAATGAAAGATGCCATCTTGCAAGCACTAAAACTACAGCAGCACTACATTTAGCAACATAGCAGATACAATATGGGCAGCAGCTGTATCTTTCTCAGAAGTGCCCTTCAACCGTGATATAAAGGGACAATGTCTGGAGATGCAAGAGGAATTCTGTTTCCATGCTCAATCAGTCATTAGCTATACTGCTGACATTGCATACAAGAAAGTCAGTTGTAGTTGTACCGGTATCTGTATGTTTTAAACACCTATTCACTCTGATTTGGATTTAGACCACCAGCTCATTCTACTTAGCAGCCATCAGATAGGAGCTAGTGATGACCTGAGCCAAATTCAGCTCAGATGACATGCAGATGAACAGCTCTGTATCTCATTACCAGTACCCTATGCCATCCAGGCCCTTTCTTTCTTTTGTGTATTTTAAACTGCATTTCAGTTGCTGGTAATTCTGGTCAGAGTTTCTGATTTTTATCATCATTCCGTCCAGATTATCATGCACTTTTACTATTATGTACTAAAGTTATATTAAACTTAAAAGCTCTCAGATTCTTCAGAGTTCTAAGGGGTCTTGGGTTCACAATGGAAAGTGAAATCTGAGTGATACTTCTGAATGAAAAACCCACCAGTGACTCACTTGTGTGTTTAAAAATAAAGTGAGCACAGCAAATAGCGTGACATCAGTTATTCTGCCAATAATCATTTGTCATCTTCAAGGTGTCATTGCAGACTTAAAAGGTTCCAGGCCCATCATGTTTTAATTTTCTACTGTTGGGCATTCCTGGCCCTTAAAAACATCCAGGACCAATGACTTAGTCTCAAATTAAAGCTTTCTCATCCAGCATGAGACGTGAGTTCTATTCCTCATTCAGCCACTCACCTGCTGTGACGCTGGGCAAGTCACTTCACCTCTCAGGGCATGTTTTCCATACCTTCCTTTGACTTTTCTCTGTTCAGATTGTAAGCTTTTTTAGACATGGACTGTCTCGTGTCTGTTACAGTGCCTAGCACAAAAGGACTATCTTATAGGGACTACTTATACTGTCATACAAAATAATAGTAATAATATAAACAGTGCTATTTTTAAAAGTTTTTAAACATTCAATACTTTTTTTTTTACCCTGTCAGCCATGTTGATGGGTTACTCTCATCATACTTTTCTGAAACCTTGAAAGGAAAAATCCTACCAGTTTGTTAAAACAGATTATCTTTTTGTTTAAGACCGCTAATATCAATAGAGCCCTCACTCTCATTATAAATTAAGAAGGGGGACTTAGTATAGCTCTCTGGTCAAAATCCATCCAGAATGACATCTGTAATTTCAGGAAGCAGATAAAATTGTAGAGTTGTTGCTTAAGAAAATTCTTTATTTAGGCTCCTAAATATAAACTTCAAAGAAATGTCTGCAGCAGAGTTTTGAATATACTTTAAAGTTCATTTATTAGCCCCACCTGCTGGTCATACTATATTAATAGATTAAGAAGGTATTTTAAGATCGATTTAGTTCTAGCTGCTTGAAAATTCTTGAGATATTTATTTATGAGACAGACATCATTACTGTTGAGACATTCAAAATATTGCCCAGCAATTTCCTTAGCAATTCATGTAGTTCACTTCGGTAACTTATCTGTAGTAACAGTCGCTTGCGTAAAATATCCTCTAATACTGGCCAGGCTCCCTCCTCTTTCCTTAAAAAGTGTGAAAAATTAGGCATACCTTTAGTTTTCCCATGGCTTCTAATCTTCAAGATAAAATTTCCTGGCCCAGTGAAAAGTGTCACAAACAACCTTCATATAACCTCGTGACTAGAGGTGTTGCTTTTTATAACAATTTCAGATGTGAACAAGTTGTTTACTTTTAAAAAATTTGCAATGTTGAAAATATAATGCTGTAAAGCTTTCAGGCTGGCACTAAACCTACAGTTTACTCTGAGTTCTCTAATGTTTCTGTCCTGATGATACAAAGAAATGGCGGAAGTATTTTTAATGCCTAAACCAGTGGTCTCCAACCTTTTTACGCACAAGATCACTTTTTGAATTGAAGTGCAACCCAGGATCTACCCCGCCCCTTCCCTGAGGCCCCACCCCACTCACTCCATCCCCCCCTCCCTCCGTCACTCGCTCTCCCCCACCCTCACTCACTTTCACCGGGCTGGGACAGGGAGTTGGGGTTTGGAAGGGGGTGTGGGCTCTGGGCTGAGGCCGAGGAGTTCGGAGTGTTGGATCGGACTCTGGGCTGAGCCTGGGGCAGGAGGTTGGGGTGCAGGAGAGGGTGAAGGGCGCAAACTGTGGGAGGGAGTTTAGGTGCAGGAGGGGGCTCCGGGCTGGGGCAGAGTGTTGGGGTGCAGGAGAGGGTTTGCGGTGCTGGCTCCAGGAGAGAGCTCGGCTGGGGCAGAGGTTCATGGTGGAGGAAGAAGGTTTGGGGTGCAGGAGGAGGTATGGGGTGCTGGCTCCGGGAGGGGGGCTTCAGGGCTAGGGGTTGTGGTGCGGGAGGGGTGCGGGCTGCCCCCAGGTGGCACTTACCTCAGGCGGTTCCTGTAGGGTGGCCAGACAGCAAATGTGAAAAATTGGGACAGAGGGGGGGGGTGTAATAGGCACCTATAGAAGACAAATCCCCAAATATCCCGATTTTATAGTGACAGTCCTGATATCTGGTCACCCTAGGCTCCTGGTCAGCGGTGCAGTGGGGCTAAGGCAGGCTCCCTGCCTGCCTGTCTGCCCCGGCCCCACGCCGCTCCCAGAAGTGGCCAGCACGCCCGTGCGGCCCCTGGGGGGAGGGAGGGCACATGACTCCGTGCACTGTTCCTCCCTGCAAGCATTGCCCCCGTGGCTCTCATTGGCCGCAGTTCCCCGTTCCTGGCCAATGGAAGATGCGGGGGCGGTGCTTGCAGGCAGGAGCAGCGTGCGGAGACCCCTGCCCTGCCCTACCCCCCAGGGCCCCAGGGACGTGCTGGCTGCTTCCGGGAGCGATGTGGAGCCAAGGCAGGCAGGGAGCCTGCCTTAGCCCTGCTGTGCCACCGGACTTTTAGCAGCCGGAGATCGCAATCAACTGTCAGAGACTCCAGGATCAACCAGTCGATTGCAATCTACCAGTTGGTGACCACTGGCCTAAACCAATGCTTGTAGCTGTGGGAAGATATGCCTTCCCTGGCTATTTTGATCATTGATATCCTTTGCAATCACAGTGCCTAAAAAATGCAACAAAACACAAAAGGCTCTTCATATTTATACAACTCCTGGTCACCCAGCAAGTGGTGGCTGAGTTGTAAAAGTTGGCACCATGGAGTAAAGTATCATGTTTTAATTCTTAGTTAACCCTTTTTCCAGCTTTGCTCTTAGATATGCAAGACAATTTTTGCTGCATGTTGAAGCTCAAGAGCTTGCTTTTTTTTAGTTCAGTGCTCCTCCTTCGTTCTTTCACGCGATGTTACTTTTCTTCTGTCTAGACAGACCAGTTCCATGCTTTGCACTTACGTGCAATTCACTATGTATTTGTTTTATTTAAGCACTGTTTTCATATATGGCACATGTCCAGGCTGAGTTTCTGTGCAAAGTATGATGATCGGTGTGGTCTGTTTCTAATCATACCGCCATTAGAAAGAGGGTTCCACTACACACTAATTATTTTGCTCCAAAAAATTGTTTAAAAACAAAAATTTCAATTAATATAGTGTGCTGTATTTAAGTTTATTACATACTTCAAAAACTCACGTCACTTTTAGAACATGAATACGTGCACCAAACAGTGTTCATTTAAGAATTATCTGTTTTGGCAACAAGTTGAATTTTAAGTTAAGCACTTGTGCATCTATATTTGCAGGACTGGGGTCTTGAATAGCAAATTTAGCAAGTCAGATACATTTTCTTGGCATGACAAAATATAAACTTGAGATCAATATCCTATTCTGTTTCCTAATTTAATTTAATAAATGCATTGTTTGGCATTATTTTTAGCCTTATTTTAGGTTTCATGGATTATATTTTTGCTTCAGGATTTTTTTAAAATTTTCTTTTTAAATTACCGTTACTAAATATATCTGTGTGTCTATATCCTAGGAGTATGGCCTGAAGGATCAGATGGAACGGATATAAATGCTCTTGTCAGATCCCATAATCGAAAGGTGATAGCAGTTGCTGATGATTTCTGTAAGGTCCATGTCTTTCAGTATCCCTGCTCCAAGCCAAAGGTAAGTTTAGACTACTCTGTGGGGTGTATTATAGGCAGGGCTGGTAGAAAAGATTAAGGTTGCCTGACACTTTCCCTTATAAGACCCTGTTTTCATTTGCAACTTTGGCAAACCTTAATCATTTGGGATGAAATTTTCCATGCCAGATGGTTCAGCTATATGTAAGATGGGTCCCCACAACAGGTCCATCCTGTGCACTGAATGAGACAGGGACTCTGTCAAAATAATAGTATGTAGGAAGAGAGTATCTTATTTATAAAAATAATTTTGTTTGCCACTTGGTGGCAAACTAAATGTGTTGCTGGATGTTTTAAAGTTATCTATTTTTTTAAAATCCATATCTGGGCCTTTCCAAATACAGATTTCATGAGGACATATAGCCAGCCCAAACGTGGAATAGTCTCCTACAATTTGGAATTTATACACTTCAATAATAATACTCAAGAGAAAAGTATATCTTGGGGTGGGGGGATTGAATATAGATTGGTGTAGTTGGTGTATATAAATTATCCTTTGGAATACTCCAACAGATATTTCAATAGTGTTTTGATATTAACAAATAACAGGAAAAGATTGTGACAGTTAATTCCCTTCCCTCTCTCTCTCTCCCCGCCCCCAATTTGTTTCAATAGGCCCCCAGTCACAAATACAGTGCTCACAGTAGTCATGTGACAAATGTCAGCTTTACGCATAACGATGGTCACTTGATTTCAACTGGAGGGAAAGACATGAGTATTATTCAATGGAGACTTGTGGAGAAGATAACTTTGCCACAAAATGACATTGTAGTAGAAATTGGTACAACCAAAGCACCCATCCCTGCCAATGAAAGCGGGGTAGAGTCCCCTGCACCTCTTTCACAATCATTTGATGAAATGGCACAAAATGAAAGCATAACTGGCAGCTCTCTCACATGTTTGGAGAGCAATTTGGAGCAGACTGTGGAGGCCAATGAAGAGCAAAGTGAGGAACAAAGTGAAGGGAGCAGTCTGGATCCAGGTGAGCCAAGCTACGAAGAACCATCCAATGAAACAAGTGAGGAGCACAGTGAATCCACTGTTACTGAAGACCAGCAAGATAATTCACCGGTGTCTTAACACTTCAAACTCAGATGGTCTTTATTTTCCGTTGGTGTGTGTGCTTTCATAAAGGGGAGAGGGTTTAAATAGGGGAGGGGAAATAGCTGAGATTCGTGCCCACTCCAGCTGTTGGGTTTCAGTGAGATTTTTTGTCTGACTTTGTTTCAATATGTGAACTATCCCAAGGGCCCAGCTTGACAGTTTATGTCAAGAACTGGTCAAAGTTAGTAGTGGGACATGACCATAGGTTCATTTTTAATTCTGAAATTGCTGTCAGGAAGTGGCATGATGTAAATACTGGAAAAAAGGTTAGTTATAAGGAAAAGCTGAATAAACCACCTTAATCCTGTGAAAGTGTTTTCTGGAAGTACTAACACCAAACAGAAGCACTGAATAAATACCAGCTGAATAATACTATGCTGTTTTTCCAGGTGCATAAAAAAAATCTGAAAAATTAATTTTGTGGAGCTGTTCTTTCTTTTTTAATAAAAAAAAGAGGAAAAACAAGAAAATAATGCCATGTTCATGAAACTGCCTTCTTGATCTAACACATATGCAATTTTCTAACACTACTAATTCCTAATGGAGTGTGGACATGCTTGCAGTCTGTCTGCCCTAGGTGCTGCTCGTTCTAAGGCAACTCATATTAAGGAACAGTTTTTATTGATCCTTGTGTATAGACCTATTTAATCATAGAACTTAACCAAACATCGGTTTGTTTATGAATTATTGACAACCTAAAAGTTGATTTAAAATATAAGAGGCAATTGTGTTTTCAAAGAATTGCTCGCCTTGATATTTTGATGTGAACAGAAGAGAATGCATGACAAACAAAACAAAAATCTGATGGTTCTAGGGTTAAACGTAGGCTTCAAGCAGAAATCGTTCCCTTACTTCTAGGAGAAATATAAATATAGTTAAATTGTTAAATTGGTGCTTGGGATTAGTATAGTAAGATGTTACCTTTTTTTTTTTTCCTGTTATGGGGTGACTTTAAGAATCAATAAACTGCAAATGTTTTTTTACTGGCTCCTTTAGCAGTCATGATAATATCACAATAATTTAGATAATGTTGCGTATTTTGAGATTTCCTTTTATTTTTTTTAATTTTGTTGGTAATTTTTTTCTTGCTCTTATGTGGCTATACCTGGCCAGTTACAGGATATCATGGCATTTGTTATGCATTTGGAAAGTAAATTTTTTTTTTTTTACAAAACTTGTCAGACAGCTACATTTGTTTCTTAAGTACATAAGTTTCCTACATTAAAAAGAAAAAAATAGATTTACTGACAAATATGCATTTCCTATGTACTTGTTTATATTTTGATTACATAGAATTTTTTTTAACTTGCTGCATCGTGCTGATATTTTAGGTTTTAGTTAGAAAGTCTTGTTTAGAAACTTTGGATGAGTTCATAAGTCTTAAGTGTGCGAGCGTTTACGTGATTGTGCCATTCCAAAGTGCATCAAAACTGTCATTCCCTTTCTAGTATCTTCTCAGGAGTAATGCTGCAGATCAGGTATTTAGTCATCATTTGGTAAGATCAGAAAACTCAAATGGACTCCCAAAGGATATTTAGAACATTTATATATATAAAATATCCTCTTGTTTACAACAGTTCCAGAAAACCTCAAAATAGTTCTCTTCAAATGAAGGGAGATGTGGATTCCAAGCAACCCAACTGTTTAAACTGTGCTCTGTACATAGTATTTTATTGGAGAGCTCTAGTGTGTCTGACTTACAGTTTTGCAAAATAATTGTGACAGAAGATAAAGATCAGCTCATCAAATTATATGGTTTCAAATGAGGAATATGCTGTAAGGTGAGAAAATAATTCTAATAAAGGGGAAAGGGTTTATCAAAGCTAGTGAGGCACGGAGCTCTCTCTATCATTTTTATGAACTCCATATAAGCAACACATGTCATTTGGAAACATCTATCACTTAGGGGTTGCCATGTAAAGTAAGAGTTATAGTTGTGATATTCTTGTGTTGTAGTTCAAAAGACTCTACTAATATGCAAAAAGCCTTACAGCTTTCAATTGCTGGCAACTACTGTTTAACCGATAATTAAATCTGTGATAATGGATGGAAATGGGTGGGATTATGTCACTGTAGATGATTTAGACAAATAATTGTGAATGAAATATGATTCAGAGTGTTTCATGTGAAGATGTTTGAGCCATTTCTATCTATCATGCATTCCTGTCTCATGGCAGAAAATTTTGAAGATTAAAAAAACAATAAAATAATCAAAATAATACATTGCCTTTATGTCATTCAATAAAAGTGCTGATTCCTTTATATACATATTAAATGCCAGTTTTCATCAGATCCCTGGTAATGCGTTTATCGGATTATTTTTTCTTTCTTTCTTTAATACTTTCTTGTCTCTGACTAATGCTTTTGCTGGTAACCCTCTTCCTGGCTAATAAAGGGTACCTGTTCACTGGGAGAAACAGGAAATATTCACACTACTCCAAATCACATTAATGTGAGTGGACTTACATGTCTGCTCATTGCTTTGGAAATGTACCCCTAAGTGGATGGGGTTTAGACGCATACAACGTCTCCATTCCACTGATGGACTAATAGGTTGGCAAGACCACAGTATAGCAGTTGATTAAGGAGATCACAATACTGGGTAGAATATTGCTGTGCTTTACTGGACTCTACACAGGAAATTTAGAATGTGTCCTACTGAAAGATACATGAAGGTTACAGTTGTATTTTGGATATAATGTAGTAAGTATGCAATCACACTTTCACTTCACTAATGTCATCATCTTGGGTCAATATGGGGGAGCTGGTAGTGACCCCCTATATAGTTAGGTTGCCTTAACACTTGCTGCCATTAAAGATTATTGTGTTGTTTTTTGTTGTTGTTTTAAAGAATCTGTAACATCTCCATTGCTTGCTGCAGGCCTTTGAAATACAGGAGAGGGAAGAGAAGGGCCTTTTCTTTGTCCCATGAAATTCCATTCAAGTTTGACTGAGATATCAACTGCAGGCCAATCTCCCGCCAACCACCCTCACTGCGGACACTGCACTTGGCACCAGCTGCCCATTCGGGATAGCAGCTTTCTTATAATGACGGCTAACGTGCTTGGTCCTGTAGCTCAAGTATTAGACGTCTATGCTGGGGCTGAAGGCTCATGGTTCACAGATCCAGGTCTGGACTTCACAGCTCAGATCCATCTGTGTTAGGCCGGTTAGAATGCCAGCATGAGCTTCAACAGCAGGCCTGGGAGCAGATGAACTCTAAGAAATGTTGCTGCGACAGATTCTCTCATGACAGAAGTGCACTTAGTGCAGGAGGCAGGGGCGCTGGAACAATCTGTACAGTGGGGCTGGCTGAGAGCCATTGAACCAAACTGTAAACCCTGTATATAATGGAAACCACTTCAAGCCAGGGGGTGCTGCAGCACCTCCTGCACCCTTAGTTCCAGTGCCTATGGGAGGAGGTGTGTGGGAAGAGCGCCAGGCTGACAGATCCAGCTCCCGGGGCCAGCCCCAGTCCCATTGCCACTTAGGGCTCCTTCCAGGCAGCTCTAAATTATGCCACTAGAGGATTGGCAGAGCAAAAGGAATCTCTACTATGCCACTTCCTGACCCCATCGTGTCCCTATGCCTGGGACAGAGGCCCAGAATCTTGGGAAAGCATAGACACACCAGCAGGGTGTTCCCTTGCACCAAGGAAATTCTCTACTGGCAATTCGCTGTTGGATGCAGCCCCATTACACCAAATGAGTAACGCAAAGCAGTTGGGACACCACATAAGAATCTGGCCCTTAAAATCCATCAGCATAGGGGGAGATTTTCCAATACACAAAGGGTAGTTAGGTATCAGGGGGTAGTCGTGTTAGTCTGTATCCACAGAAACGAGGAGTCCGGTGGTACCTTAAAGACTAACAGATTTATTTGGGCATAAGCTTTTGTGGGTAAAAAACCCACTTCTTCAGATGCATGGAGTGAAAATTACAAATACAGATATAAATATACTGGCACATGAAGATAAGGGAGTTACCAGTGTTGACAAGGCTAATTCAGTCAGGGTGGATGTGGTCCACTCCCAATAATTGATGAGGAGGTGTCAAAACCAAGAGAGGGAAAATCAGACATCAGGAACGGTAACATACAAAAGCCAGTAGGAGAACACTTCGATCTCCCTGGACATTCAATAACAGATTTAAAAGTAGCCATCCTTCAACAAAAAAACTTCAAAAACAGACTTCAGAGAGAAACTGCAGAGCTGGGCTGGGACAGGGTGGAGCAGGGAGGGGCTGGGCTCCCTACACTGGCGGCTGCTCCTCCCTTGAGTGGCAGCCCATGCCCCTCTGGCCACTAGTCCACAGTGCCCTGCAGCACAGGGTGATCCTATTGACTCCGGCCTCTAGGCCACACTGACCTGCAGTAAAAGGTAGTCCTGTTGACTCTGACCCTGAGCTGTTGTGGAGGCTCGGGAGATTGGGCTACTTGAGCTGCCTAAGCTCTACTCTAATTCCCCCACAACCTGATACCTCCCTGGTGGGGTATACCTACCTCGCAGCACTCCAGTTATACCATTGTTCACAGTCTGAGACTAATATCTTCAAAGATACTATCTCCCCTACTGTGGGACTTTTCAGCAATTTTTGATGATTTTGCCGTGCACCCTTAATTAGCACATTGACTGTGCTCAGAATCATCTCCTTGTCACTCAGCTGGGTCTACAAAAGCTGTCAGTGAGCGCACCATTATCCTTCCAGTCCACAAGAAAGTGATGATATTTACCTATGATTGTTGTTTCTTAATTTTTCAAGTTTCCTCTCATAAAAGTCCTGTTTTGTCATCTTATCATGGCTGTTGGCTTTCTATTTTTTTACATCAATCACAGCAGTCTCTTACCAAAAGAGAGCTCAGTCCATTCCTGCTTTGGCAATGTTATTTCTCACTCACATTTCAACAGCACCTCATGCAGCCATTGTGCCTCTTTCTCTCATTTCATTCTTTTCCTGCAAGAGGGTACAGGCACATGACGAAGAAGGAAAGACATTTCAGTTACACTTCCTTGGATCTCTAGTCCCATTGTCTGATCAAAAGCAAGCCGGCATACTCATGGAATAAATCCTGGTAATTTGCATAATATTAATAAAGAAATATTATGTTTCAAGACACAGGGCATAAGTGTCTTCAGTAGGGGGTGAGTTTTTCCATAGACGGTAGATTCCACGATTTAATAAATCACTTGTTGACGAGTGCTGTGGTTAAAATAGATTAAAACAGGAGGGGAAATTCTCACCACACTTGCCCAGGAGGGAGCCAAGGGGCTCTCTCCTAAAACTAGGACAGTAGAGGGAGTTGGCCCTCTGTTTTAGCAGAGAAAGAGAGAAGCTGTACATTTTCCCACCACCACCACATTTCTCCTCACTTTAACCTCTAAACTGAGGGCTGGTTCATTGCCCTGTGTTCTGCATGGAGGAGATGCGCTGCACAAAACTCACCGTTCTCCTCCTCCCTCTAGCACACAAGGGGTGTGAGACACATCCATGGCAGTATCCATCTGAATTGCTGGCAGCCCCAGTGTAGATAGCGTGTATTTAAAAATACTGTGTGTACATATCTATTGCGACAAAGCTCTGTCCTTATCTCCTTGGTCCTGCATTTCCTGGTGGATTTCGCTAGCCTCAGAGGCTCACTGTGACCCTCCATGTAGCTCTTCTCTTTCTAGAGGCAAGGGTCACAGCCTACTGAGCCATTTTCATCATAAGCCAGCAAAGGAGGTGAGGAGAAGCTACCGTCCCTTGCACAGTCTCTGTTGTGTCCCAGTCTCAGTGATTAATCGGGGGCGGGGGGGTGAAGGGGAGCCCGGGCCCACCCTCTACTCCGGGCTCCAGCCCAGGGACCCTAATAGTATCAGCTATGGTAGCTGAGGGCTGGTCCACACTAGTGGGGGGGGGTCGATCTAAGATACGCAACTTCAGCTACATTATTCACGTAGCTGAAGTCGAATATCTTAGATCGATTTTTAAATTACCCCCAGTCCACACGGCAGCAGGCAGGCTCCCCCGTCGACAGCGCTTCCTCCGCTCGCCGAGCTGGAGTTCCAGTGTCGACGGGGAGCGTTTCTGGGATCAATTTATCGCATCTAGATGAGACGCAATAAATCGATCCCAGAACATCGATCACTACCCGCCAAATCAGGCGGGTAGTGTAGACTAGCCCTGACTTTTTAGAAACAGGACACATACAATTCCCTGGGCCACTTCTCCATAGCAGCCCCCACTTCCTCAATATCCACTTCAACCTTACCTCAGGGCCTCCTTCCTTACGCCTGATATGGTTTGTACTGCTCAGTCTCTCCTACATCACAGTTTCCTCCTACAGCTCCTGACACGTGCCCCTCACCTGACTAACTCGGAGGTTTTTAACTAGTTTCAGCCAGCACCTGGTCGACTTCAGGTGTCCCAAGGAACCTAGCTGTCCTCCCTGCCTTCTGGGAAGATCTTAATTGGCCCCAGGTATCTTAATTGATCTGGAGCAGCTGCCATTTGCTTATCCTTGTAACAGGGATTTGTTTAGCCTGTGGCTAATATATCTGTCTCCCACTACTTTACTATAGCCATCTGGCCTTGCCCCATCACACTATCTTTATAAGACCAATTCATAATCATTTTGTACCAGATCAATATTTGTCAAGGGGAAACACCCCATTCTACCCAATCAAAGGCCTTCTTTGTATCTAAATATAAACTTTTCTAGGTGGGGCCATTACTCAAGAAGAAACATTGGAGGCAACAAAATGTTTTTCCCCCAATAAGGCCCTCTCCTCTGATGGATTTTCACAGTTTCAGACCTTTCTTCGCTACTAAAATGTCTTTTTAATAGCACTCCTGATTCCAGATTATTTGTCAGTAATGATGTCATCTGCTATCTCTCATAAAACGGAGAATATTGTAGCTCATATAACCCTTCTACCACCTTTAAACTAATCATATCAAAATCTTGGCAAAGGTTTCAGCTTCCAGACTCGAGAATCTTCTGCCGGAAGTTGTAAATAAAGACCAAATTGGGTTTATTAAAAAAGAGAAAAATCTTGCTGATAATAAAAGACCATGAAATGTTTTCCATTCTACTGATCAGATAAATCTGTTAGTAGCCTTCTCTCTCATTAACCCCAAACTGTAGTGTACCATTATTAGCAACATTTGTGATAGCCTTAGAACAGATTTGGTTACTTGAATTACCCAGGCTTTCTCCCTGAGTACAAGTGTTTCCAGTTCAGCTGCAACATAGAATATTATTTAACATGGATTTCTAAAGTAGGGTGGAAGAGGGGGAAAGTTTTTGTATTCAGAAATCTTATTTACAACTTGAATTCTTTCAATTCTCCCATGAATTAAAGAATTATGGCTAAAAAATTTGTCAAGGAGACTAGTGATTTTGGGTGTCCAGCTTGAAACATCTTAAAGGGAACCGATTTTTGGAGCATGAGTGCTCATCCTCAATGCTTTCTGAAAATGAGTCAGTTTTTAAATTCTTGGCCAATAATACAAGAACGGGGATGTTCCAGGACGAGCAATAAATTTAAAACTGATAAAAGGAGATACTTATTTTGCAGAACACATAGGTTGCCTGCGAAACTCCTTGCCACAACATATACCACAGGTTTGATCTGAAATTGCAATTTCTATGTTCCTATGTTTTGTAGTGGGCTGAGTCAAGTGTTCATTTAAGGTACAATAATAATATAACAGATAATAGGAAATAAATTCAATTTCATCTTAGCTACAAGGAAATGGATAATGAAATAATGGGGTGTATTCCATTTCTGCCCCTGATTTATAGCCAAAAGCATTACTTACAATTGCAGGAACCACCTATACATATTAAAAAGAATGATTCTGTAACTGTACAGAGCACAGCGTTTTTTCTGTCCCTTTATGACCACGTCTATAATAAATTGTTTGCTCTCCCTGCTTTCTGCTGCATCAAAAACTATTATAAAATTCAATGCCAACAAAAGTTTAAATTCCCGAAACATATTATGTAAGGGGCCCTCGTATGATCCCTTCCCTCCCCGGAGTGCCTCATGTCCCATCGAAAATCTTGGGAGCCTCTTTTAAAAGCTGGATCCTGTGTTTTAGACAGTACCTCTCTGCAGAAGGCTGTAAAGCTTGGTCTAATTTTACTGTTCATGTTTTATGCACATGTTTTAACTACAAATCTTTCATGTCCTGCCTTTTCCTTAAATACATAGTTTACAATGTACAATAGAGGGAATGAAAATCAGATGTGTGGTGGAATTAAGCAGGTTTTTGACTGGCCCAGAACTGAGTTTCTGTAAATTTGGTTTGATTTGTTCTTGTACCTCCAACTTCCATAGGCCTTTAAATTCCATTTACTCCTAAAATTGAACTAGCGTGTGTAGGAAACTACCATTCATTCTACAGATTTATAGACAAAAGCAACAAAACGCACCATTGTTCTTGTGGCCCCATTCAGCAAATCAGCCCTTGATGTACCAAAAAACATGCAAAAAGAGACTATAAAGGATGTAGATCAGGATTTCTCAAACTCCATTGTATCGTGATCCCCATCTGACAACAAAAATTAGTGTAAGACCCCGGGCAGGGGACCGAAGCCTGAGCCCTGCTGCCCCAGGCAGGGGGCCAAGCCCAAAGACTAA
The DNA here is from genome assembly GCA_033296515.1 of Macrochelys suwanniensis. Classification (NCBI taxonomy): domain Eukaryota; kingdom Metazoa; phylum Chordata; order Testudines; family Chelydridae; genus Macrochelys; species Macrochelys suwanniensis. Next base: position 162,613,012 of record CM065777.1, read on the forward strand.
GCCCTGCTGCCCGGGGGTGGGGGGTGGGGGGTGAAGTCTAAGCTTGAGGGCTTCAGCCCTGGGCAGGGAGGCTGTAACCTGAGCCCTGCAGCCCAGGGCGGAAGCCCTCAGGTTTCGACTTCAGCCCTGGGTGGTGGGGCTCTGACTTTGGTTTCAGCCCCAACAAGTCTGCCAGCCTTGGTGACCTCATTGAAACAGGGTTGCAACCCACTTTGGGGTCCCGACCCACAGTTTGAGAACCTCTGATGTAGATTTATTAGCAAAGTAAAAGCCAACTCCCAAATTAATAGTTATGGATCAAGGAAAAATACAGTGAAGGCAGCAATAGTTCTTTTTTAGTAAGGGCGAGTTCAAGATGTAATTAAATTCAATCACGTTTAGCAACATTGGCTGAGCAAAGCACACATTGGCTTATACTTAACTCTCAGGCACTATGCAGCAATTGTACAAGTGCAACAGCTAATTACTTGTTGCCTTCTGGCTTGTACTGATGTTCATCCAGCTGTGCTTGCTTGTTGCCATCCATTCTAAAGTGGTGCCTCTCACAAATCATGGTCCCCTGCTTTATCTTGTAGCTGCTGTGTGCGCGTGTTTGCTTTGAGTAACCTAAGGGTTTGGCTACACTTGCACTTTATACTGCAATAAAGCCTCCTAGAGCGCTCTACCTTACTCCCCGTCCACACTGGCAAGGCACGTAGAGCGCTATAACTCCCTGTTTAGAGTGCTCCTGGTACTCCACCTTCCCGAGAGTATTAACAGCTGTTGCGTCTTGGCTGAGACACTCCAGGGCCAGTGTAAACGGGGAGTAACGTTATTACGCACTGATTGACCTCCGGAAGCTGTCCCATCATTCCATTAAGCTTAAGCCTCTCGGCGGAGGAATACGGAAGTGTGGTTTCAAAGCTCCGTTTCAAACAGCGGTTGCTTATCTTCTCCTGGCTGCTTATCCGCATCAGTAAATGTTTGCTGTGAGTGAGTGAGAGGCAGGAGTTGGGGGGTCTGATAGGGAGCTGAAACACTGTCAGCACTCCAAAACCTACTCTCTCTCTCTCCCCCACACTCCCTGTCACACTCCACCCCACCTCCCCCATTTGAAAAGTATGTTGCAGCCACTTGAACGCTGGGATAACTGCCCATAATTCACCACTCCCAATGCCGCTGCAAATGTGGCCACACCAGTGCACTTGCAGATGTCAGTGTGGACAGACTGGAGCGCTTTCCCTAGTGTGCTCTCCGAAGGCCGGTTTAACTCAAACCGCTCTACAGCTGCAAGTGTAGCCATAGCCTAAGGTTTCTTTGAGTTACCTAAAACTGCTAGACTTTCCTGGGTCTCCAGCAGGGGTGGCTCTCACCATTTTGCCACCCCAAGCAGGGGCGGCAGCCCCACCCCTGACGCAGGCAGTCCCAGTCTGCGGTGGAAAGAGAAGGGCGGCAGACCTGCCGCCCCATTGCCGCCGTGGCGGGCGAGAATGGGGCGGCAGTCCGAGTCCCGCGGCGGCAATTCGGCGGCTGGAAGAGTGGACCTGCCGCTGAATTGCCACCGCGGGACTCGGACTGCTGCCCCATTCTCGCCTGCCGCCCCAAGCACCAGCTTGGAAAGTTGGTGCCTGGAGCCGGCCCTGGTCTCCAGTTGTAATCCCAACTCCAAAGACAAATTTTTCTTTTGATGGTTGGCAATAGGATTGAGGGAATATGTGAAAAATGCTTAATGAATATGCACCTGGAATACAAATGCTGTGATTACATCCATTTTGCATTCACTTTCTTGGAATAATCTACTCCTAACAAATTTGATTTCTGGCAGGTATGTTCACTCGCGCATCAAAGTTTAAGCAAACATGGCAAGCACATTTCAACACACAAATTGAAGTGTTAAAATAGCAAGCTGACTATAAACATTTGTTATCTGATTATCCACTCAGATAATATATAAATAATAATATAAATAATAGGTGGCTAGCAGGGAGTTACTGCTAGCCTGACCAACAGTAACTTGTGGATAGCTTTCTGCTTGGAAATTTTCCTGGATTCAGACCTAGAGCCATAGAGTTCCAAGCTCTATGGAGGGCCATCTGTGTAATCTAGAGGCTAGAGGGTATAATGCAATGGAGCCATTGTTCTCACGCACTGAGGATTTAGCCCCTAGCTTGGGAAATATTATTACTGTTCTCTGCATATCTGAGTTTTTCGGCTATTTTCATTGTTTTTCACTTTTTGCTTTTCGTTATTGTCACCATTTGTTTGCATAGCATCTGCTTTTTCTCTTCAAGTAAAAAGTATGTAACCATTGCCTATGACATCTTGGTTATACAGAGTGCGGTACTTATCACCATGGTACTGAAGTCTGCACAAAATTAGGTGCACAGAAGCAAAGGGGAATTTTTTCCTCCAGAGAAGGGTACTGTGGCTTTGTAGGAGTTGGATTTTGTTTCTGAAGCACATTTGTGGGAGAAGGCTTTAATGAAAAGTTATATTTTATACCACGAGGTAAGCCCTGTCAGGCTTGGGTTTAAGCTAATCTTTCCTGGCCAGTAGTTCCACAGCTCGTGTCCTGGCAATGAAAAGGCTCTGTTATCAGGTTGCTTGATAGGCTGTCTACCCAGCTGCATCATCTATGTAGAACATAATTGCCTTGGCAAATCAGAGAAGATAAATCAGTCTCTGAGGTAGCCAGGTCCCAATCCGTGAACTCTGCTCTGAAGCCAGTGGGGGAGTCGGGACCAGCGTTCACATCTGCCTTTGTTGCTAATGAGGGGCACTGCTGTGTGCTGTACTAGTTTTATATAGTGGTTGCATCCAACCCCAAGCAGAGTGAGTTACAACACTCCAATCTGGAAGTGACAAATGTGGATCACCCTGATGAGTTCTCATCTGAAAAGAGTGGGCCAGTCTTAATGGGGACCCTGTGCTTTCTTTTAAATTGAGTCCGCTATAGTTTTCTTTGTCATTTCTAGTCAGACTGAAATAAGAAAATTGTGAGGTCCCACAGACTTTTCCTTCCCCGTGAATTTAATCTCCTCCCTATGTTCCTCATCACAGCAGTGTCCCTGGGTACTGCAAACAACCAGCACTGCTGGCACCAGAAAAACTGAAGACTCAGAAGTCTACAGACCCATGGAACAATAAATCAACCAGTTCACATAGCTAGTCTTGCTGATCATGAATTTTTTGAAAACATTTTGAAATGGTCAAAATGTCAATATTTTTAAAATGAAAATTTCTGTTTTGGGTTTGAAACAACTTTTTCATTTTGAAATTTAAGTTAATTTACAGTTTTCAAAAGAGTAAAAGATTGAAATTGGAACAAACCATTTTGACCAAGTCCCACCCCCCCCCCTTTTTTTTGGTTCACAAAAATTTGCGATTTTGACTTTAAGATTTTGAAAAAAAAATTCAAAGTGTTTGGAGACAGGAAAACCATTTCCTGCCCAGCGCTACACATAACTAAAGATTGTGCTACTGCTGGAGCCAATAATCGAAGGCCAAGAACCAGATGTTTGAACCAGTTTTAAATCTTTCTTGCACATTAACTTCTGTTAGAAGCAGACTTTACTCAAGCTTGTCGATGTAAATAAAGAGGCAAATCCTCAACTGGTGTAAAGTCCATTGGCTTCAATGGAGCTATAACAATTTACAGCAGCTGCCCCAAAGTCTCCAACAGAGTGCAGCAGTCAGGAACAATCTGGTGTCACACAAGAATACTGCTTCAATGGTGCGTTGGGTGCTGCTTTTGGCAGGAACATTGTAAGATTCCTTTTTGAGCAAGGCAGCCAAAACCAGGAGCATCATGCTAATAGACGGTTGCACGGTAGAAGGAAAAGAATACACGTGCCTCCCATGGGCAGTGGATAGCATAGGTAAGGGAAGGCTGTGCCTCCCCGAACAGCCCCATGTGGCCCTGTCCACGCTCTGCTCCGAGGCCCCCTCCTGCTTGCCGCTAGTTGGCCCCAGCCCAGGCAGGCTGCTCTTCTGGGAAGCCTGCTGGGGCTAGGGTGGCTGGGACTTGGGGTGGCTGGGGCCACGCCACCCAGCACATCAGGACTGGGGGAGGCACGCACCGCCCGCACAGTGCTCTGGATTTGGGGAGAGGGGAGCCACATGCCACCCACTGGGCTCTCTGGGGCTGGAGGCGCTCGGGCAGCCCGAGCCTTGGGGGCCTGGTGGCTGCAGGGGCAGAGGGGAGGGCACTCTGGGCTTCCACGGGGGAAGAGGGGTGGGAGGGGCGGGGCCTCAGGCGGCTAGCCTCCCCGAGCCTGTGGTTCACCCATCACCCATGGTGCCTCCCTAACTCCATTTATCAGCAACGCTGTTCCTGGGAAATTTGCAGACCAGGCAGGTGATTTCCAAATACAGTGTTATGTATGTAGCTATGAAACTGACTTTCCCCCCCCTAAAATTTCTTACTCCTTTCCTTCTATGTAGAGTTTAACCACCATTTTGGTTGTAATCACTCAGTGCAGACTCTTGGAGGAGAGACACACTCTGTGCTCTCTCATGGAGACTTTTTTCTTATGTTCTGCTGTGTTTTGCTAAGCTCTTAATAGGAAAAAAACGTTATTCCTGGAAAGTGTATCTCCACTCTTTGTAAGTGGAAAAACATAAAAGTGATTGGATTTTCATGTTTTTTGAAAAGAAGCTGATTATGCAGTACAAGGAATCTACCTACGTCCGAGGACAGCAGGTCTTTAACTAAAACATTGTGAAAAGGGAATGCAAAAATACTAGGTGTGAGAACAGAATTCCCTGAATACTGATGTGAAGGCAGTCTCTTACTCACTGCTAAGCACCTCTTCCCAGAGTGCTGTAAGAGATTAAGAACAGCAGTGAGTTCTCTCTGAAGCCGGATCAAGACCAATCCTCTCCCGCACCCCTCCTTCCTTGGCCCTAATCTTTGTTTGCTAGTTGGTGCTGCTGGGCGTTTTTTCATTCCCCTCATTCTGGGGAAGGGCTTCCCTGCTGAGATGAGGTTTGCAGTGTGCCCTAGACGTGGCAACACATGGGCTCATTCTGATCTCTGTGATATTGAACTACCTTTTGTAACCTTTACATATGAAGGATATTACTCCGCCATCTCTGCCAAATACATGAAATTGAAATGGGAGTGGAATGTAAGCTCTCCAGAAATAGGGCCTCCATACATGTTTAGTGAACACAAGCCAGGCATTTTTGCGGAGCAGGGGGAAAAAAAGCCCCTAAATTAGAGTATTTGCAACCATTTTGAGAATGCTTTTCTTGCTCACATATAAGAGCTAAAGCCAGTTGCCATCACAGTCCCTGTTTTATCTGTTTCTTTCAATACAGTCATAAGAAGTATTTCCTTTCCCCCGATGGATAGCCTGATGGATAGCCCCTTGATCCATTTCCCTTCAGGAAGTAGAATGAAAACGGATATGGGATAACATGTCCGCTTGCACACACAGCTGTTTTATGCCGTACATTAAGATCTCAAAGGTGAGTGCCCTGTTTATGTCAGCAGCTACCTCAAAAACAGCAACTCAGCAGCATCTAAAGTGTGTGTGTGTTTGTGGGGTGTGAGGGAAGCACAAGACTGTCCAGCATATATCTTTGAAAAATTTGAGAGCTTAACAAAGAATTGGGTCACATCTGACTGCTACCATCTGGCCCACTTCACTCAAAGATTACCCAGGAATGTATTTCACATGTGTCTTTGGAACAAGATTGTGAGCTGCCAAAAAGAAAATATTTTACAGCTGAGGGTTGCCTTTAAGTCTCTAAATATTTCAAATGCAATAACCAAAAGAGAAGTTCATGTTATAGCAGGGTGCGTATCATTCAAAATCAGCCTCTCCTGTTTGTCTCAGCAACTTTTGATTGAACTTATTAGGTTTTTTAAAGATCTGTGGCTGTACCATAGTTTCCTTACCAGAAAAATTCCCTTGCAGGTTGATGTCCTAAATAGGCAACTGATTCCGAATGGATGGACCCCCAGAGAAGCTGATGGGAGATAGTGTGGCCTATTGGTTATATCACTGTACTGGGACTTGAGATGGGGTTCTACTCCCTGCTGTCCTGCTGGGTGACCTTGAGCAAATCACTTCTCCTTTCTGTGACTCAGGTTCCTCATCTGTAAAATGGGGCAAATGATACTGACCTTCTTTATAAAGCACTTTGAGATCGACTGATGAAAAAGCTCTATAGAGGAGGTAGCTGCTGCTGCTATTAATATTATTTATTTATTATTGTTCATGCAGGTGCAGGGGTCTGCTTAGGAGGAGCCAGATGCACCGTAGGGTACATTACATGATATAATGCTGCATTGATCTGGTTCCTTTCATTGCACTCAGGATGATAGTACATTTATTCGGTGCTATTTAATGCAGTGTAAGAAAAAATTCTCTATAGCTGGGTAAAATGTGAAAGATTTAGGGAGCTTCCCCTCACCACTCTTTTGTTTCACCAAAACAAACTGAAATGTCCACAAGTGAAACCCTACTGTGTTATCCAGAGCACAGCAATGAAGGAGTTAACCTTCTCTCTCTCTCTCTCTCTCTCTCTCTCTCTCTCTCTGCGCCACAAATTGTCTGTCCTAAGTAGCAGAGCTGGGCGAGCTGTGGACAACTACTAATTAATTTCTCCAAGCAAACTATAGAAGAGGTCTAATGTGGGGAGAAGAGCGTTAGGGATGAAGGATCTCTAGGAAGCTGGAGCTGCATGTGAGGCACTTGCTTTTGCCTTGACTCACTTATTTTGTCTGAGGGAAGGAAGCCCTGTTGTTTTTTGTCCCGCTAACACTTTCATTTGCATGTGTCCCAAAGTACACAGCTAACATGCTTAAATCCTGCCAAATGATGTGAAATCCTTGCCTGCGTTGCCACATACAGCCGGGGAGAGGGAAGGCAGGTGTGCCTGGGCTGGTGGTAATGAGAATTTGGGCTGTTCTTCACTAGGCCACTAGCCCAAGGACAGCTCAGGAGCAGAGTTACTAAAAGCTGCCATTTGATCGCTATTCAGTTGGCTCTGGGCAATGACTTGCTGGTCATGGTCAAGCAGCCAGTGGACAGGTGTTTACATCACAATAACCATCATTATGAGTGGCACTGAACTGTCATCTTTACCGTTAGTCTCAGCAAAGTGATTAAGAACTGCATAGCTACCTGCCCTCTCTATCCCCACTTGAGGGAGTACCCTTACTTAGGTGATAGCTGGGGCCTATCAATGGGGCCATGTGGAGGAAGTTTAGGCTTCCCCTGCCCGTGTAGTAATTGCACGGTAGACAGAGGATTTTAATCACAGGATTTTCTGTCCAGCATCTTTCACAAGCAATAAAGATAAAACAAACACTAAACCAAAGCCAATCTCTTCCACTGCCAAAAGTGGGGGAGTAAGTCCTGGGCATATCCAGAAAATTGACCAAACCATGATGAAACCTTGCAGGTTTGTATTTTTTTAAAATGGCAGAGTTGGCAATATTTGTACCTTGTTCACATTTGCAACTTGTTGCCACCCTCACCCCGCAGCTTCACAGGTGAAGATCAAGAGTGGGTGTTCACAGTTCTGCTTCAGACCTAGGATAGTAAGGCAGATGGGGCAACAAACAGAGCCTGCGTTTGTTCGTTGAATTATTTCCTGATTTACTCCACCCTATTGCAGTAACCAAAACGATAAGCCATGTAGTTCAGGCCTGCACAACTCGTAAAGTGGCGAGGGCCATATTACTCCAAAGAAAACAGCTGAGGGCCAAAACCCTCCAGCCCCGCGGAAACACCCCCCTTCCAGTGCCGCCCACCCCGCAGAAACAATCCCTCCTTCCCCAGCGCTGGGGTGTGGAAGTCTGTAGAGGGGGAAAGAAACTGCGCATAGGGTGACCAGATCACAGCAGTAAAATAGGACCCTCCCCGTCCCCACTCGGCCCCACCATCACACCCCTCTTCACCCCCCACAGCGGTCACTATATTACTGCACACAACAGTCAATCAATGGAGTTGTAGATAAATCTCTGCAGTATGCATTTTTGTATAACTTTTATATGACTTTGTATTGAACCTTGGTAATATGTTATAGCGTTCCCCTAAGGTAGTATAATTAAGGTAAAAGAAAAATGTCTTTTTGCTAGAAGTAGAATAAGATCTTCCCCCCACTTTGTATTCAATTGCCCTGTTGAATGAATGAAGTGTATTCAATTGCCCTGTTTCCCGCCCACTCGGTTCGTCATCCCCCACCCCGCCTGGCTCGCCTCCTTAGCCCCCCCGCTGCCAGCTCACCTGCCTGCCCGCTGCTGGCCTCTTACCTTCTGCCGCTGCCCCTGCCCCCTGCTGCTGGCTCACCCTCACTCCCCAGCCTGCCACTGGCCTCTTCACCAGCCCACCCACCCGCCGGCCGACCATTGGCTTGCCCCACCCCATCGCTTGCCTACTCACCCTGCCACAGGCCGCACAGTGATCCCACCCACTCACCCTCCCGTGGGCCGCACAATGAGCCCACGCATGTTGTGCAGGCCTGATGTGGTTCATGAAGACTGGCAGTTCATCCTCTCGCCTTTCTCCTAACCATCCCCAAGGAAGGAGGCAGCCCCACACAGCAAACAAACTTCTCTCAAGCTGAATTTTGCTGGGAATATTTTAATTTACATTCTGCCCCTGCAAAATAGCCTGTTGTACAAAGCATAGAGCACAGATTTACTGGCTGATTATTTGAAGGGGAAGGGGTGAAGTTCTTCTAGTGCTCGGGCCTTCTGTGGGAAATAATTGTTTTAAAAATACCTGTCATTGGGTGCAATCCGTTCCATTGCAAAGGCAAAAAGTTGGTTCTTCAGAAGACCACCCCAGCCCACAATGGTCCCAGGGTTAAGGCATCTCCGTGGTGATTTCTGTAAGTGGGGGGGAAGAGGGGACACACCTTCCCAGACAGGGAAATACCCACAAATTTCATCTTTAATTTGATATAATTTTAATAAGAAAATCCCAGCCCCTCAAGAGCCTCCTCCCCCACCAGTGAAGTCAGACATTTATATGCCTAGGGAGCAGAAGCTTTTGAGGTCTTTGATTTGGGGCTGTTAAGGCATGCTTTAGAGCACATAGGCAGGGTGGGACTGGCTCCAGAGTGTCTTCTGGGGACACCTAAGACCTGATCCAATACCCAGCAGTGAGATCCACTGACTGGGTGGGGTTCTGTGCTCGGTGTTCCCTGACATGAGCACCTCCTCTTCGGGGTTTTTTTTTTCTTTTTCAATTTTTTCCATTAAACTCAGTTAAAATAAACCCATTTTCCCTCCCCCTCATCCCTTTCCTTAATGATCATTGTGCTCCTACATTATGTAAACATCATGATTTTATTTTACGATAGCATTTTGCATGATGTTATGCACTGAAATATGGCATGTGAACGTGACAATATCAGCTCACTTAATTGAAAAGGAGCCCTAGAACATACCATATTTAACTGCAAAGCCTGAGTATCCTTACAGGACACTGAAAATAACTCTCATTTTGGCTGTTTTACAGTCTTATTCCCTGTTGTTTTGCACACATTCCATTATTCCTCTCCGAGAGGGGGAGGGTGTGTTATCATCTGCCAGATCCAAATCAGAGAGTGAATATTTGTGCAAGAACCTTTTGTGGATTAGCGAACGCCTTTCTATTTCAAATCTAGCTCAGCACTAGGTGGCACTCTGCTATAATCTAAATTAGTTCATGCTAGGGCTGAAGTTTATAAACACGTTAGCAAGGGGAACAAGAAGGTAAGACTCTTTACCAAAATACCAGCGTATACCACTGTGTCCTTAACTAATAAAAGGGTGACACTGGTTAGGTCACAATACTATGACAGCTATTCCTATTGGACAAGAGCACATGAAGGGTATGAAATCCATTCATTACATCAAGTCTGTAATAGTAATGAGTGATCCGCTGAAAAAGAAATGGGCTTTATTCGTCTGATAATCACTATTTTTCATTATATTTAAAGTGCTGTAGATGTGCGTGGGGCTTTATTTAGCAAATAAAGCTGTGGAGCCTGCCTTAAAGAGCTTACGATCTAAATGTATACATCTAGGAACAAAAATTGTAGGCCATGATTACAGGGTGAAGGGCTGTATCCTTGGAAGCCATGATTCTAAAAAATATTTTTGGGGGCCCATGGTGTATAATCAGCTGACTTCCTAATGCGATCCTGTGGCCAAAAGGGCTAATGGGATCTTTGGAAGCCTAAACAATTTTAAAAAAATGGAGATATGCCAATCTCCTAGAATGACCTTGAAAGGTCATCAAGTCTGGTCCCCTGCCTTCACTAGCGAGACCAAGTACTGTCCCCTGACAGATTTTTGCCCCAGATCCCTAAATGGCCCCCTCAAGGATTGAACTCACAACCCTGGGTTTAGCAGGCCAATGCTCAAACCACTGAGCTATCCCTCCCCCAATGAAATCTGAAGGAGGAGCAGAGAGGTTATTTTACCTCTCTGATTGGCTTTGGGGCCACAAAGGCTTAAGGAGCTGCTCTGGGCTCTGCCAGCACCTCCTGGCCAGACTTGCAAGAGAGACAGACTGGAGGGGGAGTTCAATGGGAGCAGAACAGCTCACTTTGGTGGCAAACCAGGGAAGAGAGCAGAATAGCTGGAGGGCTAAATCACAGGAGGAGAAGGCAGCTGCTGCCCTGAGAAAGAGAGAGCTGCCATGCCAAGCACGGCCATGAGGAGGCGCCCAGACGTGAGCTGACCCCCTTCACACCTCCTTGCCACAGACTGCAAACTTTGGACAATAGTGGAGTGATAAGAAGTGGCCCAGGGAGGGAAGCCTTAAGGTGCTCCTGGGTGTCAGATCCTTGTGTCACCCTCACAGGCCCTGGGCTGGATCCTGATGGAGTGGGTGGGCCCGGGTTCCCCTACCAAAACCCACCTCTGCAGTGTGAAGGCCCTGAACCCCTGACCTCTAGGCAATGGTCACCACGAGAACAAACCATCATAGTGATTTGAGTTGGTTGTATTGGTTCAAATCAGTCCATATATGGTGCAGTGGTGGTAAAATATGCTGAAGCAATCTCCCTTCCAAAGTACATTTCTGCTGGAAAAGACCCTAGACCTCTCTGGACAAGCATTCAGCATTGAAAATACTCTAGGTTCCCTGCAAATTCTCAGTAAAACGAAAGACATTTCTAGACAAGTGTAGCCAGAGATCAAGCTAACTTAGGACTGTCACGGGACAGTCAGAAATACCTTGAAATCTGTTCAAATGACCTAGTGTGTAGAAATAGTTTAGGTCAGCTATCGTATTCGCTCAAGACTTGTGGGCATTTCTGTGAGTGCGAGCAGAATTGCAACAAATGCTGATGTCTTATTTTCACCACTGTGTCGGTGAATCCACCCAACACTAGACAATGTCAATATGATGTGATGGAAAGTTTTAATTATAGTTTAGCTCTTGCATCATTTCAGAGACTTTGAGCAAGCACAGCAGAAAAACAAACCAACAAACAAAAAAACCCAACCAAAAACGAAATAGTATAACAGGGCATGAATCAGAAAGCAAATAATTCAGGTGTTTAAAGATAAAGTTATCTCCTCCGAACTTCCCTGAGTGCATTGGAAGCTGGAGGTGTGAAATTTTGCACCTTTAAAAATCTGGCCCTAAACTATATGAAGGGTAACGACTAGCAGTATTTTCTGTCATATTCATTACGTTTTCTAGCATCACATCTGGGACTAGCATACACCCACACATATGATTCATGAGAAACACAGAGGCATTCTGATACTATGTTATAAGGCATATAACTACCTAACATGTATTTCAGTCAAAGATGGACCCAGGTCAAAATGCTGTGCCACACAATAACTGGTTATAAACTTGGGTGAAATTTGTGAAGCAGACAAGGGGCTAGTTTGATGCCTGTACATTATCATAAGGACCACGCCTCTGAGCCTGCCTACCATCTATATTTATGTACTTTAGCAGCAGTCTTTGTAAAATTGGAAAGAACGTCTTATAATTTGTCTCAGAGCTACCTCAGAGTCCTACATTCATGCTGGATTAAACCATAGCCATTCTAGTCCTGGGAGGCCCTACAATAGGGTCTTTAAAGAATATAGAGCTAGATCACATAGAATATCAGGGTTGGAAGGGACCTTAGAAGGTCATCTAGTCCAACCCCCTGCTCAAAGCAGGACCAATCCCTAATTTTTGCCCCCTCAAGGATTGAACTCACAGCCTTGGGTTTAGCAGACCAATGCGCAAACCACTGAACTATCCCTTCCCCCGCATACATTAGTCTTTTTAGTTACTGTATTTCTAAAGGGCCTGATTCTGATCTTGAACTTGTGTAAATCAGCGGTAACGTCACTGAACTCAATAGAGATATTACATCAGTGTAAGTGAGAAAAGGATCAGGCCCAAAGTATTTTATGTGTGTGTGTTTAAAGTACAAGCTGAAGTGTGTCTATTCACCTTATGTCAATTTGTGATTCTAGTTCTGGCTGAACACCAGAACCTTTGCAGAAGTGTGGTGGGTGAAGGCCAAAGTGCCCCCTCCATCTCTCTGGCTGGCTGCTCTGGCAGTGAGACAGCTGTTCTCTCCTGGTGCCACAGCAGCCCCTGGTGGTCAACAGGTATGATTGCAGTGCATCCCCAGCAGAATCTATTATTCTCGGGGGGGTGCAGGGGGGAATTTGTAGGGGACATGAATTCTGCACTTTTGTTTCTTTTGTTAAAAAGTGGGGGGTCCCCTTCTCTTTCCCCCCCGGTTCCAGAACCAGTGGGCTATGGACAGTGACACTCTTAAGAATCCAGCCTCGGCACAAATTTGCCCAGCCAACACATCTGCCAGTGGCTGATCACTTTTGAATAATGCATAAGTCAACATATTGAATTCAAAATATGTGTGGCAGGTAAGTATAGGGAAATAGTTTGTTGTGCTTTAGACTATGAAGTCAAGAAAACTGTGTGTGTATGTGGAGAGGGTTCCACCTCCATTCAGGTTTTGAGATTTTGAAAGAACTGTTAGCCCTTTCCTCCCAAGCTTTGTACAATTTAAGAGAGTCCAGAGATTTGGTTTTGCACCCATTTACACACCTTAAAACAGTGGAAGTCCAAATTTTGGATCCATCATTTTCAAACACAGTAACTGAACTGCATGAGCATGTAGTGTTAAAAAACAGTATAGCCAACCCCAAGCATTCAAAAATTATGAGTCAGCCCCACCTCCCCCAAGTCATGAGGTTGGCTTAAAAATCACAAGCATAAAAACCAATAGATTTGGGGGACCTTTTACTTGTTTTCTGGTTTCCGAGCCTTAGGAAGTACTCACGTCATATTTTAAAGCTTTTCTCTGTAAGCACAAGAGTTAGGTACTTACTTTAATAAAGAGAAAGAGAGAGAGAGAAGATGAAATTCTCTTACAATTCAATGATAGCAGCTTCTGGGGCTTTAGGAAAAGCACCAAATACCACAAGACTTGTGGTAAAATTGCAAATTTTGGCAACACTGAAAAACATTGTTTGGTCTCTTTGTAAATAGATGCTGAGGGGTCAGGGGAAGTAAAGGAAAGCAGCATCATTTAGACCATGAATGAGGTTCTGTTTAGCAATAACCAGTGAATGGAAAAGGTATAATAGAAAAGTAGCAATGCTAGGCATCGATCACAAATCCAGCACCCAAATTGTAAAATACAGTCAAATAAAATTAAAATAAATAAAATAATGGAGACTTTAGCCAATGAGTAATAATCCTGCACAACAGATGAATGGATTGGATCATGTGTTACATATTTTCTATATCTAATGTCTATGATATGTCGCATTTAAATAGTTGCATCTTTCTTACAAGGATCACAAATATGAGACTTCCAATATTTTTGTGAGCTAGATGATAGAGTAGTTGGCTTAGACTAAGGCACAAAGAGGTAAAAGAATGAACCATGGTCACACAGCAATTCAGTGTATACTCAATAATAGAACCCAAGAAGGGAGCAAAAAGATGCAACCTGACCAATTCTGTCTAGTTTTCAATATTTTCCACACAGGAGTTTCTCTCAAAGTTAGAGAATGAGAGAGAGAGAGAGAGAGGTAGCTCAGCTGTTAGCTGTGAGATGTTTCTACATTTTACCACAGCAGCCATGGGGGCTTGGCACTGAAGAGGGCAAGCCGTATATATCAAAAAGGAAGTGAGTGTCTATGGGTTTATGTTGCTACTAGATACTTTGATGATCCCTGCATTAATAATTAGTCTCAAAGTTTACTTCTCTTTTGGCTGAAGTTCCCTGTCCAATGTAAGTTTTTAATCCTATGAGAGATTCTACTCTTTCATCTCCACACAGTCTTTGAAGCTAGGAATCCCATTAAATTTATTTGTCTGCCCCCCCCCCCCCATTCCCTGAAGGTAAATAAATTGGTCATTGCCGATACTCAAAGCTGTGTATCTACTTGGTTAATCTCTAGTTGCCATTAATATCTTATTTTTATACATGTATTCCTAACGCTAGTAAACCCACATAAGAATAATAGCTTTCACTGCATTAGTTAGCAGCAGCAGTGGAAATTGGAAAAAAGATGGAGCTTTATGGGGAAATTAAGGTGGAAATGAAGGAGTGTCTGTCAAATGAAAGTGTTTTGTTTGCTGGTAAATTCCTTAGAAGTTTATGGAAACAGTCTCTCATTGTAACAATATTACATAGCTGAGAAAGTGCTGTACGGGTAAAGCAGCCTTGTAATAGATCACTCTCATCTGTGACATACAAGATGATCAATCCTTTCTTTTAGAGCTTTTAGGGCATTATTCATTTGCAAAAGCATGTTAGCAAACACAGATAATCAGTCAAATTGAGTAGTTAGAATATACATTTATTAACAAGAAAAAATGCATTATTTAAGAAGAATTTGTGGCATTTTTTTCAGAAGTGGACTAAAGGCTACTTCTGAAATACTGTACACACTCCTGTGTTCATTTGATTTGCAAACATGTGGTTGGCAAAATCTTCCCACAGACCTTCCCTTAATATCTGATCCTCCAGAGATTTATACCAAGTTATTGGCAAAGTTTTCATTCATAGTTCTGGAAACGTGACTATGGAAATTCACCTAGAATTTGCAAAAATAATGGAGAATTTGTAGCGTATGGATTTCTCTACCTTTACCTGTATGGTATTTAGTTCTTAATGCAGAATTTAGATCAGTATCCCCTTTAAAACCAAACTATGCTTTTGGTAGCAGTGATCTGGAGTAACTCCACTTAAACCAACAGATTTACACCAGCATTACTGAGAGCAGAATCTGGTCCTCCCAGAGTCTCTTTTGTATTAAATTACATTTAACTTTGATCAGCATAACTACTCAGTAACGAAGGCCCTTTTATATTTAGGCTATTAAGATGCATAACCATTGCTTGTAAAGGAATGTTAGAGCTTCCGTCAGCATTTATTCAATAGCCCTGTATCTGGGTTTGTGTGTATCCTTCACCTGGAACAGATGTTTTCCTGTTTGCTTTTCACCAGCCACCAAAAATATCTGAAAGGAAAATGAGAACATTAATATGCATGTCTATCCAATTAATTTAAATAAATTACCATTAAATTTTTTTTAGGTTTATTTATATGCTCTCTGCAGTAGCCAAAATTAATATCAATGTGGCACTGGGCTTTATGGGAGGCTTAACCAAGCAGTGGAAAAATTCTTTCATTTTAGGTATTTTCCCTTCACAGGATACTCAGTGTTTGAAACCAATAGAAGTGGATTTCAGTCTGCACTGCAAAACGGTAGCAAAGGAGAAGAGCTGAAGTGAGGTGGTGAGGGATGGTGGACCTATTTTGACTTTGATAATTTGATAGAGGACAAGTGCAACCTGGCCGGATTTGACTGGCCATTGCAATCCTGCTAGAATGTACTCATCACAAAGACTAGTTCACAATTTTGTAGCAAACAGTAGCTTAGCAACTCCAATTCGACAGGCCTTTCTAGTCCAGTGAAAGCATGTATTGCGGGGAGCTGGGGGCTGACAGGAGGGGATGACTGGCTAAAGCAGGAGGGCAGTGCTTACAGAATGTGACCTGTCTGGGGTTGCCAAGTGGAATGAGAATGATGGATTGGAGAGTGAAGGAAGATGGGAGTTGGGTAAAGGAAGGGGAGAAATATAATATAATATAGTGAGTGTGATTTTTAATTTAGTAACCTGCACTTGCCCAACCTCCTATTTTCCCCACCTATTGCTGTAGGTTTGTTTTTGTTGCATGTAAATAATGTCCATCTTCCATAAGGTGCTTAGCATTGCGGGAAATAAGCAATAATAATGGTGTGATGATGCACACTTCTATATAAATCTGAGACAACAGCATCAAGCATTTATTGGTGCCGACTGCTTTGCAAAGGGTACAAGCAATGTACAAATCACACACAGATGACACACAGCTCTACCTGTCCTTCTCACAAACAAGTATACCAGTACCACCAAGATGGCCCAGTGCCTTGACAAGATCAGCTCAAGGATGAGGCACAGCTGGATGAAGCTGAACCCAAGCAAGACAGGTTGATGCTGGGGTGCAGAGGAAAACATTTTGAAGAGGCTATAGCCATGATGAAGTCTCCTTTGGTTGAAAGTACACACTCATGCTTGGCCAATTTGGTCTGCAGTTTAGGAATGCTCTTGGATTCCTCACCAACGCTAACCTCTCACATAGCATCCATGAGTAACACTTTCTATTATCTCTTGTTGGTTAGGAGGCTCCATCCCAACCTGGAGGACAATGACCTGACTTCAGTTATTCATACCTTTCTCATTTCTTGATGGGACTATATCAATACCATATAGCAGGGCATGAAGCATTCAGCATGTGGAAAATGCCAACTAATAGAGAATGCTGCAGTGCTGCTCCTTGGCAACACTGGCTACTGCAAACACCTCAAACAGGTCCTCTTCGCTCTGCCTTGGCTTTCCAAAGAATATTGAATCAAGATGACGATCTCGATCCTAATCATCAAGGCTCACAATGGACGATACCGTGAGGAGATGGAAATTCCTTGAGGTCCAACCAGAGACAGTAGTATGAACTCTCTCAGGAACTGAGGACCATCGAAAACCTCACCACCTTCTGCTCCAAATGCAAGGCACATTTCTTTGACCTGCCTCCTCTGACATAAATACATAGCAACATGTATAACTCCCTCCTCCCCCAAAAACCTAAACAAACAATCCTCCTCCCAAACCACCAGGGCAACGAAAAACCACCCTCCCAAGGCATGATACTCCATGGCACACACCTCTCCCCTGGGGAGAGAATAAATATGACAAATGTTAATCACATCACTTAATGCACTACTCAAAAGGTACTCCGATACTATGGTGATAAGCATGGTATAGGAACCTATACAGGATAGAATCTCTGCCTTAGTGAGCATATGTGCCACCCTAATTATGAGAGACTCTCTTATGAGTCATTGTGCATAAGCTGTACATGACTTGATTATTGTACAGTAGCTGATTATTGAAGAATGAAATAAATATAGCCTGCCAGTGTTGATGCAGTCATTAAACACAACAGTAACTCGGTGGCACATAATAAAAGTTCCAATATATCCATTGCATCTCAAGTACTGCAGATGGACGTTTCCTTGCCATCACCCACTTTAATGAAGTGCATGAAAATAGTAACTAATAACATTCGTTTGAAATAAAGGAACAAAGTGAAGTCGTGATTATTTTCTTCCCCAGAAGATCAGCTGTTAATCTAGTTCATCCCACATGCTAATGATATAAGATCTTTCAGCCAGTAGGTGAAAGCTTGAATAATACTGGAATGTTAATGAAAATTAGCTTTGAAATATTCAAAAAGATTTATTAGGGAGACTTGAGCCACTTGTAATTTGTTATTTCTCTAAAGCCTCTGCTTTAATATGGCAACTTGGAATGCCTGCCTTGTTGGAATTCACAACCGATCCCAAATAGCAAATATATACTTTTTCGTTAAATGATACAATAAAAGACAGATTTTGATGATTTAATAAAGAATTTGTCAATATCCCAGCTGAAATGATGAATTATATTGAGAGTCCTGGGCTTACCGTTGTGTGTAGTTTAGTACATTGATAGATGTACTGCAGCCTATCAGCATTCTTTCTGACCTACTAGCGAGCAAAAACAAACACGTAGTGAATATAAATCAACATGACTCATGATGGGCTTGTTGATCCACATACTTCCCAGAATGATTTTTTGGTGCCAAAGCCTTGATCTGCTTTGGCAGGATGTTGCTATAATGTAACAGACCCCAGTGAGCCAGGGAGTGGGGGTGGGGAGGAAATAGACCTACAGTGATGTCAGTTTCCCTAGCTGCTGCTAGGATTTTTCGCTAGCAAAGGAATTTGCCAGTTGATAAGCTGTGACAATGTGATGGTGAATAGAAAGTGCTCTTGTGATCTACGTGTGTTTTGGCAATTTGGAATAGTTTTTATCGTGGTGAAGAAACAAGATTTACATAATCAGCTTTATCAAGACCACTCTAATAATCGCCAGGTTTGTGAGCCTGGGAATGACAAAGACTGCCAGGGCTGTACAATGGTGGCCATTTTAACTTCCTGTTTTCATGCGGCACTTTCAGAAACTTTCACTATTCCGGTTGAAATTCTACATATTTGGTCTCTAGCTGACAGTGACCTTTTCTGAAAATTTTGAGCAAAAACAGTTCAGTCATGTGTAAGTATGAGGAAATTAAAAAATTTATATTTTTCCAACTACAAACAACATTTTTGTATCCATTTTTGAACAGCTTTCCAGATGAAATGGCTGGAAGTTGAAAGTTAAAACATGGCCTGGCTCTCTCTCTCCTTGGGAGGTACTTTCGAGCATTCCAGTAGAAACTGGGTTTGATTTGACCAAGTTCTGGGCCTTTGAAAATAACAAAATGAGTATGACTAAATGAGCATGTTTTTCTGACAAACTCATATGGATGGATTCATTGTCCATTCTTGAGTGAATAACTAGCTGCATCATGAAATATGAAGTGAAGGTCCACAGGAACCTTTTGACGCAACACTTTTTAAAATGTAAAGGAGTTCAGTTTATAAAGTGCACAGCATGGATCCCCACTCTGATGAACATTAGCAGCTATGCAGTAAGTGGAAGATTCCCCAGCCCTGTCACGAGTTCTGTAAGAGGAATCCTAATGTGCATTTTTAGTCAAATGGTTCCAGAGTGAATGTTAAGCACTCAAAGGTCAGGAAATGCCAAACCTAAAGTTGCACCCTTAACTCTGACATCTTGTCGTTATGGGCTTCAAAACAGCTACATGAAAACGTATTTGTCAAACCAAACAACATGGTATTATGCAACTCTTCTGCCAATTTAGATTTATGTGTGTAGCATACCTCCGTACTACCTTGTGTATATCAAAGAGAGTTCATGAA
The DNA here is from genome assembly GCA_033296515.1 of Macrochelys suwanniensis. Classification (NCBI taxonomy): domain Eukaryota; kingdom Metazoa; phylum Chordata; order Testudines; family Chelydridae; genus Macrochelys; species Macrochelys suwanniensis. The sequence goes on from CM065777.1 coordinate 162,632,348, forward strand.
AGTCATTTTTAGGAAAGAAAACTAACTAGTACTTGTACAACATACTATGAATTAGGAGCAGCAGCAAAGAACAATAGTAGAAATGGCATTTATAGCCACCTACATTTTCGGCTTACTAAGATTCATTGCATTTAAGGAAGGTTGTCTGACTGAAAAGAAAGTAACATGGTTTTCAACTAAGGGCCTGATTCTGCAACTCTGACTCATTCTAAGTAGACCTGGTTAGGAATTTTGTGATGAAACAATTTTTTGTCAGAAAATGCCGGTTTGTTGAATTTGAATAGTCGGGATTTCGACTTGACCTTTTTGGGGGGATTTTTTTTTCAAAATTTTCAAAACATTTCATTTCAGTATTTTCTAAACAAAAAGTTTCATTTTATCAGTTTGACATAACTTTCTGTTTGAAATTTAAACTAATTGCAGTTACATTTTAAATGGTCAAAATAAAAACCTAGTATTTTGAAATTATCAGAATGAATAAACCAAACTAATATTTCTTTTCAGATTTCTGATTCACAAACACCTTCAAGATTTCAACTTTCTTCCTGATTTGGGACAGGGAGGTTTTTTTTAATCTCAAAAATTGTCATGGGACAAGACACCCATTTCCTGCATAGCTCTGTTCATTCATGATCCCCATATCTCAGAGCAAACAGAACTTAAGTCTAAGTCTCATTTTCAAAAAGGCATTTAAGCACTTCGGAGTTTAAATTCCATCAACTGTCAATTGGATTTAGACTTCTAAGTGCCAAAATCCCTTTTGAAAATCAGACATAGGCTCCTAAATCAGTTAGTCATTGCAATGATGAGTGCAATGAAGCCTAAATGCCTTGAAAGATATGGGCCTCAGTCAATAAATATACAATGCAACATTATGATAATGAAAGTAGTAGAAGTATAAAAGAATGGAAAATGTTCAGTATGCTACATATATATCTACAGCTATTAGGAAAAATCCAGTATACAATCTGGTACTCTAGGTATCAAAGTGATCTCAATTACACCTGCACTTACTTTTGCTGTCAATTTTCTGTTGCACAAATGGAAGATAGTTCCTGGAAGACCAGATCCTGAAAATCTGCTGGTTTATATATCCTCCACCTTGTGCTCTTTGCAGGCTTTTAGGAAGACTCAAGGAGAAAGATTTCTCAGATTTTTCCAGTCATAAAAGGCAAAATTAGCCCATAGGCAAAGAGCCAGCACAAAGTTTATGTCCCACTCTTTTGAAGACTTAAGCAGAGTGCACAGGGGTGAATTTAGCTCCAAATCACTATATAATCTATTAAGCGCTGCCAAGTTAAATGTGTTAAATTGTGAGGTAAAATCAGATCTTCATCAGTGTGTTTAGAAATGGTTCATTTTCCCAAAACTCTGTAAGGACAAAGAAACACAGTATTTATTAGTGTAAAGAGATGTCTTCATATAACACTGCTCTACAGCCAAAATGCTTCTGAAATAAATGTAGTCAAACTTTTCTAATTCTGGGTCACTGAGAATGAAAATGATGCTTAAAATTGTTGATTGGCTCTAGTTTTCAAGACATGCTATTGGGTCAGTATATACGACCCTTGACTTGGGAATGGCGGAGGATAAGTGAGTTATAAAGGGAAGGGATCTCAATTTAAACCAGAAATGACTAAAATACATCTTTGACTGGATCTATGAATAAATCTATGACTGGGTTTGGACAGTACTTGCTTTTTAGGCAAAACAATGAATAATGCAATCTGAAGCTGGTATTGCATCATACATGATATGAATTGCATCATGTTATTCCTAGAAGTCATGGATGATGCAATCATAACGAAGCTTACATCACTCTGCTGAAAAATTGCCCTATATCAGCTCTAGAAATCATACAGTGTCAGGCTCTCTTATTTGTCAGTGTTTGATTTTGCAAAGGGACACATTTCTGTTCAGCCAAAGTGAGCAGAGATGCCTCGTACTTGTGTGAACAGTGCAGATAACTTCTGCTATGTTTGTGGTGAAGTGACTTTCGCATCCCAAAAGCGCAGTATAACCACTATGGTTAAGAAAGCCTATCACCTTTCTTTTGGCTGCAAAATTGGAGATCAGGACAAGAGGTGGGCCCCACACATATGCTGCAACACTTCGGCAACAGATCTTCACCAGTGGTTGAACAGGAAAAGGAAATCTATGCCTTTTGCAGTGCCAATGCTTTGGAGAGAGCCAACAGATCATACCAGCAATTGTTACTTCTGCATGGTGCCTCCAGTTGGGAAAGGTGTGTCAAAAGGTGTGAAAAAGTGGACTGTGCATTCTCCAAACATTCCATCAGCTATACGCCCAGTACCCCACGGAGAAGGACTGCCGGTTCCTGATGCATCAGAATCATTCTCACTTGAGTCAGTCGAGGAAGAGGATGAAACTTCTGGTCCTGAACCATCAATGTCACAGGACCCACATTTTCTCCCATCCTCCTCCTCTGAACCACACCTCATAACACAAGGTGACCTGAATGACCTTGTCAGGGATTTGGAACTACCCAAGAGTAAGGCAGAGCTTTTGGGCTCCAGACTACAGCAGTGGAATCTCCTGGCAGGTGATGTTAGCGTTTCCATGTTCCATGACCGTCAAAAGGATCTTGTCCCATGCTTCTTCATGGAAGGTGATCTTGTAGCCTGCAACAACATCGATGGTGTGATGGCAGCCCTCAACATCGTTCACGATCCAGATGAGTGGAGACTGTTCATTGATTCATCGAAGACGAGTCTTAAAGCTGTTTTACTGCAGAATGGCAATGTTTTGCCATCAATTCCAGTTGGTCATCCGTCAATATGAAGGAAACCTATGACAACATGAAACAACTTTTGAGGTGCATAAACTATGACCAACATCAGTGGCAGCTTTGTGGCGATTTGAAGGTTGTTGCTCTCTTGCTTGGTCTGCAGACTGGATACACAAAGTACTGCTGTTTTCTCTGTGGATGGGATAGTCGTGCAAGAGATTCCCACTACATCAAGAAAGATTGGCCACTGCGACAGTCATTGGAGCCTGGGAGGAAAAGTGTTCAGCATCCACCACTTGTTGAATCAAGGAAGATTTTGTTACCACCCTTACACATCAAGCTGGGTCTGATGAAGAACTTTGTCAAGGCCATTGACAAAACACAAGCAGCTTTCAAGTACCTCCGTGGAAAATTTCCAAGGTTAAGTGAAGCTAAGATAAAGGAAGGTGTCTTTGTTGGTCCTGAGATTCGTGAACTTCTTCGAGATGATGCATTTGACCATGCACTGCATGGCAAGGAAAAAAAGGCATGGAAAGCCTTCCAGTTAGTGGCAATAAATTTTCTCGGAAACAACAAAGCAGACAACTACAGGTTGTTGGTGGAAAACCTCCTCAAGGCATACAAAAGCCTTGGTTGCAACATGTCACTAAAGATACATTTTTTGCACTCTCATCTAGATTTTTTTCCACCGAACTGCGGAGCGATTTCACCAGGACATTGCAACAATGGAGAAATGCTACCAGGGCAAATGGAGCCCATCAATGCTTGCAGACTATTGCTGGACAGTGACAAGAGATGCTCCATTTCATGAATACAAGAGACAAGCCAAGAAGCGCCGAGTAGACACTGAATAGGACTAAACTGTGTACAGAATAGTTTTTTGCCTTTTGTTTCATAATAAATTTTATTTATATAACCCCTTTGCTGATTTTTAAAGTGTTACATAAACAGGACAGGTGAAATAGTATCATGTAAAGCAACCATAAACACATGAAAAGACCTAGGTTTACAATTTATGATTAAAACTCTACTATCTACACAATATACATAGACATAAAAAGTAAAAACTTAAATATGTTAGAAACAGTAGCCAATCAGTTGTTTTAATTGTCATATTTGAATTCAGCACATCAAAATACATACTAAATAGCACATTTTATCTCTGAAGCAGACGACTTCTCAAAAATTGTAGACCAGTGTAATCATAATAATGGATGAACTATTTCTTAGAATTTTTACAGTGGGGATTGCGCATCAGAAGAACACTTTTACCATCCGAATAAATTACAAACTGATGTGTTCTTCTGGAGCACAGCCTGAGGCTTCAATATGAAGATGAGGGGAAGGCAGATCGGAGAGAACTTTGTCTCCATAGAGTTTAGGTATTTACAATATTTTCTGCAGGATTCAAGATGTTGTTATTTCAAGAAACACTTTTCCCCACTTCCCTCTTATAAAAAGACAGGAATTGGTGAACTAAAAATTAATTTTCATTTAAAAATGCAAATGATTTAAAGTTATGTATTCAACGTATTCATATTTTTATGTGTGTTCTGAGTGCATTTGCTTTAAAACACCTGGCAGGTTTTCACAAAAATTCTGCAGAAGGTGAAGGAAAAGTTTTACAGAACTCAGTTAATTTTCCCCACAGTGGCCCTAATAAAAAGGATAGAAAACCTTCCACCTCTAGGGAACCAATTTATCTCTGGAACAAGTGGGTGCAAGTCTATTGCACCTGTGTACCAAGGACTAATTATAGCTCAATGTCACTGGTTTGTATTCAGCCCAGGTCAGTAATGACTCAAATTTGTTACCAGCACAGTAGCTGTTTGGCCTTTTGTTACATAGGATGAGTGTGCTGGTCCCACCCCTGTCTCCTCTACACAGTTGTCCACATCACAAAAGCTGCCATCACATTTGGCATTCTTTAGTAACCTTATCAATAGTCTCAGAAGAGGCTAACTGAATGGGCTTGGGGAATGAATATCATTATCTCCAGAGATTCTCCTTCCAGGGACTTTGGAAGGGCAGCATAAGGAAGCTTGCACTTCTGGTAGATACCTGTTCTGTGGATTGGGGATTTCACTGTCTAGGGCTTATTAAACCTATACCTTTCTTGAGCACTAAATTCACTCACTAGGGTTGGTCCCCTGATCTCAACTCCATTGATCCATGTGAATTTGAGCAGGACATGGTCCACCCCTGAATGCAAAGTACTCAGGATGCAACTCCCAGGAAAACATGCTCTGTGTCTTAGTTTTCCCATCTGCAAAATGGGGATAATAATATGTACTTCCCTGGCTTACAGGGCTGCTGGGAGAATTTAGGAAGAGATTTAATGCACAATAGAGCTTACAATCTAAGTATAAGACGAGACAACAGGTGGCTACAGACTGACAGACGAGAGCACAAGGAAACAATGCTAAAGAGCAAGCAGTAGCCACTCTGACAGCAGTACTAGTGGAGAGTGAGCTTTCTTCAGTATCAGAGAGACGATACTGGATCCATGGACTGAGGTGTGATCCTATGGGAGCTGCATCCAGCCAGGTGATATTCTCTCGCCTTCCACAGCCCAGCTTTGGGCAGGTGGCCCAGCAGCACCGGGGCCAGGGAGATGGCAGGGTGTTGGTCCTGGGGGAAGGGCCCTGCCTGTGTGCAGACATGTGCATGATGTTAGACCATGATGACAGCCCACAGGCTGGAGCATAATGGGACAGAAGCCACTTCTGCTGGGTGAGCGTAGGGTGGACTCACTCACCCTCCCCAGGGCACTCCCCCCCCCCACCCCCCGCGTCGGGTACCTCCCTCCACCAATTGATGTTAGTGGATTTTGTGGCCCTCTAATACCTTAAAGTTGCCTCTGTCTGCAGTATGGCAATTCCTATGCTTTGCTAAAATCCTTTCAGCTGATCTGCACATATTTTCACAGGAGGGATTCAAACTCCTGCTGACAAGTAGTAACCGGTTTAATTCTGTTCCAAATGAGCACATGCTTCAGGGCACACTCACCACACGATGACCCTATGCACCGAACAGACAGACTATAAAGTTAAGCACATGCATTTTTGCAGGATTGGGGCCAAAAACCGGGCCTCCTCTATAATGACCCCTGCTAAGATCTAAAGACTTCTGCTGTCTGCGGGCGCCTAGGACCTCTGCAACGAGCATGTGCTGCGGACCTGCGGGATCGGTCGACGCTACACACGGCTCATGCAGCACCTCATGGTCTCAGACACTGTCCAATGGTCCAGGGACATCTACATCGAACACGTCACCGGCAGTACCAGAAGGCATAAGCCGGAGCGACATCGTCATCGACTATAAGAAAGGGACTGAAAGACTTTGTCTGTTGGAGGGATAGCTCAGTGGTTTGAGCATTGGCCTGCTAAACCCAGGGTTGTGAGTTTAACAGTGACTGGTAACATTCAGGGAAATGTATAAAGGTGCATTCAGAGATCAAATCAAAGGATCAGATTCTATGCCGCATCTAAAGGAGGCAAAGCAAGGAGAAAACATAGTCCTAGAGAAGGTGATTTTTAGCAAGGTTTGTGCTGTTCTGATTCAGGGCTACTCAAGGAGTTGGAACAATTCACAGCATAACTGAGGCAGCCCAGGTGGCTGTTCTAATGTGGCTGTGGCCTGTAGTGAAAACCAGAATCGTGGGAGTGGTGGGCACTAGAGAGTTGACCTGGGACACTCCCTCGACTAGTGACTGTGAGGTGACCACTGTAGGGCCATCCATGGGTATATCTACACGGGAGCTGGAGGAGTAAACTCCTGCATGCGCTAGTTTTGACTGAGCTACTGCACTAAAACTAGCAGTGCAGCTGCAGCTACGCGAGCAGCGTCGACATGGGCTAGCCACCAGAGAACGATCCCATCCAAGACTCTGGATAAGTACTCGGGCAGGTAACCCAAGCTGCTGCCATGTGGCAGTGGCTATGCTACTACTTTTAGCATGCTAGTTTGATCAAAGCTAGCACATGTAGATCTACCCAAGCTGGAAATTACACCCAGCTAGATCTGGGTGACATTTTTTGGATGAACAGTTTATTTGCCAATAAATGACACCTCCAGCTACAGTGCAGATATCTCCTATAATAGTCACTTTTTGTTTCAAAATGATATTTCATTTTCATGTGTACCTAGATTTGTTTAAATAAACATAAAAAGGATTTTTTTTAAAAAAACCAAAACAAAAAATCTAATTCTTTTCAGTTCAAACTATTTTGGTCAACTCAAAACTACTTTTTTTTTTGTCAAGAAAAACAAACTAAAAATCCATTTTGAGTCTACCCAAAATGAAATGTGTTCAGATTTTTTTGGTTCAGCCACTGAACCAAAAAAAAATTTTTTTTCTCAGCAATAGTTAACTCAATATTTCCAGGTTTTCAGGTCATTTTATAAAGATGGATGCACCAACACAAGAAATCAGCTGCTTGAAACAAGGGAGCACTACATCTGAGCTCTCATTCCAAAGGTTTATTATAAGATTGTAATTATTTTTACAGGGGCTCTGCAAATATCTGCTAAAGCACGACCAGAACCAGTTGATTCTGATGGGGATCAGCTACTTTACAATGTCTTGCAGTAGGAATGGGGTCAAAACACTTCAATTGGACACACCAGATTTTCTTGGGATTTGCAAGTAGGATAGGTGGAAATCTAACTGGTGTCAACTGCAGAATAATTATCTTCAAATAACTATTGACCAACAGTGTTCTATGATACATAAAGAAGGAAACTTGGCTAGAAGCAGTACCTTTTTGTTTGTTTATTTGTTTTAATTTGCTTTGTTAGTAGGATTCGGCGCTTGCTGAGCATAGTTTAAAATGCTGCAGAAAATGCTCTATTCTTGGTTCATTCAGTTATATTACTCACTTAATTGGAGATTTTTAGAGACACTAGTGGGAGTTAGAAGCACAATTTCCACTGAGTGTAGGAGTTGGGTGACTAACTCCCCTTTGTGCCTTTGAAAATCTCCCCTTTCAATCAGAAAGTGCACCATGTATTTTAGGCTAAGCGGTAAAGCCAACTTGTTGTGATTTGTTTGTGTTTAAAAAATCATTCTGCTGTTGTTCTCTAGTGACTTTTCGCTTGAGGCAAATAAAGTGGGCTGAGCGGAAGCCACATTGCTTTTCTCTCTTCCAGTTATAGAGTGAGGATCCAGAGGGACAATCAGAAACGAGAAATCTTTATTTTTAAATTTACATTTCACTGCAGGTTATTAGAATTATTTTTGATCTGGTTGTAAGCAATGTTCTACTCTCCCTCTCTATCACTTTTCAAAAACTTCACCAACCCTCCAGATGGTCACGTGCATCATCTTGGTATTCCATTCATCTCCAAGGTCTCTTTACTCCCCACCCTCCATGTGCAGGCTATTGCTAAATCTTGCTGTTCACCTGGATCGATCGGACTTCAGCTGTTGTTAAGACTGCGCCGATCACAACACGTCTGCCATTCTTCTCGCACTCTTGCCTTTCTTCTCCACGTTTGTCCGAAACGTTTAACGATGTCATCTTCCCATCTTCTTGGAGGCCGACCGGGGGGGTCTTTTCTGTTCTCGCGGGTACCACTCAGCAATGATTGTGGTCCACCTATTATCCGTGAGCCGTGCTGTGTGGCCCGCCCATCGCATCTTGTTATGTCTGCTTTCCACGACAATATCTTTCACACCGCTGTATTCTCTGATGATTTCATTTGGTATACGATCCAGAAGGGAGATTCCCAACATAGCTCGTTCCATTGCCCTTTCAGCTACCAACAGCCGTTGCTCTTCTCTCTTCGTCAGTGCCCACGTTTCACTGCCATACAGCATGGCTGGCAGCACTGCTGAATTGAAAATATTTTTACGTGTGGTCTTGTCAATTTTTCCTTTGAGGACGTCCTTGATGGAATTAAATGCACACCATCCTGCCCGAATCCTTCACGAGAGTTCTCCGTTCAGGTCTTGGTGCATATTAACTTCTTGGCCCAAATATATGTACTGTTCCACTTCTTCTATGTCTTCTCCTGTTACCGTTATTCGGGCTTTTTGTAAGACGTCTGATCGCATATATTTCGTTTTGGAGTGGTTCATTTTCAGGCCAACCTGACTACTTTTCTTGTCGAGTCTTCGTAGCATGCTCTGCAGTTGGTTGGTGCTATTGGAAATTAGTACAATGTTGTCTGCAAATCTGAGATGAGATAATCTCTCTCCGTTTATGTTGACACCACTCCTCCAATTGATCTTGTTCATAACCATTTCGAGGCAGGCGGTGAATAGTTTTGGTGAAATTGTATCTCCTTGCTTTACGCCTTTCTCGATTGGGATGCGGAGGGGAGTTTCAAGGAGAGTAATGTCTGTTGTACATCCAGTATTCGCTTCCTTCAACAAACTAATGTACTGCGTGTTAATGCCCTGCTCTGCGAGCGCCTTTAATATTGCGTTAAACTTAACGCTATCGAAGGCCTTTTCATAGTTGACAAAAGCAATGCACAGCGGGAGTGTGTATTCCCCCGCTCTTTCTAGGAGCTGGCTAAGGGTAAATATATGGTCGATTGTACTGAAATTTCTCCGAAACCCTGCCTGCTCTCTCGGCTGTTGTTCATCCAGACTCTGCGAAAGTCGATTCATTATCACCTTTGTGAAGAGCTTGTAGATGTGAGAGAGCAGGCATATAGGGCGGTAGTTCTTAAGATTTTCTCGATCACCCTTCTTGTGCAGCAAGATGGTATTCGACTCCTTCCAGCTTGATGGTATTTTTCCTTCTTCAAGATATCGACTGAATCTTAAAGCGAGGGCCTTCCAAAGTTTTTCGCCTCCTGCATAAATAATTTCTGACGTTATTCCATCTTTGCCTGGAGCTTTTCCCTTCTTCATCTGGTGTAGTGTGCTTCGGACTTCGCTGACGATTATTGGGGGGACGCGTTCTTCTGACTCTTCGAGGGTTGGGAGGGGGACGTTGATTCTTGATTTGAACAGTTCTGTATAGAAGTCCTTGCAGACCTCCTCCATCCCTGCTCTGTCGATTACTGTCTCTCCATCCTTGTTCTTCAATGCTGTTACGCTCGATCTATACTGCGTCAATTCCCGCTTGCATGTCCTGAGGCTCTTGCGTGATTCAGCTGTTTTAAGGAGCTTTTCTTTCCGGAAGTTCTCAAAGTCATCCTTCAGTTTTCGCCATATAAGCTTGCACAGAATGGAGTACTCGAGGTTGTTATCCGAGCTCCTTTTCATGTTTCTCCGCTTCTCCAACAAGCTTTTCATTTCAATCGAGATTCTTCCCTTCGCCTTCTTCAGCTTTTTAATTTCAGCTGCTTTTATGCAACATCTCAACTTGTCAGCAAAGATACTATAGTCCTCATCACACTTTTCCATCTGGCTCCAGTCAAACCCAGAAATCGCTTTTTTCAGCTTTGCTTCATCGAATGTCTTCGGCTGCTGTTTCCTGTTTGCCATCTGTAACGCCTTCTTTTCCACCGCTTCGTCGAAAATCAACTTCGCTCTAAGCAGGCGATGGTCACCTTGCTGTTATTCCCCTATATTCTCAAGCTCTGCCCCTGCTCTCTATCCCTATTGGCAGAACCTTGTCCTACATCTTGATCACCTCTCCCCTTCATTAGAGGACTTTCCCGTCTCACAATGCACTGCTCAAATCTACCTAGACTTCTGCTGTTAAAAATCATCTCACTCACCTGCTGTTCTGACCTTGCCACCTCCTTCTTGGAGTCTTTGCATTGGCTTTGTCTCCTCTTGAACCATGTTCAACCTCACCTGAATCCCCATCCCGAGCTGGTCCCTACCTCTTTCCAAATGCCCTAAGCTCTGCCAGCCCAGCTCACCTCGATGCAGTCTTTGTACTTTTCCCACAATTGACTGTATCGTTTCTCATGCCTCCTCCTGTCCAACACCCAGTCTCCTTCTCTGCCTCCTCTTTCCAATCCCTCTTCAAGAATCAACCACCATTGCTGCTCACATTACCCTTCATTCTGGACATTGCCTCCAACTATTAATAAATTAACCTTAAAATCTTAAAAAAGCAACGGACATGCCTACATCATAATAAGCACATCCCGTGATCTTTCAGTGTTTAACTGTTGGGCTCGTGTACCCTTTTCCGTACCTTTGCCAGCTGTCCTTCCCTGCTGCACCATTGGCACTGGTCATAGTGTGCTTACGGCTCTGAGCTGTCCCTTTAAAGTTACTGTGCTCAATTTTCACCTTTGCCACCAATTTACGTTTCAGGCCTTTGTTGATTACAACCTAAGGGCTTAAGCCTGCTAATTGAAGTCTGAAGGATGAATCATGGTGGAAAGCGCTACTCCCAGTAGTGTTACCGGGGTCATGTCTTTAGACTGTAAACTAAGGGACTGATGTGTCAATGTCAGGCCAGACTCTGATCCTCTTCACTAGCAGTGGAACGACTGTCTCGTTCCACTGACAGTCCCGCTGACTTCATGGACTACTCATGGAATGAGATACTACGGAGGACGAGCACAAGCATGAGAATTTGGTCTCATAATTGTTTGTAAAGTGCCACGTACACAATATAAGAAGAAAAGCTAATAGGGCATCTTGACTTAACCAGGCATATACACCATGTTTAACAGACGATATTTATTATATTTAAATGACAAAAATACCGAAAACAGCTTGTATTTATTAAGAGTGTTAGTCATTAAAATAATCAAGTGCCAATCAGTGGGCCCAATTGGTACAGTAGGCTGATAAAAAAAAAGGTGTGGGGGAATGCATTAATTTGTGTTATCATTTAAGCTCATTCTTTAAGCAATATCACATTTGTGGTTAAAAAGATATGTGACTACTCTGAGGTGCCCTAAGGGAACTGATAAGGAAGCTACTGGAACTAAAGGAAGGAAGACTCAGACAGGGAGGGAAGAAAATTAAGACTTGATAGTGTTTCAAGTCTCTCAGTCACTTTTTTCTGCTCCCCAAAGCTTAATTTTCAGCCCATGATGATTCTCGGACTGATCCAGTAATCAACTGATGATTGTGACTTAAATTGCTGGAAAAAGGATGAATGTAGAAAAGTGATTGCTACATGTAGGTCACAGCAGCTGAGGACTGTATTGGTGCATGCTGTCTGTGCAGTTTTCTTGTGGGCTGATAGATGGAACATTTATTTCTGACACTGGGGGAAAAAATCATCACGAAGAAGAGAAATACTGATTGTGAAGTGGTTGATTTCTGCTCAAACCTTTCTATTTATGTAAAAAGTGTGGACAAAAATCCTTTTGCTGCAACTCCCTAATGGAATTTATAAATATCGATTTTCAAAGAGCATGTGTTTTGTTGAGTGGCGGATGCCTGTGTTAAGAGGGACATATAATGACGGCAACCACAGACAGCAGTTTTTGGCAACCCTTGTATAGATTGTCATGCCCATCTGAGATTGAATTGAGATGAAGTTCAGGTACAGAACAGAAACCATAAAAGGATGAGGTGAAAAAGCAATTCCTCTTCCTGTACATTACACCAACCATATCAGAGTGAGAGATACTGCTCTTTAGTGCAGGTTTACCAGATCTTAAAAGGAAATTGAGACATTCAGGCAAAACTGGAAGGACTTTGGTGGGAAATGAGTGAGGTTGCACCTCTCTCACTGCCCTTCCCATGCTCACAATGAAGAATTAGGATATTTTACTATAAAGGGGGGATGGGAGAAAACAGTATTTACCTCACTGTGACCCCTCTGCTGTTCTCTCCTCATCGTGGCCACTTTTCTCTTTCTCCCCATCCACACTAGAGCTTACCTTTATCTCCCCCTTTCTCTTCCCTACATCCCCATTCACATACATCAACCAATTCATTCTGTTTCCTACTCTCCAATACACGCTCACTAACACTCCTGTTACCTTTGATTATACACACTCAACTCTGTCACCCCAACCCATTCCCTTCTGCCTCAGAACTTCCCCCAAAGTTTTCCTTAGCTCCCTGAGCCCACTGAGAAACCCCTTCCCATTTGACCACCTCGGCTGAAAACTCCACCCACTCCCCCACCTCCGGCTGGGACACCTCCTCACCCCCACAGGTGGGAAACCCTTCCCCCTTCCCTTTCTACCCAACTTCCCCACAGCTCAGAACCTTGCCTCGCCTGGCTTTAAAATGGCTCCACTCCTGGCTCAGAACCCCTTCTGATCCCATCTAGGCTTCTCAGTCCCAACTCGTACCATCCCACCTAGAACCTCCCCAGTGCAGAAATCCTGCTACCTGTTTCTGGGCCTGGAGAAGCTGGAGCAGAGGTAACAGGGAGAATAAGCATGGATTACCATACTCCGCCTCTCTGAAGCTAATCTGAATTAGCCCCTCACAGGCCTGAATTCCCTGCTCCGTATCTGCTAGGTTTGCTGCTTGCAGCCCATGTCCTGCAGGTTGGTGGGGCTGGAACTGCTTCAGCCCCATCACATGTCCCCCAGTGGTATTCTGGTCTACTGGTGTAGTCACAGGAGCCTCCAGGAGATGGAGAAACTCAAGCCCAATGTGAAGTCCCCTGGTGGCTGACAGTGGTACTATACTCTTCAGTACAGCCACACAATTGCCTCTGTTTGGCAGTATAGTGCTTATAATACAGTAACTCCCCACTTAAAGTCATCCCGGTTAACATTGTTTCATTGTTAAGTTGCTGATCAATTAGGGAACATGCTCGTTTAAAGTTGTGAAATGCTCCCTTCTAACGTCGTTTGCAGGCTATCAATTGCGGCAGTTCAGCTGTCCCTTCCCCCACTGCCATGTGCTACTCCCCGAGACTCCTGCTTGCTTGCTGTATGGGGGGAGGGGAAGAAGAGGAGGGCTAATGTCCCCCTGCTCCTGCATCTCGCTTACCCCATCTTCCATAGAGCGGGGGGGGGGGGACACGAGGGAGGGAGCTGCTGCCTTAGGCAGAAGCTGCAGCTGCCGGGCTTGCTGATCTAATTAACAAGGCAGTGTACTTCTGACCCCACTCTTGATACTTAAAGGAGAAATGCGCATCGCTATCTCTGAAACACAGCTGTCGCTGTCTGCCCTCCCTCCTTTCCTGCTGGCTTGTAGAGTGTGAGAGTTAACCCTTTAGGGCTTAGTCAACTGCTTAGTTCATTTAGCAGTAAGGCATTCCCTGGGAAATATCCCACCCTCTGACTCCTCCACTTCAACCAAGCTTCACTATCATCATCGCTGTGTACCAGTATTCAATTGTTTGTTTAAAACTTATAGTGTGTGTGTGTGTGTGTGTGTGTGTGTGTGTGTGTATGTATAAATATAGTCTTTTGTCTGGTGAAAAACATTTCCCTGGAACCTAACCCCCTCATTTACATTAATTCTTATGGGGAAATTGGATTCGTTTAACATCGTTTCGCTTAAAGTCGCATTTTTCAGGAACGTAACTACAACGTTAAGTGAGGAGTTACTGTACACAGCTTAAAATGCAATTCCATCCAGTGCAAGGGTAGTACACACACCCCAATTCATTTGACTATGTATGTACATTACAGTATATTGTACAAACATAGTGTAGCTAGTGCAATACTCAGGAGGGCTTTGTTAAGAAAGAGCTATGCTTGTATACACAATGTGCTATTAACAAAAAGAATCTCATTAGCATGTTGTACTTTGAAAAAGAATAAATAAGGAAAAGTCAGGAAATTGGAGTTATGGCCACCCTCGTGCCTCTTCAGCTTTGCTCCCCATCCCACCCTGACTTATTTGGGCATGTGCATCTAAGCTTTGTTGAGTCCTGGCCCCCCTGCCAGCTAGCACTCAGATCAGTGGGATGTAATCAATCTGCCACTGCATGGAGAACTCTTGGGTGGGGGTGGGGGGCTTCTGTGAAATTTCCCTGTCCAAGTCTGCTCACAAAAAGACAATAAGGTAGGTTTTGTCAGATGGGAATGAGAAGACAACCATCTTCAACAAAAGGGGCTGATTCCAAAATCTTTGCCAGCATACAGCATCTTTTATTCCACCCTGTACTACTTCTGTGCCTAGTCCAGTGTGCCAAGCGATGCATTGCCCTAGGAAAATGGTTTTGTCAGGTATCCCGAAACCTCAGAGCTGAATATGTGCCAGGTTGTCTAGAGCAGTGGTCTCCAAACTTTTTTGGTCACAGTGCCCCCCTTACCTGGTCTGCCCCCCCCTTGGGAGCTGGGAGCTGGGGGCCACAGCCAGGAGCGGAGCCACAGTCAGGGCTGGGGCCACAGCTGGGCATGGGGCCACAGTCAGGGCTGGGGCTGAAGCTGGGGCCACAGATGGGGACAGGGCCACAGTCGGGGCCAGGAGCCAGGGGTCATGGCCGGGAGCAGATCCACTGTCGGGGCCAGGAGCTGGGGGCCATGGCCAGGAGCAGATCCACTGTCAGGGCCAAAGCTGGGGCCAGGAGCCGGTGGCCGAGGCTGGAGCCGGGGCAGAGCTGGAGGCAAAGTGGGGCTGGGTGGCACTCCCTCCCTGCCTACCGTTGGGGCTGGCCCAAGGCCTGCCGCACCCCCCCAAACGTTCCTCCAGACCCGCCCCCTGGGGGGGGTGCCCCACAGTTTGGGGACCACTGGTCTAGACAGCATTATACAATTATTTCTATGGGCACCATTTCCCCTTTTTTATCCTAATATTCCTGCCCCTACTAAGAATGACATCACAGTCTCCCTGAGAAGTGACATGATTTAGATGCTTGTACATGTTCTAAGCCAGTTCCATCACTGTCTTTGGTATTCCGGCGATTGAAGTTTAAATAGTATTTATTATAAGAAAAAAAAACGTTCAAGTGTGAGCCTTTTGATGCTTAATCTGTTTTTAATGACAGAATCACTATTCCTATCCCTGGTATTTCATACTGCGCATCGTTTCAGAGAAGCAGATTGCTGAAAGTGTCAATACACGCAAAGAAGTGTAGGATGATGAAGGTAAAAGCTTGCTTGAAGATTTTCATGTACCGTACAAATTGAAACCCCCTGTAATTTAAACTCCCACTGTCTGAGGAACAGGGCTTTTGCGCCAGTATCAGTTAAATGAAAGTGTAGAATAATTAAACGATGATATACTGCAATTGGTTTTGTTGTCTTTACTGGACTACAAGAGCCCAAATGTGTCACTTGGAGAAATTGATTGTAATTGTCCCGCTCCTCTTGTTTCTGTTCATGTTTCTCAAAACCCCATTCATGGCAGTTACTTAATAATACGGATGCCTTTGTGGACAGATAAATAAAGGAGGCAGCAATGGGAGTATGTTAAAAGCAGTCATTATTATGTACAGCACATCAAAGAAGAAGAAAGTACTGCAGTTTATCACAAGGACTTTACTTTTTTTCTCCCCTAAAAAACCTTCCATTTTAAGTGCAATTTATGCCACACACCCACCTTTTGTCTATTTTAATCAAGCATTTTGTGGATGACAGATAAATTAAAGATGTGCAAGTACAGACAGTTGTGTGATGTGATGGAATGTCTAGTAGTTTGATTATGAAGCTCCTTATCCCAACACCATATATTTTAGCTTATGTTAGCTTAAAAGGACAATATCTTTATTTGGGAAGATAGGCCTGGCTTGACATGAGGAATTGGACATGGGTGTGGCTTCATTTCTTGCGAGACAGGATTAGGGAGGTAAGTGGATCAGCAGGCTGGAAACAGAGTGTCTATACTATCTAGGAGAAGGGGGAACAGCCAGGGAACCATTTACAATGGTCAAGATAACGACGGATAAAATAAGTCATGAAAATAAAGAGTAAATTGTGCTGGGACAAAGCATACTGTACAGGGATTGTTTCCTACAAGGTAACGAAATCAATCCCAATGCATGTAATGCAATGTATGGTAAATGTAATGCATAAATGTATATAAAAGAAGAGGTCTGCTGTTTTATCTGGGAGGTGTGGTATGCCCTGTACCTTTCCACCCTCCCCCCACCCCCGCCCCACCACCACTTGAGCCTGATCAACTCACGTGTAGTTTGATTGTGCATCAGTAACGGAACCTGAGTGACGAGACTGGAGTCACACTAAGTTCTTGGGGGAACCGAGTGGAAGAGGTCTCAGGGGAGACCAACAAGGGGCGCTAAAAGTTAAAGAAAAAAACTTCTAGAACCCAGAAAAAGTTTTAAATAAATCCACTGAAATGTCAAAATAAGTCAACACCCATTTCCCCATAACCTTTTGCCTTCATTAGAGCATCTGAGGAAAGCAGACAAATGCAACCATTCCTTGGCAATTGGCAGGTAACATGGACAATAAATATTATAGCAAAAGTGGTAGAGGTGAAAACAATAATGTTAATTAAATACAAGCCTGTGATGAAACTATCCGCAGAAGGGCTAAGTGTGGCCAGAGTGGAATGTATCAATTATTAATAGCTCAGAGCTCACCAAAACTTAAGCAGCAAACGGGAAAGAACAATGACTGAGCTCACATATACAAGAACTGGGCACACTGGCTTCGTTTACCAGAGCCAGCTCCTCAGCTGCTCTAAATTGATGTAGCATCATTGATGTCAAGGGAGCAACACCAGTTCATACCAACTGAGGATCTGGTCCCCAGCCTTCACTTTGAATTTGTTCCTGATTAACACAGGGAATGTCATCCATGCGAGTGACATCAGAATCACATGCTCCCACGTCTTGGGGGCAGAGAAGAGACACAGTCTTTTATATGGAATTTAAATCCAGAACTGTGTTAGCTGGAGGTCTAATAGTGAAAATGGTATGTGTGAATTTTAAGCATTTTTATTGCTTTTGCTACAAAGTCTATGTTTGGGAATGTAACTGCAGATGACTACCAGACTAGGAAAGCATACTATGGCTCTGTCTCAACTAGAGATGGTCAAAAAAATTTCCACAGAACAGTTTTCTGTTGAAAAATGCATTTTCCCTGAAATCAAAACATTTTTCAGGAAAGTGCTGATTTTGATGACATTTCTCATGGGGGAGGTGTCAAAAACGTCTGGTTGTTGACTTTTCTTGTTTCATTTTGATAATGTCAAAACATTTTCTTTTGATACAGTAAAAATGTTTTGTTTCCACTTGATCATTCCAATTCAGTTCATTTAGACTTGTCTAGTATTTAAAATATTAATTTTAATATAGATATATAATATTAGGGCTGTCAATTAATCACAGTTAACTCATGCATTTAACTCAAAAAAATTAATCGCGATTAATCACACTGTTACACAATAGAATACCAATTGAGATTTATTACATATTTTGGATGTTTTTCTACATTTTCAAATATAGCAAATTCAATTAAAACACAGAATACAAAGTGTACAGTGCTCACTTTATATTATTTTTGGTGCGGGGGCTGCACAGATGGACCAGCAGGAGGAGCGGCCGGCTCCACGCACTGCAGCTTTGCCCCGCCACTAGGCTTGCACACCCCCACCCTATCGTTGGCCACTGGACTCCCTCCCCCACTCACCGCTAGTCGCAGATAGGTGGTGAGCAGGGATTCGGCCAGCAGCAAGACCCGCCAGTACTGATTGGGGAGGGAGACAGAAAATATGGGACAATTTGCCAGTTTTAAAGAAAAAGTCATGACACCTGCAGGAAGGCTTAAATACTGGACTGTCTCTTTTAAAACAGGACATCTGGTCACCCTAGCCTTTTGGGAAATTGTAGATCTCCTGCTGTTTTATCTGCATTCTCTCATATATTTCATGTTATAGCAGTCT
Source organism: Macrochelys suwanniensis (assembly GCA_033296515.1). NCBI lineage: Eukaryota > Metazoa > Chordata > Testudines > Chelydridae > Macrochelys > Macrochelys suwanniensis. The sequence continues at coordinate 162,650,737 of CM065777.1, forward strand.
CGAATGATGACCCAGCACATGTTCATTTTAAAAACACTTTCCCTGCAAATTTGACAAAATGCAAAGAAGATACCAATGTGAGATTTCTAAAAATAGCTACTGCACTCGACCCAAGGTTTAAGTATCTGAAGTGCTGTCCAAAATCTGAGAGGGACGAGGTGTGGAGCATGCTTTCAGAAGATTCATTTTTTTAATCGCTTGACAGCCCTATATAATACGTATTGAACATAAAAGTGTAAACATCATGATTCAACATTACCGAAACAAAATTGTTTGATAGAACCAAATAAAAAAACTTTGGAATTTTTGTTCCATGGGAAGTTTGGAAATATCATGGTTTTGTTTTATTTATTTAATTATTTAATTTTGGACTTTCCTGCAGCATGGAAATTCAGCTCTAGTCTCATCCTATCTCTCTTCCACTGAAGAATTACACCATTTTGAAAGGCCATGGTTTTCTTCCACTGAGACACTAGAACAACATAAAGATTTCAACAAATAGCCATGGGAGAACTTCAAAGGTGCTTAATCAGATAAGTGCCCAGTAGTTCTGATACTTATCTGAACAAACTGAGTCTCTTGAGTCTGCAAAATTTGGCTGGAAATCTCATGAGAACAGGCATTTCCAGTACTTCCTATCAGGATACAAATACCAGAAGAACGCAGTCAGCAGTACACATGTTATTTTCACACAGCTCTGCTGTGCAGATGGCAGGCAGCTGGAGACTGAGATCATCGGTGGTGGGAAGATGTGTTATAGGGACTCTCATCTGGCTGACATTGGTCTGGCCAATACAAGTTTAATGTCATAAAATTTGGTGTTAATATGGATTGATTATGCTTTGTACTCCCAAACTCTTTTGTAAGTTAAAAGGTTTGGGGCTGTGATCCAACTGAACTGAACAGAGAATATATTGTATATGTGTATCTGATTTATATGTATCTGATTTCTCCTCTGCTCTTGTATCTATTTATCCTTCATTTTATTTAACAGTATACTGAAGTTCCTTCAAGAAACAATAATTTAGTTGTATTATGTTACCCTGAAACTACCATCTGTCTGATCTTGTGAGAAAGGGGGTCATTCTGAACAATTCTGCTATTTAAAGTCTAAGGATATGATGTGATTATTTGCTATGGCACATCTGTTCTATGTATGTCTTCACTCATAAGACGTCCAGTACAATCTAAAACAAAAATCATAGACATTAATTTCTTCTTGCTGAGAGGACATGGGTGACTATTCATCAGCCCCAGGATGTTGCTCTTCTTATTCCATGTCTATGTAAAGATGTTGGAGGATATAATAAGGTGATCTGGTTTGCAGTGTCTCCAATACACAGCTGGCAGCCAATTCTACATACCTTTCATCAGACTCTACCACTGTGGCTGACAAGTGCACCCAATTCCTGAACAAGCTCAGGACTGGAATGAGGGCAAGCTGGCCACCACTCATTCCAGACAAGGCTGAATTAGTAATGCTGCTGGGTTGGAGAAACCACCTGGGAGAATTGGTGGCAAGAATATTGGCCCTCTCAACTGGATGAGTTTAAATTTACTCTGGTTTGCAACCTGATATCCCTGCACATACACTATTCACAGTAACACAGATGCAGGTAGCTGTCATCATATTGTGCCATTGAAATCACTCTGAGAAACTTTCACCTTGTAAATACAACTGATTCTTGCCCTTCTTAACAAACACATCTTATATGCCTACCAAACTAAGTTAGCTTGATGAGCTATTTCCAGCATACTCAACTTCATGAGGTTCCTTCCTCATCACAGACAATGGTTACTATAAATCTTTTACTTTATAATTTTTCCTCCTTCCTCTACACCTGGTCTATACTTGAATGCTTTGTATAGGATTTCAGCATCAGGCACAGCTGCACCAGTTTCAAAAACAGTATAAGTGCTAATGTAGTCTACTCAAAATCATTACCAAAACAGTTTTAGGAAGACTAATCTCCAGCAAGTCTGAATCATATAAGTCTGAACTTATATTTCTGAAAATAGTTTTATCTAGCATATGCCAGTGGGAAAGGAAACATCACAAAAATATACATAATACACTAACTAGTTTTCCAACTTCTGACAAATGATTTACCTATGAATATGACCATGAAATAGGAGTCTGCTGATAATGTGAATTTGTGGCTACAGGAAATATCTAAGCAGCTGTTGTACCATAGAAATAAATGAACCCCCCAATTAACTGGAATGAGAATTGTGGTATACGTGCTACTGGCAAAAGTCCTGGATGTTTTATTTTTTTAAACAATTTTATTAGTAACTATTCTGGCCTCAGTAGTAGAATATAAGCCATGGATCACTTACTAAATAAGATGGAACATGTAGGATACAGGAACAATTGTCCATAGTACCATCAACCTATAGGCCCTTCTCAGGATACCTGTATACTGGAGCACAAAAATACTGTATATAAACAGTGGACTTGGAATCATAGAATCGTAGGACTGGAAGGGACCTCAAGAGGTCATCTAATCCAGTCTCTGCCACTCATGACAGAACTAAGTATTACCTAGACCATCCCTGACAGGTATTTGTCTAACCTGCTCTTAAAGATCTCCAATGATGGAGATTCCACAACCTCCCTAGGCAATTTATTTCAATGCTTCGCTACCCTGACTGTTAGGAAGTTTTTCATAATGTACAACCTAAACTGCCATTGCTTCAATTTAAAGCCCATTGCTTCTTCTCCTATCCTCAGAGGCTAAGGAGAACAATTTTTATCCCTCTTCCTTCTAACAAACGTTTATGTCCTTGAAAACTATTATCATGGCTCCTCTAAGTCTTCTCTTCTCCAGACTAAACAAACCCAATTTTTTCAATCTTCTCTCATAGTTCATGTTTTCTAGACCTTTAATCAGTTTGGTTGCTCTTCTCTGGACTTTCTCCAATTTGTTCACATCTTTCCTGAAATGTGGCACCCAGAACGGGACACAATATTCCAGCTGTAGCCTTAGTGTGGAGTAGAGTGGAAAAATTACTTCTTGTGTCTTGCTTACAGCACTCCCGCTAATACATCCCAGAATGATGTTTGCTTATGTTTAACTCATATTTAGCTTGTGATCCACTATGACCCCCCGATCCCTTTCTGCATTTCCCATTTTGTATATGTGCAACTGACTGTTCCTTCGTAAGTGGAGTACTTTGCATTTGTCCTTATTGAATTTCATCCTATTTACTTCAGACCATTTCTCCAGTTTGTCCAGATCATTTTGAATTGTAATCCTATCCTCCAAAGCACTTGCAACCCCTCTGAGTTTAGCATTATTCGCCAACTTTGTAAGTGTACTCTCTAGGCCATTATCTAAATCATTGATGAAGATATTGAACAGAACCTGAACCCAGAACTGATCCCTGTGGGACCCCACTCAATACATCCTTCCAGCTTGACTCTGAACTACTCTCTGTGAACAGTTTTAAAACCAGTTTTGCACCCACCTTATAATAGCTCCATCTAGGTTGTTTTCCCTAGTTTGTTTATGAGAAGGTCATGAGAGACAGTATCAAAAGCCTCACTAAAGTCAAGATATACCACATCTACCGCTTCTCCGCCCCCCCCCCCCCCCCCCCATCCACAAGGCTTGTTACGGTGTCAAAGAATGTGGATATCAGAGCGGGCTGGAAAATGGAAATCTCTTCCTGCAAAAAAATTCATGATTTTGAAAAAAATTGAACCGAAACCAGGACAAAACATCAGAAATTGAATTTTTTTGGGAGAACCAAAATGGAATTTTTCAGCTTCCTGCTTCCTTTGTGGAAGCTTCTCACTGGCAAAAAGTGAAATTGACAAAAGCTTTCCAGGAAGGCTACCAAAGCTAGGCATCACCGCTCTCCGTCTGTCAGTCTCCCCAAAAACTCTGGGAGCTGGACAGGCAGAGAGCCAAGGTGCTGAGCTGCTCCAGGCCTGGAGTTGGCAGGGGAAGGCTTACTGGCCCAGCTTTATGCCTCTCTGAGCTTGTGGGGGAGGCTGAGAGGCAGAGAGTCAGGGGTTCAGCCTTGCCAGGGGTACCGCTACACAGCCAGTGGCATCCCACAGCAGTGATCCTCTGAGCCAGGATCAACAAACTTGGGCTCAACCTAGTGCACTAAAAATAACTGTGTAGCCAGTGCTTCAGAGTTGCATCTTGAGCTCAGGCCCTGAAACCCACCTCTTTCCCTAGGCTTCAGGGCCTAAGCTTCAGCCTTTCAAGTGGGCAACTAGGAGCCACTATTTCCCTCTTCCCAATGGCAAATCAAAACTTTTCAGTAAAACTAAAATTTTCCAGCAGAAAATTTTGATTTTTGTGTAAAGGGCATCTTTCATCAGGAAACCCCATTCCAACGAATAACTTCTGACCAGCTGTCATGGGTGTCGTGAAAGGAGATCAAGTGAGTCAGGAGAAGTGTGGGACTGGCGTGCTTGTGCAAACATCACTTTTTCTTCTTCTCCCTTCCATTCTTAGGTGTTTTGGTTGAAGATCCAACAAACTGGAGGTATAATAATATTAGTATTTTTGTGAAATTCCACTAACTTACTGACGTTAAGTGTTTTCCATGTTAGAAGAAGTAGAGATGAAAAATAATGGTGAGTACTCCAGAGAATCTCAATTTGCAGTGTATTTCTTTTTTGCTTAAGCATGTCTATATATTACTCAAAACTTAATGGCTTGTTCCTTCCTTTAACCAGAGTTGCTGATGGGTACTGAGTTAGGTGGGCTATTGCATTTTTGTGTTATCTCTTAGGGCTAGGAAATGTTGCGACCTCAAGTAAAAGAGCTAAGTGGATGATGATGAGTTAAATGCAAAGGAAGAAGAAATGCAGAGATACTAATCATTAAATGTAAAATACTGTGTTCAAACAGCATTCAGCCTAAACCATAAAAGCTAGAATAGTTTTCTTTTTCTGTTTTAAATGATTTTCTAGATCTGAAACATGTAGAAATAACAAGGCACAGCGGGGCTGATTCAAGGACGGTGAGTGGATCTGGAAGTCTAAACTATCTTGCTTTTCATGGCTTTAATTGGATTGTTAACAGAATTATATTTTGTCTGTTCACTCACGGTTTTCTCTTCCTCTATCAAAACACACTGCGAGTGTCTGCATTCTGTCAGTGCTTAAACTGACAGAATGCAGTGCAAGGAGTTATGTTATACCCACCTTGTTTTCTCAGCTGAAAACAAAAAGGGAAAACTGGGGAGTTCAGGAAAAGTTGGGGCATATCATCATTTTTGAGGGGTTAAAGTCTTCCTCTGGTCACTTTTAACAAATATGAGCACTAGAGACACTTATCCTGGAGTAAAACAGGAGAAGCCAGTGGAGTTAAAAAAAATGTAAAACCAGTGTGGGTGAGGTCAGAAATTGGGCCTTGTATCTTTCTATACCTTTAAAACATAAACATTTCCACACTACATTACATCTTGTAGTGCAGTTCATTCATGATCTTAGTTTGCTAGATTGGAACAGGTCCTATTTCATCACATCACATGTGGGTCTGGCAAGGGAATTATGCATTGAGGTTGAATTCTGGGAAGTGCGGGCTCTGCACAGTTTGCACCGGTCACAAGCAGGAAGGTCAGAGATAAACTTAATTGCAGGGTTATTGTACAATTAAGGTTATGAGACAATGTCTGGAAATAAATTTGATTTGGAAGTAAATTTGAAATGCAGAAAGAGAAAGAAATTAGCAAATTCACGGAAACCAAACAAAAGGCAAATCAGCTAGGCAAACACCAAACAGGTTTGGTCTATAGAATAGCTATAGTTCAGGAAGATTAAAGATGAGAATGAGCTGAACAGTGTCGGCTAGATTTAATTAGTGTTTACCAATCTATAATTTTTGGCTACTTATACAAATTATCAGCAAATAAGTAGTTCTGCAGAGTTATGGGATGTGGCTAAGTAGTAACCTATTATTGGTATCTATAGTAAGCCCCACCACACCCCAAAAAATCCAAAACAATATACCTCATGCTTACACTTTTGTTTATTTCCAAGAAGGAATTGTGCCTCCCTATCAAGGATACTTATTAACCTTTCCCTTGTGGGAAGATGGGCCTATTTGCACACTGTCATAGATCTTCCTCCAGCACAGTGTCTAGCTTAGCACCTCTCAAGAGGTTTTGAGTTCTGTGGCAGACTGAAGTAAATGGCAGATGACAAACCTCAGCCCATTACAGGGCAGAGTGTCAGATGAACACAGAATAACCTTCATGAATATGCAGTGTAGTATACAGTACATTTCCTTCCATGTAGTTGTAGCCACGCTGGTCCTGGGACCTGAAGAAAAGCTCTGAGTAGCTCGAAAGCTTGTCTCTCTCACCAACAGAAGTTTGTCCAATAAAAGATTTTACCTCACCCACCTTGTCTCTCTGCATAACTCTAGTTAGTATATAGGCCTGTTTGTTAGTCTGAGATAGAATTTTGGGTTAGATTTTTTTATACTTTTATATCCTTACTAATATGTGTGAACAAAGACCCTGTGTGTTGCTTCTGCCTAACCAGATGGGCTTTTTAGCACAATGAGAAGAGACAAGGAAGAGTTAGTGTTGCTGGGTATGGTGGGAGTTTAATATACGAGCATACACTTGACAACTGCCTCGACTCCTATCTCAAGGCAAGGTCAAGCAACCAGTCGGGGGGGCGGGGGGTAAGGGAGATGGTGGGAGGCATAAGAAAGACTCAGAGAAAAGGTGACCTTAGCCGGTACATAACCTCACTCCTTACCCCTCCTGTGGGGTCCAAAAGAGATGGTACCGAAGCCCCCAGACTCACGACCGTCCAAAACGGAATATGACCATAAATTGTAAGGGGTGGGACTAGGGGTGTGCACTACAGGTATAATTAAGCCCGCTAAGAAGGAGCAGGTGAGGGGAACGGGAAAAGTTCTACTGGCGTGCAGAGCTGTGGATATGCTTGCTTGATTAACCCCAATAAACATTGCACTGCCTGTGTTTCGGACTCTGGTCTTCTGTTTTCTGTCTGCATGACAAGAACCAAGGGAAGGGGCGAGGGAAAGCCCTAACAACTATGTCTCAGCCAATATACTTTCTTCAGAAAGAGATTTCCCCTGATGCAGTTTTGCTTTCATTTTTTGCTATTCTGACTAACAAACTCCCAGATGCCTTAAAGCTGGCAACGTTTTTAAACGTATGCAGATAATTCTATTCATTTCTGAAGGCAACTCCTAACAGATCATTTGCTTTTATAATCTGCTATTGTAAATAAATGTGCAAGATGGAATACATTCACTGTTTTTCTCTTGTAGCAAGTGACAATGTTTATTGATGAATATTTTGTCAAGCATGTTTCTGGTAATGTATATATTCATTGTTTCTCACAAAGGAAGATCATTATTGATCAGGCTGAACTGAATAAGTGGAATGGCATGGTGGGGCATGCACATTGTGAAACCAAGAGTTGGGGGATCTCTGTCTGAGGTATGTAATGATGGAAGGATTCAACCAGAGGTCAAGTCTGAAATTGCGGGGGCTTTGCAGGCCACGATTGGAGGAAGTTGCTTCTGAGTTTGTAAAGTAAGAACTGCCTGCTTTGTTCTTCAGTGATTCTTTTCAGCGTGAAGCAAGGTGGAAAGCCATAAAAGCAAAAGGACCTGGCCAAGAGAAAATAGTAACTCATGGTCTGATTTATCTTTCCACTTTCAGATGTCCTCATTCTCCACTGGTTAGGATTGAGATGTAGTGGCAGACCTGCCTGTGGAAATGTGCATACGTTCTGCTTGTCCATTTTCTGCTTGCATATCTTCTGCCTGGCTCTATCTGCTTCTCTTGTTTCCTTCCATGTAAGTAAAGGAAGCAGAAAATATCATCTGATAGAAATGTAGCTACCTAGGTTAGCTGAAAAGCTAATATGCAAAAAATGAATAAAATCTATTATTTACTTTAGAAAAACAAAGATTTTTTAATACTGTACATTTCTTCAATACCTATTTTATAAAGCCATTACAAGCACAGCAATAGCTACATCTGTAGACAATATATCTGATGTTTCCTATATAATCATCAAATCATTCCCCACTAAGCTCACATTTACTATCAGGGAGGGAAATCTGCATTAACAATGTGCTATTTGAAAAATGTCAAAGTACCAGGCCAGCAGTGATGCTTGCCAGGAGCTGAGAACTGGAACTAAGGAGTGATCCTAATAATGTGAGGAGAGAGTTTTATCTGTATTGTTGCGTTTTATTACGGAATACGAAATCTTTCCAAGATATCAGCCGTGGCATCTTAACATGCCTTAGCCAGCTTCGTTCACATAGTATCAATGTGCTGATGCACTTCTATGTAGCATTTGTCTACAGCAGGCTAAGTAACAAGAACCCACAAAACCCATATCCATGTAAGGAAGACAAAACTATGCCTACCACCCTATGGCTCTTCCATGCCCACAACAGCCTATATCAGCTTCCTTGGGAAAGGGTTCTAGAATTCCCTCTGCTTTAATTGAAGGGCTAAGCAAGTAGCTCACTTGGCCTTCTGTGTCTTCATAGGTCAGATATTTCCCCCCAGGAGCATTCAACAATGCTTATCATCAAACAGTCCGTACTGCCAATTTCAGATGTCTTAGCTAATGCGCTGGCTTGTGCACATGAGCATAACTTCCTCTGGTAACAGGTCCTAGCGTGTTATGGTATCACAGTGAAAGGCGTTCTCTCTTAGTTCAAGTCGTAGAGGATGTTTTTCTGTGTTATGTTTCACAGCTAAGGCTGGGAATCTTTCACGGAGGTCATGGAAGTCACAGATTCTGTGACTTTCTGGGACCTCCGTGACTTCCACAGCTGCAGTGGCTGGTGCGGCTGACCCCAGGGCTGCCTGCTCGAGTAGCTGGGGTGGCCCTGGGGCCAGCCACACCGGCCGCTGCTCCGGCGGCTCCAGGCAACTGGTCCCAGGTGCTGCCATGGAGCAGTGGTCTGAGAGCAGCAGTGGCACCACAGACCACCCCTGCCCAGAGGAGCAGTAGCAGTGGTGGGGCCCTGGGCCGCCCCCCACCCAGAGTGGTAGCGGTGGGGCCACAGGCCTTCCCCCGCCCAGATGAGAGATGGCGGCAGTGGGGCCCCGGGTCGCCCTCCGCTCGAAGCAGCAGCAGTGGCAGGGCCCCAGGAGCAGCAGTGTCTGCTGGAGCACCACCTCCCTCCCCTCAGCAGGTAAGATTTAGTTAGGGGTATTTTTAGTAAAAATCAGGGACAGGTCACTGGTCACGGCTTTTTGGTTATTCTAGCCCGTGACCTGTCCGTGACTTTAACTAAAAATACCCGTGACTAAATCATAGCCTTATTCACAGCACACAAGCAAAGAAGTAGAAAAAAATGTAAATTCTCTTGCTGGAAGGTTGCGATGTAACACTATTTTATTTCTGACAATTCAGAATGATAACACACAAGAGCCCAAAAACAGAGAGAGAAAACAGGCTGCTCCCTAAAACAGAGTGGCACAGTTCACCCCACCTTGCTTTACACTGCTGCCTGTAACCTGATTCTGCTCAAAAACTTTGCTACAGTGTTGCCTAGCCTGCAAGTGAGACCAGAGAACACCCTTTCTCCCCTTAGAGAGACAGCTTACAATTCCAGCACAGTCCTCAACACACCAAAGAGGCTTGTGTTATTGGTGCTGACGGTCCAAGGTTGGGTCTCCGCTAATTGTGACATTGGCGGAACTTGACCTTCTGTTGATGTCAGATGCTTGGGACAAGGTTTTCTTGGAGGAGTATGCAATATGCTGGCCTAGTATGTGTCAGCATGTCTTCCTCTAGCGGTCAGTCCCAGATATTTTACAGATTATTATCTCTGCTCTGAAGAACTTCTTCTTTCGCTTGGTGTGAAAGGTCCAAGACTGAAACTCTGCTGATGACTGCAATGTCTGTCTGTGCAGCCATGATTTGTTGCACAGTTTATTTGGCATGGTAGTGAAAATAGAGAAAAATCACACAAAGCTAAGAAAACTATAAGACTAGACAGACTAAAACATAGATAAGCCTGGTTAGCTACACCCTGACTATTAGCACCAGAGATGGGATAGTGAGTTTACAAGCTAAAAATCTCAAACGCCTTTACAAACCGTTACGAAGCCTCCCAACACTCCTGGTATTATAGGTAAATGTCGTTATATTCTATGCATTTTACAAATGGTAACATGAGGCACAAAGCACTGAAGTGACTAACCTAAGACCAGTAAGAGAGTGTCCAAGTCAGAAACAGAACTCATATTTTACAAATTAAGAATGTTTCTATTTGAAATACCTGTTTGATATGCCATAGATGTGTGTATCGCTTTGACTTTCTAGAAAGAGTAAAATCAAGCCTTCATTATCTATCTCTGTTTGGCTATTTCCAGAAACCATAGATTTTGACCAATGGGGTTATCTGGGTATCACTGAGGATATAATGAAGGACAATAAGGGCTTGGCTACGCTTGCAAGTTAGAGCTCAATAAAGCCGCCCAGCGCGCTCTAACTCACTCCCTGTCCACACTGGCAAGGCATGTAGAGCACTCTAATTCCGTGACTACAGCGCTCCTGGTAACACTGGTCTACAATTTTTGAGAAGTCGTCTGCTTCAGAGATAAAATGTGCTATTTAGTATGTATTTTGATGTGCTGAATTCAAATAGACAATTAAAACAACTGATTGGCTACTGTTTCTAAGATATTTAAGTTTTTACATTTTATGTCTATGTATATTGTGTAGATAGTAGAGTTTTAATCATAAATTGTAAACCTAGGTCTTTTCATGTGTTTATGGTTGCTTTACATGATACTATTTCACCTGTCCTGTTTATGTAACACTTTAAAAATCAGCAAAGGGGTTATATAAATAAAATTTATTATGAAACAAAAGGCAAAAAACTATTCTGTACATAGTTTAGTCCTATTCAGTGTCTACTCCGCGCTGCTTGGCTTGTCTCTTGTATTCATGAAATGGAGCATCTCTTGTCACTGTCCAGCAATAGTCTGCAAGCATTGATGGGCAATATTTGCCCTGGTAGCGTTTCTCCATTGTTGCAATGTCCTGGTGAAATCGCTCGCCGTGCTCGTCGCTCACTGCTCCGCAGTTCGGTGGAAAAAAATCTAGATGAGAGTGCAAAAAATGTATCTTGAGTGACATGTTGCAACCAAGGCTTTTGTGTGCCTTGAGGAGGTTTTCCACCAACAACCTGTAGTTGTCTGCTTTGTTGTTTCGGAGAAAATTTATTGCCACTAACTGGAAGGCTTTCCATGCCTTTTTTCCCTTGCCACGCAGCGCATGGTCAAATGCATCATCTCGAAGAAGTTCACGAATCTGAGGACCAACAAAGACACCTTCCTTTATCTTAGCTTCACTTAACCTTGGAAATTTTCCACGGAGGTACTTGAAAGCTGCTTGTGTTTTGTCAATGGCCTTGACAAAGTTCTTCATCAGACCCAGCTTGATGTGTAAGGGTGGTAACAAAATCTTCCTTGATTCAACAAGTGGTGGATGCTGAACACTTTTCCTCCCAGGCTCCAATGACTGTCGCAGTGGCCAATCTTTCTTGATGTAGTGGGAATCTCTTGCACGACTATCCCATCCGCAGAGAAAACAGCAGTACTTTGTGTATCCAGTCTGCAGACCAAGCAAGAGAGCAACAACCTTCAAATCGCCACAAGCTGCCACTGATGTTGGTCATAGTTTATGCACCTCAAAAGTTGTTTCATGTTGTCATAGGTTTCCTTCATATGGACTGCATGACCAACTGGAATTGATGGCAAAACATTGCCATTCTGCAGTAAAACAGCTTTAAGACTCGTCTTCGATGAATCAATGAACAGTCTCCACTCATCTGGATCGTGAACGATGTTGAGGGCTGCCATCACACCATTGATGTTGTTGCAGGCTACAAGATCACCTTCCATGAAGAAGCATGGGACAAGATCCTTTTGACGGTCACGGAACATGGAAACCCTAACATCACCTGCCAGGAGATTCCACTGCTGTAGTCTGGAGCCCAAAAGCTCTGCCTTACTCTTGGGTAGTTCCAAATCCCTGACAAGGTCATTCAGGTCACCTTGTGTTATGAGGTGTGGTTCAGAGGAGGAGGACGGGAGAAAATGTGGGTCCTGTGACACTGATGGTTCAGGACCAGAAGTTTCATCCTCTTCCTCGTCTGACTCAAGTGAGAATGATTCTGGTGCGTCAGGAACCGGCAGTCCTTCTCCATGGGGTACTGGGCGTATAGCTGATGGAATGTTTGGAGAATGCACAGTCCACTTTTTCACACCTTTTGACACACCTTTCCCAACTGGAGGCACCATGCAGAAGTAACAATTGCTGGTATGATCTGTTGGCTCTCTCCAAAGCATTGGCACTGCAAAAGGCATAGATTTCCTTTTCCTGTTCAACCACTGGCGAAGATTTGTTGCACAAGTGTTGCAGCATATGTGTGGGGCCCACCTCTTGTCCTGATCTCCAATTTTGCAGCCAAAAGAAAGGTGATAGGCTTTCTTAACCATAGTGGTTATACTGCGCTTTTGTGATGCAAAAGTCACTTCACCACAAACATAGCAGAAGTTATCTGCACTGTTCACACAAGGACGAGGCATCTCTGCTCACTTTGGCTAAACAGAAATGTGTCCCTTTGCAAAATCAAACACTGACAAATGAGAGCACGACACTGTATAATTTCTAGAGCTGATATAGGGCAATTTGTTCAGCAGAGTGATGTAAGCTTCGTTATGATTGCATCATCCATGACTTCTAGGAATAACATGATGCAATTCATATCATGTATGACGCAATACCAGCTTCAGATTGCATCATTCATTGTTTTGCCTAAAAAGCAAGTACTGTCCAAACCCAGTCATAGATTTATTCATAGATCCAGTCAAAGATGTATTTTAGTCATTTCTGGTTTAAATTGAGATCCCTTCCCTTTATAACTCACTTATCCTCCGCCATTCCCAAGTCAAGTGTCGCATATACTAACCCAATAGCATGTCTTGACAACTAGAGCCAATCAACAATTTTAAGCATCATTTTCGTTCTCAGTGACCCAGAATTAGTAAAGTTTGACTACATTTATTTCAGAAGCATTTTGGCTGTAGAGCAGTGTAATCCACCTTGGCGAGAGGAATAACATTTGCTGCATCTTGGCTGAGACACCCCAGCATCAGTGTGAACGAAGTGTTGCATTACTGCGCTCTGACTGACCTCCGGAAACGTCCCATAATCCCCCTAAGTCAAGTGGCCACTCTTGTCATTGTTTTGGAATTGGCTGTAGGAATGTGGATACGCCCTTTCAAAGCTCCGTTTCTGACAGCCGGCATGCTTATCTGCTCCGGGGCAAAGTGGCCATTACTGAGGAATGCTGCTTGCTTTCAGTGAGTGAGAGAGAGGCGGGGGGGGAGGGGAGTCTGAACTTACAAGACAGCGTGCTGACACACTCGCACCCCCAAACCCCACTCTCTCTCCCCCCACATACACACAACGCACTCCCTGTTACACTCCACCCCACCCCCCGCATTTGAAAAGCACATTGCAGCCACTTGAACGCTGGGATAGCTGCCCATAATGCACCACTCCCAATGCCTCTGCAAGTGCCGCAGAGGTGGCCACGCCAGTGCGCTTGCAGCTGTCAGTGTGGACAGACTGCAGCGCTTTCCCTACTGCGCTCTCCGAAGGCTGCTTTAACCCAAAGCGCTCTACATCTGCAGGTGTAGCCATGCCGTAAAGTTGCACATGTGTAGCTGAGGCCCTGTAGCACCTCAATTATAGGGATGTTGCATGAGGCAGAGAGAACCGTTGTATTAATTTTCACGGAATAAATAGGCTAAAGGTGTTAACATAACCCAGTTACTGTCCAACATTAGACAGTGTTAAACAAGGTTCAGGGCTTGGTATACAAAGACCCCAGCCTGCTTAGCAACGTGGCAAACACATCATTAAAAATCCTTTCAGCCTTTTATTAAAGATACAGAAAAGAAGGAAAAACAGTTAAAGAATTTGAAATGTAAAGTATTAAAAAAAAAGGCTTTCACTTCAACATCCCTTATTCCCTTTCCTTTTAGCTGTAGACAGTTTTTAGAAGCAAAACCCCCACTCTTATTTGACAGGCTCTTAGCTGGTATCAAAGATGGCAATAACTATCCTTTTGGGGAAAAGAGAAATTAATTAAGATGGGCTGGAGATGTTGCGGCTGATGTTGTTAGAGTCAATTTTAGAAGGAAAAGTCCCCTTGCTTGAACGCTTCTTGGGTGGTATTAAAGAGGATAATAACAGTAATCGTAAGTGGTGTTCGGGATTCAGCTAGAGCCAGTAGAAGTGGTGATATCATCTGGTCCCCCTATCTCTTGCCCGTTCCAGTTCAGACACCTCTCAAGATCAGGATGACGAAGGCCTGGGGTTCCAGGAATGGTTGGCGTAGCAACCACGTGATGATGAAGCTTGCTCCAGTAGCCTCTGTTTGTTCTTTCTGCCTGTCTCTCTTTTTATTCTTTTATCCTTTTCCCACCGCATCTCTCTCTTTTAAGGACCCAAAAGGGGAGTGATGTGTGGAATAACCCATCCCCTCATTATTTTGTCTATCAGTCAGGCCTAATATCCAACATACCGATTCTGGCTCCACATCTCCTGTTTTCAACAAGCATAATTTCAACAGTGTTTGAATCAACTTGGCCTTTTTGTTTATACTAATTCTGTCTCCCTTTTGTACCTTTTCCCATCGGTATTTGTTATTCCAGGCTATTGTAACATCATATCAACTATTACATACTTTTTGCAGTTGAACTCACAGTTCAGGTAAATTTGTAGGCCCAGTTGTCACAACAGAACCCAGCCTGAGTGTCAGAGTCAAGGGTAAGTTTCTGGGGCTGTAAGAACTACCCCTCCCCCCTTTTTTTTTTACTTTCAACCTGAGCAAATTTGATATGGAAATAAATGAGACGCGAATCGTGGTGACCAAACAGCAAGTGTGAAAAATCGGGACAGGGAGTGGGGGGTAATAGGAACCTATATAAGAAAAAGACCCAAAATTCGGGACTGTCCCTATAAAATCGGGACATCTGGTCACCCTAGGCATGATGTATCTTGAACCTCCCCCCCGCCCCCTTCCATGGCATTGTAAGAGAAACTCTGAGGGCAGAAACACACTTTGACACAACACCTTTCAGGTGCATTTTATACCCTTAGAAAAGCAATGGAACAGGAGAGAGAGAAAACGAGACAGAGAGGCACCTCCCAATTTGGCGGTGTCTCTACAGTAATTCTCAGATGCTAGTTCCAAAGACACATGTGAATAGTATTTTTTAGAGTGTACAGGAAGACTGACTGCTTTACATTATGTAATTGGAAGAACATAAAAGGAACCAGGACACTCATAGTAAATAACCCTTCCAGGAGGGACAGTAATAGCTTGCTGCATAGTGGAACATTTTAAGTACCTTATTTTAAAATTTTATAATGCAGTGATAATAGCGATCAATCAAACAAGGCAGCCCTCACGGAAATACTTAGCCTTTTATCGTGTGGGGTAAAGACTCTGGCGCTAAGCCTGTTTTTCATAGACTCCGTGTCAAAGGGTAATGATGCTCTGAGTGGAAGAAAATCAATATAATATATATAGCTGATGTGAACAAAGAATAGGAATTAGGAGAGTTCTTTGCAGCACTCTTGAGCCCTACATTATTTATAATGTTACCGGTATTGCTTTAATAGAGATAATTTGATAAGTCAAGTCAAATGGGCATTGTTCATCTTTCAGGAAAAAATCCTCAGACCTGAAAACTTGTATTAGATGTACTGGGCCTCAGTATATAGTAATTACGCTGTATAGCTGTACTTGAGTAAGAGGGATGGTCTAGTAGATAGGGAGCTACACTGGGCCTTAGGAGACCTGGGTTCAATTCACTTCTGTTCTTGACTCGGGCTCAGATTTTCTGTGGCAAGTCACTTAATCTACCCTGTGCCTTAGTTGCCTAAGTGGAAACTGGGGCACGCATTGAGAGGATAAAATCTATTAATGACTGTGACATGCTCAGATACTAGAGTGGTGGAAGCCAGATAGATACATACACAAGTGATGCTAAAGTGTCACTTTGTATGACCTCTTATGGATGGACCTGATCATCACAGTCTGATGACAGATAACTCTTTATTGAATATAATAGTAGCAGCTACATTTTTATAAAAGGAGGGTGACAATACTTAACAGCAGTTCCCTTCATTATAGGGTCTTAAAGTGCAGAGATGTGTAAATATTAATATACATGTGCATATATATATATAGGTGAAAGCCCATACTGTAGAATCAGTGTAATTTATAAAGTATAAACTGGCTGAGAACTTAAAAATTGGACAATAACGGTCTGCAAATCCCAGTGGTAATTAAACTTGGTGATTTTCTAAATAAAAAGAGCTCTCAACCGTGCTTGTAGCTGTTTCCCTTGCCTCACACTGACTCAACAGGCATTCTAGGCTTCAGAGTGACACACTGAGAGAGTGACATTCCTGGAATCTTATTATGTAGCTAAAATATACTGTGTATGTACTGTATATGTTCCAGATAGATTGGTACTATATGTATTTTACAAATTGGAAGATGTCATCACCCCTTTAGCCCATTCTGCTCCTTTCCCTTCCCCAGCCCACTTTTACTATCAGTGTGTGATTGGAGAAGCAGTTCCTCACAGGCATAAAGGCAATGTAGCCCTGTTTTATTCATAACTCCCCATAGAATTCAGTGGGGAGCTCTATTTAAAAACTGATGCAATATGGACCATGGGGAGGAAGGAAAGATTGAACGCCACAAAGAAAGGAGTAATGTGTGCTTAATGCTTGTTTCTTGCTTGTTTAATGTGAAGTAGGAGAGGATTCTGCAAATGCGTTTTGGGAACACTGATCTCTAGGCTGTGATTGTCACAGGTGAGGGGTGTTAATTAGCCACACATGCCTTATAGTTAATTAGACAGAGAGCAATCTTAGTCTGATAATTCACATGGAATAATTCATTACCCAGCACTGTTCTCTGGCTGTCACAAACAAATTGTCGATTGGAGTTAGTACCTCCTACTTTCTGACTACAAAATTATATTTTGGCTATATTGAGATCCTTCAATCAGTGTACACTTTTTAAAAGGAAAATAGGACAAGAACTATTGTCTAAATATGATTGTCTGTCTAATCTATCAATGTCTAGTGCATCCATCACTGTAATATTACATGGGAGTGAATATTGATTTTCCATCAGATAGAAGCATTTATGAGGTTCCAGATGTTCATGTAACTTGTGTACTGAACATTATTTTTAATTACTTCCCATCACTGGCTGCAGTTATTGATTCTGGCGAGGACCAGAATGTGGTAAGACACTTAAAGAAAAGTTTGTTTCCTGGGATTGTCACTTTGACAAGAAGCAGGGTACACCAGGATTCCCATGAAAAAGCATGTAGTTGGATGGCTTTTTTAATGACTAAAATATTAAGATAAACATCAGGATATTGTGGTGTTTATCCAAATAGAAAAAGATCCCTTTTCACCTTAGCCCATTGCTCATTACAAGCAACACAATATTTTTCACTGTGATGACAGAGACAAAGACAGACATGTCCAAAAGCCTTCTTAGTTACATTGAGGTGCTTACAGTTAAAACATTGGCTAGCTGTTTTCCAGTTACATGGATAGATAAGACTCTGAAAGATTATGGCAATGAACTCACTAACATTTGTCTGCTAAGATTATGATAGATTGAGTGAGTTGAAAATTGTCCAGTTAGAAGGCCAGCAAATTTCCAACTGCTCAAGATATGTGCACACCGGGAGATACTGATGTTATACAGTAACATTCAGCGGATGTGTGAATATGACATTTTTTGGCTCTCTGCTTCCTGATAGTGAGTGCTGTGTGGAGATTTGAGTATTGGAGAGCACAAAAAATCCAAGAATTAGACCTGTGGGACTGAACTATGTGATGAAGTCTGAGGCCAACATACGACAGTGATTACTGTCAGACAGAAATGTTTCCCTGTGCAGGGTCCAGACAACGCTCTCAAGACCCATAGTAGTGCCGTGGGTGGGAAGGCACTTGGGCAGAGTGGCTATTCAGGGTGTCTTTTCAACCATGCTTATACGGATCCCATTGAATAAGAAGCTCCATTTTAGGGGTGTGGTGGGGCACCAGTCAATATTCCAGCTGAAGGGATGGGATACTGGTTTCACATGGCTGTGCTGCTGCCTTGAGCCCTGTTGATGGGCTAGGATGAAATCTATCCTCCATCCACAAAGCCTGTAGAGTTCTCAGCATAAATTTTAATTCCTTGAGCTTTATGGATAAGAAACCGGGGGATGGAGGTGTCAGTCCAGATTTGAAAGTTTCTCTCATGCTGGAAAAAAACTAAGCCTTGATTAGGGGGTTCAATATGATCTTCAGTACTTCATTTCCCTTTTCCCATGTAAATAATTATGGGTGCAAATATATGTAGGTGTAATTTTCTGCCCTTATCAATGGTTGTCCAGGTATCACATCTGCAGGCAGAAGACAGGTAGTCAAATGCCTAGCTCATAAAAACTATGCCTGCTAACATTTGTGACCCAGACCACTGTGTCCACAATTATTTGCACACGCAGTGATGCGGGCAAAAAAACCAAAGCACTTTGTACCCTGAATGAGGTCTTGTTTCATTTTTTGAACAAAGCAGAGATGGATTTTAAAAAAAAGGCTAATTAAAAAAATCCTTTGTTGACAAAGCAGGGAGGGTTTCCCAAGTCCTCTCTATGACAAAAGTGGAGCCGCTATGTAATAATGTTCTGAATACCGAGATGTAACCTGGGCAGTTAGGGTAAACTGTTGTATATTGGGCTTATACGACTTTCCTGGGTGAATACATCTATCTAGCAAGACAGAAATGTGGGAAGAACAAACAGGGAAGCAATACAATGCTTTCCCTAGACAGGAACAGCTAGGTAGACACTTGAAAGACAACGGGCCAAACGGTTGGCTTAAAAAAGTCCTGTATCCTGACTCCAACAAACTGTAAATCTTGTTTTGCCATAGCTGGGAGTCACCAGATCAAAGGGCAACAAACAGTTTAAAAGTGTTATGATTCCTCCAAAGGGGGGGCTGAGTCACCAGGTGCTGTCCAGAATGTCAAGGTAGTCCTGACAGGGAGAAGCTGACACAGGGAAAGGTAAGCTAAGGGAAAAATTAGATGCGCTTACAGTTTTGTTGTATATGTTTTCACTGAAATGCTTTTGTGCTAAATATCTGCTTTAAGGAAGCTGATGGGTCACTGATTTACCTCTCCCATTGCACCAGAGGGAACAGAACTGCAGGGTCTGAACCTAAGTCAGGCATGGTGAGGCAATCATGATTGATACACATGGGACTGCAGCCCGGAGCCTGGTCTGACAGTGGGAGAATTGCGTGATTTCACCCCAAGTGACAAGTAATGGCTAGATGCCTGAGACATAGTGTGGTGAGTTTGGAGAGGCCAGGAATGGCCAACAATGCATTCTGCCCAATAATTGTGACACTCTCGTTGCAACATCAGGACTTCACATATTCAGACAGTTATAATTATGGTTAAGATGTTCTGAACCATTTATCTACCAGGTGTATATTTTACCAACATACAACTGGATATAATGGCTATGGAATTCCATATGGTTTCTCAGATTATAGATACAAAACTACCCTATTTTATCTGAAGCATTTGATATAAATGTAATCTATCACGTCACTGGGAATAGGATGTCTCATCTGTAGCACATTTCTGTAGGAAACAACACTTTCAGTGGCACCATTGCTCTACTTAAGGGCCAATTTATGATGTATATGCAGTTCTGTGTTGCAGAGGTTGACCCCATCCACTCACTGGCCCCTGAAAAGTTCAGCACTAGCCAGCAGTGATTGGAGAGCAGCACCCCACTCACACCCCATTTCCACCCTCTCTGCTCCATTAGAGGTGGTTTGCACCTCTGGAGACACATGGGAGAAATTCTCGGTGCTCCTTGAGTGCATGACCCTTGAATGGGCCACCAGACCTTGCTCACCCACTCAAAGGGCTGGCCACAATCGAGCCTTATTTGGTGAAATGTTAAAGAAGCTAGAGAGCACAATCGAGTGACAGAAGTTTGAGAGTACTGAGGCCAGCCTTGTCACCATTAGTTACATAAGCTGGAGGAGTTTCACGGGCACACACATGGACACTCACCAGGTTGCTGTGTTTGGGTCCCACAATACTGGGCCCCTTTGCTCTTAAGTTTCCTTGGTCTGAGTAGACTGCAATACTCTCTCTTTCTGTGGCTTCTAGGGCACATTTCCTTGGCCCAGGCTCCCAGTCTGTTACCTGTTCATGGAAATGGGGCCTCAAAGCCCAGCTGCCCTAGGCCCCCAGGACCAGGGCAGACCATCTAGACTCCCAAATAACTTAAACACACCATTTCCCTGACTTCTAACCTTGTGAGGACTCTAGTTTTTAGTTCACTTCTTTAGGGGCACATAAAAAACAGATGCACAGGCTTTGCATAGTGTTTCAAAAACCAATCACTCTTTTCTTTAGCTAGCATAAGAAATATACAGATCTAGAGATACCTGTGTGCATTTCCCTGCCTCAGTTTCCTCACCATACCAGTGATTTTTGGGCTTAGGATGGAGTCCTCTAAGGACTACAGGAATCTCCCTTCCTGTACATGGATTCTCCTCCAAATCATGGAGTGAGTCTGTCTCTGTCTCTCCTCTGCAACCAGTTTCCTTTCTTTCTTGCCTGGTGCCTTAGTTAGATAGGATCCCTGTGTGACAAAAGAATACCCTTCTGTTCCTCTCTCCTGCCCAAGCTTCCTTTGTGAGTCCCACTTACTTTCTCTCCTGAGGCTTTCAGGCTCTGTGATTTTTTTTATGACCCAGAGCTGACACCTGATCTTTGTTCTCCTGTTTGGGGGTTTTCCACTCTTCAAACCCCAGCCTCCTGCAGAGAGGATGGAGGAAACTGGTTTTATCTAGGATGCAGTTACTCTTTTGTTCTCTCCAGGTATGATCTGTATGTTGCAGGCAGAATAACATAGCAAGGTTTACAAAAAGGCAAATGTTGGTTCCGCCCATTAAATGCTGATATATAGCTTTGCCACCATCCATATGGCTAAGAAAATGTTTTAGGATCAATATAAAGTTACAGTAACAGATGCTTATTTTTTAACCAAACTTTTCACTTACCGAGAGTTATTACTAAAACAACAGGGGCCCTGCCGTTATGTCTCTTGCACATGTGCAACTCTCATTGACGTTAATATGCAACTGACAGCTGGATTAAGCTCTAGTAGGGTCAAATACCCCTGGCCACATGTGTGTGCAGTTACACAGGTGTAAACCCATAGTAAATCTGTTGAAACTGATGAAGTTACTACCAATTTGCATCAGTGTAACTGAGAGTAGAATTTGACCCTCTGATTAGAGGTTTATGAAGATTCTGTTAAATATGTTGACTATAATCCTATTTTGTCTATCTCATATTGTATTGTTTGGCTAGGCAGTCTCAGATAGACACTGTAGAAGCTCTCTCCCTCCCTCCCCACCCTTATTTATGTCAGATTTTGATGGGTTGTGGTTTGGCTTAGAACACAGAGCAAAATCTCCAGAGAACAAATTAAACCAGTTACAACTCTGATGTAGTACCAGCCCTGGAAGTCAATTATACATCAGCTACTTGGCAAAGACCCATAACACCTGCCAGAAATGAAGGGAAAGGGGAAGAAAAAACAAGGGTAATAACAACCATAGCAGTGTGGTTTTGGGAAAATTCCTAACGTAAGAAGTCAGGGGGGAAATATGGAGATATAGTATATCTTTCTGGTTTTTCCTTTCTCGGGAAGTGCATGCAACAATTTCATTGGGTTGTATTACGATCTGTGGGGTTGGCTCAATGTAGTCCAGTCTTTATTTGTTTTGTAATTTCTTTCTGACATTACTAATAGAGATGGAATAAGTTATAGCTATAGGCCATTGTGAATGTTCAACATACAATCTGCAAATAAATCTGTTATTCTAAAGGTGATTTGAATTTAACACTAAAGAGTCATTGCCCACTTCCACTATTTACAGACATTCATTGCAAATAGATTTTATTCACACAAAGGTTTGGGGAATAGCCGTTTTCCATATGCATTTTTTTTTTCAAATGCAGTTCTTTATGGAATGAGAGATTGGTTAGGAATAAACTTTTGAAATTATTTTTTAAAAGAAATTGAAATTTCACACTCTGCAAATTGCTAATTTAATGCAATATTGGAAAATAAATCCCCAGTCTGAGAACTTCCATATAATTTTCAGCCCAGAATGAATTACACTGAGACACAAGTCCTGGTATCTCCCCAAGTCCCCAACCACGTCACGTGAGTATCTAAATGCAGTGGAAAGGCTAGAGTTCTTTTGTGCATGTATTTGGACAGATTGCAGATATCTTGTGCTAGAGGGATTTTGCATCCAACCTGTGCCTCACAGACCAGTACTCCATTATTGCTCTCAGAAGGATTGTGAGTTAGCATAGGAGATGGCCAGTACATTCATGCATTGCACAAATCCATTTGGCCTGAGACCTCACAACATTTGGGGCAATACTGCTACTCTTTCCTAATCCCCAGAGCAGTAGGTGTAGTCTGGTTGAGCAACCTGACCAGTTGAGGATAGAGATATTGTTTCTCGGCTCCACAATGTTTTCACCTGGAGTAAAACTGCTTTAGATAGGCTTTCCTATGTGCAATAGAATTTTGTCCTAAGTTAAAAAATTCTGGACCAAAGAAGCTATATGGAAACTGCAGTTGAATGTTACCAGTGGTATCGTAAATAGGACCTTTAATGCATTCATATTTGTGGCTATTCATACCTTTACCTTGAAAATTGACAGGCCTCAGTTTTGTTTTGTCCTTTTAATGAGATAGCAAGCAAGACAGCCAAGCAAGACAACAATGCCTACAGGATTTGCTAAAGGACAGGCATGACAAGCATTTAAAACTGGCTCTCAGTGCCACTTGTGTTTTTGACTTGTGTTTTTCCCCATGGGAGCTCCACCCCAGCTCCGCCTCCACACCAGAGGCTCCACCCCTGCTCTACCCCCTTGCCTGAGACCCCCTGCCCACCGCTGCTCCCTCCTCTCCAGTCCCCATTTCCTGAGCACCTCCTGCCTGCTGAACAGCTGGTTGGAGGACAGCCCCATGTGGAATCACTGTGGCTGGTGGGTGCTGAGCACCCTCTATTTTTTTCCCATGGGTACTTGAGCCCCAGAGTACCCATGGAGTTTGCACCTATGATCAGTACAGTGAAAGGAAACCACCTGCAAGAAACAACAGCTTTTCAAATGTTAACATCTCCACACATGTTTTTAGACTCCAGTATTCTCATTTGTACCCTCAGCAGGTTGCACAGTGATAAAGGTATTAACTAAGGCTTATTATTTTCTACTTTAGATTAGGGGTGATTTGTTTTTCTCCTAATTTACATTTTTTAAATGGAAAATATCAAGGGGATTCTCTCTTAGAACATGTAAATATCACCAGAAGCCTGGCTGAGTAAGCTGGGAATGAAAATCTGATCTCAGAGTTCAGCTTTGTGTCCAGACAGCTAAGCTGTTGCTACCCTAAAGCCTTAGAGCACACATCAAATCCAATGACTGGATGGCAAAGATACTGCATGAAGGCGGCAGCAGCACAGTGTTAAAGTTTTTGTTTCTTTTTTTTAAAAAATTGAAATATTGATGGAATTGATTTTTTTTTTTTACTGTGAGTCCATCTGTTCAATATTTCTAGGGGATCTTTCACAAGATGACCCAATAAAGGATTTTTGATGGAGAATTTATTGGGGCTTTGTGGGTCATACATCATTTATTCCAAGTATTCATTGGGCACTGGAATTAAATAAGTGTAAACAAAAAATAAAAAGAGTTTTAGGCGCCTGACTAAAAATCTCTTGCCCTTTTGGAGGCTCTGTTTTCATTGTCGCATCTCTTGTGATGTTATCATTTCTGATTCACTTGTCAGTGTTTTCCAGGGTAGACCTGAATTTCTAATGTAAAAAACAAGCAGGGAAAAAAATGCTTTCTTCCCTTCCTTATGTATCATTGTATCATAAACAAAGAAACCCAACAAAGGCCTAAAGCCCACTTTCTCCTTTTTTGCAGGACACTTTTAAGAAACTAGCCCATTATCTACTATGTTTGCTGTAACATTCCTGAAAGAACTGCATTCTGGGAAAATCATAGGTACACTCCAGTAAGCAGGCTGCAATACACCTGCATGGTCCTTCCAGTTTTGGAGATTCTGATCTTCATTCATCTAATTTTGCTACATGTAGTCAGACATATGCATTTAGACACATGATTATTTAAAAAAAATTATTCTGCCAACACTTCAATATAGTTATGGGTATAATTGGTCAAATACTACAAAATATTGCTTGGGAACATTTGCTTGAACACTGCTCTGTTCAGCCATTATTGTGTTCCTTGGTCACTATTTTAAATACATTGATTTTCATACAACAATAATTGTCCTTCGTATGAATGCCCTTTTGTAAACAAGGATATTTGTAAATGAGTAGGAGGGATTGCTTACTGTGCTTACAGGAGGGCGGAGTGTTTAGAATGAACTGTACCAGCAAAAGCACAGTTTTGCCAGTATAAGGAGCACTTTGCCAGTATAGTGCCGCAGCGTAGTTATACTGGCGAAGCTTTCATAGTGTAGGGTGGCCTAGCCCTCAGGGTTGTGGAGAAAAGCTGAATATGTGAACGGAGAGTGTACCCTAAAAACTCAGAAACCAGAAGGCAAATAAAGAGAACCCAAAACTGAGTTTTTGACTAAATGCTTTTTAAAATTAAAAGTGCCTTCTCTCCATGGAAAATTTAGAATTTTCACGTTTAAAAAAACCCTGAAAAGTTTTAGTTCTCCAGCAAGATTACATCTGCCATAATGTATCATGGCCTTGGAACTCCCAAAATACACTGTGATGGCTCATTGAGAGGGAGACAATAGTGCATTGTAGGACATGAAGTCTAGCCAGGAAGCCCAGCCTACAGAAAATTAGGAGTATGACACACCTGAACTATAACTCCTGTGGGGCACTGTGTTGACATTTCTGAACCAAAATTTTCTGTTTTAGGGCCAGAAGACTTTGGTTATTGATCCCCACCCCCCCCCGGCCAAGTCAAGTTTTTCCATGGAGGAAACAAAACCTAACCATTTTCTGACCAGCTGTACCCCAAATATATCATTTTACATCTCTTGAGTTGTTTTGGGTCTCACTTGTGATGTTTTAACACTTGGGCTATTTGCTATTCTCCTTTTTAAAACAAGAAGCAGAAATTGTATCATGTGACTTAAGGTTATCAGTCTGATACCAAGTCAAAATGAGCAGTTCATAAGCAACCCCTGGCTTGAAACCATGTTAGCCAAATAGTTACATAAAGATAATAGATTTGTACAAATCAAAGTCTGTTCACAAACTATTTGTAAACAGAATAAAGAGACAAATTTGTGACAAATATTATTCCTGATGAATTATCTGACCAGCTCTTTCTGTGAGTTTAGAATGTTTGGGATTATTAATGTTTCATGTAGCAGTGTTGATTTAAAACAAAAAATAGTCCCACCCTTCCTGAGACATGAAAACAAAAAGGAATCAGTCATATTACTCACAAGTTTTCAAAGCTGGGCTTCCAGCTGTTTCATGCCAGCACTTTTATTTGTGTTCTTAATTTTGAGATGTAACAGCACCTCATCTGTTACTGGGATTGTAAAGGAAATTGGAAAAGTGTTTCTCTCTAAAAATTCTTCTCTAAAGTAACTCTTTAGTAGCATTTCATAGGCTGACTGGTTGGTGCTCTTAGGGTATGTCAACACTGCAGCTGTGAGTGACCCTGCAGCCCCAGTAGCCAGACTTGCGCTAATGGGGCTTGAGCTAATATGCTAAAAATAGCAGTGTGGATATCACAGATCCAGTGGAGACTTGGGCTAGCCACCCATACACAGACCAGGGGGTCAAGAAGGCTTGAGAACCTGAGCTCCCGCCAGAGCCACAACATCCACACTGCTATTTTTAGCATGCTTGCTCCTAGCTGCTATGTAGACACATCAAAGGAAGCTGTGCTCAGTCTTGCCTGTGACATAGTATGGGCTGGATGAATGGACGGTAAGGTGGATAGAAAACTGGCTGGATGGTCGTGCTCAATGGGTAGTGATCAATGGCTCCATGTCTAGTTGGCAGCCGGTATCAAGTGGAGTGCCCCAAGGGTCGGTGCTGGGGCCGGTTTTGTTCAATATCTTCATCAACGATCTGGAGGATGGTGTGGACTGCACCCTTAGCAAGTTTGCAGATGACACTAAACTGGGAGGAGTGGTTGATACGCTGGAGGGTAGGGACAGGATACAGAGGGACCTAGACAAATTAGAGGATTGGGCCAAAAGAAATCTGATGAGGTTCAACAAGGACAAGTGCAGAGTCCTGCACTTAGGACGGAAGAATCCCATGCACTGCTACAGACTAGGGACCGAATGGCTGGGCAGCAGTTCTGCAGAAAAGGACCTAGGGGTTATGGTGGACGAAAAGCTGAATATGAGTCAACAGTGTGCCCTTGTTGCCAAGAAGGCTAACGGCATTTTGGGCTGTATAAGTAGGGGCATTTCCAGCAGATCGAGGGACGTGATAATTCCCCTCTATTCGGCACTGGTGAGGCCTCATTTGGAGTACTGTGTCCAGTTTTGGGCCCCACGCTACAAGAAGGATCTGGATAAACTGGAAAGAGTCCAACGGAGGGCAACAAAAATGATTAGGGGGCTGGAGCACATGACTTATGAGGCAAGGCTGAGGGAACTGGGATTGTTTAGCCTGCAGAAGAGAAGAATGAGGGGGGATTTGATAGCTGCTTTCAACTACCTGAAAGGGGGTTCCAAAGAGGATGGATCTAGACTGTTCTCAGTGGTAGAAGATGACAGAACAAGGAGTAATGGTCTCAAGTTGCAGAGGGGGAGGTTTAGGTTGGATATTAGGAAAAACTTTTTCACTAGTAGGGTGGTGAAGCACTGGAATGGGTTACCTAGGGAGGTGGTGGAATCTCCTTCCTTAGAGGTTTTTAAGGTCAGGCTTGACAAAGCCCTGGCTGGGATGATCTAATTGGGTTTGGTCCTGCTTTGAGCAGGGGGTTGGACTAGATGACCTCCTGAGGTCCCTTCCAACCCTGAGATTCTATGATTCTATGATAGTAGCTATCCCCCAACTGATCTGGTGACTTAATTACCATTAGTGACTTCAGTTGTGAAAGGGTCAGGCAGGACTACTTGGAGAGGGAAGAGAACTCAGTGAGGAAGGAGACCCAGGAGAAAGGAGGAGAAAGTAGGTAGGAAGCTTTCTCTCTCTCTCAGAACAGGCGGAAGAGGGACTACAGGGAGCAGGTTAGCCTCCTGTGGGAGGTCTGGAAGTAGGGTTTGTAAGAAGCAGAGGTGTCTCTGGGAGAAGATGCCGGGTCTCCAGTCAGGAACCCTCCTGGCAAGGAAGACCTCCAGGGGAAAAGCCCTGGGAAGCATTACTCTGCTTCAGAAGCATAGCAGGGCCCAGGAGAAGAGGTGAAAAGCAGGAAAATTCAGCACAGCCCAAGAAGGGCAGAAGAATCATTTATCTGGATGTTTCAGATTTCATTTGAACTTTTGTTACCCTGGAAGGAGTCTGAATTTAAAAGGTGACCTGTCTGGAGGGTTAGGCCAATGAAGACACAGACAGAAACAATCCAAAGAAGTGGTCAACAGGGAGCACTGGAGACAAAGGCCCCCGCAATGCCACACTCTGATGACAGGGCAAATGGTGAGTAGTACCACTTACACAGCTCACATGTCTTTTGCCTTCTTACAGGGTGTGTGTGTGGGGGAAGACTTGGCTACTCACTCTGTTGGCCATCAAAAGTTTGAAATGGTAGGAACAACTTTTCTAGTATACTTGTTAAAGGTTTGATTGTGTGTGGCCATTGCATGGGTACCTGGAATTGGAGGGTACAAGGACCAGTCTCCTTGTGTACCCCATGCTGAGTGCCTTGGAGAGGTGCTGAAAGCTGGAACTCCCAGGGCTCTCAGCACTTCACACAATCAAGTTTGTTATATGTGGGACAGGAGGAGACTAAACAAACACTATTACTAACTGGTACTGTATGTAATTATACTATTGCCCCTTTGAGAAGTCATAGCAGATTTCGGGACCTTGTAGGTCAGTTTCCTGTTGGAGGAGAAACCAGTGACAGAGTAAAGACATCATCTAGTACCATTTGTTTATTTACAAAATGTACAGGAGTCCCATTTCTTCCAACAGTGGTGATCACAAACGGAGTCTCTTCTCATGCTACTATTGTTCTTATTTTGTTGTCATTTGTAGTGCTGTAGCACCTGGGAGCCCCAGTCACAGACCAGGGCCTCATTGGTGTTTGTACAACGCCTAGCACAGTCAACTTCCTCTTGCAGAAATGTCAGCTAATGCAACACTGGTCTTTCACCAAAGGTCTTCTCTCATATCTGGCATCTTACTGCTTAAACACACTGTTACCACCACGCCGGAGCTATTTGCCTGGGAAAAACCCCAGCTAAAGCTGCTTAAAAATGAGCCTGAGCATCAGTCCTCCTTGTGTGCGGCTGCTTTGCAATACAAAGGACCCTCAGAGCAGGTTTGACTACCCAGACAAACGGCACTTTGCCTCACACAATCCTCTTAACTGGGTCCTTTGAGTTTCATCCTTAGTTTCATTTATCTACAGCTCATAACATGTACAGCATTAGCAACTTTCAGTGCTTCTAAATGTCCAGATTCTGGATCTGATTCTCCTTCTACTTACATGGGTATAAATCAGGAGGAACTACTGAAGACAGTAGACTTGCTCCGAGGTATAAGTGATGCAAGAGAAGATGCAAATAGATAGATTGTAAGCTCTCTGGGGCAGGTACTAAGTGGTTTTACATTGATATAAGTCTGTAATTGAGTTACACCTGATTTTTATACTGCTGTAAATGAAAGCAGGATCAGGGCCTGTGACTTTTAAATCTAAGCAACTATGCTTTTTGAAGGTTCCTTTTCATTGCTTCTCTGAATTTTAAGGATTGGGGCCATCTGTGGCACTGGGAGAGCCTAACAAAACATTTTGGGTGAATTACTGCCCCCTCCCCCTCCCCCCCGGGAAATCAGTGAGGGGGAGGAATTGAAATCCAACCCTTTGCTCTCACTTTTGATGGATGCTGCCTGTTTCCCTCCTGGATCAGTAAGAAGAGATGAGCAGTTAAGATGAGAAGGAGATATAAACGATCAAGAATAATGGTTAAAAAAAGTTGTTTTCAGATGACTGGGTGAACATAAATCTGTCCCAGACCAACCACAGAAAGAAAAGGGGCAAATATAATATGCAGTTCTTCTTTTTACAGCAGACAGAAACCATTTTTTTGATCCTTATAATCCATCAGTACCATTTTTTAAAAATCTGCTTTGTATTGTGCAGAGATTATGAAACAGTGTAGGAATAGTGTTATTACATTCATATAAAAAAAAAGCTCAGTATGAGAAATCTTTCACCCATTAAAAATAGATAAACCTGATGTAAAACCTTGTTTGTTAATTTACCTGAGGCTTGGTCTACACTGGGGAGGGGGTGTCGACCTACGATACTCAACTTCAGCTACACGAATAGCATAGCTGAAGTCGGTGTATCATAGGTCGACTTACCTGGCCGTGAGGACGGCGGCGAGTCAACTGCTGCCACTCCCCTGTTGACTCCGCTTCCGCCTCTCGTGGCTGTGGAGTTCCTGAGTCTACGGGGAGTGCGTTCAGGGATCAATTTATCGTGTCTAGACAAGAAGCGATAAATCAATCCCCGATAGATCGATCACTAGTCGCTGATCCATCGGGTAGTGAAGACGTACCCGGGGTAAAGTTTTTTGTGGCAGAATAAAATAAATTCAGAGCATAAAAAACAAAGAAACCCATAACTATGAGTGTAACAAACTTGGTACCCTTAATGAAGTTGCTAGTGTTGAATGAATTTATGTTTCACAAGGGAGCTTCAGCAATACTATAAACTTCTTATACATACTCCTTTGCCAGACTGACATTTCATTGAGCAGTCTTAGCATATATCTTGCTTATGCCAATGTTACTTTTAGTCTCAGGTGCAGCCAGCATAATTTATAATCCAAGTCTCTCTCTCACCATTTAGGACCTGATTTTCAGCTTCCATTGACTACAGCTGGCGTTCTGGGTGCTCAGCATTTCTGAAATGCCACAGTTTTCTGAATGGATCAGTTCAATAAACCCACAATTCAGTAATAAGGTATTCATAAAAGAGGCCGACTTTCAGAAGTTACACTGCTCTAAGTGGTGACTGAGATAGTGTTGCACCCTACTCAAGCCCAGTAAAAGAGCACATCAGGAAAACATGGTGCAGTCAGCAGAAGAATACATTCGACACTGAATGCAAAGATAGGTCTTTGGCCTGGAAATGCAGAAATGATGATTAATAGGCAAGGCCGGTCCTATGTTATACCGAAGCTCTCTAAGACCTTTCCAGTGTGTTTTAACTTGCCACTGAAATAAGGATGATATTCTTTTTGACTTGATAGAGCCTGAGTAGCTACAAAGTGTGTTGCGTTCAGAGGGAAGGACTTCACTGCTGAACTAATGTAAAGGCAGCAACCACAGATCCTGTGGCCCCTCTCACGGCCCTCCCTCAGCATCGTCTTTCACACTAGTCTCTTCACTGACCCCATGTAGACACCCCTCTGGAGTGCACCAGGTGCAGAATTCCCACCATATGGCTACTCTGCTTGCAGCTTTCTCCAGGCAGTCCCTCTTCGAGGTTTTGGGTGAACCCTAGATCGTGTACAAGCAGGTGTTATGAATATATAATCCAGATAGCAAACTTTCCACAGGAACTGACTGAAACTTGATTACAAGAATTGGAAATTAATTTTTTTAAGGAAACCTTTCCCCACTTACCTGGCAATCACAAACAAATCTCTTACTTTCATTGAATCATCTGTCTCCTTTATAGCTAAAGCAGTATAAAGTCTCTACAACCCAAATTTGCCAGTTTATAACAAGTATCCAACAAAAAGGAAATTGAAAAGAGAGTGGGGCCCAAGTGATCAAATCAATTAAATGATGTACTAGATGTTGCATTATTTAAGTTTGGCAAAGTTTAAGAGCTGATATCAATCCTTTGTGAACTCTTTCTTCAATAAAGCCAATGTCAAGGGGATAACACTGCTTGTTAGATTTTATGTAAATTAATCCTTCCTATCAAAAATTTTAGTGAGATCAAAAAAATAAAAGACTTTCTACAGCCCTGTGACAAAAACAGGAAAACATGAAAGATAAGAAATATCCCCTTAATTCAGAGACGTATGCTTGGAAAAAGCTTGTATCAATTCTTTCAGAATTGATATTTTATCATACCTTGTTTATTCTGATCAGTTTTAAACAGGTTGATACCTGCTGTGTCGAAGAGGCGGAATGCTAAGTGTGACAGCAGCATTTACATTCTATTACAGATGATGAATTGTCAATCCTTGCAGCGTCTATTGGGATAAAATAAAGAAGCCCAATTTAAATAATTAATCTGTGTCTTGTAACTGTACTAAATAGGTGATGGAGCATCCAGTTCAACTTTTTTTTTGTACTTTATTGATTCATCTTTGCCACATATAATCTTGCGAGAACAGAAACGCTGTTACCTAGGCAAGCTGAAACTCAGAGCAGTTTAAATTTTAATTACTTAGTCCCTGCCCTGTAGGTAATATTCTATCTAGTACCCTATGTTTCTACAGTGCCTGGCACAATGGGGCCTCGGCCTTGGGTGGCCCTAGGCACTGCCGTAATAAACGTGATTAATAATAATAATTAAACCAATTGTGCTGTAAGGTTCGGAGTCAGGGTAACATTTTGCAGTTTTTAAATGAGCAAAACTCCCACTGGGTAAACCCATACATCAATCTCCATTTCACTCAGAATTCAGCCGATGTTTGCCAGCTTCAAACAGTCATTCCTTGACATCAGTGGGCGTTTTGCTCAGTTACGTACTGCAGAATTTGCAACTTAATATCTTAACCTTTACTGCTGTTGATTTTATCCAAATTACCATTCTTAAATGAACAGGGCCAATTCTTATTATTAATTAGGATCTCTTTCTTATATATTTATTCTGCAGCAGCACTTATAAACCCCAATTAGGGAACAGAGCTCCAATGTACTCAGTACTGTACAGATGATGTAAAGCTTATTGTTCCTGTACCAGAGATCTCACAATCTAGGAATTATAGCAAGAAGCAAGAGGTACGAGAGGTGGGAACAAGGCATGCAGACCCACCTCTCACAGGGATTTATGCATCAAGCTCACATTAAAATCAATGGAGGTTAGGCATAAGAACATAAAAATGGCCATATTGGGTCAGACCAATGGTCTATATAACCCCGTATCTTGTCATCCAACAGAGGCCAGTACCTGATGCTTCAGAGGAATGAACAGAACAGGGCAATTTCAGAGGTTTAGGGACACCCAGAGCATGGGGTGTCCCTGACCATCTTGGCTAATAGCCATTGATGGAAACATCCTTCATGAACTTCTATAATTCTTTTGTGAATCCAGTTATACTTTTGTCCTTCACAGCTTCCCCTGGCAACAAGTTCCACAGCTTGACTGTGTGTTGTGTGAAGAAGTACTTCTTTATGTTTGTTTTAAAACTGCTGCCTATTAATTTAATTGGGTGACCCCTGGTTCTTGTGTTAGGTGAAGATGTAAATAATACCCCCTTATCCACTTTCTTCATAGCATTCATTATTTTATAGCCCTCTCTCATATCCCCCCTTAGTCATCTCTTTTCTATACTGAACAGTCCCAGTCTCTTTAATTTCTCCTCATATGGAAGCTGTTTCATACCCTTCACCATTTGTGTTGCTCTTCTCTGTACCGTTCCCAATTCTAACTTTTTTTTTTTTTTTTTTTTTGAGATGGGGATAGCGGAACAGCATGGGTACCATGGATTTATATGGTGGTGTAGCAATGCGAAGACTCACCAGTGCGACACCTCCTGCTGGTTGTCTGGGAATTAGCTCTTGACACTAGCCTTGGAGCGCCATCTGCTTGCTGGCCCCTCGCCTGTTGCTGGCCCCCCATGTCCCTCCCAGACCCCAGTGCCCTTCGCCCTGGGGTTCTGCCCCAGCAGTTACCCCCGCACTGTGGGTCTCCCCTCCCAGGGGAACCCCCAACCCTCTAACCCCACCTTGCCTCAGTGGCTACTGCCAGTCATCATCTAGATCCCGTGCACTGGGGCAGACTGCAGTCTGTAAACCACTCATCACTTGCAAGGGGTGGGTGAGACCTGCTGCTTCTGCCTAACCCCAGGCTGGATCTTTGCAACCTCAGTACCTCTCCTAGGCCTTGCTCAAAGCCTGCAGCATTGCCAGGATGGAGCTCCCCAGCTCCTTTTGCCTTTTCGCAGCACTGCTCTGCCTCAGGTACCCTGTTTCTCAGGCCGCCAGGTCCTTCTCCCTCCAGACTGGAGGGGGAGGGAGTGTGTCAGCTCTTGGCTCCCAGCCCTTTTATCAGGGCCAGGTGTGGCCTGATTGGGGCGTGGCCCAGCGGTGGCTGCTTCCCCAATCAGCCTTTTCTTATTGGCTCTCAGCCCCAGCCCTCTCCAAGGTCTGGCTTTTAACACTTTCAGGGCCGGAGCGGGATGACCGCCCCGCTACAGGTGACGTTATGATATTTACTGTTTTATTATCTATCCCTTTCCTAATAGTTCCCAACATTCTGTTCGTTTTTTTGACTGCCGCTGCACACTGAACAGTCAGCTTTGGACTTAACTATCTTGAGTAATTTTGTATCATCTACAAACTTTGCCACCTCACTGTTTACCCCTTTTTCCATTTCATTGATGAATATATTGACCAGCACTCATTCCAGTACAGATCCATAGGGAACCCTGCTATTTACCTCTCTCAGGGCCAGTGCAAGGAAGTTTCGCGCCCTAGGCGAAACTTCCTTGCACCAGCCGCGGGAGCTGAGCGGGGAGCCGGGGGGGGGGCTCCCCGCAGCTGCCCCCCAGCTCGCTGCTCAGGTGCTGAGGGGGGAGGGCAATGAGGTGGCTCCCCGCTCAGGCACTGAGGGGGAGGGCAGCGAGGTGGGGGGCTCGCCGTGGCTGCCCCCCCAGTCAGGCACTGAGCGGGGGGGAGGGGCAGGTGGGCGGCTTGCCACGGCTGCCCCCGGCTCCCCACTCAGCAGCTGAGCGGAGAGACAAGGGGCAGCCGCGGCAAGCTGCCCCTTGTCTCTCCACTCAGCAGCTCAGCCACTGAGCGGGAAGACAAGGGGCAGCCGGGGCAAGCCGCCCCTTGTCTCTCCGCTCAGCAGCTCAGCTGCTGAGCAGGGAGGCAGTGGGCAGCCGCCCGCCGCCCCCCAAATCTTGGCGCCCTAGGCAACCGCCTAGGGTTGCCTAGTGGGCGCGCTGGCCCTGACCTCTCTCCACTGTGAAAACTGATTATCCATACCCTTTGTTTCCTATCTTTTAACCAGTTTTTGATCCATGAGAGAATCTTCCCTCTTATCCCATGACTGCTTACTCTTCTTAAGAGCCTTTGATTTGGGATCTTGTCAAAGGCTTCTAAAAGTCCAAGTACATTATATCAACTTGATCACCGTTGTCCACATGTTTGTTGACACCCTCAAAGAATTCTAATAGTTTGGTGAGGCATGATTTCCCTTTACAAATCCATGCTGACATTTCTCCAAAATATTGTGTTTATCTGTGTGTCTGCTAGTTTCAACCAATGAGCCTGGTAATGAAGTTAGGCTTACCAGGCAAGATCGCCTCTTAAGCCTTTTTGAAAAATTGGCATCACATTATCTGTCCTCCAGTCATCTGGTACAGAGCCAAAAATTAGATCTGAAAATGATTCATCCAGGAGCTCACAGAGACACTGCTTAGCAGCTATGCTGTGGCTCATGTATTCTCACCTCTCAAGCTCTTTAAAGCCAGATGGAATCAAGAATGGTATGTACCTTGAAGGAAAAAATTGTATTTCTTTCCTATCTGAATATATTATTTTTTGTAAGAAGTATATGGAAAAAGGAGGAAAATTTAAAAATATAACAATTTTGGAAAGAGATCCTGCATGATAAATCATGGAACATACTATGGTGCCTCAATAAACAAACCCTCCACCCCTTGCCATTGTGCTCTACTGACCAATTAGCATTTGAATGACAAATCATGACACACATTTTGTGACATGTAAAGATTTCCGTCTCTGCCCGGATACTAGTCCATTCGTCTTTGTGTGCATGACAAAGCACCAAACACTTTCTGGGACATGTGAAAAACAAAACCAAGGCCTCTTCCAATGAAGTGCAAAGACAGAAACATATTCCGTAGTAAGATAAAGTTCCTGAGATCCTGCCAGCCTGAGTCTAATTGAGCAAAGCATGGTGAATTGAGCATGGTGAATCATGAAACACATTCTGTGACACGAACCAATTCCAGATTTATTCAGCATAGTCGTTTGCTCATATTAATAAGCCAGAGTCGTGAATTGGTAGGCAATGTTTTTCTATGAGCAATCTACTTGTTTGAATGTTCAAAGGACTTGCGTGGGATAATGCCATCCCCAGCAGCAGCTACACTAATGTATGGTTCTAACTGTACATGCGTGGGATAAATATATTTCATGTCCATCTTGCAAGAGATTCCTGGGCACAGTGGAAAATCATCTTAGAATGTGGTTTCAGAGCCACCCTGGAATTTAAACTGTGTGTGTTGGGGTGGGTAGAGTCAACAGAGGAAGATGTTAGGCTAGAGCTAGGTTGGAGAAGGAGAGGCTGGGGCTAGGAGGGAACTGTAAAGAGGTTACGGAGGGATAATTATTGTTTTCTCCCACACTGCCCTTTTCTATAAAGTGTCCCAGTCTTTTACTTTGAAAATATAATTAATCTGCAAGGTGGGGAGGAGAGGACTGTGTCTGCAATTCCATCTCTTATTGTAGGCACTAGCTGCCTGGGAAGCAGACGGTGAGCCAAGGTAGCGTACGTGGGTTCTGTTATTATGCAGACCCAGTAACCCTTACACCCTGTTCACGTAACCCAGATTGGTTGTGACAACTATTCTAACTCATTCGCAGGGGGTGCTGCTGTGCTGCATCCCTGCAATGTGACCTTGGGAGAGGCATTGATTTTACTCTACTACCAACTTCCCAGATCTTTTTAACTAGTGGGAGTCCATTCCTCTCTATTGTTATCTTGATAGCACATGTAGAACATTCCTTTTGCATGTCCCATTCATGACACTTGATCTCAGAAGCCTGTATCACTAATGAGAAGAGCAAGTGATAGCTACAAGTGTATTAAAAGAGTATCAGATTCAAGCAGATGAACACAGGGACAACAGAAACAAAAAGTTTTAAGGTGTAAATTAGATGTGGGGAAGGGAGGAATGAGGGGATGTCAAAGGGAAGTAAGGACCACAACCCCAAACCCACTACAATAAAGGCTTGATCACCTGTCTACGAACTGTAATGGAACTCTGAAAATGCAGCTGCCGTCAGAATGCAAACCAGATGCTTTTTTTAATTTATAAATGGAGATATGCCAATCTCCTAGAACTGGAACAACCTTGAAAGGTCATCGAGTCCAGTCCCCTGCCTTCACTAGCAGGACCAAGTACTTTCCCCTGACAGATTTTTGCCCCAGATCCCTAAATGGCTCCCTCAAGGATTGAACTCACAACCCTGGGTTTAGCAGGCCAATGCTCAAACCACTGAGCTATCCCTCCCCCCAAAAAGACTTTTACCTAAGTCTCACTGCTAAGGAACAATGGTTAAAAGATTGACCAATGAGTTAATGGCTTTATTCTAAACCGATGGTGAATGACTGCACCAATGGTGTGTTATGGTAGGGTTTGATGTAGAAGGTAACAACCTGTCTTTAAAATGGTGAAAGTACGCAAGCTAAAGAAAAAGCAACAAGAAAAGGCAATATACTTCCTTGTTACTAGAATGCATCCAGATTGCATCTATTTTTTCCCCTGCCTTCTCCTCTCGCCACCATTTTGGATTAAACACTGACATCAAAATGTAGCATCTTCCATGGGAATCTCTTCTTTTCCTTATCCCCTTCTTTCCATTTCAATGAGAGCTCAGAACCAGCCCCTCAGCTCTGAACTCTCTCCCTCCCTCTCCAACCTCAGAAAGCCCATCCCCAGGCTCACAAATTTCCCCCCTGCTACCCGTTACCCATCACCTCTTGGAGAAGCCCCCTTTCTTCCTTCACTTGTTGCTGGGTCTGGAGAAGCAAGAGCAAAAGCTGAAGGGAGTGCGAGCATGTGATCTGAAATGGCACAGAGATGCCTTTGTCCCCAGCTCTATGCCTTCCCCCTGCTGCCTGCGGTCCATGTGCTGCAAGGCTCCAGAGCATATGCAAACAACTCTATATCTGCCTTTGTGGGACTAGCCACACCAAAGCCAGTATTCCCCGCTATGCGCCTCCTCCCTCTGCTGCTTGTAGTGCTATGTGCTGCAGGGCCAGATGTCCCCTGGTTCCATGCCAGGTGTACTGCATGCTGGGGCTGGAACAGTCCCAGCTCCACCAGGAGCAGCAGGTGGCATCACTCCCTGCAGTGCATCAGCTACACGACACAGTTGTGATCCTGTTGGTGGGACTTAATCCCACCAGCTCTGATGACCAGTTGCACAAAGCCTGCACCAATTTATGCAAGAGCTACATGGCAACTCCTTCTACAGTGGGCAGGAAGAGCAGAGATACCAGTAGATCTTGCAGGGTGAGTTTATCCTATAAAAATAGCTGCCCACTTTGAAAGTATCGGTTTAGAAAAATAAGAGTGGGATGAAATATGGAGTATAATAGGCTTTGAGTTGAAGGTAACGTTTCCCTAATATGGCATGTTCTTGTTAACGATGGATAACAAAGTAATCCATTATTTATTAGAATGAACTTTAAAAATGTGCCCCTCCAAGATGAATGGCAAGCAGCAATGTCTGTGTAGTTCAGTAGCATTTAGCTAAAGGATAAGTGCTCTCCTTCTCATCAGAGCTATGATTTGCATTTTGATTAAACTAGCCAAATATTTTGTTGAACCAAAGTGTCTCTTAATAAACATAATTACTGTTCTGGTCTAGCTGACCTTTTTCCTGAAAAATCTCCTGAGTACATTTTCTGTTAGTGAAAGGTTGGTTGATGTATTTGGAAAAGTTAATAAATGAGAGAGAACTGAATGAATCATACTCAACATCAAAGCAAATTATTAAGAACAGAAAATTTAGTCCAAGAATATTCCTATGTATTATAGGTTTAAATAAACAGATATTGGTTCAAGCAGGAAATGGACCCGTTCTTTCATTTTATTTTTTTTTACATAGATTGAAGGAAGTAAATATGATTGTTAAAAAAACTATGGGTATATGATCAAATGGATAAAGAATATGGGTGTACATTTGGTTAAGTGCTTGCTACTTATTTCTGCTAACAACTAGAAACCTGTTTGGTTTTTAAATGTGGACTTAAGTTGCCACAGGGCCAAAAACCCTGTTATTTTCAGATAGATTTGGCGATATTCAAACCTTATGGCCGAATAATCAATAATTAAGCCCAGAGTCACCTTGTCCAATTACGGCATTGTAGGTGTGTTTCTTGTGTTTTGAGACAATGTGGCTGTGGACTGAAGCATTTTCACTGTTTCAGCATTTAACAGAAAGGAAAGGCAGATCTGTTCTTCCTTTTCATTTGTAGACTTTGCAATCACACAACCTATAATTATTAAGACAGCTGGGATATGTGCAGGAGCTGAACGAATGGAGTTGAAGTCAGACAATAACATTTTTCTGCTCTCAGAGTGTGATTCTTCTCAAGGCAGAAGCTGTCTGCAACCACTGGATTCCACAGTCCTTAAAGTTTAATGAGTCCCTACTGTGCAGTGAAACAATTCCAGACGTACATATGTGACATGGGAAGAGCCAGGTGCCAAAAATGTCTCTCTTTTTCTGGCCACACAAAAATAAAAGATACAAACCCAATGAGTTCACGCTCCTAAAAATTAGAGCTTTTTGTTTGTGTAGGGTCTTATCTGACACCCATCACTACAGTACCTGAGCATCCGCAAAAAAAAACTGATTAGAATCATAGAATCATAGAATCTCAGGGTTGGAAGGGACCTCAGGAGGTCATCTAGTCCAACCCCCTGCTCAAAGCAGGACCAAACCCAATTAGATCATCCCAGCCAGGGCTTTGTCAAGCCTGACCTTAAAAACATCTAAGGAAGGAGATTCCACCACCTCCCTAGGTAGCCCATTCCAGTGCTTCACCACCCTACTAGTGAAAAAGTTTTTCCTAATATCCAACCTAAACCTCCCCCTCTGCAACTTGAGACCATTACTCCTTGTTCTGTCATCTTCTACCACTGAGAACAGTCTAGATCCATCCTCTTTGGAACCCCCTTTCAGGTAGTTGAAAGCAGCTATCAAATCCCCCCTCATTCTTCTCTTCTGCAGGCTAAACAATCCCAGTTCCCTCAGCCTCTCCTCATAAGTCATGTGCTCCAGCCCCCTAATCATTTTTGTTGCCCTCCGCTGGACTCTTTCCAATTTATCCAGATCCTTCTTGTAGCGTGGGGCCCAAAACTGGACACAGTACTCCAAATGAGGCCTCACCAGTGCCGAATAGAGGGGAATAATCACGTCCCTCGATCTGCTGGAAATGCCCCTACTTATACAGCCCAAAATGCCGTTAGCCTTCTTGGCAACAAGGGCACACTGTTGACTCATATTCAGCTTTTCGTCCACCGTAACCCCTAGGTCCTTTTCTGCAGAACTGCTGCCCAGCCATTCGGTCCCTAGTCTGTAGCAGTGCATGGGATTCTTCCGTCCTAAGTGCAGGACTCTGCACTTGTCCTTGTTGAACCTCATCAGATTTCTTTTGGCCCAATCCTCTAATTTGTCTAGGTCCCTCTGTATCCTGTCCCTACCCTCCAGCGTATCAACCACTCCTCCCAGTTTAGTGTCATCTGCAAACTTGCTAAGGGTGCAGTCCACACCATCCTCCAGATCGTTGATGAAGATATTGAACAAAACCGGCCCCAGCACCGACCCTTGGGGCACTCCACTTGATACCAGCTGCCAACTAGACACGGAGCCATTGATCACTACCCGTTGAGCACGACCATCCAGCCAGTTTTCTAGCCACCTTACCGTCCATTCATCCAGCCCATACTTCCTTAACTTGCTGGCAAGAACACTGTGGGAGACTGTATCAAAAGCTTTGCTAAAGTCAAGAAATAGCACATCCACTGCTTTCCCCTCATCCACAGAGCCAGTTATCTCATCATAGAAGGCAATTAGGTTAGTCAGGCATGACTTGCCCTTGGTGAATCCATGCTGACTGTTCCTGATCACTTTCCCCTCCTTTAAGTGGTTCAGAATTGATTCCTTGAGGACCTGTTCCATGATTTTTCCAGGGACTGAGGTGAGACTGACTGGCCTGTAGTTCCCCGGATCTTCCTTCTTCCCTTTTTTAAAGATGGGCACTACATTAGCTTTTTTCCAGTCATCCGGGACCTCCCCCGATTGCCATGATTTGTCAAAGATAATGGCCAATGGCTCTGCAATCACATCGGCCAACTCCTTTAGCACCCTCGGATGCAGTGCATCCGGCCCCATGGACTTGTGTTCGTCCAGCTTTTCTAAATAGTCCCAAACTACTTCTTTCTCCACAGAGGGCTGGTCACCTCCTCCCCATACCGTGCTGCGGAGTGCAGCCGCCTGGGAGCTGACCTTGTCTGTGAAGACAGAGGCAAAAAAAGCATTGAGTACACTAGCTTTCTCCACATCCTCTGTCACTAGGTTCCCTCCCTCATTCAGCAAGGGGCCCACACTTTCCTTGACTTTCTTCTTCTTGCTCACATACCTGAAGAAACCCTTCTTGTTACTCCTAACATCTCCGGCTAGCTGCAACTCCAAGTGTGATTTGGCCTTCCTAAATTAAATTAGGAAAAAGTCCAAGAAGTGGA
Organism: Macrochelys suwanniensis; assembly: GCA_033296515.1. Classification (NCBI taxonomy): domain Eukaryota; kingdom Metazoa; phylum Chordata; order Testudines; family Chelydridae; genus Macrochelys; species Macrochelys suwanniensis. The sequence goes on from CM065777.1 coordinate 162,691,774, forward strand.
TTTGATTTCTCCCTTCTCTTCTGGAGGTTGCTAGAATATTTTTTAAGCTTCTCCTCTAACTCATTCTGTCTTCCCTTGCCTAGTTTTAGATGTGGGACGATTCTATGATTTTTGCACTTGCTTTCTGTGGCATCTTTAGGTTTCCATGGGGAAAAGCTGCATTAGGAACATAGGAAAGGCCAGAGTGGATCAGACTCATGGTCCATCTAGTCCAGGGGTCTCCAAATTTTAGGAGACGAGGGCCACATTAGATTTTTGAAGGGGCTTTGCGGGCTGGCTTTAGGGAGTGTGGGGCCCGATTTCGACGGGGCCCCGCCGCCGAAATACCTCCAAGGAGGCAGCAGTGTTTGAGCTGCAGCCGAAGTGCTGCTGAGGCAGCGGCAGCAATTCGTTGGGGGGCTGGACAAATTGAAGCCGCAGGCCGGACCATAGTTTGGAGACCCCTGATCTAGTCCACTATCCTGCCTCCAGCCACAGCCAGCATTAGGTGCTTCAGGGGAAGGGTCAAGAAGAAGGGGTGGTGGAACAGCGGGGGCAGGGGGCCATGGCACCATCACATTTAAAAGTGGCTGTAAGGGTGAGTGATGGGGGGAGGTGGTGGAGAGGAGCAAGCGGGGGACAGGGTCTTGCAGTGGGGGAAGAGGCATCTTAGGACAGGACCTCAGGGGAAGAGGCGGTGTGGAGGGGGGACACTTCGAGGAAGGGGCCAGGCAGGGCCTCCGGGGAATGGACGGCAGGGAGGGCATGACCATGGTTTGGGCACCAGTGGGGCCCTCCCCCACATACACTTTTAGAGACATAAGAAAATCCTATGGCTTCTTGTATCTATAGAAAGGGGGGGGAGTGTGATAATCTGTAACGCTACGTTCACCCTTTTTACAAAATTATAATTGATTTTGTACAAAGTACGCCTTGTGAGGTATCATTTGAAAACTCATAATTTGCATATCATTATTGTCCTGGTAAAATATATGTGGCAACATTGAATGTAAAATTATCAGATTGTACAGTATGACATTACTGAGACATGCTCCAAGTTTGGAAAAGCAGGCACAAACCAGTTCCTCAGAGACAAAAGGCAATCCGATGCCTCAGGCAGGTGTCAACAAAATAAAATGGACTATCACCTGGTTAAGCAGCCATTCTTTGGCAAGAAAAAGGGCGTGAGTGAGAATTTTACATCTTAGCAAAGAAATAGCTGGAGGTTTCTGGCCCATAGACTTTCTGTCTCCTGAACCTCAGCTGGAGATGATTCTCAAAGAGGAGGAAAAGATATAAAAATGGGGAACAGACACCCCAAGACATCTTTACTCACAGCATCAACAACCCTTGAAGAACTAAGAGAGCATCAGAGTGGGGAGAGATCCTGTCTGAAAGGAGTTCTGCTACAAGCATGTGGTGAGAGAGACTCTTTGCTTTGAATTCACGTAGCTTATTAAGTTAGGTATTAAATGCCTTTTACCACTTATTTACTCGTAACCAGTTATGACTTTTATGCCTCATTACTTAGATTTAAGTGATTACATCTTTCTGTAGTTAAAAAACTTGTTTGTTGTTTTATTTAAATCAGTGTGTTTGGACTGAAGTGTTTGGGAAACTCCATTTGCAATAACAAGATTTGTGTATATCATTTTCTATTAATGAAATAACAGACTTTACATGAGCTTGTATTGTTCAGGAGGGGCTGGGCAATACAAGACATGCATTTCTGGAGGAAAATCTGGGACTGGGAGTTTGTTGGTGTGACCCTGCAGTGTAATTCATGGCTGGCTGGCTGTAGCACTCATACAGTACAGCTGGGAGTAATTTACATGCTGGAGGCTATATGTGGACAGACCAGGAGTGATTGCTCTCACAGCAGAGCAATGTAAAAGACACTGCAGGCTGGAGAATTGAGGGGACATAGCTGTTCAACAGTCCAGATTGTACCCTGGGGAATGTCACAGGGAGCACTATTACTTATTGTAGTACCTTACAGTGCTGAAGGCAGTTAGGTCTGTAATCAGTCTCCAAGTGCATTGTTTGTTTGTTTCTAATCTAGATGATGTGATATGAAATTTGTTTAACTGAAGTTAAATTCATAAACTGAGTGTAGTGGAACCTATATCCATCCTGATCAGGATTTCTGCTGAGAGCTGGGTGATGTTTAAATGATTGACCAGGCACTGACCTTATTTACAGAGGTGGTGATTTTTTTCAAAGGAGTCCAAGGGAGTTAGGTGCCCAACTCCCACTGAATTCCAAGGTGAACTGGGCACCCAACTCCCGCGGGATCCTTTGAACTTATTACCCAGCATCACCACTAGAAAGCCACCACTAATAACCATTACCCAGCATCACTCACTAGAAAGTCACCACTAATGCTTAGTTTTTAAATTGTTTAAAATTAGTCTATTAGTAGATTATTTCTCTTTGGATTTCCTGGCCCTACCTGTCAGTTCTCAAACCTTTATCTAATTATATGCTTGAAGTTAAGCATACACTTAATTGATGTCCTGAATCGGGATGAATTTAGGCATATCCTTATGTGCTTTCCTGAACCAGGGCTAAGACCTGACGAAGTAAAAAAACAAGCAAACAAAAACCCAGGGCAGAAGGATTCAGAATATTCACTATCTGCCCAGTCCAATATGCTATTACAGAAATTATTGAGGTAAAAGATTACCTATAGGATTTTATAGACTATTATTTAAAAAGCATTAAGGAATTTAAATACTCCTGAAAATACCTAAGAGACTCCTATTGTATTCTCATATGTATGTATATATTGATCTTCATCAAGGTCTGACATGATATACATTTGTTTGTCAAGACTTTCCTCTGTAGGAAAGTTGATCAGCATTCCCTGTAGCAAAAATGAGCATCTATAAAATGGAGTGAAGCATGTATTTATTTTCCTCAGGGTAGTATTTCATCTTGGGTTTAAAATTGCTTACAATCTACTGAACTCTTTCTTGAAAATGACAGATGAATTGGAGACATGATGGTCCCCAAGGAGCTCCTGTTATAACCATTAGTCTCGTGGTCCCCTGAAAGTGGACACACTGAAGTCAGCCACACAAGACAGGAGGTCAAGATAATTATGAGGAACAATTAAGTGATCTCTATAAAACTCAGATTAGGAATTCATATATCAAAAGAATGAAAAGGCTTTTCCACAATGGAAAGATAAAATCTGACAATCCCTTGTTTCATTAAAAATTAATACCCCTAATTTTAGCCAGAGAATGTTGGTTGGGTTTTTTTACTGCATCTGCTTTCATAGAGTTATTTGAAGATGCATGAATTTAGGTTAATACAAACAAAATTATGCATGTACTGGCATATTGACCAAATACCAACATGAGCTTCCATGGCTGGTATTGTGCTGGACTTCATTGTTTTAAAAATGCTAACCACCTTTTCTCCCGCTCAGTCCTACTTCAGCCAATCACTCAGACAAACAAACTTGATTACAATTTGCAGGAGATAATGCTGTCCGCTTCTTGTTTATAATGTCACCAGAAAGTGAAAGCAGGTGTTTGCATGGCACTGTTGTAGCTGGCATCGGAAGATATTTACGTGCCAGATATGCTAAAGATTCATATGTCCCTTCATGCTTCAACCACCATTCCAGAGGACATGCATCCATGCCGATGATGGGTAATGCTCAATAACGATCCAAAGCAGAGAGAACTGATGCATGTTCATTTTCATCATCTGAGTCAGATGCCACCAGCAGAAGGTTGATTTTCTTTTTTGGTGGTTCGGGTTCTGTAGTTTCCGCATCTGAATGTTGCTCTTTTAAGACTTCTGAAAGCATGCTCCACACCTCGTCCCTCTCAGATTTTGGAAGGCACTTCAGATTGTTAAACCTTTGTGTTTTGTCAAATCTGCCGTGAAAGTGTTCTTAAAATAAACACATGCTGGGTCATCATCTGAGACTGCTATAACATGAAATATATGGCAGAATGTGGGTAGAACAGAGCCGAAGACATACAGTTCTCCCCCAAGGAATTCAGTCATAAATTTAATTAACGCATTATTTTTTAACGAGCATCATCAGCATGGAAACATGTCCTTTGAATGGTGGCCGAAGCATGAAGGGGCATACGAATGTTTAGCACATCTGGCACACTTTGCAATGCCTGCTACAAAAGTTCCAAGCAAACGCCTGTTCTCACTTTCAGGTGACATTGTAAATAAGAAGCAGGCAGCACCATCTCTTGTAAATGTAAACAAATTTGTTTGTCTTAGCGATTGGTAGAACAAGAAGTAGGACTGATTGAACTGGTAGGCGCTGAAGTTTTACATTGTTTTATTTTTGAGAGCAGTTATGTAACAAAAAAAAATCTACATTTGTAATTTGCACTTTCATGATAAAGCGATTGCACTATAGTACTTGTATGAGGTGAATTGAAAAATAATATTTCTTTTGTTTATCACTTGTATAGTGCAAATATTTCTAATAAAAATAATGTGAGCACTGTACACTTTGTATTCTGTGTTGTAATAGAAATCAATATATTTGAAAATGTAGAAAAACATCTAAAATATTTAATAAATTTCAATTGATATTCGATTGTTTAACAGTGCGATTAATCACAATTATTTTTTTAATCACGATTAATTTTTTTAGTTAATCGCATGAGTTAACTGTGTTTAATTGACAGCCCTATCTAAGAGACATTCCCAAATTGATCTTATTATTGAGTGACTATTTAGCCCCTAGAAATGGAGAAAGGAGAGATGGAGGTAAGTTGCTACTTTTTACACACACACCCCCCTTTTGTTGCTGGCTGGTGTCACCACAGAACAGATGAATGCAGGAAATAATCTTTGATCAAAATATAGCCAAAAGTAAAGAATAAATAAATAAGAGTCAGAGTTGTTCTAAAATTAAGCTTGTGAGGAGATGCCATCTGCACAAGGATGGAAAGTCACAAGATTGTGACAGGTTGCTGAAGTTTTTGCCTTAACTTTCACAGTCAGAGTAGCAGCTACTCTCAGTTTCTAACCCATTGGCAAACTTCAGACCCCGTCAGTTTAAATGAAGCACAAGCGTTAGTCAATTCGAATAAAATATATGAAGAATTTTCTAAATGTGTATATAATTGCAGCAATAACAGGAATTGTGACTTTTATTATCATTATTATTATTATCATTATTAATTTTATTAGTCCAAGTCCTCAGTCCTGCAATGTAAAACGTGCAGGTTCCTAAGGATATACTGTACTATCTTGGAAGATTTCCTTAACATTTTGATAATAAGCATGGCCATTTGAACATGTTCTGAAGGAAAAAAAAGAATCGTATATAAATGTTTGAACATAGTACATATTATACCCTTGTCTACATATTTACATGTCAAAACAGAAAACCTGGTCACCATAACAAGCTATAACCATTAACAAAATCATTCCACAATATAGCCCTACAGTCATCAGGAGGCAGGCAATATATAATCTACATTAATGCAGCAGAAGCATTTTGGTTAGCCTGTTTGACAGAATTACATACTCAAATATGCCAAACAAGAGAATCATGATGTAAGTGTAAAATTTACATAAGAAAAATCCTTTAAGCGTGATTTTGGAAATTTCTCCATCGTAACACTGAAGCCAGATCACATACTAGTGCCAGAATTACTGTTAGGTAAACTATTACTAAATATATAGCTATTGAATATAAAGCATGTGTGAAGTACAGCTATTCTGTTCAGGTGCAATATAATCTGGGCACTGAAGCTGGGTCTATTGCAGGGCACCTCATGAATTTTATAAATGTTTTGGCTCCATTTTCACTATGCTAAATGAGGCTGCAGATTTTAAAAGACAATCAGTCACAATAAAAACCTTTAAAAAAAAATTTAGAGACAGACTAGAAAGAGCTTTTGTGGCATTTGTAAACATTTGTGGAACTGAAACGATATTCCAGAAAATGAATTAAATCTAATTAAGTTGCATTAACAGCACCGTCCCCTGCCCCCATTTCCTGCTCTCCAATCTAATTCCTTCCCCATCTAACTTAATGCTGACTGGAGAAGGGGAGGAGAAAATGGAGTTTATTGGTTTTAAAATACATTCATCAACTTTCAGTTTACACACAGATTCTGTTAGGCCTCTGCTCTACACCAATGCATACACCCTCATGCCAGGCCTAACCCAAAGGGCCGTGTCAGGAGCTGGGGAAGGAAGGAATTGCCTGAACCCTACGCATGCGAGGTGCTCTGCTGCTCTGGCGTTCTGATCCAGGGGGAGCTATGATCAGAGGATCTGCGTCCAATTGAATCTGCTCCTCCCTCAGTCTATCCCTACCCCACTCCCAAACCGCCAAGCTCAGGAATGGATAAGGAGCCCCTAGAGATCTCTGGAGCACAAGGCTCTCACATTCTCTATCTGGGTTCCCCCAATCCTACTCCTTCCATGCAGCCAGAACTGCAGCATTTGTATGCAGGTGGGGCCCTCTTTCCCCAAGAAGCAGAAGGCAGGATTAGCCCTTTAGTGACGTGGGATCTGAAACACAGGAACATAAATAGGTTGTTTCTTTTAAAACCCTTCCTACTAATCTTAACGGCTTATATTTCCTGAATGATTGTTAAACGGGGAGGGCTGTAAAGTCCTGGTGTTGAGAAAGTGAAGTACAGACAGCTGGGTTTTTTCAACACCATTATTTTTGTTCTGGGTTACAGACAGTCCTATTCAAAATCACCCTTCTCGTCATTGTTTTCTGGACATCAAGTTCAGTTTATTTTTAATACAATTCTGTTGTTCTGCAATCTCTCCCTCTTCAGATGAATCCCTGCTCAGTAATGAGGTCCCCTGGTTCAGATATTGTTCTCTGCCTCCAGACATGCAGACAGTTGCCTATTAATCTGGCAAGCAAATTTGTTTTCCAAGATGGCATCTTGGGAATCATTAAAAACTGGACAATAATTATACCAGTTCACATATGATATTAGGGATGTGGATTTACCTAGTGCAAATAAGCTTAAGTGTTTCCTCTATACTTATAAAGGCTGCCCATTTCCAAATAAGAGATACTAATAATGCTGATTTTTACCCATGTACTGACCGCCAGCAGGATGCAACTTTTTTTCCAGTGACATCAAGGCCGTGAGTCAAGCAATGACGACTAAGATGTTTATTAAGAATTTAATGAAATTGATCCTCAGCCATTTTTTGCCAGTCTCCTTCCCCACAGCCATCATTCCCCTCCCCCTGGCTTTCCTCGGAAACTTTTGAAGGGCTGCCTGGTGGCCTGCTACCTCGGTTTCCACTCCATTATTTCAAGTTATTTGGGAGGATACCTGGGGCTAGATCCACAAAGGGGACTTAGATTCAGCATGGCAATACCTACCGTTTAGGTACCTTGCCACCTACTAGAATCCATAGCCCTGAGTTAGGCACCCAGCTCCCTGTACAATGCATGGAGAGAGTTAGGCCACCAACAATGGGATCCTAAGAAAGCCAGCTTGCTGAGCAGGGACCCATCTCCCCAGTGCTCGGGATTCACAGCTGTGAACCCTCCCTGGAGTTAGTTACCTATGGCTTTTCTCACCAGAAATGGCACTGGTGCCACAATTCTACCACCCACCCACCTACCCACCCTTACAAGCTTTAGCCCAGTGGTCAGGGCCTTCACTCAAGAGCTGGGAAACACACGTTCAGATTCCCTCTCTGCCTGATGCAATTTGAACCCAGGTTTCCCACATCTCAAATAAATGCCTCGCTCACTGGGTTCTCTCTCAGTCTCTCATTTTGGAGCTGTTTCATTTTGCATAAAAAAATGAACTAGTTATTTGAACAGGAACTTGTCTCCCACCTCTCACGTGAGTGCCCTAACCACTGGGCCATAGAGCCATTCTCATGCTTTTTCTGACCCAATGACTATTATATATTTCATACAAAGTGGAACAGCTCCAGTGGGAGAGCCCCACCCAAGAAAACCCCATAAGGTGGAGGGGGGCACTGCCACCACTCCTCCTCTGGCTGTGTTTTGTACAAGGCCCAATCTGGTACTTCAGAGTCCCCACTGGATCGGGCCCTGAAGGTAAGATAGGTGGGGCTGTGCCTAGTTTGAGGATCCTGCTGGGGCTTAGGTGCCTGGGTATCAGGCATTAGGCAGCTGTGCACATATCCAGCAGCAGAAAATTAAGTGCCTAGGGGAATTTACCAGCAGAAATTCAAGTGCCTAGGGAGTTCAGGTGCCTACAGGGTTAGGTAACAGCTGAATGGGGGCTTTGAGCATCTAAATTGTGGCTTTAGGTGCCAAAAGTTGCAGTTAAGAACTTAAATATCCCTTTTTAGCTCTAGCCCCTGGAATGAATTCTTAGCCTTACTGAAGGCAATGGGAGATTTGCCGTTTATTTAAATGGGGCCAGGATTTCATCCCTGCTACGTGTTCTACCCAATTCACTAAAAGGGTCATCTGATGGTCAGGGTAGTTAGCTGCTATCTGCCCTCTGTAATAAAAGTATGTCACACAGGAATGATAGTAATTTCTATCTACATGACATAAATGTGGGAGACAGGTAATTAAACCCTTCTCCACTGAATCTTGTTAAATACAGATCAGATGCAAATAAAATGCGATATCAGCCAAAAATAATAACCCCAAATGAATCCAGCCATTGAATGAAGCACACGGAGAAATATCTAGGATGGAGATCAAAGTAGTGGACATTTGTTAATAACTCCCTTGTAAACCTCACTAATTTTCTAATTGCAATGGGTATGTCCACGTAAAAAGCCCCTGGCTGGTCTGGGTCAGATGACTTGTGCTTGTAGGGTTTGGGTTCCAAGACTAAACAATTGTTGTGTACACACTCAGCCTTGGGCTGTAGCCCAAACTCTGGGACCCTCTGATGCTGTTTTGGTAGGCCACCCAGTCATTTTCGGTTTGAAATCTAATGTACTCTTCCACTTGTCATGGTAGTAACTGATTAGCATTCTTGTATTATTTCTGCTACTCTAGTTTCCTGGTATATAGCTCTTTTGCAACTTCTTCAAGGTTAATGTTCTTGACTCAAGAAGCTTGGTAGATGTTGGAACTAAGGTTTTGTCCTTCTGCCTGTAAATCTTTTCTCTCGTGATCCTACCAACACGTATTTAGGTATGTTGTGCTACATAGGAAATAGTCCAGCTCGCAACTCAGCTCCTTGCACAGTTTGCAGGGAAATCTTGTTGATGTCAGGAAACACTGGGACATCAAATGATTTAAGATCTGAGCTTTCCTAGCTGCAGTATCTTGAGAAGATGAGTATATTATCAAAATTCACCTCTGACTCTTAATTTTATTTGGATTTTGAATTAGCTTTTCTCTGGGCCATCTGTTCCATAGTATGATTTCAGTTCATGTTTGCTTAAGAGAAAGACCCAGAGCAGCCCCCAGCCTATGTCCCCTCCCACTGGGGCATGCTGCCCAGGACAGAAGGAGGGTCCAGGGCTCCCCACAGGTGCCTGGGCTCCCTGGGTGGCTCTTACCATTGCCTGGATCCAGCTTCCAGCCTGGTCAGGGGGCAGGGCCTCAGGGGGAAGAGGAGGAGCAGGGGGCAGGGCTACTGAGAGAGACCGGGCCTCATGGTGAGGAGGGGGCTACGGTTCCCCTCAGCCCCCCTCCACCCCCCACTGGGAAGAGGCTGGTGCCACCGTCAGGACCTACGCTTCACAGCAGGGGAGATGATCATTGTATCAGCTCCCCTAACATAAAGCGCAACCCATAGGTTCCAACTCAATAGGTGCTCTATGGCTGGGAAAAAATGGTGCAGCCCCCCTATCAGCACCTCTCCCAGCACCTCCTGTCTGCCACAATCCCCTCTTCTGCAGCATGCTGGAGGCACTGGGGGGGGGAGGAGGGAGGGCCAGGCACACTCGTGGGAGGGGGCGGAATGGGGGGGAAGAGGCAGGGTGGAGGTGGGGCCTTGGAGGAAGGGGTGGAGTGGGGTGGGGCCTGGAGCAGAGCTGGGGGGCCACCCCCAACATATATTAAACTTGGCGCCTATAGCGCAACCCCTGCCGGCACCGCTCCATGCCTGCCCGAGGCATGCAGTTTGGGGGAACACCATGGCCCCATGCCCCACAAACTATGCCCATGTTAAAAAGGGGGGAGACATGGGTTTTAATGTGGGGAAGGGCAAATGTTCTTTGTGCCCAGGGCCCCAATAAATCTTAATCCACTTCTGCTAATAGGCAACACTTCCACATGTGCAAGCACTGAGTCGGTGTATAACAAACGAGAACTTTTATTGCCGGGCCTTAGAAACCTCTAAGGAAGGAGATTCCACCACCTCCCTAGGTAACCCATTCCACTTCTTCGCCACCCTACTAGTGAAAAAGTTTTTCCTAATATCCAACCTAAACCTCCCCCTCTGCAACTTGAGACCATTACTCCTTGTTCTGTCATCTTCTACCACTGAGAACAGTCTAGATCCATCCTCTTTGGAACCCCCTTTCAGGTAGTTGAAAGCAGCTCTCAAATCCCCCCTCATTCTTCTCTTCTGCAGGCTAAACAATCCCAGTTCCCTCAGCCTCTCCTCATAAGTCATGTGCTCCAGCCCCCTAATCATTTTTGTTGCCCTCTGCTGGACTCTTTCCAATTTATCCACATCCTTCTTGTAGTGTGGGGCCCAAAATTGGACACAGTACTCCAAATGAGGCCTCACCAGTGCCGAATAGAGGGGAATTATCATGTCCCTCGATCTGCTGGAAATGTCCCTACTTATACAACCCAAAATGCCATTAGCCTTCTTGGCAACAAGGGCACACTGTTGACTCATATTCAGCTTTTCGTCCACCGTAACCCCTAGGTCCTTTTCTGCAGAACTGCTGCCCAGCCATTCGGTCCCTAGTCTGTAGCAGTGCATTGGATTCTTCCGTCCCAAGTGCAGGACTCTGCACTTGTCCTTGTTGAACCTCATCATATTTCTTTTGGCCCAATCCTCTAATTTGTCTATGTCCCTCTGTATCCTATCCCTACCCTCCAGCGTATCAACCACTCCTCCCAGTTTAGTGTCATCTGCAAACTTGCTAAGGATGCAGTCTACACCATCCTCCAGATCGTTGATGAAGATATTGAACAAAACCGGCCCCAGCACCGACCCTTGGGGCACTCCACTTGATACCAGCTGCCAACTAAGGCCCGGCTTGACAAAGCCCTGGCTGGGATGATTTAGTTGGGGTTGGTCCTGCTTTGAGCAGGGGGTTGGACTAGATGACCTCCTGAGGTCCCTTCCAACCCTGAGATTCTATGATTCTATGGGAAAGGGAACCAAGCATTAACTTGGGAAAACACCACAATGGGAAAACATTCAAAAGCATGTGACAGTAAGCAAACCCGACCCACAATGCAGTACATTGGGCAGTGTCCTTTGCCTCAGTTTCACACTTTGTGGTGTGAATGTCTGATGAACAAATGTCTCATTAACACATCACTCCCCTCTCCCTGCACTGCACTCCACTCACAGTCGGCAGTCCTCGCTTAGTGAAGAACCAGAGGTGCATTCATGGAGTTCACCTCCCACCAATGGGATGGTGTTGGGAGGTATCAAGCAATGCCTCTGCTGCTGCCTCTCCACCTGGCTCCCCCAACACCTGCCCTTTCTGCGGCAAGAGGGAGACCCTGGCACACATGTATAGAGGATGCACCAGACTGCTTGCAGCCCCTCTTCTAGCTCCTCCAAAACTTTATTAATTTCTGGCTGCACTTTCCCCCCACCTCTTGAGCTATGCACACCCTGTCCATGGTCCTACAAATTTGCAAAACCTCCTTTTCAGCCTCCTCCTGGTGCTGGCCAAGGTGGCCATCCACCATACCAGGAGGAGGAGGAAGCTGGATGGTGGGGAGGGGGTTGCTCTACGACTGAGGGGCCTATTTCCAATCTCTTCTCAGGTCACATCTCCAGGCAGAGTAAAGTTCCTCTGGCCCGTTGTCCACTGGGTGCCTTTGACGAGCAGTGGGTGCTGCCTGGGGTTCTCTGATCAATGTTCCCCTCTGGATCCCTGTTTTTATCCCTGTGACTTTCACTCCCATCCCTGTTTTTTCCTTTGTTGTCCCCCATAATTAGTTGATGTCTGGATACAGCACACCCCCCTCCTTACGTGGCAGGGGAGGGCCATTAGTAATGGGAGGGCCCACACCTGCCCATCCCCAGAACCTCAATAGGTGCAGCTGGCTCACAGCTGCAGCTATTTCTCTGCTGCTACCACTGGCCACCATCTCTCTGCTGCCACTAGCCACCACTGCTTGCAGCTCCCACAACGTCACATTCTGAAGTTCCACCACGTAATCCAGCTCTTAATGCTTTGAGCAGGTAGTAGGGAACCTCACAGTTGGCATAGTCTCTGTGTTGTCTTTCACGGTTCCCACACAAGTTCTAAGGTTTATCTTCTAGACCTGGTCAGCAGTGATGTCAGCTCTAGGAATCACTAACCAGAAACAAGGGCTGTCAGCTGAGACTAATCAGCTCTGTCACTAACTGCTAGAAAAGGCGCAGGTAAAATGGTTCCTAGGGCTCTTTGGGCAGAGTTCACACTCTCCCCATAGGAATACCTGTCTTCACTCACTCATCTTCACTGGGATTTGGCATCCATATCCCCTGCTTAGCAAGTGAAGGTCATTTTAGGGGGACCCTTCCCCCACCCCCATAAGGGCAGGCTAAGCACGGTTCTGCTGCCCTTTACTCATACACTAAGGATAAGAATATTTCATTACCCCTGCATTCAAATACCAGAGTGATTTGTAACCCAAGCCAGTCAAAATTGATCATTTTAGCAAAGCAGCTCCATCATGTTGTGCACCTAGGCAGAGTAGGCATATGTATGCAAACATGGTCTGCTCCTGAATTCTTTTGTCCTCAGTGCATCACTAGATGTCATGGCAGAGCTCATTTAGACCCTGCTTACATTTGCATTTCAATATATGCACATCTGCCTTTTATATTTATGTTTTAATGTCTGAAGAGTCTTGCACAAATGTAGCTTCAATCAATGAAAATAATTTTAGACTGATAAATAATTGGTGGCAAATTTTAGAGTGGATCAAAAAAAATTGGCTACAACTTTTTTCTGATGAAAATGCCTTTCCCATCAAAATGTAAAGTTTTTTTTTTGCCAAAAAATCAATGAATACTTTCAAATTGAAAAGTTCCAAACATTTTCAAAAATTGAGTTTCATTTTGGTGCCGGAAAAAACCTTTCCCTCATATTTTTACTTTTTTTTCCACTGAAAAAGGATACAATAAGAGAGAGAGAGAGAAAGAAAATGAGAGAGAGAGAAAATGTGTCATCCCCCCATTGCCCCTCTTCCCCCCTCCCACCCCCAAAAGCAAAAAACAAAATGAATATTGTCATTGAAAAAACCGAAAAAAATCCTGGAAAATTTCACATGAAAAAACATGTTTTAATTTCTCTTGTGTTCTTGGATACACTTTGAAAATCTCTATGCATTCATCTTCCACATAGACACTAAGGACGAAATTCTCATCTGGTATAAAATAGCATAGCTCTATTGACTTCAATGCAAATATGCTGAGTTGCACCAGTTCCACTTCAATGGAGCTATACCAATTCATACCATCTGACAATCTGTTCCCAAATTGGCCATGTAGGCACTTTGCACTTTAAGACATCTTGAAATTCAGGCCTGGGCCCATAGAATACAGTAATAGGATTGTATGACTCTGCTCAGAATTGTATAGGGGTTGGCCTGAAACAGACAGAAAATGGAGGAAGAAAAAGTGACCAAAGAAGAGAGCTGTGTGATTTATAAGAGAAAAAGAACTAATCATCTTAGAATGGATTTTATGATCAGGAACTTGAGGTTTTTTGCATTATTATTTTCAAGTTAAAATCAACACTCCCAGCTGTGCAGTAGAGGATAGATGATACTGAGTAATCCCAATGCACATAGATCCAGTTACAGCAAGTATTTGAAAAAGATTTTCTGTCTTCTACCAAACACCAGATCAGCATAAAGAAATTATATAGTGGCTGGTGCCCTCCTCTGAGGAAAAAACAGTATGCTCTGATTTTCCTTCATTTTGTGATTTTATCCAAAGTTACTCTATGAAGAACAGTGCATGTTAAAAAGCTGATCTAGAGAGACAGCTGCCAAATCCCACAAGAATTTTTTTTCCAAAAAACAGTGATATGGGAACAAACTGGACATAGAACATGCTGTTCAGCCCTGGAAATTAAAGTGCAGGTTGTGTTAGCAATAGTCAACATAAATCTGCAATACCCTCTTGTCATTTCTTTGCATTAGTTCATATTGTTACCCCATTTTGACCTGAGCAGTTAGTCAAATTTGGGGAGTTGCAGATTGTTTCTGTTAAGAGAAATTGCTGATGGAGTCAGGTGATTCTTTGATACAATCCTGTTTATTTGCAAAGAATGTACAAAGTCCTGTTTCACTGAACACAGCAGGAATCAAATGACAAGTGATTGTTTCCTTGCTCATAGCTCCAAGCCCCTGGCGGCCAGCACTCAGCTCCAGAAGCTCTCTCTCTCTCTCTCTCTCTCTCTCTCTCTGGGCTTCCCCTAGGGTGACCAGATGTCCTGATTTTATAGGGGGGCTTTTTCTTATATAGGCACCTATCACCCCCCACCCCCTGTCCCGATTTTGTACACTTGCTGTCTGGTCACCCTAGCTTCCCCAGGGCCATGCTCCCAGTGCTTGTTCAGGATGTTTGGTGCTCCCTTGTGACCTGCTCTCACAGCTTCTCTGGACCTTTTTTGCCTCTCTTTGACACACAAACTTTCCCAAAACAATAGCCAGTGAAACCCCTTTGCCTCATGTGCCTTTTTGGGCGGCAGTGACATGTGCCTGTAATTGGGGTGGAAGCTGCTATTGTTTCAGTTGTCTGGTTCCATCAAGGAGCTTAGTTGTTTCTGACAACTATCTTAAATGAAGGGCAGCACTTACCCTGAACCCATCACAGTACACATGAGGGAGAATTTAAGATGTGTTCAGAATATTCAGACCTTGCTCAAACTCAGTTAGAACAAGATGGGTACAGTGCTGTGAAATATGTATGATTTCTCTGTAAAAATCTACAACATCCATTAATCAGCACAAGGGGCTTACTCTTCCCAACCCCTCCTACATAGCCAAGAGATCTGGAGGAGTAACAGTGGTCTTATGAGTAAGACACCGTGTGGTGTTAAGGGTTCTGAGTTCTATTCCCACCTCCACAGACTTCTTGAGTGACCTCGGGCAAGTCACCAAAAGTATGTCTGCAGTGCAGCTGGGAATGTGGCCTTGAAGCACAGGTAAAGAGACAAATGCTAACGCTGGTTGAGCTAGAGCACTAAAAATAGCAGGGTGGATGTCATGGCATGGGTGGAAGCATGGACTGTCTGAGTACAGGCCTGCCCAACCTCTGGGTAAATACTAGGGTAGCTAGTCTGTGCCACCACCTCTCCTGCAACATCCACCCTGCTATCCTTAGCATGCATGCTCCCAGCTGCAGTGTAGATATACCCTTAGTTGTAAAACAGAAATAACTATACTTAGGGAGATGCAGTAATAATAATGTTATACGAACTGCAGGACAAAAGCATGCCCAGTCATTTATTCTTGGGAGCAGCCTAAGTAAATGGAGTAATCTTTCCTGGGAATACTGATAAAGAGAAGCCCATTCAGATCTGTATGTGACTAGGAAAAATGTATGTCTAGAAATTATTGGAAGGAAAGCACAAAAGGGATTATTGTCATTTCTAAAGCACTGTCTGTAACGGGGAGGATGAATATACAACTCAAAATATAACATAAATAAATCATGCTCAACCCATGTCTGCAACGGTTCCTGGCTTTCCCACACACCTTCTACTTGTGCTGCATTTACTTCCAGCTCTTGGTTCAGTATGGGCATCTCCCAAACCTTCTCTCATTCCTCCCTTGTTGTCTTTCATCCACCTGTCCCCTACTGTGGTATGAAATAAGGGACAGAGTTCTTTTTTTTTTTCATTAAAGATGGACATTTTACAACTCTCTTGAGAAAATCTAGTATTGGAGCAAGAAAGTTCCAGTGATGTGAAGGGAAGAAACTTCATGAGAAAGTGATGTACTGATTTTTGTTCATTCTTATTCAATTTGCCATTGATTTTGGTTGGGCCAGGATTTCAACCCAGTTGAGTCCAAGCTGTGGATGGGCTTTGTGGGCTAATTTGATAAATACAGAGTAATTTACTCAGAGAAAGGGCATTGTACAATTTAGGGTTATGTAAAGTACAATCGAATGTAAACAGAGTGCCAGACTTTGTACATCATGCCTAAAATAGTCCCCATCAGTTAAATTCCATTTAGTTCTATGGAACGTAATTAACAGATCAGTAGTAGCCTCTTGAATTTAAGCATGGTGTTTCAGACCTTCAGTCCAGGAACATACTTTTTAAGCATGGTGGCGCTCATGGTAGTATTAGAAGCTCAGGGGCGTAAAGGGAAAGTTTTACAAACACTCAGACTACACTTAACTATGTTCATGCCACCCTCGTTTTGAGGATTGATTAGCTAGGGCCTGATTCTCTGTGGCCCTTCACCTTGCCTAGATGTTTGCAGCAGTGCAAAGTGGAATGCTCCCATTCTGATTTCACACCAGCTGTGCAGGGGTGACAGTAACTAGACAAGCTGCAGGATGATCAGGCCCTTGATGTTTACTAGTCACTTTTAAGATGCACTGTGCTCTTGCTGTAAGTGATAATTATTAACTTCCGATTCTTAGGCGTGCTATCCTGTATAGTGTATACACGTCACTATGTGTTCGTTTACTCTAGAAAACAGAATAAACATCTATGCTCAACATGGTATATACAGGTAGCTTCTGATACTCTTACTCACATTGAGTAGCACTTTCCTGCATGAGCAGTCCCACTGAAATGAATGGGATTACTTTTGAAATAAGGTACAACTCACCGTGAGGAAGGGTGGCATAATCAGGCCCAAAGTAGTTTCCTGAAGTTTCCCTTTTAGTCCAGATTTTTTTCACAGTTACGATCAATAACCACTTGACTGTAGAAGTTAATTTAATAGTTACTTTGCTTAACATGAAGTCTTCTGTTTTACCTTCTGATTAGAAATGTCAAAAGATCATTTTCATTTTGCTCAAAGGACATATGATGTAAGTAGTCTATAGTGTAAGTTAAAAAAATGCATGTAGAGTGCCACTCAGCATGCACCTGCCATGAGCGTTTGTATTTTAGAGATACAAATCCATCAAACACCAGAACTTTTCTTAATACAGAGCACTTTTTTAAGGCAAATAAGAATTCAGTATAAGATTTCATTGTATCTTGCAGTTGGTGACTTTTTATACAAAGAATTGCTCTTGTTTCAGGATAAAATAATTGATTTGGAGAGAGATTTGTTGGTATTAAATCCTGACTCCATAGATAAGATGGTTAAAATGTGTAGGTTGTTAGCCTAAGGAATGGCTGAAATTACTGTTAATAGACCTGTTTCCATGCTGTTGAGGAGAAAGTTATTTGAAAAGGTGATACTAAAAGTGTATGTGCTAAGATGATTAGAGCTATTAGTGACCTAAAATCCCAACACTTGTTATCTGTAAAGCTCAATCTATTTGTGTAGCTGTTTCTGAGAGACAGTCACATGTAGTAACTGATTAGCTCAGCAGTCCTCAGGACAGCCTTTAGTATCATTTTAGTGTTATAAAAACTATAGAGTTAGTAAACTAATTTTCAGAATACAGTACAAACTTTTTATTCATCTGTAGACAAGATATTTCCATGCACCTGATCTTTGTCATATAAGCAAGCGTGGCTAAAAAGAGTAGTAAAGTTTGTGACTGGAAAAACAATACCTTTTTTTTAAGAAGAGAAAATATCTTTCTTCATTACTTCTTTTCCCTAAGTCCAATATTTTTTCCACTTCTGCTAGTCTTGAATGTTGAAACAGGAACTATTATGACATATGAGACTCAATAGAGAGTAATCAATAAAGACTTCTATTTCATTTTTCCTTATCTTTAGAGTATATGCTGTATTGGAAATAAGGTGCCGATAAAATGATTATAGTTGGTTTCACAGCTTTAATATAGCATAAGTGTTTTTGATGGACTGGCATAGAACAAAGTACACAGTACAAAGAGCAATTGCCATTAATTAGTCTTTTAGAGTGATATCCAGTTGACGAAAATCACTTAATCAAATTAATTCACTCAGATCTGGTACAAGATCAAGAGATCTTCTGCCTGTATGTAAAACAACGTTATTACATTTTCAGTTAAACTGGAAAGAGAAAGCAATTCAGTACATAATAACTATTCCAGTCCAATGTGCATAGATGCGTCTATCAATCAGTCTAATTTTTTTCTAGGTCTATTATAGAGAATGATTATCACACTGTCTAAAACATGTCGCTTCAGTTATATATTTTACATACAGAATATATATACATTTTAATATATTTGTATAATTCTGACTGTCTGTCTTAGATGCCTGTCACTCGGTGTCTGCATACTAGTTCTCCAAATGTAGCACAGTAAGATTTGATTTAAGATTTAAACAAATGGTATTATATTTTATGTGGGACCTGCTAAATTAATTCCCAGTAATGGCATATCCCTTTGGGACAGAAAGCATTATGTATTGAAGTGCATGATATGCTGTGTCTCATTTTAAAAAGGTGTTTCTTCCCAGCCTTCTTTAGTTCACAGGTGCAGTTTGTGCTTATAATAGTTGTACTTGCATTTTTTGTATGCCCACAATTAATTGCAGGTGCAATTTAAACGGTTTGGTATGGGCTTTATTCTGAAAGGTGCTGAACATGCTGCCCCCAGGCATTAAAACACTTAAGCACATGAGGTGGGACTCACAAAGGTATTTAGGCATTTAACTCCCATCGATTGAATGGAATGGAATGGAATGGAATGGAATCCCTACAGCAAGGACTAAATTAGGAGTGCTCTCATGCTTAGAGTTAAGCACTTGGCTGTACCAGGGCCAAATTGCTCAGCCCTTTGCAGAGTCAAGTCCAGCATTCACATTCAGTACGTAGCCATTTAGGGCCTGATCCAAAGCCCATTTAGGACTCTTCCCTGACTTCACTGGACTTTGGATCAGCCCCTTACATGTGGAGGCATTTTGTGCAAGTGCAAACTCTGCCAGCAAAAAATGGAGGCTGCCATTGGAAAATCTGGGTTTACGGGCTCAAAGCCTGAGGACCAAAAGGTACGTTTTAAAGTGGTGAGTGATAGCTGAAAAAATCAGGGTGAAGTAATAATCAATAAACTTAGTTTAAAAGATGTCCTGACAAAATGGCCCGGCTCCAGTGCCTCTCTGCAAGAGCCAATGCACATGAATCAGTAAGTGTTTTTTATGGGAAATCATGTTGTAGTGACACTCGCTAATTCCTTGCCATGTTGGTAGGTTGCTTTAGTAAAAACACCCAGAGTAGGGAGCTGGGCTCAGTCCCATGGGACAGGAGCCATCCCTGCAGGGTGAGTGTGGGGTAGGCTTGCTCTCCAGCTGCACTTGGTCGGCATTAGGGTGGTGGTGCCGGGACAGAGAATGCTATGTTATGACATAACAGAGTATGTTATGGTGGATTGCAAAAAAAAAAAAAAGACAATGCAGTTGGGTCACCTTAGTAAAAAGTTGGGAACCACTGCCTGAGCAGTCACTCTGCCACTATCTCCTAACACCACCTTTATGCCCCTTCCTGGTTCTCCCTGCCACAACTTGTCCTCTGCAGAAGCTTTACCTCACTAAAGGATTCCCCTGTGTCAGGCAAAACCCCGGCATTAGGGTTGCTGTCCATCCCTTTTTTATATGGAACCAAGGATAAGATCTGGCCCTAAATCTTCTTGGCAAAAATTTCCCACTGTTGCTAACACCTGTTTACAGGGCCGGCGCTACCACTAGGCGACCCTAGATGGTCGCTTAGGGCACCAGGATTCGGGGGGGTGGGGGGCGGCATTTCGGTGTTTCTTACCTTTGTCAGCCACCGGGGTCCTCGATGGCATTTCGGCGGCAGCTTTTTCAACCACCAGGGTCCTCGGCGGCATTTTGGCGGCAGCTTCTCACAGAGATGCTGCCTAGGGCGGCCAAAAAGCTGGCGCCGCTACTGCCTGTTTGGTTCTACTAGAGGTAGCAACGGTGGGAGTTTTTGTCTAGGCAAGGCTGAGCTGGCCTAGTGTTAGCAACAGTGCAAGAGTTTTGCCAAAAGCCCTAGGATAGATGCCACTGTGTGAATTTTCTTTCCATTCCGTTTCAGAATCTTTACCCATTTACACGAACGAGGGAATTGTATTATGGATCCTTTCCTAACTGCTACTCCCTGCTGCTGTTTTTGTTGCTGTCAAATAATTAATGTGACATTTTGGGGGTTACCCAAACCGACAAGGGGTTCTGTCACTGCCTGCCTTGTAGTTTTGGGTGCCTTAATGCTATGCTGCTGTGGCGTAGAGCTCTAACAGAAGTAGCCAGCCTACTAGCATGACGGTCTCAATCCTGGCTTCCGCCTGCCTAGTTACTCCTTGTGGGATGACTTCAACAACCCCCTTCCAAGTTCTGCCAAATCCGTCTCCCTGAGTTTTTAACTACCGGACCCTTCCTCTTTGGTTTGGCAGGTCACAAGGAGTGAAACCCTCCCGCTGTTACCAGCTCACTTTGGTGTGCACACTCCACACAGTTTGCAGCACAGAGACCTGCTTGGGGTAAAGATAAACACAAAGTTTATGAATAGAAAAATCACAGGTTCAAAGATGAAATGGTAAGAAAAAGCAAACACATACAAGTTACGCAGAAAATAAACAAAGATGCAACCTCGGGCTTTACACTTCTGTATTAGTTAAATTCCCCTTTCTAATACAGGTTACCTATTGCCTCTGACCAGTTTCCTAGTGTGTCCTCTGTCCTAGAGGGGATCCAGTGTTTCACAGACAGCATCCCGCTTGGCTGCTGGCCCTTTGTTTCTGGACTGCCTTCATTTCAAACCCTCTTCCCTTTCAACCGGGTTTGCAGTTTGGTTTTCCTTTCTCTCAAGCTTTGTCTACACTAGCACTTTTGTTGGCAAAACTTGTCAGTCAGGGGTTTGACGCCCCCCTCCCCACCCCGAGTGACATCACTTTCACCAACAAAAGCACTGGTGTGGACAGCGCTGTGGTGCTGGGAGACGCTCTCCCGCTGATATAGCTTCCGCTGCTCGTTGGGGGTGGTTTAATTATGCCGGTGGGAGAGTGGCTACACAGGAGACCTTACAGTGGTGCCGCTGCAGCGGGACAGCTGTGCTACTGTGAGGTCCATAGTGTAGACATAGCCTCAGACTGTGGTAATTCATGGTTACATACAGTGGGAAGAAATTCCCTCCTCCCTCCATTTTCCAAGACTTTTCTTTTCTTTTCAGTTTCAATGTCTGTCTATTAACTTTAGTGGGCCACCATTGTGTCTTCCGGGCTGGACAAGGGATGGGTATTTGAAGTTGGTTTCATGTAAACAACTACCCTTCCTTGCCTGATTATATCACCTCCCATTGTGAGGTGATGCTGTAGTTACTCCACAGTCACAATTCTACACATATACACATGCATACGTTCCTAACCCTAGCCTAGGGGTAGGCAACCTATGGCATGCAAGCTGATTTTCAGTGGCACTCACACTGCCCGGGTCCTGGTCACCGGTCTGGGGGGCTCTGCATTTTAATTTAATTTTAAATGAAGCTTCTTAAACATTTTAAAAAACCTTATTTACTCTACATACAACAATAGTTTAGTTATATATTATAGACTTATAGAAAGAGACCTTCTAAAAATGTTAAAATGTATTACTGGTACTCAAAACCTTAAATTAGAGTGAATAAATGAAGACTCGGCACACCACTTCTGAAACGTTGCTGACCCCTACCCTAACCTGTATACAGATCTCATAATGACCATCAAGTACAGGACAATTACAAGCTTCCAATAAAGATCTTATTAGACATATATTTATACACAGTAACATTGTATAGAATCAGTTGATTCAGTTGCTTATTCTTTGGAGTTCAGAACCCCTGTTCTCCCTTTTGGGTGTCTGGACCCTGATTGTCACATTACCTTCAAAAATTAAAATTAATATTTGTTTGAGGAAGATAGATATTTTAAATGCTTATTATCCATAGCCTTTGGAAGAGTTATCTGAAATACTTGATTACATTTTCAAATTTCATTCTCCTTCTGTGAAGACTACTGCTTCTGAAATGAAATCAATTTAAATGGAGCTCCATGTTTTCTGCCTGGAGATAACCAATGCCTCTTTACAAAAAGCAAAAAAACAATAAACGCACCAAACAGTTCTGTTCAATAGACTTTAGCATTTCCATTTAGAAGACCTATTAATTTTTATCTGTTGTAATATTTCACTTTCCACTTCTTTTATCAAATGATTATTTTGCATTATCCAACTAATGACAGTGTCAGTACTATAAAATTTGGGCAAGAAAGCTCCAGCTAAACTAAGCTAAGCCCTGTAGATGTTCTTCATTGGCACATTTTCTTAAATTGAATTTAGTGTTCATCAAAGGTGCCAGAGACCAGGGTCAATGCATTTCTAATTAGTACCCTCTAGTCTATTATCATACAGAACAGCTATAGCACAGGCAGCGGTAGTTCATGCTTTCCTACCTTATGTCTCCAATGCACTTCAATCCTTCCCCAGTGGGAGTACCTGTAGGGCAGTTAATTCTCCAGTCTCTGTACACATATAGTCCCTGGTATAATCTGTTCATTGGCAAGGCAGGGAACACTGCCCTGCACGGGGAGGCAGGAGACCTCAATTTGTTCTTGGCCCGGTGTGACTTTGGGCAAGTCACTTCACTTTTCTGGGCCTTTGTTTGCCCCTCCCACCCTTTGTCTGTCCTGTCTATTTAGAGTGTAAGATCTGACTCCTATGTGTATGTGCAGTACCTAGCACAATGGACCTCTAGGCACTACTGCAAAACAAATAATAAATACAAATAATTCTGAATCATAGAAAAATGTGGGGCTGAAAGAGACCTCAAGAGTCTAGTCCACCCCCGGTGCTGAAGAAGGACCGAGTACATCTAGACCATCCCTGACAGGTGTTGGTTTAATCCGTTCTCAGAAATTTCCAAGGATGGGAATAGCTCCCATTGTGTTTTAAATAATTTATGAACCACCCCTGGTTTTCTTTGAATGTGTTTGTTATAAGTAAGGCCAGCATTTGCTGAATAGCTTGAACTAATAATTGTTTAGCAGTGGGCTGTTTGCAAACAGTTCTGTTTGTTCGCTATTCATTATTCACCATAATGGAGTTGTGTGGCCATAAAATAGATGTAATAGGGTGGAGCACACAGCTCAAAATGTTTCTCATCAGCCTTGCTCTCAGTTAATGGAATTCACCCCTCTACAGATGGCCTGTGCAAGCGTTATATATCACAGAATTAGATGTGCTTAAATTGTGTGCACAGTCTTTTTCAAGGCCTCAGTGCTGCTGTTAATTTCATCCTGTATTGTATATGGAGTGCTACATCACTCACTGGTTCTGGCAAAAGAGAAGAGTTTGATCAGCTGGCTTTTGTTATCCGTTTTCATATTGCAGGTGAGCAGAAGGGACTCTAATCTGGTGTAATTTAATCTGCACCGAGAAACTGGAGTGAAAGAGACATAAAACCAAGCGGTGGCTTCCTTTAACTTATTGGTTTCTGTCTTAGATTACGTCAATTGAGACTTGTCTAAACTCCCTGACACACTCTGTGAACCAAATCCAGAGTCCTGTGTAATGGGTAGTGTGAGTTAAAAGTCTAAGGCACTGGTTCCCAAACTTTTTACTGAAACAACTCTCCTACTGCATTTTATCTTTTTTTTTTTTTTTTGCAACCCACCATTACATACCTGCACCCTCTACCCCAGCACCTCTACCCTAATCCTAGCCTCGTGCACAGGGGAGGCCCTAAGGGTAGGAGGATGTGTGTTTGTGGAGTGAGCCCACCCCACAACGGTGGCTCCTGCCCTGGGGGCTGGACCTAGTTCCCAGCTCTGGGCATTACGACCTGGAGCGCAGGGTCACAGTGCCACTCAGGTTTGGCCTGCCTGCTCCTTGGTCATGGTTGCATACCTGTAATAGGGAACTGGGTCCAGCCCGATGACACAGAAGCTGCTGCTGCAGATAAGTGGAGAGTGAGCTTGCTCTCCAAAACTCTGCACCCAGGGTTCCCCCTCTGCACTGGTTTGGGAGAAGTGTTTGTTTGCCTAGGCCAGGGGCCCAGTGATAAATTAATCCAGCCCTGATTAATCTGGCAACTGATCTAGAACCTTCCCGTGTCCCACTGGTGGGTTGGAGTGAAACACTGGTCTAAGGGAATCTAAGGGGAGCCAAATGGTGTGATGCTGAGGGGGCTAGAAAATGGTTTGAAGTCTGGTCTCCACATCACTTGCACCAACTTTATTAAACTTGTGACTTTAAACTGAATTTGTGAAACCTATGCAAATCCCTCTGTGGACACATATCAGTTTAAACCTGGTTTATAGCAATTTGGTTTGCATTGGTAAATTTACAGGCACATGCTAAAGTAATATAACCAGTTTTAAAATAGATAAGAGTCTCCATGGCGAGATTTGCACCTGTTTAACTAAATCAGGTTTTTAGCTGATTTGCATTAAACCAGT
Source organism: Macrochelys suwanniensis (assembly GCA_033296515.1). Taxonomy (NCBI): domain Eukaryota; kingdom Metazoa; phylum Chordata; order Testudines; family Chelydridae; genus Macrochelys; species Macrochelys suwanniensis. The sequence goes on from CM065777.1 coordinate 162,716,373, forward strand.
GCAACTTCTGTCTGCAGGCAAGGCCTAAATTATACCAGTTTAGACTCTCTTAAACTGACCTCCAAATTTGACATATTGTGTCCTGTTTATCTGTTCAGCTGGTTGCTGAGGTGAACAGTAGCTGATGGGCATTAATTCAACTAAGTGTTAATAATTGGAGTAACTATTAATTGAACTAACTATAAGAATCCCACACTTTAGCCAATCTACTGTACATAAAGAATAACATCTAACTTCTACCTCTAAATCATATCAGCCAGGAAAAAAATCTATTTCCACTACACTTTTCAAATGTAATTAATTTATGAATAGTAGCTAAGAAGATGCCAAGTGCATTGTCAGATCAGTAAATAAACTCAAGACTATGGATTAATCTCTCTTTATTATTATTATGAAGTTATTTCTTGCTCCTTCACTTCTTTCAGATAACTGCTGACAGCATCTTTATACTAGGATTTTGAAAAGCCCTCAAGGTTGTGCTGACAGCTTCTCAATATTCAGTTCTCTTTTATTATCTGTAATTTTTACTCCATGGGCTATAAAATAAATTAACTTCTACGTTTACTGAGATATAGTATCAGAATTACTTCATACTCCATCAGATTCTGCTCTGAGACTTGGTTTCTGTTCCTGTTAACTGTTTCTAATAAAAACATTGAAAGTTTATGCTTATTTTTTTTTAAATGTATTAGGGGAACTAAATTGACCTATGTGAGAAATTTTGCATTGCTGGTTTTACAGAGAAGACTAAATCCCGGTGCAGACTTTTAAGAGCTTCATCTGAAATGAAAAAAGCTGTTTCCATGGGCAAAACTGCTTGACAAAACTATTATGGCTTATTGCTACAAATTATTGTTAATTAGATTATTTTAGGCTTCCATGATGAGTTCCACATTTTCAGAAACAGCCTCCAAGTTTGCACATATAAAACAGTGCAGCCTCACTTTTCTGCACTTATTTTTCAGTTCCTGAGGTTTTTTGCCCATATCAGAGATTCTGCATTCCATTTTAGATGTGCACATATGCAGGCTGGAGTAAGGTCCCTTTGAAAATGTCTCTCAATATTTTCTTGCTCCCATAATCATCTAACCAGCTCTCCTGCTATTTCTCTAGCATGGCATTCCCAGGTGGCTTCCAGATCTGTTCTGCCTACTTCACTGGCTTTGAATTGTAATTGCTTGAATTTTCCAATTTAAAACTCATTTGCATGTTCCTTTTATGACTGTCCTGATGAGCGGGATTTCCTTTATCATTTAGGCAAATTCTTTCAACACTAGGGATGCATGTATAATAAAAGGCTATTTTGCCAGCCAGCCTCTAATTTGTGCATGCTCCTGTTTGTTTATTTGTGCACATGCCTACCTGATTTGCAGGTAATTTACAGATGCGGAAGCACAGATGCTAATTCTCACTCACAGACAAACCCCAGAAATACAAGACTATTTTCAAATGAAATAGAATCCAAAGTTTCCGATCTGCTTATGCACAGCACACCAATATAATTCCTTGGCCTGGAGGCTAGAGCACGACACTTGGTCTCAGGCAGTTCGGATTTTAGTCGTGTCTCTGTCCCTGACTTGCTGGATGACCTTGTTAAGTCACTTAAGCTCTCTCTTTGCCTCACTTTCCCATCTGTAAAATGGTACTTACCCACCTTTATGAAGCATTTGGAATTTTTAGGGGCAATATCAAGCTCAAGTGTTATTTCATTACGAAATATGCCCCTGTCACAGTTCCTGAGATAACTGCATGCACCTCTGACACCTTTGAGCGCTCCTCGAGGGCACCCCAAACAGTTCTCAAGTCTCTAGGGAACCTGTGTTCCTCTCCATCCAGATTTGGATGGCAATTCCTCCTGCAATTCACTGTGCTCACCTCAGCAAGTCTGAGTTTAGCTCAGCGCCTGCTGTCCTGGTTTCTCCCAGGGCCAATGACAGGGTTAACCAGTGGCCAACCAGCCTTCATAAAGCAAAGTATTTATTTAGAACAAAAGCATTCCAGAGAAAACCTATCTTCAAAACAATAAAGAGCTTATACGCCTGCATGTCTTACCAGGTGTTGTCCATCTTCTACATGGAGACCTTGGTAGGTTGCAAAGCCCTTGAGACTTTTCAGCAAGGCCCCTTGGTCACAAGAACATTTCAGTTCTTGGATTGGGTGAAAGCGATCCCTCCTCTTTATCAGGCTGCCCATGTTATACAGATTCTCAGTTCTTTGTTTCCTGGGCCACTTGAATGAAGTCAAACCAATAGGTGCAATCTCCAACAGAGCGTGATACTTCTCCGGACATGTTTGCTGGCTAGAGATTTACATTAATTATACCCTAGAGATTTTATTTCCTGATATTCATTCATTTTTTGGAACTATACCCATGCCCTGTTTTTTGCTGTGGTTTAAATTTTGTGAGAGTCTGTGCTGTTAAAAACTAATTAAAAACTGAGTTTGAAATGAAGAGCTGAAGCATGGAATATTCCTGAGATGGACTGGGTTCAGGGGCAAGAAAACTGTTTGCAGTGGCAATGAGCTCCACTACAAACTCATGAGTAGTTAACAAGTTAAGGACGACCTAAGGAAGGATTGATAATTAAGGAGGTCTAGGAGAAACACTCTGGGAAAGCCAAGACAAGCCATGGACCTTCCTTTAGGGTGGGGAGAGTGTAGTGGATGTGGCCTACTGCTTCATGTGGGATGCACTGTTCTGTCAGGCATGCCCCATTGCAACTTCTATCTCTGTGTCTCAGTTCAGGAGCTAGCTGGGAGTGTCGCTGACCATGTGGAATGTTGGAGGCCCCTGTGCTAGGCTTCTGCTAGAGCAGAAAAGTAGCATTCGTGATGTGTTTGTAGCCTTACACACAGGGACGGCTCCAGGCACCAGCGCAGCAAGCGCATGCCTGGGGCGGCAAGCCGCAGGGGGGCAGCCGGCCTCTAGCTGCGAGGGCGGCAGTCAGGCAGCCTTTGGCGGCGTTTCTGTGGGAGGTCTGCTGGTCCTGCGGATTCGGCGGCGATTCGTCGGTGTGAACGCTGACAGCGCGGGACCGGCGTAGCGCCCGCAGGAACGCCGCCGAATCCACGGGACCGGCGACCTCCCGCTGCCTGACTGCCGTGCTTGGGGCGGCAGAAAACATAGAGCCGCTCCTGCTTACACGCCTGTGCATGGCCACTCAGGATCTGTCCCTTTATAAAGAGGGTACATCACCAATACCAACATCAGGAGAAGGATGCAACAAGAAATGAAAGCTGATTAGCTGGCCAAACACCTAACAATAAATTCCATATTTGGGCAGTATATGCATACACTAAATCAGTTCATGTATCCACACTTTAACAGATATATCTTTTAGACAGAACAGTTCTGGACACAAACAAGTTAATCAGCTCTGTCAGTAGGAGGAAGTAAACAAAGGCTATAACTTTGGGGAAACAACCACAGACTTTTGACATAGTAGCTTCAAATATACAGTCTGATAACACCTCCTGGGAAGTCTGAGAAAATTAAATTCCTCATAATCTTTTAGTGTGTTACTCTCTCCTGGCTGAGATTAACTGTAAAAGACTCCTCAAGGTTAAATTAATATCTTTGAAGCTGTGAAGAAGAAAAAAAATCCAGCAGTTAATCTTGGTATCCGACATCTATTCTGTGGAAATCAGTTCATACAAATGAATAAAACAACAAATCCACTGGCTCTTTAAACACCTAATGCAAAGGGTTAACATAATGGCATCAGATGAACCATACTGGCTTAGTTTGCCAGCAGGGTCCATTTCATCAAGTGTTCCAGGCAGCAAGATGAAAAGAAGACTTATTTACTCAGGCAAAGAGGAGCATTGTTTCCTGACCCAGTGTCCCTCTCCCTCCTACAAGCATCCCTGCAAATTATTTGTATTAGCTGAGTGTATTAACTGAAATAGATAGAATCACCTGAATCATTCAACAGTGGTCACTTCTGTTCTATCTCAGAGGCTATGATCATCTGCCTTTTGAACCAAATCAAAGTACTCTGGAATCCATCCAGATTCAAGCTGCTATATAAATGTGGTCCATTTGCTTTTCCCCTATCTATTGTGTAGGGAGAAGCAAAGCCATGGAAATCGTTACAATGGGACCAGGCATATGGGGAAATGGTTACAGAGGATGTTATGTCCCTCTGGACAGCCACCTTTTCCCCGGCTGCAAAATATCTACACACCTTTGGACTGTAAAAGAAAATGGCTGGGGTTAGAGATAGTAGGGAAGAGCTACACGGAGCTGCACTGTGTGGCTCCCTCTCTCCTCAAATAGGAGAAGCTGTGGAAAGTTAATGCTGCTTGAGAAAATTCTACCCCAAACTGCATGATCTAAGACTTTGCCACAAAACCACAGAGGGCATCTGGGGGTTGCCAGCCTGACCATTGGTCCTGCTAGGGATGGGGAATGGAGTTAGCACAGAACATCATACTTTGTCCCTTGTAGTAAGGAAGCAGCAGGAGTGTTAACACTGGTGCTCTTATACCACTTCAGGTCACATCCCACTTGGATGGTTACCTTCTGCCAATGTAAATTTCTATTTGGAGTTTCACTTGCATATGATTCCTTATTCTGCTTCCTGTGTAGTTTTGCTGTGTTCTACTACCAAGCACCCTAGTGGTGGTTGTCTTTTAATCATAGGTGAAAAGACCCTTATATATAGTCCAAATAAGACACTTCTGAGTCCCACTGGGAATTCTTCAGCATGAAAGACATGACAAACATGTTCTTATAATAATATTTGTTTAAACAAAATGATTTAACAGTCACGAATATAGGTGGAGAGATGCAGATTTTTTTTTAATCAGTGACCTGAGCCATGTAACCTAATCTTCATAGCTAAACCTTTCACTGGGCTCTTTGAAGGCCTCAAGAGATAGGAGAGACCATCACTTGTCAGATGTTCAAAGTAACTAATTGAAAGGGAAAGTCAGCAGTTTAACTACCAGCATTAGGTGAGAGTGGTAGTAATCAAGCAAATTTTGCATTTTTGCTAATAAAACCATGTCAGATGCATAGCCAAGAAAGGATTGAACTACCGCAATATGGTTCTGAATTGAAACTCTGTAGCTTCTTCCAAAAGCAAGACCGCATAAGTAACAGTAGGGGAAGCAAGTGTCTTTTTTAATTCCTTACCAGCTGTCCCCTTAGTAGATAAATCATTCTCTTTTAGAGAGAGGCTAAAACTTAAACCACCTCCCATTATACTCCAGCTCTACTTTCTAGCCACTTTAAAATCAGGCATAATAAGGAGGATCACTTAATTAGTGTTTTTCTCTAAGCATATATCCAATAGTGGATTAACAATCCCCATGAATTAAGAAAATGCCCTTTGTTATTCAGACTTTAGAACCAGGTTTGCAATCTTATGACACATGTGTGATCCATTTCTTTTAAGAACATTCTAGAAACATCTCTAGTTACAATGGAACAATTTTAAGCACTGATATGTAATCCAGAGTCTTATGAAGACAGCACTTCTCTAGCAGCAGTTAATTAAGGGAATGGTTGCAAAATGTATTTATTCTCACTTAAGTTGTTTTCATTAGTGACTTTAGAAGATCAGATTTCTTTTAAGATGTTTTTATGTTCTTGCAATGCACATGCACGCTTCATGGATCCATATGCATCTACTTTCTAGGCAGCATATGACTAGACATATGCATTCTGTCCCCAGGAATTGTGCCAAGAAAATTAATCATAGTGTCTGGAATTCTTGCTGATATAATTCTGTGCAATCTTTCCAAATAATCCTTCACAATTTGTTTGTTACAAACTATAGTTTGCCTATGAGGGTGATATTAATTTAAAATGTTAATGAAACAGGCACAGCCACATTTGGGATCATTTTCAGTTCTTTTTTAGCCAGCTCTTTACAGATCTGTGGGAGAGTCGCTTGGAGTTTTCACCATTCAGTTCAGCTTCTTCAATTATTCATAAAGAGAGATCCTTGCAAGAGCTGAAACAATGGGATTTCCCTGCATACGGAAAATAAATCTTCAAGCTGTATTTAATATTTAAAGCTCGCTCAGGTTATTACTCCATGAAGCCGGCACGGGGGAATCACCACTCAGATACCCACCCTGATCAATAAAATATCAGAAATGGCATTTACAAGCACTAGCTCTTCATCATTTGCACTTTATGAAGACATAAATTGACTCAACTCCAGGAAGGTAGCTGTTTCCATCAGTGCGGGGATACAACATCCTTGCATTTAACAAAAAGGGGTAGCTACGTTATTAGGCCGTCTTATATATTTTCTTTGTAGTAAGGAGGCTTTAAATAAAAGGGCTTTTAAATGTTTTAACACTGTGCCATCTTCCTCTTTTTAAAGAGAGCTAAGTGGTAATTCTAGGAGAAGGCTCTATGGGCCAGCATAATGGGGTTCACTCACCTCTTGGGCACCTCCTTGTTGCTGCAACTGGGCACTCATTTCTCATTTGGTCTGGCACCCCCTTTCATCATTCGCTCACCTTATGGCCTCTCTCTCTCTCTCTCTCTGCAACTCGAGGTTTTCTCTGGTTAGGTCACTATATAGTCACCCCCTTCCAGGGTATCAAAGTCCCTCTGGACCAGCTGTTCAGTTGGCATCTCTCACAATCCTGTGCCACTTCCCAGTGGCTGGAAGGGAAACCTGGGCCCACCCACAGCTCCGGGTTCCAGCCCAGGGACCCTACAGTCAGCAGCCAAGAGCTGCATAATTTCTATCTTCTGGCCTTGTTGCTCTATTCTTGAGCTGCTTCCTACTCCATCTCCCACAGGCTCTCTCCTCCACCCTTCCATGTAAACCCTTCCCTCGTGGCCAGGATTCCAGGGCTTCTCCCTCTCCACGGATATCCTCCTTTTCCCTCTCTAAGCCAAGAGAGTGACTGCTGGCTTCCACACTGCAGCTCCTTTCTTTTTCTTTTTTCTTTTCCTGTCCTTTGATGGCACAGCAGCCTCAGCATGTGAGGGTATGACCGCCCCCACCAGAGTTTTCATATAAGCAAATATCTATACCCTCTCACCCAGTCTTGCATCCTTAAAAAGAAAAAGAAAAAAGCCAAGTAATGCTTTTTTAATGCTACCCCACTTTCCCGGTACTCTCACCAATCCTTGCAGATTGTATTCTTTCACCGTGAGGCATTTTAGTTCTTCATAAAGAATCTTTATTTCTTGTGTAATTCTCCCTGCATTGCCACAGCAGATACTCAGCTGGTTTTTGGACTCTTCATGTGTCACACAATAGGTTGTGTTTGTTTATTAACTATAAATGACCATTCAACTCACCATTCAGACCATTCAGCACTCTAAATATAGTGACTTCACTTCTTCTAGCATTCTATTAAGATACAGTATCCTCAAATTTAGAACATACAGTATTTCATAGAACCTTTGTCTCTTTTTTTGTCTTTGGTCCTTAGTTCTTGCTAATACTTTTTAAGTTCTCTCTTAACCAAACTTTTGAAATCCTGTTTACTCAGAAGGACCTTTATATCAATCTAATTTTTAAGATGGCTTTATCTGCCATTTCATTGCCCTATATCCTAACATGCACCGTAAGTCATACTATTACTATATGTATACCTAATTTTACTATCTTGGTAGTTAAGAACATTATTTCACTGACTAAGAGCTTGACTACGTTACCCGCTGGATCGATGGCCAGAGATCGATCCAGCGGGGGGTCGATTTATCACATCTAATCTAGACGCGATAAATTGCCCACCAAACGCTCTCCTGTCGACTCTGGTACACCACCTGGGAGAGAGGCTCAGGCGGTGTCGACAGGAAAGCATCAGCCATCGACTTACCGCAGTGAAGACACCACGGTGAGTAGATCTAAGTACGTCGACTTCAGCTACGTTATTCACCCCTCCCGGTGTAGATCAAGCCTAAGTCATTCCTTCTTCCTGAGGCTCCCTTTATAATCACCAATATACTCACTAAAGAGTCAGATAGGAAAAGTAGTTATAGTTGGTTGTACATCCCTTATCAAGGTGAGTGCCAACAGTATACAGTGCCATCATAATAGCCACAAAATTGGATTGTCTTATAGGTCTCTTAATTCCAAATTCAGGAATACAATAGGCCATTCCCACTTTGTCTGTGTTTTCATCTCTAGAACCATCATTATTGATCTGGCATGCTGACCTCATTAGCCAGGTATAAACTCATAAATTGTGGTCATATTTGATGGTCCTGCTCTTCCCTTTGTTTTATCCATATAATTTCAAATCCACAACTAAAGGGATAACTGTCCAGCTATAGTTTGATTTCTCATAAATAAAGATTGTAATTTCTTCCAGACCTTCCTTTTCATCCACATATTTTACCCACCTTTTGACCTTGTTACCATGTGGGAATTTGTGGCACTCAGTTACTTCTTGTCTACAAGCAGTCCTTGTATATGCATTTAGTACTCTTATCTTCACTATTTCCATTAACCTTAGCTCAAATGGTTAAATCTAACAATTTCATCCTTAAATTTATAGGCATTTCTCCAGTTGCTACATGCAGCACATACAACGGAGTCCTAATATTCCCACCACATGCAAGTCTCAGAGTTTGGGCTTGGATCGACTCTAATTTTTTTTAGTGTTTATTTAGAAACTGAATTAAAGGCTTGGCATCCATAATCTATAACTGGTCTGTACAGCATCAACAATGTGTTCTTATCTCCACCCTATTCATTCTTTTAACTTGTTTATATATCTCTGAACCCTTGGAATCTTTGTTCATTTTCCCACAATACTTTCTCCAACTTTTTTTTTTTTGCCTTTTTAATAATTCTTTATGCCACTGCTTTACATCTTTTATAATTCATTAAATCCTTGCTATTCACTGTTTTTTTGCCTTTTTAAATATGCCTTATTTTTGTTTATATGCTTTATTTCTTCCTTTAATTGCTGCTTGATAATCTTCATTTCACCAGGGAACTGGATTTCTTAATTTGTGGCAATTAAATTCTTACATATAGCTAGGTTGGCTGCTGCTATGACTCCCTTTATTATATTCTCATGAAATTCCTCTAGATTATCACTTATATAACTGGTACTTAGATACTCAGGATACTTACTCTTAAAGAGTCCCCAATTTGCTTTTCTAAGGCTCCAGGTAGAGATTCCTTTTGTGTGTTCAACATTACCTTGGTCTTGATATGTAATTAGCATAGGGAAGTGATCACTTTCCATTCCATCTTTATAGATTTCCCAGCTGCATTTTCTTGTTATATTGCTTGTTGCAATTTGCAGATTTAAACATAAAAAGGTTCCATCCATCAAATTCAACCTAGTAGGTGCTCCAGTATTGAGCAATGCCAGGTTGTGATTGTCAGTGAACTGTTCCAGGCATTTGCCATTATAATCCGTTTTCTTGTTTCCCCATAATTCATTATGGCTATTAAGGTCTCCACAAAAACTATACAGGCCTTTGACACCCTTTACTAACTCTTCCAATTCTAGATTGCCTAGTTTGTTACTTGGGTTGAAAACATTACAGAGTCATATAAAGGTGCTATCATTCTGCAGAGGAATTTCAACTGTATTGTACTCAAAACTTAAGTTTTGTACATCTATGTCAACATAACTAAAACCTTCCTTTATAAATATATAGACCCCTCCTCCTCTTGTTATTTCTCTGTCATGTCCAATTAATCATAACCAGGAAGTCTAAACATAAGTTTTCTCTCTAACCATGTTTCTTGTACAGATATCACATCAAGTTTGTTTTCCATTTCAAAAACTATTTTCTTTCCTTCCTGACCATGTGTTATTAAACTATATGTGTTCCATCAAAAAATTATTAGACCCATGTTGTTAAACTACATTATTACTTCATTTAAAAATGCATGAATGCAGTCTATTGAGAGATTGCCTTTATGCAAATAATTTTCTGCTGCTTTTGTTATCATTTTTATTCTTTCAGTCTTCGTCCCAGTCTGTAAAATGCAATTAATCACTTCTATCATACATGGTATAAATTTCTCTTTGCCTAAGCAGTATGTCTTCATCTATTCCCCTTATATTAGCTTTCCAGTGCTGAACTGCATGTTGTTGTACCAGTAGCTCATTCCCTCATGAGGCCTTCCCCAGCCCCCGTCTCACCTGGCTTTCTTCTATAGTTTTAAAGAAACAGTATACGGAAGGAGCGAGGGGAGGTCAGAAAATAATACCGGAGGGCAGAGGGAGTGAGACTGGTGGCAGAAAAACAGTGAATGAAAGGGGCAGGAGGATGCTGGATGAAACACAACCATTCATCAGAGAGACTAAGAAAATCCAGACTCTTGTAGCTAGGACATCAACACAAGGTGACAGACTGCATAACAAGAGGGGCGGTTGTGCTTGCCTTCAGAAGTTCATGTACCTAGTGAAAAATGCATTCTCAGTCAGAAGCCTTTTAAAAAAATTTTTGTTATGAAATAAGAAAAAATAAGACACATTTGTCACTGTTCAGTATTCCAAATATTTACGCATTCAAAAAATTCAAAGATTCAGAAATATAAAAGTATAGCCCTTAAAAATGAAAGTGCTGTGTACCTGAAGACTGTTCATGAAACTAAAATTGAAGGCTTGTTGAATAGTGGCATCTGAATTCTTCCTCAAAGACATCCAGGTTCAGTTCTGAAGTCAAATCACTTTCATATGACAGGAGAATTTGGTTTCTCTTTCTTTAATGTCTCATGGTTACCCTTTGGTGTGATAAAATTATTTTCAAACAAGAAAAGGAATTCTCCCATGCTGCAGCTGATCTTCCACTATAGACTTGTTGAAAAGCCTCCTTTAATTCTTTGACAGCACCTAGAACTTCTTCAAATTCTTTGTAATTTCTCTTATCTCTCAGCCCAGGGCTACACTAGGGGAGGGGGTCGATCTACGATACGCAACTTCAGCTACGTGAATAGCGTAGCTGAAGTCGGCGTATCGTAATCGACTTACCTGGCGATGAGGACGGCGGCGAGTCGATCGCTGCCGCTCCCCCGTCGACTCCGCTTCCGCCTTTCGATGAGGTGGATTGCCGGCGCCGACGGGGAGCGCGATCGGGGATCGATTAATCGCGTCTTAACGAGACGCGAAAAATCGATCCCCGATAGATCGATTGCTACCCGCCGATCCGGCGGGTAGTGAAGACCTGCCCTCAGTGGTTTAAACACAGCTATTTCAACCTTCACCTTGTCAATATCTAATTCAAGCAAGTGAATCAAAGCCTGCAGTGATTCCAGTTCCAAGAAGTCTGGAGAGATGATGAAATAGATTGCTGACAAATTTTTGTATAACTTGGAGTTCTTCTCATAAAATCTCCTTTGCAGTTCACTACTCGTTTAATCAATCAATTCATGATAAATCTGGGATCACTGGTACTCATTTATACTTTGGAATCCTAGTAAGTGCTGTGTGACTATTGAATCTTGACATTTTTGAAGCTCTTTTGGTGGCACATCTTAATGCTGATGCTTCATCACATGCATCTTTCAGAACAGGGTGCTTGGATGAAATCTCTGAGAAAAAATCTTCAAACATCTCTCTCTTTTGTTGCAGTTCTTCAGAGGCAACAGAATCAGTGCAACTTCTTTAGCAAGGTGTATTACTACTTTTTGAAGGTAATTGTTCGCAAAAACTTTCAAAATCATACTCATAACCTCATTCTCATAACCTCAGCTAACTTTGGATGATTCTGCTACTTCTAGCAGTCCTCTTGCCTCAATGAACAGATCATCATATCCATTCACAAAATTTGACAGAATACTCTGACTCTCTTCCAAATTATTAAGGATTATTTCCAAGGTTTTCAGTGACCAGCCCACCTTGCATCTGAGTTTTTGCAGGTGCTGGCCTTTGTACAGCACACTCACTTCATGCCTGTGAAAAAATGCGTATAGAGATGTTCTCCATTTATAAATATCTGCCACTGCTGAGTTTCGCTCACATACATGAGTAACCACCAGATGTAATTGGCAGTTCAAGCAGTGGGTGTAAGGTATTTGCTTGTTTCATTGCTATTGGAAAAGAATTTGTGCACCTTCTTTACACCCTAACATAATTTTGGTGCAACCAAAGCAGGAATATAAAGTATTTTGAGGGTCAAGAGACCCACTGTGTGGAAGTTTTTCAAAATTTGTGGTGTAATATCTTCAGTAGTGAGGCCATGCAATTGGGCTACTCCAGTAAGTCTGTCCTTGGCATTGCCATCAGCAGAGTAGCATAAAACAGTGGATAAAGTTTCTACATTAACAGCATCCCTGGTAGTGTCACATTTCAGGCAGAAGAACTTAACATCACAATTTTTCTGAATATCTTCAACAATATCTTTCAAAAAGCACCTGCATCATAATATCAATTGTTTCATTCTGAATTTCAGCAGAAGTGCACTTAGCATTTTCCAGAATGGTTTTCAGAGCATCCTTGAATTCAGGATCTTGTCCTGCAGTAAACTTAAGTAGGTTGATGAAAACTTCTAATGAATTGTTAATTCAGAGTAAGATCTAAGTCCCTGAAGTTTATATCATCTTGATGTCCTCTCAGAGGCAACTCATTTATCATTAAAACTAGGCAAAAATTATCCAGTTTGTTTAAATCATACCTGTTTCTCTCAATTTGTGAGGATAACACCAAAGCAACAATTGTGACATCTGAAAAAAAGAAGTTGTTGTGAAATAAATATAATAATCAAATTAATAATTCATTAATGTTATTGAGCAAATGAAAAAACTGAAATAATAAAATTAGTAAATATTTCGTATACTGGATCTACCACATGTTTTGGAGCTTTCCTCAAGGTAAGGGATTGAAAGTTGAAGAGCCTGCTTTTAAAGGTCTGTGGGTTTTTTTCTGATGGTGTGATGACCCATGGTTATTCAGGGTGGAGAAAATGTCCTTCTTGTTTAGTTTTCCAAGACTAGGGTTTTCTTTTCCATTTCAAATTGTTTGTTTTCCCATTAATTTTAATGATCAACTCTTGTCTTTTCCAGGGTTATACAATTTAAGGTACTTGGAGCTAGTCTCATCTGATTGGGGAGGTGGCCTTCCCTGTCCAATTGCTTCACCTCCTTGTAGTGAAGTGGAGCTGAATGTTGCAGCACAAATTATGAGCACAGTTTTATATACACAAATACATACATTTATAACCACGGTTTGTATATGTATCTCATAATGACCACCAGGTTCAGAACATTGCAAGCTTTGAAAAGAGGCGTTACTTGATATATATTTATACATAATAATATTGTATACAGCCAGTTGCTTTGATTGCATATTCTTTTGGGCTCTCTGTTCTCCCTCTGATATCTAGACCCTGATTATCACAGAAATGTAAAAATAGCAAAAAATTACCTGTCGCTTCTCTTTTCCTTGCTGCAGTCCAATCAGCCATTGTGTTCAAGTGGAATAAGCAGTTTTCATGTTTGATTAAATCTTTGCCTTGAGAGAGTGCATTTTTCCAATGGCAAAATCAAGATTTGATAAACAACCATTGTGATGGGATCCCCTCGGGGTGCAGCAAGGGACCGGGATACAGCCTGGGACTGTGCCCCCTGAACTCTCCCCAGCCTGGGCTGTCTCTCCCAATGCCTTGCTAGTGACCAGCAGCAACCCCTCCAGGAGCTGTGATCACTCGGCACAACTGCATGTGGAGCCCCACACCCGGCTAGATTGAATGAATGCTCCCAGAGCCACTCAGGAATCACACAGAGAAAAGCACCAGCCAAATCCCCCAGGTCCCAGAACTGTACCCCAGGAATATACCATCTAGCACTGCCCATCTTGGGCAGTGCAAATGTATTAATTGCTTCACCACTTCAACAATGCAAAGTGGACATACACCAGCCTTTGCAAACCTGAGCAGATTTGCCACACACTTCAATCAAACTCACTGGTAAAGATAAAAAATTAAACAAATGTATTGACTATAAAACATAGATTTTAAGTGATAGTAAGTGATAGGCAAAAAGTCAGAGTTAGTTACCAAAAGAAATAAAATATAAGCATGCAGTCTAAACTCCCAATCCTGTTAGACTGGGCAACATCTAGATTAAGCAATTTTTCTCACCCCACTGGATATTGCAGTCCTTAATATACAGATTTGTTCCTTAAACCTGGGCCAATCTCCTCTGTTGGAGTCTTGTCTTCTTCTCAGAGTCTTAGTTACTTGCAATGAAGGTGGGGGCAGGAGAAGGGCCCAGTATGCATCCACTCTGTCTGATTTATACCCTCAGTCCATGTGCTTGGGGAGCACAAGTCCAGGCTTGTCTGGGGGGCATTGCTGAGTCTCTCCAAGCAAGGTTGAGCAATTCCCCTGGTGTGGCCTCATACAGGTGAGTCATTGTATTGCAGTTCCCTTGCTGGACAACGACTGTTGATGGGTTGTTTGACACCCCACCCAGGCGTTGGTTACTTTCCTTGCTGTTGCCTCTGGGGAGCTAATATCTGGCTGATTCCCACTTACAGCAGGCTTTAGTGACTACCATACAACACAATTCTCATAACTTCATATGCATTAATCATCCACATATATGGATAAAGAAATGACTTTCAGCAGATCATAACCTTTCCCTTGATACCTTACAAGGCATGCTTTATATGTAAGATCACAATTATATGAAAATGAGGAATATGGGGGTTACAGTACCTGATTATCACAGAAATGTAAAAAGAGCAAAAAATTACTTGTAGCTTCTCTTTTCCTTGCTGCAGTCCAATCAGCCATCATGTTCAAGTGGAATAAACAGTTTTCATGTTTGATTAAACCTTTGCCTTGAGAGAGTGCATTTTTCCAGTGGCAAAATCAAGATTTGATAAACAACCATATCAGCTCCCATTTCACCAGCATAGTCAGGGTGCGCATACATCTGACACCGAAAACAAAAGGCCTCATCAGCTTTAACATAAATGCTACTCACAACCCTATTGCATGTCAGTCTAAGAGTTCCCCTTGACTCTGTCCTAACATCACACTCCCTGGAGCCTAGACACTCCATCTAAGGTTTCTTCTGGGCTCTAGAGGAGCATTTCAGTGCTAGTCAGCTCATCCATGCTCCCTTGCATGCTCCAAAAGGAGCTATCTCCTCTGTCTCGGTTTGAAAGGAACTCTCCTCTTTTCTCTCCAGACAGGTAAGCAGGGTCTGGTCACAGAAACTCCAGCACAGAACCCCGTGTCTCCACTGTGCTAGTCTGTGTATTTTGTAAGCCTCCCTGCAGTGGCTTTCTTACCAGGATTTCACATCTTTTATTATAGCAGCAGTGTAATGTCACCACACTTCACTTAGCTGAAACATGGTCAATAACAAGCTGTTCAGCTCCTGCTGGCTACCGGAACTGTGACTTCTGCTCTGCGGCCTTAGGCCTACAATCATTCATCTGAGGGATCTCGGACTAAGAAACTGAGAGATAAAAACTGGAGCACATTTTATTTCTATGGGAGGGGGCAAATAAATTTTCAGGGGGGAAAGGGCACAGTGCCTCCTCATGCCCTCCCCCTTTAACTACGGGCCTAAACTGATGGAAGCAGAGTTTATCCTTTGGATCTGGCTTAGGAAGAGTATGCACTGAAGACAGCGTTTACTGACTCGGAAAAAATTTCGTTTCTTATGTGGGCTCTGTCATCCTCCCTCAACAACTGCAAGACATGAAAGCACAGATCAGGTGGATGGGGGCTGAGGGCCCACCTCAATTAATCTACCAGGAAGTCTGAAAACTCCTAAGTCCAGCACTGATTATTATGTCCCAGGACTGACAGTCAATGCTGTTTTTTGCTGCCAGTGTGTATGGTTACAGAACAAGAATCACATCTGTTCCATATTTGGAAGGTCAGTTGCCCAAGCACATCTAGAGGAAACAATAATTAAGCTGCCGGTAGCTCGTCTACATTAGTGATCCAATTATTGCTATTACCAGTGAGTTGGTAATAATGTTAGGGGGGAAATCCTAGTGTAGACAAGCTTGAATAACCAAAACTCTTGACTTAACAAGTGGGTGCAACTATCTGGGAATTGTGAAAGACGAG
The DNA here is from genome assembly GCA_033296515.1 of Macrochelys suwanniensis. Lineage (NCBI taxonomy): Eukaryota > Metazoa > Chordata > Testudines > Chelydridae > Macrochelys > Macrochelys suwanniensis. Next base: position 162,732,355 of record CM065777.1, read on the forward strand.
TTGTTAGTTCACGTCCTGCTAGGAGGGGAGCTATATTATGGGCAGGAGTAAAGCTTCAATTTTATCACTGTGATGGTGACTTCATCACATTAGCAGAAGGGGAATCCATTTAGACACCATTGTTTTCTGGGCTATAAATCCAGTCTCTCCCCATCTCTTGCCTTTCTTGAACAATGTTACAGAAATAGCTTTTGCAGAACATTTTTTTCCAGGCTTGAAAATTGTAAAATTCCGGAGACCACAGGAAATCTATTTTAACTCTTCGTCTAGCATGTGTGTTGTTGAAGTGCCATAATATGGCCATAGTGGTGCTAACTAGCCTCAGTCCCAATCAGCAGTGTGAGGTGAAGAAACAGCTCCATAAAATGAAAACACAAAGGATTACTTCCTAAAATTAGGTACTGCTACTTGTCAAGCCTTCCCAGCATTCAAGCAATAGCTTATGGTACAGCCCAGGGAGTGTGGATGCTAAGCAGTGGCAAATTTAATGGATATTTACATGTCTGCCACTGACATTATCTTTAGAGATCCCCCAATTGTGGAAGAACCCAATGGGATCTGCAGTGCCATTTCACATTAGTGTCACCTTCCATAGGGGACTCCTACAGGGCCAACATTGAAAAATGGGGGGGACGGGACAACCCCAATGCAGGTGAGAACAAAAATAGTGAGGTGTTTGTGCAACCCGTGGGATTCAGTTATTCAGAGAGATATTTCCTGAGTTAGGTGTTACCTCAGACATTCAATCCCATATGTGCTGCTCAGCTAGTGCATAGCGGACATACCGTTGTCCTAACTAGGTGGCTCCAGATTCCTTCACATGACAAGGATTCCCTGGCTGGTATAGATCAGACATAAGGAGCTAAGCAAACGTCTCCCCATTCCTCACCAACTGCCAGGGGAGTGGTATATCAGAGCCTGGCCAGCACACTGCTTTGCTCCCCTGATCCCCATTCAGCATAATGGCCCCTTGGAAGTTGTTACCAGCTGGCAGAAGCTGCCCTAACTTATACCTTAAGCCCAACAGCAGCCTTAAAGATCAAGACTGTGCTTACGTGAGGTACTGCCACCATCCCCACAACACTTCCCGGGTTCTGCAGAAAGCAATTATAAAAGAGGGGAAGCAACAAATTGAGAGAAATCTGGATTTAATTACCTACGTTGTTGTGGGATTTCTTTAATAGCAGCTATAGCATCTTCTGTTATCATCACATATTTGCCTGTTGTTGTCTCCTTTTAATATCCCTTCCCTTCCTATCAATAAGCTTGCTAACAAGGTAGTGAAACTCAGAAGAAGAGGATGAAGAACATTGCTTGCATTGCAATGAATAGTAGGAAAGTAAGTCAATACGTTTAGGCTACAATTCCATATATATTTTCTGGTTAAGTAGCTGTCTTTTAGGTAAGGTAAGGAAGTATTATCCCCATTTTACAGAAGCGGAACTAAGGCACAGAGAGATTGTTACTTTCCCAAGGTCACGTGGGAAGTGTGTGTAATAAAAGTTAATTTAATCCAGATCTCCTGAACCTTAGTCCAATGCCATAGTTAACAGGGTCATCTTTCCTTATTAAATAGTCACTGGCTGCCATCTGCATCCTTGCAGGTAATGGTCTGTGCAGCAAGGAGGGACTACTGGCTGGAAAGTCACATTGCTTCAGTCAGAACTTGTGCCTAAGATCTGAAAAAATAAGTAAACGTGATACAAATGTAGAGGTCTTTTCTCTTTTCCAGCTTTTTCCTAGACAGAACAACCTGTCTGGCTAGCCTAAATAAACATCCCTGACAGCAGCCAAATGTGCATAATATATGCTCCCAGAGCTTTGGATGGACACAGTTTTAGACAGCAAAATAAATACATAAACACTCACAGAAGGTGTGAGATCAGCGTTTACAAAGAGCTCCTTTTCTTTTCAACCTGTGATTTGAAACCCACTGGTGCATCTTTCTGCAGTACGTGCTCAAGAACTCTGCCAGTCCATTGTGTTTAGGAGCTAAGGCTTGAGTAACTACCAACTTTTACTGTCATAGCTGAAGCTCCCAAAGCTACAAAAGTGGTCGTAAAAGACTAATTCTTCAAGGGACCGAATACAAGATAGCAGCTGCAAGAAACATTTTAATGCACGTGCATGATCATCCTTGCAAGTTCTCACAGGATCTGGGAATCTGCCTTGAAGGGAGACTGAAAGGACTTTAAGTGCTTTATTAGTGCATAGATTCTCTGAGTTTGACTTTCCCCCGTTGTTGCAGTGGGTGCAGCCCTGGATTCAAGCAGTGTTTGCATTAATAACTTCCCTGGAGGTCCTACTGGAAAAAGGCAGCCTTGATGTGTGGTCAGGGCACCTTAGGAGACCTGTTGGTGGAATCAATGCATCCCCTGGGTGTACTGGCTATAGCCCTGTCCCAGCCTGCAATGCCTGCTTCAGGAGACTGTTCACCAGCTGCAGTTGCCCTGGCAGAGCAAGGATTGTGGGCTCCTTGCACTGCTGTACTCCTTGCACTGCCCCTGTACCCCCACCCCACACACATACACTGCTGGCTTCCCACTACTGAGGGCCCTCTGCTCTTGGTTACAGCAGCAGAAGCCAACATTACCCCAGGGGAGTGTCCTGCCCCACCCCTTTCAGTATACATATTGCATCTTTTTAGTTCTTCTTAGGGATGCCGTACATCTCTGATGAAATTATGTCTGCCCTGTCTCTGCTCCCTGGAGTATTAAAATCCTGTCCAGGAGTAGCGATGGTGACATCCAACCACACCAAAGGTCCTGTTCACTAAATTAATGAATTCCTGCTGAGTTTCCCAATTATGGAGACAGAGCAGAGAGCACACAGTAGCTGGTAACAACTTTATTGATCAGATAAATCTCAGAGCTACTTTACTTTTCCATTCCAGCACCATCTACCATAGTTTTCCATCACTGCTGACCCCTTTCTGTCACAGCAGATAGCAACTTTTTTCACACAGTTCTTCAGATTCTTAACACAGCAAGTCATGTACAATGGCGGGCACAGATTTGATGGTGGGCACTGTACTATCTTAAGCCTATAGAATTGTTTTATAGTGTCCAGGTGTGACATGCCCCAGGGTACAACCTGAACTGTGGAATTGCTGTGCCCCCTTAACTCTCTAGCTCAGGGTACTTCTCACACTACTCTGATATGACAAGCAGCCCCTTCAGGCTTTGCTCTCACACAGCCATTAGCACGTGAAGGCACACTTTAAGTTACCTGAAGACTCTCACAGCCACTCATGAATTGTATACAGAAAGACACGAGCAAATTCCCCCAGCCCCAGCCTTGCACCCCCGAAATATGTGTCTGACACTGCTCAAGACTCCCTTGATCAGAGTAAGCTCATTAATTAGTTCGTCAGACCACCAAAGGGTATGAAAGAGCCCAGCCACTTACAGTTATGTTCCTGCAATCAGAATCAGAAAAGATGGGAAGATAATATTCAAGTAAACACATTGACCAGAGTGTTCACACTTGAGTGACTAAAGTTACACAGCCCAGGCTGGGATTTTCAAAGGATCCTACGAGAGTTAGGCACCTTTCATGCTTTGAAAATCTCCACCTAAATCCACATTTAGTCAAGTCATTAATAGAAGCCTGATTTTCATATGTGCTGAGTATTTGCAGCTTCCACTGACTTCTTCTCACTTTAAGCACTCACATTTGACAATGCTGGCCACTATACTTATCAACTCTATTCACAGCAAATGTATAAAGCCTGATTTTCCAATTCTCTGCACCTTGAATAGTTATTTAGCTTTGCACAGATTGATAGCATTTTACAATCACTCTAGTTTGGTATAGGTATAAATGATTACAAAAGGTGCAAAACAGTAACAAAGACACATGCACTCAGATTCTAGACTCCTTGCAATTAGGTTTTCGGCCCACTAACATAATTTTCACAAAAGATTTCAACATTAATTACTTTCCCACTCTACATAAACTTCTATCTGAAGATGAGGAGAAATTCTTTTTTATAGAATTCATCTTCATTCAGTAAAACCAACACAGATCTTTCCCACATTGAGTAATTGGAGCTGCTGGGTGCTAAGCACTTTAGAAAATCTGCCCCTGGGAGTTCGTAATGCATAATCCCAGAAAATGTCTTTCATATTTTCTCCTGTTTTAAAGATGCCCCACCCAATCAAGGGTTGCCAGTTCCTGTCAAGAGCATGAATTCCAGAACAAAAATATAAAAAGGCAGATAAAGATTGATGCCACCCATTGCAAACTTCTCTACCATATCCTCAGTGTGTAATAATGGAATATCATCTTGCTTCTTGTACATGGAATGGCCTTTAGCTTATGATGTGGTTATCCTCCTGACTATTGCCAATATGTTCTACTAATGTGGTGTTCTTGTATAGGTTCTGTATCTGTAAGGTCCCTGCTGTCCTATTAAGAGGTCTTTTCAGAACCCTTTTCAGATAGTGTTGGGACTGTCTGAGATAGCAGCCTGTTTTAGCAGCAGTCAGCTTTCTCTTGTTTCTTACTGAGAGCCTTTGCTGGGTTGTTTGCCCATTATTGCTTCTGTAAAGCTCAAATTGTGGCTATGTTTATCAAACTGAGCTGCCTTTTCTACAACTGCATCATGCCAGTCTCTTCTCTCTTTAAAGTGAGGTTTGGTAACTGCTGAGAACCACATCCCCTGGCAGTATGATTCTTCTCTTTCGGTTGTCTGCTTTTGTGTACTAGCGGAGTAATTTTTCCTTCCTCCTGGTCTTTCTGATGTTGCCAGACAGGTTACTCAGAGTTCCTTCCCCACACTATACCATCATCTTAGCTACTAGGCAATGCCCAGGTTTTTCTCACTTAGGGCTTGTCTTCACTACTGGGGTAAGTCGACCTAAATTACGCGTAGCTGGAGTCGACGTAGTTGAGGTCAACTTATGCCAGTGTCTTCAATGTGCTGCATTGATGGGAGACACTCTTCGGTTGACTTCCCTGACTCTTCTCGGACACCTGGAATACTATGGTCGATTGGAGAGTTCTCTGCCATCGATTTAGCGGGTCTTCTCTAGACCCGCTAAATCCACCCCTGTTGCATCGATTGCAGCAGTGATCTCCCCATAGTGAAGACCAGCCCTTAGACATGGAATTGTCTTCACAAAGCAGTTTATGTTATAACAGTTATCTTAGTTCCAGGGGTCTCAACTTGGGGGTTAGGAAGAGGCTCCAGGGGATCGTGACCATTCATCCTCTTAGTCTCTTTCTTACACTTTTGTTCAGAAAATGTTTCTTTCTAGTCCTTGTTATGGAGATAACCTCAAAAACATGAACTGAGTATAAACAGAGGCAGTGATGCCTGCCTGAATCTGCAGACAGCCTGAATCAATAGCTCTGAGGCAGAAGCTCTCCACTTGGGGTCACTATCCACAGGAAGGTCACAAACAGGTGTCAGAGGGTCATAACCACCCTGCCCTCCCCATATTACTAGGTGGGAGGGGTCTCCTTAGTCTTTTCCAAATTACAGACCAAAGGCCAGATTTTCTGCTTCACCAAGTTATGGTTGGCAAAGCAGAGCTGAGGAGGGGCTCTGGTTATGGCTGTCTGATTCTTGGCCCAGCCTTGTAAAGTTGTTAGAATAGCCTGAATTCTGCTATAGCCTGTGCCAACTGGCAATACTCTGAAGGGACCAAAGCCATCTAAGCACGGCTGAAGCATAGTTCCTACCCGCTCTCCCCCAAGACAGGTGCTAGAGCAGAGGGGAACAGGGATGTCCCTCATCAAACACCCCTCACTCTGTCTATGGGCATGTCTACAGAGCAGAGGCTGTGCATGGGATGCCTACCTGAGCTATCTTGAATCCAGCAGGTGTGGGTAACAATTGCACTGAAGACAGCATATTGTGAGCTTCACTGCAGGCAGAACAAGCCTGGCAGGGGCTCTAGTATGTACATGGCTGGTTAGTCCACTCTGAAGCCTGCACTGTGCTGTGTTCACTGCTATTGTTACCTGGGCTGACCGGATTCAAGCTAGCGCCTCAAACTGTATATACACACAGGCTATGAAACTAGTCAGTTCATGCTAGATGTGGTAGTTCAGCCCCCTGTCCTGCTTCTTCAGAGCAGGCCAACAAATATGAGAGGAATTCTCTGAGCTGCAGTCTGTCCCAGCGGCTGCGGCCTTGACTGGCATGTGTTCGCAGAGAGAATTCACTCTGTGTATTGTACGTTGTTATCTGAATGCCAGAGGGTGGAGTTTCATCTGAAATGCTGGACTGTCATTTTGCAAGACAACCCACACTGACAGTGCCAAGTAAGGGGCTATGGCCTGTGACCACCACATAATCCATATCTGACAATGCAAGTCTGTGTGTCTGGGCTGCTCATTCCCAGTGCTCTGACCGCTCCTCAGCCACGCGTGATAACCTGACACAGAAGTCTCAAGGCAAGTCTACAGACTCTTTCTATTCTGTCGACCACACTGCACAAAGCCTCATCATCCTCTCACTCACACTGGCAGAAAGCAGGAATTCCACTGAAGTCAATGGAGTTACACCAGGTTAAAACCAGTGAACACGAGAGAAGAGCCATACCCTTCCAATTAACAACACCACCTCACTGATTCTGTAGCACCGTGTGATACAGTGTAGACATGGTCTGACAAATAGGACCTGGGCAGACATTCTCAGTGACTCAGAACACATGTGGGCATTAGCAGAGCAGAGATACTACAACCCCCAGATGATGCCTCCCCTTCCCTACTAATAAGACATGAAGGGAAGGGGGAGCTGATAGTACCCAATTTTGGTGGGAGAGGTTTTTTTGGGAGTCCCCCTCTCTAGGGTGACCAGAAGTCCCAATAAAATTGAGACCGTCCCAATATGTAGACGTTTGTCCCGCGTCTCGACGGATGTACGGTTTATTTGTCCCGATATTGCAGCTTCGGCATTTTTTTTTTTTTTTTTTTTTTTGCTTTGGCAGCTCCGGCGGCCGTTTTTGGTTTTTTTTGCTTCGGCAGCTTGCCCCTGACCACCCCCCCGCCAATGTGTCCCGATATTTTGTTCCTTTAATCTGGTCACCCAACCTTCTCCCTTCCCAGTGAGGGCTTTCCCCCCTGTGGTGATGGTACCGAATGCATAGGGAGACATTTTCTCCAGACTTCCATTACGTGTGGGGGCCAGTGAGTGGGTCCTCAGAGGTGCCTACTGTACTTGCACCAGATCTGGTAGCTGATGTCTCCACAGATCTTCTGAAAACGCTGGGATGCCTTGCCCCGCGATGCTGAGCCTTTCAGCTATTCAGTGTTACAGGGTGACGATAGTGCCACATCCACACCCTCTGCCTGAACCACTCTTTGCAACCTGTTCTCCGTGCTCCTCGGCCAGAGCTGAGAATCTGGCCCAGTCTGTATGGCAATACTGCTGTGCTATAGCCTGTCATGTGTCTCATGCTCTGAATTTATTTCTTGGCAACAAATAATAAATGGTGTTTACAGTGAGGCTTCAGCGCTGTGAACTAGAAACATTTTTTAAATTCCAAAAATGTAGCAGAATCCATTAATAAAAAACTTCATTTTGCAACAGCAGCACCCTGAGTAGTTTCCCTGGAAACCTTTTTATTCTGTAGCAGAAAGTGCTCATTTCACAATTAAATTATAGAAGGGAGTTACATTTTTGATTTAACATCTAAAGCATGGAGAATTCCCTACACAGTAGCCCACAGTGTTAATAAAAAGCAAAAAGATATACAGTACACCTATAGTACTGCATGGAATAGTGTGTACCGAGGGCAGTTTGCCCCAGGCTAAGTCCGGGGAGGTGCTGAGTTCCTGTGAAGCAGTTGCCCTTCCCACGGATGAAGGATTGCTCAAGAACTGGCTTCCATGAGGCTTACAGCTGCTTGGCAGGGGCTCAGCAGCTCTCAGTGTTTGGCTCAGGCTGACAGTCCAACTCTGGATGTGCCCTTCGGCTCCTTAATGGTCAATTTAAATGTGGGGATGTGATGAATGCCGTGTTTTGCAATTAGCTAGGTAACAGGCAGTGGCTCCCAGTAACTCCTGATTCTAAATACTGAGAGCCATTGTCGGGGAAGGAGAAGCAGGAGAAAGTGTGTGTGTGTCAGGGGGGAGAGTGGAGAGAGGGAACTCAGCAATGGAAAGGAGCCATGGCTGGAGGGATTCTATGGATGTGATGATGGATGGACGCAGATGGAGAAGGGGCAGTAGTGAAAGGGCCAGCTTTGCGAACAGGGCTGCAAACAGGGGAGTTTGAGAGGAATTGCTCCAGGTAAAGCAGGAGCAAATACAGGACCCTTGGGGTAAGTGGCTGTCTGTAGTGTGTGTTTGGGGGTACTTGTGTCTGTCTGTCTGTTCATTCGTTTGTTTGTTTGCAGGACCGTGTGCTGTGGCTGGCAGTTGGAAGCTGTGAGCTTCTACACCAGGGAGCGGGCTAATCAATCAGGCAGGCCAGGGCTTTATAAAGCAGTGAGCAAGCGACCAGGGCTGCAAACAGGGGAGTTTGAGAGGGAGTTTGGAAGGGGAGTGTGAAGGGGGCAAGGTACTCTTGCCATTCCTAACTCCTTTAACCCAAACTAAAGGCAGAGCTACCAAGGGGCTGCAGACGGGGGAGTGAGTATCTGTTGTGGGGACAGATTGGCAGTTTGACCGTGTTTGATTTCCTGTTTGAACAGTGTGATTTGGGAGTGCTTTGTTCCAGGCTCTTCTAAGAAGACAGTCAGTCAGCTGTGAACCAGCTGAGTGAGGAAACTCTTCAAAGGAAGGGATTATGGATGCTGAGCGATCCGCTGTCGTGACCTGCACAGGATGTGCCATGTTTGTCTTTCTTCCACAGGATAGAAGCGACTTTGTCTGTACAAAGTGCAAGCTGATCTCCATATTGGAAGAGAAGATTCAAGGTCTGGAGAAACGAGTATCAACCCTGCGTTCCATAAAAGAAAATGAGGAGTTCCTGGATAGACGTCAGGATCGGCTTCAGCTGGCACAGTGTTCTGAGGATTCAGAGCAGGCTACGCAGCGGGGACAGAAGGCCAGTGAGGACCATTGGCGGCATGTGACCTCCAGAAGAGGAAAGAGTATGAGACAAGTCCATGTACCAGAAACGCATATTCAGATGAGCAACCGTTTTCATGTTCTCTCCACAGGTACTAGTGCAGAGAGTGGAGTGAACGATACAGCTGAGGGAACAGAGCAGAAGGAGACTCCACTGACTGGAAGGCATGAGATGCACAGTCCTAGGGATGGGGGTTCCACGACCACCACTCCCAAGAGGAGGAGGAGGGTGGTGGTGGTCGGGGACTCTCTCCTCAGGGGGACTCAGTCATCTATCTGCCGCCCTGACCGGGAAAACCGAGAGGTGTGCTGCTTGCCAGGGGCTAGGATTCGTGATGTGACGGAGAGACTGCCGAGACTCATCAAGCCCTCAGATCGCTACCCCTTCCTGCTTCTCCACGTGGGCACCAATGATACTGCCAAGAATGACCTTGAGCGTATTACTGCAGACTACGTGGCTCTGGGAAGAAGGATAAAGGAGTTTGAGGCGCAAGTGGTGTTCTCGTCCATTCTCCCTGTGGCAGGAAAAGGCCGGGGTAGAGACCGTCGAATCGTGGAAGTCAACGAATGGCTACGCAGATGGTGTCGGAGAGAAGGGTTCGGATTCTTTGACCATGGGATGGTGTTCCAAGAAGAAGGAGTGCTAGGCAGAGATGGGCTCCACCTGACAAAGAGAGGGAAGAGCATCTTTGGAAGCAGGCTGGCTAACCTAGTGAGGAGGGCTTTAAACTAGGTTCACCGGGGGAAGGAGACCAAAGCCCCGAGGTAAGTGGGGAAGTGGGATACTGGGAGGAAGCACAAGTAGGTGAGTGCAAGAGGGGAGGGCTCCTGCCCCACACTGGGACAGCAGGACGATCGGTGAGTTATCTTAAATGCCTATACACAAATGCAAGAAGCCTGGGGAACAAGCAGGGAGAACTGGAAGTCCTGGCACAGTCAAGGAATTATGATGTAATTGGAATAACAGAGACTTGGTGGGATAACTCACATGATTGGAGTACTGTCATGGATGGATATAAACTGTTCAGGAAGGATAGGCAGGGCAGAAAAGGTGGGGGAGTTGCGTTGTATGTAAGAGAGCAGTATGACTGCTCAGAGCTCCAGTATGAAACTGCAGAAAAACCTGAGAGTCTCTGGATTAAATTTAGAAGTGGGAGCAACAAGGGTAATGTCGTGATGGGAGTCTGCTACAGACCACCAGACCAGGGGGATGAGGTGGACGAGGCTTTCTTCCAGCAACTAACAGAAGTTACTAGATCACAGGCCCTGGTTCTCATGGGTGACTTTAATCACCCCGATATCTGCTGGGAGAGCAATACAGCGGTCCACAGACAATCCAGGAAGTTTTTGGAAAGTGTAGGGGACAATTTCCTGGTGCAAGTGCTGGAGGAACCAACTAGGGGAAAAGCTCTTCTTGACCTGCTGCTCACAAACAGGGAGGAAATAGTAGAGGAAGCAATAGTGGATGGGAACCTGGGAGGCAGTGACCATGAGATGGTTGAGTTCAGGATCCTGACACAAGGAAGAAAGGAGAGCAGTAGAACAGAGACCCTGGACTTCAGAAAAGCAGACTTTGACTCCCTCAGGGAACTGATGGGCAAGGTCCCCTGGGAGAATAACATGAGGGGGAAAGGAGTCGAGGAAAGCTGGCTGTATTTTAAAGAATCCTTATTGAGGTTGCAGGAACAAACCATCCTGATGTGTAGAAAGAAAAGTAAATATGGCAGGCGACCAGCTTGGCTTAACAGTGAAATCCTTGCTCGTCTTAAACACAAAAAAGCAGCTTACAAGAAGTGGAAGATTGGACAAAGGAGTATATAAATATTGTTCAGGCATGCAGGAGTGAAATTAGGAAGGCCAAATCACACTTGGAGTTGCAGCTAGCCGGAGATGTTAGGAGTAACAAGAAGGGTTTCTTCAGGTATGTGAGCAACAAGAAGAAAGTCAAGGAAAGTGTGGGCCCCTTGCTGAATGAGGGAGGGAACCTAGTGACAGAGGATGTGGAGAAAGCTAGTGTACTCAATGCTTTTTTTGCCTCTGTCTTCACAGACAAGGTCAGCTCCCAGGCGGCTGCACTCCGCAGCACGGTATGGGGAGGAGGTGACCAGCCCTCTGTGGAGAAAGAAGTAGTTTGGGACTATTTAGAAAAGCTGGACGAACACAAGTCCATGGGGCCGGATGCACTGCATCCGAGGGTGCTAAAGGAGTTGGCCGATGTGATTGCAGAGCCATTGGCCATTATCTTTGACAAATCATGGCAATCGGGGGAGGTCCCGGATGACTGGAAAAAAGCTAATGTAGTGCCCATCTTTAAAAAAGGGAAGAAGGAAGATCCGGGGAACTACAGGCCAGTCAGTCTCACCTCAGTCCCTGGAAAAATCATGGAACAGGTCCTCAAGGAATCAATTCTGAACCACTTAAAGGAGGGGAAAGTGATCAGGAACAGTCAGCATGGATTCACCAAGGGCAAGTCATGCCTGACTAACCTAATTGCCTTCTATGATGAGATAACTGGCTCTGTGGATAAGGGGAAAGCAGTGGATGTGCTATTTCTTGACTTTAGCAAAGCTTTTGATACAGTCTCCCACCGTGTTCTTGCCAGCAAGTTAAGGAAGTATGGGCTGGATGAATGGACGGTAAGGTGGCTAGAAAACTGGCTGGATGGTCGTGCTCAACGGGTAGTGATCAATGGCTCCGTGTCTAGTTGGCAGCTGGTATCAAGTGGAGTGCCCCAAGGGTCGGTGCTGGGGCCGGTTTTGTTCAATATCTTCATCAACGATCTGGAGGATGGTGTGGACTGCACCCTTAGCAAGTTTGCAGATGACACTAAACTGGGAGGAGTGGTTGATACGCTGGAGGGTAGGGACAGGATACAGAGGGACCTAGACAAATTAGAGGATTGGGCCAAAAGAAATCTGATGAGGTTCAACAAGGACAAGTGCAGAGTCCTGCACTTAGGACGGAAGAATCCCATGCACTGCTACAGACTAGGGACCGAATGGCTGGGCAGCAGTTCTGCAGAAAAGGACCTAGGGGTTACGGTGGACGAAAAGCTGAATATGAGTCAACAGTGTGCCCTTGTTGCCAAGAAGGCTAACGGCATTTTGGGCTGTATAAGTAGGGGCATTTCCAGCAGATCGAGGGACGTGATTATTCCCCTCTATTCGGCACTGGTGAGGCCTCATTTGGAGTACTGTGTCCAGTTTTGGGCCCCACGCTACAAGAAGGATGTGGATAAATTGGAAAGAGTCCAACGGAGGGCAACAAAAATGATTAGGGGGCTGGAGCACATGACTTATGAGGAGAGGCTGAGGGAACTGGGATTGTTTAGCCTGCAGAAGAGAAGAATGAGGGGGGATTTGATAGCTGCTTTCAACTACCTAAAAGGGGGTTCCAAAGAGGATGGAACTAGACTCTTCTCAGTGGTAGAAGATGACAGAACAAGGAGTAATGGTCTCAAGTTGCAGAGGAGGAGGTTTAGGTTGGATATTAGGAAAAACTTTTTCACTAGTAGGGTGGTGAAGCACTGGAATGGGCTACCTAGGGAGGTGGTGGAATCTCCTTCCTTAGAGGTTTTTAAGGTCAGGCTTGACAAAGCCCTGGCTGGGATGATCTAATTGGGTTTGGTCCTGCTTTGAGCAGGGGGTTGGACTAGATGACCTCCTGAGGTCCCTTCCAACCCTGAGATTCTATGATTCTATGATTCTATGTAGCCAGGGGGGGAGCAGGGGGAGTGGCCGCTCCCCCTTGAGCAGAAGCGGCAGAAGCGGCGCCTTTTTTTAGCAGCACTAAAAAAAGGCGCCGCTTCTTTTTAAGTGCCGCTTCTTACACTCACCCGGTGGTGCTCCGGGGCGGGGCCCCGCAACGTCACCCGGCGTCGGGGGCGGGGCCCGGCGTCGGCCCCCACCGGCGCCACCGGAAGCTGGCGCCTGCGCAGGGGAAGGCGCCTTTTTATAGGGCCGCTCCCCCTGTGCTCCGGACCTGGCTGCACTACTGAGAGGGGGAATCTGAAACCAAGGTCGAAAGGGAACCAGACAGTAGGAGGGAGCAAGCAGAAGATCCCTGGAGTTGGGGAAGAAGCAGGTGGGAGATGAGTGCTGAGGTTGGGGGCAGGAGGTGACAGGAGTCTGGGGAAGGGAGAAGGCATGCTTTGGAGCACGTGACAATTACAGGCAGCTGCTGGCTGAGCAGAGCCTGCTGGATCCGCTGAGGCCTGGTGATAGATGTGTGGAGATAGCACCAGAGGTGTGTGTGTTTGTGCATCTGTTGAGGACTGGGGTCAAGGAGAAGTAGCTGCTGGGGGGTGGTCAATCAGGCAAGTGTCTGGTATTTATCCTTAATGGGGGGCGGGGAGGGGAGGTGCAGAGCTCAGATAATTGTTGGGACTCTGATGTTTGGGATGGCTCTTCCTTTTTCTGAACCAGTTTAGACATCCCTAATTACAGTGAAGCCACTAAGGGATCTCAGGTTCAAACGCTCATGCGGTTTTCTTTATAACTACCCAAACCAACATTATTGAGTTTCTACCAGCAGGTACATCCCTGCTTCTTAGAGGCAGAGAGAAATATGAATATCTTCATACTAAATCCTGTAACTTCAGGTTTGCTCCCATGTATTACATCTGATAGGAATTCTTTAACCACGCCAGTAACTTTTGCTCAGAGAACGTACTTGCTGGGTATGACCCCTGTAGAGTGGTCCCAGTATTGCCAATCCCAAATCTTCAAAAAGCATAAATCAACCCCCCAATTTCATGAAATTGACTTAAAATAATGCAAATTCATAATACATCTGGGTTCTTTTCCTTTGCCTTCTGAGCATTCAGGGTTCATTCCGGTCATGTTTTCCAGCTTTTGTCTGCTATGAGGGTTTCATGGGTCAGATCCTTCACCATCCATCTGCCTGCTTTGTGCTAATCAAAAGGAACAAAGGGGCTGGATCGCAGTCCCAAAGGGGTAGTGGAAGATTCTCCCCAACGAGGAGAAATGTCAGGTGAGGTAAAGCTCTGCTCTACTTGCTGCTGTTCCCCCTGGTGTGGAAGGCAGTCTGGGAGTAGGAGGGAAGTTTTCTTAATTTACATAGGGCCCCAAACAACACACACACCCCCGCCGCCAGTCAATCCTAGCAGCGTTGCCATCTTTTTCCCGCTCCACCTTCAGGTCCTGCACCAATCATGGCTTAGCTTCACCCACGCATCTGGCCATATATTTGTTCTTTCTTTGTGTATGGTTTTCCTAACTCTAAAATAAAAGTCACCTGGACTAAAAGATACCTCTCTTTGTGCATGTGAAATTGAATCTGGATCTGATGGCAGGATACATGGCTGTTTCCAGTGCAAAGCTTCATACTGTTTCTAACAAACCGTTGTCCAAATGAGAGCAGACAGCAAGCATCTCAAATCTCTATAATTACAGAACCATAAATGGATTGTATTTTATGTTAGATATGTTGTATTGCTGACATGCATGGAAATATAGCATTATTAGTTATATAATACTCTGTAAGCCATATACCAGGCTAAAACCTAGTCCTGAAGAAATCCCTACACCCAGGGAATCCCCAGCTGACCCGTTTCTCACTTAAGTGCACTGAGTGGAAGCTCTGACATTCATGAGGATCTGGGCCTAACACGTATATGAATAAATATAATATTGAGCAGGCTACAAAAATAGTATGAGGGTTACAGACACACCTGCTTCAGGACATAAGACAGCTTCTAAATGCCTGAAGTTAAGAAAAATGTAAGAAAAAGTTGATTACATAATTCTCCACTTTAGGGTTTCTTTGACCTTCCTCTGAAGCCTCTGATGCTGGTGCCCGTCAAAGCCAAGACACTGAAGTAGATGGGCCACTGGTCTGATCTGGTATGGCAATTCCTGTGTTCCTATGAAAGATTGTCACAAATGATCAGCTAGGTACATTTAGAGCTGGTTGGAAATTTCCAAATGGAACGTTTTTCTGTCAGAAAATGGCAATTTAACGAATCTGAAATGTTCTGTGGGAATATGTTGGTTTTGTCAACTCTTCTGGTGGAAGCAGGCAGGGATTCCTAGGGAAACTGGACGAGTTTCCTGCCAGCTTGCCCAGTAGCTTACCTGGAAGGCTCCCAGGCTCCCTGCCATGCAGCGGGAGCTCTCAAGGCTGCCAGGTGTCCAGACAACTCGGGGAGCCTCATCAATTTTGTTTCAAAAATTCAAAAAAAAAATTGGAATTCCCGTTTCACAGGAAATTTGGACATTTCAGTGCAGAACGATTTTTATTAAAAATGTCAAACGTTCCATGTGGAATTCCAGGCTTTTACCAGACCTGGCTACTTTGCAGCTCCATAGATAACATGTAGGGAGGGAACTGACTGTAAATATCAGTTTCTGGTTCCAGAAAAACTCAGGAGACGGACACTAATGAAAAGCGGAGGGACTGCCTACCCAGGTGAAGCATCAAGATAATTTCACACAGCTCTAATCAAAACCCTTGGAGTGAAACTGCCTTAGTCCTCCAGCATGTGAGCTTCTTTCTTTAGGTTACTTTTTCTAGCCATCCCATAGAAGTCTATAGCAAGGATATAATTCTCTATTAAATTATCTGGGGTAGTTCTTCACGTGATAAGCGGAGCACCCAGATCGACACACATTTCGAAGAACCTCAGTTACTGCACAGTGTGAGTAACCTTCTCTTCTAAAGGTAACCTGTAGAGGGGTTATAATTTTCTATTCCGTTGTATAGCACTTTCGTATAAGGGTGACAAGAAAGAAAAGTGAAACTAATTGGTGTATTTTTATCATCTAAACTGAATAAAGTGCAAACACCTCCCCCCCATCAAAAAAAACCCCAAAAAACAATAACAACACAGCACAAATGGTGAAAAGTACATACTTGCAGTTTTAATACATCTCAGTCGCCAGCAGGCATGATCACGACACTTAATTCTAAAGTTGGGCAGAGGCCATTTTGTAAAATAGTCAAAGAATTTTATTCTTGAACCTGGGATTGCCACTTTCTTTAATCAAGGGAAAGGAAAAATGCTAAGGAGACCACACACTGCTTTAAAGGTATGTGCTGCACTGAACTGAAACATACACCTTTGAGAACAGGCTTTCCTATACAGAGAAACATTAGGATCATTCTCATTCTTAGTCTTCTATACACTTTCCCTGCTGTATTTCAGCACTTTTTAAATAAAACATTATGCTGGCTGTGTTTGACAGGTATAAATTGAACAAGTTCCTCCAAGCATAGTAAAAATTAAAGCACTAAGCCATGGGAGCAATTTATCTTTCATATTGTGAAATAACAAAGGAAATACCTTCCTGTGAAACGTGTTCAGTGCAACCTCTTTGAATTCAGCGGCAAGCAGTGGTTAGTCACCTGGGACTTTAAACCTATGTTTTACAGATATTACAGAAGCCACTCATTCAAAACAACAAATAAAAAACTAATCTTAGATGGCAGCAGATGTCCCTTACTTGAATTCCCCCATGCACTGATGGTGAATGGAGGCAGTTTCCATACATAACTCACTGGAGTTTGTCATTAGGTACAGAGTCTGTTTGATTAAAGGGTCACACAGTGCATAGTGGGTAAGGATTTGCAGGGTTTGTCTGAATAACTTTGCCCCCCTTGTTTGTTTCATATAGGGTGGAAGGTGCATAATTTCTAGCCTCTTTTCTAATTGGGGGTTCCTCTTCTTTAAATGATAGCATCTATTGCATTTTACATACAGTGAACAGTTTTTAACCCATTCCCTCCTGATATTAATTAGAAATGTGTTCTGAATCCAACATTTCAATGCCAGAACCCAAGGGAAAGAGACTCCTCAGGAGAAAGCTTCCATTGTCTGGATCATTGAAATCAAGGCACTTTTCACATGGCCTCTCTATGGGAAGGTTCTGTTCCCTTTACAGGCAATTCCCCAGAAAGGTATTATACTATTCAGTTCAGCTGAATAAAAAAAGGGTCTGAGGAGGCAGGAAAAAAATCTCAGGGAAATTTGTGGCCTCATAAGGACTGCATGGCCATTATCTATTATGGATGTCTTTAAAAATCACCTTTTAATAAAAACAAGACTGGAAAGCTACTCAGTTGGTGCTGACGGACTTAATGCTGGATGGGAAGAGAGAATTTCACAATGAGATTCTCGCTGATAAAAATAAAATTGCAAGATAGAGCCATCTCTTAATAATTCACTTTAATCTAAACATCTCCCAAGAAAGAACATTATTCTTCCCGTTTGCACTATTGTTGTCTCCCTAAATCTGCAACAGATGTTATTGTGCAGCTGCTGAGAACTTCCATGTCCAGAATGTGATTGCAGGCTTTGTTTTATTTTCCCAGCTTTGGGGGCGGGGAGAGAGGGAGAGGCAGAGAGGGTGGGAGGCTTCCTGTGGCTTAATTTAGATCTGTCCCAAACTGCTGGAAGCCCAGTGAATATCTCCACGAAGCTGCTGAGACAGAAAAGTAACCCACAGAATGAGATCACTGCATCATAATCTCATTTGAAGGGTGAGTGGCTATGTGATTGTATGTGTGTAACATTAGCCCCAAACCTGACTGGTGACTGCACTAAAGAGAGAGAGAGGGGAAAGGAGGGGTGGGATATGAACTTGAAACCAGCTCCCTTTACACTACAGTGATTTTTCAATAAAGTATTGGCTGGTTAGCCAAACAGGGACAATTGGGCAAGTAGAATTTTCTGAGACTGGGCTTTTCCAAAGTATTTCCCAGGTATCTGCTAGGGCCCTTCACTGCAGGTGGTTGGCCAACACTTAAAAGCCCTCTGGTTGCTCCCCCCACAGACTGTCTGCCCATCTACAGCTCCCTCATGGTGCTGGTGTCAGCAGCCTGCCTCCCTTAGAGTGTTGCTGTGCTGTACACAGCAGCATCCCCGTGGAACCAGGCTGCAGTAGTTCTCTCCACCTGGCTCTCAGCTCTGTGTCCCTCAGAGAGACCTGAGCAGCATCAGTAGCTGCTGATCAGTAGCTCGGTTTCCAAACCCCAAAAGAATGTTCAAGTCTTGTCCCCAGTGGGAGAATCTTAAGACTAGTCATGGCCCAAGGGGGAGACATTGAGAAGAGGAAGTATGGAAGAAGGGAGAGAGAAGGAGACAGAAACAATTAGACTTTATGAAAAAAATCTCCATTTTATTTTTTATTTTATATTGGCTAGGCTTGTGGCTTGAGCAGGAAAGGAAATTTTAAAAAATAAGAGTTATGGGGTAGTCCAGGGAAGGCAAGAGAGAAAACATGATGAGAGGGAAAACAGAGCAACTGGAAATATATAAAGATGTGGGGGAGAACCAGAAGAGTGTGGAAAGCAGATGAGAAGAAAGAAAATATGAAAGATGGAAGGACAGAGAGTTTGAGGGCCAGAAGGAAAGCAGTTGGAGAACACAGAGGATAGGTGATGGTGTTAGAACAAACCATGTGCCTTTTCCCCAGACTTCTCTCAAATCAAACAGGAATGAAACAAAATCTTCCTTGGAGTTCGTTGAGGCTGGGAACATCCCAGGCCTCTTTGATGCATATGCTTTTCAGTGGTGTCATTGATCTATCAGCCTTGCAACATTTTACTCCCCTGGAAACAAGTCATGGGGTTTTATAATGGGTAAGTAAAATGCCATTTGGTGGGTGAGTGGATTGTGTGTTGGGACTTCAGGACAATTTTGCAAGCTCATGTTGATATGTGGTGCGATATAAGGATTTCATTGCTGTGCATTAGGAACAGTGAGATTACTCACAGGTAGCAAAGGCATAACTGGGTTATGCGAGGTGTCTCCAATGAGTGTCAGTAAAGTTATGCACTATCATGAATTTTGTTTCTGCCATAATTGAGAGATGTTTGTAGGACCAAAGGGATTTTTAATTTTACCATAGAGATTTGACAAGTAACAGCTCATCTCTGTCTGAACAATATGGTCCACCACTGTGAAATTCTGAGATTAAAAATAGAGATTAAAATGTGTTTTTAAGAAAATCCTTTCTGTGCCTTATACCCAGAATAGCAACAGCTGTGTGGCCCTATAGCCATGCTCTGGACAGCCCTGTGAACAAATTCAGGCTGGAAATTAGATGAAGTTTCTAACCATCATAGAATCATAGACTCCTAGAAGATTAGGGTTGGAGGAGACCTCAGGAGGTCATCTAGTCCAACCCCCTGCTCAAAGCAGGACCAACCCCAACTAAATCATCCCACCCAAGGCTTTGTCAAGCCGGGCCTTAAAAACCTCTAAGGATGGAGATTCCACCACCTCCTTAGGTAACCCATTCCAGTGCTTCACCACCCTCCTAGTGAAATAGTTTTTCCTAATATCCAACCTAGACCTCCCCCACTGCAACGTAAGACCATTGCTCCTTGTTCTGTCATCTGCCACCACTGAGAACAGCCGAGCTCCATCCTCTTTGGAACCCCCCTTCAGGTAGTTGAAGGCTGCTATCAAATCCCCCCCCACACACACACACTCTTCTCTTCTGCAGACTAAATAAGCCCATTTCCCTCAGTCTTTCCTCATAAGTCATGTGCTCCAGCCCCCTAATCATTTTTGTTGCCCTCTGCTGGACTCTCGCCAATTTGTCCACATCCTTTCTGTAGTGGGGGGACCAAAACTGGACCCAATACTCCAGATGTGGCCTCACCATGCCGAATAGGGGGGAATAATCACTTCCCCCGATCTGCTGGCAATGCAGTGGAGGGGTGCGATTCTGGAACAGCCTCCCAATAGTTTAATTGGTTTTAAGAGAAATTTGGACAAATTTATGAGCATAATTATATAATGGGGTTGCTTGTGATGATGGGGAACAGGACTCAAGAGACTCCAGGCTTACTTCCAGTTTATGTCTTATGTTCTAAAAGCTCATGTTTCAGGATTTCAGCCAGCCATCTGCAAGGGTCAGGAAGGGATTTTCCCCCAGCCATTGTATTCTGGGGTTGCTTTTTCCCCCTCTCCATCCTCTGAAGCATCAGAGACGGCCATGGCTGGAGATGGGACACGGGGCAGGGTTGGCCAGGGCTCTGAGGTGGCACTTAGCATTCTCTCTCTCAGATGGTTGGTTGGCTGGTTCCTGCTCATGTGCTCAGGGTCTAACTGATCGCCATGTGTGGGGTTGGAAAAGACTTTCCCCAGGTCAGCTTGGCAGTGACCTGGGGGAGGGTTTCGCCTTCTTCTGCAGTGTGTGGGTGCGGGTCACTTGCCAGGATTATCTGAGTATATCTCACTTAATCATTTCCCTGCCATTGCGGGAGCCATGAATACTGGTGCACCTCGGTCCCTCCTATTCTCTGCCTGTGGCACATAACAGTCTAGTCTCCCTTAGGCTGTAATACTTTGGCCTGGATGATCTGGTGGTCCCTTCTGGCCTTGAATTCTATGACTCAATATTTGACTGAAGTTCTGCCTGGAATGGCAGACAGTTTTGTGATCCAGGGTCAGTCAGAGCGAGTCCGGGCTGAAGCTGTAATGATGCTTTTATTAACGTGAACAATTTAAAATGGACTTCATTGTAAAACTGAAACTTGGCAAGGAATTAGTCTGTGCAGCTTCTCCTATTTTGAAGAAACAAATAAAAGAAACTGCCAAGATACAATCCGGTACTCTGCATGCACCATAATTGTTTTCTACAACAGCTTTATAATGCATGTTTAGCACCCAAGTGTAGGTCCTAATTTTGATCTCAGATAGGCATTGGCCAATGCTGCATATTTTCCAAAATAGTCCATTTCAAAGCAAATGGCTTCTTTTTCCTAAAGCAATTTTTCATATTTCAGATACACAGATTCTATCATAGAAATTTCACTGTGCTGGTGAAAGGTGAGAGAACAACTCCTCTCATTTAGACCATAAGCAGCACAAGCAAGTTACTGTAGTAGAGCAAAATTATCTCATACATTGGTGTTTGCCCAAAAAACCACCTCAGACGTAGATCTGGTTCAGAGGCTGTACAGCCAATAACTCCATGGCTCCTACTTGGATGCCTGTTTTCAGCTCAGATTCTGCCTAACAAACAATGAGCCAGATCTTCAGCAGGTATAAGTCAACATAGTTCTATCAACTTCAGTGGAGCTATGATGATTTACACCATCTGAGGATCTTGCCCCAAAACTTAAGGGCCAGAGTTTTACAGGAATGTAGTGTGTGTCCTGTGTTCACATAACCATTGGGGAGAAAAGTGGGAGTTCTTTACCAAGGAACATTCCAAGGTAAAAGGAATCAGATCCTTAGCTAGTGCAAATCAGTGTAGCTTTCTTGACTTCAGTGGAGCTACACTGATTAACACCAGCTGAGGACCCACCCAAGAAGTCAACAGTTCTGTTAAGAAACTACAGCTGCACCAAGGAATTCATGAGCCTGATCCAGAGCTGTAGAACCTCAGAGGGTGGGATTAATCTCTCACAAGATAGTAGTTTGACAATTTCCTTGATTATGTTGCTTTAAAAATCTGATTGATTCAAATTAATCAATTGGGTAAAATTAACAATAAAACTGTATACCCCAAATTATAGATCAAAGATCCCAGGGCTGTTAGAAACTGCTTCTTTGGTTGGTGAATAAGATTTCCTGTACATCTTTAACAAGAGATCACCCTTCACAAAAATTTGGTTTTATGTTTATAATGCAGAATATTGTGAAGGCTGTATTATGCCAGGTTTTCTAAGGGTTAAGACACATCCTGTAGCATAACCCACCATGACACATACACCAGAGATTTAGAAAGCCTGTCAATCATCCTTCTTCTTCAAGATAACAGCTGTGATCGACAAATACATACTTACACAATACCTATGATAGAATCCAGACATCTCAGACTTCACTCTTCTTCTTATCAATCTGGACATGTCCCGGAGGAGGTAAGAATGAGATAAAAAGGGGCCAGCATCCTATGGAAAAACACTTGGAGCTTTATACTGTTTTGTGTAAAGATGCACAATGAAATATCTTTATCTCTGAAAGAGAGAAAAGATTACTGCTGCTTGCTGAGGCTTTTAGACAGCTAAAATTCACTACGTATCACTCAAGTCTCACTTTGTTTACTGGGATTCATGGCCTCATAAAATTAGATAACATGATGAAATATTTTGAAAATCTCACATCATTAAATGTGTTCCCAAGAGGCATGGGGTTGCTCTCTGGTTCTAGTTATTCTTAATATTAGTTATTTTGTTTTAAATATTGTACAGATGACAGTATGACCGATGCACAAGACCAGTTTTTGGCAGAGGGAAGTTATTATCAGAGCAGCATTGTGCAGTGTTATCTGCCCTTCATTGAGTATGTCGATGTGCCTTTCTGTGTTTTGGTGGGAAGTGTTCTACCACAAGATGGGAGTGTTTGGTCAGGCATAGCCTTCCTCATGGCAATGATTAAATTGCTGTCTTGGAATACAACTGTTCTGCACCACAAAGACTAATGTATGTTGGCAGAGAATTAGATGGCAAACCCTGCTTAGCTCTTGCCTGTACCATGCCAGGCCTCTTCCAGTGCTATTAGTCTCTGGCTTTCACAAGCACTCAATTAAAACACAGAATGTTTTTTTAAAAAATCAGCACCAAAACAAAATCTCCTTTTTATAGCAACGTAAATTAAATCCAAGCAGAGGCCAGCAGATTCATTTCCCTTCTTGCCCAAGGTGAAACCACTCCTTGGCTCAGATAAGATACATTTGTTCTCAAAGGCTTTGAGAGTGGGCTGGAGATGGGAAAACTGCTGCTGTACTTTATTATTGATGTTGACTATTGGCTCAGTCATGAAGTCCTTAATTGGGCTAAGTTCCCATTGAAGACAGCAGGTTCCTCTCTCTCTCTCTCTCTCCCTCTCTCTAGACATTTATATAAAGCTGATCGCTGTGGCATCTGAGCACTTTGTTGTTCTCTTCACACTATTTATCTTTTCTAAGTGCCAAGTATTAAAGTACACTGGATTTCTAAGAAACCTAATAGCCGAGCACCTGACTCTAGACAGCCTTAAACTCTTTTAGAGAATTAGTTCAAACAAATGTTTTTAGTTCTAATCTGAGGCAAATTGATGTTTTAATTCACACTTGGACTGTGGTCTGATTGGATCAGCTTGCAGCAGCTGATTGAACCAGCATTTTTCCCTGGTTGCTGCATCTGGTACTTCAGAATCTAAACTTTTTATTTCATAAAAATAAGTCTCCAGCCCTTACAAAGGTTTACAAAGAAAACCTACAAATGTGAACTGGATGTAAGCGATGCCTGCCAGAGTCTGTAGGTAGCATGAAACAATAGCTCAAAGAGATGTAAATTGCCTCCGTTTAGCTCAATGTAACGTTGACTCTGAAGCCTAGTGATGGTAATTTAAGTGTCAGATGTGTTAACTCTTTCACTGCTCATCAAAACACGCAAGAAAGAAGAGGGGCAATCATTTATGACAGTCTCCACAATCTGCAGTAAATGGCATCCTCCTTGATGTCACAAGTGAGCAAAATTTCAGGGAAGATTAAACTGGGGGGAGGGAGATTTCCCCAGTCTGACTTCTGCACATACTTTAGGGTGTGTTGAATATCTATACAGAGAAGAACAATAACAAAGCATCATTTCACCATGTTCAAGAACAAAGCCTAGTGGAGGGAGAGAGAGGAAAATCCCTCCATTTTCAGAAAGACCTCAGATCAATTTGCAGCTCCAGGAATAGAGAGGGCAACGCGGCCAAGACTGCTACTGATGGCACAGGGATGCTATGAACTCCTTGACAGACCCTGCCTTCAGCTGACCCAGCTCTTTTGCAAGAAGGATCTCTACCCCCAAAGGTAGGGGTAATTGAGCAATGTGAGAGAGGCAGTGTGGTTTAGTGGATTAAACAGGACTGAGAACAAGCGACTCCTATCTTCTAATACTGGCTCTGACATGTTCTGTCTGTGGCCTTGGTCAAGCTGTTTGAATTTTCTGCCTTAATTTTCAGGTGTAAAATGAGGATAATACTTACCTACTTCAAAAGGGGTTGTGACAACTGATTAAATAATGTTTTTAAGTGCTATCATTAATGCTAGAATACACACTGGGTCATCCCACCAATGCTGCCTGGATTATTGGGACAATTGTAGATCAAATCAAAACATTTTAAAAAATGACATGGAAAATTTTGAAATCACCTTTGCTCTGTTGGATTTTTTGGTTTTTTTGAAAATATTGATTTGTTTTTATTTCATAGGAATAATTTTCTAAAATGATTTTGTAAAAACTTATTAAATATGTTTTAAATAGATCTCAACCAGTCATAAAAATGATCAATCAATAGTTACACAGGAGCAAAATGAAAAAAAAGGAGGAAAGGGTTTTCCTTTTTTTCCTACTACTCTAGCCTCAGGAAAGAAGCAGCAAAGGTGGGCCTGCCTATAAAGGCCTCACTGAAGCAGCCAATCAGAGCCCAGCAGGCTCAGATAAAAGGCTCTGCAGGACCTTAGCGGGTCAGATTCAGGCTGGGACTAGAGGAGTGAAGGAGGATGCTCCTCTCCAGTCAAAGGAGCCTGACAATTAGCCAGAAGTTATTGCTGGCTGAACTTACATGGCTGGGTGTGCTGAGAGAGAAGAACATGAAGCTGTTATCTCTGAGATAGGGCTGGTGAGAAGTGGCTCAGGAAAGTTGCAGTGAAGAATTACAATAAACTGTATGTGGCTGCTGCATGTAGGGCCTCTGGATCGGAACTTGGAGTATTGGGTGGGCCCTGGTTCCTCTACTGACTCCAAGTAAAGTGGCATAAACCCCATATAGAAGACAGGACTTAGTTGGGAGCCCAAACAAAGGACTGTATTTAAAGGAGCCAGAGCTAGGACTGAAGGCCCTACCTAGTAAGGGCAAATAGACTGTTTGTCAGATTGTTTAATTATTGGAAGGCTTGTTATTATTATTTCTGTGCTAAATGAAATTTCAGTGCAATCAATACAATTTTGTAGAGCATTTCAGTTTTGGAAAAAACATCATATTTTGGGGTTTTCCTTGCCAGCGCCAATCTTGAAGTTATTGTAAAGCTGCAAATCATGTGTAGTACATATGCAACCTTGAAAACCTCATTTATATGTATAAAAGCCATTTGTCCAGTTATTAAAGGAGACTTGGATTATAGGACTACTGAATATAGGTCAAACTTTAGTTTATCAATCCTTTGAACTTTTATAAAATTTTGCCTTATGTCTAAAGAAGCATGTATCAACAAAACAAAATGAAGTCTTTAGAATATTGTATCTTTCCCATCAATAGGGTTTTAAATGGACAGATGATGTCTGTTAACCAATTAGTCTAGATGCAGCTTCATTGAAATCAGTGGAGCTATGCCCAGTTACAACAGCAGGGAATCTAACCCATAATATTTTTGTGAGGCGACATGAAGATAAAAAATATCTTTTTGAAAAATGGAAACAATAGTTCATTTTGTGTTGGGGTAAGTAATGTTAGAACATACTTTACTGCTTCTAAAACAGATGAGCTCAGTGAGTGTTTCAAATACCATACCAAACAGTCTCTGCAGTCTAGTCTAGTTAGCTCTCAGGCATGTTGGAAGGCAAGGAGTTCTATTGGAGTCACTTTCTTTTTGACAATAAACTTTAAAAAAAAAAGTGGTTGCTATGAAAATGAGAAGCTAGCAAATAGCTTCTAGTTCTGCCTTTGATCTGTGAGAGGAGAGTGGTCAGGCATTAGTGAAACTTCATTTTTAAGAAATTGGTATTATTAAACAGACTCTTGGCTTTTAACTTTATTTGGGTAGAGACCTCATTAGACAGATGGAGGTTCCCACTGCTCATGGCACTCCCTTGAATTGCTGTTAATATCCTGAATATTAACAGCAAAAACGTATGCTTAAAGCACCTCGAGGTTAACAAATGTTTAAGAGCTTGTTCCAATTTAAATGCAAAGGCTTCAGGAGATGGGCAGTAAGGTCGCATATCGGCTCCAAAAGAATAGGAAAGAAGATAGTTACAATTCTCCTGCTTCTCACAGTACAATATGGTTCCATGGGATTCGGTCCTTGATCGAATCAAAACAGGTTAGTCATGCATGTAAAGACATAAACAAGAAAGTGGTAAAACAACCTAAAACTGGCCACCTCAGTCACTTTCACAAGGTGAAACAGTTTATTGTCTAGGACAAACATAAGTTTTTATGAGGCATTTAATTTTGTAATATAACCCAATATGAAGACATAGTAACATATGTAAAACAATAACATACTGAATTTAGACTTAACTAAATCGACGAAAGGCAATCCTAAACCAAGATCAGAGTGTCAACACAAGCACGTTGCACCAATTTAATGAAATCGCTTTCTAAACTGATTTATCTAACTTGTTAGTTTCCTGTGTAGACAAACCTTAAAGTGACTTTACATGTTTCTCAGCATTTCTTTTTTTTGCTAGGCTCTTGTGCTCAATGATACCTTGTTGCAGTGAGTGCCACAGTTTAAAGAAGTGTTGTTTTTTTAAACGTCTTTTCTGGGCTGACTCGGATTTCACACTGGTGAAAATAGTTACACTATTGTAAAACTAGTTTAATGAGAACAGATTCAGGCCCTCTATTTCCTTGAACAAACTCGAGGAGTTGCAGAAAACTGCTAGTACACTATTGGAACTATCAGAACTCAACAGCATATAGCAACTTGACAAGTCACATGAAATCTGCCTAAACAAGTTCGCTAACACTCAGCACAGTCACTGGATTCTTACCCCTAGAGAACCTCACAACGGGCTTGAGCCAAAGACACTGCAATCAGAGGCGTGACCACAGCACCTGTAGACATACCTGGGCTAGTTTTGATCTAGCTAGGTCAAGTACTGAAGCAGTGGATCCGCAGCTGCGGTCACGCCTCTGATTGCAGTGTCTTCACTACAATATTACTGTTAATTGATCTGAGTGACTAGCTAGTTAATGGTTGTAGTTAGAGAGAGAGATTAGTCGGGCTCCTCAAAAGAAGCTATTAGGAGTGCTGATGGTGCAGAGAAGTCAGAGGAGCAAAGTGACCGGAAGTTAATAAGCACTGTACAAACACCCGAGCACCACAACCATAATAATGTCTCAGTGCTTCAGCAAAGGGCAGGATCTAAAGTATGGCTGGTGGTAGTTGCATATACATTTGACTGTCAAAGGCCAGCACACACAATAAGCAGATACCACAACTTGCTTTGCTATTGGATGCACCACTAATCAAGTACCGAGAATGTAAAGGGCTCAAAGTACAAGCCCAGGGTGTACACGCCCACTTAAAACCTTGATCATTACTTGCAGGGCTAGCCCACACTGAAGTGTGTGCTGCTGCCACTTTACAGCTCTAGCTAGATTAAAGCTAGCTTGGGTATGTTGGTGTAACCTTCCCCTTAGCTAGCTCAAACAACAATATCAGTGAAGCAGCAGCAGTACAGGTTAGAGCACAGGCTAGTGACTGGAGTACACACAAGGGTCCTATGGCAGTAATACAGCCTGTGCCGCCTAAGCTTCATTCTTATTCAAGCTAGCTAGACCACCGCTAGCTCGGGGTATGTCTACACCTGTTGCAGTCACACCTCTGACTGCAGCACCGACATACAGCTGCCCTCATGCTAAACACCTACTAAAAACGACTGCACATTTTCCTAGGAGGGAATGGGCTATCATATTTTTAATCCAACGATGCCATTCTTTCCCAAAACTGGAGCAACAATACTTAGTTATCTGTATCACAGGCCGGTGTGAAAATTAATTTAAGATTAATTTAAAATTAATTTGTTTCTTGGGAGTACTTTTGAAGAAAGGATCATATAAAGTAAGTTTGACCATTTATCTCAAAAGGAAAATAATATTCGGATAAACCCGTGAGGCTTAAACTGATACATACAGAATGGCCTCTTAATGTCAGGCATCAATTCAACAGGGAAGTGTGATGGGGTGTATAAACCCCACACTGCAGCAGCCATGAAAGGGCTAGTGGGCAGAACAGTTAGTCACAGCTGGGGAAGTAAGTGGCTGACCAAAACCAGCTGAGAGAAAAGGCTGCTCCTGGAAACAGAGTTTGCCTAGAGAAAAAGGACTAGAGCAGACTAGTGGAGTTGCCAGGGAAAGGAGCTAAGGGAAAGACCACCCAGATAGCTGGAAGAGGCCTAGCCTGTGAGACACTACATGCTGCTCAAGAGACCGAAGGGCACTGTGCAGCATCCTGGAGGTAGGAAGTGGCCCAAGGAAATAACAGCAAGTCTGTAGAAGATCCTAGCTCCTTAATACAGAGTCCCTGAGTTGCACCCTAGAGAAGAGGGAGAGCCTGGGTTCCGTCTACTGACCCCACCAGTGAAGGGAAAGTAAAAATGCCTTACGCAAAGGGGGACAAGGGCTATCAAGCCAGGGTGGGCTAAAGGTGTGACATCGTCATTAGATTTCTGATGTATTGGAAACTTTATTACCTTGGCAGGGATGGGGACTATAAGCAACCTGGCTGGAGAGATGAGTCAAGAAAAAGGGGCAAGCCACCCCAGGCCTTGGAGAGACTGCTGCTGACAAGGGTGCTGGAGCTGAAGAGGCTGTTACACCACGCTTAGCCATGAGGGGGCCCACTGGCTGGTGAGTGACCCCTCTACAGGAAGGTCTCAGAATTAAGTTAGAACAAGCCTGCACAACTCGTAAAGCGGTGAGGGCCATATTACTCCAAAGAAAACAGCTGAGGGCCGAAACCCCGGCTCACCTGCTGCCCTGAAACTGCCGGCCCACTCGGCTCGTCATCCCCCACCCCGCCCGGCTCGCCTCCTCAGCCCCCCCACCGCTGACTCGCCGGCTCCCCCCATCGCCAGCTCACCTGCCTGCCCGCTGCTGGCCTCTTACCTTCTGCCGCTGCCCCCGCCCCCTACCGCTGGCTCACCCTCACTCCCCAGCCTGCCACTGGCCTCTTCACCAGCCCACCCACCGGCCGTTGGCTTGCCCCACCCCGCTGCTTGCCTACTTACCCCCCCGCAGGCTGCACAGTGAGCCCACGTGGGCCGCATGCGGCCCCCAGGCCGCATGTTGTGCAGGCCTGGGTTAGATTCACAATTCTAATACTATGGAGCTAAAACTGATGAATTCAGGGAAACCATTTGTAATGTGGAGCTTTAATAAAGTTCCCTTGATGAACCAAAATAAAGTTTTCTTTATTGAGGCTCAGGTCACCTATTGCTGATTGCAATTTATAGAACCCCACAGAGTTTTTCTTCTAAACTGAAAGGTGATTTATAGACATGAAAAGTATTTTTGATGCCATAAGACAGAGCTGCGACATATTCTAGTTAAAAGCCAGACCAAAGGAAAATCAAAATCTGTGGGCTTAACTTTGTATCTAAATATTACAGCACAGCTTCACTCCTGCATCCTAAGCTCTTTAGTCAATGTCTGGATTGGAAGCAGGATTTCCGGAGCAGTGTTCAAACTGAAATGTGTTAACAGTGGTTTATTTTCACCATCTAATACAGCATCGATTTATTCTGCAGCATTTTATGGACTATCCTTTATGATTGTACCAAAATGCTGATATTTGGGACATAATTATCTCCTGGAAAGTGATTATTCTGCTTATTTATTGGTTGGCTCTGTGACAACAAGACCTAAAGCACTAAGAATACCTTTGGACTCCAAAAAATATTATTGGCACTTCTGGTGGCACAACATGTGCTAATTTTATTTTTTTTGTATAAATGTTTTTGAATGCTGAACACTTCAGATAGGAGGTGGGAATCTACAGTCTTCTGCAAGTGCTGGAAAGGTGAAATTGTAATCATATCAGCACAGTTTCTCTAATTAAAAGAACCATTAGATATATAATGTTTCTAAAAAGGTAACTAAAAATGTATAAATGAAAACCAGTTTTAATAAAATCATAGAATCATAGAATCTCAGGGTTGGAAGGGACCTCAGGAGGTCATCTAGTCCAATCCCCTGCTCAAACCAGGACCAACCCCAACTAAATCATCCCAGCCAGGGCTTTGTCAAGCCTGACCTTAAAAACCTCTAAGGAAGGAGATTCCACCACCTCTCTAGGTAACCCATTCCAGTGCTTCACCACCCTACTAGTGAAAAAGTTTTTCCTAATATCCAACCTAAACCTCCCCCTCTGCAACTTGAGACCATTACTCCTTGTTCTGTCATCTTCTACCACTGAGAACAGTCTAGATCCATCCTCTTTGGAACCCCCTTTCAGGTAGTTGAAAGCAGCTATCAAATCCCCCCTCATTCTTCTCTTCTGCAGGCTAAACAATCCCAGTTCCCTCAGCCTCTCCTCATAAGTCATGTGCTCCAGGCCCCTAATCATTTTTGTTGCCCTCTGCTGGACTCTTTCCAATGTATCCACATCCTTCTTGTAGTGTGGGGCCCAAAACCCATGAACATAAAATATACTGCCCAATTGGAGGATGAATGGGGGCAGGTGAGGGTGGGAGTGACAATGCCAATGATATAGCTGTGGGAATTTATGATTGACTGTATCTCTTCTTAAGAGAAAGCCCTCATGAAAGTGTTATAACAGCTCAAGACAACTAAATCATTTGAATGCCATTGATGTGTGTGTGTGTGTGGGGGGGAGAACACTTGCATTCTTAGTAACTGTGTAAATGTGAAATGTCGGGACAGTGTAAGTTCAATATATCCTCATTACTGCATGAACAGTAAGTTGAGATGGTTCAGAATGGTACTATGGAGGCAAAGAGCTGATTGGAGTATACTGTTTGTTCCATTGCTTATGAGTTGTGATTTAAACATGTCAGGGAGTCAGGGCCAGCTTTAGGCACCAGCAAAACAAGATGGTGCTTGGGGCAGCATATTTCTAGGGGCCGCATTCTGGCACCGGCCATGCCGCCCCTAGAAATGTGCCTCTGCCACCCCAGCTCACCTCCGCTCTGCGCCACCGCCGCTCAGCTTCTCTCCCTCCCTCCCAGGCTTGGCCTGGGAGGGAGGGGGAGAAGCCGAACGGCAGCAGGGTGTGAAACAGCTGTTTCGCGCGCGGCAAGCCTGGGAGGGAGGGGGACGCTCAGCTTCTCCCCTCCCCCCCAGGCATGGAAGAAAAAAACAGGGTGGGGGGGGAAATTTTACCTTTGGGCAGCAAAAATCCTAGAGCCGGCCCTGCAGGAAGTTAGTGTCAGGATGCAATAACCATGTTCTTCTGAGGAGTAATTCATACAGACCTCCAATACCGTGGCACCACCACAGTGATTCAGACTCTTGGGGTGTGGATGGATGCATGAGGAGACTCTGTATCCTCTGCATATGGCAGAGTTGGGTACCATGGCACCTCTGTCTAGGACACTGCAGAAGGGAAGCTTTGGGAAAGGCTAATGCCTGGGCGAACATGTGGCAGTTGGGTGAGTGGCCCTTAGATCACAGCTTCTGTTCTAGCATAATGACCTGAAGTTATGGTCTGCCTACAACCTGCCTTCACTGAGGACTGATCTGATGGCAGGATTTGGGGTCCCAGGATTGAAGGTTACATAAAGGTGGCTAAATGCCTTTCTCCCTACCCACTCACTAGTTGCACCATGCTCAGCTCAGGATCTGAGCCCTTAGGATCAAAGCACTTAAAATAGCGTGCCATCACAGAACGTTATCTAGAAATTGGCACTTCTAGATCGCACTTTCTCCCAAAGACAAACCATGGGAGTGAAGGAGCAGAGTTCCAAGTCAGTGGTTGTCATTGAGCACCACTGGGAGGGAGGATGGGAGGATTAATAAGAATTTTCCTTACCTTTAGTCTGGGAGCTGAAAGCTGATACCTAACAATGACCATCCTGATTATCACCAAGTTTTTTCCCCCTCCTGCTGATAATAGCTCACCTTAATTGATTGGTCTCTTAGCGTTGGTATGGCAAACCCCATCTTTTCATGTTCTCTGTATATATCTTCCTACTGTATGCTCCACTTTATGCATCTGATGAAGTGGGTTTTAGCCCATGAAAGCTTATGCCCAAATAAATGTGTTAGTCTCTAAGGTGCCACAAGTACTCCTCGTTCTTTTTTGCGGATACAGACTAATACGGCCAGCACTCTGAAACTTGATATTAACATGACACCCAAAGTAATTTCGTAGCAGAAAGTTAGTTAAAAGATGAGGGAATTATTATTCATACTTTTATAATGTAGTATAATATAGTATGGGCCATAGATACACACAGAATTACAGATAATATTTTGCAAATTGCCACAAGGCAATGGGATTTAAACTAATTTCCAAGTAATACTCAGGGCTGTGGCTAGAGACCTTTGGATTTTGGTCTGCTAAGCCTCAAAGAGAAACTTTTGATATGTTTTCCCCTGGGGGTTCATCAATAAGATACTGCTGTTCTCTCATCCAATTTGGAGTAACAGCTGTTGTTTGCTTAGGGTGATAATGTGAGTGAGGCTTTTAAATGAGAGAGAAGATGGAAGGTTCAGAATGAAGGAAGATCACAGAATGAACAGTCTGTCCTTCAGAGAGGTGAACAATTCCTCTCCTCTGCTAAACCTTGAAAAAAAAATTTGATTGAAAAACTCCCTCAAAAACAGAGAGAACAGGAATTCATATAAGAACATGACTTGCTGTTGACAAGACTCAGCTTTAAGAAGCTTACAATAAATGAACTGTCTGACACTGGGGCTAATATGGTTTTCCAGATGTGACACTCAGATACAGAAAGTATTAGTGTTGGTACAAAAATCCCAGACCTTTCTGATGCCCATAAAGTAACTCTCTGAACATCCTAAAGCAAGTGACATTCCCAATGCAGCTGGAAGTAAAGAGCAAATCCTATCATAATTACAGCAGCAGATCTAGATATCTTTGAAATTATAATATCAAACTTGAACAAAAGCTCTTATTTACTATATTTCTCAGTAACTCAGAGTTATTCCTCCAAAATAACTGCACTTTTAAAGTCCTCAAACCAGGTTTTAAAAAATATTCTGCCACTAATCTGTTAAATACTTTTAACTGGAAGAAGACGGGGCCTAGACATTAAAGCTAAATTTTCAAAGGGAACTCAATGCCCAACAGCTCCTGTTTTTGTGCTTGTTTGATATTACAATTTCAGAAATATAGAACCCTCCACTCCTGGTGTAATTACTACAGGGTTATACTTTAATTCTGGCCACATTTTCAGTAGTGCGCTTCGCCCAACAGAACCCATTGAGAACAATGCAGGGTGCTCTAGAAAATCTATCCAAAACCATGAATCAGCTCTGTAATGCCACCAAAGTTAAGGGAGTAACCCAGCATAAAACTGGAGAAATACTGGGGTGATAGCTCCTCAGGATACACATTTTAGTTATGCCTTTAGAGAGTCAGAGCTGTTCTGGGAAGGACATTAAGCACCCCCACTCTCGTGTCTCCAGGTTCCTTGGGTGAGTATGGTGACGAGATGATTTTGCTACCCAATGCTCTCCTACCCGTGCTACCTTCAGGTGGCATTTGCCAGCATGCACATCTTTGGTTTTTTCAGTTCCCATAGATGTGCTAGGAAGGGACAGGGAACCCTGAATCAACTAGTGCTGGCTACAGTCTAGCAGTGGGCCTTCCCCAAGTACAGATTTCTAATCTGAATGTCCAAATATCTTCATCTCTGGCTCTGGAGCTCGTTCATATTGGTTGACAGATTAATGCTGTTTGTCTGTACATTCAGATTAGAGACGTACACATCACCAATTTAATTTCAGGTCCCTGTTTTCAAAGAGGAAAATGATTTGGCTGACAAATACATTTCCGGAGCCTGTGGAGTCAGATAATAAGTGCAGAATGTCATTGTTCCAGTCAGGTTCACCCAGGAAACAGCATTTAGCAAAGACTTAAATGGGCTTTGGATCAGGCACTTACTAAGGAGTAAAAAATAAATCTCTTGAAGAATGCTACTTTATTTACTATGTCTCCAATGAATACAACATTTTCTATCATGCAGATAGATGGGTTTTTAATTCATTCAGATTTAAAATACCTTGGTTCATATCAAGCCCATTTCTATATGCACTAATGTCAGTAGTATTGCACATCCGTTCTGAGTCTGATACTTTGTTTTCAAACCCCACATATTTATTTCTTATTTTCAAAGAAATCTGTCAGTTATGTTGCTTTTATTTATTCACTAGGAAAGGGCCTTGCAGCTGAACACTCAGAAGAAACCCTGCAATTACAAGCACTGTGAGTGTTACTTTGAAGAAAATCAAATGCTTCAAGGCCATACTATGCCAATCAGTTTTCAAACAATTTGACGGTGGGAGTTCTGTTTTTAAAAAGTCTGCCACGATACAGTCATCCATAAAGAAATACATTTTAATACCTGGCCTCCACGTGTGTGTGTTGGGAGGGTGGGGGGGGGGGGGGAGGAAATACCCTAGCAATATCCTTCTCAATAAGTTATCTTAAATCTCATTTCATTTCTACTTATGTATAACCAGAGAATCAATACATAATTCTCTGGCAAAATCGTGTGTAAATACATGGTAAATTATATATTTTAACAGTTACTTAGTAGAATAATTATACTGGAATTTACTAAGCAAATCCATAGATTAATTATCACATAATTTGCAATTTCTAGATCTTATCATGCAGTTATAATTTAGAAGCGAGAACTGTGAAGATAATTAGCATTTGATGATATAGCACGGTAATTCCCAGATATTATACTAATAAGTTATTACGTAGTTAAAAAGTTATTTGTGAGCTATTGTGATTCAGACACAGGTTTCTGGTGATCTGGGTTTTATCCCCAGCTTTTCTGTTCCTGTGTTCACGTCAGTTTAGGATACATACTGCAGATCTTAATTGAGCAAAACTCTCACTGAAACCAGGAAGAATTTGATCCTTAACTCACCTCAGGTTGCTCATCTATAAAATGGGGGATGATGATACAGTGGGTGAGGTTACAAAGTAGTCTGATTTTTTTTGACAGTCCATAAAACATCAGTGGCTCTAACAGCACTCCCCATTATGGCCCTGATTCAGCAAAGTACTTCAACACCTGTGTAAAGGTTACAACCCTCCCTGATAAGCTCCCCCTACTGGACTCTCTCCACTCTACCATTCTGGACCCAAATGTTAGGTCCTTCATGCTCTTGGCTTGCTGGGCTGGGCAGTGTTTAGACACTGTTTCTCTGGCTATGGGCCTCTAGGTGCACACTCCAGGTGCAGACCCCACATTCGACACCCCTCTTGGAGTGCTTGCTCTCCAGTAGCTCTTGCACTGAAGTTGTGGACCCTCTGATGCCCTTCTCAGGGACTAGGTGCCTGTGTAAGCAAGTAACACAGGCTCTGCAAAGGAATTTCTAAACATGCACTTTACTCCTAGGGAAACTTTGGGGAGGGATAGCTCAGTGGTTTGAGCATTGGCCTGCTAAACCCAGGGTTGTGAGTTCAATCCTTGAGGGGGCCACTTGGGGATCTGGGGTAAAAATTGGGGATTGGTCCTGCTTTGAGCAGGGGGTTGGACTAGATGACCTACTAAGGTCCCTTCCAACCCTGATATTCTATGATTCTATGAAACTACAAGAGAGAGTAGATCTATAGAAAAATAAAAAACGCCTGCCTCAGCTTCCTCACCCCAACTGAGAGTCCTTCGGGTCTTAGTCAGTGTTGGACAGAGAGTCCAGGTTTCTTCTGCACCCCCTCTCCTCCTGCCAAGTCCTGTCTTCTGATTCTGGTCTGTCTTTTCTTGAAACCCCAATGACCTCTGGCTTTATAAGCACAGCTTTGATCATGAATCCTGGTGTGAGACCTCATGCCCCAGCCTTGCTACATTCACATGCCCTCCACAAAGAAGGTTGGCAGGAGAGAGGGGAGCTAATAAGAGACATTATAATAAGAGACTCAGACTAACACGGCTACTACACTGAAACCTGTCATTATGCAAGGCCGTATGGAGTGGATATCCATCAACGTCATGAAAAAACTCGCACAGATACAGACAGACATCATCTTCCTTTCCAAATGCAAACAGATGGACATCATACCAAAAGGACTAAAGGTAAAAAATCCATTACAATCTATTTATCACACAGATTATGCCGAGAGATTGTGCCACACACTCTCAAAGAAACTGCGAAACCACCTGATCAACATCCTATACAGCAAACAGGGAAAGATTAAGACTGAGCTCTCAAAACTGGATACTCTCATAGAAAACCAACCTTCCACACAAACTTCTTCATGGATTGACTTTACAAAAACTAGACAAGCCATTTACACAAACTTTGCTTCTTCACAAAAGAAAAAGGACACTAAACTATCTAAACTGCTGCATGCCACAAGGAACCACAACAGTAGTTCCCTTAACCCACCCAACAATATTGTTAATCTTTCCAGCTATACTCTCAGCCCAGCAGAAGAATCTGTCCTATCTCAGGTCCTCTCCTTTTGTCCCTACAGACCCACAAACATGATACAGTTCTGCGGCGACCTAGAATCCTACTTTCGACATCTCCGACTCAAAGAATATTTCCAACACACCTCTGAACAACATACTAACCCACAGAATCCTTCCTACCAAAACAACAAAAAGAAGGATTCTGCGTGGACTCCTCCTGAAGGTCAAAACAACAGACTGGACTTCTACATAGATTGTTTCCGTCGACGTGCATGGGCTGAAATTGTAGAAAAGCAGCATCACTTGCCCCATAATCTCGGCCGTACTGAAAACAACGCCATCAACAGCCTTAGGAACAACTCTGACATCATAATCAAAAAGGCTGACAAAGGAGGTGCTGTCGTCATCATGAATAAGTTGGAATATGAACAAGAGGCTGCCAGGCAGCTCTCTAACTCCACATTCTACAGGCCATTATCCTCTGATCCCACTGAGGAGTACCAAAAGAAACTACACCATCTGCTCCAGAAACTCCCTGGAAAAGCACAGGAACAGATCTGTACAGACACGTGCCTAGAACCCTGACCAGGAGTATTCTATTTGCTACCCAAGATCCATAAACCTGGAAATCCTGGACGCCCCATCATCTCAGGCATCGGCACCCTAACAGCAGGATTGTCTGGCTATGTGGACTCTCTCCTCAGGCCCTATGCTACCAGCACTCCGAGCTATCTTCGAGACACCACTGAGGAAACTACAATCCATCGGTGGTCTTCCAGAAAACACCATCCTGGCCACTATGGATGTAGAAGCCCTCTACACCAACATTCCACACAAAGATGGACTACAAGCCATCAGGAACAGTATCCCTGATAATGCAACGGCTAACCTGGTTGCTGAACTTTGTGATTTTGTCCTCACCCACAACTATTTCACATTTGGGGACAATATATACCTTCAAGTCAGCGGCACTGCTATGGGTACCCGCATGGCCCCACAGTATGCCAACATTTTTATGGCTGACTTAGAACAACGCTTCCTTAGCTCTTGTTCCCTAATGCCCCTACTCTACTTGCGCTACATTGATGACATCTTCATCACCTGGACCCACGGAAAAGAAACCCTTGAGGAATTCCACCCATGATTTCAACAATTTCCATCCCACCATCAACCTCAGCCTAGACCAGTCCACACAAGCGGTCAATTTCCTAGACTCTACTGTGCTAATAAGCGATGGTCACATAAACACCACCCTATACCGGAAACCTACTGACCGCTATACTTACCTACATGCCTCCAGCTTCCATCCAGAACACACCACACGATCCATTGTTTACAGCCAAGCTCTAAGATACAACCGCATTTGCTCCAATCCCTCTGACAGAGACAAACTCCTACAAGATCTCTATCAAGCATTCTTAAAACTACAATACCCACCTGCTGAAGAGAAAAAACAGATTGACAGAGCCAGAAGAGTACCCAGAAGTCACCTACTACAGGACAGGCCCAACAAAGAAAATAACAGAACGCCACTAGCCGTCACCTTCAGCCCCCAACTAAAACCTCTCCAGCGCATCATCGAAGATCTACAACCTATCCTGAAAGATGATCCCTCACTCTCACAGATCTTGGGAGACAGACCAGTCCTCGCTTACAGACAGCCCCCCAACCTGAAGCAAATACTCACCAGCAACCACACACCATACAACAAAAACACTATCCCAGGAACCTATCCTTGCAACAAAGCCCAATGCCAACTCTGTCCATATATCTATTCAAGTGACACCATCACAGGACCTAATCACATCAGCCACACCATCAGGGGCTCGTTCACCTGCACATCTACCAATGTGATATGTGCCATCAATGCCCCTCTGCCATGTACATTGGCCAAACTAGACAGTCTCTACGCAAAAGAATAAATGGACACAAATCTGACATCAGGAATCATCACATTCAAAAGCCAGTAGGTGAACACTTCTACCTCTCTAATCACTCAGTAACAGACTTAAAGGTGGCAATTTTGCAACAGAAAAACTTCAAAAACAGACTCCAACGAGAAGCTGCCAAACTTGAATTAATATGCAAACTAGATACCATTACCTTAGGTTTGAATATAGACCGTGAATGGCTCAGTCGTTACATTAATTAAATCTATTTCCCCCAGTTAAATATCCTTAACACCTTTGTGTCAACTGTCTGTAATGGGCCATGTTGATTATCACTTCAAAAGTTTCTTTCCTACTGATAACAGTTCCTTTCAATTAATTAGCCTTTTACAGGTGGTATGGTTACTTCCACCTTTTCATGTTTCTCTGAATGTATAAATATCGTCCCACTGTATGTTCCATTCTATGTATCCGACGAAGCGGACTGTAGTCCACGAAAACTTATGCTGAAATAAATTTGTTAGTCTCTAAGGTGCCACAAGTATTCCTCTCATTTTTTTTATTAGAAAATCAATGATCCTTCCTGGAAGTCCCCATTGTCCTGCTAGGACATGGTTAATTACTGATGGTCCTTAATGTCTATCCCATTCAGGGGCAGACACCCAGGTGCCAGACTCCTTCCCCTTAAAACAAGAGGTATGATGAATGAATATGGTTAAAGACACTCATAAGGTATAAACATAGACTTCATAGCATCACAGTGGAATTCAGAAGTGCACATAGACTGGTTCCTAAACTATCACAGTAAGTGTAAGCATGTTGTAGTTCCATTGACTTCATTACTTACAGGTCCCTGTTCAACATAGGGAAAATTGCTCCAGCCAGAAATCACTTATACAAAAAGGAAGTTAAAATAACTCTTTACAGTTGTAGGAGCAGCAGTGATCTGTATGCTCTGTATAACCTGTATGCTCAAGAGGTCTGTTACACTTCCACCCCATGCTTTTGTCCCCTTTCCCTCTTTGAATACCTGTAAAGTGGCTTTCCCCCCTCCCCCTCCCTCCTGGAATGCAAGTGGGTTCTAACCCACGAAAGCTTATGCTGAAATAAATTTGTTAGTCTCTAAGGTGCCACAAGTATTTCTTTCTTTCTTATTTTCTTTTTGTGGGATGAATGGGCTGCTTGAACAGCTGGAAGATCAGAAGAGCTCCCAGGTAGACAAGGTGTCTGGAACTCGAATTAGGCAGCGATTACATGATCAGATACAGTGATCCCCAATGCATGGATACTGCATGGACACTGCCCGAGGTGGAGTGTGACCAACCAGATGAAGCCAAGTCATCTCTAGTTGCAGGCCATGAGGAGCAGGTCCTTAAAAGGGGAAGGGGCCATGTGCTCAGGAGTGTACTCACAAGATTGTACCTCCCGTGAAGGCCCTTTGTTCGGACCACCTGGCCACATTGCATTCCATCGTGCCTCGGGAAGACTTACCTCCATTGCACCGTCCATCACTGCACTGTGGGACACTTACCTTGAAGGATCCTGGCATCTCTAGTGCCGTGCCTGTCCTGGGAGTGTGAGTATGTGAGTGTGAGTGTGACACCCTCCCCTTTCTTTAGAGCTTAGCTATCAGTATAATAAACGTGCTGCTTTCTGCCAAACTCTGGTGGGTCATTAGTCATCCCTTAGCTTACTAGCTGGCCCAATTTCAGATAACATTACCACCTCCTAGGCATGCTGTGAGGCTAAATTACTGAATGTTTGTATATCACTCTGAAATGATTAGCGGGGAATTGTAATAGATGTACAAGATGTTAGTATAACAATATCCAAACAATCATGTCTTACAAAGTTTGAACAAAATTATCCCTTCCCATGCTGGGGAAACCTGCAGAAAGGGAAAACGAATGCAATGACATTGGCAACACAGTAGCAGCTGTGCTGCTGCACTGTAGACATTACAGCAACAGAAGGAGTTTTTCCATTGCTGTAGTAAATCCACCTCTCTGAGGGATGGTAGGTAGGTTGATGGAAGAATTCTTCTGTCCACTTAATGGTGTCTACATCGGTGCTTAAGTCGACTTAATTACATCTCACAGGGCATGAAATTTTTCACAGCCCTGAGCAATGTAGTTACGCTGACCTCACTTTGTAGCGTGGACCAGCCCTCTGTTTCAGGACATGGGGAAACCTAACATCTCTCCCCATATCTTTAGTAGCAGAGACTGAGGCCTGATCTACAGTACGGCAACTTCAGGTATGTGCATAGCATAGCTGAAGTCGACTTATCTTAGGTAAGTCTTAGGTCGACTTACCTTGCCGTCCTCTGGGGATAGCTCGGGGTACTCGGGGATCAATTTATCGCGTCTACGCTAGATCCCCAATAGATTGATCACTACCCGCCGATCCGGGGGGTAGTGTAGACGTACCCCAAGAAGGGGCATGGCTAAGCCCAAGGGTTCATATGGAGCCTTAGGTCTAACCACATGGAGTGACTTCCTCCTAGCAGCACAGCTGGCTTAGTAGCTACACTACCATAGGTACCCTAGTCCATGGCTGTTCTCTCTTTCCCTGCTTTAAGTGGATGTGGTAGAAACCCCAAACACATGGTGGGGCTGTTGCCAGTTCAAAGGTAGGAAAGCATGAGTCATATAGCTGCTACTTGTAGCCATGATCTTCAGCCACTTTTGACTAGTGCTTATGTGCACTTGCTCCTTTACTACTATTATGTGTATTAACTAACTATGTGTATTAGGGACTGTACAGACACATAGGGAGCGGCAGTGCAGTGAAGGGGATCTTAACATCCCGTGCAGACTCATTGAGAGAAATTTGGAGCCCCAGTCGTGTTTGGGACTGCACCCCCTCCCGGTCCCATTTCACTTTATTTATACAGATGTCTTGGGGCGGGGGGGGGGGGGGGTTGAGCATGAGTACAATTGTCCCCTTTTCCTGCTCTCATCAGCCCTGATCCTGTGTAATTTTACATTGCCTTGTGTGTCTTTTATTATAGTATCTTTTTAATTTCCCAGCCTTTTTACCTACTATGTGGGTTTGAGTTTGGTTTTGTTATATAATTATATTGGAATGTTATATTATGTTGCATCACTAGATTAAAATTCCTTCCCTCCAATTTTATTTACTTTCTAGAAATTTCTCATTTACCTGATTTTCTGAAAAAGCAGTAATAACATTCTGAGGGTATGTAAAAACCTACACAAGTTATGGAATGCATCCTGTTTTGTGGCATCTACATTGCTACAGGGAAACTGGTCATAACTCTTCTAGTCAGACAACTGTTATCAGTCCAAAACCTTCTGTCAGGAAAAAGCAGCATTAGCTGGTGGCCAGCTATTAAAATAATTCCAGCCACTTTTATAATTATCTCTTCTTTTACGTTCATTTAACATGTGTTTTTTACCTTGTGCTGGTGCAGCGTGCTTTGGAACTGTGATATAAAAAAAGCCATTAAGACTTACAAAAGAGAACCATTTTTTCTGTATCTGAATTGTGTTAATCACTTAATTCTATTTTTTGATAGTCTTTGGAACTAATTCCCTACTGGAACAGCCCTAAGATCCTGTGTTACTCAAACAATTCTACAGTATGTAACATGGCTGTCATTAACGCTGTTTCTAAAATGCATTTGTCACCCTTTCATGCCTATCTGAAATCTACCTTGACAAGTATTATAGTTAATGGAGAACTGGGCTCTTTATAGTAATAA
Organism: Macrochelys suwanniensis; assembly: GCA_033296515.1. Taxonomy (NCBI): domain Eukaryota; kingdom Metazoa; phylum Chordata; order Testudines; family Chelydridae; genus Macrochelys; species Macrochelys suwanniensis. The sequence goes on from CM065777.1 coordinate 162,774,250, forward strand.
ATCCATCAGGTAACATTAGGTCTAGCAGCTCATATACCCTACTTGTGCCTTGTAACATGCTTGTGCTATACATTACTTGGTCTAATAATGTATACTTAGTATATAGCTCAATTAATATTCTTTACAGTTAATAATAGTCAGTGTACCTAACCTTTCATGGAGCTCTTAACAACCTAGTTTATTTAAATGAATTCTGTTTTATTTGAATACCATTCTGATCATTTCAGAGCAGATAAAGGAATTGTGCATTATTGTGCTCTGATCTTGCACTATGCCCTGTTTTGCAGTCTGTGGAGGACTGGTAACAGTTCATGAGTTGTTTAATGGAGTGTAAAACAAATCACTTCAGCCTCAGGAATAAAAGTGCATAAATGGCTCACTCTAAAGGTTACTCTCTTAATCTCTGATGTTCTAAGAATTGCCCCTTCTGATAGATGGATTAAGGCCAAGCCTTAAGGGATGTAAACTGAATTATAATCAAGTGAAATCTGAACAGTTTCAGTGCTTGCAGATGTACTGTATCCTCACCAGTTATCCAGTCTAATTTCTTATATAACCTGTTAGTTCATTGCTACCTGTGCCCCATATATGCTCTTTCAGTCCCTCTCCCCTCCTCTTCATTGTAACTTCAGTACTAAATACTGAGCCAGGATTGCAAAGTGCAAAGCAGCTCAGCGGTGATGAGAGAAAGCAAAGGAAGACCTGTTACAACAGCTCACACTCTCATACACAATTCCTTACATTATCGCCTAATTAAATTGTAGATAATTCTTGGACTGTTGTATAGAGGGTAACAGGCTGACAGTGTACTAGATATTTATACATATGAGCGTTCTGAGTGAACAGCAGCATTTATTGAAAGGATTTGAAGCTGTTTTGTGTCTAGCTTCTAAGGTAAATGTTCTGCCACTGAATTAAGGATTTCCTGTTAATTCAATGTAGTACAACATTAACTAGGCACTACTATAAGACAGCTACTTAACGCCAGCTGAAAGCATTCGAGTACAGACGCTTACTACAGCAACAAAGGCTTTTTCCATCACTAGTAAATCCACCACCTCAAGAGGTGGTAACTAGGTCAACAGAAGAATTCTTCTGTCGATCTAGTTGCATCTACACTGTGGGCTAGTTTGACTTGCATTTCATGCCCTGTGCAATGTAGCCAGGTTGACCCAAATTTTAGGTGTAGTCACCAAAGGCCTGGTCTAAGTCACATTTTTAAAAGTGACTTTGAATCACTGAAGGCTAGATCCACACCTCAGCTGCCTAACAACCACTGAAAGCTCCTAAACCTAAAATTTAGTCTGTCAAAGCTCCTTGTTCACCTGCCATCTAATCCAGTAGGAACCTCAGTTTCCACTGATAAAATCTCCTGGCAGCTTAAAAACCTGACAGTGGGCATGTGCACAGCTGCCTAAATCCTGATTCCTGGCTCACACCTAAATCTTGGTGGAATCCTCAAAGTAGGTATTTTGCTGGTGATGCTTCTGCTTCCTAACCCCCTCTCATCCTATGGCCCAGTGGTTAGAGCCATAGGCACCAACTCCGTGGGTGCTCCAGCCCTGGAGCAATCATGGGGAAAAATTAGTGGGTGATTAGCACCCACCGGCAGCCAGCTCCTCCCCCTCCCCACCAGCACCTCCTGACCACTGATCAACTCCTCCCTCTCCCTCCCAGTGCCTCCCGACCACCACAATCAGCTGTTCCACGGCATACAGGAGGCGCTGGGGGGAGGGAGAGGAGCGGAGACAGGATGCGTTCAGGGGAGGGGGTGGAACTGGGCGGGAAGGGGTAGAGTGGGGTGAAGACTGGGGGAGAGGGCCTGGGGCAGAGCGGGGGCAGGAAGAGGTGGGGCGAGGTGGGGGCTTGCAGGAAGGGGTGGAGTGGGAGTGGGGCCTGGGGCAGAACAGGGGTTGAGCACCCCTGGGCAAGGGGGAAGCTCCCGCCTGTGGTTAGAGCACTCACTCCGGATGTGGGAGACTCAACTTCAAATCCCCACTCTGTCTGAGGGGAGCAGAAACTTGAACTCAGGTCTCCTAGTTCTCGGGTGAGTGCCCTAACATCAGGCTATTGAATATGCTGGGTTTGACGTCTGTCTTAGTCTCTCCCCTGATGAAGCGCTCCCATTTTGCTTAAAATACTTGAATAGTCATTGGAGCAGGGACTTGAACCTGACTGTAGCACATCCCAGGGGAATGCTCTAGCCAGTAGGCTGTTGGGTAAAAGTGGATATTACCACCACTTCTGCCTCTGTTGTTGTGAGACAGGAGTGACCTGACTCAGGTGCTCAACTCCAGGTGAGGGTTCATGGCTGTGAATCTCAAGTGGAGATAGGTGCCTCAGTCCCTGAGAGAGGAGGGGGTAAGTCACACCCCTCTCCACAGCATTTCCTATTGGCTAGCTTAAGTGGCTCCCTGCTCAACTTGCTGGCTTTTCAGATACATCCTTAGGCACCTAACTCACCTATGCATTGTATGGGGAGCCTGGTTGCCTAGTTAGACTGAGGATTCCACTAGGAAGCAGGGTGCCTAGAGTTAGGCACTGCAGTGACTAACTCAAGTCCCCTTTGTGGATCTAGCACTTAGGTTCCTGAGTCCCATTGGCTTCCAGAGACTTAGGGCTGGTCTACATTGAAAAGTTACATCAGCATAAGTATGTCTCTCAAGGTTGTAAAAAATCCACACACCTAAGTGACATTGTTATACTGACCTAACCCTTCGTGTAGACAACGCTCGGGAGAGCTTCTCCCGCCAACCTAGCTACCGCCTCTCAGGGAGGTGGATTAACTACACCGGCAGGAAAATTCTCTCCTGTTGGCTTAGTGTCTCATTAAAGTGCTACCGTGGTGCAGCTGTGCTGATGCAGCATTTCAAGTGTAGATTTGCCCTTAGTTAAACCAACCTAACCCCCAGTGTAGACAACGCTAGATCAACGGAAGAAATTTTATGTCAACTTAACTATCGCCTCTCAGGAGTTGGTATAATTGCACCAGTGGGAGAACCCCTGCTGCCAGCATAGGCAGTGTCTACTCTGAGCACTTGAGTGGCACAGCTGTAGTGTTTCAAGTGTAGACAAGCCTTTAGGCTCCTAAGTACCTGTGTCACCTTTGAAAATGGGACTTAGCCATCTAAATCTCAGGCCTCACACTGATGCGCAGAGCACCATCTAAATCCTTTTAAGAATCTGGGCCTAAGTAGCGTGCCCAAAGTCTCACAGAAAATCACTGACAGACCCAGGATCCGCTGAGTTCTTTAACCCACAAAACATCCTTCTCCCCTGAATGAATAGTTTCCCCACAATCTACAACCCACATCCCTTCTATTTATGGAACATCTAGCTGGCAAAATATTTATGCAGGGACTGATTTCATCTCTAGCAATATCTCCCTATAAACAGATTGGTTATACTACCATTTCTACACAGAGAAGCAGAACCCTTTTGCAACTGCATGTGCAAAAAATATAAGGGGTAACTTAGAGCAGGAGTGTGGCTACAAATGCATTGTTCAAACAACTGGAAACTGTATTCCTCAATGTGTCCATATAAATGCACTATCTTACTTGACATCAAATTTGACCTGCTATCATAATGGAAAAAAGGATATAATCTCTCTCTCCTGGGGACAACATACACTGAAAGCCTGACTAACTGAAAATGGCTGTTCGGTCACCTGAAAGTCATTTTACAGAGTAAGTGAATGCTGCTTAAATGAGATATGCATAGCCCTGTGTATGCCACAATTAAACAATTACTCTTTTGATCACTCGAGGCCCTGAATATGAGTGTATAAGTGGTGACCAGGCCGGCACCAGTGAACCAATGATCCTACAGTCTCTATTCATAAAATGCAAGGGCAAAAAAGCTTATACTCACTGGAAAAAGGGAGACTTCAAGGTGACATAAAATGAGATGCTTTCAAAATTACTCAAGAGACTTTTTTTTAAATGATTGCTGGTAAGTTTATTATTAGGCTTTTCTTTGTTACATCGTAGTGTCTGAGCACCTCTCAAACATTAATGAATTAATCTCAAACGCCTTCCCTAGAAAGGGAATTAAAATTGTCCCCATTTCATAGACAAGAAATTGAAGTTCAGAGATTAAGCACCAGGTACAAGGTTACACAACAAGTCTTTGTCAGAGTTGGAAATAGTAACTAGATCTTTTTAAGATTCAGTTTAGGGCCTTATTTCTTTCTCTTCTTAAAAGGGTAAAGCATTCAAAAGTTCAGCTATGTAACAACATAACAGGAAACTAGAATTAAGCAAAGAACTTAGGCAAAACCTAATAAGCTACTGAGCATGTGATTGAAGCAAGCATACTGACTTTGAGAAAACCAGGTTTCTCTATGGAAAAAGAGGAGAGTGGGGAAAAAGCAGATGGGAGTAGAGTACATTTAGCACTCATTGAAGTCTATGGCAAACTCCCATTGACTGCAATGGTGCAGGATCAGACCTATAATGAAGAAGGAATGCTGGGCTAGGGAGTCTTTCTCAAGTTACACTTGCTGAAAAATCCTATCATATGATATAGCCTATGCTTTAATGCTGAGACTTCTGTTATATAAACCATGAAACATGAAGAGACATTCACAATTAAAGCTGAAACACCCCAACTTCCTGACATACTGGGCGATAGTCTGACCTTACTGGAATCAATTGCAAAACGTCCATTGATTGCAATGGGGCCAGGATTTCACCCACTGGTTTTAACCTGCCTTTTTGACCTGAAGTACAAGTTGCAAATGTAAAATCAATGAATATTTTAATTACTAACCACACTGCTTGGTTAATATCAAATCAGCTTTTACCAGCAGTTCACCAATGGTGGTATCTGAGCTCAGGTCTACATAACAGACTGATATGGTGTGACTGGGATCCCAGGGGAGCCACACAGAGGTTACTCAATTAGGGAGAATGAGACAGACAATCCCCATAGCTGGTGGATATTCCGATACTTAGATTTACCAGGCCAGCACAAAACAGCTTCTATAATATCTTACTGGTTACCCAGAAGCCAACAACACAGTTCTCTTAAAGCAACCCAGCCTCAGGCCTCCACACAGATGCCCAAGTCAAATATGAGGATTACTGACAATCTTATTCATCATATAAGAAAGTTCTACCAATCCCAAAGGATTGGACACATTACCTCCCAGATTAATGAATATTCCATATCTTACCCAAGTACATGCTTACAGCCAATTCTTAATTAAATTAAAATGTATTAAAAAAGAAAAGAGAGTATTGGTTAAAAGATCAATATACATACAGTAACTCCTCACTTAATGTTGTAGTTATGTTCCTGAAAAATGCGACTTTAAGTGAAACGATGTTAAGCGAATCCAATTTCCCCATAAGAATTAATGTAAATAGTGTGTGTGGGGGGCGTAGGTTCCAGGGAGATTTTTTGCCAGACAAAAGGCATTATATACATTTTAAACAATTTTTAAAAAGCAATTTAATACTGGTATCGGGTGGGGGTGCAGGAGTCAAGGCAGGGGGCTGGGTGTGTGTGAGGGGGTGCAGGGGTCAGGGCAGGGGTGTGTGGGGGTGCAAGAGTCAGGGCAGGGGGCTGGGGTGTGTGTGAGGGCTGTGCAGGGGGCTGGGTGTGTGTTAGGGGGGTGCAGGGATCAGGGAAGGGGGCTGGGAGGTGTGGGGGGTGCAGGGGTCAGGGCAGGGAGCTGGGGAGGTGTGGGGGGGTGCAGGGGTCAGGGCAGGGAGCTGGGGAGGTGTGGGGGGTGCAGGGGTCAGGGCAGAGGGCTGGGGTCATGGGGGTGCTTACGGCAGGGGGCTGGAGAGGGTATGCCCTGATTCCAGCCCCTTCCCCAAGGCCCCGCCCCTGCCTCTTCTCCTCCTCCACCCCCCCACCCCGAAGCAGCGAGCACGCTGAGGCTTCACTCCTCCTCCTCCCTCCTGCTGGCAAGCAGCTGATTGGCAGGGAGAGAGGGGGAGGGGAGGGAACGTAGCATGCTGGGGAAAGAGGTGGGGGAGGAGCTTGGCTGCCGGCAGAGCCCTGCTGGAGCAGGAACTGGCAGCACTAAGCTTCTGCCCCCACTGGGGGCGGGGGGGGAGCTGAGAAGAGCGGGCCAGGCCGGGCCATAGCAGGCCCCCTTTGGACCGTGGGCCCGGTGCCATGGTAAATCCAGTACTGTTTAGGAGGCAGGAGGGAGGCAGGAGGAGCAAGGACTCGGCACGCAGGCTCCCCACCCCCTCCCCCCGCCCTGCCTTCTGCCCGGGGCAATCAGCTGGTTTGAGGCAGAGAAGGGAGGGAGAGCCTGCGCACCGAGTCCTCGTTCCGCTCCCCTCCCTCCTGCCCGGAGCAGCAAACTCCTGGCCAGCTGGCATGGGCCATATGAGATAGTGGAAGCCATTGGGGAAGCGGACTATAAGGTCAGACAACCAGACCGCCGAAGACCAGAGCAGATCTACCACATAAACTTACTGAAGCCCTGGGGTGACCGAGAGACGTGCCTGGTCATTCGGAGAGCTCCACCTCAGACGGACGACCCACAGGGGCAGGTGAGGATATCCCCCGCATTAGCCCCAGAACAACGAACAGAGGTCATTGATATGATCCAATGGAACCAAGATGTGTTCTGTACACAGCCGGGCCATACGACACTGGTCCAACATCATATTGTCACCAGGCCCGGAATATGGGTGACGATAAGATCTTATCGGATACCGGAAGCTAAAAGAGAAGAAATTAGGACAGAAGTGAAGAAGATGTTGGAACTTGGGGTTATTGAAGAATCCCACAGCCAGTGTTCCAGCCCTATCGTCCTAGTACCCAAGCCTGATGGCACCCTGAGGTTTTGCAACGACTTCCGGAAGTTGAATGAAGTATCCCAATTCGATGCCTATCCGATACCACATGTTGATGAGCTAGTTGATCAATTAGGCAAGGCCCGATACCTAACCACTCTGGACCTGACCAAAGGATATTGGCAAATTCCCCTGGCCAAGAACGCCAAGGAGAAGACTTTTTTCTCCACACCTGATGACCTGTTCCAATACACTGTCCTTCATTTCAGACTCCATGGGGCCCCTGCAACATTCCAATGACTTATGGATAAATTGCTGCGACCCCATGCCAGGTATGCCGCCGCCTATTTAGACAATATAGTCATCCATAGCCCTGACTGGGAAATGCACCTAGAAAAAGTAGAAGCGGTATTAGATGCCCTGCGGAAGGCCAGCCTCACTGCCAACCCTCTCAAGTGCATGATAGGACTAGCTGAGGCCTGATACCTTGGGTATGTAGTAGGGAGAGGCTTGGTAAAACCTCAATGGAACAAAGTCGAGCCAATACAAGATTGGCCTCAGCCAGTCTGTAAAAAGCAGGTCAGAGCATTTCTAGGGTTAGCAGGGTAATGTCGGAGATTCATCCCTCATTTCACCACAAGAGCAGGGCCATTAATGGACCTGATAACGGCTTGGGGCCCCGAGATAGTAAAGTGGTCTGATGCGGCAGAAGGAGCATTCACAGGTTTAAGGACAGCCCTTTTCTGCCATCCAGCACTCATAGCCCCAGACTTCGAGAAGGAATTCGTCCTACAGTTATACCATGTTGTCAAAAAGTGTATGATGTGTATGGGGTCAAGTAATTAAAGGCTGCAGCCCAAGGCATACACACAAAGGTGCAAGTTAAAGTTGCACATATGCAGTCTTAGCTGTTGTCTTTCCAGACTTTTAGTGCTTAAATGGGCAGCTTTAAGGTAGAGTTATGAATAGGATTTCCTAGACTTTTTTTTAAAAAAAGAAAAACGTATAAAAAGGAGTGGAGTCACTTTCCAGGACTTTAAAGCTCTCGTTGGCTTGCCAACCATCCTGGAACTAAGCACATCTGGAACATGCTGTCCCAGGCATCTGGGTAGAGTCACAAGGTATTGCTGCTCTTCTGTGCACTTTAGGAGGTTAGTGAGACAGAGCCCCTTTCCTGCAAAGCTTCAGAGCTATGCTGCTCCTTAGGTGCCTCAGAACAGAAAGCACCCAAAAGCCTTCCCTTAACACCTTATTGCCTTACGAGTTATTCTGAGCTTGCAGATCACTTGCCTCAAAACAGCACACATTACAAAATGCTCAGGAACCCCCCTTTGCCTGAAACTTCCAGTATGCAGCTAAGTTACCAAGTGCAGGCTCAGTGTAGTTTTCCTTAGCTGTACACTTTACCAGCTTAATGACAATCCCTGTTAAAACATAGAGTGCATCAGCAATGTGCCATTTTCAAAGGGACATCATAACTCAGTAAATCAAAACCATTTTTCACTAAGCCATGCTGGGACTGGGGCAGAGAAGAAGGTTAGCCATAACTAACTTTTTGACAACTGCCATGCTCCCCTCCCCCACCCCATATACGCTACTCCAGTGGTCCCCAACGTGGTTCCCACGGGCGCCATGGCACCCTCCGGGGCATTTATGTGCGCCCGCCATCAGGGCCGGCGCCAAGGAAAGAAGAGGAGAGGAGCATCTGCCGGAGAAGCATCGCCACTGAAATGCCGCTGCGCAGTGCTTCCAGTGGAGAAGCTTTTGCCGAAATGCTGCCAAGGAGCACTTCCAGTGGAGAAGCTTTTGCCGAAATGCTGCCGAGGAGCACTTCCAGCAGAGAAGCTATCGCCGAAATGCCGCCGAGGTGCGCTTCCGGCGGAGAACCATAGCCACCGAAATGCCGCTGAGAAGTGTCGCTGGCTGCCACACTGATGAAGGGATGAATGTGCCCTTGGCCACAGAAAGGTTGGGGACCACTGCGCTACTCTGCCCTGTGAACTCAGCAAAGAATCTGGTTCCCGCTTTCTGTAGGTGGATGAATCAAAAGGAAAGTGAGACTGAACAGGTATTTGTTACATGAAATAGGAGCTCCATCAAGCTTCTCTTAATGGTTATGGCATGCCACTCCCTACTGTGTGGAAAGTTCAGTACAATGTAGAAGGTTTGAGAAATAACACCACCATGAGAAATCACTAATGAGAAAACAGGCGATGTGTGAAAGCCTGGGGAAACTCACCCAGTGAGCAAACACACACTCTCATGCTCTTTTCTCCAAGGTTCTGAGCCTCGAGAGAAATGTACTTAAAGTCAGTGGTGAGCACGCCAAGAAAACACTTAAGAACTTAAAATGTGCTGGTTTTGTTCTGGGCTTGCAAAGTCTCTGTCTCCAAGTCCAGCTCTTCCTCCTTTCTCTTATTTAAATTTTAATTGAAAAAACATTTTGCCATTATTGCTGTCAGGGAAACATCAGCTCCTCTTGCAGTTCAGTGTTTTTGTTAAAATTTGGCAAGCCCAGTTAAGGACTCCTTGTCCATCAACCATCTCCCTTGACTTGTACTTCTGACCGACAGACACAGGTCTTCTTAAGGGTGGGAGACCCAGTCTGATAGCCCAATCCGGCATCTGGTGTAAAACGTCAGGGGCTAACTAGAACCCTTTCTCCACTTCAGGTTGCAGACAGGCAGCCTTCTTCACCACTAAGTTCAGTTGGGTCATATCTCCTGCGGATGGGTCAATGACTCACAGTGGTGTGGAAAAGACTCTGTAAATCCTGGTGATCTGCCATGTAAAACTTTAAAAGATGCCTAAAATTGCAACAATACAGTACTGTGAAAATCCATACGTAAACATCCTACTGTTCATAGGAGACAAGAGGGCAGATCACTAGTCATCTAAAATTTGACTCAACAGATTATGCACTGTAAGGAACAAGGGATGACCATGGTAACCTACAAAATCTCTTTCTCCTCTAATTTCTGTGACTTGCTGGTAACTGTCCAATACATTTTAGTTCACATAATCCACATGAAGTGGCTGATGCAGTACGGCATTACTGGGCTACAGCAACAGGATAGAAAAATATTCACATAAGAGGGAAAAAATGCTGTGACTATAAGAAGGAAAGAAATGGGTGATGATATGAGACGGTTCTAAAGATCTGTTGCTTTTGAGGCCTCATTGGGATCTGCTAGTATAAACTTCTATCAGAAAACATTATCCTAGCTGTTATGATGCTGCAGTATATGTATTCAGGGTAGGAACAGCAAACCACTCTCTTATTGCTTGTAGAGTGGTAGAAATATCAGTGTGACAAACCCTCTATGATGTCCATTCAACGTGAATGGTTTCAAAAGAATGTGTTTTGTCTGGGGTGGTAGGAAGGCAGTCGGTTTGTGCTTTGCTTTGGGCTCAGTGAGCATGGGGTCCAGATGACAGCTGCCTAGGGCAGGGGTGGGCAAACTTTTTGGCCCGAGGGCCACATCTGGGTATGGAAATTGTATGGCGGGCCATGGGTGCTCATGAAATTGGGGTTGGGGTGCGGGAGGGGCTGAGGGCTCCGGCTGGGGGTGCAGGCTTTGGGATGGGGACAGAAATAAGGAGTTCAGGGTGCGGGAAGGGGGTCTGGGCTGAGGCAGTGGTGTGGAGGGGGGGTGAGGGCTCCAGCAGGGGGTACAGGCTCTGGGGTGGGGCTGGGGATGAGGGGTTAGGGGTGCAGGAGGGTGCTCTGGGCTGGGAGCAAGGGGTTCAGAGGGTGGGAGGAGGATCAGGGCAGGGGCAGGGGGTTGGGTGTGGGAGGGGATCAGGGGTGCAGGCTCCAGGTGGCACTTACCTCAAGCAACTCCCGGAAGCAGCAGCATATCCCTCCTCTGGCTCCTATGCGGAGGTGCAGCCAGGCGGCTTGGCGCGCTGCCCCATCCGCAGGTGCCACCCCTGCAGCTCCCATTGGCCATGGTTCCCGGTCAATGGGAGCTGCGGAGCCCCTTGGCTGACCCTATGCATAGTAGATGGAGGGGGGGCATGCTGCTGCTTCCGGGAGCCGCGTGGAGCCACAGCACACGCGGAGCGGGGCAAGCCCCTGGCTGGAGTGCCAGAGTGGGGCAAGTCCCAGACCCTGCTCCCCGGCAGGAGCTCAGGGGCCAGATTAAAACGTCTGATGGGCTGGATGTGGCCCCCGGGCCATAGTTTGCCCACCCCTTGCCTAGGGTAAGGCGGCATTTCAGTCCATGAGCAATACAAAAAGGAAAACTCCCGGGCCACAGTATTGTCAGAATTCAGAGTACAGCCAGGTGAGGCACAGCAGTTTCAGCTCATGTGGATTCTCGCTCAGACTCCAGTTACATTTCTCTTTGAGACTGGAGTCTGAAGGAAGCCAGAGACTCCAAGCAGAGCTTTGGTGTATTTAGCAGAGGTGGGCAGCGATTGGGAAGATCTTTTGTGAAAATGGAAGCACCATTTTTCACCAATTCATTTCATCTGATGTTTGCATGCAGTACCCAGTGGAAAATCACACTTGCTGTTCCCTGGCACAGCGCCCAAGAGTGTGCAACAGTTGAAACACCGCCTGGTCCCTTCCATAAGTGGAAGAGAACATGTGTGTCCCAGCAGGAGTGAATGACCCACTAATTGATCCACATCTCTGTGCATGCCAGAGGCACTTTTATCCCCATTTTACAGGAGGAAAACTGAAGCACAGAGCGGTGGAGTGAGTTGCCTAAAGCTAAACAGCCAGTCACTGGCAGAGCTAGCAGTAGAGCTTTGGAGTTCCTGGTGCCCAGTTCTATGCTCGAACCACTAGTGCATGCAGCCTTTCTGGGAAAGGGTGGCAAACCTCAGCAACATTTTAGGCTGAGTTTTGGGAGGTTGCAATGAAATCCATAACTAGAGAAGTGTCCCCTGGCTTTGGATTTAGTTATAAAAGATTTGCATAGCTCTAGCTGTGTACAGCGAGTTGCATCCTCAGGGTAATTACAAGGAGAAATAAATGACAGCAGAAATTATTTAAAAGCTGTGAGCTACAAGAGGAAGAGAATCATATTGAGGTCTCATTAGCTAAGACGAGTGGAGATTCTTTATATTTCTGGGCAACAGTTAAGAAAATATTTGGATGGAGAAGGGGGAGGAAGATGGAGAAAACACTTTAGGAAGTGTTTTATATGTGCTAAGCTCTTAGTTACTGCTGTTTGATAGTAATAGAGTCATGGCAGTGTAATCAATCATGGTCTGTGGGTGATAAGAACTGCTCAATTAACAAACTAGAGAAGGGCAGTATTAATTCAGAGAGCTCTCGTTAGGGACACAGATTCCAAGGAAAGGGTAAAAGAGATGAAATTATGTCAGTACCACTTTCTCTTAAGAGATGGGATTCCATCAAAATGCAGGGCTAAGTGGCCCATTAGATGTGAGATTATGTCAAAGAGAACAATGGGCACTATCATCTATATGTTGGGTTCTCAAACTTTTGTACCGGTGACCCCTTTCACATAGCAAGTCTCTGAGTGTGACCCCCCTTATCAATTAAAAACACTTTTTAATATATTTAACACTATTATAAATGCTGGAGGCAAAGCAGGGTAGGGGTGGAGGTTGACAGCTAATGATCTCCCATTTAATAACCTTGTGACCCCCTGAGGGGTCCCGATCCCCAGTTTGAGAACCCCTGATCTATATGTTGGGTTTATTTTTTAATGGTTTGTCAGTAGCATTTGGCAATGCAGGATACTGAGTTCTTCTCTGTCTACGCGTTGAACAAGTATAGCGTGGGCAGCTGCAGTGAAAGTTTCGCTATGCTGTTCCCACAAGGTGCTTCAGCCTCACACTGAGAGGGTAGTTCTGTTTCCATGGCCACTTCCTTTTGTGGCCTCTTCCTGGGATTGCCAAGAGCACTGTCCTGCGTGGTGATGTCATGTTTACCTGGAACTGGACCGAGATCACCAAACCCACTTCACAAAAGCCTGCAAAGAGAGTAAGTGACCTGGAAACCATTGACCCAATTAGGGGGAAATGGCTTGCTCTCTCTGAGCCATCTAGTTTCTCTTGAATGTTGTTTTAATGCAATTTATTATTCTACAGAAATACTTGTACAGAGAAAAATAAGAGACTGAATTATGCCTGCTATAAATTCACAGGTCAAGTATTGTGCAAGCCAGAACTGTTCATTGCTGTCTTTTGAGTGACACCGTCACCAACCCCATTGGGCAGGGAGATTCCACTTTCATTCTAGCCACACCCCAGTTTTTGAACAGATATTTTTTTAAAGGTAAACTAGAAAATAAAGCGCATTCATTATGGCAGTATTATTCTCATCATCTTACACAGTACCCAAACAATTATGATGCTCATAAGGAAAATAAGAGAATGAGAAGAACCTTAATAGATCATCCTTTCAAAACTTTCTTTAGTGCAGCACAAACCGTTTGAGCAAGATGTGGAATCATCATATCTTCTAAAAGAGTTAAATCAATGGCAAAGACCCATTTAAACACACATCAGCCACTGACTACAATATACTTACAGACTGATGGATAGTCAATCGTTCCTTATACAACATCTTGATAACAGTCATTTGACCAGATGCTCAGCTGGTGTAACTGGCATAGCTCCATTGACAATAATGAAGCTATGCCATTTCTACCAGCTGAGGCTCTGACTTGTTTTCCAGCAATACAAATCTGCAAACTTTGTTGAAGGGGGAAGAGAGAGAGGGGATCCAAAACAATCCTGAATACAGCCAGATGTATGCAAAATCCATTTAGTTGGTATATTCAGGGCAGGAACCAAGTATCCACCGCTTTGCACCTTCTGCAAACAGGGTATAGAATACTACCCAATCAGAATGGTACCATTTATTTTAGCCTGACCTTGCACAGATGCATGGCAATAAGGAATCATTCTTGTTTTCGTTCTTGTCTATAAAGCACCTAGCACAGTGGTGGGATCATGCAAATAATTGATAAGAAAAAATATATAAGAACCAGCTATAAGCCGAGAGTAACAAATACCTCTGGCTGAACTTCAAGCAGTGAGACTAGTCACATGAGAGAGATGTAGGAATGGATTTAGCCTGAGATGGATAAATTATTAGGATTTCTTAGATCCATGTTAAATAGGAATTGTGTATAAGGAAATGTGACATTCTCCAAGGTACAATCTGTTGGACAGCTGTGTCCCCTCAACTCTCCAGTTGGGGTGCCTTTTACACTGCTTTGCTGTGAGAACAACCACTTCTGGTCTGTTTACACACAGCCTCTCACACACAACAATCACTTTCAGCTAGATTATATGAGTGTTTCTAGCCAGCCACTTCTGAATTATATTGTAGAGTGACACTAGCAAATTCCTAATCCCAGACTTGTCCCCAGAAATGTGCATCTCGCACTGCCCAGCTCTTTCCTTCTGTGCAGTACAGGCTCATAATTAATGGAAAATGATATGCACAAATCCTGTTATCTCAGATGGAGGTTCCAGACACTTCACTCCAAACACACTGGTTTAGATAAAACACGTTTATTAACTACAGAAAGACAGATTTTAAGTGATTACAAGTAATGAGGCATAAAAATAAGAATTAGTTACAAAGAAATAAAAGGTAAAATGCAAACTAATACCCAATTTAACAAACCAAGTGAATTTAAAACAAAAAGGGTTTTCTCACCACATGATCATAACCCCCGGCTAGATTTTTCAGCCAGGTCCCCTCTCTCAGTTCAGTGATGCTCCTTTTGTCTTTCAAACATTGTTGATGCCATGACTAGAGATGAGGGGAGAGAGGTGATTTGTGTCTTCTGTTCTCCCTTCTTATAGCATTTCTCTTCTTTGAGAATCATCTCCAGCTGGGATTCAGGTGACAGCAAGTCTGTCTGCCAAGATGTAAATGTCTCACTCACACCTTTCTTTGTGCCAAAGAATGGCCGCTTACCCCAATGACTGTCCAGTAAATTTTGTTGACATATGGCTGAGGTGATGGCTAACCTTTTGTCTCTGAATAACTGGTTTGGGCTGCTTTTCTAAACTTGGAGCAAGTCTCAGCAATGTCATATAATAGAGTCTTATAACTATACATACAATGTTGCTATACACATTTTACCAGGACAGTAATGTTCAGTACATTGTGAGTTTTCAAATGATACCTCAAAAGGCATACTTTATAGAAAATGTATCATAATCTTGTAAAAGTGGTGAACATTAGGGTACAGTCTGTCACAGGAAACAAAATAAATTAGAATTTGCTAGATGATTACACTTATTATAGGGCATAAATAATGGTCTCTACACAATGGTAGGAATCAGATTAATTAATGACGGAGAAATGAATGCACAGTATGTGGGTTATTTGGACTGGTGTTGTAAATAGAAGAGGAGGTTGGAAGGGATTATTCAAATGTCATAAAACACAAAAGTAATTAAGAAGAATGTGATGGCTGTTATGATGATAGACTAAGCTCTCTATAAAATACAAAGGTTCAGTACTGCCTACCATGGCAAAGAATCAGTTGTTTTCTATAGAAAGCAATATTTTCACTCACTCTGCTTCTTGAAATGGAAAACATTCAAATGTAAAAAGCAAAAGTGGATATTTAAAAGTAATTTGGACCTCCAGTGACAGTGTATTTAAAAGTAGCTTTATACAGTGCATCCTCCCCACACAATAATATGCAGGAAAACTGATTTCTCATTAAACTATGCTTGCATCAAGACAAGAAATTTTTTTATATAAACTGTGCGTACAAAACGGTATTATCTCTGATTATCATTAATCACCTGAGGATAATATTGTTTTACAGCCTTGGGTTTTAAAACCTCCTAAACCTATTTAAAGAACAAACAAACCACTCTTAGTATAAATTATAGTGTTTTATATTGCTGCTGTGAGAAGTATCGTACTTTAATAATTTCTAGTGTTTAGCAATAGCAACTAAAATGGAATGTATGGCTTATTCATGGAACAATGTATGGCCAGTTGAAATATAAAGAACCACATCATCAAGGTGGATGAGAGCACTTGATTTGAATGGCGACTGTAAATATTTATTTGCTCTTCATACAAAACATTCTGCTTCAGAGCCTGTACTATAGCCTTTGGTGAAGGATGGGGTCATGGAGAAGTGGACCAGGGAACTAAAAGCAGTTTTATTAAAGGGACACAGTGGTGTGTGGCTGTTATTGTTAGGGTCCCTGGGCTAGGACCTGGAGTAGTGGGTGGGCCCAGGTGCCCCCCCATAGGTCACGGGGGAAGCAGCCTATAACTGGGCAGAAATAAGCCCCCAGAAGGGGATCTGAACTACTTAGTGGCCCAGCTGGAAAGCTGGGACCAGAAGGGTCCCGGGAGGATGAAACTGTTGTCTCCAAGGAGGAAACCCTTTGGGTACGCCCTGATACCAGGCCTGGGGACTATTTAAAGACTGCAGACACACCTGACCAGAAGGGGCATTTGCAAGAGGTGGATGCCATGCCATTACAAGGAATAAATAAAAACTGTAAACTTCCTGTGCTTTCTCAGATTTGAATTGGCCTCTACATTTCATTTTAGTGTATTGTCAGGTTTGATGGGATTTATGTAGTTTTCAAAAGCCCCGTACACAGGAGTCTAGGTCATGACGACTGAATGGACTTGTTGGCTCTAAAATTTAACATTGTTTTATTTTTGAATGCAGATTTTTTTTACATAATTCTACATTTGTAAATTCAACTTTCATTATAAAGAGATTGCACTACAGTACTTGTATTAGGTGAATTAAAAAATACTATTTCTTTGGGGTTTTTTTACAGTGCAAATACTTGTAATAAAAAATAAATATAACATGAGCACTGTACACTTTGTATCCTGTGTTGTAATTGAAATCAATATATTTGAAAATGTAGAAAACATCAAAAAATATTTAAATAAATGGTATTCTATTAGTGCTTAACAGTGCAATTAATCGCAATTAATTTTTTAATTGCACTAATAATCACAATTCATTTTTTTAATTGCTTGACTGCCCTATTATTTACCCTCACTGGTAAAAATTTACGTCTTATTTCTGGTCTGAATTTGTCTAGCTTCAACTTCCAGCCATTGAATTGTGTTATACGTTCCTTCACTAGATTGAAGAACCCATTATTAAATATTTGTTTCCCATGTAGATACTTATAGATTGTAATCAATTCACCGCTTAACCTTCTCTTTGTTAAATTAAATAGATTAAGCTCCTCGAGCCTGTCACTATAAGGCATATTTTCTAATCCTTTTAATCATTTTCATACCTAATTTCTGAATCCTCTCTAATTTAACATCCTTCTTCAATTGTGCAAACAGTATTACAGCAGCAGTCATACCAGTACCAAATATAGAGGAAAAATATCTTCTCCACTCCTATTCGAGATTCCCCTGTTTATGCACCCCAAGATCACATTATCCATAGCATCACATTGGGAGCTCATGTTCATCTGATTATCCACCACAACCCCCACATCTTTTTCAGAGTCACTGCTTCCCAGCAGAGAGTCCCCCATCCTGTAAGTATTTTGGTCTCAGGAGTTCTATTCCGCTGCTTTAGTATCCTGACATTATAAATGGTCCCCACCTTCCATGAATAGTGTGATCAGAAGAGGATTAAATCAGTGGAAAAGATACAGGGGGAAAGCTGGTGATGCAAATTGTTCCCCTCTCCCTATCACTACCCCTGTTGCCAGTTCCTCTACAAAATACCTATGCAACCCATCCATCTATTCAGGGAAAGAGGGAGTGCTAAAGAGCAGGGGGGAAAGTCAGGAGACACTTCCTCTGTGGGACATGTGACTTCTACTGTACAACCTTTAAACCACGTATAAATATAAGGAATTAGCTAATGGTGCGGCATTAGCTTTTGATCTGGAACCGCGGTTACTGGGCTCAGAGAGTAATGGACAGACTCCAACAGCAATATGGCATCTGGGCTGGCCATGGTGCCATTTCTGGGGAAACTGGGAGGGATGTGGAGGGAGTGGTGGTTGATCAGAATCTCTACAGGGTTTAGGCCAGTGATTCTTTCAGACCTCAAACCTCCATGGGGAAAATCTAGCCCCGCACCTTCTCTCTGGCTTCACTGCCATTCCCTTCTCTCTAGTCTGTCCAAAATGCTGCTGTTAACAGTCGCATTCCTCTGAAGCTCTGCAGTGATTTCCTGTCTTTTACCCCTGTCAAATTCAAGCTCCTCATTCCCACTTGCTAAATCATACATCCCCTTTCTTATCCTATTGTGGTAACATAATGTACAAATCTAAGCTTTGATAGAGGAAGAATTTCTTTCTAACATTTTTAAGCCATGCTTAAAACCTTCATTTCTTGCAAACTATGTGGGGCTGGGCCATAGCTCCACAAATGGCAACTGGAGTCAGGGGAGTTATGCTGATTTTCACCAGCTGAGCATCAGGCTGCTATTTACTGAAGAGTTCTACAGTACTCTGTGTGGTGCATTTGGAGCTGCCGGTAGTACATTATGAATACTATATTGTGACTGTGCTGTTGTGATATTTATTGTGTGACTATATTGGTTTAGTTTAATAGCAGACTGTTGGAAATAAACATGAAGGTCATACAGCGACTCCAGATAAGATAAGATATCCCTCAAACTCCTTGTTACAAGAGAATGCAAGAGCCATTTACTTTGAAGCCCTGTCTTTCCAGACAGACTTTGCCAGATGTGTCTCTGTCCCTGTGAAGCTGGTGGTGTGGGGGGAGGCAGCAGGGGAATCAAAAGACTCAGAGTTCAAAGAGAGATACTCTCTCACACACACAAGAAGAGAGACAAGATTTTGAGAGTGAGAACCCAATGCCTTCTGTCTGGGGGAAGTGAGACCTACCAGGAGGATGGCTGAAACCAAGGTAGGATAGACATGCATGTAGAACTTCTGTCGTTTTAAAAAAACACCTCTCTTATATCCTTTGTTGGCTAAATAAACAATACTTTTGTTTTAAGAAGGCTGTTTTGGATCATTGTAATCCACTGGTCACAGGCTCCCAAAGAAAACTACAGATTACCAAACCCAGTCAAACCTGCAGGGTAAGCACTGTTGATCCACAGGGTACAGTAGCCTGGTCTAAGAGTGGGAGAACTGCAGGATTCCACTCAGGAGAGGTAAAGGTGCATGGCCTGATTCTTGAGAGGGTGCACTCAGAGACCATATAATGGGTCAGAACTGCAGCTAGCCGTGTAAATGTAACTCTTTGGGTCTGAGAACCTTTAACTTTAGTTCACCTTTGTTCTGGTTCCCCCCCCCCGCAGTCTTCAATCAGATAATGCATTTGGAGCTGGAATTGTTTTGCCTTGTCTTATTTATTTTTATTATATCCTAGAGCTATTTGCAGGAATGACTTATTCTGCCATCCACCCCAGTCTTTTAAATTTAAGCGTAGTTCAGCTTTGTGCTGAGGGAAATTCTTTAATTAGTATTTTACAGTCTATTCCCAAACAGTCATGGAAATAGAAATTACCTTGATTGATGCAATTGAGATACTGATATAGAAGCTATTATTTTCAGTCACTCAGTTCAGCACTAATAGTACAAGCACTTATATACTGCTTTACGTAATCCGATAACTGTACAACTATAACTTGCCAACACCCATGCAGGTAAATAAGTTGAGGTAAATTTTCAGCAGGGCTAAAGCCTAGCATCTCTATTTGTGAGCACAATGCCTCCTGGAACTGTTGTGGAGGCAATGCCACATCATACCAAATCCCAATAGGGAGTTGTCTAATAGCTGGGAAGAAGGGTGGCCTTGTTCTTAAGGCATTGAACTAGACCTCAGGAGATATGGGATCAGTTTGTGGCTCTGCAACAGACTCCATGTACGAGCCTGTGCAAACCACTTCTCCTATTTGCTCCTCAGTTCCCCATCTGTAAAATGGAAATAATAATACTTATGTTCTTCAACCTACTGTCTGTTCCATAATAATTGTCTCTTACTATGTCCATGCACAGTGTTTAGCATAAAAGGGCCCTAGTCCCAGTTGGCCTCAGTCGTGAGGGTTCTTTGAGTGCCCAGGACTGAGAGTCCCCTTGTTACCCCTGCCTCAATGAAAGAGAGACTTGCATGTGCTTCACTGGGTGTCAGCTTGCTGATACCTCCAGTCTGTTAGCCACCCAAACAATCTTCTCTGGGCTCTGCTGGCCCTTGCCTTGCAGGTTAACAATAGATGTACCCCTGTCCCTGAGCCCCTTTGAAACGTTGAAAGTAGTGTCCTGCTCCTTCTCAGCTGAACACTCAGCATAATACCAGGTCTCCTGTCCCCAAGGGAACAGTGTACACACTAGCTTGGATGACTCAACTCAGGATCAGTCACTTGTACAATACCACAGCACTGAGATTTATAATAAAACAATGTAAAAGACAGTGAGTAAGGTTAAAGGAAACAAAAGGGTTACATATAAAACAAAATCATAACACAATTCCTAGAGACTAAACTTAACTTTAACAGGCTAGCCTTCTGTCTAAAGAAGTTTCTCACCCAAATGACCTCTGCAGCATTTCCTACCTAGGGAGGTGGTGGAATCTCCATCCTTAGAGATTTTTAAGGCCCAGCTTGACAAAGTCCTGGCTGGGATGATTTAGTTGGTGTTGGTCCTGCTTTGAGTAGGGGATTGGATTAAATGACCTCCTGAGATCTCTTCCAACCCTAATATTCTATGATTCTATGATTTCAACCAAGCCTAACTGAGATCTGTTTTCATGAAGTTAATTGTTGCCGATTACTTCCTAGGTGCAGGATAAAAGGGTGTCTGCCATGCTTTCTACTTATATCCCCAAAGATCATTTTTGTACCCTGTCAAGATAACCCCTGTGGCTTATTTTCCTGTGTTTTGCTATCTTGTTGATTTCACATCTCCATGTTGACTTTATATGTAAATAGGGCTTAGAATCATAGAATCATAGATGATTAGGGTTGGAGGAGACCTCAGGAGGTCACCTAGTGCAACCTCCTGCTCAAAGCAGGACCAATCCCCAACTAAATCATCCCACTCAGCGGTTTGTCAAACTGGGCCTTAAAAAACCTCTAAGGATGGAGATTCCACCACCTCCCTAGGTAACCCAGTCCAGTGCTTCACCACCCTCCTAGTGAAATAGTTTTCCCTAGTATCCAACCTAGACCTCCCACACTGCAACTTGAGACTACTGCTCCTTGTTCTGTCATCTGCCACCATTGAGAACAGCCGAGCTCCATCCTCTTTGGAACCCCCCTTCAGGTAGTTGAAGGCTGCTATCAAATCCCCCCTCACTCTTCTCTTCTGCAGACTAAATAATTCCAGTTCCCTCAGCCTCTCCTCATAAGTCATGTGCCCCAGCCCCCTAATCATTTTCATTGCCCTCCGCTGGACTCTCTTCAATTTGTTCACATCCTTTCTGTAGTGGGGCCCCCAAAATTGGACGCAATACTCCAGATGTGGCCTCACCAGTGCTGAATAGAGGGGAATAATCACTTCCTCAATCTGCTGGCAATGCCCTCACGAATGCAGCCCAATATGCCGTTAGCCTTCTTGGCAACAAGGGCACACTGTTGACTCATATCCAGCTTCTCATCCACTGTAATCCCCAGGTCCTTTTCTGCAGAACTGTCACTTAGCCAGTTGGTCCCCAGCCTGTAGCAATGCATGGGATTCTTCTGTCCTACATGCAGGACTCTGCACTTGTCCTTGTTGAACCTCATCAAATTTCTTTTAGCCCAATTCTCCAATTTGTCTAGGTCACTCTGGACCCTATCCCAACCCTCCAGCATATCTCTCTCCGCCCAGCTTAGTGTCATCTGCGAACTTACTGAGGGTGCAATCCATCCCATTATCCAGATCATTAATGAAGATGTTGAACAAAACCGGCCACAGGACAGATGCCTGGGGTGCTCCGCTTGATACCGACTGCCAACTAGACATTGAGCCATTGGTCACTACGTGTTGAGCCCGACGATCTAGCCAGCTTTCTATCCACCTTATAGTCCATTCATCCAATCCATACTTTTTTAAGTTGTTGGCAAGAATACAGTGGGAGACCATATCAAAAGCTTTGCTAAAGTCAAGATATATCATGTCCACCACTTTCCCCATATCCACAGAACCAGTTATCTCATCATAGAAGGCAATCAGGTTGGTCAGGCATAACTTGCCCTTGGTGAATCCACGTTGACTGTTCCTGATTGCCTTCCTCTCCTCCAACTGCTTCAAAATGGATTCCTTGAGGACCTGCTCCATGATTTTTCCAGGGACTGAGGTGAGGCTTACCGGTCTGTAGTTCCCCAGATTCTCCTTCCCTTTTTTAAAGGTGGGCACTATATTTGCCTTTTTCCAATTGTACAGGACCTCCCACCATGAGTTTTCAAAGATCACATCTACAATCTGGCTCTACAATCACATCGGCCAACTCCCTCAGATCTGGCCCCATGGACTTGTGCATGTCCAGCTTTTCTAAATAGTCCTTAACCTGTTCTTTCACCACTGAGGGCTGCTCACCTCCTCCCCATACTGTGCTGCCCAGGGCAGCAATCTGGGAGCTCACCTTGTTAGCACTGAGTACTTCAGCTTTTTCCACATCATCTGTCACTAGGTTGCCTCCCCCATTCAGTAAGGGTCCCACACTTTTCCTGACCTTCTTGTTGCTAACATACCTGTAGAAACCCTTCTTGTTACCCTTCACATCCCTTGCTAGCTGCAACTCCAGTTGTGCTTTGGCCCTCCTGATTACACCCCTGCATGCTCGAGCAATATTTTATACTCCTCCCTGGTCATCTGTCCAAGTTTCCACTTCTTGTAAGCTTCCTTTTTGTGTTTAAGCTCACCAAAGATTTCTCTGTTAAGCCAAGCTGGTTGCCTGCCATATTTGCTATTCTTTCTGCACATCGGGATGGTTTGTTCCTGCGCCCTCAATAAGACTTCTTTAAAATACAGCCAGCTCTCCTGGACTTCTTTCCCCCTCATATCAGCCTCCCAGGGATCCTGTCCATCAGTTTCCTGAGGGACTCAAAGTCTGCTTTTCTGAAGTCCAGGGTCCTTCTGCTCTCCTTCCTTCATTTTGTCAGGATCCTGAACTCAACCATCTCATGTGCTTCCATTGTGTTAACTTACAATGCTTCATTTACATGCTGACCGAGATTGGTGAATAAACATCCTTTGTCTGACAGAAAACCTATTTCTCAGTTCTACCTTTATACAGATTTAGGAGCATTTTCTCTCTCTCTCTCTCTCTCTCCCCCTCTCTCTCTCTGTGTTTCACCAAAGAATACCATGTGACTTCTTAAATGAAAGTCAGGGTCATGCTTGCAGGGCCGGCTCCAGGCACCAGTGTTCCAAGCAGGTGCTTGGGGCGGCAGTCAGAAAGGGGCGGCAGTGTTTCCGCGATGGTGGCAATTCAGCGGCAGCTTCTACTTTTTGCTGTCCGCTGCGGCAATTCGGCGGGAGTTTCTCTCTTCTGCCATCCGTGGCGGCAATTTGGCGGCGACAGTTTTTTTCACTGCTTGGGGAGGCAAAAATGGTAGAGCCGGCCCTGCATGCTTGTCATTAATATTGTATCTGTACATACATTTCACAACAATATTAATGACAAGCATGACCCTGACTTTCATTTAAGAAGTCACATGATATTTTTTGGTGAACCAGAATCAGGATATTCTTATCATCCCCTTTACCATTTAGCACTGAGGGGCCCTTAGGGTCACAGCAGTATCATGTTACTAATGTGACCAATCACAACTAAGCAACATAGCTCAACTAGTGGGCCATAAACAAACTCACAAAAATTGTGTCAAATAACTTCCAGCTATTTGAAAGTGAGGACATATGCTAGGGGATGGTCCAGTGGTTATGAATGAGGAAATCTGGATTGAAGTCTCTGCTCTGCATCAGAATGCCTGTGTGACCTTGGGCGAGTCACATAAGCCCAGATCTTCAAGGGTCTTTAGATGTTCAATTCCCATTGAAGTCAGTGGAAGATAGGTTCCTAAACACCCTTATCTCCTATTGACTTCAATGGGAATTAAACGCCTAAATAGCTATGAAGATGTGGGCCTTAAAATATCTGTTCTTCTGTTCTCCATTTTCAGAATAGCACTTTTGTGCCCCACAACAGTGTTGTGAGGATAAATGCATTAAAGATTGTGAGGCAGTCAGATAAAGAAATTTGTGAAAATTGCAATCTGATATTCCATGAACAGTAAAGAGGTAAAATTTGTCAAATTAACTATGTTGCAGATTGCTTGCTCAATGACTCTTGAAGGGACAGCAGACTCCAACTGAGCAAAACACCAAAGAACCTGCTTAACTTAAATAAAGCCATGAATATTCCTATTGTTTTCTATTCTAAAGCCCTAATGACTTCATACTTAAGTACTGTGCTAAACAGTAGCCTTAAATTGCTTGCTGCATACCTTTAGAGTTATTCAGAAGTTTCTGCATTTCAAAGGATGTTTTGTTCTCTCAGCTTTGCTACTTTTATGACACTTCTATTCAGATCCCAAGAAAGAGAGGTTCAGACAAAGGCAAAATAAGATAAATCGCAGATTTATAAAAGAACAGTGTATAAAATCAATAATGGCTTTCTGTAATGTTCTGTAAGAACTCAACACTTGCCATCCTAGATCAGACAAACGGTCCATCTTGTCTGCCATCCTGCCTGCAACATTGGCCAGTACCAGAAGAAGCCACAAAACAAACATAATGAACAATTTAGGAATAACATCCTGACAAGGACACTTTTCTCCCAACCCTCATCTGTTAGTGGTTGTCTTACAACCTGAACTAGGAGGGTTTCTATCCATTATACATTTTTATCCTGTGTTTTATAAATGTCCCTAAAAGGTGACTGAGCTCTTGGACTCAAAGGTATCTTGTTACAGTGAGTTCCACAAGTGAATTAATGTTGTACAAAAATTTTCATCCATTTTAAATTTGTTGCCTTTAAGTTACTCAGTAGAAATTTCTCATCATTTCCATACCCTACACCCACCAAGACACCAAAATAATCTCCAGAAAAGTAAATGGGACAGTGCTTCAGCACAAAATCCTCTGTTTCCAATCAGTTTGCCAGCTAATTCAGAGTCAAAAAGAGAGATTCTTTACCAGTTCTATAGGTTAGTGGGATGTAAACTTAAAGATTCTTCTTGATAAATTTTTGCTTAACTAGAAGCAAGGTTTTCTCTTTCAGTGTCCTGTAGTAACATCACTTTATCTCTTAAGTTGAACAATAGCATTTTGACAGCATTCTGGCATTTGCCTCTGCTTCCTGTTTGTTATCCCATAGGATCCAGCTGATGGGATAGTCAGGTGCATTTAGCTGCCTGCAAAGCTTCTGGCAACTGTTTTTTTTCCCAAGGGAGGCTGTTAAATTGCCCCTCTGCTAATTTTCTTGCAATCCAAGAATTGTCAAATTGGAAGCCTGCAGCTGGTTCTCGATTTGTATTATGGGAGCAGAATCTACCCTTTTCTTTTTGATGAGTTCTGATGCCTGGACACATTCCTCCATTTTATTAGTTTTGCCTTCCAAACAGCTGTCATTCCAAGAGGCTGATTTGGCTGAGCTGTCTCCTCTCCCACCAGAGAATTTATAAGTGCATTTAAAGTTCTAGTTTTATTACTCAAGGCTCTAATACCCTGAACACTTTTGTCCATTTTCCTCCCTATTTTGCTGATGTGTATTGCAAGAACAGTCTCTCTTTTTTTCCCCTGGTGGACAGTTACCTCTTAGAACTCAGAAAAATCTGATCTGCTGCCAGAACTACAGTGAATAAGGGCTGACACATAGTATTTGTGAATAAGGGGACTGGGCCAATAGTATACAGCAAATATAATATTCAGCGAAGTTCGTCAGTATTCAATGAGCAGCTTGTTTGCCAAATACTTTTTATGGTATTCTGCAAGTATATTATTCAGTGAATGCTACTGAAGTTTATCACAACAGATTCAACTAACAACATTTTTTCCTGCTATCTGACCAGCTTTAGTAAATAACAGCCATCCTGCTCTATGTTTAAAATTAAATTTTCTTGGTAAAGAAGACCAGGACATGGGGTGGCAGATTATTTCACACCTGCCTACTGCAGGGCTTTTATCTTTCTACTGAACTGGAGAGATGTTGGGTTTGATCCAGTATGGCAATTCTTATCTTTCTAAAGGGATTACCTTAATTGTTTTCAAAAGGATGGTGTTTTAGGACTTGTTTACATGGGGATAGCCGGGAAAATTAATCTGAATTATCTAAAGCTGTGAATTTGAAGTGGTTTCGTTAAACAACATTAAACCCTCATGTGGATGCTGTTGTTGAGAATGAAGGTGGCCTTCATTTTGGTTTAGCTTAGGTCATTTTGAAAGTAAATTAAATTCAGCTGAGTTGCGGACACCTTAATTATAAATGAGGGTGTTCACACAGGGGTTTAATGCAGTTTAACTATTCCACTTCATATTCACGACTTTAGTTAATTCAGATTAATTTTCCTGGATGTTCCCATGTAGACAAGTCCTTAGTTAGGCTTTAGGTTTTTGCAGTGTTCAAAAGGTACCATATGGTGTTTCTGTTCAGATAACTCTGACAGCATAAATGAAAGCAGAAGAGCAAAACTGTCATTGGTAGATGGTAGTGGATGAGAACTCCATTTATATGCAGAGACATCAGCTGATTCATTACTCTTACACTACAAAGAATGAACTTTTGAACTGAGGGTGTTATCTATAATTGTGCTCCTGCCTGAAGAAGGAAGGTGTACTACTGCCCCAAATGAAAAATGCTTTTAAATTCAAGAGTGCCTGGAAGCATCACTACAGTTATGGTTGTCTAACATATCTGTAAGTCTTCATTTTGTCAAGGGTTTACAACTAAATATTTTCCTTGTTCAAAAACTAAGGCATATAAGATCTCGTCTCAGAAGTACTTTCTGCTTGTCTTTAATTTGCAGTTCTTGTTTCCCCTCCCTGCCTCCATCTGCTAACACTGGTTCATCATAGATACTACTTTTGTACTCATACATAGTTTTGATTTTTAAAATTAATTGTAGCACTCTGAGGACAAGCCCTTAGTAGAGAGGAAACAATCTAGTGGTTTCATCCAGTGACTGGTAGCTAGATTGCCTAGGTTTCATTTCTGACTCCTGCACCAACTTGATGTATATCTACCTATATCTAACATGAGTACAGTGAGCGTTAACTACCTCACAGGGATATTTGGTGGCTTAGGGGCAGGGGTGAAAGTGGGCCGGTACGGGCCGGTACAGTGTACTGGTAAGAACCCATACCGGCCCACATTAAAGCGCAGCCACATCAGCGCTTTAATGTCCCTGCCCCTTTTGCCTCCTCCGTGAGCGGTCCTGCCGGTAGGCTCCGTACTGGCAGGGCCGACTGGGGGAGAGAGGCAGCTAGCGCTTTAACATCACTCCGCCTCCCAGTCGGTGGCCCTGCCAGTACGGACCCTACCAGCAGGGCCACCGAAGGGGGGGGCGCAAAAGGGGGAGCGGCGATTTAAAGGGCCCGGGGCAGCTGCTCCTTTTGCTCCCCCCGTTGGCGGTGGCAGCAGGCAGCGCTTTAACGTCCCTGGTCCCTGCCCCTTTTCCCTCCCCCCTCGGCAGTCCTGCCGGTAGAGTCTGTGCCGGCAGGGCTGCCGACGGGGAAGGGGCAGCAACGTTAAAGTCCTGCTAGTACAGACTCTACTGGCAGGACGGTCAAGGGGGGAGGCAAAAGGGGCAGGGACGTTAAAGCGCTGGGCAGTGCTTTAACGTCCCTGCTGCCGCCGCTGCCACCGCCGACGGGGGTGGCAAAAGGAGCAGTTGCCCCTGGCCCAGTGATTTAAAAGGCCCAGGGCTCTGGCCGCTGCTGCTGCTACCGCAGCAGCGGCTGGAGCCCTGGGCCCTTTAAATCACCAGTGCAGCCCCATGCAGCACGGATGGGTTGGCTGGGGGACGCTGAACCCCCCAGCTCTGCCCCTTCTGACCGAGGCCCAGCCCCTTCCGGGGGGGCTGGAGCTGGCCCCCGTGCCGGTAAGTCTTTCG
Organism: Macrochelys suwanniensis; assembly: GCA_033296515.1. NCBI lineage: Eukaryota > Metazoa > Chordata > Testudines > Chelydridae > Macrochelys > Macrochelys suwanniensis. Next base: position 162,801,992 of record CM065777.1, read on the forward strand.
GCTTACTTCAAAGGTATTAATGAAAATGAACATCCATCTCCCCCCTAACTGATATTTGTAAAGCATTTTGAGCTCCTTGGATGCATGTAGATTTGAGCAAATAATTAACTATTGCATGTCTTTCTCTTAGATCATGATAAGTTCATGGGCAACTTCTCTCATATCTCATTATTCAGATGTATTTGCCAAATAACTGCTTTGAATAATTCATGATCTGCAGATTGTTTTCAAGTAATTTGTTACAAATATTTAAAATGTGAGTGTTTTTGATTAGACTCATAGGTCAGACAGTATATTTTTGTTTCCAGATCAGAATTAGGTTTGTCAGTTCAAAGCCTCATGATTACAAAATCAGAATGATTTCCTGTGACTATAGCAGCAAATGAGTTTAACATGAGGAATGTTTGTGGAGAGAATGCATGTTATGTGCTTACTGCAAAATAGCTGGAGAAAATTCAAAGGAGCACAAACATAGTTAAGCAAAAATCATTTAAAATTTTGAAAGAATATTCACAAACAAATGCTTAGCCATCTTTGTCTGCCCGTATCACCTTCCATGGAATATCAGTGTATGCAAGTGTCACGGAGTGTGGGGGAGTCCGGCCCTGCACCCCTCTTCCCCGGATTCACTGGGAGTCTCAGCCAGCCAGTAGAACAGAAGGTTTATTAGAGATGCCAGGAACACAATCCAAACAGAGCTTGTCAGTACATCCAGGACCCCTCAGTCGGGTCCTTCCGGGGGGCAGGGAGCTTAGACCCCAGCCCGGGGGCTCCCTGCATTTCACCCCACAGCTCCAAACGGGGCAGGGAGGCCAGACCCTGTCTGCCTCTCTCCCCTCTTCTCGGGCCAGCTCCAAACTGAAACTCTCCAGCCCCTCCTCCCCCTTTGTCTCCTTCCCGGGCCAGGAGGTCACCTGATCCCTTTGTTCCAACACCTTCAGCTCTCACCTTTGCAGGGGAGGGGCCGGGCCATCTGTTGCCAGGAGACAGGGCCATTCTCTGTGTCCAGGCCTCTGCCCACCCCTGCCTTCTAGGGCTTTGTAACAATCATGCACCTAGATACTCAAGCACTGCATAGGGGAAACTGAGGCACCCACACAGTACTCAGGGAAACCTTAACAACAGTCCTAGTTCGTCACATCTCTCCCCCCTTCGAGACCGAACTGAGCGGGGTCACTTTAGCCAGTGACCTGGGGAAGTTCAAACCTGGTCACACCAGGCCGTTCCAGTTCCACGTGCTCCCTTAGGTCGGGTGTGCTTGATGGCACCCGCAGGCCGCATGTGGGAAGGTTTATGCGGCCCGTGCCCTTTTCCCATCCCAAAACCCCTGGGGTTCAAGCTGAGATCAGGTCTTTCCCCCGCGCTCCAGTCTGGAGGGCTGTAATTCGGGCTGTCTTGGTTAAGAGCCTCCCTCTTGATCTGGTCCCCTCTCTGACCACGTGTCTGTGTCACCAGCTGCTCGGCATCGGCCCCTTTTCCTGGATGCAGCCCCTTTTCCTGGATGCAGCCACGTCGGGGCGGGGTGGTGACTATACACCGTAAAGCGCCACCCAAATAGATCCGGCTGCTGCTTCTTAAGGGCCTGCACCATGGCCAGGCATTCCCTCTCTATGGCCTGACCGTTCTGCCTCCAGGGCAGCAGCTCCTTGCTCAGATACCCGATGGGGTGTCTTCCCCGCTTCGCATAGGCCTGCATCAGCACCGCGCCCAGCCCTGTGTCTGAGGCTTCGGTGAACACTGTACAGGGCTTGGCCCGGTCTGGGTTTACTCGATCTATTGGGCCCTGGATTAGAGCCTCCTTCAGCGCACAGAGAGCCCTCTGGCCCTGCTCGGTCCAGACTGCCTCGTCTGGCTTCCCCTTCTTACCTAGCTCTGTGATGGGGGCAGCTAGGGAGCTAAAGGGGGGTACAAACCTCTGGTAGTACACCGCCATCCCGCTAAAGGCCTGGACCTGTTTCTTGGTCTGGGGAACAGGCCAATCTCTGATCGCCTCCACCTTGGCCAGCCCTGGGCTGTTGAATGACTGGATCACCTCTAAAGCCAGCCTGTCCTTGGCCTCTCTCTCCAGGTTCTGGGCTCTTTTCCCAGTTACTCTGAATGGGGGACACCTGATGGGAGGATGGGCTCCCATCTCAGGGGAGAGATCCATCAGGGGGTCTTCCCCTTTCTCCTCCCAATCGTCCCTTACCGGTTCTAGGGGTCCCCTTACTCTCCTCCCATACCACAGCTTGAAAGGGAAGCCCCCTGGTGATTCCTGGGGCACTTCCCTGTGCCATCGGTGGGGCAGGTACTTGTCCCAGTCCTGTGGATGCTGATTTATACAAGTCCTCAGCATCAGCCTCACAGTCCCTTGAACTCTCTCCACCAGCCCGTTGGACTGAGGGTGATATGCAGAGGCCCAGGTGGGCCAGACCCCACCTTTCTCCCACACGCCCCGGAGCCGGGCTGAGATGGCCTCGGATCCCTGGTCTGTAAAGACCTCGCTGGGGACCCCCATTCTGCTGAAGATGGTCAGCAGCGCGTCTGCCCCGGTGGAGGACAGAGCCACCACCTCTGGGTAGCGGGTGGCGAAATCCATCACCACCAGGATGCATTTCTTCCCTGACCAGGTTGCCCTGCTGAGGGGGCCCACCCTATTCATAGCCACCTTCTGGAAAGGTTCCTCTCTGATGGGCAGGGACCTCCAGGGATCTTCTCCCTTACCCCGGGCCAGGTACAATAGCCGGTGATGATACTTCTGGGGCCCCACCGGCTGCCTCATGATTCCCCACAGTTCTACTTCCCCTTGGGGAGCCCATTCCCGGCACAGGGATTCCTTCTCCCACAGGGATTTGTCTCTGCAGTCTTCCCCAAGGGGGTTTGCAGCGCTGTGGCCAGCAAGTTCCCTTAGCTTCTCCAAGGCGGGATCCCTCTGCAGCTCACTGGCCAGGCCTGGGGTCACCGCCCCACTGAGCCCTGTCCCTGGTGGCTCCCTCCCTGCCGTGGAATCACTTCCCGGCCGCACCTCTGGACCAGGCCAGCCTGGTTGGCAGCCGTCCTGCCCTGCCTGTGTGTCCCCCCACGCAGCTGGGGTCTCCGCTCCCCCCGTGCTCAGCGCTGCCCTGGCTGTCCCTGTGGGGCCAGGCAGCGAGCTCGCTGCTTTGCTCTCTGCATCAGAGATTGCCTGAGCCACCTCTCCATTGTGCAGGGGGGTGGGGCGCATCTCTCTGTCCCACCCCGCCCTAGGGGTCTGGTTACAGGCAGGCAGGTAACCGGGGCCTGGCAGCTCCTCCCCCCTGCCAGCCAGGTCATTTGCATTTTCACTGACCATTTCCCTCTTAGCCAATTGGTTCCCTGAGTTCAAATTCAAATCCTCGGCCGTTACAGGGCCAGGGCCGGGATCCTGTCCCAAAGATACACAGTCACCCCCCAACAGCACCTCACCGCTGATATCCTGGAGAACCCCAACAACCAGCCAGCCCGACCCCTCCTGGGTCTGCACAGGGATCTGGGCCATAGGCAGGGCGAATGGGTCCGTCCCTGGGACCCTCACCCAGGTCACACAGCCCCTCAGCATCTGGTGGGGGTGCACCACCCGGGGCCTGACCACAGTTCTCTCTGTCCCGGGATCTCGCCACCCCAAGAATGTCTCTCCATTGACCATCACCTTCCGCTCCCACTGGGGGTCCATAGGGCTTGAGTCCAGGGCCAGGAGTGGAAATCCGTCCACCATCCCACCCATCTGGCTGGCGGAGTTTATGGCCTTGGGACCCAGCAAGGGGGTTAGATCCCGGGGCTTTTCCGCATGGTCTCCCTGGTTCCAATCACCAGCCTGCTCAAAGGTAGTGAGGTGGGCCTCCACATCCCCACCCTCCTTAACCAGGGGCAGCAATTTAGGATCGAGGTTCCCTGCGGAGCTGGCACCCCGGGATCTATCCCCACTTACCCCTGGCCAGTCCCCTATGCCTCTCCGTTCCACCACCGCCAGTTTATGCTGCTGCTCATGCTTCTCCTGTAGATCTCTCTCGGGCTCTCGCTGTCTCTCACAGTCCTCTTGCTCTCTCGGACTCAGCTCCAGTTCCATCCATCTCCGATCCCCTGCTGGGGAACCCGATCGTGAAGACCCCCGTCTGGTTGGGGACCAGACTCTTGGGGATGCCAGGCTACCGCTCCAGCTGCTCCCAGATCCTGCTGTAGCCCCATCGGGGTCAGGAATCTGCTCCTTAGAATGGTCATCCTCCTCCAGCTGCACAATTAGCTGGGCTTTAGTGAGCTTCCCAATTCGTATCCCTCTCTTTTTGCACAGGGTTACAATGCTTCTTTTAAGGAGAAAGCGATATGCCATCACTTCACTGCTCCCAAGTTGCTGTGGGTTCGCAGGCCTGTGTGCTCTTAGCTCCCCACGGTTTCCAGGAAGAACCCCAAGTGTGCCAGCCTTTCTCCAGGTCACCGCCTCTTTGCCAGGGTTGAGCCGCAGCTCCTCCGCCCCTGGGTCCACTCACGGCACCCCCAGGGGAACCCTGTCACTGCAAAAATCCTTCTCACTCCCAGGGCCAAGCCGCAGGCTCCTCCGCCCCTGGGACTGCTCACTGCAGCCCCCAGGGGGACCCCATCATTGCACAGTCCTTCTCGCTGGTCACACACTCCCAGGGGTTAAGCGTAGCTCCTCCGCTCCCCGAAACCGCTCCTCTGTGAGCCTTCAGCACGCCTGGTCCTCGTTAGCCCCCCTTCGTTCTACTGCTCCCCAGTTACTTACTGCAGGAAGCGCCTTCCATGGGGTGCAGAACATCCCACCGCTGCCACCAGTTGTCACGGAGTGTGGGGGAGTCCGGCCCTGCACCCCTCTTCCCCGGATTCACTGGGAGTCTCAGCCAGCCAGTAGAACAGAAGGTTTATTAGAGATGCCAGGAACACAATCCAAACAGAGCTTGTCAGTACATCCAGGACCCCTCAGTCGGGTCCTTCCGGGGGGCAGGGAGCTTAGACCCCAGCCCGGGGGCTCCCTGCATTTCACCCCACAGCTCCAAACGGGGCAGGGAGGCCAGACCCTGTCTGCCTCTCTCCCCTCTTCTCGGGCCAGCTCCAAACTGAAACTCTCCAGCCCCTCCTCCCCCTTTGTCTCCTTCCCGGGCCAGGAGGTCACCTGATCCCTTTGTTCCAACACCTTCAGCTCTCACCTTTGCAGGGGAGGGGCCGGGCCATCTGTTGCCAGGAGACAGGGCCATTCTCTGTGTCCAGGCCTCTGCCCACCCCTGCCTTCTAGGGCTTTGTAACAATCATGCACCTAGATACTCAAGCACTGCATAGGGGAAACTGAGGCACCCACACAGTACTCAGGGAAACCTTAACAACAGTCCTAGTTCGTCACAGCAAGCTGCTGGGGTGACTCAGCAGAAAGAAAGCAGCCGTGACCAACCAGATTTTTCAGTAGGAGTAAAAAATCAAAACCAGGTTCCCAGAAGCAACACACACACACCATGATTTCCCAAACAAGGTCACTTTTGTTGTTGTTGGGACCCCTTTGTGTCAGCTAGGGTGGTGCAGAGGAGACATATGCTGTGCCCCATTGATTCTGTGCTCCTTCAAAACTTTATAGAGGCCATTAAAGCAGGGGTGCAACTGAGAGCTGACCTAGCTTAGGCTGGTGGCTGAACTGGCCCACACAGCACCTGAATTGGCAAGTTGCAATCCCAAGTTCCATGTGTGCAAGTGTGAGTCTGCCCCGCTAAGGTTCAGAGACAAGACGGGTGAGGTAATATCTTTCAGTGGATCAACGTCTGTTGGTGAGAGACAAGCTTTCGAGCTTCCACCAGGGGCATAGATACCACGGCCCACCCACTTAGCCCCAACTCGGCCCCAGCACTAGCCCCGCCCAGACCTGGAGGACACCACACCCTGGGTGTACACACCCCTGGCCCAACCGAAAGGGGAAGGACAACAGCAGAGTGCCTGACAAGTGGGCCGTGCACGCACGTGTGCCACAGCAGGAGGAAGGCGGCTGGCCGGACCGGCAGCGGCAATCATCAAAAAACATAGGCCTGCCACCTCAGGGAGCAGGGCCCAGCGTGGGGCAGTGCAACAGGGACAGGTGCTGGAAGCCGTGCGCACTGGGGAGCAGCGTCTCCATCGCCCCCCCACAAAGCTGGCTGGAAGGGGTGGGCAGAGGCAGGCCCCTGATCCCTCCTGCCCCTCTGTCCCCCCATCATTGTCCGCCCACCCACCCAAAGTCAGGGCCAACCCAAATGTCTCATACTAGCTACGCCACTGGCTTCCAGAGAGCTCTTCTTCAGGTCTGGGAAATGTACTCAGAATGCCATAGCTAAATACAAGGTGAAACAGGTTGTTTAGCATTACTAGTTAACACACATTTGAAGGGACCATTCAAGGTGAAATGTCTTATTAACACCCTCTCCAGTCATGGGTTGGAGGGGCAGGGATTTAGTGGATTATAGATTGTTGTAAAAAGCCATAAATCCAGGCTCGCTCTAGATCTTTAGTGTCTCTACCAAAGTTATGAATTTAAGTTCCAGGGCTTGTCTTTTGAAAGTGTTGTGCAGGTTTCCTTTGAGGATGAGTACTGCAAAGTCCGATATGGAGTGATCACTTTGTGAAACGTGTTTACCCACAGGTGATGTGATGTGTTTTTTGTCTTATTTTCTGTGTGAGTTCATTTGAGTGTGTAGTGATGTCTCATTTCACCCACATAGTTGTTATTGGGGCATTTAGTGCACTGGACACCCTATGTTGTGATAGGCATGTGTAGTAGGACCCTAGGGTTCACTCCATTACCTGGGTGTGGATCTCAGGCATTCTTCATCTTCTCTCGCTACATCAGACCTATTTATAGGCCTTTTCCTGGGCACCTGTGCAAAGGGAGGAGGGAGTGAAATGTTTAACCTCTTGTGTACCTTGCCACACAGTTTTTATTATTTAGCTGCAATTACTTTTGCTGTGTTGAACAAAACTGAACATGAAGCTAATTGCAGAAACCTTGTAACAGTCAGAGAATCAGAAATAAACAAGCACTTACACCTGTGATTTTTCAGAGTTCTCCATAAGTGCTGAGCACTCTTTGGGGGGTGCTGAGTGCCCTCAGTTGGCCCTAATGGCCCAGCCCTACTATTGTTTAGAGCCTAAGGGCCAGGTCCTCAGCTGCTGTAAATCTTCACAGCTGCACTGCCTTGAATGCAGTAATGTCAATTTACTCCAGCTGAGCCTCTTTCCTTAGGTGTTTTTGTCATTAAAAATATGCTAAATGTAGCTGAAATATTTTGAGGAAAAAGACTTTACAAATCACAACCTGCTGCATGCACACAAGACTTGATGTGAACTGGAAAACACACATTTTGTTTGAACTCTATAACTCTGATCTGAATTATTTTGAAGCCCGTTTCTATTTGTAATTTTCAATGTGATTACATCCCTATAACAAAATGAGCTTTCTCCGGTGGCTGATTTTAACACCTGCAAACTCCCATGGTATTGTAAACTAGTGATTAACATATCTGCATTGTGTTAAAAGATGTGAGTTCATATCCTGTTAGAATGGCCAACCTAAACAAGAGACAAATAGGAATAACTTGGCTTCTTCTTGGAGTTATAAATATACAGATGGGAGCTTGGCTTAGGGAACAGGGAATGTAGCCTTAATTTCTTAATGTTTAATTTGGCCATTGAATGGCTAATGTGTTCCTAGCTTTGAATGAGTGAAAAGATAGGGAAAATAATAAAAATAATCAAAACAAAATTAAACTGGTTTTAAAAGATTAGGTGGGTGTGACGTTAGGGTTAGGATTGCTGCCATTGAAGTCAATGAGAGTCTTACCATCTACCAGAATTAGATCATTGCTAAGTACTTCCAGAAATTCCACCGTACGTTTCTTAATAATAAACCCTAAAAGTCATAGCTTATGTCACAGAAATCATGGCCAGGACAAGAAAACAGACCTAACAAGAAAATGTTGCACTATGTAATGCTTTTCTTCCTAAACTACACACAGCACTAGTAAAAGGCAGTCACTTCTGAATGGAGGGGAGCAACAAGAAAAATGGCAGCATACACAAAAGTGGAAGGTGTGGGGTGAATTTTGACCACTGTCTCCAGAGTATGAAAATCATTATGGGATATTTAATGCCCATACAGAGCAGACGGGTCCTTGCTCGGCTTTTAAGATCTCATCAGATAGTATCACTTACAGTAAACTACATAGTATTCAATCTATCAGCCTTGCAAGGATAAAAGACTGAGTTCACCCTGTGAGGATCTAGTGAGTCTATGTATTTCAAATCTCATGATTTAAGGGTAGAATGTTGGCTCATTGAAGTTAATGGCAAAACTCCCATTAACTTAAATGGAGTCAGGCTTTCACTCTGGAACTTTAACTGACTATTAAGGCTGTCCCTTTACTACTTCTGGTACTATTTCTTTTTTCAGTGTACTTTCTAAAATAAAATGCATCACAACTCTTTTTTAGCTTGATTTAGGTTATTCATTATATAAATCTGATATAGAAATTGGAGTTCTGTACTCCTGTTTAAAATGGTTCCCCTTCATTTGTCTTTATATCAGAAGAACAGTTTTGCAGATTTATGAATTGTAAAAGCAAAAGTCCCTGATTTTTTTAAGCTGATTTTTTTTTAAATCATCCTCCTTACACTGTCTCCCTGTACAATTCTTGTGACCTGTACCTGCAAATACACATTTAAGGGAGTAACTTTTAGTCCCACTACAACCAATGCAACTACTCAGATGAGGAAATTTACTCGCATATGTAAATGTTTGACAGAATTTACTGTGAAGAAAACAGTTTTATTTTAAAATGGCTGCTAAAGTCTCTGTGAGGTCATTAGTAAGAGATTCAAGTTCTTTCTGTCTTTTCAGCCCAAAGCAGAGGAACCTTTCAAAATAGCTAGTTAAAATAATTAGTCTTCTCCCACCAAGTTTTATACATTCAGGTTTTAATTAAGAGTTTTAATGCTTCATTTTTCGCAGCGCGACTGTTCTCAGATACCTTTGTGCTAGAGCCCAATTAACTGGAGAAATTATCCTTATTTAGCTAATAGATGCATTCCATGATATAGAGCTTTCTCCATGTGACAATATTCTAGGTGATATAGGGCAAAATTTCCTAGGAAAGGACCTCAAAAGGTATAGAGTTAGATTTGGTTGGGATAAAAACCCAAAAATTCAGATACTTGACTTTTGGTTTTGTCTGTAAAAGCTGGTCTGGAAATTTTGTAGGAACAGGCTTTCCTTAGAAAGCTCTTGTTCTTAATACTTCCAGGTAGGCCAGAAGTGCTACACTATTTTTACTTATGGTTCCAAATGGAAATGGAGAATGTCCAAAGGACTATAAAAATAAAAAATAAGAGTTAACCAAAATGATTTAGTTTGAATTGTGGGTAAAGATGCAAGGAAATTCTATTTTATCTATTTAACATCCCTGGAATGGAGGCATCAAATCAATCATTTCACGTTTCAGTGTCCTAGTCAGGATAAAATTTTGTGTAGACCACTGATCAGAGAAACATGGACCAGTGGGTTACATTGGCACACTGGTAAGTGTCCTGTTGAATTTCTGATATAGCCAGAGTGGCATTTTCCACAAAGCTCAATTTTCAATGGTAAAACTCCCAGTGACCTTAATGAGAACAGAGCTAGGCCAACTCTGAACACTTTTGAAAATTCTATCATGGATCTCCATCTTCCAACAAACACTCTCCCCTTCTGAGTCACAACATTTTCTGCATTGTGATAGATATTGCTGGCCAATAGAACAAGGCCAATGGATTGGTTGAATTAACTGCTCTTCATGGGCCCAGTCCAACTTCCATTGAAAGCAATGGAAAGGTTCCTATTGGCTTTGTGGAATTATAAAAACTGAGTTGGAAGGGACCTTGAGAAGTCATCAACTCCAGTCCCTCAGTGAGGTAGGACCAACTAAACCTAGACCATCTGTCAATGCTGATTCCCCACTCTGGCACTTCGAGTGCAGAAGGTGGGGGCCCGCAAGGATTCTAAAACTCAATACTGGCCACTCCAGGCTTGTATTCAACTTCCAAGGTTACAGATTTCCTCTGACCTTGGAAGGGTAGATGCTGCCACCACCCAAGTACAAAACCCCTTTGAGAACCCAGGAAGGCACACTTGGGAATTCCTTCCTGTGGGGTACCCTCAAGCTCTTTCACATACCCCTCTGGGGAAGAGCTGAGAGAGAAAACAAAGGAAATCAGCTGTTTCCACCAGCTAATTAAACAACATATGCACAAACCTCTTAGGGACACAAAAATCCAATCCTGTTCTTAAAAAAGGTACATTTTATTAAAAACAAAAAGAAAGAAAATAAATCTGGAATTTAGGCTTTTTGCTAGGTTTTTTAAAAAAACAATTACAAGGATTAAGCATCAAGATAGCTTCTTGAGGTCCAGCTTAAAGGTTACAAGCAAAACAAAAGCACCTGGGGTTAGCACAGAGGAATCCACAAGCCATAAAGAAATAAAAGAAATAAACCTAATCCTAGACATTTTCTGATCTACTTACACATCTGGGGTTTCAAATGTTTTTTAGGTATGATTTGACGATTAAGGGGAAGTTTTTTCCCAATTTTAATAAGTTCTAGCCTTCCCATTGGCTCTTTTGGTCAGGTGCCCACTCCCTCCCTTTTACCTATGGACTTTTTAACTCTTTACGGGTAAAGTAAGTAGAGAACAGCTATTAACAGGGAATTTATAGCTAACTGGCTGGTTGGGTGTCCATAAAAGGGAGCTACCCCCTGCCCTTCATTTATCACACCATCCTTAACAGGTATTTGTCTAGCCTGTTAAAACTCTGATGATGGGGATTCGACAACCTTTGGAAGCCCATTCCAGACCTTAACTACCCTTATAGTTACAAAGCTTTTCCCAAGGACACCCCCTGTTCAGGGAGGCTAGTTGCCTGCTCCACCCCTTCCTCCCAAGGCCCCGCCCCTCCCCCTGCCCGTGATTTTTCCTAATATCTAACCTAAATCTCCCTTGCTGTAGATTAAGCCCATTATTTGATTGCAGTGGGATCAGGCCCAGCACCACTTGCAAGTTTAAGATTAAGAAAATGACTGATATTACAAGTATTTTTGTTCCTATATGTAAAAAAAAAGAGTGAAGGGAATAAGGGCAACACCGGAGGACAGAAAGGGAAAAGAAGGGGAAAAAAGGAATAACATGAATAAAGAGATACAAAACAGAAGAGGAAAGGGCTAGGAAAGCAAGTGTTGATGGGAAACGCTATTTATATCAAGGCACAACAGATATGTGAATGTCTGGCTGCATTGTGCTAAAAGATTCATCTGCCAATTTAAAATGCAATAAGGATAGGCCACGTGAAAAGGTAATGAACCAGGCTAGCATCTCTTTTGGCAGCATTTACTATCTCTCATTGGAAAGAGGATTCTTTGCAGATAAAGAAAGCACCAAAAAGGGGTGGGAGAGCAAGAGAGAGAGAGAGGCATTTCAGCATAAACAGATTCTCCATTAAGGTAGGCAAGATGGCTACTGGCAAGAGCAATCTCCTTGTATTAAACCATTTTGAAACTATTTATAAATGGAAAGGAAAGAAAAAACTCTCTCTGGAATCACTCAAGCTTTCATTACCATGCTTTGAATACAGTAAATCCAACCACATCAAAAGCCAGATTGTGAACATCTTACCCCCACTGTCAGGGGTTCTTGTATGAGTAACTGCTTACTGCTGGAAGGGTCGTAGTTGGCTCTAAGCAGAATAATGCCCAGTGCTGCAATGTGCTGCATACAGGTGGAGCTCTGAACTCCGTGGAGTCCCACTGATTTCAAGATACACCAATTCAGGTTAAAAGAACAAGGGAAAGTGTCTCTGACTGGATTCCGGCTCTGATTTAAAATATTTTGCGTCAAAAACAAAAAGTTTGAGAAAGAAGAATAGTTCACTCCAGCACTGTGCACATTTACAGGGATTTAGAAATGTTTTATAGTATGAAGATTATGATAGTTGGAGAAAAACTGCCCACATTAGAACTAGATCTTTATCCTGAAGAATAGCTGAGGTACAGTTTAGACCTGGCACCAAAATACTGCAGTGATGAGCACCTTAGAAATTCTAAATGCACTGATTCACAAAAACATTTTAAGCACATGCCTAAGTCCCATCAAGGACTTTAATGGGAAAGAAAAATGAGACAAAATTAACTTGGTCCACTTCCTAGAGTGCAGAATTACATGGTGATCCATTTGATACCGAAAGCATATAAGATAAGAATAATTTTTAATTAAAAATGAGCTTTAGGTGATTTGAACGTGCTACCTTTGCAACATAAGTGAGGTGCTTTATCCAAAAGACTCCGATAGACTTCAGATCAAGCCTTTAATGCAAAACTGTGGGAGTGCTGGCATCTGTTTTATCACCATTCTCACTTGATGATTTAAGACACTGTGAGGTGGGCAAGTCACTTTACAATAGAGATGTGGACCAGTAGTCTGACCTCTGCCTTCATATGTGTGATTTGTCACTGGATCAGCTTAGGAAGAGGAAATTTGGAGAAGATGAAGTAACAATAGCATAATAAACTTTTCTATCTTCTTCCCTGCTGTGATGGGATCCCTGAGGTACAGCCTGGAACTAGGGTACTGCTGTGCCCCCTTAATGCTCCAGTCTGGGCTGTCTCTCACAATGCTTTGCTAATGACAAGCAGCAAACCCCTCCAGGCGCTGTTATCACTCAGTACAACATCATGTGGAGCGCCAAACCCAGCCAAATTGCATGAATACTCTCAGACCCACTCACGAATCACACAGAGAAAGGCACCAGCCAATCCCACCCAAGCCTCCACCCTTGCACCCCAGAACTGCACTGTCTTGCACTGGTCAGAAGCCTGACCAGTGTAAATTTATTACCCAGTCTGCCCATCCCTCGACATGGAGAGGACACACATTAGCCTTTGTAAACTGAGCTGAGATTTTCCAAGCACTTCAAAAAACAAACACTATTTTAGGTAAATAAATCTGTTTTATATTTTAACTATAGAAAGATAAATTTTAAGTGATTATAAGCGGTGGGCAAAAACGATCAGAAATAGTTACCAAATAAAATAAAAGGTAAGCGCACAGTCTACATCTTAAACCTTATTAGATTAGGCAGTATGCGGATCAAGCAGTTTTCTCACCCCATTAGATGTTATAGTTCTTAATACACAGGCTTCCCCTTTAAGCCTGGGACCAGTCTCCTCAGTTCAAGTCTTTGTCTTCTCAGCATTCTTGTTGCTTCCAGCGTAGGTGGGGGAGGAGAAAGGCCAAAGCATGATACCACTGTCCCTTATTTTATATCCTCAATCCATGTGCCCAGTGATGAGCTGCCAAAATTTTAACAAGGGGTTTCCTCCTTGCCACCCCCCCCCCCGCCCTGCCCCAACTCCACCCCCGGCCCCGCCCCCATTCCAACCCTTCCCGAAATCCCCGCCTCCTCCCCCAGGTGCGCTGCATTTCCCCTCCACACCACCACCCCCAGGCTTTCAAGCCTGGGAGGGAGGGGGGAGAAGCAGAGCATCCACCAGCAGCTCCCTGCCAGCCCCCCCTGCCCAGCTCACCTCTGCTCTGCCTCCCGAGGCGCTGCTGCTGCACTTTTTCTCTCTCCCAGGCTTTCCATGCGCCGTTTGAGCTGGCAGAACAATGGGTTTCAGCAAATCATGACCTTTTATATGATATCTTATATAGCATGCTTTGTATGAAATATATCATAATTATATGGCATGGGTGGATATGGGGGGTTCCAGGGTGCTGTTTCGAAGTACAGAGTGCCACACCTGCTCGTCACCAAATACCCTCTCTCTTCCCCTACAATTCACAAGAAAAACATTTCAGTGAGGGCTGCTATGTCATTTACATCCATATTGTCACAATCATGAAACTGACCACAGGAGACTCTTCGAGTTTCTTTATTGGTTTTAAAGTTAGAAAAAAAATTATCGGGAAATGTCATTGAAAAATAAATTTCAGGCACATGTAATCATCCAAAATGAAAGGTTGGAAAAAATCTTCATGTGAAGCTTGTTGATCTTTTTTCACTGCTCTAAATAACATATGTGAGACATCACAGGTGTTAAATTAGCAAGAGGAGGGCTCTCTGGATTGTCACTAAGAAAAAAACTATATTAGAAGTAGAAACACAGTGAAAATTGCAAAGAAAATCTCATTTAAAATTCTCATTAAAAAGTCTCTTGAGGATATTGCCCTAGTTCATAAGACCTACTCTGCCAGCATGTAAATTCTGTTGTAAGCATAGATTTAGTACTGTACATTTTACTGCTTTAAACAAAAATAGTCATTTAAATAGTGTCATTAATATGAAAACACCTGAGTGATCAATGCTGAAGGGAAATCAAAGCTATGAAGAATTTCTATGACTACTGGGCAGTCAGCATGGAGTTGTGGTTAGGCATCCTGGTACAATAATCACATATGGACAGTTCTGGCCTTTTGCCCACACAAAGATTAACCACATGTTGACATCTGGAATTATGAAGACTGTAAGGGCTATATTGTGGCTACGCAACAGTCTGTTATGAGAAACTGAGGAGGAGCTCTGCACACTGTCAGCTCCTGGAAGCTTTCTTCCTGTGAAAGACAGAATGTCTCCGAGGCCATGTCTAGGCTACCACTTATGTTGGCAAAACTTATGTTGCTCGGGGGTGTGAATATTCCGCTTTCCCCCCACACACGAGCTTCTGCCGCTCGTTGGGTGTGGGTTAATTATGTTGAGAGGAGAGCTCTCTCCCACTGGCACAGAGTGGCTACATGAGAGATTTTACAGTGGCACAGCTGTATTCGTACTAGTGTAGACATAGCCTCAGGCACTGATGGACAGAACATGCAGTGTCTTCTGCTGAAGCCACTGGAAGAGTCCAATGTATATTATCTACCAAAGACACCTGTATGGCCCCCCATTACCATAGTATATGATTGCCTAACAATATATTTAGCTTCACAACTGCCCTGGCAGTAGGTAAATATGATTCTCCACATTTTACAGGTGGGAAACTGATACTAAGTGACTTGTCCACAGTCACACAGGAAGGGAGGGTAGGGAATTGAATCTGGATCTCTGGCTAGCATTATAACCACTGACCCATCCTTCCCCTTCCCTCATTCCTTCCCTACCCCTCACTGTGGTTTGCTAGCCAGTGCAAGAGAGGAGAAGAGTTATATTCCCCCCCATATATACCCCCTGGTGACACTATGTCTGAAAGCCTTATACTAGTGCAGGTCAGGGACTTGGATTGTGGCTTCCTTTTCCAGAGGAAGAAAAAGCCATTATATTGCTCTTCTCAGCAGGAGAGGATTATTTAGTGTATTCAAATTCAACTTGTCAAAACTGCTTATACATACTGAGGAGGGATTTTTTCCCCACACTAGTAATTATGATGTCAGTAAGACTGGATCAAAAAGCCTTCATTCACTCCCCTTGTCAGGTAGTGTCATTTTCATTTGTCATTCAGGCTCACGTCAGCAATCCTCTCCCTCTTTTCCTGTCACTGGTCGTGTCTGACATTTCGCAATCCCTGATTCTCATGCCCTGTTTTTGTCTGCATTGCCCTTAGCTTTAAATCAACCTTGTGGAAATAGTATGTTCTCCTCTTCCCCCATCTCTTCAGTTTCTCTTCTACCACAACAACACTTTACATCTATCTGATGCACCAACCTTCTGATTCCAAACCATACCCATTTTAGTTGAGCTCTTTCATGATGACATTCTTCTGTTTTCCTGTTTTTGTTTTTGGGTTTGTTTTTTTCAGTCCGGGTTTTATCCGCTTTAATAACAGTATTATTCAGGTGAAATTCACTGCTCCCCATCCAAAGCCAGAGTAATCAGAGTATACCCATCCCACTAGTAAGATGGAATACACCTGTCAGGGTTCCCTCCCCACTCTGAACTCTAGGGTACAGACATGGGGACCCACATGAAAGATCTCCTAAGCTTATTTCTACCAGCTTAGGTTAAAATCCCCAAGGTACAAAATTTCCTGCACCTTGAGAAATGCTTCTCTCGCTGCCACCATCAAGTGGTTTAAACAGGAACCTGGGAAAGGAACCACTTGAAGTTCCCCTTCCCCCCAAAATACCCTCTCAAGCCCGTACACCCCCTTTCCTGGGGAGCTTGAGAATAATCTCCTAACCAATTGGTTACACAGTGATCTAAAACCCTGCCCCCGGGGTTTTATAACAATAGAAACAGTCAGCTTCTTAACAGAAGGATTTTATTAAAACAAAGAAGGTAAAAATCATCTCTGTAAAATCAGGATGGTAACTATTTTACAGGGTACTCAATTTCCAAACTCAGAGGGATTCCCCCTCTGGACAAAACCTTAAAGTTACAGAAAAAACAGGAATAACTCCTCCCTCTAACACAGGGAAAGCTCACCAAGCAAAACAAACAAAACCTATTCGCAATGCTGACTAACTTACTTGAAATATGGAAGGTCTGATGAGGTTGGGTTGGAGACTGATTTTCTGCAGATCTTTCTTTGTCCCCAGAGATCACACTGACTCAGACAAAGAGGCACACACAAAACCTTCCCCCCTCCCAAGATTTGAAAGTATCTTGTCCCCTTACTGGTCAGATGCCAGCCCAGTCAGGTGTCAGTCTGGCTACCTGCATTTCTTTACCCTTTATGGGTAAGAGGATTTTTTAGCACTGCATGAGACCCTCTCCCCCTTCCCTTTATATTTATGACAACACCCACTGTGTGAGGGAGCAGAATAGGGTTCCCTAGGCATCACCGATGTGGGGATTTTGGGCCACTGAATCAATGTAGTCTTAGATCTTCTGCACCCCTCCTGCAGCCTGCCCCCAAATTCTCCTTTTGCTAGTCTATTCACAACCTGCATGGAGCCTACCTGTCTCTGCCTGCAGTCATCTCTGCACATCCCTCCACAGGTCCTAAGTGGTGTGCAGGCCCTAATGCCTATGCAATGATTATCATCTAACATTCCATTGACTTGGATGGCATTTTGTAATTGAAACTTCTTTTAGGAAGAGGTTTCAAAGTGGTAGCCATGTTAGTCTGTATCAGCAAAAACAATGAGGAGTCCTTGTGGCACCTTAGAGACTAACAAATTTATTTGGGCATAAGTTTGTGGGCTAAAACCCACTTCATCAAATGCATGGAGTGGAAAATACAGTATATAGGCAGGTACACAGCACATGAAAAGATGGGAGTTGCCTTACCAAGTGGGGGATCAGTGCTAACGAGCCAATTCAATTAAGGTGGAAGTGGTCTATTCTCAACAGTTGACAAGAAGGGGTGAATACCAAAGGAGGGGGAAAATCTCTTTTGTAGTGCTAATGAGGCCAATGCAATCAAGGTGGCCCATTTCAAACAGTTGACAAGAAGGGGTGAGTATCAGCAGAGGGAAATTAGTTTTTGTAGTGACCCATCCACTCCCAGTCTTTATTGAGGCCTAATTTGATGGTGTCCACTTTGCAAATTAATTCCAGTTCTGCAGTTTCCCATTGGAGTCTGTTTTTGAAGTTTTTTTGTTGAAGAATTGCCACTTTTAAGTCTGTTATTGAGTGTCCAGGGAGACTGAAGTGAAACAGACTTCAAAAACAGACTCCAACGAGAAACTGCAGAACTGGAATTAATTTGCAAACTGGACACCATCAAATTAGGCCTCAATAAAGACTGGGAGTGGATGGGTCACTACAAAAACTAATTTCCCTCTGCTGATACTCACCCTTTCTTGTCAACTGTTTGAAATGGGCCACCTTGATTGCATCGGCCTCATTAGCACCACAAAAGTGATTTCCACCCCTTCTTGTCAACGGTTGAAAATAGCCCACTTCCACCTTAATTGAATTGGCTCATTAGCACTGACCCCCACACCCCCCGATAAGGCAACTCCTGTCTTTTCATGTGCTTGTGTATTTATACCTCCCTACTGTATTTTCCACTCCATGCATCTGATGAAGAGGGTTTTAGTCCACGAAAGCTTATGCCCAAATAAATTTGTTAGTCTCTAAGGTGCCACAAGGGCTCCTCCTTGTTTTTGCTTTTAGGAATAGCGAAACAAGCATGTATGTAAATTCTTTCAACTCCGTATAATCTGCTTCTGACTCGTGTTACTCTCAGATGGCGTTATGGCTGGTTGGGTGAATGTGTGAGGCTCCTAGAAGTGTAGATCACTCTGCATACACATTACAGCTCTACACCTACTATAGTACAGTGTAACACTTACATTTGGGTGCTAATAGTCTTACCAGGCCACCAAATTGCCCCAGACTCCATCAGCCATCCATGCCCTCAAGCTCAGCATCAAGCAGGCTTATCTAAGGTACTTGTATGGCCCCCCGTCACCATAGGAAATGAGGGCCCAGCAGTGGCAGCCTGGCCAACTCAGTGTTGCTGCCACTAGCTTTTGTGCCAGGCCTGTGCTTGGTGACACACACTCTGCAAACAGAAATATTAGCCTATTATGGTTCAGTGGCTAAGTAATCTCTGCTCTCTGTGATTTGCTTTTGCAAACATGATATGGGGTTTCAGATTTCTTCCATAAATATTACATGGGCTTCAGAAATTATTCATAGCTAGTATATTTAAATTCAGAACCATTTGGAAGAATAAATGCGCTTAATACTTTGGAAGTAATTTTACTTATAGCAAGTACAGATTGTATAAGTTTATCATCTCTCTAATAAACAAGAGAAAAAATGATGGAAGGGAAATGACAGACAAGTTCCAAGCACGATATAAAAATGCCTGAAGTTGAACAATATCTGTGTACAGAGAACTGGGATGATTCAAAGAGAAGGATTCGGCTTGCTATCTTCACTGTAAATATTTTTAAATCATGTGGGGGCTATATGGTTCTGAAAATGAGATTACAGGGAAGCTAAAGTGTAGTAGCCATGTTAGTCTGTGTCAGCAAAAAGAAAATAAGAAAGGAATACTTGTGGCACTTTAGAGACTAACAAATTTATTTCAGCATAAGCTTTCGTGGACTACAGTCCGCTTCGTCGGATGCATAGAATGGAACATACAGTGGGAGGGTATTTATACATTCAAAGAAACATGAAAAGGTGGAAGTAACCATACCACCTGTAAAAGGCTAATTAATTGAAAGGAACTGTTATCAGTAGGGGAAAAAAACTTTTGAAGTGATAATCAACATGGCCCATTACAGACAGTTGACAAAAAGGTTGTTAAGGGTATTTAACTAGGATATTAAACTGTGATATTAAAGTCACAGTAGCAGCCTGTAAACTTCTGATCCTCCAACTGTGAGGCTGGCACAGTCACAGGAAAGTCAATCCCTTAAAGAGGAGGTGTACGTAAATTCAGGAAAAACGTAAAAAGGGTATTTGTGTCTTTGCATTTAAATTTTCAGTTTTGTTCTGCTAAGAGCAGGGCAGTGAACAGTGTGCCAGATTGGAAGCAGGAGATAAGGGGTCTGGTTAACCATTGGTCTGCAGCGTGGAAATAGCTCCTGGGGAAAACTTCCTGCATAAGAGAGATTTCCAATGTAGAAAAAAATTTCAAGGGATTTTTTGAAAGTTTGAATAAACTCTTTTCTGCTGTTTCTGAGTTATGAGACAAGGGAGAAGCACTCATTCTCCCAACATAAGAATTTGTTCTCACTGTTTGGGGGGAAGTGGATAGGCACAGAGCAGTGAATAGGCTACTCAAAAATGGCTCAACCCTTTACAATTAAAATGTTACATGTGCACAACCCATAAAGAGAAGAATGTGCTTTGAGTCGTTTCAGAATATTTTGGTAGAAACTATGAATGTTTTAAAATCCCCTACATTATCTTTTAAGTGTCAGTCTTTAGCATGGTTCTAGCAGCCCCTATATAGCGATTTAAGGGCTAACTCCTGAAAGGGGCTGAGCACTCTGGCCCTGATCCAGCAAAGCACTTAAACACATGCTTAACGTTAAGCACAAGTAGTCCCATTGTAGGACCAATCACCTGCTGGAATAGAGCCAGTGTGTTCAGCACTTTGCAGGACTGAGCCCTAAAGTAATGGAAACTGGGAACTCCTGAGAACATATTTCATCTCTATAATTGACTGGCTGTAATAATACTGATCTTAATTCTTAAAGAATTAAAGGAGGGTAATGTAATTAATGCCAATCAGCATGGGTTTATAGAAAATGGATCCTGTCAAACTAACTTGATACATTTTTTTAATGAGATGACAAGTTTGGTTGATAAAGGTAATAATGTTGATATAATATTCTTAGACTTCTCTAAGGCATTTGATTTGGTACCACATGACATTTTGATTAAAAAAAATAGAATGATATAAAATTAACATGGCCCACATTAAATGGATTAAAAACAGGTTAAATCATAGGTCTTAAAATGTAACTGTAAACAGGGAATTCTCATCAAGTAGATGTGTTTCCAGTGGGATTCCACAGGGATTGGTTCTTGGTCCTATGCTATTTAACATTTTTATCAATAACCTGGAAGAAAACATACAATCATCGCTGATAAAGTTTGCAGATGACACAAAAAATTGGGGGAGTGGTAATAATGAAGAGGACAGGTCACTGATACACAACGATCTGGATTAGTTGGTAAACTGGGTGCAAGCAAAATATATGCATTTTAAATTCAGTTAAATGTATACATCTAGGAACGAAGAATGTGGGCCATAGTTCCAGGATGTAGGACTCTATGGTGGAAAGCAGTGACTCTGAAAAAGATTTGGGAGGTCATGATGAGTAAGCAGCTGAACATGAGTTCCCAGTGCGACTCTGTGGCCACATGAGCTGATGTGATCCTGGGATGCATAAAAAGGGAAATCTTTAATAAGAGTAGAGTGGTTATTTGACCTCTATATTTGGCACTGGTGTAACCACTACTAGAATCCTGTGTGCCCGTAATTCATGAATGTTGATAAATGGGAGAGGGTTCAGAGAAGTGCCATGAAAATGATTAAAGGATTAGAAAACTGGCCTCAAAGACCTCAATCAATTTAGCTTAACAAAGAGAAGGCTAAGGGGTGACTTGATTACAGTCTGAGTACCTAGTTGGGGAACAAATATTTAATAATGGGCTCTTCAGTCTAGCATGGGAAGGTATAACACGATCCAATGGCTGGAACTTAGACAAATTCAGACTAGAAATGAGGCATACATTTTTTAATGTGAGAATAACTAATTGTTGGAACAATTTACCAAGGGTTGTGATGGATTCTCCCTCTCCATCACTCCATCTTGAAAGCAATATTTTTCATAGACCGTCCCTGTGGCCTGTGCCGCTTCCCGCATCTCCCATTGACCAGGAACGGCGAACCGTGGCCACTGGGACCTGTGGGCGGCCGTGCCTGCGGACGGTCAATGTAAACAAACTGTCTCGCGGCCCGCCAGTGGATTACCCTGACGGGCCGCAGGTTGCCCACCACTGATGTAGATGATCACAATGGTCCCTCCTGGCCTTGGAATCTATGAATACTTTGTATTTAATGAGTCTTTTCAAACACTATTTAACCAGATCCTGAGACATCTGCAGGCAAATACTATACTAGTATTATTCATATTTTAAAGATGGGGAAACTGAGGCTCAGAATTAGGCAGCCACATAGTTTGAATGTTAGGAGCAAGATTAGACCTTATGTCACCTGAATCTAAGTACACTAGAATGCAGAACATCCCATTCAGGTCATTCAGCCCTACATATTCTGACTTTATGGGCTCATTGGAATGTCTTGGTATCCCAGTTTACACACCCAAACACAGAGGCTCCCTAAATTAGTGAATACTTTTGGAAATTTTGGCATAATCCTATATGTCAGTTACACCACTGCATGGCCACTGCAAAGGAAGGACAGGGGCTAGCAAGCAGGA
Source organism: Macrochelys suwanniensis (assembly GCA_033296515.1). Lineage (NCBI taxonomy): Eukaryota > Metazoa > Chordata > Testudines > Chelydridae > Macrochelys > Macrochelys suwanniensis. Next base: position 162,823,829 of record CM065777.1, read on the forward strand.
TGTGAGCAAGCCCTGAGCAGCTCACAGCATCACTTAGCCCACTGTTGCACTGGGTAGCCTGCTTCTACATCTGAAGTAGTGTGAAAGGGGCTTGCTAAATGGGATAAGCAAGGAATAGGCCTGTATAACTCCAGGCAGGAATGCACCCTTTCTGGTCTATTCAGTTTAAAATATTGTTCTTGCACTCTTAGATGTCCTCCACAATTATTTTCACCATCCCCATTGTATTCTTACAAAGAAATGTTTCCTTCCAGCAAGATTCTGCTATGTTTTAAAAGTACACCCACCTAATCCCTATGTTCTTTTCTGCCGTGCTGCCACAACCTGCTGTTAGGACAGGGAGCTTTTCAGTTTCATTATAGTTTTAAATTAAGGGATAGGCTACATAGGAAATCCATTAGCCTGCTGCATTTTAGTCAAAGTTAATTACAGTTTTCAGGCTTTGGGGGCTGATGCACTAGGTCAAAATCCTCTACTTTTCAACCGAACGCTATGACATTACACTCTATCTGCTGCACTACATAACTCCACTCACTCCACTCAGCCACAGCTCTGCAGCTCCAAACTCCTCTGCAACATTTTTGTTTATATTAGGTGAGTATCTTCTGTTTCAGCGTATGCCCAGAACAGAACCTGCACCTTAAAACTAATAAAACAGCATTGAAGGAATGTGCAAGTCGTTTATTCAGCCGCTCTGTGTGAATAAACTGGGACATACCGGGTAAAGCAGAATGTCCATTGTTTAGATGCTGGCAAAAGCACCCATGCTATCTGAAAGCAGCAGACAAGGCAGTGGAGCTGGTTCGGACATTATCTTTCTTCAAAATTGAGGGGAGGGTTGTTGTTTAAAAAAAAACATGCCGCAAACGGAACATTTTTTGGTTTTTAATGAAAATCTAAAAACCGTCAATGAACATGGATTATTATTTTTTTTTGGTAAATATTTAGTTGAAAACACATTTTCTCTTTTAAAAAAACTAAAGCCAAGCAAAACCAACTTAAAAATTGACAGGGTTTTGACATTTTTGACCAGTTCTACAAGGCAGCCCGATAGAATCAGCTTTAAACGATCTTATCTCGGCAGCTCTGCCTTTTATGTTGTGTTTCGAAGGAATTTTCTATTCATAAATAACTAAAGTCCCCAAAGCGTCCATCTGTGAACCCACTGAAGGGGAACTTTTATTGAGCCTGCATGCTCCTTTCCCACCCCATCCACACTTTATAATCCTTTCCTCTGGCGTTTGTGTTCCACAGAGCTGTGATGGTCAGTTTTACAGGAGAGAGATTATCTCAGCCAAATCTATTTGGGAAAAGAGCACTGGTGCTGCTTTCCCCTCCATGCTGTGCTACCCCTCAAGGGACAGCTACAGTCTTGGGAGCTATGGGAAACATGGCGTCTGTGGAGCCAGTGCTCTCCAGGGACCAGAAGAAGGCACTTGGGCAATGTAGCAGAGCAGAGGCAACAGACTTCATACTCCTTGCTTCTGGTAGCTCCTATGAGACATGTACAGATCTCAGGGGAAACACAGATGAGGGAGTAGAACCCCTGGCTTCTCTTGTAAGATGCAGACCCTGCCCCTGTCAGTGGAAGAATTGTGAGATATTAAAAAATAATCTTTCACTGGGAATAGATTAGAGTGTTCTGGCTGATAAAAGCAGCCAGTAGGAAGATTTCCAGAATAAGAGCTTAAGAAGTTCAAATGCCATCCAGGATATTTAAGCCTTCAGCAATTCAGCAGGATCAGCAGATTAAGCCAGCTGAGATATGGGCAGTAAGTGCTAGAACACAGCTGGGAAACAGAATCATTGTAGTTAACCCCTTGTCACAAACATGTTTTGTTTCTTTTCTTTCTGGTGACTATTCTTTAACAAAACTTAAGAGGGTCCTTTAATTTATGATATAGTTAAATCGCACTATTAAGGTTTTGGGGGATCTGATGTCTGCAATAGGGCTTAAATGCAAGTCTTTTCAAAATATTGAAGAGTTCAGTTTTAGACCCAAGTTTCCCATTAAGTCCTTTTTTTAGAAAATGCTTTGTGGTTACAACAGCTTGAAAAATTGGGGCAAGAGGGTTTCAGTGAAATATGAAATCAAATTCTGTATCACTTGCCTAGAGCAGGAAGCCACTGTGCAAGTGTTCTATATTCAAAGTACAGTTGAGTTGGTAAGATTTGTTTTTTGTTTTTTTTTCCCCCGAGAAAGACCTTTTAAAGGCATGTAACTACTATTTTTATCCTTAAATTTACAACATTTACTAAAAAATAGTAAACCAAGCATGAATCTAATAAGAGAGTTAAATTAAAAATCCAGTGCCTCTGCCCAAACAGCGACATGTACTATTCAGAACTGTCATACTTGAGTCCCTATAATTTTGTGTGAATTAAAGATTCAGGGCTTGGCTACACTTGCAAGTTAGAGTGCACTAAAGCCACCCAGTGCGCTCTAACTCACTCCCTGTCCACACTGCCAAGGCACGTAGAGCGCTCTGACTCCGTGGCTAGAGCGCTCCTGGTAATCCACCTCAGCGAGAGGAATAACATCTGATGCGTCTTGGCTGAGACGTCCCAGTGTCAATGTGAATGAGGTGTTACATTACTGCACTCTGATTGACCTCCGGAAACATCCCATAATCCCCTTACGTCAAGTGGCCACTCTTGTCATTGTTTTGAACTCGGCTGTAGGAATGTGGATATGCCCTTTCAAGCTCCGTTTCTGACAGCCGGCATGCTTATCTGCTCCGGGGCAAAGCAAACATTACTTAGGAATGTTGCTTGTTTTGAATGACAGAGAGGCGGGGGGGAAGGGGGGAGTCTGAACTTACAAGACAGCATGCTGACACACTCTCAGCACCCCAAAAACCCACTCTCTCTTCCCCCATGTACACAACACACTCCCTGTCACACTTCACCCCACCCCCCGCATTTAAAAAGCACTTTGCAGCCACTTGAACGCTGGGATAGCTGCCCATAATGCACAATGCAATTTACTGCTGCAAAATCCTACCTCAGTGCCTCAACGTGGTGCAGCGGTGACCCTGGCCGTCTGACAGCTATGGTAGCGGGGCGTATGCCCTGGTAGGTTTTACCATGCTACAAAGGTGTCGGACTATCCAATCCAGGGAGGAGGGTTGCTCTCTCAGAGGAAAGAGCGCTTTTCCTTCTCCTTAGAGGTTGAAGGCTAGCTAAGCTTGAGGAGGTACGCATGCCTGCCCACCTAGCCAGTGGGATGGCTTGAAGTTAACGGCTAAAACAACACAAGTAAATGCACGTTCTACGGTGGAGGAGCGGAAATTGAGCGACAAGAGGTTGCTAAAAATGTCAGGTGCTAGGCCAACATGGAAAAGGACAATCCTCGCTGTGTGTACTTACAATTGTAGGTCACTGGCAAAGGAGGAAACTTTAAACCATCCGATGGAGGAGAAGAAAAGGATAAAATGCGATATTCTCGGTGTCTGCGAAACCCTACGAAAGAAGGAGTTGGAAGTCAACTGGAAGGATGGAAGTGCTGTGAGGCTCGGAAAGGGAGATGGCGCTAGAAATGTTGGAGGAGTTGGATTTATCGTCAATAAAGATTGGTCTTCGAAAGTCATATCATGCCAGCTAACATCATCACGTATCGGTGTGCTGCATCTTCAGATGGAGTCAAAAGCTACCCTCAAGGTCATCCAGGCCTACGCTCCCACAAGTGCAAGTGAGGACGAAGAAGTGGAAGAATTCTACCGAGAGCTTGAAAGAGCTCTCACGCAAAAGTCCACTTACACTGTCACGATGGGAGATTTCAACGCCAAGGTCGGGCGAGGGAAAGCTGGCGAAAAGTTCATAGGGAGATACGGCAGTGGCGAAAGGAATGAAAGAGGAGAGAGGCTGGTAGCGATGGCAGAAATGAAAGAACTGTACGTGGCAAACACCTGGTACAAAAAGAAGATCTCAAGAAGGTGGACATGGATCGCACCAAACGCGAAGAGTAAGAATGAAATCGACTATATTTTAGTCAATAAAAGGCGCATTGTTCAAGACGTCTCTGTGGTGCAGCCATTCAACACCGGCAGTGACCATCGCCTGCTTAGAGCGAAATTGATTTTCAACGAAGCGGTGGAAAAGAAGGCGTTACAGATGGCAAACAGGAAACAGCAGCCGAAGACATTCGATGAAGCAAAGCTGAAAAAAGCGATTTCTGGGTTTGACTGGAGCCAGATGGAAAAGTGTGATGAGGACTATAGTATCTTTGCTGACAAGTTGAGATGTTGCATAAAAGCAGCTGAAATTAAAAAGCTGAAGAAGGCGAAGGGAAGAATCTCGATTGAAACGAAAAGCTTGTTGGAGAAGCGGAGAAACATGAAAAGGAGCTCGGATAACAACCTCGAGTACTCCATTCTGTGCAAGCTTATATGGCGAAAACTGAAGGATGACTTCGAGAACTTCCAGAAGGAAAAGCTCCTTAAAACAGCTGAATCACGCAAGAGCCTCAGGACATGCAAGCAGGAATTGGCGCAGTATAGATCAAGCGTAACAGCATTGAAGAACAAGGATGGAGAGACAGTAATTGACAGAGCAGGGATGGAGGAGGTCTGCAAGGACTTCTATACAGAACTGTTCAAATCAAGAATCAACGTCCCCCTCCCAACCCTCGAAGAGTCAGAAGAACGCGTCCTCCCCAATAATCGTCAGCGAAGTCCGAAGCGCACTACACCAGATGAAGAAGGGAAAAGCTCCAGGCAAAGATGGAATAACGTCAGAAATGATTTATGCAGGAGGCGAAAAACTTTGGAAGGCCCTCGCTTTAAGATTCAGTCGATATCTTGAAGAAGGAAAAATACCATCAAGCTGGAAGGAGTCGAATACCATCTTGCTGCACAAGAAGGGTGATCGAGAAAATCTTAAGAACTACCGCCCTATATGCCTGCTCTCTCACATCTACAAGCTCTTCACAAAGGTGATAATGAATCGACTTTCGCAGAGTCTGGATGAACAACAGCCGAGAGAGCAGGCAGGGTTTCGAAGAAATTTCAGTACAATCGACCATATATTTACCCTTAGCCAGCTCCTAGAAAGAGCGAGGGAATACAAACTCCCGCTGTGCATTGCTTTTGTCGACTATGAAAAGGCCTTCGATAGCGTTGAGTTTAACGCAATATTAAAGGCGCTCACAAAGCAGGGCATTAACACGCAGTACATTAGTTTGTTGAAGGAAGCAAATACTGGATGTACAACAGACATTACTCTCCTTGAAACTCCCCTCCGCATCCCAATCGAGAAAGGCGTAAAGCAAGGAGATACAATTTCACCAAAACTATTCACCGCCTGCCTCAAAATGGTTATGAACAAGATCAACTGGAGGAGTGGTGTCAACATAAACGGAGAGAGGTTATCTCATCTCTGATTTGCAGACGACATTGTACTAATTGCCGAAAGCACCAACCAACTGCAGAGCATGCTACAAAGACTCAACAAGAAAAGTAGTCAGGTCGGCCTGAAAATGAACCGCTGCAAAACGAAATATATGCGATCAGACGTCTTACGAAAAGCCCGAATAACGGTAACAGGAGAAGACATCGAAGAAGTGGAACAGTACATATATTTGGGCCAAGAAGTTAATATGCGCCAAGACCTGAACGGAGAACTCTCACGAAGGATTCGGGCAGGATGGTGTGCATTTAATTCCATCAAGGACGTCCTCAAAGGAAAAATTGACAAGACCACACGTAAAAATATTTTCAATTCAGCAGTGCTGCCAGCCATGCTGTATGGCAGTGAAACGTGGGCACTGACGAAGAGAGAAGAGCAACGGCTGTTGGTAGCTGAAAGGGCAATGGAACGAGCTATGTTGGGAATCTCCCTTCTGGATCATATACCAAATGAAATCATCAGAGAACGCAGCGGTGTGAAAGATATTGTCGTGGAAAGCAGACATAACAAGATGCGATGGGCGGGCCACAGAGCACGGCTCACGGATAACAGGTGGACCGCAATCATTGCTGAGTGGTACCCGCGAGAACAGAAAAGACCCCCCGGTCGGCCTCCAAGAAGATGGGAAGATGACATCGTTAAACGTTTCGGACGAACGTGGAGAAGAAAGGCAAGAGTGTGAGAAGAATGGCAGACGTGTTGTGATCGGCGCAGTCTTAACGACAGGTGAAGTCCGATCAATCCAGGTGATCCAGGTGAATGCACAATGCCGCTGCAAGTGCCGCAAATGTGGCCACACCAGTGCGCTTGCAGCTGTCAGTGTGGACAGACTGCAGCACTTTCCCTACTGTGCTCTCCAAAGGCTGGTTTAACTCAAAGCGCTCTACATCTGCAAGTGTAGCCAAGTATAGCCTCAGTCCCCTATATAACAAATAACTTAAGCACGTGTATAAAGTTAAGTATTTGAGTAGTTCTGTTGAAGTCTATGGAACTACTCATATGTTTAAAGGTTAAGCCTGTACTTAAGTGCTTCAAGAGATCAGCCTCTATTTTTTGACATTATTGTCCTTAGTGATTAGTGTATGTATAGAAGAAGAATGCAAAATCATAAGTGTGTGTGTGAAGGCATAGATATGGCATTAAATAAGTGACTTCTTTTTATGACTCAGTTTTAATTAGAATGACAGTTAACTGAAAGCAATTTAACATGTTTCATGAAAGGTTAATGGGATTCGTGTTTTAAGGGAGGTAAAGGCAATACAACTTTGACAGAAATCTGAATCTAACCTTTATTCTCTTTAATTGTTCTTCTAGAACAATTTCCTGAGAGTCTATTAAGCAGTAACGTGGCACTCTAATTAAACAACAATGAACTTTGTAGTAAGATAAGCTGAGTTCTGTTGCCATTCAATTTAAAAATTAATTCATTACATAATGTGTCATTTTTACATATGAGCATTAATGAACCAACAGGTTATTATTTTTGATAGGTAATGTGCAACAGGAATGTTACTTTGCAATTCATATGCATGCAAGACTTTCTTTTTTTAAAGGGCCTTTGTGCCTTTATGCTCTATCCTAATATGGAGGTACCTCCCTCTAGTGGATAAGAAGATATTTCAGTTGCCGTGTCCCTTCAATCCTGTTCAAATGTGATGAGAAATCAGGGAGGAATGTTCCTCTGAAAACCCACAAGAAGATAATGCCATAAAAATTAGTTTAGTTTACTTCGGCGCTGTCATGGCCTGGGGTGGTACTAGCTTGCAGTTATTCTGCCTAAGGCTAAATTTGAAATATAGGACAGAATGAGTGAATTTCAGTCTTCCCTACTTGGCTGAATGCATTTGAATATTGTCTTGTTTAAACTCTTTGATGCTGTGCATTTTATTTTGAATGGATCCGTTTATTCCCAGTGTTGCCAACTCTCAAGACTTTATGGTGAGTCTGCTGATATTTGCTGTTTTTCTTAAAGCCCTAGCTGCTGCTATTCATGTTAATATGCGAGAATCTTGGCTTTTATTTAAAAAACAAAACAAAACAAAACCCAGAATGTTTCTTTCCCCCCCACAGCTTAAAAATGGGAACCCTTAAGGCTCAAAACCCAGAACATCACATTTATTATTTTAAAAATATCTCCTCCTTTTTAATCCTATTCTGTGATTTTCCTGGGGGCCTGAATCATGATATCTAAGACTTGAGTTGGCAATATTGTATTATATTACAGGTTTTTGGTCAGATAGGAGGCAACACTGTGTCATGCTTTGGCAATGAACAACATAGATTTATGTTATAAACTCATGTCCTGCCCTGGTAATAAGATACATATGGGCATACCCTTGCAGGAACATGGCCTAGATCAGACCCTCATTACACTGACATTTCTTGTAACAGGGCTGCCGTGAGCCTTCACTGGTTGTAAATTGACCCAAGACATTCATTATGAGAGGAAAAGAAGAACTCAACAGCTCTAAATTGTCCACACATCCAGACTTTCCAAGTTGTCCTGTCTTCTGTGTGTCTCTGTTTTAAATGGTTAGCATTGTAGCACAAGGAGTGTCTTATTATTGTGAGCACATTGTCAGTGCTAAATAATAATTTGTATTGTTTTAATTATTATGATATTGGTTTCCCTCAATGGCAAACAGGCACACTGCATGGACTGTGCTTATGTATAGGGCAACTTTTACTAGGGTCTCTAAATATCAAGGGTTGTAACTGGGGAAAACATTTTCCAGGTGCATTTTTGAAGTGGAAATGGTTTTTGATCTGCAAGGTCTGCATTGTTGCCCAACGTGCCCCTTTCAAATGATAGACTTGCAACCCAATGATGTGTATGAGTTTGAACCCTATAACCTCAACAAGAAGTTCCTAGAACAAATTAAAGCATTTATTTTCTCATCAAAAATATTTTTTGTACCTGTTTCATGATGCTTTGTCACTTGATGGTAGCAACAAGCCAGCTTTCTCAACAAAAGGTGACAAACAGTCAATCATTTGCCTTATTCCTTAATGAAAGCTAGCAACCTTCATGTCTCATGCCAGGCGCCAAGATCCTTCTGAGAACTGGGATCACACTAGAAATGAAAGAGTAGCATCATATACAATAGGCAGAAATAATTGTTTTCAGCAGAATAGCAGGCCTTCCAGCTGCAAAGTCACAATTTATAAACCATTGAGAAATGTCATGATTGCTGCATGCATATGAAACATTAGCATGGTAATTTGAGCTATGAGCAATAGAATCAAAACATTGGGCTTTCTGTTCTTGTTAGATTGGTTGACTGGTGAGGGAAGGATGAGAAACGCGCTTTTTAACAGCAATGAAAGGGAAGAAGGGCTCTTACATGTCAGATCAATAGCCCTGACAAACCCTGAAAGGAAAACTAGAACAGTTATGTTTCCATTATTGTAGTCAAACCAAAGCAATGAAATCCATCATGGCACACAATTTCCTTTGCTTGGAACATCAGCACATTAGTTATATGGTTCCAAGACACGTCTGAGTAGTGAAAAGACAAAAACAAAGAGTCAGCACATTGTTAATATTAATTGAGGTCCATTAGTCTTTGCAAATAAACATGGTGACACAGGGACAGGTTCTGCTATCAACTAAACCAGTGAAAATCCAGAGTCACTCCACAGAAATTGCTTTGGATTTACACCAGTGTGCCTGACAGTAGAATCTGGCCCACAGAGAATATCCTGTTTGAGAGGCAACTGTCAATGCCTACGGTGTAAGAGAGAAAGGGAGAAATAATGAAATCCAATACTGAAGGTCCATAGAGATCTAAGGCCAGGCCAGCCATACATTTCTAGTAAGAATGCAATTACAGTTTGGAGTAGGATTTCAAATTCAAAATGGAAATAGTACAAAATGGAAATGCAATCTCATTGGTAGAATAAATATCAACGGAATTCATTTTACGTTGACAAGTTTCTGATTTCTCAGCCATGGTTTAAATCTTTTACGACTGATTCTTTGCAGGCTTGAATCTTTCAAAAACTACTTTCTATTTTTATTTTTGATGAGAGCAGTCTGGAAAATGCTGCATTGTTCTCAAGTGGCAGTATAATTAAACAAAACCCAGGCAAGTACATGCATTGCTGGCTAGATTCTTCTTTATTCAAGACAGTTGCAGTGCCTGAGACGTGAATCAATTTTTGTGACCAAAAACAGTTCAAAGCAATCAACATCAACAGCATTGTGAAATATTAACTTTGACTTGACTGGAACTAGAAATACACAGGCGCTGAAGAACTCTGACTTTCGAGTAACATGCATGCAAAACATGGGATTTGTCCATTTCTCTTGGCTTGCTAAATTGAAGTCTGAAAGGCATTTGAAATCGGAGTTCAAAACATACTTTGTTCTATAGCATAGCATATTTTTTCTTCAATGTGCTTTGAGATGGGTTCTTTAAAAATAAATAAATAAATAAAGGTCCAAGCCGTTCAGTACAGGATTTAAATGAGAATTACCGCATAGGCCTTGAGCTGTTGCTCAGTTAGTTGTCCTGAATTTCATTCTGAGGGAATTAGATCTGAGCATATTTGGTGGTATTGCTGTACGGCTCAACCAAGAGATTCTCATAAACATGACAGAGATTCAATAAATAATTAATTAAAAACACTTGTAGGAAATTTGAATAAATTAAGGGCACACTATTTAAAGGGTACTCCTTAGGGATTTTTTTTTCCAGTTCTCTCTTTGTCTGTTCAATGCTCTTAGGCATTATAAAACCTTTCTTACAAGATGTTATTTTTCTACGTGCTGTGAAAATTGGATTATGTGTTTAAAGTTGTTTTTTCCTGCCTTGAGTTTTTCTAAATTTTGCATATTTTTTTATTTAGAGTTGCTTTTTTACCCTCTTAAATCAATCTAGCTACAGCAGCTTTGGTGTACCAGTTTTTAAAATTTTAATATATATATAATGTGTGTGTACTACATATTAAAAGAAGTTAGGTAGAAGCCTACATATTTAGCTGGAACAAAATCTATTTAATGTAGGTTCACTATTTAAATAGTATGGGGAAGATTTTCAAAAGACTTACAGGATTTAGTAGCACAGCCCTATTATCTTTCAATAGGATGCATGCTTCTAAATTCCTTAGGTCCTTTTGAAAATCTCCCTCTCTAGTAAGTGTGAAACCAAATTTTTATTGATTTCATACATAATCAGTAAGCTTTGACAAGAACAAAACTTATTTTATTTAATATTATTTAGGTCTCTGCAATATCAAAGAGATTTTGGTAGTTTGTTGGTTTTTGTTAATTTCATTCCAGATTCAACCTCTGAAATTCAGTGTGTGACCCATCTGATCTTGTTTTCTCTTTTCGGGTTATACTGATCATTTAAACCATTTGCACAGAAATAAAGCTACAGAGGATAAGTAGAAACAGGTTACTTAAAATCTGTGACACAACTTTGTCCTGGGTGAAATATAAGCTGCTTTGAGCTGGTAAACCTCAGATTGCACAATCTCAAATGCTACATCCTGCCAAGTATTTCCTCCCACAAAAACAGTCCTTTTAGGGTAGCACAACCTGGCCCTGATCCAGTAAGACGACATCCACTGGCTTCAATGGGCTGTGGATCAGATCCACACTGTAGTCACCTCTCGGGGAAAGAGAAGTGAGTTACAATCTAGTTTTTATTAACTTTGGGTGAAATGCAGGGTCTGTGGGAGGCCCCTGAATGTAACAGAGCTGGCTTAGTTCCATTGTGCAGGGTGTGAGCAGCTATGGAGCTGCTATGCAGGAGGACTTTCCACCTCAACCTGTTGCAGAGATGTGCTCCACCAGATCCACATAAATGTGATCCAAACCCCGTTTCAGCTGAAGCCCTGGTGGTGGCGCAGGTGCCTTCAGATATAACAGTGATTACCACAGTGTAAGAACCCAAATAGAAAGTCATTTTGCTGCTGGCTTGGTGTGGATTCATTCTCCTTAAATGCCTGCATAGCAATTCTGCACAACACCCATTTACTTGGCTTTGTTTTAGAACTCCACCATGAAGGTAAAATTCTCACATCTACATTGCCTGTAGCTCTGTTGTATATTCCATACTCACATGATGCATGTATAAGCCCATGAAACCAGAACAATGGAAAAGAAATCAGCACTGAAGATCAGAGAGGAGACTCTAGTGTGCAACTCCTATTACTAACAATGTAAGTTGCATGCAGAATAAGGGCCTCATATATCTTGAAGTCAAAAGGACTTTCTTTCTATCTTTACATTTAGCCTGAATTCCCCTTTCTTGTTTCCTTGTCTTTCTTTCTTTATATCTCCTATCCCCATAGGTGTATACAACATGGTTATCTTCAAGGAATATGTAGAGAAGGAGAAGGACAAAGAAGGGTATTCTGTGGCTAAATCTGGAATGGGAAATTGTGTTCACCATTCTACCGCAGATTCCCTGTGTGAGTTTGACCACGTCACTTAGGCCCATATCCTCAAAGGTATTTAGACATTTAACTCCCACTGATTCAGTGGGAGTTAGATACCTAAATACCTTTGAGGATCTGGGCCATAGAGTCAGATTATCAAAAATGCTCAGGACCCACAACTGGGTCTGGATTTTCCAAAGACCTCAGCTTCCATTTAGGCACCAAAATAAAGAGGTACATTTTCAAAAGTGGTCAACATATTAGATGTTGAGCTCTTTTGAAAATCTGGCTGTAAGTGCTACAATGGTTGCTACTGGGTGCTGCTTAGCACTCCTGGGAATCTGGGTCTTATTTGGGTCCCCAATGGGAGCTGATCTGTTTTGAAAATCTGACTCCAATTGTACATGTTGAGCACTTGAAAATCAGGCCTGAAAATCTTGAAAGTCTGGCTCCAAACCTCTCTGTGCCTCCATTCCCCTTCCATAAAATGGTGGCAGTAACACCCAGTGTTGCCCACTCTTGAAATTTCATCATGAGTCTAATGATATTTGGAGTCTTTCTTAAAGCCCCAACTCCTTGGAGTCATGAGAATCTCAGCCTTTTTGCATTTTTTTTTTTTTTTAAGTATGTTTCCAGGCCTCATGGTAGCAGGAAAAAAGCTTGAACATGTGACTTGGGTGTAAACTAAAGGCTCCAACAACTGAAGGCAAATAAAAATAATCCACAATTTATTATTTTTTTAATCAAGGTTTTCAAGCCAACCTCATGATTTTGGGGATCTGAATCACATTTAAATGCTTGGATTTGGCAATATTGAACACTACTTTTCTGCCTACCTTTGTCTCTAGATTTTAAGCTCTTCAGTGTAGGGACTGTCTCTCAATATATATGTATGTGTTTGAATAATTATCAGCACAACAGGACTCTTGTACTAGAGATAACTATTAAAGGAAAAGAATACATTGTTTTCAGCAGAAATCTTGATTAATTCTAAATGTATTTAAATGGATCTCAGAACATTGGGAACATCTATCCAAGTTTCTAAAAGGTAACCTCATTGTTTTGAAGGCAGTTAGTTATCTGGGAAACTGAAGGTATCAAAGTAACAAGATGAAGTAGTTTTTACAGACATTGAGATGTGAACAGCTTTCATTTTGCGCAAGAGGTCGCTAATAAATATCTCTAAATGGTTTCCTAGCTAGATATGTCTGTTTCAGTCACCAGTCAGGAAAGCAGTTTTTTCTTGATTGACACTACTCCTTGAAAGTAGCTTCTAAAATTAACCTTGAGCTCTCTATGGTGCATTTTGCTGAAATCAGATTGTCCCAAGTTTGTTGTTATTTTATCTGTGACTTAGAAAAGTGCTGCAGCTATTCTGCCTGTAAGTGGAACACTAGATATTTTGAAATCTGAAAATATCTGTGAATTTCTACCTATGAAAAACAGTCTGTCCGGTGTAGTATGGTACCAGCCTCTTAAAAGTGAATTTTAGCTTTTTGTCTCATTCAGAGAACGCTACAAAGCATATCCGAGGAGCTACTTAATTATTTATTTTATGAAATCACACTTAACCTGCTTAGCAATTGAGCATTCTAATGTGAGAGCTCAAATGCAGAATGGCAGCTCTTTTGGTGCACACATTAATATCTTCTATGGTGCATCAGCCCAGCTGCAGGCACAGTACACCCACAATCCCTCACCTTTATTTCACATCAAAATAGGAAACAGATTTTAACTGTAGAAACTCTCATTTAGGAACATGGCTTTAGAAACCTAAGGAATCATGTATCAGACTGGGTGAACAATTTGCAGCTAGGAGCCTAAGTGCAAGAATTTGCTGCCACATTCCTTAAGAAAATGTATGCAATTTGAAACGAAAATTGGTTCAGTGTAGACCAGAGCAAACAGCACATGCTCTCTCGCTTTCTCTCTCATTCAAGTGATACATAACCTTCATTGCAGACGAAATTAGGTGCATTAGGTCACAAGTGTCAATGTCAGAGAGGAAATGGAGAGCAAGGGAAAGAAGATAGATGTACTAATTTGCAGGGCAGGATCTTACTTATATGAAAGTCTAGGGTTCGGCAAATTCATGTGTTCCCTTTTGTGTGTGTGTGTGGATCACTTGAAATGGAAGTTTAAATTCAAACCTCACTAATATAGTACAACGGGTGGGACAGGTTTCTGAGCATCATTTGGTGTGACACCTGGAGCTCAGCCATTCAAGCTGGTGGCCAGGCTGCTCAGAATGTAATATTGACCTCTATGCAGGCTCAATAAATATCCCTTTCCTTCAGCTCTGCATGCCTGATGCATCATGTATTGGTAATGAATCAATGGATCCGCTAGTTTTACAAAGATCATGGGCCAAGTTCTGCATTGTTATGCACCTTGTATAGTCACTTACACCAGTGCAAAATGGTACAAATCTTTACCACTCTCATTTGGTAGCATTCTATAGCCATTCTTCTCCAGTGTAAATAACTACACAAGGTGCGGAGCAACAGCAAGTCTCCCCCTTATATATATTGTAGCTATTCATCACAGCATTTTGTGGGATAGCTACAAACACAGAAGCCCAGATGGTGCTGTTAGTGTATGGTCAGTTATTTTTGGTAGCGCAATAGAGCTGTCTTTAAAATCTGCAGTGTCAAGTAGCTCTAACATATAGGATTGTGTTATCTACCACTCAGAGAAGTGTTAATGGGGCACTCAACTGGTATCTGTGTGTTATCCTCAGTACTGTGATTGTGGATGATGAATGACCTTCCTCTCTTACCCTAGTAAATGTCAGCAGTACATATCGCTAAGTATCATGGTATTTTATGGTAAGCTTTTTCTATTACTCTTCAATCCTCTTATGAGGTTGTGACCCTAAATATTTTTGATTTGACATGGAGAAAAGTTTATCTTCCAATCTGTCCTGTGTTTAAATTGAACTATGGTCAAATGAAACTATGTAAATCTTGGAAGATACATTTTTATTTGGGCTGTCGATTAATCACAGATAACTCACGATTAACTCCAAAAAAATTAATCGCAATTAATCACGGTTTTAATTGCACTGTTAAACAATAGAATACCAATTAAAATGTATTAAATATTTTGGATGTTTTTCCACATTTTCATATATATTCATTCTGCGTTGTAATTGAAATCAAAGTGTATATTATTTTTATTATAAATATTTGCACTGTAAAAATGATAAAATAGTATTTTTCAATTCACCTCATACAAGTATTGTAGTGCAATCTCTTTGTCGTGAAAGTGCAACTTACAAATGTAAATGTTTTTGTTACGTAACTGCACTCAAAAACAATGTAAAACTTCAGAGTCTACAGGTCCACTCAGTCCTATTTATTGTTCAGCCAATAACTAAGACAAACAAGTTTGTTCACATTTACAGAAGATAATGCTGCCCGCTTTTTATTTACAATATCACCAGAAAGTGAGAACAGGCACGTGCATGGCACTTTTGTAGTCGGCATTGCAAGGTCTTTACATGCCAGATATGCTAAACATTCATATGCTCCTTCATGCTTTGGCCACCATTCCAGAGGACATGCTTCCATGCTGATGACGCTCGTTAAAAAACTAATGCATTAATTCAATTTGTGACTGAACTCCTTGGGGGAGAATTGTATGTCCCCTGCTGTTTTACCCCCATACTGCCATATTTTCATGTTATAGCAGTCTCAGGTGATGACCCAGCAAGTTATTCATTTTAAGAACACTTTAACAGCAGATTTGACAAAACACAAAGAAGGTACCAATGTGAGATTTCTAAAGATAGCTACAGCCTTTGAACCAAGATTTAAGAATCCGAAGTGCCTTCCAAAATCTGAAAGAGACAAGGTGTGGAGCATGCTTTTAGAAGTCTTAAAAGAGCAACACTCTGATGTGGAAACTACAGAACCTGACCCACCAAAAAAGAAAATCAACCTTCTGCTGGTGGCACCTGACTCAGATAATGAAAATGAACATGTGTCGGTCTGCGCTGCTTTGGATTGTTATCGAGCAGAACTCGTCATCAGCATGGATGCATGTCTTCTGGAATGGTGGTTGAAGCATGAAGGGACATATGAATCTTTAGCGCATCTGGCACCTAAATATCTTGTGATGCCAGCTACAACAGTGCCATGCGAATGCCTGTTCTCACTTTCAGGTGACATTGTAAACAAGAAGCGGGCAGCATTGTCTCCCATAAATGTAAACAAACTTGTTTTTCTGAGAGATTGGCGGAACAAGAAGTGTGACTGAGTGGATGTGCCGGCTCTAAAATTTTACATTGTTTTATTTTTGAATGCAGGTTTTTTTACATAAATCTACATTTGTAAGTTCAACTTTCATAATAAAGAGATTGCACTATAGTACTTGTAAGAGGTGCATTGAAATACTTGTAATAAAAAATAAATATAAAATGAGCACTGTACACTTCGTATTCTGTGCTGTAATTGAAATCAATATATTTGAAAATGTAGAAAACATCCCAAAATATTTAAATAAATGGTATTCTATTATTATTTAACAGTGCGATTAATCGTGCAATTAATCATGCTTAATTTTTTTATCACTTCACAGCCCTAGTTTTTATACCACACTTTACATCAAGGTACAAAGATATATAAAGCTAGCTTTTGTGTCTCCAATGGAACAACCCAGTGTGCCTTCAATATGACAGGTATACTTCATATGAAGCAATTGTGCTTGGGAGGGAGGAGTCAGGTAATAATCTGAAATGATCATTGCATGGTGATTTACATTTTCAAAGTTGTGTAAAAGCCTGGCTCCATTTGAAATCAATCGCAAAATTCCCATTGATATCAGCAATGCCTGGATCTCACCCAACTCACAAATTTATCTTGAACACCAACACCCCGATAGGTAAGTGCTGTTACTCCCACTTTACGGAGGGGGAACTGAAGTGCAGACACCTGACTCCACAAAAGGAATTTAGGTAGTATGATGCTGTTCAAATCCCATCTCCTCATCAGGCAGAGCGTGGACTCAAGCAGGACTCTCCCAAATCTGGGGGAGTGCTCTGACCACTGAGCTAAAGCGTATAAGGGATCTCCTTCTTAACACGCACACTTGTGTGTGGCGTTAGGCTGCCTATAAGCACACCTACCAGGTCAGGCCCACCATGTGAGTTAGACTGAGAACTACCTCTCTTCCCTGGTTCATGGATCACGCTGAGGCTTAGGCAGGAGATAGGCACCCAGACACCTAGAGGAGGGCAGCAGTACGCATGCCCAGAGACCAAAACACAAGCACCTTGGGAACATTACTGCAAAAACATAGGGTGCTGAGTGAGTTTAGGTACCTAAAGGGCACAGAAGCAGCCAAGTGGGAATTTTGTGGGTTGCAGTAGTGCCTGAAAATGGGTCTTGGGTGCCTAAGGCTTGGGGGTAGGTGTCTATGTAACTTTGTGGATCTGGGCTTAAGTAATTTACCCAAACTCATATGATAAATTTTGCCATCGACTCAGATTAGAACTCAGGAGTTACACAATGTATTAGATCCTGCCAGTCTGTGATGTCTCCACATCCTATTATCTACCATTTGTTTTGTGCCAACAGTGTGCTCCACACTGTACAAGACACACATAAAAAAGAAATGGGGCCAAATTCTGCTTTCACTTGCACTGGTGAACATCCAAAATAACGGAGCTACTCTAAATGTACAGAATTTGACTCATTATCCCAGGAAATTGCCATTCCAAAATGTGCATTTGTCTGCAGGTGCCTTTGTTCTACATTTAGCTGCGTTGTGGTCAGTATGTTTAGAGATATGTAATCAGGTGTGAGTGCAGTGAAGGTTGCTTTAAGGAGACTTTTTTTTCCTAATTACTGCAGCTTCCAGCGTAATGAGGGCTCTGTCTAGGCTGAAAGCAGTGACAAGGTCTGTGTTGTGGAGTGTAAGCTATGGCCGTTCTTCCAAGTGACAGAAAGTCACAGCGCTCGGTCTGCCTCCGTCTAATGTAAATACTTGGGGCTGATGTATTCAGCCTCTGGTTTTTGCTCCCATAATTTTAGATCCACAAGCAATTGCAGGTGCTCACTTGGGGGGCTGCAGTTAATTGCAGGCACAAGCAACATGTAGATTCTGTGATCAAATCCAAAAGGCAATTAGTTACGTAGGGGAGAGATTTTCAAAGGCACAAGACCAGCTAGAAGACCAGCTCCTGTTGAAAGTCAATAATACTTGGGTGCCTAACTCCCATTTATGCCTTTAAAAATCTCCTCCTTAAATATTAATATCTGTGTCCACAATTAATTTCACCTACAATTCATTCTACATGCAAAATTGAGGGTGAAAATGGAGAAGTAGGTAACATTTTAAAAAGCAGCTAAGTCCCATTTAAAAAGTCTGTTGCCTTTGAAAATGGCACTTAGGCTCCTAATTCACTTGGGTGCTTTTGAAAAGTTACCCTACAGGCCTCTTTCTATTTTATAGAGCCGCCCTAATCCAAAGTGCACTAGAATCTGTGGGAGTCATTTCACTGGCTGCAATGGGCTGTGGAACAGACCCGGGGTGCTTTATTTTGGGGGGGCTATTTTTACTGAAGAGCCAAACGCCCTGAGATTCCCGTACATTTTCAGTTACTGTTTCATTGTTGATTTTTATCCCCTCATTACTAGTTTGTCTGTCGCTGAAGTGGGATTGGGATGACTCACTCATGAAAGCACTTACTGATCAAGTTCTACAGGGGCTGAACCTTCGTGCTGTATTTTAATCAGTTATTTTTAAATGCTTAAAGGTAAAATGTTATTCAGCTGAACCTTCCGTTCATCAAACATTTCCTAGCAACAACACACCACAGTGGAAGACACTGTGGGACTTGGAGACATTTGATCTCTTAGAACAGAGGTGTGACACAAATCCTGCTGGAGCCCATGTAGAGTCTACCTCTTTCTTCCAAGTGGTGCCTTTTTAAATGCCTGATCAAGGGGGGAAAATGGACATTTTCTTCTGCATAAAAAGATGTTCAAAAATACTTTTTTTCTTTCTCTCTTTCCCATATTTGCACACTGAAGCAGCAACATGACATATATTGGGTCAAACTACTGCTCAATACAATGTTGCTTTTCCGTTCACTCCAATGGTCCCCAGCATGGGATGAAGGAGACAATGAAAACGAAATACAATTATTAATGGGAGACACCTTTGAGCAAATTCATCCTCACACTTGTGCTAAGCCTAGTGCAGAAACTGAACGGAGGCAGTTTATGCTTCTTCAGTTCTGGGCAGTAGAGATTGGCTTCCAGGACAGGCAGGGGTTAAGTTAAAGTAAGAGGCACAGGGGAAGCGGTGCGGGAGTGCCTCTCCCTGGCTTGGCTGAGTAGCACACAGCTCCTCCTCAGCAGGGGCATAGAAAGCTCCTTCTCTTATTATGAGATAGTTTAATCTTGACACAGACTAAGAACATGTCTACACTTACCAGTAGATCGGCACTGCTGCAATCGATGCAGCGAGTGTCGATTTAGCGGGACTGGTGAAGACATGCTAAATCGATGGGAGAGAACTCTCCCCTCGATTTGTGTACTCTACCTTCCCGAGAAGCACAAGGGAAGTCGACGGGAGATGCTCTCCCATCGACACAGCACAGTGTAGCCGCCATGGTAAGTGGATCTAACTACGTCTACTTCAGTTATGTTATTCACATAACTGAAGTTGCGTAAGTTAGATCGATTTACCACGGTAGTGTCGACCAGGTCCATGGGAGCTGGCTCCTCACTGCCATACTTCTTGTGGGGCATGCAGCAGCCAGAAAACTTGACAACAACAGGAACACCTACTCCTGTCTCTGATCCATCTTCTCTGGCCCACCAAGGGGTCCTTAAATCTGCCTTATGACCTTTTAGCATGAAAGACTATAAAGCAATAATAATAATAATAAATAATAATAATACATGGAGATATGCCAATCTCCTAGAACTGGAACAACCCTGAAAGGTCATCGAGTCCAGTCCCCTGTCTTCACTAGCAGGACCAAGTACTGTCCCCTGACAGATTTTTTTGCCCCAGATCCCTAAATGGCCCCCTCAAGGATTCAACTCACATCCCTGGGTTTAGCAGGCCAGTGCTCAAACCATTGAGCTATCCCTCCCCACAATTAGAAGTCTGGCCCTTAGTAATATTTTCATACCACACAAGCTTTTGAATTTGTAATCATTTAATACTCTCTTTCATATTTAGCACCTGTTTCACCAATCTTTCAAATAGCCTGTAACAATACACTTCTGGAATTGAGGGTATGTAGTTGACAGGTCTGATGTTCTATCGTTTGCTGCAACATAACTGCTTCGTTAAATCAATTTATCTAGTATCTTTCAGCTCTTGCACAAGTTGGCTTGCCACCTGAAATGGCAAACGGACACTGAAGACACGTTGTATAAACTAACACAATAAAATCAGGAAAAGAGCTAGAAAGGAACCAATACAGTAGTCAGGTTCTTCAAGAGCCTACATGGTCCAATCAAACACAAACAAATATGAGTGCCTGATTTATAAAGAATATGTCCATTCCTGCACAGTCCTATCTAATTTTGGCTGATGCGTTCCTCAGGTGATGGGAGATATGATTGTTTACCATGGGTGAGACTAAAGCACACGAAGAGAAAAAGTTCCAAAAAGATCCTGGCTTTGTCTTCAAATTCTACCGTTGATCTTATGAGATGCTGACCACCTCCTGAAAAGTGCTGAGTATCCTCGGCTCCCACTGAGTTAGATGAGAATTGAAGGCACTCAGCACCTTCTTGGACTGAGCCCTGAATCAAAAGTATTGGTTTGATTGAGACTCGATGTTATGCTTGAAACAGTGATTTATACAGCTTTTAGTCAAAACACTCTGATACTAAAGCTGTACTGAAAATGAGAAAAGCTTGTTCAGGTATGAGCTAATGGTGTAAAACATTAACAGGTACAGCCATCATACTTTAAAAAGTTTCATGCATTTTAAAGATTCCACCTGTTTGAGAGACAGTCCCTTTACTTAAAATGGGGAATATTTCATTAGGATCAGTAAGATTTCTGAAAATGGAAGTAATTTTTTAAAAGTATAACCAATGTATAATCTCCTAGATCCACGCACTAGTTCCATTGGGTCCCCTACAGTTAATAGACTATCTTTAATTGCCTAAATCACCTGGATCACCTGGATCGATCGGACTTCAGCTGTCGTTAAGACTGCGCCGATCACAACACGTCTGCCATTCTTCTCGCACTCTTGCCTTTCTTCTCCACGTTCGTCCGAAACGTTTAACGATGTCATCTTCCCATCTTCTTGGAGGCCGACCGGGGGGTCTTTTCTGTTCTCGCGGGCCTTTTCTTCTCCTCCATCAGATGGTTTAAAGTTTCCTCCTTTGCCAGTGACCTACAATTGTAAGTACACACAGCGAGGATTGTCCTTTTCCATGTTGGCCTAGCACCTGACATTTTTAGCAACCTCTTGTCGCTCAATTTCCGCTCCACCATGGTAGAACGTGCATTTACTCGTGTTGTTTTAGCCATTAACTTCAAGCCATCCCACTTGCTAGGTGGGCAGGCATGCGTACCTCCTCAAGCTTAGCTAGCCTTCAACCTCTAAGGAGAAGGAAAAGCGCTCTTTCCTCTGAGAGAGCAACCCTCCTCCCTGGATTGGATAGTCCGACACCTTTGTAGCATGGTAAAACCTACCAGGGCATACGCCCCGCTACCATAGCTGTCAGACGGCCAGGGTCACCACTGCACCACGTTGAGGCGCTGAGGTAGGATTTTGCAGCAGATTGCCTAAATACATATTTTTAAAAGACACTAGTCTACAGTAATGGTTCGAAACCTATAGTGCTTTGAGTCTCTCCTGTATACTAATTTGGGGTCAGATTGTCAATTTATAGTTTTCCCAATAACACCCTTGTGTGGTGTTCTGAGGTCTGTGTTGGAAGTGAGAGCTATCACTTTTTAAGTGTGTGTGTAAGTAGCTGTGCTGCTCCAGGAGCAGACCAAGGAGGGATTTGTGTCTCTTGCTTCCTCTGCTCCCCACTTGTTCTAGCTGGGAAAGTAATCTGCTACTGGTATATGCTACTGGGAGATGACTTCTTCCAGTCCAACTTCTTTCACCAGGCCAGCTGGTGTATGAAAAGGCCTGTGGAGCCCAGACAAATCTCTTAGCATTCCCAGCCCACCTCTGGGACATGGAATAGTGGACCCACAGATGCTGTTCTGCACTCAGCTTTGGACTCGCTGGGCTCATGTCCTAAGTAGGGGAATAAGAAGGATCTGTTGATCCTTTTGCTCCCATGTGTAGGACAAGGGATAATCTTGCCCTTTGTTCAGTTTAGTTAGGCTGCTGTGGGTTTGAGAATGGCCTCGGGCTGTATGTGCATCCCGTGCATGGTAGGATGCAGGACATAACAAGTGAGTCATCCTAGTCAATAGAAGAGGCTGCATGACAAACAGAAGCAGAAAGTTAAGGTCTAAGCGTGAAGATGAGAGTCAAGGTAGGTAGGAATATGGGAGGTCGTGGGAGTGGCTGAAAGACATGTAACTCCCATTAATTTCTGACCAGATTAATCTTCTTACTACTGCTTGACTTGAATATGATTTTCACTTTATTTATTACAAAGATTAAGTAATAGATGAGATGACTGCACAGAGAATATGGCTGAACAGTATTATTAACTACATTAAATACCTTTTGGGAGTTCCTAAGAGGGCTGGTCAATAATTCTCCAGCTAAACCTTTTGACAGAAAATTGGGTTTCAACTAAAGGACATTTTTCACTGAACGTGTCTGTCTTCCAAGGAAAAATTCTAATTTGTCATTGAATAAACAAAAACTCAAACACTCCCAAGTTTTTGGTCTTCAGCCAAAAACCAAAATCTTTTTGGCTAAAAACATTTAGGCTTTCAATGAAAAGTCAAAATTTTCCATGAAGAAAAAAAAACATTTTCCATCCTGCTCTAGTTACTAGTCTTTGCATGACCCATCATATTTTTTGTAGTATAATTGTTTTGAAGGGTAAAATATCCTTCAAGAAAGCAATGGTATCAGCTCAATAATCCTTGCTTAGCAAGAGTAGTCTTTTTCAGTCATTTTATTTCCTGTCACTTACATATAAAATTGACTTACAGAGACAGGGCTCTTCAGTGTTATCCCTTTAGGATTTCTGTTTAGATTAAACAAGTACTTCAAATGATAATGAATCTTTCTGAAAAACAAATGTTTGTCTTCTCTAAACTGTGCAGTGGACTCCCATGAGCTTTACAATTCAGTGAGCATTAATGTTATATAACGCACATGATGAGCCCTCTCTGCAAAGATAGTATGCAGCTGCTTATATTTAATTCAGAGATATCAGGTTTGGTTGTGTTTCTTCGGTTTTCTGTTTTATCGTTTTTCCACCTTTAGAACCAAGTATCCATCAAAGTCTACATCTATACAGCATGTTTGTCTCAGTTAAAGTCATTTATGGGAGTAATTGCTAATGCTTTTGGAAGAAAAGGACAGTTCCGAGCAGCTGAAACTGCTGGCAAACTTGTGTGTTCACAGTAGGGACATTTTTTTTGCATATTTTTAGATACTGGCTTCCAAATTTTCACCTGCAGTTTAGGTTGTTTAAATATCTAAGTAATTGAAAGCACATACAGGAGCTTAAATTTTAAGCAACATAATTTGCACCCACAAATAAATGTAAATGTAAAGTTATAGCCTCCTAGGCTAATTGCTTTTACAATTGTTCAGGCACAAAACCAGAGGATCCATTAAGGTCAGAGTGACCACAGCCGTAAAAGTCCAATCTGAAACCTCTCATGCCCCAGACTATGGTAGTGTTTAGTAAATAGAGGGAAGTAGGAAGTTTTCCTGACCTCCTGCTACTGTTGAATGGAGGACTGTGTGACCTGCCCAGCCATCAGAAGATGTCATGGAATTTGAAAGAGGGCAGAGGACCTCCCACTAAAAATGTCAGATGCAGTAAATGGCTGCTTACTTAAGGTGTTGGATGGATGTGTGAAGATAACTTGCAGGTCACTCTGGCCCAACAGACGATGGCAAAATGTGAGTGGAACCTGAATCTGTAAGGGAGATATGAAGTACAGCCAAGGCATCTTTGATACTCACAAAGCTGGAGCCTATGTTTGCAAAACACAAAATTGATTTTTGAAAAGGAAACCAAAGCTATGTGGATTTCAGGCCTAGCATTATCTGAAGGGCCGAGTTGAGATATACTAACTTAACAACATAAAGCGCTGGCAGCTAATGTAACTAACATCCAGTTGGAGTAAAGGGCCTTTTAAGAAAGAGAGAAGTTACTGAATCGGATCTCCAGCTGTCCCAAAATGGCAACTGACACTTTTCTCATTTCCTAAAGAAAGACAGCTTAGCAGCAGCCTTTTATACAGCCAAGTGGGTTTAGGGTGACCAGATGTCCCGATTTTATAGGGACAGTCCCAATTTTGGGGTCTTTTTCTTTTATAGGCTCCTCCTATTACCCCCACCCCCACCCCCTGTCCTGATTTTTCACACTTGTTGTCTGGTCACCCTAAGTGGGTTTGGCTTTTACAGTTTCCAGGGATAAAGTGCAGACTTTACAGAGCTCCACGCCACCCCACTGTGCCAAGTGCACAGAAGTTTGTATTGGGTGTTTCTTAAAGCCACGTGCCCTACCAGTGTCTATATTGTCCTTTCCTGGGAATAAACCTGCTCAGTGGCACTCTGTCCCCATCTAGGGGTGGCTAGGCCAGCTAGAGATTGATGAGCCTGCTACAGGCTTGGGTAAGAGATGCATATTTTTAGCTCATGCAGGAGAGGCTCATGCATTAAGCTCAAGAGATCCCAGGTTTGATCCCCAATGATGACAACAGGGCTGGTTGGTGTTACAGTTGTATTACTGCAGAACAGAAGAAACTATAGCAATGTAAAAAGAAAAATGCCAAGGCTGAAGAGGGCAATTACAGGCAATGATCTCCTTCCCGCTAAGGCTTAGCTTATTGCAGCGCAAAGTCCCATGGGATATGCCCCCAGAAGTCCTAGTCACATATACGTGGATGAGGGGTGCAGCACCAGTGAGGACCCAGTAACTCCAGTGTGGCCACTCAAACCCAAGGTACGCCAAACTGGATGCTCAGAGCTGAGTGCTGATCACCCAGGTTAACTCTGCAGTGAAGACAGACATTATGACTGGAAATTGAATTCTGCACACACTATGCCCTCTGAAGACATCAGCTTTGTGCCAGAAAGTATTGCTCAGTTTACGGCATGAAGACTTTAGAGACATTCTGTCACTTCTTAAAATTGTCCTGACGATCTTTACAACCAAGAAAAGTGAAAGGGGCTTTTTACTGGTGAGTCATATTGAATGTGACTTAGAGAGCAAGCTTTTGACCTGATACTATCCCTACTCTAATGACTGTCAATTTCAGTGAGAAAACTGTGAGCATGTACTGTACTCCCCAAGTAATCCCATAGCTAAAAGTGTTAGCTAGGAGGCAAGGGGCAACCTCAAACTCTTCCAGCTGGAAGGAGAGGGACTGAAAAACAGTCATTGGGACACCAAAATCTGAATTTGAGGACTTCCCTGGGCAGTTTGCTTGAGCAAGGACTTCAGGATATGGTCCAATAAAACAATTGCAATAAAATACACCCTTGTGTGGTGTTCTGAGGTCTGTGTTGGAACTGAGAGCTATCACTTTGTGTGTGTGATATTTCTGGTGCTGCTTACATGCTCCATAAGGAAGCCTGCCATTCTGGTAAGGCGGGGTGAATTGTGCCTCTGCTTTAGGGAGTAGCCTGCTTTGTCTCTCTCTGATTTTGGTGCTTGTGTGTTATCATTCTGAATTGTAAGAAATAAAGTATGTAGTGTTATGTTGCAACTTTCCAGCAAGAGTATTTGTTAGATAAAAATGTCTTTGTATATATACTGTAAAATATAACATCATGAAACTTCAAACAAATAAAAAAGAATCTGAGACAGGAAGGAAAAAAGGTTATAAATATGGGGGTCAATGATGGGTTTGCATGTTAACAATGAGGGTTTGTCAGAAAATGGGGGTTTTTTCCATGGAAAATTTCAACTTTTCTTCAACAAAAATGTAAATTTTTCAGGTTTTGTCAGAAAGGTTTTCAGTATTGGGGTTTCTTGTTTTCTGATGAAAAATTGAAAAATTCCAAGGACAGCAGACACGGTCTGCAAAAATCTTCATTTTTGTAGAAAATCTGATTTTCTCTTGAAAAATAATTGATGGAAAATTTTCCATCAGCCCTACTAACAATATTTAATATATGGCTGGCTGGGAGTCTGCTCTCCCCACAGCTCCCTGGGCAGAAACCCCTCCCTCTTGAGGCAAGATTGAGATGGAAACTCCATGAAATGAACCTTATGAATTTTCCAGTTGGTTCTTTCCAGTCCCCTCTTTGTTTGTTTGTTTGTTTTTTCTGGCTGAGCGGGGAAGTAGTGGGATATTTAGGCATTTGATCTACTATCTTTACAAGCTCTTCACCGTGCATATGAAATGCTCTTTAACAAGTGTACTCTTTTCTTTGTGCATTTTAAAACAAAATATTTGTAAATGTGTTTTCTTTATAAGGGAAAAACAATAAGAAGGGGTGATTGTCCCCCTAAACTCTGAAAAGAAAAGCTAGGATTACTTAGTATGTCCCTGCAAAGAAAAGTATCACATTCTAGGGATCTTCTCTGAGAGTCTGCCTACACTGCAGCGGCACATGCTGCTGTAGTACTGTAATGTAGACGCTTCCTACATCAGTGGAAGGGGTTTTTCCATCTATGTAGTTAAATCCACCTCTCTACAGTGGGGGTTAGTTCGACCTAACTGCACCACACTGGATGTGAAATTTTTCACAGCCCTGAATGATGTAGCCAGGTTGACCTAAGTTTTAGGTGTAGCTCAGGCCCGAGTTATTTTTCGGTAATGTCAGTAGCTCCTGTACATACAGAAAGATTGCTGAAAAGTGAAACACAGCTTTTCACAGCTCCAACTATAGAAAAATCAATACTGTACCTTTAAAATTACCTAGCCCTTTAATCCAATATTCCTGATTCCCGTTCTGCAGGCTTCGGCCTTCTCATTTACTTGTGTGTGTTAGTTTTTTAATTGGTTCCTGAATGCTCAGCTTTTATTAATTATTCTGTTTTATTTGTATTACGGTAGTGCCTAGGGACCAACCAAGAGTGGGGCCCCATTATGCTAGGCACTGTACAAAGTACTAGATGACTTCTGTCCCAAAGAGCTTACCGTCTAAATAGATAAGACAGTCAGGGATTGGGGGAAAGCAGAGTGAGCAATGTGATGGTGGCAAATAGCGTGTTAGTGCTGCAGATTTTTTCCCCTTCCCTTTGTGGGTATGTGGCAGCGGGGGTAGGTTTAGTGGGGGTTTTATTTTTGTTTTAATTCTTTGGGTGGGGTTTTGTTAGGACTCAAAGGAGATTCATTAAATGGAAAGACAAAGGAAGGCAGAGGATATAAAGGGGATGGGGAGGGGAGGAGAGCATGGAAGGCATGGAAGGCAGCTGAAGACACTGAGGGCGGGCATGGGAAGGAATTGGAGCAAACAGCCAATCAGCATGAAGCAAAGAACATGCAGAGTGAAAACTGCCTGCTGATATTGTCCGTGTTGGTGAGGGTCCCTGATTCAGAACCTGCTGACACTGTTCCTGTGCCTGCTCCTTCTGGCTTCAGTTCCTCCTTGCTGGAATTTCTTCTTTCCTCAGCCCATGTAATTGCTGCATGAGTCCTAGTGCTCCTGAAGATGGAGGGGAGGTCACCTCTGCACAGTTCTGGGTCCAGGAGCATTGCGGGCAAGTATTTTATGTTTAGCTACAAACTGAAACCCAATTCTCCCAACACACATGTGGAGCTTGATCCTGCTCTAGTGCAGTCATTGGAAGCCGTTGAGCAAAAAACCTAACTGGCTTCAAGACTGAGCTTGATAAGTTCATGGAGGAGATGGCATGACAGGACTGCCTATGATGGGACGTGTGGCCCATCGGTGACTGCCAGTAGCACACATCCCCAAGTCTGGAGATGGGACACTAGGTGATGGGACAGAGAATTCTTTCCCAGCTATCTGCCTGGTGGGTCTTGCCCACATGGTCTGGGTCTAACTGATCGCCATATTTGGGGTCGGGAAGGAATTTGCCCCCAAGTCTGATTGGCAGAGACCATGGGGGCATAGGCGCCGACTCCGTGGGTTCTCCGGGGCTGGAGCACCCACGGGGAAAAATTGGTGGGTGCTGACAGCTCCCCGCCAGCCCCCGGGCCCATATCCAGCTCACCTCACCACCGGGCGATGTTGCGGGGCCCCGCCCCCGACGCCGGGCGACGTTGCGTTGGCGTCGGGGGCGGGGCCCCACAATGTCGCCCGGCGTCGGGGGCGGGGCCCCGCAACATCGCCCAGCGTCGGGCGACGTTGCGGGGCCCCGCCCCCAACGCCGGGCGACAGCACCCACGGGCGCCGACGAAAGTCGGCTCCTGTGCATGGGGAGGCTTTCGCCTTCCTCTGCAGCATGGGGCCTGAGTCACTTGCAGCTTTATATTAGTGTAAATGGTGAATTCTCTGTAACTTGAAGTCTATAAACCCTGATTTGAGGACTTCAGTAACTCAGCCAGAGGTTCTGGGTCTATTACAGGAGTGGGCGGGTGAGGTTCTGTGGCCTGCAATGTGCAGGAGGTCAGACTAGATGATCACGATGGTCCCTTCTGACCTTAAAGTCTGAATCTATGATGGGTGTAGGATAAGGGAGATGAGAAGAAGCCTCACTGAAATCACATGGGGCACTCAGTGGGGTTATTCTCATCTGTAAGTGTTTGCAGGACTAGGATTTAACGGCCTGATCCTGAAAGTGTTTACTACTGTGAGGAATCTCACTGAAGTCTATGAGGGCCTAGTAGTGTTTGTGGGATTAGGCCCTAACAAACTCTCCAAATGCAAAACAGTTTTCTGAGATTTGTTTGTTTAACAAATGAAATCAGACTTTTTGTTTCCAAAACATTTTGTATTTTATTTGAGATTAAATTTAGGCTAGGCTTTCCAAAGGAGCCTGTAGGAGTTCAGCACCCAAATCCCAACCTGAGTGCTAATC